>CM062819.1:1000726407-1005526407 GCA_031772625.1 Pinus tabuliformis
GTATATCTATATATATATATATATATATATATATATATATATATATATATATATATATCATGAGGAAATTAAATTGGTGATGGTCATGTTATTAAGTATTATATAAATGATTAGATATGATGTTCAAATATGTAGATTAACCCATGTTTACAAAACAGTTATATATAGGCACTTAGAGATTATAGTGATGATGATTAGAATTGACTTTGTGCCATGTGAGTATAATATTGGCCCAATTCCCATTTCATTAAACACTTCAAAAACATATAAAACTATACCTATACTACTATTAAAATTATTAAATCAGATAAGTTGTAAATTAATGAAAATCTTACAATAAGTTGACATTTAATTATATTTATACGAGGAGGAAGATATACCTATGTTACTATTAAAATTATTAAATCGGGTAGGTTGCAAATTAATGAAGATCTTACATCAATAGATTGACGTTTAATTATACTTATAAGAGGAGGAAGATGCACTCATTTGGTGATGGATACCTTTTAAAGAATACATTATAAACTTGGGCTATAAGGTTATATTTTTAGATATACCTATATACTACTATTAAAATTATTAGATCAGATAAGTTGCAAATTAATGAAGATATTACATCAATAGATTGACATTTAATTATATTCATAAGAGGAGGACGATATACCTATACTACTATTAAAATTATCAAATCAGGTAGGTTCCAAATTAATGAAGATCTTACATCAATAAATTGACGTTTAATTATATTTATAAGAGGAGGAAGATGCACTCATTTGGTGATGGATCAGTTTTAAAGAATAGATCATAAACTTGGCCTATAAGGTTATATTTTTAGTTGAGCTTATGAAGTACTTTTCTTATCAAAGTCCTTGGAAAAAACCAAACTCCACTAAAAAAAAAGTAGTTTTGTTGTCGGCTTGAAAAAGAAAGCATAAAGTTCAAACCTTCGAGTAAAAAGACCACATCATGAGCTACGCTTCTCCATGTTATACAAAATTGAAGAGGAAAACAATAGGCATATCTTAGCATATCAGGCTAGTTCGAATAATGGATCATGTCAGAAGGCATTTTCCAACCAATAAAGAGGTCATGCCCAAGTTCAAAATTTACTTTATCTATCTAGCGAGGCTCGTGGGTGGTTCTGCTAGGCTTCAGAGTATAATGGTAATCCCACTGACTCGATGTTAGGTATCATTGTCAATAGGAAATATGTCTTCCAATTCTCCTATAAAATAAAAATAAAAAATAGACATATCTTAATGTGATATGCTTTTTCCAAATAAGCATGAAAAGAGTCATATCCTTGATTAGTGGTGTAGGAATGTAGGTGAAACTTTTATTTCAAAAATTACTAATACAATGGTTTGAGGATACAACACTAACAAATTATAAATTCCTTCCTTGTATATTGCATAATTTGGATTAGTACTATAAATGTTATTTTTATTTAAATATAATTTTTATAAGAGGAGGAAGATGCACTCATTTGGTGATGGATCCCTTTTAAAGAATAGATGATAAACTTGGGCTATAAGGTTATATTTTTAGATGAGCTTATGGAGTACTTTTCTTATCAAAGTCCTTGCAAAAAACCAAACTCCACTAAAAACAAAGTAGTTTTATTGTCGCCTTGAAAAAGAAAGCATAAAGTTCAAACATTTGAGTAAAAAGATCACATCATGAGCTAGGCTTCTCCATGTTATACAAAATTGAAGAGGAAAACAACAGGCATATCTTAGCATATCAGGCTAGTTCGAATAATGGATCATGTCTAAAGGAATTTTCCAACCAATAAAGGGGTCATGCCCAAGTTCAAAATTTACTTTATCTATCTAGCGAGGCTCGTGGGTGGTTGTGCTAGGCTTCAGAGTATAATGGTAATCCCACTAACTCGATGTTAGGTATCCTTGTCGATAGGAAATATGTCTTCCAATTCTCCTATAAAATAAAAATAAAAAATAGACATATCTTAATATGATATGCTTTTTCCAAATAAGTATGAAATGAGTCATATCCTTGATTAGTGGTGTAGGAATGTGGGTGAAACTTTTATTACAAAAATTACTAATACAATGGTTTGATGATACAACACCGACAAATTATAATTCCTTCCTTGTATATTGTGTAATTTAGATTAGTACTATAAATGTTATTTTTATTTAAATATACTTTTTTCTCACGTGTTTATATATATATATATATATATACAACCAAAATAAAAGTGAAATATGAAACATAGGTTTTTTTCAATACTGTTTTTATAAAATGAAGTATATATACTCACGGGTTCTAAAAATGGCATCATTTTATATCATTTTTTCCTACTTCTAACCCCTATCTACTTATCTAGAATTTGTATTAATCCATTATTGTGTGGGATTTATACTTAATGTGTGTGTTTCTATTATATTTGTTTATCATTTTACATGAATTTATAATTAAAAATTAGAAAAATATCATATTTACAATTATCTTTGAGTTAATATGTAATGTCAATGTGCCAAACAAGTTGTTGTGCAAGTTGTGATATCACCACATGGTGTATTTTGGTTCCAGTTGTCGCAACACTCATTTCTAATTGTTGCAATACCCATTCACAATTGGTGTAGTACTCATTTTGTAATAAACGTACAAATAAATCTAAGAACAATCCAAGAATATATATAAATGCTTCATATATTTATTAATAGAAAACCCTTCAGGTAGTGTAACACCATACAATTACTCCTTAAGGAAGGAGAACACTCCACAAGCCATATGCTTGTCACTTCAATACAATACTTGAAATCTCTTCCCTTCATATCTTTAACTATATATAATCTTCTACGATCCTAAAACCCTAACAAACCCTAATTACTTGCGGTCCCTACCATAATGCAAGTTAACCACTTTATTTATTAAATATGACATGTTTATTCATTATCCTTAACTAAACTAACTAATTGTTGGTCCCTTTATAATGAATATCAACCACTTACAATCATCATTAATGTGGGTAAGCACTTAAGGGCTTTATTTACTAAACTAACTAATTGTGTGTTATGAAACCAACTCACAAAATAGAAGAAAAGATAGATCAACGACTTCAAAATAAGCCTCTTCGAGGGGGAAACCTCCTTTACATGACACAAATGAATAATTCTTGGATGATACAAATGAAAAGGCCTCCTTTATATATATAGCAGTCTAAGGGGTCTGTAGTGTTCTATCTAAGGTACTAGACTAGACCATATTTATTATCGACCAGGATGCGTAAGCTTAGAGGCATGCGTCTAAAGTATATAGACATAAAGGATTATTAGCTAAGTGGTTATGATGTAGGTCACAGAACTTCTTTACAGAAGATTGGGGTATGTTACCTATCATCCAAACACTCAGGTCACTCTGCTAATATACCTGATTACAATACGGTCATTAAATTCATTCGCCAAATTAAACACTGTGTATCACTGCAAACCAAGATTTCAATCTCCTTACAGAGACATTATACATAAAACCCTTGTTCAGCAAACACCCAGCATTCACTAATATTTATGCAAGATAAAAATATACAGAGATCATAAACAGATTTTGAAATAAAAACAAAGTTCATGACATTGCTTTAAAAGACAACACAGGGATCGAATCCCTTACAGGACACGATTCACGATCTCAGCGATGGGCTATTCAAGCATTATCACAAACACAACCATATGTATTCGATGAAAGTCAATAACCAATCCTAACTATTGAAATCGGAAACCAATCTTAACTACTGTGCAAACCATGTAATACCCTAAGTGCGAATAAAACGAAAAGGACAGTATACCAGTTTAACGCAGGGCCCGTCCGCGTTCCAGAGGTATACTGGACTGTATTCAACCGGTTATCAAATCAACGCACAAGACAAGGGTCGTGACTGTAACTGGATTCTTAATATTAAGTTCAAAAACTCTGTTTCAAAATGATACAACGATTAACCATCGTTCATTACACCGAATTGTATTTACATATGTCTTTTTTACAACACATTTCAAAACGAATGTACATACATGATATGGCTATTGCCGCTTTTACTACATCGAGATTTTTAAAATGTTTCCATCCTAAACTGATTTAAAAAAGAACAAAAACTAAATCAAATTAGAATGCTCTGCTGTCGCTGCCTTTGTCGCCAGTGTGCCATGATATGACCTGTGTTGACCACGCATGTAGGAGGGTCGATTCTGCTGTAGGATAGGTATTCGTCCATGCTTGGACATTCTACTTTTCATCCATACCTTTCGCTCTAGCCCAGCTGTTGTGCCACATGTCAAACAATGAGCCAATTACAGGATGTTGGAACTTCCTGTAACCATTTTACCAAAAACTTCTAATTCTTTAACATAAAATTCCTAAATCAATTTCAATGCATTTTAATAACTATAGAACTATTAACTAATCAATTTTCAAGGATTCTAAGAGATATATGATGAAAAGGAATAGGCAAATGATATGTTTTAGGAGGAAAAAGGAGGTCATGGGATGGTACCAACAGGGTCACAATATAATTAGAGCCGACATAACAATATAATGTAAGGGCACATCAATAATAATAATGGGCTCCTATGGGGCATAATAATAAAAATATGGGAATTACATGGGCACAACAATAGAATAAGGTGGTTGCACTTATAACAATAAGGGGCTACACTAGCAGTATAGGGACCTAACATGCTCCTCTCCTTCAAAAAGTGTTGTCCTAAATGCTTGAGTAGCTATGGATGCTTCTACATAAAATTCACATCCTCCCATGTGGAATCTTCAACGGTTAAGTTCTTCCACTTGATGAGATACTTTGAAATTGATCAATTTCGTAGCTATCGGGTTCTTATTTCCATGACTGTGTCATGTTCCAATGTGATTTTTCCTTCCTCGTCAAGTTCTGGAAATATTGTTTGAACTAGGAGCTTGTCAACTATAACCTTCTTTAAGCATGAAACATGGAGAACTGGGTGCACTCGGGAAGATGCCGGAAGCTCCAATTTGTATGTCATAGTATCAATATTTTGCAACACCTTGTAAGGACCATAGTACTTTAGTGATAATTTATTATCCTTCTTAGCTTGCTTGAGGGACATTTTCTTGTATGGTTGTAGCCGTAAAAGTACCTAGTCGCCTACTTCAAAACTTCTTTCGCTGCAATGTTGATATGCATGTTGTTTCATTCGATTCTTTTCCAAAGTGAGGTTATCCTTTAAGAGTTGGAGAACTTGTTGTTGATGCTCGATGTGATCATCCACTACTTGAACCTTTTTATTCTTGATATGTCCTTCTATATTGAGAGTTTGAGGAGTGGTAATTCCTGCCAATGCATTACAAGATATGGTCAGATTCATTTCTTGATTCTTGATGTGATATTTCACTGCTTGAAGCTTTTTCTTCTTGATATGTCCTTCTATCTTGAGATTTTGAGGAGCGGTAATTCCTACCAATGCATTACAAGATATGGTCATATTCATTTATTCTTTCTTTGGGGTTGGTTCCTGGTGTATATCCTCTTCTTTTGACGTTTCTTGAACCTTTTCTTCCTCCTCTTCACAATCTATGTAAAATAATTTCCTCTCAACACACTTATGGCCTTTAGTGTATTTGCTATCACAACTGTAATAAAGCCCTTTTGCTCTTTTTTCTTCCAATTGTTGTGGTGTAAACCTTGTAGGTTGAGGAAGGCTAGGGGAAACAAAAATTCCATATTTAGAGTTATGAGTGGTTGGCTGTAGAAATTCCCATTGTAGATCAATAGATTATGCAATATACTAAAGCAAAATACAAGATCTACTTCTACAACAAACTTTGCGAAAGCTTAATCGAATATGAGCAAGATCAATGAGAACACATATAACTGAGAATGAGAAATCAATCACACATGAACATAGAAGAATAACCCGGGGAAAGCCTCAGCCTAAAACTCCAATCCCTGTATTATCATACAAGTGGAAATATGTTCAATATTACAAAAGGAATCTACTCACAAGCTATCCCGCTCTCTCTGCAATCCAATTGCTGCTCATAGACAATCAAAGGCTTCTCATAAACCTTCTCCTCTGCCCTCCAAGCCTCCTATTTCCTTGCACAGTTTTTCCTGGGGTCCAGTGCTTCCACTTGTGTGAATTCTCACCTCACACTGCTCACTTAGCTCAAAAATAACTGCACAAGCCTGAAGGAGATAATTCCTTCTGCATGGATGAGTTTCCCATATAGGAAAAATCCTCCAATTGATAGTACATTGTCCCATCCTCTGATCTCAACTGGGTCTCTAAATGAACTAACATGCATGAGTTATTTATGAGAGAATATTTAGTTATCTAAAGAGCGGTAGTTACATGGATGCAAGCATTAACTAACTAAACTCACAATTAATTCAACAAACTATTTGAACTAATCTAATTGGACTTAACTCAGTTAATTGAGCTAACTAATTACAAATCAAATTACAACTCATCCTTATCTCTTTAACTGATGGATGAATTCCTAAATCAATGGAGAAACTGTTGCATGTCCCCACATAGACTTCATATTTGATTTTCTGCAACTAATTAACTCAAGATGAACTAATTAATTATTTTACAAACAGATGCTAAGATCAAATTCAAAATTTACTTCTCAATTTTAGTTTAGAGACTAACTAAAATTGGAATCTAACCCGAAATGCTATTTATAGCAATGCTATTTTTAGCACTTCCATTTTTCATTCCTTGTTGCTATTTCCAACACTAGTACCTGAACTGCTATTTATAGCAGTGCTACTTTTAGCATTTCTTGTTGCTATTTTCAACATTGCCTTCCTTGTTGCCATAATTTTTCTTTTAATTTTTCTTTCCAACCTGAATGCCTTGTCCAATGAATTAGGGTCCCAAAGCTGAGCCTCATGTTAGATGTTATCCTTTAAAGTCCCTATGAAGACTTCGATCCTATGCTTCTGTGGAATATCATTTACCCTGATATTCAATTTTTGGAAGTCCTGAATATGCTCTTCCATTGAATCTTTTTGTTTGAGATATATCAATTGGATAAAGAAGGCAT
Source organism: Pinus tabuliformis (assembly GCA_031772625.1). NCBI lineage: Eukaryota > Viridiplantae > Streptophyta > Pinopsida > Pinales > Pinaceae > Pinus > Pinus tabuliformis. The sequence continues at coordinate 1,000,733,452 of CM062819.1, forward strand.
TTCTCTTTGTATCATCATAATGTGATATCATTTCCTCAGTGAAAATTAACCAGGTGATAAGTGGTTTATGAGAACAAATCCCTCTATACCATACAAACTGATTCGGTTCTAAAGATAAATATGCAATATGTACATTTTGTAACAATATCACTTCGTGTAGATCAAAATATTGCTCCATCTGCAGTATCCAAGTTACCGGCTCCTTGCCATCAAACTTCCTCATATCTTGTTTTCTTACTTTTAGGTGCTCAATATTGAAGTGAATGTAACTCTGTAATTTTGAATCACAAAGTTCTAAAATTTCGTACTGTGGTATCCCTCTAAGTTCTCTTTCCAACCCCATAGATCTTATCAAGATTGGATTCTTCAAAAACGAGCTATGCCCAATTACCTATGATGACATGATTATAGATGGGTTCAATAGAGCGAACTTGTATGAAGTGACACATGTAATTGTTTAAACCTTCGGCCTTGAAAAAAATACCCAACAAACTAAAGTCCATCCTCTTCCTGTCACTTTTTATGAAATTTAAATCCAATTCTTAGAGAAAAAGTTATGATGTTTTCCCAAGGTAACTTGTTTGAGATGGAATTCAGGAGCCTGCAAAAACCCTAACTTCCTTAGCTCATATCTCTGAAAATATAGCGAGACAAGTTCTAACATTCATACATGAGGTTGATAAATATTTCATCCCAAATGGGTTTTAATTTTAGCTTCTGAAACGACATAGAAAAAAGGTTATAGCGAAAATTCCACGATGACTTGTTTGAAGCACCGAAACCATAGAATCCAAAGCTCTGATACCAAATGTTATGAAACCAGCTCACAAAATAGAAGAAAAGATAGATCAACGACTTCAAAATAAGCCTCTTCTAGGGGGAAACCTCATTTACATGACACAAATGAATAATTCTTGGATGATACAAATTAAAATACCTCCTTTCTATATATAGGAGTATCAGGGGTCACAATATAATCAAAGTTTACTTAACAATAATAATGTAAGGGCACAACAATAACAATAATGGGCTTCTATGGCACACATTAATAACAATATGGGGACTACATGGGCACAAGAATAGAATAAGGGGGCTCCAATAATAACAATAAGGAGCTACACTAACAATATAGGGACCTAATATCGTGCTCCCATTTCTTACATCACATTATGCCCTTGAGTACCCCCCAATGTACCCCATATTATCCTCCCTTAGGTATACTACAATTGTACAGTTGTTGTAACAACCTTTTATATTTGTTGCAACATAGCTTCTACAACACAGTTGCTGCAACACTCATTTCTAGTTGTTGCAATACCCATTTGTAGTTACTACAACCCCCTGTATAATTACTACAACACCCATGTTTAGTTGCTACAACATAGTCACATAGTTATTGCAACACAACTGTTGCATCACCAAAGTTTTCACACCTCATGGAGAAGCAATATCACTAGAATTGTGAGCCAACACTAGAATGTTGAACAATTGTGTAACCGCCTCCTCCCACATTACCCATTATCACTGGTTGCCCAGGGTAAACATGAGTTTAGGGTCACTATGATAAGACTCAACCTTTTATATGACCTTAAGGAATGGAGTCAAAAACTTAATACCTTACTGGCTTACCTCATGTGCTACAGGAACTCCAGGAGTTACCCAACCTATTCAAGTGTCCAACCCCTAAGCTAACTCTCATTTTCACTAACCTGGGCTCTCGTTTTCTCTCTTGACAAGGCCTCCAAGCGATTTTAAGCCTTCAATCGCTCCAATAGGCCTACTTCCCAGCGACTATAGACTTTTCCAGTCAGTTCTATGCCAACGACCCTAAATTCTGAGGCACTTTTTTCAAGCTAGGACTCAAACCTCTGCCCAGAATTCAATCAAACTTCTAGAGATGATAGATAACATAGAAACAAAGCTTCTAAACAAAAAACTTGAACAAGGACTTGAACTAACCCCTCCCAACAAGGACAAGAATTTTGTTAAACATATTGAGAACATGAGATCTACAAGTCATAAATGCATATATGGACATAAAGATCTGAAACTTATATAAGGTTTACCAAGAAGGACTGGTTCCCTCTCACAATAGTTGCAATAACATCTATTAGGTCATGCATTCATTAATCAAACATTCATTAATTAAAATATGACAAAATTCATAATTAAATTTGTCATATAACCATGCTTATAACCAACATATAACCAGGTAGATAACAATGATATAACAACCATTAAAGCCACATAATAAAAAATATAATTACTTATCAAATACAAGAGGAACTTAGCCCTTATTAACCCTATGAGAAAGCCAACCAAGTCAGGGACTTCCACGTATCACCTGACCATAGATCGGGTTGAACGAAATCTTACTTTCATCCAATCACCCTCGTGCCATATTCAAAGCATGAATGTGGGATCTCATGGGATAAACCAATGCATAAACAACAAAGGGAATCCAGAGGTTAAACCACATCCACCCTGACACTACCATGATCTCACCTAAATTGATCTCGAGATCACAAAACCAAATAGAGCTTGGATGCCTCAGAATTCCTTCACCATCCCTTGAGAAATTTTCTTGTCTCTGCCCACCTGTTGAGGGCTTCACGGAGAAAACCATCTCCACCTCAAACCCTTGGGATTTTCCAGAGACCACCTCACCTAGATCCAAAAACTTCTGGCAATCCAAAGCTCAACCAAGAATGAATCCCATCACACCATTGCTTATCCGGAAATGGCAAGGCAAGGCTAAAAACATTGTCAAACCCAACAAAACCCATGCCAACAACATCAAATTAACCAAATACGCACATGCATATACCGTGCATGCCACAACTAGCTAGGAAATCATACATGCAACCTGTTATCTACAAGTATTCCTATTGAAGTCACTTGATCCAACTTTTCCTTGCTTGATCCTTTCTTTCCTTTTCTTTCCTTGTCCTTCATTTGGTTGCTTTCTTTCATCCTCATCTTGGTGCTCTTCTCCTCTATGAGACTAAATCTAAAAATGAATTGACAAAATGCTCCAAACTGATGCTATGATGTCTTTTTATTATTCATGCCTCTAATTTCTTCATTTTCCTTAATTTTCCTTTAATTTCCTCCTCACATGCAACTGGTGACCTTTCAACTTCCTTTTCTCCTAATTTCCTTTATTTTCATAAATAAAATGCCAAAAATACCTTTTTAGCTTTCAAATCCTTTGTCATTACCTTTGCCAATTTCCCATTAGCCATAATACACAACAATTGTTTCCCACTAGGATAATTTGCCCAACATTCATCTTGGAATATGTGTCCCATTACATTGGTCTTATTTTCCCTTTATTAACTTTATTACATGAAATTTTAACTCGGGGCCATTACAGACCCCTCCCACTTATGCAAACACCATCCTCAATGTTTTATGACACCTACAACTAGAAAAACCACTGAAAATCAAAACATACTTCCCATGGAGATTTATAGCCTAGCCTGTTGTAGTATTTACAATGAACAACCTACTCAAAAGAAAAACCATCATGATAAACATGAAAACCTGGAAACCATACAGTTTATTGGAGCTTTATACCACAATTCATTGCGGTATTTACAATATCAACCATGCATAAATATGTAAAAATACCAAAAAATCATTTACCTCCACTGGAAAATAATGAAGGATACATAACCTGCATCTGATTAGTCATATCCCATGTAGCTTCATTGGGCCCAAAGTGCTTCCACTGCACTTTAACTTGCTTGATTGCTTTGTTCCAAAGCATGAGTCATTTCCACTACAATATGCACCGAGGTTCCGGCTGGAATTATTCTTTTGGTTCCACTTGTAATACAGACCAATCAATAACATAATCAACATCCTTTACATATATTTTAAGCAATGACACATGGAAACACATCATGGAATTTCACTGTTGGAGGCAGTGAAATTCTATAGGCCATTGGCCCACAATATCATGGTGCCAACTTAGCACATTATCTTGTCCTCAAGGAGAAATTCTTGGGCTTGATGCATGAATACACATGCTCCACAACCTGAAACTCCTTAAATGCCTTGTGTTGGTCTGCATAACTCTTTTGTTTGTCTCATGTTTCCTTTATATTCTTCTTTATGACTTACATTTCCCTTTCCATTTATTCCAACATATCTGGTCCAATAAGCACCTTGTTCACTAGATCACTCCAACTGATGGGAGTATTACAACTTTTCCCATACAATGCCCAATCAGACTCATCCTCAGTGACTCCTGATAACCATTGTTGTAAGCAAACTCAACTAATTGAATACACTCCTACCATCTCCTTTGTTGATGCATCACATACAACCTTTACATGTCCTCCAGAATATTGTTGACCCTCTCTGTCTATCCATCTATCTACAGATGATAAGTTGTATTGAAGGCCAACTATGTCCCCAAACCTACAAACAACACCTTCCAAAACTTGGAAGTAAACTTAGCATCCTTGTTCAATACAATCTTCTTCGGAACACCATGCAATCTCATGATCTCCCTGATGAAGACCTGTGCCACCTCACTAGTTGAATACGCAGTCTTCACTAGAATAAAGTGAGCTACCTTGCTCAACCTATTGACCACAACCATGATAGAATAATTTTTCCTCAATTTTTTCAGAATACCTGTAATGAAATCCATGGAAATGGCCTCCCATTTCCATTCTAGAATCAAAATAGCATGAATCAACCCACCTGGATGTTTACACTCTGCTTTCACCTGCTGAAAATATAAACATCTAGCCACAGACTCTACCACTTCTTTCTTCATATTCAACCAATATTAGAAATTCTTCACTATTGTTAATGTCTTTTGATATCCTGGGTGACATGAATATGTCTTAACATGAAACTCCCTCAATATAAGCTTCTCGATTCCACTGTCATCTAGAACATAGATCATGTCCCTAAATTTCACCAAACCATATATCATGAGATGATAGTCCACATCTTGATCACCTGTAGCCTGTTGTAACCTATGCCTAAGCTCCCTTTACCTATCATCCTACGGTCTTGCCTATAAGATACAATCCTGAAAATTTGTCCCATACGAGCTCACAACTGCAACACGGTTCATTTGCACCCTCCTATGAAGAGCATCTGCAACCCTGTTCTCCTTACCCTTAATGTATGTGATATCGAAGTCATACTCACTTATTGTGGCCAACCACCTAGACTGCCTGAGATTCAGATTTGGTTGGTCAAAACAATATCTCAACCCACTATGATCGTTCATCAATACAATCCTCCTGCAAAGAATATAATGCCTGCAAATCTTCAAGGCATGAATAATAACTGCCAACTCAAGATCATGAGTCACATAGTTCTGTTAATGCTCATTCAATTTCCTGGACTCATAAAAAACCACTTTTACCTCCCGCATAATGACTCCACCAAGTCCTTTTTTGCAATCATTTGTACACACCACAAAATATTTATCCGGATATGAAATCTTAAGAACTGGAGCATTTGTCAACAACTGCTTCAATTGTTCAAAACTGGCTGCACTTTCCTTTGTCCATTCAAATTTCTTACCTTTTCTTTGTAATGATGTAATACGATATGCAATCCACAAGAAGTTTCTAGTGAACCTATTATAGTAACATGCTAACCCCATGAATGATTTGACCTCATCCACATTCTTAGGAGTTTCCCACTCCATGATAGCCCTTATCTTTTCTGGATCCACTCCTATGTCTTCCTTGGAAACAACATGTCCTAAGTAATGTACCTTTGTATGAAAGAAATTTCACTTGCTAAGCTTGGCATACAACTTATTCTGTCTTATCAATCTCAATAATGCTGCTATATTTTCGGCATGCTCTTCCTCATTCTTAGAATATATCAATATATCACCAATGAATACAATCACAAACTTGTCTAGAGAAGGATGCAATACACTATTCATCAATCACATAAAAGTAGCTGGGGCATTAGTCAAACCAAAAGGAACCACAACAAACTCATAATTCCCATACCTGGTCTTGAAAGAAGTCTTGTAGATGTCCTCTTCTTTGATGCATACTTGATGGTATCCTAGTCTCAGATCAATCTTCAAGAACACTGCTGCTCCCTTAATCTGATCAAACAAGTCATAGATCCTTTGAAATAGCTACCTGTTCTTCATCTTCACCTTTTTCAGTTTCCTATAATCAATGCACAACCTAAGGGTACCATCCTTCTTCCTCATTAACAATATTGGTGCACCCGAAGGTGATACACTTGGGCTAATGTACCCCTTCTCAAGTATTTCCTTCAGCCACCAATTCAACTATGCTAACTCTGGTGTGCTCATCCTGTAACATGCCTTTGATGTTGGTGTTGCTCCTAGTACCAACTGAATGGAAAATTATACTTCCCAGTGGGGAGGAAAATCTGGAATCTTTACTAGAAACATCTCCTAAAACTGTTATATATAAGACTTTTGTGACCCAATCCTTACGATGTGATCAATCCAAAAGACCTTTCTCTAAATATCCTAAATTTTTTGTAATACAGGGTACCTCTTGAATATTTCAACATCCTCAACATCCTTATCTTTATCACTGGAAATATGACTTTCAAACATTACACACCCTTTCCTGCAAATGTGCTTAGCCTACATAGATGTGACCATCCTAACCGATGTAGGCTTCTTATTTCCATGCAAGATTTTCTTTTCTCCATTATTGTCTAGACATTGAATGGCCTTGTCATAACAATCCACTTTGTTCTTGTGAAGATACAACCAATCCATACCCAGAAGCATAATATATGATCCCAGTGGAAGTACATTGAAATGTACTACTATAGGCATACCATTAAGCTCAAATGCACAAGCTCTTACCCTGTGATGAACTATCTTCTTAGTACTTGTAGCCAACTCCACCAACAAAGACTCTGCATGCACTTCTTTTCTCAAGCCACACTTATCCACCAGGTCAAGATTAATATAACTATATAATTATATCCAAGATCAATAAAAATATAAATAACTCAACCAGAGAGATAACCTTCCATCTCAATAATGGACGCTTGGTGATCTACCTGCGTGTTGTCCACAAATGGATAAATCTGTGGAATGCTATGACCAACATCGCCAAATGTATGCACCTCCTGAGTGCTATAGATCTAAGTCTTGCCAACCTGATACAATAGAAAATAATTCTTGCGATAATCTTGCTACATATCCAGCACTATAATTGTCCCTTACCGTCACCTCTGTTCTATTGCTCTCTAGGCTGTGACCCTTGTCCCTTCTCAATTGCATTGAACTTCTTGTAAGGAGAAACATTTCTTTCTCACCTGCATTTTGAGGTCTTCCTTGCTTCAGTGGCCACTTCCCTTTAACTTTCTCATTCCCCTTCAAATCACACTTAGACTCAAATTTGCGCTTTGTCTGCTCATAACAATGCTTCAACTTATGGATGGCCTCCTCCAATTATCTCAGCTCATAAAACTTAATCTAGTCTCTATATGCTATTGGCAACCCATTGATTGTTGGAAAATGTAACTAGGTTTGGTCTTCATTAATGTATTTGAGTCATCATGTAATCCACTTGTCAAAATAATAATAAAAAATATTTTTTATTATTGTATCAATGACTTATTAAAGCATGGGTTTCATTCTTGGGTCATTAGTAAATTAGTAAAAGTCTCCATTGTGGACTCCTAGGATTAATATTGAGTCAATAGAGTCATTGTACATCTAAGGAGACCCTTATTGGGATTTTGAATCATGTAAAAAGGTTTATTATTGAGTCAAATATGATTTATGTAACCTACACACTAAGTTTGACTAAAGGAGATCAAGTCAATCTAAGGGACGCCCATTCGACCTCACCTAGAGCTTATAAATAGAAGGATATCAAATTCATTTGGAGTATATCATCTCAAGAAAGTTCAATATATCTAGTGAAGCTAGGAAAAGTGCAAAGTCAGTCAAGGAAGTAAAGGAAGTGTGAGTTGGTTCAAGGCTACAAAGAAGGAAGAAATCGTAAGTTTTGATGCTACTCTCTCTCTCTCGTTCGTGCCCTAGTTTGGGAGATCAAAGTCTTCCAAGTTTTGTTGCTTCCAGTTGCTTCCTGATGTCATAAATTACTACATAGTCGAAGTTACTAGGGTGGAAGTGCTGATACAAAGGGTTCAAATATCTAGAAGGACTGACTTGGTGTGGAGGGAAGGTTTGGTCTATGTCTAGGTTGAAGAGTCTCAAAGAAAACACACATCTTGTGTATTTTTTTTATGATATTCATACACACATAATATGGTAATTTCTTGATGAAATATAAGATAATAAAGAAGTAAAAGAATCCAACATAACTCACAAGTAATTATCAAGAAAGAGGAATCAAACCCTAATCTACTTGCATTGATTTCTCAACATGGTATCAGAGCTAAGGTCAAGAAAGGTTGAAGATCACTTTGTTGGCTCAAAAGGAATGAACATGGATTCTCCCTCTTTGATAAACTATATGAGAATGGGTATCAACACTGCTGGAAGCTAGATCACGAAGGTCATCCACTAATTATTCAACACGGTCATAACTAAAGGGTTCTTGGGTGCTCTTACAGGTTCTCTTAGTGATGAAAATGCGTGGATCATTGATAGTGGAGCATCAAGGCATATGACAGGATAAATTAAACAAAATCATACACTATCAAAGGCTCCATAAACTCATGTAGTGGATTTGGGTGACAAAAAAAGCTATGCTAGTAGAGGCTTGGGATCAACATCGTTGAAGCTAGAAAATGGATTGAAGCTACACCTCAACAACATACTATATGTTCCAGGTTTGAAAAAGAATTTTCTTTCTATTTCTTGTTTAGAAGATAAAGGGAATATAGTTGATTTTGTTGATGGAAAAGTATTGTTTTTTGGAAAATACTCTAGCATTGATAAATCTAGGGTTATTCGAGTTCGTGAAGGAAGCCTTTATAGAGTTATTACTCCACCTCCTCAAGCTTTGGTTCACATGGAGATAATTCCCATTGAGCTATGGCATAGGAGGTATGGTCATCTACATTATATGGTCATCCCTATCCTTAATGAATTGGTTCATGGAATCCCCAATATGAAGTTAGATCATGAAGGTGTGTGTAGGGGATTATCTTTGGGAAAACATACAAGAAAACCATTTCTGAATAGTGACACTAGGTTTAAAGAGATATTAGACCTCATTCATTCTGATGTGTGTGGACCCATGTCTGAAAAATCACTTAGAGGTCGTCTCTACTATGTAACATTCATTGATGACCATTTTGGAAAGACATGGATCTACCTTATCAAAACAAAAGATGAAGTATTGGAAAATTTCAAGGAGTTTAGATCTGAAGTGGAAACTGTAACCGAAAGAAAGATAAAAAATCTAAGGTCCAACAATGGTGGGGAATACACTTCTAAGGAATTGATTTCATATTGTATGGAAGAAGAAATTGAGAGGGAGCTCATTGTTCCCTATTATCCTGAACAAAATGGAGTGACTAAAAGGAAGAATAGGTCAATTGAAGAAGGCATTCGAACAATTCTCCTTGATCAAGACCTACCATAATTATTATGGGGATAAGCAAAAATTAAAGTCGTGTACATTCAAAATAGAAGTCCTTATAGAAGTATTAATAATATAACACCCGAAGAAGTATTCACAGGAAAGAAACCAAGTTTGGATCACCTCCGAATATTTGGAAGTCCAACATGCATCCATGTTCCAAAGGACAAGCGAAATATGTTGGATTCTACAAGTATAAAGGGAATATTTGTTGGATATAGTCTCGCCTCAAAAAAGAATATAGAATCTACATTAAGGAAGGAAGACATATTGAAGTAAGAAGGGATGTCATATTCGATGAAAATCAAGCCTACAAGAAATCAAAGGATATTCCTATTAATTCTGATGATGAATAAGTTCCAATATTTGAAGAAGAAGAAGAATATCATCATGAAAACCCTACTACAAATCAAGAAGAAGAAGACGGACCAAGTGAGCCTATTCAATTTGTGGTCATCCCAACCACAAGGAAAAGGACAAATTGGTTAAAAAATACATTAGAAGATGCTGAAGGAGATGAAGTTGTGAAAGGAACCTTCAGGGAAAGTAAAGGACCTAAGAGATATTATGGTTATGCTACATATATGACGAATTTAATCGAATTTGAACCATTTACATTCAAGGAAGTTGCTCATCAAGAGGTTTGGAAGAAAGAGATGAAGGAATAATATCAATCCATTATGAAGAATGGGGTTTCGGAAATCATTCTTAGACCTAGTGACAAATGAGTTGTCACCTCCAAATGGATCTATAAGATCAAACATTCTATTGATGGAAGTATATACAAGTACAAAGCTAGATTCGTTGCAAGGGGTTTCTCTCAAAAGGAAGGCATTGATTATGAAGAAACCTTTGCACCCACAACAAGGTACACTATGATTAGATATTTGGTTTCATTGGCTACTACAATGGGTTGGAATGTCCATCAAATGGATGTGAATACCAAATTTCTGAATGGGACCATTGATGAGGAAGAGTATATTGAACAACTTGAAGGCTTTGAAGTGAATAACATGGAATCTCATGTTTGTAGACTCAAGAAGGCCCTATATGGTTTGAAACAAGAACCTAGGGCATGGTATGTAAGAATGGATGCATATCTCCTTAGAATTGGGTTCGTAAAGAGTTGAGTTGACCCAAATATCTACATCAAGGTTGTGAATAATGAGCCCAAAATTATTCTACTATATGTGGATGATATATTCGTCACAAGGGTGGAGAAAATAATTCAAGAATGCAAGAAGATGTTGGTAGCTAAATTTGAGATGACGGATCTAAGACTGATGCACTATTACCTGGGTCTAGAAGTATGGCAGAAACCTGGGGAGATATATTTAAGGCAAGGAAAGTACATCATCAAGTTGTTGTAGAAATTTAGGATGATGGATTCCAAGCCTATGACTATTCCTATGATCACCCACTCCACATAAATGTGAGACCCATCATAAAAGAATTAATAACTAAATATGGAGCATTTTATCGTTTACTTATAAAATTTCTTGATTTCCATAAGCTTTAATTTAACGAACATTTTATTATTATTATTATTCAATGTTTCTTGATGTTCATAAGCTTTAATTTAACCACTAATATTTTTTATATTTTAGTATTATTCAAGTTTTATTACATGTTGACTCTCTTATTCTTATAAATTAAAACGGGTTGTAAGAGAACAACCATCATCATCATCATCATTATTATTATTATTAAAGTTTTATTATCCCTTGCCTTTTTTTTAATCTTATAATTCAAAATGGGTTGTGACACGGTTCTTGATTTTCATAATATTTTATTTTATTATTAGTATTATTTATTATTATTGAAGCTTTATTCATAAATTGTGTGTTTAGTTTATTTTATTCTTATGATTCAAAATGGGATATTTATATAATTATTATATACAATAATTTCATAAATTATGTTGATAAGTTTGATAGGTTTGTATATTTTAAAATAAAATTTTTATAATTTGAATTTAATTATATATAATTATTAAATAGATGATAAGAATTGATTTTTTATAAAATATTTATATATTCATTTTTAAAGTAGTTATACTCTTTCTACTTTTTTAATTAAATAGATTGATTAAAAATAATATCATATGAAAAAGTGTCATATGGAGTGAGTTATGATTTTCTAGGCATATGATATTGATAACCCATGTTGTTGGCTCATGGTATTGTAACCAAGCTGGATTTTCATAGTAATGAAGTGGTAAATTTCCATGAGTAAGAATATTGTTCTATGTTTTTTAAAATGTATATATGTTTAACTCAAATATTTTTTTTTCTAATCGATAATAACAATAGTTTAGAATAAAATTATAATTTAGTTAGTTTTTATGAATTTTTTAGTTTTAGCAACATGAGATGTATCATGAAGTGTTTTGATGTTTATTATGGGTTGAAGCCTATTAGCATTTATCAACCATTTAATTTATATAGTTATGCTAGTTACATGGATAAGTGTGGCTATTTTAGAACCAGCCTAGATCCATCTTAACCTTGGATCTATCCAGGGTCGAGAGGGATCAAATCTCTCGAGATGCAAACTTTTTTTTGAGTGAAAAAATTGAGGAAAGGTTTGCACTTTGAGAGATTTGATCCTTCTTGGCACTTGATAGATCCAGGGTTAAGATGGATCTAGGCTAGTTATATAATACTATATAATATCTATATTTGTATCTATGTGTCTCTTTCTTATTCCCTCTCTCCATGTCAACCCCCAAACATGCACACACTTTCTCCATATCTATCTCTCTCTCTTCCCCTTATCACTCTCTCTCTCTCTCCCTTCTATCCCTCTCTTTCTTCCATGCCACTCTCCTCTCTCCCTCACTCTCTCTCCATCTCTCCCTTTTCAATCACTTTCTTTATCCACCTTTCTCCCTATATGTCTTTCTTCTTCCCTCCCTCTCTCTCTCCTTCTCTCTCTTCCTTCCTCTCTCTATCATTCTCTCCCAGCACCCTCTATCTCCCCCCATCACTCTCTCTCTCTCTTCCCTCTAACTCTGTCACTATCTCCATCCCTCTCTCCTTCTCTCTCCCCTCCATCTTTGTGTCTCCCTCTCTCTATCTTCCCCTTCTCTCCCTATCTCTCTCCTCTCCTCTTCTCTCTCTCTCCTCCTCTATTCTCTCCCTCACTCTTCCCATATCTCCCTTCCATGCCCTCCCTCTCTCCATCTCTATCTCTCTATGTCTTTTTTCTTTCCTGCATCTCTTTCCCCCTCCAACTCCATCTCTTTCTCTCTCCCCCTCTTTTTCTTTCTCTCCCCTCCTCTCTCTCTTCCTTCCTCTCTCTCTTCCTTTCTCTGTCTCCCTCTCATATTGTTATAAAATATTTCGATTGTGAAATAAGTTATGGTTTTTTCGCATGTGGTATTGATAAACCATGGTATTCTAACAAAGCCTATTCACAAGTTAAAAACAACATCAAAATATAAAATATTAACTTTAACTTTTTATTATTAGCCAACATTTAAATTTTTACACGCATTGGAATTTATATTACTTTTAACTTTTTGTTTATTACTTTTTAATGATCTATTTTTTTTAATTGAGCCAACATATAAATCCTAAATGTTTATGTTAAATATTAAGAATTTACACCTACACATTGACATTGACATTAGATTAAATTTGTTAAATGTTAAATGTTAAATGTTAAACATTTACGCTTGACATCTACTCCATATTGAGTTGTAGAGTGCCTCTGAGCTCAATAAGAATTCTATAATTTTAATTTAGCTGTTAATAATTATTAAGTTGATGGTAGAGATTTAACCATGAAATATTCTAAAATATTCTTAATAGTAATCACAAATTAAAGGATGAGATTTATCTCAAAAATAGTTATGTACTTTTTGAGATTTAATTAAATAAATTAATAAACAAGATATGATATTAAATGTGTTTATATGTGTGTGTGTGTGTGTTTATCTCATATATTAATTATTTTTATAATAATATTATTATTAAATAAAGTTATTATATAATTAATTTTAATGATTTTAATTTGAGATGTATCCAGAAGTAAGTAATTTGATATTTAGCATGCATTGATTCCTATCAACATTTATAAACCATTTAATTTATATGATGGGATGTGTATTAAATAATTAATATATGATATTCAATACATTTTAATTTTATATTTTTTTAAATCTTGAAAAGAAACACAATATGAGAATAGTGAAAATTAACCAACTATATAATAATGGCAATAATAATAATAATAATGGAAAATATACCATTATAGATCTAGCATGCGCATAGAGGGATCAAATCTCTTTGGGTGCAATCCTCTTTTAGAGTGCAAAATTTGAAAAAAAAATTGCATCCCTCTTACTGCTTGATAGATCCCAATGAATCTACAATGCTTATGTCTTTCTAAATATACAATGTGTAACTTTTAATCATTTAAATTGTGTTTTTAAATGCTATATAAAGTACATATTAAACTTGTAAGTCCAAAAAATCTTTGTTGGAATTCAGGGAAAATTGACCCAAAACAATATACCTAAAAAAGGACTTCTTCAAACATTTAACAATAAAAATTTATTATAATACATGCATAGTTGACATTAAAATATTTTACATGTGCATTGAGTCATTTTATCATGGACTAAATTGTCCACACTAACATATTTTTTTGGTTAATATATTTTTATGTGTCAATATTACTTAATCTTGCCTATTAAAATATTTTATTGATGACCCACATTAAACTTTTTTGTATCTCCCTTTCATTATTCTTATTATTAGGAAGCACATGGAATTTTTTTATTTTTTTTAACTCTTAATTACCTTTTTATTTTATTTTCTTTGGACATTACATATTTTACTATATATAACACTAAAATATTTTTTTAACATTTTCATTTTATATAGATATATATGAAGTTGATATGAACATATATTATTTAACATAGATCTTCAAATAGTTTATTTAGATACCGTGTTGAATTATTTTTGAAAAGTATAAGATTTAAACATCTTACTCATGTTTTCTTTTACTTCTAATTACTCTATCTATTTTTAAAGATGAAGTTATTTTACATCAAAATATTTTATTTATGATTGAGAGTGAGTGCAATATTTTTACTACATTGGGTCGTAATATGGGAGTGACCATAGTATATATTTTGACGCGTATATGTCAACAAAAACATGTAGAATGATGACTTAGATATAAAAAGTGTAATAGCATGGACTAAATCATATAACATCAATAATATAGAAGTTATAATATCCATCAACCACGTCCAAAAGTTAATAACATACAACATATTGAGTCTCATGATTCATTGATCTTAAAATTTCATGCTTTCAAAATTCGATATACAACATTTATCATCCTTGATCACAAAAGTTATAACTTGTGCTTGTAACCATTACCATTACTAAGTAACCAAATGATAACAAATAATATCTAACATAAAATGAAATGTTTCAACTTTCAACTTTCAACTTTCACAGCATCATATTCATAATTCATTACCAATGAGTTATAAATGCCAACTTCCAACTTCAAACTTAAATTGTCATATATTGTTTACAAAAAATACCATAATAAATATGAAAGAGTCAATATTTATAAAAAGTACTAGAAACTAGAAAAGACAAGTAAATCTATTATCTATTGCTTGACCCTCTTTCCATGAGAAATTTCTAATTTTTTGTCTTGTGCTTTATTACGAGTATCCTCTTGCATAGTCAAACTACCTTGGTGCTCCTCATTAAATACATGTTCCATACCCTAGTACCTTAGGTGCTCTTGATTATTGGAGTCTCGCCCGCATAAAGGTCTTGGTGCTCTTGATTAAATACTAGCATTTTCACCTGATGTTGCAAAGGAAACGCCATAAGGCATAGAGTGTGGAAGAGTAGAGACATGTGAATGGGCATTGTTGAAAGCAAGGGTGGATGATAAAGAGTTGTAATTGAAATTGTTATTTATGTGTATGCTGAATATAGATATTTTATAAATAATAGTGTGTAGAAGAATAGTGACATGGGAATGGACATTGTTGAATGCAAGGGTGGATGATATTGAGTTACACTTGAAACTATTAGTTATGTGTGTTTTGAATATGGATAAGTAATAGTAGTGTGTGGAAGAATAGCAACATGTGAATGGACATTCTTGAAAGTAAGGGTGGATGATAATGAGTTATAGTTAATGTCACATAGAGGTTATCCATTATTCATGTAGCAGTTGTTTATGTGAACATATTTTTGTACATTATTTTAATTTTTTTTTGTATTTGGAGATTTTGTTTTTCCATATGTTACATATTTAAGAATGAATTGTCACTTTTAAAGAGGGCACACAAGGTTGCTAGTTGTCACAAACCATCGTGAGAGTAAAATTAAATGTCCTTTTCCTACTACATGGTTTTGTCAACTAGGTGTTTCGAAAAATACAAGTGAAAGCCATCAAAATCCTTGCTGAAATCAAACTCTCTGGTGATCTTTTCATAAATATAGGGATGCACAAATTCCTTAACTTGCTAGAACTCTATTAAAATGACATTTTTCACTACTAAATTCATATGCGATGTCATGAAATTTCTTTTGGATAAAACCTCGAATGTGTTTTTAATATCCCAATTCAACTCTCGGTGAAATTTTCGTAGATATAGGGATGCACAAATTCCTTAATTTGCCAGAACTCTATTAAAATGACATTTTTCACTACTAAGTTTATATGAGATGTCAATTAAACTGTTTTATTATTATTATTTTAATTTAATGTTTCATTATGCATATTGAATATTTTTTTCATATAAAACTAAATTTAAATGTTTACTCATTTACAAATACTACAGCACATGCCCCTTTTTCAGATTGATGTTTATGATTAGTAGGCCAAAACTTGCCAAATGCTTAAATTTATTTTCCAAAATTTCAGAGATACCCATTTGAAAACCCTGGATATATTAGTGTTTGATACGAACAAGTTTCGAGCATACTAGTTGTTGGGGTACAGAGTTTTCTTTAAATTGCTACCAAGCAAGGAAGAAGTCAAAAGAGGATTGGTATTAAAACCATGGCCACAACTCAAGGACCTGTGTTCTTGTCCCCAAATAAGACACTATAATGACATATGAGTGTGAGTTTTATGAGGTACTCATAGCAAGAGCCCAGCGCTCCGCCATAACAGACAAAGGGGGCATACCCTCATCTACAAATATTGTAAAGCAACTGTAGCCACATTTTGAATATTGCTACAAGGGCTTAGAGCATACTATATTGCAGGCTGTAAAGACTCCACATTCAAAACAAAATGGAAAGATAAGATGAGAAACATATTGGATCATAAAGCAATAGAGAGTATAGTGGAAGCATGGGATCCTTATAATTATCGTTGGTCCTCCTTAAGCCTTGCTAGGATTGGTGGCTTAGGCAAGAAGAGTGATTTTCTAGGTATCATTTTCATTTTGTTGCTCCTATGGGGCTTCTTAGATTCAGAATTTGAAGGGACCCAACATGGGAAAAGTGTTGTTTGGTGGCTTGGGCCTATAACACATAGACTGTACTCATATTGGGCAATGCATTTATATACACCCTTTGGTTCTAGTTTTCCAACCATAAATCTCTCTGACAAAAGCATTGTCTTGACTGGAACCCTTCTTATGGTGACAATGACAAGAACTTCATGCAGAGACCCCACATTCTTTACATAATTCTCAATAATCAGTGGTAAGCCAGAAATAAGGTCACTGCAGAAGAAACAAATTCCTAGTACACGTGAATTCACCCTGGCAAGAAATCCATTCAAACCTTCTATGCTGAGTTTTCTCCGTGCTAAATATTTATACTTTTCTACCTTCCATAGTTCCAAGATAACATTATGGTCAGAAAAATTGTTGCAATTAGGAAGGGACACCAACCTCCCTGTGGTACCTTATTCAATACAAATGATAGATAAACGCCTTCAGAGATAGCAAAAAACAGAGTGAAGGGTAGTATAAGCAAAATATTTTGTGTAAACGATGTCCCATGCACTATTTATCATAGATTATCCTTCTAATATTCTCACCAGTGAAGGAAAAAAGTTTTTCCAAGTCCCAAAAGTCAATAAAAACAACATATTATCAATACAACAATGCAAAGGTTTCTATCTTCCTATATTTTACATCACAATTGAGCATCAAGGGCTGGCACTTCCAAAGGAGCGTGATCAATTCTTCTTAAAATTCGCCACAACCAAAACAACACCATCAAGACCAGTAACAATATAAGTAAGAAAAATAAAATATCTAACCATATATATGCTATTATTCTCTGTTGGTAATCCATAAGTGGTGAAGTTTCAAGAGCTGATGCAGATTCAAGCAGCAAGCTAGCCAATGTTGTCAATTTGCTGTAAAACATTTGGTAGACAAACTTTGAATCTCAAATTCACCAAACAATGAGCAGGATTAAATAGCTCTAATTATCTCCATATAGCCCAGCTCACATGTCCACTATCAAAACTGAAGTAAATTGAAAACGCTCTCAAAACTTTTACCTCTTCCAAAACATAATTTAAAAACACATTGTGACATCTTGTCCATCTTTTACCTATCTAATGATAACCTAAAAATCACAGAACTTTGGTAATCTTCTTCTACAATGCCAAGATTTCAAATCATGATTCATACGTATGGTCTATATAGACTCAAAGGTCATGCATGCTCATTAGTCTCCACCCTAGATTGATGAGCAACATGTCTGCTAAATAAAAGCATAGATAATCTACCATAAATTTAAAAATGAATGCATATTTAAAACATGGTAAATGCTTAGAATTTTCATTATATACTGAATATCAATACATTATGATATGAAATAAGGCAACATTTTTCATCCCTGTGGTGGAAAATAAGCTCAAGGGAAGCAGCTAAGAGCCATGGACTGTTTTATGATTGAGAATGTTGCTGTAATCAATGCTTGACTGGCTACAATGGCTGCTAAAGTGGAAACAATGAACATTGACTAATACATAGGTTGTGGTATTTCTTTGTAAAATGTAGAGCCTATGTCCCCTGGGTTTTTTATTAAATAAGCCGCTTGTCTCGTATATGTGATAAGAAGAGATGGGTAAACCAACACACAGAAAGCAAGCTACAACAAACAACCAAAATTTCTCATTATGGTACTAAAACTTAAGGAGGATGAAGCATGCAGGTATGATGAAATACTAATAATTACGTCCTTGACATATAGCTTGGACCTGGATTGATTTCCTGTTGAAATGGCCCAAGTCTGCAAACATGGCCTCGGACCTGGATCCAGTCAGAACAAAGCACTGATGTTAGTGTTTCTATTTGTATAGCTTTAACATAAATAATTTGGATGAAGTTATGAATTTTGTTTGAGAAAATCATTGGTATGGATTTATCAATTGAGTTAGAAAACAATTCCAAGTATACTATATGATAAAATGAGACACATATCATCATGCGAATAATCAATACCTGTTATACATAAGACTACACCTCCAAGCATCACCCATCCTTATTAGTGATATTCACGAAAGTAATAGTATATATAATATGGGTTGAATGCCTTGAATGCTCCAGGATAATATTTCACAATATTATACTGTCCTATCATGATGTTGGTCACGAACCAGGCAATCATTATGGGTGAGAACATGAAGCTAACTTTGTCCTCCATGATATGGAGGATGAACATAAGGAACATGTCCTCTACCATCACAGTGAGAAGCTAACCATTGCATTTGGGCTTATAAGCACACCTCCTGGGGCCCCTATTCGAATAATAAAGAACCTTCGTGTATGTGGTGACTGTCACAATGTTGTCAAGTTTATTTCTAAGATTGTTGGACGTGAAATTGCAGTAAGGGACATTATACGTTTTCACCATTTTAGGAATGGAACGTGCTCTTGTCAGGATTATTGGTAATACAAGATGAAGTTTGAGCACTATTTGGGAGTGGCTTGAATGCTTCTCTATACTATCCTCTATTGGTCTAGAAGTTGCCTCTTGTGACACGCGGAAATAAGGAGAAACATGCTGAGAATATGTCAGTTGTCTCGTAGCTTCTTCATGTGGAGCAGGCTCACCTCTGGTAAGTTTCATACAAGATTCTGTATTGCTTTGATAGCATGAATGGAAGTGTTAAAAGTTTAGTATGTTAAGCTTGATTATTGACAAGACGGTTATGATCTTGTTGCATGACAAATAAGACACTTTCTTTTATAGTACTCATTTTTAACATTTTTGGCTGTCTTTATAGCTGCACCATTTTGGAAAATTGTCAAAATTTCCCTTTGGAGAAATGTTAGTAAAATCACTTTCTAAAGAGAACAAAAGCATGGGCGAGAAGCAACATTACAAAACATATGTTTTTTCACAATTCTGCTTTTTATATGTTGAAGTGCTAATTCGGTCATTTATCATTATTGAGTTGCTCAGAAGGAGGGATGCAATCAATCTTTCTTGATCAGGAAACCAACTTGAACTTTTGAATGGAAGGGAATAAATGGCATGTTGATTAATGTCAAACATTGAGGAATCCAAACTTTGGAACGACACGACATTGTTTATGTAAGCCCCCATCATTGTAACTCGGGTTTATACTAATTTTATATTATTTCAGAATAAAGTTTTGATTTAATTTAATTATAATTTTAAGCTAGTAAAACATCAAGTACCCTAGAATGTTTCCCACTGCTAGACGTTTTTTGTTGAAATTGCTTTACACACCCCAGAAATGCTTTGCAGCTAGGCCTTCCAATTGATATCATTTTTCTGCAATTCTAGATGTCAAGTTTCTACTCTAGAGTGATGGAGATGCAGCATTGCGTGTTGGTGGGAACAGAAAAAGGATAGAAAATATTAAAAAATTGAAAATAAATACTGTGCACAAGAGCTCCACAATATTTTAGAATTGTGAATAATGGATAACTTTGTGTGATCATGCCTCACATGCATAAAAGGGAAAGAAATAAGTTATTTAACCTGAATTTTAAAACCCTCCAGCTCAGTATACTCTCATAATATAGAGGATCCTTTATTTTTTTAAAGCAGAGGAATATCAATGCATGTATGGTATCTGCAACTTTGAATAAAAGGCATGGTTTGACCACTGAAAAAAACCTTGTGTTCTTTAAAATATTATTCATATATTTTTTGTCTCCATGGACAAAAATAGTGCTTTCAACAAGTCAGCCAACCAGCTACCCTTGCAAAGGACAGAGGAGGTTCAAACATATCCAGAAAGAGCCGATCTAATTTTCTCAACCAATCTCTCATGCAATCCAAATTGACATGATTTGCCAAGAAGACAAGGCTCCCAAGGAGTCAATCATGCAGCTTGTTGGAATTATTTATATACTAGATCTTTATTACACACCACCTTACATGTACTATTTTCCACAATAATAATTTGAAAATTTTAAGTAGGGAGTGAAGATGGATTTACAAATATGGTACTGTTTAGGCTTGACACCTGGTTAAATTAAAATATATACCCTTTAACGGGGAATATGAACGGCACGCAGATAAGGCACGCAGCAGCAATGGTGGGTACAACAACTCCCTGATCAAAAGCCTTTTTAATACCCCCTGTCCTGGTGATGTGTTGATAGATCAAGTATGCAAAAGCCACTATGGAAATGACCATTCCAGCTTGGGTTCCTCTGCAAATCAACAACATCCCATAAACTACCATCCACATTTCCAAACACCAATTCAATCATTTGTTAAGGAAAACAATAACTTGCCTCAGGTTCATGGCTTGATAAGGAGCAATAATCACCAGTAACACAAATAAAAATGGCAGTTCCAATTCCCCTGTTCCCAACAAATTAAGTTTGTCAAACACTACAGTTCTATCATGCAATTCAACTCAATATACTGTGCAGGAAAGAACGACCAAGTAAGTAAAATAGGATGGCATTTGAGTTCTTGTGACTCACCAGGAATGTAGTAAAATAGTCTAACAAGGAAGACCAAAAAGGTAGTTCACAAACCATAATCACCTCTGTAATAATGTAGACAAACAAATCCAAATGTGGGGTGAAGTTTAAACTCTCAGTTCACTTCACTGGAATTTGTCTAATTTTGCAACTGGGAAGAACCTGGTCACCTGATCCAAGAAATGACATCTCCAGGTGCCTCTAGGGCCAACAATGGAACAAGGAAAGATTTGTCGATGGCTGTGTGCTTTGATAACATCAAAACCATGCAACACCATAATTGAATCATTTTTTGCCTCAACAACTACTTGAGTCCAAAAATAAAAGTTGAATTATGACTCAAAAAAGCCTAATGCCTTTTTTAGAGTACTGACATTTGGAAACGGGCAAAAGCAAAAGCAAATAAAACTTGAGACATTTGTGTATAAAGATCTAAAGCTGAAATAAAAATTAAATTATGAACCCCAAGGGAACCTTTGAGGTATTCCATTTTCTGAGAGGAATATATTGACAATTGGAAACAGCCAGAAAGCAAAAGCTAAAAAGCTCAACAGATTGTTGTAGTAGAAAAATCTAGTAAATTGAGGTTGCCTATCTCAAATTAGTTAGCATTCTAAAGGAGCCCCTTGTCTCAACAGTAGGCTTGAGAGAGATTGTCCTTAACAAAGTTATCCTTAGCAGAGTTTTGAACTTTAGAGAGATTGTCCTTAACAAAGTTATCCTTAGAAGAGTTTTGTGCTGTTATTTAGAGGGGGGGATTGTATAGGTGAAAAACCAATCCGAGATGCTCTAAGAGAGATTGTCATTAACAAATTTATCCTTGGCAGAGTTTTGAGCTGATCTTTAGAGAGGGGATCGTATAGATGTAAAACCAATCTAGGATGTGGAGCAACAATATCATATAATGGATTGAAAATAGAATGTGTTGTAATCGGATCAAATAACAGATTGAAAATATCAAAATTAGCAGAATGAAAGTAGAAATCACTCACCAGCCCACCATAAAATCATTTTCTCTTTGAGTAGCAGCCACATCTGTGGATTTATTGGTAAGAGGTATCATCCAATTTACTAAAATTACTAATCCAATCCAGCCCTTTTGCTTTTCCTGCATTCATTGAGAAATTTATAAAATCTCATAGAATGAATGGAGATGAACATAGATCGGAGAGGAAAAGAACCCGATAGGTTTTCCTATACAGCTCCACAGCAACTATATGTGATAGAAAAACATGGTGACCAACAATATATGGCTCAACAGTTGAGTTTCCAGCAGTACAATTTCCAAATGGTTGGGAACATCTTTGAGGTGGGAAAATACCGTCATCATATCCTGCAGTGCCAAAAACATTGGGCTCATTGAAAGTGGACCAATATTTCACTCGATCACCAAACTCTCTGAAACACACATCTGCATAACCTTTATAATCCTCCTTGCATAAGATTGAAGTAGATTAGAGAACTCTGCTTCTATAACCATAAGGTTATTAGTGCACCATAAATTGATGCTTTGACTTGTGTGTCAACCCACATGGGAAGAAAAACAAGAACAAGAGATGACATAAGATGTTTACACAATCTGTGGATTTAAGAAACCTCCATTGGAATCTTACAGAGCTTGGGGCAGATCAAAGTGGTACAATGTCACATGTGGTTGAATGCCTGAGACATGCATTGTGAAACGATTAACAGTTTTGAGGATGATAGTCACAAGAATAAAAACAAAGTAGAGAGACAAGTTTGTCAATAAATACTACCATGGGACAAAAGCTCATTTATGAGGTTATTATACTACTCAACGCCTTTTGGGTTGATGGGTCCTTCGCCATCTGCATCAATATATGTGAAATAGTTATTTCCTACCATTGTCCATTGAGTGTTTACTAAATTCTCAGGATTAAACATGTGGTCAGAGCTCAAACAGAAATATACCAGGAATAAGCCTGGGCCATGAGATTGAAAATCTATAGGCATCTACTCCCATCGCAGACATTAGATCAATATCCTCCTTCAAAACCCACATGAAATTTTGCATCAGGTTGATACCCAAATCATCTAGGAGTTTAACTATTGATACATTAGTATGAAAACAACAATAATGGGGTTGGACATGCACATAAAGCTTGAGGATGGCTTACAAGTAGCCACTGCATATAGGTTGTCCTAGTGACATTTATTGTTCTTAGATTTGCAGATAATAATACCTTGTAACGATGGTATTGATCAACAACTACATCTCCATTACCTCCATCCACAGTAATCCCTGACAATATAGTTAAAACAAACAACAGCTCACTTCCAGTCTTGGCCTTGAAAGTCCCAAAGTAAAGTAAGGAACTGGGTAGAATGCAAATGAAGGGATGAATGAAGATATGTGATGAAACAGACCTTCCCTGTGAGTGAAAGTGTCAAAGATGCTTCGCTTTCGGCCATCTTCTGTTGCAGCTCCTTCATACTGCAGAAAACCAAATGTTATTTTGCAAAGAAACACACTGGACAATATTCCATATGGGCACAAACTGGAATTGAGTTTGCCATGGCAGAATTAGCACTACAGGGCAGTTTCGAATTCCTGGAGACAAAAAGAGTTCAGAGGGCATGAGGAAGGGTTCGTAAGGAGAGAGGTGACCACCTAGAGAAACAAGTGTGAATACTGTGTTGCCTTGGGGAAGGTTATCTGGAGCTGGCTTGGTGCCAGTGGAAACCTCCCTGCCAGAGAGAAAATCTGACTTTTTTGGGCTGGACTACAGTTTTGAGCCCTGAGAAGTAACCTGTGAGAGTTTACTCTCAACAACTGTAACGGAAGGAGGAAGCTCGGGGGGAACTTGGACGTGATTGCCATTGCCAGTTCCATAGGCTGGGAGGTGTGGTCCTGTCCTAAATTCACTTTCTTGGAAAACTGTGAACGCATCAGATAAGTAATTATGTTTATGATATGATTATGAGAATCCAACAGATAAGAATAAGTAATTTCGTTTAGGTTATGCTTCTGAGAATGCATCAGATAAGAAAAAGTGGTTCTATTTATGTTATGAGAATGCATTAGATAAGCCAAATAATACTGCTTATGATATGTTGCTGAGAGCGCAATAGATAAGTAAATTATACAGCTTAAGTAAGAAAAGACTGCTTTTGTTATGTACCTATGAATTAAACATGTAACTGGGACAACAAGTGGTATATGTAAGACTTACATAGTACTTATTTGAGTATGCATTCTTGGACAAATAAATTGTGCAATAGATAAGTAAAGAATACAGCTTAAGTAAGAAAAGACTGCGTTTATTATGTATCTATGAATTAAACATGTAACTGGGACAACAAGTGGTATATGCAAGAATTACACAGTACTTATTTGAGTATGCATTCTTGGACAAATAAATTGTACAAATTGATAGAGCATACTGTGAGATATACCTGTCTAACAGGATTGAAATGGTAATGTTATTCAACCCATAATCAACAGAGACACTGTGACTGATAAACTAAAGTAAAGGGAGTAAATGAACCATGTTCATAGTGCCAATACACTGGTTTGAGGGTAAGTGAGGTATTAAAATACCTATCCTCCAGCCAGGGTAACCTGTTCAGGTAGATTGACCCTCTTGGGGAAGAAACCCCAATTTCAAAGAAAGAGCTCCATTGGGGAAACTGGGAAATCTCCACTGTAGAAATTATATACAGCGAGCAAATGCAAATAACAATATTCATCAAAACGATAAGAATGAAACCCATAACCCTATTTATTTATAGAATGAACTGTAAAGAGAGATATCAACAATCTTATTCATTAACTGGAAATGAGTAAACCTGTGAAACATCGAGGAGATGTAACAGCATGACTACCCCATTTCTTCCAGACATAAATACATTTTTTTTAAAAGACTAATACAATTGCTGAAAGGGTGAAAAGATGCTCGAGAACTCAATTAGGCATTGAACTTAAAGAATATTATTACTATGCTGGGAGTGATCTAGAGGGACATAAATAATTTCGCATACCTCTTGGTCGCTGAAATGCAACAGTCATAACGAATACAAAGTATCATCAACCTAAACCAAATTTGAATGTGTCAAACCGTTTAAATTACATTGCAGAAAATAAATAGTCATAGTAGATCTTATACAGAGAATTTGTAATTAAGGCAACAACCGTGCTGTCGGTTGTGAACCATTAAACTATATTCTGGGCCGAGGATCCTCAAACCAGAGATTAAGGCTGATTTTCTTCCAAACATTCATAGGGGCGGTAGCTTCAGGAAGCCCTAGGATACTGCAAGCAAGTTCCGGTTGTACAATAACTCATTTCACTATCAAACCCTCTGCTGGAAGAGGAATAACCAGACATGTTCCACAGTAATAAAGCCTATAGAGCTTCAAAGGAAATCGCAAGACAAGCCTTAGGCTGAGCTCGCCAACCTGAGTGAGAGAAGTTGTTCCAGCACTTCCGGAGTTCTTGACAGCCAACAACACCAACCCCACTTGGAGTTTGTTGGGGTTTGTTGTTGGCCTGCAAAAACAACCCATGAAAACAAGTAAAAACTTGGTTTCAAATTAAACATTATAACTCGGAAGATAAGAGCTTCCATGGTGAGATTACCCGAGTTCTGCCGTGATGAAATAACCGGGAAGAAACAAGGTTCCGTGATACCAGGCCAGAGCCTTGGAAACAAGTTCAGTGGATCCTGTGGAGGGTAGCTGAAGCAAGCAAGAACAGTTCTCATTCATATCATTGCTCTATGAAATAACTTTGTTCGCTTCAGCTTCCCAGTGCCGGCTCATTCCAAACCCTGCGACGGTTGCGGTGATGTGAGCTTATCATGAACAGTTACAACCATTCAACTACCTTCCCTTAATCGAACGACTAACAATACTCTAATCGTCTAACACATAATCTAACGGCACACAGGGATGACAAGTAGATTTTAGGGAATTTCATTTCAAAGGGAAACGCCTTATGGCATAACAAGTACCATACCCTAGTACATGAAAAAATCTAATGGAAACATTGCAATCCCCCCAACCTGAAATCCTGAAAAAAAATGATAACTCTATTATATTTTGAGTGAGATCTAAAATTCTACTTTCTCCATACGAAATCCAATGAGGTCAGACCCACTATTTCATGGTAATGTTAAAAGTTTAAGTAAATGGTTTAAAATGAAAGATAAAGTAGAATGTTAGTTTTACTTTAAGAATTTAACATTACCATGAACTGCATATCGACACTAGGGCCAAATTCTTGTTTCCAATCTTCAACAGCTCCCTCTATAACTCTTGAATTGGCAGGAAGAAAATTTTATTTTAGGGAGTGAATTTCGGGAGCACCCTCTCGGGGTTATTCCTAATGCGCTCCCACCAAGAGCATGCTTCGGGAGCAAGTTCGCGACCCTGGTCAAGAGGCATTCTACAACCCATTATGAGGGAGATTTGTAATTCCTTTCGTGCTCAACCTAAATTTGACATGTGTCCTTTAGATATATATATATATATATATATATATATATATATATATATATATATATATATATAACATAATGTCAGATATAATAAAAAATAAAAGGTTAATCTTAAATAAAAGTATTATAAAACATCAATAATCTCACCAGGTTTTTTGTGGATGTTAAAAAAATCTTATATTTTCACATTTGAGTATGAAAAAATATATTTTTTTTATACCTTTAAGGATATTTCAACATTCTACAACCCAGTATGAGAAAGATGTGTAATTCCTTCCTTGCTCAGCCTACAGTGGTTCACATGTTTCTTTTTTAAAAATAAAATATTGTTGAAATAAAAAAAAAAATGTCAACCATACGAAAACATAAAAGACAAATGAGAATATACATGTTTGACTAGTTTTAATTAACTTGTCCTGACGATGAACCACACTGGTTGGTTCGAAACGCGTCGACAAAAGATTGATTATGTGATTTTTGCCGAAGATTTTCTAACAATGTTATGGATCACAGAAGTCTAAATTCCTTAGTATTATAGAACTTTAATAATCTCACTCAATAAGTTGTGGTAAGAATATTCCACTCTCATTCACAGTTAAAATAGTTAAATTTTCATTACATAATTTTATATCAAATTCATCCCTAATTAAAGGTATAAAAAAAAATATCTTATATTTTCACTTTTGAATGGGAGGAAGATGCATTATAAGATTTTGAAAACATTTCAATATAATAAATCAATTGTGAATATTCAAATGTTAAACAATATATTTGAATATCAATTTCATATTCATATAGTTATTAGAATTATATGAACATAACAACATAACAACTAATTGTAAGGAAGTTATCCTGTCATTCGACTATATTCAAATTTGCAATATACATTTAAATGAGTATTTTATATCAACATATACATGTATTATCTTTATATTTATTGAGTTAACATTTTTTAAAATTATATCTAATTGTTGGGTCAGCAGGAGTGGGAGGGGTCACCCTTTACTAGGACGATCAAAGAGTGCTACAATTTCCTGGGGACTAGGCATTTCATCAAACAATTAGGCTAATTTTTTGGCTTTATGGAGAGGACTAGAATTAGCCTTAGCCAAAGGAATTAGGAAATTGTTGGTTTTAAGGTGATTCAATACTTGCAATAAAGAAAGTAAACAAGTTAAGGAGTGAGGGAGAAAATGTGAAAACCATAATACTTCAAAGATAGCTTTACAACTGAAAAAAATTGAAGAGATTGAATTACACTACATATACCGGAAATTAAATTCAGAAGCAGACAAGCTAGCTAACAAAGGAGCAATCCTAAAATAGGGTGTTATGGCGATGGATCACAAATCATATTTTTCCATTTATCTTTATGAATTAAAAAATATCCTTAGTTAAAAGCAGTGGCCGTTTCAGTCATCAAATTGGTAGATTAAAAATTAAAGAAATCATTCGGGAGTTCTCCAACATTCCTTTTTCCGGAACTCCTGGCAAAGGATAGCTTCCCAAAAGACATTGGTGCTTAATTGAGTATGGAGGGTATGTGTACTACAATCACCTTGATAACCGACTCAAAATCCAAAATAGGTTTAGATTCGCTAGATGACAAAGGAGAGGATAAACGTGGAGATTGTATGAGCATGACCGACATTCTCCATTAATAGCATGGATTAGAGAAACAAGGTCTCACACACTGGGATTAAATGCAATCAAACTCATATTAGCTAGTGAAATTCATCCTTTGCTAGGAATGGATCACCATCACAATGCATTGATTTGGGAAGATTTGGTAATAAAATTAATTTACTGGTGATGTCGCCGCTAGAGACAAGTGTCTAAGTATATAATGTATGCACCTATGAGCTCGATGCTAGTTTTATGGAATTTGAATAACAATCTTTTAGGGATTTTAAGTTGCAGTTGGTTGGAAATGGCAACTATGGAGGCACATTTGAGCGAACAGGATGAGGAGTGTCTAAGTCTATCGATAGACAACCTAACAAAGGTGGTGGTTTCATTGGTGGAGTTGATGAATAGGAAAAGTGAAATGAGATAGAAAGAGAAGGAGGAAAATCTGGAATTGATGGAGAAAAAATGTGATTGGTTGCAAAAGAAATTAGATAAGAAGTTGGAAATTATTGAGGAAGATATTGTAGTGCTAAAGCTTAGAGTGAATGAAATGGAAACACTCCCTAACTAGGAGATTATGAATAGGGCGGAGGATTTGGAATTTTGCAAAGACCAACCTGAGCAGGGAGAAAGGGTGCATAATGCAACAAAGGAAAAAATGAACACAACATCAAAGGTTGAGCCATCAGGAGAAAGTTAAATTTTCAGATATGGATAATGTTCTACAAATATGTTTTGTATCTACAAGTATTTTGTAAATATTGTGGTAGATATCAGTGTAGAATTGGAGTTAGAAGATTTCAAAGATGTAACAAAATACTATTATGGATGTATTGGAAAAGTGAAGCCTTTAAAAACTCTGAAATGTGTAAAAGATTCTAATTTTATAACCATTCCCTCTTTTAATATAATATGATAAAGGTTTCATTTAAAAATTTAAATCTAATTGTTTAATTTTAATTCAATCATTAAAAAATTATATTTTCAAAATAATATTATTAATTTTTATGATTAATAAATTATAAAATTATAAAATAATCGTTTTATATATAGAATTTTAAATTATGTTTGAGCTTCATATAAAAGGATTAATTTATTTTAACTCATCAAAATAAAAAGGTTAAATAAATTCAAATTTTCAATTTAAGATATAAACATATTTTTTAAATTTGATCATTTGATATGATATTTTATGTTTATAATATTTAAAGAATATTATTTTTAACATTTCAAAATCAAGAACCTAAAGTTAAAAAAAAATCCTAATAAATAGTAGTAAACCCTATTACCACAACAAATATCAACCATCATCATGAGGATGCTCTCATGGAACATAAGAGGCTCAATAGCAAAGGAAAACACAAATATCTATGAGAACGAATTAAATAGGAAACACTAGCTACTGTAATTTTGCAGGAAACAAAACTAGGCGAAGAAAAATTGAAGTATATAGCAGGATTGCGTTGGAAAGGATCTCATACAATGTCAATAGATGTAATAGGTAATGCAGGAGGTCTAGCAGTTTGGTGGAATCCAAATGAGGTTACCTTCCACAATTGGATGGCCATTGAAAGAAAACTCACATGTAGTTTCAAATACGTGGGTACAAGTGAGAATATTTTCTTAACAAGAACTTATGGTCCATCTTGTAGACAAGAACAAATATATTTCGTAAATCAATTGTGATCATTAAAACAAATCATAGGAAGCTTCTTATGTGTGGCTGAAGGAGATTTCAACCTTATTAGATCCCTTCGCAAAAAAATAAAGTGGGAAACATAGGTTAGATCAAGCCTCAACATCTTCTGATGAGTACATAGAAGAGCTACATCTCGTAGATGTTCCTATAAATAATGGTATCTATACCTGGAATAATAGGAGAGGGTTGTGGGGGGGGGGGGGGGGGGGGGGAGTGGAAATCAAATAGCAATTCGTTTGGATTGTTTTATTTTATTGAAGGAATTTATACAAAAAGGATATATTTGTGAGAGCTTCGATCTTTTCACGCATGGGATCAGATCGCTCGCCTTTACATTTACAAATAGATTTAAAAGAAGCTTTGAATAACCATTCATTTTGTTTTGAAAGTTTTTGGTTACAATCGAAAGATTTTGTGCAAGTATTGCATAAATAGTGGCTAGAAATGCACACTTTTCAGCTCAAACTAAAAGTTTTGAAGCACATAATAAAGGTTTGGAATAGGCAGATGTTTGGTAATATATTTGAAGATAAAATAGTTTTGGAAAGGAAAATGTTAGATATCCAACAACATATCATATTGGAAGGTAGATCATCTAAACTTCTGGAAGCGGAGCCTGTGACTCTTCAACACGTCGAAATTAAAAGGAAATGGGAAGAGATACTCTGGAAACAAAAGTACATAATACAATGGCTCAAAGAAGTTGAAAGACATTCAAATTTTTTTCATAATGCTATGATTCAATGGCAACACCATAACTGGATTTTCTCCCTCATTGGTCAGGATGGGGAGAGGAAAATTCAACATCAAGAGAGAGAGAAGGAATTGTTCAACTATTACAAGGATCTATACATGGAGGAAAATTCCCCACGGTCGCAATCCATAATATAATATTGTCAAACATACCATCTCTTATCACAAAGGAACAAAATCAGGGATCAATGAGACGAATCTCTTATGGAGAGGTAGAATTTTCGGTAACGAATCTGCCAAAAAATAAGGCACCTGATCCTGATTGATTCACATCCGAGTTTTTCCAAGCATGTTGGGGATTTTTAGGGAAGTAAATTCACGCCTTAGCAGAGGATTCGAGAAGGATTGGGTCTTTTCATCCCATGTTAAATGCCACTTTCCTAACACTTGTACCAAAAACATAACAATAGGAGAATCGAGATGGTTTTAGGTGGATCACCTTATGTAATGTGATATATAAAATTATTTCATCAGTAATAGTGAATCAATTGAAACCAATTCTTCCTTTTCTTATATCCCCTACCCAAACAGGTTTTGTATAGGGGAGGCAAATATTAGATGGTATTATTGTTTTGCAAGAAGTGATACATTCATTATGACTGAAGAAATTCCCAAGTATGATTATTAATATAGATTTGTCCAAGGCATATTATATAATAAGTTGGACATACTTATATCATATTCTATGAGCTTATGGATTTTTAGAATAGTGGATTTCGTCTATAGGATCTTTAGTCACATTTGTGTTTTTCTCTATCTCGATTAATGGTTCACCTGCCTATATGTTCCAGCCAACCAGAGGCCTGGGACAAGTTGATCCACTATTTCACTTTCACTTCATTTTAGTGATGGAGGGTCTTGGTTGCACGTTCAATAAAGCATGAGAAGTAGGCCACATCTGTGGTCTATGCCTCTATGGAAATGACTTACCAATCTCTCATCAAAAATTCATTGATGATGTTATATTGTTTCGGTTTCCCACATCACAAGAGGTGAAGAGAATGGATAAACTCCTAAAGCTCTTTATGGACACATTGTTGGAGGTACTACACACCTAGGACCTTCATTACTGGCACATGCGAACACTTAGTTAGAGCATGGGACTACATGCAAGATCCTTTCTGCATGATTTACTCCTTGATTTTCTCCTCCTTTCAGTCTGCGACTGGCTAGTTCTTCTGCATGATTTACTCCCTCATTTTCTTCTCCTTTCACTCTGCAACTAGCTAGTTCTTCTGCATGATTTACTCCCTAATCTGCTCCTCCTTTCACTCCGCAACTGGCTAGTTCTCTCTAGAACTTGTTGTAGGTGTTGAGTCCTATCATTGATCACCACTATAGTGCATTACCTTGGGATCTTCACCTAGTAATGCTATATCATGAGCATTGTAACCTATTTTATAAATCAATCATTCTTTTTGTTCTTTTGATTCTTTTAGTGTTTTTGCTTTGCAAAGCTATGTGTTCAAACTTTACTAGCTAGATTCATCTGTGAAAGTTTTCTAACACATTTACATGGTATCAGAGCCTACAAGTTGCTAGATAAAAGGCACACCAGTACTTTATTTTGCAGGTATTACAGCTTGGAGATCGAAGATCGACAGAAAAATGGAATTTCCCAAAGCATCGATACTAACATCGTACAACTATCACAAATGGAAGGACCAAATGGCTCGATACCTTCGTCAGAAAGGGTTGTACAAGATTACCATGGCT
Organism: Pinus tabuliformis; assembly: GCA_031772625.1. NCBI lineage: Eukaryota > Viridiplantae > Streptophyta > Pinopsida > Pinales > Pinaceae > Pinus > Pinus tabuliformis. Next base: position 1,000,766,191 of record CM062819.1, read on the forward strand.
GCAAAAGTGGAACCCACTTCAGCCATAGAGAAATCCAAGTACCTCAACCGGATGGATGAGGCCCACGGATCCATATGCATGTGCATCTCCCCATAGTTGCAGTTTCATCTATCTGCCTGCAATACTCCCAATGAGATTTGGAAAAAGGTTGAAGAACTCTACGGGAAATAGGATGAGATGAAAGGACATCTACTCGAAGTGGATTTTCTCTCATTGGATCCATGGAACTATCACAGAATTCAAGACTTCTTCACCAAATATAATAATCTATTGCTACAACTCAAGGGTTGTGAAATTGACAAATCCAAGGAGGAGAGTCACCAATTTCTCTCTGTTATGTCAAATCTCGGACCAGAATACTCCGTCTTTGTGTGTACATTTCATTCAGTAAGGCTCGCAACAGGTAAATCCTACACTATGACTTATCTCAAAGAGTTCATGGAGTCCCTCACTTTTGAGCAAGATAAACTCATTGGCATGGGGAAAATCAAACCTCCAAAAGCGCATGTAGTTGTTGTGCATGATGGCAGCCACAATAAAAATCACAGATCTGATTCAAATTAAAAAAATCAGCAGCAAAAAGACAAGGGAAAAGTGCATTCCCATCCAAAGAAGGAAGAGTACACCAAGCCCTTCAATGACTCCTCCAACTCCAGAAATGAGAAAGGGAAGAAAGGAGACAAATGCACCTACTGTCACCGAGGATTCCATCCAGAATCCTCCTGCATGAAGAAACAAATTGACCAAATGGCAGAAATCCTTCAGAAGCACAACCTTGGGGACCACATCCCTTAAGGCGCCAAGAAGAAAGTTGAGGATCCGCCACAAGGGAAAGGTAACAATTTTCATGCTTTAGTTGCAATTAACTCTTCCCCTAATGCATGGATTATAGATTCTGGTGCATCACATCATATGGTTACCGCAAAGGAATTCTATTCCTCTTTTGATGCATGCAAAGGACCTCCCATCCTCATGGGAGATGACTCACCTAGTGAGGTCACCGGAAAAGGTAGAGTGGAACTTTTACACGAAAGCTTTGAAGATGTGCTTCATGTTCCAAAACTTTCAGTAAACCTTCTTTCAGTTTATCAGATCACTCATTCTGGCACTGGAAAGAGAGTGGAATTCACTCCAGATGCAGTGAACATATATGACCTACATAGCAGCTCCAAAATTGCAACTGGTGAGGTAAACAATGGAGCTAGACTATATACATTTTTTGAATTTATTGAATTTGAATCCTCCTTATTGCTTACACATGTTGATGATAGTAGTAGGCTTTGGCACGAGAGGTTTGGTCACTTAAATTACAGGTATATGCAGCAGCTAAGCAAGCATGAGATGGTGGAAGGCTTGCCAAATATCAGTTTCTCCAAAGGAGTTTGTGAAGGGTGTGTCCTTGGCAAACATCCTAGAGAAAAGTTTGACACTTACAAGACTCATAGAGCATCCTCTCCTCTAGATCTGATCCATAGTGATCTCATGGGGCCTTTTCCTCATCCTTCGATCAAAAAAGCAAGTTATGTGCTTACATTTATTGATGATTCTCACGGTATACTTGGGTGTATCTTCTCAGGGCCAAATCTGAAGTTTTTGCGCATCTTGAAGATTTCAAAGCACTAGTTCAGACATAATCAGAGAGAAATATCAAAACCATCTGTACAGACAATGGGGGGGAATATGTTAACACAACACTTCAGAACCTTTACCTTGAGTCCGGCATACAGTTGGAGCACACAGTTCCATACACTCCAGAGTAGAACGAAGTTGCTGAGAGAAAGAACCGATCTCTCAAAGAGATGGCTTCCTGCATGTTGCATGCTAAGTCACTACCTCATAAGCTATGGGCTGAAGCACTTAATTGTGCTAACTACATCTAGAACAGATCCCCTCATAGGTCTGTCAAGGATCAGACCCCCTTTGAGGCTTGGAGTGGCATTAAACCAGAGGTCACCCACTTCTGTGTTTTCATCTCTCAAACATGGGCCAAGATCCCCTCTTAAAAGAGGAAAGCTCTTGATCCACAGAGCATTGAGTGCATCTTTGTTGGATACCCTGATGGTGTGAAGGGATACGGACTCCTGATTTCCTCTACACACAAGCTCATCATTGAGCGAAGTGTCAAATTTGAGGAAAGTCTCTCGCATGCACCTCAATTGCCGCATGCAGACACCTTTTATCTACCTCATGTCTGAGATTATGACTCAGTACACTCAGATGCAGATACAGAGCATGCAGATGCTGAGGTAGAGTATGCAGATGCAAAGGCAGAGTCTTCAGATACAAATCCAGTGCATGCATAAGATGATCCACATCCAAGCCCAAATCGGGCTTCCAACAGTGAATCAACTTCCCTTATCATAAATCAGAGAACAAGGAGCTTAAGTGAGATATATGCACAAGACCACCCAGCGGCTAGAAATGGTCTTGTGGGGGATAATTTTGATCCGTGAAGGACTAGCTCAGAGTTTATTGAGCCTCCTCTTGCCCTCACTACCACTGAACCAATGCCATCCTGGCATTGTCATTTGGTTCAGTCTTCTGATCTGCAGTCTTATGCTGAGGCTGTTGGGCATCCCTCTTGGGAGTCGCCATGGAGGAGGAGTATGACTCCCTCCTCGAGAACGAGACCTTAGATCTAGTCCCCCTTCCTTCAGGAAGGAAACTTGTCCGATGGAAATGGGTCTACAGGACCAAGAGTGCTGCAGATGGGCAAATCACTAGACAGAAAGCCAGGTTAGTAGCCAAAGGCTTCCAACAAGTGCATGGCATTGATTATGATGAGACCTTTGCTCTAGTAGCAAAGATGGATTCCATATGCCTTGCACTTGCCATTGCGGCTGCCCAGGGGTGGGAAGTACATCAGATGGATGTGAAGAATGCCTTTCTTCACGGAGACCTATCTAAGGAGATCTACATGGAGCAGCCACATGGTTTCATTTAGGATTCATCTTTGGTTTGCAGACTGAAGAAGTCTCTCTACGACCTTAAGCAGGCCCCGAGAGCTTGGTATGCGAAGATGGATTCTTTTCTCTTATCACAAAACTTCGAAAGATGTAAGTCTAATCCTAATGTTTACATGCTCAGGACACATGATTCTCTTCTTATCTTAGTTTTGTATGTGGATGATCTCCTAATCACCGGCAGCTCGGCTTCAGCCATTGCTGCAGTCAAGAGGGCCTTGCATGATAGGTTCTTGATGACAGACATGGGTGCATTACACTTCTTTCTTGGTCTTGAGATCAGCCAGGATGCCACAGGCACCAAACTCTCTCAAGCTAAGTATGCACGGGATCTCCTCGAGAGATTGCACATGACTGACTGCAAGCCAGCACCGACTCCTTTTCTGTCTGGGGTCTGCCTTAAGGATGGAGGTGACATTCCATTAGTTGACAATACTCTCTACCGACAGCTAGTGGGGAGCTTATTGTACTTCACCCACTCCAGACCAGATCTCTCATATGCAGTAGGGGCAGTTTCGAGATACATGTAGGAGCCGCATGAGCTAGACTGGAATGCTACCAAGCGCATCCTCCGATATGTGTAGGGCAACATCACCTTCAAAATTCACTATGTAGCAGGCACTACATTGAATCTCCTTGGCTTCACAGATTCTGATTGGGCAGGCGACAACATTAATCGCAAGTCCACCTCCAGATATTCACTCAGTCTAGGGTCTGACCCTATTTGTTGGTCGAGCAAGAAGCAGGCTGCTATTGCTCTCTCTTCAGCTGACGTTGAGTACAGAGGAGTAGTCAACATCACCATTCAGGCTCTGTGGCTACAACACTTCCTCACTGAGTTGGGCATCCAGTTCCCCCAACCCACTGTCATCTAGTGTGACAACCAGAGCACTCTCAAATTTTGTAGGGATCCAGTACAACGACAGCGGACCAAGCACATAGAGATCCATATGCACTATATCAGAGACTTAGTACATGATTGGGTCATTGATTTGCAGTTACGTCCTTCAATAGAACAAATTGCAGACATCTTCACCAAGACATTCACTGAGCAGAAGTTTCACTCTCTGCGCGATTGTCTTGGAGTGAAGGACACAATTGCTTAGCAACTGTCTTTTCTTCCTCTTTTCTTTTGATTACATTGTATTTTGAGGGGGGGGTTTCCCACGAGGTTTTCCCTCTTTCCTCAATTTTAGTACAAGTTGCACTGTATTTTGGGTGACCTGTCACTTAGTTTCTAGGACCCATTTTCAATTTTTCCCTATAGTGGTGTTCAGGGGGGGTGTTGGAGGTACTACACACCTAGGACCTTCATTACTAGCACATGCGGACACTTAGTTAGAGCATGGGACTACATGCAAGATCCGTTCTACATGATTTACTTCTTGATTTGCTCCTCCTTTCACTCCGCAACTCGCTAGTTCTTTTGCACGATTTACTCCCTGATTTTCTCCTCCTTTCACTCCGCAACTAGCTAGTTCTATATGGAACTTGTTGTAGGTGTTGAGTCCTCTCATTGATCACCACTATGGTGCATTACCTTGGGATCTTCACCTAGTAATGCTATATCATGAGCATTGTAACCTATTTTCCGAATCAATCATTCTTTTTGGTCTTTCCATTCTTTAAGTGTTTTTTCTCTGCAAAGCTGTGTGTTCAACCTTTACTAGCTAGATTCATCTGTGCAGGTTTTCTAACACATTTACACACATCCAGTACGTAGATCAATAAGACAAAATCTAAAAAAAATTCTTCAATTGCCTTGAGATACTCCAACATATATTGACTAAAGAACTAGGCTTTAAATAAGGCTATCTAATTGCAAAGTATCTGGGTTTACCTTTGGTGTTGCATCATAATAGGGTCAACACTTGGGAATACCTTCTAGAGTGCACTAGACGAAAAGTTAACAATTGGGCCTTTATGACTCTTATTTTCCCGAGGGTTTTGACTAAATCAGTTTTACAAACAATACCAAGTTACCATTTATCGCAATGCCCATTTCAATAATGGTATGTAAACAATTAAGAAAGATATGGAGTATTTGTTTATGGAAAGGCTCCTCAAAATCAAGCAAGTGGACCTTAATAGTTTGGAACAAACTGGTCACACCAAAACACATAGGTGGCCTAGGCTTGAGAGATCATCAACTTATCAACTCATCATATGTAATGAAGTTATGGTGGTTATGGTGGTTATGGGTACAAGGGGGTCCGCAAGTTTGGAAACAAATTTGGCAGCGAAAACCAGCCTGTGAGTTCGCAGGAGGAGAGATTACGATTCCAAGGAAATATCAATGTCTCGCGAGTTTGGAATTGGGCCAAGAAAGTAAGACACTAGTACGAAGGTATGCGTTTTGGGAAATTAAGAGTGGGCAGACAACAACTTTCAAGGAGGATTCTTGGCAACAATCTCCATATTTAGATGGAAATGAGAAATTCCAAGAGTTAAAACTTTTTACTAAATCAAAAGGGGTCAAGAAGGTAGCTTATTTTTGTAAGATTACATAGGGAACTCAATTTTGGAGGAAGTAGAAGGATAAGGGGGACTAAGAAACTACATAATCCATTAACACCTAGGAGGAAATTCACAGTTTACTTGAATAAATAGAGATATGCGTATCACACAAACCTGGCATCCTACCATGGACAGGGAAATCAATAGGGACTTTCACTCTCAATGAGGCTTACTCCTTACTAGCGTGTTTCCAAACTTGCAAGCATAATCCCTTATGGATTAGATTGAGGAGGGAAACGGGATGACCCAAAATATCAACGTTCCTTTGGTTGATCGCTTGGGAATGCTCGTTAAATTGGGATAGATCTAGAAGTAAGGGCTTTGAGGGACCCTAATATTGCACCTTATGTAGCAAAAGCAGAAGAAACAGTGAATCACATATCTTTATCAATTGCTCGTTTGCAAAGAGCTTATGGGATTTTGTCAAGCATATTTTTAGATTCATCCTAGCTATTGGTTACACCATTAAGTCATGGATGGATTAATGTTTTGACTATAAATATAAACACCTCGTGGTTGCACGAGCATGGTCTTTAGCTCTTCGTTTTACTTGTTGGCAGTTATGGAAGGAACATAATACGAGGATTTTTCAAGGAAAAAAGAGACCATTGTCTTTACTCCAAGAAAACATCCTCACAAATATTAAGGAAACGGTACTCATCGAGGATCAATTGGATGAATCTATGACACATGTATTAAGGGGACTAAATATTTCTTGCAAAATTTTAATCCCTAACCTCGCCAAGAGAATGAGATGTAGGCAGAACATTCAAGATTTCTGTAAGTTTTGATCAATCATCCAAAGACAACCTAGGAATGGCGGGCTATGGAGGGATTCTCAGAGATGAGAAACTCGACTGATTCATGTTTATGCTTTCTCCTGTGGAAGAACAATTAATAATCTTGTTGAATTCTTGGTTTTGGAGAAGGGTTAAGAAATTTCCAGCAGAGAGGATATTCACTTACTTCAAGTGCATGGATATTCGTAATTAGCCATACAAACAATATGCAAATGGATGTCAGGATGCTCCCAGAAAAATCAGTGCGTAGTTGGTACCAGCACAATGTTGTCAGCACAATTCATGACTTATAGGGAAAATTTCACTATGTAATTCCAATCCATACACAACAAGAAGGAAACAAGGTGGTTGATTGTCTAGCTAATTGGGCTAGCTTGGAGAAGAACGTAGCCTGTGATGAATCATGGTTGATGATGACTAGGCAGAAGGAGGCCTCAGTATTAATCCAATGGATGACACAGTACAAAAACAGGGTGAAGGCATTCCCCGATGGGAAAATCCACGAAGAGATCATCCAGAAGTGAGCTTAAATGTTAATATGGTATTAAGAAGATCAATAATTGATGAGGTATTAATAATTAGCACGAGGGCACTTCTATTAGCAAAGTTATGTAACAAGAATTGTAGACGTAATTGTTATTAACAGAGTATTAATAACAAAGTTATTGAGATGACGTTTAGCAAGCCAGCCATATGACTGAAGATGTGAGACTCAAAATTCCCTAAGTTTTGAATTCATTTTCAAATAAAGCTTTTTAATATTGAGAAGAATGGGTTTCTGAAAATTAGTTCCTAAATAGTATTTAATACTCTAAAACCTAGGCCATCTTCAAACCTTACTCATTGTCTTCTTTAAAAACATTTAAAATATTATGGATAATCTAAATTCTTCTTCTACAAATAAATACCACAAAAACTTGAAATCAAACATTTACAATATTATATCCAAAATTACTGTGATATAACTTTAATAGTCCATAACTTTATAAATAAAAATTAATATTTCATCAATCACTGCTCATCATTAGATACCTGCTTCCATTATAATTTATATTGTTTTATAAACTATATAAAATAACAGCGCCAGGTTATACAGTTTAGAACATAAGCTCCAGCTCCATTCCAATTTTTCACACAGGCTTACAAGCTTGTAGGTATATGATTATGATTTGCCCCCATCGTATTTGTTAATATAGTCTTCTAACCGATGACTCACTTCCTAAATGACGGAAAGTTCCTTGCTCTGATTCTAGTGGGGTGCGACTCTCGTGTTGGTTGCTCTGGTGACAGAAGAAAAGGATAAGGATGACAATATAGATGAGGGTGCCCATGTGGCCATTGTGTATAAAGGAGAGACACTCCATTTGCTATCAAGAAAACCCTAGAAAACTTGTCATTACTTATATGGGATGAAAGTCTCATCATGCAGATACCATGAACTTTTGAGATGGTTTAAATGTTTTATATTTTTTTCCAAATAAATAAAAGTTATGAATTAAAATAATAGAAAAATATTTTTTTATATAATTACAAATAAATATTTTATATTATTTGAATGTTAAATTTTAAAAAGTATTTATAATTTTATTAGATAATATAAAATCAAATAAATTTGATCACTGAGTTGTAGTTAGTTTTTCTCTTAAAAAAATTCTTCATATTTCATGTAGAGATGTTTGTTTGTTTGAAAATTATATCTTATACATGTTTTAGTAAGCATAAATATCTACTAGCAATTACACGAGATGTTGCAATGGAAACACCATAAGGCAATAGCATATAATATTAATTAATGTTTCTTTGTCAGTTTTTGAAAGACAGAAAAATATCTACAGTGAAAACTTACATCTTGTTGCCTCCTAGTAGGACCAAGCTCTAATCCTGGAACAGGCACAGAGTTTTTCCCTTGTCATTTTCATGGGGACTAATTTGTACAAACAAAGTCTTGAACATGCATCATATTGGTGTTAGAGGCAAATGAATTGAACTTGATACAGCTAAATTAAATTTGAACTTGCTGTAACATGGTTTTAATAAAAGTCCTGCATTGTCTCAGAATATGATGGCTATCAAATAGCTGGATAAGTGATCTAGTTCATGTAGTGTTCAAATTTGCAAAAATGGATTTTAAAAACAAATTGCTAGTGAAAAAAATTGATGAAATTTTCCATGAAGTTTAGTAGAGATAATCTTCTTGAAAAGATGTTAGAATATCATATACATGTCAAAAATCTGAGTTCTTTATTTAAAAATTTAAGAAGAAAAAGAAAAATCTTAATGAGGCTTTTCATGAATTTTCTAAATAAACACTTTGAGCTGTAAATTCATGGTTGACTTAGCCATGAAATTAGAAATTTGCCATTATATTGTAAAATAGCTATTAAATTTTCCATTAAATTCCCTAATGCTTGAGATTTAGTGAATTTTGATCATTTTGGGGAAAAAAATTCAATGTATGGTGACTAAGGTTGTTATTTAGTATATATACATGGGATCTAGACTGTAATTTAGAATATTTGCATGAGACAAGAATGGAATGCATAGAAAACATGTCCATGTATATGAACAAAACTTGTTGGAAGCTGACATGAAAAGATGAAACCATAGATGGAATATTAGAATAAAACCCTAGTTAGAAACATTATGCATGTTATGAAAGTAACCATGTAGACTGTAGATGAAAGAAAAACCAACTTTGACAAGATATACTTTATCATAAATGTGTTGGTCATTTTTGTCACTCTTCCAAGAAAAACTACTTCAACATTAATGTAGATAACATGAATACATCTATTTGCAATGAGCTATTTTCTCAATCTCCCAAGTCTACTTTCTCTTTGACACTAACTACTCATCTGTGCACTAATGAAACCCTAACCAGTGCACCCTCCTCCACTTTCTCAAAATTGACAAATAGGAGAAAAGCCCCAACAAAACCACTGGTTAATAACAACACTAGAAGGAGCACCTCATGTACAAGATAATCTCACCCAAACAATGAGTCCTATCAATCCCCAAACAGCTCTGGTGTGGTTAGCTCCCCTCAAGTAATGAGCTCTCATGCATGTGTAATAAATCTATCATTAATCATTATCATTGTGTAAGGAATTTGTATTAAAAAATTGCAATCATTATCACTATCATCACTTACACTGAAAAGGAATCTGTCTTAAAAATTATCATCACTAATTCACTATCAATGTCATAATTTACACTGACCAGAAATAACATTGCTGACACCTAGAGTGATGCACCTTCCCATCGTGATCAACTTCCCCAAGATACAAAAAGAGTAATGAATTCACAGTAACAAAATTGAGAGGATGAACATTTAATTTTTTCAATATGAGAAGGAACCAAAAAGGTTTTGAGTGTATAACTAACCTCACAAAATATAACCAGTTACCACTCTACAACTTTAAGACAAATTGCATTTGAGTGTATAACTAACCTCACAAAATATAACCAGTTACCACTCTACAACTTTAAGACAAATTGCAATTGGAAGAGACATTAACACAATAAACAAAACATACCTCTATGGAAATATTTCAGCTTATTGTTTACACCCAAACTCCTGACTTTTTAGCATTATTCCTAAAATAAAAGTTCAGCAGCAAGATTGAAAGGCCCATTTTTTTTTCCTTGGATTTTTTTTGTAATGGGAAAATTTTATCACTTCTAAATGGAAAACGACCACATGCAAATCAAGAGGTCATCGGTGAATTATGGACCAAGCAAGAAGCAGCACAGGTACACAACATGGATTGACAATTCTTCATTATGTCACAAGAAACATAAGTTACATGCATTCCAGTTATGATAAAAAAAAACTGTTAGGAGGGCTCATGGGAATGTAATTTCTCATTTACATTATTTTCAAGATGAAAAGAAAAACTTCATTTCAAACACTTCTCAAACCAATCATGAAACTAAGTTCAAACCTTTTACAGATAACGCTCTTCTAGTAATTCAAAATTTACTGCGGCTTGTCATCTTATGGGCAGAATATTCACAGTGCACAGCCTTTCAAGATAGGTAAACTACAAGTTCAAAAGCAATTTAATCGTAAAGCCGAAAGCTAAACGGAAAATCAGAATTCTAATGCTTCAAAATAAATGAATCACGGTTGTTAATTCAACAATTATCGAAGCCCATATTTTGAGATGTGGTAGTAGATGCTCATAAATCTTGATTAGACCAAACACAGAAACACTGGTCAATTCTGCAAAATTCAGATCACCTGACAGTGACCATAGGTTTCACTTTCTCAGTGGCAGAGTTAAATATAAGATTGTACCAGTGGAAATAGAACATGATAACACCCAATCTAATCTTTGAGGACAAAAAGTTCAGCGCCACCAACCCTCGTAACAGTTTAAACAAAAATAGATTATTCACTGATTGAGAAGGACTGCATCGATATAACAGTGCACACACCTTACCAGAAATTAAGGAAATTAAAATAATTTGGCCACACTTTTTGCTAATATATATGTAAATATTAACAAGATTATGTTATAGATGGAGAAAGTTAAGCTTTCCTAACCAGCTGCATTACTACTCTGAATTGTTTGACATGATGTAAGAATTTCAAAATGTTTGCAATTATTTTTGCATTTTATGTAGCCCACAAAGTTATCCTGCTGGAAACTTTAAGTAGTCATACAAGACGCAGTTGCCATGAATATCATAAATATTTATTTACTTTCAAGAATGAAAGCAAGCAAGCATAAAAGTAACATGGAACTATATAAAGCAAACAGTCGAGCAAGGTTCTCTGCAATTAAAGTCCTACAGGGAACCGACATATAAACTACAAACTAATTGGCAAAGGCATTATATAAACACATATATACTTATTCAAATTGAACGGTTCCTATATGTACAAGGGAGCCAGATGCAGACATGATAATCATATGTCAACTGAGAATGGTGCCCCGCATGAGATTGCATATGGTTCATTGTCCATTTTCCCTCAAGGGTTCTCTTCATTTCAACCTCGTAGCTTTTTACTTCATTTTCCCATTTAATTTTCAGAAGCAATTAAAAAATCTTCGAAACATTATCTACCTAGAATCACAGTAGAGCTATTAGAATATAAATGTTTTCATCAACAAAAAAAATGCTCAATGAAAAAAATCTAAAACTGCAATGAACCAAAAACAAAGACCTTTTCCTTTCCCTTTCCTGAAACTCTCTCCTGAAGTTTACAAGGCATCAAGGAGAAAAAAATCTAAAACTGCAATGAACCAAAAACAAAGACATTTTCCTTTCCTGAAACTCTCTCCTTAAGTTTACAAGGCATCAAGGAGTTGGACCTCTGCTGTATGATTTTCACAACATTCTCAGCTACTTCTCTTACCAGTGGATCTTGTGCTCCAACTGCATGCCAAAGTGATGCTTGGGATCCATCTGGTTTTCATAAAGCATAACCTAGTTTTAATGAGGTGTTTGCATGCATAATATAAGTAAAACACACCCCAGTCATATTGTATTAATTGCAAAGTAGAGTGAATAGAGGAATCTATGCATATCTTTTAATAAAGGATAGAACACAAAAAGATTAAAATAGAGTCATTCCAGTCATAATAGGTGAGAGTAGAAGGCTAGTCTAACACGATCAAGTAAAGGATATCTTATGGTTAGCCAGCTGTTACATTTTTGGCAAGTTGATTGTGTAGTGAATGCAAAAGTATGATTACCTTGACCTTCCACTTGAATCAAAGGTTTGGTTGTTTCCCCAAACGAGTAAAAGAATATGAAGTTAGATTGTTGAATGCAAAGAAAATTTTGAGTTTCCCAAAATAGTACTAGAATATGTTGTTAGACTGTTGAATGCAAAGAAAAAATTATCCCCAACAAGAAAAAGAATATGAAGTTAAATTGTTGAATGCAAAGACAATTATGAGTTTCCCAAAAGAGTAAAAGAATATGAAGTTAGATCGTTGAATGCAAAGAAAATTTTGAGATCTATCATTAAGCAATGGAGGGGAATGCAGGACACAGTACTAGTCTATCATAGAGGGAACAAATATCATGATTAGCATGTTGATTTGCTTCAAACGAGATAGTCTGATAATATTGTAGCATGTCAACTTTACAACATAAATTGGTCTCTTAGAACATTCTGAGCTTATTCATTGACTAGAGATGTTTAGACCATGAACACTAATAGAATCACAATTTATCAAGGGTAGCTCCTATATGAAGCTCATATGAATAGAGTTTTTCTTTTCTTCAAGGTGCACATAGGAAGATTTACTTTCTCTTCAAGACACAAAAAGGTGGAATATTGGTATGTTATTGTTTAGCCAACAAATTTTACAAATTTTGAGTTGAATTTTGTTTTCTCTTTAGGGCACAACAACACCAACACTAGACTGTTACAGCTCAACTATTATCTCTATTTGGTAGGGTCTGCATGATTCTCTTCATGGTACATAGACGCAGATTAATGTGCTTTTATCATTCAACTAACATTATCTGAGACTCGTATTGTAACTTATCAGATGGTATTTGTCTACTAGAACTTTCATCGGTACCACATTGGATGTCTTATTCAAAAAATACTTTGCTAGTTGAGTCTTTACCAATGCCTACTCGTGGAATGAACGAAATGATGTTTAACAATAGGTCAAAACACTTACCCATGAAAGAGAATCAGGTTCTGTACTTTTATATGCCACCTTGATAATTTTGATGTTCACCGACTCACAACCACTGGTACTTAAGGCAACAACCAAGAATTCTGCATTTTCACTCACTTTAGAAATTCTTAATAGTACCGTTCCATCTTCACTCAGATTGTTAGGGTCAATCAAGACCTCTGCTTCTGCTTCCAGATTTTCTTGAATATAATAATTTAAGAAAACAGAAAGCAAATGAGATTTAATCTCCTCCTATCACAAAAAAGAAAGTAGAAGAAGAAAGAACCAAAAGAAAATTGTCCTATAAAGTATTAACAAACGAATAGAAACATGCTCATGTAACAAATCAAATTTTCATAAATGACTTTTTCATATTTAGGAAGAAGTTCACTATGTTCATTGAAACTATAGCTTTACAAAATATCCCTATAAATCTCTTCTCTTAATTTTTAAGTATACCAGGACATATAAGACACTCTGACCTTGGAGCCCAGTGTTGGAGAAATAGATGTACTTGTCACCGTGTTTGAATGGACGACCATATCTATGATGGTCAAAAAGAGTTGTGATGTGCTCTCTCAGTTTTCCTCCTGTCCCACAAGTCTGTAGTAGGGATTCAATTAAGGAAACTTATTTCTCAACAAAATCCTTGACCTCCTTTGTATCAGGGTCTTCCATCCTACAAAAGAATAATGGATATGTATTAAAACCTAAAATAAAACAACACGATTTCGAATTATATTCCTTTCTTAAAATGGGAAAACATTAGTTTATGGCAATTTCTAATATTCCATATGGAAAAGCTCCATTGGTTTACCAACAGGGAATTTGTTTACAGTCTGTTAGGTTGCGTTCTATTGATGAGTTAAACTGTTGAAGCACTTATCATGATGATGAGTCAGGTCAAACTCTCCTTGAAAGGAGCTCTAGCTCTGTCCCCTCTCCTGGATGACTTCTAAGACTCTCATTGAAAGGAGCTTTGTCCCCTCTCCTGACAAAGGAGTTTACCACCCAACAAACTACCCAGAAGATTCCATAAAGCAAAACAATATCTAAAATGAAGTGATAAGCCTTTCCCATTCTCACCACTTCATATTGGCATGAGTTTGAGTGATGAGGTTGGTTTCTGTCAAATAGTAAATAGCTAAGAATTTTCCAAAATTAAACTCAAATGAAGCTTCCCATCTGTAAGGATCACGTACAAGCATCCCGTGATAATTGTCTACTACAGGCTCATCTCTCCTCGCTTTTGGATAATCCAAGCATTCTTCAGTTGGCAATGAACCCATATTAAATTCAGGAGTTTGACACAACCTAACTGAAAATTAATAAATAAGGGCAAACTTCTCTTTGATTCAGATTGATGCCCTTCCAAATGAACATGCATTGTGTACAAAGATATGAAGTTAAGAATTAGGAATATGTTAATAAAACCCAATTTATTTTCGAGAGCGATAAGAAAAATCCGAATAGGAAGGAAGGCCAAATCTAGTAAGATATCTAGTACTACTAAAAATGCCCAAACAAGAGAATTAGTAATGGCTCTGAGATTCATACAAATAATTGAAAATGATTGTAGACCTTGCCACTACTCTCACACCCCAAAGTTGAAATCTTCTGGAGATCTTCTAGTGTAACTTCTTCATGAGGAACACAGGGCAACTTTCATGCATGATTCATGTTAGGGGGCTTCAGTAGTGGAAGCGGCAATTGAATTGGCTTAGAAAATGCGTCTTCCTAAGCTAGGATTGGCAGCTTCAAATCCACCCTTGCTTTTCTCACCCTTGAACCGACTTTGAACCCATCTTCCCACTGAAACATAAATTTTTTCTTTGCCTCTATATACCCTCTTTCTCCCCACAACACTATTTCACACAAGGAGAACCGTCTACCTTCATTCTGCAACACAAGCCCATTGCAACCATGGTTGTCTACCTCCATTCTCCAACGCAAGCCCGTTGCAAACCATGGTCGTCTACCTTCACTCTGCAACGCAAGCCATGACAGTCTACCTTCAGGGTTCGTTAGTTCTTGAAAAAGATACCCAAGACATGACCGTCTACCTTCACTCTGTAATGCAAGCCATGGTCGTCTACCTTCAAGGTTCACTAGTTCTTGAAAAATTTCAAGATGAATTTTATATGATTATTGTTTCAATTATAACTAAATTTTTTATTAACAGTAACAAACATTTTAATCGTCTAACATCAAATCAAACGGATCATAATTTGACACGTAAGATAAGAGAAGAGTGGATTTCAGAGGCAAACACCCTATGACGTAACTAGAAACACAACAGCTGTGTCTACCATCACTTTTGGTGGTATTTGATACTAACATTAGGTATCAGAACCAAAGTGATAAATAAAAGAACTTGGTTAATACAACAACCGAAAAATATATTGTGAGATGTTGGAAAATTTAAATAGTTTACTCGTAGCAAATTGTGTAGCAATTTTGAGAGTAGTGAAAAGCCAGATATGGATTGGTATGGATTGAGCTAGATATGGAAGCCGAGAGAATGGTCCAATGGATGAAAAAAGAATAGAGATGGAGTAAATGGTGTTGAAGTTTAATGAAGGAGCCAATGTGTGAAGTGAACACCCAAAGTGTTTTGGTCTAAGGCATTTCCCTATGAAGTTTAGGCATAAATGTTGAGTGGGAGCATGCACAATTGTAAGGCCTTAAGAGCTTTCTCATGCATACATGCAATGAAGTAGCCCATGGAGTCAACATTGGAATAGACCATTTGGAGACATATGTTGATGAATGGGACCAAGTCAATCTCCCAGAGTGAGGGAGGGGATTGTTAGGGTTGTTCGAGTAAATTTGACTTGATCAAGTTACTGGTGGTTTTAGGCTCCAAGTATATGAGCACCCATGGTTTTTCCCATGGTATTTATCTATGATGTAAACATATTTATAAGTCAAAAGAATCTCCATGATTATTCATATTTCTTTCTAGTAATATCAAACAATGGTGTCTTTAGACACCACCTTCTCTAAGTGCTCTTTGGTCATAATAAAAAGAAAACTTGAAAAGCATTTGTTTTTATCACTACTTCATTAAAATAATAATAATAATAATAATAATTGAACTGTTTCATTTTTATTTTATAAAAATGTCATAAGGCATTCCTCTTTGAAAACAAATCCCTTGCTACCCTCCTGTCCTCTGTCTGTGTTATTCGATATTTTGTTAGATGATTAGATTCTGATGGATCGTTGATTTGAATTGCAACCCGATTTGAAAAGGTGACTACAGATCCGACCTTGGTTAGTAGGGCATTGGTCTAATGACCCTCATCGATAAAGGCTCGTTATGGGCAATAACCCTATTCCACAATTGCTCCATTCTGGTACGCCCCTGTTAGCTCAAATCAAAGTCTTGAGAGATGGATCCCATAACAACGCAGGGTGGTCGGTTAATAGGGTTGGTCTTCCAGCACTGCACTGTGGATGGGATCAAAGAATACATGAGGTATTTCAATTCCAATCCAAAAGTTCAGAGAGTGTATCTAGGAAAACTGTGGAAAATGTATCCCAGAACAATTTTCTTGAATTCTTATTTATGCAAACTCATTAGACTCAGGGGGTGGATGCCCTAGAATGGATCCTTTGCTCTCGATACGCTTTTGTACAGTGAATATCAGAATTATAGACCAGGGACCAAGTTTTTTGGAATCTTTCCATGGTCTAATCAGATTTTTGCACACAATATAGGATTGTACTCTGTTCAAAGCTTCATATAGGGTTCTGAATGGTTTTCATCTTGTTTAACTAACTATATTTTGTTTATTACAATAATCAACGACTTATGCTGTTACAGTGCAATCCAGAGTAAATTTATTTGAAAACCAATGGATCAAATAGACAAGCAAGTCTAATGAGTGATTGTCGCCTTGAAAAAACATAAATTTTGATGGATCGTTGGTTCATATTTTTTCTGTACTTTCACTGTACACTTTTCTTCTTCCGATGACATAAATAACCATCATGGGCGGTTGAGCTCCCCTAATTGAAAACCACACAACCACAGCATGGTGGGTTGGTGACAGTGATGGGTCCCAACCTCGAGACATTACATAAATAACTAGTGTCATTGTTAATGGTTGTATGATTTTTTTTGCCAGTAAAAAAACATCGAGCCCCTATATTACCACGTTGAACAATAACATAATGTTCATATCAAAACCCTCAATTTTTTCCGGATTGTAATATATTTAAATTGTAACACATACAAATACATATTTAATATGTCGCATTGAAAAAACTTAAAATTTGATGGATCTCTGGTTCATATTTTTTTGTACTTTCACTATACAATTTTTTTCTGCCGATGGCGTTGATGAACATCACGAACGGTTGGACTCCCCTGATAGAAAACCACACAACCATAGCATGCTGTGTTGGCAATAGTGACGGGTCCTGGCCTCACCACAGTACATAAATAACCAGTGTCATTGTTAATGGTTGTATGGATTTTTTTATGAATAAATAAACATTGAGCCTCTATATTACCACTTTGAGAAATAACATAATGTTCATATCAAAACCCTCAAGTTTGTCCTGATTGCAATATATTTAAATTGTAACACATACAAATACATATTTAATCTAGCATTCTAAGTATGTAAATTCGCAGACTTTAAATTCCTAGTTGTTGAATGCATTTGTGAATTCTGTTTGATTTCCTTTCTGTTATATATCTTTTGAATGACATTCATTTTATTGTGTTAATAAATCTGCTTCAACAAAATCTGTTTTATCTTGCATATATATTTTCCAAATGCCCAAGTTTTGTTTAAGAAGCTTTTCTTATAGTAGAAATGGATGAGTCACTTTCTGTTATATATCTTTTGAATGACATTCATTTTATTGTGTTAATAAATCTGCTTCAACAAAATCTGTTTTATCTTGCATATATATTTTCCAAATGCCCAAGTTTTGTTTAAGAAGCTTTTCTTATAGTAGAAATGGATGAGTCAAAGTCCTAATCAGAGTGAAATAAAATGAATAAAAGGTAATTGAGAGGCTGAGTTCAAAGATAGAAAAATTCTCCTCTTCATCTACTTGTGTTGCAAGGGTGCTGCATTATGAGGTATCAAATTCTTCAAGCTGCAAATTTCAATACATTCAGAACTGCTTAAAGACAAATAAAAACGTTTCCATGGTTGAGAGGAAAAAACAGTAAATTTAACCACAACATGGAAGATATGATATGTCTAAGCTAGAGACTGAAAAGGAAAACCTACCACACAGAAAATTTGCACCTTGGCACCCTTTCACTTCTTGTAACACTTTTGATAACATCCCTTGTATTTCAATTTGTCCATGCTCTCCAAAAGGGGCTCAATTTCTTCTAAACCATCTTTAAAATTTCTCTGTCTGCTATTTGGCCATTTATTTTTGGCTGAAGTAGCATCAATGTTGCGAGAGTTGTAAGGCGCCTCGTCCTTGCTAGAGATACTACCCTACACACCTAAAGAAGAAAAGTGCTTGTATGAACTATTTGATAATTTGGATTGGAAAGGAATTGAAAATCTAGATCCTTAATCAAGAGATACTGTACTTGATATTTGTTGATACCAGAGATCATCAATAACATTATGATCTCTATATTCCTCTTCATCTTTCACATAACTCTGACTTTCTTTTATTTGGGTTTTCCTCACCTTGCCCTAGTTTCCAAATTCTATATCTAATACAAGAGAATACCAAGAAATTCTCACTACAGATGAAGCTATTTTTGGTAGATTCATGGAGTTCGCAGGTTGCATGGAATGGGCCCTCATGAATTCCTAATTGTACTTGTGAGAAATTATAATCTCTCTCGATAGACTTTTCTGTCCTCGAGATGCCCATGAGAAGACCCCAGTTTGGTGTTCTGGTGTGGACTTACATTTACAAAGATTAGGGTCCAAACAATCCATCTTTCTACTCTTTAATGAAATATAGTCATTGCATCGGTGTTATACAATCCGCGCCTTCACCTTTTGGTTGGGTTTAAGGTTTTCAATGAAAGTAAAGATTCTATAGCATTTGAATTATTTCTTCCAAAGTAATCTTCTGTTTGTATTTATTTTTTATACTTCAATTCCATCTAGAGTGCATTTCTGCGTTTAGCCTATTGAATGAGAGAGATTGATTGATTGTCTTTATGCAGTTGAGACGAGGGCCTTTATCTTGTCTTGAAATCTATCTTCTATATCGTTTGGATGGTGTGTGAGGAATAAATGCTTGAAATTTCTTAAAATATTAATGTGTAGATACACTAGCACATAATCATCTTTAACCTAGGATCTCCCATGCACTCTGAGGTATCAAATTCTTCAAGCTGCAAATCTCAATACATTCACAATTACTTAAAGACTAATAAAAAAAATTCCATGGTTGAGAGAAAAAAATGGAAAATTTAACCACAACAAGGAAGCTATGATATGTGCAAGTTAGAGACTGAAAAAGAAAACCTACCACACGGAAAATTTACACCTTGGCACCCTTTCTCTTCTTGTAATGATTTTGATGACATCCCTTGTATTTCAATCTGTCCATACTCTCCACAAGGGGCTCAGTTTCTTCTAAACCATCTAAAAATGTCTCTCTCTATTATTTGGCCAGTTAATTTTGGTTGAAGTAGCATCAATGCTGCAAGGGATGTAAGGTGCCTCATCCTTGCTAGAGCTACTACCCTACAGACCTAAAGAAGAAAAGTGCATGTATGAACTATTTGATAATTTGGGTTGGAAAGGAATTGAAAATCCAAATCCTTGATCAAGAGACGCTCTGCTTGATATTTGTTGAGACCAAGCATCATCAATAACATTATGATCTCTATATTCCTATTCATCTTTCACAGAACTCTAAGTTGCTTTTATTTGGCTTTTCCTCACCTTGTCCAAGTTTCCAAATTCTATGTATGATAGAGGAGAATCCCAAGCAATTCTCACTACAGATGAAGCTCTTTTTGGTAGATTCAGGGAGTTTGCAGGTTGCATCGAGTGGGCCCTCATGAATTCCTAATCGTACTTACGAGAAATTCTAAGCTCTCTTGATAGACTTTCCTGTCTTAGAGATGCCCAAGAGAAGACCCTGGTTTGGTGTTCTAGTGTGGACTTACATTTACAAGGATTAGGGTCCAAACAATCCATCTTGTTGCTCTTCAATGAAATATAATCATCAAATGATTTAAAGTTAGAAAAACCAAAATCCTTCACAGGCACTGCATTTGATATGTCTATGGCAGATATAACACAATTTTCTATGAGAGCATGAGCAGAATCCCCATTTGAAGGAGACCTAGAAATTAATGACTTATTGAAGGTAGATGAAGAGCTATCTAGGAATGGATAACAAATATGAAGTCCAAGCTCTGCACATCTAGAGCCAATTATAGGACTATAGTAAGGATATTTGCTGGGAGCAAACTCTACACTCTTTGTGGAAAACCTCCTATTGTTGTTATCAGTAAAATAAGAGATTCCCCACTTGTAATTCTAAGAGAAGTTCAAATCATAACTTCTTCAAGAATGTAGAGCTTGAAATGCTTGAGAAGGATAAGTCTTTTTACAAAGTTCAACAATTTCCTCTTCATCTTCTTCTTCCCAAATTGGTTCAAGATCTGAATTCATTTTGTATCTAATATGGATTGAATTGGAGACAAGAGAAGTTTGCATATTTCATTAAAAGAGAATCAAGGAAAGACATGCTTTTATGTTGGGGTTTATGGTTTTTGCACGTATAAACATTCTGTATGATTGAAATTTTTCCTACCTGGTTTTCAATTTCATTTTGCATCAATGTTATACAACCCATGCCTTCACCTCTTAGTTGGGGTTTAAGATTGCTTATGAAAGTAGAGATTTAGCAGGATTTCAATTATTTCTTCCAATGTAATCTTTTGTTTGTATTTATCTTTTATACTTCAACGCCATCTGGAGTGTCTTTCTTTGTTTAGCCTCTTGAGTGAGAGAGATTGTTTATATTATCTTCATGCAATTGAGTGTCCAAACATATTGGTAATAAATTTTTAAATATCCATCTCTAGTGTTCTCTGTTATCTCTGTTTTTTTTCTTTAGTCTGTGGCCATCTAGAATGCCTTTCCTTGTGTAAAATTCCTAAGCGAACGAGAATCTTGTCTCTATGTGGTACAAATATTTAAATACATTGACAATATTGATTTATTGGGTTGTTGGTTTTGCTCTGCTCCACATATTCTAGTTGATGGGTCCACGTAAATTGAATTTTTAGGGTTTGTTGGGCTCAAAGACTTCACTAATTTGTTTGTGACCTTCATTTTGCATGGTTTGAATGAATTGTTTGGGTCTGAGATTGTGGCAATGATTATAATTTATTATTGTTGGAACATGTGTGGAATTTGATCTTTGATCTTTATTATATGCACAACTCCGCTAGGGTATCTATTGCATGTATGTGGACAAGCGAGTTTATTATCTTTTTCTATTGCCTGTATGTGGACAAGCGAGTTTATTATATTTTTTCCTTTACTTCTTGTAACGTGAATCTACAACATATAGGAGATTGTTTAGAGTATTTTTGGTTGCTAACTAGAGTTTTTACTTGTTTTAAGATTAAAAGATTCAATTATGTCTATAATTATGGTTAGTTATAGGATGAAGGTCATTACTTGACTCCCCAATTTTAAGGGAGACTCGCCAGCTCAAGATTTTCTATATAACTATACATGAATTGAATTGGAAGAAGGCCCAATTGGGACTGAAATTTGTTCTTTTAGGTAAGTTTGACTATTTTAAGATTAAAAGATTCAATTACGTCTACAATTCTTGTTACATATAGGATGAAGGTCACTACTCTACTTGCCAATTTTAAGGGAGACTTGTGAGCTCAAACTTTTCTATATAACTATACATGAATTGAATTGGATGCACACCCAATTGGGACTGCTAGTTTGATTGAATTTATATTATTAATGCTAAAAACTACGTGGAATTCACAGACTCTTATGTGGCTTTGATTGTAAAAGTTAGGGGTTCATTGCATCTTAAAAAAATCAACACGAGAGAACCATCGCATTCAATCAAGGATCCATACCTACATTCACCAACCATCCATTTCTAAATTACCAAGCTATCCCATTCCCTAGAAGCGTATAAAACAAAACTAAAGTTGCAAGTACAATGTTGAAATTGCTAAGAATTCCCTTAATTGACATATTGCAACTCAAATAAATAGGATAGCTAAAGAGGATTTCACTTTAATTTTAACACCATGTTATTTCTCTTACTCAAATTGTAACATATCACGCATGTCTCCACCTATGCTCTTTCTCCATATGTTATTGCCTTACAACGTTCCTTTGCAACATCTGGTGCAATTGGTAGTAGATAAACCATTTACGGGCATGGACTATGCCCTAAATTGCTTTTGCTTGGCTAAGAGCTCGTCTATGTAAGGAAACGTGTTAACGGCCCAAGACCCAGGCATCTCACAAGAGTAAAAGCTTACACCCTTACGGACCACCAACGGGTTATTCCAAGTGGTGTGGTTTTCCTTGAATAATGGTGATGAGTGAGCTTGCATTCCACGCGATAGCAACCAGAGATGGTTGTCCTCATTGTTGGTTTGACAACTGAGTCATGATAGGTTTTCCCACATTTAAAAAAAATAAATAAACCATCTACATTTATATATTTCTCTCTTTGTAAATAAACTAAAAAATAAAATAGTTGAAAATACACATATCTTTAAAATGTTAATGTGATTTGAAATTAATATCTAAATATCAACCACGGAAAAACCCTAAAAACACTTGTTTTTATCATTACTTCATACATAATAATAATAATATTTTATTATTATTTTATCATAAATAAACCATCTATGTTTATATATTTCTTTTTATTTACCAATATTTCTCTTTCTTTTTGAATAAGCTCAAGAATAAAATAGTTGAAAACAGTCATTTGAGATATTAATGTGATTTGAAATTTGTATACGTAATTACAATTGAAAGCTTTAGCAAATGATTGATTTGATTCTCTTTCCTTCGCCTAATCCGTTCAATATTAGCGCTGTACAGTGTACGGTGAAGGAAAGACAGTAAATGAATGACATGAAAGGCCAGGCGTTTGCGATGCTGCCATTACACGTGTACATATGTTGGTCTGAAGTCAATATAAAGGATATATGTGACACGTATATGATCGAACATGACGCGACTTGTTTGTTATTCAAGAACAAATTCTGTCATTTACACCATACCAATAATATCTTCTTGTCGGTTGCAGTCGCTCCTCACATTTCATATGCCACTCTTTTCCCTGTGAAACATATATGTGTTCGCCAATCGGATATGATTGAATATAACACGAGACTCAAACGTCAACCAAATCATGGGCAATTCCGTTCAAATGAGACTTGCGAGAAAGGATGGAATTTGAAGGGAAAATTGGATGGGATAATTTGTTTTCAAATTTTTGTTAAAATAATTAGAATAGGGGTTAGAGTTGGAAGGAATTAGAAAATATATTGGGAGCTTTGTTAAAGTTGTAGATTCAACCTGTCCAAGAAGGTATACTTCCTATGTCAGGATCTGTGTATACATGAATATAACAGAGCCACTACTAGAATTTATTGAGCTAAAATACCAAGATGAGGTATGTCAATAGCCCCTAGACTACGAACACATTCCCTTCCAGTGTTGATGATGCCACGAGTATGGAAATATGTATCACAATTTCCCATTGAACCAACGAGAATCCTAGGAGTCTCAAGCAGCGAAAGGCTCATCCAAGACTCAGGAGGATGCAGAGGGTTTCCAGGAAGTCGAAAGGAAAAAGGGAAATTCAAAGAACTTGTTGTAGAGGCTACAACCATGATCCAAAATTTTTCCTTAGCGTGTTTTGGTGCTTCCCTACCAACCTTACATAACATTTGGTCTTGCTTCGTCAAGTACTCAAGCTTCAAGTGTTTTCCTTGCACAAAGGCAGCCTGTCGATCACAGCTGATCCATTCCCCTCACAAGCTGCTCCCCTCACAAACAAACCCTGAAATTGTTAATCAAATGTGTTAATGTTGGATGACCACACAATCAAGTCACATGGGGAGAATCAAAACAAAAATAAAGTCACATGATAATGAGGAGTAAGATGTGATTATTAATAGCACAAACGAAGCATATCAAAAGTAACGAAGATTTTTTAGAAAATAGGACATTTCCAAACCACCAGTGCACTTATTAATATTTAAAGTCCACAACAACAATCAAACATTGTAACATTTGAATGTTATTTTGCGAGAAAATTACTCTTGAAAATTTGGATGGGAAGCTTCCATCAACCTAAAAGATGTGCTCAATAAGAATGTGACTAACCCCAAAATTACTAATCAAATGTGTTAATGTTGATGACCTACAATCACTTCACAAGAAAACCCCAAAATTGTTAATCAAATTTGTTAATATTGATGACCCCACAATCACATCACATGGGGAAATCAAAACAAAAATAGAAAACCACATGATAATGACAAAGGAGATTTCATTATCCATAACACAGAAGAAACACATCAAAAGTAAAGAAAAATTCTTAGAAGATTGGACATTTCGGAACTACCAATGCCCGCAATTAATATATTCTATCCTAAATTTATCACTAGAGGCTCTAAATAATCTCACATATGAACATTAATTTAATATATTCTACCATGAATCACATCTTAACATTTGAAAAAGAGGTACTCTTGAAAGTGTCTCAAAAGTGTGGGAATACAATATTTAAAGTCCACAACAACCAAACATTGTAACATTTGAAAGTTAATTTGAACGAAAATTACTCTTGAAAATTTTGATGGGAAGCTTTGATCAAGCTAAAAGATGTGCTAGATAAAAATGTGACTAGGGTATTTTTAAGGTATTTTCAGTATTATCTCTGCTAAGAAAATATATTAGCCATAAATGAATTTTTAATGTTAAATTATGTTGATAGATACAAATATTTTGTTGTTTAGCTAGACATTTTATGACAATTTTATAGCAAATCATAAACCACGAGAATGGTTATAAGATTGCTAAATTAGAAATGATATTTTGTAATTACAAAGAATGAGTAACAAGTTATGACAAATCATAAACATAAACATTGAGAATGGTTAGAAAATTGTTTAATTAAAAATAAGTTTTCATAATTAGAAAGAATGAGTAACAAGTTATATTGATAATGAGAAAGAAATTTTAATAATGTTATATTCATTAAATATACTAGTGATACTTATAATTGTTTATTAAAGTATAGATGTTCTAAAGAAGACTCGCACTCAACTACTTATGTTGAGACACTTGTCTTCGCAAATAAGCTCTTTTCTATTATTTTAGTCGAAACACTTGACTCAGATGTTGAATTCAATTAAAGTTCTATTTAAAAAAAAATGACAATAAACACCACATCAATGTTGCATTATTTTGAGGTTCAGGGGATGAATTGAATCATTGTGGCGATGACAGTTAACACTTTTATTTATTTCTCACGATAATTATGATGGAACGTTTCCGATAATAGATTACGGATTTGACATTACACTGTATTAAATTTCTCTATAAACGGTATACAAAGACATGTGGTTGGGTTGACTAATTGTATGTGTGAATATACAATTTGCTTATGTTTGCTTGGCCTGGATTTACAATGTGTAGTGTTTATGGTTGGCCTATATTAAATGTGTTTACAAAAATTCGTAGGAAAGAATACATTGTACAAAACGAAATTCTCATTCCAAACACTGAACTAACGACTCGTCTGTATAAGAACTAGAAGAACAAGGTAGAAAATGAGCAATTTCTTGGCACAGACTTCAAAATTGGTAACAAATCGTTGTTAAATCTCATCTTATGGTTCTTCTTCCTCCTTTGGATAATCTTCATCATCATCGGTGTCAATGTCCATCGAGTCGTCAATGAGCATGCTATTGTTTTTTTCATGCAATTGTAGCCAACCTTATCCAAGGCTCTGTTTATAAATTGGAATATTCTTATTAGTCATACCATGTATCATGTAGGGAGATCTATTTATGCCAAATGGATTATTGTAGATGTCCATGAATGTGTTTCATATTTTATGATTATATTCTTACTTAATTTTATATTCTAAACTACCTTTTCCTTAGTTTATGTCGTTGTTTGTTTCTTGTTATATAATGAGGTGACTAGTGTATTTTTCACCATTTTATTACAATTTTGCTTATTTTTTTGGGATATAAATTTATCATTCTTGTATCTTCTTCTCATGGTGATATTTTTTTCCATATATCAAGGCTTAATACAAAATTTCAAAACTTCTATATTATGACCATTTTTAATTATAATGTGTATTTTACACTTGTTAAAATTACTGTAGCCACTCTACTAGTTCACTTAAACATAATTATATAAATTATAAAATATAATTGCTACCATAGTATTCATTATGAATGGATAATGCATGACATTTGACTTGCAATGAACTAGGATTCACAACCCTAGATAGATATTACAATTTCCTAGATCTACTTAATCATCATCAATGGAGGCTTAAAGGTGATGACTACCTTCTTAGTATCCTTGAGCTATTGTTGAATTCCATCTGGTTGTGTTTCTTTGCTTCAAAATATCTTTTATTATTTAATATTATTTTTCTTTGCATTATCTATAATGCTTGATTTTTGAAATTATACTTATTGTGTTATGTTGAAAATGTATAGGTACAAATTTTAGGTGACACCTCTATTTTTGTATAGTCAACACTCCAATGATGTTATAGTATATGCACTAGAAAGAATTTTCCTATCATCTTTAAGAAATAAAAAATTTCAACTATAGGTACAAAAAGTATTGGCATGGGCTTGTCTAGGAAGCTTTGAGACAGATAGAGATAGTGTAGAGCCTGCTCTGGCTTGAGAAATAATTGTAATATTCTCATATTTTCTTACTAATGCAATATATATATATATATATATATATATATAGATATAGATATAGATATAGATATAGATATAGATATAGATAGCAAGGGTTTTTAGTTGTGTCTTTCTCTAGGAAATCATTGTGTAATGTGTTGATTGAATTCTTTCTCTTATATGCTTCATGATTTCACGATCGTCTAATTGTTTCCGTTGATGAGTATAGTAGATTCGAGTCTTTTGTTTTAGCATATTACAATTAACAGTTTGAATCTACAAGGAATTTCTGCAATTTTCATATTGAGAAAACATGTCACAATGTGACATTGGTCCATGGTTAAGCATGATTTTTTTTCAAATTGAGACAATATTTGTCACAATGTGATGTTGGACCATGGTTAATTTTCATATTGAGAAAATCTTAGTCAAATTGTGACGTTGGACCATGGTTGATCATGATTGTAAACTCAAGGGATTTATATTAAACTCAATGACTTACATTATAAACTATATGAACCATATTACACCCTAATTTAATATGAACCCTTAGATTAATAAACCTAACATATTGATATTATAAACCCAAGGGATTAATACTAAAAACCCAAGGTAATAAGATTAAACCTAAGGAATTAATATTATAAACCCTAAGATAAATACTATAAACCCTAAAATAATCATGGTTGGCAATTTTTTACCATGGTTGATTTTCATATTGAGACAATCTTTGTCACAATGTGACGTTGGAGTTGACCACGGTTGACCAAATTTGATTTTCATATTGAGACAATATTTGTCATATTGTGACATTGGACCATGGTTGACCATGATTATAAACCCAAGGGATTTATCTTAAACCCTATGATTAATATTATACACCTTATGAATAATATTATACCCTAGGAATATGAACCCTTGGATTAATAAATCCAAGAAATTGATATATAATCCCAAGGAATTAATTCTAAAACCCCAAGGAAATAATATTAAATCCAAGGGATTAATATTATAAATCCAAGGTATATAAACCCTAAGATAAATATTATAAACTCTAAAATAAACATGGTTTACCATGGTTCATTTTCATGTTGAGAAAATCTTTGTCACAATGCAACGTTGGATCATGGTCGACCATGGTTGAGCATGATTGATGTTCAAATCGAGACAATATTTTTCATAATGCGACGTTGGATCATAGTTGATTTTCATAGAGAAAATCTTAGTCACAGTGTGATGTTGGACCATGGTTGACCATGATTAAACCCAAGGGAATTATATTATAAACCCTATGAACAATATTACACCCTAGAAATATGAACCCTTTAATAAACCCAATGGATTGATATTATAAACCCAAGGGATTGATACTAAAAATATAAGGGAATATAAACCCAAGGGAATAATATTAAACCCAAGGGATCAATCTTATAAATCCTAGGTATATAAACCCTAAGATAAATACTATAAACCCTAATATAAACATGGTTGATTTTCATATTGAGACAATCTTTGTTACAATGTGACATTGGATAATGGTTGATTATAAACCCAAGGGATTTATATTAAACCCTAAGATTAATATTATAAACCTTATGAATAATATTATACCCTATGAATATAAACCCTTAGATTAATAAACCCAAGGAATTGATATGAAAATCAATCATGGGGGGCCATCATCAACCATTGTCCAACATCACATTGTGATAAAGATTGTCTCAATATAAAAATCAACCATGATAAACCATGGTTAACCATGATTATTTTATGGTTTATAATGTTTACGAAGGGGTTTATATACCTTGGGTTTATAATATTAATCCCTTGGGGTTTAATATTATTCCCTTGGGTTCTTAGTATTAATCCCTTGGGTTTATAACATCAATTCGTTGGGTTTATTAATCGAAGGGTTCATATTCCGAGGGTACAATATTATTCATAGAGTTTATTTAATAATATGTGGGTTTAATATAAATCCTTTGGGTTTAATTAATTGACAATAATTAATATATATTATAAAAATAAAGAATATTTATATTTTTAAATAATAATAATAAATAAATAATCATATTTATATTTTTAATAATAATAATATTTATAATAATAATAATAATAATAATATTATATTATTATATTATAATAATAATAAAATTTGTCAAGTTATTTGTGTTTCTCCACGCTTGACTCGTGGCTTGAGAAACCACGACCGAGGTGCATCTAAGCTGTCAAAATCATTCAGGGATCGCACCCGGCTTGGGCCACACTAGCCCTAAGCTGACTGGATTTTAGCATGTCTCCTCCCACTAGCAAGGGTGCAACAACCTTCATGAGGTTTGATCCCAGGTCACCTTGCTAATGAGGCCCATCCTCAACCGGTTGTACTAATGGAACTTGACAATATTATAATATTATTAATAAAATGTAATACTATAATATTATAATTTAACATTATAATGCTATATCAAACCATAACTTTAAAATTGTTATATCAAATCCTTCTTTCCTTATTTTTGGTGACCATATATTTATTTATTTATTATATCTTCTATTATTTTTTAACTCTTATTATAAAAAATTGACTGTAAAATGTAAAATTATTATTAAACCTACCGCTAAAACATAATACTACTTAATCATAAATATTTATTAATATGGCTTATGAGTAAGTGAATGTGAATGTCAACATGATATAAAGCGATGTAAAATAGGTGTATCTAGGATGGTGAGCAATCCTTTTAGTTATTATTTAATAAATCTACTAACAAAAAAGTTAATTAAAATTTTGAAAAAACTATATTTTTTTAATGAATTGCATTATATTATCATCAGTGAAATCCAGAGTACAAAAATAAGTAGCATGGCCCCCATAGCTTCACGTCAGATAGAGAGGAGAGCAAGGGGTTCCAGAGATAACCGAAGATGCAACTAGATAACCATTATTTTCGAGAGGCTTACTCACCTTACATAACAAAAATATGACAAAAAAGACTAAGAACATGAGATAATCATATCACAGAGGGTGGTAAGGAAAAATTCCAGGGGGAACTAAATGGAATCTAACCCGCTCATGCATATGGAAATCGACGCATGCCACTCGAGCCTCCAAATCATGCAGGTGGTCATTGAGGCGTCTCTGGTTGCGGTTGATTCTCTCGAGAAACTCCAAAGTATCATTGAGGCAAAATTGAATGTCATTAAATTAGGCCACCAATTCATTTTGATCTCCATCATGGTGCTCTCTCATAATCTCCGGGTTGGCATGGATGCCTCTTCGCTGATCTACAATGGTTTCTAGTGAGGCTGGAGCCTCTCCTCTACCTGGCGAGCACTCGCGAGCTTGAGCGACCTCATTTGTTCATTCTCCACTAACTACATCCTCCGAAGTTGAGCTCGACTCCCTAAATTATCGTCCACCCCGGCCCTGATGGCTGCCTCCACAATGAGGATGCCCACGTTGTTGAGGCATGATTGACCACTCCCAAATACCACCAACCAGAATGAGTAGGGAGGATACAACCTCCTAGGAGGAACCAACCACCTACACATGCCCGAGAAACCACGAACAATGGCACACACTCCCTGCTTTGGCCTTACAACACTCACTAAGCTAGGCCACCCAATGAATCTGCATAAGTACCACGACGTTGAAGCCCGTAGGTGGCCCTCTTCCTCTTTTAGTCCACAACCTTAACAAGGGAAGGCTAGCCGCAAGGCTCTGCCCAAAAGTACATAACCACACTACCAATGGTTCACTAAATTCCTCATTATAAGCAACAAGGAGACAAAAAACTAGGGCTATAAACTTCCCCACTACAAGAAACACCCCTCCTTCACAAAAATTTCCAAAGGGCCTCTGCAAAAGAAAGTGGCATTGAAGACCCTCACTGTTTGTAAGAAAATTGACTTCATAAATAAAATGTAGCCATAGACAAGGCCACACTCGCCACGAGGAAATGGGAAACGTTGACTTACTAATGACCACTGACAACCAAAGTATAGGGAAATACCTTAACAAGATATAAACAATAACCTAGAAACCACCGAGTACCCACCAGCCTAGAGCAACACTCCTTCGACAACACCCAGGGTTCCACCTTGCATAACCAAACTAAATGCACGAGAGAGGAAAGGAACCTTCAAACGAACCAGGATCCCATATGAATTCACAAAAGGCTGTCAGAGAAGCCACAATTCCAAAGTCCAAGAATTCCACCGAGGTCTAGCTACCCCATGGCCTTGGAAAGATCACTCAGCCTTTAACACTCTCGTCTGCCACCCTACATGCAAAGTTCTTCACCCATAATACAATAACTATTACACTATCATCTCTACATAATATAACAACCAAAGGTGGGTTTGGAGAGTTCGATTGACCGCCACCTTGTCTCATCACCTTATACTTCATAAATCCTTCACCTATTGCGTGCCTCGTAAGACGAACTCCAAGGTGGTCTGACCAAGAATTGGTACACCCCCATTGAGATTTAAAAAAAACTATAATTAATTACAAACAAATTAACATATATCATAATTTAAAACATTAATTTCAAAAACAAAATCATAAAACATATACCATAAAATAATTATCAATTTTAGATAAATTCATTTTATTTTAAAATAATTGATTAAATAAAATAAAAACAAATAAATTTTCATTAAAATTGACCAAACAAATAAATTTCCATCAAAATTTACCCAAGGAGCCATTGATTTTCATACAATTTTCTTTTGAATTGCAGTGATAATGGAGTTAATCATCTATTTTTATCACATGGAATTGAAGTTCTTTTCTAGAAATGTGAATAACTTTGATTCAATGTGATAAAGGTTTTTGATTTTTTATAAATCAATGATTTTAATAAAACTCCATTTAAAATATGTCTAGGTCCATTTCAAATATATCCATTATTTTATTATCTTGGAAAGCATAATGTAAATTGGATTATTGTTTTATAATTTTTATATTAATATTTATTAAAAAAATTTAAAATTTATATACTCATATTTACCTTTTTTTTTCTATACTTTGTTTCTAATATTTTTTTTAATATTTTTTTGTTAAAAAAATGAAGCTAAATGCATATTTAAAATATATGCTGTGTTTTATTATTTAAAAGATTATTATTTGAAAGAACAACGTCTCAATTAAATATACTAAAAAAATTGATTAAATTTTTATTTTTATTTTTATTTTTTTTTGGTTAAAAAACTGAAGCTAAATGCATATTTAAAATATATGCTTTGTTTTATTATTTGAAAGATTATTATTTGAAAGAACAACGTCTCAATTAAATATACTACAAAAAATTGATTAAATTTTTTTAATTATTTCTAATAATAATATAAATATTATATATTAATATTATATATTAGTGTGTGCAGTTTTAATAAGAGTTCATTCAACCATGAAAATAAATTTGAGACTAAGCTAAGCATTCGAGCAAGCTATCAATAAAGGAATTTTTTTTGTGATTTTGCAAGTTATCAATAAAGGAATTTTTTTTGTGATTTTAGTTTTATGTGAGCACTCAATCGTGTAACAACCAAAGCAGTGATGAGTAAATTTGAAAGTTTTTATGATTGACTAAAAATGTAACTAATTTAAATTAAATTAAAATAATCTCCCAAAAATAAAGGTGTCAGTACTCATTCTAAAAAGTCGAGATGAGCTCTACTAGGGTTTGTGCTTGTAAACACTGAATCACGCCTGAAGTGATGTTTTCTTCTTGGTGAGGAATGTGCCTGCTTGTGGGGAGGGGAGAGATCCCCTCCTATAAAAATATCGTTGCTGTGGAATGAAGTGCCCAAGACACAACAACAGTCGCACGCAGTCGGGATGGAGGTGGTAAGGGCATCCCAGTTTTGGGTGCTCAATGGCAACCACGCATGCGAGGCCAATGCCTCTTGAAAGCAGTAAAAAAGATGAGATTTTTAATCCCCAGTAAAAAATTGGAGACGTACATGAATTTTATGAAAGATCATGCTCTAATCTGCAAGTTTATCGGGGTTTGGCCCATTGAATGGGATTTGGTGAAATGGATCCATATCAAATCGCAACCAAAAGGACATATTGAATTAAAGTTGGGGGTTAGAGGTTTTTTCACCATGATTTTTACCAGTTTGGAAGACAAGGAGAGGGTTTTGAAAATGGACCTTATGTTTTCTACAAAATTGGGCTCTTTATGTGTCATTGAGAAGAGTGCTACAACCCAGACGAGGATAACTTCATGGTAGATCTGGTGTGGGTTTAGTTATTTTCTTTGCCGGTAGATTTCTAGGATCCAGAAATATTGGAAGGAATTAGAAAATATATTGGGAGCTTTGTTAAAGTTGTAGATTCAACCTGCCCAAGAAGGTATACTTCCTATGCCAGGATCTGTGTATACATGAATAAAACAGAGCCACTACTAGAATTTATTGAGCTAAAATACCAAGATGAGGTATGTCAATAGCCCCTAGACTACGAACACATTCCCTTCCAGTGTTGACGATGCCACGAGTATGGAAATATGTATCACAATTTCCCATTGAACCAATGAGAATCCTAGGAGTCTCAAGCAGCCAAAGGCTCATCCAAGACTCAGGAGGATGTAGAGGGTTTCCAGGAAGTCGAAAGGAAAAAGGGAAATTCGAAGAACTTG
Source organism: Pinus tabuliformis (assembly GCA_031772625.1). Lineage (NCBI taxonomy): Eukaryota > Viridiplantae > Streptophyta > Pinopsida > Pinales > Pinaceae > Pinus > Pinus tabuliformis. The sequence continues at coordinate 1,000,799,674 of CM062819.1, forward strand.
TTGTAGAGGCTACAACCATGATCCAAAATTTTTCCTTAGCCTGTTTTGGTGCTTCCCTACCAACCTTACATAACATTTTGTCTTGCTTCGTCAAGTACTCAAGCTTCAAGTGTTTTCCTTGCACAAAGGCAGCCTGTCGATCACAGCTGATCCATTCCCCTCACAAGCTGCTCCCCTGGACTTGGTCTAGCTGCAGGCTGAGCAGCTTCCCCTTGAAAATTGCACATTTCTAGAGGGAAACCATCCTTCCCTCCAGGAATTGCGCAATCCTCTCTCACAGCCTAATTGGCTGGCAGAATTGCATAATCCTGCTAGCCAATCCTCTTAGCAGGATTTGTGCAAATTTTCCCAACAGCAGGCTGTTCAACCCAGGATTTGTGCAAATTTGGGCAGTAGTGAGTGCTATGCCCAGAAATTGTGCAAATATCCTCGGCAGCGAGCCCAACTCCCAACTAGAAATGTGCATTTTTTCTCCAATAGTCGAGAAGTCTCTTGCATGTGCAGCTGAGTTGATCGGTTCCCTCTGGGACTGAGAAAAATAGACTTGCATGCATGGTCTTCTTCTCCCAAGGTAGCACGCAAAAGCATCCCTTGTTTCAGGGATCTATGTTTAGCAGTTGCAGGTTACATGAAAGGAGAAATTTTGAAACCTCCCACCAAGTTTCGCTTCCCCTAGATTCATGGCATGCATCTCAAGAAGTTGAGGGGATTTGACTCAAGTCTCGTGGATCCTAACTCCTATCGTCAATTGTGTTGGGTGTGGAGCTTGATTATCTTTTGTATTCAAAGGTATCACCGCATTAGACCCCAGTTCGTAATGGGGTGGCAATGCCACCCGTAAAATATTCGATGTAGGGGGGGGTCTAAGGGGGAGGTGGTTGCGACCTTTGGGAGCCCCCCCCCCCCCCTGGTGGGGGGATCAGGGGCATCGCCACCGAAGCTAAGAATAGATGTAAAATTTCCTTGTAAAATGTTGTAATTTCATAGTCAATCTGGGCCGTTCATTAGGCGGAGATCTGACGGTAGAAGTTATGTTTAATTTAGGGTTTTTTGCCCTAGAAGGCAACCCCTCGCTATATATGAGGGAATTGTATTGCGTTTATGTATATCTGTATTCTGACTGAGTAAGAGAGAGGATATTGAGAGTGAAGAGGGAATTACAGTGGATCTGTTGTAGGTTGTATCTCTTCAGTTTGCTGGATAATATAAAAGGAAGGATTGGCTGTTTCTCCGTGAATGTAGCCCAAACTGGGTGAACCACGTATATCTGTGTCTCTCTTGTTTTATGTGTTTTCTATGTTTGTATTTCTGCAATATTTTATGTGTTCCATTGCTTTGTAATATATAATTTTCTAACAAATTGGTGGGATCCCTAATGTATCTGGTAAAGAATATGCCAGATATATGTTTTACCGTAAACATTTTTAGTCAGTTTCAGTTGGAGCCTCGTCATGATCATTGGATAGCTGCCAAACACATATTAAGGTATCTTTGTGGCACTATACATGACTAGTTGAAGTATGATAGTAAGGAATTCAAGCTAATTAGCTTCACATATTCTAATTGGGGCGGAAGTGAGACCGATGGAAGGAGCACTACTGGAGGATGTTTTAGTCTGGGAGGTGTTATGATATAATGGATGAGTAGAAAGCAAGATCCTATTGCTTTAAGTAGTGCTGAGGTGGAATATGTGGCTGCATGTGAAGTAGGAAAGGAGGCTATTTGGTTGAGAAAAATTTTGACAGATTTGTTTGAGAAGTCTCTGGGTCCTACTGTGATTAATTGTGACAATAAAAGTTGTATCAAAATGTAAGGAGATCCCGTGTTTCATGTTGGAACAAAACCTATCAACAAATATCCACTTTATTAGGAACTTGGTGCAAGACGGGATCGTGAAGGTGGAGTTTGTATTGACAAATGAACAGGTAGGAAACATAATAACAAAGTATCTTCCTGATAAGAAGTTTGAATATCTAAGAAACATGCTTAGTTTAGTAGATCCTGTTGATTGTATTGATGATAAGAGATTGGAAGAGATTTTTTGATGCTTTTCGAGTGAAGCATTTCCTGGGAGGGCATTTGGCCGACACTTTGTGTTGATGTCTAGGTCCCAAAGCAGGGGGGTGATGTTGGTCATAGAGCTTTGACCTTAGATACGAACCTAGGTCCCTGGGTTGGTGGTTAGCAAGTAAGCCTGATGGTACCTAGAGAGGCTGAAATCTTGAGTCCACCTTAGTCCCACTTGAATAGATTGTCTTGGTCAAGAATCTAGTTTGTGGCATTGTCGTGCCTAAACTGTTGAGAGACCAATGGATAGATTTCCTTGGTTAGGAATCTAGTCCATGACATTGTGTTGCCTAAACTATTCATTGCTTATATAGTTTGAGATCTGCCATTATATTTTTATATCATGAATACCTACCTAGTTAAGAGGGAGTGTTGGAAAATGTAACTAGATTCAGTCTTCATTAATTTATTTGAGTCATCATGTAATGTACTTGTCAAAAGAATAAATAATTTTTATTATTGTATCAATGACTTATTAAAGCATGGGTTTCATGCGTGGGTCATCATTATATTAGTCAAAATCCCCTTTGTAGACTCCTAGGATTAATATTGAGTCAATAGAGTCATTGTACATTTAAAGAGACCTTTCTTGGGCTTTTGAATCATGTGAAAAGATTTATTATTGAGTCAAATATGATTATGTAACCTACACACCAAGTCGTCCTAAAGGAGATCAATTCGACCTAAGGGACACCAAATCGACCTCATTTAGAGCCTATAAATAGAAGGAGATTGAATTCATTTGGAGTATCTCATCTCAAGAAAGTTTAATATATCTAGTGAAGCTGGGAAAAGTTGGAAGTGGGTCAAGTAATTCAAAGGAAGTGCCATTTGTCTCAAGTCTAAGGAGAAGGAAGAAATCAAAGTTTTGGTGCTACTCTCTCTCTCTTTTGTGCCCTATTTCGGGAGATCGAAGTATTACAAGTGTTGATGCTACTAGTTTCTACCTGATGCCGCAAGTTGTTGCATATTCAAAGTTGCTAGGGTGGAAGTGCTACTGCAAAGGGTTCGAAGATCTGGAAAGGATTACTTGGTGTGGAGGGAAATTTTGGTTTGTTTCTAGGTTGAAGAGTCTCAAAGAATACTATTGAATGAAGATAATGTTTGACTAGGTTTTCCCCTCGATGGGGGTTTTTCCTTGGCATAGTGCCTACATATTGTGTCTTGTGTTTTTGTGATCTTCATACGCACATAATATGGTAATTTCTTGATGAAATATAAGAATAAATAATTAAAAGAATCCAATATATCTCACAAGTAATTATTAAGAAAGAGGAATCAAACCCTAATCTACTTGCATTGATTTCTCAATGCTGATGAATTTGTGAATCTTAGCCTTCTCATCCTTGAGGTAAGGTACATACCTCAACAACTCCAGGAACATGCTAGTATACTCATAATCTGTATAGAATCCATCTGTAAATCATAAAATTCCTTAGATTTGTCATCATAGTACCTCTTAGACAATACAAGTACTTCTTCTTGAGATTCACTCGAACTTATCCAAAATCAACTCTTCCTCTCGAATGATTTTTACATCTTCCCACCAGATATTTTATTTCCCTTTAAGACTAAAGGTGGCTATTTTGGCTTTCATGTTCTTTGAGTAGTTATGCAATCGAAATAATTTCTTCATCCCAAGAAACCATGCCTCTTCATCTCTCCATTGAATGTATGAGGCTTGACTTTCTTGAACTCCTCAGGAAAGCACTCACTCCTATAAGGATAATGACAATGATGAATGTAATGATGTATCCTCAATGAGGAACTAGAGTGAAACCCATACATACCAATCCTCCTATCAGGTGTATCTAGTGATCTGCCACCTCTGACTGTATCCCCTTTATCCAACCTATATCCGAACCAAGAACTACTACCATAGGCTCCATTAGATTTATCTTCCTTGAATGATACTTAACTATCCCCATCTCTGCAAATATGGAAAGCTTTGAAGAATCACTGCATTAACTTTTGCCCACTTTTCCTGAGCTCTTACAAGTCTTCCCAAGCCTCAACCAACCTGTCATTGTCTACTTTGCAACCTATGATCTTTGCCCTCAAAAACCTCAAAGTATTTGCTATACCAAGAGAATAATCATCTCCTTTTTCCAAAATGATCTATAGGGAGAGTCATGAGAACTATAATCTACCATTTTTCTCATCATATCTAATTCTATTCTTCCTGCAAGTGTACCATTTTAGATAATGAAATAGATATCAAAATCAAAACCATACCTCAATGACGTTCACTGGGGGCTTATATCATCTGCAAAATCAATCCACATTAGCATGATACATATATAATCATAATCATATCAATATAACCCCATACATGACAACCATAACCTTGACAACATAATATTTTACCCAAAGAGAGCGCAACCCGCTTTGATACCACCCTGTAACTGCCTCCTCCCACATTTACCCACTATGACCGGTTGCCCGAGGTAAACATTAGATGAGGGTAACTATGATAAGACTAAACCTCCTATATGAGCTTAAGGAAATGGAGTCGAGAACTTAAGAACTTACTGACTTCCATAAGGTGTTAGAAGACCTCCAAGACCTACCCAACTTCTCCAGGTGTCTAACCCTTGAGATAACTCTATTTTTCACAGAACATGATTCTCATTCACTCTCTTAACAAGGCCTCCATGCAATTGTAAGCCTCCAATCACTCCCATATACTTGCCTCCCAGTAACTATGGAAAGTTTCAGTCAATTTTGTGCCAACGGACCTGAATTCTAAGCCACATTTTCCGGGCTAGGGCTTGGGCCTCTACCAAGAACTCAATGAAACTTCCAGAGATGATAAATAACATATAAACAAAGCTTATAAACTAAAATATTGAATAAAGATTTGACCTGACCTCTCCTAACCAGGAAAAGAATTCCATTAAACATATTGATAACATGAGATCTACAGGTCATGAATGCATATCTGAACATAGAGATCTAAAAATTATATGAGGTTTACAAATAAGGACTAATTTCCTCTCATGATGGATACAAAACATCTATTAGGTCATGCATTCATTAACCATACATTCATTAATTATGTAACACCCTCCTCCCAAATTTACCTAAGCTAACTTCCTAACCAGGGTAAACATGTTTACTATGATATTATTCAACTCCCCATGTATAGTTAAGGAAGTGTAACTGATAAGATAAGAAAAGTCTTACCTTCCTTAGGAGCTATAGAACCTTCAAGAGACAACCAGCCCTTCAAGGTGCCCAACCCCTGAGACAATTTGATGTTTAGATGGACTAGACCCCTAGTCACTCCCATAACAAATCTTCCATGTGACTGATACCCTCTAGTCGCACCCAAAACAAGGCATCCATGCGACTGCAAACTTTTTCAGGAAGTTCTGTACTAGCGACCTTGAATTATGAGCCACTATTTCAGGGCTAGGACTTAAGCCTCTACCTAGAACATCATGAAACTTCCAAAATTTATAAATAACGTTGAAACGAGGCTACTAATGTAAAAATGTGAACAAGGACTTGACCAGACCCCTACCAACCATGACAGGAATTCTGTCAAACATATCATAAACATGAAATCTATCGGTTAAAACAACAAATCTGAACATAGAGGTCTCATAATTATATGATAATTGTCAAGGAGGACTGGTGTCTCCTCCCAATAACTACATTGTTATCTATTATGTCATTCATTCATTAATATTCTATCTACTAACCAAAACACGATGAGATACATACATCAAGTATGTCATAAAACATGCTTATAACAAACAAATGACCAGATATATATCAATGATGAAACAACCATTGAAGCCACATCATGACAAGCACATTGTTAGTGCCTAGATTTACCTCAGGCTGAAAAGGTAGGATCTCAGCAAATTATGATTTATGGGGGTCTGAGATGACTGAAATATCTTCTGATCTTAGGCTAGGTATGAGTGCAGGAGAAGTTGTTATGATAAAATGGAGTTTTGCTGGCTCATAGGGAAAGGTAGATTTTGGGGTGTGGGGATTGAGGCTCAGTTCTGCAGAGATCTCGATGGGGCAAGGTAAGCAATCATTTTGGCGCTTAAATTTTAGTGAGATGGAAGGCTAAGATAGGTGAGGTGTTGAAGAGGGCAAGGGAAATCATGAATCCTCCCCAGACAGCTGAAAACATCAAATAACTAAAGCAAACTTCAAGTAGAGCATTGCACTTTCAATGAATTCTACTTACACTCTTGTTTGTTTAGTTCAGAAGAAATAAGATAGATAATGAAATCACATAAACAAATTCACAATCACAAAGAGAAGCACTGTACCAAGACAAATTGCCACATGAATCCCAAAGAGTGCTGCAAATCTTGGTCTCAATTCCTTAGCCAAAATACTGAAAATGAATGTACAATGAAGCTCAAGGCTTTCTCAAGAGTCCAACCATGCTAATGACTGAAAAAAACATAACATAAACAAACATAGCTCATCCTTGACTCTAGGGGTTGATCTCACAAGTTTAGGGTCTGATCCAACTGATTCTAAATTGAGAACTAGAAACTAAGCAACATAACAACATGCCTCTAGAAACAAGGGAACTGATTCATTCAGTTTCAAACAACCTCTAAACTGATGAATCTACCTATAAAAGTGAAAATCTAACATATTTACATCATAATCCATCAATGTTAATCAAATTACATCGTAAAGTTTCCATTAGGAAAGTGAAAAATTCAAACTAGGCGAAGTTGGGCGAAAAACTGAGCAAAACTTGGTCAAACTGGCAATTTTTCCTCTATGCGCTGCACCTGATTCTCTATGCATAACACCTGTTTGGACCCAATTTTGGAGGCCTTTCCGATGTCCAAATGAGCTCCAGGTGTGCTTGCTAGAAATATCTGCCTGTCTACTTTCCAACCCAAGTGGAAATTTTCAATTTGACCTCCATTTGCCCCCCCCAAAAGTCCATTCTCCCAACACTGCTTCCTGTGTGTCAAAATAGGGGTAGTGAGGTCATTTTTTTGAGTTTTTTTTGACCTTTTGAGGGCTCAAAATCTGCCCAAATTTCTTGGCCATAGGTAGAAAAGTGTACTTTTTTCATGAAAAATCCAAAAATGCTGAGTTTTTGAGATTTGGAGGCCTTTAGCAAAAGCGAGCATCACGTGGCACGACGCATAGGGCAAAAAAACCTGTTTTTTGTGCCAAAAATTTGCAAAAATGCAAAAATTGCTCCAAATTTCTTGAAATTTGGGCTGAGTCTTCTCTATCAAGTGTTGTAATGGGCCAAGGAAGCCTCAGCCAAGATCTGAAGTCCTTCATCCCCTTTTTTCCTCCTTTATGCTTTCTTCAACTTTGCTTTCAAATTCCTGATTCTTGCTTGGCACACCAAGTTCCGGGACAAATAATGATATGACAAATTTCTAAGCATATTCTTCTCATTTATTGCCTTCTTCGGCTTCCTCTCCAAGTGGATATTGACTCTTTCAAGCCATGACTCCCTATAGGCATTGATCTCTTGCTCCAAGGAAGTGAACTCCACCCTCCTCCTTCGGGCAGCTTGGTGGTTTTGCCGAATGTTTTGTAACTCCATAACCACTTGCTGATCCTCCAATTGTTTGTTTCACTGCTCCAAACAGTTTATGACCCATTGAGCTCTCTACAACTTGTCGGCCAATGCATCTATCTCGACCTTCTTCTCCTGAATAATCTCCCTCAGCTTTGAGCTAGGAGAGCTCACATCATCATCGATGAGTATGAAATCAGTGTCTTAGCCTCCTGAAGGGCCCTCATCCTACATAGGCTTCTTGCCTTTGTCCTGTACCTATACCTGTGCTGCTGATGACGGCAACGATACCCCTTCCACCCCAGGTGGAGATAGTACTCGTCGGGCTGCTGTAAACAATCCTCTCATGCCTCTCAGATAGGCGACATATGTCGGCACACTAGTAGTCTCTGCCTCCTGACCTCCATACTGATGTGAAGGTTCACCCGCATCATGGACAACCTCCTGATGAGCTGCTGAAGCTATGAAGAACTCACGGGAAATGAAGTCTCCCCATGTGATACCCTGCAAGCCAAGCTGATGTACAACAATGATCTTGATGAGCGCATAGTGGTAAATGTTGTTGTACTACTGTTCAGGAGTCTTCTTCTGTACAAGAGTAGTCATCATCTCGATGTTTTGGCACATGAAATATGGAATGTTCATCATATTCACTCTCGTGAAATGCATCAATAATCTGATATGGTATGCATAGAGGCGTGAGAAGCGGCCCTCACAACTAAAGTATCTGATAATGAGTCTCATAAACGACGCATAGGATTCTTTCAAAAACTAGAATGGGAACACCCTGCTGAGCTGTCTCACATAGCTGGGCCTGATGTATGGTTCATAATGTATTATTTCTACCTACTGTCTTTTGTTCCAATCCTCACCTACATTCAGTATTCCTGTTGCTTGAGAGATGGTCTCTGGTGTCAAGGTGAAATTTACACCAGCAAGAGTTACCTGACCATCATGCAAATGTAAAACAAACAATCGAGCCAACTCCTGATGATGCTGAATCTGAGCAATCATCTCGCAATCCTGAAAGCATGACTGTTGTTGGAAACTTGCCATGGCAAGTGGGCAGGCTTGCAATTAAGTCAATGAGGTGGGCTCTTCTGTGACATGTTTGCCACCCTTACGAGGCCTCCTCGGTGCATGAAGCTCTGTGGTAGAATCACTGTCTTGTTCATATGATGACTCAGTGTCTGTCATGGTGTTACAAGTCTATGCCAAGTGAATGTTTGACTTGTTGAAAATGAGAATTTGGTGCTTTGTTTCCAATTGACAAATATGTGCCAAATATGTGCCAAATAGAAAAGGACTGTGGGAAATATGGACAGTGGGTGTAGTGGAACCTTGTCAAGTGAGATTTAAAATATAATTACAGTCAAATGTAATAACAGTCACTTGACTGTATTTAGGAATCTGGAGTTTGGGGATTTTTTGCAAATGATATGGAAAAGTGATAGTGATGGGAAATTGTAGGGTTTAGGGATAAGGATAAATGGGAATGAGTGACTTGGGATTATAAGGGAATAGGGGATTGAAAATGATGATATGATTACAGTGATGGGAAAGGGAAACATGAGTTGGATTATTTTGGCACCAAAGTCAAATTTTAATACTCAAACTCAAACCCTAAGAGCAGTTTTTCATAAGAGGATAGGGTTTAAATTTCGACATTCAAATTCTCCAAATCAAACTTTGAAACCACACCAAACACTATTCAATAACAATTGCAAGATCAGTCAGACTTACTTGGGGCAAATGGGAGCGAAATATTTGAAATTTCTTTGAAGGCAATGACAAAATCTGCTTGTTGGCTCTGTGCGTTGCGCACGTTTTAATTTACACAGTGATGTGCGGCTCTATGCGTCGTGACTTGCTAATGCACCATGACCTTCTTTCTGTGCGCCGCGACTGAATTTCACCCACAGTCGGTTCTTCATTCCTCCACAATTTGACTCGGCTTAATGATGTCTTTGGCATACCAATGGATTGTTCAAACACCACAAATATCTTATATGCCCAATGACTTTGATTTTTAATTTCAAATAACCCACTTTGTAATGTTTTCAGAGTTTTGACACTTTCACTTTTTAATACAAACTATGATTTTGTTTCCACTTGATTTTTTGAGCTAAATGACGAAATTCTTGTTTATTTTTTGCATGGATAGTTGACATGGAATTTGGCGAAGGTGACTAGGGTTGCGCCTAAAGAATTTGACAACTAATTTTTTTTTGAAATTACATGGCATTTATTACAAAAGACGTAATTGACGGTTTTTCTTCAAAACAGAGTTTTGAAGAAAAGTCATGATCGAGCATTATTACGATGAAATTTTTACAATGAAATCTTATTTGAAACTCCCTCATGTTCCTGCTGATATTATTAGACATTTTGCAGATTGAATTAAGCGAAACCCTAGACCTAATGAACCCCAAAACCTTAAAATGACTCTTTGGCGAACAGAAGGCGAAGCATGACTGCAACTATCTTGAGAATGATTTTGATGAACTAAATTAGACCAGCAGGTACAAGACATGAGAAACATGAGTGAAAATCCTCCTTCGTCAGATGATTGATGCTCCTAGCAGAATGCAGCTGACAGGATTGAATGAGACACCTAAGATGAAATGCAACAAATGAGATTTTGATCTCTGATGGAGGGATGAAAAGACCGACTCTAACAGGCGGGACACCCAATATGAAATGAAACAAGAGGATTTGATCTCTGACAGAGGGATGACAATATCGACTCTAACATTGGCTCCAATGGGGATGGTAGCTCCTTGGAGGTGCCAAGAACTACAGATCTCTGGGAAAGCATGCAATGCCTTTCGTCCATTGGGCTATGGAGTCAATAACTTCAAAACACCCAAAAACCAATTACTATGAAACTTTGACTTAAGACTCATAGTTGAACTGACTAATCCAAAACTGAAACAAGACTTTGAAAAGTTGAAACTGGACAATTAGCTGAAACTATCTTTAAACTGACTGAAACAAAAAACGACTCAAGACTGACTTAACTGAAACAAGTACTTACAAAGATTTTAAATGGCAGCAGACCATCGAGATTTGAGAACTTCAAATCTTGATGACAACCACCTGCCTATTGATGAAATATGTACAATCATGTGTAGTGAGCCTTCCAATGTAACCAATCCAACAAATGGCTACTTAATGAAATTATGTTCTCACTTTCCCCGAGCAAGCAGAACGATGTACATGTAGGCAACTCACAATAACCACTGAAACCAAGGCTTATGATAATGAACCAGGCAACATTTATCTTCTCTAATGCTTGCAAAAGAATGTCAAATGGATCTTGATAATCCTGAAGCACTATTTTGTCTTGAGATCCAACAACAAAAACACAAGTACTCCCTTCATTCTGATCTGAAAGAACCCTTGGTGCTTGAGTGATAGGAAGGAACAGAGAGGTATAAGCTTCTGCCATGTGAGTGGTAGCTGTAAATTCCTTGACCGTGAGAAATTCTGGCATATTGTCTCTCTCAAGCTCATATTCCTCAACTTCATGGTCTAGGTCATTCTTAAACAAAAACTTCAAGATCATCAAACATGACAGCCTTATCATCTTCATGAAAGAAAATATTATCTGTTTGCTGATTTATAAAGCTAATTACAAGACTGACATCATTTTCAAAAGAGGAAGAAGGTCCACCATCACCTTCTTGACCATGTGCACACTGCAGATCTACGTTAACTTGAGCTGTAACATGACCTTTCAAGAGTTGATCTATCTCATCTTCAGACAGAGGAGATAATACTTTTTGTTTTCTTTTGCTCAAACAGTGATTGTCTTCATTAATTTCAAGCAAAGGAGTATACAAATTTTCTTCATACTGCTGATTCATTTCATGTGTTTCCTATTGACTATCAAGATGAAAAATTCCTTCAAGCAAAGAAAAACCTACTATATGCTGATTATGATCTTGTGTAACAAAGTGACTGGTTTCAATGATTTCCTCATCATCACGACCTAAATCTTCCTCATCATCATGATCTGAATCTAAATCTGAATTAACTGACTTGACTTTATCACATTCTGAGATTGAAACTTGACTTTCCTGCATGCTGTCTTCTTCTATGGACAGATCTGAAATAAAACCTTCTCTTTCATCATCTTCCACCGTACTAAGATCTTGATCTTGCTGCAAATTTTCCTGATCATCTTGATATGTATCACTCTCTTTATGCTACTGAAATGGATTTTTATACAGGGCTTCCATGATCTCATCATCCATGAATTCATCATCTTCATAAATTTTCTCAAGATTTTCAATAAAACTATAAGCATGTTTGCAACAGTTCTGAACTAGATTTAATGATGGATAAGATTCTTTATACCTTTCAAAGAACATGGTATGGAAGTCCTTTAAACAGTAAATACAAGCAGGCGACAAACTTTCATACCAAGATCGGGTTTCACCTTCTAGAGTGGCCATGAATATCTTCATCAAGAAATCTTCAAGAAAATCAACCTTCAACTTACGAATATGTATGTGAAATCTAACCAGATGTAAAGCAACATCATTCCTATTATCATCGTTAAAAATAGGAAGATTCCTTTGCCAATTTACCTTTGGAATCTTATTTGGAAAACTTGGAATGTGATCTCGGCTCATGGGAGCATACCGTTGAGCAAGCAAATCCATTTTGATAACAATGAATTGAACAAGAAATTCTTCAGGCTACTAATTCTTGAAGAGTAGAGTTGCCATAAAAATTCGGAACCTTGGGATTCTTCGACATTGGAGTCGCTAGGTGAATGATTTCAGCCTTCCTCTGTCTAACTACTGTCCACCATCAACAATCAAGTCTGAACTTGATACATGTTACTGGGGAAATTTGCAAGTCAGATGTTCAGCTTATAAGACTAGATTTACCTTAGGCTGAAAAGGTAGGGTCCAGGGCCAACATCAAACCACGCTCAGCCTGGTAGCTAGCCCTACCAGGTCAGGAGAGGGCTCTCTTCGGGTCAATCTCAGCAAATTATGATCTATGGGGGCTTGAGATGAATGAAATATCTTCTAATCTTAGGCTAGGTATGAGTGCAGGAGATTTTTGTTTTGATAAAATGGAGTTTTTCTGGCTGAGAGGGAAAGGCAGATTTTGGGGTGCGGGGATTGAGGCTCAGTTCTACAGAGATCTCGATGGGGCAAGGTAGGAAATTGTTTTGGCACTTAAATTTTAGTGAGATGGAAGGAGAAGACAGGTGAGGTGTTGAAGAGGGCAAGGGAAATCATGAATACTCCCTAGACAGCTGAAAACATCAAATAACTAAAGCAAACTTCAAGTAGATCATTGCACTTTCAATGAATTCTACTTACACTCTTGTTTGTTTAGTTTAGAAGAAATAAGATAGATAATGCAATCACATAAAAAAATTCACAATCACAAAGGGAAGCACTTTACCAAGACAAATTGCCACATGAATCCCAAAGAGTGCTGCAAATCCTGGTCTCAATTCCTTAGCCAAAATACTGAAAATGAATGTACAATGAAGCTCAAGGCTCTCTCAAGAGTCCAACCATGCTAATGACTGAAAACAAAACATAATATAGACAAACATAGCTCATCCTTGCCTCTAGGGGTCAAGCTCACAAGTTTAGGGGCTGATCCAACTGATTCTAAACTAAGAACTAGAAACTAGGCAACATAACAGCATGCCTCTAGAAACAAGGGAACTGATTCATTCAGTTTCAAACAACCTCTAAATTGATGAATCTTCCTCTACAAGTGAAAATCTAACATATTTACATCATAATCCATCAATGTTCATCAAATTACATCATAAATTTTCCATTCGGAAAGTGAAAAAGTCAAACTAGGCAAAGCTGGGTGAAAAACAAAGCAAAACTTGGTCAAACTAGCAATTTTTTCTCTATGCACCGCGCCTAATTCTCTATGCGTAGCGCCTGTTTGGACCCACTTTTGGAGGCCTTCCTGATGTCCAAATGAGCTCTAGGCATGCTTGCTGGAAAGTTTTGCCTGTCTACTTTCCAACCCAATTGGAATTTTTCAATTTGGCCTCCATTTGCTCCCCCCCCCAAAAGTCCATTCTCCCAACACTGCTTCTTGTGTGTCAAAATAGGGGCAGTGAGGTCATTTTTGAGTGTTTTTTGACCTTTTGAGGGCTCAAAACCTACCCAAATTTCTTGGCAATAGATAGACAAGTGTAATTTTGCATGAAAATGCTAAGTTTTTGAGATTTGGAGGCCTCTAGCAAAAGCGAGCGCCACGTGGCAAGGCGCATAGGGCAGAAAAACCTGTTTTTTGTGCCAAAAATTTGCAAAAATGCAAAAATTGCTCCAAATTTCTTGAAATTTTGGCTGAGTCTTCTCTATCAAGTGTTGTGATGGGCCAAGGAAGCCTCAGCCAAGATCTGAAGTCCTTCATCCTCTTTTTTCCTCCTTGATGCTCTCTTCAACTTTGCTTTCAAATTCCTGATTCTTGCTTGGCACACCAAGTTCCAGGACAAATAATGATATGACAAATTTCTAAGCATATTCTTCTCATTTATCACCTTCTCTAGCTTCCTCTCCAAGTGGATATTGACTCTTTTGAGCCATGACTCCCTATCAGCATTGATCTCTTGGTCCAAGGAAGTGAACTCCACCCTCCTCCTTCGAGTAGCTTGGCGGTTTTGCCGAATGTTTTGTAACTCCATAACCACTTGCTGATCCTCCAATTGTTTGTTTCGCTGCTCCAAATAGTTTATGACCCATTGAGCTCTCTGCAACTTGTCGGTCAATGCATCTATCTCGGCCTTCTGCTCCTGAATAATCTCCCTCAGCTTTGAGCTAGGAGAGCTCACATCATCATCGATGAGTATGAAATCAATGTCTTGGCCTCCTGAAGGGTCCTCATACTGCATAGGCTTCTTGCCTTTGTCCTATACCTGTACCTGTGCTGCTGATGAAAACAACGAGACCCCTTCCACCCCAGGTGGAGATAGTACTCGTCGGGTTGCTGCAAACAATCCTCTCATGCCTCTCTGATAGGTGACATATCTCGGCACACTAGTAGTCTCTGCCTCCTGACCTCCATACCAATGTGAAGGTTCACCCGCATCATGGAAAACCTCCTGATGAGCTGCTGAAGCTGTGAATAACTCACGGGAAATGAAGTCTTCCCATGTGATACCCTGCAAGCCAAGCTGATGTACAACAATGATCTTGATGAGTGCATAGTGGTAAATGCTATTGTACTACTATTCAGGAGTCTCCTTTTGTACAAGAGTAGTCATCCTCTCGATGTTTCGGCACATGAAATATATAATGTTCATCATCTTCACTCTCATGAAATGCATCAATAATATGATATGGTATACATAGAGGTGTGAGAAGCGGCCCTCACAACTGAAGTATCTGATAATGAGTCTCATCAACAGCACATAGGATTATTTCAAAAACCGGAATGGGAACAACCTGCTGAGCTGTCTCACATAGCTGGGCCTGATGTATGGTTCATAATATATTATTTCTACCTGCTATCTTTTGTTCCAATCGTCACCTACATTCGGTATTCCTGTTGCTTGAGAGATGGTCTCTGGTGTTAAGGTGAAATTTACACCAGCAAGAGTTACCTGACCATCATGCAAATGTAAAACAAACAACTGAGCCAACTCCTGATGATGTTGAATCTGAGCAATCATCTCACAATACTGAAAGCATGACTGTTGTTGGAAACACTCAATGGAAAGTGGGCAGGCCTATAATTGAGTCAATGAGGTGGCCTCTTCTTTGACATGTTTTCCACCCTTACGAGGCCTCCTCGGTGCATGAAGCTCTATGGTAGAATCACTGTCTTGTTCATATGATGACTCAGTGTCTGTCATGGTGTTACAAGTCTATGCCAAGTGAATGTTTGACTTGTTGAAAATGAGAATTTGGTGCTTTGTTTCCAATTTCCAAATATGTGCCAAATAGAAAAGGACTGTGGGAAATATTGACAGGGAAATATGGACAGTGGGTGTAGTGGAGCTTTATCAAGTGAGATTTAAAATATAATTAGAGTCAAATGTAATAACAGTCACTTGACTGTATTTAGGAATCTCGGGTTTGGGGATTTTTTGCGAACAATATGGAAAAGTGATATTGATGGGAAATTGTAGGGTTTAGGGATAGGGATAAATGGGAATGAGTGACTTGGGATTATAAGGGAATAGGGGATTGAAAATGATGATATGATTACAGTAATGGGAAAGGGAAACAGGAGTTGGATTATTTTGGCACCAAAGTCAAATTTTAATACTCAAACTCAAACCCTAAGAGCAGTTTTTCATAAGAGGATAGGGTTTAAATTTCGACATTCAAATTCTCAAAATAAAACTTCGAAACCACACCAAACACTATTCAATAACAATTGCAAGATCAGTCTGACTTACTCAGGGAAAATGGGAGCAAAAGATTTGAAATTTCTTTGAAGGCAATGACAAAATCTACTTGTTGGCTTTGTGCGTCACGCACACAACCCAGTGCGCCACGACCACTATGTGTGCCGCGCATGTTGTAATTTACACCGTGATGTGTGGCTCTATGCGCCGCAACTTACCAATGCGCTGCGACCTTCTTGTTGTGCGCCGCGACTTTCCAATGCGCTGCAACCTCCTTTCTGTGCGCTGCGATTGAATTTCACCCACAGTCGGTTCTTCAAAACCCTGTTTTCATTCCTCCACAATTTGACTCGGCTTAATGATGTCTTTGGCATACAAATGGATTGTTCAAATACCACAAATATCTTATATGCCCAATGACTTTGATTTTTAATTTCAAATAACCCACTTTGTAATGTTTGCATAACTTTGGCACTTTCACTTTTTAATACAAACTCTGATTTTATTTCCACTTGATTTTTTGAGCTAAATGACGAAATTCTTGTTTATTTTTTGCAGGGATAGCTAACATGGAATTTGGAAAAGGTGACCAGGGTTGCGCCTGAAGAATTTGACAACTGAATTTTTTTGAAATTACATGGCATTTATTACAAAAGACGTAATTGACGATTTTTCTTCAAAACAAAGTTTAAAAAAAAAGTCATGATCGAGCATTATTACGATGAAATTTTTACAATGAAATCTTATTTGAAACTCCCTCATGTGCCTGCTGGCATTATTAGACATTTTGAAGACTGAATTAAGTGAAACCCTAGACCTAATGAACCCTAAAACCTTAAAATGACTCTTTGGTGAACAGAAAGCCAAGCATGACTGCAACTGACTTGAAAATGATTTTGATGAACTAAATTAGACTAGTAGGTACAAGAAATGAGGAACATGAGTGAAAAGCCTCCGCTATCATATGATTGATACTCCTAGCAGAATGCAGCTGACAGGACTGAATGAGACACCTAAGATGAAATACAATAAACGAGATTTTGATCTCTGACAGAGGGATGAAAAGGCTGACTCTAACAAGCGGGACACCTAATATGAAATGCAACAAGAGGATTTGATCTCTGACGAAGGGATGAAAATACTGAATCTAACACATGACAGGCTTTTGTCAAACATATCATAAACATGAAATATATCGGTCAAAACAACAAATCTGAACATAGAGGTCTCATAATTATCTGATAATTGTCAAGGAGGACTGATGTCTCCTCCCAATAACTGCATTTTTATCTATTATGTCATTCATTCATTAATATTCTATCTACTAACCAAAACACGATGAGATACATACATCAAGTATGTCATAAAACATGCTTATAACCAACAAATGACCAGATATATATCAATGATGAAATAACCATTGAAGCCACATCATGACAAGCACATTTACTCATGAAATACCAAATGTAAAGGAGCTCTTATTAACATATGAAAATCCAACCAAGTCAGGGACTTCCACATACCATAGATTGGGCTAAACCAAATCTCTCTTTCAACCAATCACCCTTGTGCCGTATTCCAAGCATGAATGTGGGATCTCATGTAATAAACCAATCAAAACCAACTAAGGATTCTAGAGGCCAAACCACCTCAACCCTCAACTAGTGATTCCACCTCATGGTAAAAAATCACTAACCATCACCAGATCGGTCTCTACCTAAGTTTTCCAAGGCTTAAGAGTGCTTTTTCCAACCAAGGCTTCGAGGACTAGTAACTCAACCCATAGTTGTTGTTGGGCTCCAAATCATTTATCCCAATAGAGCTTCCAGGACTAGTAACTCAACCCACCAAGGGCTCCAAAGAATTTTTCTAAACAAGGCTTCCAGGACTAGTATCTCAACCCAAGCTATTATAGGGCTTTCAAAGGGTTTGTCCAACCCAGGCTCTAGGAACACATAACTCAACCCACAACCAAAGGAACATCAGTTCTAACTAGAAAACAAATATGAAACCCAAAACACCATGGCTATCCAAAAAATGGCAAGGCTAGGAAAAACCACTATCAATCGAGGTAATCCTCCATGCTAATGACATATTATAACCAAGAAACCACATGCATATGTCATGCATGCACAAACTAGCAAGGAAATCATACATGCAACTTGGTACCTACAAGGAAAACCCATTGTAGTTAATGATCTCGATGTCCTCTTGCACTTTCGTATTTTTCCTTTGTCTTCTTGCTCCAAATCCTAGGTATGCCACACTCCTCTAAGAGTACTCCAAGAAAACTCTAAGTGTCCAAGAGTATGAGAGAGAGAATAGAAGAGAGGGCTCCAAGATAAAAATGACAAAAGGTTACACTGATCAAAAGATTTGTATTGATCCTCATAATCCTTTTTTATTAATGAAGCCTCTATTTTTGTCATTTTCCATTATTTTCCTTCAATTCCCTCATCACATGCAACCTGTGACCTTTCACCTTCCTTTTCTCCTATTTTCAATTATTTTCATAAGTAAAATGTCAATTAATGCCTCATGCCTTTCAAAAGCCTTTGTTACTTCCTTTGCCAATTTCCATAACCATTAATTAATTACAATTGATCCCCATCACTATGTTTTTTCCCAACATTCAACTTGGAATACTTGTCCTATGACCTTGGTTATTATTTTTGGTTTATTAGCTTTCTTATATGGATTTTTCACTAAGGTTGTTACAGAATCCCAACCCTTGGGGGAACACCATCCTTAGTGTTCAATGACACCTAGAAAAAACAAGACTGCTAAAAAGAAAAACATACTTCCCATGGAGCTTTATAAATTTCTTCGCTGTAGTATTTACAATGAACAAACTTTTTAAAACAAACCATCATGACAACCATATCACTTATTAGAGATTTATAACACAACTCATGGTGGTATTTACATCCATATACATATATACATATACCAAAACACCACACCAAAGCATATAACAAAGGACATCCGCTCAACCAATGAATAGAGAAGGATACATAGCCCACCTGATTAACCATCTACCATGTAGCTTCATCGAGCCCAAAGTGCGTCTAATACACTTTAACTTGCTTGATTGTTTAATTCTGAAGAATGAGAATTTTCTATGGAAAATGCAATGATGTTCTAGATAGAATTATCCTTCTGGAACCACGTGGATATATACCAATCAATCACACGATCATCATCTCTAACATACTTCTTAACCAATGACACATGGAAAACATCATGGCCTTTCACTACCAGAAGTAGTGTAAGTCGGTAGGCTACTGGTCCAATCCTGTCAAGAATTTTGAAAGGTAAACAAAACCAAGGTGCCATATTGGCACATGATCCGATCTTTAAGGAGATCTTCTTAGGCTTTATGTGTAAGTACACCTATTCCCTAGCCCGAAACTCCTTAAATATCCTATTCTGATTTGCATAACTCTTCTGTCTGTCTTGTGTTGTCTTTAGATTCTTCTTGATTACCTGCATTTCCCATTGCATGTCTGCCCACATATCCGGTCCTATCAATACCCTATTCATTGGATCACTCCAACTGATAGGAGTACTACAAATCAACCCATACAGTGCCTCAAATAGACTCATCCTCAGTAACTCCCGATACCCATAGTTGTAAGAAAATTCTACTAGTGGAAGATATTCTTCCCACTTCCACTGCTAATGCATCACATACATCGTCAACATTTCCTCCAAAATCTTGTTGACCCTCTCTGTCTATCCACCTTCCTACAGATGATAAGTTGTACTGAAGGCCAAATCTGTACCCAAACCTACAAATAACTCCCAAAACCTGGAAGTGAACTTGGCATCCTCGTCTAACACAATATTCTTTGGAACACCATGCAACCTTACTATATCTCTGATGAAGACCTTTTCTACATCGTTACATGAATAATAAACTTCACTAGAATGAAGTGTACTACCTTTGTCAACCTGTCCACCATAACCATGATAGAATCATGTTTTTTAGATGTCCTCCACAAACGTATAATGAAACCCATGGAAATGACGTCCCATTTCCACTATGGAATCATAATCATCTATAGTAATCCATCTCGATGCTTACACTCTACTTTTACCTATTGAAAATCCAAGCATCTAGCCACAAACTCTGCCTCCTCTTTCTTCAAGTTCGACCAGTAGTAGAATTTCTTCATCGATGTCAATGTCTTCTGATACCTTGAGTGACCTGAATATGACTTAGCATGAAATTCCCTCAATATAAGTTTCTTGAGCTCATTGTTGTCTAACACATAGATCCTGTCCCTAAATCTGACCAAACCATATGCTATGAGATGATAGTCCACATCTTAATCACCTGTACCCTACTTTAATCTGTGTCTATGCTCATTATACCTGTCACCTTGCTGAATTACCTATAATATTTGATCTTGTAAATTCGTCCCATTTGAACTCATAACTACTATATGATTCATTTGCACTCTTATGTTAAGAGCATCTACCACTATGTTTGCTTTCCCTTTAATGTACCCGATGTCAAATTCAAACTCACTTATCGTGGCCAACCATCTAGATTGTCTTGCATTTAGGTTTGTTTGGTCAAATAGATATCAGAATCCACTGTGATCACTAATCGATACAAAACACCTACCAAGAAGATAGTTCCTCCACATATTCAATGCATGGATGATCATTTCCAACTCAAGGTCATGTGTAACATAACTTTGTCTATGCTCATTCAGTTTCCCTTATTCATAGCGCACTACCTATCCTTCTTGCATCATGAATCCACCAAGTCCTCTGTTGTAAGCATATGTACATACCACAAACCCTTTGTCTGGATTTGCAATATTTAGAATAGGAGTATTTTCTAACAAATGCTTCAATTGATCAAAGTTAGTTGCACATTCCTCTATCCATTCAAATTTCTTACCTTTCCTCTTCAATGATGTAATGGGATAGGAAATCTGAGAGAAGTTCTCGATTAACCTCCTATAATGACCTTTTAGTCCCATAAATGATCTTACCTCATCCACATTTCTAGGTGTTTCCCATTCCATGATATCTCTTATCCTTTCCATATCAACTGCTATTCCTTCCTTGGAAACCAAATGCCCCAAGTAATGTACTTTTGTATGAAAAATTGCATTTACTAAGCTTAGCATACAACTGATTCTCTCTCAACAATCTTAATAATGCTACCAAGTGTTCAACATGCTCTTCCTCATTCTTGGAATATACTAATATATCATCAATAAATACAATAACAAACTTGTCCAGATAAGGGTGCAATACACTATTCATCAAGCACATAAAATTAATTGGAGAATTAGTCAAACCAAATGGAACTACAACAAACTCATAATTCCTATATGTAATTTGGAAATGCAACATCCTCCTCCCACATCTACGGGGTAAACATGTGATGAGAGGCCACTATGATATGATTCAACCTCCTAATTCATGTTAAGGAAGTGGAACCGACGAAAACACACCATACAGAGATTAATCATCAGCTACAGGGCCCTCAGGAACTAATACAATACTTTAGACATCTTACCTTGGGATCACACTAAAATTTTGGACAAATTAAGCCTTAGTCACTCACATGCTATAGGCATGAGGGTGACCAGAAACCCAAAGTCGCTCTCACAGGCTTACCTACCAGTGACCAGAGACCAAAATTATCAGTGCTATGCCAACGACTCCAGGATTTGAGCCACTTTTTCATGCCCAAAGCTCATGTCACTACCTAGAATTGAGCCATCTCCTCAAATCAATAAAATAACATGGAAATGACAATATTAAAGCAAATACTTGTTTAATACCTTGACTGGACTTGTACAAGCCATGATAGACATTTCGCCAAACATATTGCAAATGTGTAATCTACGGGGGTACTTAACAATTATGAGCATAGGGGTCTCATACTTAGCTGAGAATCGTTAAGAACCGTTGATGCCTCAATACATCAACTGCCATTCCACCCATTAGGTTGTAGATACATTAGTCATTCAATTACAAGTAAAAACATGATGAAAGCCATACATGGCTGCTGTCATATAACACATACATAACCAACATAATAGTAGCTGGAATACTCACGAAAGTACAGCCATATAGACCACATATAATCCATCAAAATTCTCATAGAAATACAAAGAGAAATAACCTTTCATTGATGATGCAAAATCCAAACCCGGGATGGGACTTCCATGTTCCACTTGACCGTAGAATGGCTGAGCCAAATCTCCCTTCATCCATTCATTCCCATTCCATATTCCAAGCATGAATGTGGGATCTCATATAACACATCAATCAAAACTCATCTAGGGCTTCCACAGGTCATCCACCTCAACCCATCAAATAATGATTCCACCACCTAGTTGGAAATCACCAAAACCATCACTAGATTGGTCTCCATCCAAGCATTTCAGGGATTCTAGAGAATTTGTCCAACCATGGCTTTGAGGAATAGTAACTCAACCAACAACTTATTCAAGGCTTCTAGAGTGTTTTTATAACCACGGATTCTAGGACTAGTAACTCAACCCACCAAGGGCTTCCAAAACATTTTTCTAGCCAAGGCTTCCAGGATTAGTAACTCAACCCAAGTTGTTACAGGGCTTCCAGAGTGTTTTTCCAATCAGGGCTTCAGGGACTAATAACTCAAGCCAAGCTAAGGAAACATGAGAACCAACCAAAAACAAATAATGAAATTCAACCCACAATCACCATGGCTATCCAGGAAATGGAAAGGTTAGGCAATCCATTTTCAATCTCGGCCATCCTCCAATCTAATGACAAATAAAAACCATAAATCCACATGCATATGCCATGCATGTCAAAAATAGAGAAGGAAACATACTTGCAACTTGGTACCTACAAGAAAATATGATGTAGTTGTTGGTCCTAATGCCCTCTTGTGCTTTCCTGCTCTTCCTTTTCCTTCTTGCTCCAAAAATCCAAGTATACCACACCCTCCAAGATTTCTCCAAGAAAACTCTAAGTCTCCAAGAGTATGAGAGAGAGAGAGAATAATGAGAGACCTCCAAAACTGAACTGACGAAAGGTTACCAATTGATCCTCTGAATCCTTTTTAGGAATGAGGCCTCCGTTTTCTTCATTTTTCATTATTTTCCTTCAATTTACTCCTCACATGCAACTTGTGACCTTTCACCTCCCTTTTCTCCTAATTTCCATTATTTTCATAAATAAATGTGCCAAAAATTCCATTTTTCCTTTCCAAAGCCTTAGCCATTTCCTTTGCCAATTTCCTTTGCCAATTTCCTTAGCCATAAACAATCACAAGTGATCCCCATCACTAGGATTTTTCTTAACATTCAACTTGGAATAAGTGTCCCATCATTTGTGGTTATTATTTTGCCTTTATTTATTTTTATTACATGTAATTTTCTCCAGGGTTGTTACAAAATCCCCCCTTGGGGGAACATCGTCCTCGGTGTTCAATAATGCCTATAACCACAAAAATTGTTGTAACAAAATATACTTCCAATGGAGCTTTATAACTTAACTCGATGCAGTATTTACAATGATCAACCTAGTGAGAAGCAACCAACATAACAACATAACAACATACTGAATAGTGGATCTTTTTAATACAGATCGTGGAGGTATTTACATCAATATGCATATGTACATAAACCAACATCATCAAAACATATACCAAGGCATATACCAAAATCATACCAAATCACCAAGCTAAAACTTCTTTGCCTCAAATGACAAACAGGGAAGGATACATAGTCTGCATCTAATCTACTATCTTCCATGTAGCTTTGTCGGGCCCAAAGTGATTCCATTGCACCTTAACTTTCTTAATTGCTCGGTTATGGAGCATGAACACCTTTTTTTGCAATATACATTGAGGCTCTAGTTATAATTTTCCATCTGGTTCCACCTGCAATACATGCCAGACAATCGCATGATCAACATCCTTAACATACTTCTTAAGCAAAGATACATGGAAAACATCATCGAATTTCATTGTCAGAGGCAGTGCATGTCGATAGGCTACTGGTCTAATCCTCTCGATTATTCTGAAGGGTCCAAAAAATTGTGGTGCCAGCTTGTCACATGATCCAATCTGCAAGGAGCTCTTCTTCGGTTTGATGCGCAAGTACACATGTTCCCCAACCTGAAACTCCTTGAAAAACTTGTTCCTGTGTGCATAGATTTTCTGCCTATCTTGTGCAACCTTTATATTCTTCTTTATAACCTGCATTTCCTATTCCATGTTTGCCAACATGTCTAGTCCAATCAACACCTTGTTAACCAGATCACTCCAACTGATGGGAGTGTTGCAACTCCTCCCATATAATGCCTCAAAAGGACTCATCCTCAAATATTCTTGATACCAATTGTTGTACGCGAAATCTACCAGTGGAAGATACTCTTCCCACTTTCATTGCTGATGCAACATGTACATCCTCAACATGTCCTCCAATATCCTATTGACCCTATCTATCTATCCATATGTCTGTGGATGATAAGTCATACTGAAGGCCAAATCTGTGCCTAAACCTGTAAACAACTCCTTCCAAAACTTGGAAGTGAACTTTGCATCCATGTCTGACACAATCTTCTTTGGAACACCATACAATCTAACCACATCTTGGATGAATATTTGTGCTACATCGCTAGCTGAAAATGTAGACTGCACTGGAATGAAATCTTAAACCTTCGTCAACCTGTCCAAAATAACAATAATGGAATCATGTTGTCTTAGTGTCTTCGGCAAACCTGTGATGAAGTCCATGGAAATAACTTTCCATTTCCACTCTGGAATCACAATCGACTGTAGCAGTCCACCTGGATGCTTACATTATAGTTTCACTTGTTGACAATTAAAACATCTAGCCATGAAATCTACTACATTTCTCTTTAGATTTGGCCAATAGTAAAATCTCTTCACTACACTTAATGTCTCCTGATAACCTGGGTGACCTGAATAAGGTTTTGTGTGAAACTCCCTCAAGATCACCTTCTTGAGCTCATTGTTATCTGGTACATATATCCTGTCTCGAAACCTGACCAACCCATTTGTTGTAAGACGGTAATCCATACCCCGTGCACCTACAACTGTACCTGTACCTGTATTTCCACTTATACCTATACCACTACCTTCACCTATACCTATACCTATACCTATACCTATACCTATACCAACATCTTGCTGCAACCTGTGAAGAATCTCCATATACCTGACATCCTGCTGACCTGCCTGCAAGATCTTATCTTGTAAGTCTATCCCATAGGATCTCATAACTGCCAAGTGATTTACCTATACCCATATGCTGGGATCATCTTTCACCATGTTCTCTTTACCTTTGATGTACCTGATCTTGAAATCAAACTCACTGATCATGGCCAGCCATCTAGCTTACCTGGCATTCAGATTCGGCTAGTCAAACAAATACCTCAACCCAATGTGATCACTCATAAGTGACAAATCTCCTTCCAAGAAGATAATGTCTCCACATCTTCAATGCATGTATGATCACTGCTAACTGAAAATCATGTGTTGGGTAGTTTTTCTTGTGCTTTTTTAGTTTCTGGGAGTCATAACATACCACCTATCCATCCTGCATACGTACTCCACCAAGTCCCCTCTTGCAAGAATTTGTGCATACCACAAAATCTTTGTGCAGATCTACAATTTGTAGCACTGTTGCATGTGTCGAAAACTTCTTGAGTTGCTCAAAGCTAGCCTCACACTCCTCAATCCATTTTAACTTCTTACCTTTCCTTTGCAATGATGTGTTAGGATAACAAATCTGAGATAATTTCCTGATGAACCTCCTATAGTAGCCTGTCAAACCCATGAAAGATCTAACCTCATCCACACTCTTAGGAGCTAACCACTCCATGATGGATCTTATCTATTCTAGATCTACTGCAATTCCCTCCTTGGAGACAACATGCCCCAAGTAGTGTACCATAGCTTGAAAGAAACTACGCTTGCTGAGCTTAGCATACAATTGATTCTCTCTCAACAACCTCAATACCACTACTAAGTGATCGACATGCTCTTCCTCATTCTTAGAATATACTAGTATATCATCAACGAACACAATAAAAAGCTTATCCAAGTACAGATGCACCACACTATTCATCAAACACATAAATGTAGCTAGAGAATTAGTTAAGCCAAATGGAACAAAAAACATAATTCCCATACCTAGTCCTAAACACAGTCTTGTAAATGTCCTCCTCTTTGATTCATACCTAATGATATCCAGATCTCAAGTTGATATTATAGAACACTGATGCTTCCTTCCGCTAATCGAACAGGTCATGGATCCTCTATAACAAATACCTATTCCTGATGGTCACTTTGTTAAACTGCCTATAGTTAATACATAATTTGAGAGTACCATCTTTCTTCTTCACAAACAATATTGGTGCGCCCCATGGTGATACACTCGGTCTGATGTACCCCTTTTCCAACATTTCATTCAGCTGCAACTTTAACTCAACCAAATTAGATGTGCTCATCTTGTAAGGTGCCTTTGATGTTGGAGCTTCCCTTGGCACTAACTCAATAGAAAAGTCTACCTCCTTGTGAGGTGGAAAATCTGTAATGTCCTCAGGAAATACATCCTGAAATTGCTACAAAACTGGGTACCTCTTCAACACATCCATATCCTCAACTTCCTTACCCTTATCACTATAAGTGTGTACTGTGAATAACATACACCCTTTCATGCTACTTTACTTTTCTTGCATAGCTGTCACCATCCTAACTGATGTGAATTTATTCTTCCCATACAAGACTCTTGGTTCCCCATTATCATCAACACACTTAATGGCTTTATCATAACAATCTACCTTGGTTCTATGAAGATACAACCAATCCATGTCCAACAACATACTGTATGATCCTAATGGTAATACATTCAAATGCGTTGTATAGGAATACCATTCAAATCAAATGCACAAGCTATTACCCAATGATGAACTTGTTTCTTTGTACCTATAGCCAACTGCACTATCCAAGAATATGCATGCAATTCCTTACTCAAACCACACTTATCCACCAATTCAGGACTAACATAGCTATAATTAGATCCAGGGTCAATCAAAATAGAAAAACTTGATCACAAAGTTTATTGTCCATCTCAATGATAAATGCTTGGTGCTCTTCTTGTTTATTATCCAATGCTTCATAAATACACGGAATGATCTAGCCAACATCCTCAACAGCCTGTTCTTCCTGGGCACTGTATATCAAAGGTCTACCACCTTAATTCTATGAACAATGCCTTTTGTGATGATCTTTGCCACAAGTCCAACACTCTATAGGATTCCAACCTGTCTCCTTGTTCTATTCTCCTTTTCAAAATCCCTGTCCTCTATTTGATGTATTGAACTTCTTAGGTGGTGAACCATTCTCCTTGTTCCCTGTTTCTTGAGGTTTTGCTCTCTTTCTATCCCATTTGCCTTTGTTCTTTACATTACCTCTCTACTCTAGTCTAGTCTCAATTTTTGCACTTTGATTGTTCATAGCAATGCTTCAGTTTTCAGATGGCCTCCTCCAATGATCTAGGTTCATCACACTCAATCCTATAGTTGAAGGCAATTGGTAACCCACTAACGAATATCTAAATCTTAACCTTCTCCTCCTTGAGGTAAGGCACGTACCTCAACAACTCCAAGAATTTTCTAGTGTACTCATCATCGGTCATGGATCCCATATTTAGCTCATAGAATTATTTCGCTTTGTAATAAAAGTATCTTTCTAACAAATACTTCTTCTTGAATAACCACTCAAACTCACTCCAAGTCAAATATTCCTCATTTATACCTCTGACATTCTTCACATCTTCCCACAAAATGTCTGCTTTTCCTTTGAGACTGAATGCAGCCACTCTAGCTTTCATGTTCTTTGGATAGTCATCCAATCTGAAGAACTTCTTCATGCCTAGAAACCATGCCTCTGCATCTTGTGATTTCTTTACCTCTCCATCAAAAGTAGGTGGCTTTGATTTCTTAAACTCATGTGGAATGATATCGATGACGATCATAGTGTTAATCTGAATCAAAACTATAATCATACCTATGTCTATCTCTTCTCCTATTCGAAATGTCCAAGAATCTTACATCTCTGATTTTGTTATCTCTATCTGGTCTGTGACCACCATGCAATTTACTACCATATTGTTGGCATTATGTTTCTGGTATGGCTATATGTTACAGATGTTGTACTTGATGGCAACCCCCATGGCAAGGCTCTCAATATATTGAAAATTAAGAAGTACGCAGGAGATCAGTTCAGAAAGTGCGTACCCGCAGGTACACCGTGAAGGGACCGCGACCTGATACGCAGATAAGCCGTCCAGGAGGTGCGTACCCCAGTGCACACATTTCAAGGCAAAGAAAAGCACTCGTGGGGTTTCTTATGTTTAAATAGCCGACGGTATTTGTGTTTCTATAGTTTTGGCTCGTGGTATTGATCCATGATTTTAGGAGGAGCTTGCCTATATAAAGCAAAGGAGATCACTTGGCTATGCATCTTTTGCAATTGAATATCTTAAGATCTGAAATATATTGGGTTATGGTCTTAAAAGCTTGATCTTTATGAAGGTAAATATGTGAAGGGTGATCTCTCGAGCGCACGATCAGATCTGGGCATCTGAGCATCTGTGCCACTCTGGTGGACTGTCTATTTGGCCCTAATCAGGAGTACGTAGGTGTTTAATAGGAGAGCGACGTGGGTACACAGAGCAGAAACAGAAGATCTGCGTGGGTATGCAGAGCAGAAACAGAAGATCTATGTAGGTACGCAGAGCAGAAACAGGAGAACTGCGTGGGTACGTAGAGCGACGAAGGTTCAGGTGCGTACGCACAGTAACTGTACGCGGCGCGATAGTATCTCTGGGCGCGTACCTGCAGCAATAGTACGTGGCGTAATAGTGTCTCTGTGTGCGTACCTGCAGTAAAAGTAAGCAGCGCGGTTTAAGAAACAGCGCGTGGACACGCAGTGCAGCAGAAGGGTCTCTGCGGGAATACGCAGGGGAGCAGAAGGTGAAGTGCGTACGCACGCAGACCAGAGAAAGAAGAACTGCGTATCTGTCTTAAGACATTTTGTTTGGCTATATTTTTCTGTTGATAAGGTGTTCTGGGTCTGGTTCTATTATTGTTGATCTGGTTAATACAGTTGACTGGGTGATTTTCTTATACTTGATGATCATTTGATGCTTATGGATCCAGTTTGAAAATTTATGAAAAGTGGTCCTTGTAAGAAAAGAAGTAGGGGGGTTGCAGCTCCCTTCCAGGAGAGACTGGAAAACGAGAGAGACAGTTGTAGCTCTCTGCATGTTGCAGCCTGCTTACTGGTAAAGGATTGCACCAGTACAAAACCATTGTAAAAGAGGTTTCTAATTTGAAAGAAGATAGAGACATATTGCAGCAGGTGGTTTTCACCCACATTGGGTTTCCACCCACATTGGGTTTCCACCTTACATCTTGTGTTCTTTGGTGTGACTATCTGTTTTCTTTGTTCATGCTCATTATTTTATGGTACTGACATGCAAAAATAATTCAAAGAACAAATAAGGAAGATTTATTAAAAGAATTAGATAATACTGATTCACCCCCCTCTCAGTATTATTTCCAACAATTGGTATCAGAGCAGGTCCTTCAGAGAAGCTTGATCGCTTGAAGGTAGATCGTTCATCATGAGCAACTATGAGAGAGAATAATCAATCAGGCCACCGGTTTTTGATGGGACAAACTTCAATTATTGGAAGGTAAGAGTTACTGCCTATCTTCAATCTCTTGGTACAAAAGTTTGGGACATCGTAGAGACAGGCTACGCTTTTCCTTTAGCTACTCCTACAGATGTAGCCGAGAAAAATAAGTATGAAACAAATGCGAAAGCAGTCAGTACTCTATTAGGATGTATATCCCAATCAGAATTCATGAAGGTAATGCACTATAAATCCGCAAAAGAGATATGGGACAAAATTGTCACGAGCTATGAAGGAGATGAACAGGTAAAGCGTGCTAAACTTCAAACTCTCAGAATTCAGTATGAGACTCTCAAAATGTATAATGATGAAAGTGTGGCTAACTATTTTCTTCGGGTAGATGAGGCTGTTAATTGTATGAAAAATTTGGGTGAAGAAATAAAAGAGGCTATTGTGGTTGAAAAGGTTCTAAGATCATTGTCCCCCAAGTTTGAATCTAAAGTATCTGCAATAGAAGAAAAGGAAAATCTACGAATTCTTACTATGTCTCAGCTACATGGAATTCTAACTGCTTATGAAATGAGAAAGGGAGGTCCATCAGACAGAAGAGAAGCTGCTTTCAAGGCATCAGGCAAAGGAGATTATTATGAAGCAAGCCACGTCCCAAAAGAAGAGGAAGAAGAATCAAATTTTGTCAGAAATCTTCAAAGGGGTTCTGGAAGGTTCAGAGGTAAGTTACCTTTTAAATGCTTTGCTTGTGGAAGAGTAGGTCATTATGTTGCAAAATGTCCTTATAAGGATAAAGGAAAGGAACCTGCTAGATGGAACAAGAAACAAAATGCAAATAAAAAAAGCTACTACACTCATGAAGATAGTGATGGTCTATCAAACAGTGATGAATATGAACAAGGTAATGAATATAAGTTGTTAATGGCATTTGAAGATGATGATTATATGGATGCTATAGATGTGGATAACCTTTATGATGAAATTACTAGACTCAAGAGATGTATAGAAGAAAAGAATATGATTATTGATACTCTACAATTTCAAATTGATGAAAAGGAAAAACATCTTTAAAAATTAGAAGGTGAAATTGTTGGTCTTAGGAAAGAGATTGAGAAAACAAAAGCTATTAATCTCAAGTTTGTCAAAGGATCTGAAACTTTGGATGAGATTATCCATGTGCAGCGGTCTCCACTAAACAAGACAGGTTTGGGCTATAATGGAGAAACTTCTCAAGCATCCACCTCAAAAAGTTATCTTGATGCAGCAAGAAGAAATGAGCAAAAGCACAATGAAGATCATCAGGTAAAGCAGGGATGAATTACAAAGAGAAACTATCAGGGGCAATCCATCTTAAGGGTGAACAAAAGCTAAAACCAGCCACAGGTAAAATCTTCTCAATTTGGTTCAAGAATAGATGACAATAGAAATTACAATCAATTGGCTGGTAGATTCGATAACCGCAGAAGTTTATTCAATGGACAATGCTTTTCTTGCCATAACTTTGGTCACAAAGCAACTCAATGTGTTGCATATAAAACGATCATGACTAGGGAAGCTCAAAAACAAAGAAGTATGACCAGGATTACAAAAAGGACCTATAACAACTTTTCGGTTCTTGAAAATGAAGTTGAATGTTCTATTTGCAATAACTTTGGTCATGAAGACTCTGAATGCAGGAGCAGGTTTCAGCAGAAAAAGGAACAAGCCTCAAGCACCAAAACATGGAGAATAAAGGAACCACAAACAGAAAGATGTGGGATAGCATTTTATGCAGAGGGATAGGAAAATCTATGGTACATTGACAGTGGATGTTCGAAGCATATGACAGGTGATAAAGAAAAACTTGAGCCATATTCTGCTCTAGAAAAAGGAAAGAAAGTCTCTTTTGGAAATGATACTCCAACAACTATAAAAAGAAAAGGCATTGCTCAGTTAAAAGAAAAGATCAAGGCTGGAAATGTTTTGTATGTTGATGGATTGAAGCATAATCTTCTAAGTGTCAGCCAGATGTGTGATCAAAGAACCGAGGTTATATTCAGATCAAATGGATGTCTTGTTCGTGATCTTGATACAGGTAAAACAATGATCAAAGGCAAAAGAACTCCAAATAATCTGTACATATTTGAAGAAGGACAACAACAATGTTATCTGAGCAAGGATGATGAGCACTGGTTATGGCATCAGAGGTTGGGACATCTAAGCTTTTCCCAAATAAGGAAAGCATGCAAATATCAGGCAGTTCGCGATCTTCCAGATACCAAAATTCCTGACAACACCATATGCAAATCATGTCAGTTTGGAAAACAAACCAGAACTAACTTTCCAGAGAAAGAAGGATCAGCTAGCATGCCTCTTGAGCTAGTACATACAGATACATGCGTTCCTTTAAGGAAAAGAACACCTCGACGAGAAGAATACTTGATATTATTCATTGACGATTTCTCCAGGTTTGTCTGGTTAGGACTTATGAAGCACAAAGATGAAGCATTCGAAAAATTCAAATCCTTCAAAGCCTTGGTTGAAAATGAATCAGGTCACAAAATTAAGTGCCTCAGATCCGACAGAGGTGGGGAATTTACTTCAAATGAATTTTTCAATTTCTGTGAAGAACATGGGATAAGAAGAGAATTCTCTAAAGCAGCCCCTGTTGCTGCAAATTTGACAATCTTCGAAGTATGACTACATTTAACTCTAATAAATTTTCATGTTCCTGTATGATTATGTCATTATCTTCCTTACACCTCCTTATTTCTTCCTTTAAACTTCTCAGCGTCACTTCCAAGTTGAAAGAGTTCACAACACGATACTGCTCTTCTGATTTATAGGGATATTCTTTGTAGTCAACCATATTTCAAGCCATTTGATATTTCTTCCTCAAGGTGTATCATGTCATCTAAACCAAATCACAATAAACCAACTTACCTTATTATAGCTCAAGGAGGATACCTTGTTTGCAAGATCAACGAATCAACATGATACATGTATAACATAATCATGACAACATATAGAAACATAAAGCGTAAGCATATGACCATGCAACCATCACTCTATCTAGGGTCTAGTCATCAATGCATGACCTCAACAACAACACACACCATGACCTCATGCATGAAAAACACCATCATTACGTCACTATACAGTTGACATCATGCAAACATGAACATGCATAAGTGGTGCATAACCATCCACACATATGCATAAAAACATATAATGAAGCATTAATGAACAAATACTTGAAATAAAACTCGCAAGAATGATACATGTGATGAGCCTCAATATTGCAAGAAGAATGCTGCAACTCCCAAGGCTACCAACTTTAATTATCAACTTGGGGTTCATACAAACTTAAGAGGTGTCGGCACTATATGTGAAAAATATAATGTGTCATTCCTTTGCTATCATGATGTAATGGAGTGCATGTACTGAATTCAAATCCTAAACTAATTGCAAAGAATGAAATGTTTGAAATGGAACCTTAACCTATTGCAAGAAAGAAAGTACAAGGAAAGAGACCTAATTTAATTGGATAAAGATCATGAACTAAATGTAATAGAAACCTAGCTTAACCCTATTTATCACATGTGATGATTTAAACAAACTGAGCATGAAATCTGATCTAGAGATTACTAACTGCTATGTACATGTGTAAATATAAAAGAACTCATTTTTTCAAATCTTTTTGCTTTATAAATGCAAATGCTAATCTTTCTTTGATCTTTGGCAGGGGAGACAAATGTGGAGAGAGAGGGTTAAAATGGTCTTAATGGCATGGAGGTCAAGTAGAGGCCTAATCCCAACTTCAACGATGATTTTTCTCAATTCAGGCTCAAAACAGGCTTTCCTACAAGGTGCTATAGAATTTCCAATAGGATGCTATAGGATTTCCTACAGGTCCCCTGATTTACTACAGGATGTTACAAATTTACTATACGAAACTATAATTCATCGAATGACCAAGAAAATCAAATCCAAATTTGACGGGACAAACTTTGTTATTGACTAGGATGTCGTAGGTCACCATTCCAAGTGGAATCACTCAAAAATACCTCTATTAACTCATGTTAAAAAATAACACAAAATTACTAGTCGAAAATCTAGAAATTTGAGAACTAGTGAGCTAGTAAATCTATAAAATGCCTAACCTAATCAAGTGAAAATGTAGTGGGGTAATTTTTTTCATGTACTAGAATTTGTTTTTCATCTAATGCAAGTGGAACCAACTTGATTGAAGCTCATTAGCATGCTCTAAAAAATAGCATAAATTTACTGTTATTTTCCAAAAAGGAGTTCCAGAAATCTAGATTTGGGAATAAGAAAGCTAATCCAAGTAGCTCAATGACTACTATGACCTTCCAAATATTTTCCAAGGATTAAATTATGCTTGTGATCCTGCAAAAGAACTTACATTAACAATTTAACTCAATTCTACAACAAGAAATCATTAATACTAAATGCAGAAGTAGAAAGAAATAAAAACAAGAGATGCATGTGAATAAGAAGTGAAAAGAAGGAAAGAAAATGATACAAAAGGGATCTGAGGCTCCTGGGATGGCCAAGCCCAAGGAAATTCAGAGACCTATGGAGGAGAACAAGATTTAGAAGCTGAACATGACACCAATCTTCATTGTTTTCATCAATACAATTACATCCCTGCAAGAAAATACAATGGAATTGCAGAAATACGAGTTCTCTCCACAAGAACACTAATGAAAATCTCCGTGGAGGCAAATTTGACTTGGTACATATAAAAAATTATTAGGAATCATTCCCCATTAATGGAGGAAGCTTTCCCCACCAAAATCCCTTGATTAGTGGATATGGTCCCCAACACTAGGAATCTACATTAAATGGCACGGAACACATTCCTAGATTTTCTCATTCATTGGAGTTCCACAATCTGTGCCATAATTCCATAATATCTCGTTGATTTATTATTTATCATTGATCATCCTATAGTAGGGAGCAAGTGCCTAAGTTATCTCCTCCTCCAAATATTCATAATCTGCTCAATATTCTCATAATATTCCACAAAATAAATAATATTAGGCACAAATACACAATTATTCATAAACCTTTCTAATGAATATATTAAAGTTAAAAATATATTATCTAATTCAAGAAGAGAGGTTTAATATGCCGAAGGATGGTTATATGGACCTTAATTTATATTTAATTTATAGGCATGGGCCTTAATTTATGTCTAATTTAGAGGCTCATCATACCTGCTACTAAAAGTGTTGCTCATCCTTTAAGCAACTTAGTGACATCATTGTGCCTCATCCATGGCCCTGGTGGCCTCTCTCTTGTGCATTAAGAATCTTGGCTATAAGTTCTGCAAGAACAAGCCCAACAACATATTTGTGCAAAGAAAAATCAATGTTTCTTGAGACCATTATCTTGCTTTCTTGCCCTTATTCAAGATGGGTTCTTGAATATTTTTCAGTTTAGCAAGGTCTTCCATATACTTATCAACATTCTACTACCTTGTTCCACCATTTAGACACATCTAAAACCTTCAAACTACCTTTAGAAGAGAACTAGGACATCTTGTAGTAATTCCTATCAAAATTATAAGAAACCTTGTTAAAACTACAAGAAACTTGTTTTGAGCATAAATGATATTCTGAGCCTAGGACAGGCCCTCAACTTGACTCCCATGCCTTTTTCCCATTTTTAGGCCTTGGACAAAATCTAGAAAGAGATTGGAGACATCTTGGAAAACATATTTTCATCACTGTAGTTTGAGTTTTGTTTTGATGGCGAATGCCTCATTTCCTTTTGTTGCCTTCTTCTTCTCTCTTATGGCCTACATGACTGCCTAATAGCCTTGGAGTTCTCTGTTTTGATTAGGTCTCTCTTAAGCTCTGTCATCTTGGGGTTTAGCATAGTTTGTTCATTTCTTCCTTCTAGTAGCAACATTATGCCTTCCTTTAGTAGTCATTCCTCTTCTTTCAGGGTCTTCTAACTATATGGGAGTGATGAGAAATGATGAAGAGGGATTGGATGATGATGCTAGGGCTCAAAGGGAGTAGTGTAGATTTGTGAAAATGGAGAGGATGCTCTGTTTGTGTTTTTTTTCAAGAATGAAATGGGATGGATGAATGATGAATAGATAGTGAATATGAAGTGGATGGAGGGCTTGGAGTGTTGTGGTGACTTGGCCTTTGCAAAAATTTCTTCTTTTAATTGCTGTCCTCATTATTTGAAATCATTACCCTTCATAATTTGACTTTTCAACATTGCATGAGTGTAGGCGTGAGTTGCAATTAACTAGTTGAAGGCGGCTGAGACTGCTGACCCATCCTTAGCTTATAAAACCTCATCTCTCATGCATTGACAACAAATTTCTAACTATAATATGCTCAAGAGAAGAGGTCAAGAATATTTCATACGTGTACCTACTTGATGGTTGTCGGAGATACATGCATGCTGCCACTCATTTGATGCTGATGTGCAAGTGTTGGGGGACCTATATCAACCTTCCTAAATAATACCTGATCCATTTCTCCATCATATTCCCTCTTGTAGCTTCTTCTCGGCCTTCCTGTAGATGCTGTTTGTTAGAGAGTGAAGTCCTTGCTTGTATTTGCTACATGTATTTTTCTCTCTCTTTTTTTTTTCCTGTGATGTCTTTCCTTGATGTGCAGGTACTGGATGGTGATGCTGATGATCCTGATGCTGCTACTAAGATTTGGAGGAGCTTCTTTAACCTCTATATCTCCATGCTAAAGCTGACTGTAACCTGTGATCTTTGTTTTGTGGGACAGGCTGCTACAGGATTTCCTACAGGATGTCCTGTAACCGCCTCTCCCTCAAATTCTTAATGATTTCTTCACTTCTGGAGATTGAGGATGGTTGGCATGGGTAGAGAAGGGGTCTAGGGACAGGTGAATGCGAGGTATAGATTTTAGGTGTTTTCCCCTTGTTCTCTGTCTTCATCCTCTTTTGTCTGTTTTTCTTTCTTTATTTTTTCTTGAAAATTGTAAGTTTTTTGAAACTGACTTTATTAGATCAATGCATGGGTGATCATTGTGGAGAGAGGCATGGCGATGAGTTGGTGAGATAGAAATTTATTTTTTTGACATAAGCAAGTCATCCCCTTGCTCTAGGGTTACTTTTTTTTGGATTCCCAAGCCACTGTAATTCCTACAGGATCATCCTATAGGTTTTCAGGGAATCCTGTAGGTTTACAGGGGATCCTGTAGAAAACACAGAACCCTTGCAAATTGAGCTAAATGAGTAGAAAAATGGAGAGATGATGGAATGATGAAGGATGTAGAATGGAGAAATGAAAACATGAACTGTATAGGTCCCCTTTGATCCTCTTTTGTTGCTCTAATCCTCTTCTTGCTGATCTGCAAACAATATTTTCAAAATTCAGGACAACCTCTTGTAGTCGACTTGTTTTGTCCATATCTCCCAAATGGTAGAATGGATTGACCTGAAACTTTTGGAGCATGTTTTCATAATCATTATGCACCTCCCTATAAAACAAATTTGGTCAATGGATGCATGGATCTCGTGAAAATCTAAAAATGGATGACGGTGATGGAGGTCGATTTCTTGAAAACCGTGCATTGGAATTTGCTGAAATTTCTTGGGAATGTTACCATCATCCATATGCATCTCCCCATTAAACAAATTTTTAAATGGATGCATGGATATCGAGAAAAGATAAAAATGGTTGTAGGTGATGGAGGCTAATTTCTCGAAAACTGTGCATTGGAATTTGCTGAAATTGCTTGAGCATGTTACCATCATCCATATACATCTCCCCTGAAGCAACTTGGGAAATGGATTCATGGTTTTCAATTTATGGCAAAAACAATTTTCTTCTCTATGCATTTTTGTTTCCTGTAGTAAAACAAAGCATTCATGTAGTTTTTTGGGACATCAAGCAAACTGAATGGGAAAAGATTAAGAATGATGGGTGGATGGTGGAAATAGATGAGGGTGATGGATTGGCATGGCCTTGGCCTTGTTGGATCATTTTAGCAAAGGAGGAGAAAGTTAGAATTTGACTTCTTTTGACTAGGTTTAACCTATTTTTTCTTTGGTGCCAATCTATTTTTGTTCCTTGTAGATGTTGGAGAGCACCTACATTCATCAAAGAGATACATGGAGCAAGGATTTTTAGTTTTTTATTTTCTCTTTTTTTCTTCTAAGCCTACTAGCCGCCTCAATGAGGTTTTCAACTAGGAGGTCTGCCTAGGCACCTCAAAGGATGCTTTCACCTATGATTTTTTCTTTTTTCTCTCTCTTTTATTTTCCAACCCATTGACCGCCTCATGGAGGTTTTCAATCAATGAGCCAATCTGAGGCACCTCCAAGGAGGTTTTCACCTGAGATTTATATTTTTTCTCTTATTTTTCATTTTTTTCTCTACCCTACCTTACTTGAATAACAAAATGACTTTCAAGTATAAGAATACTTCCAATGGAGCCATGTGCACATCTAGATGACAAAACAAATGATGTGGAGGCTTGAAATGTATGCTTTGACATGTACCTAAATTTCAGAGACCAAATGATTTGACTTTGAAAGGATCAAGAATAGTTGAAGAAGAGAGTGATGCTCCATCTTGTTGATTTTCTGGAACCAAACCTCAATATAACTTTGATGTCCTTAGTTTTCTTACTTATTTGGATCATTCTTCATGTCTTATTCAACCATGACCTTCAAATCTTCCTCTTTTTGTTGATTGTTCTCTTGAATACATGGAGGATTTGATGGTAACCATGAGGGATCTCTCTCAATATCTGATTTTGATGTCTGCTCTTTACAAGTGCAGCCCATGATTCTCTGGTCTTCTCATTTGAATCTTCTTCTTCTGGTTGTGGTCCTTCAATGATATCAAGATAATCTCTTTTTTTCAATACTCTTCCTGAGCTATGGTGAATACCATTGATCTCAAGAGGAGATGTTTGGAAGTGTTGTACCTCAGCAATGTAAGTGGGCTGAGCTACTTCAATGTGTGGGTTTGGAAATGGTGGTACAGGTAGTTAAGTGGGAATGGATATTTCAGATGGATGTGGTTTGGGTTGGGGTTGTGGTGGAGATGAATGGTAGGGATAACATGGAGTTGGGTATGGAGGATATTGAGGAAAATACTAGGGATATTTTGGATGGCTCCCATATGTTCCTTGCCAACCTTGTTGCCAAGATTGGTTTTGGGGTTGAGATGGCCAATGTTTCCAAGGAAAGGGTGTGTTCCAATTACTTTGAGGTGGATGTGCATAAGCTTGAAATTGTGAATTTTGTTCTTGCATCATACTAGGTTGAATAGGCTGCCATGGTCCTCTTGGAGCTATGTCACATAGCTGCATTAGCAATTGACTTGCTCCATTGTCCTCTTGGTGAACTTCCTTCAATCTTGGTAATGATAAGCAACATTTAACATCATGTGATTTTGCATGGGCAACACGAATATCAACATCTTCTTTTTGCTCATTTTGTGTTCTTAAAATTTCTACTTGTTCACTTAGATTACTAAGAATTTCTGTTGTAAATTTATCATGAAAATTTCCAAGTTTAGCTTGACTTACCAATCTTGATGCTGATTTACCTACTCTTTCCTTTCCTCTTGATATGTGTTTGCATGTTTTGCAAATTTCTTCAAATGATAATTGGTATACATCACCTCTACTCATGAGATCAAGGAGATCAACCCACTCATCCCTAATTGTTCTAAGTAAGAGGGTTTTTAGTGTGTCAGATCCTAAATGATGTAGTTTTTCCCTCTTAACATTGTACATGAACCTGTCTATTAGATCCTCAAGGCTCTCATCTTATCTATGATTCATTCTAGATATTTCTTCCTTAAGACCATGATCTTTATATTTTTCTAGAAATATCTTTTGCATACCCTTCTATGATCTTATTGAATTAGTCCCTAAAATCATGAACCATTTAAGAGATCTATCCTTCAATGTTTCCAAAAGCAATCTCAGTTTTTGATTTTTTAATTAGTAACCATAAGATCTACAAACAATTTCAAATTCAAAGAGAAAGGTTTCCAGATCCTCTGACCTTAGATGATGAAATTTTGGAAGAAAAGATGGAGGGATGTTCTTCATGTGCACACTACCATCAATATCTTTAATGGGAAATCCGAGAGGATCTTCCTCATTGTCATCATCTCCATCCATTTCTTCTACATTCTTTAACATCTTCTTCTTATACCTGCAAAAGTGAATGGTGATGTGGCTCTTACTGCAACACGTGATCAAATGGGGGGGGGGGGCAGGAGTGGGTTGGCGTTGGTGAATTTTTTGTTTTTGTTTTTATGATTGAATGAAAACTATAATGCAATATAATTTTCTACTTTTGAAATTAAATATGCCTAATGCAAATATTTTTTTTGTTTTTTTTTCAAAAATTAAAAAGAAATGAATCATTAGGGAAGAAAACAATGCATACTTTGACACCTCCTCGACAACAACGCCAGAAATTGATGAGCCTCATTATTGCAACAAGAATCTTGCAACTCCCAAGGCTACCAACTTTAATTATCAACCTGAGGTTCGTACAAACTTAAGAGGTATCAACACTATATGTGAAGCATACAATGTGTCATTGCTTTTCTGTCATGATGTAATTGAGTGCATGTACTGAAGTCAAATCCTAAACTAATTACAGAAAATGAAATGTTCGAAATGGAACCTTAACCTATTGCAAGAAAGAAAGTACAAGGAAAGAGAGCTATTCTAATTGCATAAAGATCATGAACTAAATGTAAAATAAACCTAGCTTAACCCTATTTATAACATGAGATGATTTAAAATAACTGAGCATGAAATCTGATCTAGAGAGTACTAACTGCTGTGTGCATGTGTAAATATAAAAGAACTCATTTTTTCAAATATTTTTTCTTTATAAATGCAAATGCTAATCTTTCCTTGACCTTTGGCAGGGGAGAAAAGTGTGGAGAAAGAGGGTTAAAATGGTATTGATGGCATGGAGGTCAAGTAGAGACGTAATCCCAGCTTCATTAATGATTTTTATCAATTCTGGCTCAAAACAGGCTTTCCTACAGGATGCTACAGTATTTCCTACAGGATCCCTACAGGATACCCTGATTTACTACAAGATATTACAGATGTACTATACAAAATTATAGTTCATAGAATGACCAAGAAAAAATAAAATCCAAATTGGATGGGAAATTTTTTTTTATTGACGAGGATGTCTTAGGTCCCCATTCTAAGTGGAATCACTCAAAAACACCTCTCTTAACCCATGTTAAAAAATAACACAAAATTACTAGTCGAAAATATAGAAATTCGAGAACTAGTGAGTTAGTAAATCTATAAAATGCCTAATCTAATCAAGTGAAAATGTAGTGGGGTAATTTTTGTTTAGAAATAGAATTTTTTTTTGATCTAATGCAAGTGGAGCCAACTTTATTGAAGCTCGTTATCATGCTCTAAAAAATAACAGAAAGTTATTATTCTTTGCCACAAAGGAGTTCCAGAAATGTAGATTTGGGAATAAGAAAGCTAATCCAAATAGCTCAATGGTTCCTATAACATTCCAAATATTTTCCAAGGATAAAATGATGCTTGTGATTTTGCAAAAGAACTTACATTAACCATTTAACTCGATCCTACAACTAGAAATCATTAATACTAAATGAAAAAGTAGAAATAAATAAAAGCAAGAGATGCATGTGAATAAGAAGTGAAAAGAAGGAAAGAAAATGATACAAAAGGGATCTGAGGCTCTTGGGATGGCCAAGCCCAAGGAAACTCAGAGACCTATGGAGGAGAACAAGATTTAGAAGCTAAACATGACACCAATCTTCATTATTTTCATCAATACAATTACATCCCTGTAAGAAAATACAATGGAACTGCAAAAATACGAGTTCTCTCCACAAGAACACTAATGAAAATCTCACTAGAGGAAAAATTGACTTGGTACTTATACAAAATGATTAGGAATCATTCCCCATTAATGGAGGATTCTTTCCCCACCAAAATCATTTGATTAGTGGATTTGGTCCCCAATACTAGGAATCTGCGTTAAATGGCAGGGAACGCATTCCTAGATTTTCTCAGTCATTGGAGTTCCATAATCTGTGCCATAATTCCATAATATCTTGTTGATTTATTATTTATTATTGATTCTCCTTTATTAGGGAGAAAGTCCCCAAATTATCTCCTCCTCGAAATCTTCATAATCTGCCTAATATTCTCATAATATCCACACAAAAAAATAATATTAGGCACATATATGCAATTATTCATAAACCTTCCTAATGAATATATTAAAGTTAAAAATATGTTATCTAATGCAAGAAGAGAGGTTTAATATGCTAAAGGATGGTTATATGGACCTTAATTTATGTTTAATTTATAGGCATGGGCCTTAATTTATGTCTAATTTAGAGGCCCATCAACATGCAACCAAGCATACAAGAATGTAACCAAACATGAAAGAATGTAACCAAGCATACTACAATGATACCTGTAAGCGACATAAATCGACATGTAGCCAGTCATGCACTCATAGTGATGCATTCCACAATAACAACCTCAAATTTCACATGATGACATCACTAGAACCATGAACAACATCATACAAATACAACAAGCACATGGAATACAAGAGTGAGAGACAAATGCAACTGACATGCATGCATGACCAACACATAGCCCATCTAGTCCGAGTGGTGAACCATGTTCTGATACCACTTTGTAACACCCTCCTCCCACATCTACCCAAGCAATCGACCAGCCGGGGTAAACATGTGACAAGAGGCCACTATGATATGATTCGACCTAGTAAGTCAACTTAAGGAAGTGGAATTGACGGAAACACACCGTACATACATTAATCATAAGCTACAAGACCCTCATGAACCAATCCAATACTTTAGACAACTTTCCTTGGGGTCTCACTGAACTTTTGGACAACTTAAGCCTCACTCGCTCCCATGCTATAGGCAAGAGGGTGACCAGAAACCCAAAGTCGCTATCACAGGCTTGCCTACCAGTGAGCAGAGACCAAAATTGTCAGTGCTATGCCAGTGACTCCAAGATTTGAGCCACTTTTTCAGGCCTAGAGTCCAGGTCACTGTCCAAAATTGAAACATCACTTCAAATCAGTAAAATAACATGGAAATGACAGTATTAAATAAAATATTTGTTTAATACCTTGACTGGACCCCTACTAGCCATGACAGGAATTTCATCAAAAATATTGCAAATGTGTGATCTTCAAGTGTAATTAACAATTATGAGCATAAGGGTCTCATACTTAGCTGAGAATTGCAAAGAACTGTTGATACCTCAATACATCAACTGCCATTTCACCCATTAGGTCATAGATACATTGGTCATTCAATTAAAAGTAAAAAAATGATGAAATCCATACATGTCTACTATCATAAAACACATACATAACCAACATAATAGTAGTAGGAATACTCATGAAATTACAACCAAATATACCACATATAATCCATCAAAATTCTCATAGAAATACAAGGAGAAATAACCTTTCATTAATGATGCAAAATCTGAACCTGGGATGGGACTTCCATGTTTCACCTAACTGTAGAATGGCTGAGCCAAATCTCTCTTTAGCCATTCACCCCTGTTCCATATTCCAAGCATGAATGTGGGATATCATAGAACACATCAATTAAAACTCATCCATGGCTTCTAGAGGCCATCCACCTCAACCCATCAAGCAATGATTCAACCACCCGGTCAGACACCACAAAAACCATCATCAAATTGGTCTCCATCCAAGCCTTCCAGAGCTTCTAGAGAGTTTATTCAACCAAGGCTTCTAGGACTAGTAACTCAACCCACAACTTATTCAAGGCTTCTAGAGCATTTTTCCAACCAAGTCTTCCTTGACTAGTAACTCAACTAACCAAGGGCTTCCAGAAAATTTTTCCAACCAAGGCTTCCAAGACTAGTAACTCAACCCAAGCTGTTACAGGGCTTCTAGAGTGTTTGTCCAATTAGGGTTTCCAGGACTAATAACTCAACCCAAGCTAAGGAAACATGAGAACCAACCAAAAAAAAAGAATGAAAGCAAACCCAAAATCACCATGGCTATCCAAGAAATGGCAAGGCTAGGAAATCCACTATCAATCCCAACCATCCTCCATGCCAATGATAGATCACAACAAAAAATCCACTTGCATATGCCATGCATGCCAAAACTAGTGAAAGAAGCATACATGAAACTCGGTACCT
The DNA here is from genome assembly GCA_031772625.1 of Pinus tabuliformis. Classification (NCBI taxonomy): domain Eukaryota; kingdom Viridiplantae; phylum Streptophyta; class Pinopsida; order Pinales; family Pinaceae; genus Pinus; species Pinus tabuliformis. The sequence goes on from CM062819.1 coordinate 1,000,843,540, forward strand.
GCAAGAAAATCTGATGTAGCTACTGATCTCGATGCCCTCTTGAGCTTTCCTTCTCTTCCTTTTCCTTCTTGCTCTAAAAGTCCAAGTATGGCACACCCTCCAAGGGTGATCCAAGAAAAATCTAAGCCTCCAAGAGTATGCGAGTGAGAGAGAATAATGAGAGAGCTCCTAAACTGAATTGACAAAAGGTTACCAACTGATCCTTTGAAGGCTTTTTACGAATGAGGCCTCTATTTTCTTCATTTTCCATTATTTTCCTTCAATTTCCTCCTCACATGCAACTTGTGACCTTTCACCTCCATTTTCCCCTAATTTCTATTATTTTCATAAATAAATGTGCCAAAAATTGCTTTTTGCCTTTCCAAAGCCTTAGCCATTGCGTTTTCTGATTTCCTTAGCCATAAACAATCACAAGTGATCCCCATCACTAGGATTTTTCTGAACGTTCATCTTGGAATAAGTGTCCCATCATCCATGGTTATTATTTTACCTTTATTTATTTTTATTACATGGAATTTTCACCAGGGTTGTTACAGGAAAGCAGCCTTGTAGATGTCCTATTCTTTAATGCGTACATGATGTTATCCTAATCTCAAGTCAATCTTTGAGAACACTATTGCTCCCTTCAACTGGTAAAATAAGTCATCAATCCTCAGAAATGGATACTTGTTCTTGATGGTTACCTTGTTCAACTTCCTATAATGAATACATAACCTAAGAGTACCATCTTTCTTCTTCACAAACAACACTAGTACACCCCAAGATGATACACTTGGCCTATTGTATCCCTTGTAAAACATTTCCTTCAACTGCAACTTCAACTCTACTAACTTTGATGTGCTCATATTTTATGGTGCCTTTCATGTTGGTGCTTCCCCTAGGACCAATTCAATAGAAACGTCCACTTCCTTATGAGGTGGCAACTCTAAAATGTCTACCGAGAACACATCTTGAAATTTCTGTAAAATAAGGTACCTCCTCAAAACATCTGCATCCTTGATAGCATTACCTTTATCATTGGAAATATGTACTACAAATAACAAACACCCTTTTCTACATTTGTGCTTTTCCTACATAAATATCACCATTTTAATTGATTTTGCCTTCTTCTTACCCTGCAAGATCGTTTGTTCCCCATTGTCATCCAAGAAATCAATAACCTTGTCATAACAATCCACCTTAGTCCTATGAAGATACAACCAGTCCATACCAAAAAACATACTATATGATCCCAATGGAAGTACATTCATATGTGAAGATATAGGCATACCATTTAACTCAAATGCACAAGCTCTTACCCAACGATGAACTCTGTTCTTGGTACCTATAACCAATTGCACTAACAAAGAATCTGCATCCACTTCTTTATTCAATCCATACTTATCCACCAAGTCAAGATTAACATAACTATAATTAGATCCAAGATCAATCAAAATAGATAAAACTTGATCAAAAATCTTACCATCCATCTCGATAATAGATGCATGGTGATCTACCTCCCTGTTATCCAGTGATGCATAAATACGAGGAATACTCTGTCCAACATCCCCCACAGTATGTGCCTCCTGAGTAGATCTATGGTCTACCACCCTAATGCTATGGACAATATCTCCTACGATGCTCTCCGCCACAAGTCCATTGCTGTAAAGGTTTCCTACCATCACCCTTGTTCTAGTCATCAAACCGAAATCCATGTCCTCTATTAGATGCATTGAACTTCTTAGGTGGTGTTGCATTCTCTTTGTTAACTATGTCCTGAGGTCTTGTTCACTTCTTATCCGATTTTCCTTTATTTTTATCATTACTTTTCCAACCCTATTTAGTCTTAGATCTACACTTTTATTTCTCATAACAATGCTTTAGCTTCCTGATGGTTTCCTCCAATGATCTAAGCTTATCAAAATTAATCTTGTACTTGAATTCTACTGGAAACCCACTAATGAATCTATAAATATTCACTTTCTCCTCCTTAAGATAAGGCACATACCTTAATAGCTCCAAGAATTTGTTAGTTTACTCCTCATCGGTCATGGATTCCATCTTCAACTCATAAAATTATTTTTCCCTTTCATCATAGTATCTCTCAAATAGATACCTCTTCTTGAAAATTCTCTTGAACTCACTCCAAGTTAACTCCTCTTCATGAATTCCCCTAACATTCTTTACATCTTCCCACCAAATTTTTGCTTTACCTTTAAGACTAAAATTCGCTATCCTGGCCTTCACGTTCTATCACAATCACGTAATCTGCAGAACTTATTGATCCCAACAAACCAAACTTGGCATCCCATGAATTTTTCATTTCTCCATCAACTGTAGGTGGCTTGGATTTCTTGAACTCATTCAGTAAATATCCCCTATCACTCCTCTTGTAACGATGATAATGATGATGACCATAATACATGTCCGAACTAGAACTAGACTAAAGCCCATGTCCATTGCCTCGTCTATTAGGTGTATCTAGAAACCTACCATCTCTAACTATATCATCTCTATCCAACATGTGCCCACCATGTGACTTACTACCATATGGTCCATTAGTCCTATCCTCCTATCCATGACTAATCCTAAGTTGTCCCTGTCTCTCCAAGTATAACAAACTCTGAAGGATGATTACATTAAACTTTGCTTGTTTCTCCTATGCCCTAGAAAGTCTCTCTTGTGATTGAATGATTATGTTATTATCTACTTTGCAACTCCTTATTTTTTCCTTCAAACTTCTCAAAGTGTCTACTATGTGAGGGAAGTACTCATCACCATGTTTCTCATCTGATCTATAAGGAGAATACCATGAACTGTAGCCTACCATCTTGGTAGTCATATTTGATCTTCTCTTCCTGCAAAGTATATCATGTCAGCTAAACCAAATTATAAACAACCAGCATACCTCAGTATAGTTTAGGGGAGGATGTGTCATCTGCAAGACTAACTTGATTAGAAAAATACATGTATAAGCATAATCATCGCAGTATATAAACATCGTCTCAATCATTATCCCAGTTACCATGCATAAGGCCACCATTATAGCTTCGACTAGGTGCTCTGCATGAAAAGCATATGGATGACACACATGCATAAACAATACATATAGACATTGACATGCATTCATAGCGAACACATCCCAATAGCAACCTCATAAAATACTGCATGAAAATACGACGACAACAATGTACCTTACCATGTATACATAACACATACATATAACACATACTTAATGAACATCTATGCAAATGACATGTATAAATGACAACACATTCATCCAAAGAGAAGGGGAAACCAGCCATCACCCAAGGAGAATGGAACCATGCTCTAATACCACTATGTAACACCCTCCTCCCACATTTACCCAAGATAACCGAGCAATCGGGGTAAACATGTGATGAATATTTACTATGATATGATTCAACTCCCCATATACAATTAAGTGGAACCGACAAGACAAGACCAATCTGACCTTCCTCAGGAGATACAAAACCTTTAGGAGATAACCAACCCTTCTAGGTGCCCAACCCCTGAGACAACTAGATGTTTTGTTGTACTAGACACCCAATTTCTCCCATAACAAGCCTTCCTTACGACTAAGACCCTTTAGTCGCTCCAACAACAAGGCATCCATGCGATTGTGGCTTTTTTCACATGGTTCTGTGCCAACCAACACAAATTTAAAGCCACTTTTTGAGGGCTAGAACTCAAGCCTTTGCCCAAAAATTCATGAAACATCCATTATTGATAAATAACATTGATGCAAGGCTACTAATGCAAAAGTTTGAATAAGGAATTGACCTAACCTTTAGTAGCCATGACAAGAATTCCATCAAACATATCATAAACATGAAATCTATAGGTCATAACAATAGATCTGAACATAGAGGTCTCATACTTATCTGAGAATTGTCAAGGAAGACTGATGTCTCCTCATAATAGCTACATTGTTATCTATTAGGTCATTAATTCATTAATATTCCATCTACTAACCAAACCATGATGAGATCCATACATAAGGTTTGTCATAAAACATGCTTATAACCAAAAAATAACCGAAGATATACCAATGATGAAAAACCATTAAAGTCACATAATGACAAGCACATTTACTCATGAAATACCAAAGGAAAAGGATCTCTTATTAACATATGAAAATCCAACCAAGTTAGGGACTTCCACGTACCACCTAACCATAGATTGGGTTGAACCAAATCTCTCTTTCAACCAATCACCCCCATGTTCCAAGCATGAATGTGGGATCACATGTAATAAACCAATCAAAACCAAACTAGGGCTTCCAAAGGCTTAACCAAATCAACCCTCAACTAGTGATTCCATCTCACAGTTGAACATCACTAACCATCACTAGATCTGTCTCTACCAAGTTGTACAGGGCTCTAGAGCATTTGTTCCAACCAAGGCTTCTATGACTAGTAACTCAACCCACAACTGCTACTAGGTTCTAGAGAATTTTTCATACTAGGTCTTCTAGGACTAGTAACTCAACCCACCATGGGCTCAAGAGTGTTTGTCCAACCAAGGCTTCCAGGACTAGTAACTCAACCCAATATGCTACATCGCTTCCAAAGAATTTTTGTTGGCATTATGAGACAAGTGTTGTCCTTGATGGCAAATCACACAGATGACAGATTAGAGTGTAGTAGGTCAGTAGCAAAGAATTGATGATCAGACTACAAAGAATGAAGAAAGAAGAGTATATACGCAGGTTCACTATATACCAAGTAGGGTATACACGCAGGTTCACTATATACCAAGTCGCGTATATGCAGGTTCACCAAGTAGGGTATATACGCAGGTTCACTATATACCAAGTCTCGTATACGCAGGTTCGCTATATACCAAGTAGGGTATACACGCAGTTTCATGCACGGAAAAGAACGTACATGTCAGAAAGCTTATTTTTGGGTCCGTGGTATTTAGACCTATGGTTTTGGTCTGTGGTATTGCACCCATAGGTGTTGATCCCAAGTATTGGGTCGATGGTATTTTTTTATTATGGGTTTGGTCCGTGGTATTGAGCAAGGCCTAAGACTATAAAAGGAGAGGAATATCATTGAGCAAAGGCATTCAGAAAGTCTTGAATATCTGATGAAGTATGAGATCCAATATGCAGGTTATGGGTTGATGATGCATTGCTTGATCTGAGCTAAGGAGGGATCTCACCGGTTGATGGAGAAAAAGATCTAAGGAGAGATCGGGATCAAATGGTTTGAAATGAACTATCTTTATATGGTTGATTATGCTTATTCTAGATCTGCATACTGACGCATGTAATATAAATGTTATGAGTATGACTGATGTCTGGTACAGCTGCAAAGTTATAAGAAAATATTTTTAGATCTATACGCGGGTTGGCCTCGGAAAAAGCGCGTATGTACGCGGGTCTGATTCATCGTAGAAGTGTATACATTTTGAAGTCAGATGTTTTAAGTTGCAGTTGGGTCTGATTGATTTTGCAGAGTTCTGTGTCTGCTCTGTGTTCTGGTGACTGCGTTATTGACAGGGTTTCAGTGATTCAGAAATTGATGATGCTAGTATTGACTGTTTTGTGATTCAATGATATTTATGGCTCCAGTATGAAAATTTGATGAAATGTGGCCTTCAGATTGTAGTGTTGTGCTTCAGGAGTATCCAGTCTGAAAATGTATGAAACATGGTACCTGGAGGAGAGAAGATTGTAGGCCGGTGCCTACGTACTAGTATCTTAGCTAGTACAAGAGCAAAGGGGGTTGGAGCTCCCTTCTAGGAGAGTCTGGAGAACAAGAGAAGGTTGTAGCCTTCTGCAGGTTGTAGCCTGTGTGCTGGTAAAGGACTGCACCAGTACATTGTAAAAGAAGTTTCTTAATAAAGGAAGATAGAAACGAATTGCAGCAGGTCGTTTTCACCCACATTGGGTTTCCACCTTATATCATGGTGTTCATGTGTGTTGCTTATGTGTGTTGATCTATCTGTTTTATTGCTACTGTTGATTGTTAATATGGCTAATAATGTTCTGATGCATCCATTGAAGATCCCATAACTGAAACATGAGTTTAATGGTTATACGTTAGTTGCAATAGACACATGTTGTAGGGAAAAGTATCCGATTCGGATGACCCTATCCCACTCTAAGGGTGATAGTACCTCAGCAACAACTGTAAAGGAAACTACTGAAGGTTTACTTCTTTATGAAAGCAAAAGAGAATGAAAGAATGCACTAACCGTTGCCTTGCGCTTAATGTCGAATCCAAACTCTTCTCTATGGCTGCTTGCTCCCAACTCCTTGCTCTATTGCTGGCCCAGCTACAATGAGATCCTGCAAAATAGCAAAGAAGGAAACTACAAGCAACATGCAATCATAACTGATTCAGGGATTAGTGTAAATCAAATATACAATTATCACAATATATCATTGAAACAAGAGCATATAGAAGAACCTCAATAGCTTTTATTAATGAAGAAGTAAAGGTTCTGAGAGTGTTACAACCATTGAAGGCTCCAATCCAGCAACACCTCCCAGCAGAAAGAATTTCTCCTCTTCACCTCCTTCAAGCAATCACCCAATAGCTCTATAGTGAAACCAACAGCATATAATTACTTTGCAAAAAATTCCAGCCTCTTGAGCTCATAGGAGAGAGCTCAATATATAGATGAATTGAGAAAGGATGAGTCAGCTTGCAACTGATGTGTAGCTACCTTGTGTCCTCTCTCTCTTCAGTTGATCTTCAGTTCTTGAGTCCACTTGGTGAACTTTGCTTCCACTTGGAGAAACAGAGCCTCTGACTCATCACAAGGCGAAATCCCTGATCCAAGTGTCATTTTTGGAAGATTCCAGAGCAATGACTCAGTGTGCCACTTGTCCCATCTCGCTCAGCGCAGGTGGCCTTTGTCCTACCTGCTTTGCAACGCAGGTACACCATGGAGGAGTTGAGTTTCAGCGCAGAAGCCTAGTGGAGCACCTGCTTTGATTTCAGGATTGCTTGTTTTTGAGTGTTTTCAGGTGGAGAACTGATCTGAGAGCTGTTGGTTTGCTGACCTTGTTCCTCTAGGGGTAGGAACATCATGTTTAGGGAACTTTGGATCCCTTGGATTATTGACAATTCATACCTGTTGCTGTAAGGCACAAAATTGTCTATAACAGATGCCCCCTAAAGTATGAGGTCGTTTATCGGGTGAAATGCTTTATTAGGAGGATCCGAAGTTCATTCAATCTGCTGAGAAGTGTCCTGTAATAAGATACAATACAATACATTATTCTTTCATACTTTTTCATGATCTAGCTGAGGCGGGCATTCCCATGCTCAGCTTTATAAATACATTTTGGTACATAGAACAGATGATCGTCTGATGGTAGACTGATAATTCTCTGCTGAAATTATCATCCTTTGAGAAGGATGATCATCTGTTGTAATGATGTACATATCAAATGCCTTTATATCCTGAATATATATCGCAGCTCGGATGGATGAAACTAGATCCGGGGTCTTCAATCTCTTCCGATCTTCACTCGATGTACAAGTCGATCCATGTGAGAATTTCTTGAAGTCGAACATGAAAAGACATCGCTTGATTACCGGTCAATGATGTAAACCGTTATTAAGCGCGAGAGGAATCACCGATAAGGATGATGACCCTCAAGGTACGGCAGTACAATTCACATGGTGGGAATAAAGGACTTGGCGTCGACCACCATGCAAAATCTTCTGGTCGAAGGTCATTGATGTATACCTGTCGCCGGAAGTGAGAAACTTGCCATTGAGGCATGCAAGCTTCAAAGTACTGAAGGGGGTGTTCCTAGATCAACTCCTTGGATAGTGAGCTGATGTCGACAAGGAGCGATCCGTCAAAGGAGGGCCTTAATGAATCCCACATCAGTGACACGGAACGGAGCTAGTGATTGTGATGAGGTGAAAACAAACTGTGATGTATGATTCAGGGTGGCGGTCATGAAATGGATGAAGGACAATGTATGGCAGTGGATGGGACACGGTTGACTCTTTGCAGAACAACATCTCTTGAACATATAACGACACTGATGTGATGGATTGGTAGCATTACCCCAAATGTGGATGGTGTGGCGAGGACCATGGTTATGAGACCGGTGAATGAAACAACCCAACCCGATGTGATACGGAGGACAAAGTGTCATGTTCAAGAGCGACTTGCTACCATTAAAGCTGTGAGGTTCTCCCAATTTTTCCCCAGTCATTGCTGACCAGTGCCTCTTTATTTTTGTCAAGCTTGAGGAGGATAACATATGCTTGTTCTATAACCTGCCCTTCGGGCAAGCCCATCGCTATGTTTTAACGAGCCTAGCGATAGGGAAACTCGTTCTCGTCTAAAGACAAGTTTGTCGCTATTTAATAAATTTAACGAGTCTAACGACAAGGATAACTCGGTCCTTTTCATTTTTAGAGAGTCTGAAAAGGTACATAAAGTCGACTCCAAAATTCCTTTTTCGTCATCTAATCCCTTAAGTCCGAAAAAGTATAAAACAATACAGAAGGGATGAATTTTCGATTGCTTTAACGAGTCGAACAAAACAAGCGCTCGATCTTTTTGTGCAATAATCCCTCAGGTCCAAAAAGATTAAAATCTAGAGGAGGGATAGCTTTCCGGTCGCTTTAACGAGCTGGAAGGCCAAAACTCAGCAAACTTTTCATATTTTACGAGTCAGTGAAAAGAGCTCAAAGAAGACTCGTCTTTTGAGGAACGAGTGATGAACAGGGATAGCAGCAGATTCCAGGTACAGGTTGGAATTTTCCAATCACGGCAGTGTCACAAGGATGGCTAAGTGAAATCACTCTTCGCAGCTGTTCCTCAAAATGGGTAAACAAACATATGGAGATGAACGATTGGCCAAATGAACGGATGGAGGTGAGACTGCAAGAACACGACCAAGGGCTTTAATATGGCAGTCAAAGGTTACATTTCTCAAGGTTATTTACCGGTTCATTTTTTCTGGATGAGCTTGAACTGTAGGGAAAGATTGCTCACAATTTATGTTTATTTTTTAACGAGCATGAACTCTGTACAAAAACTGCTCGATTATGGATGCCCCCAGCATAATAATGCAGACGAGGCATATGCCCCCTAAACTTTAAGGGGCAGTTCATTTTTTAACGAGCTTGAATGCATTCAAACCTTGCTCAATTATACCAGTCTTAATACAAGGAATGCCTCAGGTGAGGTATTCTTATTTAAGGAGCTATACCTCATTAGCTACTCCAATTTGGCAAGTTTTAACTTTTGCCCCACATCCTTTCTTTATGCAAGCTGGAAACGGCTAATCCTACGAGTTTAACGGGTTAGACCTACAGGTTTAAAGGGAGGACCTAAAAATTTAAAAAATAAATAGTCGTCCCGTGCTTGCACTCCAAAAGGTTCGCATGCCCCCAGGTATAAAGTATAATTTCAAGGCTCTTCCTCTTACTTATTATCCGAAAAATGGTTTTGTTTGCTGCCGCAAACTAAACTCTTTTTCCGGCGATGTCTATCATTAGGTTGCTAAGGATGGTGACTACTTGTTGCAGCAATTTCATCTCTTTCTTTGGAGACTGCCCCTACTTATCCTTCAAAACATATGTTTTAATGGGTGAGGCTTGACTTCAAAGATGGTGGCTACTTGCCGTCACAAATGGATCTCCTCCCTTAGGAGAGCCTACTTTTTTAGACAAAGGGAGCGAACTTTGTATCACTCACATAACTTTGACAAAAGAACTTTATCCTAGAACAACCCTCTTTTGACGGGGTACGGACTAGTCCATTCTTCTGCGGAAATTAACTTTATACCCAAGGTTTCCTCTGCCCAAGGCAGGCCAGGGTGCATGCCCCCTGGGTCCCAGTTCTTTCTTTCCGAATCACTCGCATTCATCGGGAAGTAGAACCGGGGGTGGAGGCATTCCTTGAGTGAATAGACCGTTAAGGGATGGTATTTGACTATTTGCGATGCGTGATCCTGGAAATGAAAGTTGGTCTACGAGCTTGACCATTCTTCCTTCGTGTGGAAAACACATGACTCTAAAGAGTGAGGACACTATCGCCTCCATGCAATATATATAGTCTCGTCCAAGGAGTAAGTTATACACCAAGGGTCCCTGGACGACCATGACGTTCATATGAACTGTCTTCCCTTTCAATGTAATTGGAACATTGGGGAGAATCCCTAACGGGCGACTGGTTCCTTTATCAAAACCTGATAGATTTCTCATCTCAGGTAAAAGCGCTGGGCAACCCAGCGCTTTCCAAGCAATAGAGGAAAGGATACTCACAGATGCCCCTTCATCAATGATAGTTCCAGCCATCACCATTCTGTAGATTTGGACGATGATTCTGAATGGGATACTGGCTGGTAACCGGGGTCTGCTTAGTTGATTCCAATCAAAGGATACAACTAGGTTGCTTGGCGGTGGGACCAAATATACGGCCGGATACGACCCTGACGATGTTCCTTCCTGCGATAAAGGAATGGGCGCATTGCCCTGATGCTCATCAGAGTCTGTGTTGATGAAAAGAATATGGACGGTGGCATCCTTATTCTCTTCAGTGAGGGTGTCATTTGAAGATGAATCTTCAACGACGGTGTCATTTGAGGATGAAACCTTTGAAGGAAGAACCGGGTCAACTGCCGTTTCAACCTTTAGACTTTCGTCTGGTCTGGATTTAGTAGGTTCATTCTCAATGACCGACACTTCAGCTGACCATTTGAGCGGGCCAGCTGGATTTTCAACTATCGAGGGATTAGGCGCGAGTTTTTGGTATCCAGGAGGAAGTTGTAACGGTGAAACCGGACGATCTTCCAAAACTCTCTTTGCCTCATCTAAGAATGGACATCAGTGGATGGCATGATCGCCTTCACACAACATACAGGGTGATCTTGGTCTCCCTCTTCGTCCTTCACTCTCGCTAGTTGACGGACTGCAATCAACATGACTACCAGAGGTTGATGCTACCGGATTGTGCAACCTTGGGGACCAGTCCCTTAGTATCCGGGGAATACAAGGACAATCACGATGGAAATGGGTCCCTTTGCAAATGACACATGGCGATTTAGGCCCGGTCGGTGCAGTGTGTGGATTTTTGTCAGTTGTCTTTTGCTTGCCCCCAGTCGCCTTCGCCATAGGCCCCTTCTGCTCCTTTTCTCTCTTCTTCTTTTCCTTCTTCTCCATGGGAGGCTGACCTTTGCCGGCTCTACCTTGTGAAGATGAAGGATCAGAGGAAGAATTGTAAGAAGCGGAAGGCTGGTGGGTGGTTCTAGACTGGTCTGACTGTTGATTCGATTGCTCAGGATTAGTGGCGATCTGAACTACATTAGTTGAAAAGAGCCATACAGGTAGGCCAATTGTCAATCCTGGAAGTGACAATGTGGCCATACGAGGCGCACCAACATCTCCCCGAGAGGAGAAGGGATTGGGATTTCCGCCAAGGTGATTTCCTTGGTTGGTTGGCTCCATACTTTTCAACTGAAAGATCAACGTGGGAATAATAGGTGATTATGTTTCGCTTAAAATAAATTTTATTAACGACGCTTTAGACACAACTTTGCTTTTTCATGTTTTAAGAGTCGAGAAAAAGCTAAAGATGACTCTAGTCTCCTTCGATGTATTAACGAGCCCGAAGTGACAAATGCTCGGATGGACTTTTTCAGTTATAGAGTTTGAAAAAGGCCAAAAGAAACTGCTCTGGAGTTCTAGGCAGAGGGTGTGCCAAACCTTTCGCGAAACCACAGAATACGTTTTACGGTACGGGTGGTCGATCTTCGTGAATGTTGTGTTCACTGCATCGCGATCAGTAGGGAGGCCGACACGGCTTCCTATGGATAAGGCTTTGTTCCTGTAGGGGTCTCCCAATATATACGCGACGGTACGTGGGAGCACAAGTCCGTATTAGTGCCACCGACTCTCAGGAGGAATCACCCACCTTCGTAGAGATCGACAGTCACTATGTTTAACGACGCCGGAACACGTCTCTACCTAGACCTCTATATGTTTGCGTTATGTTACAAAGCGTTGTTATGTAAATTGAATTTATTTTAATGTTGATCTTGCTTAGCAGTTTGCCTTTAAGGATCACCACGAGATGTATGTAACAAATTCCTGAATGCAGTCTAAGATGAGAAGCAATCTTTCAATCTTTCAACTTTGAAAATCTTAACTACTGAGGAGAAGAAAGGCAAATCTTTTCACACAGATCATAGAGCACACACTAATGCAATTTTTTCCTAAATCATCATGCAAACTTTTTCAAATGCAAAATGCACAATGCATGTATTTTCTTTTCCCTTTCTTAATGTTGATGGGTTACAAAAATAAAGTTGCTATATAACTTTGATTTCGATTTAAAGCGAAAGTAAACAAGCTTGTCCAAAATCAAAAGACACCTTAAGATTTACTTGTTTAATCACTGGAAATGCATGAAATCAAACCATAATGACGAAAGTAAAATGACTAATCAGCTATGGACAGCAAACAAGCTAACTCTTTAGACCAGCAAAATGCCTAACACAGGTTCAGATCTAAGAGGCCAAAGCAAGACTAGTTTACTTTTCGTTATGGGAAATTGTAAATGACGCAAGAAATACAAAAGAACAAGTACAATTTCATTATATAACAGAGGCGAAATGATGGCAAGTAAGGTTGGTTTTAGAACAGGTACAAGAAAGACAACTTGCAGCAAAATCTAAGTGAAAACAGGCAAGAGAAAGGGAGGAAACCCCAACTGCACTAGGCAAAATTGGGCCAACGCAGGTGCTGCTCAGCCAGTCTGGCTCTCAGCGCAGGTAGCCCCTTCGGGACTTGCGTTGCAAAGCAGGTAGCCTGTGTACTACCTGCTTTGGAAAACGAAAGTTGCGTTTTCTCAGTTTCCGGGTCACAATTTTCTCAAAAATGCACAGTTTTTGCTCAAATCAGAAGCAATCAGTCAAGCACACTCAAAGGGATGACAAGGAAGGTGAAAAGCTATCACTAAGAGCTTACAAGGATCCTTGTAGATCAGCTCTTCAAATCATGAACATGCTCAGAAATGAGCTAGAGTAGCTGCCCTCTACTTCGCTTTTGATATAGTCAAAAGCTTTTCGATTTGGTACTCTTTTGTTCAGGAAATGAATAGCGAAATACTACAAACAATCAAACAGATACGAGCCCCAGCGGAGTCGCCAGTTTGTTGTAGGGAAAAGTATCCGATTCGGATGACCCTATCCCACTCTAAGGGTGATAGTACCTCAACAACAACTGTAAAGGAAACTACTGAAGGTTTACTTCTTTATGAAAGCAAAAGAGAATGAAAGAATGCACTAACCGTTGCCTTGCGCTTAATGTCGAATCCAAACTCTTCTCTATGGCTGCTTGCTCCCAGCTCCTTGCTCTATTGCTGGCCCAGCTACAATGAGATCCTGCAAAATAGCAAAGAAGGAAACTACAAGCAACATGCAATCATAACTGATTCAGGGATTAGTGTAAATCAAATATACAATTATCACAATATATCATTGAAACAAGAGCATATAGAAGAACCTCAATAGCTTTTATTAATGAAGAAGTAAAGGTTCTGAGAGTGTTACAACCATTGAAGGCTCCAATCCAGCAACACCTCCCAGCAGAAAGAATTTCTCCTCTTCACCTCCTTCAAGCAATCACCCAATAGCTCTATAGTGAAACCAACAGCATATAATTACTTTGCACAAAATTCCAGCCTCTTGAGCTCATAGGAGAGAGCTCAATATATAGATGAATTGAGAAAGGATGAGTCAGCTTGCAACTGATGTGTAGCTGCCTTGTGTCCTCTCTCTCTTCAGTTGATCTTCAGTTCTTGAGTCCACTTGGTGAACTTTGCTTCCACTTGGAGAAACAGAGCCTCTGACTCATCACAAGGCGAAATCCCTGATCCAAGTGTCATTTTTGGAAGATTCCAGAGCAATGACTCAGTGTGCCACTTGTCCCATCTCGCTCAGCGCAGGTGGCCTTTGTCCTACCTGCTTTGCAACGCAGGTACACCATGGAGGAGTTGAGTTTCAGCGCAGAAGCCTAGTGGAGCACCTGCTTTGATTTCAGGATTGCTTGTTTTTGAGTGTTTTCAGGTGGAGAACTGATCTGAGAGCTGTTGGTTTGCTGACCTTGTTCCTCTAGGGGTAGGAACATCATGTTTAGGGAACTTTGGATCCCTTGGATTATTGACAATTCATACCTGTTGCTGTAAGGCACAAAATTTTCTATAACAACACAGTCGCGTATATACATGGGTATTCTTAACTAAAGTAGCGTATATGAATTTGAGTATGAAAATGAAAAAGTTTTATTGATCTGATAATACTGATTCACCCCCCCTCTCAGTATTATTTCCAACAATTGGTATTAGAGCAGGTCCTTTGGTAGAGGCTTGATCGCTTAAAGGAGATCCGTGGAACAATGGGAAAGAAGCTTAAGAAGAAAGCACATAAGCGGAAGAAGACATCTCAGAAGAACTATGACAGTGGGAGAATCGATTGGGGATTAGGCATAAGAAGCTCTTCAGATTCAGAATCAGATTCATAATCATTTCAGAATGAAGATGAACTATCAGGTATGAATTTGCTATCCTTTGATGTTCCAGCTATCTATCCATTTGGAAAAGATGAAAGTGATAGCGAAACAATTGAATTTGCTCTTATGGGTGAACAAGAAAGATATCAAATAGAGGCAGAAGTTAAAAGTCTGACAAACAAAATTAGAACTCAAGAAGAACTTTTGAGCATAAAGGATGGTGCCTTCAAAGAAGTTGCTACTAACCTAAAGACTCAACTAGAGTTATTCAAGGACAAATATCAAAAGTTGCAGGATGAAGTAACATCCCTAAGAAATGAAGTCATTGAAAAGAATACAACAATCAAGGAGCTCAGAGATCGATCCAGTTATTATGAAAGTCTTGAAGCTACGACCCTCTTGCTAAAGGAAGAACTTGAAGAAACAAATAAGCAGAATAAAGATCTACTCCAAGCTATTGAAAAACAGGAAAAGGAAGTTATCAGCTTAAAATCTCAGCTGGAATCTGCCTTCAGAATTCGTCAAATGCAGCGCGATGTGAATGAAGAACAGGAAAAGGAGATTCTCAAACTAAGGCAACAAATGGAAGAGGAAAGAAATGCTGAAGAAAACATGAAGAAACAATGTCTGGAAAAGGAAGAACAACTTCAAGTTGAGGTAAATATCTTGAGAGGTAAATTAGAAGAAAAGGATAAACTATTACGATTTCAAGATAGTACTAAAGCCTTGGATGATA
Organism: Pinus tabuliformis; assembly: GCA_031772625.1. Lineage (NCBI taxonomy): Eukaryota > Viridiplantae > Streptophyta > Pinopsida > Pinales > Pinaceae > Pinus > Pinus tabuliformis. The sequence goes on from CM062819.1 coordinate 1,000,858,777, forward strand.
TCTTAGTAGTCAAAGGTCTCCTGCTATCATGATTGGTCTTGGTTTTCATGAATCTGTTGAAGGTGAATCTAGTTCACAAGGTGAGGCAAGGAACTCTAAAGAGAAATCTAAAATGATCAACAAGGAGATAAGAGAGATGAGAGGTCAACAATCAAGGAAAGAGATTCTTCAAAGAAAATCCTTCACTCCTATCTATGGAAGTAATAGTCGGCCATTTACTCAGATGAATAATATTGAATGTTATGAATGTCATAACCTTGGACATGTTGTAGCTAGATATAGAAGAAGAATGGTTCAAGATCGTCACATAAAAAGATCATCACATTCCAGGTACTTTAATGGATATTGTTTTTCTTGCAATATGTTTGGTCACAAAGCTGCTAATTGCTACAGGAGGAATATGAAACATGTAAGATGTTATGCATGTAACAAGCTTGGACATATAGCAAAGGAATGCAGGAACAAAGGACGGACATCACACCAAAAGGAGAAAACATCATCACACTTGAAGATATGGAAGAAGAAGGAAGTACAGTCAGAAAGATGTGGCACAGCACAATGTACTCAGATACAACATAGCACAGACATAACAGACTCAGAGGGAGCTGAAAGTATAAAACTTCAGTATCCTGAATCTCATACGCAAGTTCCATAAAGGGAAGTCGCGTATATACGCGAGTTAGACACTGCAAAGTCGCGTATATGTCAGTCTGAGGAAAAGCAGTGGGGACAGGCTCAGAAAAAGGATCTGATATGATTCAGTCCATTATTTGCTCTATTGGTTAATAGTTACAGTCTGCTGAGGATGTGTGGAAATGTTTTGATACTTGTAAGATGTCTAGAAGTGTTTTGATCCTAACTTTATGAAGATGATGTCTTGATGCTTATTTCTGATATATGCATGATCAGATCTAACAGATGGCACAAGGTTGAGAGGGAGCATATGCCTTTAATAATTCATTGTTGGCATTATGGTTAATAGTCCTTGGTAATGATGATTATATGGCTAAATGTTATATCTTGCTATGATGTGGTTATGAGTTGTCCATGATAAAATCTCATATGATTCTTGGGGCTACATAGTTGATGTTCAGATCATATTTGTGGATTGATTCTTAGATGGTGCATATATGATGCTTACATGGTGATCTTCATAAGGATAAGGAGAAGTACAAAGCTTGAATTCACATCTTCTTTACTTGATGATGAGTCACTCATATGTTGTTGTCTTCATATGCATAAAGATCATATATTATAGTTATGATGCAGGATTCCTATAGTTCTTGGTGCTCATGTGGATGAAGATTGTTGATGTTGATGATATAAAGAAGCCTTGAAAAATGATCTTGAGCTCAAGATACATTGTGCTGGATACATGGATAATTATTCAAAGTTGCATTGTTGGTGACATGATGATGATGAGTTCTTACCTATATGATGATTCTTACATTTGATGATTGATGCAGATGTTCCCAAGTAATGATACTTGGATCATGTAGATCTTGATGTCGATGAAATGGCTATGGTGGTTTCACACATGATATAATGTGAATGACTCTGAATTCTATTCAAAGGGATGAATTGATGCAGACATACTGTGTTATAGATTGATGAATTATACTCTACAAGACATTTACAGGTTGTTGATCTGGAAGTGGTTGTACGCGAGTTCTATGAGTAGTATCCGCGTATATACACCTGTTTATTCAGAAATAGTCACGTATATGGAGTTTTGAAGGATATCAGTAGGGGCAGACTCTGATTGAAGATAGTATGATATGGGTCTGACAGAGACCATCTGACACAGGTTCAGGGGAGCAGATAATATTCTAATGGTGCAGTGTTGGCATTACCTTAGAAGCTTGGTTCAAGTTCTCATGCAGAGGGAGAATAGAAAGAGAATATAATTGATGGTCTAGATGCTTGTGGATCAGATCATACATTGTGTATAACTGCTGATGACTATCGTGGTCTTATTTAGATGTTTGGTCTCATGACTCATGATGTAATTGAGTGTCTCTATATGGTCATATGATGAATATTGAAATATTTCAGTCATGTATTTTTGTCAAGGTCATGTAACGGCTTATGTTGGTTTCCCCACTATGCCTGGGATGAATGATGATATACTCTTGTATTATCATGTGTAAAATTTTGGTATATCCTCACTTGGTTGGGAGATGGATGTATGTATAAGTCTTTGGTGCTAGGAAGGTCACTAATGATGTATAGAGTCATGTTCTTTCTTGTAGAACATCGTTTTTCAGACCTTGCTTACAGTCAGGGAGAGCATGATCAGAACACTTCAGTAGAGTGGAGACTTGAGCATGTACTCAAGGGGAGCATGGACATATTGGTACACCTTGGCATATACAAAGGGGGAGCTCATTCAGAGAGTTCAGCAAGTACTCAGGGGGAGTATGAACAACGGAATGCTTATCTTGGAAAGAGAATATCTTGGTTCGCCCTTTGCCCTTGATGTCAAAGGGGGAGAGTGATTTGGTGTTGTTGCCATCAAGTCCAAAGGGGGAGATTGTTGGCATTATGATGCATGTGTTGTACTTGATGGCAACCCTCATAAAAGAACATCTCACTTATTTATAACTGGATGAATCTTCAGAAGAGATATCAGATGTGATTGATGGAGGACAGCTCAAAGGAATCAGATGATAGTTCTAAGTGTGACAAGTTAGCTTTGCCATCAAGTCCAAAGGGGGAGATTGTTGGCATTATGAGACAAGTGTTGTCCTTGATGGCAAATCACACAGATGACAGATTAGAGTGCAGCAGGTCAGTAGCAAAGAATTGATGATCAGACTACAAAGAATGAAGAAAGAAGAGTATATACGTAGGTTCACTATATACCAAGTAGGGTATACACGTAGGTTCACTATATACCAAGTCGCGTATACGCAGGTTCACTATATACCAAGTAGGGTATATACGCAGGTTCACTATATACCAAGTTGCGTATACGCAGGTTCACTATATACCAAGTAGGGTAAACACGCAGTTTCATGCACGGAAAAGCGCGTACATGTCGGAAAGCTTATTTTTGGGTCTGTGGTATTTAGACCTATGGTTTTGGTCTGTGGTATTGCACCCATAAGTGTTGATCCCAAGTATTGGATCGATGGTATTGTTTTATTATGGTTTTGGTCCGTGGTATTGAGCAAGGCCTAAGACTATAAAAGGAGAGGAATATCATTAGGCAAAGGCATTCAGAAAGTCTTGAATATCTGATGAAGTATGAGATCCAATATGCAGGTTATGGGTTGATGATGCATTGCTTGATCTGAGCTAAGGAGGGATCTCACCGGTTGATGGAGAACAAGATTTAAGGAGAGATCGGGATCAAATGGTTTGAAATGAACAACCTTTATATGGTTGATTATGCTTATTCTAGATCTGCATACTGACGAATGTAATATAAATGTTATGAGTATGATTGATGTCTGGTACAACTGCAAAGTTATAAGAAAATATTTTTAGATCTGTACGCGGGTTGGCCTTGGAAAAAGCGCGTATGTACGCGGGTCTGATTCATCATAGAAGCATATACATTTTGAAGTCAGATGTTTGAATTTGCAGTTGGGTCTGATTGATTTTGCAGAGTTCTGTGTCTGCTCTGTGTTCTGGTGACTGTGTTATTGACAGGGTTTCAGTGTTTCAGTGATTCAGAAATTGATCATGATAGTATTGACTGTTTTGTGCTTCAATGATATTTATGGCTCCAGTATGAAAATTTGATGAAACATGGCCTTTAGATTGTAGTGTTGTGCTTCAGGAGTATCCAGTCTGAAAATGTATGAAACGTGGTACCTGGAGGAGAGAAGATTGTAGGCCAGCGCCTATGTACTAGTATCTTAGCTAGTACAAGAGAAAAGGGGGTTGGAGCTCCCTTCCAGGAGAGTCTGGAGAACGAGAGAAGGTTGTAGCCTTCTGTAGGTTGTAGCCTGTGTGCTAGTAAAGGACTGCACCAGTACATTGTAAAAGAAGTTTCTTAATAAAGGAAGATAGAAACGAATTGCAGCAGGTGGTGTTCACCCACATTGGGTTTCCACCTTATATCATGGTGTTCATGTGTGTTGCTTATGTGTGTTGATCTATCTGTTTTATTGCTACTGTTGACTGTTAATATGGCTAATAATGTTTTGATGCATCCATTGAAGATCACATAACTGAATCATGAGTTTAATGGTGATACGCTAGTTGCAATAGACACAGTTGCGTATATACGTGGGTACTCTTAACTGAAGTAGTGTATATGAATCTGAGTATGAAAATGAAAAAGTTTTATTGATCTGATAATACTGATTCACGCCCCACCTCTCAGTATTATTTCCAACATTTGGTATCAGAGCAGGTCCTTTGGTAGAGGCTTGATTGCTTAAAGGAGATCCGTGGAACAATGGGAAAGAAGCTTAAGAAGAAAGCACATAAGCAGAAGAAAAAATGTCAGAAGAACTATGACAGTGGGAGAATCGATTGGGGATTAGGCATAAGAAGCTCTTCAGATTTAGAATCAGATTTAGAATCATTTCAGAATGAAGATGAACTATCAGGTATGAATTTGCTATCCTTTGATGTTCCAGCTATCTATCCATTTGGAAAAGATGAAAGTGATAGAGAAACAATTGAATTTTCTCTTATGGGTGAACAGGAAAGATATCAAATAGAGGCAGAAGTTAAAAGTCGGACAAACAAAATTAGAACTCAAGAATAAATTTTGAACATAAAGGATGGTGCCTTCAAAGAAGATGCTACTAGACTAAAGACTCAACTAGAGTTATTTAAGGACAAATATCAAAAGTTGCAGGATGAAGTAACATCCCTAAGAAATGAAGTCATTGAAAAGAACACAACAATCAAGGAGCTCAGAGACTGATCCAGTTATTATTAAAGTCTTGAAGCTACGACCCTCTCGCTAAAGGAAGAACTTGAAGAAACAAAGAAGCAGAGTAAAGATCTACTCCAAGCTATTGAAAAACAGGAAAATGAAGTTATCAGCTTAAAATCTCAGCTGGAATCTACCTTCAGAATTCGTCAAATGCAGCGCGATGTGAATGAAGAACAGGAAAAGGAGATTCTCAAACTAAGGCAACAAATGGAAGAGGAAAGAAATGCTGAAGAAAACATGAAGAAACAATGTCTGGAAAAGGAAGAACAACTTCAAGTTGAGGTAAATATCTTGAGAGGTAAATTAGAAGAAAAGGATAAACTATTATGATTTCAAGATAGTACTAAAGCCTTGGATGATATTCTTAGTAGTCAAAGGTCTCCTGCTATCAAGACTGGTCTTGGTTTTCATGAATCTGTTGAATGTGAATCTAGTTCACAAGGTGAGGCAAGGAACTCTAAAGAGAAATCTAAAATGATCAACAAGGAGATAAGAGAGATGAGAGGTCAACAATCAAGGAAAGAGATTCTTCAAAGAAAATCCTTCACTCCTATTTATGGAAGTAATAGTCAGCCATTTACTCAGATGAATAATATTGAATGTTATGAATGTCATAATCTTGGACATGTTGCATCTAGATGTAGAAGAAGAATGGTTCAAGATCATCACATAAAAAGATCATCACATTCCAGGTACTTTAATGGATATTGTTTTTCTTGCAATATGTTTGGTCACAAAGCTGCTGATTGCTACAGGAGGAATATGAAACATGTAAGATGTTATGCATGTAACAAGCTTGGACACATAGCAAAGGAATGCAGGAACAAAGGACGGACATCACACCAAAAGGAGAAAACATCATCACACTTGAAGATATGGAAGAAGAAGGAAGTAGAGTCAGAAAGATGTGGCACAACACAATGTACTCTGATACAGCACAACACAGACATAACAGACTCAGAGGGAGTTGAAAGTATAAAACTTCATTATCCTGAATCTCATACGCAAGTTCCATAAAGGGAAGTCACGCATATACGCGAGTTAGACACTGAAAGTCGCGTATATGTCAGTCTGAGGAAAAGCAGTGGGGACAGGCTCAGAAAAAGGATCTGATATGATTCAGTCCATTATTTGCTCTATTGGTTAATAGTTACAGTCTGTTGAGGATGTGTGGAAATGTTTTGATACTTGTAATATGTCTAGATTTATTTTGATCCTAACTTTATGAAGATGATGTCTTGATGCTTATTGCTGATATATGCATGATCAGATCTAACAGATGGCACAGGTTGAGGGGGAGCATATGCCTTTAATAATTCATTGTTGGCATTATGGTTAATAGTCCTTGGTAATGATGCTTATATGGCTAAATGATATATCTTGCTATGATGTGGTTATGAGTTGTCCATGATAAAATCTCATATGATTCTTGGGGTTACATAGTTGATGTTCAGATCATATTTTTGGATTGATTCTTAGATGGTGCATATATGATGCTTACATGGTGATCTTCATAAGGATAAGGAGAAGTACAAAGCTTGAATTCACATCTTCTTTACTTGATGATGAGTCACTCATATGCTGTTGTCGTCATATGCATAAAGATCATATATTACAGTTATGATGCAGGATTCCTATAGTTCTTGGTGCTCATGTGGATGAGGATTGTTGATGTTGATGATATAAAGAAGCCTTGACAAATGATCTTGAGCTCAAGATACATAGTGCTGGATACATGGATAATTATTCAAAGTTGCATTGTTGGTGACATGATGATGATGAGTTCTTACCTATATGATGATTCTTACATTTGATGATTGATGCAGATGTTCCCAAGTAATGATACTTGGATCATGTAGATCTTGATGTCGATGAAATGGCTATGGTGGTTTCACACATGATATAATGTGAATGACTCTGAATTCTGTTCAAAGGGATGAATTGATGCAGACATACTGTGTTATAGATTGATGAATTATACTCTACAAGACATTTACAGGTTGCTGATCTGGAAGTGGTTGTACACGAGTTCTATGAGTAGTATCCGCGTATATACGCCTGTTTATTCAGATATAGTCGCGTATATGGAGTTTTAAAGGATATCAGTAGGGGCAGACTCTGATTGAAGATAATCTGATATGGGTCTGACAGAGACCATCTGGCACAGGTTCAGGGGAGCACATAATCTTCTAATGGTGCAGTGTAGGCATTACCTTATGTTAGCCTCCTGTTGCAACAGGGTATCATCTTTCATGATTGACATTTTTACATGCCAAATATGTCATACTTTGCAAGCTGCAGTGTTCCATATTTCCAGAAGAGACCAAAGAAGAAGCCATGAAGTGTGCTGATCCAAATGCCACTGCTGCATTCCGTTTTGATGAGTTGTTCCAATTTTGAAGAATTTCTTAAAGGGAGGTCCAAACAGTCTAATCCTGGTCTCCCTAGGTTTCAATTTCCTGTTGTAGAATATAGAGAATGATATCTGTCCAAACAGTCTAAGCTTGGCGGATTTGCAGATAGGTAGAGAAACTAAGGGACCCAACTGTTTAATATGGGCCCTGGCAGAAATAAGTGTACATTTAGATAGAAAAAAGAAAAGAAAAAAAAGAAAAGAAAAATTGCAAACATGGGTCTGCAAGTCTAAGTGCACCCAAAACAAAAAGAAGAAAAAATGTTAGGACAGTAGGCTGGGTAGGTAGCTGTTTGGTGGCAGAATGATAATTGATGATCAATTTTGTATCTCACAATGTCTTATACTTTCAGATCATAGTTATCAGGCGGTTTTGAATTCAAAGAGGTACTCAAGCTAGAACTCACTAACCTCCCCTTCTTCTCATTTCCCCCAGGCCACTTACTAACATCCCCCAAGGTGTCAAGGTTTGCTTGAGACTCTCAGTTTCATCATTTCCATGACATTCGCCTTGGTGAGGATCTGCTTCACTCAAGGACTGCTCACTCATCATCTGTGAGCCTTCTTTTCCCCAACAAAGCCTAAGGTCTCATACCTTAGCGCCCTCTTTCATCTCCATATTAACTATTAACTTTATTATATAACTCCCTAACAATTTTCCCCTTCCCCTATTAAAATCGTGTATATAAAACTCCCTATGTAAATACCCCTCCCTGGCAATATAGCCATATTTCCTATAAGTCCGGGAAATCACAGTCCATCTGGGGTTGTCTTTAGCCCATCCGAGTCATTAAGGAGCTAGTCTGACATCAGGTCAGCTAGTAACCGCTTCCCTAGCCCTAAAACCCATATAAAACCTCAAAACTCCCTATTTCGTCCCCATACCAAAGTTTTGTGCATAAAATCCTAAACCTGCTCACTTTTAACCCATATTTTACCCCTTACCTAAGTCCCAACTGTAAATATTGATTGCGCCCATTTTAAAAAAACCCCAAACCCGCTTTCCCTAAGTCATAACCCACCGCGCGCATTATTAAAAAAGGAATATTCTTGGAATATTCCCCCGCCGTATCTCCCCGTCGTATTTCCTTTACCACCAGCCGTCCGATCCACAACCCCACAGATCTACAACTAGTGGGCCATCCCATCTCCAAAGCGCCCGAGCTTTAGCATCCGGGAGATGGGTGGTATTCCTGCCGTACTCCCGCCACGTGTCAAGCATTGGGCTGTGGCGGAGCCCCCTCCCACGAGACCGCCTTTCCCCATAAGCGGTGCGCCACAAAAATGCTTACCACCCGTAACGTCACATCCCACGTCACCCCCTGCACAGTCCCTGCTTACGTCACCCCTTTTTCCAGTCACCCAATGAGTCACCTGCCTGCGTGGCCTCCTGCCACGCCACTGCCACGTGTCCTTGCCACCGTACCTACGACATCATCATTCGTACGTGAAGACGTCATGCTGACGTCATCCCGCCACGTCGCCCTACTGACGTCATGCTGACGTCACCCACCGTACAATGTCACATCATGCTGACATCATCAGCACTTTTTGGGCGCAAAGGCACGAAAGTCGCACTTCGGAACCCCGGAATCCAATTCTGAGGTAGTTTTTGACGAGCGCAAATTGCTCATCGCAAGATTTTTTAGGCCGAAATGGAGAATCTTTAGGGAATCTTCTCATCATGCGGCCCCAGGAAGCCCGAAAAGGCACAAAAATGATCCGTTTTCTTCACAGAGCATACCAAAAGGCAGAAAGACCAATGGGATTTTGGACCTATTGGTACTGAACATTGCTTGATCTAGCAGGACCAATAGGGTTTTGAATAGCACCAGAAGAAGGTTGGTTCACCCTAACCATGTGAGCTTGTGATCTAATCACATTATTTGTGCCCAACACCATAGAGACATTCATATTCTGCCCCTAGGTGGTGGCACAACCTGTGCATTTACTGGAGGGACCGAAGGACTGACAGAAGCAAGACTCAAGACCATCGATTGCACTGGATGGGTGACTTGGACTGATGAGACAAGAGGGTTCAGAACGGTGGGTTGCACCGGGACTGAAGTAACTGAAGAAATCACCATCTGTTGGGGGGTCAGATTTTGAATGAACTGACCTATGGTAGGCATAGTGCCAGACACCCAAACAGGATTATGATAAAGTGAAGAGGCACTAGGTGTACCTAAGACCAACTATGCTAAAGTCACATAATTAGGAGGTAAGCCCTAGTAAACACTAATGGGAATTCTTCCCGTGTAGGGGAAGCCTTAAGGAGGAAACTAATCTTCTTCCTCTTCAACAATGTGGGGAGTGGAAACCATTGAGTGACCCGGAGAGGAGACTGAAAATTTACCTTTGGGTTCCATGGGTGGAAACAAGCGACGATGAACAGCCGAAGATGTTTGAGAGGATAATTCCAAAGGAATTCCCAGCTGATTGTACAGACTGTATGGATGTTGTAGTGATATCACAATAGGGTCAAACAAAGGATTCAAAGGATAAATAACCAGTCCAAGTTGACTATTAGTAGTTGACTGACTCTCGAGAGTCTGGATAGGGCTATTCAGAGATTTTGGGCCAATATTAGAAAGTGACCCACTATTCGAGCGAGGTGGAGGATGATATGATAAAGGTTGAATGCTCAGAATAATTCCAAGTTCAAAACCTTGGCCCTCAAGTGACTACAGTAATTCGAGAAATGGCTCCTTAGACAATATTTCAGACGAAGGATAGGAAGAGGAAATAGGTGAACCAGATGGTTCAACCACGAGGGCTTCGTCTCAAATAACAGGAAACGAGAGATAAATTCCAAGGCTTTAAATGTACTTTAAAAGGAATACTCATGATTTGGTATAGAAAAGACTAACAGGGATGTTATGAGATCGTGGGCAACAATTTTTTAAGACGCATAAACAAACTGGTTCTCTTTCATGTTTTAAGAGTTGAGAAAGAAGCAAAGGTGGCTCTATCACTTTCGATTTGAAGCGAGCTCGAAAGGACAAGTGCTCGGATGATATTTTAAGCTTAAAGGGTCAAAAATATAAAATGAATACTCAGCATGACCTAGGTAAAAAGGATTACCAGGTAACCGTGAATGACAGACTACCTCCCGATGAACCGAGAAGTATGGGCAGGAAATCTCCTAGAATGTTGTGTTTGGTGTATCACATTTTCAAGGTAGTAGACTTCGCTTCCTATGGATAAAGGATCGTAGCCTAGTGGGAACTCCCTTTATATACTCGACGATACAAGGAGCAAAAGTTCGTACTAGCACTGTCTAGTGTCAAAGTGAACGATAGCTGCTAGGTTTAAAGATGTCGGAACACATCTCTAGCTTAGACCTTCTAGATGTGATCGTTAGGTTTCAAATGTGCCTTAGGTTAATTGAGTTCATTTTAAAGTTTATCTTGAATTATGTCTCGGTTTTCATGCCTTAGCGATGTGACTTGAAAAATCCTATATGTAGCTAAATGAGACAAGACTCTTTCAATTCGATGAATTGTTAAATCAGAGAGGGTAGAAAAGAAAATCAAATGCAAACAACCAAGAAACTAAAAGAAAAATGATTTTTTCACTACTTTACTTTTTGAAAACAAAATAATGAAAAAAACCTCTTCCCAATTCCTATTTTCCTAACAAGTGCACTTCAAGCAGTCCTTTCAAAGGTAAAGAGAATTATTTTTCTTTTCAAATTCAAATTCAACTCTTGTCTTCAATGATTCTAACTAAAGTAACATATTGATGTAGCAAACTGTGTACCTTTCATGAAATGACAAAAAGGAATTTTTTTGTAAAACACTTCAATGAAAACTTTTTTGAGACAATCAATCCTCAAACAAATAAAAAGACACAAAAAGAACTTCTTCCAAACTAATGATGCAATGACTCTACCAAAAACAAGACAAGCAACGTGATTTATGCCGGAAAAGAGACGTTTAAACAATCAAATGAACCTTTTCAAACTTGAATGATGGAGATCAAAGCAATAAGAGGACTACAAACAAGATGCAAGGAGTAAATTCACCAACAACTTGAATAACTGAGTTCACAATCAATTGAATGGATGAAAACCTAGATGTCCTAGAGCCACTATCCATCCAAAGACTCAAGAAATCAAGCAAACGAAGGCAAGCCAACAAGCACATAAACCAAGCCAAATCAAGCTTTCCAGTTAGGGAGAAATAGTCTAAAACAAGCTAAGAGGCAGAAATCAAGAGAGCAAGAATCGTTAGTTGAGATCTGGGGTAAACCCTAATCTCCACCTATAGGCATTGACGTGACTGCCTAACTGACAACAAGCGCCAGAAGGGGGTTGGCACAACTATTTTTGAGAAACTCAATCTGATCGGCATGACTGTTTTAGAAAAAACCGCGATGGCTGAGGATTCAAAGGAAAAAATAAAAATTTCCTCAGGTAAAACTAGACTTGCTACTATAAATTTCAGACTCAGAGCAGTAAACTATCCAAAGCAAAGAACACTAGAGGGAAATGGTGACACTAGAAAGGTTCACACAAAACCATGAAATTACAATCAATCAAACATAAGGATTGGCTCCCTAAAGGAGTCGCCAATTTGTGATGTAGGTAAATTCTAATGCACACACAAACAATTCCTCTAGCCCGAGAGAGCGGGTCTAGTAAAAAATAGACAATCTATGGAAGATTTCTTTAAGCTAGAATCAATTAAGAGGGCCTACCTCTTAGAATGTTATTCCGCTTGGTGATGATCCTGCTTCCTCGCTCTAGCCATCTTTCATTTTCTTCCTTCGAACACCTGAAACAAGAAAACAACAAACGTAATAGCATACAATATTGTATTCAACCTACTTAAAAGGTCAAGGAACATTAAGCCATACATATGTAAAATGACACTTCATGTAGGAAATCAATCGATAGTTGCATCTATATAAATAAAAAAGAGATTACAACCGGTGCCTTGACGTTGTTGGTATCCTTTGATGTATCCGGGTTCCCACAGTTCTGCTAGAACTTCATGGACAACCCCAACAATAGAGGTTTTAAGACCTCTTTCCCTTTAGTCTCAAATCACTCCAAAGCACACTATTCTCCCTCAAACATACACTAGAAAACTTCAGACTATAGATGTCTTGCTGATTATTCTAACTCCAAACTAAAAACTAGTTTTTGCTTGGGAAAAAGAGAGGTTTATATAGCTTGGATGGATGGGAGATGGTTCCTCTTCTCATGGGAGAAGGCCTTATCTCTTGGATTAGTTCCATCCTAATAGGGGAAAGGAGCCCAAACTAGCCTCCTCGACTCCATCTGGCCTAACCATTTACTAGACTTTCATTACGAAGCTTCTAGATCTAGAAGCTTTAGCTTCATATTTAAAAAAATTTCCAAAAGAGGATTGGTGCGACTGAGAAAGGGCTCATTTGATCTGATCAGTGCTAGGTACAGTTGTAATCCCTACATATCGATGTGAGAAGGATGTGGGTCATTAGTGTTGGTATTGTAAACTGGGGTAAACAAAATATTTTTTGGAAATGATGCAAAGGGGAATTGTTCTGCTCATGAAGAGAGACATAATGGGAGTTTCTTCATGAGAGGAAAGCATGTGGGGTTCAATATAAAGGTCCTCTAGGATCGTGGATGGGGAGTACAGGGACAGTGACAAAATGCTATGTAAAAGCCACCAATACCCACCTAGATCATTCCTCCCCCCTTATGAAGAAATGGTCCCTATTTCATTGAGTACCTCCATAATATGGGAAAACTTCCACTAAACTTGTTCCTAGGTGAGCCACTTTCCTTGGTGCAAAATCTAGCCCACTTTGAAAACCCGATATGATTGGATCCTCTCTTGGAAAGTGTGCTTAATTTGTGTGTCCATGATCAGTTCAGTCATGGCATGTTCAATGCAATCTATGTTGAGCTCTATTAGTGTCAACTGCTCAGTAACATCTGATGTGTCCAGTAATGGTGGAAAGTATGGCCGAGGAAAGGAGGAATGCTGAGCTCGAAAGCATTATCGACCACAATATCGGTGATGGTATAAGGCCCTTATCAAAGTGGTCAAAGCTTTCAATGGGCTCTAGTAAGATGTTCCTTATGCAAATGTAACCAATTTTTTTCACGCACTTAAACCTTATATGGCACCTGTGTATAAATTCCGACTATAGATCAACAGATTATGCAATATACTAAAACACAATACAAGATCTACTTCTACAACACTTTGCGGAAGATTAATCGAAATGAGAAAGATCAAGAGAACACAGATAACTGATAATGAGAAATCAACCGCACATAACACAAAAGAAATAACCCGGGGAAAGCCTTAGCCTAAAACCCCAATCTTTGTATTATCATACAAGTGGAAATCTTGTTTAAGTTACAAAAAGAATCAGCTCACAAGCCCTCCAAGCCTCCTATTTCCTTGTGCATTTTTTTTTGGGGTCCAGTGAAGCCACATGTGTGAATTGGCCTCATCACACTCACAAAACCTGAAGAAGTAACTGCGTAATCCTCAAGGAAAGAATTCCTTCTGCATGCAAGGGATATTCACAATGGAATATTCTAGAACTGATAGTACAGTGCCCCTACATCTGATCTCAACTGGGTCTCTGTTTGAACTAACATGCATGAGTTATTTATGAGAGAATATTCAGTGACCTGAAGTGCAATAGTTACATGCATGCAAGCATTAACTAACTGAACTTACATTAATTCAACAAATTGTTTGAATTAACTGGACTTGACTCAGTTAACTGAGCCAACTAATTAGAATTCAATATTACAACTCATACTTATCCCTTTAACTGATGGATAATTACTCAATTAATGGAGAAATTGTTGCATGTCGCCACATAGACTTCATGTTTGATTTTCTTTAACTAATTAACTCAAGATGAATTAATTAATTATTTTACAAACAACTGCTAAGATCAAATTCAAATTTTACTTCACTATTTTAGTTTAAGGACTGACTAAAATAGGAAGGTATCCCAAAATGCTATTTATAGAATGTTATTTTTAGCACTTCCATTTTTCATTCCTTGTTGCTATGTTCAACACTGGTTGAACTGCGATTTATAGCAGTGCTATTTTTAACATTTCTATTTTTAGCATTTCTTGTTGCTATTTTCAACACTCCCTCTCAACAAGAAAGGGATTATAAGTAACCCTAATCCTCTCTCTGTCGAAGTCGAACTTGCATTTTGACAATGCCTTCATCAAAATATCTGCATCTTGTTCCTTGTTCAAAACATACAGCAACAACATGATCCTCTTGACCACACAGTCTCAAGGATGGTGATACCGGATATCAATGTGCTTGAACTTGTCATGAAAAACTAGATTCTTAGAGAGTTTTGATACAACTCTAGTTATTGCAATAGATCATTGTAGGATCTATCCTCTAACCAAAAAAACCCACTACAATCTTCTGCATCCAAATGGCCTCACATACAGCCTGACTAGCAGCCATGTATTCAACCTTTGCTGAGCTAAGTGCAACTGATCTCTATTTCCTGCTGTACCAAGAAACTGCAGCTGAACCAATGTTGAAGATTCCTCTATAAGTGCTCTTATAGTCTAATGGACTCCCTGCCCAATCCACATCTGTGAAAACCTAAAGCTTCACTCTCTCTGTCCATTTGTACCACAATCTGAACTGAGATGTGCCTCTAAGGTATCTCAGCACATTTTTCGCTGCCTTCCAAAATAGCTTGGTAGGTTGAACCATAGCTTGACTCAGCTGGTTCAATGCAAAGCATAAGTTGGGTCGTGCGTTCACCAGATACATACGTGAACCCACCAGCTGCCGATAAATAGTAGTAGCTACTACCTCACCTGAAGCAACATCCTCCTTCCTCCAGTTCCTAGCTAGAGAAGTCTGCATGGGCTTGCACTTCTCCATGTGAAAGTGCCCGAGTATCTCATTGGCATACTTGCCTTGGGACAGAAATACTTCACCATATTTTTTCCACACCTCCATGCCTAGAAAGTAGTGCATAAGGCCCATGTCCTTCATCTCGAACTCTTTTGCAAGGTCCTCCTTGCAAGACTATATCAGCTAATCATCAACATAAAGAACAATGATCAATGGTTTACCTTCTACCATGATGTGGTAAAGGTTTGCATCTTCTTCACTCTTGGTGAAGCCCAAACCGGTGAAATAGCTGTCGATCCTGGTGTACCAAGCATGGGGTGCTTGCTTCAGCCCATACAAAGGCCTCTTGAGTCAGAACACATGCAACTCACAATCAAAGGTCTCGAAACCCTCTGGATGATCAATGTACACCTTCTCCTCAATCTTCCAATTGATGAATGTTGTCTTCACATCCATCTAGTGGATCTTCCACCCCATTTGAGCTGATAGTGCCAACATCGATCTAATCGATGAGTACCTTGCTGCAGGAGCAAAAGTCTCATCATAGTTGATCCCCTCGACCTGTGAGAAACCCCAGGAAACAAACCTTCCCTTATGTTTCTCAACATTGCCATCAACTACCTACTTTACCTTGTAAAGCCATCTGGAACTTACCATTTAATTTCCCTAAGGACTTGGGACAACATCCCACACATTGTTACGAATGATAGAGTTGTACACCTCTACCATTTCATCAACCCAGACTGGTTGCTGCACTGCCTCCTCGAATGAATAAGGTTCGGTATCTACACACTCCCCAAACAGGGCCATGTACCCAGTGTACCGCTTGGGCGACCTCCTCTGTCTGCACTGAGAAAATGGTTGTCCCACATTCTCCTTCACATCTAGCATCAACCTATCATCTTCCCTTGAGCGTTTCTGCCCATCTCTGGAAGTATCAGCATGAGTGGATGTCTCCACGCCCGGATCCTCCGCATGCGGCTACTTCACATCAATCTGAGGCTCCTACTCCTTAGGAACTAAAAGTTCCTCCTTTACATGCAACTTGAGCTCCCTCTTAAGTGAAACTTGCATGGCTTTCTACTCGTCGAACTTCAGATCCCTGCGTACCATAGTCCTCTGAGTGGAAGGAAGGTAAACCTGATAGTTGTGGGGTGTATCCGTGTACCCCACAAGTATTCCCAACTCAGCTGTTGGGTCTAGCTTCTTCTTGGCATCTTTGGTCACATTACAGTAAACTGATGATCCAAAGATTTGGAAGTTACTTACATCAGGTTGCTTCCAGGAATAGGCCTCCATAGGTGTCTTCATTCCCAATATATGGTGTAGGCTTCTGTTCTGTAAGTATACTGCTATATTACATGCCTCAGCCCATAAATGCAGTGGTAGGATTTGGTCATGCAACATCGATTGAGATGCTCCCACAATCGATTTGTTCTTCCTTTCATCCACCCCATTCTGCTATGGGTTATGGGGTGCCTTCAACTCCCATTTAATTCCTTCTGCAGTGCAGAAGTCTTTAAACTGTTGGGAGACATACTCTCCACCATTGTCGCTATGCAAGGCTTTTATTTTATTTCTAGATTCTTTCTCTGCCAAAGCTTTAAACTCACAAAACCTCAAGAAGATCTGATCCTTCTTTTGCATAAAGTATATCCATCATCTACGAGAAAAATCATCAATCAAAATAACATAGTACCTTTGTTTAGCGGTGGAGGCTGTAGAGAAAGGTCCACAAACATCTGAGTGAACTCGCTCCAGGATTGCTCCAGCTCTATTGTCTCAATCCAGAAAGGAAGATTTCTCATACTTACTGTTTGGTCAATTTAGTGGTCCTAAATTGATATATAAATTGTCAATACGGGAGTCGTAAACTGTTGAAGTGAAGTGCATTGTATATGCAAGATAACCGATTTCTTAATTCTTTGTCGTTTTTTTTGATTTTTGGTTTGTTTTTGGGTTTATCTTTTGTTGATTCCCTAATGTGAAATGGCAAAAGTCAAGTATGGATATAAGTGTTCAAGGCAATGGTGACCTCTAAAATAATTTCCAAACTTCAAAATTCTCAAAAAGGTTTTAAAACTTGCAGTGATGAAATCAATTCCTAAGAGAAAATAAAAATGTACCAAACAGTGAGCTCGTGACAATGAAGCCCAGTATCCTTGCTGCTGTATAAAAGAGAAAAAACTGAACTCAAAGCAATTCAAAAACTGTAAGCAAGGTAAACTAAATCATACTACTTCAACTCATATTCTGACCCCTCACCATTCGACTCACTCTGGCTATAGGAGGTAATCATAAACAAATTGAGTAATCTGATATCTTAATTGCATAAAATGAAACTAATATCAAACTACACATACATCCTTCAATCCCTCACCATTCGACTCACTCTAGCTATAGGAGGTAACTGAAAATGACATGAGTAATCTAATCACTAACTTGCAGAAAAATAAACTAAATCATATCACATCAACTCATATTCTGACACCTCACCATTCGACTCACTCTGGCTATAGGAGGTATTCATAAACAAATTGAGTAATTTGATTTCTAAATTTCATAAAAGTAAATGAGCAAAACAAAACTGAAAGAAATAAATAGTGATGGAATTAGAACTCAGAAAATAAATCAGCAGAAGGACAAGATGATTTTGTTGGCATTATGATTCTGGTATGGCTCTATGTTATAGATGTTGTACTTGATGGCAACTCACTCAAGTGGCAATGCTCTGTTCAGGCTCTCAAAATGTTGGAAATTAAGAGGTACACAGGTGAATGGTTCAAAAGGTGCAGACCCGCAGGTACGCCGGCCAGGAAGTGCATTCATACCCGCAGGTTACCCGTTCATGAGGTGTGGACCCCCAGTTCACTCACTTCAAGGCAGAGAAGCGCGCTCACGTGGGGTTTCTTATGTTTGGCCCGTGGTATTTAGCCCGCCGTTCTTGATTTTATGGTTTTGGCCCGTGGTATAGGATCTAATTTAGCCCCGGTTTGGATCCCTTGTATTGGTTATTGATGGTTTTGTACCATGGTGTGAATAAGGGCTTGACTATAAATAGGGAAGGAGATCACTTGGCTAACGTATCTTTGCAAATTGAATATCTTAAGATCTGAAACATTGGGTTATCGGTTTAAAAGCTTGATCTATATAAAAGTGAAGTTAAAAGTGAATCTATGAAGTGTGATCTCTCGGGCGCATGATCAGATCTGGGCATCTGACTGTCAGTGGCTCTTCGGAGGTTTGTTAATTCGGTCCAAATCAAAGGTCCGTAGGTGTTTCACGGTTTAGGTGCGGAGGACCGTAGCTCAGTGAAAGGTCCAGTGCGGTGGTACGCGGTTAACAGAAAGGCACAGTGCGGGGGATCGCAGTGCGATCGAAGACGCAGTGCGTAGATACAGTAGAGGTACGCGGTGTAACAGAAGGGCACAGCGTGGACGCACACAGAGAGACAGAAGAAGAAGTGCCGAACAAGATCAGAGGTACGCGGCGCGATAGAAGGAAGGCTTGCGGAGGTACATAGAAGTACGCAGCGCGATAGAAGGAACAGGTGCATTGGCACAGTAAATGTACGCAGAAAGGCAGTAGGTAATTTACGGTGATACGCAGGGAAGCAGAAGTCGCTCTACGTGGATACGCAGGGAAATAGAAGGCGGGGTGCGGAGTCACGTAGTCCAGATAAGGAAAAATTGCGGATCTGTCTTAAAACATTTATTGGTTATCTTTTATTTATTGCTGCAGAGTTCTGGGTTTATATTTCTGGTACTATCTTTCTGTTTACAACATTCTGAGAAGTTGGACGATTGCATAAGGAGTTTCGGTGATTTGCATGTACTTGTTGATTATTTGATTTTCTTGGATCCAGTTTGAAAATTTATGAAAAGTGGTCCTTGAAAGAAAAGAAGTAGGGGGTTGTAGCTCCCTTCCAGGAGAGACTGGAAAACGAGAGAGAATTGTAGCTCTCTGCAGGTTGTAGCCTGCGTACTGGTAAAGGACTACACCAGTACAAAATCATTGTAAAAGGAGTTTCTAATTGAAAGACGATAGAGACATATTGCAGTAGGTGGTTTTCACCCACATTGGGTTTCCACCTTATATCTGGTGTTCTTTGGTGTGACTATCTGTTTTTCTTGTTCATGCTCATTATTTTATGATACTGACATACAAAGTAATGATCAATATTTGAATAATTATTCAAAATATAAATAAGGAAGATATATTGAAAAGAATTTGATAATACTGATTCACCCGCCCTCTCAGTATTATTTCCAACAATTGGCATCAGAGCCGGTCCTTCAGAGAAGCTTGACCGCTTGAAGGAAGATCATTCATCATGAGCAACTACGAGAGGGAAGCATCAATCAGGCCACCAATTTTTGATGGGACAAACTTCAATTATTGGAAGGTAAGAGTTACTGCCTATCTTCAATCTCTTGGTACATAAGTTTGGGATATCATAGATACAGGCTACACTTTTCCTTCAGCTACTCCTACAGATCCAACCGAGAAGAAGAAATATGAAACAAATGCTAAAGCAGTTAATACTCTGCTGGGATGCTTATCTCAAACAGAACTCGTGAAGGTTATGCAATATAAATCCACAAAAGAAATACGGGACAAGATTGTCTTGAGCTACGAAGGAGATGAACAGGTAAAGCGTGCTAAACTTCAAACCCTCAGGATTCAGTATGAGAATCTCAGAATGTATAATGATGAAAGTGTGGCTAACTATTTCCTTCGGGTAGACGAGATTGTTAATTGCATGAAAAACTTGGGTGAAGAAATAAAAGAAGCTATTGTGGTTGAAAATTTTCTAAGATCATTGTCCCCCAAGTTTGAATCTAAAGTGTCTGCCATAGAAGAAAAGGAAAATCTACGAACTCTTACTATGTCTCAACTACACGGAATTCTAACTGCTTATGAAATGAGAAAAGGAGGTCCATCAGACAGGAGAGAATCTGCTTTTAAGGCTTCAGGCAAAGGAGACTACTATGAATCAAGTCACGTGCCAGAAGAAGAAGAAGAATCAAATTTTGTCAGAAATCTTCAACGGGGTACTGGAAGGTTCAGAGGTAAGTTACCGTTTAAATGTTTTTCTTGTGGAAGAGTAGGTCATTATGCTATGAAATGTCCTCATAAGGATAAGATTGACAAAGGAAAGGAACCTGCTAGATGGAACAAGAAACAGAATACAAATAAGAAAAGCTACTACAGTCATGAAGACAGTGATGGTCTATCAAATAGTGATGAAGGTGAACGAGGTAATGACTATAAACTTTTAATGGCATTTGAAGATGATGATTACATGGATGCTATAGATGTGGATAGTTTTTATGAAGAGATTTCTAGACTCAAGACATGTATAGAAGAAAAGAATATGATCATTGATACTCTACAATTTCAAATTGATGAAAAAGAAAAATATCTTGAAAAGTTAGAAGGTGAAATTGTTGGCCTTAGAAAAGAAATTGAGAAAACAAAGGTTATTAATCTTAAGTTTGTCAAAGGATCTGAAACTCTGGATGAGATCATCAATGTACAACGTTCTCCACTAAACAAGATAGGTCTGGGGTATAATGGAGAAACATCTCAAGCATCCACCTCAAAGAGTTATCTTGATGCAGGAAGAAGAAATGAGCAAAAGCACAATGGAGATCACCAGGTAAAGCAGGGATGAATTACATCAAGAATGAACAAAGACTATCAGGTAAACCAGGGGCAATCTGTCTTAAGGGTGAACAAAAGCTACAACCAGCCACAAGTAAAATCTTCTCAATTTGCTTCAAGAATGGATGAAAATAGAAGTTACAATCATTTGGCCGGTAGATTTGATAATCGCAGAAGTTTCTTCAACGGGCAATGTTTCTCTTGCCATAACTTTGGTCACAAAGTAGCTCAATGTGTTGCATATAAAACAATCATGACTAGAGAAGCTCAAAAACAAAGACGTATGATCGGGATTACAAAAAGGACCTATAACAACTTTTCGGCTCTTGAAAATGAAGTTGAATGTTCTATTTGCAATAACTTTGGTCATGAAGATTCGGAATGCAGGAGCAGGTTTCAGCAGACAAAGGAACAAGCCTCAAGCACCAGAACATGGAGAATAAAGGAACCACAAACAGAAATATGTGGGATAGCATTTTATGCAGAGGGAAAAGAAAATCTATGGTACATCGACAGTGGATATTCGAAGCATATGACAGGTGATAAAGAAAAACTTGAATCATATTCTGCTTTAGAAAAGGGAAAGAAAGTTTCTTTTGGAAATGATACTCCTGCAGCTATAAAAGGAAAAGGGACGGCTCAGTTAAAGGAAAAGGTCAAAGCTAGAAATGTTTTGTATGTTGATGGATTGAAGCATAATCTTCTGAGTGTCAGCCAGATGTGTGATCAAGGAACCGAGGTAATATTTAGATCAAATGAATGTCGTGTTCGTGATCTTAATACAGGTGAAACAGTGATCAAGGGTAGAAGAACTCCAAATAATCTATACATATTTGAAGAAGGACAACAACAATTCTATTTGAGCAAGGATGATGAACATTGGTTATGGCACCGGAGGTTGGGGCATCTATGCTTTTCAAAAATAAGGAAAGTATGCAAATATCAGGCTGTTCGTGGTCTTCCAGATATCAAAATTCTAGACAACACCATATGTAAATCTTGTCAGTTTGGAAAGCAAACCAGAACTAACTTTCCGGAGAAGGAAGGATCAGCTAGCATGCCTCTTGAGCTAGTCCATACAGATGTATGTGGTCCATTTAGGAAAAGGACACCTCGAGGAGAAGAATGCTTGATTTTATTCATTGATGATTTCTCCAGGTTTGTTTGGTTAGGACTTATGAAGCACAAAGACGAAGCATTCGAAAAATTCAAATCCTTCAAAGCCTCGGTTGAAAATGAATCAGGTTACAAAATTAAGTGCCTCAGGTCCGACAGAGGTGGGGAGTTTACATCAAATGAATTTTTCGATTTCTGTGAAGAACATGGGATAAGAAGAGAATTATCTACAGCTAGAACTCCTCAGCAAAATGGAGTGGTGGAAAGGATGAACAGAACAGTCCAACAAATGGCTCGTGCTATGCTTGATGAGTCTGGAACTCTGACAACTTTCTGGGGTGAAGCTGCATATGCTGCAGTTGTTATTCTCAACAAAACAAATGTCCGAGTGAACAACACTCAAACTCCTCATGAGCTCTGGTATGGTGAGACTCCTTCGGTAAAGCACTTCAAAATCTTTGGGAGAAAATGTTATATTAAGAATACTGATGAGCAACTTGGCAAACTTGAACCTAGAGCAGATGAAGGCATTCTTCTTGGTTATTCTCCACACAGCAAAGCTTATAAGTGCTACAATAAAAGACTTGGAAGAATTGTTGACAGCATTGATGTAGTGGTTGATGAAAAGGGATACATTCCTAGGCAAGTAAATCATGAAAATATCGAAGAAGATGAAGACTACCCTCAAAGACAGAATGATGAAGAAGAAGAATCTCAAGAAACACCAGAGGAATAGATAAGGATAGAAGAAAAGACTCCATCCAGGTATGTTCAAAGGAATCATCCAGAATCTCAGATTTTGGGGCAGAAAGAAGTAGGTGTACAAACAAGAAGAACAATTACAGAAGCTTCAAGCTATTTGGCATTACTCTCTTCCACTGAACCACAAAATGTGAAAGAAGCATGCAAAGATGAATGTTGGGTCAAAGCAATGGATGAAGAACTTGAGCAGATCGAAAAGAAAAACACTTGGGAGTTGGTTCCTAGACCAAAGGATAAGAATGTTATAGGGAAAAAATGGGTCTTCAGAAATAAGTTGAATGAAAATGGGGAAGTAATTAGAAACAAGGCCAAACTTGTTTGTAAAGGGTATGTGCAGCAAGAAGGAATAGATTTTGAAGAAACTTTTGCTCCTGTTGCAAGACTTGAGGCCATCCGAATGTTCCTTGCTCTCTCAAGCTTTCAAAAGTTCAAAGTATTTCAAATGGACGTGAAATCAACCTTTCTGAATGGAGACTTAGAAGAAGAAGTATACATTGAGCAGCCAGATGGTTCCATTCTTGGAAATGATCCAAATCTTGTATGCAGACTAAAGAAGGCTCTCTATGGTCTTAAACAAGCTCCAAGGGCTTGGTACTATCGGTTGGAAAAATATCTTCATCAACAAGGTTTTTCAAAAGGATCAGCAGACAACAATCTTTATATAAAAATTGAAAGTGACAAATTGCTAATACTTATTGTGTGTAGATGACATTATCTTTGGTAGCAATGAAGAATCTATGAGTCAAAGCTTTGCCTCAGTGATGCAGAAAGAATTCGAAATGTCCTTACTTGGAGAATTGACATATTTTCTTGGTTTGAAAATCCAACAAAAGGAAGAAGGGATCTTCTTATCTAAAACCAAGTATCTCAAGCAGATTTTAAAGAAATATGGCATGGAAGATAAAAAACCAGTATGTACACCCATGGTCATAGGATGTAGCCTTAGTGCAAATGATGAATCAGCAACAGTGCATCAACCAACCTACAGGTCTATGATTGGAAGTTTACTTTATTTGACAGGTACCCAACCAGACATCATGCATGCAGTGGGAATAGTTGGAAGATTTCAGGCAAATCCAAAGGAAACTCATCTTCAGGCAGTGAAGAGAATTTTCAAATATCTTCAAGGGACTCAAAATTATGGCTTATGGTATCCTAGAGATACAGATCTCACACTTCATGCTTATACAGATGCATATTGGGCCGGAAGCGTGGCTGACAGGAATAGCACAAGTGGTGGTGTATTCTTTATGGGTTCCAGATTAGTATCTTGGTTCAGCAAGAAACTGAGTTCGATTGCCTTGTCTACAGCTGAAGCGGAGTATGTTGCTGCTGCATCTTGCTGTACTCAACTCCATTGGATGATGCAGACCTTGCAGTATTTTCAAATCACTTGTATACCACCCATCTCCATCTTATGTGATAATACAAGTGCAATCAGCATTTCAAAGAACCCAGTCATGCATTCAAAGACCAAGCACATACCGATCAAGTATCATTTTCTCTGGGAACAAGCACTTCAACAAAAGGTCAAGTTGGAGTATGTTCCTTCTAAGGAACAAGTTGCTGATATACTCACCAAACCATTGCCCAGGGAGACCTTTGAATACCTCAGGCAAAAGCTGGGGGTTGTTGATGCATCATCTTGTTGTTGAATCTCTTCTGATTGTTAGTTGTATGCAAGGTTCATCTGGGGTATATGCGTACATATGCTGGGTTGCAGATTGGTTGAAGATCGAATTGCATAGGTTCAGGGGGAGCATATAATGCATTGTTGGCATTATGGAGGTAACACAGAAGGAGATCATGGATGCTGGTCTGAATATTGCTGCAATATGTCTCTATCTCTTTCATGGTCATTTATGGTGTTTGGTGGATTATGGTGCTTCTTTTTAGATCTGGTTTATAGTCAGGGGGAGCATGTTCTTAGGGGGAGCATAACCCTTTGCCCTTGATGTCAAAGGGGGAGAATGAATTTGAGGATCTTGAGGTTGCCATCAAGTCCAAAGGGGGAGAATGAATTTGAGGATCTTGAGGTTGCCATCAAGTCCAAAGGGGGAGATTGTTGGCATTATGATTCTGGTATGGCTCTATGTTACAGATGTTGTACTTGATGGCAACTCACTCAAGTGGCAATGCTCTGTTCAGGCTCTCAAAATGTTGGAAATTAAGAGGTATGTAGGTGAATGGTTCAAAAGGTGAGGACCCGCAGGTATGTCGGCCAGGAAGTGTGTTCATACCCGCAGGTTACCCGTTCATGAGGTGCGGACCCCCAGTTCACTCACTTCAAGGCAGAGAAGCGCACTCACGTGGGGTTTCTTATGTTTGGCCCGTGGTATTTAGCCCGTCGTTCTTGATTTTATGGTTTTGGCCCGTGGTATAGGATCTAATTTAGCCCCGTTTTTGGATCCCTTGTATTGGTTATTGATGGTTTTGTCCCATGGTGTGAATAAGGGCTTGACTATAAATAGGGAAGGAGATCACTTGGCTAACATATCTTTGCAAATTGAATATCTTAAGATCTGAAACATTGGGTTATCGGTTTAAAAGCTTGATCTATATAAAAGTGAAGTTAAAAGTGAATCTATGAAGTGTGATCTCTCGGGCGCATGATCAGATCTGGGCATCTGACTGTCAGTGGCTCTTCGTAGGTTTGTTAATTCGGTTCAAATCAAAGGTCCGCAGGTATTTCACGGTTCAGGTGCGGAGGACCGTAGCTCGGTGAAAGGTCCAGTGCGGTGGTACACGGTTAACAGAAAGGCACAGTGCGGGGGATCGCAGTGCAATCGAAGAAGCAGTGCGTAGATACAGTAGAGGTACGTGGCGCAACAGAAGGGGACAGTGCGGACACATGCAGAGAGACAGAAGAAGAAGTGAGGAACAAGATCAGAGGTATGCGGCGCGATAGAAGGAAAGCCTGCGGAGGTACATAGAAGTACGCAACGCGATAGAAGGAACAGGTGCGTTGGCACAGTAATAAATGTACGCAGAAAGGCAGTAGGTGATTTGCGGTGATATGCATGGAAGCAGAAGTCGCTCTGCATGGATACGCAGGGAAACAGAAGGCGGGGTGCGGAGTCACGCAGTCCAGATAAGGAAAAACTGCAGATCTGTCTTAAAACATTTATTGGTTATCTTTTATTTATTGCTGCAGAGTTCTAGGTTTATATTTTTGGTACTATCTTTTTGTTTACAACATTCTGAGAAGTTGGGTGATTGCATAAGGAGTTTCGGTGATTTGCATGTACTTGTTGATTATTTGATTTTCTTGGATCCATTTTGAAAATTTATGAAAAGTGGTCCTTGAAAGAAAAGAAGTAGGGGGTTGTAGCTCCCTTCCAAGAGAGACTGGAAAACGAGAGAGAATTGTAGCTCTCTGCAGGTTGTAGCCTGCGTACTGGTAAAGGACTGCACCAGTACAAAATCATTGTAAAATGAGTTTCTAATTGAAAGAAGATAGAGACATATTGCAGAAGATGGTTTTCACCCACATTGGGTTTCCACCTTATATCTGGTGTTCTTTGGTGTGACTATCTATTTTTCTTGTTCATGCTCATTATTTTATGACACTGACATACAAAGTAATGATCAATATTTGAAGAATTATTCCAAATATAAATAAGGAAGATATATTGAAAAGAATTTGATAATACTGATTCACCCCCCTCTCAGTATTATTTCCAACAGATTTCATGTCATTAGTCATTAAAAATCTATGTAAAATTGCTCGGGATGTCTATAAGAACCTGAAAGAAAAACACTGATCAGTTCACAATCATTAGAAAGCATAAAAGAAAATATGGACAACAGTTAACATGAATATCAAAAACAATGTAATATATACAAGCAAATGATTATGGCAACAGTAACATAAAGGAAGGAAGCAAGAAACTATACAGTAGTAACAGAGCCTTGGTGTATAGGGGCCCTCTGCAACCTTGGCCAATCAGCAGTCAGTCACAAATTGAACTTAAGAACACTGTCTTCTCATATATTAAAATGCAGTCATAATATAAAGATAGAGGACGGCACAGTGGGCTCATAAAACAATCAAAATTACATATATCAAGCTAACTAAAAATCATATGATAATGCGTTATTTATAACTGAGGATGCTACAACTACTTCCTAAATTCGATGCTGCTAAACAGACACGTGAATAACCACGTCCGGAGATCTAGCAATGTGGTAGCCGTGACAATTAAATCCAAGGAGTGGTGGCTGTTGGATTTGGGTTCACAGAGCAGTCCACAGGTGTTAGCACACCTCCTGAGATTGAGGAATTTGCCACGCAAGTCTTCACGTGGTGAAAAACAGAGTCCCACCACCGTAAAACTCTTAGGTTGACCACCGCTTTGACTGTCCTTGACCATGGCCTTTTGTGAGTGATTCGGCTGAACCAAAGGGACACGTTCCATGTCCACATAATTTTCATCTTGCCCATGTGTCCAGATTCTCCAGTAGACACCTATAACATATACTTCAACAAAAATACTGCGGAAAGTTGAGCTAGCTGCGGAAACTGACAAGATTTCGCAGCTGAGTGAGAAAAAATCTAGATCAAACATCAGTCATAAGACATAGTTAGGAAACCATTTTATAAGCTCTTTTTAAACTAATATGCAATGATTTGATAGCTTGGTGGTTCAAGTAACTAGAAAAGAAGGTTAAAATGGTGTATAGGGAAGATGTGAGTTTGGGACTCAACATACCCCCTTTAGTCCATATGTTCTGAAGCCTCTACTAGTACATCCAGTCCTCTTCTCTTCTTTTTTGGTGCTACCACCATCTTGGGTTTCCTTATCAAACATCTGAATTTGAGATTGATTAATTCCCTGCTCAACTTTCTGCACTTTTTCTTTAGTTTCTTGTTGTTCTTCTGCCATAGTCCCAAATGTAGCATAGTATTATCATGAATGATTTTGTCCACTTTGCTCTGCTCCTTTAATGCTTCATTTTCTTGTTTAATGTGCCTGTTTAGAACTTCTAATTCAAACACTTCTTGTTTTAAGGATTTGACTTGTGCATCTTGTGTTATGTGGGGCAGAGTGGACGATGTATTCGGGCTTGCAGCTGCCTTTTCTAAGGATTCGAGGTAATCATACACCTCCTGCTGACTTGGATCTATTTCGGGTGTTTTCCTTGGATTGACTTCAAAGTCTTGTTGAGGAGGAGGACTGCTTTCTAGTTCTGGCTGAGAAGGACTTATATCAATATCTGGAGGACTAGTTTCAATATTGGCTGAGGATGAGGTGGACTACGGCCAGCTGGAGGTTTTTTGAGTGTTTCCCCACCCAATTCGATGAAGTGGGGTCCTTTTACTTGTATTTTCCTCCCCTTTCCTCTAAGCCTGCTGCTTCTTCTTAAATACTGTGGGCTAGTACTCCCTTCTTCCATGCTCTGTTTTCCTTTTTCCTTCTTTTTGGCTGTAACAGCTTGTTTTTGAAGATGCACTAGTCTCTCAGACAATGTTTGATAGTCTTCCTCTATAGATGGCTCTGGTGATTGGTAGACTTCTTCTATGTTCCTTTTTCCTTTCAATTTCCTCTGTTTTCTGTCCTTAGTTCTTTCCTCCTTTTCTTTTTGACCAACTTCTTTAGTTTTGATAATAGGAGAATCTTGGATTATGGAACTCTTTTCTTTTCTCCTACTCCTTCTTGGTGTCTTTGGTGTACTGCTTTCAGGTGCCTCAGATGGCTCTTGAAAGTAATTTCTTACTAAGAACCGTTCCCAGGTATCTTTGTTTTTCTTCAGTTGGTCTTCAATGAGAATCCTTACAAGTCCATGATGATATAAATGAGGTTCTATGTCTCCTATGTTCTTTTGGACTGTGGTGCTCATCTTTTTCAAACTCAGCAGTAAGAAATAAGGTAGATTAAGGGTTTGACTCTCTAAGAAATTCATCAATAACCTAGCATGATACATGTACATTGCTCCAAAGCATCCTTCGCAAGTGATAAACTTTTGAATGATTAAAAGTAAGTTGGCCCATTCTTCTTTTAGTGCATGAACAAGAATTCCTTTTGTAAATACATTAACGTCCATACTTGGGTTACGTAATATGATTCTCCATGCCTGCTCATCCACAGTTTTGTTTTTAAACCAATGCTCACCTTCTTGGGGCAAGTCTGTGGCAGCTGCTATTGATGCTTCAGTGACCGTGAACTTCAGGTCTCCAATTTCCACCATCTGGCCATTGAAAGACTATGCAAAGGATTTTGTTACCTCCATATTATGGCCTTTAAATTTTTGAATAAAGTGTAGCCATTTTTCTTTCTTCAACAAATCTTTTACTTGAGGGTAACCTTCTAAATACTTAGGTTCTTCCGGTTCTACCCTTAGTAATCGTCCCATCCTTTCGTCTGTTTTGAAATTCAACTGAAATTCAACTGCGTGTGAGGGTTTAGCAGAGGTAAGATGGCTAGGTTGTAGGGTTTATGGCAAAAAATGCAGTGGCTGCAATTGGAAGATGGATAACAGGTAATGGGAGTGTTTAGGAACTACAAGTGGAAACAGAGGATGAGCAGCCAAGGTGAGTTCACAAAATGAAGTGCAGACATATGTGAATGAGGTGGCTTTAACAGAATGGCAGGGTAATGGAGTGAAGTCGGAATTTTGAATTGAATGACTGTGTACGAGATGTTACACATTTATGGAATGGCTGCGAAAAATGCGGTGGAGAGGAGCCGTAATGAAATAGGTCACATCTCATGATTACAAGTGGAGTATGAAAGTGCAGTCATCTACGAGTTAAACCCGAAATTTAATCATGAGACCGTTTAGGGAATAAATGCATGGTTTATGGAATAATGTCGTGGAATGGTAATGGGTAATGGAGATATCATGATAATCATTGCACATAGTGGAGCTTTAAGGTTTAATAACTATGCAAAATTGTGCCTTTGATTGCTATTTGAAAGAAATTTTTGCTCATACCTTGGAATCCTTGTAATTTGTTGTCCATTAGCCTTTAATCAACTGCTCCTTATTGATGTCTATAGATGCTCCATGTCTTCATAGAATATGCTCAGTCACACCTGCATTTTTATGATTATTGCACTAAAGTTTTGACTGTAAATTTGAAAAATAGAGTGGTGGCTGCGGAAACTGCTTCTGGCTGCGGAAATTGATTCCAGCTGCGGAAACTGACACAACACCCACTTGGCTGAATAAAGATAGTTAGATAATAACTAACTGAATGGAAATGGTCATGAAAGAGACATTTATTGATGAAATGGAATGAGATGGATGAGATGAAGTGAAGTGGAGTGAAATGAAAATGAAATGGAGATGAAGTAGGATGGCAATGAAGTGAAGTGAAAATGGAAAAAGGAGAGATTTTTTTTTGGAAAATATAGAGTGTTAGGTGTCCCTGATTTTCACTCTACATTTTCTGTATAAGACTACCAATCAGTGATTGGTTTTCAGGCTTAGACAATTTATTTATTTATTATTATTTTTTTTTAAGAACAAAAAGGAACAAAAGCTAGGCTGGTGGGGAAGAAGGATTCTTCTTCACCAGCCTTATTGCAGAATTTTCTTGAAACATTTTGACAAATTCATCTTTTGAGAGTGGCTTATGATAAATTTTCAATCTGTGGCCATTCATAATAAGAAGAGTTTGAAATTCATCAATGGTCTTAATTCTTACCGCTCCATTGCTAAAGACTTTGTCAATCTCATATGGCCCAAGCCAATGGGTCTCAAATTTACTTTTGAAGTCTTTAAACTTGGAATCAAATAGTAATGCCCAATCTCCCTCTTGAAACTTTTTCTCTTTGATGTATCTGTCATGCCACTTAGCTTTTTGATGTTGAACTAGATCTGTTCTTAGGATTTCTTCTTGTCTGATTTCATCTAGCTCATTCAGTTGCTCCATTCTGTGCTTTTGGGCTTTTGATAGATCCATCCCCAACTAAACTGCCATCTTGAAAGTTTTGACTTGAAACTCAATGGGGAGCAGGACTTCTTTTCCATAAACAAGTTCATAGGGAGAATGTCCTGTTGTATTCCTACATGTAGTTCTGTAGGCCCATAAGGCTTCAGGAAGCCTTTCTGCCCAATCTCTTTTGTGTAGATGAACAATTTTGGTGATGATGCTTTCAATAACTTTGTTTGTAGACTCCACTTGGCCATTTTCTTGCGGATGGTAAGGAGTAGATTTTCTGTGCTTGATTTTGTATTCTTCCATCATCTTCTCCATCCTATTGGATGTAAATTGACTTCCCTGATCTGTCACAATTTCTCTTGGGACACCAAAGCGAGTAAAAATATCCTCATAAGGAAAATTAACAACTGAATTTTCAGTAGCAAAAAGTAATTCTTTGGCTTCTACCCATTTAGTGACATAATCAGTGAATACCAATATATACTTCTTCTGTTTAGATGGTGGATTAATGGGTCCAATGAAATCTAAAGCCCATTTTTCAAAGGGTTCGATGAGTACCTATGGTTGTAATGGCATTTCATTTGAAAGAGTCGGTTTCCCTACTCTTTGGCAGCTGTCACACCTTCTGGCATATTCTTTTGTATCTTTGAAGAGGGAAGGCCAATAATATCCTAAAGAAAGGATTTTATAGGCCGTCCTTTTGTCAGCAAAGTGTCCACCGCATGGTTCATCATGACATGCCTTAAGGATGTCAGGCATTTCATCTTCCCTAAGACATCTTCTGATCACACAATCTAGACCTGTTTTAAAAATTTCGTTAGAAATCCATGAATATTTTGAACTCTCCTGAATAATTCTTCCTTTTTCACTAGGAGATAAATGTGGAGGTAGCTTCCCTGTAACAAAATAGTTAGCGATATTTGCATACCAAGGAGTCTTAGTAGTTACTGCAAATAAATATTCATCTGGAAACTTATCCTCTACAGGAGAATCTTCGTTAGTATTTTGGATCCTAGACAAGAAATCAGCTACTGTATTTTGTTTCCCTGGTCTATCCAACACAGTAATATTGAATTCCTGTAAAAGTAAGAGCCATATTGTAACTTTTCCATTAGTAACAGGTTTGTTCATTAGATATCTAGTTTCTGAATGATTAGTATGGACAAAAGTTTCATAGCCTATTATATAATGTCTAAACTTATTGATTGCATGAACAACTAAGAACTCTTTTTCAGTCACAGTATAGTTCAACTCAGTGGGAGTCAAATTTGTACTGGTATAGTAAATGTCATAAGGAAATAAATCCTTTTGACCCAACATAGCTCCTAGAGCTGTATCTAAAGCATCTGTAGAAATATGGAAAGGAAGTTTCCAATTTGGTCCTCTCAAAATGGGTGCTTCAGATATTCTTGCTTTCAAAGTTTCAAATGCTGATTGACAATCAGGATCCCATTTGAGTTCACAGTCTTTTGTAAGTAATTTGAAGAGTGGAGATGCTATTTTGGTGAAGTTTTCTATAAATGTTCTATAGTACCCAGTAAATCCCAGAAAACTTCTAACATCTTTTTGACAATTTGGAATAGGTAGCTTGGAGATGACTTCAACTTTTGATCTATCAACTTTAATCCCATCCCCTGAAATATGATGTCCCAAAACAATACCTTCAGTAAACATCATGAAGCATTTTTCATGACTCAGTGAAAGGTTTGTTTCTTTACACCTTATAATGACTTTTTCCAAATTCTCTAAAGCCTCTTCAAATGAATCACCATAAACTGTAAAATCATCCATATAAACCTCTACACAATCATGGACTAGATCAGAAAAGATTCCTAGTACTGCCCTTTGAAATGTTGCGAGTGCATTACATAGTCTAAAAGGAAGCACTCAGTAAGCAAAAGTTCCCCATGGATAGGTAAATGTGGTCTTATCTTGATCTTCAGGTGCTACCTGAATTTAATTATAGCCACTAAAACCATCCAAAAATGAAAAGTACTTTTTGCCTGCTAGAGTATCTAATACCTGATCGATAAAGGGTAAAGGAAAGTGATCCTTCAAAGTTGCTTTATTCAATTCCCTGTAATCAATGCATACCCTCCATTTACCATTCTTTTTAGGTACTATAACCAAAGGAGAAACCCATCAGCTATCTGAAATTGGATAAATGAAGCTTACATTGAGTAATTTTTGGAGCTCTTCTTTCACTATCTACCTAAAGTTTGGATTCATCCTTCTCTGAGGTTGTCTGATTGGTCTACTGTTTTCCTCGATGTAGATGTGATGAATGCAAGTCTTAGGGTCAATACCTTTCATATCAGTATACTCCCATGCAAATGCAGTAGAATGTTTTTGCAAGATTTTGGTTAGCTCTCCCTGTTGTCATTTTTCCAAGTTTTTGTTGATATTCAATGTTTTACTTGGAAAGATCTCAATGGTGGAACTACCAAACTCGTCCATAGAGTAAAGAGACATTTGTCTAGATGATAGATACTCAATGTCAGAATCTAACTGAAATTATGTGTGGTCATATTCTGAAGATGTTTCAAAATTTTCTAATGTATTCAGAATTTGACTATCTTCACTGATTTCAGAAATGGTAAAGATAGGTTGTATAATGTCCTCATCATCGACCCATTCATTATCTCCTACTTCTGTAATTGCTTTTGCTGGAGGATACAGATTGAATTTCTTTGTCGAATTACCATCAGAAATATACATATCCCCAGATCTACAACTGATAAAAGCATCAGCTATGGCTAGCCAAGGTCTTCCTAAGATGAGTGGGTGCCCTCCTAGATTACTCTTGGGAGTTAAAATCATGAAATCTACTGGATATTCCCAAGAATCTAAGGAGGCCGAAATGTCTAATACACCGTCTGGTTTGATAATTGATCGATCTGCAAGTTGCAGTAAGGTAGGTGTAAAAAGAATATTAGGAAGTTTTAGCTGTTCCATAGTCTGTCTACTCATAATGTTGATAGCAACCCCTAAATCAATCAAAGCATTTCGAATTTCTACCCCATTGATATGTGTTTTGACAATTGGACTACCGGGATCTACATACTTCTGCATGATAATTTTTCCCACCATGATATCTGCAATTTTTCCTACCAGGTGGATTCTTCTTGTATCTCTTGGTTTCCTTCCTGGTCTTTTGAGACTCAACTGCTTTATTGTTTTTGCTAGAATAGGAATTTCTCTAATGGCTTGCAACAAGGGAATCTTGATACATACATTCTTTAATTCATCTAGGAAATCATAGTCAGGCAACAAGATTTGTTTTTCCACTCCTTTATATTTTTGTAATCTTTCAGGAAAAGGAGGTGTGGATGAAGATGTAGGTTGCTCAACTATAGGAGTTGTGGGGGTTGACTCTTTTTCTTTTCTTTTTTGAGTGCTTGGGTTTTGAAGAGATGCTTCAAAACCTTTATTGGCTTCAAGAAAATCTTCCTCATAAATGCTTTGCTTTTGAGCATCTATAGAAGGCTTGTCTAAAACTCTACCAGATCGAAGTTGTACATCATTGATAGGAACAATCATATAGGTAGGAAATTCTTGTCCTTCTACCATGTAAGCATTTTGAGGGTTTTTATTATTGGGGTTTGGAAATGGCTGGGAAGGTAGTTAATTTGTCTTTTGTTGGAATGGAAGCAAGAGTTGAGAATTTGGATTCTGTTGAGAAGGTTGTTATTGTTGTGGAAATGGCAATGAAAGTTGTGGATTTTGATTTGGAAGTTGTGGAGCTTGTTGATTTTGAAAAGATGGAGGATATTGATAAAATTGAGCAAATCTCCCATAAGGATTTTGCATACCTTGTACCCATGATTGAAATGGATTTTGAGGTTGGGACCAAGGTTGTTGCCAAGGATTCCAATTTGGTGGGGGTTGAAAGTTCGTGGGGTTGTTAAACCCTTGATTTTGTTGCCCCTGCCAAGGTCTCCTTGAAATAAAACAGAGAGAATCAATTGAATTTGGATCTTCTTGAAAGACATCTTTGAGCCCAGGAATTGAAGGACAATCCTTGGTCTCATGGCTTTCTGAACAAATCACACATGTTTCTACAACTTTTGCATCTAAGGGGCATTCCCTTAGAGCATGTTTCTTTCTACATTTCGTAAAAAAGGTGGCCAAAGCTTTAGCTTCTGCTTTCTGCTTGTTTTGTATCTTAAGGGTGTCTTGTTGCTCACTAAGACTCCCTAAAATATCAGTTTTGAACTCATCAAGCATGTTGCCAATCTCAGCCCTACTTACTTATCCAGTTGCAGATTTGTTTACTCTAATGAGAGAAGGATCTCTAGGCCCTTTTCCAGTTTTAGATTTTCCCCTTGAGAGATGGACACATAGCTCTACTATATCATGAAGTGGAAGTTGAGATATGTCTTCTTTTCCATCATGTTCAAAATATCTATCCATTCATCTCTAATGGCTTTTAATAGAAGGGCTTTCAAGGTTTCCTTATCTAAGTTATTCATTTTTGCTCTTTTCAGATTGTATTGAAATCTTTCAAGTAAATCCTCCAAGTTTTCATCTCCTTTTTGCACCATTTTGAATACCTCATCCTTATGATTGGTGGGCATACAATAGTCCAGGTATTTATCCAAAAATGTTTGTTTCATATCATTCCCAGTCTTAATAGATTGAGTGACTAATCCCATGAACCATTTTAGAGCAGTTCCCTTCAATGTTGAAGGAAACAATTTGAGTTTTTGAGAGTATTCCATATAATCATAAGTTCGGCACACGACTTCAAACTCAAATAGAAATGTTTCAGGATCCTCACTTCGCAACCCATAAAAGTTTGGGAGGACAGATGGTGAGATGTTTTCATTGTTGTTCGAGATTCTTCATCAACTATAGGAAATCCAAATGAGTTATCTCCATCCCTATTTCCCCCATTGTTACTTCTACCTCCTCCATTGTTTCCTCCTCCTATACCTCTACCTCTACCTCTTCCAAATCCGTTTACTACTTCCTCCGTCATGATATTTTTCTCAGAGATTTCAGAGTCCTTTGGTTCTTCTACCAATGGCGAACGGGGAGGAATTTCTCCCTCTTCTTCTTCAGGTGATTCTACTTCCTCAATTACAATGTGTTTTCCTGTAGAAGTAAATAAAGGGTCCTTTCCTAACTCAGATTCAATGGATAGTGTGGGAGAGTCTCCTAATTCAGCTACTGCCTCTTGAATTCCAGGAATCCTAAGGCTAGGAGTGTGAGTTGGAGATGATGGAGGTGTATCTTTTCTATACCTTGAAGAAGATGGAGTTGTTAAAATCGAACTCTTGGCCCTAGCTATAAACCTTCCCTTAGAATCTCTTGCTCTATGCATGTCATTTTTTTTTATTTTTCTTCAAGTCGGGCTAATAATTCTCTTTTTGATCTTCCAGGTCACTCTAGGTGCAAGAAGAGAACATACTCAAGAAATTATTAAACCAATAACTCTCTTTTCTGATCCTCCAGGTCACACTAGGTGCAAGAGGAGAGCATACTTTGAGAAGTTATCAATTTTTACCTTCCTTGAAATTGTCTTGCTTTTTTTTTTTAAGAAATTGGCTATCTAGTTTCACTTCCCCGACAACGGCAGCAAAATGTTTGGTCAATTTAGTGTGTCCTAAATTGCTATATAAATTGTCAATCTGGGAGTCGTAAACTGTTGAAGTGAAGTGCACTGTATATGCAAGATAACCGATTTCTTAATTCTTTGTCATTTTTTTGATTTTTGGTTTGTTTTTGGGTTTATCTTTTGTTGATTCCCTAACGTGAAATGGAAAAAGTAAAGTATGGATATAAGTGTTCAAGGAAATGGTGACCTATAAAATAATTTCCAAACTTCAAAATTCTCAAAAAGGTTTTAAAACTTGCAGTGATGAAATCAATTCCGAAGAGAAAATAAAAATGTACCAAACAGTGAGCTCGTGACAATGAAGCCCAGTATCCTTGCTGCTATATAAAAAGAGAAAAAATTGAACTCAAAGCAATTCAAAAACTGTAAGCAAAGTAAACTAAATCATACTACTTCAACTCATATTCTGACCCCTCACCATTCGACTCGCTCTGGCTATAGGAGGTAATCATAAACAAATTGAGTAATCTGATATCTAAATTGCATAAAATGAAACTAAGATCAAACTACACATTCATCCTTCAATCCCTCACGATTCAACTCGCTTTGGCTATAGGAGGTAACTGAAAATGACATGAGTAATCTAATCACTAACTTGCAGAAAAATAAACTAAATCATATCACATCAACTCATATTCTAACCCCTCACCATTCGACTCGCTTTGGCTATAGGAGGTAATCATAAACAAATTGAGTAATCTGATTTCTAAATTGCATAAAAGTAAATGAGAAAAACAAAACTGAAAGAAATAAACAGTGTTGGAATTAGAACTCAGAAAATAAATCAGCAGAAAGACAAGATGATTTCATGTCATTAGTCATTAAAAAGCTATGTGAAATTTCCCGGGCTGTCTACAAGAACCTGAAAGAAAAACACTGATAAGTTAACAATCATTAGAAAGCATTAAAGAAAATATGGATAGAAGTTAACATGAATATCAAAAATAGTGTAGTATATACAAGCAAACGATTATGGCAACAGTAACATAAAGGAAGGAAGCAAGAAACTATACAGTAGTTATAGAGCCTTGGTGTACAGGGGCCCTTTGCAACCTCGGCCAATCAACAGTCAATCACAAATTGAACTTAAGAACACTGTCTTCTCATATATTAAAATGCAGTCTTAATATAAAGATAGAGCACGACACAGTGGGCTCGTAAAACAGTCAAAATTACATATATCAAGCTAACTAACAAGCGTATGATAACGCGTTATTTATAACTGAGGATGCTACAACTACTTCCTAAATTCTGCGTTGCTAAACAGACACGTGAATAACCACGTCCGGAGATCTAGCAATATGGTAGCCGTGACAATTAAATCCAAGGAGTGGTGGCTGTTGGATTGGGGTTCACGGAGCAGTCCACAGGTGTTAGCACACCTCCTGAGATTGAGGAATTTTCCACGCAAGACTTCACATGTTGAAAAACAGAGTCCTGCCACCACAAAACTCTTAGGTTGACCACCTCTTTGACTGTCCTTGACCATGGCCTTTTGTGAGTGATTCGGCTGAACCAAAGGGACACGTTCCATGTCCACATCATTTGCAGCTTGCCCATGTGGCCAGATTCTCCAGTAGACACATGTAACATAGACTTAAAAAAAAGGCTGCGAAAAGTTGAGCTCTCTGTGGAAACTGACAAGATTTCGCAACTGACTGAGCAAAAATCTAGATCAAATAGCAGCCACAAGACATGGTTAGGAAACCATTTTATAAGCTCTTTTTAAAATAATATGCAATGATTTGACAGCTTGGTGGTTCAAGTAACTGGAAAAGAAGGCTAAAAAGGTGTATAGGGAAGATGTGAGTTTGGGACTCAACATTTATCCGGTAGAAATCCGGTAGAAATCTGTTGCATTATCTTCAGGGCTCCATGGTGCAAGTGGCCCAGTCTTCTATGCCATAGCTCGCCAACATCTTGGCTCTACACCATCTTAGCTTTGGAACTCAAAGTAGCACAGTCGTCTACCTCTAGCTTATAGAGATTCTTGACTCAAATCTCTATTCGCTTTGTCTGTCCAATACCGATATGCCTCAGGAATACCATTCCTTTACTAAATACTACATCATAGCCTTTATCTTCTAGCATAGCGACAAACACAAGATTCTTCTTCAGAGCTTGTACATACTTTACATCAGTCAGGGTGAGGGTAGCTCCATGCTCCCTCTGAAACACAACCGTACCTTCACCTTAAACATGGTACTTTCCATCATCACCCATCTCAATCTGCATCTAAGATCCTTCTCCTCCAAGGTACTAAAAAGATTCTTGTTACCTAACATGTGGAATGAAGCTCCACTATCTAGGTACCACACACATCCCACCATGGATGAAACTGTGCATGTGATAAGCGAGAAATCTAGCTCAAACTGTGAGGCTAGTGCCTCACCATCAGATCCCTTCGAGGAACCCTTCTTGGATTTATTCTTTGGACAATTCGTAGCATAATGACACACTTCATGACAATGAAATCATCGCACTTTTGATTTTTCAATCTTCTTCCCACCATGGGAAGAACCGGATTTGGGATGGGACGCCTTCCCTTTCCCTTTCCTCACATTACTCACTAAGGCTATATTTTCCTCATCTTCTTACTTTAGTGAGGATCCATCTCTGGTGCTTCTTCTTATTTCCTCCTGCATCAGATCCAAACAAAGTCGTTCCCAATCTGGCAGTTTTTCTCTTCCATTAACCGAGTCTTAGTAGCTATGCCAGCTCTTAGGAAGACCGAGGAGTGCAAGACTCACCATTTCATCATCAATGGTTGTGATCCCTACACTTCCAAGCTCATCCCTGCAGGTGGTGAGCTTGCTCAAATATTTAGAGATCGTGTTGCCCTTTTCACACTTGATCTTACGAAGCTTGTCTTTCAGCGCCAACTTCCTATGATCGTTGTTGTTCTGATATAGATCTTTCAATGTTTTCCACATCGAAAACGGTGTCTCCTTCCCATGGAGGCTTGAGACAATGTGGTATCGAACTCCCTCCAGGAGGATTCTCCTTGCTCTAGCCACACATTTCTTCCATTCCTCTAGTTGAGTAGCATCAGTCAGCTTGGGGACTTCTTGATCAATGAAGTCCTTTAGACCATTATTTTCTAATACTGCCTCCATGTTATCTTTCCAGGCTATATAATTTGCGTTGCCATCAAGGGCATACTCGAGTCTTAAACCACTGAACGCCATTGGTGAAATTGAGATGTGATAAGAACTCGATTTCTATATTCAGGAACCTCAACCTTCGAACTCCTCTTTCTTGTATACAATTCTTCTCCTTGATCACCTTTTCTTTGATACCATGTAGAAATTCCCACTGTAGATCAACAGATTATGCAATATACTAAAACACAATACAAGATCTACTTCTACAACACTTTGTGGAAGCTTAATCGAATTGATCAAGATCAAGAGAACACATATAACTGAGAATGAGAAATCAATCACACATAACATAGAATAAATAACCTGGAGAAAGCCTCAACCTAAAACCCCAATCTCTATATTATCATACAATTGGAAATCTTGTTCAAGTTACAAAAATAATCATCTCACAAACTATCCTTCTCTCTCTGCAATAAAATAATACTACTCGAATACTGAATAAACATAGTATATGTCCTCCTCAAGCCCTCCAAGCCTCCTATTTCCTTGCGCAGCCTTTCTTGGGGTCCAATGAAGCCACATGTGTGAATTGGCCTCATCACACTCATAAAACCTGAAGAAGTAACTGCGTAATCCTCAAGGAAAGAATTCCTTCTGCATGCAATGAATATTCACAATGGAATATTCTAGCAACTAATAGTACACTATCCCTCCATCTGATCTCAACTGGGTCTCTGTTTGAACTGACATGCATGAGTTATTTATGAGAGAATATTCAGTTATCTGAAGTGCAACATTTACATGCCTGCAAGCATTAACTAACTGAACTTACATTAATTCAACAAACTATTTGAATTAATCTAACTGGACTTGATTCAGTTAACTGAGCCAACTAATTAAAACTCAATATTACAACTCATCCTTATCTCTTTAACTGATGGATAAATTCCTCAATTAATGGAGAAACTATTGCATGTCCCCACATAGACTTCATGTTTGATTTTCCTTAACTAATTAACTAAGATGAATTAATTAAATATTTTACAAACAACTGCTAAGATCAAATTCGAATTTTACTTCACTATTTTAGTTTAGGGACTGACTAAAATAGGAAGGTATCCTGAAATGCTATTTATAGAATGCTATTTTTAGCACTTCTATTTTTCATTCCTTGTTGCTATGTTTAACACTGGCTGAACTGCTATTTATAGTAGTTCTATTTTTAGCATTTCTTGTTACTATTTTCAACAACCTGATCATGACTTTGTTTCTACTTGCCATTGGCTTTATCTAGGATATCATGGACCTGCTAGTGGATGTGCTGGATACGTTTAATAAATCTAGTATCTTTATCAGCTTCAAACTAAACATGTGCAGATCCTTCCTTTGTAGTCACAAGAGGCATTGTGACACCAATGGGATACAATGGTTGAAATCCCATGCCCATTTGAAAGGGGTTGTGGCTAGTCGAGTTATGGAGAGCTCTATTATAGCTGTGTTGCACATAAGGAAGACTCTTGTCCCATGTGCATGGATGCTTGGAGTTGTACATGAGTAGTATGTGCACTATAATCTTGTTGACAACCTCTGTATGCCTATCAATCTACGGATGGAGTGCAGTTGAATTGGTGAGCTTAGTGTCCAATAACGACTAGAGGCTCAACCAAAATGTGCTCAGGAACCTGATATCCTGATTTGATATAATGGTCTTTGGGATCCCAAAATGAACGCACGCTCGTTTGAAGAAGCATTTGGTAGTGTATTTTGTTGTGACGCTCTTCTTATAGACCATCAATATAGTCATATTCGAAAATATATCGATGACCACAAATACACAGTCATTACCATGCTTGGTAGAAGGAGGTGGGACATATAGTCCATGGAGATGGTTTCCCAATGTCAGGTAGGAGTAGGTAGAGGAGTGTACATGCCTTGCTTCTTAATGGTTGGCATGGTCATAACACATTTAGTGCAAGA
Organism: Pinus tabuliformis; assembly: GCA_031772625.1. Taxonomy (NCBI): domain Eukaryota; kingdom Viridiplantae; phylum Streptophyta; class Pinopsida; order Pinales; family Pinaceae; genus Pinus; species Pinus tabuliformis. Next base: position 1,000,900,083 of record CM062819.1, read on the forward strand.
TCTCATATATTTTCCAAAATCTTGTTGGATTTGGGCCCATAAAAATATTTCTATAGTACTTCCACTATCTTCTCAACACCAAAGTGTCCCATGACCCTACTATAATGCAGCTCCCAAATTAGCTTGGCACACTCACTTGAAGGAAAACAAACATGTCCCATATAGCACAACAGTCCATCATAAAGGTGGAAGTCTAGAATTTTCTTTCCATCCATCAACATCTTGTACATCGCAGTGAACTTTGAGTCAATTTCATATAATTGTGGCCATCCAGAGGTCTCGTGCCTGGAAGAGTTGAGAATAGTGGTCAATGTTGCAACTCGGGGCCAACTAAGGAAATATGCAACATGACTGTTTCTTCCCTTCTTGTATTTAATGTTCAAATGGAATTGTTGCAGATATGTGGCCCACTTATGATGGAGATTATTATGCAACTTCCCTTGAGTCTGTATGAACCGAAGAGGTCGATGATTTATGTGGATGACCATCTCCTTCCCCAAAATGTAATTTTTCCATTATTGGTAAGCCTGCATGATGGAATACATCTCTTTATCATAGTTTGGTTATTTCTGAATTGTATTAGAAAGTGTCTCACTGTGATAGGCCACCAGATTTCCTTTTTGGGTGAGAACTACACTAATAGCATAGTCATAGGCATCATTATCAATTTCAAATGGTTGTTGTAGGTATAGAAATGTGAGTACTAGTGCAGAGCAAAAGCAATGCTTCATCTCAACGAATGTCTTCTATTCAAACTCATACCAGGGAAAAATTTCTTTCACTTTGCCCTTGGTAACTTGACGCAAAGGTCAAGTGATATGAGAGAATCCCAACATGAACCTCTAATAAAAATTGGTAAGGACCAAAATCCCGCAAAGATCTATTAGAGTGGTCGGAGTTGGCCAATCCTGAATAACTTGGATCTTAGATGACTCTGAATGCACACCTTTATCATCAATGGTGTAGCCTAGATATTGGACTTGGCTCATGCTAAAGGTGCATTTCCCTAGGTTGACACATAGTTTGTGCTACTACAGGGTTTGAAGGACCTACCAAATGTATTGCAAGTGCTCTTCCCAACTCTTGCTAAAGATGAGGATGACGTCCAAACATACAACCATAAACAAGTTGGTGAAGGGCTGCAATATGTCATCCATCAGCCTCATAAAAGTTGCAGGGGTAATTTTTCAACCTGAAAGGCTAAAATAACCACTCAGAAAGGCCCTCCTTACATTTGAAGGTGGTCTTAACATAGTCATTGATCAAACGTGAACTATTACCTCAAAATGGGTACTCGAGCCCAAAAATCCAAAAAAAACGTGACAAAACAAACCAAGAAAAAAAAGCGCTGATTCTGCTCTTTTTTTTTTTTCTTTTTTTTTTTCAGAGTAAAATTTCAATATTTTTCAAAAATAACAGTAAAAGACAATAAAAGCCATTTTGTTTGGTGCAAAAAACACCTTGAAATAAAAAAATGTTGATGCCGAAATAATTTGTATATTTATTTATTTTTTCAGGGTACATTTTCAACATTTTTTAATAATGATGTTAAAAACAAAATATCATGACTAAAAAAATTTAAATTTCCAATGATTTTCAAGCATGGAATTAACGATAAAATATCACGCCTTTGAAAACTCTTAAAATTCGAACGATTTTTAAGCATGACATTAAATTTAAAATATCACTTCTTTGAAAAACCTTAAAATTCCAACAATTTTCAAGCATGGTGCTAAGAAAAATATTTAGAATTGTTTTCAACGATAACATTAAAGATAAAATATCACGACTTAGAAAAACATTAAAATCTTGACAAGTTTTCAACCATGGAATTAAAACTAAAGAATATGACTACAAAACAATCTTAAATTTTCAAAATATTTTAAGCATGACATTATGGAACAATTTTATATCTAAAAAAAACTTAAAAAATGAACACTTGAATAAAAGAGTTGTTATACCAAGAGTTTTTTTTTTTAAATGCTAAATGTATAATGATTTTGAAATCTTAGCCTAAGACAACTTGGTACATTGTAAAAAAAAATTAAAAATCAACTATCAAATTGACACGCAATGTAGGTGAGCTCAACCCATTGTAATGAAAACTTAAAGATCAACCATGAAATTAACACATTGTGGGATTGGGTTGCTAGACAAGCATCAACACAGACCCTACAATATATCTATCTATATATATATATCTATATATATATATATATATATATATATATATATATATATATATATATATATATATATATATAATATATAATATATACAAAAGAAAACAAAAAAAAAAAAAAAAAAAAAAAAATATAGTAGTGACATAAAAAAAATCTATAAAATATAAAACAAATTAACCATACCATGTAAAATTAAAAAAAGAGTAAAAAAAATAAAAACCAAATAAAAATAAAATTATTACAAAAATAAAATACAACATTTAAAAAAAAAATAAAAATTCCTGACAACCCCGAGGCCCAATGAGCCAGGGTTGGCAAGGGGTCCTGACAAAAAATAAATTAAATTTCAAAAAATAAAAAATAAAAATAAAAAAAACAAACAAAACCATAAAAATGTAAAAAAAAAAATCAGAATTAACTTGTAAAAAGGAAATAAATAAACAAAACAAAAAATAAATACAAAAATATAAAAATAAACAAAAAAATTAAAAAATATATCTAATATAAGAAAAGCTCGCGGGGCTTTGGATTGATTGTGAATGGGTGCACTGTTAAGATACTCCTTGCGATAGGTCACTGGTTCAAATTCCCCGTGGGTGCTTATCTACCAAATATATATATATATATATATATATATATATATATATATAAAAAAATAAAAAACAAAAAAAAACAATTTTTAAGTTAAAAATAAAAACATCATTTAAAAAAATGTTAAATAATTACAAAAAAATAAAAATAAAAATAAAAAAATTCAAAACAATTAAAAGAGTAAATTTAAAATTAAAATTTAAAAAAAAAACATTTTAATTAAAAAAAAAAATTATAGTTTAAAATTTAAATTATAAAATAAATAAATTAAAAAAAAAATAAAATAGAAAAATAGAAAAAAAAAATTCAAAACTAATTAAAAAAAACTTAAATTTAAATTAAAAATATTTAATTTAAATATTAATAAAAAAAGGTAAAAAATAAGAAAAAAAAACAATAAAAAAAAAACAATGAAAAAAGAATAAAAAAAAAACAATTAAAACAAAAACTAAAATAAACAACTTAAAAAAAAATTAAAAAAAGACAATTAAAAAAAAACAATATTAAAAATAAATAAAATTAAAAGCAAATAAAAACAAAAATGAAAGAAAAAAAACAATTTAAAAATACCCCTCCACCTGCCCTCCCTCACCCCCCCTTCCAACCCCTCCCCTCTCCCCTCCCTCCCCCCATCCTCTCCCCACCCTCGGTCGTCCCCTCTCCCCTCCCCCACTTGACAGCCACCTCTCCCTCTCCTCCCCACCCTCAACCCTCATCTCTCCCCTCGCCTCTCCCCTCACCCTCTCTCCCCCCCTTAACCCCGCGCATCCCCCTCCCTCCCCACCCAAGCCCACAGCCAAAATGTATTTGTGTAGACATTCACAGTACTTCAGTAACAGATGCCACTCATAATCCTTAATACCCAACTTCATGTGAAGGGTATGAAAAATATTTGTGAACTCTGACATGCCTATGTCCCTTCTCTGCCACAGTGTAGTCCATTTTATGTACTTATCTTCATAGCTCTTGACAGGGTATTATTTTTCCTTAACAACATCTCAAAAAGAATTCCAAGTGGGTGCAACTAAAAATAGTGAGGGTTCCTTCTTGTCCCTCTGCTCACAATAGGTTTCACACCCGTCCTTGATGTGGGGGGCAACTTTGAGGAGTGTAATAGTAAAATTTTCCCTATTGGAAAAATCATGAAATGAAAAATATCCTTCTAACAGCTCTAACCATTTATGTTATACAATATTTTATCACACTCCCAGTCTCGCATCCTAAAGTTTCTCATTTTGTGTCATTAATGTCACAAGTGTCTAGAGTGATGAGAGTTGTCGCAAACGATTTATTCACCATGAAACATGTTTGGAACATCCCTGAAGAAAAGAAAGAAAACTTGCCTTGAAAGCATTCTGAAGAGCTTGTCAAAACCTTGTTTTTCAAAACTAATGCTACTTTTATCAGGAAAATCTGTGCTGGTAACCTTTTTCATAACTAGTGACTCATGCTGATGGCACTACTTTTACTAAGAAAACCCATGCTGGTCCTTTTCAAGCATTTTTTCGCAAAATAGAGGAGAAGATTCTCCTACTAGAAAGCTCAAGAATGATGACGTGGTTTCAAGTAGATGAAGATTGGAATGAGACTCCCTATTCCTGGTCGTAGATCCTCTTTCCATTGATCTCTCCCTTGAGATGTGGAACTCCTCCTTCTTTTCATGGATCCTCAACTCCCTCTCCTTCCCTATAAATGAACTGCCCACCATCCACTAATGGTTGGCTATTGGCTGGTTCCATTCTACTACTGAATTATGCCCAACTGCCACCCATTTTGCTAAGGAAAAGTGAGTGCCTGAAGATTAAGGCTAGGACTTGGAAACTCACCTAAAGGAGGCTTCCAACATCAAGGCTTAAGTGGTTGTAATTATCCCTTTACCATCTATTAATAATACATTATGTGTTTGCTTTCCATAAATGTGTCAATTATCACTCATTTAGTGTAATAATCCTTGATCGTTTACATGGTTTATATTGGAATGAATTTTGTAATGTATGTGTTTGTTGTCTTCATGTGATCTTCCTTGTAGGTATTCATCCATAATGGTTAAGAGGATATTTAGCTTGGAAACAAAAGAATCAAGGACGACATCAATGGATAAAGGGAGTGCCTGAAGATTAAGGGTAGGACTTGGAAACTCACCTAAAGGAGGCTTCCAACATCAAGGCTTAAGTGGTTGTAATTCTCCCTTTACCATCTATTAATAATACATTATGTGTTTGCTTTCCATAAATGTGTCAATTATCACTCATTTAGTGTAATAATCCTTGATCGTTTACATGGTTTATATTGGAATGAATTTTGTAATGTATGTGTTTGTTGTCTTCATGTGATCTTCCTTGTAGGTATTCATCCATAATGGTTAAGAGGATATTTAGCTTGGAAACAAAAGAATCAAGGACGACATCAATGGATGTTAGCATCAGAGTGAGGTAGGTCATATATCCTCCTTTGTGCTTTCTGGTATAAACTAGGAAAGTTTACGTATATGTCTTCGTTTATTGCTAGATACTCCCATAGGACAAGAGGGATCATTTCTGTCTACATAAAGGATTTCCTGCGCAACAAAATGGTGACTCCTTTGGGGAGTGCATAACCCTTCAAACCTCATTTTGTCTTTGGTCTCTTTTTACAGGTTTGGCAAACCTCTTAGTGATCCATAACTTTGATTGGTTGTCGATCCACATTCTAAGTGGTGTGTGGTTTAGAGTGTCAAATATAGGTCTCTCTTCAAATTTGCTTATTTTTTCCTAAGATTTTCGCTCGTAGAGCAATTTTATATGCAAAACAAAGCACTGCCAGCACAAATTTTGTTGCTTACAGTAACACTAAAGACACTAGTACCATAGATTTTGACCATTAAAGTGGCACTGGTCCAAAAAATGAGAGTTGTTTAGGGTTTTTGATAGAATATTTGGAATGTCTTGATCTGTAAAGTCTTTCTCCTCCTCTTTGTGCATATAGTTTTGACTTGTTGTTGTTAGATTCTTTGTGGTTTGCAAAATTTTGTTCCATGTTTAAGTAGTGAAAATTAACTTTGTTGAATCTTTAGTTCTTTGGGTAATCAAATTTACTGTTTTGTTGCTTGTGTGTGTTACCAATTTGCTGCCTGATAAGCATTTTTAGTTCTTTTGGAAACTAGAAAGAAATTTCATTTATTAAGCTTTCATCTCAAAGTTGATTATTACTTCTGGAAATTGCATTAGATTATAGTGCACTGGAAAGTTGTTTTTGATATTGTCATTGAGCATAGCTTACATTGCTTGGTGTTTAAAGTTGATAAGTGCATCTTCATTCATTAAAAAAAAAATCCATGTAGGTGAACTTTAGTGAATTAAAATTCATTTACCTTTTTATCGTTGCATTGGAATTGTGGAATTGAAAGATCTAGTTAGGAAGCTATTGTTGGTTGCATATTTTATTGTTGCATTAATGTTTGTAATTCTTCCCTACACTAGATAACTCTCATGAAAAATGGAAGGAGTCCTTTTTTCATATTATTTGCATCATACGTGTATTAAGTTGACATTGAGTTTTGAGCCTTGAAACTAAAACATAATTCAAGATTAACTTTAAAATTGATCTTAATTAACCTGAGAAGAATTTAGAACATTAACGATCAAATCTATAGGTCTAGGCTAGAGATGTGTTCCAGTGTCGTTAAACATAGGAGTTTTCATTGTTTTCCAGTGTTGCATCCCGAGGTTGAAATATCGTTCCATGTATGTAAGTGTATAGGATCATTCTCCACTTACCTTCGAGTATATCGAATGATGCTCCACACATGAAAAGTATAAAGGAATGCTCTTATTGAACGGTTATGCTTTAGACAACACTACTACAGACTGCACTCCCACATATCATTGAGTATATTTTGGGAGCCCCCTATAGGTTGTATCCATCCATAGGTAACTGAGTCTGCCACCTTGTATACCGTGATACACCGAACACAACATTTGGGGAGACTGGTTGCGGTACGTTAATTCCTTGGTTCACCAAGGTGTATATTGTAGTTCATGGTTGCTTGGTAAACCCTTTTTCCTATTAACCCCTTTCTTTTGTTTATGTCTTTAATTTCTAAAATCAATTAATTGACTATGAAACAACATCCTCCCCGTGGAATAACTCCTTAGTAGATATTAAGTAGAGTCTAATGGAAACAATCCATGAGTCCACCAATCAAAGAAACCCCTCTGATGGGAATCCTGGTCCATTTCCCTCTTTTGGAAATATTGGTGCTCCTTATATGGCAATGTTGTCCCTTTTGGGGTTGACCATTGGTTTGCTAGTTTGGTTATTTTCGACCCCTACGGTTTTGAATTTCCAAACTTCTTCTCAACCGGGTTCTCCTCCACCTAAAACATATCAACCTCTAGTTGGTCTGAAAGTTGACTCTTTTCCTTCTTCACCTATTTGGTCTTCTTCCTCTTTGTTTGGTGAAATCCTGCAAGTTACTAACTAGGTGGATAAGAAGGAGAAGAAAAGGAAGATTAAGAAGAAGAAAAATAAGAAAGGGGGGAACCAAGCAACCATTAATACCGATGAAACTAATGTGGAGAAACCTTCCAAATAGACCTGCAAAGTGAATTTCCCTTGCAGGTAATGTAAGGATGATCACCTTCTTAGATATTTTCCTAGTATTCCCAAGGTATTATAAGTGTGGTCCACAGGCTCACATCACACTTTGTCATCAACCTTTGGAGATCATGCTAGTGACAAACCCTCAACTAGTAATAGCAAGGTCCATGGAAAAAAGGGTAAAGTCAAATTTCGTTGTAGGTTATATGAAGGGATCATCCTATTCACCTTTGTCCTTATATGGATTAGGCCTCAAAAGTGTTGAACAACCTTATAGCTTCTCAGCCTCTTCTTCCGACTGGTTATCGAAAGCTTTCCCCTAATCCTCCACTAGTTGAATAAGTGATTGATCATAATTAATCTCTAGTAAATTCTACTCTCTCTGTATGTGAATCCCATGAGCCCATTCCCGACCAAACATTGGTTGAAAAAATGGTTGACTCGATTGCACCTTCAGTTGATCATACCTTTCACATAGAGAGTGAACTTCATACCACTTAGGTTCTTCTTGTTTCTTCAGATTCCAATGAAGTGGGGGAGAATCCTCCCATTCCCATGGTATTGACAGGCTATCCTCCCGTTCCCATAATGCAAGGGAGCAGTTCTCCCATTCCCATGGAACACCCTCCAGGTAGTATGGTCATTTCATTTGAATGGAGTTGACTGGAAGGATATTGGTACAAGTTTATAATATACTTGTACCTTGCACAATCATAGATGAAGGCACGTTGATTTGCATTCTATCCTCATCTACTTGGTAAGATTTAGGTTCTCCACAGATTATGCTCGTTACCCAAAATTTGTTGGCTTTTAACATAGGAACCAGTCAACCGTTAGGGATCCTTCCTAAGTTTCTTATTACTTTAGGAGGAAAAATCATCTATATCTATGTGATGGTTGTCCAAGGCCATTTGGATTTTAATTTACTCCTTCACCATGACTATGTTTATGTCATGGGATCTATTGTCTCTTCCCTCTTTCATGTCATATGTTTCCCGTGTAAAGGAAGAATTGTGACCGTTAATCAATGTTCATTTGTTGGTCCTAATTTGACTCCCAATCCACCATCTTCCCTAAATGGTCCTTGTATACAAGTGGTATCACCCCTGCCACAAGTTAATTATGTGGCCACTTGTTCCATGCCCGTGTCTATTGATGATCTAGTCGATGATATAGCGCATCATATGCTGGTGGAATTAGAGCTTGACATTTCGATTAGATCCCTTGATATGTATCCCTTGCAGAGCATTGTTCTCCCAGTTGATGAGAACCTCTTAGAAGCCATGGCCTCTTATGGGCCATGATCAATGTTTTTAGAGAAAAGTTCTTTGTCTTGTATCAAGCTCCTTAAAAAATGAATCAAGATTCTTGGAGCACAATTCCTTGTCTTGTGTCAAGCTTCTTAAAAAATGAATCAAGGTTCTAGGAGTAGAGTTCCTTGTCTTGTGTCAAGCTCCTTAACAAATGAATCAAGGTTTTCGGAGCAGAGTTATTTTACTTGTGGCAAGTTCATTAAAAATGAAACAAGGTGGCATGAGCATGGTCCTTTTCCTATGTCAAGCTTGTTAAAAAATGAAACAAATCCCCTTCCAATTCAAGTATTTTGTTAGATCTCGTAAATTACCAGTCGAGTCTTTCACTTGATCTCATAAATGAACCTTCATTCCATCCACCTGTTAGTAAACAGTAGTCTACTTAGGTGAATTGAATGAAGCTTGGGAGGCATGTACCCCGGATTGAGTCATTATACTAGGGGCGTGCAATCTTATCTCAAGCGTAGTTTTTTTGTTTTTGTTTCAAGCTTGTGTAAAAATGAAACCAATCTCAAGTATAGTTTGTCTTCATTTCAAGATTGTGTAAAAATGAAACCAAATCCAAGCATAATTTTTTCTCATGTTTCAAGCTTGTGAAAAATTGACACCATCTTCAAGTATCATCAAGCATAGTTTCCCATGTTTCAAGCTTGTGTAAAAATGAAACCATTCCCACTTTACCTCTCGTGATTTCCATTTTTATCAACCTATTTTTTCTAGATGAGCCTTGGTTTTTCCATTCCATCGTCACCATCTCTTTGGTCGATCATACACTTTCACTTGGCTGATTTACCCTTGACTGGGGAACATCTATGATGAGTGGTCTTATTAGCCATCCTCTTGACAATTACATGTTTTGAGTAAGTTCCATCATCACCAGTACTAGTTGCTATCCTTTTATACCACTCATTTGTAAAGGTGGAGTTCTCTTTTAGCTCTTTTCAGACTCCAAAAATATAAAAACATTACTAAGCACTTGTATTTTTGAACTTCTAAAAGTAACTAAAAAGACATCTACTAAGTATAAGTTTAACCCTTTTCTTGACTAAGATGGACTAGCTATAGAAAAATAATACCTTTGTTGAACATGGCTAAGAGGTTCTCTTGAGTATTTTTTTCTACATTTTTGGAATTAAGAGACTATCTACGAAAAGGGACATCTGGAGTTTTCTTTTCACCTCCTTTTCAAACTCTCTAAACATGAAAAAGATGTTGAGTTACCCCTTTGTTGATAGTTTTAATTAGCAATTAAACCTCCTAATATTTAATTTTCAACCAGGACTCATAAACATGAGTTGTACTGCATTTTTGGCTCAAGGTTAAGTTTAGAGTATTAATTTTCGTTGATAATGATCGTTAAGTATAGAATGATAAAAACACTCTTCTATCAATTAAGTAAACTAGTGCTCATCTCACTCTCTTTAAATAATTCTTCACTTTAACATAAGCAATCCAAAGGAAATCAATTTAACTCAATACATTATGTTTCCTATTCTAAATTTATGCAACCAAAAGACAAACCCTTTGAAACAAAAGGCTTAATGAAATTCAATCTAAGCACAATTCTTGAAGTAAAGCATTTTTAAAGCAGGAAGTTCAAACTCTAATTATTCAAAAGGAAGATTCAAGAAATCATTTATCTTTATCAAAACCTAATCTCTGAGAAATCTAAATGCAATGATACAACTTGAAAAGAAAAACCAGAATCAAGTCATGAACTGTCAAACTAGGATATTCTTGTTCAGAAATAAAATGCATTCAAACCACACTTAAGCTACTACAAAGACTGATTTTGAAATAAACTTAAATCGATATATTGATGCTTAAAGGAAAACGAAGTCTCAATGAAATTATTTGAGTTTATAAATGAAATTGAATTGATGTCACACTGCTATGAAATCAATCTCTATGCTACTGTACTTGTAACATAAATCAAACTTATCCTATTATGCTGAAATAAAACTAGGTTATCTTGTGATATTTCAATGACTCAAATCGATGCTCTGAATTAAATCACACTGCTTGAATTAAATAATAATGCTTGAAATCAATCAAGTGACTTGAATTAAACAATCATAATGCTTGAGATAAATCACACAACTCGAATTGTGAAAATGAAGAACAAAGCACCTATCGCTACCAAGTACGAATTCGTTTGCAATTACAATCAAGACCTTTCAAACCATAAAACATTCACTCGAATACATAGACAAGATTCATATTCAAACCCATGCCATACATCAAAACTCATAAATTGTTATGTTCATATATCGTGAATGCTCCAATTACAAATATGAATATGCTTGACCCTAATACAAGAAATAGAGTACGACTCTGTATTAAAAGATGAGCGCGGACTATATAATGAATTATCAATGTTCAAACTCAGGAAAACAATTCTTCGATTGTTATATTTATTATGCAATGATAGATAAAGGTTGGGAAATCAAACCACACATATTACAAAATCACATAAGGAATGTCTACAACGGTTAACTCAATGAAATATTACACTATAATATCGCAAATCTACTTATCCTATTGATTAATCAAGCTTATTTCCAGAGGTGGTGGGCCCTCCCACACCTGGAATAGCCTAACTTACTGCAATGAAAGAGAGATTTAGAGCACTAAAGACATGACTCACAATCAACCACGCTGGAAAACATTCTGGTTCACAAATTGGAAATAGCCATATTCATTAAAATTCATAACAAAGTCTTAAAAATAAAATTACATAAATCATTGTATCTTACTCACACTGGCATTGTATTATATTAGATCAACCTTTATAGGCAACTTATTAAATTTAAAACTAACAATAAATCTAACTATGGCAATCTTCAGCAACTAGAACTAATATAAGCATGTTCGATTTTCTTCAAATCAACTTTGCCTTGCTTGGAGCGAACTATTTCCCTTCGAGGTAACTAACTGCTAACATTAGAGTAGTCTTATTCGATTCCGATATGGAAGGTCTTCAACTTGGAAAGCATCGAGCTCAGCGTAGCAAAATCTTCCTTGAGTTGTGTACATTGATCTTCAAGAAGTCAAAAAGGAATGTAGAAGGAGTCCACCTGGCCACTACCGTCTTGAGTACATATCAAGGACTGGCTATTTGAGTACGAAAACAAGAATGATGCTGATGACAAGACATCGTTCCCATCCTTGTCTTGACCTGCCAATCCTGCCACTAATATTCACAACTAAACCCGTAAATAGATAGTTAGCACATTAAGATTATGACTCAAAATCCACTTAAACTTAATCATAAATAGAAAAACAATGTCAGTTAGATGCATTTACCTCTAGTCATATATGAGCAAGGTTTAGGTAGTAATGTAGGTGGTAGGGTAGATGGAAGGGGTACATTTTTAGATAAAATATGGTGAAAATAAGGATGAAAAGAAGAAAATTTGGGGACAAAAATGGGCGCCAACATCCACCCCATGTTGATCTGAATGCATGTCCTCATGCATATTGCCATAGTATGCCAAAATAGTGATGATGCTATAAAAAAGGGAACCTTGGTCAAAGACCAATGGCCTTAACCAAGACCTCTAACCCAAGAATGGAACACTTTTTGAATTGCAAAGCAAGTTCTTGAGCACTTATCTTCTTGGTGGGTTTAAGTCTAGAGGCTTTCCAGTGGATCAACTACTTATTCTTTCACTTCAGCTCATCGTTTTGAGAAAAAAACTTGAGATTAGTATCCCTAATTTGATTGTTGACTTCCCTAACATAATGAAACATGAATTTCTATTTATTTTCTTGCTCGTGGATCTTACCAATCCTTTCTTGCAACTTTACTAATCAGATCTTCATATTTTTTCTTCAATATGAATCGAGGTTTTCATGGGTGTCATGGACTCTTGAGAGGCACTACCTCCTGGTGCTTTGTTGTTACTGTTCTTCTGTGAGGAAGCTTGCTGGACCTCTCTACTGAAATTTCTACTAGGATCCTTGCTTGAAAAGGGATGAATATGTGATAGTGTCTCTAAGTCTTGTGCAATATCGAAAGGAACCTTTGTTGTAGATGCTGGTTCATGCATTTTTTTGGGGGGCGAATGTAACTCTTTATCATCTGAATTAGGAGAAGAAATAACATCGATGTGCTTAGAGTTAGAATTTTAGGTGCAGGATGCTTAGGTTTGTTCATGCTTCAAGTTCTACGATGACCTTGGGATGATGTCTCTACCATTGGAATTTATGGTACTCAAGTTGGAAAGAGTTCTCTCTTTCACTTAAGCTTTGATTCTGCCCCAACATGAGCTTCAGGGGTTTTAGATGCAGGCTCTTCACCTTTTTTCTCCACAGTGTCACCTGGCTCAGGTTGGTCTTCATCATCCTGGCTCCACTTTTTCTTTTTCTTCTTCTTTTTCCCGTGCCTTCAAAGACATCACTTCCTCCACAGTGTTAGAACAAGGTATCAATTCTTGAGGGGTTTCAGGGATATGAGAGGTAGGGTTAACTGTAGGAATAGGTGTCATCTGGGAATTTTGTGACAAAACCTCCTCTTTATGTTTAAGTGATCAGCCCACCAAGCGTTTCCGACCCTTAATTTGGGTTTCTTCTCCAGGAAAGTGCTCAACCAAGAAGTTTTCCCATGACTTCTGGAGCTTCTTAAGCTCAGTGATGACCATCATTTTAATGAGGCTATGGTTATATATGGATGTTTTAGGATTTTTTCTCTCTGACTGCACCCCTCGAGACATCTTATGCAAACTTCATCTCAAAAAATGTGGAATATTAACTTTACTATCCTCAGAAAAATAGGACAACAAGCGAATGTCATATAGAAACACCATAGCATACCTCCCTTCAAAAGTAATAAACTGTTGCAGCATAGTAATCAAAGGATGTCACTTCTCCTCTACATAGCTCCGTAGAATGCATTTTTCCCAACTGATCAATTAATAAGACGACTTGAGAAATGTGGCACAGTTTGGAATGCTCAATTTTCCTCCCTTGAAAATTGCTTCAGCCGAGGAGGGAAACCCTATAGCCTAGTTAAGTGATTCTTCTATGACTTTAAAACTCAAATTCCCTATCTTGACATGTTCTCCACCAAAATTATGTGCGAACACTAGGCCACATTATCGTAGTGTCCTTGGAATTTTTGTAAGAATGGAAACCATCCTCGTTCTTCCAAAATCCCCTTACATTGCTGATATTCAGGACTGTGGGAGAATTGGCCGAATGTAGGTTCATGGCGGTTGGCCCCCATGTTTGTATGAAACCACAATCCTCAAATTCAACTGAAAAATTCAACGCCTAGCTTGTAGCAATGAATAAGAGTATGAATTCCCTGTAATTGATAAACAAAAATGGTTACCCTGATCCTTATGAGAATTGCCCCAACGTTTCAATGATTCGGCCCAAATCGTGCCTTCATGGGAATGATCACCATAGCGGTGGGGAAGTGCGAAGCTTAAGGTGTGATGATGGCCCTGACTTGGATGTGATTTGAGTGGAGCGCTTGGTAATTATTTAGGATGAATGGGAAGGTTTCAACGAGCCAATAGGATTAGCAGGGGTCTTTAGGAAATGGTGATAGGGAGGGAGTAATAATTGTAGGAAGAGGAGTATAAGGACTAAGGTTATGAATAAGAGGAAAGGAATAGTTAGGGAAACATAGAGGGTGCATGCTAAAAACATATATTTTAACCATTCATAATCAAATCTAAGTAAATCATAAGCACATACCTTTACTAACTTATAATGATATAGGGTGTTGGCTTGAAACATTATCCAACTCTACCTAATAGTAGCAACAGAATACTGATCATAAAATAATGCTTGTGGGAATGAAGCGTAGACACCACTTATGATCTATAAATGCACTTGTAATGGCAGAACTTGATTTTACACAGTAAAGTATAGAAAGTTGTTAGGTACAAAAAATTTAGTGTACGGAATTTGGGATTTTCTCTTTACATAATGTCATGTAATTTGTTGAATGTTGCCTCTAATTCATAAGTAAACCTTCTCACCATCCCATTGATTTTTAATTACGTCTCGGATGATAACTACCTGAGGCATTTCACATTTAGAGATCTTGAAATGGCTAGAAAGAAAGCTCTAGGGGGATTTATTTTCCATACATATTTTTTTGAGCTAATAAAAGAATAATTCTATGCTTAACAGATCCCTAACTACTAGTACTCTATAGCTTTAACGAGCCTAAAGTATCCTTTGCTCAAGGTATTCATATTTAGAGAGTCTGAAACACCCAAAGAGGACTCCAAGGGGCTTCTTTTCCGTAAGTATTTCCTTGAGCCCGAAAAAGAATAAATATGTACTCAAGGAATCCCTAGGCTGCCACTATTCCATGTAGTTTTTATGAGACTAGATCAATTACTTCTCGGGAGTTTCAATTTTTGAGAGCCTGAAAACATCCAAAGAAGACTTTGAAGGGCTCCTTTTCCATAATTAAATTTTCAAGTCTCGATAAAGGAAAAAAACTACCCAAGACATATTTCTCCTTTATTATACATGGGCTGTGAGGACAAATACCTAAAGATATGAAAAATGACAGCCCATTGATTATTCTATATATATATATATATATATATATATATATATATATATATACACACACACATAAATAAAAGAAAGAAATCAACCAAATGAACTAGCTAGAGGCCGGCCATTTTCATGGACCAACTCCATCTCTGGATCTCTTCTTACCTCCTACAGAAATTGTTTTCGAGAGAGTGATTGGTGATAAATCTAGAGTCGGTGGCCATTTAATACAAAAGAGGTATGACTGTTATCAATGGTTTTAATGCATACTAAGCCATTGTCGAAAACTTCATCCACCTCACAGGGACCTAACCATCTAGTGGAGAATTTGTCTTTGAATTGTTTGAACTTACTATTATAAAGCAAGGCCCAATTTCCTGGACAAAAAATCTTCTTTTTAATAAACTTATCATGTCAATGAGCTCTCTAATCCTGCACCAACATGGTTCGATGGAATGCATCATGTCTAATATCATCAAGCTCATTCAACTGCATTAACCTTTGTTCTTGGGCTTCATTAAGATTCATCCTAAGTTGAGTGGTAGTCTGAAATGTTTTCACTTGGAATTCAATAAGCAGCAACACCTGTTTACCATAAACTAGCTCATATAGGGTGTGTCCTGTCACATTCCTCCAAGTTATGTAGTAAGCCCATAATGCCTCCAACAACTTGTTAGCTCAATCCCTATGATGTAACTAAATGGTCTTGGTTATGATGGGTTCTAACACTTTGTTTGTGGATTATACCTTCCCATTGGCTTTAGGGTGGTCAGGAGTAGATTTCCGATGTTTGATTCGATATTGTTCAATGAGAGCCTTAACCAATTTTGATGTGAACTGTGTGCCTTGGTCAGTAACAATCTCTTGTGGTACTCCAAATCTAGTGAAAATTTCTTCAAAAAGGAATTCCACTACTACCTTTTTAGTTGCAGCATACAAAACCTTAGCTTCCACCCACTTTGTAACATAGTTGGTGCAAACTAAAATTTACTTTTTATTCTTTGACATGAGGGAGATAGGTCCCACGAAATCTAATGCCCACTTCTCGAAAGGTTTTATTGATATTTTTCTTTGAAACGACATCTCATCAAAAGGAACTGACTTCCCCATCCTTTGACAAGCGTCACAACTTGATACAAACTTTTTGGCATCTTTGAAGAGCAAGGGCTAATAATACCTCGTATAGAGGACATTGTATGTGGTCCTTTTTTTTGCAAAGTCCGCCCAACAAGGCTCACTATAGCAGGCCTTCAACACACCAAATATATCATTTTATCTCACGCATCTCCTCATGATCAAGTCGGGTCCGATGTAGAACAAGTCTCCATCAATCCAAGAGTAGTTGGCACTATGCTATATAATGTTATGTTTTTCCTTGGTAGACAGATTCTGAGGCAACTTCCCTGACACCAGGTAGTTGGCAACATCTGTAAACCAGGGAGTAACGATAGATATAGAAAATAATTCTTCATCCAGGAAATCATCTGGTACAAGTGTTGGTACATTCCCCTGCACAAAATTCATTCTAGATAGGAAGTGAGCTGGAAAATTATCTAGCTGATGTTGAAAATAGTAATAAGAAATGCTAAAAATAGAAGTGCTAATAATAGCACTACTATAAATAGCATTTTGGGATGCATTCTAATTTTAGTTAGTCCCTGAACTAAAATTGAGAATTAAAATTCGAATTTGATTTTAGCAGCTGTTTGTAAGAGAATTAATTAATTCATCTTGAGTTAATTAGTTGTAGAAAATCAAACATGAAGTCGATGTGAAGACATGCAACAGTTTTCCCTTTGATTGAGGAACTTATCCCTTGATTAAGGAGATCAAGATGAGTTGTACTTTGAGTTGTAATTAGTTAGCTCAGTTATCTAAGTTAAGTCTAGTTAGATTAGTTCCAACAGTTTTTGGAATTGATTGTGAGTTCAGTTAGTTAATGCATGCATTCATGTAACTGCTGCACTTCAGATAATTGAATATTCTCTCATAAATAATTCATGCATGTCAGTTCAGTCAAAGACCTAGTTGAGATCAGATGATGGGACAGTGTACTATCAGTTGCAGGAATATTCCATTGAGGATATCTCTTGCATGCAAAAGGAATTCATTCCTTGGAGATTACGTTGAGTTTGGTGAGTTGTGTGAGAGGTCAATTCACACAGGTGGCAACATTGGACTCCAAGAGAAACTACGCAAGGAAATAGGAGGCTTGGAGGGTTGGAGGAAGGCATATGTTGTGTCTATTCAGTCTATGAGTTGTATTAAGGGATTTTACTAAGAGCTAGATAACTTGTGAGCTAAAGCTTTGTGTAATCCGAAGATATTTCCACTTGTATGATATTACAGAGATCGGGGTTTTTCAGCTGAGGCTTTCCCCAAAGTATTCTTCTGTGTTCATGTGTGATTGATTTCTCATTCTTTGTTATATGTGTTCTATTTGATCTTGCTCAAAATTGATTAAGCGTCTGAAAGTTTGTTTGTAGAAGTAGATCAAGTATTTTGCTTTAGTATATTGCATTATCAAGTGATCTACAGGTGAAATTTCTACATGGTATCAGAGAAAAGGTGATCAAAGCAAAGAACAATATACAAAGAAGGGATAAGTTCAAAGTTTGAAGTTCCTGATTATAGTAATTGAATCCTTATCATATCTCAAATTTGACTAGTGGCGTTCAACGGTTTAAGACTCGAGTATGCCCTTTATGGCAGCTTGAATTATATAGCCTGGAAGGATCACATGGAACCAGTATTATAGGACAACGGTTTGAAGGACTTCATTGATCAAGAAGTCCCCAAGCTAGTAGCCACTAATGCTACAGAATTGGCGGAATGGAAGAAATGTGTGGCTAGAGTGAGGAGAATCCTTCTCGATGGAGTTCGAGACCACATAGTCTCGAGTCTCCATGGGAGGGAAACATCATTTTCAATGTGGAAAACATTGAAATATCTATATCAGAATAGCAGCGATCAGATGAAGCTGGTGCTGAAAGATAAGCTTCGCAAAATCAAGTGTGAAAAGAGTGACACAATCTCTACATATCTGAACAAGCTCACCACCTGTAGGGATGAGCTTGGAAGTGTAGGGATCACGACAGTCGATGATGACATGATGAGTATTGCTCTCCTCGGTCTTCCTAAAAGTTGGCATAGCTACCAAGACTCCGTAAATCGAAGAGAGAAATTTCCAGATTGGGAATGACTTTGGTCGGATCTAATACATGAGAAGATAAGAAGAAGCACTAGAGATGCATCTTCATCAAAGCAAGATGATGAAGAAAATCTAGCCTTAGCGAGTAAGGCAAGGAAAGGGAAAGGGAAGGCATCCCATTCCAAATCCAGTTCTTCCCATGGTGGGAAGAAGATTGACAAATCGAAAGTGAGATGCTTTCATTGTCATGAGGTGGGCCATTATGCTACCAATTGTCCACAAAAGAAATCCCAGAAGGGATCAGATGGTGAGGCATTGGCCTCATAGTTCGAATTGGATTTCTCCCTCATCGCATGCATGGTTTCATCCATAGTGGGATGTGTGTGGTACCTGGATAATGGAGCTTCATTCCACATGTCAGGTGACAAGAATATTTTCAGTACCTTGGAGGAGAAGGATCTCTAGATGCGGATCAAGATGGGCGATGATGGAAAGTACCATGTTTCAGGTGAAGGTACGATTGTGTTTCAGAGGGAGCATGGAGCTCCTCTCACCCTAACTGATGTAAAGTATGTACCAGGTCTGAAGAAGAATCTTGTGTCCGTCGCTATGCTAGAAGACAAAGGCTATGATGTAGTCTTTAGTAAAGGAAAGGTATTCCTGATGCATATCGGCACTGGACAGACTAAGAGGATTGGGATTCGAGTAAAGAATCTTTACAAGCTGGAGGTAGACGACTGTGCTGCATTGAATTCCAAAGTAGAGTTGGTGCAAATCCAAGATCTTGGTGAGCTACGACATAGAATATTGGGCCACTTGCACCATGGAGCCTTGAAGATCATGCAACATATTTCTATTGGACTTCCCAAGGGAAAACTGGAGTAGATGGATACATGCAAAGGTTGATGATTTTTCTTGTAGATGCTGGATCTACTTTAAGCAGAAGAAGGATCAAACCTTCTCAAGGTTTTGTGAGTTCAAAGCCTTGGTAGAGAAAGAATATGGAAAGAAAATAAGGGCCTTGCGAAGCGACAATGGTGGAGAATATGTCTCCCAAGAGTTTAAGGACTTCTGTGCAGCAGAAGGAATTAAACGGGAGTTGACGACACCCCATAACCTACAACAGAACGGGGTGGCCAAAAGGAAGAACACATCAATTGTGGGAGTAGCTCAAGCGATGTTGCATGACCAAAGCCTACCACTTCATTTGTGGGCTGAAGCATGCAATACAACAGTATACCTGAAGAACAAAAGCCTACACTGTATACTGGGAATGAAGACACCAATGGAAACCTTTTCCGGGAAGAGACCAGATGTGAGTCACTTCAGGATCTTTGGATCATCGGTTTATTGCCATATTACCAAAGATGCCCGGAAAATGTTAGATCCAACAGCTGAGTTGGGGATACTTGTGGGGTACTCTAATACACCCCACAACTATCGAGTGTTCTTGCCTATCAGTCAGAGGACAGTGGTACGCAAAGATCTAAAGTTTGATAAGCAGAAAGCCATGCGAGTAGCACTTGAGAGGGAGCTCAAGTTGCATGCAAAGGAGGAACATTCAGTTCTTAAGGAGGAGGAGCCTCAGACTGATGTGGAGCAGTTGCATGTAGAGGATCCGGGAGTGGAGACATCCACTCATGCTGAGTCTTCCAAAGATGGGTGGAAACACTCAAGGGAAGTTGACAGGTTGATGCTGGATGCAAGAGAGAGTGTGGGACAACCATGTTCTCAACGCAAATAGAGGAGGTCACCTGAGCGGTACACTGGTTACATGGCCCTGGTTGCGGAGTGTGTAGAGTCTGAACCTTCTTCATTTGAGGAAGCAGTGCAACAACTAGTCTAGGTTGATGCTATGGTGGAGGAGTATGACCCCATTGTTCGGAATTGTGTTTGGGATGTTATCCCAAGACCTCAGGACAAGTCAGTGGTGAGTTCCTGATGGCTTTACAAGGTAAAGCATGTAGCTAATGGTAGTGTTAAGAAACATAAGGCAAGGTTTGTTGCCCGTGGTTTCTCACAAGTCGAGGGGATCGACTACGATGAGACTTTTGCTCCTGTAGCAAGGTACTCACCTATAAGATCAATGTTGGCACTATCAGCTCAGATGGGTTGGAATAACCATTAGATGGATGGGAAGGCTATGTTCCTCAATCGGAAGATTGAGGAAGAGGTGTACATTGAGTAGCCAGAAAGTTTTGAGACTTTCGATCGTGAGTCGCATGTGTGCCAAATCAAGAGGGCTTTGTATGGGTTGAAGCAAGCACCTCGTGCTTGGTACACCAAGATCTACAACTATTTCACTGTGTTGGGCTTCACCAAGAGTGAAGCAGATGTGAACCTTTAACACATCATGGTAGAACGTAAGCCATTGATCATTGTTCTTTATGTTGATGATTTGATTTTGACAGGTGATGATCAGTTGATCAAGTCTTGCAAGGAGGACCTTGGAAGAGAGTTTGAAATGAAAGACATGGGTCTTATGCACTACTTTCTAGGCATGGAAGTGTGGCAGAGGAATGAGGAAGTTTTTGTGTCTCAAGGCAAGTATGCCAATGAGATACTCAGGCGGTTCCACATGGAGAAGTACAAGCCCATGCAGACTCCTCTAGCTGCTAACTGGAGAAAGGAGGATGCTACTTTAGGTGAGGTAGTAGCTATTACTATTTATCGGTAGCTTGTGGGTTCACTGATGTATCTCGTGAACAAACGACCAGACTTATGCTTTGTGGTGAACCAACTGAGTCAAGCTATGGTTCAGCCTACCAAACTGTTTTGGAAGGCAGCGAAGCATGTGCTAAGATACCTGAGAGGAACATCTCAGTATGGATTGTGGTACAGATGGACAAAGGGAGTGAAGCTTCATGGCTTCACAGATGCAGATTGGGTAGGGAGTCCATCAGACCGGAAGAGCACTTCAGGAGGAATCTTCAACCTTGGTTCAATTACAGTTTCTTGGTACAACAGGAAACAGAGGTCAATTGCACTTAGCTCAGCAGAGGTTCAATACATGGCTTCCAGTTAGGCAGCATGTGAGGCCATTTGGATGCAGAAGATTCTAGTTGGATTGTTTGGTCAGAGGATGGATCCAACTATGATCTATTGCGATAATCAGAGTTGTATCAAAATCTCTAAGAATCTAGTATTTCATGACATGTCCAAGCACATCAATATCCGATATCATCATCTTCGAGATTGTGTGGTGAAGAGGATCATGTTGTTGCTATATGTTTCAACCGAGGAAAAGGATGCAGATATTTTGACTAAGGCATTGTCAAAATGCAGGTTTGAGTTCCACAGAGATAGGATTGGGGTTACTGATAATCATTTCTTGTTGAGAAGGAGTGTTTAAAATAGCAACAAGAAATGCTAAAAATAGAAGTGCTAATAATAACACTGCTATAAATAGCATTTTGAGATACATTCCAATTTTAGTTAGTCCCTAAACTAAAATTGAGAATTAAAATTTGAATTTGATTTCAGCAGTTATTTGTAAAATAATTAATTAATTCATCTTGAGTTAATTAGTTGTAGAAAATCAAACATGAAGTCTATGTGAAGACATGCAAAAGTTTCCGCTTTGATTGAGGAAGTTATCCCTTGATTAAGGAGATCTGAATGAGTTGTACTTTGAGTTGTAATTAGTTAGCTCAATTATCTAAGTTAAGTCCAGTTAGATTAGTTCCAATAGTTTGTGGAACTGATTGTGAGTTTAGTTAGTTAATGCATGCATGCATGTAACTGCTGCACTTCAGATAACTGGATATTCTCTCATAAATAACTCATGCATGTCAGTTCAGTTAGAGACTCAGTTGAGATCAGATGATGGGACAATGTACTATTAGTTGCAGGAATATTCCATTGAGGATATCTCTTGCATGCAGAAGGAATTCATTCCTTGGAGATTTCATAGTTACTTTTGAGTTTGGTGAGTTGTGTGAGAGGTCAATTCACACAGGTGGCAGCATTAAACCCTAGGAGAAACTATGCAAGTAAATAGGATGCTTAGACGGTTGGAGGAAGGCATATGTTGTGTCTATTTAGTCTATGAGATGTAAGGAGGGATTGTACTTAGAGCTAGATACCTTGTCAGCTAAAGCTTTGTGTAATCCGGAGATATTTCCACTTGTATGATATTACAGAGATTGGGGTTTTTCATCTGAGGCTTTCCCCATAGTATTCTTCTGTGTTCATGTGTGATTGATTCCTCATTCTCTATTATATGTGTTCTATTTGATCTTTCTCAAAATCGATTAAGCTTCCGCAAGTTTGTTTGTAGAAGTAGATCAAGTATTTTGCTTTAGTATATTGCATTATTGGGTGATCTATAGGTGAAATTTCTACACCCCAGGCCTATCAATCACAACTATGTTAAATTCTTGCAACAACAGTAGCCATCTAGTAATCCTACCATTAGTGATAGGTTTTCTCATAAAAAATCTAATGGCAGAATGATTTGTATGGACAAAAGTCTCAAAAATGGTTATGTAATGTCTAAATTTGCTAATGGTATGAACTAACAATTCCTTTTCAGTCACTGTATAGTTTAGTTCAGCGGGGGAAAGGTTCTTGCTAACAAAATAAATAGCATAAGGAGAATGATCTTCCCTTTGTCCTAAGACTTCTCCAAGTGAGGTATCTAAAGCATCCGTGAAAATGTGGAATGGTAAGGACCCGTTCGGTCCCCTCAATACTAAAGAAATGGACAAACTATCCTTTAATTCTTGAAAAGCATGTTGACAATCATCACTCCAAACAAAATCATCATCCTTGGTTAATAATTTAAATAAAGTTGTTTCAATCCTTGTAATGTTTTCAAGAAATCAACAATAGTAATCCGCATGTCCCAAAAATATTACCTCTTTTTGTGTACTAGGAATTGAAATATGAGATATTACCTCAATCTTGGTTGGATCGACTTTGATTCATTCAAATGAAACGTGATGGCCCAAGACTATCCCCTTAGTTTGCATCATTTTACATTTACTACTTCTAAGGACTAGGTGGGCTTCTTGACATCAGATCAACACTTTTTGTAGATTTTCTAGAGCTTGGGAAAAATCATCTCGATATACTATGAAGTTGTCCATATAGACTTCTACACGGTCATGGAACAAGTCAGAAAAGATGGCTAGGAAAACTCACTGAAAGGTAGATGGGGCATTGTGGAGGAAAAAAGGAAGAACTTGATAGGAATAGGTACCCAAAGGGCAAGTGAAAGTGGTCTTATCTTCGTATTCCTAAACTATTTGAATATGGTTATATCCATTGTACCCGTCTAGAAAAGAGAAATACTTGTTACCAGAGAGTGTATCAAGTCCCTGATTGATAAATGGTAGCAGAAAGTAATCTCGTAAGGTGGCTTTATTTAACTCCCTATAATCAACACATATGTGCCACTTACCATTCTTCTTCGGAACCACCACCAAAGGTGACACCCATCTATTGTCTGAAATAGGATAGATAAATTCTATAGCAAATAACTTTTGCAATTCATCTTTGATGATTTCCTTCAAGACTAGCTTCATGTGTCTCTATAGCTTCCAGATCGGTCTCATGTCCTCATTGGTGTATATGTGGTTGATGCATGTATTTGGGTGTATGCCTTCATGTCCAAATAGTCCCAGGTGAAAGATCTGGATTTTTCTTGAACCATGCTCAACAAGTTTTTCTTTTGTTCTTCATTTAGTTCATTGCCAATATACAAAAATTTTCCTTCACTGATTTCAATTGGTTATGTAGTGAGTTCATTGTTGTCCTCTATTGTTTTGAATGAGGCAAATATAGCTGGATGACAAGTTTCTTGAAACTCATTACCAAAAACGTTCTCATAACCATTAAAAGAAATAGGGTAATCAATACAAGAACTATTAGATAAAAATTACTGCAAAATATGATCTTCTGATTGTTCCTGGAGTCCTCTAGATTGTTATAATGATAATAAAGGAAACATACAATCCTCATCTCCATAAGGACTCTCTAACCATAAGGGTACTTCAGCAACAGTTTGAGCACAGGGGAAAATTGACAAGGTTTGATTATATGAACCATTGGAAATGATCATTTCTCCATTTCAACATCCTATCACAGCATCAATAGTATCTAACCAAGGGCATTCTTGGACTAACAGGTGTCCTGGTTTTTAGGAGAAATGACAATGAAATCGATGGGATATTGCTACGAAGCAATAATGACCACTATGTCTTCTAGAGCTCCCATGGGTTGAATAATGGATTTATCTGCCAATTCTAAAATAATAGGTGTAGGTTTGATCCCTTGCAATTGTAAATATGTCATGGGTTCAAAATTCATGGAGTTAATTCTTGCTCCTAAGTCTACAAGGGTGTTTGGCAAGAGTACTCCATTGATTTCGATGGTCACTATGGGATTCCCTCGGTCACTATATTTTAATGGTAAATTTGAGATCATCTTGGACATTTCACTCATGATTTTCACGTTTTGGCTCTTATGTCCTTTTCTACCCAGTTTATTAATACAAAGATCTTTAATTATCTTAGTATAGATAGGAATGTCCCTAATGGCTTGTAATAGTGGAATTTTAACAAAAACATTCCTTAATTCTAATTCTAAATCATATTCGATTTGGAACTCTTCCTTCTTAACAAGTAATATTTCTAGGGAAGGAGGTTAATTTGGTTCTTCTTTTTGTTTTTGTTTTTCTTGTTGATGGTGATTTTCAGTTTGTGCTTGAGGGGCGTCTTCCTAAATAATGAAAGTTGATTTTTCCTTATTGACTGGTTCCCAGACCGTAGTTGACTCTCATTCATTGGGAAAGTAGTGATCATATAGGTAGGAAAAGGTTGTACTTCCACATTTTGTACAAGTTGAGGCTATTTATTATGGTTGGGATTAGTTATGGGCTGTCCAGGAAACAAAGTAGGATGACGAAAGTTAAATGATGGTGGTGCCTGCGAGGATGATGGGTTGGACAGTTTAGGTAAAAGATGGTGTGAAGGAGGAGGAGGCAGTGAGGGTTGTTGATAATGATTTAGATTGTACCCCTACTGATAAGGTTGAATGTTCAGATTGTAGGACGTACTAGGCATGTTTGATTATGGAGGATAGGATTGGTTTTGGGGCTGAAAGGTGTTTTCATAGGGATTTCTCCTCCAATAATGATTCCAAGGAGTGTTTTGTGATTGAGGATTAAACCAAGGAGGGTAATATGGCTAGAAACTCCAAGGTTGATTTTGACCATAGACTTGAAAACTACGATCCTAAAACATGTTTTGATTTGGGATTCTCCAAAAGGGTTTCTTGTTTTTTTATGAAAAATCATTTGTTTCAACATTGCCCTTATAGATAGCCTATAAATCGGGAAGAGATGGAAACTTCTCAATTGCATGTTCTAAAGAACAAATCTCACAGACCTCAATAACATTAATGGGACACTCAACATGGTTATTTCTACATTTAGGACAAAATATTGCTATGGTATCCCTCTCATCTTCTTGTTTCTTTTTTAATTTTATTGTGTCACGCTGGTCACCAATAGTGTTTAGGATATCTGTTTTGAATTTTTCCAATAAGTTTCCTAATTCAACTCTAGTGACAGCGTTGGGTACAGATTTTTGATTTCTTGGCACATAATCTTGGGAATTGTCACGGAGGTTCTTGCCTACCTTAGCCTGACTTCATGAGTAACTGCAACATATTTTAGCTACTTTAGCAAAAATCTTTTTATAAACATCCCCACCACTTAGAATATTTAAGGTTTCGATACATTCATCCCTCGTTACCTTTAAAAAGATAGTTCTGACTATTTTCTCATCTAGATTTTCCCCTCGGGATTTATGGAAATTATAAAAGAAATGTTCAAGATATTATTCTAAGTTCTCATCTTCCAATTGTTGCATCCTAAGAATATCTTTCACATCCCTACTTTTGCAGAAGTCTTGGTATTTCTTAAGAAAGATGGACTTCATATCATCCCAAGAGTAGATGGTGTGTTCACCTAGGCTCATAAACCATCTAAGGGCTACATCTTTCAGGGTGGCTAGGAATAGCTTAAGCTTATGTGCATCCTCATAATAATTATAACTCCTACATAAAATGTCAAATTCAAACAAGAAGGCATTTGGGTCCTCAGAGGACTTACTGTAGAAGAGCGGAAGAGATGCCATTGGTATGTTTTTCATAGTGATATTCCTGGTTACATCAATAATAGGACATCCAAAGGTGGTTTCTTCTTCTTCTTCCTCTTCCATTCCTCCCCTTGGTCCATCATGGTTCCCTCCGAATAGATTGTGATGTGGGCCTTCTCCTTCCCCATGACATTCCTCATTGTTTCGTTTGAATATGTTACGATGTCGGCCTTCTCCTCCCCCCTGACGTTCCTCATTATTTATGTTCCCTCCTCCCTAGTTGGCCATGTGTACTATAGGTTCTTGAAGAGGTATGTTAATGATTACCCAGTCAACAAGAGGTATTTAAGGGTGGTCCTTGATGTTATTTGATTCTAGATCTATGTGGTCTTGCAGCTCAACTGGTTCTTCCAATGCAATTCCTTTCATACTCCAAAAATCAATATGTTCAATCATTTCCTCATCTTCATTCAGAATCTCCCTCTCTAAAGCCACTTTGTTGTCAACACCTCCTTCTTTATTTATTCCTACATACCAGTTAATATGATTAATGATTGGTATGGTTGTTGGACCAAAAGTTGCAGGAAATTTTGAACTAGAAATAAATCTGCCTTTACTATCTCTAAGCATACTTCTACTTCTATGCATAAAGGAAAGGAAATAAAAGTTCAAAGATAATAGAAAATGATCAGACTTTGGAGCAACCCCACTATAGTGGATGCATGGCTCTTCACTCACGTCTTACCGTACTCTCTCCGCCCTCTGATTACCCTGTAATACCCTTGAAACTCTGTAATAATAATCTTACCTGAACCAAAATACAACTCCCTGGCAATGGCGCCAAAATGTTGAGAGTTTTAATTAGTGATTAAACCTCCTAATATTTAATTGTCAACCAGGACTCGTAAACATGAGTTGTACTACGTTTTTGGCTCAAGGTTAAGTTCAGAGTATGTAATTTTCCTTGATAATGATCGTTAAGTACAGAATGATAAAAGTAGTCTTCTATCAATTAAGTAAACTAACACTCATCTCACTCTCATCAAAGAATTCTTCACTCTAACATAAGCAATCCAATGGAAATCAATTGAACTCAATACATTCTATTTCCTATTCTAAATTTCTGCAATCAAAAGACAAACCCATTGAAACGAAAGGCTTAATGAAATTCAATATAAGCACAATTCTTGAAGTAAAACCTTTTCAAAGTAGGAAGTTCAAAATCTAATTATTCAATAAGGAGATTCAAGAAATCATTTATCTTTAGAAAAACCTAATATTTGAGAAATTGAAATGCAAAGATACAACTTGAAAAAGAAAACTAGAATCAAATCTTCAACTATCAAACTAGGTTATTCTTGTTCAGAAATAAAATGCATTCAAACCACACTTAAGCTACTAAAAAGACTGATTTTGAAATCAAATTAAACCAATATATTGCTACTTAAAGGAAAACAAAGTCTTAAAGAAATTATCTGAGTTTATAAACGAAATTGAATTGTTGTCACACTGCTATGAAATCAATCTCTATGCTACGGTACTTGGAGCAGAAATCAAACTTATATTATTATGATGAAATAAAACTAAGTTATCCTGTGATATTTCAATGACTCAAATTGATGCTCTGAATTAAATGCTTTGAATTAAATCACATTGCTTGAATTAAATCATAATTCTTGAAATCAATCACATGACTTGAATTAAACAATCATAATGCTCAAGATAAATCACACAATTCAAATTGCGAAAATGAAGAACACAACACGTATCGCTACCAAGCACGATTCCATTTTCAATTACAATCAACACCTTTCAAACCATAAATCATTCACTCGAATACACATAGAAGATTCATATTCAAACCCATGCCATACATCAAAACTCAAAAATCGTTATGTTCCTATATCATGAATGCTCCAATTTCAAATATGAGTATGCTCAAATCTAATACAAGAAACAGAGTATGACTCTGTATTAAAAGATGAGTGAAGACTATATAATGAATTGGCAATCTTCAAACTCAGGAAAATGATTCTTCAATCATTCTATTTATAATTCAATTATAGCTAAAGGGTGGGAAATCAAGCCACGCATATTACAAAATCACATAAGGAATGTCTGCAACTGTTAAGTCAATGAATATTACACTATAAAATCACACACCTACTTATCCTATCGATTAATCAAGCTTATTTCTAGAGGTGGTGGACCCTCCCACACCTGGAGTAACCTAGCTTACTACAATGAAAGAGAGATTTATAGGATTAAAAACATGACTCACAATCAACCACGCTGGAAAACATTTTGGCTCACAACATGGAAACAACCATATGCATAAAACTTCAGAATAGAGGCTCGAAAACAAAATTACATAAATCATTGTATCTTGCTCACACTAGCACTGTATTATATTACATTGACCTTTATAGCCAATTGATTAAATGTAAAACTAATAGTGAATATAAATATGGCAATCTTCAACAATTAGAACTAATCTAAGCATGTTCGATTTGCTTCAAATAGACTTTGCCTTGGTTGGAATGAATGGTTTCCCTTCGAGATAACTAACTGCTAACATTAGAGTAGTCTGCTTCGATTCTGATCTAGAAGATCTTCAACTTAGAAAGCATCGAGCTCAGCGTAACAAAATCTTCCTTGAGCTATGTACATTGATCTTCAAGAACTAAAAAGGGAATGTATAAGGAGTCCATATGGACACTATTGTCTTGAGTACGAATCAAGGACCGGCTATTTATGTAAGAAAATGAGAATGATGCTGATGACAAAGAATCATTTCCACCCTTCCACTGATCGGCCAATCCTACCACTAATATTCATAGCTAAACCAATAGATAGATAGTTAGCATATTAAGAATATGACTCAAAATCCACTTAAACTTAATCATAAATAGAAAAACAATGCTAGTTAGATGCATTTACCTCTAGTCATATATGAGCAAGGTTTAGGTAGTAATGTAGGTGGTAGGGTAGGTGTAAGGAGTACTCTTAAAAAAAGATGGTGAAAATAGGGATGAAAAGAAGAAAATTTGGGGACAAAAATGGGCGCCAAAACCATCCCTCGGACTCGTAACATTGAAACGAAGGACTTGTCACGAGACTGAGCTACTCCTTCCTAGGGATCATTAAAAAAATAGTAGGATGGATTCATCTAAAGGATGAACTTATACGAAAATCATATGGTATCCTCTTCAAGCTTGATATTAAAAATAAAGAGGTACTCGCTATAAATAGTGGGGAAAAATGGAAGGAAACATATATCCTGTATTTTGTATAAAAGGAAACACGTCATTCTTGAACATGACACTTATCTGTATCTCGTGTCGGGTTTTGGTTATCCTCACTTCGTTACTTGCCTTACTGGGTTTGGGAAATCCATTTTCCTATCATATGATTATATCTTATTGTCACCATGAATTCTGATCCTATTTTGATTCAAATGTTACCGAATTCTAGAGTTGTGTCACTAATATGTTCAAGAGAAGTGCCACCTACAATTCCAAATGACTTATACCTTGTTTCAATTTTTTTGCGTCAATCTTGAATCACTCTTGCCAACTTTCAAAAATCCTATGTTTCGTGTCAATGATGTGGGAAACACTATGGCCCTCCTTCAATGAATCACTTCCCGTCAACTACAACTCATTATCTGGGAAGATGATATAGGAACTTCCTTTCAGTACCTTAGAGCTTGCATTCCTCAATGGAAGGTTCTTCCCATTCGACAATAGGTTCACATCACTAGCCTTCGATCGAATGATTCCATGATTGTTTGACTTCAACTTCATTGTTCACACTCATGGATTGTGCTGTTGTAACTTGAGAGCCATCATCATCATTAGTGGTTTCTCCCATGCCTATTAGCAATTTACATCATTGACGAGTAATCAAATGGTTTCTACCATGTTCGACTCTGACACATTTATTCACATGGTGAGATTCATACTTTGGTTAGATGGAGATGAAGATGAAGACCCTGGGTTTCATTTGATAAATCTAGGTTGTGTGGAGTTATTAATTATTCATGATTGTAAACATGATCCTTTCTATACATATGGTTGCGTCCATGTCGTGGATCCATGTATTGTTAGATGCCTACTCTTTAGTCATACTTGCATAAGATATTCCAGATATATTGTATTATGTTTAACTTGCAGGTCTCCTAACAGTGGTTCCCTAAGTCCTTTCCTTTGCTTGTAAATCACTTCAAACACCACTTCTCGTTCTAACTTCATGCTTTAGGGGGCATTTGTTATACATTATTTTGTCAGACTCCCAGTATCATATCATGAAGTGTTGCAATTTGTGTCGTTAATGTCACAAGTCTTGCAAGCGATGAAAGTTGACACAAACAATGTATTCACCATGAAACATGTTTGGAACATCATTGAAGAAAAGGAAGAAAACTTGCCTTGAAAGAATTTTGAAGAGATTTTCAAAACCTTGTTTCGCAAGACCAATACTACTTTTATAAGGTAAATCCATGATGGTAACCTTTAGGTGACTCATGCTTCTAGCACTACTTTTACTAGGAAAATATGTGCTGGTCCTTTTTAGGAAGTTTTTCCCAAAATGGAGGAGAAGCTTCTCTTACTAGAAAGCTCAAGAATGATGACGTGGTGTCAAGTAGATGAATATTGGAATGAGACCTCCCATTCTTGGCCCTAGTGTTGGGTGTGGACATTGATTATATTTTGTATTCAAAAGGTATCGCCGCATTGGACCCCAGTTCATAATGGGGCGGCAACACCGCACATAAAATATTCGCTATAGGGGAGGTCCATTTGGCGAAGATCTAATGGTAGAAGTTATGTTTAATTTATGGTTTTTTGCCCTAGAAGGCAACCCCTCACTATATATGTTGGCATTGTATTGCGTCTATGTAGATCAGTATTCTGAGTGAGGAAGAGAGAGGAGATTGAGAGTGAAGACGGAATTACAACGGATTTGATGTAGGTTGTATCTTTTTAGTTTGCTAGATAATATAAAAGGAAGGACTAGTTGTTTCTCTATGGACGTAGCCCAAACTGGGTGAACCACGTATATCTATGTCTCTCTTCTTTTATTCATTTTCTGTGTTTATATTTTTGCAATATTTTATGTGTTCCATTTCTCTGTAATATATAATTTCTAACAACTGGTATCAGAGCCGAAGGTCTATTTCGCTGATAAACTCGTAGGAGAGAAGGGTTCCTGGTTCAAGTGGGAGAAATGGTGGAAGATGGTAGGTTTAGGTTCAAAAAATTTAATGGCCAAAACTACCAGTTGTGGAAGATGCAGATGGAAGATTATCTATATTAGAGAGATCTGTACCAACCATTAAGCGGAAAGGCAAAGAAGTCGACGATTATGACAGACATAGAATGGGATATTCTCAATAGAAAGGCACTTGGAACAATAAGGTTATGCCTAGCAGCGTCTGTAGCATTTAATATTTCAAGCGAAACGACAATAGAGGGTTTAATGTCCACATTGGCCAAACTATATGAAAAACCCTCGGCCTAAAATAAGGTATTTCTTATGAAGTGTTTATTTAATATGAAAATGTCAGAAGGTGGATATATTGCTGATCATTTAAATGAATTTAATACAGTTACTAGTTAGTTAAGTTCTGTAGGGGTAACTTTTGATGATGAAGTTAGGGCTTTGTTATTTCTGTGCTCATTGTCAAAAATTTGGAATGGTTTAGTTATGGCCATTAGTAACTCTGTCTCTAGAACTAGTACTTTTAATTTTGATGATATTGTCAGTGCAATCCTTAGCGAGGAAATGCGATGGAAAAGCTGCGGTGAGACATCAGGTATTGCTTTGACTGCAGATACTAGGGGAAGAAAAATGGAAAGAGGAAAGAGCCTAGGATATCACAGTAAGTCAAGGAAAGGTAGATCCAAGTCTAGATCAGGGATAGTGAGCTGGAAATGCAGGAAGAAAGGACACCTGAAGAAATAATGCAAGTCTCGGAAGAGAAAAGAAGGAGACGCGCAACAAGAAAATAATCATGAAGCGAATGTAGCATGTGATGTGTTGCAAGATGCTTTGATTATTTCTTTAGAAAATATTATTGATGCATGGCTGGTAGATTCAGGGGCCTCATTCCATGCCACACCTGATAGGAAACATTTTCATGATTATTTTCAAGGAGATTTTGGACAGGTTTGATTGGGTGATGATAAAACCTGTAAAATCATTGGAATGGGTACAGTTTTCATAAAACAACATAATGGAAATCGATGTCTATTGAAAGAGGTAAGGCATGTTCTATATCTGAAGAAAAATCTGATTTCAATAAGATAGTTGGGAGGTGAAGGCTGTGTGACTACTTTTACAGATAAAACCTGGAAGGTCACTAAAGTATCCCTAGTAATAACAAAAGGAGAAAAGGTTGGTACATTATATTTATGTAATGGTATTTCTAATTCTATTAGTACCTTAACCTATACAGGAGAAGATACGACATTGAGGCATCATAGGCTCGAGAACATGAGTGAGAAGGGAATGTAAATTCTTCAATCAGGAAATTTTTTGCCAAGTTTGAATCATGTTGATTTAAAATTATGTGAGAATTGTGTTTATGGAAAACAGAAGGGGGTCAGATTCCTCAAATTTGGGAAATAAAAGAAGAGCAAAAAATTAGAGCTTGTGCATACAGATGTATGGGGACCTACTGTTGGGTGCTAAAAGGTGCCTTTTAAAACTCTTATTTATCCCACACTACTTATCAACCCAGGAAAGTCCTCTTATTTCAAGAGTGTACACAATATGTGCACGCTATAATCCTAAAGAGTAATGTTTCTTAAAATGTAGTATATATCTTTTAATACATTTAAAGAAAACTCAATCCTCTAACAAAATCAAATCTTACAGCAATGCAAGTAACAACAATCATCAGTCAAGGATACAGTAGTGATAACTCATTCCTCTTTTAACTGATTTAATCTAAATCAAACACAAATAAGATCCCCAATTTGAGAGCTTTGACAGCAATAGTCAATGTTCTTTACAGTTGTTGACCTCACACACAACACACTAAATAACCAAATTAGAAATGATAATGGAGTAAAACATCAATACCTCTACAGATTATGTAAATAAGATAATTCTGTTAAGTGTAAGAATGTTAAAAGGAAAAACTAAATGATTGCAGAAAGTAAATGGGCAGCAAAGCTATATAATAGAAATGAATAGCAAAGCTTATGTGATTGCAACGAACATCGAAACTAAGTTACTGAAATGAACATCGAAGCTCTGTATTTAGAATGAACATCACAACAATATACTTGCAGAAAGCAATGATCTTGTTATGAGGGTAATGAACAACAACGCAATTCAATTGCAGAAGGTAATTATTAAACAACCCACACTTACATAAATCAAAACTTAGGCAAACCACACTGTATGGTACAGGAATAGCAAGTAGATCCACCAGGAGCCA
Source organism: Pinus tabuliformis (assembly GCA_031772625.1). Taxonomy (NCBI): domain Eukaryota; kingdom Viridiplantae; phylum Streptophyta; class Pinopsida; order Pinales; family Pinaceae; genus Pinus; species Pinus tabuliformis. Next base: position 1,000,933,979 of record CM062819.1, read on the forward strand.
GGCCCTTAGCCACCAGTGAATACCACTGGATTACTTCAGGAGATGCGAAGGAACAACTGCTCTACTTATATATTAATCATCAAATCGGGCAGCATTACAGTAAATTGTGTCTTCTTAGCAGTGAGAGTCTGCATATTAAATTACAATTCAGAATAATAATCGTTCCATCCCCCTCTCCTCCTATCTATCTCTAATCTAATAATCCATCTAATTCCCCATAATTCCCATTCTCCTGTCTTTGATCTCTGTTTTCATTTAAATACACAGAGAGAAGAGAGAAGTTAGAAAAAAGATAATTACAAAATGATTCTCATTACAAAATTGAATTGCTCACAACAAATTGATCAACAAGATCATATCTGAAATATCTTTCCATCAACACTCAATAGGAACAGGCCAAATTTGGTATTGTAATTGAGATAATTTGGAAAATGGCCACAATAGTGAATCTGAGAAAAATGTCTTCAAAGAACCTTTTGTTTCTCTTAATACGAACTGAATTTGGGAAAACGACTCATAAAAAAATTAATTCGATCCGTTCTAGACAAAACCCATGTTTCGGATTTTCCAGATTCTTCTCCATTTGCCCAAAACATCCAATGCAAAATTATCACTTCTTATTCCAACGAATTTCTGAGTTGGCACATTTAATGATGAGCTGGAGATCAAATCTGCAATATGGAAAATATCTTGGAGGCTAAAATTGTGAGTGATGTTACAACAAATTTATTAATAAACCATCACTGGTAAAAACATTCATAATAATCAATTTATTAAAAATAAAGGAGAAGAAATAATATTTATCCATAAGAGTATAAATAATTATAAAATAGAATTATACGATAAACCATGATAAATGATGTGATAAAGAATGATAATAATGATAGGTGAAATAGGCGTTAAAAAGTGATAATAATAATGACATATTAACGACCCAACATACCCCCAAACTGAATATATTGCATGTCCTCATGCAACCCAAAGACAAAACCCATATGTTAACCAAGCAATAAAAAAATTGTTCATCCCAACTCATGAGATGGATAGAACAAATGAATTCTTCCTTAAATAATGAATATTCAATTTTAGCAATGTTGATGAAGGTGTAACAATTTTTATATTGACGTTCAATTATATGTATATGAAGTTGCAGCAAAATATGATATAGGTAACAGCAAACTCCATTAACAATTTTCTCAAAAACTGCATACCAGATTTTGTTGAAATTTTCCAAGTAGATTTCTACTATATTAATGCTTCTATGATCCAAAAATCAGATCATTTCGATGCACGAATCATGAGATATAAACAAAATGGTTGTAGGTGATAATGCACGATTCCTAAAATTTGACAAACTAATTTAACATGAAATATTTTGGATTTGTGTATTTTAATGATACCTCTTTGTTATAAAAAAATCACAAGAATTCAGTTCATAATTTTAAAGATATACGTCAATCAATTTCTGCAACTGTATAAAAATGAAATTGTATGCCTTAAATTATAAAGAAAGTAGAAAACATTCATCATGTGTAGCAATTCCTCCCCAAAACTGGAAAATTAGCATGCCCTCATGCAATGCTAGAAATCAAATTGAGGTGGTCGCTACCATCTGTTGAAATCTATGCTTGGTGTAAAACAACATGGAATAAGGGAGGTGTTGAGAATGGATAAGAATATCAATGGATGATAAAGAATTATAATGACATGGTCATAAGAAAGAAATGAATGAAAGCAACACTCCCCCAAATGAAAGATGATATGTCTCTGAAAAATGGGAAGTGGTAAACGTGTGGAATGAATGATGGTAAATAATGCTCAATGGATTTTCATGAAATTATCCTAAATTCGTAATAAATTAGAAAATTATGCTATTTTACGTCAATTTTTATCTCCAAAAATAAAAATGTGGAATGACATATATGGATTGGCATTTGTTGAAGCTGATGTAGGCTGAGCAGATACTGAAAGTGATGCAAAAGGTGGAAGCCATGCAAGCACATCACATCTGAAGAATTGTTCGTGTTTGCGAGTTGTTCGAGCCTCGTCTGTTAATTGAAATAGTGTGGTCATGCTACGAATAGAGTTTATCCCCGATACTTGTTGTGCTCCTGTAAACAAATCGCTATTTTGCATACAATGTTCTTGAATGTTCTTGAATCCACAGTGTGAGTTTTGAATAGCAACAGATAATATGCATGCAAAAATTTCAATCAGAAATTTTTTTGATTAATCTTCCCCTTCCAATTGAAAAAGGGGTGTTCATGACCATAAAGCATAGGAAAGGTGTCATGCTGACGGCAAGGCAAGGGAATGAACAATACGATGGTGAATGAAGCAGAGTACACATATCAATAATAGGATAGCGAGAGTTATGGTTATAATGAGGGCAGAGTGTGGAAAGATAGTTATAAATAAGAGATAGGACGCTTTGGATTGATGAGAAGTTATGCGAAAAAAGAAAAAGGACAACAATATGCTAAAAAGATGCTTTGTTGATGGTATTATAGCTGAAAAATGATGTGATTGATCAGAAAACAATTTATCATGCGTAAAGATTCAAAACAGGTAAGGAAATAATTTCTCCGATAAAAAGAGAGAATAAGAAAAAGATATTATAGTAATAATTGATGATAAGATATAACTTCAATACCATAAGAAAAGCCTCGGCTGCCAACAGATGTCCATAGCCTCGACAGGGTTTCTTTTTAACTCATATGAGTCAGGATCCTCAATTTATAAATGGAGAGTTCCAATGTTGTTCTACAGAAGAGATTAGTGTGCTAGCATGGTAACCAGATAACCACACTGTCATTCACTGGGATGTAGCAAAAGTGATCAAGCCGGCTTGTGATGAGACCTCCTGTTCCAAGGCTAATTTGGCTATCCAATGGATCATAATCCTGGTGTGGTGGCCATAATGGGAATGTTACTTTGTTACAACCTTATGAACATGGTAGGCTAGCTCGTAATGAGACCTCCTATCCTCCATCTGCGAACAAAATTTTGTTTTTATTACACATTTTTATGATAAAATGAGGAAGGATCAGCACTCCTTAAGAGCAGGAATGGTGGAAGAAGTTGAACATGTCAATAGAAATAATATACCCATAATCTCATTTATTACAAACAAAGAAGATTATAACCGGGAAGGGTGGAGCCAACATCGTATTAAGATGATCAATCAGTATCATGTACAATAGAAAACAATGCAGTAAAGTAGTATATAAATAATTGTGTCCCTTTTGAAAATAATCTATCATCAAGGAGTTGTCTTGCTAAAGATCATAACATGAATGATGTTGAATCGCTTCAATAGAATCCATAATTCTTGTCCTCATAAAAGTAGTGTAGTTCATGCCATAAAAGGGAATCAGTAAATTGTGGTTGAGATGAACTAGGAATAATCCCATAAGAGAAAGGAAGGGTTGTTCTTGAAAATACTCCCAAAGTGTTGTTCCCTACAGGGAACAACAAAGGAAAATACATGCAAAAGTGTTGTTCCCTATAGGGAACAACAAAAAAAAAATACACACAAACAAAAGTGTGGTTTTTTATAGGGAACATTAAAAAAATGCATGCGAAAAAGTGTTGTTCCTTAAAAGGAACAACAAAAAAATGCATGCGAAAAAGTGTTATTCCTTAAAAGGAACAACAAAAAATACACCCAAAAAAGTATAGTTCCTTAATAGGAACAATAAAAAGATGCATGCGAAAAAGTGTTGTTCCTTAAAAGGAACAATAAAAAAATACACCCGAAAAATTTGTGTTCCTTAAGAGGAACAGTAAAAACAACAACAAAAAAATACACCCAAAAAATATGTTGTTCTTTAAGAGGAACAACAAAAAAATGCATGCGAAAAAGTGTTGTTCCTTGAAAAGAACAACAAAAAATACACCCAAAAAAAGTGTTGTTCCTTAAGAGAAACAACAAAAAAATACACCCAAAAAAAATGTTGTTTTTTAAAAGGAACAACAAAAAATACATGCGGAAAACTGTTGTTTCTTAAAAAGAACAACAAAAAATACACCCAAAAAAAGTGTTGTTCCTTAAAAGGAACAAAAAAAAGATGCATATGAAAAAGTGTTGTTCCTTAAAAGGAACAGCAAAAAATACAACAAAAAAAAGTGTTGTTCCTTAAGAGGAACAACAAAAAAATACACAAAAAAAAGTGTTGTTCCTTTTAAAAAAAATGTTGTTTTTTAAAAGGAACAACAAAAAATACATGCGGAAAACTGTTGTTTCTTAAAAAGAACAACAAAAAATACACCCAAAAAAAGTGTTGTTCCTTAAAAGGAACAAAAAAAAGATGCATATGAAAAGGTGTTGTTCCTTAAAAGGAACAACAAAAAATACAACAAAAAAAAGTGTTGTTCCTTAAGAGGAACAACAAAAAAATACACAAAAAAAAGTGTTGTTCCTTAAAAGGAACAACAAAAAACACATGTGGAAAAGTGTTGTTCCTTAAAAGGAATAACAAAAAGTACACCCAAAAAAAGTGTTGTTCTTTAAAAGAAACAACAAAAAAATGCATGTGAACAAAAAATACACCCAAAAAAAGTGATGTTCCTTAAAAGGAACAACAAAAAAATGCATGCGAAATTGCTATTCCTTAAGAGGAATAGCAAAAAATACACCCAAAAAAAGTGTTGTTCCTTAAAAGGAACAACAAAAAAATGCATGTGAAACTGTTGTTCTTTAGGAGGAATTACAAGAAAAACACCCAAAAAAAGTAAAAGAAAAGCAAAAAAATGCATGCGAAACCATTGTTCCTTAAGAGGAACAACAACTATTCCTTAAGTGGAACAGTAAAAAGACAAACACGTGAAACTGTTGTTCCTTAAATTGAACGGCCGACAACAAAAAAATGCATGCGAAAAATTGTTGTTTCTTAAAAGGAACAGCGAAAAATACACCCAAAAAAAGTGTTGTTCCTTAAGAGGAACAACAAAAAATACATGTAGAAAAGTGTTGTTTTAGTGCTGTTTCTTAAAAGAAACAACAAAAAATACACCAAAAGAAGTGTTGTTCCTTAAAAGGAACAACAAGAAAATGCATGCGAAAAAAGTGTTTTTCCTTAAAAGGAATAGCAAAAAATACACTGAAAAAAAGTGATGTTCGTTTAAAGGAACAACAAAAAAATGCATGCGAAACTGCTGTTCCTTAAGAGGAACAACAAAAAATACACCCAAAAAAGTATTGTTCCTTAAAAAGAACAACAAAAAAATGCATGCGAAACTGTTGTTCTTTAAGAGGAACAATGAAAAATACACCTAAAAAAAGTAAAGGAACAACAAAAGAATGCATGTGAAACCGTTGTTCCTTAAAAGGAACAATAGTTGTTCCTTAAAAGGAACAACAATTGTTCCTTAAATGGAATGGTTGTTATTCCCCTTACGAAACAACAACTGTGCCTTAAATGGAACAACAAAAATAAAGAAAAGTTTATATACAAAATTAAAAAACAAATGAATTGTTCACTGGATTGATGCCGAGGATGAGTTACAATTTGAAGGAAGCAACACTTGAAACACAAAAACATAAGAGAAATCAGAAAAGAAACAACACTTTATTTAAAAACAGTATTTAAATAAATAAATTAAATTACAACAACTATGATGTTATTTCCTAAGGAAAAAATGATCTCCTTGAAAAATGTTTTGGCAGCAGTGACATGACATGAATCTTCAAATGGAAATCAATTATTCATTTATTCTATTATGAATCCATTGGGTAATGAATTGGATGAAATTCCCTTGTTTCATTAAAATTTCTTTCAAGAATCGCTCGTCCATAAATTGACCTTTTTTATTCTCCTAAGACATGCAAAAAACGAGTGTCTACCTACAATAAAACATTAAATCATGGAGAAAGAGAAGTGATAAGGCTCCCCTAATTAAAGAATTATGCAAAAAAACAACAAGTAGTTACTCTGTATAACAAATCCATGGAGAAAATAACAAAGTAAAATTTATTTGTCACTTGCGGGAGAGCAATGGCCAATTATGCTAACCTGTAGTGTTTTAATCACAACTTCTTTGTTTTTTGTCCAAATTGAGTGGTTCCAAAGCTAGATGAGATATAATTCAAAGGTATATCTCCAATAGAAATAAATTTTAAAAATTCAATGATATGATATGTCAATTTTACTTAGAACCACATGCATAACAGAGTCATTTTCGATTACTCCACATAGAACAACAATGGATATTTTAAGGATAGATATTTATTTTGATGTCAGATTCGAATGATTAGAATTGGAAATAAAAGTAGATTCATTTATTTATCTTCAATAGAAACAGGTTTTGAAGACAAGAAGAATTGATAGGTCAAATACTTTGAGGAACAGTCGTAAAATAGAGTTTTAAGAGTACTAATTTACGATAGACAGTCAGTATTTTGGTCATAAATTCCTCATACGATATCAAAAATGAGTGATTAAAATTTCTCTATAAACTAGATTCATAGGGGAATACCATAGAAACATATTTTTAAAATATAGTCATTTAGGGCTTCAAAAATAGATTGTCCCAACTCTATTCCCGAGCTGCCTACTAGACACCTTGTCAATGTTCTGGTTGTAAATTTTTCGTTTCAAATCCAAATTGAGTGATTCAAATTGGCTTGGAAATTAGACATTAAGGGCTACTTAGGATAGAAACATGCTTTAAAAATATTGTCATTTATGCCTCCAAAAACTGATTGTCCCAACTCTGTTCCTAAGCTGCCTAGTAGGCACTTTGTCAATGTTTTTGTTATAACTTTTTCATTTCAAATCCAAATTGAGTAATTTAAATTGGGTTGGAAATTAGACATCAAGGGCTACTTTGGATAGAAACATGTTTAAAAATATTCCATTTTGGCCCCTAAAAACATGACTGTCCCGATTGTGTTTTCAGAAATTTCATCAAGCCCTCAAGCCAAAAAATTATGATATTCAAGCATTTTTTCCAAATTGGTGATAAAAATGAATATGAGTGTTTGTAGAACTATTATTTCCATTATAATTTATCTACATATACAAATGATTTAAAAATTTATCGCCAATGTTTATTTCCACAGTGTGTTGCAACAAAAACAATTATTTTTACATTAAAAAAATTTGTTTATTTTATTTGTTTATTTATTTTATTTTCTACACTAACCTATTTGATTTGAAAAATGAATATGATTAGTATAATAGTACTTCCAGTGTAACCATTTTCGAAATAAGGCTTCAAATATGTACATACCCAAATTTGAAAAATGCATATTAATAAATATTAGGGTATGAGAAGCCAACTTCCCTTGAAAAGATGGTGTCAAAAATTGTTGAAGTATGGAGTGATGCTGCAAACAAGTGATGGAGTGAAACCAATCTTCAATATATCCTTTACTTTCTTGATTTACCATATCCATCATATCATGAAGTTTTTGAGCTTTTAAAATGGCTTGTTGATGCAGACTAAAAGAAACCTCATTTTCTTCCATAACTTCTACAATTTTTGAATTTGAAATATTTTGAATCTCATTGTAAGTTTTCCCCAATGGCGCATGTGAGATAGAATGGGTGGTAAGGGTGGGTAAATTTTGTAGTTCAAAACTGTAAGCATGTTGTACTGGTTTATTATGGTGAGGGCGTGGAATGAGTTGAGCAGGAAATTGTGTACGGAATGAAGCATTTTGATGATGTAGTTGATTGGGTTGAGTGGATGATTTTAATAGGCAAACAAGATGTTGTGGAAGAGCTGGTGAAGAATATGAAGAATCTTTTGTGCTACAAGATGAGGGAGAGTAGTCATGCAATCATAAGGTGAACCATGCGAAACTTGTAGACAAGATTGGTAGTGTTTATATTGAGATTGACATGGCTGCCCTAACACATTAGTATTCCATAATGGATTATGCAAGTAAGAGAATGGAGGAGAAGTGTTTTGAACCATATTTGTAGGCCATGATTTCCATGGTTTTGACCTTGTTGCAGCTTTCTCATCTCTTTGATATGCTACTTCCATCCTAGATAAAGAAGAACAACTATCTATGTGATGCTCCTTTTGGCAATGAGGGAAAAACACTTCTTCAATTTCTTGATTTTTTTTGAACCTGCAAAACATCCAATTTTGCATTTAGAGAGATAATAAAATCAACTTTAAAATTTTCAAATAAAACATTGATTTCATCTCTTATGTCTCCTGTTCTTGTAGTAGATTTAGAAAACAAAGAACAAACATCTCTAGAATTCTTACCAGCCTTGGAGTTTCTTCTTGAGTATCTTATGCACAATTCACAAACATCATCATATGATAACTGAAAAATATCACACTTTCCTATCAGATTTAAGAGTTATAAAAATTCATCTTTGATTCCTTTGAGTAGGAGTTTTTTTAAGATCTCTTTTTCCAAATACTTATGCTTTGATTTTTGAAGGTTGTAATGAAATATCTTTACATAGTCCTCCAAGCTTTCATCTTCCCCTTGTATTCTTCAAGAATATGTTTTTCATGTCCTCCCATGTTTGGATGCAGTTTCCACCTAGGCTCATGAACCATCGGAGAGCTGCTCCTTTTAGAGTAAGAGGAAACATTTTCAACCTTTGATTGTTAGTACAGTAATCATATCCTCTACAAAGTATTTCAAACTCAAATAAGAATGTATCTAGATCTTCATTTGCCAAACCATGAAAAATTGGTAGAGAAGATGGGGTAATTATGTTCATTTGTGTCACTCCTCCTAGATCTTTGATAGGGAATTCGAAAGTTGCAATGTGAGCCATTTCTTACCATAATAGAAGATGTTCTTCATGTGTTTCTTCAAGGCCCCTCCTTCACATGTTCCTGTCAATTGGTTAGTGAAATGGGTGGTGCTTACATCACCACTTAAATGAAATCATGAGATTTGCTTTTCAAAATTTCTATTTTTTCCTTAGTCATTCACACAAAAATTTAAACATTTATTTCTACTTTAATTCCTACACAATTCTGCTGAAAAGCGGATAGAGGAGCAAGCACTTTTCTTGCTCGTTATGCAGGTTTTTACCTTTCGTTTTTAATACCCAATTCTTTCACAGCAGACAAACATCAAACATACATCACTATCTATGAAATGACAACACTCTCTTCATCAACGACGCCAAAATGTTGGGTGCTAAAAGGTGCATTTTAAAACTCCTATTTATCGCACATTGATTATCAACCTAGGAAAGTCCTATTATTTCAAGAGTGTGCACAATATGTGCATGCTATAATCCCAAAGAGTAATGTTTCTTAAAATGTAGTATAGATCTTTTAATACATTTAAAGAAAACTCAATCCTCTAACGAAATCAAATCTTACAGCAGTGCAAGTAACAACAATCATCAATCAAAGATACAGTAGTGATAACTCATTCCTCTTTTAACTGATTTAATCTAAATCAAACACAAAGAAGATCCCCAATCTGAGAGATTTGACAGCAATAGCCAATGTTCTTTACAGTTGTTGACCTCACACACAACACACTAGATAACCAAATTGGAAATGATAATGAAGTAAATCAACAATACCATTGCAAATTATGTAAATAAGATAATTCTGTTAAGTGTAAGAATGTTAAAAGGAAAAACTAGATGATTGCAGAAAGTAAATGAGCAGCAAAGCTATATAATAGAAATGAACAATAAAGCTTATGTAACTGCAATGAACAACAAAACTAAGTTACTGAAATCAACAACGAAGCTCTGTAATTAGAATGAACAACACTACAATATACATGTAGAAAGCAACGATCTTGTTATGAGGGAAATGAACAACAACGCAATTCAATTGTAGAAGGTAATCATTAAACAAACCACACTTGCAGAAATCAGAAATTAGGCAAACCACATTATATGGTACAGGAACAGTAAGTAGATCCACCAAGAGTTGGTTCCTTAGTGGCCGGTGAATACCGCCGGATTACTTCAGGAGATGCGAAGGAACAACAACTCTACTTATATATTAATCATCAAATCGGGTAGCATTACAGTAAGTTGTGTCTTCTCAGCAGCGAGAGTCTGCAAATAAAATTAAAATTCGGACTAATAATCATTCCATCCCCCTCTCCTCCTATCCTATCCTATCTATCTCTAATCTAATAGTCCAACTAATTCCCCATAATTCCCATTCTCCTGTATTTGATCTCTGTTTTAATTTAAATACACAGAGAGCAGAGAGAAGTTACAATAAAGATGATTACAAAATGATTCTCATTACAAAATTGGATTGTTCACAACAAATTGATCAACAAGATAATATCTGAAATATCTTTCCATCAGCATTCAATAAGAACAGGTCGAATTTGGTATTGCAATTGAGATAATTTGGAAAATGGCCACAACAGTGAATATAAGAAAAATGTCTTTAGAGAACCTTCTGTTTCTCTTAATACAGACCGAATTTGGGAAAACGGCATACACCAAAACTAATTTGTTCCGTTCCGGAAAAAACCCATGATTTGGATTTTTCAGATTCTTCTACATTTATCCAAAACGTCCAATGCAAAATTGTCACTTATTCCATCGAATTTCCGAGTTGGCACATTTAATGATGCGCTCGAGATCAAATCTGCAATATGGAAAATATCTTGGAGGCTAAAATTGTGAGTGATGTTACAACAAATTATTAATAAACCATCATTGGTAAAAACATTCATAATAATCAGTTTATTAAAAATAAAGGAGAAGAAATAATATTTATCCATAAGAACATAAATAATTATAAAATGGAATTATATGATAAACCATGATAAATGACGTGATAAAGAATGGTAGAAATGGGTGAAATAGGTGTTAAAAAGTGATAATAATAATGAAATATTAACGACCCAACACCTAGCCAGGTATCATCTCTTGGTGGCTCTCATTATTATGTTACTTTTATTGATGATGTAACCAAAAAAACTTGGATTTATTGTATTCGAAATAAATTTGATGTATATGATACTTTCAAGAAATGTAAATATTTGGTTGAAAATGAGATAGGAAAAAGGTTGAAGTGTCTCAGATCAGACAATGGAGGTAGATATTGTATCAAAGAGTTTGATAGGTACTGTTTAGAGAATGGAATTCACAAAGAGAAGACAGTTCCAGGAATACCATAAGAAGATGGTGTGTCAGAAATGATGAACAAGACAATCATGGAGCGTGAAAGGTGCATGAGATTGCATGCAAGATTGTCGTTACAATTTTGGGCAGATGATGTAGATACTAGTGTTCATATAATAAATAGAGGGCCTTCAAGTTCCTTGGATGGTGGTATTCTAGAGGAGGCATGGACAGGTAAAAAGATAAACTACTCATTTTTAAAAACTTTTGGTTGAGAAGCCTTTGTCCACATTAATAAAAAAAGTAGAACAAAGCTTGAGGCAAAATCAAGGAAGTGTACTTTTATTGGATATGGTGTTAATGATTTTGGTTATCTCTTTTATGATTATGAAAAACAAAAATCATTAGGAGCAGAGATGTCATGTTCAATGAAAAGGTTTTGTATAAGGATCAGTTGCAGGAAAAGAAACAAGAAAAAGAAAACAGAGAATACATAGTGCTTGATGAGATCACAGAAAAAGTGAGGGTGCTTGAAATATATAATTGTCTAACACCTAGATCCTCTTTCCATGTATCTTTCCCTTGAGATGTGGAACTCCTCCCTCTTTTCATGGATCCTCAACTTCCTCTCCTTCCCTATAAATGAATTTCCCATCATCCACTAATGGTTGGTTGTTGGCTAGTTGCCATCCTACTACTGAATTATGCTCAATTTCTGCCCATTTGTCTAAGGAGAAAGTAGTGATTGAAGGTTAAGGTTAGGAATTGGAAAATCACCTAAAGGAAACTTCCAACATCAAGGCTTAAGTGGTTGTAATGCTCCTTGTACCATCTATTAATAATACATTATGTGTTTTCTTTCCATAAATGTGTCAATTATTGTTCATTTAGTGTAATAATCCTTGATTTGTTACATGGTTTATATTGGAATGATGTTTTCTGTGTATTCATTTATTGTCTCCACATGATCTTCCTTGCAGGTATTCATCATAACGATGAAGAGGAGATTGAGCTTGGAAACAAAAAAATCTAGGACAACAACAATGGTTGTTAGCATCAAAGTGAGGTAGGTCATCTATCCTCCTTTTTGTTTTTTTTCTATAAACTAGGAAAGTTTACATATATTTGTCTTTGTTTATTGCTAGATCCTCCCATAGGACTAGAGGGATCATTTTTGTCCTCATAAAGGATTTCCTGCACAACAATTTATCTATGACATCTATGTCTATTTGGCCTTCGAATATAGGGATATCAAATTTAACTTGTAACTTGAAGGGGGAAGTGCTTCTGAAGTGACTGTTGGATGAAGATGTGTTTCCTGTTGGCATCTGCCAAAGGATCTGGGCAAGGTTGTCGATCATCTCATTCTTTTGTTGCTCTAGGGATTCTTCAAGCAACAATTTGATAGGATCCCCTGCTCCCTTCTCTTTCTTTTGTTCCACCATGGGAGGTTATCAGTGTTAGTGGGGATGGTCTTGCGAGGGTTAAACCAATTCAAGTCCCAATTCCTTATACCCAGACCTTGTTGGGGACATGTAGAGAAAAATAGATAAGGAGAAGATTGCTCTGATACCATTGATTTGGATCTATGAAGGAGAAAAATGAAACATAGATTTAAATAGAACACAGAGATACAATAAAAGAACAAAACTTCAATTAATTAATGGCAAGTACTAAAAAATGTTTACATGCAGAATGGAACAAACTAACTCAGGAAATGGTAGCTTATCTCTGAGAAGAGTTGCGACGACAACATGTGTTCTGAACTATCTTACAATGAGGCTTGGAGGGCTTTTTAACATAGATAATAAGTGTGAAACCCTAAACATAGGAGATGAAGCACCAATGGTTTTGGGCCCCTTTAGGGTAAGTTGGACCTCCAACTTCTCAGAGTCATAACTTTGGCATACGATCTTCATTTGACTATCATAATACCTCGTTTCGAAGATATATATGACAAGGTGAAAAATGAATCTATGAATCACGTAGTGGAACTATTTTGGTCCTCCGTTTTCCCAGAAAACGTCTTTTAGGACCTCAAAACGACCCCAAAAGTTTAGGACCCAAACTATTACCAAAAATAGAAAGTTGTGCTAGAATTAAGGAAACTGAAAGGAAACAATGTTGGGGTTCCAAGTGGAATAGGTGAGTGGCCACCAATCTCGACCTAGATCACTATATGAGGTGCTCAGGGTTGGAGACGAGAGTGATAAGGTTTTGGTCAGGATTACTTTTGGTATGTCTTCATGAGGATGCCAGAGCATAATAATGTAGACTGAAAACATCAAAATGATAAAGTGTGGTCAGTATAGGATGTGGTAAGTGAGATATACACAATGGGAAAAGTGTGAGGAATTTGGATGTTGTAGTATAGTGGTGAAGGTGACCAAAAAATAGATGAACAAATGAATGAAAATGTGGTAAGAAAATTGGAAAGTGGAGCTGACAAGTGGAGAGAACAACTTATTAATTTTTAAAATATTTCCACCACAAAAGTCTAAAAGAGATTCCATTTCACCCAAGGAACAAAGTGAAATTGTCCCCAACAATGGTGCCAAGATATGTTGGCTCCCAGAGTCACACTACGATTTGTTGTAATACAAAGCCTGGGAACATCTAAATGTGGTTCTATTCTGCTATTATGTAAATGGGAAAGCTCGTATTCAAATCTAAGTTAAGATCATTCTGCACTTATGGCAATATTACTTATGTTTAGCGTTCGTTGCTATGTGAGTTTACTCTCTCTCGTGCGAAAAAACCATTGATGCAAGATGATATTACAACAAATTGTTGAACCGTGTATCAATTGGTTTTTGATAATTGAATTAGTGCATGACTATGAAGTTCATATTTGGAACACCAACAATAAAAAAATTCCATTACACACTCAGGATATTGCATACACTTTGTTTTCCCATTTAGATGTCACAATAAAAGGAAATGACACACTGAATTCTATCACAAGCATAAAGTTAAATTCTTATGAAAATTCATATTTAGTTTTTTAATAATTACTGTAGTCAAATAACTGATAGCATTGAAACAACTCATAACCCAGAAAATTGTTTACATTCATTTTGACCCATGTGGGTGTTCTTTAATGTCACATGGTGCACACATTGAAAACCTCCAAATTCATTTTAAAAAAGTTTCTAAAGTAACTGTTAATTAAATATTAGTTTGGGAATCAAGGTTGGGATAAAAACACCATTACATTATGTCTTTTGTTGAGCTGCATTTGAGATTATTTTGAGTAGGAGCATTCATAACCATTGGGTTTGATATAAAATCCTAAAAAAATAAAATATAGATGAAAATGAATAATCAAACTTTACCCAATTTAAAGGAGCAGTTAATAATTCCTTTAAACACAATAAACCTCATTAGATGACTGTGCAATTAAGAATTCTACCATTAGAAACACATGATTCTAAAATTTACCAATTCTTTTAAAACCCATGCAAGAAATATCAAGAAAGCCAAGGTACTCTTCAAACTAGCTTGATAGATCTTGCAAAAATTAAACAAACCATCGTACTGATGCAAAAATTAAACTCAACCTAAAATAATTATACAATGCTACACAATTTTCCTAACAGATCGAGTTCACAACTTAAAATTCCATGAAAATTGCATAAACTCGCATTTCATTAGTAGTACAATTTAAAATAAAGGTGACATGGAAACATACACGATGAGAAGAACAAAGAGCCCAAGAGTTACTTCAGAATTCTTTCCCATAATTGCCTTAAGACCTCCCAACAATTCACCAAAATTTTGGTATAGTTTCCCCTACAACCAAGATTTTCATCCCCTTTTACATTTCAAAATGAGGCCTATATATAAGCACTCAAAGAGCTTAGCACTACTCTAAGCCACTAATGGTATATGGAAAACCACTCAAGTTTGCTACAAAATTTCTATTTGTATTATAACTAACTTCTTGTAGAAGTTTCTATGAAATTATGATAATTGTGGAGTGGGTCCCTCTAGCTTTAGCTTTGATAGGATCTATCTCCTAGCTGGGTGGAATCTTCCTTCTTACTCTTGGGCATTGACTAGGTCGGGTGCTATAGTGCATTAGGTTCTCTAATAGACTTGTTATTGGTAGGATGGTTGAAAGTGTCGCCTTATGTGTTTGTTGGCATAGAAGTCACCCCAGTCCTGCCACTGCCATTGAATAAACAATTGATCTATATATTTTCCACATATTATTCCACTCCTCTTAGGTTGATAGGTCACCCAACCACACTTCTTTTATTTCCATCTCCAGGTCCATGATAGGTTCATAATTGACTTCTCCATGCTCTTTGAAAATTTTCTTTAACATGAACGGGGGTTCAAAGTGCTTCTTGTAAATACTTTCTAGGTCCTCTTCTTGTGAGGTATGTTCCCCATCCTCGACAATGATTTGATCATCCTTGGTTCAGAATAGGTTTTCCAGGATAAAATCCTTTGGAAACGGGTTTCTCTGATCGTTAAATAACTATGGAAAATATTTCTTATGCAACTCTTCACATTTTCGTATAAACCTCTCCACTTCTTCAACCATGTTGTCAACTTTCTATTCTATCTACACCCTCATCCTATGTTTCCTCTCTACATGGTCTTCTTAAGATGTGAAGCATGAGAGGTCAAATTTTTCCTTCTTGACTTCTTCTTTAGTCATTTGATTTAAGAAATTGGCTATTACCTTGACTTTGCAGGAGGTTCTCCCAGCATGTGCTAGGAGCATCTCCACTTCTTTATGAGTTGTCCTAATCATTTCGATTTTTTCTTACACCAGCTCTAATTGTTCCTAGTTCTTTCCTAGCTTAATAATATTTTCATGTATCATTTCCTTTGCCCTTTTAAAAGATATCTTGCCAACATTATCCTTTGCCTGCAAGTGTTAGGTCCCTATAATACTAGTTATTACCCCATTACTATTGTAGTTGTATCCCTTATTAATATTGTTGAGCCCCTATTGTCCCCATATTTTATTACTGTGCCCCACAGAATCCCTCTATTGTTATCTTTGTGGCTATATATTATTACTGTTAGGTCGGTTGGGTTTTATTGTGACTCCATAGACTCCTATATATAGAAAGGAGATTTTGTCATTTGAATCATCCAAGAATTTTTCATTTATGTAATGTAAAGGAGGTTGCCCCCTCAAAGAGGTTGAATTCTAAGGCGTTGATCTCTCTTTTCTATCTTTTGTGAGCTGGTTTCATAACATTTGGTATCAAAGCTTTGGATTCTAGGGTTTGCTGCTCCAAATAGGTCATCGTGGAATTTTCGCTATAACTTTTTTTGTGCGACGTTTCAAAAGCGAAAAAAAAACCCATTTGAGACGAAATCGCACTAAACCTCGGGTACAAACTTTAGAGCTTTGCGCGCTATATTTACGGAGATATGATCTAAGGAAGTTGGTCTTTTTGCATACTCCTGAATTACATTCCAAACAAGTGACCTGGGGAAAATCATCATAACTTTCTCTCTGAGAATCGAATTGAAATTTTGTAAGAAGGTACAGAAAGAGAACAGACTGTAGTTTCTTGTATATATTTTTTAGTGCCGTAGGTTGAAACAGTGACACGTGGCACTTCATACAAGTTCGCTCTTCTGGAAAGGTCTATAATCAGGTCATCTTGGGAGATTGTGCATAATTCATTCTTGGAGAATCCAATTTGGATCAGACTGGTGGCATTGGAAAGAGGACACAAAGGGCTACTACAAGTTGCAATTTCAGAACTGGTGATCCGAAATTACAAAGATACATCAGATTCAATATCAAGCTCCTACAAAGTGAAAAAATGTGTGTAGTTTTTTTTAATTTTTGCTTAAGCTTGGTTTGAAAACTTAGTTTGAAGGAATTCAAAGGGCATAGTAAAACATTATTATCAGTAATTGATGCCCCAAGAAAAGAAATGCAAACACCTAGTAAGAAACCTGAAAGCTCTAGCATGACTCATGAAGAAGAGGAAGAAATGCAACATGATATATCAAAATTACGAGACCAAGTGCAACAAGTGTCACTTGCACAAAAAAGTAACAAAATCTAAGATGAAATATGTAGAAGCTAAGATGGATGGTTTAAAGAAAGGTGTAGAAGCTAAGATGGATTGTTTAAAGAAAGGTGTAGAAGCTAAGACGGATGGCATGGAAGCTAAGATGAATGGCATGGACGCTAAAGTGGATGGCATGGATGATAAGATGGAAGAATTGAAGATAAATATGAATAAGTTGCTACAAGAAATGGTCACTAATGGTGAAAGAGTAGTAAAGGAAACTCATGATGAGAACAAAGAAAATGTTAACCATGATTCCATAGACTCTAATGTTGGATCGAAGACCCACCATATTCCAAAAATCGATATGAGGAAGTTTGATGGCAAGGATCCCGCAACATGGATATTACAGACGAAGCAATTTTTCGATCTCAATATTGTGCAAAACACACAAAAGGTACGTATTATAACTTTATATTTGGAACCAAATTAGTTTGTATGGTATCAATGGCTTTACTCTCGTAAAAAAATTATCACTTGGGCAATTTTTACGGAAGAATTGACAGCACATTATGAGGATACAAAAAACAACACTTTTTTTAGCCAATTGATAAGTCTCAAACAAAAGGGTTCAATAATGGAGCATATTGAGGAGTTCCAAAAATTGAACATAAGGGTAAAAAATATTCCAGAGGAGCATAGGATTGATGTGTTCATAGGGACTTTAAAGGATAATATCCAACATCATGTTCGCCTTTGGGAACCTGATTCATTAGAGAAGGCATTCAGGTTAGCAAGGAAAATGGAAAGCAAAATTATGGCAACCAGGAAGCATACCAATCACAACTATAAAGATGGAAGTGTTGTTATCCCTAGCCTTCCACAACCTATAAGGTTGACACCACAACAATTGGAAGAAAAAAGAGCAAAAGGGCTTTGTTACAATTGTGTTAGCAAATACACTAAAGTTCATAAGTGTGCTGAGAAGAAATTATTCTACATAGATTGTGAAGAGGAAGAAGAAAAGGAGCAAGAAAGGTCAAAGGAAGAGGATATACTCCAGGAACAAAGCCTAGATAAAGAAGAAATAAATCTGACCATATCTTGTAATGCATTGGCTAGAATTACCACTCCTCAAACCATCAAGATAGAAGGACAAATCAAAAAGAAAAAGGTAATAGTGTTGATTGATTCAGGAAGTACCCACAATTTTATTCATTGTAAGGTAGCAAAAGAATTAAATTTCTTCCTATATCTAGCACCAGAGTGTCAAGTGATGATTGCAAATGGAGGAACAATAAATTTCTCTAGAAAGTGCCATAATATCAAGCTATCCATGGGAGAATATGTATTGACTAGCCTAATGCTTTCCATTCCAATGGGAGGTGCTGATGTTGTATTGGGAGTCCAATGGCTACAATCCTTCGGTACAATAGCTTTTAATTTTCAAGAAATTTTCATGAAATTTTCTGCTGAAGGAAAGGAAGTTGAATTAAGGGGTATGTAGGGAAACCAGGAAAGATAATCAGCTCTAACGGTATGACAAAGATTCTAGAAAAGGAACAAAGAGGTGTAATTGCTCAATTATGTTCGCTAGATGTTTCCACATCGGAATCATCTATTCTCCAGATCTCCAAAAAGTCTTAGACAATCATTCCAAGGTATTTGAGACTCCCAAAGGTCTCCCACCTATTCGTGATCATGATCATGCTATTCATCTGATTCCAAGAAGTGTTCCTCCAAACATCAGGCCATACATATATCCCTATACCCAAAAGAGTGAAATTGAACGTATGGTTGCAGAAATGCTAGAGGGTGGTATAATTCAACCTAGTCAAAGTTCTTTCTCTACTCCAGTAGTATTGGTGCACAAGAAGGATGGATCATGGCGCATGTGTCTGGATTATAGGGAGCTCAACAAGCTCACTATTAAAGATAAGTTTCTCATTCCTGTCATTGATGAATTACTGGATGAATTGCATGGATCAATTTACTTTACCAAGTTGGATCTTCGTTCAGGATATCATCAAATCAGATGAATATTGAAGACATTCCAAAAACAACATTTAGAACTCATGAGGGTCATTATGAATTTTTGGTTATGCCTTTTGGCCTTACCAATGAACCTTCCACATTTCAAGGTTTGATGAATTCCATTTTAAAACCCTTCCTTAGAAAATTTGTGTTAGTATTTTTTGATGATATACTAATCTATAGCAAGTCTTGGAAGGATCATGTTGAACATGTTGACAGGGTGCTACAACTATTGGAGGAGAAACAATTATATGCAAAAAGATCCAAATGTTTATTTGGAGTACAAGAGGTGGAATATCTGGGTCATATTGTATCTCATGAAGGAGTTAAGGTAGACCCTAACAAAATTAAAGCCATTAAGGAATGGAAAATCCCCACATCCATAAAGAATCTGCGAGGATTTCTCGGGTTGACAGGGTATTATCGCAAGTTTGTTAAAAACTATGGGAGAATAGCAGCACCTCTAACAACATTATTGAAGAAAGATGCATTTTCATGGACTCCAAAAGCAACAAAGGCCTTCGAACATCTTAAAGATGTAATGTGCCAAGCACTGGTCTTAGCTACACCAGACTTCACAAAAACCTTTATTGTGGAATGTGATGCTTCAGGAAATGGAATTGGTGTTGTTTTAATGCAAGATGAAAGACCCATTGCTTTTGAAAGTCGTCCAATCAAGGGAAAGTTTTTACACAAAGCTATTTATGAGAAGGAAATGTTGGCAATACTACATGCACTTAAGAAATGGCGACCCCACCTAATGGGAAGACACTTCAAGGTAAAAATGGATCATGATATCCTTAAATACTTTTTAGAACAAAGATTATCCTCTGAAGAGCAACAAAAGTGGGTCACAAAGATGTTGGGTTATGACTTTGAAATAATTTACAAAAATGGGAAGCAAAATGTGGTGGCAGATGCACTCTCAAGAAAGGATGAGGATGTGGAAGGATTGTTGTGCGCCATTTCTATTATCCAACCAGATTGGATAAACGAAGCAAGGGAGGAATGGAAGAATGATGAAGAAGTATGGGCACTTATTCGAAAGTTACAACAAGATTTTAGTACATCTGATACATTTAGCTGGCAAAATGATTCATCATGGTACAAAGATCACTTATACCTCTGTAAGAATTCGCAACTCAAACAAAAAATTCTTATGGAATTGCACACTTCTCCCTTAGGAGGGCACTCAGGATTTTTAAAAACTTACCACAGGGTTAAGAAGGAATTTTTTTGGGATGGCCTTAAATTGCATATTCAAAAGTTCGTGGCGGAATGTTTGGTTTGCCAACAAAATAAAGTTGAAACAATTAAAACCCTGGGTCTATTACAACCTTTATCCATTCCAAGCCAATGTTGGGAGGAGGTTTCAATGGATTTTATCACAGGTTTACCCAAGTCTGAGAGAAAGAGTGTCACCATGGTGGTAGTTGATAGACTTACCAAGTATGCACAATTTTGTGCATTATCACATCCATTTAAAGCCAGTACATTTTCTACTTCATTTATGGAAACAATTCAAAAGCTACATGGAAACCCAAAGATTATTTTAAGTGACAGAGATCCCATTTTCACTGGAAATTTTTGGACAGAATTATTTTCTTGTCTTGGTACTCAGTTAGCTCATAGCTCATCTTATCATCCTCAATCTGATGGGCAAACTGAGATAGTAAACAAATGTTTGGAAGGATATCTTCGTTGCTTTGTATATGATAAGCAGACACAATGGGTCAAATGGTTGTCGTTGGCTGAATGGTGGTATAACACTTCCTTCCATACAGCAACAAAAATGACCCCATTTATGGCACTTTATGGATATCAGCCACCATCCATCACATCATATTTAAGATAAAATTCTAGGGTTCAAGCAATGGAACATCACATCGAACATAACCAAAAAATCCTCCAACTCTTAAAGGATAACCTCGTGTTGGCACATAATAAAATGAAACAACAGGCAAATCAACATTGCAACGAAAGAAGTTTTGAAGTAGGTGATTAGGTATTCCTACGGCTACAACCATATAAACAAATGTACCTCAAGCAAGCTAAGAAGGATAATAAATTATCACCAAAGTATTATGGTCCGTACAAGGTGTTTCAAAAGATTGGTACTATGGCATACAAATTGGAGCTTCCTGCAGTGTCTCGAGTGCACCTAGTTTTCCATGTTTCATGTTTAAAGAAGGTTATAGGCGACAAGATCCCAATTTAAACAATATTGCCAGAAATTGACGAGGAAAGAAAAATTATATTGGAACAGGAAGCAATCACAGAAATAAGAACTTGACAGCTACGAAATCGATCAATTTCGGAGTATCTAATCAAGTGGAATAACTTATCCACTGAAGATTCCACATGGGAAGATGAGAATTTTATACAGAAGCATCCAAAACTACTCAAGCATCGAGGACAACACTTTTTTGAAGGAGAGGGGCATGTTAGGTCCCTATAATACTAGTTATTATGCCATTACTATTGTAGTTGTATCCCTTATTAATATTTTTGAGCCCCTATTGTCCCCATATTTTTATTATTGTGCCCCATAGAATCCCTCTATTGTTATTTTTGTGGATTTATATTATTATTGTTAGGTCGGCTGGGTTATATTGTGACTCCATAGACTCCTATATATAGAAAGGCGGTTTTGTCATTTGAATCATCCAAGAATTGTTCATTTGTGTAATGTAAAGGAGGTTTCCCCCTCGAAGAGGCTGAATTCTAAGGCATTGATCTCTCTTTTCTATCTTTTTGTGAGTTAGTTTCATAACAGCAAGTATGAATGGATTTCCAATATCCTAGTGCATTCCTTTGCTTGACAGAGTTCTACTTTTATTTTCTTCAAATTATGCCTTAGCTCTAGATATGATGGTTGTCCCTCTTCAAATCATTCACCTTTAGCATTTACAACACCCCTATTGAGAATAAAAGAGGCCATTGTCTAGAATAGTCTTAGAATTTTGGCAACTAGAAGTGGAGTGCCATGTGTCTTGATGTCGTGGGAATGGGTGTTGCCCTGAAATTATGAAAACTTTCCAAGGTAATGCTTCACCTATTGAGAGTAAGCTCTAGGCCTTATGCTTGGATGATGTGATATTAAAGGTGTAGAGGAAATCTCACCCGAATTCTATCCAGGGAAATAAATTTTTTTATAAGTTACATAATTCTTCCCTAGGGTGAAGCTTCTTAAAGGAAGTAAGCTTCTTTTCAACCCTGCAGGAGGATTTAAAGGCAACATAACCAACTTGAGAATAAGAACATAAAGTCCCTGGAGATAATAATTGGTGCACTTGAGCCATAAACTAGATTTATAGAATTTATGCTCATATTATGTTGGACATCGCAACTTTAGAAACTTAGGGCTTGCACAATTAATCTCTAAATGATTCAGTGCATTTATAGTTGGTGTTCCATTCGTAATAATCTTCTTTCGCTAGGCAGATCTGTGACTTCATACTATTGTCTATAGGGCAT
This sequence comes from Pinus tabuliformis, assembly GCA_031772625.1. Classification (NCBI taxonomy): domain Eukaryota; kingdom Viridiplantae; phylum Streptophyta; class Pinopsida; order Pinales; family Pinaceae; genus Pinus; species Pinus tabuliformis. The sequence continues at coordinate 1,000,956,522 of CM062819.1, forward strand.
GAGGCATGATTAGTGTAGGACACCCATGGACCAATCAACTTGCCTTGGAGGACATCTGGCATGTCTTTGCGTCATTCAACTCCCAACTACAAAAGGCATTTGGGTGATGCAGAGATGACGAGGGGCTGAAACACATGTTTCTCTACATCATCTGTCTCAACTAACTCTCATGCAATTCACTAGTGTGGGGTTTGTTTCATCCCTCTAAGGAGTAGCACCTTCCACCATTGGATCCGTGGTGGTGCTCATGTTTAGGTCTCCCTTGATGTCGAGGAAACTGATTGCAAATGTAGGAATAGGACACGTGGAGGGAAGTGAATAGATGGAGTGAGGGATGGTGCTACAAACATGGAAAGTGATGTGATGCATGAGGTGGAAATAGAGGGAAGTGACACCAAGGGTCAATATGGAGGTTGACGTGGCTATGAGTGGAAAGTAATGGGTGATGCGACGAAACAACATGTTGTGAGTGACTTGGAGAGGATACACAAAAAAGTTTTGCATGGGGTGGGAAACACATATTTCAAGCTAGAAGGTCATGCAAAGGGCTTGTCATGCAAACGGGTGCGTAGCAATGGCCATTGTCTTATCTACAAGTGAATTTGTCGTTGGATCTGGGTAGTGTGTGGCTTCCACTAGGACAATTATGCCTACTGGATTGGCCTGCGATGACCCACTACACTTGCCCTCGGGCATGCCCACCAACGCCCAATGCCTAGGCTCAAGGTGTGATGTGGCCCTTATGGGATGTACTCCTACCCTTGCCATGATGGTTATCGGTGCCTAACAATAGTAATATGCCCATGTTGTAGTTGAATCGTTGGTGGGTCACATTTGGCCTCTAGTCTTACCAAGCATTGGATTTTGACACCAACAAATTCCATGCAAACTCTCCATTTTCCATTCTACTTAGGCACAATTACTGGAGCTTACATCCAATCACTGTCCATGTGATAACTATAGTTATTTTTATTATGAATGCTATGTAAATAATTCATGTCTTTTGATGTTTAGATAAATAAAATGGGGTTGAGGAGGGATATAGAATCTAGGGACTGAGGATGGAGCTTGCTTTGTATGTGTAAGAGCCCTATCCGGGGGTTTTCTAACAGATCCATTTCTGATGAATTTAAATGCAATAAGAGGCAATATTTTACTTTCTTACAAGATTTTTTAAAAAATAAAATTTTACCATTTACATTCTAATCCTTATAACTTATGGAGAACATTTCATTTTAATAAATTTACCTGAGTAATCTATAGAGGAATACTTGTACTGGTGGTTGGTGGAGATGCCATTGAGCTGCTACTCCTGCTAAACGCTTCTCTTCACTGACCCAACTAGATTTACCTCCCAACCAACTAGGAAATAATTCCTAGCCTAGGAAACCTCAAAAGGTTCCCTAGCCCTCCGAGCCCAAGTCCAACCAGATGTAGTGTGTGTCCAAGATGAATTATCCAGAACAAGATGAACAATATTTCCCTCCTCTCAACAACCCAAGAAACCTCCACAGGTTCCTAACGACTCCAAAAATCACAACTAACCCCAAAATCATAAGCAAGGCCCAACCTCCCCCCTTTTCTCCCTTCCCCCTTCCTTTTTTATACCCTCCCTCTCTTCTCCATCTCAACCACCTCTCATTAATGTCATTGTAGAGCTGTAACTAGGGTCCCTCACACAGCTAATTATCCCACATTAATAAGTCAATCCTGGAACATTTTGTTATTGCAAGGAGTAGCTCAATCCGAGGCTATTTGTCCGAGTAATACTCGGTAGTATAGTGTCCTAATGATTTGAAAGGAAACAGATGCTAAGCTGTAACGAAACTAACCCAAAAGATAAAATCACACAAGGCAGTTGATCAGTCAAGGGTACGGAAACAATAACCCATCCCTTTAGAAACTGATAAAGAAAGGAAATCAGAGCATGGACTTATAGCTCCGGGGCTAAGCAGCGTCTTGCTGAGGCTCACTACAGCCTTAGGCCTGCTCTCACACTAAGAACAACAAAGGCAGGTAAATCAAGCAGCAAAAAGTAAAATGGAACAACAGTCTGGAAATGGAACAGCAGTAAAGAAATGGAACAACAGTAAAGAAATGGAACAACAGTAAAGAAATGGAACAACAGTAAGGAAATGGAACAGCAGTAAAGAAATGGAACAACAATCCTCAACCGTATGTACACGTTCTCTACTACTACAGCAATCTGAGAGTAATGGATGATATGACTATGTTTCTGAACGAAGTAATATTGCTTTCAAGTCTTACAAATACTATTTCACATGGATCTGATAACAATAACATTCATACCAACATTCCGCTACAGAAATAGCTGAGAGATGCAATTCGAATAGATCCACTTATACAATGCAGAGACATGAGATAAAGAACTCATTCAGATATCAGTTATAGTGAAGCATAGTATATGACATGAAAGATGTATCAGATTACTTAAATAATGGAAATAAACAAACCACACAGTATAATAATACAAAAGCAAGTGTCCTTCGGAGTTGGGCCCTTGGCTGCCAATGGAACACTGCCTTAAGTTACTCCAGATGCAGAGACGAAATGAACACCAAGTCTTTTATATTAATCGCATCAACAAAAGTATAACAAAGTCAGGTCTCAGCGAGACTCAATGATTACAGTTGGTTCTGAAACTTAGAATTACAAAAACAGTCCTCCTCCGCTCAATGGCGTGGTGCCTTTATATAACAAAAATGACGGAGGTATCTAGATAATCAAAAGATAAGTTAAAGTAGCGATCCCTCAGGATCAAAGATCCTGAGGGATTTGCTAATCATTCGATTCTTCTCTTTCCCTTCTTGCGTTCTCCGTCTCAGTATCCTGCATTCTTTCTCTGGGCTATTCGGCTCTAATTTTACTTGATCTTGTCCGCATTCGGTTCCTCGTTGGAGGGACAGTAGTTATTTTCCCTTTGCTTCTTGCTTTCAATCGCCGATCCTTTGTTCCCAAGTCTTCCTGCATAGAAAATGTCAATCATTAGCACTTGAGCTTCCTTTATCGATTGTTGCACATTTTATCAAAACCCTTTATCTTCTTTGAACTCATAATGCAGAAAAGGTTACAATTATTATTGAAAAACCACTAGATTGATAGTCAAAAGCATACCTTCCAGGTGCTCCACACACCCCCCTGCTTACCCTGTTTCATGGCCTCATGAAAACATTGTAGTTGAGATGCAAGGCGGTGAGAGAATAGGCCGGAGAAGGGATCTCGTGAGGAGGCCGGCAACCGTGACGAGCAACTAGATGGTCAAAGAACTGATCTATTTGATCTGCAGGCATCTCATATAAGGCCTGATATCCGGGTGCAGGGTGCCAAATAATTGGACTGCGAAATCTATACCCTGACCAGGATGGCCCTACTTGCAGAATCCGTTCCCCATAAAGGTTCAATCGATTGGCAGCCAGCTCAAAATTCTTATATTTGAATGGTTCCCTGAGCTGGATGCTTGGACTAGAGGTCCGATATCGAAATTTTGCAGCATCGAGGGCAAGATCTTTAATAGTCAGGAAATATTCCAAACCATTTCGGATCAAGTCTTCGTGCATGGGTCCTATTATCTCAATGACACTTGGGGTCCTTATAAGACTCCTATGCTTTCTCCATAGCGTCACTGGGTCTCTAGGTTCAGCTCGTATCCACAAGTCTAGGCTATTTTCTTTGTCTCTGAAAGGTGTTATAAGCTCTGAGCCATTTCACCTGATTAACCCCAAATGAGATGAAGGCTTGGAATTGTATATCGCCAACAAAAGGGGCAGGATTTAAATCAGTTTCTTGGTCTAGCACAAGATTGTGCAGGTAAAACTCGCATAATAACCTTTGAACTCTAACTCCATAGTGCTTGCAACAATCTATAAAATCATTAACAGTGTTGATATGGATAGGTGCTCCTGCCCTAACGGCTTTTATTTTTAATCTCAGATATCGTTCAAGCAAAAATAAAGCATAATTTTTAGCAGGGGCCCTACAAGTGAAAACGTCATTATATAAGGAACACACGGTGTCCATCTACTTGACAACACTATCTAATCGACGAGTTACCTTAGCAACCTTTTCCTGCTCCTTCTGCCATCCTTCAAAGGCTTGGCTCTCGGACTGACTGATGTCTTGAAGTTGCTGTTGGAGCTCTTCGTATCTTTCCTTGGGGACTGTCTGTTCTCGCAACTGCTGGGCTTCCTGCTGGGCTTCCTTCATCATTTTATGCAAGGTTCTGGTTTTTGGGTCCTTCTTCCACACAGCCGTAGAGGCTGGAAGTTTAACCTGGACCTTCCTATTACGTTGCTTGGAGTTTAGGACCCGAATTACGCCCGAGGGTGGTGCTTCTGTTTGGACTTCTTTGCTTTCTGTTTCTTTCTTAATGCGAACGAAGGGTTGCTGTGGTCTTCCTGCCATCGGAGCCTCTTCCTGTTCCATTGGAATATCCATTCGTTCTTCAAGGCCAGATGGAACAACAGTCTGTCCTTCCGTGCTATTTGGAACAGCAGTTTGTTCCTCCATGTCATTTGGAACAACACCCTGTTCCTCATTATTATTTGGAACAACAGACTGTTCCTCGGCAGTAGGTTTCCTGATGGGGTTTCGACCATCAAAGCGAATTCTTGTCTTCGGGGTTCTTGCTACCGTGGTCCTCCTCCTTTTCCCTGCAGTCTTTTGTATTCTCAGACTGGCTTTCAGCATTCGAATTTGCTGCCGGAGTCTGGCTATAGTGCCCAACAACCTCTGCTGCTTCTTTCTTAATTTCTTAATTTCCCTTGTCTCGGCAGAGGGTTTGGTTCTCAAGCTTGCTTCTTCTTTATCTGTGCTATCTTCCGGCATCCTGGGGACAGATTGTCCTGGATCGTTGTCTTCCATTTCATTATCATAACCAGGCAGGTTTTCTTCCCCTGCCTCTTCTGCATGCATTTCCTCGGGTAATTCTTCTTCTGTGGGATCGTTAGGGACACCCCCTGTGCTGGAGGCTTGGCCATATTCTCCCATATTGGCCAGAACTGCTGCCAATTCCTCCTCACCTGGAGGGTCTTGCAACGGAATACCCCCTGGCTGTGCAATTTCTTCTTCCTGATTGCCCTGTTTGGTGGCCTCTTCTCCTTCAGAGTGTTCATGTCCTTTTTCAGTTTCTCCTTCTGGCTGGTCAGTCTCGGCCTCCGATTGCTCAGCATTTCCTTCGGAGGGTCCTCCCTCTGATTCTGGAGGTTCATCCGCAATTTCAATTGGTTGGGCCGTTGTTCCCTGAATTCTTTCCAACCTTCCTCGTATCCGGGCCAGCCGAGCTGACTTCCTTGGCCTCTCAGGTTGGTCGGGTGTATCAGCAGGTTCTGCGGGTTTCTCTGGTTGTTCTGGCATATCGGGAGGTTGTTTCCGTTTTGAAGCGGCATGTCTTTCTGCTGCTGACTTCTTGCGTTTCTCTAATCGTTCCGGTGTGCTAGAGGGCTGTTCAGGTTTTGGGGGTGGTGCAGCCGATCCTCCTTCGACTATTGCGACCAATTCCTCCCAAGTGCTTTGCTGTTGAGTGAGACCGTGGCTCACTATCAACCGAATCAGCCCATGGTGGCTAACAACTGTATCTATGTGCTGGTCCTTTTTCAGGCTTTGGGCCGCGCCATGTAGTAACGAATTTAAAAGTGCAGGGAGATTTACAGAACATTTTCCTTTTAAAGCAGCTAAGAGTTTCAGGTGACGAGGTCTTACCACGTCTTTTCTCCCTTCGCAGGTGATATAGCTTTGTACTGTCTTCGCTAGCTCGGTCCAGGGTTCCCCTAGTGCTGCCGGCAGGACTCCTTTCCCTTTGACTGTCAAGCTTTGGCGTTCGTCCTGGAAAATTTCCATAGCTTTTTGTAATCTTTCCTTCTTCGGCGTCCATATGGGGCTAGCAGCTGGTAATCCTGAGACTTCCGCGATGATATCCTCTGTAACCTCTATCCGCTTTCCTCCTACTACGGAGTAGTTTTCATGCAAATTCTGCAGGAATTCCAATGCTACTGCTTCGTTTGATTCTTGCAGGCGGTTGAAGTAATTCAACCATCCTGCGTTTTCCAAGATTTTGCGAGCAGGAGCGGAAACTGTCAGCTTGTGAGGTTCGCTCCGGACCGTCTTTCCGCCCATGATTCAACTCAGAAATGGAACAACAACTGTTTGCGGTATTTGCGACGCAGAGAGGATGATCGATGCCAATTTTGGAAAGGATCACACAGGGCATGCAACAAAAAGAAAAGATCATGGACGGCAGTCTCCGTGGGATGGAAGCATCATACCGTTAAATCATGCCATTCCTTTGTACATTATTTTGCCCAAATGGTATGCAGCCACGTAATCCATGGAGTAATGAGGTTACTCCCCCCCCCCCGCGATCTGATAGGCTGCCCACAACCATCAAAGAGAGGAGCAGCAGCCAGTCGGGAGTGCAATCATCAAGTACATCATATGAAATTATGGCATGTTGTAAAAAAACAACAAAATGCCGAAACCGAGGCAAAAAGGTGGATCGCGTTTTATATAAGCCTGCGTGATATAATGAGGAACCAGGGAATTGGACGTATGTCAACTGTACGAAGTCTCTAGTAGTCATTGTCAGTTCCGTTGCCATGATCGGTGGTAATATTCATGCGATAGATATATCGGGGTGTGACATATGATACATGCAAAGGATATAAGAGACAGAAAGATTTAATATCATACCTGTTGGTGTAAATATTACGACTTCGATGCCATTAACAGAGCTCTGCTGCCAACAGGTGTTCATAACCTTGGCAGAGTTGTTTATCTCACCTTCCGGAACCATGATCCTTTGTGTATATTCTGAAGAGTGCTTTGTCAAAATGCAGGCCATTATGCTGGCTTGGTGACCAGATAGCCATAATGCCATTCACAAGGTAGGCACGAAACGTGGTCAGGCCAGCTCGCGATGAGACCTCATGTTCCAAGATTTGCTTGTTAATTTACCTTTGGACCATATCCCTGGTGTGGTGGCCATTATGGGAATGCCACTTCGCTTCCACCCTTATGATCATGGTAGGCCGGCTCTGAATGAGACCCCCTATCCTGCATTTGACAACTTTCATATTTTGTTTTTGTTTTCTTTTGCAGAGCACCTCTCTTGTTTATTTTCACATCAGGGTGGTTCTGCACTCCTTAAGAGCGGGGAATGGTGGAAGAAGTCTTACGATCCCAACAGATAGATATAAATCGTTCGTTCTTACTCCCAAGTAGTGATCAAAAAAAGATTTTTAGGGAAATCGTCATGATAAAGATTACCAATAACAATGGTACCGGTAAATGACAATGACAGCGAAGATGAAAAGTTCACGTCCCTCCTCTTCTCCTTTTATACATACTGGCTTCATAATGATAGCGATTTATGATGTGCTGATTTCGGTATCTCATGGTTTATGTTCACCGCATAAGTTCATTGTTGTATCTAAAAGATTGAGGAGACCATGGTCGCAAAGCATCCTCCATAAGGGCGAAAACATTTCAATGGCATTCCTGAGAGAAGAATTCATTCGTAGGATACCATTTCTTTGAGAGGAACAACCGAAAATCGCAAATGCTATTCCTTTTGAGAAAGGAACAGCAAAGACACTCAAATGCTGTTCCTTTTGACAAGGAACAGCAGACGCACTCAAGTGCTGTTCCTTTTCGCAAAGGAACAGCAGGAACACACAAGTGCTATTCTTTTTCGCAAAGGAACAACAGGAACACACAAGTGCTGTTCCTTTTCGCAAAGGAACACAAAACACACAAGTGTTGTTCCTTTTCGCAAAGGAACAACAAAACACACAAGTGTTGTTCCTTTTCGCAAAGGAACAGCAAAACACACAAGTGTTGTTCCTTTTCGCAAAGGAACAACAAAACACACAAGTGCTGTTCCTTTTCGCAAAGGAACAACAAAACACACAAGTGTTGTTCCTTGTCGCAAAGGAACAACAAAAACACGCAAGTGCTTTTCCTTTTCGCAAAGGAACAGCAAAAACACAAGTTCTGTTCCTTTTCGCAAAGGAACAACAAAAACACAAGTGATGTTCCTTTTCGCAAAGGAACAGCAAAAAGCACACAGGTGTTGTTCCTTTTCACAAAGGAACAGCAAAAAGCACAAGTGTTGTTCCTTTTCACAAAGGAACAGCAAAAAGCACACAAGTGTTGTTCCTTTTCACAAAGGAACAACAAAAACACAAGTGTTGTTACTTTTCGCCAAAGGAACAGCAAAACACACAAGTGTTGTTCCTTTTCGCAAAGGAACAACAAAAACACAAGTGTTGTTCCTTTTCCCAAAGGAACAGCAAAAAGCACACAAGTGCTGTTCCTTTTCACAAAGGAACAACAAAAGTGTTGTTCCTTTTCACAAAGGAACAGAAAAAAGCGCACAAGTGTTGTTCCTTTTCGCAAAGGAACAACAAAAAGCACACAAGTGCTGTTCCTTTTCGCAAAGGAACATCAAAAAGCAAAAGTGTTGTTCCTTTTCACAAAGGAACAACAAAAACACTCAAAAGCTGTTCCTTTTGAAAAGGAACAGCAAAATCACACAAGTGTTGTTCCTTTTCGCAAAGGAACAACAAAAACACTTGGAATACAAAATAAAAATAAAAATGAAGGAAACATATATACAAGATGTTATGTACAAGTTATGAAATGAATTTCTTAAGCTATAGGTGAGGAAGATTTCACTTCCTCTCCTAAAATTTTCATATCAGTATCTTGTCGCAGCTGTTGACAGAAGGATTCCCGAGTGAGTGGCTTTCGATAAAGGCGAACTCAGTGGCCATTTACTTTGAATGCATATCCAGAACCGTCAATTGTGATCAGGGTAAGGGTCCCATTATCATGTACCTTCTGGATTTCGTATGGTCCTAACCATCGAGTCTGGAGTTTCCCTGGGAAATCCTGAAACCGAGAGTCGTATAACAGAGCCCAGTCTCCTTCATGAAAGACTTTATTCTTGATAAGTGCATCGTGCCATTTAGCTCGCTGCTGTTGAATTAATGCTGTATTTTGTAATGCAGAGAGCCTGATTTCGTCCAATTCATTAATCTGCTGTAATCGATTGATTTGTGCCTCACTCAAATCTAGGCCGACTTCCTGTGCAGTTCGTAGCGTTCGGATTTCGAATTCTATGGGGAAAATTGGCTGCTTTCCAAACACTAATTGATAAGGTGAATAGCCTGTAGTACTTCTCCATGTGGTTCTGTAGGCCCACAGTGCCTCAGGTGGTCGAGCGGCCCAATCTCGCCGATGCGATGCAATGGTTTTTGTTAAAATTGATTCTATTACCTTATTACTACTTTCTACTTGCCCATTTGCCTGCAGATGGTATGGGGTAGTGATCTTATGTTGGACATGGTAATTGTTAAGTGTTGCAGTTAATTTATTTCCAACAAATTGTGGTCCACCATTGGTGATTAATTCTCTTGGAAGTCCATAACGTACAAACAAATGGAACAAGAATTGTATCACAGAGTCTTCTGTAGCCCTAGGTAATGATTCGACCTCGACCCATTTAGTAACATAGTCTGTCGCCACCAGAATGTATGTCCTCTGATTTGATGATGGATTGATGGGCCCAACAAAGTCCAGAGCCCATCGTTCAAATGGCTCAATGACCAATTGTGGTCTCAGAGGCATTTCATCGGCTTGGCCAGGTTTTCCTGCTCGCTGGCAGCTGTCACGGGCTTGTGAAAATTTTTTCGCATCCTTGAAAATTGTAGGCCAATAGTATCCGGTCTGCAATACTTTATGTGCTGTTCTTTTTTCAGCGAAATGTCCCCCGCATGGCCCGTCATGGCAAGCTTTTAGAATGTCGAAGATTTCATCTTCTCGAATACACCTTCTGATTTGCATGTCTGCCCCTGTATGGAACAAATGGCCTCCAATCCATGAAAACTGAGTGCTCTTCTGAACAATCTGCTTGCGTTCCTGAGGGGTTAAGTGTTTTGGTAGCTTACCGACTGCGAGGTAATTGGCGACATCTGCATACCAGGGTGTTCAAACAGCAATAGCAAAAAGGTGCTCATCAGGAAATTGATCTTCCACTGCTGCTGTTTCAATTGCTTTCGGTATCCGTGAGAGGAAATCAGCTACAGGGTTCTCCTTGCTAGGTCGATCCTTGATTGTGATGTCGAACTCCTGCAATAAGATAAACCACCTGGTTATTCTAGCATTCGTAACAGGTTTATTTGCCAAATATTTGATAGCAGAATGATATGTATATAACACAACAGGATAGCCTGTAATATAATGTCTAAATTTGTTAACAACATGTATTACAGCCAAGAATTCCTTTTCAGTAACAGTATAATTGAGTTCGGCAGAGGATAAATTTTTGCTGATATAGTAAATAGCATATGGATTCTTATCCTCTTCTTGCCCCAGGACTGCACCAATTGCTGTGTCCGAGGCATCAGATGAGATTTGAAATGGCAAATTCCAGTTGGGTCCTCGAAGGACTGGAGCTGTTGATAACAGGTTCTTCAATTCCTTAAAATCCTGGTTGCATTTTTCTGTCGACAAGAAATCAACATTTCCAGTTAAAGCATATAGAGGTGCAGCAATGCGTGAATAATGTTCTATAAATCGTCTGTAATATCCAGAAAATCTAAGGAAACTGCGTACCTCTGTTTGAGTAGTGGGAGTAGGGATGAGAAAAAGAATCTGAATTTTAGCCGGGTCTACCTGGATGCCAGCTGCTGAGATGTAGTGCCCTAGAATGAGCCCTTCTGTCATCATCATGTAACACTTTGCGTGGCTCAGGCAAAGTCTGGTAGCGATACAACGTTGTAGGACTTTTTCCAGGGTATCCAGAGCTGGGTCAAAATCATCTCCATATGGTGTAAAGTCATCCATGTACACCTCAAGTCCGTCGTTTATTAGGTCTGCAAAGATGCTGAGAATAGCCCTTTGGAATGTAGCAGGGGCATTGCATAGGCCGAAGGGTAGTACTCGATAGGCAAATGTTCCCCAAGGGCAAGTAAAGGTAGTTTTATCCTGATCTTCAGGGGTAATTTGGATTTGGTTATATCCGCTGAAGCCATCCAGGAAAGAAAAAAATGTCTTCCCTGCTAAAGTGTCCAGTACTTGATCTATAAATGGGAGGGGAAAGTGATCCTTCTGTGTGGCCTTATTTAACTCCTTGTAATCCACGCAAATCCTCCATTTCCCATTTTTCTTGGGTACCACCACTAGGGGAGAGACCCACTTACTGTCGGAGATGGGGTAAATAAAATTAACATCTAAAAGTTTCTGAAGTTCAGCTTTTACTATTTCTTTTAGATGGGGGTTGAGTCTTCTTTGTGGCTGACGAACAGGTCTTGCATCCTTCTCTATATAAATGTGGTGGGTGCATAATTGAGGATCAATCCCCTTCATGCCAGGGTAATGCCACGCAAATGCTCCCTTATATTTTTGTAACAGATTAACAAGCTTCATTTCTTGATCTGGTGTAAGGTTGACGTTAATATTTAGAGTCTTACCATGTTCAATTTCCACTACTTTACTATTGGCAACAACAGTTACTGGTATTGTTTGGTCATGTGGATCTTTTAAAGGGTCTTCTTCTAGCTCACTATCAAATGCTGCCTCTATCATAAAACACTGTGTGTGAGATCTAGATTCAGTTTGACTGATGAAGTTATTGATAACATCATCTTCTATTTGATCTTTAAAATCTAAATCCTTCTGTACAGTCAATGGGGCTCTGATATTGTTAGTAAGGTATGACACAAGATACTGATTAGTTTTGATCATTGGCAGGCTTGGCTGTGCTGGAGGATATAGAACTAGATTTTTAACATCTGGTCCTTTAGTTATAGTCATGTTTTCCTGCCGGCAACCAATGTAGGGATCGACAGTAGCAAGCCAAGGTCTTCCTAATATTAGCGGATGTCCATCTAGTCGGGTTTTTGGATTAATTACCAGGAAATCAGTTGGATATTCCCAGGAATCTACGGAAACCATGACATCATATAGAGTACCTTCGGGTCGAACTACAGATCGATCTGCCAATTCTAACAAAGTAGAAGTAGGTTCTACTGATGTGATGCCAAGCTTTTGGCAGGTGGAAGTTGTCAAAATATTGATTGCAGCTCCCAAGTCGACTAAAGCGTTAGTCAGGGTTTGACCATAGATTTGGACAGTTACAATTGGGTTCCCGGGATCTTCATATTTGATAGGTGTCTTTTTTCCTGATAAAAGGTCGGATAAAGTTCCAACTGCTTGGACTCTAGGGTTAGTAGTTATATTCCTCCTTGATTTTTTTATGCACAGTTCTTTTATAGTTTTTGCGTATATGGGAATATCTTGAATGGCCTGGAGGAATGGAAATTTTATATACAGGTTTTGTAACTCTCCCAGAATGTCAAAGTCTGGATGTTGCACTGGTCGTGGTATGACTAATCGTTCCGGGAAAGGAGGAGAGGATGTATTTGTTTGTTGATGGGTCTGTTCCTTATTTACACCCTCTTGTTATGGTGGTTGTTCTATTGGGAACTGATTTTCAATGTGAACTGTTTTGTCTCCCTCTGTTTCTATGATACGTCCAGATCGTAACTGAAGGTCATTACACTCCCTTAGGTCAAGTCCAGTTTCTGATGTGTCTATGATTTGGATGGATTGGACTGGTCTATTATTAGGATTGGGATTGGGTTGGGCTGGGAGTTGCGACCTTAAATTAGACTGGGGGTTTTGTTGTAAGGTTGGCAGAGTTGGTTGAGGGAGTGGAATAGTTCCTGTTGACTGATATGTCGATCTTGGCCAATTGGTATGCCAGGGTGAACCTTGTGAAGTAGGGGGAATCCATTGCGGAGGGTATGAGTTATTCTGCCAATATGGTGGGGTGTAGGGAAAATTTGGCCATCCGAATTGGCTTGTCTGATTCATCCATGGATTTGGAGAAGGAAACGGCTGTGATGACCAATTCGGGACTGGAGGTGTAGATTGGTTTTGCCACATACCATATTGCTGAGCATTGTATTGCGGAGGTTGAAAAGAAGAAGTCGGGTCAGAAAACATACCAGATTGCCTAGGTTGCCATTGGCGACGTTGGTTAACAAAGTATGTTGGTTCTGATTCTTCTTCTGCTTCCTTGTATACAACCTTCAATCCAGGAAGTGAGGGGCAGCTTTCAGTAAGGTGGTCTTTCGTACAGATAGCACATGCTTGAACTGTATCTAGCGGACATTCTTTGTGGCTGTGTTTTCTTCTGCATCGGGGGCAGAAAATTGCCAGATTTTGCTCTGCCTCCATTTGCTTTTGTTTAGCTTGCACAATATCAAGCTGAGTAGTTAATGTCCCTAGGATATCAGTTTTAAAATTTTCTAATAAATTCCCAAGTTCTACACGTGTTACCCCTTCTGTTGATATTTTGTTATCTCTAACAAACCTATCATATTCTGTTGGTTTTATCCTTGTGCTACCTCTTGAACTCCTAATGCATAAATTAATGATATCAGCAAAATTCTCTTGGTAAATATCTCCTTTTCCCATGATATTCAATGTTTCAATCCACTGTTCTTTCATACCTCTAATTAATGCAGTTTTCAACACATTATCAGGCAGAGGTAATGATGCATAGGGGGATCTCTGTAAATTATACTGGAATTGTTCTACATATTCCTCTAGAGTTTCATTTGGTATGGCCGTCATTTGGAAGATTTCGTCTTTCAGTTCTCTTGACCTACAGTAATCCTGATATTTCTTGAGAAAGGACTCTTTCATTTGCTCCCAATTGTTTATGACTCCACCACCTAGACCCATAAACCATCTCAGAGCTGCTCCCTTCAAAGTAGAGGGAAACAACTTTAATTTCTGGGGGTCAGTGGTGTAATCATACCCTCTACATAACACATCGAATTCAAATAAGAATGCATCAGGGTCCTCTGATGTGAGTCCGTGAAACGTTGGGATGTGTTGAAGAGGAATTGCCTTCATGGGGGCATTTGCAGCAGAATCTACTATAGGATATTGCGATGTAGAAGTTTGGGTATTTGGCTGATTCTGCGCCATGGGATCGAATATGTGCCAATAACCTTCCGGAATTTCTAGGAGGGTGTTCCTAGGTTGAGAAGGGGCGGCCTTGGCAGGGGCTGTCTTAATGACACTTCCCTTATCTAGGATTTCTATCTGAAGGAATGGGGTGCCTTCAGTATTAATTCTGGCTGCGCTTCCCTTATCTGGGATGTTTAACAGCTGGATTATCCTAGAAGGAGATTTCGGTTCCTCTATTTCCCCTGTTTCCCCTTATCCTTCACAAAGGTTGCTTAAGTTCCCTTCTTGCAGCCATTCTGACACAGGATTTTCAATTTCTTGGAAGTCCTGTTCAACAGTCTGACTATGCACCTCAGCGTAGGCTCCAGATGGTGATGCTGTAGCCTGAAGGGAACTAGTAGGCTGCTTAGAATGAATCTTTCTGAGGCTTACTGACGGCTGAGATTCAGCTTTCTTGTAGATTTCGTCTATGAAGGTCGTTCGGCCAAGGGTCACCGGTCCTTTGGCTTTCTCAGGTTTGGCTGGGGGTTTGGTATTCTTTTCTAGCTTTTTCTGCTTAGTCATGCACTCTAAAAACTACTAAATCCTATCAACCAGCAATTCTACTAAGGAGCGGACGGTGGAGCAGGGCTTTTACATGCTCCGTACGCAGGTTCTTACCTTCCGTTTTTAAAATCCAACTCCCCCCTAGCAGACTTGCGCACTACTCTGTAAAGGGCAAATGGCTATTACTCCTCCCCGGCAACGACACTAAAATGTAGAGCTATAACTAGGGTCCCTCACACCGCTAATTATCCCACATTAATAAGTCAATCTGGGAACGTTTTGTTATTGCAAGGAGTAGCTCAATCCGAGGCTATTTGTCCGAGTAATGCTCGGTAGTATAGTGTCCTAATGATTTGAAAGGAAACAGATGCTAAGCTGTAACGAAACTAACCCAAAAGATAAAATCACACAAGGCAGTTGATCAGTCAAGGGTACGGAAACAATAACCCATCCCTTTAGAAACTGATAAAGAAAGGAAATCAGAGCATGGACTTATAGGTCTAGGGCTAAGCAGCGTCTTTCTGAGGCTCACTACAGCCTTAGGCCTACTCTCACACTAAGAACAACAAAGGCAGGTAAATCAAGCAGCGAAAAGTAAAATGGAACAACAGTCTGGAAATGGAACAGCAGTAAAGAAATGGAACAACAGTAAAGAAATGGAACAGCAGTAAAGAAATGGAACAGCAGTAACGAAATGGAACAACAGTAAAGAAATGGAACAGCAATCCTCAACCGTATGTACACGTTCTCTACTACTACAACAATCTGAGAGTAATGGATGATATGACTATGTTTCTGAACGAAGTAATATTGCTTTCAAGTCTTACAAATACTATTTCACATGGATCTGATAACAATAACATTCATACCAACATTCCGCTACAGAAATAGCTGAGAGATGAGATTCGAATAGATCAACTTATACAATGCAGAGACATGAGATAAAGAACTCATTCAGATATCGGTTATAGTGAAGCATAGTATATCACATAAAAGATGTATCAGATTACTTAAATAATGGAAATAAACAAACCACACAGTATAATAATACAAAAGCAAGTGTCCTTCGGAGCTGGGCCCTTGGCTGCCAATGGAACACTGCCTTAAGTTACTCCAGATGCAGAGACGAAATGAACACCAAGTCTTTTATATGAATCGCATCAACAAAAGTATAACAAAGTCAGGTCTCAGCGAGACTCAATGATTACAGTTGGTTCTGAAACTTAGAATTACAAAAACAGTCCTCCTCCGCTCAATGGCGTGGTGCCTTTATATAACAGAAATGACGGAGGTATCTAGATAATCAAAAGATAAGTTAAAGCAGCGATCCCTCAGGATCAAAGATCCTGAGGGATTCGCTAATCATTCGATTCTTCTCTTTCCCTTCTTGCGTTCTCCGTCTCAGTATCCTGCATTCTTTCTCTGGGCTATTCGGCTCTAATTTTACTTGATCTTGTCCGCATCCTGTTCCTCGTTGGAGGGACAGTAGTTATTTTCCCTTTTCTTCTTGCTTTCAATCGCCGATCCTTTGTTCCCACGTCTTCCTGCATAGAAAACGTCAATCATTAGCACTTGAGCTTCCTTTATCGATTGTTGCACATTTTATCAAAACCCTTTATCTTCTTTGAACTCATAATGCAGAAAAGGTTACAATTATTATTGAAAAACCACTAGATTGCTAGTCAAAAGCATACCTTCCAGGTGCTCCACAGTCATTAACTTCTCATCCATCCTTACAGTTGACTTCTCTTCTCTCAAGTAAAGCTGGGAGTACATTTGGAAATGTGACATGAATATAAAATTGGGAAATTAATGGGAGAGGACCATGTCTTCTCCCAAGTAAATCTAAAAGTACTTTTGGGAATGTGAGATGAATATATATTTTGATAATTAAATGGAGAGGACTATGTCTTCTCCCAAGTAAATTTGAGGGCACACTGGGTAATGTGATATGTAATTAAATGGAGAGGACCATGTCTTCTCCCTAGTAAATGTGAGGGTACATTGGGGAATTTTGGATGAATATATATATTGATAATGAGTTGGAGAGGACCATGTCTTCTCCCAAGTAAATGTGAGGGTACATTGGGGAATGTGAGATGTAATTAAATGGAGAGGACCATGTCTTCTCCCTAGTAAATGTGAGGGTACATTGGGGAATGCGAGATGAATACATATATTATTTGAAATAATGGAAGGAGACCATATCCTACCTAAGATTCAATTTGAGAAGGTAAGTTGCGAATTCGAATAATAGAAATCATAAATTTTATATTAGACCAATATTTCTCAATATTTTCAGATAATGTAAACATTAATAAAGTTTGCAGGATAATATTTAAGTGGGGCATTACATACACCCCTCCTTCAAAAAAACTTCATCCCGAAGTTAGAATGAAAAGATACAAGGAGTTCAAAAGCATAGCAAACAATAGAGAGTTATAGAAGTAAAATTTGATAAGCCAGATAATGACATTACTTCCCATCAAGAGTCTCCAACTGATCTATATCCTCCTATCCATCCTGTCATACTTTCGTTCCCACCTTATCTGTTCTCTGCTGCTTTATTAGTGGAAACGACCATAGTAACCACTGATAAAACCGACATGGTGGAAGCTTCAAATACATCGACCTAACTTTAGGGGAGTGTGTCCACCACTACCCTCGCATGATTCCAGGTTTCAGAGGATACACGGTGGGAAATGCCTCCACCCCTCCTTCACAACTAGGGTCAATGCCCTAACACGGACCACACTATAGAGCTGGTTGGACTTGTCATCGAGTAATCCAGTCAGGTCATCTTGCCACCTATCATTTGCATTTTGCTCGTGTCATAAGATTGCATATCAAGTAGATACCAAATGTAATAGAAAAATGTACATCATACCTTTCCTCATTGGTCATCTCGACCTTCCCCAATGGAATAGTAGATCTTGGTTATCATACAGTTCTTTCTAATCTATAGTTTAGTTCTCATCCATGCATATATATAACCACAAAATAGATATAGATACATTATCTTAAACATCATGTTTACTAAGTCCAGTGTCCACGTGTCAATTTTGTTGTTCATACTAGAAATAAATATTACATCAGATAGATCACAATTTCACTAAGTCATTGATTAGATAAATCATATCTATATAAGCCTATACGATGCAACAATAACTCTGACAAGTCACGCACTAGATAAATTGTAACCAAGTAAGTCATACATTTGGTCATACATCCAACACTTCCATCATCAATACCAAATCCGTCAATTGATTTTCACGTGTCCAACCAAATGTATATAATGTTCATATATAACAACATGGAACTGCCAAATAGAACCTTAACGTAAGTAACTATCTACGTTAAAATGGGCATCATAAATGCTCATGTGACATCCTTGTCAAACCCCTCAATAACAACTAGAGTTGAAACAAATTCAACTTTCCGTCATGGAAAAATAGCATTTGAATCTAGATATGCTATAAGGTGGTACCGAAACCAAAATAACGGCAAGCAATGGATTAGTGCACTATCAATTCCACTAGAAGGTGCTAGTGTAAGTTTTATGCATATAATTTCTTTAAAACCTTAGTGAATATAAAAGTCCCACTCTTCCAATTTGATGGTTTTCATCTTCCAACCAATTAGTTAATCTTGAAAATAAAAGACTCAGAACTTCAGAACTGTTTCTAGCATGATTTTCATATTTTTATTTTTTTGTAAATTGGGAGAAATGTCCCCTAAATGTCAAAGGTTCAAATTTATTATATTTTTAGTCATTGTTTACTAGTACTAAAAAAATTTCATGATATATAATGCAGCTCACAATATGACCAGACAAATGAGAAATAATTAAACGAATGGAATGATATGATTTCAATGACTCAGCATACAAAAAAAATAGATAATTTTAATGAAAACACATATTTTTTTAGATACCAAAGCATTAGTGACAAAATATGCGGATTCTGCTTATATATATACCGTGTAAGGGTGAATATATGAAAATGACAATGATTGCAATACATATCAGCAACAAAATACATAATCAATGAGGCTCCAAATGGCCTCTAGAGTCCAAAAGCCATTACACAAGCTACTGGCTTGGTATATGGTACATAGTACAAATTATTGATCAACACGATACAAATAGGATTCCATTATTTTTATAGTGTCATAAACACCGTTATGCCAATTAAGTTGTGCCTCAAGCTCAATAGTTTACAAATCACAAAGTAGATAACCAATTTCCCAAAAGAAGAATCCAATTCTTTTTTTTTTTTTTTTTTGTTGGGGGGTGGGGCTAATTGAGAATGATTATATTATATATGAAAATTTATAATGATTTTATAATGAGGATGGATGGCATGGTGTCACTTTTGGTTTCATTTAGTATACCATATTCCATGACCACGGAAATAAGTGTTAAGAATCTAACAGTTGTGATGGAAAAATAGCATGAAAACAAAATGAAATCAAAACACACTCCTGAACATAAGAAACAAGCAACATATTGAGTTATGGATTCTGGTTGTCCACATTTTGTCAACCAAAAAAGGTTGTAATTTTTTTTTTAATTTTTTTTGGTGAGAATAAACTGTTTTTTTTATCTATGGAAAGATGAAACCCATCTCTGCTTTATTGTGGAAAAGCTGTGAAACATTGCAAGCCCAGTGCCCACACAATGTTATGAACCCAAACAGTTACAGCAAACAAATCAGCTATAAATGTGTTGTGGTAAGAAACTACTAACCGGAAATTATGAAGAAAACCGAAATTGAAAAAAAAATTGCTAAAAGCATAAATCTGACATTCTAAAATCTAGATTAAAATCTAAAAGCATAAATCTGACATTCTAGAACCCATCTCTTTCACCTATTGAACGGATTCTTCCCCAAAATTGCTCTAAACCTTGTTATTAGCATGTTTAAAAGATTCTTGTCCCTCTAAAATTAGGCAAGATAACCATAGGATAAGATAAGAACAATTCTAGCAATAGTCCTGGAAGAGATAATGTAAAATATCATTTTAGAGAAGATAAGAATGCTGATTTTGAAAAAGATAAGAACCCTAATATAGACAAGCAAGCGAAGATGTTATTCTGAAGAAGATAAGAAGGTTAGGACAAAGAAGATAAGAATACTATCCCAAGAGAAGATTAGTATTTTAAGATTCACTACTTAGATATAGTGATCCGGATTTAAACATGAACGCAACAAATTACAGAGATAACCATATACACAAAGATGCAGCGGAAATAATACTTCATTTCATTAATGGAAAATACTGAAATATGCTTACAACCAGAAATGGAAATAAACCAGCTAGGGCGATGGTAGCTTATCTCTGAGAAGAGATGTGATGGCCACATGCCTCTGAACTGTGTTACAATGAGGCTCGAAGGCCTATTTATTGTTTAGAAACAATGGAAAACCCTTAACATTCCAAAACCTAACCCTAGGAGATGAAACGCCAAACTGTGGGCCCCGTTTGGGGTAAATTGGTACATCAACCTCCCGGGGTCGTAACTTTGGCATATGATCTCCGTTTGACGCGTACAATAGGTCATTAGAAAGACCTATCCGAGCACTATCATTGTTGGAACGGGCAACATCGGTCCATTCCATGGACCCATGTTGCCCCCGGATTCCCCAAAAAACGTCGTTTAGGGCCTCAAAACGGCTCCGGAAGTTCAGGACCCGAAAAACTGCTAAAAATAGTAAGTTGTGATACAATTAAGGAAACTGAAAATGCTGAGAAAGACAATGGTGGGGGTCCAGGTGGACTTGGCAGGTGACCACCAATATCCACCTGGATCATTCCTCCCCCCTTAGGAAGCAATGGTCCCCATTGCGTTGAGCTCCTCCATGAGATGAGGAAACTTTTGCTGAACTTGTTCCCTGGTGAGCCACTTGCCCTGCTGAAGGAGTTGGCCTGCTTTGACAACTCGATACAGTTGGATATTCTGTTGGCGAGTGTTCTTGATCTGTGTGTCCATGATCCGATCAGTTGCAGCTTGTTCCATGCAATCTGGATTTAATTCTGTGGGTTTGAGCTGTTCTGCAATGTCGGATGTGTCTAGCAATGGTGGAAAGTATGGCCGAAGGCGGTCCACATTGAACACTGGGTGCAGACCAAGGAATGGGGGAATGCTGAGCTCAAATGCATTGTCTCCCATAGCCTTAGTAATGGTGTAAGGACCATATCAGAGTGGTCTCAATTTCCGATAGGCTCCAGTAAGGCGTTCCTTTTGCAAATGCAACCAGACTTTGTCGCCCACCTGAAACTTGTGTGGTACCCGGTGTTGATCATGTCACTGCTTGTACTTGGCATTTGATTTCTCAAGAATGTCATGGACCTGCTGGCGAATATGCTGGATGCGCTCAATGAAGCTGGTGGCCTTATCTGTTTCGGACTGGACATGAGCTGAATTCATGTGAGTAGCTGCAAGTGGCATGGCCACATCAATGGGGCATAGTGGCTGGAATCCCAAACCCACCTGAAAAGGGCTATGGCCAGTGGAGCTGTGAAGAGCTCGGTTGTAGCTGTGCTGAACATATGGGAGGCTCTCGTCCCATGTGAGTGGATGCTTTGAGTTATACATGCGCAAAATGTGCACAATCATCCTGTTGACAACCTCTGTCTGGCCATCAGTTTGAGGATGGAAGGCTGTGGACTTCGTGAGTTTGGTGTCCAGCATTGACCAGAGACTGGACCAAAATGTGCTGAGAAACCGACTGGACCAAAATGTGCTGAGAAACCGACTGTCCCGATCTGAGATGATAGACTGTGGGATCCCAAAGTGCACCCACACTCGTTCAAAAAAGAGTTTAGCAGTGACTTCTGCTGTGATATTCTTCTTGCAGGCCACCATAATGGCCATCTTCGAGAACCTGTTGACGACCACAAAAACACAGTCATTTCCATGCTTAGTGGAAGGAAGGCCTGACATGTAATCCATGGAGATGGATTCCCAAGGTCGACTAGGGGTAGGCAACGGGGTATAGAGGCCTTTCTTCTTAATGGTCGGTTTGGCAATGGCACAGGCAATACATGATCGGATGTACTTCCCAACATCCTGTCGAAGATTCGGCCAATAGAAATAATTTTGCAGTACTGCCACTGTTTTCTCGACCCCGAAATGCTCAGCAGCCCGACTGTAGTGGGCTTCCAAAATCATCTTGGCACGCTCGCTTGAAGGAACAAAAAGGTGACCGAGGTGGCTTAATAGGGCATCCTGGAGGTGAAAATCTGCAACATGCCGACCCTCCAAGAGTGTCTGGTATGTGTGGCCGAATTCTGGGTCGCTTTTGTAGAGAAGTGGCCAATCAGAAGTCTCGTGCCGACAAGAGTTGAGCACGGTGGTTAGCGCCATGATCGGTGGCCGACTGAGGCAATCTGCAACATTATTGGTGCTGCCCCTTTTATACTTGATATTCAAGTGAAACTGTTGCAGGTATGTAGACCACTTCTGATGGCGATCATTTTGCAATTTCCCTTGGGTCTGTATGAACTGCAGAGGTTGGTGGTCTGTGTGGATGACCGTTTCCTTCCCCAAAATGCAATGCTTCCATTGTCAGCAGGCCTGTACAATGGAATACATCTCTTTATCATAAGTGGGGTACTTCTGGACTGTGTCTGAAAGTGTTTCACTGTGATATGCCACTGGATGTCCATGTTGAGTAAGGACTGCCCCAATAGCATAGTCAGAGGCATCTGTCTCGACCTCAAATGGTTGTTGTAAATCTGGTAACGCGAGCACTGGTGCCGTGCAGAGGCGATCCTTCAACTCCCTGAAGGCCTTCTGTTGAGATTTAGACCAAAAGAATTTTGCTTTCGCCCCGCCTTTGGTGACTTGACTCAAGGGCCAAGAAATATGAGAAAACCCCAACACAAACCTGCGGTAGAAGTTGGCAAGACCTAGAAAGCTGTGGAGCTCTGTTTGAGTGGTTGGAGAGGGCCAATCCTGAACGACTTGGATCTTGGCTGGATCGACATGCACCCCTGTTCATCAATGATGTATCCCAGATACTGAACCTGGGTCATGCAAAAAGTGCATTTCTCCAAATTGGCACATAGCTTGTGTTGCCGCAGTGTTTGGAGAACCTGTCGGATGTGGTGGAGGTGCTCTTCCCAACTCTGGCTGAAGATCAGAATGTCATCCAAGTATACTACTACAAAGGAGTTGGTGAATGGCCTCAAGATGTCATCCATTAGCCTCATAAAGGTTGCAGGAGCATTCGTCAATCCGAAAGGCATGACCAACCATTCGAAGAGGCCCTCCTTGGATTTGAAGGCAGTCTTCCACACATCGGAGGGTTCGATTGGTACCTGGTGATATCCTGACTTCAGATCGATCTTGCTGAAATATTTCGCCCCCTTTAGTTGGTCTAGGAGGTCATCAATCCGCGGGATCGGGTACCTATTACGGACAGTGATCTTGTTCAGCGCCCGATAGTCAATACAGAGTCTCCACGTCCCATCCTTCTTCTGTACCAACACGATCGGGCTCCCACAGGGCGATGAACTCGGACGGATGTGACCTTTCTGCAGGAGCTCCTGAATCTGCCTCTTGATTTCATTGTTCTCCAGAATGGAGCGCCGATAAATTGGTCCATTGGGTAGCGGCGCACCTGGGGTCAGATCGATGGAGTGCTTGACTTGATAGTGCAGAGGAATCCCTGCCGGGGAGGTGAAGATGTCCTCGTACTCCTCCACAACCTTGTCCATCTGTAGTTGTCGTGCAGAGGGACCCCGTTTGGAGGCCGCGGCCACTGTCTTCTTCTTTCCTTGCGGGCGTATCATCAGGAAAACAAATTTCTTGGTTTTGGAAATGATCTTACTGCATTTTTTTGCAGTAATCAAAGAGATGGCGGCAGGTGGTGCTACCTCTGGTATCTTGAACAACTTATTTACCAAGGTAATTATAACAGCACGGGGCCTTGATTCATACACAGCATGTCGCTTCCACAAGTATGGTTGTCCTAGTAATACATCACAAACTTCAAGGGGAGCAATGTCACAAAATACCTCATCCGTGAAGGGCTTGATGTTGTATGGAAGGCGACACTGCTGGCTCACGCGAATATCTCGTCCTTGGTGAAGCCACCCAATGGTGTGTGGTTGTGGATGTGTTGTGGTCGGTAAGCCCAACCGGTTCACGACCTCTGCCGAAATGAGGTTCGTTTGACTCCCGCTATCAACAATGAACTGTATCAGGGAGCCCTTTACCCACATTTAGGAGTGGAAGAGACGCTCCTCCTCCTCTGGATCTTCGGGTTCATTTTTCTGGATCTTTGCGGTAGCAACAGTGGCATTGGGATCCGCATCAATGATCTGCTTCCCTTTTTCATACCCCTTATCGGGTTCTGACTCAGAGTCGGAACATGCATCTAATTCTGAAACCTTTAGCTAAGCCACCAGTGACTGCTTAGCCCGACACTCACTTGTGTTGTGAGTGGAGCTCTTATGGAACTCGCACCATTTTCCAGTGTCCTTTCTCGGCTTCGCGGCGCTGTTCTTTGCTTGCAGCTTCGGCTGGTTGTCTTGGGCTGTCCCGCCTTGGCTTTGTCCTTTGTTCTATGGTTTAGGGGCACCTTTCCCCTGCTTTGGATTCGTAGATCCAAAGTCTCGCTTCTTTTGTTTAAACGTCTGCTCGACCTTGACGGCATATCGGTATTCTGCGCCGAGCGAGGGGATGTTTAGGAATTGTATTTCTTCCTGGATGTACTTGTGCAGGCAGCCACGGTATTTGAGTATCAAATGTTTCTTCGAATCCTTGATACCCAACTTTGTGCGAAGGGTATGGAAAAGATTGGTGAACTTCGGCACGTCTTGGTCCCTTCCCTGCCGTAGCGTGGTCCACTTTATGTATTCATCCTCATAGCTTCCGACAGTGTAGTACTGTTCCTTGATGGCATCCCGGAACGAATCCCAGGTGGGTGCGGCTGAAAGTAGTGAGCCAGTACTTTCATCCTTCTGCTCGCAGTAGGTTTCCCACCAGTCCTTGACGTGGGGGGCTGCTTTGAGAAGAGCAAAAACAATCTTTTCCCGACTCGAAAATTCATGAACAGAAAAATAACCCTCTAGCAGATTTAACCATTTATCTACGACATCTACGTCTATCTGACCCTCGAATATGGGGATTTCAAAATTAACTTGTACCTTAAAGGGTGTGGCGTTTCCAGAGTAGCTGCTGGAAGCCGATGCGTTGCTTCTGGGTAGCCGCTGAAGGATCTGGGCAAAGTTGTCCATCATCGCGTTCCGTTATCGCTCGAGGGCTTCTTCGAGCAAGATTTTGATGGGATATCCTGCCCCCTCGTCTTTCTTCTCGTCAGCCATGGGAGGCCGTCGGGATTTGCGAGGCTGGTCTTGCAAAGGTTTAACCAGTTCAAGCCCTAACTCCTTATATTCCGACCTTGTTGGGGACATGCAAAGAAAAACAGAGAAAAAGCAGACCGCTCTGATACCACGGATCCAGATTTAAACAAGAACGCAACAAATTACAGAGATAACCATATACACAAAGATGCAACGGAAATAATACTTCATTTCATTAATGGAAAATACTGAAATATGCTTACAACCAGAAATGGAAATAAACCAGCTAGGGCGATGGTAGCTTATCTCTGAGAAGAGATGTGATGGCTACATGCCTCTGAACTGTGTTACAATGAGGCTCGAAGGCCTATTTATTGTTGAGAAACAATGGAAAACCCTTAACATTCCAAAACCTAACCCTAGGAGATGAAACGCCAAACTGTGGGTCCCGTTTGGGGTAAATTGGTACATCAACTTCCCGGGGTCGTAACTTTGGCATATGATCTCCGTTTGACGCGTACAATAGGGCCTCAAAACGGCTCCGGAAGTTCAGGACCCGAAAAACTGCTAAAAATAGTAAGTTGTGCTACAATTAAGGAAACTGAAAATGCTGAGAAAGACAATGGTGGGGGTCCAGGTGGACTTGGCAGGTGACCACCAATATCCACCTGGATCATATAGGAGGGCTTATCAAAGGCTTTAGAAGATCACGCTTGAGCGTGTTCAATCGGAAGCATCCTTTGAACTGGATTTAGTTCCTCCCAACTACCTGAGATAAACCCAATTGAAAACATTTTCTTATCATAAATACTCGGGTTTTAATTTTCCTGTTAGCTTCATGCTTTCAAGGGTGACAGTCTGTTGATTCTGCACAAGGACTGACCCAATGTTGGTTCTTGAAGCATCATATTCTATGAAAAAAGTTTCAAATTATCTGTAAGTGCTAAAACTGGGTAGGATATTTAGGATATTGTTAACTTTTTCATGAAATGTGTTCATGGAACTAGTCTTTTTTGTTAGATAAATAAGTGGGGCTATAGGTTTTTTGAACCTTTAAAAAACTAACTATTGAAATTTCATAAATTGATGCATCCTATTAACTGAGTTACATTTTTAGATGTTCTGGCAAATCAAGAATGGGTTCAATCTTAGCAGACTATTCTTTTGCAACTCCTTTGCTGATAATGTTCCCCGAATACACAAATTCTGTTTTTGGAAAGTCAAACTTAGATTCTTTTGCAAAATGTGAATTCTTTCACAAGAATTTAAAATAATCCATAAATGATGTTGATGTTCTTGTGTATTCTTACTGGATATCAAATATCATCAAAGAATATGAGCACCAACGTCCTTACATACAATGGAAATATTTGATTTATGGTACCTTGGAAGGTAGCTGGGAATTTTGTGACCCAAAAGGCTTTACCTTGAACTTGAAGTGGTCATGATGAGCCTTAAAGGCAGTGTTGTAATGCTATCTTTCCTTATGCTGATTTCATGATACTCTAACTATAAACTAATCTTTGTGAACATGGCTGCCCCATGCAATTATTTTGACAAGTCATCGTTTCCATGACTTTCACTTTCAGATGAGCTCGCCCTTCTATTAGAATGCCTTGAAAAGTGAACCCTCTTTGGTTCCAAGGTGCTAGAAGGGTATCCACAACCAAGAAACACAGTCAACACCAATGCCCTATTGGATTGATTTTCTCCCCTGGTTTTAATGGAATTGTTATGAATCTGAGTATTTTTCCTTCACCACAAAGGTTTGTAGCTTAGGAAATTTGCCCCCAATATGAGTTTGAGTGACCAGGATAGGACTATGTTTCCAAAATTGATCATAAGGTTCGGGACATATCAATCCAATGAGATCAATATTGCAACCATCGTGTTGGCAAATATGTGTTAGGCCCCTATACTACCAGTGTAACCCCTTATTGTTATTAGTATAACCCACTTATTATATTGATGTACCCATGTAGTGCCCATATTGTTACTGTTGTGCCCCATAGAAGCCCACTATTGTTATTAGTGTGCCCTTACATTATTATTGTTATGTCGGCTCTGATTATGTTATAACCCCTTAGACTCCTATATATAGAAAGGAGGTCTTTTCATTTGTATCATCCAAGAATTGTTTATTTATGTAATTTAAAGGAGGTTGCCCCCTCGAAGAGGCTGAATTCTAAGGCATTGATCTATCTTTTCTATCTTTTCTTGAGCTAGTTTCATAACATTTGGTATCAGAGCTTTGGATTCTAGGGTTTCGCTGCTCCAAATAGGTCATCGTGGAATTTTCGCTATAAATTTTTTCTGCTACATTTCAGTAGTTGAAAAAAAAACCCATTTGATAAGAAATCGCACTGAACCGTGGGTCTAAATTTTAGAGCTTTTCGTGCTATATTTGCAGAGATATGATATGAGGAACTTGGTCTTTTTGCAGACTCCTGAATTACATTCCAAACAGGTGACCTGGGAAAAATCGTCATAACTTTCTCTCTGGGGTTCAGATTGAAATTTCGTAAGAAGGTATAGAAAGAGGATGGACTGTAGTTTCTTGTATACATTTTGTAGATCCAAAGGTTGAAACAGTGACTCATGGCATGTCATACAAGTTCGATCTACTGAACTAGTCTATAATTAGGTCATCTTGGGAGATTTTGCATAACTCTTTCTTGGAGAATCCAATTTGGATTAGACTGGTGCCATTGGAAAGAGGACACAGAGGGCTACTACAGGCCACAATTTCAGAACTTAAAGATCCGAAAGTACAGAGTTACAGTCGTTTCAAGGTCGAGCTCCTAAAATCAAGAAAAATCAAGATGAGGAAGTTTGATGGCAAGGATCCGGTAAATTGGATACTTCAGATGGAGCAATATTTTGATATACATGGTGTACAACTGTTACAAAAGGTATGTATTGCATCTTCATTTTTAGAACCAGATCAATTTTTATGGTACAAAGGGATTTGATCTCGTAAAAAACTTGTTACGTGGTCAATTTTCATGGAGGAAATGATAGCACATTATGAGGATACAAAGAGCAACACCACAACAATTGGAAAGAGTAAAAGGGCTTTGTGACATAGTGGAAAGTAAAATTATGGAAACCAGGAAGCGTACTCCTCACAACTATAAAGATGGAAGTGTTGTTTCTCCTAGCCTTCCACAACCTACAAGGGTTACACCACAACAATTAGAAGAAAAAAGAGAAAAAGGGCTTTGTTACAATTGTGATAGAAAATGCACTTAAGGTCATAAGTGTGCTGAGAAGAAATTATTTAACATAGTATATGAAGAGGAGGAAGAAAAGGATCAAGAAACAACAAAAAAAGAAGATATACGCCAGGACCCCACCCTAGACAAAGAAGAAATGAATCAGACCATATCTTGTAAAGCATTGGCAAGAATTACCACTCCTCAAACTCTCAAGATAGAAGGACATATCAAGAAGAAAAAGTGCAAGAAGTGAAAGATCACATCAAAAAAGAAGAAATGAATCCAACCATATCTTGTAATTCATTGTTCGAAATTACCACTCCTCAAACTATCAAGATAGAAGGACATATAAATAAGAAAAAATGTTCAAGAAGTGAAAGATCACATCGAGCATCAAGAAATGAATCCGACCATATCTTTTAAAGGATTGGAAGAAATTACCACTCCTCAAACTCTAGAGATAGAAGGACATATCAAGAAGAAAAAGGTTCAAGCAGTGAAAGATCACATCGAGCATCAACAACAAGTTCTCCAACTTTTAAAGGATAACGCCACTTTGGTGCAAAATCAAATGAAACAGCAGGTAGATCAACATCGTAGTGAAAAATGTTTTGATGTAGGTGATTGGGTATTTTTACTGCTACATCTCAAGCAAGCTATTTATGAGAAGGAAATGTTGGCAATACTACATGCACTTAAAAAATGGCGACCTTACTGAATGGGAAGACTCCTCAAGGATGAGGATGTGGAAGCATTATTTTGTGCTATTTATATTATCCAATAAGATTGGATAAACGAAGAAAGGGATGAATGGAAGAAGGACGAAGAAGTATGGCCACTTATTCAAAGGTTGAAAAAGATCCCAATTCAAACAATATTGCCAGAAATTAAAGAGTATCCTACGAAATCGATCAATTTCAGAGTATCTCATCAAGTGGAAGAATTTACCCGCTAAATATTCCACATGGGAGGACAAGAATTTTATACAGAAGCATCAAGAACTACTCAAGCGTTGAGGACAACGCTTTTTGAAGGAGAGGGTCATGTTAGGCCCCTATACTACTAGTGTAACCCATTATTGTTATTATTATAACCCACTTATTATATTGATGTACCCATGTAGTGCCCATATTGTTACTATTGTGCCCCATAGAAGCCCACTATTGTTATTAGTGTGCCCTTACATTATTATTGTTATGTCGGCTCTGATTATGTTATAACCCCTTAGACTCCTATATATAGAAAGGAGGTCTTTTCATTTGTATCATCCAAGAATTGTTCATTTATGTAATGTAAAGGAGGTTGCCCCCTCGAAGAGGCTGAATTCTAAGGCGTTGATCTATCTTTTCTTGAGCTGGTTTCATAACAATATGTCACCAATATTTGAAACACTAAATGAGATTCATTCAAAGTGGATGCCTCATTGAAGTTCTCCATCTGTAACAAACACTTTCTTTGGTCCTCATTTGACACCATGACCTGATCGCAGGCACTTGTTTTCCAGATCCATCATGAATTGGTATTGTCTTATTTTCTATGAGTTTCATCTACTTAAGTATCTGATTCATATTCTTTGGCCCCGTCAATAGACCATTGATAGGACTTAGGGATATACCCTAGTGTTGGCACAAACCAACCCAAAGTGAGAGGTGCTCAAGAGCTGAAAACAGTTTTCTATATCAAGTCCTCAAAATTAATAAATAATCTACAACAACTTTGATGAGATAAGCCTATTGAAGATCTTCCATCTCATTTGGCAACTCCCAATCAAAGATCTATTTTCTTGGAACTTCCTTGGCTTCATCATCTTCATCTAAATGAAAATTTATATACATTCATCAACAATCTTGTCAGCAAAAGCCTTGTTATAAAAGAAAACAACCCTAGAAAATAAGGCTTTTAAACAGCCTAAACATGCAGTAATTGAGAAAAGAATGTCAGTTGAAAATAATCCTACAACTCCCAACCAAAGATCTATTTACTTGGCACTTCCTTCTTCATCTTCATCTAAATGAAAATTTATACACATTAGCTCAATGACTCGTTTCATTTTTTTTTTCTTTCAGATTACAACATAATGTCCTTCAGCTTCAAATGAAGGCTTGAATACACACTACATGCAGAGATTTTTGAAAAATACTTCATTAGGATTTGCTACCTTCACATCTAGCCCATGCAGAATTCCAAATTCCATTTTTTTTCCACACAGAACAGCTATCCAGCTAGTGAAACAATCCATACAAAAAACTAGTTAAGAAATTGGACAACCTAGAGCTTTCTTTTATGCCGCAAATTTTGCTTCAAAACGCATTTTAGGGCCCTATTATTTATCAACAATCTGCCAAAGGGGATCAGAGATACTAAAAACTTGCATTTACAGAAATGCCCCAAATATTCTCAGTCTAAAGCAAAGGAAATGGGATTTTTCATTTTTAGACCAGAATGTGCCCACCTGTGTTTCTCATGAGATAAAGAGTGTGAATATGAATGTCAAGTATTTCATGGAGTCATAACTGAGCCTTATCTCTTCCTAACAATGGCATTGACTAGAATTCCATTTTTAACCCTGAAAATTGTAGCTTTGATGTGTTTACATGGGTCTTCGTTGTGCCTTCAAGGATTACAATTGTGCACATAGCCAACAACCTGGGGTGGCAATGCTTATTGGACAGTTGGCTCACAAAGTCCTCTTATGATTATAATTTATGAATTTGTGTCACAACTCACGATCCTTTGTCTCCAACAATCTTCTTAACCATGGCATTGACTTAAAATTCCCTTTTAACCTTGAAAACTTTAGCTTTGCCGTGTTTACAAGTGTCTTGGTTGTGGCTTGAAGGGTTAAACTCAATATTTACTAAACTGATCTTCATTTGCCCACAAAGTTTATATCCTAGCATTCAGAAAATATAATAAGTAATTAGAAGCAAGAAAAATGCTAGATACAATGCATATATACCCAGAAGTTTTCTTCAAGGGTACTGCATATCACAATGTAGAGATACAATACCACAACTTTGGAACACTTGTATAAACTTCCATAATTGCTGGAGTTTCATAGAATCCGTATGCAAAAGAAAAAAAACAAGAAACATGGCAATTTTTACCTTAGCACATTATAGTACATAATTACAGAGCTTTCCAATCCATGGATCAGACATTTATAGCAGGGCACATCACATTTACACACTCCATCTTATTTTCTAATTCCTATCACCTAACTATCTTTCTCTACCTCTAGAGTCTGAACCAGAATGAGTAGTACAGTATGAATGATTGTCAACACCAATTTATGGACCAAAAATTATGCTTCCTCTGCCTAGATATCCAACTCATTTTATCTCTAGTATCTAAGTTCCTGAGACCTCTCTCTTCTTCCTCCCCTTGTTTGACTAGCAATTTTAACTTTTGTACATGTGCACTGACAATTACGAAGATGATTATCTCAAGTACAAGAATATCACTTACAGGTTTGATATTAGTTCATTTTCCTTGTTGACTACTCTAACCATTATATGCTGATGAGTTACTAGATTTTCTTTTGCATAGTGACTTTTCGTCTTCTTCCATTAGGTCTCACAACATTTACACACTTTACAAACCTTCCTTGCAACCTTCATGCATTTTGTGGCTTTACAACATTATTTAGTAGTCCTAGCACCCCAACCTTGTCTTGCAGGCTTCCTACACTCAGCAAGATTGCAATAATGCATTATGGTCTCATTGGCCCCACAACACTACTTTTGCAGGCCTTTTTTTTTCACATTGTTGTTGTGGGGTCATCTTTTCATCAGGTTTTTTACACTCTATAAGCTTGTTTGCAATTTTACAATTTGCAACTTTATCCTGTGTTCCCCGTCCTGAGTTTCGAATATCTGATAGAGCCATAACCTAATTTTAAGGTTTTTTAATACTTGTCAACATTGCCTCATGACATTACAACCTTAGAAAATATTTGGATCCTGCATGCATCTGTGACTCGGTTACCAGATATGATAATCTATTTCAGGCCATATTTTAGAATAAGATATTTTTCCTGATCGCTTATCAAACCACCTCTTGAAGCATAGCCTGTGCTAAATTTAGCCGCCCTATCAAAATTCCGACCAAACCACACTGCATAGAGAGAGGAGGTCACTAGATTTCCCAACACACAGTTCATATATCGTCCAATAGACAAAGTTGTCTGATTAGGACTAAAACAATGCTAATCAATTATACATGAAATAAAAGAGTTAAGCACAAACTGACCCTTTAAATTCCAGAAGTGTCATCAACCTTTGACTATCGTGACTGAACAACTCTATTTTTCTTTTCAACTGGGAGCTCTTCAGGATGAGACCATAATAGATCATAGATGAATTCTCCCCTTCTAACTTGTGAACCATCCTGCAAATCAAATTTAACAATAATGCACACGTATTAATGTATTAATTCAATGTCTCACAGTTTTTCAACCTTCAATCCCGGCATAGCTTATCAACTCAGAACTTCTTAATCACCATGGCTCACCACATGCTTACAATAACAATCATATTCAGTGCCAAGAATACTTCACCTCATACGCTGCTTTACTTCACATGGTCCAAAGTAGGTCTTTCTACAATGTGGCTTCACACGGTCCAACGCTTTAACTCTACATGGATTTTCTACACACAACAATTTAATACTCTACTAGTTTGCTCTTCCTTTACCACTCTCATAGGTTCCACACTCACTCTAAATTCACTCCAGCCCTCCACACCCACACTTTGCATGCTCACATTCACTTATGCTCCACAGCCACACTTTGTATGCTCATTTACTTGACAAGCTTGTCCAACACCTAGTTTACGCCTAGTCATGAACTTCACACTGCTCGCTCATCCTTCCTCTGATACCACTACTTGACACGGATCTGGGAGAAGAGAAAACAAATATAATTTTTTTAAAATTAAAACTCTCCAAATTTGCTTATGGAAACGAATTACCAGATGAGAAGGAAAGGTCAATAGAGAAATTGTTTCTAAATATTTTGTAGACGTCGAGAGAAATCCTCTCAACCCTAAGAATTTATTCTAACTACCTGATTTCTTAGAATTTTCTAGAAATCCTTAGAAACTTTAGCATTTTCTAGAGATGTTAAAGAGAATTTACACATAAAAAAATATGTCCGAGCATCACTTCTAAGTTTCTAGACAGATCACTCCTCTTCAATTTTGACTTCCCCAGCTTCAAATGGGTCATTGTCACTATAGGTAATTTTTCTTTTGTCACTAAAAGAAATTACAAGTTGTCTTGCAAAGTTGTTGTCTTGCAAAGTTGTTAGAGGGAGAAATCGGAGTCACACATTCAATAGGGAATTCTACCCTAAAGTGGTGAATGGAAAAGAAGAGCGTGAACAAAAATTGAACATTTATAAGAAGACCAAAGACATCTATATCACGGAAACAATGATGCCAGGAGCAAAACTCAGGGATTGAAAAACAAAAATATATACATTCATGGTCATTTCGGAGAAAAAGAAAAAAACAATTATATACATTCATGGCTATTTCAAAAAAGGTAAAATTTAGAAGACGATGGAAAAAAGATAAAAATAAAAAAACCAGCTAAAAAGCTGCCCGAGCACAAAAACCCTAAAAGAAGAATCTGCAGTTCTTGCATGCACGGGAAGTGTTGTCCAGCGAGAATGGAACCGGAACATTGTGTCTTTATTAAAAGGAGAGAAGCAACAGATTCCAAACAATCTGGATGCAGAGGTTTATCGACCGACACCCAGCGGCCCCTGGACATGGTCGCTAAACCCTTTGCATCCAGGCTGCCAAGCGTCTGAAATCACCCGCTCACTCTAAATCTCAGCAGTTCTTCAGCAAAGGATAAGCATATTGCAGAGGGAAAAGTTCCACAAAGTTACAAACTCGTGATTGGAATGTACATCAAAAGGATAAGGATATCAAAAGAAAGCTCAGAAACTATAACCTAATAAGGATAAGAAGATTGCAAAGGGCAACAATCTACATATCGAGTAGAATGTACATCATCATTGTCCCTGAAGCAAAAGGATGGATCTTAGTTAAATTCTTAGAAACAATAACCTGCAAGGATAAGCAGATGAACGAGGGCAAGGATCTACATAGACATCAGTGTAAAGTAAATCATCAAAGGCTCTGAATCATACGATGAAGATCAGGTAAAGGGTCCAAAACCATACACCAATACAGATCAAGCAGGCTACAGAGAACAACACCCTACAACACCATAAATAGAACACACATTATTGACGTTCCGGAGGCAGAGGATGGACATCAACCAAATATTTAAATACAGTAACCTGATAATTATGCAGGTAGTCATACACAAACTTAGACCATGCAGGGAAATAAAGTCCATTGAAGAATAAGGTTCTGAATTCAGTTTGTCTAAAGTGATGCTTTCTGCAAGTTTCTCGGCTTAATTTTTTTTTTTTCCATCACCACTATAACCATTGATGATCATAACAATTAAACCAAAACTTGCTACCATACTATACATCTTCATGAGCATGTCCAAATAATGGATATTGTTCAAACAATAGTTTTTCCGCCATTAGGAAGCAACATTATAGTAATTGTGACTACATCTCCATCCTATTACCAACAAAGCCACAAAATTGAAACCTGTTTCTAAAACAGAGATCACAACTGATGATAAATACTATGATGTGAAATTTCAATTACAAATAAACTAGCAGATAAAAAAAAAACCATTTCACCAATTATGGAAACGAGTTAGGGCATGATTTTTGTTTTGATTTTGAGTTAGTAAATTTTAGGGCTCAGAACGTGTTAGGCGGCCATGTTCTTCCCATGTTACTAACAGTTTACAAGTTCATATTTATTGTTTTTTTAGAAAACACATTTCATAAAATAAGTCATGATTGTATTAAACACACTCATGGTATTAAACACATTTTACTGAATGCAAGAGTTCGTTTGCTGTGCAAGATAGGATGACACCTCAACAAATTTGATTTCTTGATTTCCACACACGTGTTGTCATATCCTTAGGCACTATGCCATTGGACTACTGTTGAAACATTTTGACATTCTAATTTTCTGGATTTCCGAATATTTAGTAAGAAATTTGATTATGGAACAACTATTTGGTGGGCTTTGGGTCCAGATTTTGAACCAAAGATCTGATACCATGTGTAAGAGCCCTATCCTAGGGTTTTCTAAGAAATCTATTTCTGATAAATTTAAATTCAATAAGAGGCAATAGTTTGCTTTCTTACAAGACTTTTAAACAAATAAAATTTTACCCTTTACATTATAATCCTTATAACTTATGAAGAACATTTCATTTTAATAAATTTACCTGAGTAATGTATAGAGGAATACCTGTACCCATGGCTGGTGGAGATGCCATTAAGTTGTTGCTCCTGTTGAACGCTCCTCTTCACTGACCTAGTTGGATTTACCTCCCAGCCAACTAGGAAATAATTCCTAGCCGAGGAAACCTCCACAGGTTCCCTAGCCCTCTGAGCCCAAGTCCAACCAGATGTAGTGTGTGTGTCCAAGATGAATGATCTAGACCAAGATGAACAATATTTCCCTCCTCTCAACAACCCAAGAAACCTCCACAGGTTCCTAAGGTCTCCAAAAATCACAACCAACCCCAAAATCATAAGCAAGGCCCAACCTCCCCCATTTTCTCCCTTCCCCCTTCCCTTTTTATACCCTCCATCTCTTCTCCATCTCAACCACCTCTCATTAATGTCATTAACTTCTCATCCATCCTTACAGTTGACTTCTCTTCTCCCAAGTAAAGCTGGGAGTACATTTGGAAATGTGACATGAATATAAAATTGGGAAATTAATGGGAGAGGACCATGTCTTCTCCCAAGTAAATCTAAAAGTACATTTCGGAATGCAAGATGAATATATATTTTGATAATTAAATGGAGAGGACTATGTCTTCTCCCAAGTAAATGTGAGGGTACATTGGGGAATGTGATATGTAATTAAATGGAGAGGACCATGTCTTCTCCCTAGTAAATGTGAGGGTACATTGGGGAATGTGAGATGTAATTAAATAGAGAGGACCATGTCTTCTCCCTAGTAAATGTGATGGTACATTAGGAAATGTGAGATGAATACATATATTATTTGAAATAATGGAAGGAGACCATATCCTACCTAAGATTCAATTTGAGAAGGTAAGTTGGGAATTTGAATAATAGAAATCATGAATTTTATATTCGACCAATATTTCTCAATATTTTTCAGATAATGTAAACATTAATAAAATTTGCAGGATAAGATTTAAGTGGGGTATTATAGTATGTTCAATTTACTTGTTGTAGAAAAGTTTGAATTATGTGACAACCATTGAAGGATATTTGGTTTTATTTTAGTAAAATGATGATAAGAAAATAAGACAAAAATTAATGGCACGGGGACAAATTAGGTTACTGGGAGAAAACAGTACCAAAATTTATGAGAAAAAGGGTTATGTTGATAGGTGGGGAGAGGAGATCAACAACTACAAGAGGGATCATGGAAGAAAAGAGAAAGGGAGAAAAACAAACACACAAACAATCATATAGACAACAACAAGAATTTTCACTAGAGAAAAGATATCAAGAAAGATCATACAATGATTTACATGGAGACTCAATGAATTTTTGTATCACAGGGGAAGAAAAATCCAACAACAAGAGCATGTTGAGAATTGAAGTGAATAACATTACTAGGGAGAGGAAACATCATAACACCCATGAGTTGACTTGGTAGGACAAAATGCCTTCTTTGAGAGCAAAGGAAAAAACCCAAAGAGGAAATAGGATGAGAAATGTGTGCTTAGTTTGGTGTGGAACCATTAAAAGACATCTACAGTAGTGTAGAGAGGCTTTAGGAATGTCACAACTCTTAGAGAAGTTACTGCTATATTGGTTGAGCATTAGGAGTACGAGTGGGACTTCCCCTAGATGAGGATAAGTTTCTATATGCCCTATGGGGTTCTCTAGAGTCCCTTGACCACCTCGGCTGGAGCATTGGGCCTTGTATTTATAGAAAAGGAAAGTTCATAAGTCTCCTACGCATATTTTATCCATTCTAGCAGTGGGTTATGGATTCCCTTTTGTGGGTGGAACCACAGTGTTGCATGTTTTTGGGTGGAGGTTTTGGATTCCTTGTGCATCCAGTTGACTGCTATTTGGTTGGTAGGTGGCGGTGGGAGGACCTCTGGAGTCCCTATTTTGACTAGCACTTAGTATTTTATCCCTTGATCAATCCATCTATGTCTCTGGAATTTCGCTCAGGGGTGATAGCAGCGAGAGATATTTGGCAGCAACTTGTTTAAGATTGGGTGGAGAGTTGTCCTAACGTAGCTGCCCGTCTTTAGTTGAACCCAAAATAAGTTTCTCTCTTGTGTAATATTTGTTATGAAATCATATTTATATTGTTAAGATGCTTTTGTAATGTTTGGATGGAGATGCATGGATTTATGTTGTTAAAGAAACAATATTCTATTAGTGGCATCTTACTGTTGGAATTCTTGCATTTACATTCTTTATGTAGACAATATGAATATATATACATAAACATCTATGTGAATGCAGTATACAATGGTTAATATAAATGGTTGTAAGCATGTTTAAATTATTGTGCACAAGAAAAATAATAAATTAGGCTAATTTAATTAAATAGGGAGCTCAATTTATGAATTGATATATTGAGGATTCAAGGGACCACAATAGACCTATATAAAACCCTAGGCTATCCTTGCAACATTGATATGTTCATTAATGTAAATATGTATCATGAGGTGTGTTTGGTCAATTTAGTGTCCTAAATTGCTCTACATAAATTATCAATCTAGGTATCGTAAACTGATGAAGTGTAGTGCACTATATGTGCTAGATGGCCCTTCCAATTTCAGTGTTTTTGAATTTTAAGTTGTTTTGGGCTTTTGATCTTTTAATTCCTAACAAAATCTTGAATCTACTGCTGCTAATAAAATGAAATGAGAGCTAAAAGTGCTTTAAGCCAAATTTGGAAGTAAAGTTTTAACCAAGAAAATGATAACAAAGTTTCTCTTCTTGCTACTATGATTGTTTCCAAAACATGAACTAAAATTACTTAAGGCCAATCAATTACAAAACCAAAGCTTAAATGGGATATTAAAACTGAAAATGAGATTGGAGCTATCTATGATGAACTAAAAATGAAATACTAGAAATGAGATTACAACTATTGTCTAGTCTATTGCAGAATTAAAACTTAATGAACAACTGAAAATGGAATTGCAACTAAATGAAAAACTATGAATGAAAATGAAATTGCAATTAATCTATCATAAAAATTAAATGAAGTGTTTTGTCACTCTGCTACACAATTTTGGGAGAAGTACCTCCTTGTGATAGCATTTTGAGGGATTCAATACTTCATTGTTCTAAAACTGAAAATGAAATTGCAACAAAACTAAATGAAAGACTAAGACTGAAAGTGAGATTGCAACTAATCTACTATAACAGCTAAAGGAAGTGCTTTATCACTCTACTACACAATTTTGGGAGAACTACCTCCTTGTGATAGCATTTTGAGGGACTCCATACTTCATTGTTCTAAGAAAAAGAACAAACATAAAAATGCAAAGAAAGACTCATTCATAAATGAAATATTTCACCACTTAGTTTTAAGATGTGCCATCAACTGAAATGGCTTTTGGAAATATTCACTTACAAAATGAGTTATTAAACTAACAACAAAATGGCATTGATTAGTTAAATTCAAAATCTAAAGACTAATGACAATAAATGAAAGAAACTAGACTAATGATCAGCGAATCTAAATTACTCTATGCTATTGACATCAACTTCAAGCTACTGATAAGAAACTAGGAAGTATTGAAGCAAAAGAGCTATTCTGTGCTAATAAGAGGATGACACAAGCTGCATCATGAACAGAGTTAGAAAATGGTTATAAACATCATGAAAAGAACATAGTGAATTTACAGTTAATCATGAAAGACAAAACAGAAATAAAATATAACCTTGACCAATGCAGGGGCCCTCTGCAAAGGTCTCAGATTATCAACACTTAATCAACACTCCAACAACACTTCAGGTATCCATTGAAATAGAGTCTTTTTATTAAAACAGAGAATGAGTTATTCAAACTATAGAGTGGAAATCTCAACTTAATACATAAGCAAAAACTAAACTTGTTCTGCATTCTCCACACTGGTATTTATAGGAAATTATACAGTTGTTTTAAAGAGAGAAACAAGCTACAACAAAACATGTAGACAGGAAAGTATGCGGAATTCTTGTCCTTGGTTGCTTGGAAACATAAATCTTATGGTAATGGCTGTTGGATTCTGTTTGCGCAGGTGGTAGATGAAGTCTGTGGCCTCAGGAAACTGCATCGGATCCCATCACTGAGAAATGTGTGCAAAACAGAGTCCTGTTTGCCATAGGTATCTATATTTGACTTCCCATTGACTGGAGTCTTCTTCATCGATCTAGGCCAAATGAATAGGATACAATCCATGCCCTAATGTTTTCCAAGCTACCCATGTAGTCCTTTTCCCCTCTTGACGCATGGAACCTGCGAAAGCATGGAAGTAGCTGCAGAACAACTGATTAGCTGCAGAATGTGGTTGTGCTCCGTAGCTAAAAGACAAAAACTTATTCAAATAGAAAATATAAAAGTATAACCTGTAAATACTGAAATATACTCCTTGAGGCAATGTGTAATGGTTTTTAATGATAAGGATGCATTTTCCTTGGAAAAATAGAGAAGGAAGGATGAGAAAAGTAGCTAAGGGAAAGATAGTTTTGGAACTCAACAAGGTGTATAAAACTCACAAAAAAAATATAATATTAATGGGAAGTTTTGAATTATTTGATGGGATTCCAAAGAGAATATGTTTAATTCGTAATGGAGAATAGACTCTTAGACTCCTGTTGAGGGGTCCCCAGCCATGCATTGGCGACATAACACATAAATGGGTAGTTGTTTTAATTTTAAAAAATAACGAAGACACTCACACACAAATATATATATATATATATATATATATATATATATATATATATATATATATATATATATATATATATATATATATATATATATATATATATATATACATCCTATCAATGTAGATGTTATGTTTTGGGCATTATGACTTGCGTATGGGACCCTAGTTATATACACAATCGAGTTTTTTATAAAAGTGGGGAAAGGGAATAAAATAGTGTTTGGAATGTCCATGTAATGCCTAATCATCTCATAGGCCTATGACGAGATGTTTTGACTCTCATACGAATGAAACACACATATGTGGGGCATAAACCTTATGTCATGAGCATATATGTGTGTGTGTGTGTGTGTCCTTGTGTGTGTGTGTGTTTCTATATCACGTAACTCATACATATATAATTATATCTATGAGTATTCATGTATCACCATAAGTGTCGAGGTCAAAAGTTTGGCCTAAGAGTTGGTCCATGAAGCTCATATGATCACACCTCATAACTGGGAGTGGAAGTCTTGGTTCCTTTACGAAAATGCGACACGTTGTGGTGGTCTAGTGGAACTGGAGGTTGAACCTCAAGGGGCCAGTGCCTTAGACCATGTAACCTTGTTCCATGACCATGAGCAGAATAGAAAGTAGGGAAAAAGTAGAATGGAACCATGAGTGGAACAACAAGAAGGTAACAACAAGTAGGAAGCAACAAGTAGAAGGGAATCGTGAGTAGAATAACTAGTAGGTAATACGAGGAAGGGGTATTAGGAGCATCTCGTGGCCATGTGACATGGTGGGGTGGTATCATGCAAAGTCGGAACCATGTGGTTTCCATGTGGCAGAGTAGAGTTATGAAATAAAAATAATAATAATAATAATAATCAAACTTTGAAGAGCTTACTTTCAATCAAGGAGACCAAATTCGGGAAAAAATTATCTCATCAAAAATGTGTCACCGAGATGATTGAAATTTGGAAACTAAAGAAATTTGAAAAAAAAATTGCCCCAAGTCTCTAACTGTACTAGGAAATTTGGGTTAACAACTGAACACTTTGCCATGGGTAAGGTGGGGTGTTTATAGTCTGAAATTGGATTGATAAACCCTGCATCTAATAGTTTCTGCAATTCCTCTTTACAATGTCCTTAAGTGCATGTTTCATTTTTCTATGAAGTTTGTGAACATGTTTATGGTCTTATTATATATGATGAGTGCAGATAGAGGGGTGAAATCCTCTCATCTCTTTGTAATCCCATGCAAAAGCATCAACATTCTACCTTAAAATGATGAGTAATTGTTCTTCTTGATCTGTTGAAAGGAAAGTATTGGTTTTCAAAGTTTTAGAGGGGTTGATTTCTATGAATTTTACATTAATTTAATAAAAAATGTCAATCATTAACTCTTCCCATGAGTTGTTTTCCGGTTGTCCCAAATATTATTCTTTTAGGCCATCAATTTGCATGGCAACAAGATATTTGTTTTGCATAAAATTTTTAATTATATTGTTCTCATCCAATTTCCAACTACTAATAGTGGCTTATAATGTACAAACTGGGTAGGGTGATGATTGATGGAGTTATTCTTCTTCTTCTTCTTCTTCCAACATAGGAAATTCATTCTCAACAAGGGGTTGAGTAGGGGATATAGTACAAGATGTTTAATTAGCTGCCCAGTTTTAAATGTAATTGTCATGTTTCCACCCCTACAACTAATATAGGCATCATTAGTAGCTAGCCAGGGTCTTCCAAAGATAAGAGGACATCCATTGAACTTGGTTTTGGGCTAAAGAACAAGGAAATTAGTAGGGTAATCCCAGGAGTCAATGAAAACCATGACATCCTCAATGATGCCCTCTGGTGCTATTATGGATTTGCCTGCAAGTTGCAACACTATATAGGTTTTTGTTAAGGCTTCTTGAAGGTTAATTTTGAGCATAGTATCCTTGGTCATGAAATTGATTACAACCCCTAAGTCAATGAGGGTATTGGGGACTACAATTTTTTTAATGTGCGCATCTACTACCGGGCTGCCAAGATCCAAATACGTTGGAATGATTACCTTCCAAAGAATTAGATCAACCATTTGACTAATGATATTAATAGTATAAACATTTTTCCTTCTCCTTCCTAGCATCTTGTGGCTTTCATCTTTGATGAATATATTATATATGGGAACATCCTTAAGGACCCGTAGCAGGGGAATTCTGACAAACAGATTTTTTAGTTCTCCCAAAAGTTTAGCTTCTTCTGAAGTGTGTTTTTTAGGATGGATCAACCTTTTAGGATAGGGAGGCTTGTTGGCTTGAGGAGTGCTTTCTTCCTTCTCTCCTTCATGATTTTTTACTAAAGAAGGTGGTTGAGAATTAGGAAGTGCCTTCCCATATTTGAGGTTGATTTCTTGGATTTCTATAGCATATATAGGATAAGATGTCTCTCCACTATATACATGTTGGGCCTTCTTATTGTTTGGGTTCATATTTGGTTGAGTAGGAATTCATGGTTTATAGTTGTGGTTGAGGATGAGGAGGAATTAGGGCAGGTGGTTGGGATTCCTAAGGCCTCCATCCTGATGATGGATTACACCATTGAGGAGGTCGGTGTTGGTGTGGCTAAAAAGGGGAAATGATAGGTTGAGGACGATAGGACCAAGGGGTAGGCATAGTCCAAGGTGAGTTTGTAGGTGGATATCAAGATTGAAATGGTGCATTATAACTTTTATTGAAAGAGGAAGGATAGTTCATGCCTTTTTGATATGGTCTAGGGCCCCATTGCCTCTTGTAGTTGATAAAGCAAAGTTTCTCCATGCCTCCTTCTTCTCCATAATACACTTATTTTAGATTTTGTGGAGATGGAAACTTCTTAGTTGAATGATTTTGTTCACACACAGAGCATATTTCTATAAAATTTAGTGGGAACTAATTTCTATGGTGCCTCTTGGTGAATCTAGGGAAATATATGGCTAATATCATTTATTCATCCTCTTGTTTTCTCTTAATCAGCAATGTGTCCATATGTAGGGAATTTTTTTTAATATTTCACTTTTAATATCCTCTTATTTCATTCTTAATGACTAAATTACAAGATAAAGGACTTACCAAAACCTGGCTAGATCTAAATATTTTTCTTGTAGCCCTAGAGTGGCTTTTCAACACTGTTTTAGTGTATTCATAATTGAGTTGATAAATATATCCATTGGAAAACATATTGAGGGTCTCCATAAACTCTTCTATGACCCCCCAAATAAAGAATAGCATCATTGAATCTGGATCAAGGGTGTAGTTCACCCTCTTGTAGT
The DNA here is from genome assembly GCA_031772625.1 of Pinus tabuliformis. NCBI lineage: Eukaryota > Viridiplantae > Streptophyta > Pinopsida > Pinales > Pinaceae > Pinus > Pinus tabuliformis. Next base: position 1,000,999,890 of record CM062819.1, read on the forward strand.
TGTTGGGCACAACCCAACTTGGCCAGATTTTGGGCAAGAAATATGAGTTTTGTGGAGTGGGTGGTAGAAAAGATGTCGCGAAGTATGAAGTGGACCACGTAGAAGAGAAACAGAGCACATTAGGGGAATTTTGAGGGCTAAAATAGGCCTCCTAAGAAAAATGTAAAACCAAAATAAAATTTATAAGAACCAATAGGATTCAAGATGATGATGTCAACCATGTAGGATGATTCACCATTTTTGGAATTTAAAAGTAAAAATATTAAAAAATAATAAAACAATAAAACAATAAAACTACTTTTTCAACTTATCTCCCTAAGGTTTTACTCCGATTTTGAGTGGGAGTACTCATTGGCTGTAAAATTTAATTTCTCATCCAAGCAGTACCCATGTTCCATATTTTCGATGGACCATATTACATGAAAAATGAGAATACATGAAAAAAAGTTATTGAAATCATGTTTTTCATGTACTTCTCATTTTTTGTGTAGCAAGGTCCATCGAAAATATGAAACATGGGTACTCCTTGGATGAGGAATCAAATTTTGCATCCAACTAGTATTGTCACTCGAAATTTGAGTAAACCCGTAGGGAGATAAGTTGAAAGTAAAGTTTTTCCTTTTCTCCCTCTAAAATTTGTTGATGTAATCTAATATTATTTTATTAGTTCCACTATTATTTGATAATTTCCTTAGGAGGCCCATTTTAGACCTCAAAATTCCCTAATGCAACGAAGATCACACAACAAAGTCACAGTGCAACATAGGGGCTTTGCGGCAAAGTCCCTTCCTTTTTGTAAAAAGAAAACAGTATTATAAAAATTGATGGTTTTTGGACCATAGTCCCTTGTATTTTCGAAACCATGGTATTGGGTCCATGGTAATGTAGTAATGTAATCCCTCAAGTAATAGTATATATAGGGATGAATCATAAAGAAGGAAGGAATCAAATTGAATTGATCCAAATCTATGTTTATGGTGATATTTTTGTGATCTGTACTTTGGAAAAAGGGCAAGCCTCCACAACTGAGTGCACAGAGGCCTGGGTCTACACTGTAGTGCACAGAAAACCTGCAGCTATGTGCACAGGAAAGAACTGTTTGTTGTACCAATTCTTTATTATAAGCAACAATTCTCACTGATATAGTCCCACTTACGGATGAACCGCTGTTAGGCAGATAAATCCCTCTTGCTGACAAGAGAAATCTCCCTAGATCCTAAAAGGAAGCTAGAAACAAATAGACAATCAAGCTAATTCCTTCCCTGAACCTATATTTTCTTGAATCATAATCTTACAAGGTGGGAAAGGGAAATTCATACCTTATTACGACATGCTTGATAAAGATCCCTCTTTGTGCATCAATGCAACTCCTCTATGCTTGAAACTAGACTTACACACATGGAAACAACAAAGGATCAAAGGCATATGTAGCATAAATGATTCAATAATTCAAACTAGTAATCAAGAAGACTAGTAACAAACATCATTCGAATAGACAAATGTAAATAGCATCATTCCAATGACATAAATAATCCATGAAATTGATTAATTAATTCATTAAACAATGAAGTGAGAAGAAACACTTGTTTGTATTAATTTCATAAACACAAAGGAGCTACAAAACATGTGCCTCGATTTTTTGAATCTCCTCCCATTGATATCAATCCTCTCCAAGAATGATAAGCTCTCCAACTTGATTCCCACAACATAAACTTACTCTCAGTAGCCTCCCCCAATTGCCCCAACTATGGCTTGATTAATAGGCCAAAAGGAAGTAGTTGGAGATCCTTAGTCCAAGGATGTGATCCACTAAAAGAGGGATGAGGGATTTTTGAAGAATGGGAATTAGTTCCATCGAAAATGAGGTTAGGCCCGAATAAACATGAGTTCAAGGCTTTATGTTGGGAATGATTTTCCCAATAATGCTTCTAGATTTGACTTTTTATTTTTACTTTTTATTGATTTACATCCACAATTTATAGTGGAAGACAGTGTGCAAATTTGTGTAGTTTATTGTGGAAGAAATTGCAAATGTGCGGATTCTGTTCAAAAAAACTGCGCAAATGCTAAAAAACAAGGTTTTGTACCATGAGATCCAGAAATTCCACTTTATTCAAGGAATAAAAGTTGTTGACTTGCAAGGGAGTGCTTCATGACACTTGGATGGATGGTGAGAGATCCAATTTTGATGATCATTTTCCTAATGCGAAAAAATGATGTGTAACAAATTACCCCAATGTGAAAAGTCAGAAAGGTTTGAGGATTGAAGTACTTTGTCATATCAAGGATTGGATTTGAGATCATGGTTGGAAACCTGCAACAATTAATTAATGATTATAATGGAATATACTAATCATCATTGAGGTAGGATTCCCATACTCAAAACATAATGGTCATAAAGCACAGTATGAAAATACATCATGTCCAAGTAGATATAGGATGGACATAGCCATCAAACATAAAACTCTTTGTATAGTCATGAATACAAAAATCCTCTTAACCTGGATGGATGAAACAAGATCCAGGGTCTTGATCTCTATTTCTCGATCCATAGTACGAATCTAGCCATGCGAATAAATGTATTGAAGTTGAACATGGTGGAAACCACTTGATTATAGGTCAATGATGTGAACCATTAACAAGTGTAAGAGAAACCACTAATAATGACAACTGTTATCACCAAAAAATGATCACCTAGCCATTTCTAACTAGGTGGATCAAAATACACCATGTGGATTTAATTTTACCATAGTAAAATCATTTTCACTATGGAAAATAATTTAGTAAACCACTTTTATTAAATTATTTTCCGATTTAAATAAAAAAACCCATGAGAATATTCAGATAAATCATTATTTATTTAATTTTCTTTAGGAAATATTATTAAATCATTATTTAATAATTATTCCTTGTCACACTTGACTAAATCCCTCAATAATATTTAAATAAATCATTATTTGTTTGAATTTCCTTATTTATGTTATCAGAATAATTAGTAAATCACTATTTAATAATTATTTTGATTTCACACCTTTCTTGTTTCTCGCGAAATAATTAATAAATCATTTTGTTTGTTAATTATTTCTAAATAAAGGAATTTAACCATTTTAAATTCCTTTTCCCTCTGCAATAAATATAATAAAGTATTCCAAATAGTTAAATCTAAATTGGTGTAATATTTTATTATTCTCCATTTTCAAGATTAACTCCATACTTTGCTATATAAAGGAGGGTTTTCATCCATTCTTCACCATGATCACTATCATTGTCAACATTATCGTCATCTTCTTGAGCTCCCATTTGAGTTCTTCACTTTGTTTGGGTTTTTCACATGATTGAGAGGGGGGAATTCTATTTTTGAAGCATCAAGGATATCAAAGGACCCATCCCGCAAAGGGGGACTTACAGACCAATCTCTAGATCTCCTTCACCAGGTGTTTTTTTTTGTAAGTAAGCTTTGATATTAACAAGATGAAAATATAGTACAAAACTTATGCTTTAGCAGATTACGGGCCGCTAAGCAGCAGGCCTTACCACAGGAGACCAGAAGAGAATAGAGTGACTGAAAACTAGAGAAGACTGAGTAATAGGAAACTAAAAACCAGCACACCACGCAGGGCGGCATAGAACTAGAACTAACAAAAGACATAAATAGAGGAAACCTGGACAGTGAACATATTAACCCGCTGAGAAGAGGAAAGCAGGGGTGGCAAGCCACGAGACAAAAGAAGTCTGCTGGGGACGAGGAGTCTGAGAGACTTCAAAGTCAAATGCGCTTAAACATCTCCATGACTGGAGCAGATCTTGACATGTTGATCTGCCCTGGCTTGGGCGGATTGCCCTGCTGGTCTCCAGTCGGTTCTCCCTTCTGCATGTCTGAAGGCTTGTTGTCTTGCCCGATGGCTTGTCGTAGAAGCTTAATCAGGACCGTGAGTTTCTTGTCCATGGTGTCGACTTGTTGGTGTATCGCGCTTAACTTGAATTCACTGCTCTCCACTACCGCCATGTGATCATGCGACATGGTTTCTACAAACTGCTGAAGCTTGCGCAGCTGCTCCGCATGTTCACCCTGGATATCCATTGCTTTCGCGAGAAGGGTCTTCATGCGCCAGCTCTCAGCTTGAGTTTTGACGAATTGAGTGGCTCGAGTGCTGGGGGTTCCAGGGTCCTGGAGCCAATCAACTTCTTTCCCAATTTGTTGGTCAGAGAGCTTGCTTTCCTCATCCTGGACAGTGGCTTCTAAGTCAATAATCTTCCACTTGTTCCTTTACGAGGTTCGCCTCTCATACATCTCTCTCGCTTGTCGAAGGTCGTTGTTGACAGACTTGTTGTGGCTGCCCTCCCCTGCCATTGTGTTTCTAACTTGCCTAGTTTTATCCTGAGCTCTGTCTGCAGAGTGAGGAGGTTCTGTCTTGCTGCACGCTGAAACAATGTTTTTCTTTTGGCATTTGAGAGTGGTTAAATAACGAATTCCGGGGAGATTACCGGTGTTTGATCGCTTATCTTTGTGCCACTTGCACGTCAGATCACCATAATTGTTGCGTGATGGAATTTTGGTTGGGTTGTGGAATAATTGTATCCCTTTATGGTCACCGCTCCCTGCTTGCTCCATGTTTTGCCAAGTGTCCCTCTTTCTTATTATGCTTCGGCGGCTCATATCACCACAGATCATGAAACTGCACAAATCTTTGTCACCTGCTTCTGTCATAGTTGCCTTCATCCTGTTTGTCCTTCAAGGCCTGCTGGAAATTAATGGAGCATGTCTAGTCAGCCTGTCCAAGCAATTATGGCATTGAGCTATTCGACCCTCCGGTCGGACTCCTATGCCATCACCATATCTAACCGGGAGAGTTGGATGCATTTTTCTCTTAATTGCTGGCTGTCAATATGCTGCCAACAACTGTCCCACATTGTGTTGGGGTGTTCAATCCCATGATTTTCCAGGTGGTCAGCAACCGAATTGGCATTTCGCCTTACCGCCTGAAATATGAGGCCTTTCATTTCTCCTAACAGTTTGGCAATGTTTTCTGTGACCTTGGACAGTCGCCAGTGTTTTGTAACTCTGTTGGCTGGCGTTCCCCCGTAGATTTTCCTGGCCACAGTTATGGCTACCTCTGAATCTCCTTCAATCATTGTGTTGCTTGTTTGGTTCATTCAGAGAATCCTTAGTCCTTTTTCCATAGCTGCAAATTCCATTTCATTATTGGTTGCTTCCCCTAGAGCTTTACTGTAAATGTGAAGTATTTCTCCTTCATGCTTATGGATGATTCCTCCAATGCCTGCCGGGCCAGGATTGCCTCTCGAGGCACCGTCAAAATTTAGCTTTAGAAAGCCTTCTGGCGGACATTTCCAACCCTTTGGCCCAGTGTTTAGGTTTTGCTGTTGCACAGTGGATCCCAGGTTTTGTTCGTTGATCAAGTTGAAGGCGTTCAGAATTCTTTGGTCCTCGGCCGAAGCTTGGTTGTCAGGATCTGCTTTGAATTTTACCAAGATTAATTGACGAATTTTTTGGGTTAAGGTAACTTGCGAGTGCTCTATATTTCTGTGCTCACTTTGAAAGATTCTTCTATTTCTTTCTTTCCATATGGTCCAAGTTATGAAGCCGAGTAGGACTTTCCATATGATGTTAATTCTTAAGTTGTTAGAGTACTTGCTTGGCCAATTCATAATAGTATTTTGAATGGATTCCCTATCTCTGTTTGTTTGTTGCAATATAGTTTCCATCCCTCGCCAAAGGTAATTAGCCCATTCACAAGTGTTGAATAGATGGTTCATGGTTTCTTCAGCTCGATTGCACATAGGGCATATGGAAGGGCCCTCGAAACCTTTTTTGCGCAGGTTCTCCCAGGTGAGAGTTTTTCGCCTCATTAGGAGCCAGAGAAAGGTTTTTATTTTAGGCCAAAACATGGGATCCCATACCTTGTTGCTCCATTGCATCACCTCCACCTGCTCCAAATGTTCTAGCTGTTCTCTGGCCTCTTTGAGAGTGAAGTTACCACTCCCTTTCATACCCCATTTCAGCATGTCACTTTATGTGGTCTTTCTGATTTTTCATTTTTTTAAGTGGTTTAGTAGGTCCTTTGTATTATTGTTTCCCTCAATTGGGTTTTCAGTGTCCTGGAGTGTCCATTCTCTCCATTCCTGGTCGCAGCTGTTAGGATTCCAGTAGTGGTGGACGGTGAATTTTCCCTTGTTCTAGCATTCTCTTTTAAAATCTTCGAGCTATGGTTTTTCCAGCTTTGGGAGCTGCTGCCTAGCATCTTCCCAGAAGAGGGCAGTTTCCCCATTGCGGATCTCCCAGAAACTATGGTCCTGAACTAAGTTGCGGTTTCTTCTAGCTAAATTCCATATTGGAGAACCCTCCGACACTTCCTGTATCCTTATTAAGTCCTGTTCGTTGCAGTTAGGAGTGTATTTCTCCTTCCAGTGTCTGGCCCAGGGTAGATTGGTTTCCTTCAGCCAATGCCACCACAACTTGGCTCCGCATGTCATATTGATGGTGTAGGGATCAATTAAATTTAAGCCACCTACTGATTTCGAAGTGCATAATTTGTTCCAGGCCACCAATGTCCATTTCTTTTTCTCAACATTGCCACTCCACAGAAAAGATCTTTGAATAGCTCTAATTTTCTGAAGGATTTCGCTAGGATTCGGCATGATGGATAGCATATACTGCGGAATGGCCTACAGTATTGCTTTAGTGAGGACTAGTCTTCCAGCAAAATTAAGAGCCCTATGAGTGCAATTCTTACATATTTTCTCCATATTTTCTAAATTTTTTTCCTAGTGAATTTTTTGCCAAGGTTTAGTTGTGAGCGGGGCTCCCAGATACTTAGAGGGTAGAGTGCCTTTTCGAAAGCCAAGAATGCTGGATAGATGGTTCTGGATGGCAAGATGAGTATTAAAGAAGAAGATAGTAGATTTAGCATGATTAATCTCCATACCTGAAGCTTTGCTGAAGAGGTTTAAAATGTTTTTGAAGGCCCTAGCTTCTTTCATAGTTGGAGTGCCATGCAACATTGTGTCATCTACAAACTGTTGGTGCGTAGTTGCAGGTATGGAGGGGAGAGGATGTAAGCCTTTGATTTTCCCTTCCTCTCTTGCTTTGTGAATGAACCTGCTAAGCCCTTCCATAAGGATCATAAAAAGGAATGGGGAGAGAGGGTCTCCTTGCCTAATGCCTCAGGAGGGGGAGAAAGGTGCAAAAGGGGAGCCATTGACCAGTATGGAAAAATTGGTAGATTTAATCAGAGAAAGGATCCATTTGGTCCATTGCTTGTCAAAGCCAAAAGCATTCAGAGTGGCCTCCAGATAATTCCAGTTGACTTTGTCGAAGGCTTTGGAGAGATCTAGCTGCATCAGCATGCCTGGTAGTTTCCTTGTCTGCAGGGTATGAACCATCTCCTGAGCTAAAAAGATGTTGTCTAAGATTTGTCTGCCCTCCACGTAGCCTGACTACTCTTCTAAGATTAAGTCAAGAAGAATAGGCTTAAGTCTGTTGGCTATAACTTTAGCTATGATTTTATAAATCACATTGCAGAGAGCTATGGGTCGAAATTTTTCCGGGGAGTTGGCTTCTTCTTCCTTAGGAATTAGTGCAAGGAAAGTGGAGTTCAGGGATTTGAGAATGGAGCCGGAGCGTCTAGAGTCTTCGACAACTTCCCATACCTCTGTTTTAATAGTTGTCCAACATGCTTTGTAGAAGTTTATTGTAAAACCGTCAGGTCCCGGTGCCTTATCATTTGGCATACTCTTGACAACGTCTTCCACCTCCTCCATCGAAACCTTTCTTAGCAGAGCAGAGTTTTGCTCAGAAGTTATGATGTGGGGTATAGCTTGGGTTAGTTCCTCTATGGCCTCTGATCTTTCTTCTTGCGTTTCCTGAGCTATATGCTTGAAGTGCCTGGTGAGCAAGGTTGATATTTCCTTCTGATTTTGAAGAGTTTCCCCTACTTCTTTGTTGAGCCTAAGAATTTTGTTTGCCCCCTTGTAGTCCAGCGTCGATCTATGGAAAAACTTGGTATTTTGTTCTCCCTCCTTTAGCCATTGGATCCTTGATTTTTGTTTCCACAGTGTCTCTTCCTGTTGGCAACGGAGTTGCCATTGTTGCATCAATACCTTCTCCTGTTCTCTTGAGTCTTCACTGTAGTTCCATGAAGCCCATTCTTTATGAATTTGATTTAACTTGCCTTCTATGATGTTCTTTTCCTGGAAGATGTTCCCAAACTCGGCTGCATTCCAATCTTTAATTCTGTTTTTGATGTATTTTAATTTGCTTTGGCGCTTGAAAATTTTGGTTCCTCTGATATCCAATGGTTCACACCACCATTCCTTCAGCAAGTTTGCAAAGTCGGGGTGAGTTAACCAGAACTTTTCAAATCTGAAGGGCTTGTTTCTAGGGGTCCCTAGGAAGGCCACCTCCAAAGTGATTGGCCAGTGATCTGATCCTCCACTGGGAAGAATTTCAGAGTCCACTATTATTCCTTCGAGTAAAATACTTTCCGAGATCAGAAATCTATCCAGACGAGAGGCAATCCACTTGTCTCCTCCTCTCCTGTTGTTCCAAGTGTAGGAACCATTTTTGGGAAGGATGTCTACTAGTTTGGCAGATTATATGAATTCATAAAAGAGTTCTGTATCTTTTTTAAGCCTCCTGAGTCCTCCTTTCTTCTCCAGTAGAGAGGTTATCATGTTAAAGTCCCCCCCCCATGATGATCTTTGAGGTTGGGTATCTTAGCTCTAAATTCATGAGAGAATTAAGAAAAGAAAATTTGTCTTCTAATATTTGCGGTCCATAAACATTTATGCATAGGTAAGTTTCAAAATTACCTGTCATTTGAACTTCTGTGGCGATAAATGATCATGCAGCTTCCATTGAGATGATGCCTATTACTCTGGTGTTCCAAAGTGTAGCTATGCCTCCTTCCCATCCTTGAATGGCTACGTCTATATATTTTATAGGTTTACCTAGCCTTTTGCTGATGTTCTCCATTTGGTTAATGGCACATTTGGTTTCCTGTATCAACATAATATCTGGCTTTTCTTGTTGGAACTTTCTCTTAAGAAGTCTTTGTTTGGCTTGGCTATTGAGCCCTCTTGCATTCCATGAAATGATTTTCATTTATAAATAGATAATTATTGGTAGGACTGGAAGGCATTTAGAGCCTTCATTCCTGAGTTTATCATTAGAATCCCCAAGTCATGCAGTACCTCCCCATTTGTTCTTCTGCCTCTTCTCTTTCTTCGCTTCCGACCTATTGGATTAAGAGAGATGCCCTTTGAATGATTACCTGTGCCTTTTGCAATTCCTAATCTCCTGTTTTACCTATCTAGTTCCGCTTTTTGTCTTGTGATGAAGAGATCACTGATCTTCCTTATTTCTTCTTCCGGAATATTTTCCAGCCCTTGAGTTCTCTAATTTTTTTCCATATCTGGGAGGTTCACCCCTTCCTTTTCTAGAACTTCATTGAGCTCCATTTCCTCACTACCCCCATCACTGGTTAGCATATCAGTGTCTTCATCGCGTTCGTCTTTGAACTCTTGCATTTGGACTTCTGTTCTAATTATATTTTCCTCCCCGTCCTTTGTTTTGTGTCCTAGCTTGTCTTTTGGTTCTTCAATAAGTTGTGTTTCCCTGTTTGTACCTTCTGAATCTGTATTGGTTTCCAGAATGCTGAAGGTGTTGTTGATGATGCCTGGACCTGCCCCTGCTCTGTATATTATTTTTCTGTTAGCTCTTTGTCTTGTTTTTGGCTTTGTGAAGGTCTCTTTTCTCTTTGCTGCTTGCTCTGGTTTGTGCTCTTCCCCTGTTCTGTTTAAAGGGTATTCTCTGACAAGGTGTCCGTGCTCATGACACCTTCTGCAACGGAAGGGGATTTTTTTGTAATCGATGGCTTGATAATAGTCCTCATCTCTGAATTCCAACCACAGGCCTTCATGCAGGGCTCCTGAGGTGTCCATCTCCAAACAAATTCTTGCACAGGAAGTGTATCTTCGTTGCATCATTGCTTCTGAAGCTTTGATGAAGGTTCCAAGATGGTCTCCTATTTTCTTAAGCGTCGCTAGTCCCCAATAGTCTATAGGAAGGGAGAATAGACGGATCCACACAAGAACCTATGTGAATGTTTCCTTTTCAGGCACAAAGTTTTCTTTCCAGGGTCTCATGTAGAGTCCTGCTGAGGCAAAGAAGTAAGGTCCTCCATCGAATACTCTATCCTTGTCCTCTAAGTTCGTAAAGACAACAGTAAAAAAACCTTTTGCCCCACCTTTTGGCTTCCATTGTTTCTTGATCCATTGGCAGAGCGCTCGTTCTGTTAGCCACAATCCCAAGAACTTGCATATTATTGCGTATTCCATCATGTGGTCTCTATAAGCTTGAATGTCTGGATCTGAGAAGACTACTCGGAGGGTTTCGTTTTTTTTTTCGGTTTGCATGCTCCTTGTGTTGCCTTGTTGGAGCTGGGGTTTGAAGCCTTTGCTTTCTCCTCTTCCTCTTGAGGGTGCTTCTCTGCCCCATGTTCCTCTTCGCCTTCTGTTTGGGTTATTATTGGGACTGTGTCTCTTTAGCCTGCATCTATTCTTTTGTCATTATTCTCCTGTCCATTGTTTACTTTTCCTTTCATCTTTGGGTTGTTTCTTGTTTCTTTCTGCAACTGCTATGTCCTTTCTCTGCTGGTTCCACTGTTTTCCTTACGCTCTCCATTACCAATGATTTTAAATCCTTCCTGTGCTTTCTGTTTCTGCATTACTACTTGCTTAAAGGATGGGGTCCCAGTGGACCCCCCGTTTACCATTTGTCGGGTCAGTCCTCGACCTCTGTGAAGTAAATCCACTAATCTGTCTCTATGTGCCTCCAGAACTGTTGCTGAGCCTGCAAAGTTGCAACACCAAACCCTAGACCTCGAAGCTCATGCGCGTCTGTGTTAGAGTGCCTTACACCTTCACAATAGGAAGAGACATGAATTTTTCCTTCACCAGGTGTTATCAATAAGGATTTATTCATTTAAAATTATCTTTCCAATTGGGTTATTATTTTGGATACATTATTTTGCTGCTATTTGTTTTAGATATTGTTTTCTTTTAATGCAGTTTTTCCATTTGTACTATAGATCTAGAACAAAAGCAACCATCAAATTGTTGATAGGGTCACTTGTCACCTAGTGACTTAAGTGAAGATTTTTAGTACACTTTCCAGGAATTTTCCACTAGCAAATGGTGACTCCACTGGTTTAATAACCACGTTCTTGGGTGACTAAAGTTTCAGAAATTTCAGGGTTTCTTAACCATTTATTAGACCTCTTAATTTTTATTTCCATTTTAAACCCTATTTTGTCAAATTTTCAGATTTGGAAGGGTTTCTAGTCTTTTCCGCAAGTCACAGGTACCAACAGAACAAGAGATGGCAACATCTATTCAAAATCTACCGACCGAGATTCCCGGGGATAGAGCGCACTTTTTTCCCCTTTATTGCGTTCTAGAGTGCACTTTTTGGCCCAAGAATTGCGCTCCCATTGAAAACAGGTCAGTACTTGCATTCTGCAACTTTTCTGAAAATTTTTCAATTGTTTTTACAATTTTGCCGAGAGTGTTGTCTGTAGACTAGTTTGGGTTTCTTAACTTTATTCATCAATCTCCCTTAGGCATAGATCCATTTGTCTTGTCTCTTTGATGAAGGAAATAGCCCCCTAGGGTTTAGAGTACACCTCCACATTGCTAGGAAGACATTTGCTGAGTGAGGAGTCTAGGGTTTTCAACATTTTTAGCCTCTATCTTTTAGATCCGATCCATTACTTTTCATATCCATTAGATCGGTTTATTTTAACTTTTCTCACTTTAGAGTTTGTGTTTGCCTTTCCCCCTTAATATCCCCTTGAGCATCCTAGGTCTTAGAGCTTCATATATGTCCTTTACAACAATCTTCGCCTCTGATTTTTGTTGTTTGTCTACACTATTTTCAGTAGCTTAGGGATTTTAGATCCCAGTCCCTTGACATCAGATCTTTTTGGCCTCTTTGTGTGTCTTTGAGTAGCCTGTTTTCCTTCTCTTTCTTAGCTTCTTAGTATCCCTTGAGGGTGGGGTTGTGTATGCTTGATTGACTATTTAAATTTCTGCCATTTTAGATTCATTTACAATATTTCAGTATTTTACTTTTAACAACATATGGAATCATAAAACATGCTTAATTAACTCATCCACTTGACACATATTTTTCACACACTCACACCTTAAGCGAACGAGAGTTTGTTTAACATTACCAAGCCAAGACTTTAAACACTACACCTTAATAAATCAACACACACAGATTAAGCCCACTTGGACATCAGGGCCAAACAATATTTGTAGTGTAGGTGTAAGGTCAGCAGGATAGGCTTCCAATAACACCCATCGGTCACTTTTCATTGAGTCATAGAATTTTTCATATTAGGGAGCTTAAAATCCTTCACCATCTCATGGTCAAAGTTGGAGTGCGTCAGAAACCCGATTCAAAGGGTGTTAGGCTAGGTCATCGCGAGAGCAGTTCTCCTCGGGGCTACCCAACCCGTGGCAAGAAATTCTGTGCAGTGGCTGAATACCAAGAAGGTCAAGACTAGACCATCCCTGTGGGATGAAGGTAATCGTAGTGACCAATATTAGGAAAACACCTTATAAGACTGGCTGTGGGAAGCAGTTGGTCCTCCACCCCACCTTTCTTTAGACAACTTTGCTTGCGAGGACGAGATTCTGTTAAGTAAGAATTTCTTTGGAAGGCCATATGAAACAATAGATTTAAGATTGTTTGAGGATTCAAATCACCTATAGGCTAGAGGTCTTTTTTATTTGATAGGACGTGTTTTCTTGCATTAGAGTAATATCATTAAAATATGTAGTTTACACTTGGAACCATTACACTAAGTGTTTGCTTACTATTTGTTGCTCTTTTCTTCCTATTATTATCACTTAATCTAGATATCATAGTGCCTCCAAGGCGTTTTTCGAGGTGAATTTGAGGGCTTCAACCTCAGTTCCCGTTAGGCCATATCACTCCTCCCTGTTGAGGGCGATTTCCTCCTCCCAGTCCTCCATCGAGTCATGATTTTGATTCTGATTCTGCATCCCCTCATCCTCATATCGCTATCATGTCAGGCACTAATTCAGGTACAAGAACCCAGGGAGGTAATGTAGGTGCCAACCAGGGCACCCCCACTAGTGGAACCTCAACTGGTGTGGTCACTTTGACTCCTTTAATTCATTTTTTCATTGGTCTAAGTCTCCCAGATTTTAACTAGATTATCAATTATCCCCTTCTCCATGATCCCACATAGCCAAAAATGCCTATAAAACTCCCTTCAAACATCCCGAAGTTTGAGGGTAATCCCAGAGAAGACCCAACCAATCATGTTCACTCCTTTCGTATGTGGTTTTCATCCAATTCTATTACAGATGACTGCATTCGTTTTTTGTTGTTCCAACGCATGCTCATTGGAGCTGCCGCAAAGTGGTATGAAGACTAGCCCAAGGCAACCCATTCCACTTTAGCGACTCTTACCACAACCTTTCTTTCATATTTCCAGTTACTTCTCTGTTATGTTACCAATAGTGAACTTTTGACTTCATTCGATAAAACTTCTATCACTCGCTTTTCCAACCATGTTTAGGAATGGCATAGAAGGAGGAGCGTCTGTCGTGCTCTTGACTTTGAAGATTGAGTCTATATGGATTGGTTTCTTATATCATCGTTGGCCCCCATTGCGAAATATGTCGCTTCTCACTTTCCTCAATTCGAGGAAGAATCTCTCCAGATAGCTCTCAAATTTGATCTGATTTATGCCTAGTTAGGTTACGTTTACACTGTCATCCCCAATCTACCTTGGCCTGGTACTGCTAATGCATCGGAGGAATCTCATGTCGCAGATGGAATTTTTGGAACTCTTTCACACCCCAAACCATATGCTCCTCCTTATATGAGTTATGGTCAACCACAAGGAGGGACTAGTCCCATGTACAATTATCCCTTTATGAATCCTTATCAGGGCACTCCTTACCTACGTCCTAGGACACCTTATGCATATCCCCATCCACATCAATCAATGTTAGGGCTAGCTATTACACAACCTTCTTATACCAATGTTTCCCCATATCCATATTATATGTACACATATCATGGCACTCCAACTCCTTCGGTACCAGCGCCCTAGCCACCCATGCATCCTCCTCCTTCACTGCAGCAAGCATCTTCTCCACAAGGACAAGTGTACGCTTAGAAGAGTGGTATGAATCCCTCGAATCCCCAGAAGATGAATAAAATTTAAACTTATGCCATGTCATTTTTTGCATCTACAGTTCATCATAAGATGTGCTTTCCCCACAACCGAAAGATCGTCTCCATCAATCAGTTGACGTATTACGATCCAAAAGCGTAGACTTCGCCTCATACCAACATTTCTTCTATGGCTGACAATAAGATAGTATCATATATTTCTCCAAGAGTCTATAAATATTCCTCTTTACTTGGTTCTTACTATATCCCCTCACCTAATCCTTCTAAGCATAGCTCATCGAGTGTTTGCATGCTCTAAGCATCACAGGCCGCCCACAAACGGGCCGCTATGCCTTCACAATAGTTTGCACCTTGCTTGATCTAGGTGGATATTGGTGGCCACCTACCTATTCCACTTGGACCCTCACCATTTTTCTTTCATTTTTTTTAGTTTCCTTAATTGTAGCACCGTTTACTGTTTTTGGTAGTTTTTTGGATCCCTGTTGGGATTTGAAACGTTGACAAAAAAATTGCTTTTACTGTGGGTTCTCTGGTTACAAAGTTAGAAGATATTAACCAAAGAAGTCTTAAATCCAAAATCATTTCCCTATGCGGAGGGGATACATGGAGTGAAATTTTTTTACTCAAAAAATTTAGGGTGAAGATAGTAAGAAGAGCGGCAGACCTTCAATTTCTCAAAAGTTCAATAAGAGTCCTGATGATGGATCCCTATTGGGATTTGAAACGTTGACAGAAAAATGGTTTTTACTATGGGTTCTCTGGTTACAAAGTTAGAACATATTAACCATAGAAGTCTTAAATCCAAAAAAAATTTGGGTCCTGAACATCCAGAGCCGTTTTGAGGCCATAAACGAATTTTGTTTTGGCAAAATTCCATTGGTGAATCCAAATCAAATCACATATATAGCTATAGTCATCAGAGATATCTTTCTAACGAGGTTTCATATGTGTCAAACGAAGATAATATGAGCAAGTTACGACAACAAGAAGTTGGCTGCCCAGCTAACCCCAATGGGGCCCACAAACTCTTGGTTTTACATCTCCTTGGGTTAGGTTTTGGTTGTTTAGGGTTTTCTCTTATTGATTAATAATAAAAAGGCCCTTGAGCATCATTGTAACTTAGTTCAGAGGCATGTAGCTGCCACATCTCTTCTTAGAGATAAGCTACCATCATCCAATCTAGCCTTATTTCCATTCTATTTGTAAGCATATTTCAATATTTGATATTAATGAAATGAAGTGTTATTTTTACTGCATCTCTGTACTTATGGTTATATCTATAATTTGTTGCATTCCTGTTTAAATCCGAATCAGTGGTACTAGAGTGGTCTTCTCTTTCTCTATTTTTCTTTGCATGTCCCCAACGAGGTTGAGATATAAGGAGTTAGGGCTCGATCTCGTTGAACCTTTGCAAGATCAGCCTCACAAACCCCGACGGTTGCCCATGGGGAGAGAAAAGGAAGACGAGGGAGCAAGAGATCCTATAAAATTATTTCTTGAGGAGGCCCTCAAGAAACAAAGGAATGCAATGATGGATAACTTTGCCCAGATCCTTCAACGGTTTCCCATCGGCGGCACATCCACATCTAGCAGCCACTTTGGAGGCTACACACCTTTTAAGGTATAAGTAAACTTTGACATTCTCACATTTGAGCGCTAAATAGAGGTAGACACCATAGATAAATGGTTAAATCTGCTAGAAGGATATTTTTTTGTTAATGATTTTTCCAAGTGGGAAAATATTACTTTTTCTCTTCTTAAATATGCCCCCCATGTCAAGGACTGGTGGGAAACCTACTGTGATCAGAAGGATGAAAGTATGACCTCACTATTTTCAGCCGCTCCCACTTGGAATTTTTTTTGGGATGCCATCAAGGAGCAGTACTACACAGTTGGAAGCTATGAGGACAAATACATAAAGTGGACCATGCTATGGCAGGGAAGGAACCAAGATGTGCCGTATTTTACCAATGTCTTTCATACCCTTCGCATGAAGTTGGGTATCAAGAATTCTAGGAAACATTTGGTACTCAAGTACTGTGATTGCCTACATAGATACATCCATGACGAGATGGAGTTCCTGGACATCTCTTTGCTTGGAACGACATATCGATACACCCTCAAGATCAATCGTAAGTTTAAACAGAAGAAACGAGACTTTGGATCTGCGAATTCAAATCAAGGGATCGTTTCCCCAAAATTGTAGAATAAAGGACAAATCCAAGGTGGGACGCCCCAGGAAAACTCACCAAAGACACAAGCAAAGCACAACACTATGAAGCTGAAGAAGGACATAGGAAAGTGGCATGAGTTCCATAAGAGATCCACTCACAACACAAGTGAGTGTCGAGCCAAGCAGTCATTGGTGGTCGAGCTAAAGGCTTCGGAATCAGATGCATGTTTCGACTCTGAGTCAAAACTTGACAAGTGGAATGACAAAGCGAAGCATGTTATCGATGCAGATCCCAACGCCATTGTTGCCACCACGATGATCCAGAAGGAGGAACCTGAAGATCTCGAGGAGGATAATCGCTTCCACTTCCAGATGTGGGTAAAGGGTTCCCTGCTATAGTTCATTGTCGACAATGGGAGCCGAAAGAACCTCATTGCAATAAAGGTCATGAATTGGTTGGGATTACTGACCACAATAGACCCACAATTGTACACCATCGAGTGGCTTCACCAAAGATGAGATCTTCGCGCGAGCCAATAGTGCCACCTTCCATACAACATCAGCCCTTTACGGATGAGGTATTATGTGGCGTTGCTCCCCTTGATTTTTGTGATGTATTATTAGGCCAACCATACTTTTGGAAGTGACATAATGTGTATGAGTCAAGGTCGTGCACTCTTATTGTTACCTTGGGAGATACGTTGTACACGAGATCAGAGGTAGCATCACCTACCGCCATCTCTTTGGTTATTGCAAAAAAATGTCGTAAGCTCATTTCCAAAACTGGGAATTTTTTTTTCTTGATGATACGCCCTCAAGGAAGGAAGAAGACGATGGCCATGACCTCTAGAAAGGGCCCCTTTGGATGACAAAAATAGATGGACAAGGTCATGGAGGAGTACAAAGAGATCTTCACCTCCCCCGCAGGGGTGCCTTTGCACTGTTAGGTCAAGCACTCCATTGATCTGACCCCAGGTGCATCTTTGCCTAATTGACCAATCTATTGGTGCTCCGTTTTGGATAATGATGAAATCAAGAGGTAGATTTAGGAGTTGTTGTAGAAAGGTCACATTCAGCTGAGCTCATCACCCTGTGGGAGCCTGATCATGTTGGTACAGAAGAAGGATGAGACTTGGAGACTTTTTATTGACTATCAGGCACTAAACAAGATCAATATCTATAAAATGTACCCAATCCCATAGATTAATGAGCTATTGAACCAACTCAAGGGTGAAAAATATTTCAGCAAGATCATCTTAAAGTCTGGATATCACCAGGTACTAATCGAACCCTCCGATGTTTGGAAGACTTCCTTTAAAGCCAAGGAGGGCCTTTTCGAATGGTTGGTTATGCCTGTCGGGTTGATTAATGCTCCTAAAACCTTCATGAGGCTGATGGATGACATCTTGCAGCCATTCTCTAACTCATTTGTAGTGGTATACTTAGATAACATCCTGATCGTCAGCCCGAGTTGGGAAAAGCACCTCCACCACATCTGACAGGTTCCCAAAACACTACGACAACACAAGTTGTGTGCCAATTTGAAGAAATGTACTTTTGGCATGACCCAAGTTCAATATTTGGGACACATTATTGATGAACGGGGGGTGCATGTGGATCCAACCAAGATCAAAATCATTCGGGATTGGCTAGCCCCAACCACTTTGATAGATCTCTGCATCTTTCTAGGTCTTGCCAATTTGTACAACAGTTTCATGTTGGGGTTCTCTTATATCACTTGGCCCTTGAGTCAAGTCACCAGGAGAGGAGAGAAAGAAAAATTATTTTAGTCTGAATCTCAATACAAGGCATTTGTAGAGTTGAAACATTGCCTCTTATTTGCACTAGTGCTCACATTACCAAACTTGTAACAACCATTCGAGATTGAGACAAATGCCTTTGATTATGCTATTGCGGTAGTCCTTACTCAATAGGGGCATCCAATGGCATATCACAGTGAGAGACTTTCAGAAAAATCTGCAAGTATCCCACTTATGACAAAGAGATGTATTCCATTGTGCAGTTCTGCTGACAATGGATGCCTTACATTTTTGGGAAGGAAAAGGTCATCCACATAGACCACTGACCCGTACAGTTCATACAGACACAAGGGGAGTTGCAGAATGATCGCCATCAGAAGTGGTCCACATAACTGCAACAGTTCCATTTGAATATCAGTTACAAGAAGGGAAGCACCAATAATGTTGCAGACTGCCTCAGCTGACCACCGATCATGGCATTAGCCACCGTGATCAGCTCTTGCGGGAACGAGATTTCTGATTCACCATTTCTCTACACAAGTGACCCAGAATTCAACCACACATACCATACACTTTTGGAGATTTAGCAACTTCCAATTTTTTACCTCAACGGTGATTTGTTATGCCACTTGGGATACCTTTTTGTTCCTTCAAGCGAGTGTGCCAAGATGATTTGGGAAGCAAACTATAGTTGGGTTGTTGGGCATTTTGGGGTAAAGAAAATGGTGGCAGTATTGTAGAAGTATTTCTATTGGTTTAATCTTCGACGAGATATCACGAAGTACATCAGATCTTGCACTGCCTATGCCATTTCTAAATTGAACATCAAGAAGCAAGGCCTCTATACTCTGTTGCCTACCCCTAGTTGACCTTGGGAATCCATCTCCATGGATTACATGTCGGTCCTTCCTTCTACTAAGCATGGAAATGACTATTTTTTTGTGGTCATTGACAGATTCTCCAAGATGGCCATTATGGCGGCCTACAAGAAGAATAGTAGAGCATAAGCCATTGCTAAAATCTTCTTTAAATGAGTGTGGGTACACTTTGGGATCCCACAGTCTATCATCTTAGATTGGGATAGAAGGTTCCCTAGTACATTTTGGTCCAGTCTCTGGTCGATGCTGGACACCAAGCTCACTAAGTCCACATCTTTCCATCCCCAAACTAATGGCCAGACAAAGATCATCAACATGATGATCGTACACATTCTTCACATGTAAAACTCAAATAATCCATGCACATGGGATGAGATCCTCCCCTATGTCTAGCACAGCTATAATCGGGTCTCCATAGATCGAATCACCACATCACTTTTCAGGTGGGCTTGGGATTCCAGCCACTATGTCCCATTGATGTGGCCATACCATCTGCAGTGACTCAGGCAGATTCAACTCATGTCTAGTATGACACCAACAAGTAAAATAACTTCATTGAGCACATTCAACACATCAGCCAACAGGTCCATGAAATATTGGAAAAATCCAATGCTAAGTACAAGCAACGGCATGATGATGCCACACAAGTTCTAGGTGGGTGACAAGGTTTGGCTACATTTGCAGAAGCGGCACCTCATTGGGCCCCACCGCAAGATTCCCCCACTTCGATATGGGCAATACATCATCACCAAGGTTGTGGGAGATAATTATCTTGAGCTCAACATTCCCCCATTCCTTGGCCTCCACTCAATGTTCAATGTGGATCATCTTCAGCCATACTTTCCACCATTACTGGACACATCCGACATTGCAGAACAACTCACACCAACAGAGTTAAATTGAAACTGCATGAAACAAGCTGCAACTGATCAGATCATGGACACAGATATTAAGAACACTCGCTAACAAAATATCTAGCTGTATCGAGTTGTCAAACAAATGCATATGAAATTGAATTATCCCCTGACATTGGAATATCTCCACTTTTCAATGCTGCTGAATTGTAGAGGTATGAAAATAGAAATGCAGATGATACAACATAAGATAAATAAGAACAAGAGGTTGACTGGGTAAAACAGTTACCTCCAGCAAAAGCATTGTAGCCAGAAAATATTTTAGACAAGAGATTGTTTAAAAAGACAAGAGGATAGGAGTATTTTTAGTATTTGATCAAGTGGAAGGATCAACCAATTGCTGATGCTACCTGGATGATAGACGCCATGCTATAGAAGTTGGGAAGTCCTGTAGAAGAGCTCATGGACAGGAGCCCATGAAGAATTTTGTCCTCAAGAGTCTGATGCAGGAGCATGAGGCTTGAAGACAAAAGACTTCGAATTTTATTCCAAAAATACAAAAAAAGTTTACAAGCAAAGGAGTGGGATCCTTTAGCTGTCACTTTACAAAGCTTTCTAGATAGGATTTGAGCTAGAATTCAGGGATTTGAATTATCTTATAATTAATTCAAGTATGTATGCTTAGTTGAGATTTGTGAAGAGAATATCATGTAGATTAGATGTTATCTAGGATTAAGCAGATTCGATCGATTGATTTAGGATCTGATTTTTGTATGTACAAGTATTTATGTAAGTTTTGAATTAGTAGAATAGCATTTTTGATAGATTTTGGCTAAGGAGGATTGGAATGTAAAATTTGGATTCTCTCTGTATCTCTATGAATACTGTGCATGAATGGTCAAATCCTGGAGGTCTCTTAAATTTCCTTTGAAATATTTATGAGTTTTGTTGATTTCTAGTTTGAACCCTTTAGAATTAGACTTTGTATAATCTTGTGTTGTCATATCTAAATATTCACTCACTATGCATTGAAATAACCTGGATGTATTTGAAATCACATAATATAATTTAGAGACAGAATAAACTTGGCGGAAGTGCTAAGTCTTGGCGGAACGAGGAAAACCTGACAAATTCATGAGAACCACAGGAGAAGATCTTAATAGTTTGATTGACAGATCTAATGGTCATCGTGTGCCAACAAGCGTAGATGTTAATCAAAATAGAAGAGTGGTCTTCATAGGTGTAAGCAGTATCTCACGTGGTCTCAAAGTGGTAAATGGTATTTTGCAAATTCATGTGATTAACTTGAGGGGTTGACATGTAGCACGAGAAAACCACTTTTCTCGTGTGCTATTGACTTGTTATGCACCGTGCAGGATTTCACGTGAGATTATGCGATAGTCATTGGATCAAGCAGGATTAACGACAAAGCTAGTTGGCGAGTGGATGACGTGATAACCGTTCGATTAGACGTGTCAGATTTGACGGTCGCGTCGGAAGATGCACGTGAATTAATTTAAATTTTGGACATGATAAGGTTATGAACTAGGGTTTAATTCCTTTTGGTTCCATGGAAAAATTGAAGGTTTTCCATATATCAGGTAAATTAAATAGTTCTGCTATTTTAACAGAATAACTAAAATTGGAGGTTGATGGATGATACTCCAAAGAAAATTTGAGAAGAAGTTCCACCCAAACTTGAAGGAATAGTTTCTAGTTTTGAACGATTATCCTTAACACCTGCAACTAGCCCACCAACCTAAAAAATGTAGTGTCTTTTCTTTTTCTTTAAAATTCACAACTCTTTTTTTATTATTTTAACTATTATTTTCCTTATGAGGTCTATTTGAGACTACAAAATTCCCCTAATTCCCTCTATTATTTATATCTCTTGCTTTTATTGGTTTTTGAGTAGTTGTCTGCAAATTACAAGCTCCTATGGGTTGTTTCAACCCATATCCATAGCCAAGATTCAAATATGATACTTTTTATATTAAAAACTTGAATTTGGAAACTTGATTGCTCCCAACTAGTGGATTACAAGGTGACTAGAGCTTGTGGTCGCTCCCTACTAGTGTTCCTCGGTGCAACTAGTATACACCTTGCCACTTTTGTGGGAGAAACTGTCTTCATAACTTAGCCTTTTGATGAGATTTGCATGGTTTTTTTTTCTCTATGATGCTTGGATCAATCTTCATTTTTTCATGGAGGGTCAAGTATGAACTAGATGTGATCGAAATATTCTCACTTTCAAGAAATATAATTGCATATCTTGTACCTTGTGCTAGTTTGTGTGAGATATCTTCCTCTGGTTTCCTCATTTGGTGATATATCACCTGACCATTAAGATGAAATTGTGAAATTGATATGATCTTCCTAGGTAGTATTTGTGTTCTTTTGATTTAGAATATTTCAAAGAAAACTGAGTTGTGTGGCATTTTATTTCATGATCCCTTGTTTATGGTTTGGGATTGTTTTCCCATGTAGATCATTCTAGGTGTAGTTTTTGGCTACCTACATTAAGTTATAGATTGAATTCTTTTTTGTGTTGCAAGTGAATTTTTTCTTTTTTCTTGCTTTAATAAGCCATACTTCACATATTTTTCTTTCAAAGCCATAATTTCCTACTTTTGAGTTTTTTCTTTGTGCTTTTGAATTTGCATCTTGAGAGTGATTGACTTGATTTGAAAGTTTTTTAGTGAATTGTTTTCTTTTGTGTATTTCATGAATACAAAGAGATCATTAAGAAATATTGTGAGGTTTTACTTATCACTTGGAAGAAGAAAAAATATATATACTCTTCCTCTAGCTAGTTTTCATTGAATTAGAAAAGCAATTGCATTTTTCATATAACATGCATAATACATTAGTTTTATGTCTCTTACACACAATCTTAGTTGCACTCTATACCCTTGAGTAAGAAATATCCATCAAATAAATAAGTAATAAAATGAATTTAGAATTTTTTTATTATAACACATCAATAATATCATAGGGGTATATATCCCCGAAATAGGTTAGGAGAGGACACTCCTCAAATCTACAAAATTAAAACTAGTGTAACTAAAGAGTGTAAATCCATTATCACATCAAATTCTTGTTGAAAATGTCGTCTTACATGATATTTAAATATGTGGCCACATTGGGAACTTGTGTAGTGACATCCCCACTCCCTTGCTATTGGCGTTCATTGAATTTTCCCCATTAATGGGAATATTGGAGAGGCATATGGCTCACTTTAAGCAATATTTTGAGAGGTTTTGAACTTAGTTTCCCTACATACGCATATTGTAACACCCTCCTCCCACATTTACCCAAGAAACCGGATAGTCGGGGTAAACATGCAACGAGAGGCCACTATGATATGATTCGACATCCTAAATCACCTTAAGGAAGTGGAACCGATAGAAACACACCATACAAACATCCAACATCATCAAAAAAAACCCTCAGAGGGCAAGTCAGTCACTCAGACAGCCTGTCCCTGGGTCACACTATTGTTTTAGGTTTCTTGGGCCATAGTCATCGCAAAGTGTTGTCATTGTCTTCATTTTGATTTTGAAGAGAAACTTGTTAGTAATTGTCGCTTTGAAAAATAATTCAGATTTGCGCATTAGCTTTCTTTTTATCATTCACATATTAAGAAGGCTGAAAACAAATACATGCATGTGCATTTGCATTTAGACTGTTTGATTGGTTTGATTTAGGACGGTGCATATAGTGTGTGCTCTTTGCTCTTTGTTGAAAGAATATTGTCTGTCTTTCCTTAGTAGCTAGGATTTTCATTGCACAAAGAAGATAAAATGATTGTTTATCATCTTAGATTGCATTTTAGGAATTGTACATCTACATCACGTGGTGAACCCGAAAGGAAAATTTCTTAAGCAAGATCAACTATAAAATAAATTTAACGAATCTAACAATGCTTTGGAACCTAACGCACAACATCTAGAAGTCTAGGCTAGAGATGTATTCCGGTGTCATAAAGCCTGGTAACTGTTGTTCTCACTGTTGGTTGGGTGATTCCTCCACTTTGAGACGATAAGTGCCAGTACGGACTTGTGCTCCCACGTACCGTCGAGTATATTTTGGGATACCGCAATAGGCTCAATCCTTTATCCATAGGAAGCCGTGTCTGCCACCCTATCGATCGCAATGCATTGAACACAACATTCGGGAAGATTGACTGCCGTACCGTAAAAAGTATTCTTCAGTTTTTCAATTGGTTTGGTAATCCCTCTGCCTAGATTTCTAGAGCAGTCCCTTTCATTCCTTTTCAGACTCCTTAACGTAAAAGGTCCATCTGAGCACTTGTCACTTTAGGCTCATTAAAAATCGAAGGCGGCTAGATTCATCTTTTGTTTTTTCTCGACTCTTTAAAATTGAAAAAACAAGTTGTGTCAAAGCATCCAAAATTTATTTTAAACGGAATAATCATCACCTTTCCTACGTTGGTCTTGGGTTGAGAAAATGGAGTCCACCAACCAAGGAGTTCCCCTTGGAGGAAATCCTAGTCCCTTCTCCTCTTGGGGAGATGTTGGCGCACCCCATATGGCCACATTGTCGCTTCCAGGATTGACAATCGGCTTGCCCGTATGACTTTTCTCAACCTCCGTCGTTCAGAACACCGCGATTCCTGAACAATCGACTCAGCAACTAGACAATTCCAGAGTTACCCCCCAACCCTCTACTTCATCCAATTCTTCCTCTCCTCCTTCCTCTTCTCTTGATGGGGCTGGTAAAGCCAAAAATCAAGTACCTGAGAAGAAGAAGGAAAAGAAGAAGAAAGAGAAGAAGAAGGAGCCAAAGGCGAAAAGGGGCAACCAAGCGTCGTCTAGCGAAAATCCACACACTGCACCGACCAGGCCTAAATCGCCATGTGTCATTTGCAAAGGAGACCACTATCATAGAGATTGTCCTTGCATCCCTTGGATCTTAAGGGACTGGTCTCCTCGTTTGCACAACCCGGTGTGGTCAACCTCTGATGATCATGTTGAAAACACACCATTGACTAGTGAAAGTGAAGCCCCTGGACAAAAAGGAAAGTGCAAATTTCCTTGTAAACTGTGTGAAGGCAATCACACCGTCCACCATTATCCCTTATTAGATGAGGCTAAAAGAGTTTTGGATGATCGTCCAGTTTCACCATTACGACTTCCTCTTGGATATAAGAAACTCTTGCCGAGTCCGTCACTAGTTGAAAATCCGGCTAACCCACCCTTGTGGTCGACCGAAGCGTCTATCATTGAAGATAAACCATCTGAACCTATACCAGACGAAAGTCAAAAGGTCTAGGCGGCAGTTGACTCGGTCTTTCCTTCAGAGGTTCCAACTTCAGATGATACAGTCACTGAAGAGAACAAGGATGGCACCGTCCAAATTCTTTTCATAAGCACAGACTCCGAAGAACATGGGGGCAGTCCACCTGTTCCTTTACCGCAGGAAGGAAGTTCATCAGAGTCATATCCGGCTATCTATTCGGTCCCACCTCCAAGCAACCTAGTTGTTTCCTTTGACTGGAATGTACTAGGCAGACCCCGTTTGTCGGCTAGTATACCATTCTGAATCATTGCTCAAGTATATAGAATGGTAATGGCTAGTACCATCATAGATGAAGGGGCTTTTGTGAGTATCCTTTCCTCAACTGCTTGGAAACCACTTGGTTCGCCATCGCTTTTGCCTGAGATGAGAAATCTAACAGGCTTCGACAAAGGAACCAGTCGACCATTAGGGATCCTTCCCAATGTGCCCATAACATTGAGAGGGAAAACCATTCAAATGAACATAATGGTAGTCCAAGGGCCCCTGGATTATAATCTACTCCTTGGACGAGACTATATTTATTGCCTGGGAGCCATTGTCTCATCACTCTTTAGAGTAATCTGTTTTCAACACGAAGGAAGAGTGGTCAAGCTCGTAGACCAGCTTTCATTTCCCGGTTCACACATGGAAAATAGTCATATACCATCCCCGAATGGTCTTTTCACACAAGGAATGTCTCATCAATCCCCAGTCCGTCCACCTGATGAGCGTGAGTGATTCGGGGGACATGACTGAAACCCATGGGGCATGCACCCTGGTCTGCTTCGACAGGAAAACTTCAAGTATAGGATAGGTTTCCGCGAGAGATATATGACTAGTTTGACACTCCCGTCTGTGGTTGGAAAAGGGGGTTATACTGGAATAAGATTCCCTCGTCAAAGTTATGTGGGTAGAGGCACCTGCGCCGCTCACCTTTGTCTATTTCGGTAGGCATCACCGAAGAAGTGTTTTGTTTGCGGTGCAGATGGAACAATCTTTGGTAACCTGAAAGAGGTAAACCTTTCCCGATAAAACAAATGCTTTGTCAGTAGATTGAGAGGTGACCTTGAAACTCTGTTTTATACCTGGGGGCATGCAAACCTTTTGGCATGCAAGAGAATAGCAACCATTTATTTTTTTAAATTTGTAGGTCCTCTAACCCTTTAAACTCATAGGATTGGTCTTTTCCTAACTTGCATAAAGAAAGGATGTGGGGCAAAACTTTGAAAATTTTCCATTTTTATATATGAGACATCCTTATTATGCGACTGGATTAATCGAGAAGTTTTAACGTGGACTTCATGCTCGTTAAAAAATAAACATAAGCAATGAGCAAATGTTTCCCCCAGCATTTAAGCTCATTAAAAAATGAACCAATTTCCGGTAAATAACTGTTGTGAATGTAGTACTTCAGCCTTTAAAGCCTTGGTCGTGTTCTCATCATTACCTCCACTCTGTATTGGCCGATCATTCACCTCCATTTGATTGTTTACCCCTTTTGAGGAACAGCTGTGAAGAGCGATCCTGTTAGCCATCCTTGTAACACTGTCGTGATTGGAAAATTCCAAACCTTACCTGGAATCAGCTGCTACCCAAATTTATCACTCGTTCCTCAAAGACGAGTCTCCTTTAAGCTATTTTCAACTGACTCGTAAAATATGAAAAGATTGTCGAGCCATTGACCTCTCCAGCTCGTTAAAGTGACCGGAAGTGTTATCCCTCCTTTAGATTTTAATCTTTTTGGACTTGAAGGATTATTGCACAAAACGATCGAGCGCTTGTTTTGTTCGGCTCGTTAAAAGTATAAAAAATTCATCCCTTCTGTATTGTTTTATACTTTTTCGGACTTAAGGGATTAGATGACGAAAAAGGATTTTTGGAGTTTCCTTTACGTCCCTTTTCAGACTCTCTAAAATTGAAAAGGACCGAGTTATCTTTGTCGTTAAACTCGTTAAAACCTAATAGCGACAAACTTGTCCATAGCAGACAAGAACGAGTTTCACTATCGCTAGGCTCGTTAAAACATAGCGATGGGTTTGCTCGAAGGGAAAATTATAGAACAAGCATATGTTATCCTCCTCAAGCTTGACAAAAATAATGAGGTACTGGTCAGCAATGACTAGGGAAAATTTGGGAAGAAAACTTGAAGAAACTTTGTTGGTAGCAAGTTGCTCTTGAACATGACACTTCCACTCTGCATCCAAGTCGGGTTGGGTTGTTTCATTCACCGGTCACATCACCATGGTCACATCACACCATCCACATTTGGGGTTAATGCTACCAATCCATCATGTCAGTGTCGCCGATATGTTCAAGAGAAGTCACTCAGAGAATTCGCCTGTGTCTCACCCGCTGTAATACATTTACGCTCCATTCTTTCATGACCGCCACCCTGAACCTTATATCACCAGATCGTTTTCACCTCCATTAAAATCATTTGCTTCATTCCATGTCATTGATGTGGGATCCATTAAGGCCCTCCTATGATGGATCGGTTCTTATCGACATCAGCTCATTATCCAAGAAGTCGATCTAGGAACACCCATTTCAGTACTTTGAAGCTTGCATGCCTCAATGGCAAGTTTCTCACTTCCGGCGACAGGTTTATATCAATGGCCTTCGACCGAACGATTTTGTGTGGTGTTCGACGCCAAGTCCCTTATTCACACCACGTGAATTGTACTGCAGTACCTTGAGGATCATTATCATTATCGGTGATTCCTCTCACGCCTGTTAACAGCTTACATCATTGGCTGGTAATCAGGTGATGTCTTTCCATGTTCGACTTCGGAACATCTCTCACATGGATCGACTTGTACTTTGAGTGAAGATCGAACGAGATTGAAGAGCCCAGATCTAGTTTCATCCATCCGGGTTGTGATATATATTCAGGATATAAAGACATCATATGTACATCCTTGCTGCACAGATAATCATCTAATCTAAGGGATGATAGCTCTACCAGAATCATCAGTTTACACTCAGACGATTGTCTGTCTTATGTACATGAAAATGAATTTATAAAGTTGAGCATGGGAATGCCTGCCTCAGCTAGATCATGAAAAAATTATGAAGATAATTTATTGTATTGTATCTTATTACAAGTCTCCTTCTAGCTTGAAAGAACTTCGGATCCTCATGATAAAGCATTTCACCCGACATCAAAAAAGATTAACGACCTCATGCTTTAGGGGGCAACTGTTATAGACATTTTTGGGCACTGCAACCCCAAGCATAAAATGTCTATAAACCAAGGGCTCCTAAGTCCCTAAAATTGTTGTTCCAACCCCTAAAAGAACAAGGTCAACTGATTACAGCTTCTCCAAGAAGTTCTCCATGAAAAACGGCTCAAAACTGGTCACAACTTGACCATTTCACCTCTGCATAGATGCTAAACATGACTAACTTTAGGTCATCCTCCATTTGACATCTTACTTATGGTGGCGTAGTTGGATGCAACTTTAACTACATGCACTAATCTTTACCTCATACTCAAACTGCACATCTACAAGTTTCTTCTTGGATCCCTTGATTGCAAGGCTGAGCTTTGCGACCTTCTCTACTGCCGATTCCTCTTCGCAGACCTCCATGTCTAGAATTCCCTTACATGTTGTTTCTACTGCGTCCTTCAGCTATTGATATTCTTTTTCTTTCTGATGTCTCTCTTGTATTGTTTGTTAAAGCTTCGGTGATAGCATAACTTGCTCCTTTTCGACTTGTATGTTGAGCTGTGATGTGTGCTCTTCCCTTAGCATTAATTCATCTATAATCTCCTCATGTAGCTTATGTAACCTTGGTAGTAGTACTTTTGCGATGTTCATGTTTATATGTGTCCACTCCTTGGCCAGCTACTAAATTTCTGTTGATTCAAATTGTAGAGCTCTTGCAGGTATCTGTGTCAACCTTGCTGCAAGGGTAGGCATGATCGACCTTCCTTCTATAATCATTTTTTAAATTTCTACAGGCTGTCTAACTGATAATTCCAAAAGCTTAAACTCCACAATGCTCTCTTGCACACTTGATATAAGCTCGTCGTAGAGATCTTCCACCCTGTTCCAAGATTCCACTATGATCTCCTAAACCTTGTCTCTAATTTTTTCTAGGTCTCCCTCAGTGAGAACCATTCATGTGATCTCCTGTGATTTATCCACCTTATGCTTCTTTCTGGCCTTGATGGAAGCTTCGCCTTGGCTCTTCCTTTTCTCTACAACATATTCTCTCTTTATTCCTTCTTTGTCTTCTTCGTTGTATTGTTATAGACATTTTTGGGCCCTACAACCCCAAGCATGAAATGTCCATAAATCAAGGGCTCCTAAGTCCCTAAAAGTGTTGTTCTAACCCCTAAAGGAACAAGGTCAACAGATTACAACTTCTCCCAGAAGTTCTCCATGAGAAACTGCTCAGAATTGGTCAAAACAGGATCATTTCAGCTGCTCCACTGGCTAGGTGCGTTGCATTGCACCTAAATACACTGTGAGGGTGCGTTGCATTTCAAAAGTCCCTTTTGTGGGGTGCGATGGGTGAGAAATGACAAATGGAAGTGTCATTCCGTGAGGTGGAGAGACAATGGAAGCTTCCAGAATCTTCTCCTGTGACACTTGCCTCGCTGAATTCGACCAAGGATGAGTAAGAGGCCTTCAGTCTCCAAGTGGAAGCAAGAACTATCAGAGAGAAGACACTAATCAAATCACAAGCTAACTCATCCCCCTTACAGATATCTATATATGGATCCCTCATCCCAGAGATCCAGAGGCTGGAATTTTGCATATTGTAAGGAATTGCTGTTGGTTTTTTGAGACAAACATCAGATTGTTGGGTGATCTATGCTTTTTTTGAGGTGAAGAGGGGCTTCTTTGTTGGGAGGTTGATGCTGGGTCAGGAACCACTGGTTGTAACTCCTCCTGGATCTTTTCTTGTTTATCAATAAAAGCTATTTGAGTTTTCCTCCATGCTTTTGTATCATTGATGCTTGTTACATTTGTATGGTCAATTTACATCTGATCCTAGATTGTTTATGATTATAGATCCATGTCTTTGTATAGTGCTATGCTTCTGTGATCTTACAGGTACTTTTTGAAGCTGGGCGTGCAAGGGAGCAGGTAGTTGAGGACTATCAAAGAAGAGAGGGATCGAATCAAAGGATTAGCGCAAGACTGAGGTTGGTCTTTCTGTTCCTCTCTATCTATAATTCATAAAGGAAAAACAAGAGTAGCTTTTCTCTGTTTGTTTCTAAGGCAACTGTCACACCTTAGTGGGATAGAGCAGTTCTATATAAACACTTTTCCCTGTAACAAAATGGCGACTCCGTTGGGGAGCTAATTAGTTTGTTTGTTTATCATTCTTTGTTTGTTTGTTTCATAAACTTATAAGTGGCATTCGAACTGCATTTGCCATAACAAATGCAAAGTAGACAACTGCTGCTTCAATCCATTCACTGGATCTGTTTATGATTTAAACAACTGATTCACAAACTATCTGATTTCCCTTGTGATAGCTCTTAGATCCTCCTTAGATCTACCCCTGATTGTTGAATTACTGATTTCTTTTTACTCGGCCAAAAACGAAGAACTGAACTGCAAACTGTGACCCGGAACCCGAACAGAGTCTCGTTTTTGGCCCAGTGCAGGTACTGTTCAGAGATTCTGAATTTCAGCGCACTTCCCGAGTGGACAACCTGCGCTGAATTTCAGATTCTCTGTGTTATAGGTGCGTTGATCAGACTAGCTCTGTGCAGTTGTGGATTCTGTGCTTCATTCTTTCCAGTTCTATTCCTGAATTTTGCTGCCTGTGATCAGTATATGTCTGTTTGAAACTCCTTTTCCTTGCTGTTATTCCGCCTCCTTTGTACAAAAGAACTGTAGATGTTTTTGTGTGTTTGTTGACTCATTTGCAGTTCTCCTTTGCAAAAGTAGCATAATCGTATTGTCGTCCTTTGATTTGAATCCGTCGCAAGTGTCGATTTCAATCGTAGGAAAGAGTTTGATTGATTTTGATGGTTGGTTATCCTGTTACTATTGCTTTTGGTCTGAATTTGTAATTTTCTAGTGTCAAAAACAGGTATTCATTTCAAAATCATAAGGTGTCGTAATCATCTCTATTTTTTATTTCGAAAAGAAGCTTGTTTATATTTGTCGCTTGAAAAGAAATTCAGATTTGTGCATCAACTTTATTTTAGCATCCATATACTAAGAAAGTCAAAAACAAATACATGCATGTGCATTTGCATATAAACAGTCTGTTTGGCTTGATTTAGGAAAATGCATTTACAGTGTGCTCTTTGCTCTTTGTGAAAAGATTTTGTCTTTCTTTTCCCTAGTAGCTAGGATTTTCATTGCATAAAAGAGATAAAAAGTTTGTTTATCATCTTTAGATTGCATTTTAGGAATTACATCTACATCTCGTGGTGAACCCAAAAGGCAAACTTCATAAGCAAGATCAACTTAAAATAAATTCAATGAATCTAACAACGCTTTGGAACTTAACGCACAACATTTAGAGGTCTAGGCTAGAGACGTATTCCGGCGTCGTAAAGCCTGGTAACTGTTGTTCTCACTGATGGTTAGGTGATTCCTCCACTTTGAGATGATAAGTGTCAGTACGGACTTGTGCCCCCACGTACCATCGAGTATATTTTGGGAGACCCCTATAGGCTTAAATCCTTTATCCATAGGAAGCCTTGTCTGCCGCCCTATCGATCGCAATGCACTGAACAGAGCATTCGGGAAGATTGATTGTCGTACCGTAAAAAGTATTCTGCAGTTTTGCGATTGGTTTGGTACTCCCTCTACCTAGACTTCCAGAGCAGTCCCTTTCGTTCCTTTTCAGACTCCTTAATGGAAAATGTCCATCTGAGCACTTGTCACTTCAGACTCATTAAAAATCGAAGGAGACTAGAGTCATATTTTGTTTTTTCTCGACTCTTAAAAACTGAAAAAACAAGTTGTGTCAAAGCGTCTAAAATTTATTTTAAACGGAATATTCATTACCCCTTTCCTACGTTGATCTTAGGTTGAGAAAATGGAGTCCACCAACCAAGGAATTCCCCTTGGAGGAAATCCTAGTCCCTTCTCCTCTTGGGGAGATGTTGGTGCACCCCATATGGCCACATTGTCACTTCCAGGACTGACAATTGGTTTGCCTGTATGGCTCTTCTCAACCTCTGTCGTTCAGAACACCACTATTCCTCAACAATCGAATCAACAATTAGACGAGTCCAGAGTTACCCACCAACCTTCTACTTCCTCTAATTCTTCCTCTCCTCCTGCCTCTTTGCTTGATGGGGCTACTAAAGCCAAAAGTCAAGTACCTAAGGAGAAGAAGGAAAATAAGAAGAAAGAGAAGAAGAAGAAGGAGCCAAAAGCGAATGGGGGCAAACGAGTGTCGTCTAACGAAAATCCACACACTGCACCGACCAGGGATAAATTGCCATGTGTCATTTGCAAGGGAGACCACTATCACAGAGATTGTCCTTGCATCCTTCGGATCTTAAGGGACTGGTCTCCCCGTTTGCACAACCCAGTGTCGTCAACCTCTGATGATCATGTTGAAAACACACAGTCAACTAGTGAAAGTGAAGCCCCAGGACAAAAAGGAAAATATATATTTCCTTGTAAACTGTGCGAAGGCAATCATGCCGTCCACCGTTGTCCCTTCTTAGACGAGGCTAAAAGAGTTTTGGACGATCGTCCAGTTTCACCGTCACGACTTCCTCCTGGATATAAAAAACTCTTGCCGAGTCCGTCACCAGTTGAAAATCTGGCTGGCCCGCTCAGGTGGTCGGCTGAAGCATCTATCATTGAAGATAAACCATCTAAATCCATACCAGATGAAAGTCAAAAGGTTGAGGCGGCAGTTGACCCGGTCTTGCCTTCAGAGGTTTCATCTTCAGATGATACAGTCACTGAAGAGAACAAGGATGACACCGTCCAAATTCTCTTCATAAGCACAGACTCCAACGAACATTGGGGCAATTTACCCGTTCCTTTACCGCAGGAAGGAAGTTCGTCAGAGTTGTACCCAGCCATCTATTCGGTCCCACCTCCAAGCAACCTAGTTGTCTCCTTCGACTGGAATCAACTAGTCAGACCCCATTTACCAGCTAGTGTACCATTCCGAATTGTTGTTCAAATATATAGAATGGTTATGGCTGGTACCATCATAGATGAGGGGGCTTCTGTGAGTATCCTTTCCTCAACTGCTTGGAAAGTGCTTGGTTCGCCATTGCTTTTGCCTGAGATGAGAAATCTGACAGGCTTTGATAAAGGAACCAGTCGACCGTTAGGGATCCTTCCCAATGTGCCCATAACATTGAGAGGGAAAACCGTTCACATGAACGTGATGGTAGTTCAAGGACCCCTGGATTACAATCTACTCCTTGGACGAGACTATATTTATTGCATGGGAGCAATTGTCTTCTCACTCTTTAGAGTAATGTGTTTTCCGCACGAAGGAAGAGTGGTCAAGCTCATAGATTAGCTTTCATTTCCCGGATCACGCATAGAAAATAGTCATATACCATCCCTGAATGGTCTTTTCATGCAAGAAATGTCTCAATCTCCAGTCCGTCCACCCGATGAGCGCGAGTGATTCGGGGGGACATGACTGAAACCCAGGGGGCATGCATCCTGGTCTGCTTCGGCAGGAAAACTTCGGGTATAAGGTAGGTTTCCGCGAGAGAATATGACCTCCTTACTCCCGTCCATGATTGGAAGGAGAAGTTGGACTGGAACAAGATCCTCTTGTCAAAGTTATGTCAGGGACGATCACGCCATACCATCCGCTCACCTTTGTTTATTTCGGTAGACATCGCTGAAGAAGTGTTTTGTTTGCGCTGTGAATAGAACAATCTTTGGGTAACCTGTAAGAGGTAGGCCTCTCTCGGTAGAACAAATGTTTTAACGGACTGAAGAAGGGGTAACCTTGAAACTCTGTTTTATACCTGGGGGCATGCAAACCTTTTAGAGTGAAAGTGA
This sequence comes from Pinus tabuliformis, assembly GCA_031772625.1. NCBI lineage: Eukaryota > Viridiplantae > Streptophyta > Pinopsida > Pinales > Pinaceae > Pinus > Pinus tabuliformis. Next base: position 1,001,034,085 of record CM062819.1, read on the forward strand.
AGAGCGACTATTTATTTTTTTAAATTTATAGGACCTCTAACCCTTTAAACTCGTAGGATTGGTCGTCTCCTAACTTGCATAAAGAAAGGATGTGGGGCAAAAATCTAAAAGTTGCCGTTTTTATATGAGACATTCTTATCATACAACTGGATTAATCGAGCATTTTTAGCACATAGTTCAAGCTCATTAAAAAATAAACATAAGACATGAGCAAATGTTTCCACCCGCGTTTAAGCTCATTAAAAAATAAACTATTCCCCGGTAAATAACCATCTTGAATGTAGTACTTCAGCCATTAAAGCCTTGGTCGTGTTCGCACCGTCACCTCCACTTTTTCATTGGCCGATCATTCACCTCCATTTGATTGTTTACCCATTTTGAGGAACAGCTACGAAGAGTGATTTCACTAGCCATCCTTGTGACACTGCCGTGATTGGAAAATTCCAAACCTTACCTGGAATCAGCTGCTACCCGTTTTATCACTCGTTCCTCAAAAGACGAGTCTCCTTTAAGCTCTTTTCAACTGACTCGTAAAATATGAAAGGATTGTCGAGTCCTTGGCCTTTCCAGCTCGTTAAAGGGACAGGAAGTGCTATCCCTCCTCTAGATTTTAATCTTTTGGACCTGAGGGATTATTACACAAAAATATCGAGCGCTTGTTTTATTCGGCTCATTAAAAGTATCGAAAATTCATCCCTTCTGTATTGTTTTATCCTTTTTCGGACTTAAGGGATTAGATGATGAAAAAGGAATTTTGGAGTTTCCTTTACGTTCCTTTTCAGACTCTCTAAAATTGAAAAGGACCGAGTTATCTTTGTCGTTAGACTCGTTAAAACCTAATAGCGACAAACTTGTCCATAGATAACAAGAATGAGTTTCACTATCGCTAGGCTCATTAAAACATAGCGATGGGTTTGCTCGAAGGGAAAATTATAGAACAAGCATATGTTATCCTCCTCAAGCTTGAAAAAAATAATGAGGTACTGGTCAGCAATGACTAGGGAAAAATTGGGAAGAAAACTTGAAGAAACTTTGTTGGTAGCAAGTCGCTCTTGAACATGAAACTTCCACTCCGTGTCCGAGTCGGGTTAGGTTGTTTCATTCACCGGTCACATCACCATGGTCACGCCATACCATCCACGTTTGGGGTTAATGCTACCAATCCATCACAACAGTGTCGCTGATATGTTCAAGAGAAGTCATTCAGAGAATTCACCCGTGTCTCACCCACTACCATACATTATACTCCATTCTTTCATGACCGCCACCCTGAACCTTATATCACCAGATTGTTTTCACCTCCATTAAAATCATTTGCTCCGTTCCGTGTCATTGATGTGGGATTCATTAAGGCCCTCCTGTGATGGATCACTTCTTGTCGACATCAGCTCATTATCCAAGAAGTTGATCTAGGAACACCCCATTCAGTACTTTGAAGCATGCATGCCTCAATGGTAAGTTTCTCACTTCCAGCGACAGGTTTACATCAATGGCCTTTGACCGAAAGATTTTGCATGGTGTTTGACGCCAAGTCCTTTATTCACACCACGTGAATTGTACTGCAGTACCTTCAGGGTCATTATCGTTATCGGTGATTCCTCTCGCGCTTGTTAACGGTTTACATCGTTGACTGGTAATCAAGCGATGTCTTTCCATGTTCGACTTCAAAACATTTCTCACATGGATCGACTTGTACTTCGAGTGAAGATCAGACGAGATTGAAGACCCCGGATCTAGTTTCATCCATCTGGGCTGCGATATATATTCAGGGAAATAAAGACATTAAATGTACATCAATTCTGCACAGATAATCATCCACTCAAAAGGATGATGGCTCTACCAGAATCATCAGTCTACACTCAGACGATTGTCTGTCCTATGTACATGAAAATGAATTTATAAAGCTGAGCATGGGAATGCCCGCCTCAGCTAGATCATGAAAATAGTATGAAGATAATGTATTTTATTTTATCTTATTACAGGTCTCCTCCCAACATTGAAAGAACTTCGGATCCTCATAATAAAGCATTTCACCCGACACCAAAAGGTTAACGGCCTCATACTTTAGGGGGCAACTGTTATAGACATTTTTGGGCCCTATAACCCCAAGCATGAAATTTCCATAAATCAAGGGCTCCTAAGTCCCTAAACGTGTTGTTCTAACCCCTAAAGGAACAAGGTCTACAGATTACAGCTTCTCCCAGAAGTTCTCCATGAGAAACTGCTCAGAATTGGTCAAAACAGGATCATTTCAGCTGCTCCACTGGCTAGGTGCGTTGCATTGCACCTAAATACACTGTGAGGGTGCGTTGCATTTCAAAAGTCCCTTCTGTGGGGTGCGATGGGCGAGAAATGACAAATGGCAGTGTCATTCCGCGAGGTGGAGAGACAATGGAAGCTTCCAGAATCTTCTCATGTGACACTTGCCTCACTGAATTCGACCAAGGATGAGTAAGAGGCCTTCAGTCTCCAAGTGGAAGCAAGAACTATCAGAGAGAAGACACTAATCAAATCACAAGCTGACTCATCCCCCTTACAGATATCTATATATGGATACCTCATCCTAGAGATCCAGAGGCTGGAATTTTGCATATTGTAAGGAATTGTTGTTGGTTTTTTGAGACAAACATCAGATTGTTGGGTGATCTATGCTTTGTTTGAGGTGAAGAGGGGCTTCTTTGCTGGGAGGTTGATGCTGGGTCAGGAACCACTGGTTGTAACTCCTCCTGGATCTTTTCTTGTTTATCAATAAAAGCTATTTGAGTTTTCCTACATGCTTTTGTATCATTGATGCTTGTTACATTTGTATGGTTGTAGGGTCATTAATATGCCATGATTATTGTCACTTGTGAACGTTTATTCCACCCATTTCCACCATTCTTCATCATGTCATTTATTATAATTTATCATTTAAATCCATTTTATAAATGATTTATGCTCTCATGGATGAATATTATTTATTCTCTTTTATTTTTAATAAATTGATTATTATGCATTATTTTACCAATGATAGTTCTAATAAGTTGGTTGTAACCTTATCTACCATTTTTAGCCTCCAAAGTAACTTCCAGATTGAAGATTTGATTTTTAAATCAGCCAACTCAGAAATTTGCTGGTTTAAGGAGTGACAGTTTTGCGGTTAAGATTCTGAGCAAATGAAGACGCATTTGGAAAATCCGGAACATGGGTTTTGTCCAGAACGGGCCCAATTATCTTCAAAAAGAACAGTTTGCCCAAATTCGGCTTGTACAGGGAGAAACGCAAGGTTCTTTGAACACGATTTTCTGAGATTTGCTGTTGCGGCCGCCCTCCAAATCTTAGCTGCAAACCCAAATCCGCCTTGTTCTTGTTGATCAATGGGTTAGAATCAACCTAAATTTGTAAGAGAAATCATGATTGTAATTATCTATGCTCTGATCTTCTTTATTTAAATGAAACCCAAGATCAGAGACGGGGGAGAACGACTGTTTTTATAATTCTAAGTTTCAGAACCAATGGTGATCATGGAGTCTAGCTGAGATCTGATTTTGTATACTTCTGTAATGCAATCAATATAAAGGATTTGGTGTTCAATTCGTCCCTGCATCTGAAGTAAGTTACGGCGGTGCCATTGGAAGCTACGGGCCCGGCTCCAACGGACACTTGCCGTTGTATTGTATCATACGGTGATTTGCGTGGTTTGCTATCTTTATTGTTCAGTAATCTGATGCACGAATGCTATGTGATCATTAATTCATTAATGTTTCTTTCTGAATTCCTTGTGGCGATTCTGCATTATATTATTAAGTCTTTTCCAGAATTGATTGCATGGTATCAATCTGAATCGGGTATTTCTATTACAGAGCTTTTGTATTAAACGTTACCATCACAAGATTTATTTGAAGTTATGATTATTGGAATCCGGAAGTAATGTTGTATTTGGAAACGTAGTTCTCATCTCAGATTACTATCTTAGTGTGTTGAATGTATATATGATTGTTGTTCTATTAGTGTGCTTTGTATATATGATAACTGTTGTTCCATAATTCATTTGTGAATATCGCCTCATAAAGTAAATTGCTTTTGAAGATTGTTATTTCATTGCAAAATGTGAGTTTGGTTCAAGTTTACTTTTGACTCGCGAGATTTAGTTCTTTTGATTGCTGTTTCATTTGCTGCTGTTCTATTTCCATTTCGCTGTTCCGTTTTACTTTCTGCTGATTTATTTACTTGCATGTATTGCTTTGGTGTGAGAGGAGGATCAAGGCTGTCGTGAGACACAGCAGACGCTATTATGCTCCCAGATCCATGATCCATACTCTAATTCCTTTTCCTTCATCAATTTCTAGAGGACTGAGTCATTGCTACCATATCCTCGATTGATGGTTGTTTGAATGAATGATTTAGTTTCTTGCTGTTCCAATTAGATTTATTTTTCAAGCGTTCATCTATTTTTGGGTTTTAAGCACTATATTGCACAACATTGCTCTTAAGAAAATAGCCGCCTCAGACAGAGTACACTCTTGAAATAAAAAGTCGTCCCTGGGTTGATAATTAATGTGAGGTAATTAGGAGTTCACAAGACACCTTTTTATCGCTCCACATTTTGGCGCCGTTGCCGGGGAGAGTGTAGCCATTTCTAAAGAGTAGTGTGAATCTGATGAGTGCCTGCTAGGGAAGAGTTGGATCTTAAAAACGGAAGGTAAGAGCCTGCGTACGGAGCATGTAAAAGCCCTGCTCCACCGTCCGCTTTCCAGCAGGACTCTTAAAGAACCTAGAGTAGAAATAGATGTTTGAATTTTTGTGTGAATGATTAGGAAAAATAGAAATTCTTTTTAAAAAAATGAATCACATGATTTCACTTAAGTGGTGATGTAAGCACCACCCATTTCACTAACTAATTGACAGGAACATTTGAAGAAGGAGCCTTGAAGAAACACATGAAGAACATCTTCTATTATGGTAAGAAATGGCTCACGTTTCTACTTTTGAATTTCCTATCAAAGATCTAGGAGGAGTAACACAAATGCACATAATTCCCCCATCTTTACCAAATTTTCATGGTTTAGCAAATGAAGATCCACATACATTTTTGTTTGAGTTTGAAATACTTTGTAGAGGATATGATTATTGTAGTAATGATCAAAGATTGAAAGTGTTTCCTCTTACTCTAAAAGGAGCAGCTCTCCGATGGTTCATGAGCCTAGGTGGGAATTGCATCCAATCATGGGAGGACATGAAGAACATATTCTTGAAAAAGTACCAAGACTATTGCAAAGCCAATGAAGATATTTTCGATATGATACAAGGGGAAGATGAAAGTTTGGAGGATTATGTAGATAGATTTCATTATAACCTTCAAAAATCAAAATATAAGCATTTGGAAAAAGAGATCTTAAAAACACGCATTCTTAAAGGAATCAAAGATGAATTTTTAGAACTTTTAAATCTAATAGGAAAAGGTGATGTTTTTCAGTTATCATATGATGATGTTTGTGAGTTGTGCATAAGGTATTCAAGAGGAATCTCCAAGGCTGGTAAGAATCCTAGAGATGTTTTTTCTTTGTTTTCCAAATCTGCTACAAGAACAGGAGACATAAGAGCTGAAATCAATGTGTTGTTTGAACATTTTAAAGTTGATTTTATTAGCTCTCTAAATGAAAAATTGGATGTTTTGCAGGTTCATAAAAATGAAGAATGTGATGAAATGTTTTGTTCTCATGACCGAAAGGAGCATCTTATAGATATTCACTCTTCCTTACCTAGGATGGAAGTAGCATATCAAAGAGGTAAGAAAGATGCAACAAGGCCTATAGGTATGGTTCAAAACACTCTTTCTCCATTGTCATACTTGCATAATCCATTATGGAATGCTAATGTGTTAGGGCAGCCATGTCAATTTCAATATAACCACCTATCTTGTTTACAAGTTGGGCATGGTTCATCTTATAATGGCATGACTACTCTCCCTCATCTTGTAGCACAAGCACATTCTCCATATTCTCCACCAGCTCTTACACAACACCTTGCTTGCCCATTCACACAACCCAATCAGCCACATCATCACAATGCTCCATTCTTTACACATTTTCCTGCTCAACTAATTCCACACCCTCACCATAATAAACCAGTACAACATGCTTACAATGTTGAACTGGCAGATTTACCCACCCTTCCCACCCATTCTATCTCACATGCACCAATGGAGAAAACTTACAATGAGATTCAGAATGTTTCAAATTCAAAAATTGTAGAAGCTATGGAAGAAAATGAGGTTTCTTGTAGGTTGCATCAACAAGCCATTTTAAAAGCTCAAGAACTTTATGATATGATGGCTATGCAAGATCAAAAAAGTAATGCATACATTGAAGATTGGTTTCACTCCATCATTTATTTGCAACATCACTCCATGCTTCAACAATTTTTGATATCATTTTTTCAAGGGAAGCCAACTTCTCATACCCTAATATCCATTAACATGCATTTTTCAAATTTGGGTATGTGCATACGTGAAGCCGTATTTCGAAAATGGCTTCACTGGAAGTATTCATACACGTAGTCATATTCATTTTTCAAATCAAAATAGGTTAGTGTAGAAAATAAAATAAAATAAAATAAAGACATAAATAAGTGCATTTTGCTCTTTTGTAAAACTAGGGTTTTTGTTGCAACATGCTATGCAAATCAACATCGGTGATAATTTTTTTATAATTTGTGTTTGTAGATGAATCATAATGGAAATAATAAGTTCTACAAACACTCATTTTCATTTTTATCACCAATTTAAAAAAAATGCTTGAATTTCATTTTTTTGGCTTGCGGGCTTGATGAACTTTCTGGAAAAACAGTCGGGACAGTCAAGTTTTGAGGGACCGAAAATGAATATTTTTAAAAACTGTTTCTACCCTAGGTAGCCCTTGATGTCTACTTTCTAACCCAATTTGAATCACTCAATTTGGATTTGAAATGAAAAAGTTAGAACTAAAACATTGACAGGGTGTCTAGCGGGCAGCTCAGGAACAGAGTTGGGACAGTCAGTTTTTGGAGAACTAAATGACCATATTTTTAAAACCTGTTTCAATCCTAAGTAGCCCTTGATGTCTACTTTCCAATCCAATTTGAATCACTCAATTTGGATTTGAAACGAAAACGTTAGAGCCAAAACATTGACCGGATGTCTAGCGGGCAACTCAGGAGCAGAGTTGGGACAGTCAGTTTTTGGAGGCCTAAATGACCATATTTTTAAAACCTGTTTCTATCCTACGTAGCCCTTGATGTCTAATTTCCAATCCAATTTGAATCACTCAATTTGGATTTGAAACGAAAAAGTTAGAGCCAAAACATTGACCGGATGTCTAGCGGGCAGCTCAGGAACAGAGTTGGGACAGTCACTTTTTGGAGGCCTAAATGGATGAATTTTTAAAACCTGTTTCTATGGTAGATTCCCCTATGAATCTAGTTTACAATGCAATTGGAATCACTCATTTTCGATATCGTATGGGGAAGTTATGATCACAATACTGACTGTCTATCGTAAATCAGCACCCTTAAAACTATGTCTTTTCGGCTGTTCCTTACAATATTTGACCTATCAATTCTTCTTGTCTTCAAAACCTGTTTCTATTGGAGATAAATAAATGAATCTAATTTCATTTCCAATTTGAATCATTTGAATCCGACATCAAACGAAAAAGTTACGCTTGAAATATGAACTGTTGGTCTAAGCCGGGTAATCGAAGATGACTCTATTATGCAGGTTGTTCTAAACAAATTTGACATATCATATCATTGAGTTTTTAAAACCTGTTTCTATTGGAGATACACCATTGAATTAGCTTTCATTTGGCTTTGGAATCACTCAATTTGGACGAAAAACAAAGAAGTTGTGATTAAAACACTGCTGGTTAGTATGATTGGCCACTGCTCTCCCGCAGGTAACAAATAAACTTTACTTTGTTATTTTCTCTATGGATTTGTTATACAGAGTAACTACTTGTTGTTTTTTTGCATAATTCTTGGATTAGGGGAGCCCGCGCACCTCTCTTTCTCCATGATTGAATGTTTTATTGCAGGTAGACACTCGTTTTTTTGCAGGTCCTGGGAAAATAAAGAAGGTCAACTTATGGACGAGTGATTTTTCAAAGAAATTTTTATAAAACAAAGGAATTTTATCCAAAACACTACCCAACGGATTCATAATAGAACAAATGAAGAATTGATTTCAATTTCAAGATTCATGTCTTGTCACTGCTGCCAAAACATTTCTCAAATAGATCATTTTTTTTGACATAACATCATAGCTGTTGCAACTCAATTTATTTATTTACATACTGCTTTTTGTTGTTTCTTTTCTAATTTCTCTTATATTTTGTGTTTCAGGTGTTGCTTCATTCAAAGTGCAACTCATCCTCAGCATCAATGCAGTGAACAACTAATTCATTTTTTGCGTGCTTGCATTTTATGGTGATATATTTTGCTGTTCCTTTTCTGAAGGAACAACATTTGTGTGCATTTTTGTCGTTCCTGCTGTTCCTTTTTCAAAGGGACATCATTTTCGTTTTGCTGTTTATTTTCTAAAGGAATAACACTTTTTGGTTCAGCCATTCATTTTGTTGTTCCTTTTTCACAGTTCATTTTGCTGTTCCTTTTCGAAATGGAACAACACTTTTTGCACTTTTACATTTTGCTGTTCCTTTTCGAAATGGAACAACACTTTTTGCACTTTTACATTTTGCTGTTCCTTTTCGAAATGGAACAACACTTTTTGCACTTTCACATTTTGTTGTTCTTTTTCGAAATGGAACAACACTTTTTGCATTTTCACATTTTGCTGTTCCTTTTCGAAATGGAACAGCGCTTTTTGCACTTTCACATTTTGCTGTTCCTTTTCGAAATGGAACAACACTTTTTCCACTTTCACATTTTGCTGTTCCTTTTCGAAATGGAACAACACTTTTTCCACTTTCACATTTTGTTGTTCCTTTTCGAAATGGAACAACACTTTTTGCACTTTTACATTTTATTGTTCCTTTTAGAAATGGAACAGCACTTCTGCACTTTCACGTTGGGTGTGTTTTTGCTGTTCCTTTTTCAAAAGGAACAGTATTTGGTGTGTTTTTGCTGTTCCTTTTTCAAAAGGAACAACATTTGGTGTGTTTTTGCTGTTCCTTTTTCAAAAGGAACAACAGTTTGAGTTTTTGCTGTTCCTTTTTCAAAAGGAACAGTAGTGCGTGTTTTTGCTGTTCCTTTTTCAAAAGGAACAGCAGTAGTTTGACTTTTTTGTTGTTCCTTTTTCAAACGAAACAACAGTTTGAGTTTTTTGTTGTTCCTTTTTCAAAAGGAACAGCAGTTTGAGTTTTTTACTGTTCCTTTTTCAAAAGGAACAGTAGTTTGAGTTTTTGCTGTTCCTTTTTCAAAAGGAACAGCAGTTTGAGTTTTTGCTGTTCCTTTTTTCAAAAGGAACAACAGTTTGAGTTTTTGCTGTTCCTTTTTCAAAAGGAACAGCAGTTTGAGTTTTTTGTTGTTCCTTCTTCAAAAGGAACAACAGTTTGAGTTTTTGCTGTTCCTTTTTTTCAAAAGGAACAGCAGTTTGAGTTTTTGCTGTTCCTTTTTCAAAAGGAACAGCAGTTTGAGTTTTTGTTGTTCCTTTTTCAAAAGGAACAACAGTTCGTGTTTTTGCTGTTCCTTTTTCAAAAGGAACATCAGTTTGAGTTTTTGCTGTTCCTTTTTCAAAAGGAACAACAGTTCGAGTTTTTCTTGCATGGATTCTTCTCTTTCAAAAAGAACGACATTTGCATTTTCGCGTTTTCTGTGTGTATTTTTGTTTTTTTGTGTGCATTTTCTTTAATGTTCCCTACACGGAACACCACTTTTTGAGTGTTTTTGCTGTTCATTCAAAAGAGCAACACTATGAGAATATTTTTTAGGGCAACCCTTTCCTTTCTCTTGTGGGATTATTCATAGTCAGCTCAAGCACATTCTCCTAATTCTCTTTCATGGCATGAAGTACACTACTTTTACGAGGACAAGGATTATGGATTCTATTGAAGCAAGTTAATATCATTCACGTTATGATCTTTAACATGACAGCTCCTTGATGATAGATTCTTTTCAGAAGGGACACAATTATTTATATACTACTTTACTGCATTGTTTTCTGTTGAACATGATATTGATTGATCATCTTAATACCATGCTAGTTCCATCATCCCTGGTTATATTCTTCTTTGTCTGTAATAAATGAGATAATGGGTATATTTTTTTTATATTGACATCTTCAACTTCTTCCGCCATCCCTGCTCTTAAGGAGTATTGAGCCTCCCTCTTTTTATCATAACAATGTGTAATAACAACAAAATTTTGTTCGCAGATGGAGGATAGGGGGTCTCATTACGAGCCAGCCTACCATGTTCATAAGGCTGTAACAAAGTGACATTCCCATTATGGCCACCACACCAGGGTTATGATCCATTGGATAGCCAAATTATCCTTGGAACAGGAGGTCTCATCACGAGCCGGCCTGACCACTTTTACCTCCTAGTGAATGGCAGTGTGGTTGTCTGGTTACCACGCCAGCACACTGATCTCTTCTGTAGAACAACACTATAACTCTCCATTTATAAAATGAGGATCCTGGCTCATATGGGTTAAAAAGCAACCCTGCCGAGGCTATGGATGCCTGCTGGCAGCAGAGGCTCTGCTTATGGTATTGAAGTTATATATTTTCGTCAATTATTATTATAATACCCTTTTCTTATTTTCTTTTTATCAGAGAAGTTATTTCCTTAACTTTTTCCCTGTTTGAACCTTTATGCATGAGAAATTGTTTTATGATCAACCGCATCAGTTCCAGCTAGAATACTATCAGCAAAGCATCTTTTTACCACATTGTTGTCCTTTTTCGTTTTGTATACACTATCATCAATCCACAGCGTCCTATCTCTTCTTCATAACTATCTTTACACACTTTGCTCTCAATATAACCATAATTTTCACCGTCCTATCCTTCATAAGTGTACTCTGCCTCCCTTACTGATATATTGTTCATTCCATTGCCTTGCCGTCCGCACCACCCCTCTCATATGCTTTATGGTTATGGAACCCATTTTCCAATTGGAGGGGGGAATGTATGCATTATGGGATTGCATGCGATATGATTACTACACTTTGCCATACCTTGTTGATTTGACAACATAGTAGTATTGCATGTATACATAAGTTTTTCTAAATTGCAATTTTGCATGCATTTTCTCTGTTGCTATTCAAAGCTAACACTATGGATTCAAGAACATTGTATGCAAAATAGTGCTTTGTTTACAGGAGAACAACAAGTATGGGCATAATTCTATTCGTAGCATGACCACACTATTGCACTTCACAGTAGAGGCTCGCGAACGTGAACAATTCTTCCGACATGATGTGCTTCCCTGGATTCTACCTTTTTGCATCGCTTTCAGCACCAACTCTGCCTACATCAGCTTCAACAACTGCCAGTATTTATATGTCATTCCACATTTTTGGAGGTAAAACTTGAGGTAAAATTGCATAGTTTTCTAATTTATTATAAATTTAGGAGAATCTAATGCAAATCCATTTTGAGCATTATTTGTCATCCTTCATTCCACATCTTTACCACTTCCCCTTTTTCAGTAGCATGTCATTTTCGAGTGTGGGGGAGTGTTCCTTTCATTCATTTCTTTCTTATACCCACGTCATTCATATTCTTTATCATCCATTGCTATTCTTATTCACTCTCAACACCTCCCTTATTTCATGTTGTTTTATACCAAGCATAGAATTCAACAGCTGGTAGCAACCACCTCTATTTGTTTTCTCGCATCGCATGAGGACATGCTAATTATTCAGAGAGGGGGAGGAATCGCTACGCATGATGGATGTTTCCTATTTTCTTTCTCATTTAAGGCATGCAATTTCAGTCATACAATTTCAGTGTAGAAATTGATTCCCATAATATTTTTAAAATTATGAACTCAATTCTTGTGATCTCTAGGAAACACAGACATACTATTAAAATATACAAACCTAGATCATTTCAAGTTAAATTGGTTCATACAATTTCGGAAATCATGTACTCTCACCTACAACCATTTTATTTATATCTCATGATCCATGCATCAAAGCGATCTGATTTTTGGATCATAGAGACATTCATGTATTGTAAATTTACTTGCAACATTTCAACAAAATTTGGTTTGTAGTTTTAATGAAGTTTGCTGTTATCTATAGCATATTTTGCTGCAACTTCATACATATAGTTGAATGTCAATGTAAAAATTGTTATGCCTTCATCAAGATTGCTAAAATTGAATATTTATTAATTAAGGAAGCATTCAGTTATTCTCAAATTTTTATTGCTTGGTTAACACATGGTTTTTGTCTTTGGGTTGCATGAGGACATGCAATACATTCAGTTTTCGTTGCATGAGGACATGCAACATATTGAGTGTGGGGGTGTGTAGGGTCGTTAATATGCCATGATTATTGTCACTTGTGAACATTTATTCCACCCATTTCCACCATTCTTCATCATGTCATTTATTATAATTTATCATTTAAATCCATTTTATAAATGATTTATGCTCTCATGGATGAATATTATTTATTCTCTTTTATTTTTAATAAATTGATTATTATGCATTATTTTACCAATGATAGTTCTAATAAGTTGGTTGTAACCTTATCTACCATTTTTAGCCTCCAAAGTAACTTCCAGATTGAAGATTTGATTTTTAAATCAGCCAACTCAGAAATTCGCTGGTTTAAGGAGTGACAGTTTTGCGGTTAAGATTCTGAGCAAATGAAGACGAATTTGGAAAATCCGGAACATGGGTTTTGTCCAGAACGGGCCCAATTATCTTCAAAAAGAACAGTTTGCCCAAATTCGGCTTGTACAGGGAGAAACACAGGGTTCTTTGAACATGATTTTCTGAGATTTACTGTTGCGGCCGCCCTCCAAATCTTAGCTGCAAACCCAAATCCGCCTTGTTCTTGTTGATCAATGGGTTAGAATCAACCTAAATTTGTAAGAGAAATCATGATTGTAATTATCTATGCTCTGATCTTCTTTATTTAAATGAAACCCAAGATCAGAGACGGGGGGAGAACGACTGTTTTTATAATTCTAAGTTTCAAAACCAATGGTGATCATGGAGTCTAGCTGAGATCTGATTTTGTATACTTCTGTAATGCAATCAATATAAAGGATTTGGTGTTCAATTCGTCCCTGCATCTGAAGTAAGTTACGGCGGTGCCATTGGAAGCTACGGGCCCGGCTCCAACGGACACTTGTCGTTGTATTGTATCATACGGTGATTTGCGTGGTTTGCTATCTTTATTGTTCGGTAATCTGATGCACGAATGCTATGTGATCATTAATTCATTAATGTTTCTTTCTGAATTCCTTGTGGCGATTCTGCATTATATTATTAATTCTTTTCCAGAATTGATTGCATGGTATCAATCTGAATCGGGTATTTCTATTACAGAGCTTTTGTATTAAACGTTACCATCACAAGATTTATTTGAAGTTATGATTATTGGAATTCGGAAGTAATGTTGTATTTGGAAACGTAGTTCTCATCTCAGATTACTATCTTAGTGTGTTGAATGTATGTATGATTGTTGTTCTATTAGTGTGCTTTGTATATATGATAACTGCTATTCCATAATTCATTTGTGAATATCGCCTCATAAAGTAAATTGCTTTTGAAGATTGTTATTTCATTGCAAAATGTGAGTTTGGTTCAAGTTTACTTTTGACTCGCGAGATTTAGTTCTTTTGATTGCTGTTTCATTTGCTGCTGTTCTATTTCCATTTCACTGTTCCGTTTTACTTTCTGCTGATTTATTTACTTGCATGTATTGCTTTGGTGTGAGAGGAGGATCAAGGCTGTCGTGAGACACAACAGACGCTATTATGCTCCCAGATCCATGATCCATACTCTAATTCCTTTTCCTTTATCAATTTCTAGAGGACTGAGTCATTGCTACCATATCCTCGATTGATGGTTGTTTGAATGAATGATTTAGTTTCTTGTTGTTCCAATTAGATTTCTTTTTCAAGCGTTCATCTATTTTTGGGTTTTAAGCACTATATTGCACAACATTGCTCTTAAGAAAATAGCCGCCTCAGACAGAGTACACTCTTGAAATAAAAAGTCATCCCTGGGTTGATAATTAATGTGAGGTAATTAGGAGTTCACAAGACACCTTTTTATCGCTCCACAATGGTCAATTTACATCTGATCCTCGATTGTTTATGATTATAGATCCATGTATTTGTATAGTGCTATGCTTCTATGATCTTACAGGTACTTTGTGAAGCTGGGCGTGCAAGGGAGCAGGTAGCTGAGGACTATCAAAGAAGAGAGGGATCGAATCAAAGGATTAGCGCAAGACAGAGGTTGGTATTTCTGTTCCTCTCTATCTATAATTCATAAAGGAAAAACAAGAGTAGCTTTTCTTTGTTTGTTTCTAAGGCACCTGTCACACCTTAATGGGATAGAGCAGTTCTATATAGACACATTTCCCTGTAACATGTATCCTTGCCTCCTTTAGGTTCTTCCTCATGATGTTCTTCATCATGGTGTTCCGCTTCATGATTTTCTTCTTCCTCCTCCTCTTTCTCTTCCTCCTTTTCTTTTCCACTTCCTTTGTCATGTTGCGAAATGTCCAACACTTCTTCTTTTGTTGCGTTGTCACATACCTCCTCCAGCGAAGTCATCCAATATGCAGGCCATGTCTATACTACTTCTACTAGATCATCCTCTATGACCATATATGGCAATGCATGTCATTCCTTCTTCGCATCTCTGTGCGCCTATATGTACAATCTATGAAAATCCACCTTGAACCTCGCCATAGGGTTATACTGTTTGTGTAAACTTGGAGAAAGGTGCATATGCTGGTTTAGAAGAATGTGTAGATCCATATGATATAATATAAAAAATGTTATATTTTCCTGTGCAAGCAATGGTTGAGTGGTATGCCACAACGAAGCATACCTCGTGACCTCACATACATATTCTTCTATTGGAGGAAATTGCGTATCCTTCGGCTCCTTCCATGTCAGCATAGCGATGATCAATATTAACTAGGCATAGTGGAAAGAGGTACCTTTTTCTTGGACCTCATGATAGTCATCCTAGAATTCGTTGCATAAATATTCTGGCCAGTTATATTGGACTCCATTTGCACACTACGCGGCTAAGGACACCACTAATGCAGGAACTTCATTTTCGCGACACTTACTCATGATTTTTCCAGCCAAAATATGTGTGGAAAAGTGGACTGATTGATTACTGATTGAGTTTATGTCGTAGCCCTTATTACCTTTTACAAACCCATACTTCTTCTACATGTTCTTTTCCAAAACGCGGTCCTAATCCTTTCCCATGAATTCCCCCATGGGGTTCCTCCCTTGGTAAGGTAATATAGTGATCCTCCATATCAACATTTGTTCTATGGGGATCTTATTCCCCATTCACATGTGTCCATCATGTATTAACACCAAATATTTTCAAACACATGCTATGTTTGCTGAAATTCTGCTAAAGCACAACACATTCAACATGTTGGGAAGTCCTGACTGTGCCAACCCATTTTCCCACTGTTGTGGCTCCAATATCGTCACTGAGTCATCTGGGTAGTGAATCTGTTGCAAGTACTTGTCTCATGTGAACTGTGGGTACTTTGTCTGATCATTAAAATCATTTTCTGTGAGTTTTAGCAGTGGAATTTTTCCTAAAATCTCTCCTTAAAACAACATATCCTCTACAATATAGGTGTGAATGTCCCATACTTCGCATCTTTGGCATCCTTTATTGGTTTGGAATTTGGCTTCCTTGGCGGAATATATGAGGGTAGAGCTGAGATAAATGTTGCACCACCTTCCTCCCCCTGAATTTCCTCCACATCTTCTTCAATGTTTACATGCTTGGGTTTCTTCTAAGGTTTCACATGTTTGGCAGGCTTCTTGTCTTGTTTTTTGTTGGTTCTTACTTCCTTTGCTTATTTTTTCCTTGGTTACGTCCACAACTTCTGTGGCAGCAGTGTTGCTACTGTGGGTGTTTCAACTTCTGGTGCAGACTCCATAACTCCAGACATTCCATTCTCACGAAAAATCCACACAATCTCCTCCTAAGATTGTTCAAATGACATATAAAGCAAACTCTCCTGCAAATTCTTCGCATTATTAATCACTCGAGCTCTTGATTTAGCAAACTTATTAATATGAGTGGGAGTTGGATATTTATAACAATTTTGGCCTTTAGACCTCATCATTTGATTTGATTTTGTCTAATACTTCATTAGTGAAAGGAGTAGGGAATGGGTCATGTAGACATGTATCATTTAATTTCCTTAAATCAACACAAATCTTGATTTCTCCTTGTGTTTTCTTTTCTTGTACCACCATAGGACTTACCCACTCTGACTCTTCCACAGGTTTAATGATTCAGTCAATAAGGCCTTTTCTTAACTGGCTTCACATCAGGCTTTAGAGGAGTCTGAACAACTCTTAAATCTCCTACTATGCCCTTCATATATGAGAAATTAGTGGGAAATAACTCCTAGTATTCATGTAGAAGATCTGTCACTTTTTTTATTGTTTCTTCATCCCAAAAATATCCTATCGTTGCAAACTTCGATTCCTCTTCTGATCCTATATTCACCTTCTTTGTCTTTAATGACTTTGTTATATCAGGAATTTCTAACTCAGGTCCATTCACTTCATGGTGGCATTCATATTCTGCGATGTGAATATTGTGAGGGTCTTCATCTTATTCTGTAGTGGTGTTGTAGCATTCTAGTACATTCTATAGCTACAAAGCCCAATCAGGTTGCCAAGTGAGTGGAATTTCATTCTCAAAAATCTTCTTTTTAACTATTTGAAGGGCTGAATCTATACATGGACAATCATATTCAAAGATAAATGTCAATATGAACCCATCAACCATCTCTATGTAGTTCACAATACCATGTTGAAGTTCTATTTCAAAGTACTAGTTTTGAGGAATTGTCTCTAATGTATGGATGAACCCATGCACCCATTCTTCTCATGGAATCTCCGTCCATGCTATCATGTAGAGCTTGATGTGCTCACTAGGATCAATTTGACTAGCATATGTATCTTCCAACTCTATTTCTACCTGACTAAATCTTATCCATATCAACCTTCGACATTATTCCAAGTTCCTATATTCTTCTTATGTGTACCCCGCCATCTAAAAGGAGTATCTCTTAGGGCTATATCTAGGGCTACAAATATTTGACACTTTGATGCATGTCATTCATATTCTTCAAGAAAAGTATTTATATCACCCAAACCATCATAAAAATGTAAGTCACATATCTCGGTTGTCATACAATGAACTTATTTAGTAACTCTTGCACATCGCCTTCTAGACACTTCATGCAACCTATTTTGCCAATTTTCCAATTCTTCTTCTGAATATAAATCACATGAAATATCATGCTCCCAATTCAGCTTTCCTTTAGTAGGATTAACACAATCTTGTTCTTTTGTTGTCATCTGATAGACGTTATCTATATCAACTATGTTGTACTCCTCTTTGACTGGTTCAATATACCTTGCTCCTTCTGATGGATCCAAGGGAACGGTGACTCTCATATTATTGCTTTTACATATCTTTTTCCTCTTATTTAAGTTGATTATATCCATGTTGGAAAATTCCCAATCTAGTCCAAGTAATGTAGGGTAGGGGTTATTGTTATCCACAATTTCTATCACTTCAAAATCAGTAGTAGTACACACCCCTTCAATGCTCATTGTAATGCATAGTAATCTTCCTAGAGGGACAATATTTTATTGATTTTATGTTCTTAGCTAAATAGGTGACCATTGCAACTTTAGTTTATGAATTAACTCCTATTTTTGCTTTGTCGTGACATTAGCTTCAGATCCAAAGTCTAAAATAACTTGTTCCATGTCATATTCTCCTATTTGTGCATTAAGCCTCATTTCCTTTCGAGTTCTCTTATGTCTATGTATGTTGTTAACTTCATGCATTTCACTCCACAGTACTTCTTTAGATGTGCAGGAATTTATCAATTCCTAAAGTCCCTATACAAATTTTTGATCTCGCAACAATTTCATACAAGTTTGAAGAAACTATTTTAATTTATCTACCTTATATGCCGCATCATGTTCCTATATTATCAGATCTTGACTTTGTGTCAAAGATGATACACCGCATGTATTCTTCTGATTCTACTGTGTGCTAGATGTTGAAGCTCCTGCATTCATAAAGCTTCACTTCACTTCCATAAAGAATTTTTTTTTTCCTTTTGAATTTCAAATTCATGGGGTTTTTAGTAGTATTTCTAACCCATGTAGCTTCAACTTCCTTTCTTCCATCTTCTTTATCATTTCCAGTCATAGCTCCACTCCTTATTACAATATAATGCAAGGTTCATCGATCCTTGGTTCCGTAGTCATCATCTTAATGTTCTGTGTTGGTTGTTGAATTTTTTTCATGTAATTTTTCCACAAGTACCGGAAACTCCTCAATTACATGATCATATTATTTTCAATACTTATATTTCTTAGTAGGATTTTGAAAATCTCTTGCAAAGTGACCTACTTGGCCACAGTTGTAACAAATAATCTATCCACGACCTCGACCAGCTCCGCCACCTCGACCAATACCTCAAATTCAGTCTTGATAGCCACCTCCACCACTATACTGTCCATGTTCCTCATGTTTATGTTCTTTAGCTTGCATTATATAGCCATCATTACTTGGCTCCATCATTAATTCATAAGCTCAATAGTTGTTCTCATTATTCCCTGCTGATTTGCAGAGTTTGCAATATAAGTTTCTTTGAGTCTGGACATACTACGACAATAGGTAGCAATCTTTTGTGCTATGTTCACTTCTAGTTTTACATATCTTGCACCATAAGCTAGATCCAACATTCAAAGTATTAGGTGCTCTATTAGCCATGTAATTTATAAAGAGAAGACATTGCTCCTTAGAGTGACCACCTCATTTTCACTTTGTACACCACACTTCTTCGAGAACTTCCTTACTTTTCTTCATATCTTGTATCTGGAAAGTCAAATTTTCTAGTTGAATATGGATCTACTGCATACCTGCATTGGTATCCCCTATAGGTGAAGTTTCTAATTTCATCGCAATTTCTAAAGCTTCAACTTGAGTTTCTATCTTCTATTGTGAGAAAGGAAATATTATATGTGGAAGGAGCGCAACTATGAACCATTATTTATGTTGTTAAAGAGCTATTTGGAAGCTCACCTGATCCAATAATATCTTGAATATTTGGTCAAATTCCCACACAAACTCAGTAGGCTTTTGTTTGATTTATTTTAGTTTTGTGATGCACTATGATTCAGATTTCATCTTCTTAAATTCTTTTACCATCGTTGTTTTAATGTCTGCAAATGATCTGATCTGATTACTTGAATACTTCACGTACCATGTCAGCGTTCTATCTCAGAAGTTGTGACAAGATACTCTTTATTTATATTTTCATCATGTACCTACTTCGTTGTCCATACTACTTCGTATAAAAACCAAAATTGCTCTATATCCTCTAATCTAGTCCCTTTAAAGATAGGTAGCTTAATATCATCGGATATAGTTCTTCTTAGAGGGGGAGGGGGAGGAGATTGGGGAGGGATATTCATAAGGGGAGAGGGATGGGGAATACGGGGGTAAGTGGGGGGGGGCCGCGGGAGGAGGGGGGGCGCGGGGTAGGGGGATGGGGAAACCAAAAATTACCCTAATTACTACTTGATTATGGCTTTGGTGAACTTTCAGATTGGAAGGGTGAATATTGCGAAGTTCCTTGAGGGAAATGTTCTTCACTTTCAAACTCACTTAACAGAGGAGTATAGTTAGTTTCTATAAAAGTATTTAGATCTTTGCCATAAGGTCTCTTCCTAGTGTCTATTCTATATCTCTTTCCACTTTGCGTTGTTCCAGTTTCTTCTTCGAATCTTCTCCCAAACATAAGTAACTAATAATCTGTCTGCATTCATAAAATTCCCTTTCCACACAAAAGCATATTAATCCAAAGTTTTAGAGATTTCAAGAACTTACCTTGTGGTCCTTTGAAAAAAAATTGTTCTACTTCACTATAGGACACAATCGAATCTACCACAAACATAGTAATGAATCCTCCCAATATGTTGCCAATTCAGAAGTCAACAACTCTTGAGATCCTGTTGTCAATGGTCTTGAGTTGTTGTATTAGTTCAAGAGTCCACTCCTTCAATTCGCCCCTTTAAAGGAATCTTTTCTCTCAGTCAACCTTGATATCTAGTCGTATAGCTCCTCCTATAATGAGACAAATAAGATTTCATATCGATCTTCGAAAATATACTTCTCCAACCACCTCCTAGCTGAAAAACAATGGTTTCTATTTTCTTGTTTTGAAAATTCTTATTCCTTCTATTCTACTGAATCTTGAATTTATTTCTTCGGCGGATGCCACATAAAAATCCCTCAAACAAATCCTGGTCCCAACAACGGAACCATTTTTTGGCTTAGGTTGGCTCGACTGAAGTTTGAACTTTACTGTGCACCAACAAAACCCTCAATCACTTGCCCTTTCGGCAACGACCTACAAGCAAGTCGCAGTCTCACCCGAAGTGACTATGGGAGGTTTCAGAAATAGGTTTTTGAAGCCCGAGGAATGTTATCTTGTGGAACTTCTATATTTTATTTATTATTTAATACTTATAAAATACTTCGCATACATAAACTACTTCTCACTTATATAGTACTTCACAGAATTACATTCATCACTTAAACATAACATAAACATCCATAAACTTCACATCACTAAAATAAAGTGGAGATAATAAGAAAGTCAACACATGAGACACAAGTTTTACCATGGTTGTTCCACATCATTTTGTCACATTAGGAAAATGATCATCAAAATTGGATCTCTCACCATCCATCCAAGTTTCATGAAGCACTCCCTTGCAATTCAACAACTTATATACCTTGAATAAAGTGGAATTTCTAGATCTCATGGTACAAAATCCTGTTTTTGATCATCTACACAGATTTTCTGAACATAATGCACACATGTGAAATTTTTCCCACTATAAACTATGCATAACTTTGCACTGTCTTCCACTATAAAGTACACATGTAAATCAATAAAAAGTAAAAATAAAAATTGAGATCTAGAAGCATTGTTGGGAAAATCATTCTCAATCGAAAGCCTTGAGCTCGTGTTTATTTGGGAATAACCTCATTTTTTATGGAACTAATTCCCATTCTTCAAGGAGTCCTCCTCCTTCTTTTAGTGGATCTCATCCTTGGACTAAGGATCTAAAACTACTTCCTTTTGGCCTACTAATCAAGCCATATGTGAGGGAATTTGGGGAGGTTTGCTGAGAGTAAGTTTATGGTGTGGGAATCAGGTTGGAGAGCTTATAATTCTTGGAGAGGATTGAGATCAATGGGAGGATATTCACAACATCAAGGCAAAATTTTGGTAGCTCCTTTATGTTTTTGAAATTAATACAAAGAAGCATTTCTTATCACTTCATTGTTTAATGTATTAATTGATAAATTTCATTGATGATTTATGTTATTTATATTTGTCCATTGGAATGATGTTATTTATATTTTTCTATTGGAATGATGTTTGTTACTAGTCTCCTTGATCACTAGTTTGAATTATTGAATCATTTATGTTGCATATGCCTTTGATCCTTTGTTGTTTCCATGTGTGCAGGTCTAGATTTAAGCATGGAGGAGCTGCACTGAAGCACAAAGGGGGATATTTATCAAGCATGTCGTAATAAGGTATGAATCTCCTTTTCCCACCTTTTTAGCATATGATTCAAGAAAATATAGGTCCAGGGAAGGAATTAGCATGATTGTTTGTTTTTTTCTAGTTTCCTTTTAGGATCTAGGGAGATCGCTCTTGTCAGCAAGAGGGATTTATCTGCCTAACAAATTGGTGACTCCACCTGGGAACGTCCTGTTCTCTTCCATCTTCTTGTTTTTTATTCTCAAACCTTTTTTTGTAGCTTTATCTGAGTCTTGATGACGAGCCTCAATATTGCAGCAAGGATGTTACAACTCCTAGGGCTACCAACTTTATTTTATCAACCCGGGGTTTTGTAAAAACTTGGAGGTGAAAATGCTATATACAAAGCAGATGAAACAGTTTACTCATGTCACTTTTAATCTGGGGTGATGGACCACTAGGGTTTCAAACTAGTCTTCTATTGAATAGAAGGAGTCTGACTACTAATAATGAATGTAAAGCTAGCTCTAATACAGGAAAGTAAGTTCTTGTCTATTGAAGAAATGAAAGTTATTGAAACGAAAAGGCTAGGAAACACCATGAAATAATCTAGCTAGGAAATTATATAAACTACTTGCAAAAGAGAACTAATTTAACCTTCCATCTTATTATCTAGTTATTTAGACTAACTGGACATGGAAATTTATTCTATCACTCCATGATTCATATATGCATGCACTAACTATCTCATTTTGAAGTTGCAGAAAAAGAGTTTTTATTTTCAATTCAGAAATGTAAATGCTAAGTTAAACAATCTGATCTTTGTAGGGGAGAAAGGCATGTAAAAGCTGGTCCAAAATGGAAATGAGAGGCATGGAAGTCACATGGAGGGCCTACCCTATTCTCAGATCATCATTTTACTTAAAACAAGCTAACACAGGCTGCTACAGGGTTTCATGTAGTTACTATATGATGTCCTAGTTTACTACATGATGTCTTGGTTTTCTACAGGAAACTAGATGAAGGCTATAGGAAGGTAGGGAAGGTGAAATGAAGTTTTGGGAATATGTCTGATGGTGGAATAAGGTGTAGGGAAGGTGCAAAATGGCCAAGGCTCAGTCCAACACTTCGAGATGGTTGGATTTTCTCAAGGTGGTTGTCCATGGTGGCTATAAAACATAAATTCGAATTAGGGATTGGTAGGCCTTGACACTAGGTGGGGAAGGCTTAGATGAGGCTAGTGGAATCCGTTCCTCCCTACATATCAACAAATCCCACAACAAAACATGTTATTCTATTCATTTATGCATAACTTCATATAAATATGAAAATTATGAGTTTAATTTGAGAAAACTAATTTATTGATGGCTAATGACTACATATATGAAATGAAATGCCTTCTTAAAATACAACAAACTCAAGAAACAAAATGAAAACTGTAGGTGCTTCCAAGAAATTATAAACAATGATCTTTTCAACAAGGAACACTAAGTTATGCAATGATCAAAAGATAAATATGTTTTTGGGGTTGTGAGAGTGGGGCCCCCAAACCATGAT
The DNA here is from genome assembly GCA_031772625.1 of Pinus tabuliformis. Taxonomy (NCBI): domain Eukaryota; kingdom Viridiplantae; phylum Streptophyta; class Pinopsida; order Pinales; family Pinaceae; genus Pinus; species Pinus tabuliformis. The sequence continues at coordinate 1,001,057,398 of CM062819.1, forward strand.
CGCATGAGGGATATGAGGAAGAGGCCACTGTCCCAAGTTTTTTTGAATTATTATCTTTCACTATTGTACCATTGATCTAGTTCTTCAACTAATGAAATCAAGACTAGACAATCATCCAATTACTTGTAAATTAAACAAAGCAGAAATAACTTTAGCAACTAACTATGATTTTAAACTAAGAATACATGTACGAAAAGAACAACCTTTGCTGCTAGGGTTTGGCCCTAACCCAAGAGCTTCATCCCTCTAAGTCAACTCAGTGCTGGATCAAAGTAAACCCTCTCATTATCATCAAAATATTGAATACAACATAAGATTAATAGTCACAATGTTTTAGCTCTGAATTTCCTCTTGGCTATAGAAAAAAATCGAATCCTAATGAGGCCCATGGACTTCTTATTTATAAAATGTGAATCTACCAATTTCTTCCTAAAAATTAGGGAGACTTGGCTCCCAAACTAGAGAATGACTTATCTTCACTGTCACTGGCTTGGTTGCGAATGAACTTCGTTGGCTTGGTTACTTGTAACCCTGAGCTGATGAGATATGCTGGAGGAATATTCAAATTATTTCAGGAGTTAAGCAGGGAGAAAAATCCCCTATGATCCCTCTTGTTTGTCCACTTCAATTTCCTACACTTAACTTAACCAAAAACAACTCCAATTCCTACAATTAATACATATTAGGCCACATGAAATAACTTCTCACCTTTACCCTTCTCATTAAGAAAACTATAATAAAATATGTAAGCAAATGTGAGAAAAGTTAATTTTAATCAGATGGAGAGTGGCATTAAGACCCATATATTTTACCTATTTATGAGCCTCATCATCACCCCCCCACTAAAGGTGTTGCTCATCCTCTAAGTAACTCAGTCCATGCCCATAACTTTTATAGCTCTTGTGGCCTCTCTGACATCCCAAACCTCTGTTGATGGAGTTTCCTCTTGAGGATAGAACCCTGCATGTTTCTCTATTTCTTCCAACTGCTTTATTTCCTCCTCTTCTTTTCTACCTTCTATTAGACCCAACTAAAAGGGTGTACTAAGTTTCAACCCAATCCAGTTGATTTTTAGTCTCTACATGGTGTTATCACTTAGAATTTTCCTTAGAAGTTATCAAAAGAAGGAAGAAACTGAGGTAACCAAAAACCAATCTTTTAAGTATAGGCTCTAGCCAACCCATGACTCAGAGATGGCTCTCTCTATATAATTTAGCTTTGTTTCTTACGGGATTTTAGGCTAGTTCTTAGAGTTCCTTGGGGTTTTGTTTTTAAATTGAAGGTTGGGTAGTGGAATTCTTAGAGTAGATGGATAGAGCTACGTCTTCAATCCATTGGGCTATGGAGTCAACAAATGGATAGAATAACTGGATCAATTCATTAAAGGGAATGTTCATAGGGTAGGCTAGCAGAGAAAAATGCAAATCTTTAGGCGTAATGGGTGAAGTAATTCTAACCAGGGTGAAAGGGCACTTAAGGATCCTTAGACCAGGATCAGAATGAAGAACATAAGATAATCATGAACAAAGGGCAATTAAGAATCCTTTGCTATAGATCACAAGAAGTCACCTCAACTAAGAAGCAATCAAGAATTCCTTAACTTAGATTTGTGAAGAAAACATACAATAATGCATAAAATTCAAGGCAAAGTGCATTTAAGCAATTTCTAAAATACCATTCCTTGTCATAACATTTAGATTTTAGAGATACATAAAGTTTATGGAGAAAAATTGAAGAAAAACAACATTGAACATGAGAGAATACTTATTTGTATTTCGCTTTACACAAGAATCCTGTAAAATATCTGATCTTTATTCCTTGATACAACAAGCCAATCCAGTCATTGATACAATAGAATTACTGATTTGAGAGAAAAATTCTCTAGAAATGTTTCGGAATCCACACTTCATACTTTGAATTGTGAAGTATATATACAAAAAATTATTACAAAATATCTCAAAATAACTTGGGGATTTATTCTAAGAAATATAAATATCTTCTAGCAAGAAGATAGAGACAACTAATGAATTGTTTCTTGTTGTCCCTTTTATTATGGTTGTGTTGGATTTTACGGTTGGGTGTAGCCCTTCATGCAGGCTTTTTAGTTGTGGAGTTTTATGCTGGATTCTTCTTTACTTTCATCTTTCAACCGGATACTCTTTGACCCTGTAGTGTTGTTTTATCTGTTTCATCATGTTGCCTTCATTTTACTTTGCAATAACTTTTAGCTGTCAATTCATCACAATAATTTAGTCATAGTTTCCCACCATTCTGCATCTGGTAATTTCACATTTATCATCCTCCTGTAAATCTCATCAGCCTCAGCATATTTAGAAAATTTGGCTTGGTGAGAAAAAGATGTTTGATTTCATGTTCAAGGAAGGATAAGTTTTCAAAAGTGTCATATAATACGTTGCCTGTTGGTAGGACTTTAATGGATGAAGAACTGGCTTTCTCCTTAGCCAATTTTCTGAGTCTATCACCATATTCCACCTGTGTCATGAGTTTGTCATTGATGACCATAGGACTGGGTAGGCCTTTCTCCCTCAAAATTTGGAATTTAGCCATGAACCTGTCAATGGCTACCCGCATAATCTGGCACTTTTGTTCCAAATTAAGCATAAGGTTCCTTTTGGAAGGGACCTTCCATATTTCTAAAATGGATTCAGTCCTATCTTCTATATTCAAATCATGGAGCTGATATCTTTTTTTGTTGTTGAGGAAGTGAATGAGTTTATTGGCATCCTTTGGTTTAGCCCCCAATTCTTCCTTTACTTTCAAGATAGCTTCAGTAGCTATATTTACTAGCTCCATTTATTTAAAAATGACTTGAATTGATGGCCAAATATCATTGACAGAGTCAATGATATTGGGCCACAACATTTCTTTAGTTTGTCCAAGTGGATTTTCAAGTGTTAAATCCTTTTCTAGGATTTTTATCCTCTCACCCATTCTCTGGGCCCTTTGCATTTCTTCTTTCTTCTTGAGTTGGGCAAGTTTGCAGTCAGTTTCCAAAATTGCCACCTTTTCCCTTAATCTCTTCATCTCTGTAGCTTGGATGGACATATCTTCCATGGATTTCACAAGTTCTTTTGCTTTGTCTCCTGATGCATTTTCTGTTGTAGTAGGTTCTATTGTTATAGCAATGTTGTTGCAAGTGGAGCTATGGGTGCGAGTGATGCTGCTATTCTAGATGGCACTACTATAGAGACTGCGAGGATGAAATTTGTTGAAGAGGTGGCCACATATGCCTACTTTAATTGGATGAAAGCATCCAATTCCTTTTCAGTTTCTTTTAGTTGGTCATTCAGTTTCAAGTCCAAGTCCACTAGTTCTTCATGCCCCTACTGGGCTTCTAGGACTTCCAGTGTTTGTGGATGATGTAGCTGAGGTATTTTTAGCCGTTTATTCAATGCAGCTATGTCATCATTCTTCTTTTTAATAAGTTGTTATGCATATTTTATATCCTTGGGATCGTATCCCAATTCAATTACTAAGTCCTCTAAGGACTTGATCCTAGTGTCCTTGGCCTATGAGGAGGCCTTTTCCAACTGGAATTGTGCAGATATGTTGTTTAAGGAATTTTGTAGCTGATGATTAGCTATGGCCTTTCCAGTCAAGGTGGAGTATTTTATCTCCCCTACTTGTTTGTGTAGCTCAATCTAGTCTATGGGATGTATATCCCTTGCCAGTACTTCAAAATCTACTTTCTTGAAATATTAGGTTGCTTTTGGCTGCTGGAGAATACGCTTGATGAATGACATCTACAACATTCCCTCTTTAATGTCAAAAGCTTACATTAATCTTGTTTTGTTGGTGGGAGTTAGCTTTAGGTATTGTGCATAGGTCTGGGCCCTAAGCCTCTCATTCTAGCCTTGATCTCTTTGTATCTCTCCTTGATATATCGATCTCTGTCTGTAGGCATTCTAAAGGAAGATACTTTGACACTGTGTTGCCTTACCAACATATGAGTTTGTGATGTGGAAGGATCTGGTACCCCTTCAGATTGGGTGTTGGTCCTGCTCCTATTTCCTTCTATACTAGTGACCTCTGTTGTCTCTTTTGTGTATTCTTGTTCAGAGACAGGATTCACTCTCTGTCTTTTGGCTTGGCTTGTGTCTGCATAAGCTAGTGAAGTTTCTCTTACTGATGTGGTGGCCTCCTCCCTACTTCTTTTTAGGCTATTCTCATTTAGAGGATTCTATATAATTGGAGGGGTATTCATGGTTGTTTCTGGTATGTTTGATTTTTCTAGCCTGCTTGATTGTTCTGGAACCTCTGATTTCTCTGACACCTATAGGAAAGAACCCACATCAAGTTTTTTTTCCAGATCAATGAGAGCATTCTCTATGTCTACTCTGGTTCTATCTTGGTCCACTAGAGTACCTTCCACCCATTCCGATTGGTTGGCGTAGGCTTCAATCTCAGGTATGGGATGGTGAATAAAAGGTCTTAGCCTGACCTTTTGCCTCTTCTTGGTGATGAATTCCAAAGGGTCATATCTCCAAACAAAACTTCTTTGGAATCCCATGCTTTGTAATATTGCATCTGCTTCATGGTTTGCTTCCCTAGATCTACATATGAAGGGACCTAGTTGGTCTTTTATTTTGAAGTTGGCCTTCTTCTTGGCATTGGAATTTTTTATCTCATCTACATTGATAATTTGCCTATAGTATTCTAATGCAAACAACCTCATTAGGAGGTAGTTTGGTAGTTTGTATGGTGCCAGCATGCAACCATAAATTCTGATTTCAATGTGGTTTTGGTAGAAGTACCATTCACCCACTTTAGTTTGTTTAGACAATTGAAGGATCCTTTTTATGTCTGCGCTGATTCTTGGAGGAGGGCTTCCTATCAACATTTTCATGACTAGGTGCACAAATAAGTCAATGAAGTCTGAATAAGAGTATGGAGAACCAAACCGATGGACCAATGGGGTCCAAAAAATGAATGACCTAGGTTGAACCCTTGTGTCAAGTTTTTGAGGAGTGAATGGGAACTTATCTGACTGATAATATAAGAAAAGATGGTAAAAAATAGAGGAGTATTTGAAAACCCTTTCATTTCCCAATCTTGTGAACTGCTCATGCATTCTGTTAGCTCTGAATGTGGAAAAGTCATAAATGGTGGCAAGAGGTTGTCCTGGGGTATAGATAGACATGAAAGCCAAGATAATTTCATCAATGTACTCACTTGTGGAGTAACCCAAAATACAAGATATCATGGCTACAATGTTTCAGGCCCATGGGGAAAATATAGTAGCTACATATGGAGGGGGGTCTTTAGCGATGTGCTTTTCTCCTATGATGAAGGTTTGTAACATCTCAGCCAATTTTGCAGTGGTAATCTTGGGAAATAGGTCTAATAAGATTCCAATTGAGAGAGGAGTTAGGTTTTGTCCAAGCTGGAGTTGTAACATTTCATTTATTAACTCTGCAGTGATGGTGAAAGGTATGGTTTGGTTAGGGAACATGACTACTCTTTGGCTTGGAATGTAGTTGGCATGATAATAATGTACGAATTATGGGAAAATGTGGACTTGGGGGAATTGGTACTTGGGAAAATTGGACTCCCAAAGGCCAATTTCATCAGCATGGTTTAGGAACCTGTCCCTACATTGGCAATGCATTTTGATCAGGAGCTCTACAACAGTGGTATCTTTTATCTGGAAGTCTCTGTCAGCCAAGGGAAGGTGGTCCAAGTCCAAATGAGGTGTATAGATGGGTCCCACATCCATAGCAATTGGGGTAGCCATTCTCAATTCTTTTGGATTTGAGTATGGGTAATTTGTAGTTTTTAGGGAAATGATGTTCAGCAAGGAGTAGGCTTGAGAAATTGAGTATTTTTAATTAATTTTTTTAACTCAATTAAAAACACTTAGCAACTGGTTACTTTGAAATTGACAGGGTGTTTGGCGAATTCTAGTTTAAATACCTGGAAGTGGGGTGAATTGGCTCTAAGTAGGGTGGCTGGAGACTACAAGTGGTCGAAGGGGCTTGGTATAGGCTGCAAGGTTTACTAGGTTGTCTACAGCGCCTATAGAGTTAAATTGTAAGTGGGTTGATGGCTTCAACATTTGCAGTTGTCGTGCACGCATACAAAGGCTTGTAGATGAAAATTAAGTGAAAACAACTAATTTTGGGGCTTTTAACTTTTATAGGCGAAAAGTTATTTTTAGCAGGAACGGGGTGAACGATGGTTGATTTGTTGCATAGCGAGAGGGCAATAAGCGGTTCATTTCGCACCGCTTTTGGGCGCTTGGTGGTATCTGGGAAGGGTCGCCCGATTCCACTCATCAAATGACATGTAGCATTGGGGGCCAGGGGGAAAAGCACTTTATCAGATGGGTAAAGGATGGACATCTAGTTGGCCCGATATGGATGAGCCGTCAGATGAAGAGGGGGATGATCACATGGTGATCGGGAGGAGAAACTGCATGGAGGCTAGTGGGGGGTCCGACAGGAACTTAATTAAAGAGGTATCAGGTTTTAATAATGACTTAATGCGGGATTATGCCATTGGGGTAGTTGACGAAGGATTAAAGGGGGATTTATTAACTTGATCATAGATCGGCTAGTTAAAGGTTTTGGTTGGGTTTAGGCAAAAATCATAGTTTATAATCAAACTAGGGTGTTGGGTTAGTTTATACATAGGAGTTAAATATATATGGGAAATTGGGTTTTTATTGGGATTTAATATAATAAAGTTAGTAATTAATAAAAAAAATTGGCAGAAAAGGGAAAAACACCAAACAAAATGCTTTTTTGTGAATTAGTTGTTTTTCACATATTTACATTAATACTTAGGGTAAAGCATTTTTGTGGGTTTTTGGCATGAAAAGTGTTTTATATGGGGGGAAATTGCTTTTCCTAGGCAAAAAGTGTTTTAACCTTAGGCAAAGGGGTATTATTAGGAAAATGAATGAACTGAAGGGGGGATGAACTTTTATGAGGGGAATTTAGTACTTGATATCCATAAATCATTGAGCTAATGGTCCAGTCCCTCCAAAAGTTAGAGAAATGATCTGAGCCTCTTTGACTTAAAGGTTTTAAGTATTTTGAACTTTATTATGGGAAATTAGTTAAGTAAATAGGTGAAATGAATGGGGGAAGTTAATTAATTGACTCTGAAATCCATTTGCATGCTTGATTTTCCATTCATATTTGGAACCTATGATGAAATATGATAAATATGCTTTTTGTCTAATCAATCATCATACTTCTGCAACCTTTCTTCTACTTATTCATCTACTTATCCTACCATTTTTTCTTCACTTTATTAGGGTGCATTTAAGCCAACAAACCCTTATCAATATTTTCTTTTCTTTACATAGAAAAATATCTAAATCTAACCTTTTATCATCCAGGGGCTCAGATTAAACATTTGAGCTCCTTTGATTTACTCTACCTATCTAATTATCTACCAAGATTACACTGTTTTCTCATATTTTATTCTCTATCTATAAACATAAAATTGAAAACATGGAATAGCCAAGTTTAAACATTTTGACTATCTTGGATTGTGGCAAGGATTACAAGCTGCACACAATCATTTATTATGCACAAAAAGTAAATAGTAGTGGCATTTTGACTTGCTCACTTTCATGGTCTTTTTTTCTTTGGGTTTTATCTATTTTCATTTTTTTTTGGACCTTTTCATTCTTTTTGTCCTTTGATTATTCTTTCAGGACATACCCTCTTTACATTTTTTAAATTTTTATAATATGGAAAACATTTACAAAAAGAAAAGGTATGTACAATATTACAAGGCTTATTCTCATTCATTCAAAATTATGACTCCTATTGGTATAGGAACCTAACAATGGCTCCTCTTGGGGATGGAATTTCCTGGTGAAATGTCAAGAACTTTGTAGATCAGTAGCCCTCTGAATTGCTGTTGATATTACCTTGCAACCTTTTCCCTTTATGTTTCAGCATTATTACTATTTATGATAGTAAATCCTTTGAAGCTTAGGGCCTTCTCTCCGGGCTTCAACTTCAAAAAATCACCATCCAATCAACTTTAGGCATTTTTGGAGAATGAAATATGTACAATGGTAAAAAAAAATCAGTAGTTAGGTTCAATATAGTGTTTAAGCATTTGACCATTTACTGGTCCACCTTTTGCTTCTATACCATCCATTTCTCTGAGGAAGAAAGCATTATTGCCTCTGAAAGCATAAATGATATATGGGCCAAGTTTCCATAGGAAATCAAATTTCCCACGTTTACCTTTATGTTTCCTCCTTGAGTCCCACTCCAAGACTTTGTCACCAAGGTAAAAATCTTCAGCCTTGGTTCTCTTATAAAAAATATTCTTAATCCATTCCTGCACAACTTGAGACCTTATATAAACTTCCTCCCTGTTTTGTTGAAGGTGAATGGTTTGGTTGATTCTCCTTTGGATACTATTTGGTTCAACCTGCAACTCTTGAAGCAACTTCATTACTAGTGTTCCTAAGGAAGATGGAAAAACTACTTCCATTCCATAAACTAGCTGGTAGGGAGAGGTACAATTGATTTCTTTATAGTTAGCCTATCTGCCCATAAGGCATTTAGCAGCTTCCTATTCCATGTTTTCTTATTATCCTCTAACAACGTTTTGATGATATTTACTAGACTTTTATTTGAGGATTTTGCTAGTCCATTTCCTTGAGGGTAATAGTCTATGGAATGGCCTAGGGTTATATGATACTTATTGTAGAAATATATCATTCTTCTAAATTTGAAAGCTGCTGCATTATCAGTGATGATCTTAGTTGGACATCCAAATATTGAAAGAATGTTGGTCTCTATGAAGTTTATGATAAAAGTGTCAGTGGCTTGCCTTGAAGGTATGGCCTCTATCCATTTCGTGAAATAGTCTGTGGTAGTGAGGATCCATTTGTGTTGGGCAGAGGAAGGTGGGTGAATCTCACCAATGAAGTCTAACCCCCATTGTTGAATCTTCAGTAGAGATTGGTTTTATGGGTAAAGGTAGAAGATTTTTCTTTCCCTCAAAAATTTGACATTTGTGACAGGAGGTCACATGTTTCTTGACATCGGAAAACAAGGTTGGCCAGTAAAAACCATCTATAAGAATTTTATCAGTAGTGTTCTTCCAGTAAAGGTTTCCTCCACAATCACCTACATGAAATTCTTGTAACACTTTGTCAAATTCTTCTTTCAATAAGTAGTTGAGAAGAATACCCTCATGATTCCTCCAAAACAAACCATTATCTAATATACAAAACTTTAAGGATTTAATCTTAAAATCCTACTTTTGGTCCTAGATAATTCAAGAGGAGCTTGTAAATTTAATAAAAACATATATGATATCAGCATACCATGGTGATTCAATAAAGGCCTGACCAATTGGTGGGGTCGCCATTTCCTCTCCATTATCTATTTCTGCAATAAAATTTATATCTAAGGCCTGATAGTTGAATTTAGCCATGAGCTTGGGTAAACCTTGGCCTTTGATCAACTTGGTTGGTTTGATTTCTATATCATACTCTAAAATAGTAGAAATCTACTTTCCTCTCTTCCCATCTGAACCTTCCTGAGTTAGGATGTCCTTGACAATTGAATTAGGGACATAGGCTACTATATGAGAATATAAAATATATACCCTGAAATCCTTAATAGATTTGACCAAAGCAAAGGCTTGTTTTTCCATTATGTTGTATTTTAAGGGGCATCCCTCAAGGCTTTTCTAAAGAAGGCGATAGGCTGTTCATAACCCTGATCATTTTTCTGCAGTAAGACTGAAGCAATTGTGTGTTCAGAGGCAAAGGAAAACAAAATGAAATCCCTGTCAAATTTTGGACTGATCAGAACTGGTGTTTTAGTTAAGTTTATTTTAACGTCTTCAAAGGATTTCTTAGCCTCAGCAGTCCATTTTATGGTCGAATATTTCTTCAACATATTGTTCAGTGATCTAATTAATTCTACTAAATTACAAATAAATCTCCTAAGAATGTTAATTTTCCCTAAAAAGGCTTGTAATTCCCTAATGTTCCTAGGATGTTATATCTGTAAGATGGCTTCTATTCTTGCAGGATATATTCGGATACCATCTTTTGAAATTATATGACATAGTAAATTTCCTTCTTCTAGCCCAAATAAAGACTTCTTAGGGTTCAAAGAAATTCCATACCTTTTGCATTTAAGAAAAACTTGCCTTAGATGATCCAGATGTTGGTTGTCAGATCTTGAAAATATAGTAATGCCATCCAGGTATACTACTAGGAAATCATGGATTTCTTTAGCAAAGGTTATATCCATAGCTCTTTGGAAAGTGGCTTCTGCATTCATTAGTCCGAAAGGCATTTTCACATATATGAATGTGCCCCAAGGAGTAGTAAAGGTCGTTTAGGCTTGGTCATCAGAATGAGCTAAAATCTTATTGTAACCAGAAAACCCATCCAATAATGAGATTCTGGTTGCTCCAACTACCCTTTGTAAAATATGATCCATTTTAGGGAGAGGGTAATTGTATTTAAGTGAAACTTTATTAAGGTTTTTGAGATCTACAGAGAGTTTGATCTCACTAGTTTTCTTCCTTGTTGGCACCAAATTTGAAACCAATCAGAAAATCTGATTGGTGTTATTATCTTGGCATCATACATTCTCTGGATTTATTTTTCAATTGAAGGTAATAGGATAGGATTCATCCTTCTAATTTTTTGTCTGAAAGGCTTCTGATTTTCTTTTATAGGGATTATGTGTTGTATGCTATTGGTGTCATAGGACTTGAGGTCCTCATAACGCCAGGCAAAGACATCTTGAATTTCTTTTAATATTTCGATGTATTTCTCTTTTTCCATGGGAGGTAATGATTTAGAGAGTTTGATCAATTTTGGATTATAATCAGTGCCTAAATTACATTCCTCTATATTAGATTTCAAAGGTTCCATTTTGGGTTTTGTAGGAACATCATTAGAATCAAAAAAATATTCCGAAGGGGTTAATCGTTTGGGTAAGAAATTGTCTCTGAGATTGATTACTTCAGTGTCTTCGTTAATTATCTCCTTAATCTCAACTTGTTCTAGGTTTTCTACATCTGATTTAGCAAATTTAGTAGGATGACACCTATCTACTTCTTTTCCTTCTATCTAATTTAGTTCTATCTCATTTTTAAAGTCAGGATCTATTGAAATGTCAATATCTATATTACTATTTACAAATTCTTTTTCTGCAATTAAAAAATTGTTTATCTGCTTGTCATCAGTAAATATTTGCCAGTTCTTCAAATTATCAGGAATTGCAGGCTTGTGCCTAACCTCAATAGTGTATTGGTAGGTAGGTTGAAAGGGTAACTTACAAGTGTTGTCAAACATTGCTAAACTATGAACCTGTATATTATGTTTTCTAGGAATTACAACAAGCTTGGTTTCTAAGAAAGTGTTTAGTATTTCTACAATGTTTCCTCTATAACAACTTAATCTAGGGTCCTTGGTCATATATATAGTGTCAATTTGTTTTATAACTAATTCAGAGTCTCCCATGACAGAGACTCTTTTGGCTCCTAGGTTCCTAACTAATTTAAGACCTAGAATTAGTGCTTCATACTTTGCCATATTGTTAGTGCATTTAAAATTTAACCTGTAAGCATGGCCTTCTGAGTGATTGTTCTTCAGATTGTATATCCATACTCCTACTCCTGCCCCAAACATATTTACTAATCCATCAAATTAAAGATGCCATAATATTTCATGTTCATAATTTTCATCATCTGTTGCAACCATCTTTTCCTTAATTTCACTGTCTCATTTAATGAAAATTTCTAAAGTTTGGATAGTTTCCTTTTGAATAGAAACTGCAATTTCTTTTGGTTCTACATCATCACTACCTAAAAGAGTTTCCTTTGTTTGATCAACATTATACAAAATAAAATAATAAATGTTTGAATGTATAGAGTAGATAAGAAAGTTTTGAGGCTGCTCCTGGCTACTTACTATGTATTTCATTAAGGTTTCTCAGTACAACTTCTTGGGTTGTCCAAACACAAAAATTGTTGCATATGACATATTAAATTGTAGAGACCCCTGAAGTTTGGCTCCCTATGATCTTGATAACAATATGTCATATTTTGGTGGGATGTTAGCAACCCAATATCCATCAGAAAGCTTTTAGCAAGATATTGAACTAAGGTAACACGCAAATCTTTAATCAATCCTAGACACTTCACTTGGGTTGAGTCAAATGAGAATAAGTCCTTGTAGGGTCTTGTAATGTCTAGGTTTAATTTCTCCATTACTTATTTGGGCATTAAATTGTGTGAGGCATCAGAATCTAACATAGCATTGTGTAGGATTTTATCATGAATGCCAAGGCTAATATAGAAAGGTGGTATTCCCCCTTCTAGTGGTTTTCCATTGATATCTGGACCAAAAATCAGTTATGGATGGTCATCAAACAGGTTGACCAAATCCTCATTTTTAGAAATGTTCAGGGTCTAGTTTATTTCTATTTTGTATGCTTCATTCTTGATTAGTTCTATTAAAGGAACTGAAATCTTTAGTTTGGCTATCTCTGCTCCTAAATTAAAAGGCAACGAGGCTTTTTTTGTTTTAGGATTTGGAGTCTTCACAGGAGGGATTTATGTGGGATGGCCATCCTTTTCTTTATTGGGGACCCCTTTTTGTGGGTTTTCAAACCCAGTGTTTCGAGGTGTGTCCACTGGTTTTTTAGGGGATATTGAGGTAGAGGGTTGATCATCAGAAGGTTGATTGGGGGTTATATCTATAATAGTGGGGGCATAAGGATTCTGGTTTTGTCTGGGGAGAATCTGGAGGATTTTATAAACTAGGGCTTCTTTGGTTTTATTAGGTTGATTTGGCATTGTTTTCTTGGTTTGATCAAGGATATCAGAGTTCTTGTTGCTCCTTAGATTTTATTGTTTATGTACTTCGAAGATGGCAGAATCATATCCTTGTTTATAATCGAATGACTCTCCAGACTGGATTTGCAATTACTGCAGCATATGCATTTCTTGCTCATCTTGGGTTAGGAATACATTATCTTCATCATCTAATCCCATCAGATTAATTTGTGTATCTTCTTCTGGTCCTTCAATCTGGGATACTTCTCCATAGTTTTCTTGAAAAGGAGGCCTAATAGTCTGATCAAGTCCATTTTTCCTGTATTTTGGTTTTGATTTTGGTTTTTCCTAATGTTTGGGTTTCTAATTGGAGGGGCCTGTTGGTTATCCCATTGAGGTTTCCTCTCCATGTTTTCTATTCTATCCATTAACTTTTCCATGCCTTTAGATAAGTTATCTATCTTAATATCATAGGAAGAAGGTTCATCTTTAGCATTTCCTCTCCTTTCATTCCTAACTCTAGCTCTTTTAGCTAATAAATTAGCCTCTGTGCTTATAGCTACACGTTGCATATCTTCTAGGGTTGGGGGGTTCCTTTCCCTGAGTTGGAATGCCATGTCTATGTCAAAACCATTAGGGAATTTTATTAAGGCCAAGCTAAGTGGGGGTTTAAGGTTTATAGGGATGGAATTATATATATTGTTAAATCTAGTACAGTAATCTTGGATAGTTTCATTAGGTCCTCTCCTAATATTTTCATACTCAGAAAGGATCTATAAAGGATTCCTTTTCTTTTCCCATCTGTTCAAAAATTGCTGATGAAATACTTCTAAACTATCGATACTATTATCAGGTAAAGATCTAAACCATTTCCTCACATCACCAGCTAGAGTATGAGCAAACAATCTCATTTGAACATCTACAATATCATTTCATGTCGCTCAAAGTAATCTGTCATCTTATTAACATGGTGCTGTGTAGTATAGTGACCTATACCATCAAATTGGACAATTTTTCTCTGATAGTCTGTTGGCATGGGGCCAAGTGGGGCTTGTAACACAAGAGGAGCATATCTATTGGCCATCGTTCTAAGTTGGGAGGGGTTAAGATGTGGTGTTGAGGTACTAGGGGGTGGGATAGCAGTGGATGGAGAACTAAGAGTAGTAGGTGATTGATGAGTAAAGGTAGGTTGGTGAGGAAGTGAAGGTATAAATGGAGGTGGGGAACTAACTTAAGAGGTTGAGGGGAATAAGGGTGAACTAAGAGTAGTGGATATTGGTTCAGAAAGCTTTGGGATCCTAGAAGTAGTAAGAGATGACTGAGGGGAATTTAGAATATATTCATCAATTGACTGATTGGCCTTTTGGACTTCGAGGTTTGCAATAAAATCTGGATCTATAATAATTTCATCAAGTGCATTTTCATACCTTGTTCTAAATAGGGAAATATCAAATGGCACATCAAAGGGAAGGTCTTCTAAAAACAACCACTCATCAGGACATGAATATGCTTTTATTAAAGGTGTTTGAATAACTGAACTTTCTTCTCTTTTGGATTTTCTTGAAATCAGGTTAGGATTATCAAACACTGGGGCAGGGTTTGGATCTCGATTAGCCCTAGCATATTGAGTTCTTCTTGAAGCTAGAATTTCAAGCTTTTCCAATTACTTTCTTTTTGTGAGATTTTGTAAATAACTTCTAATAAATGTTTTAAGAGGCTTCAAATAGAGATTTCAAATTTTCTTAAAGATTTATTAAAACTAAGCATAAAGCTTTAGAACCTAAGAGTGAGAAATGTACTTTTGTTGGATATTCTGAAGATGTAAAAGGTTATAGACTTATTCCATTTAAGTCCAAAAATGTTATCATTAGAAGAGATGTAAAATTTGATGAAAATAAATCGGCCTGCGAGCCTAGTCCGGCGGATGTGCCACCTCTTCCTATCTCTTCTATCTTTGAAAACATTTCTTCTTCTGATGATGAAAGCGAGGATGATAATCCTCCCCCACCTTCTCAGGATCCTCAACTTCCAAGATGGGTCCGTGCTACTCGGGATGCAGCAGGTGATCTTGCCGGTGATCCTACAGATCAGCATCGTACACGTTCTCAGTTTGAAAGAGCCTCTTCTTTACTGGCTCAAGCTCCAGTAAATCATGATCCTGACACTTTTGCAGAAGCTTCAGGCCATCCACATTGGGAAGCAGCTATGAATGAAGAATATCATTCGTTGATGACAAATGATACATGGGATCTTGTTCCTCTACCAAAGGGACGCAAACTTGTTAGATGCAAATGGGTTTACAGAACCAAGTATGGACCAGATGGGAAAGTTGATAAACATAAGGCTCGTCTAGTTGCTAAGGGCTTTTCACAGGTTGAAGGCATTGACTACACTGAAACCTTCTCTCCAGTTGCCAAAATGAACTCTATCCGCCTTGTTCTTTCCCTTGCTGCCTCTTTAAAATGGGAAGTCCATCAAATGGATGTTAAATCTGCCTTCTTGCATGGGGACTTGCAGGAAGAAATCTATATGGAACAACCCATTGGCTTCATACAAACAGACTCCAGCCTCGTTTGTTAGGATATTCCGACACATAGGATATAGTTAAGTTCAACTTGGTCTAGCATAGAGTTAGGTTAGAGTTAGGTAAAGTGTGTTTCTTTACCGTTGTACATTTTGTAACTTACAATCCGACGGTCACGATATGTAGTGATCCGACGGTTCACTCTCACCTCGGTATTACCGACACTTGATCCGTGGCTTGACACCCGATTGGTCCATGAGTTCTATTTAAAGCGCATGGAGGGTCATTGTTCGGGTAATCCGTGCATGAGAGAAGCTTATGTAAATTTTCATTCTTTGATTAATAAATTGTCTGTACCCACGTTGGGACAGGCCATGGACTGTTTCCCTCCTTGCACTCTGAGGGTTTTAACCACGTCAAAAATACTGGTGTATTGATTTGAGATCTGGTTGTGAGCGGTGTCCTTTTGGTATTCTTTCTGAGGAACTTACCCTGTAAATTCCTACATGGTATCAGAGCTATTTAAGGGCCGCGCCCGTTGGTGATCCAAATCTGAAGCCGGTAGAACTGCATGCGGCTGTCGTTTCCTAGATCTGCTGTTTCTGACTGCTTTCGGGCCGAGAGGACTGCTCTGTTGCGTTCGGAGCATCTGTTTCAGTGAGGAACCCCTTTCGTTTCACGCGAAAAGGTTTCCGGTAGCCCTAGCTGCGTCATTTTTCAGATCGGGAGGTATACAGTGTTTTTTTTTGCAGTTTACTGTCATTTTCTCTCTGCTTATTTCGGTTTCGGTTTATTTAGCCTTTTTTTTTTCCCGGATCTATACCTTTCATTTCTGCGTATGCTCTTTGCCCTGCGACTCTGTGCGATCTGGGCAAATCAGAAACAGAAAGAAAGGATTTTTCTCATGCGTATGCTCTTTTCCCTGCACCTTAGTGTGATCTTGGAAAATCAGAAACATTGAGAAAAATATTTAGTTTTTCGGTTAAAAGCTAACTTTGAGATTTTTTTTAAAAGAATTCTAGTTTTTTGGCTAAAGCTAACTTTGAGCCGTAAGGTTCGTTTTTCTTTGCATATTCGTGTTGGGTTTTGTGTTTTGTGTTTTGTAGGGGAAAAGAGCCTTCCCAAGGCAAGCACGCAAATCGAGGCCCCCCCCCCCCCCCCTCTCTCTCTCTCTCTCTCTCTCTCTCTCTCTCTCTCTCAAATATTTTGTATAGATCAATCGGTTCAAAGACTTTTTAAGAGAGTAGAGGTCTTGGGTTCAAGTCTCCATTTTGTGGGGGCGGATTTTTTTTCATTCCCGCACATTCGCGCACTTTGCCGGCAACGTCAACAATTTTTTTTTTCAAAAAGCCATATCTTCTTCATCCGGAAGCCTTTTTCAGAGCCGTTTTTTTTAAAACCGCCTATTTTTTCGAGATCTATCCATTGGACCACTTACTTTCAGCATCTTCAGCTTCAGTTTGTTTTCAAAAATGGAAAGTCCATGCCAAGTCATTCTTGACAGCACTAACTACTTCCAATGGGTAGCCTACATGGGAGATTTACTTAGAAGTAAAGGTCTCTTCAGAATAGCCACAGACCAAGAGAAGAAACCCAAAGATGAAGACAAGGCCGAAAAATGGGAAAATAGACAAGATCAAGCACGTGGTTTGATAGGAATGTCTGTTTCTCCTGATCTTAGATTCCACATTGCAGAAATTGAAACTCCTCATGAAGCATTAGAAAAACTTGCTAAAGTTTTTGGGATTAAAAATGAAATTAGAGCCCATCAACTTGAGAATGAGTTGCTTACTTTGGATCCTAATAATTTTTCTTGCATTGAAGATTTCTTGTCCAAATTCAAGACCCTTAGATATCTCTTGGAAGGTGTTAAAGTTAAGAAAGAAGATGATAACCTTATTTATTCCATCCTTACTAAGTTGGGACCAGCCTACTCTGTATTTGTTTCCACTTTCCATTCTACAAGGGAAGCTTTCATTTGTCAAGGCAAAGACTACAAACCCCCTTCCTTTGACTCCTTTTGTGATTCCTTAATAAGAGAACAAGAAAAACTCTTACACCTTGGTCTTCTTAATCTTGGAAACTCTTCCTCGAAAGCGTTAGCCGCCCAGCAGCAACCAAATTCAAAGAATCCTAAGAAGTCTTATCCTCAAAGGAATGGTCCTAAACCAACTCAGCCTCAAGATGAAAGATCATTTCAGCACAATAAAAACAAATGGAAGAGGACTGACAGACATTGTAACTTTTGTAATCGAGATGGCCACTTAGAATCTAAATGCTTTAAGAAGATGGAAGCCTTGGAAGCCGCAATGAAGAAACATAACATCCATCTGGAGCCTACTTCAACTTCAACTTCCGGAACGGCACTTTCTGCATGTCATCGTCAATCATCTCAGTCTGGTTATGCATTAAATGTATCTTCTTCTTCTTCTCATTCTCATGAGTGGCTCATTGATTCTGGAGCCTCTTGTCACATGGCCAAAAACCAAGCCATGTTTTCTTCTTTAAATGATTGTAACACCAAAAATATATATGTTGGTGATGATAGATCTCTTAATGTTGTAGGGACTGGAACTGTTCATCTAGACAATGGTCAGTTCAATGATGTATTATGTGTTCCAAACTTATCCTGCAACCTTCTATCTGTCTATCAGATAACTCATTCAGGTGAAGGTAAAATTGTTGAATTTTCACCTCATGATGTTGTAATCAAGGATCTAAAAGATCCTAAACAGATTCTAGCTACTGGTCTTGCTGATGATTCCAAAAGGTTGTATAAGTTTCACAACTTTGGGTCATCCCATCTTCCCTCAGTGTTTGTTGCTCATAATGATGAAGTGAGCAAACTTTGGCATGAGCGGTTTGGTCACTTAAACTATCGCTCCCTTCAGCATCTATGTAAAGAAAATATGGTGACAGGTCTTCCTATGGTATCTTGCAAAGATGGTGTTTGTTCCGGATGTGTACTCGGAAAACATCATCGGGACAGTTTTGACAAACGTGCCTCTTGGCACGCCTCAGCCCCTTTACAGCTTGTGCACAGTGATTTATGTGGTCCTCTTCCTGTTGCTTCATTCTCTGGCTGCAAGTACTTCTTAACTTTCATTGATGATTTCTCTAGACGCACTTGGGTATACTTCTTAAAACTCAAGAGCGAAGTATTTAGCACTTTTTTGGCCTTCAAAGCATTTGTTGAAAAACAATCTGGACATCAAATTCTTAAGCTAAGAACTGATAATGGTGGAGAATATGTTAAAAACGCATTCATCAACTTTTGCACCGAAAATGGAATTCAAATGCAACATACTGTTCCATACACTCCACAACAAAATGGTGTAGCTGAAAGGAAAAATCGCACCTTAAAGGAAATGGCTAATTGTATGCTGCAATCTAAAGGACTCAGTCTTAGTTTTTGGGCCGAAGCAATTAATTGTGCAAATTATATAATCAATCGCACTCCTACTAAGGTTCTAGAGAATATCACTCCAGAAGAAGCTTGGAGTTCCATTAAACCAGATGTAAGTCACTTTCGTGTGTTTGGAAGTGAAGCATGGGCCCATATTCCAGATGAAAAGCATAAAGCTTTAGAACCTAAGAGTGAGAAATGTACTTTTGTTGGATATTCTGAAGATGTAAAAGGTTATAGACTTATTCCATTTAAGTCCAAAAATGTTATCATTAGAAGAGATGTAAAATTTGATGAAAATAAATCGGCCTGCGAGCCTAGTCCGGCGGATGTGCCACCTCTTCCTATCTCTTCTATCTTTGAAAACATTTCTTCTTCTGATGATGAAAGCGAGGATGATAATCCTCCCCCACCTTCTCAGGATCCTCAACTTCCAAGATGGGTCCGTGCTACTCGGGATGCAGCAGGTGATCTTGCCGGTGATCCTACAGATCAGCGTCGTACACGTTCTCAGTTTGAAAGAGCCTCTTCTTTACTGGCTCAAGCTCCAGTAAATCATGATCCTAACACTTTTGCAGAAGCTTCAGGCCATCCACATTGGGAAGCAGCTATGAATGAAGAATATCATTCGTTGATGACAAATGATACATGGGATCTTGTTCCTCTACCAAAGGGACGCAAACTTGTTAGATGCAAATGGGTTTACAGAACCAAGTATGGACCAGATGGGAAAGTTGATAAACATAAGGCTCGTCTAGTTGCTAAGGGCTTTTCACAGGTTGAAGGCATTGACTACACTGAAACCTTCTCTCCAGTTGCCAAAATGAACTCTATCCGCCTTGTTCTTTCCCTTGCTGCCTCTTTAAAATGGGAAGTCCATCAAATGGATGTTAAATCTGCCTTCTTGCATGGGGACTTGCAGGAAGAAATCTATATGGAACAACCCATTGGCTTCATACAAATAGACTCCAGCCTCGTTTGTCGACTTAAGAAATCCCTTTATGGCCTCAAACAAGCTCCTCGGGCTTGGTATGCCAAAATGGATAGCTTTCTTTTAGAATCTGGCTTTTCTAGGTGTCATTCTGACAATACTGTCTACACCAAGAAAGTGGGCAACTCTCTTATCATCCTTGTTCTTTATGTTGATGATCTTATTCTTACTGGTAGTGATCCCAACCTTATAAACCATGTGAAGTCCAGCCTTAAAAAGAAATTTGAAATGACAGACTTAGGACACTTACACTATTTTCTCGGTCTTCAAGTCTTGCAATCCCAAGAAGGTATTTTCCTTTCCCAGTCCAAGTATGCTTGTGATATTCTTCGTCATTTTCACATGGAAGACTGTAAGCCAGCCCCTTCTCCCTTTCAGTCTGGAGTCAAACTTTCAGTCTCTTGTACTTCTCCTGAAGTTGATGCTACCTATATACCGTCAACTTGTCGGAAAACTCTTGTATTTAACCCATACTCGTCCTGATCTTTCCTTTGCTGTTGGCCTTGTTGCTCGTTTTATGCAAAACCCCCGTGAAAGTCATTGGAAAGCAGCTAAAAGAATACTTCGTTATGTTCGAGGTACAGTACAGTTTGGGATTCATTACAGTGCCAAAGCAGCTCCTCTGTTAGTTGGTTTCACTGATTCTGATTGGGCTGGTGACCTTGATGATCGGAAGTCTACTGCCGGTTATGTCTTCACTCTTGGTTCAGGACCTATTACATGGGCTTGTAAGAAACAGGCTGCCATTTCTCTTTCGTCAGCAGAAGCAGAGTATCGTGGTGCAGTGGAAGCTAGTAAGGAAGCCTTGTGGCTTCGTCAGATCCTATCCGAATTTGGCTTTGAGCAGCAGCATCCAACCACACTTTGGTGTGATAATCAAAGTGCCATTCAGCTATGCAAAGATCCAGTCCAGCATCAGCGCAGCAAACACATTGAACTACACATGCACTTCATCAGAAAGCTCATTCATGACCATGTTCTTGAAGTGCAATATTGTCCAACGGATGATCAGGTTGCAGACATCTTCACAAAGGCTCTCACAGAGGCGAAGTTCACTAAACTTCGATATATGCTTGGAGTTCAGGAAGTTGTCACTAAGGGGGGATAGGCTCTAGTGCCTCCTTCCTTCTCCTATTGTGTCATATTTGTAAATCCTTCAATCCTATCCCAAGTTGTTCTTAAGGGGGGATGTTAGGATATTCCGACACATAGGATATAGTTAAGTTCAACTTGGTCTAGCATAGAGTTAGGTTAGAGTTAGGTAAAGTGTGTTTCTTTACCGTTGTACATTTTGTAACTTACAATCCGACGGTCACAATATGTAGTGATCCGACGGTTCACTCTCACCTCAGTATTACCGACACTTGATCCGTGGCTTGACACCCGATTGGTCCATGAGTTCTATTTAAAGCGCATGGAGGGTCATTGTTCGGGTAATCCGTGCATGAGAGAAGCTTATGTAAATTTTCATTCTTTGATTAATAAATTGTCTGTACCCACGTTGGGACAGGCCGTGGACTGTTTCCCTCCTTGCACTCTGAGGGTTTTAACCACGTCAAAAATACTGGTGTATTGATTTGAGATCTGGTTGTGAGCGGTGTCCTTTTGGTATTCTTTCTGAGGAACTTACCCTGTAAATTCCTACAGTATGGTTGCCATTATGTTATCACTCAGAATTTTCCTTAGAAGTTATCAGAAGAAGGGAGAAACTGAGGTAACCACAAACCAATCTTTTAAGTATACACTCTAGCCAACCTATGACTTAGAGAGCGCTCTCTCTATATAATTTAGCTTTGTTTATTATGGGATTTTAGGCTAGTTCTTAGAGTTCCTTGGGGTTTTGGCTCTAAATTGAAGGTTGAGTGGTGGAATTCTTAGGGCAGATGGATAGAGCTAGGTATTCAAGCCATTGGGCTATGGATTCAACAAATGGATAACATAACTGGATCAATTCATTAAAGGAATGTTCATAGGGTAGGCTAGCAGAGAAAAATGTAAATATTTAGGCCTAATGGGTGAATTAATTCTAACCAGGGTGAAAGGGCACTTAAGGATCCTTAGACATGGATCAGAATGAAGAACAGAGGATAATCATGAACAAAGGGAAATTAAGAATCCTTTGCTACAGATCACAAGAAGTCACCTAAACTAAGGAGAAATGAAGAGTTCCTTAACTTAGATTTGTGAATAAAACATAGAATAATGCATAGCAATCAAGAAAGAGTGCATTTAAGAAATTTCTAAAATATCATTCCTTGTTATAAAATTTAGCTTTTAGAGATACATAAAGTTTATGGAGAAAACTTGAAGAAAAACAACATTGAACATGAGAGAATACTTATTTGTATTTCGCTTTACACAAGAATCCTGTAAAACATCTGATCTTTATTCCTTGATCCAGCAAGCCAATCTAGTCATTGATACAATAGAATTACTTATTTGAGAGAAAAATTCTATAGAAATGGTTTGGAATCCACACTTCATACTTCGAATTGTGAAGTATATATACAAAAAATTATTACAAAATATCTCAAAACAACTTGAGATTTATTCTAGGAAATATAAATATCCTCTAGCAAGAAGATAGAGACAGCTAATGAACTATTTCTTGCTATCCCTTTTATTATGGTTGTGCTGGCTTTTATGGTTGAGGTGTAGCCCTTCATGCATGATTTTTAGTTGTGGAGTTTTACGCTGGATTATTCTTTACTTGCATATTTCAATTAATACTCTTTGACCCTGTAGTGTTGTTTTACCTTTTTCATCCTGCTGCCTTCATTTTTAGTGTGTGGTAACTTTTATTTGTAAATTCATCACAGTAAGTCAGTCATAGTTTCCCACCATTCTGCATCTGGTAATTTCACATTTATAATCCTCCTGTAAATCTCGTCAGCCGCAATATATTTAGCAAAATTTAGCTTGGTGAGAAATAGATGTTTGATTTCATGTTCACGGAAGAACAAGTTTTCAAAAGCATCATATTGGCAGGGCTTTAACGGATGAAGAACTGGCTTGTTACTTAGCCAATTTTCTTAGCCTATCACCATATTCCACTTGTGTCATGAGTTTGTCATTGATGAGCATAGGACTGGGTAGGCCTTTCTCCCTCAAAATTTGGAATTTAACCATGAACCTGTCAATGGACACTGGCCTATTGTGGCACTTTTCTTCCAAATTAAGCATAAGGTTCCTTTTGGAAAGGACCTTCCATCTTTCTAAAATGGCTTCAGTCCTATATTTTATATTAAGCTCATGGAGCTCATATCTATTTTTGTTGTTGAGGAATTGAATGAGTCTATTGGCATCCTCTGGTCTATCCCCCAATTCTTCCTTTACTTTCTGGATCGCTTCAATAGCTATCTTTACCAGCTCTGTTTGTTCAAAAATGACTTGGATTGATAGCCAAATATAATTGACAGAGTCAATGATATTGGCCCACAACATTTCTTTAGTTTGTCCAAGTGGATTTTCAAGTGTTAAATCCTTTTCTAGGATTTTTATCCTCTCACCCATTCTCTAGGCCCTTTGTGTTTCTTCTTTCTACTTTAGCCGAGAAAGTTTGCAGTCAGTTTCCAAACTTGCCACCTTTTCCTTTAATCTCTTCATCTCTATAGCCTGGATGGACATATCTTCCATGGCTTTCATAAGTTTTGTTGCTTTGTCTCCTAATGCATCCACTGCTGTAGTAGCTTCTGCTGTTATAGGCAATGTTGTTGCAAGTGGAGCTGTGGGTGCCAGTCATGCTGCTAGTGTAGATGGCACTACTGTAGAGACTGGGGGGATGACATTTGTTGAAGAGGTGGCCACATCTTCCTATTTTAATAGGATCAGTGCATCTAATTCCTTTTTAGTTTCTTTTAGTTGGTCATTCAGTTTAAAGACCAAGTCCATTAGTTCTTCATGCCCCTACCAGGCTTCTAGGACTTCTAGTGTTTGTGGATGTTGTAGCTGCGGTATTTTTAGTTGTTTCTTCAATGAAGCTAGGTCATATTATTCTTTTTAATAAGATTTTCTACAACTTTTATATCCTTGGGATCGTGTTCCAATTCAATTACAAAGTCCTCTAAGGACTTGATTCTGGTGTCCTTGGCCTATGAGGAGGTCTTTCCTAACTGAAATTATGAAGGTATGTTGTTTAAGTAATTCTGTAGCTGATGAGTAGCTATGGACTTTCCAGTCGAGGTGGAGTATATCATCTCCCCTACTTGTTTGTGTAGCTCAATCTAGTATATGGGATGGATATCCCTTGCCAGTACTTCAAAATCTACTTTGTTGAAATCTGAGGCTGTTTTTGGCTGCTGGGGAATAGGCTTGATGAAAGACATCTGCAGCTTTCCCTCTTTAATGTCAAAAGCTGGAATTAATCTTGTTTGGTTGGTGGGAGTGAGCTTCAGGTATTGTGCATAGGTTTGGGCCTTAAGCCTCTCATTTCTAGCTTTGATCTCTTTGTATCTATCCTTAATATCTTGATCTCTGTCTGCAGGCATTCTAAAGGAAGATAGTTCGACACTGTGTTGCCTTACCAACATCTGTCTTTGTGATGTGCAAGGCTCTGGTACCCCTTTAGAATTGGCATTGGGCCTACTCCTGTTTCCTTCTGTGCTGGTGACCTCTTATGTCTCTTATGTGTATTCCTATTCAGAGACAGGATTCACTCATTTTCTTTTAGCTTGGCCTATTTTTGCATAAGCTGGTGAAGTTTATCTTGTTGATGTGGTGGCCTCCTCCCTACTTCTTTTTAGGCTCTTCTCCTCATTTAGAGGAGTTTGTATAAGTGGAGGGGTATTTTGGTTGTTTCTGGTATGTCTAATTTCTTTGGCCTACTTGATTGTTCTGGCACCTCTAATTGCCCTGGAACCTGTTGGAATTCCTAGAGCAGGTGGATAGAGCTACATCTTCAATCCATTGGGCCATGGAGTCAAAAAATGGATAGAATAACTGGATCAATTCATTAAAGGGAATGTTCACAAGGTAGGCTAGCAGAGAAAAATGAAAATCTTTAGGCCTAATGGGTGAAGTAATTCTAACCAAGGTAAGAGGGCACTTAAGGATCCTTAGACCAGGATCAGAATGAAGAACAGAGGATAATCATGAACAAAGGGCAATTAAGAATCCTTTGCTATAGATCATAAGAAGTCACCTAAACTAAGGAGAAATCAAGAATTCCTTAACTTAGATTTGTGAAGAAAACATACAATAATGCATAACATTCAAGGCAAAGTGCATTTAAGAAATTTCTGAAATACCATTCCTTGTTATAACATTTAGATTTTAGAGATACATAAAGTTTATGGAGAAAACTTGAAGAAAAACAACATTGAACATGAGAGAATACTTATTTGTATTTCGCTTTACACAAGAATCCTGTAAAATATTTGATCTTTATTCCTTGATCCAGCAAGCCAATCCAGCCATTGATACAATAGAATTACTGATTTGAGAGAAAAAGTCTATAGAAATGTTTCGGAATCCCCACTTCAGACTTCGAATTGTGAAGTATATATACAAGAAATTATTACAAAATATCTCAAAACAACTTGGGATTTATTCTAAGAAATATAAATATCTTCTAGCAAGAAGATAGAGACAACTAATGAATTGTTTCTTGTTGTCCCTTTTATTATGCTTGTGATGGATTTTATGGTTGAGGTGTAGCCCTTCATGCAGGCTTTTTAGTTGTGGAGTTTTATGCTGGATTCTTCTTTACTTTCATCTTTTAACTGATACTCTTTGACCCTGTAGTGTTGTTTTACCTGTTTCATCCTGTTGCCTTCATTTTTACTTTGTGGTAACTTTTAGTTGTCAATTCATCACAGTAAGTTAGTCATAGTTTCCCACCATTCTGCATCTGGTAATTTCACATTTATCATCCTCCTGTAAATCTCATCAGCCTCAGTGTATTTAGCAAAATTTGGCTTGGTGAGAAAAATATGTTTGATTTCATGTTCAAGGAAGAACAAGTTTTCAAAAGTGTCATATAATACTTTGCCTGTTGGCAGGGCTTTAATGGATGAAGAACTGGCTTTTTCCTTAGCCAATTTTCTGAGTCTATCACCATATTCCACCTGTGTCATGAGTTTTTCATTGATGACCATAGGACTGGGTAGGCCTTTCTCCCTCAAAGTTTGGAATTTAGCCATGAACCTGTCAATGGCTACCTGCATAGTGTGGCACTTTTGTTCCAAATTAAGCATAAGGTTCCTTTTGGAAAGGACCTTCCATATTTCTAAAATGGATTCAGTCCTATCTTCTATATTAAGCTCATGGAGCTGATATCTGTTTTTTTTGTTGAGGAAGTGAATGAGTTTATTGGCATCCTTTGGTTTATCCCCCAATTCTTCCTTTGCTTTCTAGATAGATTGGGTAGCTATCTTTACCAGCTCCGTTTATTTAAAAATGACTTGGATTGATGGCAAAATATCATTGATAGAGTCGATATTGGCCCACAACATTTCTTTAGTTTGTCCAAGTGGATTTTCAAGTGTTAAATGCTTTTCTAGTATTTTGATCCTCTCACCCATTCTCTGGGCCCTTTGCATTTCCTCTTTCTACTTGAGTTGGGCAAGTTTGCAGTCAGTTTCCAAAATTTCCACCTTTTCCCTTAATCTCTTCATCTCTGTAGCTTGGATGGACATATCTTCCATGGATTTCACAAGTTTTGTTTCTTTGTCTCCTGATGCATTTTCTATTGTAGTAGGTTCTGCTGTTATAGGCAATGTTGTTGCAAGTGGAGCTATGGGTGCGAGTGATGCTGCTAGTGTAGATGGCACTACTGTAGAGATTGCGGGGATGATATTTGTTGAAGAGGTGACCACATATGCCTGTTTTAATTGGATCAAAGCATCCAATTCCTTTTCAGTTTCTTTTAGTTGGTCATTCAGTTTCAAGACCAATTCCATTAGTTCTTCATGCCCCTGCTAGGCTTCTAGGACTTCTAGTGTTTGTGGCTGCTGTAGCTAAGGTATATTTAGCCATTTATTCAATGCATCTATGCCATCATTCTTATTTTGAATAATTTTTTATGAATATTTTATATCCTTGGGATCGTATCCCAATTCAATTACTAATTCCTCTAAGGACTTCATCCTAGTGTCCTTGGCCTGTGAGGAGGCCTTTTCCAACTGGAATTGTGCAGATATGTTGTTTAAGGAATTTTGTAGCTAATGATTAGCTATGGCATTTCCAGTCAAGGTGGAGTATTTCATCTCCCCTGCTTGTTTGTGTAGCTCAATCTAGTCTATGGGATGTATATCCCTTGCTAGTACTTCAAAATCTACTTTCTTGAAATCTTAGGTTGTTTTTGGCTATTGGGGAATAGGCTTGATGAATGAAATCTGCAACATTACCTCTTTAATGTCAAAAGCTTACATTAATCTTGTTTGGTTGGTGTGAGTTAGCTTCAAGTATTGTGCATAGGTCTGGGCCCTAAGCCTCTCATTTCTAGCCTTGATCTCTTTGTATCTCTCCTTGATATATCGATCTCTGTCTGTAGGCATTCTAAAGGAAGATACTTTGACACTGTGTTGCCTTACCAACATATGAGTTTGTGATGTCAAAGGCTCTGGTACCCCTTCAGACTGGGTGTTGGGCCTGCTTCTGTTTCCTTCTATACTAGTGACCTCTGTTGTCTCTTTTGTGATTCTTGTTTAAAGACATGATTCACTCTCTGTCTTTTGGCTTGGCTTGTTTCTGCATAAGCTAGTGAAGTTTCTCTTACTAATGTGGTGGCCTCCTCCCTACTTCTTTTTAGGCTCTTCTCATTTAGAGGAGTCTATATAATTGGAGGGGTATTCATGGTTTTTTTCTGGTATGTTTGATTTTTCTAGCCTGCTTGACTGTTCTGGAACCTTTGATTTCTCTGGCACCTACACGAAAGAGCCCACATCAAGTTTTTTTTCCAGATCAATGAGAGCATTCTCTATGTCTACTCTGGTGTTGTCTTGGTCCACTAGGGTACCTTCCACCCATTCCGATTTGTTGGCGTAGGCTTCAATCTAAGGTATGGAATGGTGAATAAAAGGTCCTAGCCTGACCTTTTGCCTCTTCTTGGTGATGAATTCCAAAGGGTCATATCTCCAAACAAAACTTCTTTGGAATCCCATGCTTTGTAATATTGCATCTACTTCATGGCTTGCTTCCCTAGAGTTACACATGAAGGGACCTAGTTGGTCTTTTATTTTGAAGTTGGCCTTCTTCTTGCCATTGACAAATTTTATCTCATCTGCATTGATAATTTTCCTGTAGTATTCTAATGCAAACAACCTCATTGGGAGGTAGTTTGGTAGTTTGTATGGTGCTAGCATGAAACCATAAATTCTGATTTCGGTGTGGTTTTGGTATAAGTACCAGTCACCCACTTTGGTCTGTTTAGACAATTGAAGGATCATTTTTATGTCTGCACTGATTCTTGGAGGAAGGCTTCCTATCAACATTTTCATGACTAGGTGCACAAATAAGTCAATATAGTCTAAATAAGAGTATGGAGAACCAAACCGATGGACCAATGGGGTCCAAAAAATGACTGACCTGGGTTGACCCTTTGTGTCAAGTTTTTGAAGAGTGAATGGGAACTTATCTAACTAATAATATAAGAAAAGATGGTACAAAATAGAGGAGTATTTGAAAACCCTTTCATTACCCAATCTTGTGAACTACTCATGCATTCTGTCAGCTCTAAATGTGGAAATGTCATAAATGGTGGCAGGAGGTTGTCCTGGGGTGTAGATAGACATGAAAGCCTAGATAATTTCATCAATGTACTCACTTGTGGAGTAACCCAAAATACAAGATATCATGGCTACAATGTTTCGGGCCCATGGGGAAAATATAGTAGCTACATATGGAGGGGGGTCTTTAGCGATGTGCTTTTCTCCTATGATGAAGGTTTGGAACATCTCGGCCAATTTTGCAGTGGTAAGCTTTGGAAACTGGTCTAATAAGATTCCAATTGAGAGAGAAGTCAGGTTTTGCCCAGGCAAGAGTTGTAACATTTCATTTATGGACTCTGCAGTGACGGTAAAAAGTATGCTTTTTTTAGGGGACATGACTACTCTTTGGCTTGGAATGTAGTTGGCATGACAGTAATGTACGTTTTTTGGAAAATGTGACTTGGGGGAACTGGTACTTGGACAAATTGGACTCCCAAAGGCCAATTTCATCAACATGGTTTAGGAACCTATCCCTACATTGGCAATGTATTTTGATCAGGAGCTCTACACAATGGTATATTTTATCTGGAAGTCTCTATTAGCCAAGGGAAGGTTGTCCAAGTCTAAATGGGGTGTTGAGATGGGTCTCACATCCATAGAAATTGGGGTAGCCATTCTCAATTCTTGTGGATTTGAGTATGGGTAATTTTCAGTTTTTAGGGAAATGGTGTTCAATGAGGAGTAGGCTTGAGCTTTTGAGTATTTTTAATTATTTTTTTTAACTCAACTAAAAATACTTAGCAACTGGTTACTTTGAAATTGACAGGGTGTTTGGTGAATTCTAGTTTAAATACCTGGAAGTGGGGTGAATTGGCTCTGAGTAGGGTGGCTGGCGACTGCAAGTGGTCTAAGGGGCTTTGTATAGGTTGCAAGGTTGACTGGGTTGTTTGTGGTGTCTTTAGAGTGAAATTGTACGTGGGTTGACAGCTTTGACATTTGCAAGTGTCGTGCATGCATACAAAAGCTTGCATATGAAATTCAGCGAAAACAAATAATTTTGGGGCTTTTGGATTTTATACGCGAAAATTTATTTTTGGCGGGTACGGGGTAATAGTGGTTGATTTTTCGCGTAGTGGGAGGGCGGTAAGAGGTTCATTTCACACCGCTTTTGGGAACTTGGTGGTATTTGGGAAGGGCCGCCTGATTCCACTCATCGAATGACACGTAACATTGGGGGCTAGGGGGAAAACCACTTTATTGGGTGGGTAAAGGATGAACATTGGGTTGGCCCGATATGGATGAGAGCCATTGGATCAAGAGGGGGATGATCACATGGTGATTGGGTGGAGAAACTGCGCGGAGGCTAGTGGGGGGCCGGTGGGCACTTAATTACGGCAATATCAAGTTTAATAATGACTTAACACGGGATTAGGCCATTGGGGTAATTAACAGAGGATAAAAGGGGGCTTTATTAACTTGATCGCAGATGAACCAGTTAAAGGTTTTGGTCAGGTTTTAGGAAAAAACCATAGTTTATAATCAAACTAGGGTGTAGGGTTAGTTTATACATAGGAGTTAAATATATATGGGAAATTGGGTTTTTATTGGGATTTAATATAATAAAGTTAGTAATTAATAAAAAATGGGCAGAAAAGGGAAAAACACCAAGTAAAATGCTTTTTTGTGAATTACTTGTTTTTTACATATTTACATTAATACTTAGGGTAAAGAATTTTTGTGGGTTTTTGGCATGAAAAGTGTTTTATATGGGGGAAAATTTCTTTTCCTAGGAAAAAAGTGTTTTAACCTTGGGCAAAGGGGTATTATTAGGAAAATGAATGAACTGAGGTGGGGATGAACTTTTATGAGGGGAATTTAGTACTTAATATCCATAAATCATTGAGCCGAGGGTCTGGTCCCTCCAAAAGTTAGAGAAATGCTCTGAGCCTCTTTAACTTAAAGGTTTTAAGTATTTTGAACTTTATTATGGGAAATTAGTTAAGTAGAGAGGTGAAATGAATAGGGGAAGTTAACTAATTGACTTTGAAATCCATTTGCATGTCTGATTATCCATTTATATTTGGAACCTATGATGAAATATGATAAATATGCTTTTGTCTAATCAATCATCATACTTCTGAAACCTTTCTTCTACTTACTCATCTACTTATCCTACCATTTTTTCTTCACTTTATTAGGGTGCATTTAAGCGAGCAAAACCTTATCAATATTTTCTTTTATTTACATAGCAAACTATCTAAATCTAACCTTTTATCATCCAAGGGATCATATTAAACAGTTGAGCTCCTTTTATTTACTCTACCTATCTAATTATCTACCAAGATTACATTGTTTGGTCAGATTTTATTCTCTATCTATAAACATAAAATTGAAAACATGTAATAGCCAAGTTTAAACATTTTGACTATCATGGATTGTGGCAAGGGTTGCAAGCTACACACAATCATTTATTATGCACAAAATGTAAATAGTAGTGGCATTTTTACTTGCTCACTTTCATGGTCTTTTTTCTTTGGGGTTCATCTATTTTCATTTCTTTTTTGACCTTTTCATTCTTTTTGTCCTTTTATTATTCTTTTGGGACATACCCTCTTTACATTTTTTAATTTATTATAATATGGAAAACATTTGCAGAAAGCGAAGGTATGTACAATATTACAAGGCTTATTCTCAATCCTTCAAAATTATGACTCCTATTGGCATAGGAACCTAACACATGGCATTCTTATACAATGGGGTCCTTTCTAGTGCATTCCTTAACCTCTCGGGGGAATGGTACTCTATGATCCTTAGACTGTGTGGTAGGTTGCTCCATCTCCTCTTGCATGCTTGCTGGATTTCATTTCCTAGTAACCTCAAAGGTGTCTTCAAAGTGGGTGATGGCATGCTCTTGTGTAGCTAGGTATCTTACTGCAAGCTGGTCATCATTGGACTTGATTTTGTGGGTGCTAATGACAACCATTGAATTTATCTGTTCTACTCTAATATAAAGGGGCTCCTCTTCCTCCTTTTCCAATATTCTCTTCACCTCCTTAGCCTTGGCCTCCTCATGACTCATTCATGATGCAAGGGCCATTAGTTGTAAATCCCCCAACTTTGCATCGGGGTCCCACACATTCGAATTTGTTAAGTCCAATTTATGTAGGTAAAATTAAGATATCTTCGCCTTATCTTCTAGGGTGCTCTTCTCACATAGTTCAATGAATTTCCTATTGTCTTGGAAAGACATAGTCCCATGTTGTGCTAGTGTTTTTATCTAAAATTTCAACCATTGATATTTCAGGTATAGTGCATATGATCTTGATAGTATCCTACACTAAAGTGCCTCCATGGAGAGGCTTTCCATGGTGGCCAATTGGCTCTCTTTTTCCTTCAAATTCCTCCTTAGCCATGTGTTTTCTTCCTGTAGTTAAGATCTCATAATTTGTTCCCTGTTTCTCATGTCACTCAACTCCCTACCCATCTCTAGGAGTTTCTCTTCCATATGGCCCACATATTCTACCTTCTTTGACTTGGAAATTTGTATTCATCGATGTGTCCTTCCTCTCTCTTTCTCAAGCTCCAAGAAGAGAGGGATTGAAAATTTATGTGGTATTACTCTGCCTCCCTCAGTGAACTTGTAGTAAGTTCTTAGATTTGGTTGTGGGCTAGGATCCTTCAACTCTTGGAATTTCCCCTCGGATGTTTTTGGAGAAGTTTCCCCCTCCTACACTTGTTATGTTTCTTCCTTGGCTTCCCTTTGCTCCTATTGTCATTCCTATATATTTTTTTGTGTTTCCTGTAGGACTAACAGAGTTTCTTATGGAAGGATTTTTCCTCTTTGTACTAGTGTCACAGGGGCCTTATCTTTCTTTTTTGATGTTGACATGGTGACAGGCTTTCTTACATAGGTGATGGGAGCCTTTGGGGTAGCTTGTTTTGATGTGCCCTCTTCAGCTTTCATTCCTACGGAAACTATCCATTGATTTTTGTTTGGTGAATCCTCAATTATGATGGGAGTCCTTGTGGGTGTTTGTGGCCTCCCCTACTTGATCCTAGTGCTTATTCTTGTTTTGAAATAAATGGGAGTCTACCTATATCTTTTCCCTTTTGACTTGATGGGTGTGCTTAGGGAAGTCAAGGCAGTAGCTGCCTCCTTCTCAATGTGGTCATGGGATTGCCTTGGAGATTCCTCCCCTTCTTTGGTACATTCCTCAGGACCTGCCTCATCCTTTTGCTCTTCCCCTTCACTTTTCTTTTCTTTTCCTTCTTCTTCTAGTTCTTCTTTGTCTTCTTCTTCTGCCCCCTCTTCACCACTAGAGGTTGGGTCCCTATCTTATTCAAGGGCTTGGATTTCAATTACAAACTCTCTATCCAAGTCTCTAAATGTGGACCATTGAATAGGGATCTTAACTGGCTCAAGGCATCCTCTAGTATTAGCTTAATGAGTCCATGATGTGCCAATTTTTGATGTTTCCCTTCTTGTACCTTTAGGCTCATGTCTATTATTGATTTCAACAGGAAATAGGGTACATTGAGTCGTTGATTTATGGGTAACCCTTCTCCAAATCTCAACTCAGGGAGGAGTCTAAATTGGTAGCCATAGACTATATTGAGCCTCCCTTCACAAGAAATATATTTGAGAAGGTGATAGCTCACCTCATTCCAAGGATAGAGAATGATCTCCCGTCTGACCCCATTTTGTCCTCAATTTTCTCTTCATCATATAGGAAAAAGGTTTTCTTAGCAAAAGAGCTGCAATAGTAGCACTAGTTCTAACCTGAGGGTTAAGTGCCATTGAAAATTGCTGAGCTATATCATCATCATGCCCTCTTAGTAGCTCAAATAATCCCAACAGGTGATGGCTTCTAAATATTTCTATCACAGGGGGATGGAGGTGGATCTTGGACTTCTCTTCTTTGATTAGCTAACTGTAGGAAGTTTTTTAGGCTGGCCTTAGTGTGAGTTCAGGGTGACTAAGAGTTTATAATTTTTGTTGGATGAATGCAATTTTTACCCTTTCCTAACTCCACACAATTTTCTTTGAACTTCACAAAATTCTGTCTAAGCCCAAGCCCACTCTAATTACTAGAAAATTTCATACTTGTCCCTCTTTTTCTTCCCTAGCTATTAAGTAAAAAAAATAGGAGATATGGGCCACCTACCTTTCACTGTGATGATCTGTATGATGAGAATTGTTGAACAACTGGACCCTAGACACCCCCTTGAAGATTTCTTGTGAATTTTCAGTTCTTCCTATAGCTCCCTGGGTTTCCTATAGTTTCCTGTAGTTTTATTTCCTGTAGGATAGCCAAAACAAAGTTTTCTTCCTCGATGGCTCTCCAAGGTTATATTGGTCTCTTTGATCTCGAAATTAATGAAGGGTGCATGAAATTTTGGAATTTTTTCTATTTATGGTCGATTCCTTGGAGCGATGTGTTGGCTGGCAGTGTACGAGATTTCCTCATTGGGACTGTTGGCCCACCATTGGTGATCATGCAGTCTCCCCCCATAATTATTACCCACTCCCACATAACTAAATCAACCACCTTTTAAACTAATGCTCCTTGATGTGACCCTCCAACGTGGCATGCTGAATGGAAGTTTACTTTTTGTCTTTGAGTCGAGGGTGGCCAAGTTAACTGGCCATCTCCAGCTGATAACTTTTTTTTCACATTCCTTACCCTTTTAGCATATCATACTCAGGGAAGAGTTTGGGTGAGGTGCCATACCTGTGCCTACCTTTGTTGGTTGATCCATGCTGGACGATGACCTTGTTGTGCTTCTTGTTCAAGTGAGTGCTCTCCTTTGGTCTTCTTTTTTCTCTTTTTTCTACTGATGTATATGTCTGCGTTGTTGTTGTGTGCATGTGATTAGTCTTTGGTGCTACTAATGAGCTCTGTATAGGAGTCACAATGCCTGCAGAGATACTGAAGCTCCTTATTTTCATGGTTGGTGAAGGAGAATGTAGCTTAGGCTTGTCACAGTCATAACATAGGCTACTAAAGGAGATCTTGTAGCCTCTACAAAAAACCCTATAGCTGCCTTTTCTTCATTTTTTTTTTTTTTTTTCACTTAGAGGGTGGTTGGGTGGTGGTGTAGGAGTGGATAAATGGTGTTGAAGTAGATGGAGTGATGGATGGGTGAGGCCAATGATGACATGTCCTCTAGATTCTCCTTTTTTGTATATATT
The DNA here is from genome assembly GCA_031772625.1 of Pinus tabuliformis. Lineage (NCBI taxonomy): Eukaryota > Viridiplantae > Streptophyta > Pinopsida > Pinales > Pinaceae > Pinus > Pinus tabuliformis. Next base: position 1,001,091,964 of record CM062819.1, read on the forward strand.
TTTTTCATTTTCTTATGTTTTTATGTTTTTTTTTTTTTTTATGGACACAAGGGGTAGGTATGGACATGATTTGATGTTGGGTGTGAGATGATGAGTTGTAGGGTCCCATTTTTTTCAACCTAGAATAGGCATGCGCCATTTTTTTCAATTGAGATCCATTTCCTGTAGTATTTTAGGACATCCTATAGTACTACAAGATCATCATGTGGTAGCTACAGGAAATCCTGTAGAAAGCTAGGAAAATGTATAAAAATTGGTTTTTTGATGCCTTAAGGTGGAGATGGATGATGGGGACATGGTAGGCATGAATGATATGAAATGGATGGAGGAATATTTTGTGTGATTCTTGTTTGAAATAATACTGAGAGGGGGGGGGGTGAAACAGTATTATCAAATCAAACACTTTTTCATTTCCATACTCAGATTCATATACGCTGCTTTAGTGAAGGGAGCCTGTGTGTACACGCAACTATATCTAATGCAACTAGCGTATATCCAGTAAACTTATGACTCAGTTAATCCATTAAATGTTGATCTTTAGTTAGTGCATCAGAACTTTTATTAACCATATGAACAGTAAACAAGTGCAATAAAATAGAACAGATCGTCACACACAAGAAGCACACATGAACACCATGATGTAAGGTGGAAACCCAATGAGGGTGAAAACCACCTGCTGCAAGTCATCTCTATCTTTTTTTAATAAGAAACTTCTTTCTACATTATTTTTGTACTGGTGCAGTCTTATACCAGTACACAGGCTTCTACCTGCAGAAGGCTACAACCTTCTCTCGATCTCCAGCTTCTCCTAGAAGGGAGCTGCAACCCCCTTAGCTATTGTACTAGCTGATGTACTAGTACGTAGGTGCCAGCCTACTGAATGCTCCAACCTTCACTTGTTTTCAAGCTACTACTGGAAGGGAACTACCACCCCCTAGCTCTTGTACTAGCTGATGTACTAGTACGTAGGTGCCAACCTACAAAAGACTACAACCTTGTCTTTCATCCTCCAGGTACCACGTTTCATAAATTTTCAGACTAGATACTCCTGAAGCATAGCACCATAATCTGAAAGGCCACGTTTCATCCAATTTTCATACTGGACCCATCAATATCATTGAAGCACAAAATCAATCAACACTAGCATCATCAATCTCTGAATCACTCAATACTGAATCACTGAAAACCTGTCAACAAACTACAATCACCAGAAAACAGAACTCTGCAACAATATTCAGAATCAACTGTATCATAAAAAATCATGCATACGCTACTTGGAAGAGCCGAACTAGTGTGCATACGCAACTTCACCAAAGTGAACCAGCGTATATGTCAACAATTACTTACTGATAACTTCACTGCACTTCCTGACTTCAGACATACTCAGATCATTACATATACAAGGATAATACATATGTTAGCAACCAAATCTAGTCCATCAGATCACATAAAGATAAGTCATTATGATCCTGATCCATTATAGATCTCATCCATCAACACTGAAGCTAAACATAATCAACCAATATGAATATGCAGAATACTGACACCAGTAAACAGTCACCAGAACTCATATTTTGCATCAAATACCAAAACCACCTGTAACTTCAAATATCATAGTGTATATGGTATACGCTACTTAGATGTATATAACCTGTGTATGTATGCGCTTTTATCAAAGTCAAAATGCGTATACATCTATAAATATTTATTCATGAGTTACAACTATTTCAAACTTAAGTTATACCCAGATCAGAACATTACATGCGTCAGTATACAGATCTATAATAAGCATAATCAACCCATATAGAGATGATTCATTCCAAACCATTTGATCCTGGTCTGTCCTTAGATCTTGTTCTCCATCAACCGGTGAGATTCCTCCTTAGCTCAGATCAAGGAAAGCATCATGAACCCATAACCTACATACTGGATCTCATACTTCATCCGATAGTCAAGACTTTCTCAGTGCATTTGCCTAATGATCTTCTTCTCCTTTTATAGTCTTAGGCCTTACTCAATACCATGGTCCAAAACCATTGATAACCAATACTAGGGACCCAATACCTGGGTTCAACACTTCGGACACAATACCAAGGACCAAAACCATAGGTCTAAATAGCATGGACCCAAACATAAGCTTTCCCACATGTACGTGCTTTTCCGTGCATGAAAGTGCATGTATACGCATACGCGACTTTTGATCAGCAATCTCGTGTGTATACATGCCTTTGTATATAGTGAACCTGTGTATATACTCTTCTTTCTTCATTCTTTGTAGTCTCATCATCAACTCTTTGCTACTGACCTGCTGCACTATGATCTGTCATCTGTGTGAGTTGCCATCAAGGACAACACTTGTATCACAATGCCAACAATCTCCTTTGGACTTGATGGCAAAGCTATCTTGTCATACTGAGAACTTTCATTTGATTCCTTTGAGTTGTCCTTCATCCCATGTATCACATATGATATCTCTTATGTAGATTCATCTAGTTATATATAAGTGATTTGTTGTTCTACGAGTGGGTTGCCATTAAGTACAACACATGCATCATAATGCCAACAATCTCCCCCTTTGGACTTGATGGCAACAACACCAAATCACTCTCCCCCTTTGACATCAAGGGCAAAGGGTGGACCAAGATATTCTCTTTCCTTGATAAACATTCCGTTGTCCATACTCCCCCTGAGTACTTGCTGAAATCTCTGAATGAGTTGCCCCTTTGTATATGCCAAGGTGTACCAATCTGTCCATGCTCCCTCTGACTGTAAACAAGGTCTGCAAAAAGATGTTCTACAAGAAGAGCATGACTCTATCATAAATGACCTTCCTATCACCAAGGACTCATACATACATCCATCTCCCAACCCAGTGGGGATATACCAATATTGACTCATCCACCCAACCAAGTGGGGATACGCCAGATACCAAATGTTTGTACATGACTGAAATATTACATCATCCTTCCCATGCATAGTGGGGGTACAAATTACATCATATGACCAAAAGGGATTCATCAAATGACTACAATAGATAGAGACAAACTATTACATCATGAGTCTTGATATGACATTTATAACAGAGACCAACAACAACAATCCTCAGCAACAACAACAATCCTCATCCACATGAGTACCAATAACAATAGGAATCCTGCATCATAACTGTATTATATGATCTTTATGCATATGACGACAGCAGCATATGAGTGACTCATCATCAAGTAATGAAGATGTGTATTCAAGCTTTGTACTTCTCCTTATCCTTATGAATATCACCATGTAAACACCATATATGCATCATCAGATAATCAACCTAAAATCTGATCTGAACATCGACTATGTAACCCCAAGAATCATATGAGATTTTGTCATGGACACTCAGATCATAGCAAGATATATCATTTAGCCATATAAGCATCATCACCAAGGACTACTAACCATAATGCCAATAATGCATTATTAAAAACATATGCTCCCCCTGAACCTGTGCCATCTTGCTTACTGTTAGATCTGATCATGCATATATCAGCAAGAAGTATCAAGGCATCATCATCATTAATTTAGGATCAAAACACTTTTAAAACATCTTACAAGTATCAAGATATTTTCACACATCATCAGCATATTGTAACCATTATCAAATAGAGCAAATAATGGACTGAATCATATTAGACCCTTTTTCCTGAGTTTGTCCCACTGCTTTTCCTCAAACTAACATATACGTGATTGTGAAGTGTCTAACTCACATATATATGCAACTTCCCTTTATGAAACTTGTGTATGAGATTTAGGATACTGAAGTTTTACACTTTCAGCTCCCTCTAAGTCTGTTATGTCTGTACATTGTGCTGTGCCACATTTTCCTGACTGTACTTCCTTCTTCTTCCATATCTTCAAGTGTGATGATGTTTTCTCCTTTCGGTATGGTGCCCATACTTTTTTCCTGCATTCCTTAGCTATATGTCCAAGCTTGTTACATGCATAACATCTCATATATTTCATATTCCTTTTGTAGCAATCAACAGCTCTGTGACCAAACATATTGCAAGAAAAACAATATCCCTTAAAGTACCTGGAACGTGATGATCTTTCTGTGTGATGGTCTTGAACCATTCTTCTTCTGCATCTAGCTGCAACATGTCCAAGATTATGACATACATAACATTCAACATTATTCATCGGAGGAGTAAAAGATTTTCTTTGAAGAATTTCTTTCCTTGGCTGTTGATGGGGTTGTCCTCTCATCTCCTTGTTGATTATTTTATATTTTACATTAGAGTTCCTTGCCTCTCCTTGTGAGCTAGATTCATCTTCAACAGATTCATAAAAACCAAGGCCAGTTTTGATAGCAGGAGACCTTTGACTACTAAGAATATCATCCAGGATCTTAGTACTATCTTGAAATCGTAAGAGCTTATCCTTTTCTTCTAAGTTATCTTTAAGAATATTTACCTCAACCTAAAGTTGCTCCTCCTTTTCATGATACTGCTTCTTCATGTTTTCTTCAGCTTTTCTTTCTTCTTCCAACTGATGTCTTAGTTCAAGAAATTCACTTTCTTGTTTTCCAAGAGCTTGGAGTAGTTCTTTATTCTGCTTATTTGATTCTTCAAGATCTTCTTTTAGCGAGAGGATCGTAGCTTCAAGACTTTCATAGTAACTGGATCTATCTCTGAGCTTCTTGATTGTTGTGCTCCTTTCATTGACTTCATTTCTTAATGATGTTACTTCATCCTGTAACTTTTGACATTGATCTTCCTTGTCCTTGAATAACTTCCTTACCTTGTTTCCTTCCTCTAGTTGATCTTTTAGTTTGGTAGCTTCTTCTTTGAAGGCACATTCTCTTTTGTTCAATAGGTCTTGTTGATCTCTAATTTTGTCTGTAAGCCTTTTAAATTCTACCTCTATTTGATATCTTTCTTGCTCACCCATAAGAGCAAATTCAGTTGTTTCACTATCACTTTCATCATCTTCAAATGGATGGATAAATGTATCACAAGAGTATAACAAATTCATACTTGCTAGTTCTTTTGCTTGTTCGTATTCATTCTGAAGTGATTCTGAATCTGAGGTGCTTCTTCCACATATTCCCCAATTGATTCTCCCACTGCGATAGTTCTCCTGAGATGTCTTCTTCATCTTAGGTGCTTTCTTCTTAAGCTTCTTTCCCATTGATGTACGGATCTCCTTCAAGTGATCAAGCTTCTACCAAAGGACCTACTTTAATTCCAATTGTTGGAAATAATACTAAGAGGGGGGGCGGGGAATCAGTATTATCAAACCAAACACTTTTTCATTTCCATACTCAGATTCATATACGCTACTTCAGTGAAGGGAACCTGCGTGTACACGCAACTGTGTCTAATGCAACTAGCGTATATCCAATAAACCTATGATTCAGTTAATCCATTAGATGTTGATCTTTATTTAGTGCATCAGAACTTTTATTAACCATATCAATAGTAAACAGGTGCAGTAAAATAGAATATATCATCACGCACAAGAAGCACACATGAACACCATGATGTAAGGTGGAAACCTAATGTGGGTGAAAACCACATGCTGCAAGCCGTCTCTATATTCTTTTAATAAGAAACTTCTTTTTACAATATTTCTGTACTGGTACAGTCTTATACTAGTACACAGGCTTCTACCTGCAGAAGGCTACAACCTTCTCTCATTCTCCAGCTTCTCCTGGAAGGGAGCTTCAACCCCCTTAGCTCTTGTACTAGCCAATGTACTAATATGTAGGTGCCAGCCTACTGAATGCTCCAACCTTCACTCGTTTTCCAGCTGCTACTGGAAGGGAGATACCACCCCCTTAGCTCTTGTACTAACTGATGTACTAGTACGTAGGTGCCAACCTACAGAAGGCTACAACCTTCTCTTTCATCCTCCAGGTACCACATTACATAAATTTTTAGACTGGATACTCCTGAAGCACAGCACCATAATCTGAAAATCCATGTTTCATCCAATTTTCATACTGGACCCATCAATATCATTGAAGCACAAAATCAATTAACACTAGCATCATCAATCTTTGAATCACTCAATACTGAATCATTGAAAACCTGTCAACAAACTCCAATCACCAGAACATAGAACTCTGCAACAATATTCAGAACCAACGGTATCATCAAAAATCATGCATACACTACTTGGAAGAGCCGAACTAGCGTGTATACGCAACTTCACCAAAGTGAACCAGTGTATATGTCAACAATTACTTACTGATAACTTCACTGCACTTCCTGACTTCAGACATACTCAGATCATTACATATACAAGGAGAATACATATGTTAGCAACCAGATCTAGTCCATCAGATCACATAAAGATAAGTCATTATGATCCTGATCCATTGTAGATCTCATCCATCAACACTGAAGCTAAACATAATCAACCAATCTGAATATGCAGAATACTGACACCAGTAAACAGTCAACATAACTCAGACTTTGCATCAACTACCAGAACCACTTGTAACTTCAAATATCATAGTGTATATGGTATACGCTACTTAGATGTATATAACATGCGTATACATCTGTAAATATTTATTCATGAGTTGCAGCTATTTCAAACTTAAGTTATACCTAGATCAGAACATTACATGCGTCAGTATACAGATCTAGAATAAGAATAATCAACCCATATAGAGATCATTCATTCCAAACCATTTGATCTTGATCTATCCTTATATCTTTCTCCATCAACCGGTGAGATTCCTCCTTAGCTCAGATCAAGCAAAGCATCATGAACCCATAACCTGCATACTGGATCTCATACTTCATCAGATATTCAAGACTTTCTTAGTGCATTTGGCTAATGATCTTCGTCTCCTTTTATAGTCTTAGGCCTTACTCAATACCATGGTCTAAAACCATTGAGAACCAATGCTAGGTACCCAATACCTGGGTTCAACACTTTGGACGCAATACCAAGGACCAAAACCATAGGTCTAAATACCATGGACCCAAAAATAATCTTTCCCACATGTACACGCTTTTCTGTGCATGAAAGTGCATGCATACACATACGCAACTTTTGATCAGCAATCCCACGTGTATACGTGTCTTTGTATATAGCGAACCTACATGTATACCCTACTTGGTATATAGCGAACCTGTTTATATACGCAACTTGGTACATAGTGAACCTACGTATAACCTGCATATGTACGTGACTTGGTATATAGTGAACCAGCATATATACTCTTTTTTCTTCATTCTTTGTAGTCTCATCATCAACTCTTTGCTACTAACCTGTTGCACTATGATCTGTCATCTGTGTGAGTTGCCATCAAGGACAACACTTGTATCATAATGCCAACAATCTCCCCCTTTGGACTTGATGGCAAAGTTATCTTGTCATACTGAGAACTTTCATTTGCTTCCTTTAAGTTGTCATGCATCCCATGTATCACATCTGATATCTATTCTGTAGATTCATCTAGTTATATATAAGTGAGTTGTTGTTCTACGAGTGGGTTACCATCAAGTACAACACATGCATCATAATGCCAACAATGCTTGGATTTTTCTCCCTTGAAGTCTAAGTCCTTTCTTGTCCTTAAAAACTTGAAAAAATCACAGAGTCCTTTGAGGTCCTTGTTGTGGCACTTTGTTTTTTTTTTTCTCGGTTTCTCTCTCTCTTTTTTTTTTGAAAAACACACAAGTCGCCTCAAAGGAGTTTTTCATCCTGTTTTCTTGCCCTAGGCACCTCAAGGGAAGTTTTCACCTAGGGATATTTTTATTTTCATTTCTTTCCAATCCTGGGCTGCCTTAAGGAGGTTTTCAACCCAAAATTTAGCCTTAAGTGCCTCATAAAGGTTTTCACCTAGGCCCCTTATTGTTCTTTTCTTTTTTCAAAAATAAAAGCAATCTTCAAGAATTTGGTGAGTTGGAAGCTAAGACACTTCCACACACATTAACTTCCTTATTGATGGTACTAATGAACTCCTCACTTGACATAGGGTTTTTATATGCTTTCAATCTGTATCCATTGACAGCCAAGGGGATACCTTCTTCATCAATGATCTTGATTTGCACAACCCCATTTTCATGGCAATTTTCTATCAAATATGGGCCCAGCCACCTGTTCATCAATTTTCCTTTGAAGTCCTTGAACTTGGAGTCATCTAGCAGAGCCCAATCTCCTTCGGAAAACACCTTGTCCTTGATGTTTTTTTCATGCCAAACCTTTCTGTGTACTTGAACAAATTCAGTGTGTAGGAGGGCCTGCATCCTGAATTCATCCAAAACATTGAGATGGAGTGGACTCTCATGTTGTGCCTTTGTAACATCCAAATCCAAATGTGTTTCCATTATCAAAATGTTGTACTCAAACTCAATAGAGAGCAGAGCCTTCTTTCCATAGACCAAGTCATAAGGGGTGGACCAGTGGTTGTCTTTCAGGTTGTATTATAGGCCCAAGTGGCCTCCACTAGTTTGTTAGCCCAATACTTTCTACTGCTGCTTACAAACTTGGTGAGAATGCCTTCCAATGATCTATTAGTAACCTATACTTATCGATTGGCTTGAGGATGATAAGCCATTGACTTCCTGTGTTTGATCTTATGTTGCCCCAACAAATTCTCAATTAGGTGTGATGTGAATTGATCTCCTTGATGAGTGACTAGTTCTCTAGGGTACCCAAACTTGTAGAATATATTCTCCCTTAAGAACTTAGTCACTTTCTCTTCTGTTGCTACCTTGACAACCTTGGTCTCGGCCCACTTTTTCAAATAATCAGTGCATACAATTATGTACCTTTTATGCCCTGATGGTGGATCAATGGGCCCAATGAAATTGCAGTATACATAGGGAGGATAGTATTGGGTATAAGGGAAGATACCCAAGGGAATAATGTAATAATGTGATGGGCCATAGTGATAAATAAAGTGGTTAACCCGTATCATGTAAGGGACAACAAGTAGCTAACAATAATGTAATATGCCCATTGTATTAGGTAGATGGTATTAAGGGAACCATCGTAATGACCCATGGTATTGTATGTATGAGGCCTATATAGAGGCTAGAGACTCCCCATTGAGGGATGTCAAGGATTATTGTATGAACAAGGATATGGTTTGTGGAGTGTTCTCATTACTTAAGGAGTGATTGTACGATGTTGCCCTACCTTAAGGGTTGTGATCAATAAAGAAGCATTTATATCTATATTCAGATCTTGTTATTTTTGGTGATTATTTATATTTATTAGGTATATTAGTATCATTTCATATATTTTCAAGTAAGATCCATAACAAGTGGTATCAGAGCACTATCTTGGGCAAAGTGGAGTTTTTTTTTTTTTTTTGCAGATTTTTTTTGGGCAGCGAGTTTGCAGATAAGATTTGTATGTTCTAGTGCAAAATTTTTAGAATCTAATGGTAAATCTTGGTTTTCTAAAAAAAATACCTAATTTGAAAAAAAAAAATGGCCGAATAGGAGTCCAGATGAGGGAGATATTGCTAACATAAAAATCAGCTATGTTGTAGACATTTTTCGGGGCGACGAGTTTGCAGATCAGATCTGTATGTTATGGTGAAAAATTTTCAGAATCTAATTGCAGATCTAGGTTCTTTTCAAAAAAATACCCAATTTCCAAAACAAATCAGTTGAATCAAAGTTCGGATGAGGGAGATATTGCTGATTTAAAAACATCTTCTTCTTTTTTTCAGAAATTTTTGTGACAGCTGGACAGTTGCAACGCGAATCTGAAATTCCAGTGCCTAGATCAAGATTTCTATCATATGGGAAGATACAGAATCATTGTTCCATTTCCGAAAACAAGTCATAATAGGAATTCTGAGCAATATTGACTAAATTGTGGCCATTTCAAGTTTTTGCCAAGTAAGTGAATATTTTTCAAAACCCTCTACATGGCTTCTAGCAAGGAATCTTTTACAGGGAACGATAAGGGTCCTACTATTTAAAAATTTATAAAATATCACAAGTCTCAATGCAAAAAAATTTGGACAAGTTGCCTATTATTTAATATAAAAGATGAGGCTACTAAATGGTGGTACTCACTTGACAATTCAGTGTTGCGACTTCCTCATGAAAAAATAGAAGAAATCCTTTTGGACAAATGGCCTCATACTAGAAAATAGGGGAATGAGACATGTAAGCGGTTATTTTCTACTGGTATCACCTTATTACAGGTTCATGGATATATTCAGAAGGAGAAGATCATTGTATCTATAAATCCTAGTTGCAAGCAAAATCTTATAAATGTCAATTTGGCAAAATATTGCAAATTCCAGCTAAACAAATGGAGCACACAAAGGTTAATAATGAGGAGGTGCAAGTTTATAAAGATTTAAATATTTCTATGGAAAAGTAATTATTGCATTCTAATTTTTATCCTTCAGATATGGCTAATGTGGATGTTGCTTTGGGATACCCTTGGATGGAATCTGTGGGTACTATCAATATTAATGTGCAGAAGAAATTCCTAAAGCTCTTGTATAAAAAGAAGAAAATTACATTACAGGATATTTCCATCAATAAACAGGTAGAGTCCAAGGAGGCTGAAGCAGAAGATGTTACAGGGACTGACACATCAGATGATGAGCCCTTGATGGTCAACAACCAAACACAAACATCAAAGTAGGTATGAGAAAAACAGGTAGAGTCCAAGGAGGCTGAAGCAGAAAATGTTATAGGTACGGATACATCAGACGAGGAATCTGTGCTTGAAGTAATATTGGAAGATAAGAAACAAAAGAAGATGCCAAAACTTGTACCAGATACCAATCAGCCTCCATTAGGTGGTGAATTAAAGAAAGATACACCGTTGGTTAAAACTTCAGCATATCACCACCCACATCACCCTGCAAGAAAACAACCAACACGATGGCAACAAATTAACCACAAGCACAAAAATCCTCTCATGAAAAATAGAGAGGGACGCGGATCCACCTGCTACACATCAACATAGAAGAGCCACCAAGATCAACTTCCATCTCAAGTGAGTGAGGCACTAGCTAGATTGAGGGTTCACCTTTCTCTTGGATGGCTAGATGCATGTGCATGGTACCAGTGGACTACTCTTTTGAGTAGATCTTATTATTTATGTTCTTCTTATGTTTCGGGGATGAAACATGTTTAAGGGGGGTGGAATCTAGTATACCTAGGGGGGATAATATGGGGTACAGAGGGAGGTACCCAAGGGAATAATGTAATAATGGGATGGTCCATCGTAATAAATAAAGTGGTTAAGTCGTATTATGTAAGGGACCACAAGTAGTTAGTAATAATGTAATAAGCCCATTGTATTAGATAGATGGTATTGAGGGAACCATGGTAATGACCCATGGTATTGTATATATGAGGCCTATATAGAGGTTAGAGACTCCCCATTGAGTGATGTCAAGGATTATTGTATGAACAAGCATATGGCTTGTGGAATGTTCTCCTTCCTTAATGAGTGATTGTATGGTGTTTCCCTATCTTAAGGGTTGTGATACATGATACGGGTTAACTACTTTATTTATTACTATGGCCCATCCCATTATTACATTATTCCCTTGGGTACCTCCCTTTGTACCCCATACTATCCCCCTAGGTATACTATAGAAATCCATGCCCCACATGTCAAATGACTCAAGATTCACTTGAGTTTGCAAATGAATTTCATCCTTGGGAGTAGTTTTCTCCATCCTTTGGAATTGATCACATTGACCGGTGTATCTTATTGCACCTTGATGGAGAGCGGGCCAATAGTAGCCAACTTGTGGTACCTTGAAGGTTGTCTTCTTGGCTACAAATTGACCTCCACAAGGCCCATCACGACAGGATAGAAGGAAGTCAAAGACTTCCTCTTGCCTAACACATCTTCTCAAAATTTTATCTGGGCCTAGCTTGAAGTGATTTCCCCCAATCCAAGTGAATGGGGCACTCTTTCTTACAATTATGCTTTTTTCCTTGGACGATTGATTTGGAGGGAACTGTGTAACCACTAGGTAATTGGCTATGTCAGCAAACCATGGAGAGAGAATTGAAATAGAAAATAAATGCTCATCTAGAAGCTAATCATCAACCATTCCTTCCTCACCCGTAGGCAAAGCAAGTCTAGACAAAAAATCTGCAACTACATTTTCTCTACGAGGCTTATCAATGATAGTTAGATCAAACTATTGTAATAAAAGCAACCATCTAATAATTCTAGCATTCACATCTAGCTTGTTCATCAAATATTTGATAGCAACATGCTTAGTATGCATAAAGGTCTGGTAAATAGTGATGTAGTATCTAAATTTGCTCAAGGAATGGACAACAACTAGGAGCTTTTTTTCAGTCATAGTATAGTTCAATTCAGCCTTGGACATATTTTTTCTAATGAAGTAAATGGAACAAGGCAACTTGTCATCTATCTAGCCTAGAGTGGCTCCCATATATTTTTCAGAGGCATCAACATGGATGTGGAAGGGAAGCGCACAATTTGGGCCTTGGAGTATGGGTGCAATATTCAACATGTTGTTTAAGGTTTCTATGACCACTTGGCAGTGTTCTAACCAGTAAAAGTTAGAGTCCTTGGCCAGTAGTCCAAACAATGGTGAGGCTACTTTGCTGAAATCATTTATGAATCTCCTATAGTATCCAACTAAGCCCAAGAAACTTCTAACATCCCTCTACTTCTGAGGAGTATGGACCCTCTTTATGATCGAAATTTTATTTAGGTCCAGTTGTAGTCCTTCCTAGGATATTAAGTGACCTAGAACAATCCTTGTATTCATCAAGAACTCACACTTCTCAAGACTAAAGGATAGGTTCATTTTAATGCATTTATTTAATACTTTCCCCAAGTTAGAGAGAGCCTCCAGGAGATCACACCCATAGGGAGTGAAATCATCCATATATATTTCTACAGAGTCATGGACTAGCTCTGCAAAGATGCTCAAAATTGCCCTCTTGAAGTGGCAGGGGAATTACATAATCCAAAATGAAGGACCCTATAAGAAAATTTACCCCAAGGACAAGTGAAGGTGGTTTTATCTTAGTCCTCTAGGTTGATCTGGATCTAATTGTAACTACTGAATCCATTTAGGAAAGAGAAGAACTTCTTCCCTACAAGACCATCCAAGACTTGATCAATGAAAGGTAGAGAGAAATGGTATTTTTCAGTGGATTTGTTTAACTCTCTGTAGTCCACACATATCCTCTATTTTCCATTCTTCTTTGGGACCAGTACTAGAGGAGACACCCACTCACTATCTTAGATGGGGTAAATGAACTCTGCATCCAACAACTTCTACATTTCTTCTTTAATTGTCTTTGAGGGTTGGGTTCATTCTCCTCTAAGTTTGGTGCACTGGATTTCAACCTTCCTTGCTGTAAATGTGGCTAGTACACACTGAAGGGTGCACTCCCTTCATTTCCTTATAACTCCATACAAAGGCATACATATGCTCTCTGAACATGTCACATAACTCATTTTCCTGATGTGTAGAGGGAGGGGTTGACTTTCAATGTTTTAGCTGGACCAAATTCTATCATCTTGACATGAGTAGGACTTGAGTCAGCTAGGCACAAATCATTCCAAGGGTTATCTTTAGATTTATTTACTAACTCATCAAGAGACATGGTTTTGGGGGGATGATTCTGGAGGATTTGATCAATCAGGTCCTCTTCATCAAGTTTCCCCCTCCTATAATAGCATCTAGGGTACATATTGGGTAAGATGTGGCATGGTATACCTCATCCTCCTCCTCCTCTTCCAACCATAATGGTTAGTCATGCTCTAGATATGGTTGAGTAGGAGGGTAAAAAATCAATTGTTTGGACAAATGCACAATTTTAATGATCATATTCCCAGCTCTGTAACTTATGTAAGCATCAACAATAGCTAGCCATGGCCTTCCAAGGATGAGAGGATAACCATTGAATTTGGTCTTGAGTTGGATAACTAAGAAGTCAAGAGGGTATTCCCAAGAATCAATGGATACCATCACATCCTCAACAACTCCCTCAAGAGTTATTGTGGATTTGTCAGCAAGCTGCAAGACCGTTTTGGTATTCCTTAATGATTCTTGGAGATTCAATTTAAGCATGGTCTCCTTAATAATCACATTAATGGAAGCCCCAAGATCAATCAAGGTATGGGGGACAATGATACTTTGAGCAAATCACTCTCCCCAACATTAAGTCAGATAGTTGTCTATTGACATTAATGGTAGGGGTGTCTTTCTTTCTCCTCGCAGGATGTTTAAAGAATTTCTCCTTGATTAACTTGTTGTAAATGGGGACATCCTTGATGGCTTGGAGGAGTGGGATTTTAACACACAATTTTTTCAATCCACCTAGAATTCCAGTCTCTTCTAGGGTGTGATGGCTAGGATGGATTAGTCTCTTAGGAAAACGAGGTGGATTGGCTTGAGGACCACTCTCTCCCTTTTCCTCTTCAATCTCCTCAAGTGGAGATAGAGGTTGTTTATCTGGAAGCACCATTCTAGACCTGAGGTTGATTTCATAAATTTCCACAGCATAGGCAGGGTAGGATTTCTCTCCACTATAGACCTATTGTGCCTACTTGTTACTTGGGTTCAGATTTGGCTTAGCAGGCATCTGAGGTTGCTTAGGTGGATCAGGGTGAAGGACTTGTGGTCGAGATAGTGGTGGAGGAAGTAAGGTTGTAGATTGGTTGAATGGGGGTCTCCACCCCTGTAATGTTGTATTCCACTGAGGTTGTGGGGGAGCATATCGCTGAAATTATTGATTGATTGGTTAGGAATCATATTGAGGTGCATAGGACCAGAGAGAAGGTGTGGAAAATGAAGGATGAATAGAAGGAAACCAAGGGGGAATGGATGCATTTTTATTGGGGTTGTAATATGAATAAAACACCCTTTGCATGCCCTATTGGTATGGTCAAGGTCCTTGATACCTCCTTTGGTTGATATAATAGAGTTGTTCAGTCACACCTTCAGTTCATTGATACACAACTTTTAATCTAGGTAGACAAGGGAACTTGTATATGGAGTGGTTTTCCTCATAGATCGAGCATATATCTATAATATTCAATTGAAATTCATTTCTAGGGTGCCCCCTGGTGCATATAGGGAAAATACAGCTAAGGCTCTTTCTGCTTCTTCTTGTTTCCTCTTGATCTGCATGGTGTCCATTTTCAGAGCAAGGTTATGCAACATCTCACTCTTAAAGTCTTCCAACATGTTCCCAATTTCACTTTTTATGGATGTGTTGGAGGAGGATGCACTGGCCAAAGCTTGACTAGCCCTTCCCTTCTTTTTGGCTTCCCTAGAATGATTTTTTGAAAACTATATTGATATCATCATACGATAGCTGGTAAATGTCCCCTCTAGATTTTTTTTTTTTTATGGTTTCTAGGGTATCTTGCTTGATCCCTCTAATAAGGACTAACTTGAGTGATTCGGGATCAAGGGTGCATCTAGCCCATTTGTAGTTGAGTTGGAACCTTTCCTCATAATAATCCCAAGATTCATTTTTCCCCAAGGTCATTCTGAATATTTCTTCTTTGGTATCCTTAGACCTACAATATTCCCTATAATTTTTATTGAAGGATTGTTGCATTTCAGCTTAGGTAGTGATGTTGTCCCCAAGTAAACTCATGAACCAGCACAATACTACATCCTTAAGGGTGGATGGGAACAATTTCAACTTTTGGTCATCAGAGGTATAATCATAAGTTCTGCAGATGATAGAAAAATCAAACAAGAAGGTATCAAGTTCTTCTGAGGTTAATACATGGAAGTGAAGAAGGGAAAAGGGGCTTATGCTTTTCATCCTAGCATCTCCATTAGTCTCTCTAATGGGAAAAAAACCTTCATTTATGTTTTCAGCCATGTTGTAATTGTGTAGACGGGTTTCTTCTTCTTCTTACCCAATAGGCTCTTCAAAAATCTATTGTTTTTCACCTTATGGGTCATCTAGACTCTCCCCTGCAGTCAAAG
Organism: Pinus tabuliformis; assembly: GCA_031772625.1. Lineage (NCBI taxonomy): Eukaryota > Viridiplantae > Streptophyta > Pinopsida > Pinales > Pinaceae > Pinus > Pinus tabuliformis. The sequence continues at coordinate 1,001,107,901 of CM062819.1, forward strand.
AGGGTAGCCGACAGCCACCAAAGAAGAGGAAAGGTTGGTTATATGATGGTGTGGGGGTATTTGGAAATTTGTTTCCTAAATTGTCTCTACTCCTACGAGGTATTAAAGAAATTGTTTTTATAGGTTTTTTCTATAATTACTTCCAAAATAGAACGAAAGAAAAAAATTGCAACTATCTATTGAATGCAAAATAGAAAGAAAAAAACAATTGGAACAATTTACTGAATGTCAAATAGAAATGAAAGAAGAAATTACATCTACCTAGGCATCTCCCAGCAATGGCACCAAAAAGTAATGACCATCAGTACTGCAGCAAGGATGTTGCAATTCCTAGGGCTACCAACTTTACTTTATCAACCCGGAATTTCATACAAACTTGGAGGTGACAGTGCTATATGCACATCAGTTGCAATAGTCTACTCATGTCACTTTTCAACTTTGGCAATGGACCAATAGGGTTTCAAATCAGTCTTCTATTTACTAGAAGGAGTTTGACCACTAATAGTTAATGTAAATCTAGCTCTAATATAGGAAAGTAAGTGATTGTCTACTGAAGAAATGAAAGTTACTAAAGGGAAAATGCTAAGAAATGCCATGAAATCATTTAGCTAGGAAATGGCATAAACTACTTGAAAAAGAGAATGAATCTAACCTTGCATCTTATCATCTAGTTATTTGGACTAACTGGACATGGAAAGTTATTAGATCACTCCATGATTCATATATGCATGCACTAACTATCTAATGTTGAAATTGTAGAAAAAGAGTCTTTTGATTTTTGATTCAGAAATGTAAGTGCTAAGTTAAACAATCTAATATTTGCAAGGGAGAAAGGCACGTAAAAGCTGGTCCAAAATGGTAATGAGAGGCATGGAAGTAATGTGTAGGTCCTACCCTATGCTCAGATCATCATCTCTACTCAAGACAGGCTAAAACATCCTGCAACACAGTTTCGTGTAATTACTATAGGATGCCCTGGTTTTCTATAGGAAACTAGTTGAAGGCTATAGAAGGTAGGGAAGGTGAAATGAAGTACTGGAAATATGTCTGATGGTGGAATAAGGTGTCTGGAAGGGGCACAATTCCCAAGGCTCAGTCCAACACTTTGGGATGGTTGGATTTGCTCAAGGTGGCTGTCCATGGTGGCTATAAAACAGAAATTTGGATTAGGGGTTGGTAGGCCTTGATAGTAGTTAGAAAAGTCTTAGATGAGGTTGGTGGAATGAGTTCCTCCCTGCAGATCAAAAAATCCTACAACAACACATGTTCTTCTCTTCATTTATGCATAACTTCATATAAATATGGAAAATATGAGTTGAATTTGAGAAAATTGATTTATTGATGGCTAATGACTATATCTATGAAATGAAATGCCTTCTTAAACTACAACAAACTCAAGAAACAAATTGAAAACTACAGGTGCTTCTAAGAAATTATAAATAGTGATATTTTCAACAAGGAACCCTAAGATATGCAATGATTAAATGATAAATCTATTTTTTGGGCTATGAGAGTGGGGCCCTCAAACCATGATCCCATTAGCGAGATGAGGAAGAGGCCATTGTCACAATTGTTTTTGAAGAATTCTCTTTCACTACTATACCACTAATCTACTTCTTCAACTAATGAAAGAAAGACTAGACAATCATCCAACTACTTGTAAATTAAACAAAGCATAAATAAATTCAACAAATAACTATGATTTTAACCTAAGAATACATGTACAAAAAGAGGAACCTCTATTACTAGGGTTGGGCCCTAACCCAAGAGCTTCAACCCTCTAAGTGAACTTAGTGTTGGATCGAAGTAAACCCTCTCATTATCATCAAGATATCAAATACAACATCAAATTAGCAGTCACAATGTTTTAGCTCTGAATTACTTCTTGGCTACAACAAAAAAACAAATCTTAATGAGGCCCTTGTCCTTCTTATTTATACAAATTGAAGCTGCCAACAAATTCCTAAAAATTAGGGAGACTTGTCTCCCAAACATGAGAGTGACTTGTCTTCACTATCACAGGCTTGGCTACCAATGAACTTGGCTAGCTTGGCTACTTGTAAGTCCGAGCTTATGGGATATGGTGGAGAAATATTTAAATTATTTGAGGAGTTAAGGAGGGAGACAAATCCCCTACAATCTCTCTTTCTTGTCCACTTCGACTTCCTGCACTTAACCAAAAACTCCTCAAATTCCTGCAATTAATGCATATTAGGCCACATGACATAACTCTCACCTTTACCTTTCTCACTAAGAAAAATGTAATAAAATATGTAAGTAAATGTGAGAAACGTTTATTTTAATAAGACAGAAAATGTCATTAAGACACATATAGTTTACCTATTGATGAGCCTCATCACTTGATAAGTTAATTATCGTTCAGATTTTGTGATTTGTTTGGATACTTTTTTTATTTTTTATTTAAGTTTCTTGACCTGCGTGGTTTCTGTTTTGAAACAAAGTGTAGATCTGTGCAGATTACCTTTAGCAACAGTGTGCATGGACATTGTACTATAATGTCTACATGCGCATACTCTGAGAATTTTTTGAAAATATAGCTTTTCCTCTCATTAAAGTCTAAATTTTTGTTTTTTAAGATTTTATTACATTTGTCTATGACTCCAGTCATTCTCTGTGTGTTTGGTCGAGTGTTGTGAAGGAATTTTCTTGAGGTTTGTCCATTTTCAAAGATTGAAAGGTAGGGTTTCTCAAGGATTAGTGTTTTGCTGAGATGTGCTTCTTGTGTCACATCGAAAACATAAGTCATTTTTATTCTAGTATTGAAGTTTAATCAGAATTACACTTTAAACATTGATTTCATAACATTCATTCAAGCATTTTCATTTTAAGGATTTCATTGGGTGTTTTGAATTTGAATTCCTTTGGTCATTGCTCATAGATTTGTGTCAGTTTCTTAACACTTTTTGCATGTTTTTGCCTTCATTTTGGCAAAAGCATTTCCCCCTGAATTGCCATGGAGGGTTAAATTGTGTATGAGTGTTAATCGCCTTTGAGTGTCTCTATTTTTATCTCTGGAATTTTCACCCAATTTCCTATATTTACACTTGATTGGTCCTTTTGTTGTATTAGTGAAGGGAAATGGTATTGTTGTTCTTTTGCTGATTTGGAACCATCTTGTGTTTATTTTGAAGAATTGTCTTGCATAGATTACATTTGCATGGTTAGAATTCTCATTTCATGAATGAAAATTGTGCGTAGATTACATTTACACTGTGTTCACAGAAATTGTGCATAGATTACATTTACAAAGTTTTCAAGCAAATTGTGCATATATTACATTGCATGGTTTGCAACTTAGAGCTTTTGAATTGCATTAGAAGTGGTACATTCTAGAGTTTATATTCTAAATAAGAACCTCTTTATTTACTCTAACTACAATTCATCTTAATGGAAAAGATTACAAATTTCATATTTGATGCATTAGATTTTTGAGTAAAGTCATAACACCATTAGTTTCATGTCCATTTACCCTTTGAGTAAATAACAACTTAATAACATAGCATTAGCAAAATTCATCTAGAATTTTTATTATTTTTAGGGCTCTTTCCACCTATAGTAGATTAGGTTGTAGGGCTTTGGAATAGGAAAGTGAGTAAAATTTCCAAAGCTACAAACAAACAATAGAATCTTGAGTTAGGGAGAGAAATCCAATTATTTCAATTTTGCTTTGGGAAGCTCTTCTTATACACGAGTTAAGAACAAGATCATGTCGGATATGGTGAAGTGATCGTACCCACTTCATTGGCTATGATAGAGTGATTTTCATGTATTATAATAGTGTCGAAAGGTATTTGTGGTCACTTGAAAGTAAACCTCCAATTACCATGTTGAGGAGCTTTCAAGGGGGTTGAGATTTGCTACTCTACCCTTGCATGTACGTATTATTTACAACTGTGCCCCCAGGTAAGATTTTTGTAGTTGATAAGCTTAGTGAGCATAATCCTAGGGTTATTACTCGAGGTGACGGCAGAGGGAATGTCTTGTTGTACCTGGAACAGACATTGGCTAGACTCACTTGGACGTTTTGGAGGGTAATATTTTCTTGAGATGACATAATAAAAGTTAATTGCACCAGATTTTTTCATTAAGGAGGTTGTCAGTGTAACTAGCTCCAAACACTCATATCTATAAAAAAATTCACTTTGATATTTGCGACGTTAGATTTCATCACCAACTAGTAATTATTGATCTTTGTGGCAAGTTAGTTTGTATGGTTTGAATCCCTAGATTTTTTAGTGTGTATTACTTTTTTTTATACTTTTAACAAGGCCTTAGGTGTGGATTGTTAATATATTTAATTTTAATAATATAAACTTATTTGGATTGAATCTAATGGAAACAATGTCGGAAGTTGCTGATAAAGACCTTCCTTTTAACGGGAACCCTAATCCTTTCCCTAATTTTGCAAATGTTGGTCCTCCTTATATCGCTACATTGTCACTTCCTGGATTCATGATAGGTTTACCTATATGGTTGTTCTCCACTTCAAATACTCCAATTGTACCAGCTCAACCAATTTTTTCACCTCAACCGAGTTCTCCATCTCAACATCAACAACCTACTATTGACCCTTTACCTTCCTCATCCAACATGTCCTCCTCCCTTTCTTCTTCTTTTCTTGGTAAAATCCTTGATGCTAGTAACCAAGTGACTAAGAAGAAGCAGAAAGGGAAGAAGAAGAAGAAGAAGCAAGATAAGAAAGTAGTCAACGAACCAACCATGGCTGTAAGTGTTGGTAATGTTGAGGGAACTTCTACAACGCATTGTAATCCCAAATACCCTTGCAAGCTTTGTAAGGGTGACCACTTCCTTATTAATTGTCTTGGTATTCTTAAGGTTTCAGAAGTATGCTAAAATAATTCTCATCAACTTACTATTGATTCATCAACTAGTGATTCTCAAATTCTAGGGAAAAAGCTTAAAGTTAGGTTTCCTTGTAGGTTATGCAAAGGGACTCATCATAGTCACCTTTTCCCTCACATGGATGAAGCCTCAAAATTGTTGGAAAACTTATTTTTTCACAACAAAAACTTCCATCTAATTACCACAAATTTTCTCCCCCCTGCCATTAGTTGACGAAGTGATTGATCTAAATCCAAGTATAGTCAATCCCACTTTTCCATTTGTGATTGAAACATGTCTCACTCATGTTGATAGACTATTTGTTGATCAAGTGGTAAAATCAATTCCATGTTTGGTCGATCCCACTCTCCCTTTAGGGAGTAAACCTCATACCACTTAGGTTCTTCATGTTACCTCAAATTATCTACACATGGAGTCATTTCATTTGTTTCTTTTGAATCCCATCCAAGTAATGAGGCTATTTCTTTTTATTGGAGTAGGATGATAGAACCTCTTCTTCCTTCTTCCAACCCTTTCCAAATTATTGTGAAGGCTTATGTTAAGAATATGTGTCACATAAATGTAGATGAAGGTGCTTCCGTCAATATTTTATCCTCGACTACTTGGCAAGATTTGGGTTCCCTTAGCTTGAGCCTATTACAGAGAATCTGTTATCTTTTAACAGAACCATTAGAGAACCTTTAGGGATCCTTCCTAAGTTACCTATTACCTTGGAAGGTAAAACTATCTATATTGATCTTCTGGTAGTCCAAGGTCCCTTAGATTTCAATTTACTCCTTGGGCGAGACTATGTCTATGCCATGAAAGTTGTCAATCGACACTCTTTCGCATGATGTCTTTCCCTCACAATGGAAACATTGTGATGGTCGATCAACTTTCATATGTTGATATCTCTTTGACTATCAGTTATACGAAACCCATGAATGTTTCTTATATGGAATTTTTACCTACCCTACCACGAGTTAATTATGTGGCAGCCTATCCCATGTTTTCAGTTACTGATGCAAGTGAGCCTCTCACTATCTTCTTGACTTCTTTTGACTTAGATATGGTAGCTGACATGGTCAAAACATCAATGGGAGCATTTGTACAATTTTCTTATCCCTATTGATCCCCTTGATATGTGTTCCTTCCAGAGGATTGTTCTTCCATCTGATGAAGACCTTTTGGGAGCCATGAGCAAGGAGTGTCCCTTGACATGTGTTTCTTCCATTTGGAAGCCATGAAATAAGGTACCTATGATGATATTTGTTTTACCATGTCAACCTCATTAAAAAATGAAACAGGGTCTTATGAGGGTGGTTCTTTTACTATTTCAATCTCGTTAAAAAATGAAACAAGGTCTCATAAGGATGGTTATTTTACTGTGTCAACCTCGATTAAAGATGAAACAGATGCTCATGAGGATAGTTCTTTTGCTATGTCAACCTCATTACAAAATGAAACAAGCCTGGTGAGGATAGTTATTTTACTGTGTCAACCTCGTTAAAAAATGAAACAGGTCCTCACGAGGATGGTTTTTTTCTTGTGTCAACCTCATTAAAAAATGAAACACGTTATATGAGCATAGTTCCTTTCCTGTGTCAGGCTCACTAAAAAATGAAACAAATCCTCCCTTAATTCACTTGATTTTTTCATTTGATCTCATAAATGAACCTTCATTTCATCCACCTATTATTAACCAGTAATCTACTCAGATGCATGAAACGAAGTTTGGGGGGAATGTGCCTATGTTAGTATGCTGGGGGCATGAAAACCACTTTCAAGCACAATTTTCTCTTTTTCAAGCTTATGTAAAAGTGAAACCACCCTCAAGCACAATTTTACTTTGTTTTAAGCTTATGTAAAAACGAAACCTATCACGATTCCATTTCGGTTATTATTTTCACGACTTGTTAAACTCATGAAAAATCCAAGCTTATTTTTCTATCTTTTCATGCTCGTAAAATGTACATGAAAATGCTAAGTTCTTTCCGTCTTTTCCTTCTCGTTAATTAAATTGAAAGTTGGTAAGATGAGTATATTTTTATCACTTTTTTGAACTCGTTAAAATTTATGAAAAAGAGAAACCAAAGATTCCTCTTTTAAGCCCTTTTTAGACTCTTAAAACATGAAAATATTATCGAGTAATTTGTTGTTCGAACTTGTAAAAGTAAATGAACAATTTTCCACTCAATATAAGTGTACACATTTTATGGTCTGAACTGGACTATTTACGAAAAATGTATACATTGATTAAACATGGTCAATAGAGTTATCTCTTGTAATATTTTATCCTTTTTTAGACCTGAGAGACTAAATGTATGAAAAAGAACATGATGGAGATTACTTATGTTTTTCTTCTGACTCCTTAACAGTGCAAAATGTCAAGCTTTACCTTCTCCGGGCTTGTTAAAATTTTACAATAAAGGACTGAATGATTTCCTTTTTGTGTCCTTTTCAAACTCTTAAAGTAAAATGACACCGAGTTACTCCTTTAGTGGACTCGTAAAAACTAAACAATATAGGACTTGTTAAGAATAACGAGACCGAACCACTTCTTCTTAAGGTTCGTTAAAAATACTAGGATGGACTCATGAGAAGGATGAGCTTATAGGACAAGCGTATGTTATCCTCCTCAAGCTTGTAAAATTAAAGATGTACTTGCCAGTAATGGTGGGAGAAAATTGAGAAGAAAAGTTAGTTTCTTGTATTTCAGCCACTGTGTTGCTCTTGAACATGATAGTCCATCACATATCTATTTGGGATGGGAAATCCATTTGTCTCATAGTTAATTGAACCATATTGAAAGTCTTTCGTTGGTTTTGGGTATTATTGTTGAGTCAAATGCTACCAATTCATTTTGTCATGTTGCCAATATGTTCAAGAGAATTATAAACCTCAGTTCAAATTAGCTTGAAATTTGTAGCCTTCAATCATGTCGGTCATCCTTGAGTCAGTCCTTACAAAATATTCTTCAAAACTTGACACGATTTTTATGTCGTAGGCCCTCCTACGATGGGTCACTTCCTATCGATTTAAGCTCATTATCTAGGAAGTTGATCTAGAAACCTTCAGTACCTTGAGGCTTGCATGCCTTAATGGAAGGTTTCACACCTTCAATGACATGTTCTCATCATTGGCCTTTGATTCAACGATTCTATGAGTGTTCGACTTCATATCACCTATTCACACTTCATAGATTGTAATAGAAGTACCTTAAGAGCCATTGTTATTAGTGTGAAAATTCCTCGAAGGTGTACCAAAAATCCTCACTTAAGTCACTAGGTGACAAGTGACCCTAACAACAATTTGATGGTTGTACTACTTCAATATCTACAATGCAAATTGAAAAACTACAGTAAATGAAAACAAGATCTAAAACAAATAGCAGCAAAATAATGTATCCAAAATAATAACCCAATTGGAAAGACAATTTTAAATGAATAAATCCTTATTGATAACCCCTAATGAAGGAGATATACAGATTGGTCTGTAAGTCCCCCACTGTGGGATGGCTCCTTTGATATCCTTGATGCTTCCGAAATAGAATTCCCCCTCTCAATCTTGTGAAAAACCCAAACAAAGTGATGAACTCAAATGGGAGCTCAAGAAAATGACAATAATGTTGATGACGCTAGTGATCATGGTCAAGAATGGATGACAAACCCTTCTTTATATAGAAAAGTATGGATTTAATCTTAAAAATGGAGAGTAATAAAATGTTATTGACCAAATTCAAATCTAACTATTTGGAACACTTCATTATATTTATTGGAGAGGGAAAAGGAATTTAAAATGGTTAAATTCCTTTATCTAGAAATAATTAACAAATAAAATGATTTATTAATTATTTCAAGAGAAACAAGAAATGAGTGAAATCAAAATAATTATGAAATAGTGGTTTAATAATTATTCTAATAACATAAATAAGAAAATTCAAATAAATAATGATTTATTTAAATATTCCTAAGGGATTTAGTCAAATGTGACAAGGAATAATTATTAAATAATGATTTAATAATAATTCCTAGAGAAAAATAAATAAATAATTATTTATCTAATTATTCTCATGGAGTTTTTTCTTTTTTTATTTAAATCAGAAAATAATTTAATAAAAATGGTTTACTAAATTATTTTCCACAGTGAAAGTGATTTTACTATGGTAAAATATTATCTACATGGCATATTTCGATCCACCTAGTTAGAAATGGCTAGGTGATCATTTTTTGGTGATAACAGATTGCCCCCACACATGAGTGTTAGGAGAAAATCGTATGAATGAAATATGTTGTAGATTATACTTCCACAAGACACCAAAAGGGGAGTCAGAGAGAGGGAGAGAGAGATCTTAAGTAAGTCAAGGATGGAAAAATAATGGAGGGGGCGAGACCTACAACGCTGAAAAAAGTCTACTTTTATGTGGTAGTACATGATCTCAAATGAGGTAGGGGAGGCATACCCATACCTGCCGAGATAACTAAGTAAAAAGAAAAATGGTGAGCCCATCAATGTGGGGCTGAGCTACAAAGTACATGATAGATGATACATGATACACTGGCATCAATGGGCTAGAAAATAATACAATGAATCCCATATACATAATGTACCTGGAAAGACGAAATTATTAGTAGAGGAGATATTCGAATGGCGAACCCTAGCTCCGCCGTCTCCATGCCCTCGGCCGCCGTCGGCTCTCGGCTCGCTCTGAGTGCGAAGGGGTTCGAGAGATTTGGGCAAAGACTAAGGGGCGGTCTCTCAGCTACAGATCCGCAACATGACCACGCCATGAACACTGGCTCGAACCCCAGCACTACTGCCTCCATGCCCCATGCCGCCGTTGGGTCACGGATTGTTTCGGCTGCGAAGGGGTTGGAGAGATCTAGGCAAAGATCAAGGGGTTTTCACTCAGAGGCAGGCACACAAGATTTCCACGCCATGAACACTGGTGCCGTAGATCTAAAAGGGCCTGCAAACCTCTTAGCCGAGAGCTCAGGGAAAGCCTGGCCCCGACCCCCTGCTTCCACGGCGTGCCTTCGCAGCCCCCTTCCGATTAATGGAGCAACGGACAAGAAAGATCTTGCAGATCCCTTAGCTTTTCCTCTGACCATGGCTTCTAGAAAGGAAGGGACGACACCAAACAGATGCACGCCACCCCTGCTCATGAGACAAATACAGGAATCGAAAATCTATCAAGGCATTTGCCTACCCTCTCCACAGATCGGTTGGGGAAAGAGGCTTTCAGAATCTTCCTCATCATTCCAGATACAAATCAGGCTCCTTACAGGCAAAACTATGCTACAATGGGTTTGCCAGACGGATCTAGTGCAGAATCTCAAGCATGCACTGGACATCAAACTGGGGATCCCCTCTGCAGCTCAACGGCTTCTCTACGAAGGTAAACATCTTGAGGATCTCTTTCCTATTTCTTTTTATGGCATTGTGAAAGACGCTTCTATTATCTTAACCCTTCGTCTGAGAGGAGGAGCTGTGGGAGAGCCATCCTTAGCTAAGGCGTTTTCGTATAAAGATGCAGTCCATGCCAAGCAGACTGAAAAGACAGATCCACCAGTGCAGACTTCACCCAAGCCTTTTTTGGTTGACAAAGTGGAGGAGGTTCCCTCAGTTGAGATCTCCTACCCTGATCTTGAAGACGACACCCAGAAAGTTGCTGAAAAGGCCATCATCTGCAGATTCAATGGGCTCTGGCCGCGCTAACAGGATCTTTATGATTGGATCAAGGACAAATGGACTGACTGTTTCAAGGTTTATTTCTGTGCAAAAGGATATTTTATAGTGCTGTTCGATGACCCCGAGCACTGCTACAACGCCCTAGACGAAGGCCCTTGGTTCATGGGTTCAGCTGGCCTTTTCCTAACTCCATGGTTTCCAAACTTTGACCCAGCTTCAGCAGTCATCACCAAAGCCCCGGTATGGATCAGACTTCCAAATCTCCCAGTTCACCTGTGGCGTACAGAAGTATATAGGCAAATAGGCAATGCCTTGGGTAGCTTTCTAATGGGAGATTACAAGAGAGAGCGGCAAGGTCTCTATACATACGCTAGAGTTTGTGTGGAGCTTGATTTAAGCAAGGGATTGCCAGAGTACACCAATCTCAAGATCAAGGACTTTGTCTGGACCCAGTTTCTAGAGTACGAAAACACTGCCTTCAGATGCCGCCACTGTCACCTAACAGGGCACCTGCATAACTCCTGCCCATCGCTGACAGAAAGAACGAAAAAGGGCCTCTTCGCACATTCTAAGCCCAACAACTGGAAGCTCCAACCCCCCAAGTATGGAAAAGGAGGAAAGAGAGTCAGAACCAGATCAGACGCCTCAGCCGATGGAACCGCCCACGGACAGTATGGGGCACACCCATGTCTCAGCAAGCTCCCAGAAACGTCCCCATGAGACTTCATCCTCTGAATCAGAGAAGGAGTCCCCGAAGATAGAGAACTCCAGTCTTCAAGTTGTTCTAGCCCATCCTCCCCATGATGGCTGGACAAGAGTTAACAAAAAGAAAGGGAAAAAACATTGTGGTGTAGTTACTGTCCCGCTGGGGTAATAGCCTGATAGTTAGTTTTTGCTCTCGAATCTTCTGATGTAGCTGAGATTGTATCTTCCCTCCGAGACCGAGGTTGATGAATCCATCATTTCCGGTCTGTCGGTCTTTTGCTTTTCCTGTAGCTCTGTGACTGTATCTTTCCTCCGGGACCGAGGTTGATGAATCCATCATTTCCGGTCTGACGGTCTTTTTCTTTTCCTGTCTGTACTATATTTTACTTAATAGATTTAGTCTTTTACCGAGAAAAAAAAAATGTACCTGGAAAGACCATAGGTTAGGGCTGAACACAATAATATTTGAGTACATGAGATACAATGCCCCTCAAACTGACATGGGAAATGGGAGATAACAACCAAGGAAGCCCTACTAAATAATAAAGGGCTCTGAAAAGATGAATGGATCATATGGGGGAGACATACATGCTATGGGTGCTGAAGCAGTAGAAACTAAACCCATCAAATATACGGGACTCTATTGAGGGTTGGATCAACATCTGTGGTCATTCGAGCTTGTGGGGGGTTACCTGAAGGGCCACCCCCTCATGATGTCTGAAACATCTCACACATGCCCGGCAATCACTGGGACAATCATCTAGATCACCAAATCGTCAAGTGTACGAATCTCAATCGTGCAATAAGGAGTTGAGGTTGAGCACGTGAGAAACAACCAAGTCAACAGTAAATAATAGGTCCCTTTTCTTGATTCGAGGCACCAAACAAAGATGGAAGCTAGAACCAAGGTACACCACCCTCTAGACTATTATTCTGGAATAAATGTGCTGAGGTCGACAGAATCTAAAGGGTCATATCTCCAGATAAAACTTTGTTTCAGTTTCAGCCTTTGGAGGATTTCTTCTACTTCCTTTCTTGCTTCCCTACTATTACATATGAAGGGGCCAAGCTGGTCTTTTATCCTAAGTTGAGCTTTCTTCTTGGCCTTCACAAAATGCACCTCATATGAATTAATCATTTTCCTGTAGTACTCCAGAGCAAACAATCTCATGGGGAGGTATCTGGGTGGTTTGTAGGGAGCCAACTCACATCCATATATTCTGATTCAGTGTGATTTTGGTACAAGTACCAATCTCCCACTCTATATTGTTTGGACAACTGTAGGACCCTCCTGATATCTACATTGATTCTAGGGGGAGGAATTCCTAATATCATAGTTGCAACTGGGTGCACAAAGAGATCTATGAAATCACTATATGAATATTGAGAGTCATATAGGTGGATTAATGAAGTCCAGAAGACCATTGATCTATGGTTGCCTCTGGTATCAAGCTTTTGGAGTGTGATTGGGAATTTTTCAGCTTGATAATACATGAAAAGATGATATAAAACTGAAGAATATTTGAACACTCTTTCATTATCCATCCTCGTGAATTGATCATGCATCTTATCAGCAATGAACTTAGCATAGTCGAACATGATGGCAGGGGGCTATCCAGGAGTGTAAATGGACATAAAGGCTATAATAATTTCATCAACAAATTCACTTGTGGTCTAGCCTAAGATACTGGATATTATTTCTATGATGTCTCAGCCAAGATCAGAGAATATGGTAGACATATATGGTGGAGGATCCTTTGGAATGTATTACTCTTCCTTGATGAAGGTCTGGCATAACTGAGCATGTTTGATGGAGGTGAGTGTCGGGAATCTATTAAGAAAATCTCCAACAGAAAGAGGGGTCAGGTTTTGGCCTAGTTGTAACTACAACATTTCATTTATGGACTCAAAAGTGATGGTAAATAATGCAGATTGGTCAGGAGTCATCATTGCTCTTTGGCTAGGGCTATAGTTCATATGTCAATAATGGATAATCTTTGGGAAGATATGAACTCTGAGGAATTTGTATTTGGGTAAACCTTACTCCCAAAGGCCTATTTTGTTGCATGATTCAGGTACTAGCCTCTGTACCTACAATATATCTTTAATGGGGATTCTTGGACTGAGGTATCTTTAATTTGAAAATCTTTATTTGCCAAGGGAAGATGGTCTAAGTCCCTGTGGGGAGTAGAAATTGGTAGGACATTCAGTGCAATGGGATCACCCATCCTTGGTTCTTCTGGATTCAAGGATGGGGGCGAAGGGTTTTCAGTGAAATTGGGGAAATTTGGTCTAATTCAAAGTATTTTGGAGTCACTGGGCAACTATTCTTACTAAATTACTTAGTAATTTGAAGCAATTGAGCCAAGGTTCGGGAAAAAAATAGGGTTTCTCAGTGAATTTGGTAAATACCTAGTTTTGGCTCCAAACGGAGTGATGAGCGGCTGTGCACGGTTTGCAGGAAGCGCACATGACTAAAAGGTGGTCTGGAGTTTTAGCAGGTTGGCAGTTGGATGTGGGTTGATGGTTGTACATGCTCTGGTGCTTGCATGGAGGTCTGAGCAGTCTTTTTCACGATAAAATTAAAAGCCATGATTTTTTTAGTTTTATTTGCAAAGTCAACTATTTTGGAGGGTACACGAAGAAAGGTACATTTGGCGTTAAGCGGGGGATGAGAAGTTTTGTCATCTAGTTGGAGGCGCTATGTGGGTTCATATCGCACTGATTTTGGGCTAGAGCGATTTTGGGGGAGGGCCGCCCGATGCCATTCATCGGGTGCCTAGCAGTGGGGTGAATAGTGAAACCACCCATATTGGGCGGGTAAAGGTTGGCCTTCGGAGGCCGCCTGATATGATCATCGACCGTTAGATCAAAAGGGACCAGATCATACGGTGATCAGGGTGATGATTTGATATGAATTTTAATGGAGGGGCCCAGCGGGGGTTTAAGCATGATGGGTTTAACTAATGATGGATTATGGAAGTTTAATGACATCGAGAGTAATTTCATTGGTGGGGATAGATTATTAATTAACCACTGATTGATTAATTAATCTCTTTTATTCGGCGGTGGGTCTTGGTTATTAATTAGCCGCTGATCGACTTAATTAACCCATTAATCATTACGTTAATAAAGTTTATGTTTCAAACTTCGGGGATGGGATATTAAAATTAAAGGGGTTTAATAAAATATATGGGAAAGGGGTATTTTTGGGATATAATACATAAAGTTAAAGTTAATATGAAATAAAGGCGGAAAATAACTTAGCGCTAAGTACAATGTACATTTATAATTCATTGGCTTTGTATAAACACATTATAACTTAGGCTTAGTGTTATTTTTGTGGGTTTTTCATAAAAAAGGGTATCCATGGGGGTGATTACTTTTCCTTAGGTAAATGGTGTTTTAACCTTAGGGAAAAGGGGTTTTTTAGGAAAATTGAGTGAATTATGGAGGGGGTGAATGCTTGTGAGAGGACTTTTAGTACTTAGGACCTATAAGTTATTGGGTCGAGGGTTCGGTCCCTCCAGAAGTCAGAGAAATGCTCTGAGCCCCTTTAACTTAAGGTTTTAGGTACTTTAAGACTTTCTTTGGAAATTAGTTAAGTGAGAAATGAAATGAATGAGGGAAGTTAACCAATTGGCTTTGTGTACTTTGGTAAATTCTCAATTATCATCCATACTTTAGAAATTTGATGATGAAGGTAAATGATATGATCTTGTCTAATCAATCATCACAATTTTGCAACCATTCAACTACTTACCCATCTACTCATCCTACCATTTTTTCTACGCTTTATTAGGGTGCACTTAAGGTGGCAAACCCTTATCAAACCTTTTCTTTTCTTTTTACAAAATTAATCTATCTAAGTCTAACCTTATTACATCCAAGGGATCAGATTAAACAGTTGAGCTCCTTTTATTAACTCTACCTATCTACTTATTTGCCAAGATTACATTGTTTGGTCAAATTTTATTTCTCTATCTATAAGCATGAAATTGAAAGCATGAAATAGCCAAGTTTTAACATTTTGACTATCCATGGATTGTGGCAAAGGTAGTAAGTTGTAAACAATCTTCTTATTCACCATCAAAGTAAATGGTAGTGGCATTTTGACTTGCACACTTTCATGGTATTTATCTTTTTTGGGGCTCATATTTTTCATCTTTTTTGACCTTTTTTATTCTTTTTGTCCTTTGATTTTTCTTTTAGGACATACCCTCTTTACATTTTTTAATTTTTATAATATGGAAAACATTTGCAGAAAGAAAAGGTATGTACATATTATAGATTTGACCTCAGCCATTCAAAAATTATGACACCTATTGGTATAGGAACATAACACTGCCGATTGTGATTTGCGATAGGCCGGAGGTGGAACCGAAAATGTATGTATTATGGTTAGTAACCCCAGCGGGTCTGCCATGTTGCAGAGTGCATTATGTATAAGCCTCTGGGCTTCGCTAATTGCGATATGCGATAGGCTTCGGACCTGAAATGTTTATGATAATAGATCCATGTTCTCGTATAGTGTTATGATGCTTTGATTCTGCAGGTACTCTGTGAAGCTGGGTATACAAGAAAGCAAGCAACAAAGGACTATCAGAAGAGAGAGGAATCGAGCAAGGAACCAAGCGCAAGACAGAGGTTGGTCTCTTTTATTCTTCTCTCATCTATCTTTCATAAAGGTAAACGAAAGTAGTTTTACTTTGTTTGTTTCTAAGGTAGCTACCAGCCTTAGTGGGATTAGCAGTTCTGCATAGACACTTTTCCCTGTAACAAAATGGCGACTCCACTGGGGAGCGAATAGATTGATTGTTTATCTACATTTGTTTACTTCATAAACTTACAGACGGAGCCTGAAGTCAAACCAGCTAGCCTTCGAACTGCATTTGCTATGCAATTGCAAAGTAGATCAACACTGCTTCAGTCAATCTCCGGGTTTTGTTTATGAATTAAACAACTGATTTACAAACTTTCTAATTGCCCTCGTGGTGGATCTAGTAACCTCCTTAGATCTACCCCTGTGATTGATTTACTGATTACCACTTGCTCAGCCAAAATCCCTGAACTGAACTGCAAACTGTGACCCAGAACCCAATCAAAGTCTCGTCCCTGGTCCAGCGCACTGTCTGTTCTGTGAATCTCAAATTCAGCGCACTTCTAGAATGTAGTAGGTGCGCTGCATTTCAAAGTCACTGTGTTACAGGTGCGCTGATCAGACTAGGCATTGTTCCTAAATTTTGGTTTCTGTGTTCACTCTTTTCATATCTATTCAAGAGTTTTGTTGCCTGTAGTCAGTACACCTTTGTTTGAAACCCCTTTCCTTGCTGTTATTCCACCTCCCTTGTGCAAAGAACTGTAAATGTTTTTATGTATTTGTTGAGTCATTTTCAGTTCTCCTTTACAAAGAAGTAACGTAATTGTACTGTCATTTCTTGATTTGAAAGTGTCGCAAGTGTCGTTTTCAGTCATAGAAGAGGACCTGATTGTTCTTGATAGTCGATTACCCTCTTACTATTGTATTTGATCTGAATTAGTAGTTTTTCTAGTGTCGAAAGCAAGTTTTCATTTCCAAAACTTGGTAATATTTATCTCCTACCAGATGGTGATCAAACCATCTCTTCACAATCATTTCGTGATTTCTAAATTTATTTCTACCTTTATCTCTCAATTCCTCCAACTTCACCAGTTGGTTGATCCTTTTTTTAAGTAAGGCACAAGGGGTTCCTCTCGAAGCTTGGGAGAGATGTAAAGAGGGAAGGGAAATATTGGGAGGTAAGATGGCTTCCTGTCCATAGACAAGGAAGTATGGGGAGTTTCCTAATGCTACTTTTGGGGTGACCCTATCAACCCAAAGGGTGTTTTCTAGAGCGTTGTGCCAATTCCTCTCGTTGTTAGTGATAGATTTACAGATTATGCTGATGAGGTTTTTATTTGAGGACTTTGCAACTCCATTTCCCTGGGGGTAATAATTTGATGCATACCTTATGCAAATTGATTTATCAATAGAAAATTCAGTCAATTTTAGTTATGAAAAGTAAGAAGAATTATCAAATATGAGAGCGTCAGGGATGCCAAACCTGCTGAAAATAAATTTCTCAATAAAAGATATTACCTCATATTTGTTAACCTTTCGAAGCAGGATGGCTTCGGTCCATCTGGTAAAGTAGTCAGTTGCTGTGAGTATATACTTATGCCACTGTGAAGAGTTTGGAGTGATCTCGCATATGACATCTAGGCCCCATTGCTGGAATGGGTGATGAATCATAACGGGCCTGAGGGGAATGGTTGGCTTTCTTTCTCTTCTTGCGGAAGTTTGACATACCTTGCATTTCCAAGTGTAGTCATGCGAGTCTCTAAACACTGTCGGCCAATAACATCCAGCCCTTAATATTTTGTGAGTAGTTGTCTCTCCTCCATAGTGACCACCTACTGGGCCGTCGTGCATTTCTTTCAAGACATGATCAGCATCGTCCTTCTCTAAACACCTCAGCCACACTCCATCATAATTTTTTCTATACAACGTGTCATTGGCCAAGTGATACTGATTAGATTTCAATCTGAGCACTATCCTTCTTGATGCATCCATGTGCTCAGGACATGATCCCCGTGTTAGATAAAAACGTATGTCGTAATACCATGACTTAGGTTCCAAAGGGACTTTGGACGTTTTGCGCTCATACATCAGCGTCTCATTAATCGATAGGGGCTCTTCCCTAACTTCTACTTGTGCATTCTGCATGCTCTATGCTTCTGGTTCTTCATACGCCCCTTCTTTACTTGCCAAGGCTTCCGCCGCAAGCTTACATAGTCCCTGCCCTCAAACTATCTTTGTCGGCTTAATCTCGAGGTCGAATTCTTGAAGTGCAATTATCCAACTCTCTCTCTATTCACCCATTTCTTTTTGCACGAAGAGGGATCTTATAGTAGGATGGGGAACGATTACTTTAGTCCTGGCCTTTAATAAGTAATGGCGGAAATGTTTTATGGCTTTAAAAACCACAAAACCTTGTTTGTCCACATCTGGGTAGTTCAGTTCTGCTCCCTGAATATTAGAGCTCTTATAAGAAATAGGGACTTCATTGCCATCATCATTTTTCTGGGTGAGGATTGCGGCATATGAAACATCAGAAGTGTACAAGAAGAATTCCTTGCCGAAATTGGGGCTGACCAATGCAGGAGCTTTTGCAATGGCCCCCTTAATTCACTGAAATGAATTCTTGGCTTCATCGCTCCACTTATACACAATGTCTTTATTCATCATTAGCTGCATTGGACGCACTATTTTTGCTAAACCTGAGATAAATTTCCTAACGCAATTAATCTTCCTGAAGAAATATTGCATTGCCCTTTTATTTGCAGGGGGTTGTATTCTCATGATAGTCTCTATTCTTTTAGGATCAATAATAATCCCTTCTTTAGAGAGGATATGACCCAGTAGCTTCCCTTCTGTAACTGTGAAAATGCGCTTTCTGGGGTTCAATGATATTCCGTACCTTTGGCATCTTTCAAAGATCTGTTTTAAGTGGTAGATATGATCCCTTTTTTGGTATGAATACACAGTAATGTCATCCATGTAAACCACTACTGATCTGTTAATCAATCCTCGGAAGGCTATATCCATAGCTCTCTGAAATGTGGCGCCCACATTAATGAGTCCAAACGGCATTTTACGATATGCATAAGTGATCGATTTAGTGTTGAAGGTTGTCTTCAGCTAATCTCCATTTGACACCAACACTTGAATATATCCTGAAAACCCATCCAATACGGACAACATTTCACACCCAGAAACACACTGAAGAATGTGTTCCATAGAAGGAACGAGATAGTTATCTTTCTGTGATGCTTTGTTCAGGTTTCTGAAATCGATACAAAGCCTAATGTCTCCATTTTTCTTTCTTACTGGCATGAGATTTGCTACCCAGCGGGTGTGCCTGATAGGAAAAACGATTTTAGCATCCAACATTTTGTTTAATTCTTTCTTCACCAACGGTTCCAAGCTTGGATGCATCTTACGAAGCTTTTGTTGGTAGGGCTTAACATCTTTTTCCAAAGGGATTACATGTTGCATAACGCTGGTGTTGAAGGTTTTTAAGTCATCATATGTCCATGTGAAGATGTCCTTGTACTCTCTAAACAAATTAACAAATGTAGCCTTTTCTTGTGGAGAGTAGCCCAAGCCCAAATTAATAGTTTTGGGTCTTCTTTGGTTCCAAGGTTGACCAACTCATACTTCATGGATGAGCTATGTGTTTTGCAGCTGGTTGGCTTCTTAAATTTATCATGCAGGTCATACAAGTGCTCCATTCTGACAACTAACATGGGAATTATATTGGGCTGATCCTTTTCCTCATCTTCACTCTCGTTCATAAGCTTTCCATGCTCCCTCAAATCAATGAGTGCATTTTGGAATTTCTTTTCGCAATGCAGGAACTCCAGGATTTGCTCATCATCTTTGAACACCTGCCAGTTCAAGATGTTATCAGGCATGGATGGTCTAAAAATGAATTCAACATAAAATTTATTCTTGTTTAATCTAATATTAGGCAAAAGTTTTGCAGCCATACCAGCCATCAGATTGGCATATTGGTTTTTCCCTCGAGGTATGTATGTGATATTAAAAGAATAAAAACTATCAATTAAGATCCATACCTTATATTGGTATCTTACTGGGTGTGGCGAATTGCAGTGTATCCTTTTCCTTATTTGGTCCACAATTATTTGTGAGTCACCAAAAAATTTAAGATTTTTTACCTTCGTATCAATGGCTTTTCTCAAGCCCTACAGCAAGCCTTCATATTCTTCCATTTTGTTGGTGCATGTGAACTCCAACCGGCTGGCCATTAGATGTTGGTTCCCTTGTGGGTCAATGAGAATGCTCCCAACACCTGCACCTTTAAGGAAATTAGAGCCATCAAATTAGAGTGTCCAGGAAATAGAATCTAATGTTACATTAAATGAACTGCTTCTTATGAAATTGGTTCTATCATCTGCTATATTACAAGGTGTTTCATCAATTGGACTATGGGGAAGAGGTTCCAACTGTGTGTTTGTCACAGTCTCTTCAACTGTCTCTGCATGGAATTCTCCGAAACAGGTTTTGAAGGCACAAATGTCAAAACTATAATTCCCAAGGATAGAGTTGGTAAACATTACAGGTTCATCGGGACTATTTAGCTCTGTCACCACATACTTCATGTATCTTTCTTGATCAACTCTCAACATATCACCTTTTCTCTCTTGAGGCAGCAAGAGATGGGACCAATCAATTGAAAAATATCCATTCAGTTTTGCTGACCAATCCCTACTAAGTAGCATTCCATAAGCCTCGAGTATGTTGACTACCACTATGTCAATGACCTGTGTGTACTGTGGTTTGGTAGCCATCCAAATCAACACATCTTTCAGTTCCCAAATCACTTTCACATTCATTCTGTCCAATTGCATAATTCGATTTCCAGTTCTCTTGGGTATTGCATGAAGTATTTTAGCAACAACGTAAGGCATAACAGTGGATGAGGCACCGAAATCTACCAAGCAATTATGCACATTCATGTTGAAGATTTCGAATGTGATAAGGAAAGGTGGAGTCATGGATTTTGATTTCCTTCCTATCATGGCTACACTGACATCTTGGGGGTTCCGATTCATTTTTGATAGAGTTGATTCCATGGCTGACAGTGTTTGGGCTGTACTGGAGGTATTAATAGGTCTGGGTGCCGACTTCTTGGTTTGACTATTTGGAGTTTTGGGGGATTTTCAATTCCATTCATTCATAGCTTTCAAGAGCAGATCTGTCTATTGCGTTAACTTTAACAAATAAAAATATGTGATATTAGCTCGAGATTTCTTAAGATCATCCACAATGTTGTAATCAATGTTATAAACAGGGTAGGGTAGAGTAAACATACCAATTTTTCTGTTTTTAGGTGGGAGTTTACCATTTTGAATCGCCTTCATTGCATTTGAAGATGTATTATCTTTCTGTGGATAGTTCACTACTAGAGTACTCTTGGAATCACCACTAGGTTTATTCCTCTCAACAGGAACCTTGGGAGCGGATGCCTTCAAAGGGCGAATGTATTTTTTTGTTTGGTCTACAGGCTTCGTCACGCCCACAAGTGGCCTTTTACTTCGTGTGTGGATTTCATTAGTGTGTATTTTTGCCATACTATCTCCTTCGTCGTCATCGTTCTCATTTGTATAGAAATCCCATAGTAAATTGATTTGAGATTCCTCGTCCAAGGGTTCTTCTACTTGGTACTCTTTCTCATCTTCTTGTTCTGGCTCCAGCTCCACTATAGATTCTTCTTTGGTAAGGAGCGATCCAATAAGAGCCAGCTCTTCCCTATTTAAAGTCCCTTCATTGGGTGGAGTAGGCAATGCAAGTTGGCCATGACCACCTTCTGTCTTCTTACGATAGAAAGGTTTGAAATATTTTTGGTTATAATCTCCCCCATTCCTCTTCGTACTCTCTCCAGAATTCCTTTTCATATCGATGACTGTGTTCGTCAATTTTTTAATGATCCGATGTAAACCTTCCACATCTGTGGTATCCTTTTCTTTGATATCATCCACTTTGTTATCACTCCCATTATTTTTCTTGGATGATGGAGAGGCTTTCTTTTCTTTGGTTGTATGGTGACATGCTGTGAGACTGATCATTTCATTCTCTACTTTCACTGCTTCATCGATAACATCTTGTAAGTTTTGTGTGTTACTCCGTTTGACCCACATTGCGGTAAGGATAGGGAGAGGAGTGATGTAAAATTCCATGAGCACCTCATCCTTGACCTTCTCTTTGCTTTCCATTTTCAAACGGGATAGTTCTAAAACTAAGGCTGCAGGTGTTTTGTCATCCCCAAACTTGTCTAAAAAGGCCTATTGAAAGGCATCCCATGAGGTGATCGACCCTATTCTCAAGCTAAATTACCATGTGGAGGCTGCACCAATCAGAGTAAAAGGGAATAAGCGACATACTACATCTTCATCGGCTACCCCCAACATGTGCAAGGCTAGGGAGAAAAAGCGAATATGGTTATCGGTAGTGTCTCCGCACTCAGGGTCGAATTTAGGAAATACTCTTTCAACGTTCTTGGGTAAGGTAATTTGTTGCCCAGGTACTGCTATAGCATCCTGTGCAAGCCAGGGAGGGAGCACTCCCAGAGGGGGTGGGGGTTGATTCCCACCTAGAGGAGGCAGTAGAGGCGGATTCCCACCTCGAGGGGGTGGTAGAGGCAGATTCCCACTAGGAGGAGGAACGTTAGCCATATTATGTGTTATCACTTAGAACTAAAAATTTGATGCATATAATTGTCTGTCCTAGTCCGATGACAAAGGTCTGCGTTAAGTTGATTTCATTTTATGTTTCCTCACTTAGGATTTGGAGCTTTTAAAGTTTTTAACTCAAACCATACTCGACTCCCATTGGTTCTCCTCCACCTATCATTGTTCCATAGTCATATTTTGTCTTATTCGAGTCACCGTAGCTTTTAATGATTTCGTAGCGTAATCCCATTTGCCAGTTTCGCAGCGCAATGATGGTTATGCAATTTCGCAGCGCGTCATGATTAGGCCGTTTCGCAGTGCATCATTAGAATTTAAAACTAACAGCGCTATGAAATCATGGATTCGAGCATTCCGCAGCGAATCTTTCCCAAAATGTCAAGTCCGTTAGGTGAGTCACCAGTTGTGTCCACTCATGTCAGTTTATGTACCTCTCATATCACGTTTGAACGCTCATTAGCCACTACCCCACTACTAGATCTGTTGATATGTACAAAAATATTATTCTCGAGGGATTTTACCGTGCATAGACCTTAATGATAGTCGTAAGTGCTGCATGAGTGACAAATCTGCCTGATTATGTATTGAAGAGTTTTAAATGAAATAATTTGAATTTCAAGCGAGGCTGGTTTCAAGCGAGGCTGGTTTCAAGCGAGGCTGAATTAAAAAGGAGCTGAATCACCATTTCAAACAGAGCTGTTAGACTTTGTGTGTGAAGATCTCAAAGGAAAAATGGAGAAAAAAGAGCACAGATCCGGTAAATGCCAGAGGACTGAACCTGAGGGCTTGGACATAACACTGAGGGATGAAGGTGTGAAGAAAGCATTCAAAGATGCCGGGTGCTAGAACTTTTGTAAAAAGCTACAAGGAGGACATGCGCAGGTAACTAAATAATTTGCGCTAAACCTCACTGGTTTAAATTCAAAAGTAGCCATGTTAGAAGTACAGGTTTCTCCAGAAGCAATATCTGCTGTGACAGAGATCCCAAGAGGACGAGAAGAATGGTTTAAAAATTTTAAGTTTGACATGAATCTTTGTAAAGAGTTTTTAAAGGAGGCATATGTAAACGAAGATTTAACAAAAGCAGTGCCCAGGAATTATGTCAAGGAACATTATGCTCTTCTTCTCACATGCATACAGAAATACTTGACCTGTGAAGGAAGGTACAATAAGGTTTATTCTTATCATTTCAAACTGCTTTTGCATTTCACGGGAAAAGTCTCCATAGACATTCCTTTTTATTTGTTTCGCAGTTTGAGTAAGATGTGTGATAAGGTGCAGCTGAGGAAAGAGGACTGTGAAACCTCTTTGTTTCATCATGTTTTGATCAAGTTGCTAGTTTTAGATGGCCTCCAAAAGATAGGCAGAGAATGGAACTCGTTTATTTTCATGGCTGGATTCCAAAGCAAGACTGGCCTTACTCCACAACCAGCCAGAGAATTCACAATAGTTGAGCTCCAAAAAGAGGCAAGAGCTAAAAAGCAAACCAGGTCACAGCTAAGAAAACCAGTGAAGCCACTAATCATTCAAGATCAACCTCAGCAATCAACAAAGGAAAAAACTCATGATAAGAAGACTATACCTGAAACAAGCAGATTTGAAGCAGTCTCAAGGGAGTGAAACCCTAGAAAACCAGTTAAATTCAGTAGTTGATGGCCATGCACAATTTCACACATGGACAGTACCAGCAATCAGAGAAGCCAGGTACATTAGAAGGATAAATATGCAACTAAGAGCTAGGAATAAAGCTACGAAGAAGAAAATTGAAGACCTGAAGGCACAGCTAGGCCAGTTACTTGCTAAATAAATTTTCTTTTCAAGAAAGGTTTTGCTCTAAGTTTTGTAAAATTTGCTTAGGCTTATTGTTCTGAAGAAATGTATATCCCTGTTATGCATATGAAAAGTTGAAGGGAATTTTTGGTAATCAAATGTTTGGGTGATAAAAATCTCGGGTCAAAGGCAAGCTGTTTCAAATAATTCAGCAGTTTCGTAGCGCACTACGAAACTGCTGTAGGTGATGATTTTAACACAGACAGGCAGCTTTGTATTATGAGCGGGAATTTTGAAAGGGAAACTCCAAAAGGGTATGCAAGACATCAGCTGGAACAACAATAGTAAATCAGATCAAGACAGGTGGATGCTTTAAAAGGTGGAATATTTCGACCCAATTTTAAATTTCGGTTGTAAAGTCCCTTTATCACCGTTCAAGAGGGATCAAACGATTTGCATACAAGAAACTTTTGCCTGTACACATGTCCATCGATGCAGCTTACAACACATCAAGAACGTGGCAGTGTTCCATATTTTGGGTTATTAAAGGCTAGAAAGCATGCTTCTGTACATTCGAGCATTAAGAGGAAAATTGGAGCCGAGAAGCAAGGGAAATTTCCTAATACTTCTGAGCAGTTAAATGATTTAGCGTTCAAGGTCAATATGGAGTATTAAACATCCAGCTCAGCCAAATCGAAAGAGGACCAGGTGTCAAAGAACAAGGAGAAGCCATTTGCATGGAAAATGGAGTTAGAGTCATAGTTAATTTAGAACTCTTTAAAAACTCCAGTCAACACTTTATTGTATTTATTAGTTAGTTAAATAGCTGATAGGTGTCATTAGAGGTAGTTATCGAATTCCCCTCATGCTGGAGGAGGAAGCTCGAATTAGTTAGAATAAGGATTCTATATATA
The DNA here is from genome assembly GCA_031772625.1 of Pinus tabuliformis. Taxonomy (NCBI): domain Eukaryota; kingdom Viridiplantae; phylum Streptophyta; class Pinopsida; order Pinales; family Pinaceae; genus Pinus; species Pinus tabuliformis. Next base: position 1,001,133,136 of record CM062819.1, read on the forward strand.
GCTGAAACAGCAATGTAATGAGGGTTGGAAATTTGATGAACAAAGCATTGTTTTGGCTTATGTAAAGACAAAGTTTCAGTAATATAATTTAGCTGCTTTACTTCTCAGGATTCATGAAGGATTTCCATGTTCAGAATGTATGATTTTATCTTTTCCTTAATGTCTTTTACAGTTGCATAGGTGTACAATCACTCAGAATTCACTGATTGTGCTCTGATTTCCTGTGTGCATTTATGAGCTGTGGTTCCATATGTGTTGTGTTCTGAATATTCAAATGCTAAGTGCCCTGACTTCTATGTAAAGGCAGTACCATTGTTTACTGAAGTGTTGTTGACTCCATAGGCCCAATGGAAATTTGTTTGATGTTTTTCCAGCACCCATAGTTATCACAGATATGTCACAAAGAGTTAGCCATCTTATATTAAGTAAAAATCATTAACCCATTTAGAGAGAGCCCTCTCAGGTTGAGGAGGCTAAGCCTCAACCTAAAGTAGGTCTGAAATAGTTACTTGAAATCTTCCTGGTGTGCAGCCTTCCAGGGTCTGATTTTGAGATAACATTATGGATAGGTAGGTTCTAGTTAGAGGCTTCTTTGAGGCGTTCTTTGTTAAGATTTTCAAAATCAAGCCCGGGATTACCTTTAGAGGGGGAATCCTCAAGGATTTCTTCCCAAGGAGTGTCGATACTTTGCAAGGACTCTAGCACAATATCTTCAAGAGAAGAGGCTACAGATGTCTCTTCACTTAGGGTAAAGATCCTTGGCTTTCGTTTAGTTGTCGAAGGTAGAGAGTGAAACAAGCGTAAGCCTGAGTAAGTGTTCTGACTGGTTGTTCCTGAGTGACAAGATACTCCCACAGTTTCTCTTCTTTGGGTGACCCAAACATGGGACTTAGAGGGATCTCTGCTTCTTTGAAATGAGGCTCTTTCAAATGTGCGGAAGGATCTTTTCGACCTTTATGATCCATACATTAATCTTTTCAAATCCATGCATGAAATTTATAGTTGAAATCTTGAAAAGCTATGGATGGTGGTTCAGGCCCTCCTTCTAGCGCCACTTTGTTGACAGGGCGAATTTTTGCTATGCCAACAAGGGGAACTAACCTGATCGCAGGTCCCAATTAGATTTGCTTTCGTTTGGAGTGGCTAGTTCCAACGGGTTTTAAAGGACCTCGTGAACTGTTACAAGTGTTGAAAGATTGCTCCGTGGAGGAAGACTTCAATTAAATCAACAAAAGGAACAGCTAACCTATATGTATCAGATCCTATCGATATTGATTTTACCTACTTATGTTAGTCTTAACTATTCTAATATATCCTACAGGAGCATAGAAAATGAGATTAAACATCATATATAGATTCCAAGTCCAAATGAGGCAATTACTACTTCATAGTTGAACAAGGCTGTATTAAATCTCAATTGCAACCAATTTACTCATACAGGAATACCCATTCCTTTCCATACAATTAAAACTTGCAACTGATGTTTAATATGGTTTCAAATCAATAACCACTCATGAGTTAACCATGCTATTGAATTATATTCGAATAACCAAGACTAATCATGAATTGTATGTTATCACTATGCACAAAAAAAAACACATTTATTTTCATGCCAACAACAACATCTTAATTCTAAACACATTAAAGAAGAGGAAAATCAATCTAGAAAAAGGCTCCTTCTGGACCACAACAGTCTTCTTTATTAGCACAATAAATAAACAATTGTTTTTGCTAAAATTAAAAATCCCTTCTCTCCTATACGGAGGTAATATTTATGCCGAAGGAGCTGACCCTTGATCTTCCCGTGACTTTTCACCTCCCCCTCTTTTCATTACACAAACTAAAATATACAGATGAGAATGGTCGGTGAAACTACTGACACATCAAGGTCACCTTTGTTGTACTTCTTGGGGGAATGAAGATACCAATGGAACAGAGAATGACTGCATATCATTTCTTCACACCTATGTGGAGTGGTTATTATTCCCTATCATTTCCTGAAGGAATTTGAAGATGTTGTCCTCATCATCCCACATCTGGCATGCTTTGAGGTGTATCTAGAGGAAATGACATCTTCATGGATCAGCGCTGCCATGAGTGCTTCAATTTCGCCTCTCATCTCTCGATCCTCGCCTACAGAGATATTTAATCATTAGCTATGGATATAAAAAATATAACAGAAATGCTTAGAAACACAAACCTTGCCTCAATTAAAACTTTCATAAAATTGTAAGGAATAAGTGTGAAATAATCAACCCCTAGTTCAGCTAGGGTAGCAATGTGATCAAGTCGCAATCGCACATCGTAGTGGTCATTCATAATGCAACATCCTCGTGGTTTCTTCGACTGTGATATGCAATGGTCATAAGTAGATTTTCCTTTGAAAACCCGGACCAAAACATTATATTGAATACACAGGAAAACACGAGAAAACCCGCAGCCAGACCATAAGGCCGGACTTCAAATATTATGCACCCGGGCGTATAATTATCGCCGGGTCCGCCATATGGTATCTCACCTTATGTATATGCACTAGACTTCACCGATAGCGGTTTTCGATGGGCCAGAGGCAGACCTGAAAAGATATATATTACGTTTAATAGTTTGGCAGGTCCGCCATATCGCATCATCCTATACATGCAGGCCTAGGGCTCCTTTGATTGTGATATGTGATTGGGCCGGACCTGACTATATATATATATATATGTTGTGTTTAATACCCCATTGGGTCCGCCCATTCGTAGAGCGCATTATACATAAACCACGAGCTCCGCCAATTGCGATTTGTGATAGGCCAGAGATGGACCCGAAAATATATGTATTACGATTAAAACCCCGGTGGGTCCACTATGTCGCAGAGCGCATTATGTATAAGCCATTGGGCTCTGCCGATTGCGATATGCAATAGGCTCCAAACCCGAAATAAAGTGTGTTGTGCTTAATAATTCTGGTGGGTCCAGCTTTGCAAAGCATTTCTGTTATAAAAGAGTTTTTATAGGAATAAAGATGCGATGGAAGGTTTTGAGGGGTAAAGAGTGGGGGTGGTTATATGTGTGGGCATAGGGCACCAAAAGAAGTCCCGATGAAATATATGAATGAAGGGCTAGACTGGGTTATCCATGAATTATGTGGCAAAGATATTATTGGGAGAAATGAAAGATCAAACTTCTAAGGGACCCATTCAAATTTGCTACCAGAGTAGGTTTTGATAGTGTGGTGGTTGTGGCCACAACAGATAGTCTTAAATAAATTATTGTAGGACCATAATCCTGAAAATAGCCTAAGGTGCATGTTAGCCTTATGCTTCCAAGCCATCTTCTAGATCTTGGTTTTTAAAACACAATTAATAGCTTCAAAAAAATCATTAGCATAAGGATATTAGAGTGTTGATTTCTCATGATGAAAACCCATCCTAATATCTATTCGGGTCATCATTTTGTTGTGGGAATCGAACCTATACTCCATTATGATTGTCTTAGGTACACCAAACTTAGCTATCATATGATTCAACATTAATAACACTATTGTTGTGCTATCGTTGGAATTTCCTTAACCCACTTAGTAAAGTAATAAATGAACATAATGATGTAACCATGGAAATTATTTGAGGAAGTATTACATGACATGAAATAAATCCCCCATTTAAAAAAGAGTCCAAAAATAATCATAGGTCATAGTAGAGCAAGACGAACACATATTTTCTAGCTAAACACTCGACAAGGGTGAAATTTTTGGATCACATTCATGCAATATTTATAGGGCATGGGGAAAAAGTATCCTATGCATAAATTTTTTTGGGAAGTGGAAATCCCATAGAGTTGACCAACACATGCTCTGGAATGAAAATCATTTAAAATTATATCAACTTTTTTATGAACGGGACATTGATGCAAATTCAAATTAACCCAATGATGATAAAAAAATGTTGCTAATAATGAGGTATTTTTGGCTTGATGATGTACATGAAGAATATCATATTATGATAACTAAGGAGGAAAATTTGGTTCCATAGATATATGAAAATATCCCCATACCATGGTCTAGATGACTCAATGAGAAATAATGAATCATTAACTAGTGATTTATCATTGAATCAAGGAAGATCAAACATTAACCTAACAAAATCCAAATAATTTGTAAACCTCAAAGTAACAAACTCTAGATTTAACTCCTAGAAGATAATGATATAATTCAAGTATTTTCTTAATCATTGGACAAAATGAATAGTGACAATTCTAACTTATAAACTTGTAAGTACCAAAACTTGGGCCCTACAAGACATTTTCAGATAATATATCACATTATTTTTTTGTGAAACATCCTCTTAGATAAGCACCATATCATCGGTGGATTCAAAGGACGTGAGATAGTAAGAAATGCTAATGGTAATTGGGAGGGATCAATAGTGGGGCCAACATCAAGGCCTTATTCAAGGTATCAAATGATTGTTGATCTTGGTTATCCCACATAAAAGGAACACCCTTCTTCAATAAGCACATCAAACCTTTTCTTATCTCAACATAATTGATAATAAACCTATGAAAAAAGTTTTATTTTCCCTGCAAATTTTGAATTTGGATAATGATGTGTGGAAGAGGTAATTGAACAATTTCCTTGAACTTCAATCGATCTACCATGATCCCAAGCTTGGACATAATGAATCTTATCAAATTTCTAGATACCACATAAACGATACCCTTATGCAAGTTCAAAAAACTATTATTAGTATCGAGTAAAAACTATACATAAATAGGTATGATGATCTTCATGCAACTTTGATTTAACAATTCGATCACCCATATATGACTCTACTACATGATTAATTTCATAAAAATCATATGACATGGCCTACTCGAAAGTATCCCGAACACTTTTAAGACCAAAAGGAAACTTCCAATATGTAAAAGTATCTCCAAGGACAAATAAAAACATTATTGTTCTAATCAACTAGTTTGATATGAAATCAATTATAGCTCAAGAAACCATCCATTAATGAGAATATTTCATTGTTGGCACATTCATTAATAATTTTATCAATGAATGCGGTAGGATAGATCTAGGTTACATCACCTTAGCTTACGTTTCACAAACATGTTATGGAGTTCTAGGCTTTTACTAGGCATATCTTACCTATTTTTGCATATCATACTCTTCTTGTGAATGAAAATGAAAAATTAAGTATATAGTCTTATGTAAATTGACACAAATAATTTACAATTTTAAGCACGCAAACTGAATGAGTTTTGAGATGTAGGTGTACATTTTGGTGTAGTCTACTGTGCTTGTTGGTTTTATAAGGAAAATTTCCTTTATGCACAAGAGGAAGTTTTTGTTTAAAAATGCTAATATAAAGTTATATGTCACAAATTACACCTTATGAAAGTTGAATATCTAAATTTGGGTCAAATTTGAGTCTAGGGCATGCAATTTACTCTAAGGTAGTCTCTCTTTCAATTTTACATGAAATCCCAAATCTCGGTGCATGATAAAAACCTCTATTGTTCTTCAATTGCATTCTAAATGATATAAGTAAATATAAAACATATACAACATATCTCTCTCTCTCTCTCTCTCTCTCTCTCTCTCTCTCTCTCTCTCTCTCTCTCTCTCTCTCTCTCTCTCCCTCTCTCTCTCTCTCTCTATATATATATATATATATATATATATACCTCCATCTTAGAACTTATTAAAAAATGTTTATAGTTGAAGGAAAGATTGGGAATGTATCTTAATTTGGTCACTTAGTACATTTTTTACCTTCTAAGGACAAAATTTCCTCTTTTGCACATAAACGATTTAAAATATTGTAATTGAAAATTTGACAACATGAACAAGTATAATATGATAATACATGAATAATTAAATTTTATCAGAATTGAATAACCTTTAGTTTATGAAATCATGCGACAAAGCCAAAAGGATGACTTAAGAATAGAGTATTCATAATTTAGACATTATTATAAAGACACATTAAATGTCTCTTAAATATTGTGTATCTTTAACACTAAAGATCATAACAAGCATAACATATAAGACAATTATGAACCAAAATAGTACCTATCTTCCATTAATTCCTCATAATAGTAAGATATTTACATGATAGACCTCATAGTGATATTTCCATTAAAAAATGGATAGAGTATAAAAAAAATTCTAGATCTTTCCTCTCTCTAAACATTCCTCCTAAGATCTCTCTAACAAGCATCTCCTTTTCTATTTATTTGCTTGAGGTGGATTCTTATTGTGCTTGAGGCACACTTTGCCTCATTGAGGCCATTCATCCACCCCAATTGACACTCAAAATCATATTTTATCCAATCACAAGCTTCACGTTATAAAGTGGTATAAAAGCAACTTAATTGGTACAGAGTCGTTCCAAACTTGGTGTGAAATTTTGAATATATTGTTGCAATTATTGGTTATTATTCTCCTATATTTCTAGATTATTTCTCAACTGCAAAATACTTGCAGGAAATACTGAATAAAAAATAACTACAACTTCACTAAAAAATAAATACCATAGGAACCAAGAAAATTAGGCGCACACACAAATAATGGACACCAATATTTTTGGAAAAATGTCCCTCGAAAAACCTCGAAGGGAAAACCAATGCAGCATATGAGGGTTTTAATTATCAATCCTTTAACAAAATATTACAACTAGTTGTCGTAAGATGGAAAACTTTCAAAAAAAAATTATGATCACTTTTGCAAGTCACATTGAGCTCCTATAAGCTATTTGACCCACCAAAACTAATTTGACCTCCCTTTGAATTTGGATTTAGCTCACATGTGTAGCCTGGTTGAGAAAATTGACCCTCTTGGAAATTCAAATTGGTTGGGAAAATAATATCGGCTTCCACTAGAAAATACGACCTCAACTAGAAATTTTATCCTCATATGTAAATCGATCTCACCTATGGAAATTTCATTGCTCTAGAAATTATCCTCTCTAAGAATTTCGCACTGCCTATCTATGTAAATTGGACCCCTTGCTAGAGCAACTTGCACCACTAGAAAATTGTCCTGTCTATAGAAAAATCAATATTCAACTCTCCTTAGAAATCTCTGTGAAGAATCTCTCCAACAATATTTATTGAAAACCCTACTGTTGATTCCCATGTGTTTCCTTTGTGCCCTTGCTAACAATGCAATTCTATGTGTTATAGATCTAACCCAAAATATTATAGATCTGCTATGAAAATGTAAGATAATGCAAATAAACCCAGAAATAATATGAAATGATTCTTTATTGATCAAACCCTTAAGGTAGGGCAACACCATACATTCACTCCTTAAGGAAGGAGAACACTCCACAAGCCATATGCCTATTCATACAATAATCCTTGACTATTTTTCTTTACATGACACTTTATTTGTTTCCTCTATTTTTCTTTACATTTCCCCAACGAGGTCAGGATATAAGGAGTTAGGGCTTGAACTGGTCAAACCTTTGCAAGACTAGCCTCGCAAATCTCGATGACCTCCCATGCTTCCTGAAAAGAAAGATGAGTGGGTGGGAGATCCTATCAAAATCTTGCTCGAAGAAGCCCTCGAGTGACAAAGGAACGCGATGATGGACAACTTTGTCCAGATCCTTCTGTGGCTACCCAAGGGTGACACATCTACTCCTAGAAGCTACTCTGTAAGCCCCACACCTTTTAAGCTACAAGCTAACTTTAACATTCATGTATTTGAGGGTCAACTAGATGTGGATGTTATAGGCAAATGGTTAAATCTGCTAGAAGGATTATTTTTTGTTCATGATTTTTCCAGCCGGGAAAATATCACTTTTTCACTTCTCAAAGCCACCCCCCATTCCAAGAACTGGTGGGAAGCCTACTGCGAGAAGAAGGATGACAGTATAGCCTCACTCTTTTTGGCTACACTCACATGGAATTAATTTTGGGATGCCATCAAGGAGAAGTACTGCCCTATTTGAAGCTATGAGGTTAAATACATAAAGTTAACCACGATGTGGGAGGGAAGGGACCAAGACGTGCCAGAGTTTACCAATATTTTTGATACCCTTGGCACAAAGTTGGGTATCAAGGATTATGAGTGGCATTTGGTACTCAAATATTGTGGTTGCCTACATAGGTACATCTAGGATGAGATAAAGTTCCTAGACATCTCCTCACTTGGTACGGTATACTAATACATTGTCAAGATCAAGCAAAAGTTTAAACAAAAGAAGCAAGACTTGGGATTTGCGAATCTAAAGAACAAAGGACAAAGCCAAGGCGGGGTGACCAAAGACAACCCGTTGAAGCTACAAGAAAATAACACCACCACGAAGTCAAAGGACATAGGAAAGTGGTGTGAGTTCCATAAGAGCCCCACTCACAACACAAGTTAGTGTCGAACCAAGTAGTCGCTAGTGGCAGAGTTAAAGGCTTCAAAATTAGATGCATGTTCTGACCCTAAGTCAAAACCTGACAAGGGGAATGACAACGGGAAGTAGATTATTGATGTGGAGCCCAACACCACCATTTCCACCCACCTATTCCACTTGGACCCCCACCATTGTTTCTTTCAGTTTTTCAGTTTCCTTAATTGTAGCATAATTTACTATTTTTGGCGGTTTTTTGGGTCCTGAACTTCCAGAGCCGTTTTGAGGCCCTAAACAATGTTTTTTAGAAAATGTCCTCCAATGATTTTGGTTGTTGTCTTATTTCTAGATATATTCCTCAGAGAGATCTTTCCAACGAGGCATCATACACATCAAACTGAGATAATATGACCAAGTTACAACCCCAGGAAGTTGGTTGGCCAGCTAACCCCAATGAGGCCCATAAACTCTTGGTGTTACATCTCCTCGGGTTAGGGTTTTGGCTATTTAGGGATTTCTCTTATTGTTAAATAATAAAAAGACCCTTGAGCTTCATTTTAACTCAGTTTAGAGGCATGTAGCTGTCACATCTCTTCTCATAGATAAGCTAACATCGCCTGAGCTAGTCTTATTTCCATTCTGTTTGTAAGCATATTTCAGTATTTGATATTAATGAAATGAAGTGTTATTTCTACTACATCTCTATATTTATGGTTATATATGTAATTTGTTGCATTCCTGTTTAAATCCAGATCAGTTATATCAGAGAGACCTACTCTTTCTCTATTTTTCTTTGCATGTCCTCAATGAGGTCGGGATATAAGGAGTTAGGGCTTCAACTGGTCGAACCTTTGCAAGACCAGCCTCGTAAATCCCGATGGCCTCCCATGGAGGATGACAGGGAAGATGAGAGAGTAGGATATCCTATCAAAATATTGCTCGAAGAAGCCGTCGAGTAACAAAGGAACGCGATGATGGACATTATTGCCTAGATCCTTCTGGGATACCTAGGGGCAATGCATCTACTTCCAGGAGCTACTCTGTAAGCGCCACCCCTTTTAAGGTACAATTTAACTTTGACATTCCCATATTTGAGGGTCAAATAGACGTGGATGTCGTAGATAAATGGTTAAATCTGCTAGAAGGATATTTTTTTGTTCATGATTTTTCCAGACAAGAAAAGATCACTTTTGCACTTCTCAAAGCTGCCCCCCACGTCAAGGATTGGTGGGAAATGTACTGCGAGTAAAAGAATGACAGTATGACCTCACTCTTTTCTGTTGCAGGCACTTAAAATTCATTCTGGGATGCCATCAAGGAGTAGTACTTCCCTATCATAAACTGTGAGGATAAATACATAATGTGGACCATGTTGCAGGAGGGAAGGTACCAAGACATGCTAGAGTTTACCAATATTTTTCATACCCTTTGCACAAATTTGGGTATCAAGGATTCTGAGCATAATTTCGTACTCAAATACCGCGGCTGCCTACACAGGTACATCTAGGATGAGATGGAGTTCTTGGAGATATCCTCACTTGGCACAACATACCAATACGCTGTCAACATCGAGCATAAGTTTAAACAAAAGAAGCGAGACTTTGGATATGTGAATCCGAAGAACAAAGGACAAAGCCAAGGCGCGGTGACCCAAGACAACCCGTCAAAGTTGCAAGAAAATAACACCACCATGAAGTCAAAGAAGGAAATAGGAAAGTGGTGTGAGTTCCATAAGAGCCCCATCACAACACAAGTGAGTGTCAGATCAAGCAGTCGTTGGTGGCCGAGTTGAAGGCTTTAGAATCAGATGCATGTTCTGACCCTGAGTCAGAAATAGACAAGGGGAATGACAAATGGATGTAGATTATTGATGTGGAGACCAATGCAACTATTTCCACCTACCCATTCCACTTGGATCCTCACCATTTTTTCTTTCAATTTTTCAGTTTCCTTAATTGTAGCATAGTTTACTATTTTTGGCAGTTTTTCGGGACCTGAAAGTCTGGAATCATTTTGAAGCCATAAACGACATTTTTTTGGAAAATCTGCTCAATGATTGCTAAAGCAATCACATCGTTCATTGTAGTCCTCAGATATATCTTTACAATGAGGTATCACATGTGTCAAATGTAGATAATATGACCAAGTTACGACCTTGGGAGTTGGCTGTCCAACTAACACCAACGTGGCCCTTACACTCTTGGTGTTACATCTCCTCGGGTTAGGGTTTTGGTTGTTTAGGGTTTTCTCTTATTGTTCAATAATAGAAAGGCCCTTGAGCCTCATTGTAACTCATTTCAAAGGCATCTAGCTACCACATCTCTTCTCAGAGATAAGTTGGCATCACCCGAGCTAGTCTTCTTTCCATTCTGTTTGTAAGCATATTTCAGTATTTGATATTAATGAAATGAAGTGTTATTTCTACTGCATCTCTGTGTTTATGGTTATATCTATAATTTGTTGCATTCCTATTTAATCCCTGATTAGTGGTATCAAAGTGGTCTTCTCTTTCTCTATTTTTGGTTGCATGTCCCCAACAAGGTCGGGATATAAGGAGTTAGGGCTTGAACTTTTTGAACCTTTGCAAGACCAGCCTCACAAATCTTGATGGCCTCCCATGGTGGATGCAAAGAAAGATGAGGTGGTAGGAGACCCTATCAAAATATTGCTCGAAGAAGCCCTCGTGCAATAAAGGAATGCAATGATGGACAACTTTGCCTAGATCCTTTTGCAGCTACCCAGGGGTGACGCATCTACTTCCAGCAACTACTCTGGAAGCACCACACCTTTTAAGGTACAAGTTAACTTTGACATTCCCATATTTTAGGATCAGATAGATGTGGATGCCTTAGATAAATGGTTAAATCTGCTAGAAGGATATTTTTCCATTCATGAATTTTCCAGCAGGCAAAAGATCAATTTTTCACTTCTCAAAGATGCCCCCCACATCAAGGACTGGTGGGAAACCTACTACGAGAAAACGGATGACAGTACGGCCTCACTGTTTTTGGTAGCACCCACTTAGAATTCATTCCAGGATGACATTAAGGAGAAGTACTACCCTGTCGGAAGCTATGAGTATAAATACATAAAGTGGACCATGCTACGGCAGAGAAGGGACCAAGACGTGCTAGAGTTTACCAATATTTTTCATACCTTTCACACAAAATTGGGTATGAAGGATTATGAGCAGCATTTGGTACTCAAATACCTCGAATTCCTACACATGTACATCCAGGCCAAGATGGAGTTCCTAGACATCTCCTCGCTTGGCAGAGTGTACTGATACACTATCAAGATCAAGCAAAAGTTTAAACAAAATAAGCGAGACTTTGGATTTGTGAATACGAAGAACAAAGGACAAAGGCAAGGCGGGGTGACCCAAGACAACTCGTCGAAGCTGCAAGAAAATAACACCACCATGAAATCAAAGAAGGGCACATGAATGTGATGTGTGTTCCATAAGAGCCCCACTCACAACACAAGTGAGTGTCAAACGAAGCAGTCACTAGTGGTTGAGTTAAAGGCTTCAGAATCAGATGCATGTTTCAACCCTGAGTGAGAACCCGACAAGGGGAATGAAAAAGGGAAGTAGATTCTTGATGCTGAGCCCAGTGCTACTATTTCCACCCACCTATTACACTTAGACCCTCACCATTGTTTCTTTTAGTTTTTCAGTTTCCTTAATTGTAGCACAATTTACTATTTTTGGAAATTTTTCGAGTCCTAAACTTTCAGAGCCATTTTGAGGCCCTAAGCGATGTTTTTTAGCAAACTTTGTAAGTGATTTCCAAGGCAATTGCATCAACCGATGTAGTCCTCAAAGATATCTTTCAAATGAGGCATCATACATGGCAAATGGAGATAATATGACTAAGTTACGACCCTCGAAAGCTGGCTTCCAAACTTACCCCAACGGGGTTCATAAACGCTTGGTGTTACATCTCCTCGAGTTAGGGTTTTGGTTGTTTAGGGTTTTCTCTTATTGTTCAATAATAAAAAGGCCCTTGAGCCTCATTGTAACTCAGTTCATATGCATGTAGCCGCCACATCTCTTCATAGAGATAAGCTACCATCGCCCAAGCTAGTCTTCTTTTCATTATGTTTGTAAGCATATTTCGGTGTTTGATATTAATGGAATGAAGTGTTATTTCTATTGCATCTCTGTATTTATGGTTATCTCTGCAATTTGTTGTGTTCCTTTTAAAATATGGATCAGTGGTAGCAAAGCGGTATGTCATTTCTCTTTTTTCTTTAGATGTCCCCAACGAGGTCAAGATATAAGGAGTTAGGGCTTGAACTAGTCGAATATTTGCAAGACCAGCCTCACAAATCCCATCAGCCTCCCATGTCAAATAAAAAGAGAGACGAGGGGGTAGGAGATACTAGAAAAATGTTGCTCTAATAAGCCCTTGAGTGACAAAGGAAAGCGATGATGGAAAACTTTGCCCAAATCCTTTGGTGGCTACCCAGGGGCGACACATCCACTTCGATTAGCTACTCTGGAAGCGCCACACCTTTTAAGGTACAAGTTAACTTTTACATTCCCATATTTGAGGGTCAGATAGATCTGGATGTCGTAGATAAATGGTTAAATCTTCTTGAAGGATATTGTTTTGTTCATGAGTTTTCCAATTGGGTAAAGATCACAGTTGCACTTCTCAAAGACCCCCCCACATCAAGGACTGGTGGGAAACCTACTACAAGTAGAAGGATGACAATACGACCTCACTGTTTTAGGTCACACCCACTTGGAATTAATTTTGGGATGCCATCAAGGAGCAGTACTATCTTGTCAGAATCTATGAGGTAATACATAAATTAGACCCCTTTGCACTGGGGAAGGGACCAAGACATGCTAAAGTTTACCAATATTTTTCATGCCCTTCGCACAAAGTTGGGTATCAAGGATTCCGAGCAATATTTGGTACTCAAATACCACGATTGCATACATAGGTACATCTAGGACGAGATGGAGTTCCTGGACATCTCCTCACTTGGCACAACGTATCAATACGTTGTCAAGATCAAGCATAAGTTTAAACAAAAGAAGCGAGACTTTGGATATGCGAATTCGAAGAACAAAGGACAAATCCAAGGCGGGGTGACCCAAGACAACCTGTCAAAGCTGCAAGAAAATAACACCACCATGAAGTCAAAGAAGGACACATGAAAGTGGTGTGAGTTCCATAAGAGCCCCACTCAAAACATAAGTGAGTGTCAGACCAAGTAGTCATTGGTGGCCGAGTTTAAGGCTTCAGAAAAAGATGCATTTTTAGACCCTGAGTTAGAACCTGACAAGGGGAATGACAAAGGGAAGTAGATTATTGATGGGTATCCCAATGCCACTATTTCCACCTACCTATTCCACTTTGACCCTTACCATTGTTTCTTTTGGTTTTTCAGTTTCCTTCATTATAGCACAATTTACTATTTTTGGGATTTTTTCGGATCCTGAACTTCTGGAGCTTTTTTGAGGCCCTAAATGACACTTTTTGAAACAATTTCTTGGTATTTTTGGAAACAATTGCATTGAAAAATATAGTCCTCAGAGATATCGTTCCAACGAGGTATCATACGCATCAAACATAGATAATATGACCAAGTTATGACCCAAGGAAGTTGGATGCCCAACTAACCCCAACAGGGCCCATAAAATTTTGGTGTTACATCTCCTCAGGTTAGGGTTTTGGTTGTTTAGGGTTTTCTCTTATTGTTCAATAATAAAAAGGCCCTTGAGCCTCATTGTAACTCAATTTAGAGGCATGTAGCCACCACATATCTTCCCAGAGATAAGCTACCATCGACCGAGCTAGTCTTATTTCCATTCTATTTGTAAGCATATTTCAGTATTTGATATTAATGAAATGAAGTATTATTTCTATTGCATCTTTGTATTTATGGTTATGTCTGTAATTTGTTGTGTTCCTGTTTAAATTTGGATCAACGAGTGTCTACACTTGGCATTTGAGTAAACCTATGAGTATATAAACCAAAAATATAATAAAAAAGGTAGTTTCCTTTCTCTTTCTTGAAAAATTTATAAATCTTATTTTATTATTTTAAATATTATTTTATTATTTTCCTTAAGAGGCCCATTTTAAAGCTGAAAATACCCCTAATGTTATAGAATGAGGTAGGGATATGCACCACTCTGTTGGAGCTGAAAAAAGGAAGTGATGGTTAATGGATGATGATCATGTGCTGAAGAGTAGGTTCTTAAGGCAGTGGATTAGGTTGGGATGGGTAGAATCAATACAACCAGAAAAATGTTCTCCATAAATCATCATGTGAGAAAACTATCATGATATATATACTATAATTGGATAAAACTCGATCAATGCCTAGATGGCCTAACCAATCTCAATTTAGGAATTTAATGTAATGGTGAATTGATGGAGGACCCTTATAATGCTAGGGAATAGTGTAGCTTCATACCTTGACCAATTATCTATGATAACTCTAGGTGGCACGAATAAAGATTGACCATCATACTACCTAATTCCTTAGATAAGATAACTTGGTAGTAGAGATCCACTCATGTTGAAAAATAAGCTTGATTCATGGTTATTATTGTTTTCTATTAACCTTGGTTGTTAGGATATTAGAGAGATCCCAAATCTAAAAAGTGTGATACATATATCTCATTTCTTATCTCCACTTTATGTTTATTGGATTTTATTATATTGTACATATTCCTCTTAGAGTGACCTCCAACTAGGGAGTTTGAAATTTGTTTCCTCATGCTACATGTAGTTGGTTCTCTTCATATTCTCACTTTTTTAATTCTATTTTCATATGAGCCACTTAAGAGCCCCTACTTTGTATTAACAACAGTACTGTACATCCATCGTATCTTATCTTATCTTATGCTTTGTTTGTAATTTGTAAATTTTGTATTCATCCATTCCTTACCATTTCCATTTCACATGAGCCAAGATATTATGGAAATTATATATTGTTGCTTTTCCATCTCGCTAATATATTCAATGAACATGATGAAAAGGTAGTAAAATAATCTTCAACATATTTTTGGATGCTTGTTGCACCTTAATAGGCATAATTAAGCCCCAAGGCACCAAGGCCATGAATGAGATGAATACTTTTCTCATGTGGTAGTGGCATGTGTTGGACCATAGTGGTAGACAACCGAACATTGGTGGGTCACCAGCGGGTACCACGTGTTTTGAGAAGTTCATTGGATATGCATCAAAATTCGAATGAACACTAGATAATGTTATAAATATGATGAGTGTAAGGGCACCAAGGATAAAACATGACAAAAAATTGATAATTATTTAATAATTTCCAACAATACAATTGATTTTATCTAAATTTTCTAAACTAATGATTCGATTTATACACCATATGTAGTCATGATCTTAGGTTTGGTAGACATTGGGTCTAATTCTTCCTCTATAAAATATTATATATGTACTTGATTAGATATCTATATTTTGAAAACAAATCACCCCACCTCACTTATCTCTTCTAGTACCATGCATATTGAGATTGATGAGATCATCAAATATGCATCCAAATGCATCAAGAAAAGCCAAGGATGAAGCAATGTGGTTCATACGCTATCACAGACCAAATAAATCATATTTATGTGCCCATGACACATTAACATACAATTCTTAAAATAGAAAAATAATTGACCTTAACGTAGATACGCAGGCTAAGGATGAATTTCTCATGGAAATTCACAATTAGTAACCACGATTATTGATATTGGAATCATTTTGTAACGTACCACCACTATTATTGTCACCATAATACAACACCTCAATAGAAAGAAATATTTTGCAGACAATTGATCACCTTACCTTTGTATGGAGCAAAATGCCAAGCCCCACTACATGCCAAGTTATTGCATGGAAAGATAAGGTACTAACTATTACATTCTATAATATTTATCATTATATTTTACATTTTAAACACCATTCTTTAAAATAAATGATGAAAAGTGTGTCATAGCTACAATTATACACCAATTTTCCTCAAATATTAATAGCTACAATTATACACCAATTTTCCTCAAATATTAATGGCCATTGCACAAACCTTAAGTCTTTGAATATTTTTTCCATATCCTCCATATATGCATGGATAACCAATGCAAAATGAATAGAAAAATTAGCTTGTAATATTTTTGTTGGCCTAAGACATGTAGGGTAAGTTGTTTCACAACCCAAGTTGGACTTGCCATAATAAAAATAAAAAAACAAATAAAGTGTCATGTAGATGGACAAAATATAAACAACATAAAACTAGCATACCCATATATAAAAAATTTGTTGTTTGTTGTGAAGAGGATAGTAAAAAGTCCAAATGTTTAATATATTTTACTAAATTAGACTGAGGTGAAGAGCCAAATAATGTTATGTTTGCCTAAATAAATTTGATCAATGTAGAATAACATGATCAACATGGGGAATGAGTTTGAAAGTTGAAATGGAAACAATAAAGTTTTTTATCTCTTCCTCTTTCATTTTTATAGTTATGTCCAAATATTGAATATATAGGCATATTTTGTACAACATGTATAGTTAACAAATTGTAAATGTTTAACATTTTTCACATATTCTTCTTGATTTAGCAAACACTTCATATTGTTTTCCCCCAATTTGGTTAATCTCTTTCACAATATGATATGGAAATGCAAGAGCCAACTAGGTCCATTACTCTTCTTTTATTGGGATTTTGTAAAAATGAATAAATAATTGGGCCTTTTTATTTATCAAAGCCTTCATAATTTTTTTGCATAGGGTGGTTAATATATTCGACAATATGATATGGAAATACTAGAGCTAACTACCATTTCTCCTCTTTCTTTTGAATTTTGGTAGAAATGAATGAATAATTAGGTCTTTTATTTACTCTTTTCATTGGTTTGCATCTTAGGATTCCCAAGAGAAGTATGGATAGATTTTTATTTTAGTGATACACCAAATAACAAGATATCCCTTCACTATTTTTGGATTTTTTGTGGACAAAAGGTTCAACATCTGCGAGATCCAAAAAATTTATTAAGGAAAGTGTAAAGTCATCTATCTAATCAATGTAAAAATAATCCTCAAATGAATGCATTCCGTATATCAACGAGATCTTACTTAAAAAATAAACATAAAAATAAAAATAAAAATAAAATATTTAGAAAAAGATGGAAAAATACAACATTAAACACTTTGTTCAAATTATTATTGGCTATCTCTATAGATTTGAAACACGTTGATTAAAATGATAATAAATGGTTGGATTAAGGAAGAAGGAAAATAAATCATCTTTGTGTAGGTTTTAAACCTGTACAAAAACGAATTCTTAAAAACAAAAAATAAACAATGGCAAGAGCATAAAATATAAAACAAGTATACATAGAGATTTTCCCCTGGACCCAAAAAACTAGGACTACAAGATTGATTTTTCATTTTATATTCCTGTCAATGTTACAATACATATATATATATATATATATATATATATATATATATATATATATATATATATATATATATATATATATATATATATATATATATATATACATGTCAAAGCATCCATAAACCCCAATCCATTAACCCTGGATTAGAACATAATCGTAGTTCGTTTGACCGGATCTACAAAATACCATGGGTAGAAAATCTTCATGCCCAAAACCATGTGTCAAATCCATGCACAAAACCATATGTAGGTTTTCCCACCTAATATAGGGTCCTAAAAAAATTTCTCAAAGCATTACCCCAGACCCAGTGCAGTGGGGGCTACGAACCCCCCGACAGGGGGAGCTACTACCCCCTTGTGACCGCCTCGATGTGCACCATGCAATGAAGTGGGGGGTTGGTTTCCCCCCCTCTAACTCTCTGGCTTCGCACCTAGGGCTAGTCATGGAAATAATATAACACACACCCAACATTCTCCCACTTGTTTCCTTTCGACAGGGGGGCCACAAGAGAGCTTAATCATTGGTCCATCCCTGCAACGCCCATTGTTTCTCTACACCAAGAGAACTTATCAGTGCTCACATAATTTTTCAATGCATCTACAGTATTCTTCAAAGTGTCCACCTTTACCAACAACACCTTTTTGTCCTCAACCATATCCCTTACAAAGTGATACTGAACATCAATGTGCTTTTTCTTTGAATGATAAGCAGGGTTCTTTACCAAAAAAATTGCACTTTGATTGTGACAATCTATCCTTATAACTCGTTGTACTAACCCCATACTTGAACATAATCTCTGTAACGAAACTGCTTCCTTGCTTGCATGCGTGGTTGCCATGTATTCTACCTCTATAGTTGAAAGTGCCACTACAGACTGTCTCTTACTCATCCAACTGACTGCACCTCCAAATAGGTTAAACACATACCCACTTGTAGATCTTCTATGATCCAGATCTCTAGCCCAATCCACATCAACAAAGCCAAAGATGTCCAAAACTCTGTCCAATATCGGTCCTCCTTGGTAACACAGACCATAATCACTAGTGCCTTGCAAATACCTGAAAACTCACTTCACTGTTGTCTAATGCTCCTTCCCTGGTTTTGACATAAACTTGCTCAATACTCCCACTGCATGTGCAATGTGTTTTCTAATACAAACCATTGCAAAAATCAGGCTACCGACTGTGCTTGTGTATGGAACATGGGACATGTCATCTTCCTCTTCTTGTGCCTTGGGACACTATTCAACAGATAAATTTACACCTACAGGAATAGGAACCTTCACCGGTTTACTATCCTACATACTAAACCTTTATAGTATTGTCTCAACATACTTCCTTTGGTTTAACCAAAGCTTCCTCTTTGCCTGATCACGTTTAATTTCCATTTTGAAAATATAGTATACAGCACCAATATCTTTCATGTCGAATTTGGAGGTCAATTGGGTCTTCAAATCCTGGATAATTTCTTTGTTGTTTCCAATTAGCAACATATCATCGACAGACAAGACTAAATAAATAACATGGTCACCAATTAATTTAAAATAGACATAGTGATCTGCTTTGCTTCTAGTGAAGCCAAGTCCTCATATAAATGTATCAAATTTATGATACCACGTCCTTGGTGACTATTTTAACCCATATGAAGATTTTTTTTTAACCTTCATACTAGTTCTTTCTTACCCTTCACCGCAAAGCCTTCACGTTTCTTCATGTAGATCTCTTCTTCCAGATCCCTGTGAAGAAATGTTGTCTTCACATCCATTTGTTCTACCTCAAAATCAAAAGCAACAACAATAGATAAAAGTAATCTAATAGAAGCTACCTTGGCAACAAGAGAAAAAATATCATCAAAATCAATTCCTAGCACCTGGGAATAACCTTTTTATACCAACTGAGCTTTGCATTTCTCCACCTTGCCTTCTACATTCATCTTCTTCTTAAACACCCATTTTCTTCTAACGGATTTCCTACCAGCCGACAAC
Organism: Pinus tabuliformis; assembly: GCA_031772625.1. NCBI lineage: Eukaryota > Viridiplantae > Streptophyta > Pinopsida > Pinales > Pinaceae > Pinus > Pinus tabuliformis. Next base: position 1,001,152,897 of record CM062819.1, read on the forward strand.
TCCACCAGATCCCAAACCTTATTTTTGTCCAAAGATTCCATTTCATCAACCACAACCTCTTTCTAGAGTTTTCCATCCTCTGAATCTACTACCTCCTTGATAGTTCTAGGATCATCATCAGTAATAGATAAAGAAAAATTTGAACAGAAAGCTGTTGGACTATACGATTATGGTTTCCTTCTTTCTCAAATTGATCTTCTCACATCTAGAGTTTGTGGGTCTTCGTCTTCAAATTCATCTTCTGTTGTAGAGTATGATTCTTCCTCCTTTAGCTCAAAATCTATCTTCTCAGGTTCCTTTGGTAGGAATTCATGTTTAATAACATCTTTCACCTCTCTAAACACCACATCACAGTTGTCCACAACCTTCCTTATTTCTAGGTTCAAATTTTATAACCTTTTAAACCATCTGTATACCTAACAAAGATGCACCTTTCAGGTTTACTATCCAACTTGGTTCTTTTCTCCTTTGGAACATGTATATATGCATCACAACCAAATACGCTTAGATTGGAAAGAGAGGTTTTCTTACCAGTCCATAACTCTTGTGGAGTCTTATCTTCCAACACTAATGAAGGTGATTTTTTGACCAGGTAACATGTAGTCTCCACTGACTCTTCCCATAATTCTTTTCCTAACCCGACACCACATGGCATGCTTCTTTCCTTTTCCATCAACATCTTTTTCATTCTTTCTGCAACTCCATTTTGCTAAGGTGTGTATGGAGTAGTATTTTGTTGTGCTATACCACACTTCTTATAGAACTCTTCAAATTCTTTCTTGTCGAACTCTCCATTGTTATCTATCCTCGGTGCCTTTATCTTCTTCTCTGTTTGGTTTTCCACTAGAGCCTTAAATTATTTAAACATGTTAAAGACTTCACATTTATTCCTGACAAAATATATCCATGTGTTCCTTGAGAATTCATCTATAAATGATACATAGTAGACAGACTTACCCAGTGATGGAACCAACATAGGTCCAAACACAACATTGTGCACAAGCTCTAATATCCCTTTCGCCCTCTTAGCACTAGAGGGAAAACTCACTCGATTTTGCTTCCCATATACACAATGTTCATAGAAATTGAAATCCAGATAGAAATGATACATGTCTTCTACCATACCATTATCATGAAGTATTCGAAGGCCCTTATATCCAATATGTCCAAACCTTCGATGCCATAGCATGGTTTTTTATTGAGATACCACTATATTTTTTTCTCCACTTTTAGGAACCATAGAACTGTTGCACCCATCAATAACAGTGCTACCCAAAAGCTTGTACAGAGTTCCAATCCAAACTCCCCACATCAATATGAGTTCTTCTCAAACCATCTTGTAGGTGTCTTTCTCAAAGAGTATTTTTACAGCTGCATCATCCATTTTGCTTACATAAATATGATCTATCGCCAATGTAGGAATATAAAAAACACCCACAAAGTGTTTTAATCCTTCCACCTTGCAACTTCAACTTGACTTTTCCGCATCTGATGATTCTAGCCTTCCTGTCATCCCCTAAGAAGACATCACCACCATCATATTTCTCATACTTGCAGAACCACTCCCTATGGGGAGTGAAGTGAAAGGATGCACCTGAGTCAATCAACCATGCCTCATGATCTACATGTGTACTTGAAGAACAAGCCAAGTACACATCCCCACATTCATCTAAAGTGGTTTTCACATCTGCAGAAGGAGAATCATCAAATCCATTTCCTTTCCCAAGAGCTTTAGATCTACATTCCTTTTTGAATTTTCCTTCCTTTCTGCATTTACAACACACCTTTACAGGTTTTCCTAGAGATTTATATCCCCCTCTAGATTTAGATCTCCCACTCGAGGACTTATTTTTGTTTCTATTCTAGGACCCTCCTTGTATAGATAAGGCATCACCTTTCTAACCCTCCATATTTTTCTGTCTCATCTCCTTCAACAATAAGGATGTGACTATTTCATCAAAATGCAAGGTAGTCATATTGCTACATGTTGCAACAACCATACTATCCCATGAATCTGGTAGAGAACACAACAAACTGATACACTTATCTTCATTTGAAATTTTAATATCAAAAGATAACAACTGGTTTACCACAGTATTAAAGGCATTCAGATGCTTTTTCATCGAATCTCCATCCTTCATCCTTAGGTTATACAAATTTTTACATAGGAGCAATTTATTCACCAGAGACTTAGATTGGTACAAAGTCCCTAACTTGTCCCACAAAGCCTTCATTGAAACTTCCCCGGATACAATAAAAAATACTAAATCTGAGATACACAACCATATTGTGCTCTTTTATTTCCGATCCAACTTCTTCCAGTCTTCATTAGACATTTCCGTTGGTTTAGTACCTGTATCTACTGAGGTCGACTAATATTTATCCACCAAAAAATCCTCCATCTTGAGTTTCCACAACTCAAAATTGTGACCATTAAATTTATCGATCTCTATCTTTCCACTACTCACCATCTTCTTTCACCATAAGAATCAATCCTACATATCTCTAGTGAGCACCAGTATTGCAGCAATAATGTTGCAACTCGTGGGATTCCTACTTTACTTTTATCAACTCAGTAGTTTGTAACAAACTTGGAAGCGACGGTGTTGTATGGACAAGTACTAGTTCTTACTGCAGGTTGTCACTTGGTCAGCTAGCACAAGATCACTAGGAGCTCAAGCCAACTTCTATGGATTCTAGAAGAAGCTCTATATGTGATGAAAGGAAAAAGAGAGATTGAACCTAATCTACAAATTGAAATGAAACATACAAATACAAGTAAAGAGGAGCTTGGTTGCTTGGATTGGGCCCTCACCCAAGAGGTTCAGCCCTCTAAGGTAACTCAGAGCTAACTCAAAAAGGATTCCATCTTTATTTCCAAAATAATAGCAAGATTACATGAACTGTCACAAAATAATAAGCTTGAAGTTGAGAAGAGTTTACATAAGAAATACTACAGCAAAAATTCAACAAAAATTTGACCCTAGTGAGGCCCTAGGCCTCTCTACTTATACAAATGAAGCTACCAACAACTTCCTCAAAATCAGGGAGGCTTGGCTCCCAAAACTCGAGATAAACATCAGTTATCTTCCACTTTCTCGGCTGCCTACTAATGCATGACTTGGTTGCTTGTACTTTGAGCTGAATGAAGGGAAATTCGTAGTGAGGAGCAATAAATGAGGGGAATTCCCTCCTATAAGTCATCTCCTTTGTCCACTTCGAGTTATTGCTGCCATTTATCCACTGGATCCTTGAATTTGACCACAAAAATCATCAATAGTCTACATTAAACACATATTAGACCACATTGCATCATAACTAACTCAACTCACTCTATAAGCATAAATGTAATCAGAAAATCATATGATAAGCTAAGAGAATGGTTGATTTGACTAGGTTAGGAGGTAAAATGAGCCCATATAATTACCCACTTATGAGGCTCATCATCACCCCCCTACTGAAAGTGTTGCTCATACTCTAAGCAACTTAGTCCATCTCCTCATATTTGATGGCCCTGGTGACCTCCCTAGCATCCCATGCTTCTGATGTGGTCTCCTCCTCCTTATCATAGAATCCTACCTTTTTGTCTACCTCTTCCCACTGTTGTTGTTCTTCTTCTTTTTTTCTCCCTTCTAGAATTCCTAGCAGCAGTGGGGGACTCAATTTGAGGCCAATCCAATTGACTTGCAGTCTATGCATGGAGTGCTTGTACATTGGCACTCTCCTTAATGCCTCTTTCATCCTCATTGGGGAATGATACTCCATGATTTGAAGATTGTGTGGTAAGGTGTTCCATCTCCTCATACAAGCATGTACACATTCATCCCCAAGTAACCTTTCCATATCCTCAAAATGTGCAATGTCTTGAGCCTGATCACTAATATATCTAGGGGTAATCAGAGGATTATGTGCATGTAGGTTATGTCTGCTGATGAGTGCCATGGGGTTTGATGGCTCAACTCTGATCATTAAGGGCTCATTCTGTTCCTTTATCATCAACCTTCTTATTTCTGCTACCCTTAACTCTTCATGGTTCATCCATGAGGCCATGGCCATTAGTTGTAGGTCCCCTAGCCTAGCATTAGGGTCCCACATATTCATGTCTATGAGGGCCATGTTATGCAGATAGAATTCTGTCATATTTTCCTTATCTTCTGATGTGTTTTGGTCACACAGATCCATAAACTGCCTGTAATCTTGGAAATGAATTGTGCCTCTTTCTGCCAAAGTCTTGATCTAAAATTGCAACCATTGGTCGTTGAGATACATTCCATATGAATTTGCTGGTGCCCTACATTGTAATGCCTCCATGGACCAGCTGGCCATGCATGCCAGTTGGGTCTCTTTCTCTTGCGGCTGTCTTCTTAGAAATTCATTCTCAGTTTCTAGGTGACTTCGTGTGATTGCTTCTCTGTGTCTGACAACACTTAACTCTCTACCCATTTCTCTAAGTTTGTTCTCCATGTGGCCAATATCCTCAACTCCTTTGGATTTGTTTATTTGCATCCACCTATGGGTCCTTATTCTTTCTTTCTCTAATTCAAAGAATAGTGGGATTGCAAATTTTTGTGGAATGATTCTTCCCCCCTCAAGAAGATTGTAGTAAGAATCAATACTAGGCTAGGGATCAGGTTCTTGTGCCTTTGTTACTTCCTCCTTTCCCTGTGGCTATCCTTCTACCCTTTTTTCAAGTCTTTCAGCCTCTTGTAGTTTTGACAGGGTCTCCTGTAGAACAGTCTATGTCTCCTATAGAACTATTTTTGAGTCATGTAGTTCTACTTTTTCTTTCCATGTGAGAAATCTATGAGTCCCCCTTTCATAAGTGATAGGTGCCTTGGAAGGGGATTCCTTTCCTTGGGCAGAGGGTGAATCTTCGATAACAATTGGCACTTTAGAAGAAGGTTGGGGTTTCCCTGTTTTTATCCTTGTGCACTTCCTAGCCCTGAAGTACAATGAGGTCTATCTCTTCCTCTTTTGTTTTGCTTTAATTGGGGTACTGAGGGCAGTGAGAGTAGCTGCTGCCCCTCTTTCTACGGTTTTAGGAGACACTTCTGTCTTTTTTGACCCTTTTTCTCCTCCTTCTGTCTTTTTCTCCGTCTTTGTTTGCTCTGTTTCTCCCCGCTCTGTTTCTTCAGCTTTCTACCCCTATCTTTTGGTTTCTTCCTTCTTCCCTTCTTGTCCCTCTAAATCACTAGTTTCTCCAAATTCTCCCTCTTGCCGCTCTTCCTCCTCACTACTAGTAGGGCTAATATCATAGGTTAGGGCCTTCATGTAATCTTTAATAATCATGTTTCAGAAAATTTCCCATGCTATGGGGATTGTAAATGTATGGAGGGCTTCTTACACTAAAATTTTGATTAACCCATGGTGAGCCAGCTGGTTTGGATTTCTTACTTTTACTTTAGTACTGGAGTCAATGAGGGACTACAGGAGGGAGTAAGGGATGTTAAGTTTCTGAGGGGTTGGAGTGTCCATGCCATACCTTAATTCATGCATGATTCTAAAGTGGTAACCATAGACAATGTTGTACCTCCCCTCACAGGAAATATACTTGATTATTCGATAACTAAGTTCATCCCAAGGGTATGGTATGCTAGCCCTTGTTATGCCATTCCTATCTTCTACAGGGGTTTCATTATTTTGGAAGAAGTTTTTCTTGGCAACCTGGCCAATTGGTTTTTCATCCTTACTCCAAGGCAACCCAAGAGGAAGGGTAGTGACCCTACTGATAAATTTAGAGGTTATCTCCATGAAAATGCTTCTAAAGGTGACAGTGGCATGTGTTCTGGAGTGAGGGACCAAAGAGTGGGCAAATTCTTGAGCAATTTCCTCATCAAACCCTCAGAATTTCTCAAAAATGTTCATCCAATTGGCTCTTGTGAATATGTCCACCACTTGGGGGTGTGCATGGAGCTTGGAGGAGTTGGTGGGTTCCTTCCTCATAAAACCTCCTATCATTTTGTGTATGCTTCCTTAGAAAACCAACTATGGAAATGGAGAGAACAGAGAGAAAGAGACTGTGTTTTTTTAAGAAATAAGCAATAATTATTTTTATGAATTTCCTCCACCCAAAAGTTCTATTTTCTTCTCAAAATTAAACCACTGCTTGCATATTTTGATATTCAATGGAGGTATGCCAAGAACCTACCTCTTCAGCCCAAGAATTGTGCTAAAAACCATGTTTTCCCTCTCCAAAACAACTTACTGGCCCTCCTGTAGAACACTGCCAGCCCTCCTGTAGGATTCTTGTAGGTTCTCCTGTAGAACCTGTAAGTGCTCCTGTAGAACGCCGAGAGCAAGAATATGGGAGAGATCAGTGGATAATGATGGGTACTAGGCTTGTGGGGGCATGAGAAGGTAGCAGGAGAGGAGTTTCGAGGAGAGAATGAAGGAAAAAGGTGGTGAGAGTTCTTCGGCAAGGAGTACTTGTGGCATTTTATGGATATTTTCGGTGATGGAGGGTGAGCTGGCCAAGTGTACGTTGGCCCCATTCGAACTGTTGGTCCCCACCTACCTTTTCATCATTTCCCTTTCCTCATGATTGCATTAGAGTTCACCCTGCCTCCACTACATTTCCTTGACATCTCTCTTGAGTTTGACTAAACGCATGTGTGGTGACATCTTCAGATGAGTGAAGTCAAATGGATGAAGGTGGCCAAGTTAACTGGCCACCTCAACCTCAACCAGCCTCAACCATTGCATTGTTGTTGCATGCCCTCTAATTATACAAATGCAAACAAAGGAGCGAGTTAGTTACTTACGTGAGATCCAAATGTGTTTGCTGTGAGGTGTTATGGATTCTACTCTACTGCATGCCTTTATTTCTTTTGATGCATGCTTGTATGCTTGCTGAGGTGTGGCTATGCTTTGTGCAGGTTCCTTTCTGGATGGATCTGATCTTCAGGTGTCTGCTTCAACCTTCAGATTTTCACCCTCATGCTGCTGATGCTAGATTTTAATGGGACAGTGACTTGTTTTGTCCATATCTCCCAAACGGTAGACTGGATTGACCAGGAACTTTCTGAACATGTTTCCATCATCATTATGCACCTCCCATAGAAAACTTTTGGTCAATGGATGCATGGATTTCGAGAAAAATTGAAAATGGCTGTAGGTGATGGAGGCCGATTTCTTGGAAATTGTGCACTGGAATTTGCTGAAATTGCTAGGGAATGTTACCATCATCCATATGCATCTCCCCATGAAACAATTTTTTAAATGGATGCACGGTTTTCAAGTTAGGGAAAAAAATTATGCTCTATGTATTTTTGTATCAGAGCATCCTGTAGTTTTTTGGACAGTAAGAAAAATGCGCTTGGGATGTGATGCAGGCTTGGAAATGATGGCAAGGAGGTTTTAAGATTGTAGGAGGGATTATAGGTTCTTCATGCAACCTTTTTGTCCCTCAAACTTCCTTATGTAGCCACTTCTGGCTCTTTGTAATTCCTACAAGAGCCTCCTATAGAAAACATAGAGCCTACTGTAGAAAACATAGTTTTTGAAAAAATGGTATAGTGGGGTCAAAGAAATGCCAAAGATGATGGAGGAAGGTGTGGAGAGGTAGGATAGGTGTTGGTATTGGTTTCAAGGCTCCCATGCAACCTTCTTCTGCTCCCTGCAGCCCTCCTACAAACCTGTAATGCAACAAAAAAGAATTTTATTTTCCTTTTTCTCTTTTTTCTTCTTTTAAAAAAAAAAAAAAAACAACTAGGGAACCTCAGAGAGGTTTTCACCCTAATTGCCTGCCCTGGGCACCTCCAAGGGAGGTTTTCACCTAGGGATCTTATTCCTTTTCCTCTTTTTTCTTCTTTCCAACCTATTAACCGCCTTAAGGAGGTTTTCAATCAATGAGCCAACCTGAGACACCTCCAATGAGGTTTTCACCTTATATTTTTTTTTCTCTTATTTTTCATTCTTTTTCTTTTTCTTTTTTCTCTACCCTACCCTACTTGGAACAAAAAATCACTTTAAAATATAAGAATACTTCCAATGGAGCCATGTGCACATCGAGATGATAGACAAAATGATGTGGAGGCTTGAAATGTATGCTTTGACATGTATCCGGATTTCAGAGACCAAATGATTTGACTTTGAAGGGATCAAGCATAGTTGAGGAAGAGAGTGATGCTACAACTTAGTGACTGTCTGGAACCATATTTCAATATAGTTGTGATTTCCTTGGCCCTTTTGCTTATCTGGATCATTCTTCATTTTTTCTTCTACTATGACCTTCACATCTTCCTCTTTTTGTTGATTTTTCTCTTGAATACATGGAGGATTTGATGGTAACCATGAGGGAGCTCTCTCGTTCTCTGATTATGATGTCTTCTCTTCATCAAGTGCAGCCCATGGTTCTTTGATCTTCTCTTTTATAGCTTATTCTGTTGGATGTCTTCCTTCAACGATATCAATATAATCTCCTTTTTGCAATAATCTTCCTAAGTTATGGTGAATACCATTGAGTTCAAGAGGAGTTGTTTGGAGGTGTTGTACCTCAACATTGTAAATAGGTTGAGCTAATTCAATGTGTGGGTTTGGAAATGCTGGTATAGGTAGTCAAGTGGGAGTGTATATTTGAGATGGATGTGGATGGGGTTGTGGTTGGGACGGTGGTGGAGGCAGAAGAGCGGGAAGAAAGATGTATTAGGGCCTCCACCCCTGATAAGATGCATTCCAATGAGGTTGTGGCTGAGTATAGAGTTGAAATGAATGGGTGGCTGGTTGGGCATGATATGGAGATGTGAAGGACCAAGGAGGAGGTGTGGACCAGGAAGGATGATTAGGGGGGTCCCAAGAAGGCATGGATGTGACTTGGTTGGGGTTGTAGTATGCCTGAGATGTCCCTTGCATCCTTTGCTGATATGGTCTAGGTCCATGCGGCCTCCTTTGGTTTATGTAAGAGATCTGTTCAGTGGCTCCTTCAGCCCCTTGGTATATAGCTTTAAGTTCGAGCAAAGACAGGCACTTGTCTATAGAATGATTTTCTTCACAAATTGAACAAATCTCTATAGAGTTCAATGGGCATTCATTCCTAGGATGCCTCCTGGTGCATCTTGGGAAAAAAATGGCCAAAGCCCTCTCTGCTTCCTCTTTTTTTCTTTTGATATGTAAGGTATCCATTTGCATGGCAAGAATCTAAAACATATCACTCTTGAAGTCTTCCAGCATGTTTCCAATTTCACCTTTAATGGATGAGTTGGAAGAAAAGGTACTACCCCCAGCATTTCTGTTTTCAGCCATTAGCTCCAGAGGAATGTTTTCTTCTTCTTCTTCCCCTATAGGCTCTTCGAATATGTCTGGTTGTTCACCTAAGGGTTCTTCTTGATTGCAGCCACCGAAGAAGAGAGAAGGTTGGCTGTGTGAAGCAGTGGGGGTGTTGGGCAAACATTTTCCTGAATTATCTCTATTCCTGTGAGGCATGAAAGGAAATATTTTTGGTTGGTTTGTGTTTCTTTTTCCCCACACTGATAGTACCTGCCAAACTAAAATTGATTGAACAAACAAATTGCAACTAACTGAAATGAACTTGCTGAAATTGAATTGCAGAACTAAAGAGGAAAGCAAAAGAAATGCAGAACTGAAAGCAAGGAAATGACTAATCTACTTTTGCTGAAATTGAAATTGCAGAATTTAAGAGGAAAGAAAGGAAATGCAGAAATGAAAGCAAGGAAATGACTAATCTACTTTTTTTGAAATGGAAATTGCAGAATTAAAGAGGAAAGCAAGGAAATGCAAAACTGGAAGCATGGAAATGAATAATATACTTTTGCTTAAATAAACTATTAGCAAAATGTTGCAATAGAAAATAGAAGAAAGTAGTAATCACAGAATACTCTGACACTTCCCTGGCAATGGAGCTAAAAAGTGGTGAGCACCAGTATTGTAGCAATAATGCTGCAACTATTGGGCTTCCTACTTTACTTTTATCAACTCGGTAGTTCGTAACAAACTTGGAAGTGATGATGTTGTATGCACAAGTACTAGTTCTTACTGCAGGTTGTCACTTGGTCAACCGGCGCAAGATCATTAGGAGCTCCAGCCACCTTCTAGGGATTCTAGAATAAGCTCTATATGTGATGAAAGGAAAAAGAGAGATTACTCTACTAATGTTATTCTACTTGCAGAAAGGAAGACAGAAATGTAAAGAAAACCAAGGAAATCCTAGTTAACCACTAATCTTACTTTTGCAGAAAGCGCTATGGAAATCATGAAAAGAATGCCATTGCCTACTCAAGGAAGTAAACAACATCTAACTAAGCTATTTCTGGAAGTAAATGAGCAAAAAATATCTTTTTGGATTTCTATGTATTTTTAGGTGAATTTGACATGCATGTAATTTATTTTTTTGTGAATGTCGCAGCGAATAGGTGGCGATGGAGGGCGGTTTTGGGATGTGAGAGGATGTAGGATGGTGTGGATGGGTCCTAGGAGGCCTACAGGAGGAGGCTAAGAGTATTTTTAACTATTTTGAAGGTGTGGGAGTGGGCGGAGAAGGTATATGAAGGTTGGAATGAACTATTAGCGTACCTAGGGTCTACCAAGAATCATTAGGAGAGAGAAATATGATTGGATTTGCTCAAGGAGAGAGAGGAAAGTCTATGGAAAATGTAGGAAATTAATGTAGAATTGAGGGGAGACTTGGGCAACCTGTAGGGAATGGATCAAATGGAGGATGGGATGGCTGATAAGCTGGCTTGCTACTAGAAGATATCTACTGCATAAACAACTGACAGTCAACCAATGAGATTAAGCAAGCAAGGAAATAAGTGCATCTAAAAAAATAGAGTTTTTGCATCAAAGTAAACTATGATCTATGAAAGGAAATGTTGATAACCATTGCATGAAAGGAAAGCATGAAAGAAGACTGTTGCAAATAAGGAAATGAGCATGATGAAGAAGTTCTGAAGCAAAGCAAACTAGACTATGAACCAACTAGAAAGTTGTAAACACTAGAAGTCCTATGAATGAGGAAAATTTGTGTTTTTGGGGTAGCAAGAGGGTCTTTGCCTCAAATCATTGTCCCAAAGGGAGGAAGAGAGGCCAAGGCACTGCTGCTAGCCTTTTGGATCTTTTCTTTATCACTGCTTAACTTGTTATAGAAGGCGCAAATGGAAGCAAACTACTAAATCATCAAAAGAAACCTATTCTTAACCATAAAAGAAATACATCTAATAGCAACCTAATCTACAAACTGAAATGAAACATACAAATACAAGTAAAGAGGAGCTTGGCTACTTGGATCAGGGCCTAACCCAAGAACTTCAGCCCTCTGAGGTAACTCAATGCTAACTCAAAAAGGATTCCATCTTTATTTCCAAAATAATAGCAAGATTACATGAACTATCACAAAATAATAAGCTTGAAGTTGAGCAGAGTTTACATAAGCAATACGGCAGCAAAAATTCAACAAAAATTCGACCCTAGTGAGGCCCTAGGCCTATCTACTTATACAAATGAAGCTACCAACAACTTCTTCAATATTAGGGAGGCTTGGCTTCCAAAACTCGAGATAAACATCAGTTATCCTCCACTTTGCTCGGCTGCCTGCTAATGCATGACTTGGCTGCTTGTACTCCGAGCTGAATGAAGGTAAATTCGAAGTGAGGAGTAATAAATGAGGGGTATTCCCTCCTATAAGTCCTCTCCTTTGTCCACTTCGAGTTATTGTTGCCATTTTTCCACTGGATCCTTGACTTTGACCACAAAAATCATCAATAATCTGCATTAAACACATATTAGACCACATGGCATAACTAACTCAACTCACTCTATAAGCATAAATATAATCACAAAATCATACAATAAGCTAAGAGAATGGTTGATTTGATAGGTTAGGAGGTAAAATGAGCGCATATAATTACCATTTATGAGGCTCATCAATCTCCCACTGAACAAGGTCTATCACAGGCCTGAGAAAAAAACCCCTCTGCGGCAAAGGCATCCCCTTGAAGCCAAATAAATTTGATACCAAATGTAGGTTTTAACCCTTTACGGAAATTACCTACAAACGAATTCTTAAAAACAAAAAATTAACAATGGTGAAAGCATAAAACATAAAACAGCTATATACAGAGATTCTCCACTCGATCCCAAAAATGAGGACTACTAGATTGATTTTTCATGTTATATTCCTATCAACGTTACAATACATATATATACATGTCGAAGCATCCATAAACCTCCATCCATTAACCCTCGATTAGAACATAACTGTAGTTCCCTTGACCGGATCTACAAAATAGCATGGGAAGCAAACCATCATACCCAAAACCATGTGTGAAATCCATGCACAAAACCACAAGTAGGTCTACCCACGTAATATAGGGTCCAAAAAAAACATTCCCGGGGTGCTGGCCAACCCCCCAACTTCGCGCTTGAGGCTAGTCATAGAAAGAATATAACACAACCCAACAATTTGATTTTATTTTATACATCATGAAATACAAGCTTAGAATATGCTTCCACATCAACTTTTATAGTTTCTTAATAAAACCTAATATTAGAACATTGATCAATATGGAAATGCCTACATGAAAATATAAGAGAAAAAAATTGTGAGTAAGTTGTTCTTGTTCATGTCCGATTTTCTCATCATATATATATATATATATATATATATATATATATATATATATAAATTGTAAATTTCTCCATTTTTCGACTCCTAAAAGGTAAATCTTTCAATTTTTTTAGATTTAATAGTTCTTTTATATCATTTGAAGCCTACAAAACAAGGATCAATGGAATACACAGTTGGATAGAGTGGATAGTAAGGTTGAAAGTTGGTATTATGGCCTAATCTGTTGGCCTTGATGTCAACATGCACTATGACCTCATCTTGGATCGTGATCTTGTTACATTATGTCACCATGATATTGTCACATTATGACACTCATATCACATTATATCATCATGATTGAGTGAAAAATTGATACGCCTAGCTAGGCCATGAATGGAGGATGTTTCTTGATGATTGGAAGGTTATTTCAGGAGTCTTGATGATTATAAAGGATGCACGGGGTATGGAGCAGTTGCAAGAATATGGACAAGGTTTTTTAATGCTTGTAAGTCAAATTTTGGGCAAGACAATTGAAGAGACTCAATTGATTGATTGAAAAAGTTTTCCGATGATTATTCAGGTTGATGTGATGTTATTAAGACCTAAGGCTTGGACAAATCCAACAAGTGTCGGAGAAGACATCCCAAAAGTTGGAGGAGCTTTGACCAAAGTTTGACTGATTAGAGATTGATAGCAGGGTAACGTAGGTTCTCTTTTCATAGGGAGCATTATACCATAGGGTAACATAGGGTTGTAGTTCAAGACAAGCGTTACTAAATCATTTTTAAAAGGGGAGAGGTGTCTTACTACTTGTAAGGGTAGAAAAAAAAAAAAAAAAACCTTCAGCTAAACCATGGATTTTCCCAAGGTATTTTTGTGTGGAAGGTTGAGCAATGTGTATTTGATTCCATCAATTATTCCCATCAACAAATCCATTGGATTTTCTTATGGTATTAGAAATAAAAAGATGCTATAAAAAGTCAAGGAGATCGATCAACTAGAGTGTGAATTTTAATGAGTTATCTTTGTGATTTTATTTGGAATAAGAGTGCACCACAAGGGTTAGATATCAAATGGTTGTCTAATGTTTCTTTTGGAGTATTTATGTTTATGTAGAGTTTCTCTTGCATATATATCCTTTATAACACTAGTAAATATAATTTTTGGAGTTATGACATGATATGTGATGGCAGAGCATTGTGTATCGGTGACATAAAACCATGGAAAATTTTAGGGGTGAATGTTCACCCTTTGGCGAAATTAAGGGGTTTTAAATTTTTAGTGGCAGAATATTTTGTATCATAGTACATTTTTACAAATCGCCTCAAATAGCCCACCTTATTTTAAGGGAGAGGGTAAGAAAGGTAAATTTAGCCCTTGAAATTAGGAGTTACAACCTTCCATTTGCCCTAATTTTCAAGAATAGGTTTTATTTAAGTGAATCCTATGGGCCAAATACCATATTTATAAAAGAGGTATGGTAAATTAATAAAAATATAAATAAATGAAAGGTATGGTAAATAAATAAAACATTTTTTATATTTACTCCATAAGTCACCTTATATACATGCAAGGATGTAAACAAATAAGAATATAAATAAAGTGGAGATATGGTAAATAAATAAAACCTCTTTTTATATTTAGTCCATAACCCTCTTTCTATTTATGAAGGCTCAAAAAAGAGGTTTTATTTATGTGAATCCTATGGGCCAAATACCATATTTGTAAAAGAGATATGGTAAATTAATAAAAATATAAATAAACGAGAGGTATGGTAAACAAATAAAACATTTTTTTTATATTTACTCCATAAGTCTTTACGAACACTCAAAAAATGAGTTATATTTAGGTGAAACCTATGGGCAAAATACTATGGGCCAAATACCATGGGCTAGATTATTATTAATACCATGCTAAAAAACATTATTAACCCTAATATTAGTATTAATAAAAATAAAAATGGCACATGCTATTGACCCATGGTATTCACGTGGAATGTAGCCTATTTAAATGGGGGAATTAAACCAGCATAGATCCATCTTTACTCTGGATCTACTAAGCCCCGAGAGGTATCAAATATCATGATATGCAAACTAGCATAGAGTGAAAAAATATTTGATCCCTCTCGAGGCTTGGTGGATCAAGAGTAAAAATGGATGTTGTAATTTAATGTATGTTAAACATTTTAACTTGGTTAAAATAAAAATCAATTATTAATTTTATTAATTTTTATAAATTACTAATAGTAATTTTTAAGCTTCAGGTTTATGATAACCCATGGTATTGACCCATGGTATTCATGTGAGCATAGACTATTTAAAAGGGAAATTCTATCATCTTAGATCCATCTTAATTCTGGGTCTACCAAGTGCTTAGAGGGATAAATACATTTCATCCCCCTAAGAGTGGTAGATGTGGACTTAACATGGATATAGATTGGTTTTTATGATAATGAAGATATTAAATAGACTTAGGAAATTATATTGTAAAAACATCTTAAGGTGAATGGTTAAATCTACATTTAGTCAGTGCACAAAATTTAGTAAAAAATACCAATATCTCCATTAATATTGGTTTTTAACTTTTTCTAATTTAACAAAAAAAATTCAAAACAATGAAACCTTATCACTCTTTCCGCATCACCCTCATAAAAGATTTCTCACCATTTTTCAAACATTCTCAATATGATATCTTCATGAAAAAGTTTAGGTATTGATGTTGGATTAATTGTTTGAAAAATAAGTTGGTTTGGACAACCTTTCATATTCTGTGCTATTCTTAGTTTGTCCTAATGATCTGTAGGGGTTGGAGCCATTGCACCATATTTTCCTAAAAGGTGCAGATTGTTTGCCAAAAAGGAAATTAATCTACATGTTACAACGCTGTTAAAAAATGCGAGACCTATGAGGGTATTGAATTGTGCTAATAAGCAATTTAGATTGGGAGAGACATAATTAAACTTTATTATTTAATTGAAGATTTACAATTAAAATAATAATAATAATAAATCTACATTTATATATTCATATGTTGATTGGAAGGATTCTCACAATGGTCACTTCTTTCAATTAGATCCCCTTCAATCCCTTGGGATACCTAATACTTTCTTATATAATATAGTTGGAGCTTGCTTGTTGGCATGTTGGGGTAAACAAACTTGATGTGTTTTTTTTGTCTCGCATTTGGAGTCTATGGAATAAGAAAGAAATTTGACAACTTGAAAAAAGTGGTAGCTTGATAAAAGTTGTAGAGAAAATATTAATGTCTCCTACCTTGACAGAACTCATTGTCAATATCAACAACTACAAGAACTTTGTTGTGGAATATTATCTAATAGAAGGATATGAAAGAGTGTATTGTAAGAACCTTGACAAACACGGCCACTGAAACATGGAACATTGTTTGTAGGAAGAGAAATTTTTTTTTTCCAAACATGTATGTTAGTAGATTACAGTTTAATGAATATGTTTTCTTATTATCATATATGGTTTCATACTTTAACAAAACATTCACCAAGACTTCACAATGTTTTATTATTCAGTAAAAGGTTTGCCAAGATTTTACAAGATTCTATAATTCAGTGAAAGATTCTCCATCACTATACAAGATAATATAATCTGGTGAGAGATTCACCAAAAAAATTATATATACATATTATATTATTGATAAAATCGCCTCCCATTTTTCCTATGTATCATAGGGATTAGCCCATTTATTATACATATAAATTTAGGGTGGTTCTTAAAATTTTCCCTACATAAAACCTTTGCTTCGACTATTTGATGAGGTTTACTAACTGATGGAATTTTCTTGACTAATGAAAACCATATGTTAGTAATATTGTAGGATTATAATGCCAATTATTGTTTGCAAAAATAAGTTTTCATATATCATAACCCTATTGTAGTTGACTAACCTACTTCTACCCTTGTTTACTTGATAAACTATTTCACTTTTGTTACATCAAAAAATAACTTGTCGATATTTGTATGTCATTGGAAAAGAGATTAGTTTGTTCTTTTTCTAGTGTATACATAGATCACTGTGTTGCTTCGACAGTGTATGCGAAGATCAGTGTGATAGAGATATAAAATGACAAAGGTTCATGTATGGTTTCCCACTAATGTTTAATTTTCTTAACAAAGATGTTGAATGTTGATATATATATATATATATATATATATATATATATATATATATATATATATATATATATATAGAGAGAGAGAGAGAGAGAGAGAGAGAGAGAGAGAGAGAGATAACTTATGATGTTGTTGTTTGTATTCTTCCCACCTTGTAGAGAATGAGTATTGGATGCTTGAGACATATTCACTGACTGCACATATATTTTTGTAGAGATCGGTATTGTGACACTTGACTATGATGCTATTGTTTCTCATTTGTTGCTACAACACAACACTTTTGTTTCTTTTTTACAATGTACAGAGTTTTATGACAGTTTTTACACTATGTTTTCAAGTGGCTATAGATATATCAACTTTGATGAATTTGATGTATTGATTCATTAGGGTTTCGGAAGAAATAATTGATGTGATGATATGATGAATTGTGAGTCATGACACTAGGCGAGTATTGTTGATGTTGATTGTTGAGTAGAGAATAATGCTTGATAGTTTAGCGTCAGTTAGGGTTTGATGTTCCATAAAGGTTTTTTTTTTGAGTTGTAGTGTTGAGATTGGTTATTGAAGAGAGGTTTGGTTCAGTTTTTTGAGATATGGCTTGATGGTTGAATTAAGTTAATTGTAGAGTTATGAGGGATCTTGATGCAGATAGGATTTTGGCTTTGATTGAGTATGTGGGTTTCTTATGGTTATTGTTGTTGATGGTTCAAGAGCATGGTATAACAAAGAATTATATGGCTACTGATGTTATGCGTTTATGTTCTTTTTTGTCATTAATATGAGCCTATTATAGACCTCATGATGATGCTACTGTGATGTGTCTAGTTGGAGAAGTTTGGTGTTTGTTTAATCAGATTGATTTTGCTACTATTGGTATTATGCAAAGAAAGGTTTGATAATGTTGATGCATATTATCATGTATTGAGATTAGGAACAATTACATAAGGGGTCTTGTTCAAAGAGGGTTTTGGCATTGATGAAAGTTGTTGATTGACAAGGAATGTTTTTTATGAGCATGAGATTTGTTTGGTTTGTTTTTGAGCAAAGATTTTGGCTTGGTATTTGAAAGTTCCTTTGAGAAAAGAGTTTTAGCTTGGCATTTGACAGTATTGATGAGCAAAGAGTGTTGATGTCCTATTGAGGAGAGTTTTTTGACCGGTGATTTATTCTAGAGAGGTTTTGGTATTCAATTATTCAGATTGAGCACATTGTTGGTTGCAGGTCCTGTTTGAAAATTGGATGAAACGTGACCTACAGGTTTTGGTTTGTGTTTGAGTAAGGTGGATCCAGTGTGAAATATTTTCAAATGTCGTCCACAGAGGAACTAAGGGTTGGAGCCTTGAGTGAGGGAGTGGTATCTTCCTTTCCGTAGTAGCTAGTAAACTTGATCGAAGAGTAGTAGCTTCCATCTGGTCGGAGTTGGAGAAATAAGAGGAGGTGGTAGACTCCAACAGGTACGAACTTGCGCATTGGTAAGAGTCTGTGGTAGTGAAATATGTAATTATTTTCTTTATAATAGGAAGAAGACAGAACAACAAAAGTGGTGGTTTTCTCCCAATTGGGTTTCCACCTAAAAATTTGGTGTCCCTATGTGTTGATGATGTGCGATATTCTTATGGTTTATATGCTCTTATATTTAATGTTGCTCATGGTTTAATGAATATGTCTAGATCCACAACACATTATGCCGCTAATGAAATAATGGATTAGATAAATTTGAAAATGGAAACATAAACTAAGTAAAATTTGAAGGGACATGAAATATTGATTCACCACCCCCCAATATTTCTAATATTGTATTCCAAGTATAGCAAGGTATTTTACAAAGCATTAATTTATCATTCCATGGATTTATATTGAGATAGAGAAAAATGGGTTCATGCTTACCTAGTTGAGAAATATTTTGCATTAGATGAAGCTCCAATTTTTTTTTCCTGTTTGTCTCCTTGTGTCATTCAACCATGGCTTTGAATCCTCCATACTAAGGCATGAAGCTCAGGGTGTCTACTTATTATGACATTTTCCTATGCAATATGAGTATCCCTACCTTATGACTAGATATGGATTAAATGAAGTTTTCAATACTCATTACAATGCCAATTAATGAAAGTTTATGATGCTAGTTATACCGATGGTCGAGGGTAGAGGATGTTTTTGGAGCAAGAATCCAAGTCAAGCACTACATGCACATGGATGAAGCGTCATCCATGTGGAGTGTTGTGTGCTTATAGAGGCATTTATATTGACAAAGTGATTTGATCTATGTCATGTCGAGGACAAAATTATGGAGACTTATGAACACTTCATGGCATTGATTGCAATAAGATGTTGGAACTTCGAGAGGCAACTAAGAATTTTAGATGAAGGAGAATTATTCTAGAACATAACCCAAGTGGAGTGGATCTATTTTCATAATTAAGTAATAATAAATGGGCCACTATATTTTCCAATATCAACGACATTGTTTATGCAATAAGAAATCAATATTTTTATCTAACCATATAATAAAAAACTTTTAAAATAATTATAAATATAATATCTCATAAAAACTTTGATTTAACTATAAATATTAACATAATTCATCCCAACTAATACCTAATCGACCAAAATTAAATGCCATATACACTTCCTTAAACATCTCTAATAAGGAACTTATTGTGATTTAGTTAATAAACTATGCTATAATTAAAAGGTAAAAATTATTCAAGATCAGTAACATTATAAGATAATTAAAAACTCAAAGTAATTTAAAATAAATGTAGATTTTGATCATTTCTTTCAAAATGGGAAAAAACTTGTTATTTTTGAAGTGTTATTTATTCAAATTAAAAATATATATTATTATATTAAGGTTTTTTAATTTAATAAAATATCATAATATATATTTTTATAATTATTTAAATATAATTAAAAATATATTCCCAGTAAACTCTTAATAAAAACTAATATCATTTATAATAAAATTGATTAATTTAATAAATTTTATAAAATATTTAATTTAATTAATTTTAACTTCAGAGCCTTGGAGTAAATTTGAGTTATATATAATAAAGGGAAATTAATTTAATACGATGATGTTAATAATTTAAAATTTTAGTTGAGATTAGATATGGTGTAATATATTTTAAGAAGGTAAGAGATTAATAGAAATTTGTTACAATTTTATTTTTATGTTATAAAAGTAATAAGAACAATTTTTCACAATCAACATAGTTTTATGTTTAGAAAAGCTTTCTGAGATCAACATAGTTTTGTTGAGGTAAAAGGTCTAGAAACTTAGTACTATGACAAATATTTTGAAATTTTGATCAAATTTGAGTATAAGTTGGACAAGGGAAAATTTAAAGGATGAAAGTTTATTTTAAAGTTTAGAAACCTTGGCGAATTTTACTAGTCCTTAATATGCAGTTTGTAAAAAAATTGGTAATATTTTTCTAGAAATATTTAGATTTCCAATGATTTTATATCGATATAATAAACTGGCGATTCTTAAGGTAAAATAATGATGTACTATAAAATTTGGGTGAATCATTTAAAAAAAATGGAATTTGGTGGATCTTTTTTATGAGAAAAAACATGGAATATTAGCCCACCTGCGAATATTAGTGCCTAAAATTTTCCACGAATTGGACAATTTAAGAGAAAATGCTTTGGATCGTCAACTCTTTTAGTGTCAAAATGGTGACAAACTATTTCATGCTATGTTATTATTGTCTTTTGAGAATTGGCCAACACCCAATTTCATTATCATGAGGTTATGAGAATGTGTTTTTATTTTAGCAATGTTTATTTTCTTCTTTGCACTAGTCAAGATAAAGTTGAGATTTGGATTGATCACCTTTTTATAATATTTTAGTTTACTTTCTCCCTCTAACTCTTTATCACCCCACAATTTCTCCTTAATTTTTGATGTAATAATATTTTTAATATTATTCTTATTCTACATAATGATTGTTGGAATCACAATTCCTGTTACATCAAAACCGGAAGGTGTTAGTAAATAGATGCATCACTAGAGCTAACGGATCCACAAGAGACAATTAAGCACATGTCACGAAACACACGGGGAGTGTTGACTTATCCAATGTCCAACAATTTCCCCCTAACGCGAGCCAAATATGATTCAAACTCAAGACTTTTGGCTCTAATACCACTTTTTGGAATCACGATTATCGTTACACCAAAACTTGCAGATGTTAGTAAATGGACGCGTCACCAGAGTTAACAGATTCACAAGAGGTAGTTATGAACATGCCACGAAACACTGGGGGAGCGTTGGTATATCTAATGTCCAACAATGATCTCTTTCTTTGTATTTTAGTGATCCACCCAAGACTAAGCATCCTTATACCATCTTCACTTTAGCCAAGAGTGATTTTTTTTATAGATGTGAAATGACAAAACTTTATTGGTTTAATTAACTTCTATTTAAAATTCTTTGAGCAAGCTTGATTTATATGTATGAACATGTATTCCAACACCCTAAAATTATTTATATGGTAAAAGGAAGCAACAACTTTTATTAATACCCAATATGATTTATAGAATCTTAAGAAGGTAAAAGATTACTTGAAAATCTTTAAAATTTTAGTTTTATACTTAAAAAAAACATTAAGAGAAGTGATAAGATCATCATAATTTTGTTGAATTAAAAGATTAAAATTAAGGAAAATTTGGAGAGTGGAAACTTATAAAATTTTGACGAATCTTAACACTTTATTGTGCGAACTACAAAATGTTTTGCAATATTTTTATAAAAATATTCAGCTTTCTAATAATTTTATATAGTCTTCATAAAATTTTGACTACTTTTAAGGTAAAATAGCATTATCTTGTAAAATATAGACAAATTATTTTTAGAAAAAAAAAAAGAGACTATTTTTCTATAAAACATTGAAAATTTGATATTTACAAATATTAACCTTAATACCCTTAAATATTATTAATTGATTATAAATATAAATATAATATTTTTAACCAACTTTAAAGTTAAAAATAAAAATTTGATGTTTTTGAGCAAGTTTAATGTAAACCATTTATCATTTATACCGAAATAAAAGCTCCTTTACATCCCATTCCAAAACAAATATTTATTCTAAAGCTGACCATGTTAGGACAGACATTAATGACAAGTCTATCTAGTATTCAAGGTTTTGCCATTGAAAACTGGCATTTATAACCAGTCTTGAAGGTTTGCCATTTGACAGAATAGTCAAAATACTTATCGCCTTTCACTTTTGTATTAGAAAAGGAATGGTTTATAGAGTTTTGCCATTAAATAATCTCTTTACTACGAGTGGTCAAAGCATTTTCTGGGACCTTTCAGTGTACGGTGTCAAATCGATAGGATTAGAACAGGATGGGTTTATAGTACAGCCACATCATGTAAGCAAAATTCCATAAATGTAGACACCATATTCTCCACAATCTATGACCAATTGGACTAATAAACAAATGTACAAACAAGCCAAGGATGAGTCTGCCATCGATCTCTGTGATAAACTCCCCACATGAATCTTAACACCATTATTTATAATACGGTTTATGGTATTCCTAAACGTCCACACTATCCCAATTATCCCTATGTAACACGTTACAGTCTAAAGACCCACAAAATTTATTTCTACCTATGTTAGGTTATTATATGAAATCAAGCGAGGGACACAATAGTCTCAATACAAACTAGTTCTTCATAAAACTAATGGAACGAAGTAATCCCTACTGGTAAGCCCTGGGCTGATCACAGTTGTGACAATGTGTAAGAAACACACCATTTCTGACTCCGCAGGAGGGGCAAAGCCAAATCAGAGGATCTGAACTTTCAGGACGAGCACGCCCCAAAGTTCTATTGCAAAACCACACAAACAGCTGTTTGATATGAAGATAGATATAGCCTGCCAAAACTCCACAGAAAATACCCACAATAACTGCTCTGCCAGGGAAAAGAAATGGCACCATAAGGGCCTCCATCCAACCCACATCATTCAGGCCGCCATGGAGGTGGTCATTGAGCTTGTTCACAAGGACCTTGAGGGACAGAACCACTGCAGAAAATCCAACCTGGGCACTTCCAGCAGGATAAGCATACTCTGATATAAATGGTATTATGGCAATGAGAGAATGAGATAAAAATGCAAGAACAAGAACAGTGAATCCAAACTTGGCACTGCCCATCTGTGGCTCAAGCTGCATTCCTTTGCAAATTAAGGACACTATGTTATAAGTGAAATGGATGTGGTTCATGTGATAGAATGATGTCTGGACCAATTTCATCAAATCCCTCTCCTGATTAATCAATCAATCAATAACATAAAAAATGATGAATTCAGTATGGGAATATTGTTGGTGGAAATTATAAAAAAAACAGCTAGTTATAATTACCTTGATTGCAACCCGAGGGATCTGTTCGTTAACATAAAGAAATGTTTCAATTCAGTATGGGAATATTGTTCGTGGAAATTATAAGAAAAACAACTAATTATAATTACCTTGATTGCAACGTGAGGGATCTGTTCGTTATTACAGTAGAGCATCACCAAAATATTAACCAATACTAGCACAACAGTTGCCTTGCATTTCAGTAATGTTTCCATCTCCCCTTCTCCTTCAAACCTGCTTGTGGCTATTATTGCAGAGATCAAAATATCTATATAGTTGTTGCAGAGATGAAAGGATATGTATAGTGTTCCCTACGTGTCATTCCACGCAAATAATAGTGGTCCGTCAGCGTGAGAACGAGACCCTTCCACGCCGAGTGGAGGACGACTACCGTGTTTTTGTTCAATGCGTCGATGTTAGTAATATGAGTAAAACTCTTTGACGCGTTCAACACACGGCTGGGACACGACCATTTAGTTTTATTTGGACTGGGCTGGACTGGACTGGTGGAATTCTTTGAAATAGATATGATGGTCAAGGTTGGTGAGATGGTGCTGCATTAGTCAACAGCTACAAAGTTGTTAATTGAAAAGGTTCCAATTGGCAGGTCAGCAATTTTCCTTCATCACAATCTTGCACTCATGAAATTAGTTTGGTTTTTTTAAACTAGGGTCACCTCCCTTTTAAATTTTAACACTCTCTACTCCGAATGCCATATTGTATAAAGTTATGGCAAGAGAGTAAGAGAATGTTATAAGATTGGGGTATTTTAAAGAGGAGGGAAGTAAATATATTAATTATTATTAAAATATATTGATACATATTATTAAAATATATTGATATTTGTATGCATAAAGTATATTAGAATAAAGTTATTTTAATTTAGGACATTTTTTTAAAGTATTTGGAGTATTTTATTTGAATGGTTTTCATTTTTATCCATATTTAATAAATTAGGAATTAAAGTTTATTTAAATTGATGATCTCTAAATAAGTAACATTGTGTTTTCCTTTTATGATTGTAAGACATGTTTTTCAGTGTAATTTGTGTACAAATAATTAGTTGTAACTCATAGTTGTAATTTAGGGGCATCTAAACTATGAAAATTACCTAGGTATTGCATTTGGCCTAAGTCACACTAGTCCTTAGCATGGCTAGATTTTTGCCCATGAAGTTTCAAACGGGTGACCTTCACATCGTGGAGCACGTTAACATAACACCCTCTCACTCTCTTCTATAAGCCTCGTGCGCTGTGAGGATGGAATGTTGGTTCACTCTCTCTATGGCTTAAATGTCTAGTTATCATATGTAGAAACCTTTATCCTCTCATATATTCTTAGTATAACCTACACATAATACAACCAATGAACAATGGTAAGAATGATGAGATGTTGATTGAAAACTTCTCTTCTTGCTCCTCCTATCTAGGTGTGGAAGGATGGCTTTATTTGCATGATGGGTTAACTTGCTTATTACTTGCTTATGGTCGTCAGTGAGTGTTCTATACCTTTAGGTTTGTTTCAAGAATTCACTAGTTTGAGTGAGATAGAAAACCAAACTTTATACTCAACAATAGAGAAATCCCCATCCTAACCAAAAGGCATAATGCACATAGAGAGATTTGATACTTCATGCACATATCAAATCTCGATATCAACTAACAAAGGTTACAAGTCATGAAAGGAAAATTGTATTTTTACTTATTGGGTAGGTCCAAGTTAATGATGGTCTCCCATGATGCATTCGTGACAATGCAAAAATGGAAAACATCATATTGTTTATTTGGAAGGATAACTCAAGGTACTCTCACAATGAATTTGAATATGGTGTAAAATAATGAAATATATAAAGTTGAATTAGTTTTTTGAATAAATAAATTTTATCTATAGAAGATGTTGTAGCTCAAAGAGACAGCTTCTCGGTTGAGGAAAGACTAGTGCCTAGCACATCTTAATGAGTGTCTGCAGGATTCGTTGAGATTGTTCACTTACACTTAACATTTAACAAATTTTTAAAAATAATTGGTTCATGACCTCTTTCAAGAGGGAAAATGCAATTGATAGTAAAGTAGACTCATAGAAGAATTAATATCCACCTCTGGTGCCTAAACTTACAGAAACACTTAGTTCATTTTCCATTGTAGTAAGTGAATTAGCAGACTATGAAGAAATGAAATAAAATACACAGGGATATGTATAGAAGCTAGTGCACCAGACTTCAACAAGAAACAAATAAATGAAACAACGAATAATGTATCAGATTACATGGAGCGCATATTAAGGATGTTAGATCTTACTATCCATATGCATCTTAAATCAACCTTTAGACTTAGATGAATCCATGATCACATAAAATACACCCAACAACTACAATTACATGTCATATGAGAAGAAAACAAAGTAATGGAGTGAACACCATAGAAAAATACATACTACAACTTCATGTGAGCCAGAATCACCAAAGTTTTTATTAATCTTTAGACAAAGCATACATGTTCCATTCTCTTCATTCATAGTGCTAAAGCCCCGTTTGAAAACAAAATTCAGAACCTTTGATAATGTATCATAAACTATTTTTATAGGGCCTCAAGAGGATAACCCCTTATGAAATATTCCTTCTTGATCTCATGGTGATTAATCATAACAAAAATATGTGAGTGTGATAGTAGCACAATTGTACTAACTAAACCCTGACTAATTGGAGTTCATTTCTTGAAATGAAATATTTACAGAAAATATAAAACAATGAAGTGTCACGATTGACACGATCAAAAAAATCTTCATTCTTAGTACGCTGGTTCAGGAGGAAGAGTTGTTGGATCGATGATATGGACTAGTGGAGGGTTGATTAACTAGTCACATCTCTGCCACATTGCTCAACTTGATATAGAATGGGTATACTAAATCATTTTGAATCAACTCTGGGGTCACCTCCAAGATTTTGGCTCCAGTAGAAGATATGAAGAAATTCTTCTTTTCACTGTAAGACGTGCTCAACAATGAAATAAACTCAGGGAAATGATATACATAAGACACAATTTAGTACTAGAGCCATGATTCAACTACTTTGAAAGGGTATTCTCCTTGACAGGGTGGTCATACAGGTTGAACTAGAAGTCTGACAGGTGGTAAGGATAGGATGGGTCAAAGATTTGTGCCTTTATGTCCATCAGTGGCTCAACATAGGACGAGGGTTTGGCTAACTAGAATTTGGGGGTCTTTGGGGCCGAATTCTTCATTTTTAGCATGGCGACAAAAATTAGAGGTGGGAAGTTGGCAGGTTACCTGGTTGACAGAGTGAGAGTTGACATACAACGTTGCTAAGAGCCCTGGAGTAGTTCATTGAATGAACAATGATGTGAACCAGATGAATGATGAGAAAACTCAGCTACATGAAGAACGACTTTAAATTCAAACGGCTTAATGGGAGGGTATTTTGTAGGTAGGGAGAAACGATCATCTGATGTCATATGAGGTCAGTAGAGGGAGAAATGTGGCAGAAAATGATAGGAGGGGTGATAGGTGGATGAGTTTGAGGGGCTACTTTACCATTAACTTCGGCACTCACTTGCTGGCGTTGTCAATGATTGGATGAATGGTGGGCATGGTCCCTACCTTCGTCTACCAGGTGAGTAAGTGGGAGGCGAGATCAAGTCGAGACCCCTTGGAGTTAATGTGGGTTGTTGATCGGCAGTTCCCACCTTGCTGACTTTTCAACTCTTGGGGGTGGTGCCCAAGTATTAGTCGCACAAGTTTCCCCTCATAAATTCATTTTTGAGCTAGTCAAGACATGATGAATGGTGATCTTCCCATTAGCTGCTCGGTATTTAAGTAGGGGCCCACCTTTTATTTTCTTAAACTCCACAAACAAGTGCCACTCGACATCGAAGCCCCCTTTCATCATAAATTATTCAAATATCATTTGTAGAGGAGTTACGAAATCTATATCTTCTGATGCTAATGTCATCTAGCTCATCAGCTTCTCAAAGCCAATCACCTACTGTCGTGTGCCTTATTGGAGGAGAGGGAAAAGGGTCCTTAGCGTCCTTTGTTTTCCAATGATTTCCTTTCTTTTTCCTTTTCTCAACAACCTCAGGGCTCTTAAAGAATTGTAATTATTAAGGAGTTACGAAACTACGAGGCTCTGAAAGCTCTACGCTCTGAAGTTAGATCACTGTGAGGTTCTGATATCGGGTCCCGATATACCTTCCTTTTGGCCTTCAAACTTCGGCTCTTCCTTTAGATTTCAGATTTTAGCCCTTTCTTTGGATAACTAACATTGCACACATCCTATTTTGTAATTGGGATGAAAACTACTACCATTTTACATAATTACGAGAGGATATGATAGTTGATAACATCAGCTTTAATTGGGGACAATGTATTGCAAGAAATGCACTCGGAACCTGCAGATTAGTGCCTTCTATCCATTGGGCATGGAGTCATTTTATTCAAGTACATAAAAAGAAAAACCAGAAGTAGTAAGAACATAAAACATTATTTGTATGTACAATGGCTCACCGGTATATACAATTGGTGGAAATGGATCTCATTAATGCTGAAAATAAAGCTTGAGAAACTTCCCATTCACAGGTAGTCCAAGCACCTCACCATCCAAATTTTCCAGTAAGAAGGTGTTGTTTCCCTTTGCCTTTGATATCTTGAAACGTCCTGTTAGCTCTATTGGCATGTGGTCCAAAAATGGATCCAAAACACTCTCGAAGTCTTCGAAACCTTCTTAAATATCATTCAAAAGATCAAAACAACTGCATGAGAAGAGCCCTTAGAATGGCAAAAAAACACTATCAGGAGGAAAAAACCCAAAGAAACATAGAAAAATAGAGCTATCAGTGGTGGCAGCAGTGAATGCACAGGAGCCGTCGAATCTGAGCGATCAACGGTCTAGATCCAGTTGGCGGATTGCAATCAGCCAACACAACAGAGCACTCACCAAACGAACCGAGGTTCTCGCGATATGCGATTGCGATTAATCGCATCACGATATCGCATCAGAGCTTCACAGAGGAGTAGGATATCTCTCTCTCTCTCTCTCTCTCTCTCTCTCTCTCTCTCTCTCTATATATATATATATATATATATATATATATATATATATATATATATATATATATATATATATATATATATATATGCGATGTGATTAGTCGGACCCGATGGCTATATAACCATTATTGTATAAGATTTGAGATCCGCTGAAAGGCTTTCTCCTATGCATTTTTCATATTCTCGTTATTTAATGAAATACAATGAAACATGTTTGGTCAACCATCACCGTTAGATCACTCCCACTAGATCTAACGGCTGTCGCGCATTTCATGCAGGAAACAAGCGAGAGGGTTACCTACCCGATGAAAGCGGTTTCCTCTCTCTCCTCCACTGCTACGTGGTGCCCGATGAATGGCATCGGGTGGGCTCCGACCTTAACCGCTTACCACCTGATGAGCGCCTGATAGAAACCATTCCCACTTGGGTAAAACCGCTCTTGGGCATTATCTTTCAAGCACCTCCTCCGCCTGATAACTGTCTGATCTTCTCATCTGAAATCTGACGGCCCAGACTTATTCCGCTCCCGCCACGACTTTAGGCCTTCGGCGATTGATCTCCACCCTCACCGTAGTCCACCCTCCGCTGCCTGACCACCATCCTAATCATCGATCCATCCCATCCAACGGCCCATATGCCCTCGTACCCTGCTTCCCATCAGTCACCCAAGGAAGAAAGTGGTTGGCTCTATCAGTATCTACGGCAGTCGGACAGTTGAATTGAAATAACGGAAAGCATGGCTGAAAGAGGAAAAGCAACAACACAATGTAGCCGAACCAACAGAAATGGTCATGGAGCGTTGCTGGCACGAGCGAGCCACCTGACAGTGCGGCGAAGTGACCAGAATTTGGTTACTGTGTTTGTTAGAAACAGAGCCCCTATGCTCATGCTTGTCTAATTATGGCATCAAGTAGTTAGAAGCCAGAGGGGATAGATTAAGACATCTCGAGCCTTAGAGAGCCCGAGAGCATTGTAAAAAGCCTAGAAATGGCTGAAAGTTAGAGGAAACAAGGGTTCAACTTTTGGAGACTGTGGATACTCTGTTCCTCTTAGCGTCTCATCTTCATTCCAGTAATACAAGCTTATTTTGTTGTTACATGTTCAATTCCCATTTTTTCTTCTATTCTAAGCTTGCACTTGAATAGGTTATTCATGTTTTATTTTGTATCTAATGCTAGATAACTGTCATCTTATCTCTGCATTGATAAATTAGATCTGCAAGTTTCATTTACTTTCTATAGCTAGCCATTCATATGTGTTTATGTATGCATTTGCTGGTACAGTCAGTATTCTCTATCTATCCATTGAATCTATAAACTATTGAGCATTAGTGGTCTAAAGCCTTGTTAAGCTGAGGGTGTTCATGCATGTCTGGAGTGAAAACAAAGTTGAAACGGTCATCTGACTTGATCCAAAACTTAATCCATTCCAATAGTTCAGAGAACAATATTGAAGATTTATATGTTACCAAGCATCTCTGAACTACAACCTAGGAGAGTTTCCTGGAGTGCTAACATAATTGGCGTAGTTGCTGGGGAGAAGAGACTAAAGCTCAGCTTCCCTAGGGGACAACGCAGATCCAGATTTGATGATAGACAAAGTTTGGACACTTTTTGGGTTGTAATCATCTATCTGGTGACTCTACTGGAGGACAAACCTCTTGTTGACTCCACTCCATGGTTCTGGCTCAGTTTGGGAGGCATACTAGGAGAAATCCTCAGAAGCCACAAGTTGACCCAGTACCTGACCCTCAAAAGATCATCAAAGAAAGAAAGGCGTTTTAGAAAGGAGCATCAAGTTTAGATAGTTCTAAACAATATTTAATACCTCTTCAAGAAAATTCCTATAATAGAACAAATACATGTTGAGACTATAGCATCTAATACTAGTAGTGAAGAAAAAATCTCTGAGAGTCATATCTATTGTTCTTTAGGTTCTTATTTGGTTGTGAGCCGAAAGGAAACCTCTCCTCCTATCCATCATACTCCTTTAATCCTATCAGTCACTCCTCAACCCTTTGTCATTCAGACTTCTAGTACTCTTATAGCCACCACCACTATGGTAGGACCACAGGCACCTAACAAAATGGAAAGAATCATAGCGGCTAGGTATGGACCTTTAGTATTGCCGACTCCTGTGAATGCCATGCCTACTGGAGAATATCAGAAGTATATGCCTACATTCACTAGGACTGAAGGTTTTACAGTTGAGGAACATCTTGAATCATTCTATAGCTATGCTAATAACCTGGACATTAGTGAAGATGATGTGTGGATGAGAGTCTTTGTCCAAAGCCTAGATGGAGAGGCTAGAAAATGGTTTAGAGAACTAAACCCAAGATCTATAGCAGATAGTGAGGCTTTAGATGATGCATTCCTAAATCATTGGGGGGATAAGAAGGATATACTCTACTACCATGCCGAGTTTGGCAACTTAAAGAGGGAAAATGGTGAGTTGTTGTCTGATTTTATTAAGAGGTTTAACCGCATGTATAGCAAGATACCAGTTGAAGTAAAACCCACCACTACCTCTGCTAAACTCACCTATGCCAGTGCATTTGACTTTGAATTCTATCTATTGTTGAGGGAGAGACGATGTGATACCTTGGCTGATATGCAGGATGCAGCCTTGGAACTAGAATCAAATATCATGGCTACAGAGAAGCTCAAGGGGAATGTTGATAGAAGGAGACAGAGGGGCGAAGCTTCATCATCTTCAGGCCCCAAGATAGATAAAATGACCAAGATGATAAAGTCATTAGCCTCTGAAATCTTCAAATTAAAGGTTGAGCAACACCTTGGGAAAGGTAGAGTTCCTAATACCTTTGCTCCTAGAAATCCAAATCCATATAGAAGAGCTAATGAGCAATTGCAGATTCTGTAAAGAATCAAAGATGCCAATGAAGACCAAAGGGTGAAGACCCCTTTTCAAAATATATTCATGGAAGAAGAGAAGTTTGAAGAAGATGATGAGATCCATTGTCTAGAGGACAAAGGTAGTGCCTCCTTTTTTACCTCAGTTGCCTATGAAATGTCATTATTCAATGACCAGGTCAACCAAGAGTAGGATGGCGAAGCTGTTCTGCAAACTAATGATCGGCACATATATGATCTGAGGTTGAAGATGAATAATGTCAAGGAAACTCTTGTTCAGAGAACTGTTGTACCTGTAGTACAATAAGCTAATAAGCAGAAACGACCGGTAGTTGATCCCATCATCCTCAAAGCTCCAACTCACGAGGTAAGAGGCCTTGACAAGTCTCCTTCTCCTTTCAGTTTTCAATTAGAAATTTAGAAGCTAAGGATACCAATACCTCTGATTGAACTAGTGAAGAATGAGTCCTTCAAGAGATCTATCCTCAAGGCCCTTGAGCCCAATGCCATCCAAGCCTCCATTGACTATGTAAATATGCAAGATGACAAACCAGATGTTGTTCTTAGCCCAATGATTGAAAATTATGATGACAACTCTCCATCATTCTATGCCTCTTTGACTATCCATGACAAAATCCTTCACAACTGCCGTCTGGACACAGGAGCCAGCCATAATCTAATGCCCAAGGCTATCATGGATGAGTTGGGTCTTGACATTACCAAGCCTTATCATGACCTGTTTTCTTTTGACTCTAGAAAAGTGAAATGTCTGGGATTAATCAAAGACCTAGCCATCACCTTGTCTCAACTACTTATGAAGAGCATGATGGTGGATATTGTGGTAGCAGATGTACCCCTCAAGTTTGGCATTTTTCTTTCCAAAGGTTGGATCAAGAGATTAGGTGGAACATTGCAAAATGATCTGTCCTATGCTAATGTCCCAGTTTTTGGAGGTGAGAGTAGGAGAATATACAGAGAAGCTCAGTTGGCTTATATCATCAGTGATGAAAGGAATCCCACTAATCATCCCATCTATGTTGTCGACACTAATTTTGGAGCCTGTATTCTCCAAATTGAAGAATCCTAGTTAGCCACCATGCAGCTTAGGAAACCAGTTTGCTAGATCATAGAGGAAGAAGGCCCACAGATTTAGTACATGTTCTTTGATGGAGCTTTCTCTAAGGAAGTTGTAGGGGCAAGTGTGGTCCTTGTGTCCCCCACTCAAGAATGCATTCATTTATCTTTCAAGTTAACTTTTTAGGTCACAAACAACATAGTAGAGTACGAAGCCTTAGTATTGGGCTTAAACGCTACTAAAGAAATGGGGATCAGAGGTCTAAAGGTGTTTGGAGATGCCGACCTTATCATTCAGCAGGTGAACAAAACTTTCTAAGCAAAGCATCTAAGGCTGAAAGCATACAAAGATGAGGTATGGAAGCTCATGGGTTCTTTTAATAGTTTCAGCATTTCTGACATCCCTAGAATGAAGAACCAGCTTGCTGATTCCATTGATGTGTCTACTAGCACATTTATCCTTCCTTTGCCTCCTAAATTGACTTATGAAGTTCAGGTGAAATATAGACCATCTCTTCCTAACAACGTCAAATACTGGAAAGTTTTTGAGGATGATGATGAAATTAATAGGTTTTTACAAGTCATTGACGAATTTTCTGAAATGCACATTTACCAAGAAAATGAAACCATTGAAGAATGCAATCGGTCCAAGCTAAAGGACGAAATTGGTCAGGATAACATTTTTCAACTGCCTAGTAACCATATACCCAAAGGATTGGTGCCCCTAGAGAAGCTGTTTGTTCATAATGATGTACCTTATAAGCCTACCAAAAAGGAAATTGATTCTGCAGTTCATAGACACAATACAGGGAGCCGAAATCATCCAAAGTACATAAATCTATCCACCCACTGGTCTGCTACCCAAAGTTCTGAGTATTGCACCTTGATGAAGAAATTTTCTGATATTTTTGCTTGGGAGTACAGTGATCTTAAGACCTATGACACAAACATCATTAAGCATAAGATTCCACTGGAGAAGGACACCATCCATTTTAAGCAGAAGTTAAGACCTATCAGCCCTCTCTTACTGCCTTTGATTAAAAAGGAAATTAAGAAACTATTGGATGCCAAGATCATAGTTCCCCTAAGGTATTCAAAGTGGATAGCTAAGCTTGTGGTAGTCAGAAAGAAGAATGGAGAAATCAGGCTTTGTGTTGACTTCAGGAATCTGAACAAATGTTCTAAAAAAGACAACTACCCCCTGCCTAAGATGGAACACTTGCTTCAAAAAGTTTCAGGGGCTAGAGTCATGTCTTTCTTATATGGATTTTCAGGTTCCAATTAGATTTCTGTACATACAGAA
Source organism: Pinus tabuliformis (assembly GCA_031772625.1). Classification (NCBI taxonomy): domain Eukaryota; kingdom Viridiplantae; phylum Streptophyta; class Pinopsida; order Pinales; family Pinaceae; genus Pinus; species Pinus tabuliformis. Next base: position 1,001,186,290 of record CM062819.1, read on the forward strand.
GATCAGGAAAAGACCGCCATCACTACTCCTTGGGGCACTTTCATGTACTCCAAGATTCCTTTTGGACTGATGAATGTTGGGGCTACTTTTCAGAGGGCCATGGATATAGCCTTTGTGGGAGAGAAGGACAAGTTTGTCCTTATTTACCTTGATATCATAACAGTCTTTTCCAGCAGTCACAAGGACCATTTGCAGCATTTGAAGAAGGTGTTTCTAAAATGCAGACAGTTTGAACCCAAAGAAGTCACAGTTTGCTCTAGAAGAAGGCAAACTTCTGGGACATATTGTTTCTGCTGAAGGTGAGAAGATTGATCCAGCAAGGGCTCAAGCAATTCAGACATCGTCCATCCCAAGGTCAAAAAGGGACATCCAATCTTTCCTGGGTAAGATTAAAATTGTAAGGAGGTTTATTCCAAACTTTGCAGAGCTAGTGAAACACATCACCTCCATGCTGAAGAAAGGATCAGAAATAAAGTGGACAGATGCTGCAAGAATCTCTTTTGAAGCCATTAAACAAGCTATCATGGAAGCTCCCACTCTAATCAGTCCAGATTACACCAAGGAGTTTTATATCTTTTCTTTTTCCTCTTATGATACACTTGCAGCAGTTCTATTGCAGAAAAATGATGAAGGTGTAGAGCACCCTGTGGCATTTTTCAGCAAAACTTTGAGGGATGCTGAACTAAGGTATGACCTTATCGAAAAACAAGCTTATGCTCTCATAAAATCTTTGAAGGCATTCAAAATTTATAATTTGCATTCCAAAGTGGTTGCATATGTACCTTCAGCCTCAGTAAAAGATGTCCTAACTCACCCAGATATTGATGGAAAGAGAGATAAATGGATTGAAAAACTCATAGAATTCAAAATAGAGGTGAAGTCCACCAAGCTAATCAAAGGCCAGGGCTTGGCTAAGCTCATGGCTGAGGAAATTGCAATTTGCTAGAAATAAATTGCATGGGTTCAATTTTAGGTGGTGAGTAGACAGAGGAAGCAACAGAAGAACGAGAGAAGAATCAGTCTTTGGCTGAAAATCTAGCCACCTATGAATGGTATTCTAGTATAGTTCATTTTTTACAAAATCTAGAAGTCCCTCTAGGGTTTAGCTCAAACCAAGCCTGGGCCATTAAGCTCAGATCAACCAAATTCTGCATTACTAAAAACCTGCTTTATTGGAGAGACCCATCAGGGATCCTCTTGAGATGTCTAGACAAAGGACAATCTATGGAAGTCATACACCAATTCCATTCTCGCATCTATGGAGGGCATAATTTTTGGAAAACCATAGCCCACAAGATCCTGAGAGCTAGGTATTATTGGCCTACTTTGTTCTCTGATGTATTTTCTTTTATGAGGTCTTGTGAAAAATTTCAAAGGTTTGCAGGAAGACAACAACTAAAATCTCTGCACTTGAAGCCAGTACATGCTGATGGTCCCTTCCAGCAGTGGGGCTTGGAATTCATAGGTGAGATTAATCCACATTCCAGTGGCCAGAATAAATGGATCTTGGTAGCCATTGATTATTTCACCAAGTGGATTAAGGATATACCCACAAAGAATGCTAATCAGGCTGTGATGAAATTCTTGAATGAGAATATTTTCACTAGATTTGGTTGCCCAACCAAACTAGTCATTGATAATGTAGTAGCTTTCAAGGCAAAAGAATTGGTAGACATCTGTGAATCCATGGGCATTCAGTTGGTGCATTCTACCTCATATTATCCTCAAGGCAATGGCTTGGCAGAATCATCTTAGAAGATTCTTGTCAGGATAATCAAAAAATTGTTGGATGACAACAAAAGGAGATGGGATTCCAAGTTGAAGTTTACACTATGGGCTGGCAGGGTTACCAACAAGAGGTCCATAGGAAATTCTCCATTCAAGCTGGTTTATTGTACTGATGTTATTTTTCCTATCCAGCTGATTCTCCCTGTGGCCAAATTCTTGCAAGAAGAGTAGGATGAAGAGAATGACATGGCAAGGAGAATGAGTAACTTGGTTGAATTATAGTAGATCAGAGTACGATTGGTTGAGAAATCAAGAATTCATTAGAGGAAGATCAAAGAAACCTTTGATAGAAAGGCAAAGGTGGACAGTTTTCAAGTTGGTGACTGGGTTCTCAAATGGGATGCATTGAAGGAAAAGAAGGGAAAGCATGGTAAATTTGATGCCTTATGGATGTGGCCATTTGTAATTTCTCAAGTTTAGATGAACAATACTTTTATTCTACAAAATTTAGATGGGTAAGGTGTTTTTGATGGCCCAATCAAAGGGCGGTTTTTGAAATTTTACTTCATATGAGGTTTTAAGGCCTTAATATTGTAATAGGTTTTTCATTTTTTGTTTATATGCAAATAAACTCCATACACAATGGAACACTAGGAGATAAGTTTTTTTTGGTTGTTATTGGAAAGGCAGTGGTCTGCAATTCTTGAAACCTCACAGGGAGGTTGTCATCCCTAGAAGGAGCCAGTGTTAGCTTTGTTGGCATGTGGTCCAAAAATGGATCCAAAACGTTGTCGAAGTCCTCAAAACCTTCTTAAAGATCATTCAAAAGATCAAAACAACCGCATGAGAAGAGCCCTTAGAATGGCAGAAAGCACTATCGGGAGGCAAAAACCCAAGGAAACAGAGAAAAACATAGCTAACGGTGGTGGGCAGTAGTGAATGCATAGGAGCCGTCAAATCTGGCCAATCAATGGTCCGGATACAGTCGATGGATCACAATCAGCCAACACACCAGAGTGCTCACCAAAGAGCCTGGGGTTATCATATATCGATTAATCACATCACGATACTGCATCAGAGCTTATATATATATATATATATATATATATATATATATATATATATATATATATATATATATATATGCGATGTGATTAGCTAGACCTGATGGCTATATAACCATTATTGTATAATATTTGAGATCCGTCGAAAAGTTTTTTCCTATGTATTTTGCATATTTTCGTTATTTAACGAAATACAACGAAACATGCTCAATCAACCTTCACCATTAGATAACTCCTGTAAGATCTAACGAATGTCATGTGTTTCACGCAGGCAACAAGCAAGAGGTTACCCGCCCAATGAAAACGGCTTCCTCTCTCTCCTCTGCTGCTACGTGGTGATCGATGAATGGCAACGGGCGAGTTCTGGCCTTTACCGCTTACTGCCCGATGAGCACCCAATAGAAACCGTTCCCGCTTGGGTAAAACCACTCATGGGCATTATCTTTCGAGCACCTACTCCACCCGATAGCCATCCAATCTACTCATCTAAAATTTGATGGCTCGGAATTATTCCACTCCTACCACGACTTCAGCCCTTCGACGATTGATCTCCATCGTCCATTTCCTTCGATCCAACGACCCTTGTTTACCATCATCATATTCCACCCTCCGCTGCCTGACCACCATCCTGACCATCGATCCATCCCATCTGATGGCCCATATGACCCCATAGCCTGCTTCCCATCAGTCACCCAGGGAGGAAAGTGGTTGGCTCTGTCAGTATCTGTGGAAGTCGGACAGTTGAATTGAAATAACAGAAAGCATGGCTGAAAGAGGGAAAACAACAACACAATGTAGCCGAACCAACAGAAATGGTCATGGAGCGTTGCTGGCACGAGCGAGCCACCTGACAGTGTGGCAAAGTGACCAGAATTTGGTTACTGTGTTTGTTAGAAACAAAGCCCCTATGTTCATGCTTGTCTAATTATGGCATCAAGTAGTTAGAAGCCAGAGGGGATAGATTAAGACATCTTGAGCCCTAGAGAGCTCGAGAGCATTGTAAAAATACTATAAATGGTGGAAAGTTAGAGGAAACAAGGGTTCAACTTTTGGATACTGTAGATACTCTGTTCCTCTTAGCGCCTCATCTTCATTCTAGTAATACAAGATTCTTTTGTTGTTACATGTTCAATTCCCATTTTTTCTTCTAGTCTAAGCTTGCACTTGAATAGGCTATTCGTGTTTTCTTCTGTATCTAATGCCAGATAACTATGATCTTATCTCTATGTTGATAAATTAGATCTGCAAGTTTCATTTACTTTCTGTAGCTAGCCATTCATATGTGTTTATGTATGCATCTGCTGGTACAGTCAGTATTCGCCATCTATCCATTGAATCTATAAACTATTGAGAATTAGTGGTCTAAAGCCTTGTTAAGCTGAGGGAGTTCACGCATGTTTGGAGTGAAAACAGAGTTGAAATGGTCATCTGACTTGATCCAAACCTTAATCCATTCCAATAGTTCAGAGAACAATACTGAAGATTTATATGTTACCAGGCATCTCTGAACTACAACCTAGGAGAGTTTCCTGGAGTGCTAACAGGTCCAAACCATAAGGGATCAAACTTCCCATTCTTTCCCTTGTCGTCTCTCATTACATCCCATATGAGCACCAAATTTCTTGGATGTAAGGATCTGTCCCTTGATTTTTTGTCAAAAAAAGCCTTCATCTTTTCATGATATTTAATCAGATTCTGAGTTACCTTCCCTCTTTTTCCTTGTAGTTCTACCAACTCATTTGTTCTCATGGTCAAAGAATTAGGCTCCTCCCCAAAATCCTGTAGAATTTTAGCCACTGGCATGGCTAGTTGAACAAAGAAAATTGCAGCCTTTCCATATACCAACTCAAAAGGAGACTTTCCAGTTGACCTTTCGGTAGTAACTCTATTGGCCCACGGAGAAAGTTTCAGTTGTGTGTCCTAGTTTTTCTGATTTTCTGATATTTTTTTCTTCAAAATCATGACAAGAGTTTTGTTTGAGGATTCAACCAATCCATTTCCCTATGGATAATAGGTGGTGGAGTGGCCTACGATGATGTTATACTTTTGGAAGAATTAATAAATTTGGTTGATTTAAATACTTGGGCATTATCAATGATAATATTCCTTGGATAGCCAAATCTATCAAGGATATTCTCGTCCATAAACTTGATGACCATGACATCATTTGAATTTCTTGTTGGGATGGCCTCCACCCATTTTGTGAAATAATTTGTGGTTGTAAGTATCCATTTTTTTTTACCACTAGATGGTGGATGTATTTGTCCAATGAAGTCTAGACCTCATTGTCTAAAGGGTTCTTCTACAAAAACAATGATCAAGGGGATGGGTACCAACCTCTGCTTCTTGACAAAAATATGACATTTCTCATAGAACCTAACATAAGTATGAAGCTCACTGAATAATTTTTGCCAATAGAAACCTTCCTTGAGGATATTATGAGTTGTGGATCTCTAGCTATAATTTCCGCCACAAACACAGTTGTGGAATTCATCAATTACCTTTGGAATCTCCTCTTATACTAAAGATAATAAAAAAACCATACAAGGTCCTTCTAGTACAACCGACCATTTGAAAAAACAAATTTCTGAGCTTTAGTCTCAAGGCCCTACATTTAACTTTGTCAAAATTCAGGAGACAGTTCAGAAAGAGTAAATAATAGGCACGATACTTATACCAATGTGAGACTAGGTATTTCATATGGATTTTTTGGGTTGAGGTCTCAATATTCTTATATTCCTCTTCTTCTTTAATTTTTCCTTCTTGATTTGCAAACATATTTATGCCCACGGCCTGAAAATTAGCCTCATGCAGTATTTTAGCTAATCCCTGCCCCTTGATCAGCTTAATGGGTTTTATATCTGTTACACTAAAATTTTCACCATGACTATTTGCAGTCAGTATGGCTCCATCAATAGTCATACTGTCCTCCTTGGCAAGTCTTATACCTCTACTCCTCATGTCAAACTCCAAGAAAGAGAGAAAGTCCTTAAAAGTCAATATAACTCTGGTTGCGCAGTTTCTCTTATCCTTACCTGCGTGTATGCACCTCAAGTTCATAACACCTGCGTACTTGTACGCTCTGTCTGTAAAGGGGTGGGTGCGTACTCCTGTAAAGGTCAAAAGGCACAAGTTTTACTCCAAAAACGTTACTTGTGGTCGATTCTAGAGCATTCTAGAAGATGGTTTGACGTGGATTGAGCGCCTCCAGATGGTTCATGCATCCCAATGAAAGAGGAACTTATCCCATCAAGAGGGGAGCTATCCCATTGAAAGAGGGGCTTATCCCATTGATGGTGGACCTGATTAACTTCCTCTAAAGCACTATAAATATAGGCATTGGGCCAGAGGGAGGAGAGGTTGAAAGCTGAACATTCCTAAGGGTAGATGTTGCTGAAATTAGGACTCCCTTTTAGAGCTTGAGAGGAGAGATTCCAATCCTTTCTTAGCTTCATTTGGAAGTGGGTGAGCTGATCAAAGTAAAGGAGAACTCTTGCTGGACCCTGGGAGGGACCTGCACAACACCAAGGCACTGGTTGTAATGGTTTCTTTTGTTTCCAGTTAATGCAATTAAGTTCATTTTTCTCAACAAGTTGTTATATATAATTTGTTTCATAAACTCCTTGGTCTTTATGATGAATATGTTTTATTATATGAGTTATTCAGGTGCTATGTAATCGTTTGCTTGTTAGTGAATGCAGGCTTCAAGGAGAAGGAGCTCATCTGGATCGGAGAGGCTAGACTACAATAAACAAGCGTTGGAATAAAGGTAAGCCTTAAACACCTGGTTGCTTTTATTTTAAATGCATATTTAGGGAAAGATAGTGCTTGATTGTTTTGTTTGTCACTAGAAAGCCTTAGCTTCTAGGGAGGTCGGTTTTGTCCGCAAAATTGACTCTTTCCGCATGAAAAAATGGCGACCATACTGGGGAATCCATGGATTTGATTGATTTCTCTTTTGATTGATACTTTGATTTGAGAAAATTTGATTTCTTTCTAGTTTTTGACTGATCGACTGTGAATTTGGGTGGACTAGCTTAGGGTTGAGTTAGTTTTCATTTTTCTTGATTTTGAGAGCAGTACACACCCTCTGCGTTAAGCACAGTGCGTACTTGTACGCATTTCTTCTTTGTACATAGAGCGTGTTCGCACCTGTGCAAACAGGCTGCCTGCGTACTCTGTCAAAAGTCTAGAAAATTTCAATTTTTTCCTTTTTTCCTATTAATTTTATTTATAGCTTCTTTCTACTGCCCAGATCCACTGTTTACCTGTCAAAAGTTTTCATCTAAGCTTGTTTCATTAGCGTCAAGGGTTTTAGTGAAGTTCATAGAGATTCTAGCCCTAGGTTTGATTTTTGCATTGGTCTTGTAGTGACTTTGGCTTTAGAAGTTGTAAAAACCTTGGATCTCCCTGGTCTTTTCAGTCTTCTTAGGAGTCAGACCTTTCGTAAAATCCACCTTTGTGAGAAACCTATCGTTGTGTTGTCTCTTTGCGGAATTTCGAGAAGGCTTGTTGGTTAAGCTGTGAATTTCATTCTTAAGAAAAAGAACAAAAACTTTTTATTTTGTTTTTGACTAGTTTATGATTCTGCATGAATTAGTCCTTGGTTGGATTGTAACTGAGTAAAACAACCTGGAATTATATTTTGTAGGCTTTTACCTCATTAGATTTGTTTTTAGGTGAATTTCTCTTAGATTTTCATAGATCTTAAATTTGATTTTCGTTTTCATAGATCTTAAAATTGATTTGATTTTTATAGATCTTAAGATTGATTTTTGTTAAGTAGTTTTACATGCTTTGTTTAAATAGGAAAAAATACAAAATCTCTTTTGAGGAAAGTTTGTTTTAGCAGCATTTGAAGTCTTTGAAAAGAGAAAGGAAGTTTTCGTGAAATAATTAGTGGTCATGTGTTGTGTGCTTTGGAAAAGATCAAGAGACTGTTTCTTTGATTTTCATTGCGAAGAAAGTTGTCTTTATAAATTTTGCATTCTCCAACTCTCTTAGCTAGGGAATTCATTGAAAAGGAAAGATTGTTTTGTTTCATCCTAGGTGCATCTTTTTAGTGGATTTGAGTCGAGTCTACACACCATCAGTTTCATCTCCGCTACCTTTTGTCTTAAAGGAAAGCCATAAAAATTAACGCTTAAAGTAAAATCAATTTAGTAACTTTTTATTTACTAGGGCTCTGAAACACCAATATAGATCAGGCTAGTGTCTTGGAGTAGGAGAGTAATTAACTCTCCAAGATAGTAAAACCAAACAAGTAGCTTATCTTATGGTAGGATAAATCCAACTGTTTCATTTGTACTCTGGGAAAGCTCCTCTTAAAGGAGAAGCATGAGATCGTGTCCGAACCAATGAGGGAATCAATCCTCCTTCATTGGGAACGACGCCAGATACGCACGTACTACAAACGGTAAACCTCAGATTAACCATTGTCGAGGAGCCTAGGGTCACTTGTCGGTAAACCTTGGATTATTGTCAAGGAACCAGCAAGGGGATTGAGCTTGTTACTCTACCCTTGCGTGCTATCGGATCGTAGACTGTTCCCCTAGCTATATTTGTTGCTGTTGGTGACCTTAGTGACTATTATCTTTAGGATTCTTCCTAAGGTGACGGTGGAGGGAAGACCCCACTGTACCTGGAGCAGACGTCGGCTAGACTCACTTGGATTTTCTGGGGGGTTCACTTCACTCGAGACGGTTAAAGTGGAGGAACTTGGTCCAGTCTATTCATTAAGCAGGTTGTCGGGGTAACTGTTCCACCCGCCACTTCTGTACTGAATTCGGCGATGTTGGATTTCATCACCAACTAGTGTTTTCGGTCTGGAAGGTTACTATTTGTGTGTGGTTTGACGCCCTAGACTCTTTAGGCGTGTGATTCGAATTTGTTTGGTTCTTTAGAGGCTTTAGGCGGTTTGCTTTGAGATTTTACTTTGTTTGTGTGTGCAGTAGTTAAAAGTTTTTAGCTATGGCTGAATTACCAAGACAGTCCTGTAGACTGTGGGGCCAGTCTCTTTGGGTTGTAACCGTGGCTGATTTGTTGAGGAAGTCCTGTAGACTTCGGGGCCAACCTCCTGAAGGCGTACCGGGCATTACGAAGGTTTGAAAGTCCTTGTAACTCCTAGTGGGAGTAAAGTAGGGTCACCTGAAGAAGGAGAGTCTTCGTTGGTTGTTCATCCTGATTACCAAAGTCTAGAAACAGGTTATAATCCTGAAGCTGTTTCGGTTTCCGAACTTGCTGGTAGTTTTTCATCTACTAGTGATATAGGCGAAGAACCCGAGATATCTAAACCTGTTACTCCAACATCGGGGTTAGTCTGTCCAACTTCTAGTGCTCCTAATTCACCTAGTGTAGAAAGAGTCATCACCGAAAATCTTCCTTCTGGTTTGATAGCTATTGAAGAACTTGCTCCGGAAGAAGAAATAGGCATCCCTACCCCTGAAGATCAACCTACTATTGATCTAAGGGAGCGTGAATCCATTTTTTACAGTCCACCTAGAAGTACTACTTGGTATCTTTCTTTAACTAATTATTTGGACAACTCAGTGTCAAGTTTTTCACCACCTCATGTTTCTTATCCACCTAGGGGTATTTATACTCCCGTAAATATGTCAGGTCAGTCAGCCATGTTTACTCAATCGCCTGAATCTTTCCTGTACGGTGGTCCTTCTGTTCCTGCTGGGTATCAGTCTTTGTCTGATACTTTTTCAAGAGCATCTCCTCAACCCATTGAACAAAGGATGTTCACTGGAAGCAATGGAGCAAAGCCGTTGAGCGTAGAGGACATTCTTATGATGTGAGGTTCTATTCCCGCTTCTCAACCTCAAGGTTGCCAGTTACCGCCTGGGGGGCAGCCTCAATTAATGCCTGGGCGGCAACCTCAAGGTACACAATTTGCATCTGGGGGGAAACCTCAAGGACAGTACGTGCCTACGGTACAATACATTCCTCAAGGTCAACCCCAGACTCAATATGTACCCCAAGGTCAACCCCAGTATCAATTTATACCTCAAGGTCAACCCCAGTATCAGTACATGACTCAAGGGTATCTGCCCCAAGGTCAGTACTCGAATCAAGGTTTCCAACCACCCCAAGGTCAATCTTATGTACAAGGTACGGGAAATGTACCTTTCACTTATCAATCCTACCCTCAACCCGATTATGGATCTCAATATCCTCAACCTGTTATGGGTCAATACCCCGGAATAAACATAGTGTGGGATCCATCACAAGTTCAGCAAGTGTTGCAGCCAAGTGTACAGTTGTCATCTCAAACTGGACAACCCTTAGTTTCTGGTTCACCCCAGCAACCAGTCCAGTCTAATATTCAAACTTATGTACCTTCGGTAGTTTCTCAGTATGGGCCTATTTCGCCTCGTACTCCATCTCAAATGATTGTTGTAGCTACCGCAACATCTGTTCCATCTACCACACTTACTTCTGGAGTATCGACAGCTCCAGTTTCTACTGTCCCTGTATCTACTCCTCAGACATCTTTACCATCGTCTGGATCCACGATTCAAACTACGGTTCAGATGCCTGTAGGAAAACCTGGTTTAAGTACGGTTGTCACAAATCAACCACAATTCACTTATCAACCGTACCATGGTCAGTACCAATTCGGTCCTGCTGTCCAGCAACCAGTTTACCAGTATCAACCGTATCCTGGGTACACTTATCAACAACCACAACAACCCCAGTACGGTCCGGTTAATCCTGGTTTTCCAGGAGGATACAATATCCCGAACGTGATTCCTATTCCTAGTTATCCTGGATATCCTCCTCCTAGGGCTGGTATTGTGACCCAGAGTTTTAGGGATCCTAATTAGCAGCTACCGTTTATCGTAACTTTGGATTTACCAGACTTGTCGCGCCTAACGAATGATCCAATCAATTATCTTCTGTTTTGGCCGCCAATGCCGAATAAGTTGCCCAGTGACATTCCCAAGTTCGAGGGTAAGTCTGGAGAGGACCCGTCGAATCATGTGATGACTTACCACCTCTGGTGTGCCTCTAATTCCATCTCGGGATGATTTGATCCACTTACGTCTTTTCCAGTGCACTCTCATTGGTCTCGCGGCCAAGTGGTACATTGAGTTACCACGGGCCTCTTTTTACAATTTTAGCCAGTTAGCTACCTCGTTCTTAACTCATTTTCAGTTGTCGGTCAGATATGATAATGGCACGGAGTTACTAACTTCATTAAAACAATCGACGTCCACTTATATTTCCGATCATATTCATGAATGGAGACGTCGAAGGCGGTTAGTGAAAGTTTTTATCCCAGACCAGATCTTAGCTTAATGGTTTGTTAAATCATTGTTACCGAAGATTACTGAAGACGTAGCTAAGGCCCGAGTAGTTACTGAGGAGCAAGTGATTGCTCAAGCGCAGTACCTTGACTTAGTTTATACTCAGTCAGGTACGTTACACGAAAATATCCCAGATCTTCCTAAGTCAAATCAAATCGATGTTGCCCCGTCAGGGTCTCATGCTGCTGATGGCATGATTTGTACGGTGAACACTAAAAGCAAGAAGAAATCTTCCAAGAATTCTTCTCCTATTATAACCTTACCAGACTCCCCGATGAGAGATTCTTCCGCTGAACTCTCCGCCGACATTCACGCTGTAGAGTCATCTACGGCTAAATCAAAATCCAGTGGGAAGAAGAAAGGCAAGAAGAAGAATAAAGCAGACAAAACTCCAAAGGAGAAAACTAAAAAGGCGGACTCCAATGATGAAAAGCGCAAGCCTCGTTATTCATGTCTTATTTGTGAAGAAGAACACTTTACAAGAGACTGCCCTCATCGAGCAGAGGTTGTGAAGATCGTCAAGGGTTCCCAAATTCCTACTGTCTTGAAGGATCCATTTCCGAAAGATAGCAAAATAATAGGTTCTTCCTCAAGTGCCACTGAAGAACCCATTTTGATGATGTCTCATGTAAGGATTGCGACATGATCGCAAGATTATGGTAGTAAAATTCCTGTTGATGGATCGAAAGAAGCAGAATCTTCTCATTCTAATCCATCAACCTCAGCTCCCGGTTCCGATCCACTACAGATCGAGAAGCCTAACCCAGACTTAGTAATAAAGCCGCCCGCCAAGGGTGTACTTCGAAGGTCTGCTTTCAATCCACATGCGAGAGCAGCCCAGAATTATAACATTGTTGAGGACTTAGCTGTTTCACCCTCAGCAATGTCGGCTTTGGAAGTGCTGCAATCGTGCCCAGCACAACGAAAATTACTTTTGTCGGCTATAGGAGCTGTCGATGTTCAGGACCCGAACCTAATAATCTTTGATCTAGAAAATAGTACACCGCGTTTACCTCATCAAATGGCTTTCCAGATCCCAGTGATAGTAAAAAACAAGCCTATTCATCGGACTGTAATTGATGAGGGAGCTTCCACGTGTATTATGTCGATGCAGTGTTGGAGATCGCTTGGTTCTCCTTCACTAAATCAATCCCCGACAATTCTTAAGGCCTTTGATGGCCGTGGGTTCCGTCCTTTTGGCATTCTACAGGATTTTCCTATAGGGGTTGAAGGAAAAACCGTTAGTCTAGATGTGGAGGTGGTTGATGCCCCTCTAAACTACAACCTTCTTTTGGGTCGAAGTTGGACTTACGCTATGATAGCGGTCATTTCATCGGTCTTCCGAGTAATAAAGTTTCCACATAATGGCAAGATCATAACCATAGACCAGCTGACTTACTTTTCTTCCGACCCAACCTCTTCAGAGAGTATCCAGCATGTCGGTAAAATGACTATCCCCTATAAGGATGTTGGTGTAGGATTAGTTAAAGATTCCGGTTTATTGGGAACTTTTCCTTTTCCTCCACTCAACGCGTCATCTTCATTCGCAACCATTCATATGATTACATCAGACACTATTTATTACGACGATCCTTGGATCGTTCCTTCTGAATCTGAAATAGACTCATTTGGTAATTCTATGCCATTGAGTCCATATGAAATTGCCTATGAAGCCGTGCAGTCTTTTACCGACCCGTGTTCAACCAAAGTCGACCAAATGAATGTGGTCCGTGAGGAATCACTTTTCACATCAACCTCGGAGTTAATAGTGTTTCCCGAAGTTGTGTCATCTGACGAACAACTTCGTGAAGTCCTGTGTATAGATGACTTACCATGGGACGATCTCCATCATAGATCGTCGTTTTTACCTGAGGATGATCATTTTGAAAATGATTTCTCATCAATTTTTACAGCTGAATATGTCAAGGAAGCTCAGAATCCCATGAAACATCCTGATTCAGAGTTGAATATGGAAAATATCTCTCGAACTATTCCCATTGACATTTTAGTTAAGCCTGGAATTGTTGAGAACATTTATATAGGTGCCTCGTGTACAGATGACGAAATTCAGACATACAAGGCCCTATTCCAAGAATTCCGCGACGTGTTTGCCTGGTCCTATGAAGAAATGCCAGGAATTGATCCCGCAATTGTTGTTCATGAGATTAAGGCTTACCTGGATGCTAAACCTGTCCGGCAACGTTTGCGTCAGATTCACCCACGAAAAGCTGTTGCAATTAAAGAAGAAGTTGAAAAGCTGTTGAAAGCAGGTTTCATTTATCTGATCCCGTTAACGGATTGGGTATCGAATATTGTTCCGGTTAACAAGAAACAGGGAACAATAAGAATATGCATCGATTATAGGGACATTAATCGAGCTTGTCCAAAGTACAACTACCCAATGCCCTATATCAATCAAATCATTGATGATTGTGCCGGCAGTGAAATATTTTCCTTTATGGACAGTTTTTCCGGTTACAATCAAATCAATATTCTACCTGCCAATCAACCAAAAACGGCTTTCATTTGTCCATGGGAGACATTTGCTTATTGCAAATTACCTTTTGGGCTTAAGAACGCTAGAGAAACTTGTCAAAGGGCGATGTCTTATGCGTTTCATGACATCAAACACATTGTGCAACCGTATCTCGATGATTTGCCTGCTCATTCATTACATCGAGATGATCACCTTGTCCATTTACAAGCAATCTTCATGAGGTGTAGGCATTATCGTATTCGGTTGAACCCACACAAATGTGTCTTCTGTATAGAAGTGGGTCGATTACTAGGATTTGTAGTTTCGAAAGCCGGCATTCGCGTCGATCCCTCGAAGGTAGAAGCTATCATCAAATTGCCTCCTCCTTCGAGTCTTCTACAACTCCAAAGTTTGCAGGGGAAAGCAAACTTTTTACGACGATTCATTCCTAAATATGCCGAGGTTACAAAGGGTTTTACCCGGTTGTTGAAACAGAGCGCTCAATTCTCTTGGGATGAGATAGCTCAGAAATCTTTTGATGCACTCAAACACGCGTTGACCCATGCACCGTTGTTGCATCCTCCCAACTACAACCAGGATTACTTTTTGTACCTCGCTGCCGCTCATTCCACCATTGGAATGGTCTTAGTTCAGGAAGATGAATTCGGAACGGAACATGTGATATATTACCTTAGTCGGACGTTAAATCCCACTGAGCTAAAATACTCACATGTGGAGAAATTGGCCTTGGCAGTCGTTCAAGCTGTCCAACGTTTTCGTCACTACATTTTACTCCGTAAAACTACAGTCATTTCGGATTGCAATCCTATGATTTACATTTTGACTAAACAATTGCTAAGGGGGAAGTACTCTAAATGGATTGTTATCTTGCAGGAGTTCGACTTGGAGTTTGAGAAATCTAAGTCTAAGAAATATTTAGTTTTTGCAGAGTTAATGTGTGACTTCCCGCGTGCTGACACGGAAACTGTGGCAGAGGAGCCCATTGCAGACGAATCTTTGTTTCTAATCAGCACTTTAGATCCGTGGTATGGGGATACCATCGTCTATCTCCAAACCCAATCCTTTCGGCCTGAAGCTTCAAAGTCGGAACATCAGAAAATTCGATTCCAGTCCCAACAATACAAAATTATTGGAGATACTCTTTATCGACGAGGGGCGGACTCTATTTTTCGACGTTGTTTACCTCACGAAGAGACTGAAAGGGTTCTAAATGACTGTCACTCTGGAGTGTGTGGCGGTCATATGTCTGAGTATGCCACAGCCCAAAAGATATTGCGCGCTGGCTACTTCTGGCCGTCCTTGTTTAAAGATTGTATTATTGCGGTTCGAAAATGCCACAACTGTCAAGTGTTTGATCGAAAGATGCGCGCTACACCTGCTCCTCTCCACCCTATAATTATCGTTGGTCCTTTTGCCAAATGGGGTATCGATTTTATTACATGTAACCCTCACTCGTCCGGGGGGCATGCGTATATCATCCTTGCGGTAGATTATTTTACTAAGTAGGCCGAGGCGATGCCTACATTCGAGGCAGATGGCAAGACAACTGCAATTTTCATGTTCAATCACATGATTGCTAGGTTTGGTGTCCCACAAGTGATAATCACTGACCATGGGCGCCATTTTCGAAACGTTATGATGACAGAACTTACAGGCCAGCTTGGTTTGCATCACAATAGTTCAACTCCTTATTATCCACAAGCAAATGGTCTGGTTGAGTCCATCAACAAAGTTTTAGTTATCATGATCTGACGAATCATTGGTATTCATCGGTCGAATTGGCACAACATGTTATTTTCAGCGCTTTGGGCGTACCGAACCTCAGTGAAAACATCAACAGGGTTCACTCCTTTCCAACTAGTTTATGGTCTGGAAGCTGTGCTACCCATTGAATGCGAAATCCTGTCACTGCAAATGGCCATCGAGTTACTTCCAGCTACTTCTGAAGAGGAGAAGCGTTTATTATACTTAGCTCAATTAGATGAGAATCAACGTGATGTTGCATTGGCGATCGAGACTCACGCAAAACGTATGAAAGCTCAGTATGATCGAAATGTGACCCCTCGAAATTTTTCGGAAGGAGACCTAGTGTTATTATATGATCAAGCTAATGATAAATTAGGTGCTGGGAAATTCGTTCCTATGTGGCATGGGCCCTATATTGTCAAGCGAAAGCTAGCAAAAGGGGCCTATGAGCTGGTAGACTTTGACGGGGACTCTTTGGGTAAACCCATAAATGGACTTTCCCTAAAGAGGTATTATGCTTAAAAGATGGGTATGGAGATCTTTAGTTAGGTTAGTTTTTCTTTCTAGTTGGTGTGTTTGTTAGTTTAGATAGTGTGCTTAGCTTAGAAAGTGTGTTTTCATCGTTATTCTGGCTTATCTTGGTTTTACTCTTGATGATGCAGATGTCAATGCCTCTCCAAACATACATTGGTTTCGCTGATGGTGCTTGTCGTAGTACACGGAATATCTCTTCCGCAGCTTGGGTTATCTATTCACCCTCTGACAAGTTAGTTTCTATGCATGGGGTGAGCCTCGGTCAAACAACAAACAACATTGCAGAATACAGTGCAGTGATTGAGTTATTGTCTGAATCTATTTCATTTGGGATTCGGAGTTTGATAGTGAGGTTAGATTCTGAACTCGCTGTATTACAACTTAATAAAGTATATGCCATTAGAAATCCAGTGTTATTAAGGTTATTTTTGAGAGTGCGTCTCTTGGAACGTGAGTTTGATTACATTGAATATCAATATATTCCAAGGTCTTTAAATACATTAGCAGATGCAATTGCTTCTCGAATGTTAAGTAGACATTTGCAATAATCATACATGTAAATTTAAAACCATTCCATAATATGATTTACAAGATAAGCCGGTAATAATGATATATATAGATAGGAGTGTGTCAAAAAATACATCGTCTTCGATCATAGGTTGAAAAACACCTTATGATCGGCAAAAATGATAAGTACAAAAAACCAAAATGTCACATGTGTCTACAAAAACGACCATCCAATCACTGGTGATGATCCCTATATGACACCACTGCATGGGCTACCCTACACAAGAACCTCCTAAAAGGTCCTGGGACCTCGACTACATAGCGCTGAAGCCTGATAGGAATATCATCTATGGTAGTCTCCGGTATGTCTGTTGTAAGACGCTCTAGGTCATGTTCCAACTCAGCTAAAGTCTCTGTGGCCTCGTCCTATTGGGCCGGTGCCGGTGTAACTGGTAGTCTCCTCTCGAAAGGCCGGAGATTGGCTGTACGTCGTGGGCCTACATCTGCATTTTGAAAATTATTACTATCAGTTTTGAGATGATATAAAACAAAAAAATATATAAGTTAAAAACTTGTGGAAAATGAAGTTACATGTGTCATCCCATTGTTCTCCCGGTGGAAGAACCATGTCCGGATCTCCACGAAAATCAACTCCGGCATAAGGAAAATCCTGTATAGAAAAGACCTGGTCCTCTAACCAGTGAAAATACTTCGCAGTAAATCGAACAACCTCCGTTCCCTCATCAGGATGACGGGCCATAACCGCAACCCATCGCATCAATTTGGGCTCTCGAGGAATCCCAACACCAACAGTGAGCTGCTGTGGGATCAGCATCGGAACCCTCTCTAAGCCAAAACGCACAACTAAAGGCCCATAAGAAAAGTCTTCAGCTGTCCGTTTTTGGCTTGAGTCAGTTGGCCCTTTACATTGGCCAACACAACATCACACCAGTTAAAAATGGTACCTCGATAGCAATCAATCGCCATCCGCATCTGGGACCCAGTGGCAATGTGCAAAGCGGCAGCCACGCAAATTTTGGTAACTGTAAAGGCAATCACCATAACTTCAGGGCGGGATATAGTTTTGATCTCTATCCCCTTCTCCTGGTTCTGAGTGTTACACCACTCTAGTCGGAGACTAGCGATGGACTGGCCACCCGGCCTAGTCCCGAACAGAGTCAAGTTTTCGCCTCTCTTGGGCAAACCAGTGAGAAAGTAAATGTCTGAGGGCTCTATCTCGAGCTTGTGCCCTCCAATGTAAAAACACTGGTCCTGAATGTTCCACCTTTCTACTAGCCACACTAGAAATCTCACTTGGGCCCTCATGCCAGGTATGGCCCAGTATTTATAAAGGCCGCATACCTTCAAAGCATAAATTGACGGTTGATGATTAATGGTGGCCAAATCAACATCTTCGTGCTCTCTCTCATGCCAATCAAGCATGGTGAGCAATCTACACACCATAAAAAATCCATTAGATTCCATAAAATAAAAACAAATTGGTCCATTTTGGAGAAATTGGGGTTTGAAAACTCGTTTTGCAGGGTACGCACCCCGCCTTTAGGAACAGAGCGTGAGTACGCGGGTTCCCTTAAGGCAAGGTGCGTACGCCCGACATTTTCCCAACTGAGAAAATGTCGGGGTACACAGGTCTCTAGTGTGGCACCTGCGTACCCCGAGGAGCGGTTCTTGAAACCCCAAAGCCTCCAAAAAATGAAAATAGGGCCTAAAAGAATTCTAAATGGATGAAAATGAAGAGGAGGATGTTGTAGAATACCTGAAAGAGACAGCGTTCAATTTGTATGGTCGGATTCTCCACAAAGTCCACGGGAAGTTTCTTGCCAAAAGCCCTTTTTCTCTCCTAAACAGTAAAACGATAAAAATGAATTGGTAAAAGCCCCTTTTATAGGTTTTTTGGGTAAATAAATGGTAAATTTGTTTATTTTTCACCATGAAAAGGTATTTTTCAAAGTATTTTTATCTATCGTCAACAGGTATGAGTAATGTGTTGGTTTTTGTGCAGGATAAAGGATTTTCAGGGAAAATTGTCATTTTTTACAAACAAAAACATCAGAGTCATCTTTAAGCCCTTTTCTAACTCCTAAAACATGAAAAGATTGCCGAGCGTTTCTTTTACACTCGTTAAAATGGAATTAAAAGATGGTCCTCTTATAGCCCTTTTCTGATCGTAAAAACATGAAAAGATTGTCGGATTTTTGTCGTTTCAAATTCGATATTGGAAATAAAACGACGTGTCTTTGATCGCTTTTTACTTTTCAGGTCAGAGACACTAATCATGAAAGTACTCCTTGGTCGTAAAGATCAAGCGGTTCTCTCAAGTATTATTTTATACTTTTTCGAGCTTGGGAGACACAAATTTACGAAAAAGGTCAACCTTGGAGTCTTCTTAAGTTTTTCAGACTCTCTAAAATTGAAAAACGTCGAGTTTCTCCTATACTGGACTCATTAAAATTTCACAGTAAAGGACCTGTTCGATTACAAACAGGAATGGACCACTCCTTCTTAGGGTTTGAATCTAAACTAAGTTGGACTCATCCGAAGGATGAGCTTATAATCAAGCAAATGTTATCCTCCTCAAGCTTGTTAAAAAATAAAGAGGTACTTACCAGAAATGGTGGGGGAAAAGAGAGAAAAATGAGCCTATTTGTTATCCTTTGTCTCAGAGAAACCTTATCACCACTCTTGAACACAACACTTTCATTCACCTGGGTTGGGAAATCCTTTGCCTCACAGTTGATCAAACCACATTGAAAGTCTTCAGTCGGGTTTCGGGTATTAACTTTGGGTCAATGGTCACCAAGCCATCTGTTGTGTCGTTATGTGTTCAAGAGGTCACTGCAAATAAAACATTCATCTGCAAAATACCTGTCATCCATCTTGACCATCCCTGAGTCAGTCCTTACAGCTACATTTCTTCAACTTGATCTGTGATTTCGTGTTGTGGTCTTGCCTACGACGGATCACTTTCTATCGACATCAGCACATTATTTAGAAAGATGATCTAGAAATCATCAGTACCTTGAAATCTGCATGCATCAATGGCAGGTTTCTCACCTTTGACGACAGTTTACATCATTGACTTTCGATCGAAGGATTCCGTGACATGTTCGACATCAACACATTCATTCACATCTCATGGATTGTACTGGGTACTTTGAGAACCATTGACATCACTGGTGGTCTCTCTCACACTTGTTAACAGTTTATATCATTGACTGATAATCAAGTGGTTTCTACCATGTTCGACATCAACTCATTTATTCGCATGGATAGAATCGTACTATTTCGGGAAGTAGAAATGAAGACCCTGGATCTAGTTTCCGCCATCTAGGCTGCGAGGAGTTTTGTATTCATTATATAGTAGACTAATTATAAACAGATGGCTACGTCCATACTGTGTCTACATGAGTCTATGATTTTGATGTAGTGCGAAATCATTTCTATATCAGAGCAGTAGTTAGTTTGTTAGATAAAGTTTTTTGATCTGAGTATGGGAATGCCTACCTCAACGATGATATGATCTCATACATGTATTTTGTGTTGAATATTTTCAGGTTCCGACTGGGCTCTCCACAAGATAATCCTTGAAATGATAAAGTACTTCACCCTTCCTAGATGATATGAAACCCTAATCTACTACAGGCTTCGCACTTTAGGGGGCAATCTGTTACACTAAAATTTGTCACCATGACTATTTGCAGTCAGTATGGCCCCATCAATAGTCATACTATCCTCCTTGGCAAGTCTTATACCTCTGCTCCTCATGTCAAACTCCAAGAAAGAGAGAAAGTCCTTAAAAGTCAATATAACTCTGGTTACGCAGTTTCTCTTATCCTTACCTGCGTGTACGCACCTCAAGTTCATAACACCTGTGTACTTGTACGCTCTGTCTGTAAAGGGGTGGGTGCATACTCCTGTAAAGGTCAAAAGGCACAAGTTTTACTCCAAAAAAGTTACTTGTGGTCGATTCTAGAGCATTCTAGAAGATGGTTTGACGTGGATTGAGCGCCTCCAGATGGTTCATGCATCCCAATGAAAGAGGAACTTATCCCATCAAGAGGGGAGCTATCCCATTGAAAGAGGGGCTTATCCCATTGATGGTGGACCTGATTAACTTCCTCTAAAGCACTATAAATACATGCATTGGGCCAGAGGGAGGGGAGGTTGAAAGCTGAACATTCCTAAGGGTATATGCTGCTGAAATTAGAACTCCCTTTTAGAGCTTGAGAGGAGAGATTCCAATCCTTTCTTAGCTTCATTTGGAAGTGGGTGAGCTGATCAAAGTAAAGGAGAACTCTTGCTGGACCTTGGGAGGGACCTGCACAACACCAAGGCACTGGTTGTAATGGTTTCTTTTGTTTCCAGTTAATGCAATTAAGTTCATTTTTCTCAACAAGTTGTTATATATAATTTGTTTCATAAACTCCTTGGTCTTTATGATGAATATGTTTTATTATATGAGTTATTCAGGTGCTATGTAATCGTTTGCTTGTTAGTGAATGCAGGCTTCAAGGAGAAGGAGCTCATCTGGATCGGAGAGGCTGGACTACAATAAACAAGCGTTGGACTAAAGGTAAGCCTTAAACACCTGGTTGCTTTTATTTTAAATGCATATTTAGGGAAAGATAGTGCTTGATTGTTTTGTTTGTCACTAGAAAGCCTTAGCTTCTAGGGAGGTCGGTTTTGTCCGCAAAATTGACTCTTTCCGCATGACAATATCCATATCATATTCTTTATCTTGGTTATCCACTTGCCCCTCTTGCCTTCAATATCACCCTACACAAGAATATCCTTCACAACAACTGGAGGAACATAAATTTTTATATTCGACTGCGAGACATAAATTTGAAATGCCTTTAGAGCTTTGATGAAGGCATCATCTTGTTTTTCTAAAATATGTATTTTAACTCAGCATCTCATAACACCTGACTGAAAAATTCATTTGGTTGCTCTTTTCCTTCATTCTTCTTTTCCAATAAAAAAGCTACCATCGTGTTAGGAGAAGAGAAAGCGAAAATGAGGAATAGCCTCTAATAATATGGGATAGCTAAGACTGGGGCTTCTGCAAAGGCTTTTAATTTTGGAGAATGACTCTCGGGCCTCTATAGCCCACTTGAATTCCCTGTCCTTCTTCAAAATTACAGTCATCTATTTGACAATTTCGGCATAGTTTGGTAAAAATCATCTTAAAAAAATTATTTTACCCAAGAAAACCCGAATCACTTTCCTATTCCTCGATAATGGAATATTGTTAATATCTTCCATCCTTTTGGGATCAATATTTACTCCTTCCTTCACCACAATGTGGCCCGAAAACTTTCCTTCACTCAAAGAAAACTGAGATTTATTTTGGTTTAAGGACAGACCATACCTTTTGCATTTTTCAAAACTAAGATGCAAGTTTTTAATGTGTTCTTCATCTGTTTGGGAGAAAATAGTGATGTCATCCAGGTAAATCACTACAAATTTATCTCATTCTCTAATGAAGGTTATATCCATTTTTCTTTGGAAAGTAGCTCCAACATTTATGAGGCCAAAAGGCATTCTAGCATACATAAACATTCCCCATGGTGTAGTAAAAGTTTTCTTCTTCTGATCCCCAAGGTATACAACAACTTGACTGTATTGAGAGAAACCATCCATCATGGAAATTTAGGTAGACCCTACCACTTTCTATAGAATATAATCCATTTTAGGTAGAGGATAGTTATCTTTCAGCGAGGTCTTATTCAAAATTGTCAAATATACAAATAACCTTATTTCCCCATTTTTCTTCCAGATGGGAACTAAATTTGCTACCCAATCTGAATACCCTAGAGGCACAATAATCTTAGCGTATAATACTTTCTTCACCTCCCTTTCAATTGATGGAAGAAACATAGGATTTATTTTCCTGAGTTGCTGCTTATATGGATTCACTCCATTTTTCAAGGGAATTTTTTGTTGTATGACACTGATGTTAAAAGTTTTTAAATCATCATATGACAAAGAAAATACATCAATATCTTGCTTAAAAAGGTCCATATATCTTTGTTTGTATTTTATAGGAACTCCTTTAGCTATCTTTCTTACTCTAGGGTCGTCTTTTGTGCCAATATTACAATCTTCCACATCTTCCTCGGGTTGTTGTTTAGTTGGCTTAGCAACCACCTCATTTGAGTTGAAGAGCCTTTCCAATGGAATCAACCCCCTGGAGATGATGTTTCCCTTTAGCTATAAGATTTAATGACCAACAATAGACTCCTCTATAAACTTAACCTGCTCTTCATATATTATCTATTGATTCTCCTGATTAATTATTTAGTTTGAGAACTCCCCAATAACCTCCATAAAGTGTTTGATCTGATCCTCATCTTCAAACACTTGCCAATGATTTCTATTGTCTGGTACTGAAAGCCTGTACTTAACCTCAACCGCGTATCTAAGCAATGGGTTCGAAGGGGGTTTGAAATTTCTAGCAACAATTTCCAAAGAGTCTTCCATTCTATTTCATTCTCTGTGCAAGAATTGAATATTGAAGGCTGAGAAAAAGTTTTCAACCAAATCCCATACTTCGTTCCTGTAAGACTTCAATATTGGGTGTTTTGTCTGACATTGATTCTTTACTTTCTTCACCACCAATTCGGAGTCCCCAAACACAATAAAGAAACCAATGTTAATGTTTTTGGTAGCTTGTAGCCCCAAAAGCAAGGATTCATATTAAGCTAAATTATTTGTGGCTTTAAAATCAAGTTGAAATAGAGAGGGATCAAGCTACCTCTTGGGGATACCAATAACATACCTAGCCCATTTCCTTCCCTAGAATAAGTACCATCAAAAAGCAATTTCCATGCCTTATCATGCTCCAATGATTTTTTACCCAACTAAGTGGAAAATTCCCCCTGGGTACCTCCCATGATTTCATCATCATCTTCTAATAGCAAACAAGAAAAATACTTCTCTTTACCATACAAAGGAGCATTGTTGGAACAATATGTCTTTGTAAGTGTCTTCATAAATCTAGATTCCATGTATAATCGATGCTCTTCTCCAACAAACACAGGAATGGTAGCAGAAGTTAGATCCCATTTAATGGAACCCCCAAGTTTCATTTCCCATGACCTGGACAAAAGCATACCAAATGTTGTAGGGATATCAGCGGCTACAATATCCATTACTACACTTTTTACTGGTAATTGAGCCAAATTGACTACCAGATCCTTGATCATACCCAAGCACTTTACTCTTCTGGAATCAAAGGAGTATAGTTCTTTGTATGGTACTTTTATCTGCAGTCCGAGTTGTTCCATCATAGTTAATGGAATTTAGTTATGAGATTCTCCTAAGTCAAGCATACAATTATGCAGTAGGAGGTCATGAATTACCAAGATGACATAGAATGGAGGAGTGGAAGGGTCCCGCTCCTCCACATGGAATCCAAACACAACCATACACCTCTCTTCTTGAAGGTTAAGGATATCTTGCAGAGGAGTAGTGGTGGGTGAACTCTTAAATTGAGACATTTGAGCTTTATAACTTGGTTGTTTCAATAATTCATTCAAAGGGAAAACTATCTTGACTTTCTCGAATCCTTTTTGAAGACTCATGGTAGA
This sequence comes from Pinus tabuliformis, assembly GCA_031772625.1. NCBI lineage: Eukaryota > Viridiplantae > Streptophyta > Pinopsida > Pinales > Pinaceae > Pinus > Pinus tabuliformis. Next base: position 1,001,210,294 of record CM062819.1, read on the forward strand.
TGGATTCCTATAAATTTTAACAAACTCAACATGTTCTTTGTTCTCATTGCAGATTGGCTTTATCTGTGGGGGAAATTACTCTGTTTTTGAGGCTCCAGACTCATTTGGAATGGGATGGGAGGATTCTATTTTGGTAGGTGAGACAGGGTTGAGTGGTTTCTTCCCTTTATCTGCTGGCTTAGAGGGACTTGGGTGAAAAGTTTCTTCACTCTAATCTTACCCCCTGGAATTTTTCCTAGATAACTTGAGATCGTATTTCCTATGTAGATCGGCTTGCATGAAGTCAAAATAATATTTTTAATAGCCATCTATCTCATCATCATCCAGTGGGGCATCCAAATCATAACCTTCTCCTTCAGGTGCTTCTATTTCATTTTCTCCCTCTAAGAGAGAAGGGAATCGGTTATCTTAAACTTCTATAGTTTCTCCATCAATCTCCTCAGGATCATTTTCTAAATACAAAGGGGTTTGAAGATAATCATGTTGATCCTTTCTCTCCCTTTGTAAGAGATGCAAGGGATTCCTCCTATACTTAGGGTTAAAATTTATGTTAGGAGTTGGTTGGTTTTGTCAAGGGGATTTTTTGTTCTCCACCTCTAGTTTCACAAGTTTTTTGAACAAACTCCTTATTAAATTGCTCATATCATCTATCTTTTATTCTTGACTTTCCTTTACATGGCCTGAAGCACTTGCTTCCTACTTTCCCCTCCTCCAGTCACCACATTCCAACCTCCCTTTCTACTTTCCAGTGGAGGTGAACTTTTCTTCAACTTCCAAAGCATCAATTTTGATTTGGTCTAGAGTACGAGACTTTATTTGTCTGAGGGTAAACCCAAACTCTGGTTCAAGAGCTTCATCAAAACCACTTTAGCAGCAGTTAGTGAGAGTTTAATTTCAGCAGGAAGGCTATTATATAATTTATTAAATATCCTCATAAATTCTAAGACATCTTCATTATGCTTTTTCTTCATTCCATTAAACTTTGTTAGGATATACCCACTGTCTCTTTTCTCCCCCAATTTTTTCATGAAAGAGTTATCCATCTCCTCCCAAGTATTAATAGAACCATTAGGTAGGTTATTAAACCATTTCATGGCCTCTCCATCCAAATACTGAACAAAGAGTCTTAGGACAACATATAAATGTTCAACATTCAAATTATTAGTGAATGCACAAAAAGTTTCTATATGTTTTTGGGCTGAAATATCATCCTCTCTAGTGAACCTTGGTAGGCGTTTAAGGTAATATTGTAGCATCCCATTTAGAGTTTGTGGGAATTTGAGTGGATAATATCTATTCCATAGAAAACTAGGGATAATCATGTTTTGCAATGTACTGATAGAAGATTTACTACTGGGGTTTGCTGAGGAGTTGTATGGACAGTAACTAACTAGATCTGAGATGAAATATTAGAAATTCTCTGAGTTGGACTATTTATGAGGATATATTTGACTTCTTCAAATTTTGGGAATGCCTTGAAAGTGAAGAGAGGTGTACTGACATAAATCTCTTCAGATTTGACTCTTGAGGAAAATGAGATAAACAAATGGCAGTGTTATTATGAATATCCCAAGGCTCTCGAAGAGAACTCAAGGTAGTTTACCTCATCCTTTTGAGAGCTTGAAGTTGACACTATAGGAGAAGAGATTACATGATCTAGAGTAATAAGAGTCCTTTCTTTCCAAACCCTCCTGGATATGATTCTTTCAGGGTCAAATACAGGGGGAGCCCTTTGTTGAGAAGTGTCATAATGAGTATGAAACCCTTTGAAATTCAGGGTGATCAAATCAAGATTTAAACATTGGAGTCTCCAAGGTGTGAGATATTCAACCCACACCCCCTCTTACTCACCTAACTAAGGGGTGTATAAGTGTCGTACCTAGGGGAAATGTGCTAATTTGTCCATGATAATGCTGCCATAAGATGTTGTAGCTTCTAGAGACAACCCCTGGGTTGAGGAGAGACCAGTGCCTAGGACATATTAATGAGTGTTTGCAGGATTTACTGAAATTGTTCACTTACACTCAACATTTAACACATTTTTAAATCATAATTGGTTCATAACCTATTTCAAAAGGGAAAATTCAATTGATAGTAAAGTAGACTCATAGAAGAATTAATATCCAGTTCTGGTGGCTAAAATTACAGAAACACATAATTCATTTTTCATTGTAGTAAGTGAATTAGAATACTATGAATAAATGAAATCAAATATACAGGGCCAAGTGTAGAATCTACTGCACTAGATTTCAACAAGAAATGGATGAATGAAACAATGAATAATGTATCAGATTACATGGAGCGCATATTAGGGATGTTAGATATTACTAGCCACGGGCATTTTAAATAAGCATTTAGACTTATATGAATCCATGATCACTTAAAATACACCCAACAACTACAATTAAATGTCATTTGGGAAGAAAAAAAGATAAATGCAGTGAACACAGGAGAAAAATACATAGTATAGCTTCATGTGACCCAGAATCACCAATGTTTTTATTAATCTTCAGACAAAGCATACATTTTCCATTCTCTTCATTCATAGTTATAAAGCCCCCTTCGAAAACAAAATTTGAAACCTTTGATAATGTATCATAAGTTGTTTTTATAGGGCCTTAGGAGGAAAACTCGTTAGAAAATATTCCTTCTTGATATCTCGGTGATTCATCATAACAAATAGATGTGAGAGTACTAGTAGCACAGAAATACTATCTAAACCCTAACTAACTGGAGTTCATATCTTGAAATAAAATATTTACAGAAAACATAAAATAGTAAAGTGTCATGATCGACACAATCAGAAAAATATTCATTCTTGGTGGGCTGATTTAGGAGGAAGAGTTGTTGGATCGATGATCTATAGTAGTGGAGGGCTGATGAACTAGTCTCATCTTTTCCACAGTGTTAGACTCAGTATAGAATGGGTATATTAAAGCTTTTCACCTCCAAGATTTTGGTTCCAGCAGAAGATATGAAGCAATTCTTCTTTTCAAAGTAAGACGCGATCAACCTTGAAATAAAGTTTGGGAAATGATAGACAAAAGGTGAAATTTGGTAATAGAGCCCTGATTCAACTACTCTGAAAGGGTCTTCCCCCATGACACAGTGGCCATACAGGTCAAACCGAAGGTCTGATAGGTGGTAAGGATAGGATGGGTCAAAAATTTGTGCCTCGGTGTCCATTAGTGGCTTAACATAGGATGAGGGTTTGGCTACTAGGGCTTTAGGGGCGTTTGGGGCCAAATTCTTCATTTTTAGCATGGAGATAAAAATTGCAGGTAGGAAGATGACAGGTTAACTGGTTTAACATATGAGAGTTGGTAAATTGTGTTGGTGAGATCCCTGGAGCGGTCCAGTGAATGAATAATGTCGCGGACCAGACGAACGATTGAAGAACTCGGCTACATGAAGAATGAATTCAAATTTAAACAACTAAATATGAGGGGATTTTGTAGGTGGGGAGAAATGATCATGTGACATCATACGAGGTCGGTAGGGGGGGACATGTGGTGGAAAATGATAGGAGGGGTGACAGTTGGATGAGTAGGAGGGGGTACTTTACCGTTACCTTCGGTGCTCACTTGCTGGTGTTGTCGGCGATTAGATGAATGGCGTGAGTGGTCCCCACCTCTCTCTGAAAAGTGAGGGAGAGGAAGGCGGGATCAACCCGAGACCCCCAGGAGTTAATATGGGTTTTCCATTAGCAGTTCCCGCCCAGCTAACTTTTCAACTTTGAGGGGTGGCACCTAGGTATTAGTCACACGATTTTCCCCTTAAAAATGCCTTTTTGAGTTGGTCGAGCCATGATGACTGGTGATCTTCCCATTAGTTGCTTGGTCTTTAAGTAGGGACCCACCTTTAATTTCTCTAAGCTCCACAACCACGTGCCACTAGACATTAGATTCCCCTTACATTGTAAATTTTTTCAAATATCATTTTCACATGAGTTATGAAATCTATATCCTTTGATATACTGACCTCCAACATGATGTCATGCTGACATCATCTACCTCATCGGCTTCTTAGAGCGACTCACTTGCTCCCATATGTCCTATTTTAGGAGAGATAAAAGTGTCCCTGGGGTTCTTGGTTTTCTAATGATTTCCTTTGTATTTCCTTTTCTCGGCAACCTCAGGGCTTTTAAATAATTTTAATTGTTAAGGAGTTACAAAACTATTAGGTTCGAAAACTCTAGGCTCTGAAATTAGATCTCTCTGATCCAATATACCTTCCTTTCATCCTTTGGGCTTCGACTCTTCTTTTATATTTCATATTTCATGCCTTTCTTTGGCTAACCAAGATTCCACCCATCCTCTTCTGTAATAGGGATGAAAAATAGGACCATTTGACATAATTACGAGAGGATATGATAGGTGACAATAGAAGTTATATATGACTATATGAAGTTTGAGTTTTTTAAAATAGTAGTATTCTATTTTTCATGGAAAATATGATGCATATGCTCCCATTACTGCAAGATTTGAGTACCTAAATGATGGAATTTCATTAAAAAAGATTATAGAATTATATAGAATAATTGTTTTGTGTAGAGTTTTTTTTTTTTTTAAATGATAACTTTATATTTATATTTTTTAGTTGTGAAAGTTATTATATCCTTGAAATATGAAGGCCTTGATTTAGTGTAGGGTTTATGGGCCTTAACACAAGATCAAAAATATTATTTTTGTCGATTGTAGATCTTGTTCTAGTGCAACATGTAACTTATTTTTAAAATGGTTAAGATAATAAAAATCTATTACACTAATAAAAAATGTATATATTTTAAAATTTAGATATATGTGGAGACAAAAATATATGAAAAGTATTATTTACACACACACACACATGTATGGAAATTATGTAGTAACTCTAATGTGCATGTAGTTTCATCGAAAATAGATCTATATAACCTATAAAAAATTAACATGCAAAATGGGGAAATTTAAAGGCATCTAGATATATAGAGAGCTTGTTGTATTTGCATCCCAATTTTTTTTCATTATAAAACTAAATATAAGGAAACCACATGATCCAGGGATGAAGGCGATGCCTTAGGTGCCAAAGAAATATTTGAGACATCCAAATCTATGGTCAATGCCTATATGAACCACATCTTTCCTTTGGTGGGTATACATTACTTTTGAGAATGATATTAGTTCCATCAAAAGTTATTTATCATTAAGTATGTGTATATATCCCTTGATATGGTCAATTGGGGAAACATAATGCTTAAATAAATATGGTTCTATCTCCAACCCCATCCACTCTTAGGACTACATCTCTACTTGAACTCCCATTTTCCTTTGGGCCACTAGTGCCTTTTTTCCATTAGGCCCTTCTCTTTACCCTCATTACCTCCATAGTAATTAAATCCCTCCCATTGAGAAATCATCACCTCTACTCTTGTACCACCTTATCTACCCCACCCCCTTCATCGTTCCACCTCCTACCTCTCGTCTTCTTCCTCCTTTCCTTCATGTCCAACATTCCCCCTATATTACCCGTAAACCCTCCAGCTCTTCTTACCTTTTCCTCCTTTTCCCTTCTTATCACACTCACTCATGCATACCTCCCGTCATCTCACATATCTCCCTGTATTTTTTATCTTCCTCTCATCCTATTACACTCCTCCTCCCTCCTGTCTTAGCCCCCCCTCACCCCTTCTTGGCTCTATAGTCCTCTCCTTAATTATCATCCCTCCACATTTCCAAGACATCCACCACTCACCTCTTCTCACCCCCTCCTAATTTCCCCCTCTCAACCCACCTCTTCATGTGACACAATGTCCCTTCCTATTCTCTATCCCATACAACCCCTGTCCCCATATACCCTTCCATCCCTAACTCTTATTAGACTCTAGTATTGTCTACCCTTAGGTACTTACCTCTACTTGTCTACTATCCCCCTATATGCCTAGGTCATTTCCTCCTCTTGGATCATAGCCCAAACTACCCCTAGGATCCTGCCTTTGGCTTATTCCTAACCCCCTCTACGCTTGGGACCTAAGCACCATATGCCCATAGCTCTTACCTGGGGCCCCATACTCCTGGTACCATATAAGTTCCCTACTCACCACCCTAGGGATCAAACACGTTGCAATGTCATAGGTATAATTATTATAATAGTGAACTTATATTGTTTCCCCACTCCATATGAATCTATTAATTCATTAATTATGTCTTTGAAGAGAATTACCAATACATTTAGCATGTCCATGTGTCTTTATGGTGGGATGGGTATTTTAGAGAATGCATAGGAACATTTTCCATTCATACTATCTTATCAGTGGCTAATTTTACTGAAAAATATATCCTTTCAATCATAAATTGGATTTAAAATCAATGTTATAATTTAGAGCAAGCTAGCCTAATTGTCCATATCACATATCAACGTGGGATAGATATAAACAAATATAAGAGATTTATATTGAAGGAGTATTTCTTCTACATAAGTGAGGATAGATGTCATGACTTATATTATGTACAACATTGTTTTCATTTGTTTTTAAATCACTTTAAATACAATAATATATAGGTGGATTGACATTGGATCTGGTCAAATGGTTGCACATGGAAATTCAAAAACGTCTGGATGTAATTTAATGGTTGTACACAAAAATACAAATAACCACATTATTATTTGAAACTATTTTGAGACTAAACATAGAAAACACAAGCATGATGGAGTAGGTACATGCATGAAAACTATGTTGTATAGATATGAAATGAAGTTCACAACTAATCCCCTCTTTCAAAATGAAAAATCTATTGTTTTATGGTGTTATTCAATAATGATAGAGAGAACAAGAAGTAAAGAAGACTAATCAACTAGGAAATAGCACATATATACATATTTTTGGGAGGTGTTTGTTGTAGATCAATCACATACATATGAATACCTAAAAATATAAAGCTCTTATGGTTTTGATTTTTTTCAAACATCAAACAACATTATAGTTGAAATATGGATGAGATTTTTTTTATTTTTATTTTGGTGATCCATGTAGTAGTAGCAAATGAGACATTTGTGACTCCACAAATTGGGTTGATAGATGGGTCATGTATCACTCCTCATTGGCTAATGTAGGATTGTTAATTTATCCAAGTTGGAGGAATAACATTCAAATATTTCACTAGATCATGATCAAGTCTCCAATATAGTATAGCTAAGTTTAGTGAATACTTTATTAATTTTGGTTAACTAGTATTATTGTAGTACAATTTGTTGATTTAGTGGTATGATATGTTGGTACACCATTTATTACAAGGCCATTAGGGAAATTTTGAGGCATGAAACAGGCCTCCTAAGATAGATAATAAAATATAGTTAAAATAATAAAATAATATTTATGAAATTTTAAAGGAAAAGAAATGAAACTATTTTTTTTATTCTATTTGTGTCTTATCTCTTTATAGGTTTACAAAAATGTCAAGTGGATATACCCATTGGATGCAGAATTCATTTCCACATTTGATGTGTACTCACATTTCTTTCTTCTCAGTAGAATCACATGGAAAACAATTGAAAATACATGAAGTGTGGGTACTCATCAAATGTGGAATTCAATTCTTCACCCAATGGGTGTGTACACTTGAAATTTGAGTAAACCTATTAGGCGATAAGCTAAAAATGCAATAAAAAAGTAGTGTTCTTCTTTTCCCTCCATAATATTTTGATGTGTTGATGGTGTTGGACCCATTAGTATTCAGGGGATCTCCCCGATTTGAAGTCCCAAATAGACCTCAAACCGGTTGGAGTAGGAGTCCCAACAGTGTGTGCTAATGTTATGCCTTGACAGTGAAAATGCACAGACTGAAGTATGGTAACTTTGGGTGAGATCAAGTGTGTGAACTTGTGGAAAGTGAAGTGTGATGCATGAAGGCTACAACACACGAAGGGAAAAGGATGTGCGCCCCTTGGAAGCCTGTAATAGTACACAGCTTGAAATGAACACACAAGCATAATCACATCATGAGATAACATGCAAAATAGTCCACAAGTTAAGGCGATGAATTAATACAACAACACACATTCAACAAGATTCATACAAATGAAAACAAAATAGTTCATAAGCTGCATAAGTGTAAGTTGAATAACACACATTGCAAATACAAAAATAATAGTCCTACTATATTGATAACATATGCATGAAAGTGCGTTGGCCCTAAGTTTTATTATTAGTGAAATTTCCATTCATAGATACACCATTGATAGACCACTAGCCCAAATAGTGGCACATTAAATTCAAGAACACATGCTCCTCCAAAGTAGTATACTCGCTCTATGCTACGAAGAATCCAAGGCTCTCAAAAAACTCCCAAGATTTTCCTAATCCTAAGCCTATTGGCTCCCAAAAGCCCCTTACATGGGTTATGAGGTTCTATTTATAACAAGGGGGTGGATGATCCTTTAACTCCCATTTGTGACCTTTGGTCCACCCTCATGACTCTTTAACTTCTTTCAAATGACTCGTTACATTACATCATGACACTTCATATTTCAATATTGAGACATGGAATTTCACTTTACAGAATAATTACAAATAATATTACTTTTTACACTTATACCCATATAAGAAAAATAGGGTAGAGAGAACTTGACAGCCTAAGAAGACAAAATACTATGATTGATCCAGGTGGATGTTGGTGGCCACCCACCTATCCCATTTGGACCCCCACAACAGTCTCTTTCAGTCTTTTCAGTTTCCTAAATTGCAGCACAGTTTACTATTTTTTGCAGTTGTTCGGGTCCTGAACTTTCGGAGCCGTTTTGAGGCCCTAAACGACGTTTTTTTGGGATTCTGGGGAAACATGGGTCCATGGACCGATGTTGCCTCCCAAATTGGTAGTACTCGGATAGATCTTTCTAACGAGCTATCGTACGCGTCAAACAGAGATCGTATGCCAAAGTTACGACCCCGGGAAATTGATGTACCAATTTACCCAAACGGGGCCCACAATTTGGCGTTTCATCTTCTAGGGTTAGGTTTCGGGATGTGAAGGGTTTTCCATTGTTTCTCAACAATAAATAGGCCTTCGAGCCTCATTGTAATACAGTTCGGAACAGTTCAGAGGCATGTAACCGCCACATCTCTTCTCAGAGATAAGCTACCATCGCCCTAGCTGGTTTCTTTCCATTTCTGTTTGTAAGCATATTTCAGTATTTTACAGTAATGAAATGAAGTATTATTTCCGCTGCATCTCAGTATTTATGGTTATCTCATCTCTGTATTTATGGTTATCTCTGTAATCTATTGCATTCCTGTTTAAATCCGGATCAGTGGTATCAGAGCGGTCTGCTTTTTCTCTGTTTTTCTTTGCATGTCCCCAACGAGGTCGGGATATAAGGAGTTAGGGCTTGAACTGGTCGAACCTTTACAAGACCAGCCTCGCAAATCCCGACGGCCTCCCATGGCGGATGAGAAGAAAGACGAGAGGGCAGGAGATCCTATCAAAATCTTGCTCGAAGAAGCGCTCGAGCAGGAAAGGAATGCGATGATGGATAGCTTTGCGCAGATCCTTCAGCGGCTACCCAGAGGCGACGCATCGGCTTCCAACAGCGACTCTGGAAATGCCACACCATTCAAGGTAAAAGTTAATTTTGAAATCCCCATCTTCGAGGGTCAAATAGACGCAGATGCCGTAGATAAATGGTTAAATCTGCTAGATGGGTATTTTTCTATTCATGAATTTTCAAGTCGGGAAAAGATTGTTTTCGCTCTTCTCAAAGAAGCCCCCCACGTCAAGCACTGGTGGGAAACCTACTGCGAGCAGAAGGATGAAAGTACAGGCTCACTATTTTCATCCGCACCCACTTGGAATGACTTCTGGGATGCCATCAAGGAGCAGTACTACCCTGTCGGAAGTTATGAGGACAAATACATCAAATGGACCACACTGCGGCAGGGACGAGACCAAGATGTGCCGGAGTTCACAAACACTTTTCATACCCTTCGCACACAGTTGGGTATCAAAGATTCTGAGCTGCATCTAGTACTCAAATACTGTGGCTACCTACACAGATACATCCAGGAAGAGATGGGGTTCTTGAACATCTCCTCACTTGGCACAACATACCGATACGCTGTCAAAATCGAGAAAAATTTCAAACAGAAGAAGTGAGACTTTGGATCTGCAAATCCGAAGCCCAAAGGACAAAGCCAAGGCGGGGTGACCCAAGACAACCCGTCGAAGCCGCAAGAAAAGAACAACACCACGAAGCCGAAGAAGGACACATGAAAGTGGTGTGAGTTCCACAAGAGTCCCACTCATAACACAAGTGAGTGTCGGACCAAGCAGTCGCTGGTGGCTGAGTTGAAGGCTTCCGAATCAGATGCATGTTCCAATCCTGAGCCAGAACCCGACCAGGGGAATGGTAAAGGGAAGCAGATCATTGATGCGGATCCCAGTGCCACTGTTGCCACTGCCAAGATCAAGAAAAATGAGCCCGAAGATCCAGAGGAGGGGGAGCGTCTTTTCCACTCACAGATGTGGGTGAAGGGTTCGCCGTTGCAATTCATTGTCGATAGTGGCAGCCAAAAGAACCTCATTTCAGCAGAGGTTGTGAAGCGGTTGGGCCTACCGACTACCCCGCACCCGCAGCCGTACAGTATCGGGTGGCTTCACGAAGGACGAGATCTAAAAGTTTGCCAGCAGTGCCGCCTTCCCTACAACATCAAACCCTTCACAGACGAGGTATTGTGTGATGTTACACCTCTGGATGTTTGTGATGTATTATTAGGCCAGCCATACTTGTGGAGGCGACATGCTGTGTATGAGTCAAGGCCTCGTGCTGTCATTATTTCTTTGAATGATTCATTATACAGGATACCGGAGGTAGCCCCACCTACCGCCACATCTTTGATCACTGCTAAGAAAGGTAGCAAGCTCATCTCCCAGACCAGGAAATTCATCTGTCTGGTTCACTCCCAAAGTAAGGGGAAGATCGTTGCTACATCCATGACCCCTGCAAAGGGTTCCTCTACGCAGCAGTAGCAGCAAAGGAATACGGTCATGACAAAACACAGGAACAACTTCTCACGCACAGGGGTACCACACAAGCTTCAAGTGGGCGACAAAGTCTGGTTGCATATGCAGAGAGAACGCCTTACCAGAACCCATCAGAAACTCAGACCACTCCGACATGGTCCTTACACCGGTACCAAGGCTACGGGAAACAATGCTTTCAAGCACAGCGTTCCTCCATTCCTTCGCTTGCACCGAGTGTTCAATGTGGACCATCATCGACCATGCTTCCCACCATCACTGGACACATCAGAGATTGCAGGACAAGTTCAGCAGATGGAGGAACTCAACGCAATGGGGACCATTGCTTCCTAAGGGGGGAGGAATGATCCAGGTGGATGTTGGTGGCCACCCACCTATCCCATTTGGACCCCCACAACAGTCTCTTTCAGTCTTTTCAGTTTCCTAAATTGCAGCACAGTTTACTATTTTTAGCAGTTGTTCGGGTCCTGAACTTTCGGAGCCGTTTTGAGGCCCTAAACGACGTTTTTTTGGGATTCTGGGGCAACATGGGTCCATGGACCGATGTTGCCTCCCAAAGTGGTAGTACTCGGATAGATCTTTCTAACGAGCTATCGTACGCGTCAAACAGAGATCGTATGCCAAAGTTACGACCCCGGGAAATTGATGTACCAATTTACCCAAACGGGGCCCACAATTTGGCGTTTCATCTTCTAGGGTTAGGTTTCGGGATGTGAAGGGTTTTCCATTGTTTCTCAACAATAAATAGGCCTTCGAGCCTCATTGTAATACAGTTCGGAACAGTTCAGAGGCATGTAACCACCACATCTCTTCTCAGAGATAAGCTACCATCGCCCTAGCTGGTTTTTTTCCATTTATGTTTGTAAGCATATTTCAGTATTTTACAGTAATGAAATGAAGTATTATTTCCGCTGCATCTCAGTATTTATGGTTATCTCATCTCTGTATTTATGGTTATCTCTGTAATCTATTGCATTCCTGTTTAAATCCGGATCAGTGGTATCAGAGCGGTCTGCTTTTTCTCTGTTTTTCTTTGCATGTCCCCAACGAGGTCGGGATATAAGGAGTTAGGGCTTGAACTGGTCGAACCTTTACAAGACCAGCCTCGCAAATCCCGACGGCCTCCCATGGCAGATGAGAAGAAAGACGAGAGGGTAGGAGATCCTATCAAAATCTTGCTCGAAGAAGCGCTCGAGCGGGAAAGGAATGCGATGATGGATAGCTTTGCGCAGATCCTTCAGCGGCTACCCAGAGGCGACGCATCGGCTTCCAACAGCGACTCTGGAAACGCCACACCATTCAAGGTACAAGTTAATTTTGAAATCCCCATCTTCGAGGGTCAAATAGACGCAGATGCCGTAGATAAATGGTTAAATCTGCTAGATGGGTATTTTTCTGTTCATGAATTTTCAAGTCGGGAAAAGATTGTTTTCGCTCTTCTCAAAGAAGCCCCCCACGTCAAGGACTGGTGGGAAACCTACTGCGAGCAGAAGGATGAAAGTACAGGCTCACTATTTTCATCCGCACCCACTTGGAATGACTTCTGGGATGCCATCAAGGAGCAGTACTACCCTGTCGGAAGTTATGAGGACAAATACATCAAATGGACCACACTGCGGCAGGGACGAGACCAAGATGTGCCGGAGTTCACAAACACTTTTCATACCCTTCGCACACAGTTGGGTATCAAAGATTCTGAGCTGCATCTAGTACTCAAATACTGTGGCTACCTACACAGATACATCCAGGAAGAGATGGGGTTCTTGAACATCTCCTCACTTGGCACAACATACCGATACGCTGTCAAAATCGAGAAAAATTTCAAACAGAAGAAGTGAGACTTTGGATCTGCAAATCCGAAGCCCAAAGGACAAAGCCAAGGCGGGGTGACCCAAGACAACCCGTCGAAGCCGCAAGAAAAGAACAACACCACGAAGCCGAAGAAGGACACAGGAAAGTGGTGTGAGTTCCACAAGAGTCCCACTCATAACACAAGTTAGTGTCGGACCAAGCAGTCACTGGTGGCTGAGTTGAAGGCTTCCGAATCAGATGCATGTTCCAATCCTGAGCCAGAACCCGACCAGGGGAATGGTAAAGGGAAGCAGATCATTGATGCGGATCCCAGTGCCACTGTTGCCACTGCCAAGATCAAGAAAAATGAGCCCGAAGATCCAGAGGAGGGGGAGCGTCTTTTCCACTCACAGATGTGGGTGAAGGGTTCGCCGTTGCAATTCATTGTCGATAGTGGCAGCCAAAAGAACCTCATTTCAGCAGAGGTTGTGAAGCGGTTGGGCCTACCGACTACCCCACACCCGCAGCCGTACAGTATCGGGTGGCTTCACGAAGGACGAGATCTAAAAGTTTGCCAGCAGTGCCGCCTTCCCTACAACATCAAACCCTTCACAGACGAGGTATTGTGTGATGTTACACCTCTGGATGTTTGTGATGTATTATTAGGCCAGCCATACTTGTGGAGGCGACATGCTGTGTATGAGTCAAGGCCTCGTGCTGTCATTATTTCTTTGAATGATTCATTATACAGGATACCAGAGGTAGCCCCACCTACCGCCACATCTTTGATCACTGCTAAGAAAGGTAGCAAGCTCATCTCCCAGACCAGGAAATTCATCTGTCTGGTTCACTCCCAAAGTAAGGGGAAGATCGTTGCTACATCCATGACCCCTGCAAAGGGTTCCTCTACGCAGCAGCAGCAGCAAAGGAATACGGTCATGACAAAACACAGGAACAACTTCTCACGCACAGGGGTACCACACAAGCTTCAAGTGGGCGACAAAGTCTGGTTGCATATGCAGAGAGAACGCCTTACCAGAACCCATCAGAAACTCAGACCACTCCGACATGGTCCTTACACCGGTACCAAGGCTACGGGAAACAATGCTTTCAAGCACAGCGTTCCTCCATTCCTTCGCTTGCACCGAGTGTTCAATGTGGACCATCATCGACCATGCTTCCCACCATCACTGGACACATCAGAGATTGCAGGACAAGTTCAGCAGATGGAGGAACTCAACGCAATGGGGACCATTGCTTCCTAAGGGGGGAGGAATGATCCAGGTGGATGTTGGTGGCCACCCACCTATCCCATTTGGACCCCCACAACTGTCTCTTTCAGTCTTTTCAGTTTCCTAAATTGCAGCACAGTTTACTATTTTTAGCAGTTGTTCGGGTCCTGAACTTCCGGAGCCGTTTTGAGGCCCTAAATGACGTTTTTTTGGGATTCTGGGGCAACATGGGTCCATGGACCGATGTTGCCTCCCAAAGTGGTAGTACTCAGATAGATCTTTCTAACGAGCTATCGTACGCGTCAAACGGAGATCGTATGCCAAAGTTACGACCCCGGAAATTGATGTACCAATTTACCCAAACGGGGCCCACAATTTGGCGTTTCATCTTCTTGGGTTAGGTTTCGGGATGTGAAGGGTTTTCCATTGTTTCTCAACAATAAATAGGCCTTCGAGCCTCATTGTAATACAGTTCAGAGGCATGTAGCCGCCACATCTCTTCTCAGAGATAAGCTACCATTGCCCTAGCTGGTTTCTTTCCATTTCTGTTTGTAAGCATATTTCAGTATTTTACAGTAATGAAATGAAGTATTATTTCCGCTGCATCTCAGTATTTATGGTTATCTCATCTCTGTATTTATGGTTATCTCTGTAATCTATTGCATTCCTGTTTAAATCCGGATCAATGATGCTTGATTTGGGGAAACTCTGGCTCGATAAATTTCACTTAATACTTCTTGGTCACATTTCTCGGTCACATATTGGTGCCAAGATTGGTAATGTGTGATGACATCCCCATATTGCGTGATGGTGTCTGGATAGAACTAGACCCTAGCCTCCATGGCATCTGGGTACAATGACTTGGAACCAGTTTCAACTTCCCTCTAAAGCATGAGCAACATTGTTCTAATTTGGACAGGACCATCGATGTAGTTCTGCATGTTCTGTATGTTCAGCTCCAAATCTTCCTTGGTGGCAACCTGTCTTACCTACTCCAAGTACTCTTCGATCTCCTGTGGGACCTAGTTTCTGGGTTTGTCTTTAGTGAGCGAGCCAATTGATGGGATCTTTTGTGTTTTCACCAAGAAATCTAAAATAATGAATAATTGTACATATGGGGCCTGAATTCTACCAATAAATGGGTTGATCTACTTGTTGTTCTAAATTGACATCCAAACTCTCGCTCTCTCTAGCTCTGCATGTGGCTTCATTTTATTCCCTAAGTCAAGTGATGCTCCTTTGTATCACATTATCGATTCTTGCACATAGGCAATCACAGCTTGCACGTTCTTGAGAGCTTTAACAAAATATTTTCTCTGTTGTTGTAGGTCATGCAAATGAAAAATTGCTCTATGTACAATCACAAGCTCCTTATAGAGGTTCCACACAGTTTCCCCAAGTGTTGATACTTCAGAAAGTATGACTGTTGTCATCTCATCCAGTTAGACCTGTGTGAAAATTGCATTCTATATTGTTTTGCGAAGTTGTTCTGCCTCTTTCTTGGTAACCTATATTTTTTGTGCCAATTTCTCATTCTCAGACATCAAATAATGAATGTTTGATTTCATTGCACCTGCAAATGCCAAGTTGCCTTTCACAATGGCAATTGGATTCTTCCTGGTGTTAGCCACTATCACACTTTCTCTAACGAATGCAAGTGATATGTGATCATTAGGAAAATGATTTCTCCATGATTATACAATATTATTTTGTAACATCAAATGAGAGATTGTACACATACATTATCTGATCAACATCACGAGGAAAAACATCCCCTTCCTTGCTCGAGGTTGGCTCTATTGTTGGAGGTGGTGGAGACAGAATGGTGACCTGTGGTGCGCTCAAAATTAGATCAAACATCTTGATTTTGTGGCTCTTGTTCCATCTCCATGTCTGTAACTTCAATCAAGTGCTCAATCTACTGAGAAATCTCTCGATCTTGTATTTGTTCACCTTCTTCCTTAGATGGTGTTATCACCAAAAAATTGATCATCTAGCCTAATTTACTAGATGGATCGAAGTATACCATGTAAAGCCAATTTTACCCTAGTAAAATTGCTTTCACTGTGAGAAATTACCTAATAAACCACCTTTATTAAGTAATTTATAGTTAAACCCATGAAGAATAATTAAATAAATCATTATTTATCTTATTTTTCTCTAAGAATAATTAATTAATCACTAATTAATTATTATTCTTTGTTAAATTTGACTAAATCCCTTATGAATAATTAAATAAATCCTTATTTGTTTATTATTCCTTAACTAATTCGTTGAGATGATAAATAAATCATCTATTTATTCATTATTTCTATATAAAAGTTTAAATACTTTTTCCCTCCTAAACATAATAAAATATTCCAAGTGGTTATTCCAAGAATGGGATCAATAATATTTTATTATTCCTCATTATTTGAGGATAACTCAATATTTTGTTATAAATAGAAGGGTTTTCCATTCATTATTCACTTTTGATTATTTTCATTGTTGCACTCACAGTTGTAACTCTGATTATTTTCATTGTCGCACACAATAGTTTTGTTGGCTTTCCACATTATAGAGGAGAGAGAATATGCACAAGTTGAAGACATTTGAGTAGAGCCAAGAACCCATTCCATAGAGGGGGACTGGTGACACTTATATGTTCTCTTCACAGGTGTTATTATAAAATTATTCTTTACATATCTGATTTCCATTGGATGATTGGAGTTATTACACTTTCTTTTTGTTGTTTAACTATGAGTGCGGCATAGATCCAAACTTTGGCAGGTTTTGTTTCTATTAGTTACTGCATATCTACAATGTTTAACAACCATTTATATTGTTGAGATTGTTTGTCATCCATAATCTTAAGGGGGTTCTTTTCATACATCTTTGAGAAGAAAACACTACAACAAAAATAGCAACTCCACTGGGTTTTTATACTTCAGATCCAAAAACCTCGGTGACATTTGTTTTCAGCTTAGGGTTTCTTCTTTTTTTTAATTCTCTTAATGTTTCCTAGTTTTTTAACCTTAGGTCTCATAAATTTATGACTTTTGCAAGCTTTCTAGTTGTTTCGACAGGTCATAGGAACCAGCCGCGAAAAAGGCAACACTTTTTTCTGCAATTTGTCGATCGGGATCCTCAGAATAGAAATTGCAGTTTTTAGCCCAAAAGGTGCAATTTGGGCTTCAGAACGCACCTTTCAACCCAAAAAGTGTGATCTCTGCATAGAGGTAGGTCAGTACCAGTGATTTTTGGGTTTTACAATTTTTCTCATATCTGTTTCTCGATTTTGCTAAGAGCTGTCTTCTGGGTGTTCGACCTCTGTCTCATCCCACTTAGGCATTGATCCACTCTATTTTACTTGTCGAAGTCGAACTTAGCCTCCCCTAGGGCTTCTAGTAAACTTCCATCTTTCTAGGAGGAGTTTAGCTCGGGGAGTAGTATGAGTTTATACAACATTTTCAGCCACATTTTCCAGGTCTGTAATCTTTTCTTTCAGATATGTTAATATAGGTTTCTACCATCGATACTTTCAAATTTAAACTTGTTTGGTCATTCCCTTAGGGTCCCATTGATTGCGCTAAGTGTTTCACCCATCTCCTTATCTTTTTGCAGCAATCTTCCTCTCTGGTTTTTTTTTGTTGCTACACCACCTTCCAGCAGCTTAGTGTCACTTAATCCTAGTCACACTAACATTCAGATCTCTTGATCGGTTCAGTGTATTTCCCATCGATTTACCCACCAAGCAGTATAGTGTTTTCTAACCCAGTTTGGGTGGGGTTTAGTTAATTGTTTTGTTGCTTATTTTCTGTTATTTATTTCAGTTTATTTTTAGGAAGCTTTTTTCTTTTTTTACAAACATGATCTGGGCTTAATCAATTAATACACTTGCACATACAAGAACACCTTAAGTGAAGGGCGCTTGGTTTACATCGCCAAGCCAAGACTTAACATAATAAATTTATCTCCTCACATCGAGACGAAGATATATTTCTAATGTCCCTTCACCATTTCTGTGTTTCGTGTGCGTTATCATCATTGCACCACAAAGGCATGTGTCGCGGAGACTATTAGGCCCTCACCCCCAGTTTTCGCTTGGGTGTATTACTCCTCCATGATTAGTTTGATTTTATATCCCTTCGAGTCCCCATACCGACTCTTCTCCTTGTCCTTATGATTCCTCATCTAATCCCGAGCCTCCTTCACTTCACATCGTCACCATGTCTCGACCCACAACTAGTGAAGGAACCCAAACTAGCATTGGCTCTGGTTCTATACTGGTAGTCACATCAAGAGAAACAGTCTCAGGGACCATTTTGATAGCTCCCATCCTCCCCTTTATGGTTGGGTTAAGTCTTCTGGATCTTAACCAGTTGATAAATGACCCCATACACTGTGATGATGGTTGTACCTCTATGCTGACTAAGATTCCCTCAAACATCCCAAAGTTCGAGGGTATTGCTGGAGAGGATCCCACCAACCATGTTTGATCCTTCCACATGTGGTGTTCGTCCAACTCCATGACTGATGACTCCATTAATCTTCGGCTCTTCCAACGCACACTCACTAGAGACGCTACAAAATGGTATGTAGACCAACCATTTGCCTCTCATTCCATTTTCGCGATCCTTGATAAAGTGTTCCTTTCATTTTTCCAGTTACCTCTCCAGTACGACACTGCTATGGAGCTATTGACCACCTTCTGTCAATCCTCCGCCACTCGCATTTCTGACCATGCTCAAGTGTGGCGATGAAAGAGGAGCACATGTCATGTCCCGCCTTTTGAAGACCATGTCTATCTAGATTGGTTTCTTAAGAGCATTTTATCCCCCATCGGGAAAGATGTCATGTCCCATTTTTCTCAGATAGAGGAAGAAGATCTCAAGACTGCTTTGAGATATGATCTATTTATGCACAATCCAGTTATGTCTATACCATCATTCCAAACTTCCCTCATCCTAGAAGTGCTAATGCACTGGGGACATCTCACACCACTGACGATATCGTTGGATCCCTTTAACACTCTTCATTGTACACTCAACAGAGTTATGGCTACCTGTAGGGGGGCACTAGTTCCTCCAACATTTATGCCCCTCTTGCTAGCAACATGTTTCCTGGATGCCAACCCATCTACCAAAATGTTGCTCCTTCTTATGCACAGCCTGGCACTCCAGCTCGTAAAGCATTAGTGCCACAACATCCCATGCATCCTCAACCCTAGTAGCCACTGCCCCCTCAAGGCCTGGTGTTTGCACAGGAGAGTGATACCAATCCCAAAAATTTGAAGAAAAGGAATAAGGGGAAGGGTAACAAGGGTAACTAGGTTAACCGAGGTAGCCAGCCTAGTGAACTCCAGGGAAACCATCCTAACACCAACAACTAGCAATAGGGCAGCCAACCCAAGAAAAACAAGGCTATTTGTATAAATAAGCCTTGTGCATGTTGTGGTGTACATGGCCACTATACGCATGAGTGTCCTATTTTACCCCAGATGTGTGAAATGCGGGAAGATCAACAGCTTGTCAAGGTCAACAATCACCTCAGAATCCTGTGCTGCCTCAACCAATAGTGCTCACAAATTTTTCCCTCAGCAAGGATTTGTTGCTGCTCAACCTCAGCCAGGTCAAGCAGCCCACCTCTCCCAATCTTCTGGTCCTAGTGACTACCAGATCCTGATGATGAAATTTGATGAGGTTAAGCCCTCCCATATCAACCTACAAACTTGGTCACGCCAGTATGACAAGACCTCCACTTTGTTAGCTACCAAGTCCAAAACCAAAGCATCCGCTGAGCGATTTATGACACCAAATGGCCCTTTACAAATCTCTCAACCTAAAGTTGAGGCCATTCCCAATATCCCAAAGGGACTATTATGTCATAATGTGATGTTTAATAGAGCTACCCATATGTACAGTATAGTAGACGACTTGACACAATCACCTGCGGCCATGTCGACATTGGAAGTCCTCCAGTTGTGCCCTTCCGAAAAGTAATCTCTACTAATTGCCTTGGGTGTAGTGGATCCTTTCGACGATCGTTTGATTTTCTTCCCGGTTAATACATCAGAGCACTCCCCATTACCTTCATCAGCTGATTTCCAGATACTAGTTAGAATCTGTAATGCCATCATCTCCAGATGAATTATTGATGAAGGCACATCCACCTATGTAATGTTCGTTGCTATTTGGAAACAACTAAAGTCACTTGAGTTGTCCCCCTCCACCATCACATTGCGTGCCTGGGATGGACACTCTTCCCAGCCCCTCGGCATGTGCCACAACTATCTAGTGACTCTTGCAGGTAAGACTGTCCATGTCGATATCGAAGTCATCAATGCCCCTTTGGATTACAACATTTTCTTAGTTTGTAGTTACACATATGCCATATCAGTTGTTTCATCTGCGGTGTTCCACAAGATGTTCTTCCCCCATGAAGGAAAGATCGTTACCATCGACAAGTTGACTTACTATGAGCCAGCATTCGTCACCTCCCCCGAGTCCATTATCTCATCAATGTCCGATAAATAGTCTTCAACTCCTTCCACCAATGTTTCACACAGAGTTTATAAAGATTCCTCGTTGTTGGGTGCTTTCCTTGGTCCTCCCCCTCCCATTTCTGAACCTACTTCCATGAGTGTTTACATGTTACAAGTGTCATGGGTTGCCCTTAAATAGTTTGGTACACCTGATCAATAGCTAGCTCCTCAACATCCCGTTATTGCTCTTCCAACTGAACCCTTTGGACCCACTCCCCGAGGACCTCCTCCATTTGTGGGTACCTTTCTTATGTTCCCTTTAGGAATTGTTCCTCTAGGTTTTAACCATCCAGGAGCTCTTCTGTCAGGACATTATCCTACTAGCCAGATACCTTTCTTATTCCCCCCTTAGGAATTTTTTCTGCACCTATCATGGCTTTGTTAGTCTTTCCTGACATGACTCTCAGGATCCTAGTATGGTACATCGATACCCATTTAAACATTCCACCTAGTCAGCCAAGACCTTATCATGCTTTGACCTCAGTTCAACTAGTCCCCATGACCCCTTCCGCTACATCAGTGCCATTAAAACCTCAATAGGAACCAGCTCCTATTGCGAAAGCATCTAGCTAGGGGAGAAAAGCCAAAATTAAAGATTCGAAGGACAAGGCTCCCCAACCTCCTCTAGCCCCTAAGGCCCCAAAGTCAACACCCACATGCACTTTGTGTAAAGTTATTTCGCATGCCACCAACAATTTTCCTGAACTTCCTCAACTTAAACTATTTATTCGTGGAGCATTCCTTGAGTTGACTATTCCAAAAGTCCATGTTAACATACCGGTCCCACCTGAGAAACTCAAAACAATTCGCACAAACCACCCTTGTGCCCTACGTGACCTTCATGGTCATTATTCCCATTGTTTCCCTCATCTCGATGAATTTCACGATTGCCTTGGGAAAATTTGTGAATATGAGTCCACTCGTAGTGGAGCCTATACTCCTCTACCTATGGATTATGGTACCACCAGTCAACCAGAACAGGAAAACTTTGGCCCTACTATTGTGATCCCTCCCCCCGATGTTGAGATGATGGACACCACAGACCTCATGCTTTACCTGTTGTCATCCTTGAGTTCCTTGTTGGAAAACCTTCCCAAGGTTGCTGTGTGCATTTCTATCGACCCTCCTTCGATAGAATCCCAGGTCTCAACATCAGTAGACCCTCCATCAAGATGATGCGTATCTGAACCTTCTCTCTCAGGTTGATGCAACAGGTAATGCTGCCACATCATGTAGTCAGTATTCCTCCCATTCGCCCATCTCCCAGCCTGATGAGGAGACCATGGAAGCTATGTCTACCCATGATTACCCTTGATTACCCCTACCCTTAAGTAAGGGGGCATTTCTTTAGAGGATTTTGAAGGCCATTTCCTTCCTAATTCTCTCAATGTGCTCTACCTCAATAAATTTCGCTCATAACACATCCCTTTGATTTGTGTGTCTTTATTTCTGCCATTAAGTCAGGTAAATTGTATCCTCTCATATATTGTCTTTTGCACCTTTCAAATGGATCCATCATCCACACCGTATATCGACCATGCCGACGGTGCAAGTCGCTTCTCCTAGAATCTAGCCTCGGAAGCTTCGTCCTTTTTGACCCCGTTGCATATGTTATTCCTTTCAAATAGTGTATGCATTGGATCTGCCACCAATAATCAAGATGAATATGATATAGTAATAGGTTTGTTAGACAATTCCCTAACTTGTCGCATCCTTCATCTTCATGTTCATTGAGATTCATTGCTACTTGTCATGCAATTGAATGGTGTGTATCATGTGCATAACCAAGGCCTATTTAGAAAATATATATGAGTGAAGCTACTGGTACATGAATTTGAAACCATTACATTCAATCATGTGCCTAGAGCCAAAATCACTATGTAGCTACCATTGCAAACAACATTATAGATTGGCATTTATCACATGTATACCACAGAAGACAACCATAAATAAAATTACAATCAAAATGACCCACATGTCCCTCCATCTAGTCATTGTCTGACGAATCTCGTGCCAAAGGCTCTTCTCCACCTACAAGTAGATCACATATTGCCTGAACTGCTATCGCCACGCACCGCATGATACCTCACCACTATGAGGGAAGAATGATGCACTCATTTGTGTATTGGTCGTCTAAGCCATGCCATCCACGCTCTGAAACCCCGGTCAAAAGTACATCAAACCTACGATACAAATCAAAAAGCAGCGTAGTATCCTCTGGACCCTACTGTGACGATGATGTCCCTCAATCTGCAGCCCCAGGCATTGTGGCTTGGCCTGCATATCCTACCGGCTTCACCGGTGCTATGTCTGCATACAACATATTTCACACTCAGTATCATATACATGTGATAGAAATAAAAAATGCACCATAACAAATAGCAACTTAACACTTACTGTTTGGTCCCCATGCTTGCCCGGGCGAAAGTGGCAAGTTAGGATCCCCCTGATAGTTCATCCCGCTAGAAGGGTAATCGTCAATGTAAAGGGGAATATGATCTTAGTGTGCTAAAAACTCAGGTTGGAACACCTGTCCAACTCCCCCTCCTCCTCCTCTCCGTTGTAGCTATCCCTAGCGGCGCATCCTGGGCTCTTGTGGGCCCCCATCTCGGATCTGTACATGAGGACGGATAGTGGGTATCTTCTCAAAGAAGAACGCACACATTACTATACCAAAAGCATAGTCATGATTCACCTGCCTCTTTCAAAGACTCAACTGTCATTTCACCAACGACAACATCATCTGGGCCCACCCATAGGAGGTCCTAGCCAAAACACTCTTAACTAACATCATCTACCGACCAATGATGTGGTGGAATTCCTGGCTACCCAAGACCATAGCATAGCTGTGGAAACAGCCTGTGTCTCTAGCCTCTCTAGATCAACAAGCGGGATAGGCGTGCCCTTGACAAGAAGACCCCCTTCGATAATGGTGCTCCATGAACTCAGTAATGTTCCTTCCATGAGGTAACACCAAATGAATATCCCCCACCACTTAGGGGGGAGGCAGTCTGGTCAAGAAGTAAATATCCTATAATGTGAGCTTGATCTTGTGCCCCTACATGGCAAAGACCTCCTGGTCTGGATCCCAATAACTCACAATCCTTGATAGCAAGGGGTCACTTGCCCTCATCAGTGGGTTCTCCACCAACATGAAAACCCCATAACAAGCCAATGCCTCTCGAACCACCTGATCCCTTTGGATCTCAGATCGAAGAGTATCCAAGTCTTATTCATGCCAGTTGATTTTCAACTTTGCCATGTCTACAAAACACAGCATGTCTTGTCAGTACAGAGAAGAAAACAATGGTCTACACTGATCAACCTACAACCCCCACCAAGCCAGCAGATCAACTCTTGCTCCAACCACAAATCACAGTTTTCACCCCAGAAAGGCGAGCTCGTAGGTTTCTAGTCGTTTCCTGCAAGCTAGATCATGCTTCTGGGCCCATAAAGTGTGATGCCACTGAGAGAAAGAGCAGGTATCTTTCTAGGAGCTAACAAATGCCAAAAATCAGAAAATAAACCACTGAAATTGAAGAGATGAGTAAGGCCACCTACCTAGAAGTCACATATCCTAATTCCGATGGTTAGTTTGTCCACTTCAATCTCCATAAGATTTAGGGCTTTTTCCTCCTCTCCAAATTCACCATATCTCACTTAGCAAATGAATCCAAATTGGAGGGAAAACATCCTTTCATAAAAAAATGCACAATTTTTCTATTGCCCATTGTGACTAGACTGTAGCATAGTTTTATGAGCCGTAAGTACCATTCGAAAGCTCTCACTGAGCTCTAAAACAGGTCTTCCTCATTTTTTGATGATTTGACACTTCACTCGGAAACCATTTTGCCTGGAAGGTCACTTCGTTGTCTCTCAAAATCAAATTTCGTCATAAAGTGACACTTGTACTTTGAGTTCCACCTCCTCTTAACAATTTTCATACCATATGTCGATTTTCATCATGAGTAACCATCATTTACTCATGTTTTCATGGCCCCCATCGGGCCTAGTCTGTGTGGCAACATCATCGAGTCACCATTGTTCAGAGCATCTATGATGATTCACCCTTGCATTCCTGGAGTCTATTTCATATCCCATCATTTCATGTCACAATATTCCATCCATATTTTCACACCATTCATCCTGTGTTTCCCACTTTGCCACCCAGTCATGTTGTCCCCATCCCCTCCAAAGTTTAGTCAGTTGTTGCAAGGTCAACCATGAAATTTATGCTCTAACAAGGGTAGTCGTATGTTTGTCCCTCAATCCCATTTCCCCATTATCCCTGGTGTCAGTCCATTAGTCACATTACTATTTTCCCTCATGATTTAGTTGAGGATCCTCATTGCCTCATCTATTGCGGGCCCTATTATGTCGACATCAGCTCATCTATTCCAAAAGAATAGCCTAGAGGGCGGTGTATCTTGGTTCCATCTTCCATTCTTTCTTGGTGCCTTGGATCGAGCAGAGGGTCTCATTATTGCCCTTTGACTTGGTCGTTTCATGTTTGCGATCCATACACTTGATGATCCAATGATGTAGCAGATTCTACCAGTGATTCCCTGGCATGTGTGAGATGTTTCAGACCTCATGAGGGGGTGGCCCTTCAGGTAGCCCCCCACATGCCCAGATGCATACCTATTATGCTACAACCTTAAATGGAGTTCTGCAGAGTTGATGGGTTTGGTTCCTACCGGTTACAGTCTTCATAGTATGCATGTCTCCTTCATATGGTCCATTCAGTTTTGCAGAGCCCTTCCTTGTTCAGCAAGGCTTCTCTAGTTGTTCTACCCTCCCTCCCACCCATTTTTGAGGGAAGGGGATTTGTATCTCATGTACTCAGATATTATTGTATTCAGTCCTGGCTCATGTTTTTTTCCAGGTGCATTATGTATATGGGACACATTGTAGTATTTTGTGGCTCTGTTATGCCAGCATGTAATGTACCATTCAACATGTACTTCATTGCTCAATTTCATGTTTCTGGTCGAACCATTATTTTAGTACTAAGTTATCTTGGTGGGTATGGGTATGCCTCCCCCACCTCATTGAGGTACGATACCACAAACATAAAAGGAGACTTGCATTAGTCTCGCTCCCTCTATCACTATCCTCTATCAGATTCAACTTCATTGGTCTCTCTCTCTCTCTCTCCTTGACTCCC
Source organism: Pinus tabuliformis (assembly GCA_031772625.1). NCBI lineage: Eukaryota > Viridiplantae > Streptophyta > Pinopsida > Pinales > Pinaceae > Pinus > Pinus tabuliformis. The sequence continues at coordinate 1,001,236,016 of CM062819.1, forward strand.
CTGTGTTGTCTAAGTGATTGTCTTTACAATGTACTTCGGTCATATGTTTTGCTCCTAACACTCATACATTGGGGGGAATTTTTTATCACCAAAAAGTTGATCATCTATCCTAATTTACTAGATGGATCGAAGTATACCATGTAAATCCAATTTTACCCTAGTAAAATTGTTTTCACTGTGAGAAATTTCCTAATAAACAACCTTTATTAAGAAATTTATAATTAACCCATGAAGAATAATTAAATAAATCATTATTTATTTGATTTTCTTCTAGGAATAATTTAATAATTTAACCATTGTTTTATTATTATTCATTGTCAAATTTGACCTAATCATGAAAAATAAACAGATAAATCATTATTTATCTTATTTTTCTCTAAGAATAATTAATTAATCACTAATTAATTATTATTATTTCTTAAATCTGACTAATACCTTAGGAATAATTAAATAAATCCTTATTTGTTTATTATTCCCTAACTAATTCATTGAGATGATAAATAAATCATTTATTTATTTATTATTTCTAAATAAAAGTTTAAATACTTTTCCCCTCCTAAACAAATATAATAAAATATTCCAAGTGGTTATTCCATGAATGGGATTAATAATATTTTATTATTTCTCATTATTCGAGGATAACTCAATATTTTATTATGAATAGAAGGGTTTTCCATTCATTATTCACTTTTTATTATTTTAATTGTTGCACTCATTGTTGTAACTCTAATTATTTTCATTGTCACACACCATATTTTCGCTGGGTTTACACATTATAGAGGAGAGAGACTCTACACAAGTTGAAGACATTTGAGGATAACCAAGAACCCATCCCATAGAGGGGGACTGGTAACATTTATCTATTCTCTTCACAGGTGTTATTATAAAATTATTCTTTACATATCTGGTTTCTATTGGATGATTGGAGTTATTACTCTTTCTTTTTGTTGTTTAAGTATGATTGTGGCATAGATCCAGACTTTGGCAGGCTTTGTTTCTATGAGTTGTTGCAGATCTACAATGTTTAGTAGCCATTTATATTGTTGAGATTGTTTGTCATCCATAATCTTAAGTTGGTTCTTTTCCTATATCTTTGAGAAGAAAACACTACAACAACTGGTGTCTTGTGTTGTTCCTGCTCTTCAACCTATATGGGTGTTGTTTCTCCTTCTATTATGCCTTGCATTACTTCTTCTTCCTACTTTTGTTTCTCTTCTTGTTCTTTCCTCCTCTGCTCCCATTCTTCCTTCAATTTCTACTTTGCTTCCTCCAACTTTAGTTCTTGTTCTTATAACATCTACTTTTCTCTATTCCTCTACTCTACTCTCCATATCCTCTGCTTCCTCTTGACTTTAGCTGTTAAAGTTTCTTTCATAAGAATAGGATCCACTTTCATCTTGCATTTTTGTTCCCCCCATGGACTATCAAAAATATTTCTCTTTCCCTTTTCCTACATGGCATTTTTACCTTTTCTTGTTGTTTCTTCCTGAGTTGTTTCCCTCGGCAAACTGGCCAGTGAATTCCCCACTAAACTGATTAGCTCACGAAGTTTGGAGGCATTGTAGAAATTCCTCCATGGATCCCCCTATGGCCAATGAAAATCCCTGTTGATCCACTAAAAATGAATTCTTACAAAATGGCCTTTGCAAATAATACAGGGTCATATATATTAAAGTATTGAGTATTGAATGCAAACTACACTATATCCTTTCCCTTGGTATCTGCAACTTTCAAGTTCTTAATCCCATCTAATCCAATTTGCAAAGCAAGAGTGGGCCATGGTGCTTTCTTCTTCCGGTTCAAAGCTATTGACAATCCTCTGGCAAGGTGATATGACACTTCTTGCATGATAAGCTTGTTCGTGTCATACCTTGGTAAAACATGCAACGACTTCTCTCAATTGAACACTCTAATGAAGGCGCCACCTGTTGAGGAATACAAATATGTGATCTTTGTTATTGCATCCATTTCTCCTCGTGACATGCAAGGTGGTTCTTCTTCAAAGATGAGCCTATAGAGAAGGATGATGAAATGGCCAATTAGTTGTTCTATTACTCCTAAATGATTGCAATCTGATAACAACTTGCAATATATATGCACAACAATTTCTCGTGGTTTCCATATCCAGTTCATTCCAGGAAACTGAATTTTTGCATAGATTGCATCTAGTAAATATGTAGACATATAAAACCTTTCTTTCTCACCCTTGGGAGGACTTTGGGCCTATGCTACATGGGCTCTCGACCATCGAGCTAATATATTTGACTGGGTGAACAAGTTCCCCTCATTCACAACCTAGTTCAGTAAGATTTCCCACACTTCAAGAAAGGTCTATGTGGTCTGTTGACCATGGATCCTGCAAGCTAAGATAACCAAGATTTGGTAGGCCTTCCTGAGGTAATTTGTCTTATATGAATGGGTGGGTGTATATCGAAACATCGATGGCTCTTTCACGCGGCCTTTCACAACATATCTTATATTCATATAGCTATTGGTGGCATAAAAAAATGAGTCCATGAGTTTCATTGGCTCAGGAAAGTGATGCATGTGTTGATAATCTTCTACCAAAAAGGTAGAAAGGTTTTATCCACTAGCACTGCTCAATGTCATGGTCTTCTCATCAATGTGTGAAACAATCCAACTGATGACATCTGCACATGGGAAGTTTGGATATTTGCATGCAACCTTGTGTAGTCCTAACTATTGGATATTGAGATAAACTTGTCGATCCCCTAAATTTTCCTCAAGGCTCTTTGCTAAAAGAGCTTTATTAACTTGCTACCATGCTAGTGTTGAACCTTTTTTTATAAATATTTGAGTGTTTGCATACACTTTAAATTCTACTAGTGTTTGTTCAACTACTTCCCCAGTATTGCTGTCAATGGTATTTTTTGAAGCATCTATCTTTGGTACCATGGTAGAAATGATTGTTGGGGAGAAGTGATTCACAAGTGTGGTACCCGTGGGACGAAAAGGAAACTCACGGAAAGAAAAAAATAGATTTTTCAAATATACCTTCAAAGCATGATCAAGCAGAAAACCGCAAAACTGTTAAGAGGGATTACACAAGTTTCATCAACAAGCAAGGGAGATTGACTATGGGAACTATGCATTGCATAGTCCTAGCAGCCAAGGGTGCAACTTGAGGCTTGAGACTATGCAATGGGTAGTTCAGCCTGGATAGGGACTGGGAGAGACTGCACATTGCATAATCTCGATAGCCAAGAAGATAGGTTGAGCCCTGGTATTGCACAATGCATAGTTGGGCCAACCTGTACTGTTAGGATATTTCGACATATAGGACATAGTTAAGTATAACTTGGTCTAGTGTAGAGTTAGGTAAAGTGTGTTTCTTTACTATGTACTTTTTTAACTTACAATCCGATAGTCACGATATGTAGTGATCCGGTGGTTCATTCTCTCCTCAGTATTACCGACACTTGATCCATGGCTTAACACCTGATTGGTCCATGATCTCTATTTAAAGAACATGGAAGGTCCTTTGTAGGGTAACCGTTCATAAGAGAAACTTATGTAAATTTTCATTCTTTTATTAATAAATTTCCTGAAGTGGCCGCGTTGGTTGAGGCCGTGGACTGTTTCCCTCTTTGAGGGTTTTAACCACGTCAAGAATATTGGTGTATTGATCTATGATCTGTTTGTGAGTGGTATCCTTTGGTTTTCTATCTGATGAACTTACCCTGTAAATTCCTACATGGTATCAAAGCTATTTGAGGGCCGCATCCGTTGGTGATCCAAATTGGAAGCTGATAGAACTGCATCCTACTATTGCTTCCTAGATCTACTGTTTTTGACTACTTTCAGGCTGAGAGGACTACTCTATTGTGTTAGGAGCATTTGTTCCAGTGAGGAAACCCTTTTGTTTCACACAAAAAGATTTCCGGTAGCCCGAGCAATGTCATTTTTAATATCTGGAGGTATAGATTTTTTATTTGCAGTTTTTAGTTATTTTCTGTATGTTTATTTCAGTTTATTTATCTCTTTGTTTTTATTACCAGATCTATACCTTTCATTTCTGAGTATGCTCTTTGCCCTGTGACTCTATGCGATTTGGGAAAATTAGAAATAGAAAGGAATGATTTTTCTCATGTGTATGGTCTTTTCCGCCATGCCTTAGTGTGATCTTGGAAAATCAGAAACATTGAGGAAAATTTTTAGTTTCTGGGTAAAGCTAACTTCAAACCATAATGTTTGTTTTGTTTTTTTTTTCATGTTCGTGTTGGGTTTTGTGGTTTTTGTTTTGTAGGAAAAGAAAGAGCTTTCTCAAGTAAGCATGCACCCCAAAGCTTCAGTGACTTAAAAAAAAAACCCTTCCTCTTTTCCAAAAATTACTAACCTTTTAAACTAGCTCACTTGGTCCAAGGTTACTTTATGAGAATAGAGGTCTTGGGTTCAAGTCTTTCTTTTTGTTGAGTTAATTTTTCAAAAAGAACATGTAGCTTATGTTTTAAAGTTACTTTATGTAAAAGTGTTCTCACTCATTATAAAAAAGTGAGTCACTTATAATTCTAAAGTCTCTTTATCTTTTATTTAAGTTACAATTTAGTGAGTAGCTCATAAAGTCCCATTGTAAAAGTGACTTTCACTTATATATAAAAGTGAGTCACATAATTTTTTTTAAAAGTGAGCTAATTATATTTACGTTTGGAAAGGGGGGGATATTTTTTTTTAAATATAACATTATCATTCATTTCCGCACATTCACACACTTCGTCGGCATCTTCAACAACGTTTCTTCAAAAAGTCATAACTTCTTCATTTGGAAGCCGTTTTTAGAGCCGTTTTTTTTAATCAGCCAAAATTTTCGAGATTTTTCCATTTGAACACTTAGTTCCAGCATCTATAGATTTAGTTTATGTTAAAATGGAAATTCCATGTCACGTTATTCTTGAAAGAACCAATTACTTCCAATGGTGGTCCTACATTGTGGATTTACATAGAAGTAAAGATCTTTATAGAATAGCCTCAGACCAAGAAACCAAACCTCAAGATGAAGATAAGGCAATCAAATGGGAAAATATGCAAGATCAAGCACGTGGGTTGATAGGGATGTCTATTTCTCTAGACCTTAGATTCCATATCACAAAACTCCATACTCCTAATGAATCAATGAAACAACTCACTAATGTTTTTGGAATTAAAGATGAAATTAGAGCCCATCAACTCAAAAATGAGTTGCTTACATTGGACCCCAATAATTTTTCTTCCATTGAAGATTTTTTGTCCAAGTTCAAGACCCTTAGACTTCTCTTGGAATGTGTTAAGGTTAAGAAAGAAGATAGTAGCCTTATCTATTCCGTTCTTACTAAGTTGGGACCAACATACTTTGTGTTTGTTTCCACCTTCCATTCTAGTAGAGAAGCCTTTATTTCTCAAGGACAAGACTACAAGTCCCCCTCTTTTGATTCCTTTTGTGATTCTTTAATAAGAGAACAAGAAAAGCTCTTATATCTTGGTCTTCTTAATCTTGTAAACTCTTCTAAGAAAGCCTTAGCCGCCCAACAACAACCAAATTCAAAGAATCCTAAAAAGCAATCTTAAGGTCCTAAACCAAACAAGGGTCCTAAGCAATTATTTCAAAATGAAAAATTATTTCAACAAAATGATAAGGAAAATAAAAAAAAGGGAAGAAGACTAATAGACATTTCCACTTTTGTAATTGAGATGGCCACTTAGAATCCAAATGCTTTAAAAAAATGGAAGCCTTGGAAGCAGCAATGAAGAAGCATAACATCCATTTGGAGCACTCTTCTACTTCAACTTCATCTTCAAGAATAACACTTTCTGCATGTGGTTGTCAAGCATCTCGGTCTGTTTATGCACTAAATGTATCTTCTTCTTCTCATTCTCATGAGTGGCTCACTGATTCTGGAGCTTCTTATCACATGGGCAAAAACAAAGCCATGTTTACTTCTTTAAATGATTGTAACACCAAAAATATATATGTTGGTGATGATAGATCTCTTAGTGTTGTAGGGACTAGAACTGTTCATCTAGACAATGGTCAATTTAATGATGTATTATGTGTTCTAAGCTTATCTTACAACCTTCTATTTGTATATCAGATAATTCATTCAGGTGAAGGTAAAATCGTTGAATTTTCACCTTAAGATGTTGTAATTAAGGACCTAAGAGATCCTAGACAGATTTTAGCTATTGGAATTGCTGATGATTCTACAAGGTTGTATAAGTTTAACAACTATGGGTCATCAAATCTTCCTCAGTATTTGTTGCTCATAATGATGAAGTGATCAAACTTTGGCATGAGTGATTTGGTCATTTAAACTATCGCTCCCTTCAAAATCTATGTAAAGAAAATATGGTGACAGGTCTTCCAATGGTATCTTGCAGAGATGGTGTTTGTTCTAGATGTGTACTTGGAAAACATAATCAGGATAGTTTCAAAAAACATGCCTCTTGGCACGCCTTAGCCCCTTTACAACTTATGCATAGTGATTTATGTGGTCCACTTCCAGTTGTTTCATTCTCTGGCTACAGGTATTTCTTAACTTTCATCGATGATTTCTCCAGACGCACTTGGGTATACTTCTTAAAACTCAAGAGTGAAGTATTTAACATGTTCTTGGCCTTTAAGGCCTTTATTGAAAAACAATCTGGACATCAAATTCTTAAGCTAAGATCTTATAATGGTGGAGAATTTTTTAACAAAAAATGCATCAACTTTTGCACTAAGAATGGAATTCAAATGCAACATAATGTTTCATAAACTCCACAAAAAAATGGTGTAGCTGAAAGGAAGAATCACACCTTAAAAGAAATGGCTAATTGTATGCTTCAATCTAAAGGACTTAGTCTTAATTTTTGGGCAAAAGCAATTAACTGTGCAAATTACATAGTAAATCGCACTCCTACTAAGGTTTTAAAGAATATCACTCCAGAAGAAGCATGGAGCTCAATTAAACCAGATGTAAGTCACTTTCGTGTTTTTAGAAGTGAAGCATGGGCCCATATTCCAGATGAGAAACATAAAGCTTTAGAACCTAAGAGTGAAAAATGTATTTTTGTTGGATATTCTGAAGATGTCAAAGGATATAGACTTATTCCACTTAAGTCCAAAAATGTTATCATTATAAGAGATGTAAAGTTTGTTGAAAGTATATCAACCTACAAGCCTAGTTCAGCGGATGTGCCACCTCCCTCTATCCCTTCTACTTCTGAAAATATTTCTTCTTCAGATGATGATAGTGAGGATGAAAATCCTCCCCCACCTTCTTAGGATCCTCCTTCAACTCCTCAGCTTCCAAAATGGGTCCGTGCTACTCGAGATGCAACAGGTTCTCTTGTGGGTGATCCTACAGATCAATGATGTACACGTTCTTAGTTCAATAGAGGCTCTTATTTACTGGCTCAAGCTGCAGTGAATTATGATCCTGACACCTTTGCAGAAGCTTCAGGCCATCTAGATTGGGACGCAACTATGAATGAAGAATATCGTTCATTATTGGAAAATGATACATTGGATCTTGTTCCTCTTCCAAAAGGGACGAAAACTTGTTAGATGCAAATGGGTTTACAAAACCAAGTATGGACCAGATGGAAAAGTTGATAAACATAAAGATCGTCTTGTTGCTAAGGGTTTTTCACAAGTTGAAGGCATTAACTATACCGAAACCTTCTCCCCTATTTCCAAAATGAACTCTATCCACCTTGTTCTTTCCCTTGCTGCCTCTTTCAAATGGGAAGTCCATCAGATGGATGTTAAATCTCCCTTCTTGCATGGGGACTTGCATGAAGAAATCTATATGGACAACCTACTGGCTTTATACAAACATACTCCAGTCTTTTATGTCATCTTAAGAAATCCCTTTATGGTCTCAAGCAAGCCCCTCGGGCTTGGTATGCCAAAATGGATAGCTTTCTTTTAGAAACTAGCTTTTCTAGGTGTTATTTTGACAATACTATCTACACCAAGAAAGTGGGAAAGTCTCTTATCATCCTTGTTCTTTATGTTGATGATCTTATCCTTACTGGTAGTGATCCCAACCTCATAAACCATGTGAATTCTAGCCTTAAAAAGAAGTTTGAAATGATAGACTTAGGAAAATTGCATTATTTTATTGGTCTTCAAGTCTTGCAATCCAAGGAAGGTATTTACCTTTCCCAGTCCAAGTATGCCTATGATCTTCTATGGTATTTTCACATGGAATACTATAAGCCAGCCCCTTCTCTCTTTCAGTCTAGAGCCAAACTTTCAGTCACTTGTACTTCCCCTGAAGTTGATGCTACCTTATACCGTCAACTTGTAGGAAAAATTTTGTGTCTGACCCATACTTGTCCTAACCTTTCCTTTGTTGTTGGCCTTATTGATTGGTTTATGCAAAACTCACATGAAATTCATTGGAAAGCAGCTAAAAGAATACTTTGTTATGTTCGAGGTACAGTTTAGTTTGGGATTCATTACAGTGTAGAAGGATCTCCTCTATTGGTTGGTCTCATTGATTCCGATTGGACTGGTGACCCTGATGATTGGAAGTCTATTGCAGGTTATGTGTTCGCTCTTGGTTATGTGCAAGAAACAAAGTGCCATTTATCTTTCTTCAACAGAAGAAGAATATTGTGGTGCCATAGAAGCTAGTAAGAAAGTCCTGTGGCTTCGTCAGATCCTGTCACAGTTTGACTTTCAGCAGAAGCATCCGACTACACTTTGGTGTGATAATCAAAGTGCCATTCAACTATGCAAAGATCCAGTCCAACATCAGCGCAGCAAACACATTGAACTACACATGCACTTCATTAGAAATCTCATTCATGACCATGTTCTTGAAGTGAAATATTGTTCAACAGATGATGAAGTTGCAGACATCTTTACAAAGGCTCTCACGGAGGCGAAGTTTACTACACTTCGATTTATGGTTGGAGTTTAGGAAGTTTTCACTAAGGGGGAATAGGCTCTAATGCCTTCTTCCTTCTCCTATTGTGTCATGTTTGTACATCCCTCAATCTTGTCCCAAGTAGTTCTTAAGGGGGGATGTTAAGATATTCCGACACATAGGAAATATTTAAGTATAACTTGGTCTAGTGTAGAGTTAGGTAAAGTGTGTTTATTTACCATGTACTTTTGTAACTTACAATCCGACGGTCACGATATGTAGTGGTCCGACGGTTCATTCTCTCCTCGTTATTACCGACACTTGATCCATGGCTTAACACCCGATAAGTCCATGATCTCTATTTAAATAGCATGGAGGGTCATTTTTAGGGTAACCATTCATGAGAGAAGCTTATGTAAATTTTCATTCTTTTATTAATAAATTTCCTGAAGTGGCCACGTTGGCTCAGGCCATGGACTCTTTCCCTCTTTGAGGGTTTTAACCACATCAAGAATACTGGTGTATTGATCTGTGATCTGTTTGTGAGCGGTGTCCACTGGTGTTCTGTATGAGGAACTTACCTTGTAAATTCCTACATGTATTATTCATTATGTAGTTCCATAGGCCAAGATATCGGCTTGAGCCTTAGGATTGCATAGTGGCCAGGTGGGCAAGGAAAAATCTGGCCAAGGAAAGTGCAGATCTTCTCGATGGAAGTGTGGAAAATGATAAGAACTTAGTGATGATGTGATCTTGGGTGTAGATATGACTATGTATGAATGAGTAAATGTGGATCAAGTTCAAAAACTTAATGAACATAAGGAAAATCAAGTATGTGAGGAGATTCGTCGCAACGGTGACCATCGATGCAAAAACAAGAAAAATGATGTGACCCTTTTGAAAGGGAAAAGACAAATTAGAACAACACTTATACAATACAAAAACAGTTGAAACACCAGTAGCTATGAAGATAAATAAGTAAAAAAACAATCACACAAGTGAAATGACAAAATGAGAGTGAAAAAATGACAAAAGATGATAAAAGTGAAACTCACCCGGAAAAGTGATGATGACCGCATTGAAGGTCCCATGATCTCCTCGGGAATGTTACAACTCCAAGATTTAATGTGTAAATTATATCTATAGGAATTTATTAAGTATATTTGATCAAATTAGGGTTTATGACACACATACCTAAAATCAAGGAAAAAGTGACACTTGGCAGAAGTTTCTAAAAAGAGCGAGTGTGCTTCCATTGGGATACTGATAATGGATCCTTATTTTTTAGGGATTATTTTTTCTTTTTAGTTTTTTTTTATTCTTTTCCAGAGAAAATTTTTGTGCATGCTGCCAGGAAATACTACGCAACTCTAGGGAACTGGGTAACTTTTCGGCTAAGTGCAAAGCAATGTTTCTGAGCTTAGTGAGGGATTGCACATTTTTTGGGCTTAGTGCTTATCTACCTTCCATGACTGTGCAATTTATGAAGTCAAGGTTGAATTCCATTCTAAACTACACAATTACAATCATTAAGGCTTGTTTCCCTCAAGGATTACACAGTTTCTGGAGGCAAGATCAGAACTGCTATGTGAGCAAGTCAGGAGGTTCGCTTGTGAGTTAAAAAAATCAGTTAAGAGTGGAAAGAAGAAAACACAACAACAAATGAAAAATATAGTCTTAGTAAAAACATGAATACCTGATTAGTGTAAGATAAGCTCTTGAGGATACGAAAGAAGGCTCCAAAAACGAAGCATAGGAAAAATTTTGGAGGGTGGTTGTAGTCACTACAACACTAGAGACATACTGGTAGAACTTAAACTCTCTATATGGATCTTATCTCATTCAAAACATGTATAAATATTCCAGAAGTATTGTTCAGTTCATTAATTCTCGAAATTTCTTCACTTAGCTTAAGTTAAATATATAGTCCCTACCATTCTCTTCTTCGATAGCACATATACCAAGCCAAGTCAGACCGAGTTGTTTCGATTGGGGATGAGGAGTATATAAATTCACAAGTAAAATAAAATGTCAGAGTCTTAGTTTTCATCTTTATTGTTGCTCCATTACCAGCAGGCCTGGATAGTACCCCAACAAAGTCAATTCAGGAACACAAACATTTCTCCGCTACAAGGGATCCTGGACAGTACCTTGGTAGAGTTGCTTGCTTCACCTCTCTGCGCAAGAATATTTTCTCTTATTTCTCCCTTTATTTCATTTTTCATTTTTATTTTTTCAAAGAATAATGCATAGGAACTTATTTAATTCATCGGGCCGAAAGAGGGATATTGACATATTAATATCTGAAAAGGTTGTCCCTCCAAAGAAGTATATTTATATACACCTTTGACATACTTGTTAAGGTTTTCCTCCACCCCTTACTTTACTTGACTTAGTTGACAAGGATTAATCAAAAAATAGAAGACCAATCAGAGTAGGCAATACTAGTTAAAAGTGAAAGCATCATGATTTCACTATGACTTTCTCTAAAAGGAACATATTTTCCATCTGAGTATCATCGTCTAAAAGAAATGAAAGATTCATGTAAAGGGAGGGAATAAATAAATAACCAAGCATTTATAGTAGTGCAACTTCCTCTTGGACTTCACCCTGCTTGTCTAAGAAGCAAAACATAGTCTCATGTGGAAGTTATCCTATGACTGAAAGAAAAAAAACAAAAGAAAAGTGTGGAGTGAAAAGTAAAAGAAATCAAATCAAAGAAACAAATAAGAAAAGAAAAAAACTACTCATACTCCTAACCTAATCAGAGCATAGGCCAGACTCACATGAAGTGATACTTCCAATGTAGCCATTGACACATTGGATGGCCTATGTATGTGAGGGAATGGATGTCAAGAAATATATACAAGCATAAAAATAAACAAAAATATAGGACAATGCAAAATAGAATGTTTGAAGTTTGGAAGTACATGAAGAAAAGTAAGAACAAAATGTGCATGGAAGACATTCTCTGGGTGCATTGTGGTGTTTGGAGACACTGTGACCTAAAGACATGTAGGAACAAACTTTTGAACTGCAGAAATGGGAAAACATAAAGAAAGAAGATAATTTTCATTTCGCAGCCATGCTCGCAAGATATGAATCCTCCAATCACTGACCGATAGGATCATGTGATAAATATGGAGGATATGAAAATTGTAAACTAGATTGATTTTCAATATGTGTGATAGAGTGATGAGGAGCTTGGAAAGATTCAACACATTTTTGATCATAAGTGGATGTGACATCAAGACTACGAGAACCTGACATAACCATCAACTCGGGATAAAGTGCCCCGACAACTTGGGGAAGTTCCAATTCACCAGAAGATGTATCATCGAAGACCGATGGCTTAGAAAGATCGATAGTGGAAAAATAAAAAATTTGATCAAATGAATCAATGAAAAGATCATGATTGCCTTGATCAGAAAGTTCAGGATTACAAACATAGGCATCCTCATGATCTGATGAATTGTAAAGAGCGATGATGGAGAATGAGAAATTTCACCCTCTATATTTTTAGAAAGATAATATGGGAGATTGGAAATATGAGGAAAAACATATTTGTCCTCTCTGCACTCAGATGAAAAACTGGCATTCCATGTGTTCTAAGAATGATCAGAAACTAATTCTTCACAATTTTTAATGGGATGGTAGGATCATGGAAGATTTAAGGATAATGAGGGAGAGGTGCGGAAGGAGAAGAATCATCCTTCATCATAGATTCCTATTCAGCTATGGGATCCCACACATAACTATGATAAATGATATCACAAGTTAGCTGCTCAAAACTAATTCCATCCACAACTTGATCTTCATGAACATCAAAAGAAGGATTCAAAACAAGTGAACAAAACAACTCACAATCTTGAGGATCAAAGGAACCAAAGGATGGAGGGCAAGGAGATAAAATTCATCGTAACCATCCGATTCACAATCCAAACCTACGCTAAAATTATAAGTATGTGGTGTGCGAGAAGATGGTGGTAGATCAACAGATGAATTCTCAAATTCTCCCATATCAACCTGCAAAACTAGAGTTGTTTGATGAGAAGGAGATATAGGGTCACTTAGAACAACAACCTCATTCGTCGTAGACTTAGAAGCTTTAATACCGAGGTATGTTGGGATATTTTCAAAATATTCAAGTTCATATGGTTTATTTGAAATGTGAAAAACATATAGGAATATTTCAACCAAGAAAGACCAATCAACATCATCTTCTAGAAATTCAAAGAAAAAATGAATAAAATGATCATGAAAATCTTGAACAGATTCATCAAGTGCTTTTCGTAAATTCAAAAGTTTCTTTCATAGAGTTTTATGATCATACATATCAATGGTATTGAACAACCCTGTGACAAGGTGTTTGAATAGTGTATCGATTCATTAGGAAATGTGTTACACCATTCTCATACAAGCCCTTTAAACGTGAGAATGAACAAACTAAATCCAACATCCTCATAGTGGATATTGTGCTTTGTGAAGAAATCAAGAAAATGGGTAGTGTGCTCAAATAAGGTTGTTTCACCCTCACCATTGAATTTCAAATTTGAAAATAATCAATAATTCTCGCTGACACTTTCAAATTTGTGTATCTAGAAAAACATGTTGTTATGATTTGGGGAGAATTCATTAAATGAGTGTAGAAATTCAAAACACTTCAAGGGCCCATCTTGTCATCTGGCCCTCCTTGTAGCGCCATAAACGTTGACAGTGTTGGACCAATCAACATTCAGGGCATCTCCACGATATGAAGTCCCAACTAGACCTCACACCATTTGGAGTAGGAGTCCCAACAATGGGTGGTAATTTTATGCCTTGACTACGAAAATGCACAGAGTGAATTACAGTAACTTTGGGTGAGAGCAAGTGTGTGACCTTGTGCAAAGTCAAGTGTGATGCATGAAGGTTCCAACAAATTAAGGGAAAAGGAAGTGTGCCCCTTGGAATCATGTAATAATGCATAGCTTGAAAGGAACACATGAGCATAATGACCTCACGAGCTAACATGCAGAATAGTCCACAAGTTAAGGTGATGAATTAATACAACAACACAGATTCAACAAGATTCATACAAATGCAAACAAATTAGTTCATAATAATAAGAGTAAGTTAAATAAAATACATTGTAAATACAACAAGAATAGTCCTACTATATTCACAACATATGCATGAAAGCGTGTCAGTTCTGAGTTTTATTATAAGTAAAATTTCCATTCATACATATACCATTGACATACCGCTAGCCCCAATAGTGGAACATTAAATTCATGAACACATTCTCCTCTAAAGAAGTATACTCTCTCTATGCTACAGAGAAGCTAATGCTCTCACAAAACTCCCAAGCTCTTCTTAAGCCTAAGCCTAGCTAAAGTATTGGCTCCCAAAATCCCCTTACATGAGTTATGAGGTTCTATATATAACAAGGGGGTGGATGATCCTTCAACTCCCCTTTGTGACCTTTGTTCTACCCTCATGACTCTTCAACTTCTTTCAAATGACTCATTACATTGCATCATGACTCTTCACATTCGAATATTGAGACATGGCATTTCACTTTACAAAATACTTACAAACAATATTACATTTTACATTAATACCCATATAAGACAAAATATGGTAGAGACAACTTGACATCCTAACAAGAAAAAATAATATCATGCTTGAGTTTGGGGAAAATCAAGCTCAACAACTTCCACTTGATGCTTCTCAATCGCATATTGGTGCCAAGCTTGGTACTATGTGATGATGTCTGCCTCGATGTGGACTCTAGCCTGTTACAGGGAAAAGTGTCTACACAGAACTCCTTATCCCACTAAGGTGTGATAGCTACCTTAGAAACAAAAAAAGTAAAGCTACTTTTGTTTTTCCTTTATGAAGTATAGATGAGAGAAGAACAAAGAAGACCAACCTCTGTCTTGCGCTAATCTCCTAGTTCGATTCCTCTCCCTCTTGATAGTCTTTCGCTACTTGTTCCCTTGCACGCCCAGCTTCACAGAGTACTTGTAAGATCAAAGTAGCATATCACTATACAAGAACATGTATCTATAATCATAAACAAACTAGGATCAGATGTAAATTGACCATACAAATGCATAAAACATAAATTACACAAGAGTATGGAGGAAAACTTGAATAGCTTTTATTGATAAACAAGAAAGAGCCAAGGGAGTTACAACCAGTGGTTCTGACCCAGCATCATCCTCTCAGCAAGGAAGCCCCTCTTCACCTCATACAAAGCTTAGATCACCCAACAATCTGATGTTGTCTCAAGAAACCAACAACAATTCCTTACAATATGCAAAATTCCAGCCTTTGGATCTCTGGGATGAGGGATCCATATATAGATATCTATAAGGAAGATGAGTCAGCTTGTGACTTGATTAGTGTCTTCCCTCTGATAGTCCTTGCTTCCACTTGGAGATTGATGATCTCTTACTCATCCTTGGTCGAATTCAGAGAGGCAAGTGTCACAGGAGAAGTTTCTGGAAGTTTCCATGCCTCTCCACCTCGCGGAATGACACTACCATTTGTCACTTCTAGATCATCGCACCCCATAGAAGGGATTTTTGAAATGCAACACACCCACACAATGTATTTAGGAGAGATGCAACACACTTTTCCTATGGAGCAGCTGAAATGATCATGTTTTGACCAGTTCTAAGCAGTTTTTCGTGGAGAACTTCTGGGAGAAGATGTAATCAGTTGACCTTGTTCCTTTAGGGGTTAGAACAACACTTTTAGGGACTTAGGAGCCCTTGGTTTATGGACATTTCATGCTTGGGGTTGTAGTGCCCAAAAATGTCTATAATAGTTGCCCCCTAAAGCAATAGGTCGTTAATCTTTTGATGTCGAGTGAAATGCTTTATTATGAGGATCCGAAGTTCTTTCAAACTGGGAGGAGACCTGTAATAAGATACAATACAATACATTATCTTCATAATATTTTCATGATCTAGCTGAGGCGGGCATTTCCATGCTCAAATTTATAAATTCATTTTCATGTACAAAGGATAGACAATCGTCTGAGTGTAGACTGATGATTCTTGTAGAGTCATCATCCCTTTGATTGGATGATTATCTATGCAGCAATGATGTACATTTGATGTCTTTATTTCCCCGAATATATATCACAGCCCGGATGGATGAAACTAGATCCGGGGTCTTCAATCTCGTTCGATCTTCACTCGAAGTACAAGTCTATCCATGTGAGAGATGTTCTAGAGTCGAACACGGAAAGACATCGCCTGATTACCAGCCAATGATGTAAGCTGTTAACAGGCGCGAGAGGAATCACCGATAATGAAAATGACCCTCAAGGTACTACAGTACAATTCACGTGGTGTGAATAAAGGACTTGGCATCGAACACCACGCAAAATCTTTCGGTCGAAGGCCATTGATGTAAACCTGTCGCCGGAAGTGAGAAACTTGCCATTGAGGCATGCAAGATTCAAAGTACTGAACGGGGTATTCCTAGATTGACTTCTTGGATAATGAGCTGATGTCGACACGAAGTGATCCATCACAGGAGGGCCTTAATGAATCCCACATCGATGACACGGAACGGAGCAAATGATTTTAATGGAGGTGAAAACGATCTGATGACATACAGTTCAGGGTGGCGGTCCTGAAAGAATGGAGTGTAAATGTATTGTAGCGGGTGAGACACAGGTGAATTCTCTGAATGACTTCTCTTGAACATATCGGCGACACTGACATGATGGATTGGTAGCATTACCCCAAATGTGGATGGTGTGATGCGACCATGGTGATGTGACCCGTGAATGAAACAACCCAATCCGACTTGGATGCGGAGTGAAAGTGTCATGTTCAAGAGCGACTTGCTATCAACAAAGTTTCTTCAAGTTTTCTTCCCAATTTTCTCGAGTCATTGCTGACCAGTACCCCTTTATTTTTGTCAAGCTTGAGGAGGATAACATATGCTTGTTCTATAATTTTCCCTTCGGGCAAACCCATCACTATGTTTTAATGAGCCTAGCGATAGTGAAACTCGTTCTTGTCTGCTATTGACAAGTTTGTCGCTATTAAGTTTTAACGAGTTTAATGAAAAAGATAACTCAGTCCTTTACAATTTTAGAGAGTCTGAAAAGGAATGTAAAGGAAACTCCAAAATTCATTTTTCATCATCTAATCCCTTAAGTCCGAAAAAGTATAAAACAATACAGAAGGGATGAATTTTCGATACTTTTAACGAGCCGAACAAAACAAGCGCTCGATCTTTTTGTGTAATAATCCCTTAGGTCCAAAAAGATTAAAATTTAGAGGAGGGATAGCACTTCCGGTCCCTTTAACGAGCTGGAGAGGCCAATGGCTCGGCAATCTTTTCATATTTTACGAGTTAGTTAAAAAGAGCTTAAAGGAGACTCGTCTTTTGAGGAACGAGTGATAAAATTGGGTAGTAGCTGATTCCATGTAAGGTTTGGAATGTTCCAATCATGGCAGTGTTACAAGGATGGCTAGTGAGATCACTCTTCGCAGCTGTTCCTCAAAAGGGGTAAAAAAACAAATGGAGGTGAATGATCAGCCAATACAAAGTGGAGGTGATGATGAGAACACGACCAAGTCTTTTAAAGGCTGAAGTACTACATTCACGATGGTTATTTACCCGGAAATAGTTCATTTTTTAAAGAGCTTAAACGCGGGGGGAAACATTTGCTCATGGCTTATGTTTATTTTTTAACGAGCTTGAACTATGCGCTAAAACTGCTCGATTAATCCAGTCGTATAATAAGAATGCCCCATTTAAAAACGACAATTTTTAGAGTTTTGCCCCACATCCTTTCTTTATGCAAGTTAGGAAACGACCAATCCAAAAAACAGATAAATGATCGCTCTTTGCTTGTATGCCAAAATGCTTGCATGCCCCCAGGTATAAAATAAAGTTTCAAGGTTATCTTTTGTTTTTACCAACAAAACATTTTTTTTATTAGGAAAGGTAATCCTCTTTCAGGTTACCAAAGATTGTTCTATTCACAGTGCAAACAAAACATTTCTTCACTGATGTCTATCGAAGTAGACAAAGGTGAGCGGTGCAGACGCCTCCACTCACATAACTTTGACAAGAGAATCTTGTTCCAGAATAACTCCCTCTTCCAATCACTGACGGGAGTACAGACCAGTCATATATATCTCACGGAAACCTATCCTATACCCGAAGTTTTCCTGCCGAAGTAGACCAGGGTGCATGCCCCCTGGGTTTCAGTCGTGTCCCCCGAATCACTCGCGCTCATTAGGCGGACGAACTGGAGATTGATGAGACATTCCTTGTGTGAAAAGACCATTCAGGGATGGCATATTACTATTTGCTCTGTGTGATCTGGGAAATGAAAGTTGGTCTACGAGCTTGACCACTCTTCCTTTGTGCAGAAAACACATTACTCTAAAAAGTGAGGAGACAATCACTCCCATGCAATAAATATAGTCTCGTCCAAGGAGTAGATTATAATCCAGGGGTCCTTGAACTACCATTACGTTCATTTGAATGGTTTTCCCTCTCAATGTTATGGGCACATTGGGAAGGATCCCTAACGGTCGACTGGTTACTTTGTCAAAGCTTGTTAGATTTCTCATCTTAGGCAAAAGCAATGGCGAACCAAGCGCTTTCCAAGCAGTCGAGGAAAGGATACTCATAGAAGCCCCTTCATCTATGATGGTACCAGCCATAACCATTCTATATACTTGAGAAATAATTCGAAATGGTACACTAGCTGGTAAACAGGGTCTGCCTAGTTGATTCCAGTCAAAGGAAACAACTAGGTTGCTTGGAGGTGGGACCGAATAGACGGCCGGGTAGGACTCTGACGAACTTCCTTCCTGCAGTAAAGGAATGGGTAACTTGCCCCCATGTTCATCGGAGTCTGTGCTTACGAAAAGAATTTGGACGGTGTCATCCTTATTCTCTTCTGTGACTGTATCATCTGAAGATGGAACCTCTGAAGGCAAGATCGGGTCAACTGCCACCTCGACCTTTTGACTTTCATCCGGTATGGGTTCAGATGGTTTGTCTTCAATGATAGACGCTTTGGCCGACCACCTGGGTGGTCAGCTGGCTTTTCAACTAGTGACGGACTTGGCAAGAGTTTTTTATATCCAGGAGGAAGTCGTAACGGTGAAACCGGACGATCGTCCAAAACTCTTTTAGTCTCGTCTAAGAAGGGACAATGGTGGATGACATGGTCGCCTTCGCACAATTTATAAGGAAATCTATATTTTCCTTTTTGTCCTGGGGCTTCACTTTCACTAGTCGACAGTGTGTTTTCAACATGATCATCAGAGGTTGATGACACCAGGTTGTGCAAACAAGGAGACCAGTCCCTTAAGATCCGAGGGATGCAGGGACAATCTCGATGATAGTGTCTCCTTTGCAAATGACACATGGCGATTTAGACCTGGTTGGTGTAGTGTGTGGATTTTCGCTAGACGACGCTTGGTTGCCCCCTTTTGCTTTTGGCTCCTTCTTCTTCTTCTCTTTCTTCTTCTTTTCCTTCTTCTTCTCAGGTACTTGATTTTTGGATTTACCAACCCCATCAAGCGAAGAAGAAGGAGGAGAGGAAGAATTGGAGGAAGTAGAAGGTTGGTGGGTAACTCTGGATTCGTCTAGTTGCTGGCTCGATTATTCAGGAATTGCGGTGTTCTGAATGACAGAGGTTGAGAAGAGCCATACGGGCAAGCTGATTGTCAATCCTGGAAGTGACAATGTGGCCATATGGGGCGCACCAACATCTCCCCAAGAGGAGAAGGGACTAGGATTTCCTCCAAGGGGAATTCCTTGGTTGGTGGATTCCATTTTCTCAACCTAAGATCAACGTAGGAAAGGGTGATGATTATTCCGTTTAAAATAAATTTTATAAGCTTTGACACAACTTGTTTTTTCAATTTTTAAGAGTCGAGAAAAAACAAAAGATGACTCTAGTCTCCTTTGATTTTTAATGAGCCTGAAGTGACAAGTGCTCAGATGGACCTTTTTCGTTAAGGAGTCTGAAAAGGAACGAAAGGGACTGCTCTGGAAATCTAGGTAGAGGGATTACCAAACCAATCGCAAAACTACAGAATACTTTTTACGGTACGACAGTCAATCTTCCCGAATGTTGTGTTCAGTGCATTGTGATCGATAGGGCGACAGACACGGCTTCCTATGGATAAAGGATTAAGCCTATTGTGGTCTCCCAAAATATACTCGACGGTATGTGGGAGCACAAGTCCGTACTGGCACTCATCATCTCAAAGTGGAGGAATCACCCGACCATCAGTGAGAACAACAGTTACCAAGCTTTACGACGCCGTAATACGTCTCTAGCCTAGACTTCTAAATGTTGTGCGTTAGGTTCTAAAGCATTGTTAGAATCATTGAATTTATTTTATAGTTGATCTTGTTTTGAAGTTTGCCTTTTAGGTTCACCATGAGATGTAGATGTATAATTCCTAAAATGCAATCTAAGAGGATAAAAAGCCTTTTATCTTCTTTGTGTAATGAAAATCCTAGCTACTAAGGAAAGAGAGACAGTATTCTTTCACAAAGAGCAAAGAGCACACTCTATATGCGCTTTCCTAAATCAAACCAATCAAACAGTCTAAATACAAATGCACATGCATGTATTTGTTTTTGGCTTTCTTAGTATGTGAATGGAAAAAGAAAGCTAATGCATAAATCTGAATTACTTTTCAAGCGACAATTACCAACAAGTTTCTTTTCGAAATAAAAAATGGAGACAATCACAACACTTTACGATTTAGAAATGAATACTTGCTTTCGACACTAGAAAAATTACAAATTCAGACCGAATACAATAGTAATAGGATAATCGACTATCTACAACAACCAAACTCTTTCCTATGGCTGAAAACGACACTTGCGATGCTTTCAAATCAAAGGACAATAGTACGATTACGTTACTTTTGCAAAGGAGAACTGAAAATGACTCAACAAATACACAAAAACATTTACAGTTCTTTTGTACAAAGGATGCGGAGTAACAACAAGGAAAAGGGGTTTCAAACAGAGATATACTGATCATAGGCAGCAAAATTCATGAATAGAACTGGAAAGAATGAATCACAGAAACCAAAACTGAACAATGGCTAGTCTGATCAGCGCACTTGTAACACAGGGAATTTGAAATGCAGCGCACCTACTACACTCGGGAAGTGCGCTAAATTTCAGATTCACAGAACAGTACTTGCGCTGGGCTAGAGACGAGACTTTGCTTGGGTTTCGGGTCACATTTTGTAGTTCAGTTCATGGGTTTTGGCCGAGCAAATGGTAATTAGTAATGCAACAATCAGGGGTAGATCTAAAGAGGATATAAGAGCTACCACAAGGGGCAATCAGAATGTTTGTAAATCAGTCGTTTAATTTATAAACAAATCCAGGAGATTGACTGGAGTGGCATTTATCTACTTTGCATTTGCATAGCAAATGCAGTTCAAAAGCTACCTAGCTCGACTTTAGGCTCCGTCTGTAAGTTTATAAAATAGACAACAAGGAAGATAAACAAACAAAATAATTCGTCCCAAGCGGAGCCACCATTTTGTTACAGGGAAAAGTGTCTACACAGAACTGCTTATCCCACTAAGGTGTGATAGCTACCTTAGAAACAAACAAAGTAAATCTACTTTCGTTTTTCCTTTATGAAGTATAGATGAGAGAAGAACAAAGAAGACCAACCTCTGTCTTACGCTAATCTCCTAGTTCGATTCCTCTCCCTCTTGATAGTCTTTCGCTACTTGTTCCCTTGCACGCCCAACTTCACAGAGTACCTGTAAGATCACAGTAGCATAGCACTATACAAGAACATGGATCTATAATCATAAACAATCTAGGATTAGATGTAAATTGACCATACAAATGCATAAAACATAAATTACACAAGAGTATGGAGGAAAACTTGAATAGCTTTTATTGATAAACAAGAAAGAGCCAAGGGAGTTACAACCAGTGGTTCTGACCCAGCATCATCCTCTTAGCAAGGAAGCCCCTCTTCACCTCATACAAAGCTTAGATCACCCAACAATCTGATGTTGTCTCAAGAAACCAACAACAATTCCTTACAATATGCAAAATTCCAGCCTTTGGATCTCTGGGATGAGGGATCCATATATAGATATCTGTAAGGGAGATGAGTCAGCTTGTGACTTGATTAGTGTCTTCCCTCTGATAGTTCTTGCTTCCACTTGGAGATTGATGATCTCTTACTCATCCTTGGTCGAATTCAGAGAGGCAAGTGTCACAGGAGAATTTTCTGGAAGTTTCCATGCCTCTCCACCTCGTGGAATGACACTGCCATTTGTCACTTCTCGCTCATCGCACCCCATAGAAGGGCTTTTTGAAATGCAGCACACCCACACAGTGTATTTAGGTGAGATGCAACGCACTTTGCCTATGGAGCAGCTGAAATGATCCTGTTTTGACTAGTTCTGAGCAGTTTTTCATGGAGAACTTCTGGGAGAAGCTGTAATCAGTTGACCTTGTTCCTTTAGGGCTTAGAAAAACACTTTTAGGGACTTAGGAGCCCTTGGTTTATGGACATTTCATGCTTGGGGTTGTAGTGCCCAAAAATGTCTATAACATAGCCTCCATGGAATCTGGGTACAATGACTTGGAACCAGTTTCAACTTCCCTCTGAAGCATGATAAACATTGTTCTAATTTGGACAAGACTATTGATGTAGTTCTGCAAGTTATGTCTGTTCAACTCTAAATATTCCTTGGTGGCAATCTATCTCAGCTGGTCCAAGTACTCTTTCATCTCCTGATGAACCTGGTTCTTGGGTTTGGCTTTGGTGAGTGAGCCAACTGATGGGATCTTATGTGTTTTCACCGAGACATCCAAACTACTAAATAACCATACATATGATTCCTGAATGCTACCAATAAATGAGGTCATATGCTTGTTGTTCTGAATCAACATCGAAACTCTCTCTCTCTCCAGCTTTGCCTGTGGCTTCATTTTCTTCCCTAAGTCAGTGGTTCCCCTTGGTATCACATTGTCCATTCTTGCACATAGGTAATTGGAAGCTTGCACATTCTTAAGAGTTTTAGCAAAATATTTTCTCTAATTTTGTAGGCCATGAAAATGGATAACTTATTTATGTATGGTCACAAGCTCCTTGTAGAGGTTCCAGACAATTTCCCCAAGTGTTGATACTTTAGCAAGTATCGCTACTCTCCTCTCCTCCAAGTCGACCTATGTGGAAATTGTGTTATGTGTTGTTGCACGGAGTTGTTCTGCCTCTTACTTGGCAACATGTAAGTTTTGTGCCAATTTCTCATTCTTGACCATCAAATACTAAATGCTTGATTTTGTTGCACCTGCAAAGGCCAAGTTGGATTTGGAAATGGTATTTTTATTCTTCCTGGTGTCTGCCACTATCACCCTTTCTCTAACAAATGTAGGTGATGCATGATCATTAGGAAAATTCTTTCTCTGTTATTGTATAATATTATTTTGGAACTCATCAAATGACATATTTTACACATCCATTACCAAATCATCATCAAGAGGAAAAAAATCCCCATCCTTGCTCGGGGCTGGCTCTGCTGATGGATGTGGTGACCTATGGTGCACTCGAAATGAGATCAACATCACCATTTTGTGGCTCCTATTCCATCTCTATGTTTGTAACTTCAATAAATTTCTCAATCTACTAATCATCCTGATCCTGCATCTATTCACCTTCCTCCTTAGTTGCTAGTTATTTTTGTTCCTACTCTTCAACCTGTATGGGTGCTATTTCTCTTTCTATTTTTCCTTGTCTTTCTTCTTCTTCCTGCTTCTCTTTCTCTTCTTATTCTTTTGTCATCTGGTCCTATTCTTCCTTTATCTTATGCTCTGCTTCCTACAACCTCTACTTTTCTCTCTTCCTCTGCTCTACTATCTCTATCCTCTGCTTCCTCTTCTCTTTAGCTGCTAAAGATTATTTAATAAGAATATGATTTTCTTTCATCTTGTAGCTTTGTTCCTAACCCACAAAATTTTGGCAACATTTATCTTCGCGTTATCCTGCATGGGATTGCTTCCTTATCCTACTATATATTTTGGATTTTCTGCCCTCTGCAGAGTGGTCTGTGAATTCCTTGCTAGACTAAACAATTCATGGAGTTTAGAGTCATTGTAGAAATTCATCCATGGATCCTCCTCTATCCAATGAAAAGCCTCGTTGATCCACTAAAAGTGAATTATTGCATAGTGGTATTTTTAAATACTACGAGGATCATACAGATTAAAGTATCGAGTATTGAATGCAAACTTCACTATCTCCTTTCCCTTGGTATCTGCAAATTCAAGTTCTTAATCTCATATAATCCATTTTGCAAAGGAAGAGTGGGCCATGGTGTTTTCTTCTTCATATGCAAAGTTGTTGAAAATCCTGTGGCGAGATGATATGACACTTCTTGCATGATAGGCTTGTCAGTGGCATACCTATGTAAAACATGCGGTGAATTCCCTCCTCCGAACACCCTAAGGAAGGTGCCACCTGATGAGGAATACCAATGTGTAGTATCTATTATTGCCTCCATTTCTCCTTGTGACATGAAAGGTGGTTCTTCTTCAAATATGAGCATGTAGAGCGGGATGATGAAATGGTCAGTTATTTGTTCCATTACTCCTTGATGACTACAATTTGATAATAACTTGCAATAGATATACACGATAGTTTCTCATGGTGTCCATGTCTAGTTCATGCCAAGAAACTGATGTTGTGACCAGATTGCATGCAGTAAATATGCAGACATATAAAACCTTGCTTACTCACCGTTGGGAGGACTCTGGGCCTGTGTTACATGGCCTCTCAGCTATTGAGGCAACACATTTTACCAGTTGAATAACTTCCCCTCATTCACAACCTGGTTTAATAAGACTGCCCATGCTTTAGCGAAAGCTCTCCATGTTTTTCTGACCATGGATATGGTAAGCTAAGATAACCAAGAATTGGTAGGAATTATTGGGGGATTTTGTCTTATATGAATGGGTGGATGTCTGTTGAAAATTCAATGTCTCTTTCACCCAACATTTGACAAAATATCTTGTATTCACATAGCTATTGGTGGCATAGAAAAATGAGTCCATGAGCTTCACTAGCTCAGGAAAGTGATACATGCATTGGTAATATTCTTCCAGAAAGGTAGCAAGCTTCTATCCGTTGGCACTTCTCAATGTCATGTTATTCTCATCAATGTATAAAAAAATCCAGTTGATGACATCTGCACATGGGAAGGATGGATATCTACATGCAACCTTGTGTAGTCTTGACTGTCGAATACTAAGATAAACCTAGCGGTCCTCTAGATTTTCCTCAAGGATCTTTTCTAAAAGAGCTTCATTAACTTGGTGCCATGTTAGTGTTGACCCATTTTCTATAAACAATTAAGTGCCTTCATACACTTTCAAGTCTACTGGTATTTTTTATACAACTTCCCAGTACTACTTTCATTGGTCTCTTTTTAAGCATCTCCCTTTGGTGCCATGGTAACAATGACTGTTGGAGGGAGTGCTTCACAAGTGTGGTACCTGTGGGTGATCCGAATGGAAAATGACATCAACCCATGGTATTCATCCACCCATGGAATTTACACATGGTATTATAAGTGGCATCCAATCATGCTATTTATCCACCCATGGTACTCATTCACCCATGCTATTTTCCCGTGGTATTGTGACATGCACCCATGGTATTCATTCATCCATGGAATTGACCCATGGTATTGTAACATCCACCCATGATATTCATTCACCCATGGAATTAACCCATGGTATTCTGACATCCACCCATGGTATTCATTCACCCATGGAATTGACTTGTGGTATTGTGACATCCACCGATGGTATTCATTCACCCATGGAATTGACCCGTGGTATTGTAACTGAAAAATACTATAAGTAACAAGTCACATTTGTAAAAGGAAAAATTGTCGACCACAATGTAGTCCTTACAGGTATTATCTGTTTTAATTAAAAAATTCTTTGTGGTTTTGCTTATTGGGCATTCTACTTTTTTTCTTTTGGCAATTTTTCAGATCTTGGGTGCCTCCCCCCCCAGATCCATTTCAATGTTTTAGATCTTGGGGGCCTCCCCCTAAGATCCGAATTAGTGGGACAAAAAAGACATTCATGGCAAGAAAACATTAGCTTTTGCAAATCTACCTTCAAATCATGATCAAGAAACAAATTGAGAAACTAATAAGAGGGATTGTGTAGTTTTCATCAACAAGCAACGAAGACTGGTTATGGGAACTATGCATTTCACAGTCCCAACAGCTAATGGTGTAGCCTGAGGCTTGAGACTGCACAATGCGTAGTTTAGTCTAAGCAGAGACTAGGAGAGACTGCACATTGCGCAGTCTCAGCGGCCAAGGTGACAAGTTGAGACCTGGAAATGCACAATATGCAGTTGGGCCAGCCTATATAACACACTACATAATTCCAGAGGTCAATATCTCAACTTGAGCCTTAGGATTGCGCAGTGCCCATCTAGGCAAGGAAAAATGTGGCCAAGGAAAGTGCAGACCTGCCCAGTGGAAGTGTGGAAAATGAGCGGAACTAAGTGATGATGTGAGCTTGGGTGCATATATGACTAAGTATGAATGAATCAATGTGGATCAAGTGCATAAAATAAACAAATATGAGGAAAATCAAGTCTGTGAGGAGAGTCACCGTAATGGCGACCATCGGTGGAAAAATAGGAAAATCGATGCGACACTTTTGAATGTGAAAACTTAGAGAAACACTTATACAAGATAAAATAAGTTTAAATTCCAACAACTATGAAGAGTAATAAGTAAAAAACACTCACACAGGTTAAACCACACAATGCAATAGAAAAATCGGCAAAAGATGATAAAAGTGAAACTCACTCGAAAAAACGACAATGACCATATCGAAGGTCCCTTGATCTCCTTAGGAGTTCTAGAGCTCCAAGGTCAAATTTATAAATAATCTCTAGAGGCATTGATTAAATATATTTGAGTGAATTAGGGTTTATGACGTGCATGCCTAAAATAAAGGAAAAATGACACTTGGAAGAAGTTTCTAAAAATAGCGAGTGTGCCTCCTTCAGGATACTAATAATGGATCCCTATTTTTTAGGGATGCTTTTTTTTATATATTTTTTTTTCTTTTTTTCTTTTTTTCTTTTCTAGGGAAAATTTCCATGCACACTATTAGGAAAGAATGTGTAACTCTGGGGAACTAGGAAACTTTCTAGCTTAGTGAGCTACACAGGTTTTGAGCTCAATGAAGGATTGTGCAGTTTTTGGGCTCAGTGCTAGGCTTCCTTTCATGACTATGCAGTTTCTAAGCTCAAGGATGAATACCAATCTGAACTACGCAATTCCTATTATCAAGGTTGCTTTCCCTCAAGGATTGCATAGTTTTTAGAGGCAAGCCCATTACGACTGTGTGACCAAGTCGGGAGGTTAGCTTGTGAGTTAGAAATATCAGTTAAGATTGGAAACAAGAAAACACAAGAGCAATTGAAAAATATAAGTCTCAGTCAAAACATGAATAACTAAATTAGTGCAAGGTAAGCTCGTGTGGATAGGAAGGAAGGCTCTAAAATCATAAGCATAGGAAAACTTTTGGTGGGTGGTTGTAGCCGCTACAACAAAACGACTTCACCATCTTGAATCTTATTGGTTATTTTAAGGTTCATATTTTTAGTTCATTCTTTGTTTTGAGGCCCATTTTTACCTTAAAATTCCCATAATGACATATTGTTGGTTATATTATCATCTTGATTCATAGGTATCATTTTTAGCCACTTTTAGACCCCACTCCTTGATGGGGCCATAATGGGGCTTGCCCACTCTCTATTTTCGCTAGGGGGTTGAAGGGAGTGATGGAAATTTTTCAAAACCCCTCTAGCAAGGGTTTGGGGGTAGTTCTCATTAAGGATTTTTTTTTTTTAAATTTTCCTTGTAAAATATTGTAATTTTGTAGTCAATCTTGACCATTCATCATTAAGTCACAAATATGATGGTAGATGTTATATTAATGTTTTTTAACTTGATGAAAACATTATTTTTTATGAGGGAATTTATTACATTTAGGTAATTAATGAGACATAATTGTAATTGAGAAAGATGAGATTCTGAGATAGAGAAGATGAGGTGGTCATGAATGTGATACAATTTGCAATCCCTTAATTTTGCTAGAAAATATAAAAGGAAGGATTCAATATTTCTCTATGGATGTATCTCAATTTGAGTGAATCATGTATATTGGTGTCTCTTTCCGTTGTTTGATTCAATGTTCTTTTTCCACATTCACTTTTATTATAATGCTTTGTGGTTTTATTCCTAGCACATATACATATCCATTTACATGAAAAGTAATGAATGGGGATGTGACTATTAGATGGTGCATTAATTATAAAGAAAGAATACCCTCATTGTCTCAGTATTGGACTCTAAAAGCATTCAATTTTTTAGTGGGTCAATGGTTATTAACAGATAATATATAACATAGAAAAAAAACATAATCTTTTTTTTTTGGAATTTCAAGATTATAGACCAAGTGAATTTGTATACCACTATATGAACTTAGTTATTAGTAAAAATATCCAAGTAAAAACAATGCCAAAAAAATATCATGAATGATATGAGATTTCTTTCCTTACTTTGAGTATGAGAATTTAATGGAGACCATTAGTATTGTAAATAATTCGGACGGTTTACATGATTAACCATAGATGGCTAGATAGAATTGTAGATTGTTTTTTATTTTATATTTTATTTCAATGTATGTGGTTTTTTTTGTTAATTTTAAAAATAATCTATAAATTACTCATCATTTTTCTTAATAAATTATCCTAATGTTATTCTCCTTTCCTATGCATGGGTTATCTAAATAATAATAGGCACATGATGGCTCCTCAATAAAAAAAAATGTTTTTCAACATCGCCATATTATCTTTCTAAAAGATAGGCTTTGGATTGTATTTATAAGTATGAAACATAAGCTAATGGTGGTTTTCTATTTCACATAAAAATATATCTTACCATGTACCCCTTTGCAAGCATTGCAAAGGGCTCTAAGTGCATGTAACTAATTTGCAAATTTATAATTTATTCTAATTTAAAGAATAGATAGGTGTACATTTTTTTCAATGAGGATGATACAACATTTCACCCATGTAGTATGGACTTGGCATAAGTTCCCACACAATGAAGAGTAATTTTATTGTCACTAAATTTACAAATTTCCATTTTTTCTTTCCATCCAATTGTTATACTTACATGTTCATAACAACCACCATTAATATAATTATGTAGAACAAATTTAATGATGCAGTCAAATCCAGCTTGACTCATTTCTATCCCATTTCAAGTATCATGTTTGTTTTGAATCTAAAGAGGTCATTTTAAATTTATTTTAAATTTTTAAAACCCAAATATATCATAAAATGAAGGGTTCCCATACTAATAATTTCATATTTCATCAAAATTAGGAATTGTTTGTGAAAATTCCAATCTTAGACCCTTTCTCGTATTAGTAGGTGACCTCCATATGAGATAGATTTTGAATATGACCTCCATATCATATAGATTTTGAATAGGATATAATATCCACCCTTAGAAATGTTTCTGAAAACCATTGGTTTTATATTTTTGTGCTCTTCATGATGTTTCCAACAAGAACTATCATTTTCTTGATTTTGAGTTAGTATGTGCAAGTTATGACCTATACAAGTTGTACATTTTGTCAAGGGAATGATTAAAAAGTATCATTATTTAGAAATAGAAATAAATAAATTTTGTTAAATAAATTTGTTCAATATATTTTTAGAGACATGTTTTTTTACCTCCTTTCAAACCTAGATAGATGAAGTGATCCATAATTATTTTAAGAGAGAGACCATTGAAGTCTCAACCTAGAATGATTAGTGCAATTCCTGGAACAATTCCAAATCTAGCAAGGAGTTGTTAGTCTTTTTCTAGAGGAAGTGTCCCTAATGTTTTGAAAAGGGAGACCGTCAACCTAGAAAAGGAAGGTCTCAACCTGTGGTGGTTTAAGGAAGGCCACCAACCAAAGACATGCTCAAGGCTTCTCTATTTCTAGCTACAATTCTGAATTTGGGTATCGTTGACTCTAATTGTACGCTCATAAAACATGTTTCAGGTTGTGGCCCAACCACACTTGATGTATATTTGAAGCTTGTAGATGATAATAAATTACCCCCATATCATATAAAAGGTGAGAAGATGAAGAAAACTCAACTGCAAGGCTTTTCAATACTTGAGAACAAATTCTATGATATTATCAAAACATATTCTTGGTTGTTGAAGCCCATTTCCAAGAAGCGATCCATCCAAGGTGAATCTACATTCTTGCAGGAGGTTTGCTTCTAAAGCATCTACTTGAATGATGAGTGTTTTTACCACAATGCTCACATGGATGAAGATCAAAACAATTATCTTTCACATTACCATCTTGATTACAATGTTGGCATCTGACAATCTATTGTGGTTGTGGACAAGGAGTAGGTGAAAAAGAGTTTTCAAGAAGGAATCCAACACTCTAAAATTTGATGTGCTTTGAATAATATGGAGTATGAAAAGACAACTCTTTTTCATATCTGAGACCTATTTTGTGCTTACTATTAACAAGCTCTTCCCAAGATCTAATGATTGGCTTGGGAAGTGGACCTTGAACTTCTGCATCCTTATGTAAAACTGCTCCTAAATTTGGCACTTCATGGGGATCCACCTCAACTTTACTAACTTGATAACTTGCTAGTTATTGATGGGTGTTGGTTTCAACCTCTAGAAGGGGATTTTCTGAACAAAAACAAGTTTAGAGTGATGTATTTTCTATTGTAATTCATCTTGTTGTAGTTGTGACTCTAATTGCAAAAAAGTCATTTTGTCTTATGAATTTTGCAGATAGGTTTAAATGTTTGTGAGAGAGAATTTTTTGACTTTTACTATATCATGAACAATACAATGTATTAGAGTTTCTAGGAACTCTAATGCTTCACCAAGTTTTTCCATTTTTTCAGCAAAAATAAAGGTTCAACAAATGAAAAGTATCAAATTTTATAGAAAATACATCAAACACCACTCTCAATCTAACTTGTCTATATATCAATAATTTTTCATTGACAATGTCATAATATTTTATGAATAGACTTCTAATCTTTAGAAAATATGGCTGAAGAAAATGAGCAGACAATAAATGTGAAGTCTAACATCCATATCCTTTTGTGAATAAATCCAAAATATCAATGACCAAC
Source organism: Pinus tabuliformis (assembly GCA_031772625.1). Lineage (NCBI taxonomy): Eukaryota > Viridiplantae > Streptophyta > Pinopsida > Pinales > Pinaceae > Pinus > Pinus tabuliformis. Next base: position 1,001,267,123 of record CM062819.1, read on the forward strand.
TTTGTATCCTTCCTTGTAACCATAGATGCCTAGAAGTATTCAAACATTGGCATTTGTTGCATTAAAAAACCAAAATCAACATGTGGTAAATCTAGTCTCAATTCTACATCTAGAATAAATTCACTAGTTCATACAGGATCCTTGAAAGTGCAACCTAGTCACAAAAACCTAAATATGTAGACTTGTGTGGTTGTCATTTCGTAATACCATAAGAAAGAATGACAAATGATCTTTAATTTTATGGAAACTAATTTAAATACAAACCTCCAAAAGACATTTCATCCTAAATAATTTGTTTAAGACCAACACATCTGTTATCGGGAAATTTTATCTCGTAGGTATAAGACGACATGAATCTTGTTGTAATCATTTTTCCAAAAAGCCATCAACTATGAATAGCATGTTGTGCATAAATTGTAGATGTTTCACTATCACTATGTAGTTATACATACCCATGGGAGACCAAATGATTCAAAAAAATCCCTATCCTAAGACCATACACTTGATTTCCAAGCCCCATATGATGTTTTCACAGATTTTGGGATCTTGTTGTGAGGGTCTTCAAATTGAACTTACTTGTTCTCCCATCCCTGAGATTCCCTAAAGGCTCGTTTAAAGACAACTAGAAGGATTGCAGTAGGTAGTGGATGAATTCCCTCTATTGTAGATGGTGCCAACGAAACGAGTTTTCGCAAGGGTGAAACTCAGGATATACAGAGAAATAAATTGGTGTACTATTGTTATCAGGTGTGGCCCTCTTGCATTTCATGAATGGAGATCAACTATCGATAGATTCAGTAGTGTTGTCGAATATGAGGGGAGTGAAAAATCAATTCAATCAATGCCTTCCCATTGTACAAAGAGTGTTAGAGCATTCACAGAGATACTAGTGTTGGGAAGTGTTAGGGTTCTAGTCTTATAGGTAATAGTTCTAATGAGTTAGAACACAACATAGCATTAGGAAGACAGGGAGCTGCATAAAAGGGACTGTTAAAGGAACATGAGCACTGCCTAGACCCAATGAGCCTTCCAAAGCCAATGCACAATATTTTTTTCCTATTTTGAAGGAATAAAATTCAATCCCTTACACACGAATGAGAATGAAAACTCAAAATAATACTTGAAAAGAATGAAGACATATAAATGTCGTGTCAACATTGACAAGCTGATCAAATAATGTTTTTGAGCAGATTATTATAGAGAAACACCTGAGTGAGGTGTCTGAGAAGATTTTGAATGGCAGCATAGAAATGGCCACAAAAAAAGTGGCTCAAATTAAATTAGGTCTAGAATACACCACTCTAATACCATGCTAAGAAACCAAAAATAATGGACAACAAAAGTAAGATAGTCATTGAATACATTATTATTCACAAAAATGCACATATAAATACATTTTTCATGATAGTTGGATTCATCTTCCAATGTTTCTTGGAATCCATTGATTGTTCACATTCTATACCCAAAACTGTCCGTGGATTAGGTGTCCAACATTGAACAACACAATATTTCCCTTATTTAATCTCAATTTGGCATAATTTTCAATGCAATGCCAAAGTGACCATTCATTACTCCTATTTTTCGTAATAGTTCTACAGTCAATGAAAACAATTAAGTTTACTTAGTGAAACATAAAACTATTGTAAATTCATAAATATATATATTTTTTTTACTTAGTGCTTGAGTTTCTCTTTTATCTCTTTTGAAATTGAGAAATGAAATTTTCAATTAACATTATGTTCATTAACACATATATGCATAAAATTGTCTTTGTTCAAAAAGTAAGAATGGTGGTGTATGCAAAGTAAAAAATTTGAAATGACACGGTGATTTAGACTTATTTTGCAATATTGATTCAAGTATGAAATTGGTTTACTAATTTAATGTTTTATTCTATGTTCAATGATTGTATTTAGATTTTGTTTGGTCATAATCATAGTTAGAGGAAAACCTAGTGTTGATTATTGGCACAAAATAATGGGCCAATGACTAAGTGCACTATAATTGATGTGATTAGAAGAAACAAAAGTATTCTTAAGGATTATCACAAAGTGTACCTGTTGGAGATGCATCGCCAAGTTTCATTAGTGAAATACTCCTCATTAAGTTCGATGTATATATTTACAAAAGTAATGTGGGATTTATATTAGGGTTGAGAAAACGTTTCTAAGTGATTATTGGAAATTATACATTAATCTTTGGTCATGTATAGAAAAGTTTGAAAATAGGAAATTATGTTACAGATCCATGAATTCAAAGCATCATCATGAATTTTTCCACCATATTTGGACAATGAAATTTTGGTATCTAGTTGGAAGATTGGTTGAACAACTCTAGGTTGAAAACATAATAGTTATCCCATTCCTAAATGAAATTGGAGAGGGTGGAGTCTCCTTCATTTGAATATTTATTTTTGTGATTATCCATTAGGAGAGAGAGATATGGTGGGGAAAAATATGCTACAGTGAAGATATAACGATAAACATAAAGCAGACACTAGGTTGAAGCACTAGCTAGGGTAAATTCTAAAGAGAGATAATGTGGGAAATAGAAAGTGACTCCGAGACTACTAAGAAAATATTGATGGAGGTGCAACATGAGAGGGTTGTCTAAGGTGCTAGGGAGATCTCTAAAATACCAAAACACAATGTGCATTTGGGAGTACACTTAGCTAAGTGAAATAGATCTATAACAAATTTGAAGACGAGTTTGTAAAGTGGAGCTAATGGACAAGAACTAATTGAATGGAATAGTTATATAGGTGTTTGAATAACTTAAAATGAACTAAGATCCTAAGAATACTTGAAAACATAATGAGGGTGGGAGAGAAAACTCCGAAAAAAACTCAAGGTTAAATTGAAGGAACAGGCCTAGACCAGCTTTTGTAATACCAAAATGATATGGAAATATTTTTTTGAGAATTGAATATGAACAAAAAGGGAGGAGAATTGTCTTTGATCTAAAAATAATCCCATATATAAAAATTAAACCATAAAAAATAAAAGATATAAATTAGGTTTCAAAGTTTATTCATTTCAGAAATGGCCTCTTTCATAGTTTTAAAAGTGTTTGCAAGCTAACTATGTAGCAGAAGGAAAATATACACTAAATGCACACAAATTGAAGGATAGGAGAAAATTATAAATAATTAATATGAATGTATCTTGAAGGCTAAAAGAAATGATGAAGAATGCAACGCAATTTTATCAAGGGCTAAAATATGTGACTACCATAACAAATAATGTTATCTTTTCTTGTGGAACAGACTATCAGAATGAGATGCACCTTGATGGAGGGGCATGCTAGATGAGGATTCCCATGTGTTCCATATCAAGAAGAAGCTACTAAAAATAAGGATAGAAGCCATGAAAATAAAAAAAAACCCTATGAGGGAGAAATAACTACCTTAAGTGGAGTTGGAAAGAAAACATGCCCTTATGTAGATATAACACTTGTATATTTTTATCTCAAATAGAATGAATTGAGGGTTTTGAATGTCCAAATTAATAGTGGAGAAAATAAGGAGTGGTTGCACCATTAATGAGACATACACATATTTTGAGAGTTATGCATGCATTAACTAGGACCAGTCAACTTCATATAATCGTGATTCTACAAACTTAACCTTAAACAGACTAGTTGAGGGATAATAATAAAAGGGGAACTCTACCTCAAATGTGGGTTGAACTGACCTGTAAATGGAACACACAAAATAATATCTTTGTGATCATTATTATTTATGAATGATAATTTAGTTAAAATGTAGCATGATTTTTTCCTATAAGGTATAGGATACAATAATGTTGTATGAATGAGAACCTTGTGAATATTCTTTTAGAAAGAAAAAATACATAAAGCACTCATTCAATACCAATTTTATTTGGATAATATTACGTTAAGGTTGTATGAATCATTTTTCTTGTAATTTTGTGTGGAATTTAATATGTTCATATGATTTAGATATGTGATTCTTGAATCTTGTGATAATATGTATTTAGAACACTAATGTAATGACGTTCTTATTAGATAATTAAATCCATTTATGCTATGTAATATTCAACTTAGATCAAACACTTTTTTTTTGTATTTGAGAGGAACCAAACAACCTACATGACACTAACTACTAGTAAACTTTTGGGGTCTATGACCTTTCTTCCTCTTCGTAAACCAAGTTGCAACCAAGGGAATTTGCACCTTGTATCTCTTAGTTTTCATAGATTTCCCTTTACTTCGATCACTAATTGAGTTTCCCCTTGGAACTTAGACCAAAAATTATTAATCAAATTTATAAAATGCGTTATATGAGGGTAAATGTAGTTATATTAAAACCCATATATCTCCAAACATAACCATTGGAAAGGAAAATCCAAACTAACTCTATTTCAATCCAAAGATATACTTGGAAAATAGACCCAAACTAACCCTATCTTGAGCAAATTGATGAGCCTAGTTTCAAGCTAAAACTAAATGTTGGAATATGTAGAACCAAGATTAACAATGTTATGAAAAAAAATTGAGGCATGGTTTGAGCTAATCTAGCCTAATCACTTGTCCATTTTTTTATGATAGGGTTTTAGCTAATTAAAAACATTTTTTATGAGACAACATAAACTCTATTTTGTTTAATTTTTATGAGCCAATACAAACATTGTTGTGCTGAATTTTTTATGAAAATTTTGGGTGAACTTAAATAGGGTTTGAGAAATAAATTTTATGAATTAAATTAAACATTATTGTGTCAAAATGTTTATGATAAATCTATGAGCAAATACATATTCTTTCAATCCAATTGGAAAACTAAACAATATTAAATAACAAGATAATAAACATGGCTATGGGTGGAGATAAACTTAACATTGTTATGCATAGAGGTTATGATTGACAAGTTTTGAGTCTGAAATGTCTCTAGCTAGGTGTTTCAATCCAATTAACAGTCAAAACAATGTTAAATAGTGAGATGTTAGATGTTGTTATGCATAGAGGTGAACAATTTTTTTTTTATGCATTGAGGTGATAGGGTTTGAGGCCAAATCTTATCAAGACAATTTTCATATCAAGCTAATATGTTGATTAAGATATTTTTATGCATTCATAAATCTCTCAACCAAACTACACATATTCTGCAACTCTCAAGCCAAATCTTGTCTCATATATTTTTTTACCATGTTTTCCCATAAAGTGCAACAAATATATATATTTTGACCCCACTAGCACCTATTAAAATTCCTTTCATACTACTACACATATTCTCTTACAATTCCACTTTAATCTCCATAATAAGAGCATTAATGTAGAGGAAACAATAAAAGCTAGTCCAAGAAAGAATAGTGTGTGGTAATAATTACAATGAACCAACATGATTTCCAACATTCAAAACCTTTTCTTCTATATCAATAATTTATGCTTTAAATTATCTATTACAGAAGGCTAATATTTTTCTACCAACTTCTCAAAATTTCTTTTTCAACTGCACGCGCTCTGCTCCTCTGCGAGCTTTTGTTTAGGTCAGTGATCGCTACCAGGATTGTCCCGCCGCCATGGGTGTGCCAGGGGGTGTGGAGTCCTCTCCCACCCCTCCATCTTCAACAACAGAGGCCTTTTGTAGTCTACTATCACAGAAAGGAAAAAAACGTTCCCATACCGACGTCCCGAAGTTCATCAAAAAGCTTGATGAAATCCCAGAAATTGCTTTGCTGGAAGATCAACCAATCAAAATTGCTCTTGCCTTGGCTGACAGAGGTCTAGTGAGGCAATTTATGGGTCGTTAGCCAACAAAAAAATCGACTGATGAATGGGTTCAACGAAATTGGAGACCCCTGCTGCCCAACAATGTGATCTGCTATGCTGTCGGTAGAGGTTTTTTCATTTTCGAATTCACTACCAAGGAAGACCGAGATCTGGTGTTTGGAAACAGTCCATATTTCATGGGAAATCAAGGTCTCTTTCTGAATAAATGGACCCCCGACTTCGACCCTTCAGTCGATGTCCCAAAGGAGGTTCCTGTTTGGGTCTGGCTTCCCAACCTACCATTACACTGCTGGAGCTTCCAATCCCTACAAAAGATAGGAAAAGGACTGGGCAGATTCATCGAAAAAGATGATAACAAGGGCCAATACACCTGCGCTAGAATCTGCATGGAAGTTGACTTGGAAGCTGGTCTGCCGGAAGCCATCAAACTTACAGTTGGAGATTGGCACCACTTCCAGAAGCTGGACTACGAGCAACTGCCCTTTAAGTGCAGAATCTGCCATGAGCACGGTCACTTTCAACGAAACTGCCCCAAACCCCCATCAGGGGACAAAGTGGAAGAAGAAGGATGGAAAGAAATAAAAAAGGCAAGGTAGTCTCAAAGCCCAATGAGCAGAAGAAATCAGGACCAATGGGGAATCCCCAGACCAATTCCAAGACCATTGGCCCCTCCTCAGGTGAAAAGGTGGATGGCTCAGAAAACCATGAAGAAACTAAAGATCAGTCAAAGAAAGTGAAAGACATCGAAGAAGAAACAACTGTCCCCCTAACAGAGGTTGAACAAGGGGGAAACGCAGGCAACGACGAGCACATTAGTCTAGCCTCTGACTCAGGGGAAGAATCAGAAGAAAGAGACTCTGAATCAGACAGCTCACAAATTACTCCTATCAAATCGACCAGGGGCCGGAAATCCAAGAAGAAACAGAGAGAGGAGAAAACTTATTTGGATGTTCTCCAAGGCTCCCAGAAAACTCTCAAAGCAATGATGAACACTAGATCCGGGCGCAAGCACAACAGGGCTCCAAAAGGAGCCACTCCCCAATCCAATAAATAATGAAGTACGTCTCTTGGAATTGTAGAGGATTAGGTAGCAAGCTGAAAGAAGATGCCCTGAAAGACATTGTGAGGTTGCATTCGCCTGAAATCCTTCTCATCCAGGAGACAAAGCTGGAGGACACTCTTCTCCTCCAATCCAGCAAAATATTCTGGCGCAAAGGCCCCGGTAGAGCTGTTAGTGCTAGAGGCACCTCTGGTGGGATTTCCTCCTTTTGGGACAGCTCCAAATATTACTTGACTCACGAAGAAAGTTGCCATCACTGGATTTTCACTCAGCTCCTCCACAAAGACTCTGGTCAACAAGTAAGTATGTTCAACCTTTATGCTCCGGTCTCTCCAGTGGAGAAAAAAATTTGCTGGGACTCGCTCCAATCTTTTCTTTTATTGCAGAATCCAGAAAACATCATTATTGTAGGGGATCTAAACGTTACTCTAGCCGCTGAAGAGAAAAAAGGGGGTTCTCCTGTAAGGGACCCAGCTAGAGAATGGGTAGAAGATATAATGATTGGCTGGGATCTGGAGGATATCAAGCCTTCAGCTGGGAAATACACTTGGTCTAACAAAAGGTTAGGTCCCAACCACATAGCTGCTCATTTGGACAGATTCCTCGTCCAAACCTCCTTCCTTACTAGTGGTCTAATGGCCTCTTCCAAAATTCTACCTAACTGCACTTCCGATCATAAACCCATTAGTCTCGAGCTCTCCATGGATGGTTTTCTTGGCCCCATTCCCTTTAGATTTAGCCCTTTGTGGATTCAGCAAGAGGGTTTCCATGAGATGGTTTCTGAAGTCTGGAACTGGCATGTCCTGGGATCCCCTTTATTTGTGTGGGAAGAAAAGTTGCGGGCTCTTAAGAGAAGGCTCAAGGAGTGGGCTAAAACTCTGAAAACTCTAGCTGCCAAGAGAAAAGAGTCATTAGAAAACCTTGCTGCCCTCCAATCATCAATGGAGGATTCTGCTGTTACCCAAAGTCTGCTCCAAAAAGAAGTTGAGTTGCAAAAAGCCCTCCATAAAGCTAGTAGGGATGAAGAGGAGTATTGGAGACAAAAATCCAGAAAATTATGGTTACAGGCCGGTGACAAAAATACCAGTTTTTTCCATAAGCATGCCGAAGTTGGCAAGCAATTCAAAAATGTATTAGAAATCTACTCCCAAGATGCAGTGGTTAAAGATTTTGAAGGCATCAAGAGAGCAGCCTTCACTTTTTTCAAAGAGCTTTATTCAGTGCCTGCTTACCCTCCTATAGACCCCCATGCCTATCCGATTAATCTAATCCCGCTCTGTGTTCAAGACTTTGTCAACACTATGCTGACTGCATCGATCAGCATGGATGAGCTCAAGAAAGCCTTGGATTGCATGGAGCCGGATAACGCGCCAGGGCCTGATGGGTTCACTGCTAGGTTCCTTTAGTCTTGCTGGTCAACTATCAATAAAGACCTCCTGAGAATGGTTAGGAAGTCCCAATCTTGCTCTAAGATAGGAGGCAGTACCAATTCAGCCTTCGTTGCATTGCTTCTGAAAGAGAAAGGAGCTTCATATTTTAGTAGATTCCGTCCCATTTCGCTGTGTAATACTAGCTATAAACTGATTACCAAAATCATTTCCATCCGACTCAAGAATATTCTGCCGGACATCATCCCGGAGAATCAAGGAGGCTTCATCAAAGGGAGAAAGATATTGGACAATATTGTGCTGGTTCAAGAGGCAGTTCATTCAAGTTGCCAAAGAAAAGAGAAAGGAATGGTGATAAAACTCGATCTGGCAAATGCCTTTGACAGGGTGAGGCATGACTTCCTGTTCACTGTTATGAAGAAAATGGGCTTCTCAATAACCTTCATAAATTGGGTGAAAGCCTGCATTTCCTCTCCTTGGATTGCGCCGCTAGTAAATGGCCGATCTACTGATTTTTTTAATGCATCTAGGGGATTAAGACAAGGTTATCCGCTGTCCCCTCTCCTCTATGCTATTCAAGCCTCAGTGCTTAGTTTCCAGCTAGACTTTTGTCAACAAGTCCAAACTCTGCCAGGCCTTAGAATGGTTCACAATGTTAAAGACATAAACCATGCCCAATTTGTCGATGATACTCTGCTCCTTGGAGGAGCGAGAATTAACTCGGCTAGATATTTTAAGAAGGAATTGGACATTTATAAGGAGGCCTTCGGCAGCAAGATAAACTATTTAAAAAGCACAATCTATGGCTGGAACTGCTCGGTCAAAGATCTGGCTAAATATATTGGGATACCAATCTTCAAATCCATACCTAAAGTTGCCCAGTGGATGCCCCTCTTAGACTAGCTTAAGCTCAGAATACAAGCCTGGGGAGCCTCCTGGCTGTACACAACTGGGAAAATAATTCTTATGAAATCTATTCTAATAAGTATGCCTCTTTTTCAGCACTCCATTCTACTTGCTCCCAAAACCTTCCTGAGTAAAATGGATGGTATTCTGAGGCGATTCCTTTGGGAAGGGGGAGAAAATAATGAAAGAAGACTTCATTTAGTTAATAGGGACACCATTAAGAGGCCAACCCGGGAAGGAGGTCTGCAAATGAGAGATTTGGCTGCACAAAATCTCACACTAGGCTCTAAAATCCTGTGGAATGTTGTAGCTGGAAAAGTTAGCTGGAGTAAGGAAGTCTTGTGGAAGAAATATTTTCAAGGTCAGCGTTTGAGATGTTTGGATCATCTGCCAAAAACCACCAAAGGTTCCCAAATTTTCAAGCTTTGTCTCTCTGCTCTGGAGCATTTAGTTCCAATCTCTACTAGATCCCAGGTAATGGGAAAAAAAATCATAATATGGGAAGACCAGATCCTAGGAGATCAGCCATTGAACCATATAGAAGGCCTTGCAAATATTAAATTTTGGCTACAGTCCAACAATATGGAAACCCTTTGGGACATATCCACCTGGACGGAGGATTCTGGTAGACGGTGGGACAACTGGAACCTGGGAGAGGTTCCACGTCGATTGCAAATTGAAGCTTCGTTACTTTTAGACAAACTCCAAGGAAAATATCCCATTTCAGCAACAACTAAGGACAAAAGAGGGTGGGGCTCCCATTCTGGCTCTTTCTCGATTTCTGAAGGTTACAAAAGTTTGCTTGTTGTTCCTAATGTCCCTCCTGACCCAACGCAATGGAATTTTATTTGGGCCTTCCCTTCGCTCCCAAAAGTAGACTTCTTCTGCTGGACGTTAGCTCACAACAGTATTCTCACTAGAGATAATCTGAGAAAACATGGAATGGAAGGGCCATCAAGATGCCCTTTGTGTATGTCAGAGGAAGAAATAGCTAATCACCTGATGTTCCTGTGCCCTTTTTCAAAAGCTATTTGGAAGGGGGCTCTGAGGTCAAGGGCTGACAAGGTTGAGCTACCAAGAAATATTCCAAATCTACTTCACGAGTGGGCCAAGTTATCTTCGTTCTGCCTCAATAAAAAAAACCTTCTTAAGACTGCTTGGATGTGGATCCCTAAATACACCTGCTCGAAGTTATGGTTGGAAAGGAACAATAGATTGTTCAGGGGTGAAATTTGCACTACAAACAACGTTATCTCCAAAATTAAAGCACTCTTGGGAGAGACTTTGGATGCTAAACCGGCTTTAAGGAATGAAGCAATTCTGGACAGTGAGGAGGAGCTTTGGCTGAAAGATATTGCTCCAAATTATCAAATCAATTCTATTTCCCCGGCCTCTTTCCATGCTATGTGGGAAATTTGCATAGAAAAACAGGAGTTTATAAAGTGGCGATCTGCTCTGGATGACCACTGTCTCTTCTTCGATGGGGCCTCTAAAGGAAACCCTGGGGCTGCGGGTGGGGGCGGTGTTATTCTAAATCCTGATGGCTCTACTTTGCTCAGGTATCATTGGGGTCTGGGATTCGAATCAAATAACAAAGCTGAGGCTCTGGCTCTGTGGCAGGGGATTTCTCTGGCTCTAAATCCGAACATTCACTCTTTGATGGTCTTCAGTGACTCCAGACTTATCATTCAAGCACTGAACTCCCTTTCGAATCCTTCACAGATCCACTTAGTCCTCATTCTCAAGAAAATTAGATTCATTCTGGCCAAGTTTTGGAAAATATCCTTTTATCATATTCTGAGACATCTGAATTCACAAGCTGATCTGGAAGCCAATCTTGGCTCAGCCCATAGCCAAAGAACTCTTTCAGTCAATTCTAAAGAGTCTCTCTGCATCATTCCATAATCTTCTTAAGACCTTGACTTTCAGTAAATCTGTTCACTCTGCTGCACTGGGGGATTGCACCTGTACTAGTAACAATGGGCTTCTGCAACAGGCTATTCTCAGGTTAATCTCTGATCGATTGTTCCTGTCACAGTTTGCCCATCATTCGCACCTGGATCCATTGGTAGGCAATCAATATAGAAATTATTAGATGCACTGGAAGCTCAGTCCCCATTAGATGCACTGGAAGCTCAGTCCTCATTAGATGCATTTGACAGAGAGTGAATGTCTGAAGACAAGTAGACAACAAGTTCTAGGTTTGATCTAATTGCATGAAGGGTACATTCTATGTATGCACTATAGTTGCTGATGATTATGGTATGAGCACCGAGGGCTTTGTTGTAGCATATTGGATTATCATCCCGTAATTCGTCAAGGATTCAACCTAAGTTGGGCATAGGTCGGTTGGTGGCATCTTGGGCTGTGCGTGAGGGCACCGGTCTTCATTGTTAACAACTGCAGTATTACAAGCTTTTGATTCCAGAGCAGAGACAAGGCAAGCACCTTCAATCGTGGTCCAACCTCAAAGGCGACACCTCCTGCTGTTTCAAAGCGCGAAACCCCTTTCTGTGTAACAAGAAATTCTTGGTCAAACAACGATGTATTATCCAAGTACGCGGCTGCTGCTTTGCCGCCTATCAATGCAATTTAACTGTTAAAGTCAAAAAAAAATATTTTTCTATCAACAACCTACCACCAAGTTTCCTCTATTCGTATCTACCTGGAAATCTATTCTCTCTCAATGTAGAAAATGCAAGACCACCATTGCATGCTACTTGAAGAAATCACTATAATGTATTTCTCAGAAGCCACATAATTGTGATAACTTCAAAGCATTTATGTTTCAAACAATATTGCTAAGGAGGAGGTGTTGTGTATCTGAGACTAGGAAGATGTTATCCACAAATAATTGTTGTAGTAAGAAAAAGATCACCTAGGCTTGGAATTGCTTTCATTGCACATTTACATTATTCATGGAATTGTAGTATGGTTTCATAGACATACTTTCCTACAAATAGATATATTTATTCATTGGTATCATACACATCATGATATAATTGTCACAGACAAACTAATATAAACAAATGAAGAAGTGTCATAGCTAAAATCACCCTAGTATAGGAGGAAAATGACCTAGTTATTGGAGGTTTGACCTAGGGGGTGTGTACAACCTATATGAATGGATGACATTAACGAGAGTGTGTCCATATAGCCTCCAATGGATGCATATAGGATTGTGGGTGAGATATAATTCCCAAATAGGTAATCAAATTGAGTAGCAATGTAATGAAACACCAAAGTAGACGTGAACAATCTAAGTAGAGGGAAAAATAAAAACACCAAGGAATGGAATTAACAACCTAGGTAGAAATAAGCACAAATATTTTATTCCATCAAATGAATGGAAGAAACACACACATATAGAGCATACAACCTCCAAGGCATGAGTAGGCTTGTGGGTGATATAAGACACCCAAATAAGTAATAAAATAAATAATCAAGGTAAAATACACCCAATAAGATCCAAATGGTTTGAGTTGAACTATGATAAAAAGGAACTAAATTAACAACCTAGCCAAAAAATAAGCAAGAGCTCTTTTATTCAACCATAGATTTCAAATCTTATAGTAAATCCTATGGTAGCAACCATGGAGGAATTAAAGTACTTCATTTACATATAGAGAATGAATTATCTCACTAAATATTAACTAGGAATCCATTTAAAATTAAGGAGAATAAACATAACAATCAATCACAGTTAACTCAAAAAGTTCACTTGTAAACCCATTTTGGAAAACCAACTTCAAATAGGCGTTCAATGTTTCAAAATCCCTTTGAGAGTGAAATTAATTAAAGAAATAGAGGGGGTAGTGGGTAAGGGGCATGTAAGGGGAAGGCTAAAAACCATGAACCTTCATTTCCCCTTCCTCAACCTTCTCTCTATTTTATTTTTCTTATTTTGAAATTACCCCTTTTTCCTCAATGTTCTTAATGTCATGCTCAAGTTTTACATTGCATTGATGAACATATATTGATAATGTTTATAAATTGTTGAATTTATCCTAAAAATATTAACTCTTACAACATTTTCTAGTTTGAATCCATTTTGGATCACACCTCCCCTTTGAAAGGCTCTTCAAAATCTCAAAGGAAGCCAATCTTGATCTACATTACTTATATTAATTTCTTTGGAACATGACTCTAACTCTGACTCCTAAATATTGAAAAAAAAGCTATATATATATATATATATATATATATATATATATATATATATATATATATATATATATATATATATATATATATATATATATATATATATATATATATATATATATATATATATATATTAATTAAATCTTAATCCTTATCGAATATAAGCTATAAAACTTATCAAATATAAATCTAAATAGGTAGGATCCTAGTGTTCTTAGTACACAAGAATATTTTGGTAGGTTTTTGCAATAGGGTTTCTACTTTCTTCTAAAAATCACTATTTTTGTGGTATCATTTCCTAGCTATCAATTAGTCCGAGTAGGTCAAAAGGAGGAATTGGTGGACTACTCTTATGACACCAGTGACATGGTTCTGATTTGGTATTGATGGGCCTCTAAATTAGACATAAATTAAGGCCCATGCCTATAAATTAAACATAAACTAAGGTCCATCTAACCATCCTTCAACATATTAAACCTCTCTTCTTGCATTAGATAATTTATTTTTAACTTTAATATATTCATTAGGAAGGTTTATGAATAATTGGATATTTGTGCCTAATATTATTTATTTTTGTGGAGTATTATGAGAATATTGGGCAGATTATGAAGATTTGGAGGATGAGATCATTTAGGGACTTGTTCCCTACTATAGTAGGTTCAATAACAAATAATAAATCAACAAGATAATATGGAATTATGGCACAAGTTGTGGAACTCCAATGATTGAGAAAATCTAGGAATGTGTTCCACTAATCAAGGGACCAGATCCACTGATCAAGGGATTTTGGTGGGGAAAGATTCCTCCATTCATGGGGAATGATTCCTAATCATTTTGTATAAGTACCAAGTTGAATTTTCCTCTACGAAATGATTGAGAAAATCTAGGAATGTGTTCCCTACCATTTAATTTAGATTCCTAGTATTGGGGACCAGATCCACTAATCAAGGGACTTTGGTGGGGAAAGCTTCCTCCATTCATGGGGAATGATTCCTAATCATTTTTTATAAGTACCAAGTCAAATTTTCCTCTAGGGAGGGATTTTCATTAGTGTTCTTGTGGAGAGAACTCATATTTCTTCAACTCCATTGTATTTTCTTGCAGGGATGTAATCATATTGATGGAATAATGAAGATTGGTATCATGTTAAGCTTCTAAATCTTGTTCTCCTCCATAAGTCTCTGAGTTTCCTTGGGCTTGGCCATCCCAGGAACCTTAGAACCCTTTTGTATCATTTTCTTTCCTTCTTTTCACTACTTATTCACATGCATCTCTAGTTTTTATTTCTTTCTACTTCTGCATTTAGTATTAATGATTTCTTGTTGTAGGATTCAGTTAAATGGTTAATGAAAGTTCATTTGCAGGATAAAAAGCATTATTTAATCCTTGGAAAAGCTTTGGAAGTTCATAGTAATCACTGAGATGCTTGGATTAGCCTTATTATTCCCAAATCTAGATTGTTGGACCTCGTTTTTAGCAAAGAACAATAAATTTCTGATATTTTTTAGAGCATTCTAACAAGCTTCAATCGAGTTGTATCAAATTGAATTAGATCAAAAAAAAAATCTGGTCATCACAAAAAATACCCCGTTGCATTTTCACTTGATTTGATTAGACATTTTTTAGATTTACTAGCTTGCTAGTTCTCGAATTTCTATATTTTCAACTAGTAATGTTTTTCTATTTTTTAGCATGGGTTAACAGAGCTCTTTTTGAGTGATTCCACTTGGAATGGGTACCTAGGACATCCTAGTTAATAACAAAATTTGTCCCATCCAATTTGGACTTTAATTGCTTGGTCATTCGATGAACTATAGTAAATCTGTACATCTTGTAGGAAACCACTGTAGCATCTTGTATGAAATCTTGTTTTGATCCTGAATTGAGAAAAATCATCATTGAAGCTGGGATTATGCCTCAACTTGACCTCCATACCATCAAGACCATTTTAACCCTCTTTCTCCACACTTAGGTCAGCATTTTGATAGTTTTCAAGAGTAGGATTTGATTTCCATTTCTTTTATCTTCAGTCTTACATTAGATCTCATCAATGTTTTATATCATTCTACAAAGTTTTCCTCATGCATGAAGTAGACAAAGAGCTCATGAAATTATGTTTCCTTTAGATAATTGAAATTCTTCTTGTTTGCATGATTTTTGGGTAAATGTGAATGTTTGATGTAGTGCAGGTGTTTAAAGAGTATAGAGAGATTTCATAGTCAACAACCTCATCCCAACTTCATCCACCCATGGTCCTCACTTTCTTTCACTAAACCCTCACCAATTTCATCATTTCACAAGGAAACTTCTCCAAGATTTTTGAGAAAATCCAACCATCTCCTAACCTTGGTTTTGATTTCTAAGTGATCCTAGGCTTTTTCTCACTCCATTCCATCCACCAACCACCTTCCCTAAGCCCTTCATCACCTTCAAACCATCATTTTGCTCTTAGTTGTATCCTGTAGGTTTTCAGGGGATCCTGTAGGTTTTCAGGAGATCATGTAGGTTGACTTGTAGTGGCCTTTGTTGAGGTTGAATTGAGGAAAAAGCCTCTAGGAAGCTAGCAAAGGGTCCCTACTTGTCTCTCGAGCCTTCTTACCATTCACCATCATCTCCAAGCCACCTGCCACATCACCAAAAGAGATTAGCTTTCACACTCTCACATGGAAAAAGACAAAACGAAAAACATATTTATTTGATTTGTTTACATGCACAACAGTAGAAGGTTTGATGGTTTGAATTTGCGTGCTTAGGATAGTAGGATTGCATACATGTTAACTTAGCATTCTTTTGAAGCAAATCCTCTTAGCATTTAGTTAGAAACGATGTGTTTTAGCATTTGATTTCAATCACTTTCCTTGTACTTTCTTTCTTGTAATAGGATAAGGTTCCATTTCGAACATTTGATTTTCTGCAATGACTTTAGGATTTGGCTTCAGTACATGCACTCCATTGCATCATGACAACAAAGGAGGGACACATTGTATGCCGCAAATATAGTGTTGATACCTCTTAAGTTTGTATGAACCCTGGGTTTATAATTAAAGTCGGTAGCCTTTGGGAGTTGCAAAATTCTTGTTGTAATACCGAGGCTCATCACTTTTTGGCACCGTTGCATGGGAGGTGTCAAAGTATGCATTGTTTTCTTCCTTAGTTGATTCATTTCTTTTTAATTTTTACAAAAATAAAAATATTTACATTAGGCATATTTAATTTCAAAACTAGAAAATTGCATTGCATTATAGTTTTCATTCAATCATAAAAATAAATAAATAAATGAATCTCCAACACCAACCCACCCCCCCATTTGATCTTGTGGTGCAGTAAGAGCCACATCACCATTCACTTTTGCAGGTAGAAGAAGAAGATGGAAAAAAATGTAGAATAAATGGATGGAGATGATGACAATGAGGAAGATCCTCTCGGATTTCCCATTCAAGATACTAATATCAATGTGCACATGAAGAACATCCCTCCATCTTTTCTTCCAAAATTTCATGGTCTAAGGTTAGAGGATCTGGAAACCTTTCTCTTTGAATTTTAAATTATTTGTATATATTATGGTTACTTATTAAAAACTTAAAAACTGATATTGTTTCCAGCAACATTGAAATATAGAGATCTTAAATGGTTCATGAGTTTAGGGACTAATTCAATAAGATCATGGAATGATGTGCATAAGATATTTCTAGACAAATATAAACATCATGATCTTAAAGAAGAAATCTTTAGAATGAATCAAAGAGAAGATGAGAGCCTTGAGGATCTAATAGAGAAGTTCATGTATAATGTTAAGAGGGCAAAACTACATCATTTAGGATCTGACGCACTAAAAGCCCTCTTACTTAGAACAATTAGGGATGAGTGGATTGATCTCCTTAATCTCATGAGTAGAGGTGATGTATACCAATTATCATTTGATCAAATTTCTGAAACATGAAAACACATATCAAGAGGAAAAGCAAGAGTAGGTAAACTAGCATCAAGATCAGTAAGTCAAGCTAAACTTCGAAATTTGTTTTATGATTTTAAAATAGAAATTCTTAGCAGTCTAACAAAACAAGTAGAAATGTTAAGAATGCAAGATGAAGGAAAAGAAAATGCTGATATTTTTGTTGCAGAATCACAGGATGTTAAACATTGTCCATCAATACCAGGGTTGAAGGAAGTTTACCAAGAGGACAATGAAGAAAGTCAATCACCATCGAAACTATGTTATGTAGCTCCAAGAGGACCATGACAACCTATTCAGCCTCATATGATGCAAGATCCTAATTCACAATTTCAAGCTTATGCACATCCACCTCAAAGTAATTGGAACACACCCTTTCCTTGGCAACATTGGCCATCTCAAACCCAAAACCAATCTTTGGCAACAAGGTCGGTAAGGAACTTATGGGAGCCATCCACAATATCCTCAATATCCTCCATACCAGACTCCATGTTATCCTTACCATTTACCTCCACCACAACCACAACCCCATCCACATCCATCTCAAATTTACACTCCTACTCAACTACCTATACAACCATTTCCAAACCCACGCATTGAAGTAGCTCAACCCGCTTACAATGCTGAGATACAACACTTCCAAAAATATCCTCTTGAGCTCAATGGTATTCACCATAGCTCAGAAAGTTTATTGCAAAAAAGATATTCTCTTAATATCATTGAAGGACTACATCTAGAAGAAGAAGATTCAGAAGAGAAGATCAAATAATCATGGGCTGCACTTGATGAAGAGCAGACATCATAATCAAAGATCGAGAGAGCTACCTCATGGTTACCATAAAATTCTCCATCTACTCAAGGGAAAAATAAAAAAAAGGAAGATTTGAAGGTCACCAAAGAAGAAATCATCTAAGATGATCCAAATCAGCAAGTGGACCAAGGTTATCACAACTATATTGAAATATGGTTCCAGACAATCATTAAGGTGCAGCAATACCCTCTTCTTCAAATATGCTTGATATCATCAAAGTAAAATCATTTGATCTCTCAAATCCAGGTACATGCCAAAGCATACATTTCAAGCCTCCAAATCATTTTGTTTATCATATTGATGTGCACATGGCTTCTTTGAAAGTATTCTTATACTTGAAAGTGATTTTGTGTTTCAAGTAGACTAGGGTAGAAGAAACAAAAATAAAATAAAATTGAAAAATAAGAGAAAAAAAAAATCTCAGGTGAAAACCTCCTTGTTGGCGCCTGAGATTAGCTCATTGATTGAAAACCTCCATGAGGTAGTCAATGGGTAAGGAAAAAAAGAAAAAGATCCTAGGTGAAAACCTCCTTTGAGGCACCTAGGCAGACCTACTAGTTGAAAACCTCCTTAAGGTGGTTAGTAGTCCTAGAAAAAATAAATAAAATAAATCCTTGCTCCATGCATCTCTTTGATGAATGCATGTACTCACCAACATCTGCAAGCAACAAGAACAAGTTGGTACCAAAAGGAAAATTGGTCAATCCTAGTCAAAAGAAGTCAAATTTTGACTTTCTCCTCCTTTGCTCAAATGCTCCAATAAGGCCAAGGCCATGTGAATCCATCACCCTCATCTATTTTCACCATCCACCCATAATTCTCAAGCTTCTACCATTCCGTTTGCTTGTTGTCCTAAAAAACTACAGGATGCTCTGTTTTACTACAGGATACAAAAGTACATAGAGAATTTTTTTTTTTTTCCATAACTTGAAAACCATGCACCCATTTGCCAAGTTGTTTCAAGGGGAGATGCATATGGATGATGGTGACATGCTCAAGAAATTTCAGCAAATTCCAGTGCACAGTTGTCAAGAAATCAACCTCCATCACCTACAACCATTTTTTCATTTTCGCGATATTCGTGCATCCATTTAAAAAGTTGCTTCATGGGGAGATGCATATGGATGATGGTAACATGCCCAAGTAATTTCCGCAAATCACATTGCACAGTTTCCAAGAAACCAACCTCCAACACCTTCATCCATTTTTAGTTTTTCTCAAGATCTGTGCATCCATTAACCAAATTGTTTTTATGGGAAGGTGCATAATGATGATGGCAACATGCTCAGAAAGTTCTAGGTCAATCCATTCTACCGTTTGGGAGATACGGACAAAACAAGTCATTGTCCTGAAAACCTACAAGATTCCTTGAGATCCCGTAGGATACAGAACAACACCTATAGGATTAGCAGTGAGCAGTTTTAAAAGGGAAAAACAGAGGTTGGCTTCATCAAGCAGTGATAAGGAGGGGGAACCCATAAACACAGTGAGGATTCATCAACACCCTCCTGTATTAGAGATATTCACAAGGCACAATTGGATGGGTATCTTTGAAAAATTGAGAGGATATGATGATGAAGTAGCCAGAGATTTGCAGTCAGCTTTAGCATGGATATGCAGAGGTCAAAGAACCTCCTCTAGAGCTTAGAATCAGAATTAGGATCATCAACATCACCATTCAACACCTGCACATCAACAGCAACTCAATAGTAGCATGCAGGTCTCTCCAGCAACCATCAGGTAGGTACAGGTATGAAATATTCTTGATCTCTTCCATTTAGAATATTATAGTTGGGAATTTGTTTTTAATGCATGAGAGATGAGGTTTTATAAGCTAAATATGGGACAACAGTCTCAGCTGCCTACAACTAGTTAATTGCAGCTCACTCCTTCACTCATGCAATGTTGAAAAGTGAAATTATGAAGGGTGATGATTTCAAGGAATGAGGACATTAGTTAAAAGAAGAAATTTTTGCAAAGGCCAAGTCACCGCATGTTGGGTCCCTATAATACTAGTGATTACCCCATTACTATTGTAGTTATACCCCTTACTTATATTGTTGTGCCCCCATTACCCCCATATTGTTATTAATGTGCCCATAGAATCCCTCTATTGTTATTTTTGTGGCTTTATATTATTATTGTTAGGTCGGCTGGATTATATTGTGACTCCATAGACTCATATATATAGAAATGAGGTTTTTTCATTTGAATCATCCAAGAATTGTTCATTTATGTAATGTAAAGGAGGTTTCCCCCTTGAAGAGGCTGAATTCTAAGGCGTGGATCTCTCTTTTCTATCTTTTTGTGAGCTGGTTTCATAACATTTGGTATCAGAGCTTTGGATTCTAGGGGTTCGCTGCTCCAAACAGGTCATCGTGGCATTTTCGCTATAACTTTCTTTCTGTGACGTTTCAGAAGTCGCAAAAACAACCCATTTGAGAAGAAATCACGCTGAACCTTGGGTCCGAATTTCAGAGCTTTTCGCACGATATTTGCGGAGATATGATCTCAGGAAGTTGGTCTTTTGCAGACTCCTGAATTACACGCAAAACAGGTGACCTGGGGAAAATCGTCATAACTTTCTTTCTGAGCATCGGATTGAAATTTCGTCAGAAGGTACAGAAAGAGGACGGACTGTAGTTTTCTTTTATATGTTTTTCAGAGTCAAAGATTGAAACAGTGACACGTGGCAATTCATACAAGTTCGCTCTACTGAACTAGTCTATAATCAGGTCACTGCGGGAGATTGTGCATAACTCTTTCTTGGAGAATCCAATTTGGTTTAGACTAGTGGAATTGGAAAGAGGACATAGAAGGCTACCACAGGTCACAATTTCAGAATTGGATGATTCGAAATTACAGAGATACATCAGATTCAATATCAGACTTCTACAAAGTAAAAAAAGGTGTATAGTTTTTATTTTTTATTTTTGCATAAGCTTGGTTTGAAGGAATTCAAAGGGCCTAGTAAAGCATTATTATCGGTAACTGATGCCCCGAGGAAAGAAAATGTAAACACCTAGTAAGGAACCTGAAAGCTCTAGCATGACTCATGAAGAAGAGGAAGAAATGCTACATGATATATCAAAATTACAAGAACAAGTGCAACAAATGTCACGCTCACAAAAGCTAACAAATGCTAAGATAAATGGCATGGAATCTAAGATAAAGGGAATGGAAGCTAAGATGGAAGATTTGAAGATAGATTTGAAGAAAGACATGGCAAATTTGAAGACAGATTTGAAGACAGACATGGCAGATTTGAAGACAGATTTGACAAATTTTCTACAAGAGATACTTACTAATGGTGAAAAGGTTGTAAAGGAAATTCATGATGTGAAAAAAACTAATTTTAATCATGATTCCATAGATTCTAATGTTGGATCAAAGACCCACCATATTCCAAAAATCATATGAGGAAGTTTGATGGCAAGGATCCCGCCACATGGATATTACAGATTTAGCAGTTCTTCGATCTCAATAATGTGCAAAACACACAAAAGGTACGTATGGAAACTTTATATTTAGAACCAAATCCATTTTTATGGTATCAATGGCTTTGCTCTCGTAAACAATTTATCACTTGGGCAATTTTTACGGAAGAATTGATAGCACATTATGAGGATACAAAAAGCAACACTTTTTTTAGCCAATTGATAAGTCTCAAACAAAAGGGTTCAATAATGGAGCACATTGAGGAGTTCCAAAAATTGAACATAAGGGTAAAAGATATTCCAGCATCATAGGATTGATGTGTTCATAGGGTCTTTAAAGGATAATATCCAATATGATGTTCGACTTTGGGAACCTGATTCATTAGAGAAGGCATTCAGGTTAGCAAGAAAAATGGAAAGCAAAATTATGGCAACCAGGAAGCATACCACTCACAACTATAAAGACGGAAGTGCAGTTGCCCCTAGTCTTCCACAACCTATAAGGTTGACACCACAACAATTGGAAGAAAAAAGAGCAAAAGGGCTTTGTTATAGTTGTGATAGCAAATACACTAAAGGTCATAAGTGTGCTGAGAAGAAATTATTCTACATAGATTGTGAAGAGGAAGAAGAAAAGGAGGAAGAAAGGTCAAAAGAAGAAGATATACTCCAGGAACAAAGCCTAGATGAAGAACAAATAAATCCAACCATATCTTGTAATGCATTGGTGGGAATTACCACTCCTCAAACTATCAAGATAGAAGGACAAATCAAGAAGAAAAAGGTGATAGTGTTGATTGATTCAGGAAGCACCCACAATTTTATTCATTGTAGGGTAGCAAAAGAATTGAATTGCTTCCTATATCCAGCACCAGGTGTCAAGTGATGATTGCAAATGGAGGAACAATAAATTTCTCTGGAAAGTTCCATAATATCAAGCTATCCATGGGAGAATATGTATTGACTAGCCCAATGCTTTCCATTCCAATGGGAGGTGCTGATGTTGTACTAGGAGTCCAATGGCTACAATCCTTGGGTACAATAGCTTTTAATTTTCAAGAACTTTTCATCAAATTTTCTGTGGAAGGAAAGGAAGTTGAATTAAGGGGTATTGTAGGGAAACCAGGAAAGATAATAAGCTCTAATGGTATGACAAAGCTTCTAAAAAAGGAGCAAAGGGGTGTAATTGCACAATTATGTTCACTAGATGTTTCCACATTAGAATCATCTATTTCTCCAGATCTCCAAAATGTCTTGGACAATCATTCCAAGGTATTTGAGACTCCCAAAGGTCTCCCACCTATGCATGATCATGATCATGCTATTCATCTGATTCCAGGAAGTGTTCCTCCAAACATCAGGCCGTACAGATATCCCTATGTCCAAAAAAGTGAAATTGAACGTATGGTTGTAGAAATGCTAGAGGCTGGTATAATTCAACCGAGTCAAAGTTCTTTCTCTGCTCCAGTAGTATTGGTGCACAAGAAGGATGGATCATGGCGCATGGGTCCGGATTATAGGGAGCTCAACAAGCTCACTATTAAAGATAAGTTCCCCATTCCTGTCATTGATGAATTACTGGATGAATTGCATGGATCAATTTACTTCACCAAGTTGGATCTTCGTTCAGGATATCATCAAATCAGAATGAAGATTGAAGACATTCCGAAAACGGAATTTAGAACTGATGAGGGTCATTATGAATTTTTGGTCATGCCTTTTGGCCTTACCAATGCACCTTCAACATTTCAAGGTTTGATGAATTCAATTTTCAAACCATTCCTTAGAAAATTTGTGTTAGTATTTTTTGATGATATACTTATCTACAACAAGTCTTGGAAGGATCATGTTGAACATGTTGATAGGGTGCTACAACTATTGGAAGAGAAACAATTATATGCCAAAAGATCCAAATGTTTCTTTGGAGTCCAGGAGGTGGAATATTTGGGTCATATTGTATCTCATGAAGGAGTTAAGGTAGACCCTACCAAAATTAAAGCCATTAAGGAATGGAAAATCCCCACATCCATAAAGCATTTGCGCGGATTTCTTCGGTTGACAAGGTATTATCGCAAGTTTGTTAAGAATTATGGGAGAATAGCAGCACCTCTAATGACATTATTGAATAAAGATGCATTTTCATGGACTCCGGAAGCAACAAAGGCCTTTGAACATCTTAAAGAGGCAATGTGCCAAGCACCGGTCTTAGCTACACCGGACTTCACAAAAACCTTTATTGTGGAATGTGATGCTTCAGGAAATGGAATTGGTGCTGTTCTAATGCAAGATGAAAGACCCATTGCTTTTGAAAGTCGTCCAATCAAGGGAAAGTTTCTAAGAAAATCTACTTATGAGAAGGAAATGTTGGCAATACTCCATGCACTTAAGAAATGGCGACCCTACCTAATGGGAAGACACTTCAAGGTAAAAACAGATCATGATAGCCTTAAATACTTTTTAGAACAAAGATTATCCTCTGAAGAGCAACAAAAGTGGGTCACAAAGATGTTGGGTTATGACTTTGAAATCATCTACAAAAAAGGGAAGCAAAATGTGGTGGCAGATGCACTCTCAAGGAAGGATGAGGATGTGGAAGCATTGTTGTGCGCTATTTCTATCATCCAACCAGATTGGATAAATGAAGCAAGGGAGGAATCAAAGAATGACGAAGAAGTGTGGGCACTTATTCGAAAGCTACAACAAGATTCTAGTACGTCTGATACATTTAGCTGGAAAAATGATTCATTATGGTATAAAGATCGCTTATACCTCTGTAAGAATTCCCAGCTAAAACAAAAGATTCTTATGGAATTGCACACTTCTCCCTTAGGAGGGCACTCAGGATTTTTAAAAACTTACCACAGGGTTAAGAAGGAATTTTTTTGGGATGGCCTTAAATCAAATATTCAAAAGTTTTTGGCAGAATGTTTGGTTTGCCAACAAAATAAAATTGAAACAATTAAGACACCGGGTCTATTACAACCTTTATCCATTCCAAGCCAACGTTGGGAGGAGGTACCAATGGATTTTATCACAGGTTTACCCAAGTCTGAGGGAAAGAGTGTCATCATGGTGGTAGTTGACAGAATTACCAAGTATGCACACTTTTGTGCATTATCACATCCATTTAAAGCCAGTACAGTTTCTACTACATTTATGGAAACAATTCAAAAGCTACATGGAAACCCAAAGATTATTGTAAGTGATAGAGATCCCATTTTCACTGGAAACTTTTGGACACAATTATTTTCTTGTCTTGGTACTCAGTTAGCTCATAGCTCATCTTATCATCCTCAATCTGATGGGCAAACTGAGATAGTAAACAAATGTTTGGAAGGATATCTTCGTTGCTTTGTATCTGATAAACAGACACAATGGGTCAAATGGTTGCCTCTGGCTGAATGGTGGTATAACACTTCCTTTCATACAGCAACAAAAATGACCCCATGTATGGCACTTTATGGGTATCAACCACCATCCATCACATCATATTTAAGAGAAAATTCAAAGGTTCAGGCAGTGGAACATCACATCGAACATCAACAACAAGTCCTCCAACTCTTAAAGGATAACCTCGTGTTGGCACATAATAGAATGAAACAATAGGCAGATCAACATCGCAGTGAAAGAAGTTTTGATGTAGGTGATTGGGTATTCCTACGGCTACAACCATATAAGCAAATGTCCCTCAAGCAAGCTAAGAAGGATAATAAATTATCACCAAAGTATTATGGTCCGTACAAGGTGTTGCAAAAGATTGGTACTATGGCATTCAAATTGGAGCTTCCGTATATAGGCGACAAGCTCCCAGTTCAAACAATATTGCCAGAACTTGACGAGGAAGGAAAAATTATATTGGAACCGGAAGCAGTTATAGAAACAAGAACTCGACAGCTACGAAAACGATCAATTTCAGAGTACCTTATCAAGTGGAAGAACTTATCCGCTGAAGATTCCACATGGGAGGATGAGAATTTTATGCAGAAGTATCCTGAACTACTCAAGCGTTGAGGACAACACTTTTTTGAAGGAGAGGGGCATGTTGGGTCCCTATAATACTAGTGATTACCCATTACTATTGTAGTTATACCCCTTATTTAGATTGTTGTGCCCCCATTACCCCCATATTGTTATTAATGTGCCCATAAAATCCCTCTATTGTTATTTTTGTGGCTTTATATTATTATTGTTAGGTCGGCTGGATTATATTGTGACTCCATAGACTCCTATATATAGAAAGGAGGTTTTGTCATTTGAATCATCCATGAATTGTTCATTTATGTAATGTAAAGGAGGTTGCCCCCTCAAAGAGGCTGAATTCTAAGGCGTGGATCTCTCTTTTCTATCTTTTTGTGAGCTGGTTTCATAACACCACAACACTCCAAGCCCTCCATCCACTTCATATTCACTATCTATTCATCATTCATCCATCCCATTTCATTCTTGAAAAAAACAAAAAACAAACAGAGCATCCTCTCCATTTTCACAAACCTACACTACTCCCTTTAAGCCCTAACATCATCATCCAATCCCTCTACATCATTTCTCATCACTCCCATACAGTTAAAAGACTTTGAAGGAAGGATGAATGAATACTATAGGAAGGAACAATGCTACTACAAGAAGGAAGAAAGGAACAAATTGTGCTAAAACCCAAAATGGCAGTGCCTAAGAGAGACCTAATCAAAATAGAGAACTCCAAGGCCATTAGACAATCACCTAGGCCACAAAAGAGAAGAAGAAGGCAACAAAAAGAAATAAGGAATTAACCATCAAAAGATAACTCAAACTGCAGTGATGAAAAGAGGTGTTCCAAGAAGTCTCCAATCTCTTTCTAGCTTTTGTCCAGGGCCTAAAAATGGGAGAAATGCATGGGAGTGAAGTTGAGGGCCTGCTCTAACCTCAGAATATCATTTATGCTCAAAACTAGTATCTTGTAGTTTTAACAGGGTTTCCTATAGGTTTCCTGTAGTTTTTACAGGAATTACTACAGGATGTCCTCGTTCTCATCTCAATGCAGTTTGAAGGTTTTAGAGGTGTTCAAATGGTGGAACAAGGTAGCAAAAGGTTGATAAGAATGTGGAAGACCTTGCAAAATTGAAAAATATTCACAAACCCATCTTTAATAAGGGGAAGAAAGCAAGATAATGGTCTTAAGAAACAACGATTTTTGTTTTCACAAATATGTTTTTGGGCTTGTCCTTGTAGAACTTACAACCAATATTCTTAATCCATAAGAGAGAGGCCACCAAGGCCATGGATGAGGCACAATGAGGTCACTAAGTTGCTCAGAGGATTGGCAACATTGTCAGCAGGGGGCTATGATGGGCCTCTAAATTAAACATAAATTAAGGCCAATGTCTATAAATTAAACATAAATTAAGATCCATCTAACCATCCTTCAGCATATTAAACCTCTCTTCTTGCATTAGATAATTTATTTTTAACTTTAATATATTCATTAGGAAGGTTTATGAATAATTGGATGTTTGTGCCTAATATTATTTATTTTGTGGAATATTATGAGAATATTGGGGAGATTATGAAGATTTGGAGGAGATAATTTAGGTACATGTTCCCTACTACAGGAAGATCAATAATAATTCATAAATCAACAAGATATTATGGAATTATGACACAGATTGTGGAACTCTAATGATTGAGAAAATCTAGGAATGTGGTCCACTAATCAAGGGAACAGATCCACTAATCAAGGGATTTTGGTGGGGAAAGATTCCTCCATTCATGGGGAATGATTCCTAATCATTTTGTATAAGTACCAAGTCAAATTTTCCTCTAGGGAATGATTGAGAAAATATAGGAATATGTTTCCTGCAATTTAATGCAGATTCCTAGTATTGGGGACCAAAACCACTAATCAAGAGATTTTGATGGGGAAAGCTTCCTCCATTCATGGGGAATTATTCCTAATCATTTTTTATAATTACAAATTCATTTTGTCTCTAGGGAGGGATTTTCATTAGTGTTCTTGTGGAGAGAACTCGTATTTCTGCAGCTCCATTGTATTTTCTTGCAGGGATGTAATCATATTGATGGAATAATGAATATCGGTGTCATGTTCAAATTCGTAATCTTGTTCTCCTCCATAGGTCTCTAAGTTTCCTTAGGCTTGGCAATCCCAGGAACCTCAGAGCCCTTCTGTATAATTTTCTTTCCTTCTTTTCACTGCTTATTCACATGCATCTCTAGTTTTTATTTCTTTATACTTCTGCATTTAGTATTAATGATTTCTTGTTGTAGGATTGAGTTAAATGGTTAATGAAAGTTCTTTTGCGGGATCACAAGAATTATTTCATCCTTGTAAAAACTTTGGAAGTTCATAGTAATCATTGAGATGCTTGGATTAGTCTTCTTATTCCCAAATCTAGATTGTTGGACCTCCTTTTTAGCAAAGAACAATAAATTTCTTCTATTTTTTAGAGCATGCTAACAAGCTTCAATAGAGTTGGTTCCAATTGCATTAGATCACAAAAAAATTATAGTTCATAACAAAAAATACCCCATTTCATTTGCACTTGATTTGATTAGGCATTTTTTAGATTTACTAGCTCATTAGTTCTCGAATTTCTAGATTTTCGATACGTAATGTTTTTTTATTTTTTAACATGGGTTAACAAAGGTATTTTTGAGTGATTCCACTTGGAATGGGTACCTAAGAAATCCTAGCTAATAAAAGAAAATTTCCCATCCAATTTTAATTTGAGTTGCTTGGTCATTCAATGAATTATAGTAAATATGTACATCCTGTAGGAAATCACTGTAGCATCTTGTAGGAAATCCTGTTTTGAGCCCGAAATTGAGAAAAATCGCCATTGAAGTTGGGATTAGGCCTTTACTTGACCTCCATGACATCAAGATAATTTTAACCCTCTTGCTCCACACCTAGGTCAGTATTTTTCTAGTTTTCAATAGTAGGATTTGATTTCCATTTCTTCTATCTTCAATCTTACATTAGATCTCATCAATGTCTATATCATTCTACAAAGTTTTCCTCATGCATGAAGTAGACAACTAGCTCATGAAATTATGTTTCCTTTAAATAATTGAAATTATTCTTGTTTGCCTGATTTTTGGGTAAATGTCAATGTTTGATGCAGTGTAGTTGTTTCAGGAGTACAGAGAGATTTCATGGTCAACAACCTCATCCCAACTTCTTCCACCCATGGTCCTCACTTTCTTTCACTAAACCATCACCAATTTCATCACTTCACACGGAAACTTCTCCACGATTTTTGAGCAAATCCAGCCATATCCCAACCTTTCTTTTGAATTCTGAGTGATCCTAGGAATTTTCTCACTCCATTCCATCCACCAACCACCTTTCGTAAGCCTTCCATTACCTTCAACATCCATCCTTTTACTCTTGGTTGTATCCTGTAGGTTTGCAGGGGATCCTGTAGGTTTTTAGGAGATCTTGTAGGTTTACCTATAGTGGCTTGCTTTGAGGTTGAATTGAGGAAAAATCCTCTAGGAAGCTAGCAAAGGGTCCCTACTTATCTCCTAAGCCTTCTGACTATTCACCATCATCTCCAGTCCACCTACCACATCACCAAAAGAGATTAGCTTTCACACTCTCACATGGAAAAATACAAAAAGAAAAATAGATTTATTTTATTTGTTTACATGCACAGTAGTAGAAGGTTTGATGGTTTGAATCTGCATGCTTAGGGCAGTAGGATTGCATACATGTTAACTTAGCACTCTTTTTTAAGAAAAGCCTTTTAGCAGTTAGTTAGAAATGGTGTGTTTTAGCATTTGATTTCAGTCTCTTTCCTTGTACTTTCTTTATTGCAATATGTTAAGGTTCCATTTCGAACATTTCATTTTCTGCAATGAGTTTAGATTTGGCTTCAGTAAATGCACTCAATTACATCATGACAAAAAAGGAAGGAAACATTATAATCCACACATATAGTGACGATACCTCTTAATTTTGTACGAACCTGTGGTGCTGTACAACAACCCCCCATTTCTTATCAATTTTTACAAAAAATCTTTAATTAGAAATGGGTCCCTTTCTAATAAACTAAGTAAAATTAGTTTATTAATTAATTGCTTTCCTGGCTTTAATCATACAACTCATAGAAATCCATATCAAAAGGTCTGATCCAATGGAAATGATATCTAAAACCCTTTTGGTAAACAAATGTAATATAATATAGCATATCCTTTTGAGCCTCATAAGCAAAGCTCTGATGCAATAATGCAATCAGAGATCGCATATCACTAAGATAAGCCACAATGCATCCTAAATGCTCTTTTCTAAACCTCCGATCTAATGACATAATCGCAATCAGCAATCACGCATATTACGTGACACATAGCTAAAGCCCTTTCGAACTTCCCGATTGCAATATCATAAAGTAAGGCACATATTTCAATGGAAGAACCACCAAAACGTCTTATTGGCAGGCGAAAAGAAAAAAAGCATTAACAGATGAAAAGGTAATAAATCAAACAATGCACTCATTACCCCTCTGCCTTATTATATTCTTTTATCGCGACCAAAGCTATCAGTTCGAAACGTTAAGCCTGACCCATTGAATCTCCTGATTGCTATTCATGATTAATCACCGATCGCTGATCAAGAAAGCATAACGATACATTTTAAGGGACCATCAAGCATATGTGTGATGCAACGGGTAATTATTACTTTTATTTAATACGATTGGCGGTTATGATGGCCATTAATTTCGTAGTTAAGGGTGAATCCTTCGAGGATTTCACCCATGGTGATACTTAATTACATCTGCTTTATAATATGAAAATTACCTTAACTGTTTTCTTTCCGTATTAGCTTTCAGCAGAAATATTTCTTTGTTACGTTTTCCATTGTCTGTGCAGAGCTATTCTAAGCCCATGAATCCAAAGAAAATGGGAAAGAAGGTAAAGAAAGCCAAGGCTCCTGTTGTAACCAAAGAACCGGAACTGAATAAGAAAGGATTGATATCAGATAAAACTTGCCTCGATTTAGGAAAAACAAGCTGGGAGAGTATCTATAATTTACTAGAAGCAGAAGAGCTTCAAGAGCTTCAAGAAGAAGCTACAACAGATTCGACAAGAAAATAAGAGAGCACTTTGAAGGATTTAGCCTACTCATACCTACACAGAATAATAGCGTGTGCCAAGGTTTTGCTATACAATGATGTAGTTAGATGGATTGTTGAAAAAATTGTGACCAAAGATAGGACATTCTCTACAACTGATGGAAACGTATTCGGGTCGTTTAAACCAGAGGATCTCAGGAAAATGTACCATTTACGTCAGCTAGAGAAGTAGTATTATAAAGCGTTCTTGGAAGCTTTTTCCAAGGAAAACGACATTGAATCAGACCCTATGAGGTAATGGAGACATTTCCCATCCAAACATAAGCACGAGACATCAAGTATGTACTCTTTTGATTCATTGGCTTCTCCTTATTGTTATGTTGGTACAATGATGTGCAGACTCTTCGGAGTCCACGATTATGCTAAATTCTATATAGACATGGCCCCACTAATGGAAGTTGCGATTAATGGTTATGTTATGGATTAGGCAGACATTCTCTCTGACAAAATGGCCACCAAGACACTGGAATATAGAAGAAAGAGGTATGTAACTACCCAGGTGATCCCTCCCTTTTATTTCAGTGCCTATA
This sequence comes from Pinus tabuliformis, assembly GCA_031772625.1. Taxonomy (NCBI): domain Eukaryota; kingdom Viridiplantae; phylum Streptophyta; class Pinopsida; order Pinales; family Pinaceae; genus Pinus; species Pinus tabuliformis. The sequence continues at coordinate 1,001,298,247 of CM062819.1, forward strand.
TTCTCGACACCATTTGTTTTAATTCTAAATACCCCATTCTCGGATTGAAATGGACTCCTCAAGACCCCAATCCTATTGACATTTACCATAAGGAACTATGGAAGGCCTATTATAAAGACCACTTGTATAGAATTTTTCATGGTTTTATTCTTCCCGTGCATTATGCCATATTCAATAAGCCTACTCATAGGTTATCCGAGGAAGCATCAATTGATCTAACTGTAATTGGCAGTTGGTTTGGAGAAGAAAAATTCACCTATATAAGGCTTTTCGGTAGCCTTTCCAACCCCCATGTTCTTCCTCTATACATCCTCAATAAACTATTGGCCCGGGAACTAGCATATCAGATAACAGTTGAAGGAGCGTCAAGGTCTGTTAGGGATTCCAAGAAACACATGTGGCTAACATTTCCTCTTCGATGCGGTGCTTTTACCCTACATGACTTCAAACATGCAGAGAAAGAGGCCGAGAAAATCAGGTTGCTAAAACTTGCAACTATTCCCAAGAGGCAATATGATCCCAAAGCTATTCCCTATAATGTGACTGCTCAAGCCAAAATCGCCAAATTTGATCATGAAGAGGACAACTTTGACGACTTGTTTGTTTCAGCAGAGATATTCTCCCAGGTCAAACATATGGCCAAGATCAAATTAGGAGTAGAAGGACTTGAGGAATTCCATAGGCTCAGGGAAAAGAGATTGGAAACACTTCCTTTAGATTTATTAACTACAGCCTCAACGGTACAACCACAAGGCCACAGTGAATAGGAAGTTACTCAACAAATTCCCAAAATTGAAAAGATTCTTGAGAAAAAGAAGACACCAGAAAGGGAACAAAAACAGGTAACAGGTAGTGGACCCCTTGATGCAGACATTAATATTGACCCTAAGTTAATCAAGGAATGGGAACAATTTGATTCTATCATCAGTAATCCAGAGAACACCCAAGGGTTCACTACACCAGAGGTGTCTACAACACAGAAATCAATAGTCAACACAGTTCTGATTGTAGGAACAAGCGGCCCACCCAAGCTTCATAAAGACCTAGAGATTATGCCTGAAAATCCCACTGATGAAATTGTTTTGCATATGGAAGAAATACCACCACTGGATGTATTTTACAACCCTAAGCATAGGGTTATAGTCAAAAGACAGAGGAGGAAGAGGAAAGTTGATCACTCTCCTCTTTTGACTCCTAAGATAGAAATGATGAATGTGGCATGGAGAGAGGAAATAAATCCCTCTAAAGATTTAACGAAACTTTCTCAGTATGCTGGAGCATATATCGCAGCAAAAATAGAGAAGGCATTAGAGGTTAGTCATTTGTTGAAGGAAAAAGACCAAGCGATCATTCTGCTCGAGGCACAATCAGTAGAATGACAACATAAGATAAAGGAGCTCAAGCAGCAGTTGGCAGAATAGAGACAACTTAATGAACAATTGAATGAGCAATTAATTAATGAAAAGAAGAGAATTTATTAACAGGCCATCCATAAGCAGCAAGAGTTGTTTCAAGCATTGAGCAAACTACAACTATTGAACAAGCAGGTGAAAAAATCAAAAGAAGAGCAAATCGCCCAATTGAAAGATCAAATAGAGCGATTTAAAGAATATCCCCAGGTAGATGAATTCAGAACTGAAGCCCTGGAGATGACCAAGGCTTTATCATAGCAATTGGACCTACTGTGTCATAATATATCATTGGTCGTTCCTTTATGTGACATCTCAACATCAATGATAAAAAAATCAGTGGATGCAAGGCTCGAGTTAGAGAAGGCAGATGAAAGATTGACAAATTTTCTATCTTAGCAAGATTCGAAAGAGGGAAAAGCTACCAATCTACCAAAGATACAGGAGTCACATAAAGAAATTCTATTTTCCGAATTGGAGTCTCAATTAATGAAAGTTGAGAGAGCTACATCCAGATGCAGATCAACAACAAATAATTTGATTGAATTAATCAACAATAGTATGTATATATCTAATCTATTAACAGAATGCTCTCTAGGCAAACTCACAAAGGTAAAATCATTAGAACAATAGTGGAAACAGGAGCTGATACAAAGACAAAAAATGATTGGAGGCATTCACAGTTTAACATGGGAAACATTTTGGTTTTTCCTTGTAAAACCAAGCAGTCAGCAAATGGCAATGAAGTGTCTCATAGATGCGATCAACCACATGATCCCCAAACTTGATGATGCCACATTTACAGCTCAGTTACACTCTTGTATGAGTCAGCCACCAGAGCTCCAGCCAATGCTTAACATTTTTTAACTGCGATCACAATATGATAAGCTGATACAATGAATCTTTTCTATCGACTGCAGCATTGCTGTTTCAAGATAAATCCCAGATTTTTATGTTTTAGTTATACCGGCGCATAGCATATTTCTTTTATAGTTTGTTATTTTTGTAGTATTTATAGACCCTTTAATTTTTTTGGAAAGGGTCCGCAATTTTTTACTAAGACTTAAGTCGGAAGCTACACTACTATGCTTCTGATATATTTATTTTTATAAAAGGCAAGACCAGAATTCTGAATTTTGACAAATAAAGCTTTTATGAGATATGCAGTTTTGCTTCCTATGAATGTATTTCCAAATTAGAAGGCGGAATTTGAATGTGATTCACATCGGAGGAGATCCAAATGCATATGGTACTACTATCTATGTTTTAGCTTTATTCTTCTATGTGAGTTGTCATTTATCAACTTCGCTATTATTGATGTGTATATGTTCCTACCACAATTCTTTAACTTATCACTATTGAATGTTTCTGAGTTGTCATCTTCCACATATATATGTGAGTAATATATGACAATCAATGCGATAACGTTTTAATTATTACTTTGTTCCTAGATCTCAGAATGCAGCAACCGACTTACTAGCCAATGTTGCTTCCAAACTTCTCCCATCAGAGGATTATAACCCTGATAGATTTTCAGTTGAATTAATTTTTAGACCATCGGTTCCAGATAATGTCACTACCTGGCAGATATTTGTTATGAAACCAACTCAAGAAAGGATAGAAAAGATAGATCAACGCCTTAGAATTCAGCCTCTTTGAGGGGGCAACCTCCTTTACATTACATAAATGAACAATTCTTTGATGATACAAATGAAAATACCTCCTTTCTATATATAGGAGTCTAAGGGGTCATAACATAATCAGAACCGACATAACAATAATAATGTAAGGGCACAATAATAACAATAGTGGGCTTCTATGGGGCACAATAGTAACAATATGGGCACTACATGGGTACAACAATATAATAAGTGGGTTATACTAATAACAATAAGGGGTTACACTAGTAGTATAGGGGCCTAACATGCCCCTCTCCTTCAAAAAGCGTTGTCCTCAACGCTTGAGTAGTTCTTGATGCTTCTGTATAAAATTCTTGTCCTCCCATGTGGAATCTTTAGCGTGTAAGTTCTTCCACTTGATGAGATACTCTGAAATTGATCGATTTCGTAGCTGTCGGGTTCTTGTTTTTGTGATTGCTCCAGGTTCCAATATGATTTTTCCTTCCTCTTTAATTTCTGGCAATATTGTTTGAATTGGGATCTTTTGAAACTTTTGAATAAGTGGCCATACTTCTTCGTCCTTCTTCCATTCATCCCTTGCTTCGTTTATCCAATCTGGTTGGATAATATAAATAGCACAAAACAATGCTTCCACATCCTCATCCTTGAAGAGTCTTCCAATTCGGTAAGGTCGCCATTTTTTAAGTGCATGTAGTATTGCCAACATTTCCTTCTCATAAATAGCTTGCTTGAGATGTAGCAGTAAAAATACCCAATCACCTACATCAAAACATTTTTCACTACAATGTTTATCTACCTGTTGTTTCGTTTGATTTTGCACCAAAGTGGCATTATCCTTTAAAAGTTGGAGAACTTGTTGTTGATGCTTGATGTGATCTTTCACTGCTTGAACCTTTTTCTTCTTGATATGTCCTTCTATCTCTAGAGTTTGAGGAGTGGTAATTTCTTCTAATCCTTTACAAGATATGGTCGGATTCATTTCTTGATGCTCGATGTGATCTTTCACTTCTTGAACATTTTTCTTCTTGATATGTCCTTCTATCTTGATAGTTTGAGGAGTGGTAATTTCGAACAATGAATTACAAGATATGGTTGGATTCATTTCTTCTTTCTCGATGTGATCTTTCACTTCTTGCACATTTTTCTTCTTGATATGTCCTTGTATCTTGAGAGTTTGAGGAGTGGTAATTCTTGCCAATTCTTTACAAGATATGGTCTGATTCATTTCTTCTTTCTCTGGGGTGGGGTCCTGGCATATATCTTCTTCTTTTGATGTTTCTTGATCCTTTTTTTCCTCCTCTTCATATTCTATGTAAAATAATTTCTTCTCGGCACACTTATGACCTTTAGTGCATTTGCTATCAGAATTGTAACAAAGCCCTTTTTCTCTTTTTTCTTCCAATTGTTGTGGTGTAACCCTTGTAGGTTGTGAAAGGCTAGGAGAAACAACACTTCCATCTTTACAGTTGTGAGGGGTACGCTTCCTGTTTTCCATAATTTTTCTTTCCACTATGTCACAAAGCCCTTTTACTCTTTCCAATTGTTGTGGTGTTGCTCTTTGTATCCTCATAATGTGCTATCATTTCCTCCGTGAAAATTGACCACGTAACAAGTTGTTTACGAGAACAAAGCCCTTCGTACCATAAAAATTGATCTGGTTCTAAATATGAAGATCCAATACATACCTTTTGTAACAGTTCTACACCATGTAGATCAAAATATTGCTCCATCTGAAGTATCCAATTTACCGGATCCTTGCCATCAAACTTCCTCATCTTGCTTTTTCTTGATTTTAGGAGCTCGACCTTGAAATGACTATAACTCTATACTTTCAGATCTTTAAGTTCTGAAATTGCGACCTGTAGTAGCCCTCTATGTCCTCTTTCTAATTCCACCAGTATGATCCAAATTGGATTCTCTAAGAAAGCGTTATGCACACTCTCACAAGATGACCTGATTATAGACCTTTCCAGAAGAGCGAACTTGTATGAAGTGCCACGTGTCACGTTTTTTACCTTTGGATCCAAAAAAGATATAAAAAAAACTACATTCCATCCTCTTTCTATACCTTCTTACGAAATTTCAATCCAATCCCCAGAGCGAAAGTTATGACAATTTTCCCCAGGTCACATGTTTGGAATGTAATTCAGGAGTCTGCAACAAGACCAACTTCCTCAGATCATATCTCCGCAAATATAGCGCGAACAGCTCTGAAATTCGGACCCAAGGTTCAGCACGATTTCTTCTCAAATGGGTTTTTTTTGGCAACTTCTGAAACGTCACAGAAAAAAGTTATAGCGAAAATTCCATGATGACCTATTTGGAGCAGCGAAACCCTAGAATCCAAAGCTCTGATACCAAATGTTATGAAACCAGCTCAAAAAAAGATAGAAAAGATAGATCAATGCCTTAGAATTCATTCTCTTCGAGGGGGCAACCTCCTTTACATTACATAAATGAACAATTCTTGGATGATACAAATGAAAATACCTCCTTTCTATATATAGGAGTCTAAGGGGTCATAACATAATCAGAGCCGACATAACAATAATAATGTAAGGGCACAATAATAACAATAGTGGGTTTCTATGTGGCACAATAGTAACAATATGGGCACTACATGGGTACATCAATATAATAAGTGAGTTGTACTGATAACAATAAGGGGTTACACTAGTAGTATAGGGGTTACACTAGTAGTATAGTGGGTTTCTATGGGGGACAATAGTAACAATATGGGCACTACATGGGTACAACAATATAATAAGTGGGTTATACTAATAACAATAAGGGGTTACACTAGGAGTATAGGGGCCTAACAATATTTAATCATGATGATGACATTTTGAATTTCTTAATTTCTTAGAAGTCCTATGACGATCAGATTATTGATGAGACTAATCATGATATTCAAATGAAGCAAGCGCTTAAGGAAAATTCCATACCTAAATCGGTAGTCAAGCTTGAAGATCTATATGACATCAAGGATAGGTTCAAGCAAGTTAATAATTCAAAACTTCAAAGTTCTACTTTGAGATTTGAATTAATAAATCTTGGCATTGAGGCGAAACCACAAAATATTAATCTGGGATTAGGACTTACTTCAGAAGAAAGAATTGCCTTTATCAAACTATTGAATAGATATAAAAATGTCTTCTCTTTGAATTATGATGATTTAAAAACATATGATACTTCTATCATACAACATACTATTCCAATGATGTTTGAAGAAAAGCTAGTGCAGCAAAAATTGAGGAAAATTCATCCAAACTTAGAAAGTCAAATTAAAGAAGAGTTAAACAAACTCTTGAAAGCTATGATAATTTTCTCTGTTAGACATTCAAAATGGGTTTCTAACTTATTGCCTATTAGAAAGAAAAACAATGACATTAGGATTTGCATTGATTTTAGAAATATTAACAAGGCTAGTCAAAAGGATAACTTCCCACAACCAACAATGGAGCAAACTCTTCATTCAATAGTTGGTTTTGAATTAATGTCTTTCCTGGATGGTTTTTTTGGGTATAACCAAATATTGGTGCACCCCAATGATAGACTTAAGACTACTTTCAAAACTAAGTGGGGATCATATGCCTACCAAAAAATGCCTTTCAACTTGATTAATGCAGGGGCTACCTTCCAGAGAGCAATGGATATAGCACTCAAAGGTTTAATTAATAAGTCAATTGTTGTCTATTTGGATGACATTACTATCTTCTCCAAGAAAAGAGAAAATCATTTATATGACTTGAAGCAAATATTTGAATGTTATAAAAAGTATGGGATTTCATTGAATCCCAAAAATTCATTTTTTTCTGTTAACCACGGATAGGACATTGTCTACAGTCGATGGAAAAGTATTCGAGTCTTTTAAACCAGAGGACCTCAAGCAAATGTACCACTTACTTCAACCAAAGAAGCAGTATAATAAAGTGTTCATAGAAGCTTTTCCCAAGGAAAATGACGTTGAATCAGACCCTATCAAGCAATGGAGACATTTCCCATCCAAACACAAGCACGAGACATCGGGTATGTACTCTATTGATTCATTGGCTTCTCCTTATTGTTATGCTAGTGCAATGATGTGCAGACTCTTCGGAGTCCATGATTCTGCTAAATTCTCCATAGATATGGTCCCACTAATGGAAGCTATGATTAATGGTTGTGTTATGGATTGGGAAAACATTCTCTTTGACAAAATGGCGACCGAGATACTGGAGTATAGAAGAAAGAGGTATGTAACTACCCGGGAGATCCCTCCCTTTTACTTCAGTGCCTATATTCTTGACACCATTTTTTTTAAATTCTAAATACCCCATTCTTGGATAGAAATGGACTCCTCAAGACCCCAATCCTATTCACATTTACCATAAAGAACTATGGAAGGCCCATTATGAAGACCACCTATACATAATTTGTCATGTTTTTATTCTTCCTGTGTATTATGCCATATTCAATAAGCCTGCTCCTAGGTTATCCGAGGAGGAATCAATTGATCTACATACAATTGGGAGTTGGTTTGAAGAAGAAAAATTCACCTATATAAGGCTTTTCAGTAGCCTTTCCAACTCTCATGTTCTTCCTCTATACATCCCCGATAAACTACTGGCCTGGGAACTAGCATATCAGATTTGAAGGAGCATCAGGGTCTCTTAGGGATTCCAAGAAACACATGTGGCCAAAATTTCCTCTTCGATGTGGTGCTTGTTGTGGGGAAAAATGCCTATGCAGGACGATCCTATCCACCTAAGGTGTGACAGTGCCTTAGCAACAAACAGAGACAACTATTCTAGTATTCTTCCTTTATGAATTAAGAATGAAGAGATAGATAGAAGGACTAACCGATGTCTTCCGTTTGTCCCTCGATCCGACTTCTCTTCTCTTGGAGTGTTCCCAACTACTTGCCTTCTCGCTCGCCCAGCTTCAAGAGGTTCCTGCAAAATCACAAGAAGAGAACACTACACAAGACATGGATTCATATTCATAACTAGTTCAGGATTAGAAATAAACTAAACATACTAATGCATTCATACATCAAAAATACATCAGCATATAGGAGAAACCAAGATAGCTTTATTGATGAATAACAAGGTTCAGGAAGAGATACAACCCAGACGGCTCCAATCCAGCATCTCCTTCCCAGCAAATGGAATTCCTATCTTCACCCCTTTCAAAGCATTAAGCACCCAATAGTTCCAGTCTCAAACCAACAACAATTCTTTGCAATAACAAAATTCCAGCCTCTAGATCTCATGGAGGAGAGATCCATATATAGATGTTTGGAGAGAGGATGAGTCAGCTTGAGATCTGACTAGTGTCCTCTCCCTCTGTCAGTTCTTGAGTCCACTTGGAGGTTCTTGCTTCCACTTGGAGATTTGGAACCTCTTACTCATCACCAGTCGAATTCCCTAAGGCAAGTGTCATTTTGGAAGCTTCCTGGGTTTTGACACCTTGAGAAATGAGCCTGCCACATGTCCACTCTCGTTCAGCGCAGGTAGCCAGTGTTCCATTTGACATTCAACACAGGTAGCCAGTGTTCCATTTGACATTCAGCGCAAACAGCTAGTGTAGCCACTGAAATGATCCTGAATTGACTTGTTTTTGAGCAGTTTCTGGTGGAGAACTTCTATGAATTGCTGTGGTTTGTTAGCCTTGTTCCTCTAGGGGTAGGAACAACATGTTTAGGGACTTTGGATCCCTTAGATTATGGACATTTCATGCTCAATGCTGTAAGGCACAAAAATGTCTATAACAGTTGCCCCCTAAAGTATGAGGCTGTTTATCGGGCGAAATGCTTTATCAGGGGGATCCGAAGTTCATCCAATGCTGGGAGGAGACCTGTAATAAAATACAATACAATACATTATTTTTCATACTGCTTTCATGATCTAGCTGAGGCGGGCATTCCCATGCTCAGTTTTATAAATTCATTTTTCTGTACATAGAACAGACAATCGTCTGATGGTAGACTGATAATTTTGATGAAATTATCATCCTTTGAGTAGGATGATTATCTGGTGCAATGATGTACATGTCAATGTCTTTATCTTTCCTGAATATATATCGCAGCTCGGATGGATGAAACTAGATCCGGGGTCTTCAAACTCGTTCGATCTTCACTCTAAGTACAAGTCGATCCATGTGAGAAATGTTCTGAAGTCGAACATGGAAAGACATCGCTTGATTACCGGTCAATGATGTAAACCGTTAACAAGCGCGAGAGGAATCACCGATAATGATAATGACCCTCAAGGTACTGTAGTACAATTCACGTGGTGTGAATAAAGGACTTGGCGTCGAACACCACGCAAAATCTTTCGGTCGAAGGTCATTGATGTATACCTGTTGCCGGAAGTGAGAAACTTGCCATTGTGGCATGCAAGCTTCAAAGTACTGAAGGGGTTGTTCCTAGATCAACTTCATGGATAATGAGCTGATGTCGACAAGAAGCGATCCGTCAAAGGAGGGCCTTAATGAATCCCACATCAGTGACACGGAACGGAGCTAATGATTTTAATGGAGGTGAAAACGATCTGTGACATATGATTCAGGGTGGTGGTCATGAAAGGATGACGGATAATGTATGGCAGTGGATGGGACACGGTTGACTTTTCTGAACGACTTCTCTTGAACATATGGCGACACTAATACGATGGATCGGTAGCATTACCCCAAATATGGATGGTATGGCGAGACCATGGATGTGACCGGTGAATGAAACAACCCAACCCGATTGTGGTACGGAGGAAAAGTGTCATGTCCAAGAGCGACTTGCTACCATCAAAGTTTTCTTTAGTTTCTCCCAATTTTTCCCCAGTCATTGCTGACCAGTACCTCTTTATTTTTGTCAAACTTGAGGAGGATAACATATGCTTGTTCTATAACCTGCCCTTCGGGCAAGCCCATCGCTATGTTTTAACGAGCCTAGCGATAGTGAAACTCGTTCTCGTCTAAAGACAAGTTTGTCGCTATTTAATGATTTTAACGAGTCTAACGACAAGGATAACTCGGTCCTTTTCATTTTTAGAGAGTCTTAAAAGGTACATAAAGTTAACTCCAAAAGTCCTTTTTCGTCATCTAATCCCTTAAGTCCGAAAAAGTATAAAACAATACGGAAGGGATGAGTTTTCGATAGTTTTAACGAGCCGAATAAAACAAGCGCTCGATCTTTTTGTGCAATAATCCCTCAGGTCCAAAAAGATTAAAATCTAGAGGAGGGATAGCACTTCCTGTCCCTTTAACGAGCTGGAAGGCCAAGGACTCGGCAATCTTTTCATATTTTACGAGTCAGATGAAAAGAGCTTAAAGAAGACTCGTCTTTTGAGGAACGAGTGATAAACTGGGTTAGCAGCTGATTCCAGGTACAGGTTGGAATTTTCCAATCACGACAGTGTCACAAGGATGGCTAGGTGAAATCACTCTTCGCAGCTGTTCCTCAAAATGGGTAAACAATCATATGGAGGTGAACGATCGGCCAAATGAAAAGTGGAGGTGACGGTGCAAACACGACCAAGGCTTTAATGGCTGATGATATTACATTCACAGTGGTTATTTACCGGGATAGTTCATTTTTTAACGAGCTTAAACGCGGGTGGAAACATTTGCTCGGTCTTATGTTTATTTTTTAACGAGCATGAACTATGTGCTAAAACTGCTCGGATATTGCGTTTATTTTTTAACGAGCATGAACTGTGTGCTAAAACTGCTCGAATCTTGCGTTTATTTTTTAACGAGCATGAACTGTGTGCTAAAACTGCTCGATTACCCAGTCATATGATAAGAGTGTCTCATTGAGATTCTATTTTTTTACGGAGCTTCATCTCACAAAGCTTTGCCCCGCACCTTTCTTTATGCAAGTTAGGAAACGGCTAACCAAAAAAACAGATAAATAACCGCTCTTTGCTTGCACTCCAAAAGGTTTGCATGCCTCCAGGTATAAAGTATGATTTCAAGGTTACCTCTACTTCTTTTCCTTCAAAACAATTGTTTTAAAGAGAGAGGCTTACCTCTTTTAGGTTACCCAAATATTGTCTCGTTAATCTTTCAAACAAAACACTTCCTCGGCAATGTCTACCGAAATAGACAAAGGTGAGTGACAACGAGTGCCAAACACATAACTTTGACAAAAGAATCTTATTCTAGAACAACCACTCTTCCTCTACAGACGGGGTACAGACTAGTCATATTCTCCCGCGGAAACCTACCTTATACCCAAAGGTTTCCTGCCGAAGCAGACCAGGACGCATGCCCCCTGGGTTCCAGTCATATCCTCCCAGATTACTCGCGCTCATCAGGAGGACGGACTGTGGGTTGAGACACTTCTTGCGTGTATAGACCATTTAGGGATGGTACATGACTATTTGCGATGCGTGATCTGGGAAATGAAAGTTGGTCCACGAGCTTGACCACTCTCCCTTCATGCGGAAAACACATTACTCTAAAGAGTGAGGAGACAATAGCTCCCATGCAATATATATAGTCTCGTCCAAGGAGTAGGTTATAATCCAAGGGTCCTTGAACGACCATCACGTTCATTTGAACGGTCTTCCCTTTCAATGTTATAGGCACATTGGGGAGGATCCCTAAAGGTCGATTGGTTCCTTTATCAAAGCCTGATAGATTTCTCATTTCAGGCAAAATCGCTGGCGAACCAAGCACTTTCCAAGCAATAGAGGAAAGGATACTCACAGATGCCCCCTCATCAATGATAGTGCCAGCCATTACCATTCTGGATATTTGAACGATAATTCTGAATGGTATGCTTGCTGGCAACCGGGGTCTGCCTAGTTGGTTCCAGTCGAAGGACACAACCAGGTTGCTTGGTGGTGGGACCGAATAGACGGCCGGGTATCGCTCTGACAAACTTCCTTCCTGCGATAAAGGAATGGGTGCACTTCCCCCTTGTTCGTCGGAGTCTGTGCTGATGAAGAGAATTTGGACGGTGTCGTCTTTATTCTCCTCTGTGATGGTATCATTCGAAGATAGAGCCTCTGAAGGCAAAACTGGGTCAACTGCCGTCTCAACCTTTTGACTTTCGTCAGGCATGGATCTAGATGGTTCATCTTCAATGATAGGTGCTTCGGCTGACCACCTGGGTGGGCCAGCCGGGTTCTCAACTAGTGAAGGACTCGGCAGGAGTTTTTGATATCCAGGAGGAAGTTGCGCTCATAGAATCGGGCGATCTTCCAGAACTCTTTTAGCCTCGTCTAAGAAGGGACAACGGTGGATGGCGTGATCGCCTTCACATAGTTTACAGGGAAATCTAGCTTTCCCTCTCTGTCCTGGGACTTCACTTTCACTAGTTGACGGTGAGCTGTCAACATGGCTATCAGAGGTCGATGCTACCGAATTGTGCAAACGGGGAGACCAGTCCCTTAGTATCTGAGGGATGCAGGGACAATCTCTATGGAAGTGGTCTCCCTTGCATATGACACATGGTGATTTAGGCCTTGTCAGTGTTGTGTGTGGATTTTTGTCAGACGACACTTGTTTGCCCCCAGTCGCTTTTGGCTCCTTCTTCTTCTTCTCTTTCTTCTTCTTTTCCTTCTTCTCCTTAGGAACTTGGTTTTTTGTTTTACCAGTTCCATCAAGCGAAGAGGAAGGAGGAGAGGAAGAGTTAGATGAAGTAGAAGGCTGGTTGGTAACCCTGGTATGGTCTAACTGTTGACTCGACTGTTTAGGAATAGTGGTGTTCTGAACGACATTGGTTGAAAAGAGCCAGACCGACAGGCCAATTGTCAGTCCTGGAAGCGACAATGTGGCCATATGGGGCACACCAACATCTCCCCAAGAGGAGAAGGGACTAGGATTTCCACCAAGGGGAATTCCTTGGTTGGTGTGCTCCATTTTTTCAACCTAAAGATCAACGCAGGAATAAGGGTGCTTGTTCCGTTTAAAATAAATTTTTAACGACGCTTAGACACAACTTGCTTTTTCAGTTTTAAAGAGTCGAGAAAAAGCTAAAGATGACTCTAGTCTCCTTCGATGTTTTAACGAGCCCGAAGTGACAAATGCTCGGATGGACTTTTTCTGTTATAGAGTCTAAAAAAGGCCAAAAGAAACTGCTCTGGAGTTCTAGGCAGAGGGTGTGCCAAACTTTTCGCAAAACCGCAGAATACTTTTTAGGGTATGGGCGGTCGATCTTCCTGAATGTTGTGTTCAGTGCATTGCGATCAGTAGGGTGGACGACACGGCTTCCTAAGGATAAAGGTTTTATGCCTATAGGGGTCTCCCAATATATACGCGACGGTACGTGGGAGCACAATCCGTATTGGCGCTATCATCCCTCAGGAGGAATCACCCACCATCCACGAGATCGACAGTCACCAGGCTTAACGACGCCGGAACACATCTCTAGCCTAGACCTCTATGTTGTGCATTATGTTGCAAAGCGTTGTTAAGTTCATTCAATTTATTTTAGGTTGATCTTTTTAAAGTTTGCCTTTCAAGGTTCACCACGAGATGTATGATACAATTCCTAAATGCAGTCTAAAGATGATAAGCAAGCTTTATATCTTTTCAACTTTGAAAATCCTAGCTACTTAGGGAAAAGAAAGACACCATCTTTTCTCAAAGAGCAATCAGCACACTCTAATGCACTTTTCCTAAATCAAACATGCAAACTATCAAATGCAAATGCACAATGCAGGTGTTTGTTTTCCGCTTTCTTAGTATTGATGCCTACAAAGAAAGCTTTTTGTACAACTTTGAATTTGCTTTTAAATGACCAATACAAACAAGTTTACTTTTTCGAAATCAGAGAGGGTAGAAGAGATTACAACACTTAACGATTTTCGAAATGAAGACTTGTTTTGACACTTAAAAGAGACAAACTCAAACCAATAAGCAAGAGTAAATGTATAATCAATCTGCAAACAGCCAATGAACTCTTTTCTAAGATCACAATCAACAGATCTGAATCAAGGGCTACAGGATGACTATTTCACTCATGCAAAGGAAAACTGTAAATGACGCCACAAACACATAAAACAATCACAATATTTTTGTACAAAAGGAGGCAGAATCTAAGCAGAGAAAAGGAGTTATCAGACTGGTACCTATGCTGGTTACAGGCTGCAAAAATCAGAGATCAAAACAAGGCAAAACAGAGCAGAGAACCCCAGCTGCACAAGGGTAAACTGGTTCAGCGCAACCTCAACACAGGGGTTTTGACATTCAGCGCAGGTAACCTTCACGGGACCTGCGTTGAAATGCAGAATCCCTTCACTGGGTCTGCGCTGAAGGAGAAACTCTCGTTTCCCACAGGTTCTGGGTCACAGATTGCTATTTAATTCACTGTTTCAGGCCAAATAAAAGCAACAAGCAAGGTACAATCAAAGGGATGCTTTGAGGGGTACTAAGATCTATCACAAAGGATCATCAACTCATTTGTGAGTCCATTGTTCAGATCATAGACAAGTCCAGTGATTGGATCAAAGCAGCAACTGTCTACTTTGCATCCGGGAAAAGCAGATGCAGTTCGATTGTTGCTGTCGAGTCTATGAAACAAACAATGATAGAAACACAAATAAAATGACTAAACAGATCTCCCCAGTGGAGTCACCAATTTGTTGTGGGGAAAAATGCCTATGCAGGATGATCCTATCCACCTAAGGTGTGACAGTGCCTTAGCAACAAACAGAGACAACTATTCTAGTATTCTTCCGTTATGAATTAAGAATGAAGAGATAGATAGAAGGACTAACCGATGTCTTCCGTTTGTCCCTCGATCCGGCTTCTCTTCTCTTGGAGTGTTCCTAGCTACTTGCCTTCTCGCTCGCCCAGCTTCAAGAGGTTCCTGGAAAATCACAAGAAGAGAACACTACACAAGACATGGATTCATATTCATAACTAGTTCAGGATTAGAAATAAACTAAACATACTAATGCATTCATACATCAAAAATACATCAACATATAGGAGAAACCAAGATAGCTTTATTGATGAATAACAAGGTTCAGGAAGAGATACAACCCAGACAGCTCCAATCCAGCATCTCCTTCCCAACAAATGGAATTCCTATCTTCATCCCTTTCAAAGCATTAAGCACCCAATAGTTCCAGTCTCAAACCAACATCAATTCTTTGCAATAACAAAATTCCAGCCTCTAGATCTCATGGAGGAGAGATCCATATATAGATGTTTGGAGAGAGGATGAGTCAGCTTGAGATCTGACTAGTGTCCTCTCCCTCTGTCAGTTCTTGAGTCCACTTGGAGGTTCTTGATTCCACTTGGAGATTTGGAACCTCTTACTCATCACCAGTCGAATTCCCTAAGGCAAGTGTCATTTTGGAAGCTTCCTGGGTTTTGACACCTTGAGAAATGAGCCTGCCACATGTCCACTCTCGTCCAGCGCAGGTAGCCAGTGTTCCATTTGACATTCAACGCAGGTAGCCAGTGTTGGCTTTGACATTCAGCGCAAACAGCTAGTGTAGCCACTGAAATGATCCTGAATTGACTTGTTTTTGAGCAGTTTCTGGTGGAGAACTTCTGTGAATTGCTGTGGTTTGTTAGCCTTGTTCCTCTAGGGGTAGGAACAACATGTTTAGGGACTTTGGATCCCTTAGATTATGGACATTTCATGCTCAATGCTGTAAGGCACAAAAATGTCTATAACAATGCTTTTACCCTACATGACTTCAAACATGCAAAGAAAGAGGTCGAGAAAATTAAGTTGTTAAAACTTGCAACTATTCCTAAGAGGCAATATGATCCCAGAGCTATTGCCTATAATGTGATTGCTCAGGCCAAAATCGCCAAATTCGATCATGAAGAGGACAGCTTTGAGGACTTGTTTGTTTCAGCAGATGTATTCTCCCAGGTCAAACATATGGCTAAGATCAAATCAGGAGCAGAAGGACTCAAGGAATTCCATAGGCTCAGGGAAAAGAGATTGGAAAGACTTCCTTTAGATTTATTAACTACAGTCTCAATGGTACAACCACAAGGTCAAGTGAATAGGACAACAACATAAGATAGAGCAGCTCGAACAACAGTTGGCAGAACAGAGACAACTTAATGAACATTGAATGAGCAATTAATTAATGAAAAGCAGAGAATTTATAAACAAGCCATCCATAAGCAACAAGAGTTGTCTCAAGCATTGAGCAAACTACAACTATTGAGCGAGCAGGTGAAAAAATCAAAATAATACCAAATCAGCCAATTGAAAGATCAAATAGAGTGATTTAAAGAATATCCCCAGATAGATGAATTCAGAACTGAAGCCCTGGAGATGACCAAGGCTTTATCACGGAAATTGGACCTGCTGTGTCATAATATATCATTGGTCATTCCTTTATGTGACATCTCAGCATCAATGATTGAAAAATCAGTGGATGCAAGGCTCGAGTTAGAGAAGGCAAATGAAAGATTAATGAATTTTTTATCTTGGCAAGATTCGAAAGAGGGGAAAGCTACCAATCTACCAAGGATACAGGAGTCACATAAAGAAATTATATTTTCCAAATGGGAGTCTCAGTTAATGAAAGCTGAGAGAGCTACATCCAGATTCAGATCAGCAACAAATAATTTGATTGAATTAATCAAGAATAGTTTGTACTTATCTAATCTAATAATAGAATGCTCTCCAGGAAATCTCACAAAGGTAAAATGATTAGAACAACAATGGAAACAGAAGCTGATACAAAGAGAAAAACTAATTGGAGGCATTCACAACTTAACATGGGAAACATTTTGGTTTTTCTTTGTAAAATCACACAGTCAACAAATGGCGATGAAGTGTATCATAGATCAACCACATGATCCCCGAACTTGCTGATGCCACATTTACAGCTCAGTTACACTGTCTTATGAGTCAGTCACTAGAGCTACAGCCAATGCTTAACATTTTTCAACTGCGATCACAAGATGGTAAGCCGATACAATGAATATTTTCTACCGACTGCATCATTGTTGTTTCAAGATAAATCCTAGATTTTTATGTTTTAGTTATACCAGCGCATAGCATATTTCTTTTATAGTTTGTTATTTTTGTAGTATTTATAGACCCTTTCATGTTTTTGGAAAGGGTCCGCAATTTTGTACTAAGACTTAAGTTGGAAGCTACACTACTATGCTTCTGATATATTTATTTTTATAAAAGACAGGACCAGAATTCTGAATTTTGACAAAGAAAGCTTTTATGAGATATGCACTTTTGCTTCCTATGAAAGTATTTCCAAACTAGAAGGCGGAATTTGAATGTGATTCACATTGGAGGATATCCAAATGCATACGGTACTACTATCTATGTTTTATCTTTATTCTTCTATGTGAGTTGGCATTTATCAACTTTGCTATTATTGATGTGTATATGTTTCTACCATAATTCTTTAACTTATCACTATTGAATGTTTCTGAGTCGTCATCTTTCATAGATATATGTCAGTAATATATGACAATCAATGTGATAATGTTTTAATTATTACTTTGTTCAATTAATTGAACAAAGTAATTATCATAAGAATGCAATATTTCTATGTTATGAATAAGTCATCTTCATGTTTAATTTTCCATAGAAACAATCAAGAATTGCATTGTTAGAAAAACTCCCAGGATAGATTAGTTACCTTTGTATATTCTTGGGACTTTAGAATAGAGCACTTATCACTCCCATATACATTACAAACTAATCACCCATAACTCATATATTACTGGGGAACTAGTCCCATTGCATCCAGTCGGAGCCATCACACCAAACGGAAAAGGAGTTGTTTTAAGGTCCGGAGTGGGTGGTTTTCCTTGATGTTGATGTAGCGATTTTGGAAGCATCAACAGAACCCCGGGTTGATATTTAAAGTCGGTAGCCTTTGGGAGTTCCAGCATTCTTGTTGCAATACCGAGGCTCATTAGGTATAAAGAACCATCTCAACCATGTTCAGTGGCGGTTTGGGAGATATTTGGTGCCTCAATATTAGGAGACGTAGATTTGAATCAGCTTCGGGTCAAGGAATTGGAAGGTAACATATTAGCCCCTCCATACAAGGGTCTTGATGCGTTGGTTAAATTAGGATCCTTCAGTGTTTTTGGGGATCATATTTAGGTTCATCTCATCACAAGGAGCAAGGTTTTTCTGGACTATTCTTTAGGAAAATTTTGATTGGGTTGAAAGATCCCAAACTGAATCATTCTGACGGGGTTTTGACACTTCGTATCAAATTTATTAAATATGAAGGTTTTCATGCATAGGCATCGAGAGTAGGTATTTCTAGGGGAGTTGGCCCAAGGTTGGAGGGTGTACCATTTGGTAGAATTTCAAATGGGCTATTTAGGGGAAATCCTTACTATAGTAAGCAAACATATTCCTATTTCTATGGGTGTAGAAGGTGGTCACTCAAGTATCAAAGGCAAGTAGGAGAAATCGATGGAAGCACTAGGAGCTTTGGAAAATCTAGGGGAAAAAATTGCAAAGAAAAGAAGATAAATAATGGTCGTTGTGCAAAAACAAAGTGTGCAGGTAAAAATTTGGTGCTTCATGAGGATTTACACTTGTCAGAGTTAATGACCGCGGTTGAGCTGGTGGAAGTGGGGTGGGCCAGGGGCTAGCAGTTACCTACAGAGTTACTACTTGATTGAGTAAGGAATAAATGGGCGAATTATTTAGATGCTTACCCTCAGTATGATTTTTGGCCTGAGGATGGTTTATGCTCAGATTTGGATCAGTAAAGGTTGCATAATGGGCTTTTGGAAAACATGGTGTATCAATTCTTCCCTTGTTATGGTGAAAAGGTGGTCTCCTCTCTTTGATGAAATTCAAGAGAAATCTAATAGCACTTATGTATGGGTACATATGCCTAATGTTCCTTCACTATTATGGTCAATCGATGTGTTTCATGTTATCTATAATGAATAGGGTTATTTTTTGGAAATTGACATGTATTTTATTTCAATTGGAAATATCTCTTTGGCAAGGTTGTTGGTGAACCTGAACCCGCGTGAGGGATTATTTGATCAATAAGAACTTTGTTATAGGGTTTTTTCCCATCATCAATCATTGGATTATTAGGGAATCACCTTCGATTTTTGAAGGTGTCATTGGTATAAACACATTCTAAGGTATTGCTCTTTTCCCTACAATGGAAAAAAAGGTGTGGGGAAAAATTGATATCATTAGAAAAGGGGGCTTGAGGCAAGGGAAAAGAAGCCAGGGGCATCATCCTCACATATGTTGCAGGTAGAACATACAATTTCTTTATTGAAGGACTTGGATCCTATACATTTTTTTGTTGCCATGATGGATTAAGGGCCACAAGGAGTCTTGGTGGATGGTTCTATAACATCTACAGACGTCTCTATTCCATTTAAAACACCTCTTACTCACTTTTTCAATAATTTAATTAAATCTCCCATTAGTATGGGCATGGGTTCTAGTTCTTATTCCCTTCATCCCTATTCCTGCAATGTATCCTCTTCCCAATCTAGGATGGTGCCTTAAACCTACCTTTTTACCTCTCTCATCCCCTCATGACCCTTTTTGAAATTCATACTACCCTCGACATTATAAGAATATTTTGACACCCTCTCACATTATAGTCTTAGCCCTAGACCCTCAAAGATGGTTTCTAGATCAAACTTTGGTGGTCATAGTTGTTTGTCTCCAAACAAGAATGGTTTATTATAGATGACAAAATTCCTTTTATCCATGGAAAATTTAAAGGCTCATCAAGGTTGCTTATGAGGGATAAAATTAATTTTATCCAAGGAAAAATTAAAGGCTCATACGTATGTTTTTGATGGAAAATAAAGGTATATTATTGGGGCACTTAGAGTGGAGTGGGCCAATAGAAATTTTCCCTTATGATTTTCTTATCTTTTAACTATCGGGGTTTGGCTAGCTCGTCCAAAAATATAGCTTTGCAGAGGTTGGTCTTCTCGAAGAATTTAAACATTATTTTTCTCTAGGAAACCTTGGGTGATGAGGACAATATTTCCCAGGTTTAGGAGATATTATTTTTGGGTTGTTTTTTAAGCTCGAGTGCAAAAGGTAGATCTAAACATTTGGTTGTTGGATTCAATATAAAAAATATCAAAGTTATCGGTTCCCGGGGTATTGACTTGGTCTTGGGTGTGAATATTTTTTCGTTTGAGTTGGGGATGGATTTAAAGGTGGTAAATGCCTATGGTCCTTGTCAAGACCATATAAATTTATGGGATCAATTGACGAGTAGATATTTCATGAATGCCGATAACCTTGTGGTGAGAGGTCTTCAACGTCATTTTGTGACCATTAGGAAAATAACCACAAATTTGGATCTCTCACTATCCAATGAACTCTTGCAGAGCAATCCCCTACAATGTTGGAAGAAAAACCATTTCGAAAACAACAATAATCCTGGATTACATTGCTTAGCAACCTAATTTCAAGTACTATCTCACTTTTCCTAGCAATTATCTCAACACAATTCTAATCATTGTAGCCTACACAATTTTGTGCTTTGTCTTCCATTAAAAAGTGTGAAAACTTTTAATGTTGGTAAAAATAAAAAGCAATTTCTAGAAGCCCTATTGGGGAATATTAAGCCAACAAGAAGGACTCGAGCCCCTACATATATAGGCCTCATCCCATGGTTCATGAATCTATTCCCTCTCAATATGGAACCCTAATCCCCATATTTGTCGATTTGATCCTTAGAAAGAGGATCTCTAACCCTCTTCTCTTGTCTTATAAATTCACTACAGACCAGAGGGGGAATGTTGGGACAGGGTCCCCTAGGGTCATTTTTGGGGTTAATAGCCCATGTTTTGGGGAAAAAGGCCCAAGTTTTGTATAAAGAGTGTAAAGTCTCCACATTTTGTGGTTGCCGAGTGTGAAGATGTAAAGTGTAATAAAGGGTTTCCACCCTTCATTTAAGTAAGTGATGTTGGCTTTAGGAGATCTACCCATGGTCCATGAACCATGGGATTATATAAAAAGGAGAGTCTTAGAAGAGTCTAACGAAGTGGAGATTATATTTGGTAATTGATGTTGATATAATGGGTCAGTAAGAGCTAAGATTGAAGATTCTTAGCATAGGAAAGAGGCTCTGTAGCTGTGTGTGCAGAGGCCTAGGTTAGAAGTCCTTAGTTGAGTGTGCGAACTCTTGCAGCTAAGTGCACAAGGTAGTTAGAGTCTATAAGAAGATATGAAGCATTAATAAAGAAGATTATTCTAGAATTATCTATGCTTGATCTATTTAATTCTGTTATGAATGAATTCGATTATGTTATACTAAATAATGGGCTTATGATTTAATGCTATGTTGATGTGTGAATCTATTTCTTTACATTTTTATCTATCTGCAAATGATACTATCTGATCCAAATGGATCCTAAAATACTCTCTAAGTGTTCAAAATCATTCAAAAGATCAAAATTATTGCATGGGAAAACCTTTTAAAAAGCTGGAAAAACACTATCGGGAGGTGAAAAACACAGGAAAACGGTCAAAACAAAGCTATCAGTGGAGTCAATAGTGAATGCACAGTAGCTGTCAGATCTAGCTGATCAACGGTCCAGATCTGATCGAAAAGTCGCAATAGGCAAAAGCCATCAGAGGATATCGTCGCATATCATATATGTATTGCGATAGCGATCAACGTAGTCAACGAGGATCGTTGATCAAGCACGCAGATCGATGACCCATGTTGCATCGCAATATCACATCGGTAAAAAACAATAGAGCACTCACCAAATGGCCTGAGGTGATCACGATATGTGATTGCAATCAATCACATCATGATATCACAATTAGAGTTACACAGAGAAGTGGTTATACACACATATATATGTGATACCATTAGCCAAACCCGATGGGAATATAAACACTATTGCATAAGATTTGAGATCAGGCAAATAGCGTTTTTCATGTATTTTCGTGTATTTCGTTTATTAAAAGAAATACAAAGGGAATCACTGATGCGATGAAATTTGGACCCAAAAGGGTTTGTAAACGAGGATGCATAATATTTCAGATCCGCCCAAAGCCATTTTTATGGGATTTTAATGTTTTAACACATTTTTAATATAAAAGGGAAATAAAAAAATAGGTAGGATTTCAGGAGGACCTAAAGGCAGAAAGTGGTATGGGTCGGGCTCTGCCCAATCCCATACGTTGGGTGCCACGTGTCTAGGTCGAGGAGAGAGGAAACCACCCTCATCAGGTGGTTAAACTTTGTACAGAAGGGACACTCAAAATGGATCACGGTTGTTGGATCCGGATCTCACAGATCAACGGTTGAGATGTGATATCACTACCAAGGCAGACCCGATAGGAGAATAGAACGCATTTACGAATATTTGAAGTTCGGATGAACAATGTTTTGGAGGATTTTCCGTGTTTTTGCAGCATTTCTCTGTGTTAACAAAAAATTTCGTTTCAAGGATTTCGAAGGCTCGATGCACTCATCCGTTGCAGAACAGGTGGCCACCTCCCCTGAAGGTGTTATACAAATGATTATTTAATGCTAAAAGAGGGATTTGAGTGGACAGAGGCTAGGAGAAAGAAAGCCAAGAAGAGGAAACGAACAAGAAAAATAGATTGGCTTTAAAGCCACAGAAGACAGCAGAAAAAGGCAGGCAATAGTATAAGGCAGTGTTGAGACAGAGCAACAGAGATAGAGAGTTTAGTGAGGAGAGTTTGTGTATTCAGAAGAGAATTGGGGGATCCAAGTAAAGCCTTATTGTTTTGTATATGTTGTGTGAAGCTCAAATTGATCTCACTATTGTAAAACTCTGTTTTGAAGACATAATAGAGAGGTCACCACTAAAGGCTGGACTAGGAGATGTAGCCCAGGAGTATTGGGTGAACTCCTTATTAAACTTGTTGTGTTTATGTGTGTTGTTTATTATGCTTCTTTGTTGCTTAATTATCTGTGTATTTCACAATATTATCGATCCATTGCATAAAATAACATAAACAAATCCATGCACATGAGTCTGTAATACCTTATTAATTGTCTTAGATCTCATCATCAGATCAAGTGGTATCAAAGCTTTAGGTTGCTAAGGTTAGATAAGTTTGTGCTAGATTGATTGAAGGATAACTAGGCCAAAGCTAAAATTAGGAGAAGGAGAATTGGTTGAGACTAACCGAGAAATAGGAAGAGACTATCCTAGGAGGAAAATGGCAGAAGAAAGTCCCTTGGAATCAGACTCTCAGTTCATGGATAGTTTCATGACCATGAGATCCATGGTAGAAGAGATGTATTGAGAATTTAAGAAAGGTCGAAGTGAATATTCTTCAACCTCCAAACAAGACAAAGGAATAGAGGAACCTTTACTATATAGCCATTCTGAAGGAAAAGGGAAAGGAAAAGAGCCTTCTCTATCAGCACCTCCTTCTAGCCCTTTGATTAAGTTAGATGTAAAATTTGATTTGCCAATATATGACGGAGAATTAAATCCAGAAAAGCTAGATAACTAGATTAGACAGATTGATGTGTATTTCAGGGTGCAGAACATTGATTTAAAGAAGAGTAAAATTCAGCTGGCTAGCCTTCGCCTTGTAGGATCTGCCCTAGTGTGGTGGGAAGGCAAGACACAAGCTGATTTGAAGAAACATGGTAAAATTCTTTCTACCTGGAGTGAATTTGTTTTTTCAATTAAAAAATAGCTCTATCCACTAGCTTATGTGTATCAAGCCATGATGAGTTGGCAAACCCTTCACCAATTAAAGGGGAAAAGTGTACAAAGATACACCCAACAATTTAGAAAAAGAGCTTTAATTCTAGGCATTTCTTTAGACTCACCTGAAACTTTGTTGAAGTATATAGGTGGTCTACACATCTATTTGAGGCACAACATTCTCATGTTTAACCCTACTAGCATAGATTAGGTATTTGTTCAGGCTACACATTTAGAGGCTAGGGGAAATAATGTGAACCCAGAGATTGGGGGGTAATCAAAATCCACTGCAAGAAAGAACAAGGAAAATAGGAAGCAGAAATGGAAAGAGAGGAAGACAAATGCTGTACAGAAAGAAAAACCTTCACGCACTCACTACAAGAAGGGTGGATACGATGATGAACACTACTGGTCTTTGCATCTGGAGCTGAGACCCAAGAAGTTCGATGGAAAGAAGAAGAATACCATTGCGGCTATTCAGAAAGATTTGGGGTTAGACTCAGGTGATGAAACAACAGTTACAGCTATAGGTATAAAAGGTAAAAATTCTGAAGCATCTACTAGTAATTTACACAATTTATTGATAATGAAGAAAATGAGACGAAAAGACATGAGCTTTTTCATATTAGAGTTATTTCCAGGCATCAAAAGATTGATACTTTATTTGATAGTGGTTTACAAGTAAACTTGATTTCTGAAGCAATTGTAAAGAAGTTGGGACTACTAACCACACCTCACAAGAAGCCATATCCATTAGGTTGGGTATGTGATAAAGCAAAGCTACAAGTTACTAAACAATGTAAACTTAGGTTTGCATTTGGATCAACATTTGTAGATGAGGTTGAGTTAGATATAGTTCCCTTCGATATATGTGGTATTGTTTTAGGAAGTCCTTACTTGTATTATAGAAAAGCTATTTTCTATAGAGCTGAAAATAAGTATCAACTCAAAAAAGATGGAATATAATATATTGTAAGAGCTCATCAGCTCAAAAATAATTACACTCTCATTAACTCAGGGCAGATGAAAAGAATTGTAAATTCATGCAAGAAAATTTTACTGATTGTTGTAAAGGAGAAGAAACCTGATAAAACCAATGTATTTGAGGGTTGTGATGCTAAAAAGAAAGCTGATTTAGAAAAAGTTGTTTCAAAATATGATATCTTATTTCAAGAACCTAAAGGTCTACGAGCCAAAAGGGAAGTTGTACATGATATTCATTTGCAGCAAGATGCTCCATTGCCTAACATCGGAATGTACAGGTTATCTGCTTTAGAGAACACAGAAATCAAGAAATAGGTACAGGAGCTTCTCGAGAAAGGGTTCATAAGGGCAAGCACATCACCATGCGGATCTCCAATCGTGTTGGTGAGAAAGAAAGATGGTTCGTGGAGGATGTGCATTGATTACAACGCAGTGAATAAAATAACGATCAAGAATCATCATCCTCTTCCTCGCATAGATGATCTATTAGATCAGATGAAAGAAACTATTTACTTTTCCAAGTTAGACTTGTGTAGTGGCTACCACCAGGTCAGAGTAACATAACAAGATGCATGGAAGACTGCTTTCAAAACAAAGCAAGGGTTGTATGAATGGCTAGTTATGCCTTTTGGCTTAACTAATGTTCTTGCCACTTTCATGAGAGTAATGAATGATGTACTCAGGCCTTTTATTGATGATTTTGTAATTGTATATTTAGATGACATTTTTGTTTTTAGTAAAACATGGGAAGAAAATTTGAAGCATGTAAAGTAGACTCTAGATGTTTTGAAAAAGGAAAATCTCTATGTGAAGTTATCAAAATGTGAATCTGGCAAAACATGTTTGAATTATTTGGGCCATATTGTAGGGGGTGGTGAATTGAAGATAGATCCCTCTAAGTTCGAAGTCATTATGAACTCGCCTAAACCCAAATCTACTACGGAAGTTAGAAGCTTCCTAGGAGCAGCACAATATTGGAGAAAGTTTATTGCTAACTTTTCCTTAATTGCAGCTCCCTTACATGCTTTGACATGATTGAACAAGGTGTTTTAGTGGGGAGGAAACAATAAAATCCTTCGACACCTTGAAAGAAAAAAATTAGTACAACACCAATACTAGCATTGCTAGATCTTCAAAGACCATTTGATATTGAAACAGATGCCAGTAACTATGCCATGGGAGCAGTGTTGATGCAACACGGTAAACCCACATGTTATCATTCTGAGAAATTTAATTCTACAATAGTTAATTATCCCACATTTGATAAAGAATTGTATGCATTAGTACAGAGTGTGAAAAAATGGAAACATTACCTATTGGGAAAAGAAACAGTTATCCATATTGATCATCAACCACTTCAATATTTGCACTCACAAACTAAATTGCAGCAATCAAGACACTATAGGTGGATGGTTTTCTACAAAAGTTTCATCTATTCATCAGATATAAGAAGGGCATACACAATAGGTTGCAGATATGTTATCCAGACCAGTTATAGATGCATCTACTATACTTAAGCATAACTCAATAATGCATGAAAGCTACATTGAATAATATTCTTAAGATATAGATTTTAAAGACGTATATGCAACTTTAGGTCATGGAAAAGAAGTAGAAGAATTGGATTATCATGTTAAGGACCAACTCTTGTATCATTTTGGAAAGTTATGCATTCCTCAAACTGAAAGAGTTAAAATAATATGAGAAGCACACACTTCTCTAATATCAGGTCATTTTGGTGTAAGTAAAACAGTTACACAACAGCAAAGATTTTGTTATTGGCCAAGAATGCATGAAACCGTTTCTAGATATATTAAAGGATGTAGCATGTGTGCTAAAAGCAAGCCCATCAATACAAAACTATGCTTGTACACTCCAATTCCAGTTCCTTCTCATCCTTGGGAAAGTGATTCCATGGAATTTGTTGGGGGACTGCCAAAATCTAGAAAAGGTCATGACTATTTATATGTTATTGTGGACAGGTTCAACAAAATGTGTATCTTAATACCTTGTAACAAATAGATTACAGTTGAACAAACAACAAATTTGATCTCTCAGCATGTCTGGGTGCATTTTGGGTTACCCACTTATATTGTCTCTAATCGATATTCCTGGTTTGTTGGGAAGTTTTGGTTAAGTCTATGGGAGTTAATGGACACCAGACTGAAGAAGAGCACAACCTTTCATCCACAAATAGATGGAAAAACAGAGGTAGTCAACAGGACAGTGATGCAGTTGCTCAGGGGATATTGCAGCAAGCATCCCAAGCTTTGGGATGAACATTTATGTTATGTGCAACATGCTTACAACCGTGCTAACCATTCTTCTACACAGAGATCTCCTTTTGAGACTTGTTTTGGTTTTACACCAAGGTCTCCCTTGGATTTTTTCTTTAGTAAAGACATAGAAGTTTATGGACATAGTGATGTGGACAAAGAAACTAGGTTCATTGAACAGATCGAAGAAATTCACCAGGCAGTGTAGGAATAGATGGAACAGAGCCAAGCCAAGTATAAGGCAAGGCATGATAAGCATCAGATGGAGCATATCTTCCAAGTTGGTGATCAAGTCTCGCTATATATCAGCAAGGACAGAATGCAAGGTGAAGGAAAGAAGCTGAAGCCAATAAGGTATGGGTCTTTCAAGATACTTGAGAAAATTGGTGGGAACGCTTTTCACCTTGACTTGCCAGCTTACATGCGCATCTATTCAGTGGTTAGTGCAGAAAATTTAAGACTGTTTGAACCTTCATTAATTGAATATCCCAAAGAGCAAAGTCAATTGCCTTCCATTGATGATTTGTTGCCTGAATATTTCAATGAGTTGCAGGAAGATTTAGTTCTGGACAGGAAGGTGAGAACTACAGGCAGAGGGGATATTGAGTACATCAGAATTGGACTCAAAGGTTCAAAGCTAAGCAGTGCAAAGTGGATAGAAATTGGACAAGTGAGGAAGTTGTATCCTCACTTGATCAATGATTAAAAACAACTTTTTGTGGTCCAAAAGCCTTTTCAATGGGAAGGCGTGATCCAAATGGATCCTAAGATACTCTCTAAGTCGTCAAAATTATCGCATGGGAAAACCTTTTAAAAAGCCGGAAAAACACTATCGGGAGGCGAAAAACAAAGGGAAATGGTGAAAACAGAGCTATCAACAAAGTGAACAGTTAATGAATAGTAGCCGTCAGTTCTAGCCAATCAATGGTCCAGATCTAATTGGCAAAGGCCATTGAAGGATGTCGGCACATATCATATATGTATTGCGATAGTGATCAGCGAAGTCAACGAGGACCATCAATCAAGTGCATAGATCGACGAACCCATGTTGCATCACAACATCGCATCGGCAAACAACAATAGATCACTCACCAAACGGCCTGGGGTTATTGCAATATGCGATTGCGATCAATCGCATCGCGATATTGCAATCAGAGTTACATAGAGGAGTGGTTATACACACATATATATGCGATGCGATTAGTGGGACTCATGGGAATATAAGCACTATGGCATAATATTTGAGATCCGCCAAATGGAATTTTTAATCTATTTTCATGTATTTCGTTTATTAAACAAAATACAAAGGGAAGCACCGATGCGATGAAAATTGGACCCGAAAGGGTTTGTAAATGAAGATTCATAATATTTCAGATCGGCCCAAAGCCATTTTTACAGGATTTTAATGTTTTAATGCATTTTTAATATAAAAGGGAAATAAAAAAACAGGAAGGATTTCAGGAGGACCCAAAGGCAGAAAGTAGTTTGGGACCGGCTCTGCCTAATCCCATACTTGGCTGCCATGTGTTCAAGCCAAGGAGAGAGGAAACCACCCTCATCAGGCAGTTAACCTCCGTACAGAAGGGATGCCCGAAATGGATCACAACCATTGGATCTGGATCTCCTAGATCAATGGTGTAGATGTGATATCGCTACCAAGGCGGACCCGATAGGAGAATAGGATGCATTTATGAATAATTTAAGTCCGGATGAATAGTGTTTTGGAGGATTTTCTGTGTTTTTGAAATCTTTCTATATGTTAACGAAAAATGGTTGTTTCAAGGATTTCAAAGGCCTGATGCACTCATCCATTGCAGAATAGGTGGCCACCTCCCCTGAAGGTGTTATACAAATGATTATTTAACGCTAGAATAGGGATTCGAGCGAACGGAGGCCGGGAGATAGAAAGCTGAGAAGAGGAAATGAATAGGCAGCAAAGATTGGATTTAAAGCCACAGAAGATAGCAGACAAAGGTAGGCAATAGTATAAGGCAGTGTTGAGACATAGCAACAGAGATAGAGAGTTTAGTGAGGAGAGTTTGTGTATTCAGAAGAGACTTGGGGGATCCAAGTAAAGCCTTATTGTTTTGTATCTGTTGTGTGAAGCTCAAATTGAGCTCACTGTTGTAAAACTCTGTTTTGAAGACATAATATAGAGGTCACCACTTAAGGCTGGACCAGGAGATGTAGCCCAGGAGTATTGGGTGAACTCCTTATTAAACTTGTTGTGTTTATGTGTGTTGTTTATTATGCTTCTTTACTGCTTAATTATCTGTGTATTTCGCAATCTTATCGATCCATTACATAAAATAACATAAACAAATCCATGCACATAAGTTTGTAATACCTTATTAATTGTCTTAGATCTCATCATTAGATCACTATCTGTTTACGTGAAGAATATCTTAATGCATGTTGAAGCTATCAGATACTTAAGTTGATCCGATTAAATACAGAGGTGAGGGTAATTAGAGAAGTGCGTAAGTAGATAAACCACCTGTTTAGGGTCCGCAAACAACAGTCATAGACCTTCGCAAAGGTGTAAAGGCCAATGAAGGGAAATATATAGATAATACCTAAAAGGCTCATCGATCTGTGCAAAGTCAGAGTTAGGGTATAAAATGACATGACTACCATCTCTTGGTGTGGAAACTTGGTTCCTGCATCCCCCGATACTGCTTTGGGTGAGACTTCAGTCCGCACTCCGCAGATTGATGCCGAAAGGGCTAGTAGTGTAGGGATTTACTTGGATAATTAACATTGAACCTGGGTCAGGGCCCACTAAGCCAAGAAATGGTTACGTAGTCGGCACCAAGATCTGCATAAAGGGATGTGTGATGTCGCATCAATGGAATCCAAATAAGAAGGAAATTGAGCACTGGTTGGATAGAGAGATCCATGAATTCGGGGAACAAGAAAACATAAATCCTCGATTGACGAAAGAATAGTGGTTGTACAGATATCTGTACACATAGATACATGGAATTTTCTTCTTTTCCATCTCAGTTGAGTTATATGAGTGGATCGCTAAATTGGTAGATGTTCAAAGAAGGTGTAGGCTTAACGGTCTGATAGTGCGGACACTAGAGTTAGTGCAGAGATTGGAAGCCTCAGAAGATAATATCACATGCGTTGTCGATCACTGGCTCGATTGTATCATAATAGGAATCATAACGGAGTTCACGGTCAATACTTTAGTCAGTTACAACGAAGAAGAGCGACACTTGTTCTAGGGAACGCGAGGTAAGTATTTAAGGTCTTTAAATACTTGGATTAAGATTCTCTTGTGTAAAAAAGGGTTATGTAGTTACCTTGATGTTTGGAGCTACGCGGAGTGGAAAGATCTTTAGGGATAGAGGGAAAACAAGCCCTGAATATAGCCCACTGATTGGACCTCCTCGGAGTGATGTTGAGGAAGAAGCATAGGCTTCTCCGTAGAGCGCTGTTAAATTGATAAGACAAGGGTTCCCACGAATACTCCATCCACCCACACCACCTCCCTCTTCACCTATACTACATACACCTTCGACCACACCGCCACCTCCTCTGCCACTGTTCAATATGGTGAATGCAGTAAAGTTTCATGTTTTCAAGGGTTCGGGAACAAAGCACCCAGACTACTTTTGGTTTTTCACGAAGGTCATACGGGAGGCTCAGGGTATAATGGGCGATTAGATGAAGAATGAAACATTGGTCACTGCTCTATAGGAATGCGCGCTAACATGGTAGATTAAGTACTGCAATGATAACCCGAAAGCTTCATTAGAAGATATTTAGACCATGTTGAATAAGGAGTTCAGTAGGCCTAATTCTGAAGCTCAATCAGTTGTGGGATTCAAGGAGATCATTATGAAACCTGGTGGGACACCCTAGGATTTGGATAAGAGGTTGAAGTGCATGATCCACGAAGCCAACATGAATCTTACAGATGGGAAACACCACAAATGGTTTGTGGCTTTGCTCCCACCTCATCTGAGGGTTGCTTTATCGCAACAAAATATTGGGACCCAAGAGAAAGCCCTGAAGATTGAAATGAGATTGCATGAGACACCGATGCAAGATGCTAATTTAGGAGTTCAGAAGATTCATGTGTAGTTGTAGAACCTTTGCCTAGAGTTCGAAAGTCTAAAGAAGGATAGAGTAGTTCAGCCAAAGGTGCACGAAGAAGTTTGGTCCCTCAAATGCAAAAGCCAGGGGCATGACAAAGATCACTGCCCAATCTTCGCGAATTATGCTGCAGTAGGTGAGCCGATGCCTCTGAGGCTGGAAGCTCAATAAGGGCCAAGTACAGGGCCTGCACTATGGTGTGCTATCTGTCAGATGGCTAGAGAACATGCGATCGCCAATTGTCACCTACTGCAAAAATTTGTACAGACACCGCAACAGCTCTTCTACAACTTCTATCAATCTGTGGGTCATGATGAGCATAAATGTCATAGCTATGAGCTAATGATGGATAGAACGGACACATATAGAGTGAAGGTAGAAACTTAGCCTTTGAATCAAGGCACTAGGGGAGCGCAAGGAGGATTTTAGGTGTTTAGGCAAGGCCGAGGTGGAGGAGGACCTGGTAGAGGTCCAGGGCAGGTGATTTTCTACAACTGTGGGGGACCAAGACACTACGCACGAGAATGCCCAAACCTGATACACCTGTCATGTAGATATTGTACTCAGTTGGACCACGCGACAGAAGACTAACCTGCATTATTAGCTAAGGTAAGAGAAAAAGGGGCACTACCTCAGCAACCTACCTAGAATCTATAGATGATGAAGGCCGAACCTTGCGAAGAGGATCCTAATGTGAACACCGTGCTGCGAAGTGGAATGATGACTAGCAAAGACAAGGGAAAGAAGCCTGAAGAAGGTGAATGGGTCCAAAAAGCTCCAAAAAAGGAGGTTTCCTTTGATTTGGAGCACGCGAAGGAATCCTTCATGGAAGTAAAGAAAAGCTTTGCTGAGGCTTCTACCTTAGGAAGTTAGGATAAGTAGTCTGAAGAAATGGACCCTTCCATGCTTACTACATTCTTGGAGACCTGTATAAAGTTTCTTCAAGATAGCAAGGTCATCAAGGGATTGCAGGAGTTGATCAATAAATGTGCTGGTAATACTCCAGATGACCCGTGTGCAGTTAGAAAGATTGGTAAGCATGAGGTGAGAATAGGGTGGGAGATGGGACTCACCACGCAGATAAGAGAATATGAAATAGACCAAGTTATTTTGGATCTAGGGTCAGACAAAATTGTTCTTCCTAAACAGACATGGGAGAGGATGGGGATACCTATGTTGCAATGGTCTCCTATTCAATTGAGGAGGTAAAATCAACAAAAGATTATCCCCATGGGAGGACTACAAGGAGTGACAGTCGATATCGAAGGTTGCAGCGCGTTGGCCGATTTTGAAGTGATAGAGATTGTGGATGACAACAATCCCTACCTTGCATTCCTTGGGATCAAGTGGGCTATCAACATGAATGGGGTGATTAATTTGAAGAAGTGGACGATGTTATTTGAAAGAAAATCACTCCGTGTAGTAGTACTGTTGGACCTTGCAGAAGGACGTGCTACACTGAACCGGTCTGCGATTACGAAAGTGATGATGATTTGGACCAAATTTATAAGATAGTAGTGCAAGATAAAGATTAGGTGAATTCGATAGCCGATGGATGTCTTGCATGGGACCGCAAAAGATCCTGTATATCAGACTCAAATGAGGAATTGGAACACTAGAAGAATAGATTGCATGAAGCATCTACGCTATGATGCAACATGATGACAAAATCGCTGCGCTGCATATCATTGGAGGTAAGAATTTTGACTTACTATGATGGTTTAAATGACATTGATAAATGATGCATTAGAAATGGAAGTGTTGGAGAGGCATCACTTCCAATCTTTGGACTTGGCAATGCATGCTACGCCTGCAAGATGGTAGGGTACGCATAAAGACAACTTCAATGGATGTCGTGAATATAGAAGAATGATGAGGGTATGATTTGGTCGCCTAAAGGTATGGTTTCTAGAGAAATACGATGGAAGGAGTGATCCACACAATCACTTAGCCAAATGGGTTGATGCTTATGGAGCAGAATTGCAACCAGACTGGGTGCATTTGTTTTGTCACTCCTTAGATGTAATACCTATGAATTGGTACCTAGAGAGAGAGCTCCGTCATGGCACAAATGAATGGGATATTTTGAAACAGGGATTCTTGATGACATTCAACTTTAAAGATGGATTTGAGTGCATTTGATGAAGCGTTACAGGAGGTCAAAGCAAAAATCTTCAGAATACCTTAAGATCCCTTAGATTTGATTCAACCAAATTGGACTACTCACCTGTGCCATGCCCTCGAGTGCTACAATGTGACTGTTGAAGAGGAAGATGAGGATCTGAGGATCATTAATATATTGAAAAAAGAGGGACACTATGAAGTTGAGGGACCACAAATAGAAAACCCAGATATCACCGCGTCACTGTAAACAAGACAAGTGAACATCGTGATAGAGGTGAATCCGATGTTTGCAAAGATAAGGGACTACTAGGATGATGGTACGGTGGATAAGGTCACTGAGTTGCTCCACGAATACCAGGACTTGTTCCCTACGAAGTTCTCAGACCTAAAGGGTATAATAGGGGACTTGGGAGTTATGAAATTTATGTTGAAACCAGATGCGAAGCCAATCAAGCAAAGGCCTTACCGCCTCAATCCAAAGTATAAAGAAATGGTCCACTTAGAGTTGGATAAAATGCTTGCGGTAGGTATTATTGAACTAGTGGAAGAGTCTCATTGGGTGATCCCAATAGTAGTTTAGGAAAAGAAGAAGAAGGATGCAATAAGGATATCCATAGATCTTAGGAAGCTAAATGACGTTTGCATGCATGATCCTTTTCTGACTCTTTTCACCGATGAAGTGTTGGATAACGTAGGAGGACAGGAAGCATGTTCATTCATTGATGGGTTCTCAGGGTACCATCAGATCAAGATCACGCCAGAGGATAGAAGTAAGACGACCTTTGCGATTGAGTGGGGATGATTTTAGTATACTGTAATGCCTTCCGGACTAAAGAATGCATCGATGATATTTTCGCGTGTAGTCATCGCGGCATTCAAGGACTTCATTCAGAAGTTTTTGGAGGTACACTTTGACGATTGGATGGTGTTTGGGTTGGGGAATGCCATGTAGCTAGCCTATGCTTAATGCTTCATACATGCCGAAGGTATCAGATCATGCTCAATTTGAAAAAATGTTTGTTCTGTGTTCCTTTTGGAATCTTGTTGGGCCATGTGGTCTGCAGACAAGGATTAATGGTGGACCTAGCTAAGATAACAATTATCATTAATTTGGAGGCGCCAAGAAGTGTGAAGCAGCTGCATGCAACATTGGGGAATATAGGATACTATAGAAAGTTCATCAAGAGTTATGCCCAGATTACTGTGCCGATGGAGAAGCTACTAAAGAAGGATGCTACATTTTGTTGGAATGAAGAGTGCCAGTGAAGCTTATATGTGTTAAAGGAAAAGATGGTCACCGCTTTGATCCTAGTCTTCCTAGATTGGAAGAAGGAATTTCATGTGCATGTGGATGCGCCATGTATTGCACTCAGGGAAGTACTAACATAGGCCGGTGAGGGAGAGTTGGATCACCCTATAGCATTTGCAAGTAGGAAGTTGTCTAAAGCTAAGAAGAACTATTCAACGACATAGCGCAAAGGTTTGTCTATGGTGTACGTGCTATAGAAGTTCAAACACTACTTGCTAGGTGGACACTTTAAGATGTGTACAAACCATTTTACATTGAAGTACTTCATTAACAACCTTGTGTTGGGGGTGAAGATATGAATATGGCTGCTGCTTTTTTTGGAATATGATTTCAAAGTCATTTTGAATCCAGGACAATTGAATGCAAGACCAGATCATCTGTCATGCATTGAAACAGGAGAGGAACCTACTAATTTGGAGGATAGACTACCTGACACACAACTGTTTACGGTGCGCATAGCTGACAATCACTTTGCAGATATCGTGCACTTCTTGACGACAGGGATGGGTCGAGAAGGGTATACTAGTCAACAAAATAAGGAGCTGGTGGTATGCGCGACATACTTTTCCATCATTGTGGGACATTTATATAAAATGGGCTTAGATGAAATTCTGCGACATTATGTACCTGAGTTTAAACATAATAGCATCCTTGTTGAAGCTAATGTAGGAGCTATAGGAGGACATTATGAAGGAAAAGTAACAACGCAAAAGATTTTACGTGTTGGGTTGTGTTGGCTGACACTAGATAAGGATTCCAAGGCTTACTGTAAGGCATGTGATGCATGTCATAGGATGGGAAAGTCATCACAGAGGGATGAGATGCCTTTGAATCCGCAAGTTTCATTACAACCATTCAAGAAATGGTCCATTGATTTTGTAGGCCCGATTCAGCATCTAGGAAAGAAGACGGGTGTGCGATATATCATCACCATGACAGAGTATTTGACCAGATGGGCAGAGGCATAACCCGTGAAGGACTGTACAGGGGCAAAAGCAATGAAGTTCCTCTTTGAATATGTGCTGACTAGATCTGATTGCTCGAAGATTTTGATGAGTGATCACATTTCCTTAATGAAATGATTAGCACGCTGATAGAGGAATTCCAAGTTTATCATCAAAAGAGCACTCCATATCACCCATATGCTAATGGGATAGCTGAAGCATTTAATAAGATATTAGGGAACACGCTGATGAAGGTTTGCAATGCACAAATGAATGATTGGGATGTGCATGTACCCACAGTGTTATGGGCTTATAGAACTAATTGCAAGAAACTGACTGGTCAGACACCCTTCAGGCTAGTTTATGGTATAGAAGTTGTGATGCCAATGGAGTATATTGTACCTAGTCTACGCATAGCGGTGTTCACAGGAATGGCAGATCACGAAGCCCTAGAAGAGAGGCTCGTGCAGTTGACATAGCAAGATGATAGGTTTTTGGTTGGCTTCCATTAGCAGGTTCAAAAGGAGCTCGAAAAGGCTTGGCATGATCAGCACATCAAACTGTGCACCTTCAAGGTAAATGATTTGGTTTTATTATATGACATCAAGTTTTATAAATTTCCAGGAAAATTTTAGATGCATTGGCTGGGTCCATATGTCATCAAAGAGATTAACGATGGTGGAGCAGTTCAACTGGTGAAATTGAAAGGAGATCCATTTCCTGGTAGGGTAAATGACAGCCAATTGAAGCCATACATCGGGGATATGTCCAGATGACTATATGAAGAAAACATAGTCTTAGCACTCTAGGTAGCTAAAAGGAGGTGCAGGACTATAAACTATATTGCTTGGGTTGTAGGGCTATGTGACTGGGGGATTGCGTGGGATGGACAAATGTCAGAGCATCAGTAGAAGCGTGAAGGGAGCTACACTATAGGAGAAGAAACCACACAGGGCAGCCAAAAAGTGATCATTACGGTCATTGTTCATGATTTTACAGTGAGAAAATGGATAAGAGGAGGGGGGGGGGGGTGGCATTTAAGATGGAATTTAAATGTGAGATATTTGAAAATCTGCCACCAATCTATCATTTATGAATGGATTTTGGGGGTAACGGTTGGATTTGAATTCGAATTTTCCTATAAATTACAGATGGCTGCCCTACAAAAAACACTTTGCATTCTGAGAGTTGAGGTGTTGAGCTATCAGTTGTGCATGAACCCTGTGATTTTTGAGGCTTTGGTGGTTAGTTTAGTGTTTGACAGGTTACCTAAGGAAACCTAGGAGCTCCTTAACAGTATGATGTTAGTGCCCATGGAAACTACAGGTGTTGTAGGATTGATGGCCTCTGAGGGAGATGCCCCTGAGGCCGTAAGGTGGAGGTTCCCACAAATGTGCCAAAGTCACTAAGGTCACCTAGGTTGAGGCCTAAGCTGACAAGAGAGGGCGCGGGACTAAGATGAATAAAGACAAACAGAAAGTGACATAGCCAGTGCGTGAGTCATGAAGGAAGCACCAAAATAAAGAGAAGCTCAATGCATAGGAGAAAGGTAAGGTGGTAAACCTAGAATACGATGAGGGCATAGATGAAGGCACAAAGGATATTGATATCGAAGGAGTAGACCCTATTTCAAAGCTACTCGAATACATTCCTCTACACTGAGGTAAGGTGAAGGCCCTGAAGGACCCATGTGAGGGAAAATTTCTTCTTAATACACCTCTACTACTTGATCAGATCAAATTTGAAGGTCTGTACTTAGCGCGTGTCCCACATCTAAAGTTAGAGGATTGGGACTTGGTGGATACTGAGCAATTCCCCCACCTGGTGACTAATACATTTATGACTTGCATATTCTATAAATATTCTGGTGTCACTGCGCTGGAGCCGGTGAAGTGGATTAGAGGGGTGGAGAAGGTAGGATTGTTGAATCTACTCTGGGTGCCACATTACAATCGCGCTCCCATAAATTTTATTGTCATCAAACAATTGTTGTGTCTGATGCATGATGGGTGCCTGTGGTTGGGAGAGCCGATAACAATCACAGATATGCTGATCCATAAGATCACATTGCTACCACATTCAGGGCTAAATCCGATAAAGGCATTTGGTCTAAAGCGCGACCTCACCGAGAGAATTAAGGACAAGTTTAAGCTTGTCAAGAATCCATGCAAATATTGAATTTCAAGCATAACCGACCCCACCATGAAGGTATCCACCCAGATATTGGCTAGGAATGTAATGAGAAAGTGTCACGTCGATGAGGTTCCAACACTAGTAGTTTCATTAGCGGCACAGTGCGCAGAGGGCATACAATTCAATTGGGCACACTACTTGTGCAACGAGTTCCTTGCGAATTACAGGGAAGCACATGACCAGAATAAGATGTTCCATTACTCTTGGTTGTTGTTATCAATTGTGTTAGTCACATGGGAATTACCAGAGGACAACAATTTTCCTCTGATCACGTCAAATTTACCAGAAGTAGTGAAATTCACTTCGCTATGCGCCACAAAGGATGTTGAGTGGGTCAAGGAGAGTAAAATATTTTGGGTACTCATGGAGGCAAGCATCTACACAACCATCAACCGCAAGCCAAGACAGTCAGCAACTGTTTATGAGTAGTTGTCGGGATACGTAGAATTCAAGACAGACTTCCACCATATCTCCATCCGGGCGCAGAAGGACCCAGAACATAAATGGTATGATCTCCCATACCTTGCGATGGATGATTCTATAGCAATGATCCTCGATCTTTGGCCAGAAGAATGGTGCATGACATCAGATTTGTCTGCAAGATCCAGTAAGTCCATGGGAAAGTAGAAGAAGGAAGAGGCCTGGTTGAAAATGCAGCAAATGGCTGAAATACGGAAAAAGGAAGTAGAAAAGTAAGAGCATAAGCGGAGCACACCACTAAGGAACATGTAGAAGAAAAATACAATGAGGAAGAGCATGACTCTAATAGAAGTCAGAAGTCTCCTTCGCCATAGACAGATGATGAGCAACAATCTGAATAGGGTGGTGGAGACAAGGAGAGCACCACCTTCCGGGTGAAGTGGAATTAGGAGCAGGAGAAATAAGGGCCAAAAAAGAATTCCAAGGCCTCTAAGTCATCACTTGAACTAATCACCTTGACAGAAGGTGACTTATATGACATTGGGGATAAAGTAAGGGACGTGACTGTGGAACTGCTGCAACAGTTTGAGCAGCAGTAGAAGCAAGATTTGGTTGCCATTCAGATGGGTCTGCACGAGCTGTAGATCCAAACTACTAAGCTACAGACTGATGTAGCAAAAAGCAGTGTAGCGTCGACTAGTTTAGTGCGAGGAACTACTGAAGCAATGGAGATGGTTCGCTCGTTGGATCACTACTAGATGGTGCTCAAATCATGGAGGTGGAAGCTGACAAGGCTACTATCAGTGCTCTTAGAAACACTGGTTTGAACTTGGCTGCGCTCCCAAGTGAATCCCTTCACATGCTGCAATTAGGTGTGATTGCAGAACTTAGGGCTTGAGAGTAGCGCGCACTGAGTGTAATTAGCAAGCAAAAGGTTAAAAATTCCCAGATTTTTGTAGAGAAGACTTCAACGATCGACACCTCGAAAAATATTCAGGAGAAGAATGAGTGTACTGTAGCAGTGGTCAATGAAGCATGCAGAATGCTTCTAAAGCTGCATATCCCAGAAGAAGCATCAGTGGAAGCCAAGATTCAGAAGTTGGCTGCAAGTGTCCGCGATGCCAAGACCGAGATGGCCAAGGTTTAGTTTGAGCTAAACCTTAAGATTATAGAGCTTGAGTTGAAGGCCCAATGTTCAACTCCACCAGAGGTCAAAGAACAATGCGAGGAAATTGTCAAAGATGCAATTGTTGCAGTAGATAATGTGGTGATGGATTGCACTACCCTCTTTGAGTAGTCACTGGAGGTACTTATCAGTCTGCAAGAAGATCCTAACCTGCAAAGGTGAAATAACGAGGCGAGGGAATTACAGCAGTGGTACGATGAAGCAAGAGCGACAATGTGCACCATCATCATCACAAAGAGATTGGGAAAACTGTAGGAAGTAAAGGAACTGAAGGAATAGGCAAAATCAATGTAGCGCAAAGAGGAAGTACTCAAGGACAGATTGGGGCCTTCGCTAGATGAGGCCTTTACACTCATTGCAACCATCAAAGGAAATATGGCTAGCCTGTAGGTGATACAGTAGAAGATCTAGGCAGATAGCACATGATTAGCGACGAAGCAACTGGTAGAGCAAGTCAAGCATGCGACGACGTAGTGTACCGCTAAAGTTGCAGTGGTGCAGGTGGAGCTGGGAGGTCTCCACAACAAGATCTTCATGCCAAAAGAGTGACTCGAGGGTAGATCACCATATTTGTGTTGGGGGCCTGTTGGGACAGGGTCCCCTAGGGTTATGTTTTGGATTAAAAGCCCAAGTTTTGGGGCAGAAAGCCCATGTTTTTGTATAAAAAGTGTAAAGTCTCTGAATTTTGTGGTCATGGAGCATGAAGCTATAAAGTGTCACAAAGGGTTTCTGCCCTTCGTTTAAGTAAGTCATGTCAGCTTTAGGAGATCTACCCATGGTCCACAGACCATGGGATTGTATAAAAAGGGGAGTCTTAGAAGAGTTTGAGGTAGTGGAGATTAGATTTGGTAATTGATGTTGATGTAATGGGTTTGTAAGAGCTAAGAGCAAAGAGTCTTATCATAGGAAAGAGGCTTTGTAGTTGTGTGCGCAGAGGCCTAGGGTAGAAGTCCACAACTAAGTGCACGGAACCCTGCCACTGGGCGCACGGACCCCTGCCACTGAGCGCACAGGGTAGTTAGAGTCTATAAGAAGATCTGAAGCATTAATAAGAAACATTATTATGGAATTATCTGTGTTTGATCTATTTACTTCTATTATGAATGAATGCAATTATGTTATACTGAATAATGGGTTTATGATTTAATGCTATATTGATGTGCGAATCTATATGTTTTTATTGATATCTGTCTACAAATGATACTATCTGTTTATGAGAAGAATATCTTAATGCATGTTGAAGTTATCAGATACTTAAGTCGATCCAGGTAAATACAGAGGTGAAGGTAATTATAGAAGTGAGTAAGTAGATAAACCACCTGTTTAGGGTCCGCAAACAAAAATTGTAGACCTTTGCGAAGGTCTAGAGGCTGATTAAGGGAAGTATATCGATAAGCCCTAAAAGGCTTATCAATCTGCGTGAAGGTAGAGTTAGGGTATAAAACGACATTACTACCATCTCTGGGTGTGGAAACTTGGTTCCTGCATCCCCCCATAGTGCTTCGAGTGAGACTTCAGTTCGTGCTCCACAGATTGATACCGAAAGGTCCAATAGTGTAGGGATTTTCTTGTCTAATTAATGTTGAACCTGGGTCAGGGCCCACTAAGCCAATAGGGAGGCATTAACTTTTGATGTAAACTTATGTTGTCGATTTGAGGATGGAAGCTTTTCATTTAAGAGAGGATTGGAGACTATTGAAAGGAGATTTTCCAAGGTCAAGGATAGGTTGTATCTCTCCTTTTCATTTAATTATAATGAAAAAGAGTATTTATTTCTCACTATATTTTCCATTGTGCTTGATATATTGGTTGCTTACTTTCATTGTCCATTGGTTATGATATTAGGTAATAGTCTTCTTGATCACTAGTATAGGTTGTATTGGGTCATTGGTGTATCATATTCCTTTGATCCTTTATTTGTTAGTGTGTTTGCAGGTCTAGATTCTAAGTATTGAAAGGATTGTATCAAACCATAGTAGGATATTCAACAAGAATTTCGATTAAAAGGTATGGATTCAATAGTCCATTACTCTTATTTATGATTCAATAAAGATGAACCTAGAGAAATATTTACTAGTTTATTTATTTGTTACTAGATTTAGTCATTGAGTATAGGGAGATATTGTCTTATCTGCACAATGAGATTTGTACACATAAAAAATTGGAGAAATTACTAGGGAACATTTTTGTTCGTCTATATGTCTTCCTGTGTTCTCTGATTATATTCCATTACCTTGATTGACTATATTTAGATTCTTGAAAAGTTGATTTTTTGGATTTGTGGCTACATTTTTTATTTTTCTTTGTTTTTCTCGGGTGTTGCACTCATATTTTTAGTAGCAGAGAAATAGTTGTGCAATTTACAATTAGCAATAGAGATTCATTGCACTAGTGTTAATAGCCTACTTGTGACACACTTATAAAATTGGAAAAAAAATAGGATTTTTTCCATTTGGGTCTAGCAAATTATGCTTGTTATGATTTCTTGGGTCTATTTACATTATACAAAATTCAACCTTATATCAGATTGTTGCGTTTAATTGTTTTTTTCTGTAATTTGTTTATCTTTGCATATTTAGGCTTTTGGAATTGATTAGTTTCATTGATTTATCAAAAGGAAATTTCTTGCTTTTGGATATTGGTTGTATGAATCTATCTTCATTCAGTGATATGATTAAGAATTCCTTGTGTCTACGGTAAAGAATTTTGGATTAATTTCACAGAAAAATGATTAATTTGATCTTTCTTATTTGTTAGTCTTGTTGTGGGAAGTATTTTTTGGCTTGGATTTTAAGGAAATTAGGTTGAATTTTTCTTTGAATTACATTCTCTTTTATTTTCATTTCGAAAATGATTCATTGATTCTTACATCACGGAAAAGTGAATGAAACCTTCTCTCTTTCGTAGAGTAGATTTCATGAAAGTGAAAAGGTTACATTTCATGTTAGCTACATTTGAAATTCAATTACTATATTGGTTGGTTACTATACACATTTGAATACTTTTATAAAAACCAAAAAAATTAAATCAATTAAAATTTACCAAGGCATTAATTAATCACATCATATTTAGTGAATATGCGTGAGAAGATGTGTTTCGGCATCTGTAGAAATGGGAATTATTGTTAATTGTATGTGTTACATTCTGCGGGTAGTTGGTATTCCACCTATGTAAGTATATAATATCATTCTCCACATACCCTTGAGCATATCAGATGGCACTCCATGTATGATAAGTATATCAAAATCCTTTCTATTGTACAAGATGCACTAGACAACACTAACACAAACTGAGCTTCCATGTGTTGTCGGGTATATCAAAAGACCCCCTCTAGGTTTCATACCATCCATAGGCAATCGAGTTAGTCACCTTTTCATTGGGATACAAGACCCCCTCTAGGTTGCATACCATCCATAGGTAATTGAGTCAATCACCTTGTCATCTAGGATACAATGAACATAACATTTGGGAAGATTGCCTACACGTATTGGAAATGGTATTCCACAATTCATAGGGGCTTTGTAATCCTTTTATACCTAGTATCTTAGTTTTACTCTTTCTATTTT
Source organism: Pinus tabuliformis (assembly GCA_031772625.1). NCBI lineage: Eukaryota > Viridiplantae > Streptophyta > Pinopsida > Pinales > Pinaceae > Pinus > Pinus tabuliformis. The sequence continues at coordinate 1,001,341,006 of CM062819.1, forward strand.
TATTTTCATGCATACCTATTGTAAATTTAACTATCATACAATTGTTAAAATTTTAATTAAAATTCACTTTTTAGTAAACCTAGGATTGGATTTGATCGCAACAGTCCTGGAAGTTACCAACCAAGGAACCCCTCTTGGTGGGAATCCTTGTCCTTTCCCTTATTTGGAAATGTTGGTCCTCCTTGTATGGCTACATTGTCTCTTCCTAGATTTGTGATAGGTTTACCGGTATGGTTGTTTTCAACCTTATTGGTTTGAAACACCCAAGCTACTTCGCCTCAACCAGATACTTCTCCTCAATATCAACTAGATATTTTACCTCATGTTGATCCTTTACCTTCTTCACCCATCATGTCGTCTTCCCTTTCTTCTTCTTCAATTGGTGAAAATATCAATGCTAGTAACTAGGAGGCTAATAAGACGAAGAAAAGGAAGAAGAAGAACAATAAAGATAAGAAATGAGTAAATCAACCAACCATGGATGTGACAACTGCTAATGTGGAAGAAACTTCCAACATGCATCATAAGCCCAAATAACCTTGCAAATTTTGTAAGGGTGACCACTTTCTTATCAATTGTCCTGGTATTCCTAAGGTCTTGGAAGTATGGTCTGAAATTATTATCAACCTATTTTTGATTCATCAACTAGTGATTTTGAAGTTCTAGGGGAAAAGGGTAAAGTTAGGTTTCAATGTAGGTTATGTGAAGGGAGTCATAAAATTCACATTTTCTCTCATATGTATGAAGCCTATAAATTGTTGGAAAATATTATTGTTTCTCACAACAACTTCCAATTGGTTACCATAATATTTCTCCCAACCTACCATTATTTGATGAAGTGATTGATCCCATTTTAAGTTCGGTCAATCCCACTGTCCCCTTGGAGCATGAAACCCATATCACTCAAGTTGATGAAAACGTAGAATCAATTCCATCTTTGGTTGATCCCACTCTCCCCTTAGAGAGTGAAGTTAATACCACTCATATTTTTCTTGTTACCTCATATTCCACTGCACAAGGGGGGGTTTCACCCATTTGCATGGAACCCCCTCCAAGTAGTGAGGTCTTTTCCTTTGATTGAAACAAATTGACAGAACCTTATCTCCCTTTTCACATCGCTTTCCAAATCATTGTGAAAGCTTGTGATAATAACGTGTGTCGTACTATTGTAGATGAAGATGATTCTATTAGCATTTTATCCTCAACCACTTGGAAAGCTTTAAGTTCTCCTCAGATTGTGTATGTTACTGAGAATATATTGGATTTTAACAAAAGATCCAGTGAACCTTTAGGGATCCTTCCTCATCTACCCATTACCTTGGAAGGAAAAACTATCTATATTGATGTCATGGTAGTGAAAGGCCCCTTGGATTTCAATTTTCTCCTTGGGTGAGACTATGTCTATGTGATGAAAGCTATTGTGTCCACACTCTTTCATGTGATATATTTCCCCCATAATGGAAAAATTGTGACTATTAACCCTATTTAATTTGGTGCCCCTAATATAACTCCCAACCTTCCATCATCCCTAAATATTCGTTATACACAAGTGGTATCCACTCCACCACAGGTTAATTATGTGGAAACTTGTCCCATGCCTTCAATTACCAATGAAAATGAGCCTCTGGTTGTATTTTCAACTTATTTTGAGTTAAATCCTATAAGTGACATTATGAAACCTTCAATGGGGACATTGGAGCTTGATCATCCTACCCCTACTGAGGCCCTTAACATGTATTCCTTCCAGAGAATTTTTCCTCCATCTAATGAAGACCTCTTAGAAGCCATAATCAAGGTGTGTTCCTTGGAATGTATTCATTTTAGAGTACTTTCCTTTTGGAATCCATGAAAAGGTTCCATGAGAATAGTTCCTTTTATTGTGTCAGGCTCATTAAAAAATGAAACAAGGTACGAGCATAATTTTTTCTTTGTTTCAAGATCACATAAAAATGAAACCAAGCTATGAGACCTGTGAGAATAGTTCTTTTTCTTGTGTAAAGCTCATTAAAAAAATGAAACAAGGTGATATGCACATAGTTCTTTTCTTGTGTCAATATTGTTAAAAAATGAAACAAATCCCACTCTAACTGATTTGAGTCTTTGACTAGATATCGTAAATATTGAGTCGAATCTTTCATTTGATCTTATAATGAAGCTTGATTTCATCCACCTATTAGTAATGAGTATTCTAATTAGGAAGATCAAATGAGGCTTTGGGGGGGATGTGCCTCTACAGGTTATGCTTAGGGGGCACGCCCCCTTGCAGGTTATGCTTTTGGGGCATTCAAACCTATCTCAAGCACATTTTCCTCTCTGTTACAAGTTTGTGAAAAAATTAAACCTATCTCAAGCACAGTTCTTCTCTGTTTCAAGATTGTATACAAAGAAACCTATTTCGAGTCCATTTTAGTTATTATTTTCAATACTCGTTAAGCTCATGAAAATCCTCAACTTCTTTTGTTGTTTTTCATGTTTGTAAAACACAGATGAAAATGTCAAGTTCTTTCTGTATTTTCCTGCTTGTTAGTTAAATTGAAATTCAAAAACTTGAGTGTACCTTTATCATTTTTTTCAGAATCTTTCAATTCATGAAAAAAAAAAACCTTGGAGTTATCTTTAATCTCTTTTTTGACTCTTGAAACATGAAAAGATTTCCAACTTTTTTTTTTTCAAACTCATAAAAGTAAATGAAAGGATGTCTACTTGGTATAATTTTAGCCTTTTTATAGACCAAGTAGTCTAGTTATGAAAAAGGTATACTTTAGTCGATCATGGCTAAAAGAGTTCTCTCCTGTATTGTTTTACCCTTTTCCGGGCTTGAGGGACTAAATTTATGAAAAAGGACATTTTGGAGTTTATTCAAAATTTTCTCCTCACTCCCTAAACATGAAAAATACCCAACTTCACTTTCTTTGGGCTCGTTAAAATTTTACATTGAAAGAACTGCATGAGTTTCATTTTTCCTCCTTTTAAACTCTTAAAATATGAACATAAGTTGAGTTACCCCTATATTGGACTTATAAAATTAAACAATATAGGACTCCTTAATCATGATGAGACCGAACCACTCCTTCCTAGTGTTTGTTAAACATACTCTAAAGGAATCATCTAAAGGGTTATCCTACAAGATAAGCATATGTTATCATCCTTAAGCTTGCATAAAAATAAAGACGTGTTTTTCAGTAATGGTCAGGGGGAATGGGAAAGAAACATTCAATTTTTTCATTGTGAAAAGGAAGTATCTCTCTCTTGAACATGACAATCCATCACTTTTGTGTCTGGGTTGGGAAATCCATTTACCTCTCAGCTAATCATACCTAATTAAAAGTCTTCAGAATGGTTCTTGATCTTATTTTTTGAGTCAAAAGCTTCCAAGTCAAAATTTCATGTCACCAATATGTTCAAGAGAAGTCCAACCTCAGTGAAAATTACCTTGAAAATCATAGCCTTCAATCATTTCGGTCATCTCTAAGTCAATCCTAAATCACTCCAATTTTTTTCTTCAAAACTTGACATGAGTTTTGTGTTGTAGGCCCTCTTGTGACAGATCACTTCCTATCGACTTCAGCTCATTATCTAGGAAGTTGATCTAGAAACATCCTTTAGTACCTTGGAGCCATGGGGGTTTCACTCAATGAACCTATGACATATCATGTGCGTTCATGGCATACTAAAACATACCCTTAATTTGAATACATATTGGAAAATACCATTAAAAATCACATTATTTAACCCATTACTAGTACAAACCCAATACACCTTCCCAATTTAGAAAACCCATAATTTCACTAGATCTTATAGGTATCCATTTTTTCATTAACGTTTTTTTACAGCCCTTTATATTTTTTCATTAACTTTGAGCTCGTTGTTTTATACCAGCCAATATAAAAAACCTTTACCCCCTATTATATGCTCAATATATTATGTCATTTTTTCCTCAATATATATTCCCCAATATGAATTCATGTGGCATGATATTTCTCTCCTAGTGAAGCCCCTGTGCTTGGATTTTGCATGGTTTAATGGCAAGTTTATTACTTTCAACGACATGTTCTCATTATTGACCTTTGATTGAATGATTCTATAGCTGTTCGACTTGAAGACATTTATTCACACCTTGTAGATTTTACTGGAGTACCTTGAGAACCATTGTCATTATTGGTGGTTTCTCTTTGCACTTCTTAATGGTTCACATAATTGAACGGTGATCAAGTGGTTTCTACAATGTTCAATTTCAAAACATTCACTCACAAGGCTAGATTCATACTATGGATCAATAGAGATGAAGAGCAAGACCCTGGATCTAGTTTCATCCATCCAGGATGCGTGGAGTTTTTAAATATTCCTAATTGTAAATATAGATCCATATTTGATGGTTGCATCCATACCAAGTCTATTATTGAAATGGATCCTTGTATATTTCCATACTTGTTCTTTGAGATACTTGTACTCTGAGTATAGGAATGCCTACCTCAATGATGATTATATGAAAATATTGTATTGTAATCCTTGATTATTTGTTTCAGGTCCCCAACCAGTTGGTCTCTAATCCAAACATTTGGATGATAAACTGCTTCAGTCCTTAAACACCTTTTATGACTTTGCACTTTAGGGGGAAATCCGTTACACGTCATTTTGTCACCATTTTGCAAATGACTGGAAATCAAATCTTTCATTGCCCGTTGAACTCTTGCAAGCAATCCCCTATAATGTTGGGAGAAAAACCATTATGAAAACAACAAGAATCCTGGATTGCATTGCTTAAAAACCTAATTTCAAGCACTATCACACCTTTCCTAGCAATTATCTGCACAAACAAAATCCTACTCATTATAGCCTGTGAAATCTTGTGCTATATCTTCCATTAAAAAGTGAAACAAACTTTTAATGTAGGTAAACATAAAAATAAATTCTAGAAGCCTTTTTGGGGGATATTATATCAACAAGAAGGATTTGATCCCCTACCTATTTGGGCATCATCACATGGCTCATAAATCTATTCGCTCTCATTATGGAACCATAATCCTCATATTTATGGATCTAATCCTTAGAAATAAAATCTCTAACCCTCTCCTCTTGTCTCATAAATTCACTACAGAACAGAGGGGAAGGGGTTCACTTTTGACATAAAATTATGATGTTAATTTGAGGTTGGAAGCTTTTCATTTAATGGAGGATCGAAGACTATTGGAAGGATATTCTCCAATGTCAAGGCTAGGTTGTATCTCTTCTTTTCATTTAGTTAATACAAAAGAGTATTTCTTTCTCACTATATTGTCCATTGGATCTGATATATTATACACTTACTTTCATTGTCCATTGATATTAGGTACTACTCTCCTTGATCACTAGTATAGGTTTCATTGGATCATTTATATATCATATGCATTTGATCCTTTATTTGTTAGTTTGTTTACAAGTTTGGATTTTAAGCATTGAAAGGATTGTATCAAACCATAGCAAGATCTTTAATAGGCATTTTGATTAAAAGGTATGGATTCGATATTGCATTACTCTTATTTATGATTCAATAAAGGTGAACCTAGAGAAAGATTTACTAGTTTGTTTGTTTGTTATTAGATAAAGTCATTGGATCTAGGGAGATCTTGTCTTGTACACTAGACAATATTTGTTTGCATAATAGGAGGAGAACTCAATTTCTTGATTGGGGTTTTTGAATTTTTGGGTTCACATGATCGAGTTGACTCCTTCTCTAACTTTTTCGTACTTCTTCTTGTAGCGGGTAAGCTAATCAACGTGGATCTAATCAAGCGTATACCATCATGGAGAAATAGGTGAGCAAGGGAGGGTTGGATTGCAAAATGCCTTGATAATTTCTTGATGGATGAATCATTGATAGAAAGGGTCCCCTTATTTAAGAAGTGGATTGGAATTGGAGGAAAATTTGATCATCATTCTATTTTTTTGAAGTTGAATGGGGGCTTACAAAATCTTGCAAGTCCATTAAAATTTAATGCCTCCTAGTTAAAAGAAGAGATGTTTCATAAATTAGTCTCTAGAACTAGATTCCCTTCAATCATGATTTAGGCATGCCTATAGCTGCACCTTTTGCTAAAAATGTGAAGAGGGTTAAAAAGATACTATCCAACGGTCTCTCCAAAAGAAGCTGAAGCCGGATACAGAGCTCAAAGATGTGGAGGAAGAGTTTTGGATATTAGAGGCTCCTGATTGGGATGGAAATGTGTTTGAGGATTCCAAACATATAATCTATCATATTCAGGATACTAAAATAAGAATTTTGGAGGAGGATATTTGGAGGAAAAAATTTAGAGATGTTTCACTGAAGAATGGAGATGAAAATACAAGTTTTTTTCATTTTTTTTCAAAAGGTTGTAAACTTTATAACATCGTACGGGCTTTGAATGATATAGATAGGGTGATAGCCTCCTCTTTTAAGGAGGCATCCAGGTTTTGGAATAAACACTTTAGTGATCAATATAAAGCTTTTGAGGAAGCCTCTATTGTAATAGTGATTCACTTAGCTTAGTCTTTTCCGCAACTTACATAAATGAAATATTCAGAGTAATGGGTCCAATTTCTGATGATGAGTTAAAAAGGGTCCTTCATATTTAAAAAAAATGCTAGATCCCTAGTCTCGAAGGATGTATGATTGAATGGTTTTCTGGCCTTTTATGTCCTTTCGAGTGGCGACCTGTTTAGAGTGGTTTACAATTTTCATCAAAATGGAAGAACATGACCTTTATTGCTCTCATCCCTAAAACCTATGCTCCTCAATATTTTGATTATTTCATGCCAATTTCCCTTTACAATTGTATTTATAAGGTGATAGCAAAAATAATTGCAAATCAGATAAAACTGATATTATCCAAATATGTGCCTAAGGAGAGGTTTGGGTTTTTAGGGGGTGTGCCAAATTCATGAAGTGATTGGGGTGGCACAAGAAGGTCTTCATAGTCTAAAACAAGAAATATGAAAGGTTTAGTGATTAGAATTGATTTATCTAAAGCTTATGATAAAGTTAATTGGATTTTTATTTTTATGATTCTTACACATCTTCGTTTTGAGTTTTCCTTTATCAAATGGATTATGATTTGTATATATTTTGTCTCTTTTGTGGTTCTCATAAATGGTTTAGAATCAAATCCTTTTTTCATGCATAATATGGGTTGCATCAGAGCTATCACTTATACCCCTTATTGTTCCTCTTGGTGGTTAAAGGTCTTAGTAGGCTTCTACATGAGGTGAAAAAAAAGGGGGGACCTTAAGGGTGTGGATGTGGCAGAAGAATTGTCCACCACCCACTTTCTTTTTGCAGATGATATTCTTCTATTTTTTTATGGTTATGGGCATTATAATGCTTCCATAAAAACAAATCTACTTCTCTTTCAGAAAGCAATGGGAATGGAGGTTAATTTTTCAAAATCCACACTATCCCCTATAGCCCTCTCCATTGATGAAAGACAAAATTTACAAGATCAATTTCCTTTCCATAAAAACAAATATGATGAAGGATTGAAGTACTTGGGATTCCCCCTTAAGACAAATGATTATAGGAATGTAGATTGGCAGTGGCTAATTGCAAGAATTGAAAAAGGTTAAAGATGTGGAGCTTCATATGGATTTTTAGAGCTACTAGACTAGTTCTTATTAGATCAGTGTTGGAGGATATCTCAATATATTGGTTGTCCATATCCTAGATCTTGGAAGGTGTCTTAATTCGGTACATAATCTTTTTTGTTGTTTGTTATGGATAGGATCCAAAGAATCTTTTGTTCTTTCATGGGTGTGGTGGTATAGAATTGTTTATCCCAAAACCTAGGGTGGATGGGACATTAACAATATACCCTTATTTACAAAATCCACAGAAGCAAAGGTGGACTGGAGGTTGATCTCCATGAACAACCTCTAGAGCTCAGTGGTCCATAAGAAATGTATCTATCATATTTTCGTAGAAGAATGGGTTTTCTTATTAGATAATAAAAAATCAAATCTCTGTCATTTGGAACATTATTATGTCTTCCTTCTCCAAGATTGAAGGTGGTCTTTTGTGGAAGGTGGGTAATGGTGAAAAAGATGAGGGTTGGTGTGGATATGTGGGTTGGTTGTGGGGAGAATTTTGGCCTTCTTAGGGATATTATTTCCAGTGTTGTGAAAATCGCGATAAAATGAAAAAATCGCGATTTTTTCCCTCTTCCGATAAAATTGCAATAATTAAATGAAAACATTGCCGGATTTTTTTATTGCTGATTTTTATTGAAAAATCCACGATTTTATGAAAAAATCACGATAAAAATGAAAAAATCGCAATAAAAACTTAAAAAATCATCGGGGGTCGCAAGAGCATAGTTTTATAACGTTTTTCGGGTTTTTGCATGAGCTCATTTGGACAGTCGCACGCGGAGGGAGGAGGAGCTCTTGGAGACCAAGTTAAAGATGGTTTTTTGCCAAATCTAAGTGCTTAGAGGAGAAAATCAAGAGGAGACCACCGATTTTCCATAGAAACGGTATGTGGATTAATTTTTTTTTGTTTTTGTGTGTTTTTCATTGTTTTTGGTTGGGAAACTTGGTATGGGCACCATTTTTCTTTTGTTTTCATTGTTTTTAAAGATTTTTTTGTATTTCTTCATTGTTTTGGGTTGGGTAACTTGGTATGACTATGGGAACCAATTTTTTTTTTGTTTTCATTTTTTTTAGACATTGTTTATGTTTTTCTCATTGTTTTTTCCATTTGGTTGGGTAACTTGGGTTTGGAATGGTTGGGTAATTTGTGTTTGAAACTTTGAACTTTAGAATGGTTGTTTTAGGTTGGGTTACGGGTAACTTGGATTTTCATTTTACAATCATCAATGTAAAAATTAAAAATTAAAATACTAAATTGTAATTTGTAAATTTGTAACTTGTAATTTTGTAAATGCTAAATTGTAATCCTAATCCTTATTTTCCCATAGGTTCACAACTGCACCAAACACCATTCAAGACTTCAAGTTTGCAACTTCAAAGTTCAAAAACAAACATGCCAAGGAAATTGGATCCTTTCTGGGAATATGGTGTACCTGATTCTCCAAATGATAGAGTAAAATTGAGTTGCAAGTTTTGTGGCCAACCATATTTCTTGGGGGGGGTGGGGGGTACAGGTTGAAGTTTCACCTTACAAAAATCCCTGGACATGATGTGGAGCCTTGTACAAATACAACTCCTGAACTTATCCAAAGAGCCATGAGAGAATTGGAAACTTTAGAGCAGATTAGAGTGGCCAAAGAAGAACTCAAAAGGCAACTAAAAAGGTCAGCTGAAGGAAGTGGGCCAAGTGGCACTAGTTCTACTGCAACATTAGCCAATCTAGTAGCTGCATCATCATTTTTTGTTCCTCGAACCACACCTGGTTCATAGCCATTTATCGGTTCAATGCTAAAAAGAACTGAGAAAGAACAAGCTAACAAGTTGCTGGCAAAATTTCTCCTCTGGAGTGATATTCCTTTCAGCATTGTAAGGAATAATCCATTTTTCCAACCTACTGTTGATGCTATTCCCAGTGTTGGCCCGGGGTACAAAATCCCTTCTTATCATGATTTCAAAGGATGGATTCTTCAAAATGAAAAGTGTGACTACACCCAAAGATTGGAGGATTTTAGGGCATCATGGGCACAAATAGGATGCACTGTTATGTCAGATGGTTGGACTGACCAAAAGGGGAGAACCCTTATAAACTTCTTGGTTAGTTGTCCCAAGGGGACTATGTTTAGAAAATCTGTTGATGCATCTACACAAATCAAAGATGCAAGAACTTTATGTGATTTGCTGGATGTGTTTGAGGTGGGTGAACAACATGTTGTCCAAGTCATAATGGACAATGCTGCAAATTATGTTGCTGCTGGTAGGATGCTTATGGACAAGCATCCTACTTTATTTTGAACACCTTGTGCTGCCCATTATATTGATTTGATGTTAGAGGACATAGGGAAAATTCCCTTTGTCAAAGATATTGTTGACTCATAAAAAAGAATTACAAAATTTATATATAATCATACATCTGTGCTTAACTTGATGAGAAGATTCACCAACAACAAAGAGTTGGTGTGCCCCGCCATTACACGGTTTGCCACCAATTTCATATCTCTTCAATCCCTCTTGATTTCTATGTGGGATGTGAAGAGAATGTTTCTTTCAGAGGAGTGGCATGCTTTGCCAATGAGCCGCAAACCAGAAGGAGAGGCTGTATGCAGACTAGTTTCATACTAGGAAGTCTTCTGGGCAGGAGTGCAGGAGGTGTGCGTTGTTATTGAACCTTTGGTAAAGGTTCTTTGGTTGGTTGATGGTGAGAATCCCGCAATGGGCTATTTGTATGAAGCCATGGACAGGGCCAAAGAAGCCATTCAGGCCTACTATGATGATAAGGGAGATGATGGGTTTCAGAAACAACTCCTTCCATGGGGAGTGATTGATGAGCGATGGAACAACACACTCCATTGTCCCATTCATGCTGCTGGGCTTTTCTTGAACCCTGCATTTTCTTATGCATGTGGGTTTGATTTTGATGTTGAGATCATGGATGGATTCTTATCCTGTGTCCAGAAGATGGTACGATCTCCAGAACAATGTATAGAGATCTCTAAACAAATTGAGACATATAGGATGGCAGGTGGCACATTTGGCTTTGAGATGGCTATCGCTGATAGGACGATGAAAATGCTAGGTATTTTTAGTTTGTAACTTTGTTTCAAATTTCATTGTCTCTTCAAATTCCATTTTTTCCTTATGTTTATTTAAAATTTTATTTGCAATTTTGATGTAGATGCATGGTGGCAGGGTACCCCTTCTGCAAAAGCTTTCCATTTGCATCCTCAGCCAAACATGAAACTCCTCAGGATGTGAGCACAACTAGAGTGTATTTGAAAAAAAACACAACAAGAAGCGCAACAGGTTAACACTTAAACATTTAAAATATTGCAAATTTCTAAATAAATTTTTGAATTCATTAAACAATATATTTTTTATAATTATTAATCATTATTTCATGATCTTTGTACAGGTTGGAGTCCCAACAACTTAATGACATGGTCTACGTCTACTACAATCTTCGATTGTGGGTGAGGCAACTTGAGAGGACACCTGATGTGGATGCCATCTCATTGGATGGGATTGACACCACTGCTGCATGGAGGGTTGAGGCCAAGAGGCCTCTCATGGATTCTGTTAATGATTGGTTAGTGCGGGATGTATTGGAGGGGGAGGAGGAGGAGGAGCAGGAGGAGGAGCAAGTGGAGGAGGAGGAGGAGGAGGAGGAACAGGAGGAGGAGGTGACACCACCTGCCCGGGCTACCACTGCCACCAGTAGAGGACGTGGTCTACCTCCTATAGCTCCTACTTCTAGTTCTTCAGCTTCTAGAGTACATCAGACTCCACTTCCATCACCACCAGCACGGGCACGAACATCTACATCTAGAGGGAAAGGGAAAGCTGTGGCATTTTCTCGCAAGAGGGGCAGAGGAAATCAATAGGATTAGACTTTAATTTTATTGTATATGACATTATGACATGATGAGATACATTATCATATTTTTTGTTGATATTTTGAGGCTAAGTTGGGACTCAGGAGTCAGGACTTACTATTCAGGACATGATTCAATGTTATGTGTGATTTTAGCGCTAGAAATGATATTAAACATCTTATATATTAGTTTTTTAATCATATTTATGTGTCAATGTATTTATTTTATGTTGTAGATGGTTTAGATATTAAAAAAATTGAAAAAAATGAAAAAAAGATGAATAATTTTGTACCAAACGATTATTTCCCGATTTTTTCCAATAATTTCCCAATAATTCTAATTTTTTTCCGATTTTTTCCCCACACTGATTTAATCCTGATAACGATTAATGCAACATTGATTATTTCCTTTCTGGACAAAAATGGATGGTTTACACTTAAACAAGTGGAAAAAAATGCTTGATCTTCAATCTGGGTGCAAGGATTAGTAGATCCTCTTCAACTCAACTTTCCTAATGTTTTTGTGGATCAGTGACATTCCTACACAATTGCACTGAATTTGTCAAATGTGCAGCTTGGGGATAGGGATGAGGGATTATGATGGCTACACTCTTTATTTGTGGAATATAATCCCAAATATTTCTATCTATTCCTTATCAATGCCAGTAGACCTGTGGAATTGGATTGGTGGTGGAAGAAAATTTGGAAGCGAATGTGTCCTATGAAGGCATGAGTTTTTTTGTGGTGTTTGATTGAAAATCCAATTCCCACCAACGATAATTTGCAAAAGAGGAGGAAGGAAGGACCCAACTCGTGTTTTCTCTGCAAAAATGACAAGGAACCAATGGCCCATATGTTTTTTCATTTTCCATACATGTCAAGGGTTTGGGCCGACTATAGAGAGGAGATTGGCTTTGGCTTAGTCTCGTAAGGAGAGTCTTTCTCTAAGGCCTAAAAAATTTGGTGGGAGTAGATAATACTAAAAAAACTCAGGAATATTTCATCGCCCATTTTTTGGGGTATATGGGTCACTAGGAACAAGGTTAAATTCTAGGATATGCCATCATCTTCTAATAAAGTATCGACCCAAGTTCTTGTTATAATTTCTCTTCTTTCTTCTTTAGATTCTACACATGTTCCATGTGTTATAATAATTGAAGCACTCTCCTTAAGCCTATTTTGATGGGACTTCACTTTCCAATGAAGTTTATGAGGGGAGGGGGATGAGTTCTTTACATGCAGGAACATCACTCTTTCAAACATTAGATTGGATTGGGGCATGGCTCAATTTCTTTTGCGGAACTCAAGCTCCACCTATGCTTTGGTATTAAAAAAGGATGTCATACTTTACATATATTTAGAGACTCCATGGTATTTATTAAATGTTTCAATGAGACGTAAAGATGCCACAGTCACATATTTTTTCCTATTCTATAAGAGACACTACAGTTAAAACATTCTTTTGATTAGATTTATTATCGTCATATTTACAGGGAGTGCAACACTACAATAAACATGTTATCTAAAGCTAGTTCTGAACATAATTGGAAAATTTGGAAAGTATTTGAATAGATAGGGGGCGAAATACATGAATATTCTTCAAACCCTTGATTGATGGATTTTAGCAAGATCTATAACAAGAGGATATGATATTTCCTCTATACATTTTTTTTATTCTTTATTTTTTCTCATATATCATGATCATTGTTGGTTGTGGATTATGTTATGCTTGTAGTGATTTTGTTGCTCTACATGTACTTTGTATAGAGACACAGTATGTTTGAATATGGGTGGTTTATCAGTCAATATATTTTAGTTTTTATTGTTGACAAAAAAAATTATCGTAATGCATGATGATGCATCAGCATAATGTAATATTTTTGTTTTCTAATGAAAAAAATGAAATATTTTCCGAGGGAAAAAAATATAAATCTAAAACTTTATTAAATATAAACCTTCAAACTATTAATAAACTTTAATATTAATATTATCAATAAACCTTATTAATCTTAATATTAATATTAATGTTAATGTTAATGTTCATAGTAGTGTCAAACATTTTAAAACTTAATTACTAAATAAATCTTAAATTTTGTTAAATACAAACCTTAAATATTATTAATATACATTGATACTATTATTATTAGTATACCTTATTAATATTAATTTTACTATTATTAAATGTTTTTAATTCTTGACTAAGGTTGATTAAAGGTGACTATAGTTGATTGAGGTCAACTATTGTTGACTATGGTCAACCAAGATTATCTATAGTTTAATAAAATTTATTAAGCTTGATTGAGGATGACTTAGATTGACTATGGTTAACTATATAAAAGTTGACTATGTTTGAATACGTCATCATGTTGTGACATTGTTATTTGTTCATCAGAGTGTGAGATCAATTTTTGGTTACTCAGTTTGTGATTGTTGAGTTTGGTTCATTGTATTAAAATGTTGACTTTTTGTTTGTCACAATTTGATGTTTAGTTTTTGTTTCTCACATTGCAACATTGTTTTTTTTTCTTTTTCATATTGTAACATTGATTTTTGTTCATCATGACACGACATTAATTTCTTTCCATATTAAATATGTGTTTGAAAAATTTATAAATGTTATATCAAAAATTAAATATTAAAAAAATATAAATATTATTTAACTCTTAAACCTTATTTAATGAAATCCTTAAAGCTTACTAAATATAAATATAAACCTTAAACCTTAATATTCATAAACTATAATATTAATAGTACTCATAAATATTATTATTAAACCTTATTCACATTAATTATTCATATTAATATCCATAATATCTTATTAAATATAAACCTTAAACCTTAATATTCATAAACTATAATATTAATATTACTAATAAATCTTATTATTAAACCTTGTTCATATTAATATCCATAGTAGTGTTAAATAATTTTAAACTTAAATATTAAGATTTAGTAGTGTTAAATAATTTTAAACTTAAATATTAAATAAATCTTAAATTGGGAAACTATAAATTTTCTTAATAAAAATTAATATTAATATCAATAATAACTTTATTAATATTACTATTATTATTATTAAACATTTTTAATCCTTGAATACATTTTCTTAAAATTGATTATGGTTGATGATGGTTGATTAAGATTCACTATACTTGATTATGGTTAACCACACTTAACTATACTTTAATATGGTTTACAAAGCTTAACTAAAGATCACTAAGGTTTACTATGGATAAATAAAAGTTTACTATGGTTAACTATGGTAAATTGTGGTTCACTATGGGTGAACATTGTTCACCATCATTTTCGATATTTAATATTAAACCTAATAAACCTAGGTCAACCTAGTAAATCCAGATCAACCTAGTAAACCTTATTTAACATAGTAAACCTAATAAACTATGGTCAAGGTTGACTAGAACTGACCATGGTTGAGTAAGGTCAACCATCATTGATGATAGTTGAAAACAGTTGACTAAGCTTGAGTGAGGATGACTAAAGTCGAATATGGATGAGTAAGGTTAATTATGATTCGGTTCATATATGGTTGACTATGACTAAGTGCGGGTAGCTAAGGTTGACTATGGCCAATTTTGATTCACTATGGGTCAACATTGTTGACCATGGTTGTCAATATTTAATATTAATTTTAATAAACCTATGTCAACATAGTAAATGTACATCAAACACGAGGACTTCACTAGGGGAGAAATACCATACCATGTGCATTCATATTGGGGGTTATATATTGAAGAAAAAATGACATAATATATTACACATATAATAGGGGTAAAGGGTTTTTATATGTTGTGTATAAAAGAATGGAGATCAAAGTTAATGAAAAATATAAAGGGGTAGAAAATGTGTTAATGAAAAAATGGATACCTACAATATCTAGTAAAAGTAAGAGATTTTTAAATTGGGAAGCTGTATTGGGTTCGTATTGGTAGGGGGTTAAATAAAGTGATTTTTAGAGGTATTTCCCAATATGTAGTCAAATTAAGGGTATTGTTTAGTATGTCACAAACACATATGCTATGTCATAGGTTCATTGAGTGAAGCCACTATGAGGTTAAATTAGTGAACTTAGGTCGAAGGTTAACTAAGGATATCGATAGTCGACTATCATTTGGATACCATAGTATATATTTACTATGGGAGAACATTTTTTACCATGGTTGACAATATTTAATATTTAATCTAAGAATAAACCTAGGTCAAAGTTTGACTAAGAATACCTTCTTAATTGTGTATACCTTAAAGGTTTACTATGGCTGACTATGGTTTACTAAGGTCAACTAGCATTGGCTATAGTTGAATATGGTTGACTAAGATTGAACAAGGATGACTGAAGTTAACTATGGATAAATAAGTTTAGCTATGGTTTGGTTAGCATATGGTTGACTATGCCTAAATAAGGTTAACACAAGTTGACTATGGTTCACTATGTGTGAATATTGTTAACCACAGTTGTCAATATTTAATATTAAGCCTAATAAACTTAGGTCAACGTAGTAAACTATGGTCAATAATGATTACAACAGACCATGGTTAACTAAAGCTAAATACAGTTGACTAAAATTGACTCTACTCAACCATTATTAACTATAATTATAAAATATACACATCAAATAATATTAATAAATTAATACATATATAAATATATATAATAATTCATATTATGAAGTATTGTATTAATATATTTATAAGCAATGAATTATTGTATTTATAATAAACCTATATAATATATTTATTTATTAATAATAAAAAATACAAAATACAAAATTAAATAACATTAATATTAAATAATATTGATAAAAATAAATATATTAATATATTAATACATTTATATATATATATATAGATATAGATATAACAATTCATATTATGAATTATTGTATTGATATATTTATAAGAAATTTAACTTTAGTCAAAACCTCCACTTGTGCTTCAAGTGCGGGTGGCATCAGGATGCTCAGCCTTGGCTCAGCCTTTGGGGGATTAAGGAGGAGATTATCATGTGAAGCAAGGAAAATATCAAATGTACTATTACCTTGAGTTTTATGGGAAATATGTGGGATGCTAAGAAGTTGGAGGGTAAAAGGAAGCTAAGATACTATACGGAGGTGATCAACCACACCCTCGATAACCAGAATTATCTCTCTGTCTTGACTAGCACTAAGAAGAAAATGAACATCACTAGGATTAGAACTAACTCTCATGAGCTATAACAACTATAAACCAGAACAAATAGATCTTTCTTTTGAATATTAAGAGATAAACCGTACTATAGTGTACCTAGTGAAACTGGGGGGGTCTATATATTGAGCATCTCACCTAAGATCTACAAGGTAGCATTAAACTATTATCATAATATTATTCCATGGAACACATATTTGATTAGAGTTCATGAGCATACCCGTAAAAATACTCAGCGTTAGGAGTGAAAGGATCTGCCATAACATTATATCAACATCAACGACAATTCATTACCTATGCTACTTTGTTTGTTGCTACATAATATAATATCGGGAGAAAATGAGCATCTATATTTATTGGCACAACCACATTAGTAAAAATCCAATTTCAATATTATTATTTAAATTAAAAACTTTAATATCCGTAATAATATTGATATTATTAATTAAATATAATTATTAATATGTAAAGTATTATAAAATATAAAACTTAATTTTAATTTCTAAACTATCAAATGAAGATGATGTTTTTATTTTCCATTGATAAATTATTTGTCTTCTTTCTACAATCAAAATGGACCAAAATTGAAAAAATACAAAATTTTATATAATTGACTAGTAGATAAAATTCAAAAATTTGAGAAATACATTAAAATGATTCATAAAAATATGTAAATAACTATGAATACATTGTATTAATGACCAAATAAAATATATCTTATCATGAAATTTTATCTATACATATATATATATATATATATATATATATTTAAATTTGTGAAATGTTTAAAACATATTTCAAAAATAAGGATTAGAAAATAACTTAAACATATAGAATATCGAGAGAATTAGACCCACTAAGTCTAAGTCTAAAACCTTAGGAACATAACCCCTATCCTTTCTACAAACTTCTTAGATTGAGTTTAACAATTCATTAGTCATAACAAGAAATTTAATAAAACAAAACTTATAAACTAATGGATGTGCACTCAATAGCCACTCTGAATGAAGTTGAGCTAATGTGCTAAAGAAACCTTTGATAAATAATTTTTTAATAAATTATAAGGCGAGTCATTTTTCATTAATGATTTTTTAATAAATTAAAGATAAGATCATACCCAAAAAAATGAAATTTACCATTTTCATAACTTCTATACTATTGTTGGATCATGTATTAGAGGAAGAACATTCCCACATTATCAAATTTTGGTCATTCATAATTTAAAATTTGAAATTCCTCAAGCTCAATTCCAATATAGACCTTATCTTCTCTGTAATTAAGCATTTGTGGATTGAAACCAAAATGGAAAATATTCTTTAGTGGTGAATTGAAAGGACTCTCATGAAGATTGAAACTAAACAATGGAAACTTTTTTGTAATCTGTAAGGTTAATAATTTGCATAATGAGAAAATAGCACTCGGGAAAGATAAGTGACAAAACAAAATAATGAACAAATTTAATTGAAAAGGAAAAGATAGAAAACTCACAAAATAATGATATACCAGAAAACCTATTCTAAAATGGACCACACCCATGATGATGTTCTTAAGAGTTTTAGTGCAAACAATTTACTACTTATAGAAAAAATTCTCCTTTACATCATCATCCCAAAACAAATATTTATACTCAAGCTTACCATGTTGAGACAAACATTTATGACCAAGTGTATTTGATTTTTTTCCATTGAACACTAGCATTTATAACAAGTCTCAAAGTTTTTCCATTGAATACTTGCATTTATAACAAGTCTGAAAGGTTTTCCATTTGGAAAAATGCTCAAATCACTTTTCGCCTTCCAGTATACATAGTGTCAAATCAATCATCTTATGAAAGGAATGGTTTATATAGTTTTTCCATCCAATATTCAAGGAATGGTTTATGTAGTTTTGCCATTAAATATTCCCTTTGTTGTAGTAGTCAAATTATTTTTGGATCCTTTCGTTTTTCAATGTCAAATCAACATTATGAGAAAAACATGGGTTTAGAGTGCATCCACATTATGTAACTAAATTCCATAAAAGTACATGCTATATTATCCACAATACATGACCAAATAGAATAATGAAAAAACTTACAAACAAGCTAAGGATCATCTCCTTCCTTTTCATGAATTTTGTCATCCATTTCTATGACAAACTGATGCAGTCCCCTCAAGATGCTATAGGATCATATTTGAAGCTCTCCATTGGAACACACTTATCCACAAAATTTGTGACCTACAATCATATACTTAGACCCAATAAATTAATAATAGAATGACCAACATAATATAGAAATCAAGACCATAAAGTATTAGAGTGGATCTGGTAAACTTGACTTAGTCAAGTTACTTATAATTTTGGGCTCCATGTTTATGGGCATCCATGGTTTTTCCCATGGTATTCATCTTGGATATAGAATATTTAAAGGCTGATCAAGCTCATGATAAATCATCTCAGTGGTCACTAGGAATGAACAATGGCGTCTTTATAAACCATCATCTCTTGGTGCTATGTGATATTAACATTTAGTATCAAAGCCAAAGGTGGATCAAAACTAGAGTGGTAAACATTAAATCGTGATGAATAGCAAAATGGCAAAGCTTTTCTAGTAGAAGTAGCTAGACCAAAAAAAAAGAAAAAAAGGAAATGGTAATGTTGAAGGATGCTCGCAAAGTGTTTGATGGAATGATTCAATGAAAAGATTGTTTCATTGGTGAGATGCAAGCATGGGTATGAACCGTGCTAATGATAGACTGCATGGACTGGGTGAATTTTTGTTGAAAAGATAGATTAAAGTATGGATCTATCATATATAGTATACAAAGAGGTGGTATGAATAGAATGAAAATAGAGATGGACTTAATCAAGGAGCTAGTGTGTAATGAGTGAACACCATAAGGGTTTTTGTCCAAGATAGGCACTTCCCTAGGAAGTTGTAAGACATGTTGCATAGGAGCACACATAGTTGTAAGACCTTAAGAGCTTGATCATGCATACATTTAGTGCAGGTGGTACATGAAGTCATAAAGCTGTCGAATGGGCCACTTGGAAAGGTATTAGTTTGGTATGTGTAATGGTATCCTAGATTGAGGGGGGAAATGTGAAAGGTCAAATGAGAAGATTGATAATTGGGAATAGGTCAATCTCCTGGAGTCAATTTTAATGGGGGGGATTTTTAGGGTGTATTAGTTAAACTGAACTCAGTGAAGTTACCTACGGTTTTTGGCTCTAAGTTTTTGGGCACCTATGGTTTATACCATGGTATTCATCTTTGACGTAGTATATTTAAAGGCTAGAAAAATCAATGATTGTTTGTCTTATTGGCCAGTGAGATCAAACAAGGTTGTATTTAGACACCACCATCTCTCGATGCTTTGTGATCCTAACATAAAATTCATTTTTTCATTCAAAATAAAAACATTCAAATCCACTGCGGAAAACTATCTTAGCCCCTCCAGGAAAATCCCTTTTTCTCTTTTGTTTGTCTTACTTTAAAGAAAAACTCCTACCTTTGGCCCCATAAGAATTTACAACATTCCCTTGTTTCAGCGAGATAGATCCCTTAAATTTTGGGATTTATTCCCTAGTCTAACTAAGTAATCTAAACTAAACTCTCTTTATGGAGATCCAATGAGTCTCCATGCATTTATGAATTCACAATACATCATCCTCCCTTTCTTTTTAAAATTATGAACCTCCATATTCAGAGGAATCTTGTTTAGTAAACCTAATGTGTTCCTCTTCAATGATTGAAGAGTTGTCTGAATTAGGCATTGCTTGCTATCTTACTAGATGCAACTTACATTTTTGTGATCTTGTGGTATTAAATTTGGCTTCTACCTCTTTCTCAACATGCTCCTTCCGTTTTCACGATAGATGCCTGTTCCATTCTTCAAGCACTTCTTCCTTAGTGGTATTTTCAACCCCTCCATGATAGGAATATATATCTACAATATTAAAGACAAGACTAATGTTAAATTGTTTGAGAAAGTTAATTAGATAGGAATTTTCATTGATTCATTTGAGGATTTTGCATGGAACAAACTTCTTTGGTTTCAATTTGTGGTATGTTCCTTTAGGGAACCTCTCCCTTCATATGTAAACCGTGACTTGTTCACCTTCTTGTTACACCTTCTCTCTCTGATGTAAATATGTTTTTATCATTTATACCTCATTTGTGCTTCACAATTTTTGTTTGACCTTGTTAGGTCCAACCCTAAATCCCTCATTCATGTAACAAGGCTCTTCAAAGTCATAAATAGTTAGTTGAGTCAATAAAGTCTATAAGCGGTTATTCGCATTAATAATAATTGTAAGTGGTTGATTCACATTATACAAAGGGACCACAATCAGTTATAAATGGGCCATATTTAATAAATAAAGATTTTAACCTGTGTTATGCAAGGGACCACTAGTAGTTAGGGTTTTGGATGTCATAAAGCTATAAATAGTCTTAGGTAACAAGGAAAGAAGTATCGATTCTTATTGTAATTGAGCCCTACTTTGTTGGAGGTTGTTGCCTTGAAGAGGCAAGTGAACATTATATTATGCTTATGAATAATAAAATATCTTTGCAGCTTGTCTCATTTCATGTGATATTTCTGTCTTTCGAGCCATATTGTTTTGTATTAATAGTATTCTAGTTTTCTCACATGTCAAGTGCATAATCAGAGCACTTTCCAGGGCCAGTTGTACCTTCAATTTCGAATAGTTATTTTTAGGCTAGATACGTGTTCTAGCATCTTTAAACCATGAGATCTATCATTGAGCACATAAACCTGTGAATTTGAGGAGGCATGCACGCAAGAACTATAAGAGGTGGTTACACTTATTGGACTCCCTTGTAACCGATGTGGGCAACCGTTCGAGTAGTAGTGCATTAGACAAAACTATGCACAAATTTTTCTTCCATGTACCCTTGGGTATATCAAAATCCCCCCCACCAAGGGAACCTTAAACCTAACCTTAGATAAGTCGTTGGTGGTCTTGTTGCTATAGTATGTTGAGAACAAAACTCAAGGAGATTACTCACATGTACAATAGGGTAGTCATGTAGTATGGCTAAGGGTATGGCCGATCCTCCTTAGTTAGCACCCTAAAATATTGGGATGAGTACTATTGTTGGACCCTTACATATATTGTGATCTGTAGAACCTGACACTCCTTTGAGACTGTTATCACTCAAAACTTTCTCAAGGTTAAAGAAAGAAATTTCTTAGGTAACCACAAAATTAATCTTTTAGACTCGGGTTCTACCGAACCTAAGTTCAGAGAGGTCTCTCTCTTTATAATTTAACTTTGTTTTGGGTGGGATTTTAGGTTAGTTCTTAGTGCTTATGAAGTTTTGATTTTTATTGGGTGGTGGAATTATGGGAACAGATGGGCAGAGCAGGCCTTCAAGCCATTGGGCTATGGAGTCAATCAAAGAGTGGCTTAACTGAATCAGATCAATTGCTAAAGGAGGAGTTCACAGGGCATGCTAACATAGAAAAAAGCAAATTTGCAGGTCCAAATAGAAGAGGTAGTCCTAACTAGGGTAAAAGGGCAATGAATAATCATTAAACTAGGATCAAGATGAAGAAAAGAGGGATGATCAGTAGCAAAGGGAAACTAAGAATCCTTTACTATGGACCAAGGGGGGGGGGACTACGGAAGTAAGGGAGCAATTAAGAATTCCCAGATTAAGATAGTTTAGCTGAAAATAATGAGAAAGTAAACAGTCAAGACAAAGAGCATTAAAGCTAATTTTGAAATATCATTCCTTGTTTACCATTCAGATTTAATAGAGAAACATGTGAATATTTATAAACATGAAGAGAAAACAGTAATAAACATGAAGAGATAATACTTATTTGATTTCCACTGTGCACAAGAATCCTGTGAAATGTCTTTAACTTTATTTCATGATCCAGCAGGCCAATCCAAACTTGATTACAATAGATCCTCAACTTGATATGGAAAGTCTATAGAAATGTCTTTGAATCTACCCAAAATACTTCAAATGAAGAAGTATTTATACTAATTCTAAACTAAAATATCTTGAAGAAATATCAAGATTGGTTTTACAAATATCTCAAACTGTTTTACATTAATAGAACTTAAATAAAGGACACTCAAAACTAATGAATATATTTGGCACTATGTTTATGGATTTATGGTGACAAAGAAGAGAAATTCAAATTTGATAGCAACTCTTAAGTGATGATGAGGCTTCCAAGTCACTAACTGCCTCCTTCCTTTGTGCATTCTGCCCCAGAAATTCTGCAAACTTAGGGTCCAATGATACGCTTGTATATCTCAATCCGAAATAGATATCTAAAATTTGAAAGAGGTTATTGTAGATAAGTATATTATTGAGATAAAACACTGTTAGTGTCCCAAAATTAAGCTCCATATGCTCACAATATTATCTATAAAAAGATGTCAAAAACAAGACTTTACACAGTCCAAAAAATAGGCTGTGAATACATGCACTTTAATGGAAGAAGTGTCCTCAGACACATAATTTTATTAATCAGAAAAAAACAATTACATAATTGATTTTGCAAGAGTTTACACCCGAACAACCAAACACTCTTGCAATGAGCTATTTATAATCTCCATGTCCTAACTACCTCTAATTATGGATCACTTATTAAATAACAAGTGTCCATTTACAATAAATGCTATTCAAACCAACTAGCTAACTAATCTCCTATAATAGAGCCTAAGATACGACACATTTGGAGAGTCATATCTAGTTACAACAATATGCTAATTCTAAAAGCCTCCATTAAATAATTAAACATTCTAGAATAATAATTATTAATTTAATATCTTAAATTAATAATTATTTTATTCTAATTTTATAACCGATGATAAAATTTGTATTTTTGGATCATCTAACATTCCCCCCTATGATCCAAAGATACATTACAATAGATACCAAGTTCATCCCTGAACTTAGTAAATTTTATTCTGCCAAGCGGTTTTGTGAAAATGTCGGAGATCTGATCTTCGGAAGGACAATAAACTGGTTTGAGGACATCTTTGGCAATGAGAGCCCTGATATGATGATACTTGGTGTCCACATGCTTTGTCTTTGAATGAAAAAATGGGTTCTTGGCAAGTTTTATGGCTGACTGGCTGTCAATGAACAATGATGTAGCTTCTCCCTGAGAAATACCCAAGTCTTGCAAAATTCGGCGCAACCAAACAATTTCACATGCTGCCTCCCATGCTGAAATGTACTCTGCTTCTGCTGAAGAAGTGGCCACTGTAGCTTGTTTTTTACAACTCCAAGATACTGTTGTTGACCCCATATTCATTAAATAACCTGATGTTGATGCTCGATCATCAATACTCCCAGCAAAGTTGGCATCAAAATATCCACCAAGTACAAAATTTTTAGTCTTTGTGTAAAGAAGACCAAAATCTTTTATTCCTTGGATATATCGAAGAACTCTTTTGGCTACATTCCAGTGGCTGTCTCATGGTTCTTGCATAAAACGTGAAAGAATACTGACTGCATAAGATAGATCAGGATGAGTATTTGTCAAATAAATCAAGCTGCCAATCAACTGTTTGTAAGTTGTATTGTCCAACTTTCCCCCCCTTCAAATTTTGAAAGTTTCAAGTTTTGCTCCATGGGGGTGAGAACGGGCTTGCAATCTTGCATGCCAAATCGCTGAAGAACCTCTGCGGCATACTTACTCTGAGAAATGAGAATATGATGTGGACGTTGGAAGACTTCAACTCCAAGATAGTAGTGAAGTAATCCCAAATCTGTCATCCTAAAACCTGCATGTAACTCCTTTTTTACCTGTGCAATATGATCATCATGATTTCCAGTGATGATCAAATCATCTACATACATAACAAGAATTACCATATATTTGCCCTGTTGTCGCACATACAAAGTATCATCAGATTCACTTCGTTGAAAACCAACTTTCTTAAGGTAATCATCCATCTTTGCATACCAGGCGCGGGGAGCTTGTTTTAACCCATATAAAGCCTTGATCAATTTGCAGACTTTATGTTCTTGTCCTTCCATTTCAAAACCTGGTGGTTGGGTCATATACACTTCCTCCTGCAAATCTCCGTTGAGAAAAGCACTTTTTACATCCATTTGATGAACTTTCCATCCTTTTTGAGCGGCCAATGCAAGTGTTAATGAGATGGTGTTCCATTTAGCTGTTGGAGCAAAAGTTTCTTCATAATCAATGCCTTCCTGCTGCGTAGAACCCTTTGCGACAAGTCGTGCTTTATACTTTTCAATTTCACCCTTCTGATTATACTTAATTTTGTAAACCCATTTGCACCCTATGGGTTTAACATTTGCTGGACAATCAACAACTTTCCAAGTGTTATTATCAATTACTCCTTGATATTCTTCAACCATAGCCTGTTGCCATTCTTTATGTTTTACTGCCTCTTTGTATGTGGAAGGTTTAGTAAAATCATTTGCGATCAAGGCAAAATTTCCTTCACTTCTATGTGTCCTTCGGGTGCCAGTTTTATTCTGTTCATCAGGCTTTACATCTTTCAAAAGTTGAACTGCCCATTTCGGAAGTTGGTGCTCACTTGTTTGTGCTTCTGTAAAGTCCCCATCATTGTAAAGAGGATTAATATAAACTGATGTACGTCGTTCAGGTGAAGAATGTGTAGACTCACTATCTGAAGAACTGCTGCTGCTTGGAGATGCGGATGAACTGCTAGAAGACCCAGATGAAGTTGTTGATGTAGATGGACTGGATGACTCATCTTCAGAGGAAGGAAAATCAAGTTCATACCAATTTAGTGAAGTTGTTTGACTTTGCATTTTTCCATTTCTTTTACTTCCCTTAGTTTCTAATTTGTGAAGAAGATTTTCAATTTCTTCAGCACTCTTACTCTCTGTTTCATCAAAAATGACATCCCTGCTCACAATGAATTTTCCATTGGTCAAAATATGATACCCTTCTCATCAGAATAGCCAATCATTGTGAATTTTAAACTTCTTGAGTCAAGCTTAGTTCGTTTTTCTTTCGGAACTAAGGCATAACACACTGACCCAAAAACTCTAAGATGTTTAACTCGAGGTTTGAAACCAAACCAAGCTTCATAAGGTGTGATTCTGTCTAAAGAAGCAGTTGGAGATCGGTTTCTTAAGTAGACAGCTGTATGAATTGCTTCCGCCCAATATGTTGGACTTAACCTCTTGAAGGTTAACATGGATCTCGCCATTCCTAACAAAGTGCGATTCATTCTTTCGACTACTCCATTTTGCTGTGGAGTGTAAACATTAGTGAGATGTCGTCTTATGCCATTTTCACTGCAATAAGTTTTGAATTCATTTGAAGTGAATTCTCCCCCATTATCCGTCCTCAGAGTACCTATCTTTTCTTTGACTTCATTTTCAACAAGTTGGCGAAAATGTTTAAACTTATCAAATGCTTCTGACTTGTTCTTCAAGAAGTAAACCCAAGTCATTCTGCTGAAATCATCAATGAATAGTAAGAAATATTTGCAACCTCCAAATGAAGTTTGTAGTGGACCACAAACATCACTGTGAACTAGTTGTAGCCGCCTGTTTGCACGCCATGAACTTGTTGGAAAACTTTCACGATTTTGTTTCCCATAAATGCAAGCTTCACATTTTTCATTTTCCCTTTTGAATGTGGGAAGTCCTTTAACCATTCCTTGTTTCTACAATTGAGAAAGACTCTCAAAATTCAAATGTCCATATCTTACATGCCATAGTCGTATAGGTGAAATACCTGTAGTCACTGCCCTTGCAAAATCAGAATGCCTTGGAATAACTGTCCCTTTCATCCGTAACAGTTTTGCATCTTCATAACTTGTCATAACTATTTTCAAGTTCTGTTTCACTGAATTAATCTTCACTAAACCATCTTCCATAATCACCTGATGTCCTGCTTGTCGAATCGTGACTAAAGAGAGCAAATTTTTCTTGAAACTGGGTACATACCATACATTGGAAATCATTTTTTCTCCAATGTCAGGGAGAAAAACGTTTACTACTCCTTTTCCATAAGGAGTATGTTTTGTATCATCAGCAAGAAAAATTGAATTAAGTTGGCATTCTTGAAAATTCCAGAAAAAATCACGTCGACAAGTCATGTGCTGACTTGCCCCAGAATCCAAGATCGAGGCATCTTCATAGTCACTTCTTAGATGGGATGAAAGTTGTGATGCTGGTGAGGAAGTAAAAACATATTCTAAGTTATCTTCATCTTGATTATTTGCAAATTGTGCTGAATGCTGCTGAAACTTGGGAATTTTATTAAGTGAAGTTCGACAATCTTCAGCATAATGGCCAACTTTGTTGCATCTTCGACACACAATTTGACTTAAGTCTCTTCCTCTTCCTGAAGATTGTCCTTTGCCTCTGCTTTGACCTCTATTTTGAGATTGTCCTCTACCTTGACTATTATATCCTTGTCCTTGAAAATTGCCTCTTCCTTGGTTGTTTCCTCTACCTTGAAAATTATTTCTTCCTCCTCTGTTAAAATTGTTGCCTCTGCTTTGGCTTCGACCTTGATTATGTGTTGTTTGATTCTGATTCCATCTACCTCTTCCTCGAGAACTATCTGCTGATGACTTACTAGTGCTGGCTTCTGTGAGAAAAACATCTTCACCAACTTTCTTCTTCTTCCCAAAAGTTTTATCATGTTGACTTAACATTTCACAAAGTTCATCAAACTTTAGTTTTTCTAATTTCCCAGTTACTTGTAAAGTCTCTAAAAAATGCGTATAGGAAGAAGGAAGCCCAGCAATTGTAGTTGTGACCATAAAGCTATCATCAATTGCGGGAAAACCAGCATTAATAATTTTCTGCTTAATATTCTTAAGTCTGGAGAGATATTCAAGAATATCACCATCTTCAGTTAATTTTTGTTGCAACATTTTTAACTGTAGATCAACCTTCTTTGATTCAGGCTGAGTATCAAAGAGGTCTTTAAAAGTTTTCAAGGCAGTCCATGCATTCGTGGCATTTTCTATATGAACATACATTTCATCATTCACAGACGATTTAATAAGAGCTAAGGCTTTAGCATTCTTGATTTCCCATTTTGCTAGTGGATCTGCATCTGTGGGTTTATTCAGCTTAACATCTCCATCACATATTCCTTGCCATAATTCATTGTAAATGAGTGTGCTTTCAATAAGACGATGCCATGTTTTATAAGATTTGGTGCCTTCAAGTTTGTCAGAATCAGAAAATAAGTTAATCAGCTTAGACATTTTTAGCGTTGAAGAGACGCACCAAGAAGCAGAACAGAAAGTACAAGTTAGTCAACACAACACACCACGTAAAAAACACGATCTATCGGGGCTTGGCCTTGACCCTCGAATAGTCGTCAAAACAGGAGAATATTGACTGAGCTTTGAACTTGGCTCTAGTCAATTTCTCAAATTTTTACAGGGCAACTTTCAAAATTTGACGTTTTACAATGGTGCTTTTGCACAATCTAATAAAAAAAAATTTACCCCCCCCCCTCAAAGTAAAATTATTTTGAGTTACACTTACTCCCTTTTAAAAACCAATATTACAAGTAAAATCTCCTTATTACTCAAAAACTTTACAAATCACCTTATTTCTCCAAATATTTACAAAATCCTTATTACTCCAATTACATAAAATTATTATACCGCATCTCACCCAATTACAAATTACAAACTATATATTACAAAAACCTTATCTCTCCAAACTACAAACTATTAAAAAGAATTTTATAATTCACCTTATTTCTCCTTTACAAAACCTTTATTATGCATCTTATCATGAATCTCTTTTATTTTTTTCCTTTTTTTAAAAAAAACCCCATTAAAAAAAAATGAATGTTACGTGAGCTTTTTAAAAGGTGAATTCTACTTTTAAAGCATATATCATTCCTTTTAAAAAAGGCACATCTTAGCTCACGTTGACTTTTAAAAATCCATGCAGGCTGGAAAAGCTGATTGGAAGATTGGCTGGAACGACCGTGTGCACGATGGTTGGAATGCTAGTTTCAGCTGGCTTTTTTTAAAAAATCCACAAAGGCTGGCAATGTTGTCTAACTAGCAACACTGGCTTTGCTGGCTGGCAAGCTGGCCACAGTAATGGTAGTAAATATGCAGAGACAGCGAGGACTTTCGTTCGAACAGGATCGATGCAGCTGTTCTTGACCTTGTTGCAGATGACAGTGGTGCTTTGCAAAAGCAGAAATCAACATACCACAGGGACAAGCGAAGTAAAAAATATGTTAAACTAAACAATGGAGAGCGGGTAACAGCTTCAGGAAAGGTGAAAACTGAAAGCGGTTCAATGATTCTCACCGACACCACACAACAGAAATAAAACGTTTTCAAATACACGAGAGAGAGAGAGGGGCCAACCAAAGGAGGTCTGCAGTTCGAATCTGATTACGATCGTGTTGTGCTGAAACAATGGGAGCTCCAAAGGACGAAGCGGTGGTGGCAATGGCGGTGGCGGTTTATACAAGAAGTGAAAGGAGGGTTCACACATGCATATATCTGTTCATGGACAAGGGGTGATCTTGCTGCGCCAACAAGCGCCTCAGTGAAGTCACCGCCTGGTTTCGCCAGCACATTATATAATTTCTCTTATCTCTTTGAGCAATGGCAAATTTACCGAACCAGTTATGCAAGAAATCACAAAAAAAATGGTTGCAGCAAATTTGTTCAAAACACTTCCCCCTTATCTCATGAAAACAGAGTGAAAATTTTTGACAATAATAAAAAATGATTTTTAGATTTAGAAAATCTAAAATCAATAATAAAATTCCATTTCCTTTTAAACAAAAAACCAGACAATTTTCATACCAATAATCTGTTGATCAATTCAATGGAGTTGAGTTTTCCACGATCTGATAGAGCTGGAATCTCCTCCTCAAATCAACTGTAGCATTACTGGAGCTCTGATACCACAATAATGGCAGAAGTGTCCTCAGACACGTAATTTTATTAGTCAGAAAAAAAAAATTACATAATTGATTTTGCAAGAGTTTACACCCGAACAACCAAACACTCTTGCAATGAGCTATTTATAAGCTCCATGTCCTAACTACCTCTAATTATGGATCACTTATTAAATAACAAGTGTCCATTTACAATAAATGTTATTCAAACCAACTAGCTAACTAATCTCCTATAATAGAGCCTAAGATACGACACATTTGGAGAGTCATATCTAGTTACAACAATATGCTAATTCTAAAAGTCTCCATTAAATAATTAAACATTCTAGAATAATAATTATTAATTTAATATCTTAAATTAATAATTATTTTATTCTAATTTTATAACCTATGATAAAATTTGTATTTTTGGATCATCTAACACACTTATATCATGTTTGGTAATACTTGTGTAAAACATGAGATACGTTTTTGGTATATTAGACTTTTAGGAACAAAAACCTCCGCTAGTATCTCAAAATATATCTTGCATTGGTCACAATAGTTTCTGGAAAACTATGAGTTAAACAGGAAATTTCTGAAGAACGTACCATTTCTGCTCTGATTTCATATTTTAACCTTAAATTTTCTTTTAACTGTTTTTCACTTTTACTTTGGATAAACTTCATTGTTGCTGGTGAAAGTGTTTTTATCTCTATGTAACCCTTACTTCCTCCATGTTTACTTTTACCGCTCTGTTTTTTCATCTATTTTCACTTTGACATGAATTTATGTGGTTTGTAATTGTCTTCCCTACTATTTGTCTTCATGCTAGCTGCTTTATTTGACTTGGTCTTCAATCTGATACTCTTTAACTCTGGTACACTTTGACTATTCTTTACTGTGTCCTTTTACCTTCACTGTATATTTTAGGTTTTTTACTGTCTATTTCAACAGTAAATCATTTAATTTCATGTTTCCTCTACATGTCTTTTAACTATATGTTTATTTTTCATCTTTGTTTGAATAGATCTGATAACAATATCAGAGTAAACAGGTCTTATGACTAGTATTAAGGCTATTTATCCAAGGTTGCGGTCTTTTGATCACTTGTAAAATAAAACAAACTATTAGGAAAATGTTGGGTTGACAGGGAGGGTCATTAATGGATTTATTGAGATTTATGGGTCTATGGAGTGAGTCCAAAGTGATTTCGGGAGGTAAACCATGCTTGAATTGGTTAGAAGAGGCTTCAGGTGGAGTAGAAGGGTTTCATAAGTTTACACAGTAGAATGGGCGAAGGGCGAGAAAACATGGGTTCTTGGGATTTGAACTTTAACGAGAAAACATTTAAAATATGACATGCACTGAACAATAGACGGTTTGTCACATAGTGGGTGGGTGGTAAGCGGTTTGCTTCGTATATCTTTTGGGTGCTTGGCGGTATTGGGGGGAGGCCGCCTAATGCCATTCATGGAGCGCCACGTAGCATTGGAGCCCAACAGGAAACCACCCATATCAGGCGGGTAAAGGTTGGTCTTTGGAGGCCTTGCAAAATCAACGACGATAGTTAGATTTGACGAGGGAAGATCGGGCGGTGGTCAGTTCTTGAAGATGCACGAATGGTAGTTGGGGGTGCCGGCAAGGGTTTAAAAGTGGCAGGTTTTAATTAATCACGAATTATGGTGGATTAAGGGCATCAGAGGTGATTTCATTAGCAGATGGTTTGACTTGTAATTAACCACGGATTGATTAATTATGTCGGGTTTTATTCATAAAGTTTATATTTTAAAGTTTTGGGGTGGGGTATTAATATAAAGGTTTTATTATATATATATAGATATATATCTATATTGGGTGGTAAACGATTTGCTTCATATAGCTTTTGGGTGCTTGGCGGTCTTGGGGGGAGGCCGCCTAATGCCATTCATCGAGCGTCACGTAGCATTGGAGCCCAACAGGAAACCACCCATATCAGGAGGGTAAAGGTTGGTCTTCGGAGGCCTTGCAAAATAAATGAGGATAGTTAGATTTGACGGGGGAAGATCGGGCGGTGGTCAGTTCATGAAGATGCACGAATGGTAGTGGGGGGTTCCGGCGAGGGTTTAAAAGTGGCAGGTTTTAATTAATCATGGATTATGGTGGATTAAGGGCATCAGAGGTGATTTCATTGGCGGATGGTTTGACTTGTAATTAACCACAGATTGATTAATTTTGTCGGGTTTTATTCATAAAGTTTATATTTCAAAGTTTTGGGGTGGGGTATTAATATAAAGGTTTTATTATATATATATAGATATATCTATATATATATATATATATATATATATATATATATATATATATATATATATATATATATATATATATATATATATATATATATATATATACGAGAAGGGTTTATATTTCTTTTTGGGATTTAATACATATATAAGTGTTAGAAATTAATATGAATATGGAGGAGAATGGGTTCTTAGAACTAAGTGTAATGTATTTAATTCATTTTCTTTTTATAAACACATTGTAACTTAGGCTAAAAAGGTAATTTTTGAGGGTTTTTAAGGAAAAAGGGTTTACATGGGAGTAATTGCTTTCCTTTAGGAAAATAGAGTTTAAACCTTAGGAAAAGGGGTTTTATGAGGGGAATGAAGGGGAGTGAAGAGGGGTAAATGTTTATGAAGGGATTTTTTGTACTTAAGGTCTATAAGTCATTAAGCCGAGGGTCCAGTCCCTCCAGAAGTTAGAGAAATGCTCTGAGCCACTTTGACTTAAGATTTTAGGTACTTAAGACTTTTCTTGGAAATTAGTTAAGTGAAAAGTGTAATGAGTGAGGGAGGTTAATCAATTTGACTTTGTGGATTTGATACATGCCCAATTATTATCCATACTTGGAACTTTGATGATGAAGGTGATCAACATGCTTTTATCTAACAATCATCACAATTCTGCAACCATTCTTCTACTTACCCACCTACTCATCCTACCATTTTTACTTCTCTTTATTAGGGTGCACTTAAGCTGGAAAACCCTTATCAAAACCTTTTTATTTTCTTTTACAATGGTATTCTAACTAAGTCTAACCTTATTACATCCAAGGGCTCAAATTAAATAGTTGAGCTCCTTTTATTCACTCTACCTAATCTAATTATCTGCCAAGGTTAAAAAGTTTGGTCAGATTTTATTCTCTATCTCTAAGCATCAAATTGAAAACATGAAATAGCCAAGTTTAAAAATTTTGACCATCCATGGATTGTGGCAAAGGTAACAAGCTGCACACAATATTTTATTATGCATCAAAAGTAAATAGTAGTGGCATTTTGACTTGCACACTTTCATGGTCTTTTTCTTTCTTGGGGTTCATTTTTTTTTACCTTTTTATTCCTTTTGT
Organism: Pinus tabuliformis; assembly: GCA_031772625.1. Classification (NCBI taxonomy): domain Eukaryota; kingdom Viridiplantae; phylum Streptophyta; class Pinopsida; order Pinales; family Pinaceae; genus Pinus; species Pinus tabuliformis. The sequence goes on from CM062819.1 coordinate 1,001,373,932, forward strand.
CATTTTATTTTTCTTTTAGGACATACACTCTTTGCATTTTTTTATTTTTTTGATTGTTTGAATATGGAAAAAATTTGCAAAAAGTAAAGGTATGTACATATTACATTTTTAATCTCAGTCATTCAAAAATTATGACTCATATTGGTATAAGAACCTAACAGAGACCATAGTTCCCTCAATTATCTGAAGATCACACCCTACCTTTTCACCCAGATTAGATCCAATTGTTGGGGTTCGACTTCCTCTGTCCAGATTAGATCCAACAACTGGGGTTCTTCCACTACCCTACAGATCATATTCAACAGTTCTGGTTTTTCCAACATATATCTGACTCTTTTTGTAGTGAGGGTTTTTGCCATCATAATCCATATCATATTGTTGCAGCACATCCTGTAGTACCAATACCGTCGGGTCTCTGTTACTACTGTCTTGGCCTAATTTTCGCAGGCTATTTGGCAGTATCAAGTTCTCAAGAATTCATCCATTTCAGTATTGATTAGATGGGAGTAAAACTCCTTTTGGAGTAAAAAAAAAAAAGATGAGGCCATCTCGAGATGTTTGCAAGAGACCTAGCCCATAAGATTAAGGACAAAAAGATGGTTGTAGTGGTACCATTCACTTGTAAGCCCCCAATTTTCAGGCAATCGCAAATTTTTCCTGACGTGGCTTCAAATGACTCACATCACTAGACTCCTGATGCTCAGTCTAATCATCCTAGGGCCTTAAATGATCAATCTAATCGTCCAAATTTTGTCACAATGGAACATACCACTCAGGCTATGGGCCCCACCCAAACACTTAAGGTTCAAAAGGTGTCACCGTCAGAAATGGATGAAAGAAGGAAACAAGGACTATTCTACTATTGTGATGAAAAGTACTCCCCAAGACATAAATGCAAGGAAACCAAATTATTTCAAATTGATGCTACTGAAAATAGCTTAGTCAATTAAGATCCATCCACTGAAGTGCATGAGGATGAAGTGGGTGAACTCCAAACCGACCTAAAAAATGATCTCACAACTACGCCAGATGAGCTAGTTATATCACTACATGCCTTGGTTAGAATGTCTTCATGCAGGAACTATAAGAGGTGCTCACACTTTTTGGACTCCCTTGTAACCACTGTGGTTACCTATTCAAGTAGTAGTGCATTAGACAGAACTATGCACAAACTTTTCTTCCACGTACCCTTGGGTATATCAGAATCCCCCCTAAGGTAGCCTGAAATCTAACCTTAGATAAGTCGTTGGTCATATTTCTACTATAGTACATTAAGAACAACACTCAAGGAGATTACTCGCACATACAATACTGTAGTTAGGTATTATGGCTAAGGGTATGGTCGATCCTCCTTAGTTAGCACCCTAAAATATTGGGATGAGTACTATTGTTGGACCCCTACGTATATTGTGATTTGTAGCACTTGACACTCCTTTGAGACCACATTTCCCTCAACTATCTAAAGATCACACCCTACCTATTCGCCCATTTCATATCCAGTTGTTGGAGTTCGATTTCCTCTGTCTAGATTAGATCCAATAGTTGGGGTTCTACCATTTCCCTACAGATCATATTCAATAGTTCTAGTTTTTGCAATGTATATTGGACACTTTTTGGAGTGAGGGTTTTGGCTGCCATAATCCATATCAAATTCTCACAGCACATTCTACAGTACCAAGACCTTCGGGTCTCTATTACTATAGTATAGGCCTGATTTTTGCAGGAGATTTGGCAGTATCAAGTTCACAGGAATTCGGCCATTGCAGTATTGATTAGATGGGAGTAAGAATCCTTTTGGAGTAAAAATAAGATAAAATTGGGGCCATATCAAGATGTTTACATAATATTAAGGATGAAAAGTTGGTTGTAGTGGTACCATTCACTTGTAAGCCCCTAATTTTAAGGCGGTCTCAAATTTTTCCTGACGTAACTTCAAATGAATCACGTCACTAGACTCCTAATCTTGCCCTCTTTCCAAGAATATTACTCTTAAGTATTCTCAATATTTGACCGAGACTAGTGTATGTTATGTACCAAGTCTCAAGTTATGGATGTGGAAAGGACTACCGAGAAGGTCGAAAACCTCGAGAAAAAATTCAATGACTTCCAAGTGTTCATTAAAACCCAACTCCCACAAATAATGGAAGCTCTAAAGATGCCTTAGGAATCTTTGAGGGAAGAACATAGTGTTGATGCACACATAGAAGGAGAATCCAATAATCACATTCATTTCCATGAAGGTCAACAATCTTTGAGCCATCGGACCCCCTTGATGGACAAGTACAAATTTGATGGCTCTAACCCTACAGTATGGGTGGCACAAATGGAACAATATTTTCTCCTTAATAATATCTAGGAGGATGAAACTAAATTACAAGTGGGAGCCCTTTACTTGGACCAAGAGAGATGTCATTGGTGGCAGTGGAATTAGAAATGTTATCTAGGGAGTCCAACTTAGAACATGTACTCAAAAGGAATTTGTGACTACTTTGATAGGGAATTTGACTTTTTGGCTCATCTCACTAAGCTCAGGAAATAGGTATAATAAGGGACTACATTGAAAATTTTTAACAATTGACCATCAGAACTAAGGGACTAGGAGATGCCTTTTACTTGGGATGTTTCATCAGTGGCCTGAAGGAAGCCATCCAAGCCAATGTCCGAATGTATCACCCAGATACTTGGTTGGATGCATTCTGTATGGCCTTAGATGTAGAAGTCGCCCTAAATGCTCAGCTTAATCATCCAAAATTTGTCGCAATGCAACATCCCACCCAGGATATGGGCCCCATCCAAACACTTAAGGTTCAAAAGGTGTCACCGTTATAAATGGCTGAAAGAGGGAAATAAGGACTCTTCTACTATTGTGATGAAAAGTACCCCCCAAGACATAAATGTAAGGAAACCAAATTATTTCAAATTGATGCTACTGAAAATAACTTAGTCGATTAAGCTCCATCCATTGAAGTGCTTGAGGAAGAAGTGGGTGAACTCCAAACTGGCCTAGATAATGATCTCACAACTATGCCAAATGAGCTAGTTATATCACTACATGCCTTGGTTGGAATTTCTTCACCCTAGACTCTCAAAATCTGAGGTTTATTAAACATTGGTGAGTAGTGGTGTTGATTGATAGTAGAATCACATATAAATTTGTCCATATGAGAGTAGCATAAGTTGTTCATTATTTTGTACGGGTGGTATCTAATTTCCAAGTCCTTATCACTAATGGGGGACCATGAAATATGAAGGACGTTGCGGAAATATTAAGCTTTAAATGGGGGATTATCACCGCAACACCCACATATTTTCCACTGAAATGGGTAGATGCAACATTGCACTTGGTGATGAATGGATCCACAAACTAGGCCCTATCACAATGGATTTCTAAGAGTTATATATGAGATTTATACATAACAGCCACACTCATACATTGAGGGAAATCTAGGCAGGTGATCCTACTATCATCAAATCACATCAAATGAAGAAGATTAAAAAAAAGGGCCATCATGGGATAGTAGCCCTATTTGATGTCATCTAGGTCATTGAATCCACTCCTCCTCATACTCATCTTCACATGCAACAGGCATTAGATTGTGACTAGCCGGTCTTTGACAAAGCTAATGAGATCCCACCCCCTAGGGGTGAACATGATCATAGCATCCCTTTGCTCCCGAGTTCCCAGCCACAAAATGTATGGCCATATGGATATCCTTTTGCACAAGAGAATGAAATTGAAAAAATCATGATGGAAATCCTTGAAGTCAGTCTTATTCATCCCAACACCATCCCTTATTCATCTCCAGTTGTCATGGTTCTAAAGGAAGAATAATGGTGTATATGTCTAAACTTTAGGGCCCTTAACAAGCTCACTATCAAGAAAAAATTTACTATTACAGTAGTAGATGATCTTCTTGATGAACTACATGGTGCTAAATTTTTTACCAAGCTAGACCTTCGCTCAAGCTATCACCAAATATGCATGAAGGAATTTGACATTCCAAAGACATCATTCCAAACTCTTGAAGGACATTATGAATTCTTGGTCATGTAATTTGGTCTCTATAATGGTCCATCCATTTTTCAGAGCCTCATGAATCACCTTCTAAAACCATATCTCAGAAAACATTTTCCTGGTATTTTTCGATGACTTTCTCATCTACATCATAACATGGGACAAAAACCTTCAACATGTTGACCAGATATTGCATATTTCTCCAGGATCACAAATTATTTGTCAAATTATCCAAGTGCTCCTTTGTTAGGGAATAATTAGAGTGTTTGGGACACATTTTGGGCCACGAAGGAGTGAGGGTTTATCCAAAATCGGTTCAGGCAATGCAAGATTAGCCCCAACCAAAAACCTTGAATAGTTTGTGGGGATTCATGGGTCTCATGGGTTACTATCACAAGTTTTTCAACAATTATGGATGCATCTCTCGATTCGTCACTAATATTCTGAAGAAAAAATCATTTGATGAATAAGGACCGGCAGGGGCTCGACTGTTAAGGATGCGTAAGCAGGCTCGACTATTAAGGAGAGGACCTTTAGGTGCTCGACCATAAGGTGCCGTTAGGCTGCTCGACCATAAGGGAGAGGGAGAGGAGAGGGACAGAGTCACTCACTCATTCCGATGCCCACCACCCATATCTAGATTGACGCAGCTCAGTAGGCCTTCCCGACTCTCAAACAGGCCATGTGCTCCACTCTAGTATTGGCCTTACCGGGATTCACTAAATATTTTGTGATTGAATGTGATTCTTTAGGTACAACATTGGAACAATATTAATGCAATAAGGTAGACCATTGGGTTTTACCAATCAACAACTCAATAGAAAATGTCTAGGCCAATATGGATTTAATTACATGCAGTAGAAAGTTGGTGACGATACTTATTGGGGCGTTGTTTACAAATCCACACTAACCATCATATCCTAAAATATTTTCTAGAGCAACAACTGTCATTGCCACAACAAAATAAATGGCTTACAAACATGTTAGAATATGATTACAAGATAATTTACAAGAAGGGGCATGACAATGCGGTGGCTGATGCCTTATCGTGCAAGTTTGAGGATGAGGGAACCCTGTTATCCCTCTATATTCCCATCCCCGATTGGATTGAAGAAACTCATCATGAATGACTCTCCCACCCTTATCTTTCCCAACTCATTAACAAGTTACGAACAAATCCTAATTCCTTATAGGATAACTCTTAGATGGATGAGGTTCTCCACTATAAGGATAGGGTGTTGGCCTTGAACTCGACCCTCAAACCATGGATCTTGGAAGAGCTTCACTCCTCTCCCATTGTTGGACATTCAAGCTTTCATAACACTTATACACTCTTTCTTTTGGATTTGCATGAAGCATGGAATTCTTATTCTTGTAGCTGAATGTGAAGTATGCCAATTCAACAAAGGGGAAACGATCAAGCTATTAGGCACCTTGCAACCCTTTCCACTCCCTTCTTCTGTTAGGATAAATGTTTCCATGGATTTCATGACAGGTATCCCAAAGTCAGGAAACAAATCTGACATCATGTTGGTTGTTGACATACTTTCCAAATATGCTCATTTTTGTGCTCTCCTACACCCATGCACCCCAACATTGTTGGCTCAGGTTTTCATTGACCAAATATTAAAACTCCATGGAATTCCAACTTCCATTGTGTCTGATTGAGACCCCACTTTCACCATCAATTTTTGGTAGGAAATTTTCAAGCTACACAGGACACACCTCTGAATGAGTACAACCTATCATCCCCAAACCGATGGCCAAACATAAGCTATCAAAAAATGTTTGGAGACCTATTTGTGGTGCTTCACCCCAGACAAGTAACATCAATGGGTACAATGGTAACCTGTGTCAAAACTAAGTGCCATTGCCTTGGATTTTCTCCCACCAAACTCCAAAGAAGATTCCCCAAGCTTATGTTCACTACTTCCATTTGTCCATTAGTCTAAGGATGAAAGGTTTAACTATATTATAATTTGTTATCAATATTCAACCATAATTTCTTCTAAAAATGGCCGAAAAACTTAGAATCTCAGTTAGTAGGGATGGAATTGAGACATTCATGTAGCCACACTATCTCCCTAAAGAATAATTCAACCACCTTGATTTCATCGTTTTTTTCTTACATGGAATGAAGTGGCCCATTTTGGAGAATTTGTAAACCACCACAAAAACATAATTGTTTCATCTTTGAGTGCAAGGCAACCCCAAAAAAATTCCACGGAGATGTCTAACCATGGCCCTTCCGATATTGGAAAGGGTTTATACGATCTTGTGTTTTTTTGTCCACCCTTAGAAATGTGACAAATTTTGCATGAAGAAACAAATTTAATCACATTCTTCGTCAACTCAAGCTAAAATAAAATCTCACTAATTTGGCTTTATATTTTTTTCATACCAAAATTATCATTGAATCCAATTGAATTCCTTTCTCTAATTAGTTGTTGCCTTTGAGATCCTTGGGGAATGAAAAGTTGGAATCCTATAAACAAAAACCAATAAGCTAATAAATAATATCTAGAAGGAGTTATTCTTGCATTTACTAGGCTATTGAGAGCTTCAATTATTTGGATAAAATAAGGGGTCTAAACCATATTCTCTCTTCATTTTGTTAAATCCCAACACCTTGTTGGTTATAGTGACAAGTAGGCCATGTCTCCTACTTAAAAAATCTGCTACACCATTAATTTTTCCCACTTATGTGATGCACTAAAAATGCCTAAATTTGTAGAAACGAGACCCATTTAGCATTCTTATGGGACAATTTGACTAGAGAATTTATATATTTTAACACTTGATTGTTAGTTAATACGATAATTTCTTGATGTAAGAGGTAGTGTCTCCACTGTCTCAACATTTGAACAATTTCATATAGTTTTTTTTATCAAAAGTTAGATACCTTTCTTTTGCAACATTTAATTTCTCACTAAAAAAAGAAACTAGATGACCTTCTTGGCTAAGGACCTCTCCAATTACAATGACTAAAGCATCACATTTAATTGTAAATACATTATCAAAATCTAGTAGAGTTAGAATGGGGGTCTTAGTCACTTTTCTTTTGATATGTTCAAAACTGCTCTTAGCTACCTTAATCGATAAAAATGACTTTCCCCTTGTACAATCGGTTAAGGAAACACTTATCCGACTAATTTTTTTGATAAATTTCTTGTAAAATTTTACCAACCCATGAATACTTCTCACATCTATAATTCTTTGAGGGGTAGGCCATTCTAATATGCCTCTAACCATTTTTGGGTCCATACTCACTCCATTCGGAAAAAGATACATTCCCAAGGAAAACTATTTTTTCAGTGAAAAATTCACTCTTCTAAAGATTCACAAAGAATATTTTTGCTCTAAGTGTATCAAGCACTATGTTTAAATGATTCAAATATTATTCCACTTTTTTTTCTAAAAATCAAAATGTTATAAAAAAAATAATGACAAATTTACCGATGAAGGGTATAAATACTTTGTCCCTAGTTCACATAAAAGTGGTAGGAGAATTAGATAACATGAACGACATAACTAGCCATTCATATAGTCCATCCTCGGTTTTGAACATTATCTTCCATTCATCACCTTCTTAGATTCAAATCTAGTGGTAGCTGCTCCTTAATTCCACCTTAGAGAATATTTTTGCACCAACTATGTAGTTTAATATGTCATCCATATGAGGTAGTGGATATCTATACTTTACTATGACTTTGTTGATAACTCTAGAGTCGGTCCACAACCTTCATTTGTTCCCTTTATTTGGTGATAATAAATCATAAGTGGCGCAAGGACTCATGCTTTCTCTAATGAATCATTTTGCTATCAAATTTGAAATTTGTCTTCTCATTTTTTTATCCTCTTGAGGAACTAACACGTAAATAGCTTGGTGAGGGAGTCTTGATCCAGGTACCAAGTCAATATGGTGTGTGATTCCTCTTGAAGGTGGCAACCCTACAAGAAGTTTTGCTAGATTTATGTCTGAATATTCAATCAAGAGTTCTTGATGCACTCATGGGAGTTCTTTCCCTTTAGGCATCCTTTCATCTTCTAGACACAAAAAGTAATAGATTCCCCCCTTAGTTTGCTTACAAAATTTCTTATAACCCATTGTCACAAGTGATAATGCTATCATTTTTGAAACATATTCTCCTTTCCATGGCTTCAAAATATGTTTTTACCCATCACGTTGAACTTCATATGTGGTTTATAGGGGTTTTATTTTAGATATTTGGAATGATAACCTTCTTATAATATTTGAGTTTTCCTTTTCACTGTAACTCTTTATCACCTTACAATTTCTCCATTAATTTTTTATGTATTGATAATGTTAATGTTATCCTTATTCTACAGAATAATATCATCCTTTATCTCCTACTATTCTTGCCAAAAATAAGCATCCTTGATCCATATTTCCTTTAGCCAAAGATGATTTTGATATATATGTCATAATTCAATGAAAAAACTTTATTGATTTAATTAAATTCAACTTAAAATCCCTTGATGGGTTGTCTAGTGGAGAGAGGGGTGGGTGGTGCCACTTCCCCACCTGACAAATAATCAATGGGACGTGGCAACACATCCCATACAAATGTCATAACAAGTATTTGGTATTCAAATTCACTAGCACTGTGATTGATGAAGAGGCATCGAATGGTCGTGGAGTGTGCATTCAAGTGTGTGAGGAGATGATCTTAAATTCGAGCATGGATGAGCTATTGCAAGAGGTGGAATTTTTATCTCACTACAGATTGGAATTCATATTTAATTAAGAGCTAGCAGAGGATGGGACAAGAAAATTACGAGGAATATTGGCAAAGAGATTTTTGTATTTTGATAGAGAGTAGAGGCACCCTTTTCCTATGACACCTATGTGAATAAGCAAGGGACTCTGATGCTCGTCGGAGGACCATGATTTGAAAATTTAATCTCACAATGAATGTATGAATGAGGGAGGAAAACTTAGGATTTAGTCTGAATGTGAAGGACATGAGAATTATAAGCAAAGGGATAGGCATCACAGAAAACTAAGGTAACACTCCTTCTCTCTAGGTAACTTCCATTAAGATGTTTGGAATATTCGTGCTCTATCAACTTGCCATTCTCTCTTTATCTAGTTCTCTAGGAGAATACCCTACATATTTGTAGCTATTTGGGGAGAGATAGTTATTATATTTGTATGTTTCTTTCTTATTTAGTCAGAAGGGGATTAGAGTGAGTTGTCTAGAAAGCTTCTGGATTGTAATTGATGTAGTGGCAAGTATTTGGTATTAAATTGGGTGATACTCATACTTTGTGGTTTATTGGTTGACTATTATTGTTGGATAATAGTGTAACTCTCTTAGTGTGTTCACACCTTTTAACAGTTGGAGAATTTGTGACTAGTTTGTAAATGGATTAAGAGAAAGGGGAAATCTTGCGGTTGACGACCCTCGATATTGATGAATAAATGGCCTTCTCTTATTAGCATAGATTCTGTGTCTTTTGAGGTCTTATTCATTTGTACTTGTAGGGGGAAAGTGGTTTTCCTATTACACTACTATAGGTCGGGATTTGATAGGAGGTTGGTGTAGCAGGTGGTTGAATGATCTAGATTGGATCACTATATTGTTTTTCATCTTTCTCAATGAATTCAAAGTGTAAAAAGTGGAGGAATCAGCTCATGGGATTGATTTTACTAGCGGGGCCCAATTTGGCGAAATGGGGTTTGAAACCTTCTGGGATAGTTTTGATGCATAAAACAATGTTTTTTGGGGGGTGAAACTTTACTTCTTTAGTGCAACACCTTTTCATTTTGTTCTACACACAGAGGCCTTTTTGATGGCTCAAGAAGCATGCCAATCAAAGTCCATATACACACGTTATGCCACTCAGAAGTCACAACCTTCATGTTTTCACACCTATAATTTGGGATGATGTCGCATCGACCCCCATTATTCATGGAAAAGGGGCTAGCCACATGATTTTTATGTAGAATAACATAGAATATTCTATTGTGTAACTCCAGTTAAGAGAGATGTAGTCAAACTTAACCATTAGTAGGTTATCAGGCTATGTTGTAATCAGACCACTGGGAGGAAGAGGCATTCCATTCTTTCAAGAGAATTTGTTCCATAGTTGATAAAATATGGCCAAGAGGGATAGGAGGTAGAGAAAAAAGAGAGGATTTTTGCACTATAGCAACCCATGGGTGACAGGCCTTACTTCTTTGTATCTACAACCATATTTCCAATAAGATAAAGAGAGCAATGTGACCTTACCTTCTAGTTGGGTTTTATCTCGAAAGGGTTTTTGAGAGCATATCTTATGTCTTATGTGTGTGTGTGTGATATTATTTTTCCATTCTCTATTTTTCTAGATAATTTTCATTCACATGCATGAACTAATTACAATTAAATATACAAATATTAAAGTTTAATAAAATTGTAATAGTGTAGAATCTCATATTTGTAATATAATATTGTCAGATTTGTTGTGACGAACTATCTAGTGGAATATCCAAGGTAGTTCACCGATCATTTGTAACATCCCCCCTATTGTAATTAAAATAATTAGTCGTTTGATGGTTACCATTACTAGTGACTTTACTAGGATGGGACAAACTGATTATATTTGTGAAAGGATGTTTAAATTAATAAATAAAGTTGCTGGTTTTATTTATGGAAATCATGATGGCTGACACCAGAGTAGATGAGACTTGCCAGAATTTGAGAAGAATCAGATTCACTTTGATTTTCCTAAATTTAAAAATATATGGATATATATGATATCTCGGTGAGAGATAAAGACCGAGGATAAAAGTGTTGCAAGGGAAAACGAAGGCATTTTATTTTACGAAAAAGAATTGAAAAGCCTAGGCTAAGGGGAAACAGATCGCCAGAAGGCAGTACGCTACCAAGGAAAAATATGTGAGAAGGATAATGTTAAATAAACATTATCAAGGCTTAGTAGAGGTTACTGAGCCCTAGCAAGTTATCATAGCTCAGGGGGGAATCAGAGGATATTCAAGGTTGGGTGGTTTGGTGCTACAAGCTATAGATATCTAGCGTGGGAGTACTGGTAAGAGGATCCTCTACCCACTGAGAATCTTAATAGTATTCATAATGATTTAGTTATGGTAGCATTAAATGCATGAATTATGTTATGGTGGATTGCGTTTACATACTAGTTATAGAATGTGTAGGCTGAAAATTGAATGTTGAGAATATACTGTAGAATTTATGTTGAAGCTGTTATGAAATTTCTTGATATGTGGATAACAATATGCAGTAGGTAGGTTATTTAACTAATTGCGACTTATGTATGAGTTAATATGTAATTTTATGTATGCATGATGAAAGTAATTAGTGTGCAAGGAATAGACCAGCAAATGTTGTATAAATTTCATGCATTGCTAATACAAGTAGTGGTACTGAAACAAATGAGAAAGTGAATATTAATAATATTATGAATGCTTTATTCAAGTACTTGGAAACAACTATAAACATAGGCTGCATGCACATTTGAATACTACTAGAAAGTTCATATTTGATGCAATATATGCATGACATAGAGAAGAATTGGGTGAATCCTAACATGCACCTCAGGTAAGAAAATATGGTGAAATCATTTTAAAATATTACAGGCAGTTACAAGTTGGGTTAGGAGGAAAGAAAAACAAAGAACATATAGGGTTCAGATAGTGAATATTTAGATAAAATACACAGTAAAATGAAAATTAGTTGGTTGCTATGATATATTTCATGACTAGACCAAACATGCCCTAGTGAATCTAGAGACCCTAGCCGAGTTATTGGGAATCAACTGATATTATGATCTAGTTCCTTACCTGAGGCCTAATCACAAGAAATTAAGTTACATACTATCTTTTCCGAAGAATGTAATTCATTGGAACTTCAAAGAAAATTGACATGCTGACCATTATGAAACATAGAGAAAGTTAAACCATTCTTGAACAATTCTGGGCATTTTTCATTAAAACACCAAATAAAAAGTAAAAGAAAATTAATAGTAAGAAGACATTAAATTAACAATTCATAGTTATGTATACAGAGTCTTACACTCTAGTCAGAATTCAACCAATGAACCTAAGGCCTGATGCAGCCTAGTAAGAGGGCAGAAGGGAACGAAAAACATTATACATATATTCTAGAGAATTAAGACAGTCACCAGACCATGAATGTAAATCAATAACTTAGTTCACTCATAAAGAGTAGAAAACATATATAGACAATCCTCCAGCATGCCATAGGCTTGTCGACCATGTAGGGGTCGACTAACTAAATTGAGACACAAAGAGGAAACTAGAAAGCATAAGGGCTATCACAGACATTTCTTAAGAAACAATGCAGACTCGAGGTAGACATTAACCCAGTTTCTAATGGAATAGAGGTGATAGGAATAATATTCACAAGCAACAAATCCCAAGGAATGGGGAATTTTAAAGCTAAGAGATCACCAACCTTGGAACAACAAAGTAAAATTTAAAAGAAGAGCACCTAGTTTCTACCGAGAGCGTTCGAATAACATTCTGTCATTGTGCTTACCTGTAACAACAACACAAAATCTTTTTACTTGAAGAAGAACCCTTAATACTGGAATGAATAGGTGAATATGCAAGGGGAACGAAATCTAAGACAATGATTTTACTTGAGATAGCATAAGGAACCAAAGTGTCATCAACCCTCCTAGAGACATGACAAAAATGTTAACCAAGTTAGATATCAAGGGTACTAAACACCAGAACCTAGAAACATGTAAAATAAACCGTAAAGTAAATTTACTTGGGTGCTGAGAGGAAGCCTCTATGCCTAAAGAAAGTGACAGTCCCTGGAACGCTTTGGGTTTTCCCCTACACTAGTAATCAATAAATTGTCAAACTGTGTAATAAATCGAATGTCCCTTCATGAAATCTGGAAACTAGAAAGGCTATGGTGGAAAAATTGACAAAGACTTTAAGCTGAGAAAATTTACCTGATTTCGAAGTGGATGATAACCAAGCCCAAAACTAGACCTTACCATAGTCCATTTGCATTCAAAATCTCCTTCGAAAGACATAGAAGTAATTGAGCCTACTAACACTGAAGAGAAAATCGTGTTATGCTATAGTAGAAAAGCTGAGCGAAACCCTTGCAGTGGCTGTTAAGAAACCAACTCACAAAAAGATAGAAAGGATAGATCAACACCTTAGAATTCAGCCTCTTCAAGGGGGCAACCTCCTTTACATTACATAAATGAACAATTCTTGGATGATACAAATGACAAAACCTCCTTTCTATATATAGGAGTCTATGGGGTCACAATATAATTGAGCCAACCTAACAATAATAATATAAAGGCACAAAAATAACAATAGAGGGATTCTATGGGGCATAGTAATAACAATATGGGGACAATAGGGGCACAACAATATTGATAAGGGATACAACTGCAATAGTAATGGGGGAATCACTAGTATTATAGGGACCTAACATGCCCCTCTCCTTCAAAAAAGTGTTGTCCTCAACGCTTGAGTAGTTCTGGATGCTTCTGTATAAAATTCTCATCCTCCCATGTGGAATCTTCACTGGATAAGTTCTTCCACTTGATGAGATACTCTGAAATTGATCGATTTCGTAGTTGTCGAGTTCTTGTTTCTATGACTGCTTCCAGTTCCAATATATTTTTTCCTTCCTCGTCAAGTTCTGGAAATATTGTTTGAACTAGGATCTTGTTGCCTATAACCTTCTTTAAACATGCAACATGGAAAACTGGGTGCACTCGAGAAGCTACAGGAAGCTCCAATTTCTATGCCATAGTACCAATCTTTTGCAACACCTTGTACGAACCATAATACATTGGTGATAATTTATTATCCTTCTTAGCTTTCTTGATGGACATTTGTTTATATGGTTGTAGCTGTAGGAATACCCAGTCACCTACATCAAAACTTCTTTTGCTGTGATGTTGATCTTCCTGTTATTTCATTCTATTTTGCGCTAACACGAGGTTATCCTTTAAGAGTTGGAGAACTTGTTGTTGACGCTCGATATGATGTTCCACTGCTTGGACCTTATGATTTTCTCTTAAATATGATGTGATGGATGGTGGCTGATATCCATAAAGAGCCATAAATGGGATCATTTTTGTTGTAGTATGGAAGGAAGTGTTATACCACCATTTAGCCATAGGCAACCATTTGACCCATTATGTTTGTTTATTAGATACGAAGCAACGAAGATATCCTCCCAAACATTTGTTTACTATATCAGTTTTCCCATCAGATTGAGGATGATAAGATGAGATATGAGCTAACTGAGTACCAAGACAAGAAAATAATTATATCCAAAAATTTCCAGTGAAAATGGGATCTTTGTCACTTACAATAATATTTGGGTTTCCATGTAGCTTTTGAATTGTTTCCATAATGTAGTAGAAACTGTACTAGCTTTAAATGGATGTGATAATGCACAAAGTGTGCATACTTGGTAAGTCTATCAACTACTACCATGATGACACTCTTTCCCTCAGACTTGGGTAAACGTGGGATAAAATCCATTGAAACCTCCTCCCAACGTTGGCTTGGAATGGATAAAGGTTGTAATAGACGTGGGGTCTTAATTGTTTCAACATTATTTTGTTAGAAAACCAAGCATTCCGCCACAAACTTTTGAATATTCGATTAAAGGCCATCCCAAAAAATTTCCTTCTTAACCCTGTGGTAAGTTTTTAAAAATCCTGAGTGCCCTCCTAAGGGAGAAGTGTGCAATTCCATAAGAATCTTTTGTTTGAGTTGGGAATTCTTAAAGAGGTATAAGCGATCTTTGTACCATAACGAATCATTTTTCCAGCTAAATGTATCAGATGTACTAGAATCTTGTTGTAAATTTCGAATAAGTGCCCACACTTCTTCATCATTCTTCCATTCCTCCCTTGGTTCGTTTATCCAATCTGGTTGGATAATAGAAATGGCACACAACAATGCTTGCACATCCTCATCCTTTCTTGAGAGTGCATCTACCACAACATTTTGCTTCCCATTTTTGTTGATGATTTCAAAGTCATAACCCAACATCTTTTTGACCAATTTTTGTCGCTCTTCATAGGATAACCTTTGTTCTAAAAAGTATTTAAGGCTATCATGATCCGTTTTTACCTTGAAGTGTCTTCCCATTAGGTAGGGTTGCCATTTCTTAAGTGCATGTAGTATTGCCAACATTTCCTTCTCATATGGATTTGTGTAAATACTTTCCCTTTATTGGATGACTTTTGAAAGAAATGGGTCTTTCATCTTTCATTAAAACAACACTAATTCCATTTCCTAAAGCATCACATTTTACAATAAAGGTTTTTGTGAAGTCCGGTGTAGCTAAGACTGGTTCTTGGCACATTGCCCCTTTAAGATGTTCGAAGGCCTTTGTTGCTTTTTGAGTCCATGAAAATGCATATTTCTTCAATAATGTTGTTAGAGGTGCTACTATTCTCCCATAATTCTTAACAAACTTGCTATAATACCCTGTCAACCCGAGAAATCCTCGCAGATGCTTTGTGGATGTGGGGATTTTCCATTCCTTAATGCCTTTAATTTTGCTAGGCTCTACCTTCACTCCTTCATGAGATACAATATGACCCAGATATTCCACCTCTTGTACTCCAAAGAAACATTTGGATATTTTTGCATATAATTGTTTCTCCTCCAATAGTTGTAGCACCCTGTCAACATGTTCAACATGATCCTTCCAAGACTTGTTGTAGATTAGTATATCGTCAAACAATACTAACACAAATTTTCTAAGGAAGGGTTTGAAAATGGAACTCATCAAACCTTGAAATGTAGAAGGTGCATTGGTAAGGCCAAAAGGCATGACCAAAAATTCATAATGACCCTCATGAGTTTTAAATGTTGTTTTCAGAATGTCTTCAGTCTTCATTCTAATTTGATGATATCCTGAATGAAGATCCAACTTGGTGAAGTAAATTGATCCATGCAATTTATCCAATAATTCATCAGTGATAGGAATGGGAAACTTATCTTTAATAGTGAGCATGTTGAGCTCCCTATAATCCGGACACATGTGCCATGATCCATCCTTCTTGTGCACCAATACTATTGGAGTAGAGAAAGAACTTTGACTAGGTTTAATTATACCAGCGTCTAACATTTCTACAACCATACGTTCAATTTCACTGTTTTGGGCATAAGGATATCTGTATGGCCTGATGTTTGGAGGAACACTTCCTGGAATTTTTTGGAGGTCTGGATAAATAGATGATTTCGATGTGGAAACATCTAGCGAACATAATTGTGCAATTACACCTCATTGTTCCTTTTTAGAAGCTTTGTCATACCATTAGAGCTAATTATCTTTCCCAGTTTCCCTGCAATACCCCTTAATTCAACTTCCTTTCCTTCCATAGAAAATTTCATGAAAAGTCCTTGGAAATTGAAAGCTATTGTACCCAAGGATTGTAGCCATTGGACTCCTAGTACAACATCAACACCTCCCATTGGAATGGAAAGCATTAGGCTATTCAATACATATTCTCCCATGGATAGCTTGATATTATGGCACTTTCCAAAGCAATTTATGGTTCCTCCACTTGCAATCATCACTTGACACTTTAGTGCTGGATATAGGAAGCAATTCAATTATTTTGCTATCTTACAATGAATAAAATTTTGGGTACTTCCTGAATCAATCAACACTATTACATTTTTCTTCTTAATATGTCCTTCTATCTTGATAGTTTGAGTTGTGGTAATTCCAACCAATTCATTACAAGGTATGGTTAGATTCATTACTTCTTTATCTAGGGTTTGTTCCTGGAGTATATCCTCTTCTTTTGACATTTCTTGTTCCTTTTCTTCGTCCTCTTCATAATCTATGTAGAATAATTTATTCTCAGCACACTTATGACCTTTAGTTTATTTGCTATCACAACTGTAACAAAGCCCTTTTTCTCTTTTTTCTTCCAATTGTTGTGGTGTCAACATTATAGGTTGTGGAAGGCTAGGGGAAACAACACTTCCATCTTTATAGTTGTGAGTGGTAGGCTACCTGGTTTCCATAATTTTTCTTTCTATTTTTCATGCTAACCTGAATGCCTTCTCCAATGAATCAGGTTCCCAAAGGCGAACCTCATGTTGGATATTATCCTTTAAAGTCCCTATAAACACATCGATCCTATGCTCCTCTGGAATATCTTTTACCCTTATTTTCAAATTTTGGAAATCCTCATTCTGCTCCATCATTGAACCCTTTTGTTTGAGACTTATCAATTGGCTAAATAAGGTGTTTCTTTTTGTATCCTCATAATGTGCTGTCATTTCTTTCATAAAAATTGCCTAAGTGACAATTTGTTTATGAGAGCAAAGCCATCGATACCATACAAACTAATTTGGTTCGAAATATGAAGTTACAATACGTATCTTTTGTGTGTTTTGCACATTATGGAGATCAAAAAATTGCTCCATCTGTAGTATCCATGTTGCGGGATCCTTGCCATCAAACTTCATCATATCAATTTTTGGAATAGGGTGGTTCTTCGATCCAACATTAGAGTCTATGAAATCATGATTAACATTTATTTTGTTCTCACTATGAGTTTCCTTTACTACCCTTTCACCATTAGTAAGCATTTCTTGTAGAAACTTGTCAAATATGTCTTCAAATCTTCCATGCCTGTCTTCAAATCTGTCTTCAAATCTATCTCCAAATCGTCCATCTTGTTAGAGCCTAGATTAACCTCAGGCTAAAGGGAGGTAATCCTAAGATAACCACAAACCAGGCTTAACCTGGTAGCTAGCCCTACCAGGTCAGGATAGGGCTCTCTCCTTGTCAATCTTAGTTGAGATGACTGGATCAAATATGGATTTTAGGCTAGGTATAGTATCTCTAGGGTTTTTTGGTTGATTTTTATGGCTTTGTTGCTTGATCAAATGGAGCAGGTAGCTTTGGGTCCGGGAAATGAAGTCAGGATGCAGGGTGTTCTATGGGGCGAGGTAGGTAAGTGTCTTGGCACTTGTAATTGAGTGAGATGGTAGGTCTAGGACTAATGAATAGCTAAGGAGGGCATGTAGAGATCATGTATCCTATTCAAACTGTAGAAAACATCAAAAACTAAATGGATTCCCAAGGTAGAGCATTGTAACCAATGTATTCTACCTATCTATCTTGATTTCATTTAGTTTAGAAGAATGAATTAGATTTTGGCACACATAACACATGAGAAAAACTAATGACAGAAGGAGAAACTATGAAAAAACACATTGCCACAAGAATCCCACAAAAAAAGCTGCAAATCTTGATTTATTTCCTTGCCAAACTCCTATACAGATGTACAATGTAGCTCAGAGCATCCAAGAGAGTCCAACCTTTGCTAATGAATGAAAAAATACATAATATAGACATCAAAACCACCTATGCTAGCCATCAGGGGTCGAATCCAATAGATAAGGGACTGTTAGAACCATTTCCCAACAAGGAATATGAATATAGGCAGTGGAACAACTTGCCTCTATAAGCATGGAAACTAATTCATTGACCCCCAAACCACCTCAAAATGATGAATCTACCCTCTAAGGTAATTTTACAATTACATTTACATAGCATAGCATCATTTACAATCATAAATTCATCCATGGTGAGAGAAAAAGTCAACTTGTAGAAAAGCTAGGCGAAAACTGGATTTTTGGGGCAAACTGGCTCTATGTGTAGTGCCACTGGCCAGGTGCATAGCACTGGCCAGGTGCATAGCGCCAGGCCAGGTGCATAGCGCCACTTCACAACTGCTTTTGGAGGCCTTCCTCTTAGCCAAATTGAGCCCAAGATAGGTCATTGGAAAGGTATTCCTGTCTAGTTTTTGGAACATGAATTTTTTCATTTCGAGGTCATTCCCCCCCCGCCCTGAAAAAGTGGAATCTCCCAAGGCTACTTCTGTGTGTCCAAAAAGAGGCAGAGAGGTCATTTATTGATGTTTTTTTGACCTTTTGGTGACCAAGTTTTCCTCTAAAATTTCTGATATTTTATGGGTTTGATGCTCTCATCATGATGAATCAAGATATGTAATCCATTTCCTCAAAAATTCCTCCAGTGAAAAGCGTAGTGCCAGTGGCGCTATGGACCTAGGGCGAATTTCTGTGTTATAGAATTTCAAAAATTGAAAATGACCAAAATTTGTCAAAACTTGCCCAGATTTGGCACAATGCACTATCATTAATTGCTTTCATGGGATAGTGAGGCTTCAACCAAGATTTTTAACTTGTCTTGCTCCTTTTTGCTCCTTAAGGCCTTCCTCAACCTAGCCTTAAGCTTCCTCATCCTTATGTTGCATATTTTGCTTCGGGTCATGTATTGGTAGGACATGTGGCGAAGTATATTCTTGTCTCTATTGGCCTTCTCAATCAGCCCCTTAAGGTGTATATTGACCCTCTTAAGCCAAGTTTCCTAGTCATTCTTGATCTCTTGTTCAATTCAAGTCAACTTGACCTCTGCCTTCTTAGCCTTTTGTTGGTTCTCCTTGATCATTCGCAGCTCCATGGGGACTTGCTTGTCAGTCAATTATTTGTTTTCTTTCTCTAGATATTTGATAATCCACTTATCCCTCTATAAGTTCTCAGACAAAGCTTTTATCTCAGCCTCTTGCTCTTTAATGATCATGTCTTTGGCACTTTTTGGATCTTTGAGCTTCTAAGTCAATGACATCAACTCCTTGTGCCTCCTCATGATCAACAAGGAAAAAATCTCTCTCTTTCCCATCACTAGGATCCTTCTCATTCATCATTTTCTTACCTTTACGTTTACCCTTGCTTTGCTCCTCAACCTATACCTATTTAGCTGAAGAAGAAGGCAAATCCCCTTTCACTCCTTATGGAGATAGCATTTTCCTATAGCCTAAAGATGAAGGCAAGACACCTTCCACACCTTGTGGAGATAATACTCGCCTGGCAACTGCAAAAAGTTTCCTAGTGCCTCTCTCATATGTCACAAATACTGACACTCCAATAGTTTCAGTCTCTTGGATCTTTTCCTGTCCTAAATGTCCACCTTCTTCCTGAGGCACCGATGAAAATACTTGAGGGCCTTTGAACATTTCATGATAAATGAAAGTCTCCCATGGCATGTTAAGAAGGTTTAGATGATGTAAAACAATGATTTTAATTAAAGAGTAGTGGTAAATGCTAGTTAACTGCTGGGGATATGATTTCTTCTTTACAATGAGTGCCATCTTCTCAATGTTTCTGAACATGAAGTCGGGGATATTCATCATTCTCACTCTAGTGAAATGCATCAACAGTCTAATGTGGTAGGCATACAGCCGAGAGAACCTACCATCACAAGTAAAGTACTTGATGATGATCTTCATCAATGGAGCAAACCTTTCCTCCAAGAATTTAAAGGGGAATACTCTCTTGAGTCTGTTATGGTATTTAGCCTTGATGTAAGGCTCATATTACTCCCTATCAATGTCTTGACCTTTGTTCCAATTTTCACCCACATTAGGAATACCTGTAGCCTCTGAAATGACTGTTGGTGATAAAGTGAATGTAAGTCCAGCGAGGTTTACTTCATTGTTGTCCAAATGTGTCACAAACAACCTTGATAATTCATGATGAAATTTAACCCTTTCCACCATTTCACAAAAACTAAAACATGACTGATGTCTAAAACAAGAAATGGAAAATGGGTAGGCTTGCAGCTGCCTCAAACTTGTAGGCTCCTCTCTGATATGTTTTCCTCCTTTATGAGGCTTCCTGCCCTGAGTGTCTCTCTCCCTGGAACTGTCACTGAGGGTTTCGTCTTCTAGCTCATATTCACTGTCTCTCTCCATTTTTTTAACAGTTGTATTCTCTTGTGGTGAATGAAGAGATAGGATGGATGAATGTAAGGTGAGTATGAAGAGATTTTATAGGTAAATAGGTGAGGGTAGACAAGAGTGGGAATAGGATTTAGGGAGTGAGAAGGGTTTGGGAATAGTGTAGGGTTTGGGGTGTATGTGTAGGGTTTGGGAATTGGGGAAAATGTATGAGGAAATGATGTTTATGGAATAATATATGAGGGGATGGGATTTAGAGAATATCAAATAGATGATATAGGATAGAAGTAATGAGTGAGCTTCTAAAATATATGAGACAATTTAGTGAAAATTAGGGTTTGATTTTTTGAGAGACAAAACCACCAAAGACTGATGCAACAACCTCTTTTCAACAAGAATGATGGTGCTACTTACTTTCAAAGAGGCAATTTTGAATTGTTGAGGTGAATTGATGCAATTTGGAATGATATGAAGCTTAACTACCAGGTCCGTAGCACCAGTTTGGTGCATAGTGCACGTTTATTTTACACTGCAGAAATTACCCAGGTGCGTGGTGCCAGTTCTATGCGTAGCACCGGACTTTGGTGCGTAGTACCAGTTAGATTTCTCCAAAAACATAGTGATTGCTCCCCTTTTGTTCAATAACACTTCAAAATCATGTTTGTAGCTCATGGACTTCAACTCAAACAATGAAATGACTTAAGAGAGGGATGACCTTTATATAGGTTTTTCAACTTTTGATTTTTAATTTTCAAAACCCACTTTGTAATGTCTATTTTCTTTTCAAATACTCTGTTTTTTGGATGCTTGATCTTTTCCTTGAATAGGTGAAAAGATGCCTGATTTCTTGACTTTTGCAGTGGCATGGACTTGGAATATTAGCAGGTGACCAGGAACTATTAATTACATAAGAGAAATAATAAAATTACATGAAATTTACAAATAATATACCAATGCTCTATTTTCACCTCAAAACTGGTTTTGAGGTGAAAATGTTATTAAGTTTACAAATTATGAGATTAAAACTTTTCTGATGATTATTGTCATCCTCATGTGTCTGCTAACCATTATTAGTCAATAGTTACTGAAATTTTTTCATGGTAAAACCCTAATACGTAATGAGAATGAAACCCTAAGACCTAAGAACTATTTGATGAAATGAACTAAAAATGAACCTGAACCATTCACTGAATCAAATATGAAAAGAGGTCAGCAGATATGTTTCATGAGGGAAAAAACTGAAATGACCCTACCATAAGTTGATCCATGACCTTATGGAATGCAACTCATCAGAATGGGACACGTAGTATGAAATTCAATAGAGTGAATTTTGATCACTAATGGCAATGTGAAGACACTGACACTAACACATCTTAGCTTCCATGCCATACATCTTAGCTTCTACATCTTTCTTTAAACCATACATCTTAGAATTTGTTACGTTTTTTGTGAGTGACATTTGTTGCACTTGGTCTCGTAATTTTGATATATCATGTTGCATTTCTTCCTCTTCTTCATGAGTCATGCTAGAGCTTTCAGGTTTCTTACTAGGTGTTTGCATTTTCTATCCTTGGGGCATCAATTACCAATAATAATGCTTTGTTATTCCCTTTGAATTCCTTCCAACTAATTTTTCAAACCAAGCTTATGTAAAAATTAAAAAAAAAACTACACACCTTTTTTCACTTTGTAGGAGCTTGATATTTAATTTGATGTATCTCTGTAATTTTGGATCATCCAATTCTAAAATTGCGACTTGCAGTATCCCTCTACGTCCTCTTTCCAATGCGACCAGTCTGATCAAATTTAGATTCTCCAAGAAAGAGTTATGCACAATATCCCAGGATGACCTGATTATATACCTTTTCAGAAGAGCGAATTTGTATGAAGTGCCACGTGTCACTAGTTTGACCTTCGGAACTAAAAAATATACACGGGAAACTACAATCTGTCCTCTTTCTGTAAATTCTTTCAAAATTTTAATCTGATGCTAAAAACAAAATTTATGAGGATTTTCCCTAGGTCACTTGTTTGGAATGTAATTCGGGAGTCTGCAAAAAGGTCAACGTCCTCAGATCATATCTCCACAAATATAACGTGAAAAGCTCTGAAAATTGGACTCGAGGTTCAGAATGATTTTGGCCCAAATGGGTTTTTCTTTTAGTGTCTGAAATCTAGCAGAAATTTTTTTTTAGCGCAAATGCCACAATGACCTTTTTGGATCAGCGAAACCCTAGAATTCAAAGCTCTGATCCCAAATGTTATGAAACCACCTCACAAAAGTATAGAAAAGATAGATCAACGCCTTAGAATTCAGCCTCTTCGAGGGTGCAACCTACTTTACATTACATAAATGAAAATTTCTTGGATGATACAAATGACAAAACCTACTTTCTATATATAGGAGTCTATGGGGTCACAATATAACCAAGCTGACCTAACAATGATAATATAAAGGCACAAAAATAACAATGGAGGGATTCTATGGGGCACAGTAATAACAATATGGGGACATTAGGGGCACAACAATATTAATAAGGGATACAACTACAATAGTAATGGGGGAATCACTAGTATTATAGGGACTTAACAACGGTAGTGAGAAAAACAAAATCAGGAAGTTAGGCATCAAGCAGAAGGATCAAAGGGAAAGTAGGAGCCACTGCTTTTTCAAAGCCCTCAAGGGAAACATATAATGGAGTGAAATTACAAAATTAGGTAGCCAAAGACAGTTAGGGTTAGGCCTAAAACACCAGAGCTATAGATCTATACCAAGTGGATCTCAACCATCGATATGACATTGAAACTATAAATCTTAAGAATTATGCCCACGTACCAAGTTCACATGGGCATATGTGTACAACGTTGATGAGAATTTAGTTGAAACGAGGTTAGAGACAATGGAAAATTAGCTAGACATGATCCAACTAGTGGGAAGGAGAGCTCATAGAGTGCCAACTCACCGAAAGGAGAAGATACATGTCTTCCTTCATAGTGGATTCCCACTTGTAAACACATAACCCAACTTGGGTAGAGCGTTAATGGCCAAGGTTGGGGCCAAAGGGTTGAACGTAAAGGGTGAGTAGTTAGGACAAAATAACAAAAGGTATAAATATTAACAATAGAATGGGTTCAAAATCCTTAGAATGTGTGGGTGTAGGTAGACTTGTAATTAAAATGAAAGAGAAATAAACAATGGAATCCATTTAAGTTGTTATACATTAATCATATTTTGCACCGGCGACTTGTAATAATATTCACCATGCATACATGTGATACTATATAACAATTGGGGAAAAGTTTATTTTTTTGGGGGGCTATGTGTTAGTGGTTTTTTACAAATGGTAACAGAGTAGAGTTCTTCTCTAGAGTCGGAAAATGGGAATCAATGTTAGGAATTGTGTGCGGAGAACCAAAACTAGAGACATGCTTTTTCTTTTGTATTTTGGGTTGTTTTGTAGGAAATTGAAATTATGACAAGCAATGGAAGAACCTCTGTAAACTAACACAGGGGGAGAAGAACTATATGTGGAACTAGGGGAAGAAGGTAGTGCCACCCTATCCTCCTAGTTGGTGGATATGGTAAAGACCCTGCAACTGGAGTTGGCCCAACTCCGTAACAATAATGAAAGGCTTTTGAAAGCTAGTGAAGAGTAGGAAAAGTTAATAAGAGGTTGGATAGAGAAGTCTAGCCACAAGAGTGTGGACACTGAAGGCATGAAAAAGATAGAGTCTGGCAAGTCGTGGAGGAGACTCTGATCCTGAGTCACTAAAAGTACATAAGAAACGAAGACAAGCAGAGTTACAAGGTGAATTTAGGATGATAAAATTACCAGTGTTTGATGAGGAGAAAGAGGAGGATGCGGAAGCATGGCTGATGAACATGATTAAGTACTTTCAAGTTTATGAATATGAAAGTAACCTAAAGGCACGATTGGAAATTTATCAATTGCAGGGTAAGGCTACACTGTGGTGGGAGGAGAGGAAGAGTGTTCAAATGTTAGAGGAAAAGATAATTTTGTGGGAGGAATTTCAGAAGCAATTCAAGTCATGCTTTCTAAGTGAATGATATTATGATGACAGGGCTAAAGAGTTCTAGGAGTTGAAGTTGGGGCAAAAGACCATGGATGAATTTGTAAATAAGTTAACCAACTTATTGAGGTATGTGTCATATTTGAAGGAGGAGAAAGCCAAAATCCAGTGTTTCCTAAATTGTTTGCCAGTCTCTTATAAGGAGAGAATTGAGTTTCATAACCCAACTGTTATCCTCCACAATATCCCAAGGCTGAGAAAGGAGATCGAAGGAGGTAACCTCAAAACACTTAGGGTTCAACAACTAGCCTTGCTAAACCAGAGAGGATTCTCTCTATAAAGGTCACAGCCAAATATAACTGGAGTGGGAAAAATATATTAGGCTAGGTATGTTTAGCTTTAAGGTTTTGAAATTTAGCATTTTGTTGGATCAGGAGTCAAAATTAAGGAACTAGATTAGGTCTCAAGGGTTCAGTTTCAATAGATAAAGAGGAGCAGGTAGGTATGCTTTTTTTATACTTTGGGGTTTTAAATGGAATGAGGGGATTTATGAGGGAATTTGAAGGAGGCATATGAAATATTAATAAAGATGTTGAAACATGATGAAATCTCATTGAGAATCATTTTTCCCTAT
This sequence comes from Pinus tabuliformis, assembly GCA_031772625.1. Classification (NCBI taxonomy): domain Eukaryota; kingdom Viridiplantae; phylum Streptophyta; class Pinopsida; order Pinales; family Pinaceae; genus Pinus; species Pinus tabuliformis. Next base: position 1,001,399,404 of record CM062819.1, read on the forward strand.
TACTACTCCCATGATGATGACATTGATAGTGAAGTGACTAGTGTTTTATGATTTTTGACCCTATGACCTAATGATGACTTGACATGGACATAATGAGCAGAGTATTGACCATAATGACTAGACACACGTACAACAAGGAATGACTGACCATGATGATTTCCATTGACCATGAAGGTGAAAGGAGTAGTAATACCCTAGCTAACCTAACCAGTGACAATTTTTTTTATTTGAAGACCTACTAAAACATAAAAATTTGACCAAGTACCCTCACAAAAACTCTGAAAGAGCACATTTGATCACTGGTGACTGGAAAGACTGATAGACAATAACACCAAGGACCATGGCTGAGGATGTCATAAAGGCTAGGCTATGTTATGAGCAATTTCAAATTAAAAATGAAGGTGGAAAGATGTGGAGGACTAAAGAGGGCAGCAAAGTTGGTGGGGGCATGAAAAAATAGAAACCACTCTACTTGAATAATTTTGGTAGAGACCATCAAAGAAGGAAGGGGGTCAAAGGAGAGTTACCCTTGCCAGCCCAATCTTATATTGGTTTGAAAGTGACAGAATAGAACAACAACAAAAAATGGTACCACCAAAGAACTGTTAAGATGTTGGGGATGCAAAGAGCCACACATGCTAACGGACTTTCCACACAATCCCAGTCCGTCCAGAACATCCAAGCATTTCATGAGGCCACCATTGTTAATGATGTTGCGAGGAATATATCAAGAATCAATGTAGCCTTGGAGAATTGACAAGTTGAACATTGGGCTACTATGCTGGAAACTAAAGGTAACATCTTAAACCAGTATGTGTATATTTTGATAGATCCGGGGGCTAGTCTAAGTTATATTAGCCCCCAATTGTGGAAAAATGCAATCTAAAAATGGGAAAAATTAGAAATGCATGGCTAGTTCATATCACAACGAGAACCAAGTGGAGAGTGACCATACATGTGAAACAACATCTAGTTGATTTTAATGGGTATTCCTTAATAGTAGATTTGAACCTTCTTTCGCTTAGGTCATATGATTTCTTGATTGGTATGGATTGGTCAGAACAACAAGCTGATGCTATAAAATATTTAGGAAAATAGTGGCATGTGTTGGTATGGATGGAGTCCCTAAAATAATTAGAGGGAAAACAAAACTGGTATCAGTTCAACAAATTTCAACATTGTAGCTAAAAATAAGCGCCAGAAAGTCTGCCAATTATACTTGGCACAGGTGGAAACTAGAGCACAACTAGCTGAAAAGGAAAATTTGGAGATTGTACCAATCATTAAGAAGTTCCTTGACGTTTTTCTAGAAGAAATTGTTGGATTAGCCCCATCTTGACATATAGATTTTACTCTAAATTTAGTTCCTAAAACTATTCCAGTGTCTAGAGCTGCATATCGTATGAGTACCCTAGAATTATTGGAGCTAAAGATACAATTATAAGAATTGCTACATAAGGGATATATCAGACCCAACATTTCTCCCTGGGGAGTACTGTTTGTAAAAAATATGGTACGTACAAAATATGTATTAACTATAGGCAACTGAACAAATTAATAGTTAAAAATAGATATCCCCTACCAAGAATAGATGATTTATTTGACCAAGTCAAAAGAGCCATTATCTTCTCTAAAATTGACCTAGGAATGGGATATCATCAATTGCATATAAAGGAGGAGGATGTCCAAAAAACAACCTTTAGAATGCGATATGGAATTACGAGTTCGTGGTGCTACTGTTTGGCCTCACCAATGCACCTGCAACCTTCATGTGTCTTATGAACAACGTACTACACAAGTACCTGGATCGATTTGTGCTAGTCTTCATTGATGACATCCTTGTGTATTCAAAAAACAAGGAAGAACATCAAGAACACCTAAGGTTAGTGTTGCAGACATTAAGAGAGCACAAACTGTATGCAAAAGGCAGTAAGTGTGAATTTTTTAAACCCAGGATACAATACTTAGGACATGTCATCTCTAAGGAGGGGTTGGTGGTTGACCTAGAGAAAGTTAAAGCTATTCTAGAATGGCTAGTACCAAAAGACATATCTGTAGTTTGTTCCTTTATGGGAATAGCTGGATACTATCGCAGATTTGTGAAGGATTTTTCCAAGCTGGAATACCCTATCACCTCATTGCAGAAAAAGGAGTGAATTTTGAGCGGATGGAAAAATGCCAAGAAAGCTTCAATACATTGAAGGAAATGCTAACAACTACTCTCGTCCAATGGATAGAAAATCTAGATAAGCCGTTTATGGTATGCACAGATGCATGCATAGAGGGTTTAGGTGGGGTACTTCTCCAAGACAATGCTATTGTAGCATATCAGTCTCAGAAATTGAATAAACATGAGAATAATTATGTTTTTTATGACCTAGAATGAACTGCAGTAATCCATGCCTTAAAAATGTAGAGGCATTATTTGTTGGGAAATAATTTTGTTCTAGTGACCAACCACATCAGTCTTAAATACTTTTTTCAGTCAACCTGACTTAAATGAAATACATGCTAGGTGATTAGCCTTCCTTAATGAATTTGAATTCAAAATCAAACATATTAAAGGTAAGGAGAACAAAATTGTTGATGGCTTAAGTCAGCATGCTCATGCTTTGATCGCATATACAGGAACAAGTGTAAGGACAAATTTTGAGGAACAGGTAAAACTAGTAGGGCAACAAGATCCACAATATCAAGAGTTGCAAAATAAAATACAGTAAGGGGAAAAATCTGGTATGGTGTAAATTCTCAAGGATTGATCACCTACCAAGGTAGATAGGTCATTCCCAATGCAACTATTCTAAAAAAATGATTTTAGATGAGTAATATACGAAACCATATGCTAGCCACTCCAGATACCAGAAAATGATAATTGCACTTCAAAAACAATTTTTTTAGCCTGGAAAGAAAAAGGAAGTAGCTGATTATTTAGAAAAATGCTTGCAATGTCAGCAGGTGAAAGTAGAGCATCAACATCTGGCAGGGATATTAACGTCATTACCCATTCCAGAATAGAAGTGGGAAGTGATTTCCATGGACTTCATAACCATATTTCCAAAGAACAGGTACCAACACAATTCCTTTATGGTAGTAGTGGATGCACTGATGAAGGAAACACACTTTATTCTCGTGAAATCTAATTTTGGTATGGCATAAATTGCAAATATCTTCATGAAATATATTTTTAGACTGCATGGCATACCAAAAACGATAATATCAGATAGGGACACAAAGTTTACCTCAAACTTATGGAAAGCATTATTTGGAAATTTTGGTACTAAACTGAACTTTAGTACTACCTACCATCTGCAGATAACTGGGCAAACTGAAAAAACGAATCAGATTTTGGAAGATCTTCTTCGAATGTATGTAATGGATAGACCCATAAAATGTGAAGACTTTCTGCATCTAGCCAGGTTCGCATACAACAAAAATTATTGGGCCTCCATTAAAATGAGCCCCTTTGAAGCCCTTTATGGCAGAAAATGCCATACCCCACTCAGTTGGAGTCAACTAGAAGATAGATTGGTCCTTGGACCAGAGGTCTTGCTTGAAATGGAGGAAACAGTGCGGAAAATTTAGCAGAACATTAAAATCACTCAAGACTGTCAAAAGAGCTATGCAGATAAATAAAGGGTTCCTAAATAGTTTCATATTGGGGAGCATGTGTATCTAAGGGTAAAACCTCGCAAAAGCACCCTGAGCACTGGCAGTTGTGCTAAACTAGCACCATGGTTTTGTGGGTCGTTTGAAGTATTGGACCGAATAGGTCCAGTAGCATACCAATTAGCTTTACCTACTCATGTTAAAGTACATAATGTATTTCATGTGTCATTATTAAAAAAATATGTGCATGACAACTCTCATATAATTGATTGGCATCTTTACAGGTGGAGCCCAAAGGAGACTTCTTAGTCAAACCACTTTGCATTTTGGAGTGGAGAGAGACCATACTGCAAAATTGGCTCATTTCTCAGGTTAAAGTGTAGTGGTGACACTTTACGCTTGAGGAGGAAACCTTGGAAAAATAAGATGTCATGAAAGCAACATATCGAGGATTATTTTCACGGGAATAATAAACACCGAGGACGATGTAAAACTTTAAGGGGGGGCGATGTAACACCCTGTTACACAACATTTTTTCACTATCCTTGTACTCCCCGTTGCAAGATCCTAGAGGACCTCTACAATGAACCCTAAATGCTCCCCCATCATGAAGAAACTCCCATTATGTCCCTCTTCATGAGCATAACATTTCCATTTTACATCATTTCCAAAGAATCTTCCTTTTATCCTAGTCTACAAGACCAACGCTAATGACCAGTTCATCCCCCGCACTGATCTACATATTTTAACACCAGGACTAGCACCAATCAGTGCTACTAATCCTTGTCTTATTCATGCCGATCCTCTTTTCGCAAGTTTTTTAAATATGGAGTCAAAGATTCCAAGTCTAGAAGCTTCGTAACAGAAGTTCGGTAAATGGTTGGGTTGGATGGAGTCGAGGAAGTCAGTTTGGGTTCCTTTTCCCTATTAGGATGGAACAAACCCAAGAGATAAGGCCTCTCCCATGATAAGAGGAACCATCTCTCCTCCCTCAAAGCTATATAAGCCCCTCCTTTCCCAAGCTGAACTAGTTTTTCGAGGTAGTTTCATTCTTAGTATTTTTGGAGCTTGAATAACCAGCAAGATATTATAGCTTGTAGCTCTCTAGTTTATGTTTGAGGGAGAATAGTGTGTTTCATTTGGTTTGAGACTAAAGGAAAGAAGCCTTAAAAATTCCATTGTTGGGGCTATTCAAGAGATGCTATCAGAAGTGTGGGAAGCCGGATACATTGGAGGAGACCAGCAATGTCAAGGCATTGGTTGTAATCTCTTTATGAACTTATATGAATACAACTATTGATTGATTTCCTACATTAAAGTGTTATCTTTGTTGAAAATGTAACAAGATTATGGAGCTTAGTGAAAAGAAGTCGCCTTCACTAAGTGGGCCCACAGGCTATTTTCGGCGCAAAGTCTATTTTTAGACATATGGATCATGGTCTATGAGTTGTAGGATGCAATTTGTGGATGATTAGTCATGTTGGTAAAAATAGATGGACTTCTATTTTTAGACATATGGGCGGAGTCTATTTTTAGACTGCCAGTGTAAATATAGAACAGTCGAATATTATTAGATCTTAATAATATTTGGACTATAAACATTATCTTATCCTCTTGGAGCACTTCAGTTCGAGCTATGGATGTGGCACATGCAACTGCCAGAAGGAAATATGCTTTTCTTATGGGTCAGTTGAGCTATTGCATGATGAACTTCAGTTAGAACTCAAGTGATTGAGTTTGGTGGAGTTGATTGAGGAGTTGATGGAGTTTTGTTCAGTTTGACTTAGTTGAACTAGTTGTATTTAGTCTAACTGTAGAATACACTAGTGATGAGTGATGTGAATTAATTATTAATTAATTCACTAATTATTAACTCATAAAGCAACTAAAGAATACATTAGTTAACTCAGTGCATGGACAGTTCAATGGAGACAGGTGTTAGAGGTGGAGACTACTATCAGTTCTGACTATAGCTGTGCATGAGATTTGCACAATCAATGATGGAGATTGCCAATGAGGATTGCACAGTACAAGCCAAGGAAAACGAGCTTGGATCATACACTATTCTCACTTTGGATTGTGCAGTGGAGGCAGGTAAATAGTGGAGGAGATTTGAACCTGTGACTTGATTCATATCCAAGCTAGTTTTATGTGTAACAGGTGGAGATAGTATTGAGTACTTGTAAGGAGTATTGTACTATGTATTGTTACATGTTCTCTATCATTATAATATACAGATAGTTCAGGGTTTCCAGCTGTATGCTTTCCCCATTACATATTGTGTTAATGTGCGCATGCGATTGATGTTTCATTGTTTTTAATTCCGAAAAATTTATGATCAACGTAGAGGAGGTTATGTATTATGCATGCATTCCGCAAATAGTGTATAATCGGGATAATCTCTGTGAATAAGTGTTATATTATTCAAAATTTCTACAATCTTGCATTTGATGGCTTAATGTTCCTTGACCTGTTATGTAGGTTGAATGCAATTTGTATGTTATCACATCTATTGTTGTTGTTTGTTTGCTTGTTTCAGGTATTCGAAGGAAGGAAACAAAAAGTAGCTGGAGTAAGGAAGTAGGATCATCACCAAGCATAATAGCGTTCTAAGAGGTAGGCCCTCTTTTTTTATTCTAGGTTAAGGAAGCTTTCCATAGATTATTTGTTTGTGGCTAGACCCTCTCTCTTGGGCTAGAGTAATTGTTTGTGTCCACACCGAGAATTTACATGCACCACAAATTGGCAACTCCACTAGGGAGCCAATCCTTCTATTTCATTGATTGTCATTTCATGGTTTTGTGTGAAATTTTCTAGTATCACCATTTCCCTTTAGTTTTCTTTGCTTTTCCTAGTTTACTATTCTGAGTCTGAAATTTAAAGTGGCAGGTCTAGTTTTGGCCTTTGAAATTTTTTATTTTTTTCTTGAATCCCTTGATCAACGCTCTTTTTGGCCAAACAATCACGCCAATCAAGCCTATCAACACTAGTTTTAGTTTTTCCAGTCATGCCGGTTGTGACGATCAAGGCTCGTTGTCAGTTAGGCATTCGCGTTGATTCCTATAGGTGAAGATCAAGGTTTCTCATGGATCATAACGAGTGTGTATTGCCCTATTAATTTATGCATCTTAGCTCATTTTCCTGTGTTCTCCCTCACATGAAAGCTTCACTGTCTTGGTTTGTGTTCTTTTTTGGTTTTCCTTCTTTTACTTTATTTTTGAGTCTTTGGATGGTTTGTGGCCCTAGGGCATCTAGGTCGTCATCCATTCAACTATTTGTGTGCTCAACAAGTTAATTTGTTGCTTATATGCTCCATGTATTTTCATTTTTTAGTCCATTTATTTCTTTGATTTCAATTAAACAAGTTTGAAAAGTTTCGTTTATTCTTCTCTTGATTAAGCGTCTCTTTTCGGGCATAGATTACATTGATCGTCTTGTTCTTGATTGAATTATTGCATCATTTGTTTGGAAGGAATTCTTTTTTCATTCTTTCCATTTGATTGATGTTGATTGTTTTGAAATAAATTCATTGAAGTGTTTGTGAAAGATTCATGTTATCATTCCATTGAAAAATACATAATTCTAGTTTGTCGAATCAATATGTTACATTATCTAGCATCATTGAAGACTAGAGTCGCATCATCATTTGTATTTGAAAAGAAATGAATTCTCTTTACTTTTAAAAGGACTAGTTGAAGTGCATTCGATAGGAAGATTCAGTGCATTTTGGATATTTATCAGTGAAATATTTTATTCTTTGATTGTTGCATTGATTGTGTGGTCTCTATCTCTCAATTAATGTTAAATTTCATCGAAGACAAAGATTTCCTTTCTCATATAGCTTCATGTACGAGTTTTTTCAGTTGGTAGTGATAGGGCCTTGTAATTGAAACCTAATTCAAGATCAACTGTTAAGATTTATTTATTTAATCTAAGGAAGCATTGAAACTTAATGCTCACATTTAGAAGGTCTAGGCTAGAGATGTGTTCTGGCGCCTTTAAGCCTAGTAGTTGTCGTTCACTTCAGCACTAGACAATGCTAGTATGGATTTGTGCTCCCCGTTCCATCGAGTATATAAAGGGAGACCCCACTAGGTCTACAATCCTTTATCCGTTGGAAGCTAAGTTTTCCGCCTTACAATGGTGATACATCGAACACAGCATTTGGGGAGATTACTTACCAGTACTTCTTGGTTCACCGGGAGGTATTATGCAGTTCACAGTTACCTGGTAATCCTTTTGCCTAGATCATCCAAAGTAGTCATTTTGGTCTTTTTGACTCCTTAAATTTAAAAGATCATCGAGCACTTTCCCTTTCGTACTCATTCAAATTGAAAGATACTAGAGTCACCATTTGCCCTTTTCTAGACTCTTAACACATGAAAAGGAAATTTTTTTTTTAGTGTTTTAAAGTTAACTTCCCGCAAAATATTACTAGTTAAAGTTATCTTCCTTTGTAATTCTTTAGGGTTGATTCCAATGGAAACATTTCGAGAGTCTACCAGTCAAGGATTACCCTCGGATTGGAATCCTGGTCCTTTCCCTTCATTTGGAAATGTTGGTGCTCCTTTTATGGAAATGTTGTCCCTCCCTGGGTTAACCATTGGTTTACCTATCTGGTTATTTTTGACCTTAGTGGTCCTGAGTGTCTCGACCCCTACCCAACCATCTCCTTCATTTGAACCACATCATGTTGATTCTAAGCTTGACCTCTCACCTTCTTCCCCTATTTATTCACCCTCCCTTCTACTTTCCCTAGTGAAAGTTTGAAATCCAGTAACTAGGAGGCTAAGACGAAGAAGAAGAAGACAAATTAGCGAGAGGCCAACCGTGCAGTTCTTACTCCAAATGCACCTCTCGTAGACAAAACTTCTGATCATCCACGAAAAGTAAAATTCACTTTTGGGCTATGGAAGGGTGACCATCTCCTTCGATTTGTCCTAGCATTCCCAGAGTCTTAGAGGTATGGTCTCAAGCACTAAATCAAACATCCCTGTTGACCTCTGGAGATCATGTCAATGATACACCTTCAGCTAATTATGGTAAGAAGAAGAGAAAGATTAGATTCCATTATTGAATTTAAGCTTCTGTGATCCATATCAATTTTGAGAAGATTCTTAGGCAAAAATCACATAGAGACATTTTTGTTGACGCGTTTTGAACCAACCAATGTGGTTCATCGTCAGGACAAGTTGAATGAGCAGATCTTGCTATGCATATTAAATAGATAGGGAAAAATATCCAATGACAAAATTTCCAGACTAGGTAACGGCTAAAATGACAAGAGCTAGATTTGACCGGGAAACGGCTAGTTTGACTATGATGAAGGGTATAAACTTTATTTATTTAAATAAGTTAATTCGGTTATTAATATTCTTATTAAAGTAAATGTAAAGGGACTATTTTATAATTATAAATATATATTAGAATAAGTGAGTTAATATATTATAATAAGTAAATCATAAAATAAAACAATTTCCAATTGTTAGATATTAAAGTTATTATATATAAATATTAAAAATAGAGTATTCTATAAATAGTTAATTATATTTTAAATAAAATATAAGTTAATTATATTTTAATATAAAATATAAGTTAAAGGGACATATATTTATAAATATATATTCAAAAAAAAAATTAGTTTCATATTCATAGTCAAAGAGTTTTCCGATATATAAATATTAGAGAATTCAGAAAGATATTACAATATTAATTAATAGTTTATTAAGGGTAAAGAATAGTATATTAGTTTTAAATTAATTAATTATAAAATAAAATAATGTTAAATTTATATATATATATATATATAATTTTAATTTAACAGTGAAAGAGTTTAAATATACAAATATTAGAGAATTCAAGTATTAGAAAAAAATACAATATTTTAAAAAATTAATTAAAAGTTTATTTAACGGAGGGGAAGAAAGGAAGAAAACGACTAGGAGGAGAGGGCTGGGACCCAGAAACTACTGATCTTCCAGTCATCCTCTCTATTGAGATTGTTCAGCCTTTTTTAATCTCAAGGGCTTCCCTAAATTTCCGGTGATGGAATTGCGACACTCTAGCAATCAAATTAGCTTCCTCGATGCAGACATGATGATTGGTTTTCTCCACATACTCTGCAAAAGCGGAAGACTTGGTTCTCATGTGCTTAAGGTCAGCTGCGTGCTCACTAATCCTTTGGTTAATGGAGCGACCAGTCTCACCAATATAGGCGGTCCCACATGAACAAGGAATAATATAAACCCCTTTCATGTCCTTACGGTCAATAGGATCCTTCACAGATCTGAGGGACTTACGAATGGTGTTCAGAGGTAAAAAGGTTGCGGGGACATTATGCTTCTTAAGAATCCTCGCAATCCTATCCATGGTCCCTTGAACAAATAGAATATGGACACCAAGAATCTGTTCTTTAGGTTCTCTTCTGGTTAACGAATTCTTAGTTGCTTTGAGGAAAGCCTTATGTCCCAAATCTCTGCTATAACCGTTCTCAACAAACACATTAAGGAGATGGGGCTTCTCCTCCTTGAAGCTCTTTTCATCAAAGATCCTTAAGGCATGAGTCGCAAGGGTGTTAAGAACCCCCAACTTCTGGGCTGGGAAATGGTGGAAACTAGCACGAAGATACTGCTATGTAGGAGTTTTCTTGCGAAACACTCGGTGGGAGAGGGAACCATACTTATTATTAGAGATAAGAATATCAAGGAATAGGAGGCAACCATCAACTTCTTGTTCCTTAGTGAACTTAATGGTTGAGGATTGACTATTGAGATGATCTAAGAAGAGATCTATCTCCTCTTGGCCGTGAGACCAGATGACATTAGTTGGTCGTACAAGGTCCTTCGTTAAAGACTCGGTTTCCTTTATTAAGGAGCTCAAGGACATCAAGCTAGACTCTGGAGACATTCTTGTCAATTTTGATGTTGTTTCCCTCTACACTTTCATCCCTATAAATGAGACCATGGAAGTGATCAACCATCTAACAAATCCTGATACCGCTCGGTTAGTTGAGATTTGCCTCACTTCGACCTTTTTTAGTTTTTAAGGTGAGTTCTTTGAGAAAACCTATGGAGTTGCCATCGGCTCACCCCTATCACCTATATTGCAAATCTTTTTATGGAAGATTTTGAATCCAAGGCTCTAAACTCAGCCTGTCTCTTGCCCAATCTTTGGAAGAGATATGTGGATGACACTAATGTCATCTGGTCTCACAACCAAGAGGAGTTAGATATCTTCTTCGATCATCTCAATAGTCAATCCTCAGCCATTAAGTTCACTAAGGAACAAGAAGTCAATGGTTGCCTCCCATTCCTTGATATTATTATCTCTAAGAATAAGGATGGTTCCCTCTCCCATCAAGTGTTTCGCAAGAAAACTCATATGGAGCAGTATCTTCATGCTAGTTCCCACCATTTCCCAGCCCAAAAGTTGGGGGTTCTCAACACCCTTGTGGCTCATGCCTTAAGGATCTCTGATGAAAAGACCTTCAAGGAGGAGAAGTCCCATGTTCTTAATGTCTTTGTTGAGAATGGTTATAGTAGACATTTGGGACATCAAGCTTTCCTCAAAGAAACTAAGAATTCGTTAACCAGAAGAGAACCTAAAGACCGGATTCCTGGTGTTCATCTTTCATTTATTCAAGGGACCACGGATAGGATTGCGAGGATTCTTAAGAAGAATAATGTCCCCACAACCTTTCGACCTCTTAACACCATTCATAAGTCCCTCAGATCTATGAAGGATCCTATTGACCCCAAGGACATGAAAGGGGTTTATATTATTCCTTGTTCATGTGGGACCCCCTATATTGGTGAGACTGGTTGCTCCATTAACCAAAGGATTAGTGAGTACGCAGCTGATCTTAAGCATATGAGAACCAAGTCTTCCGCTTTAGCAGAGCATGTGGAGAAAACCAATCATCATGTCTGCATCGAGGAAGCTAGTGTGATTGCAAAAGTGTCACAATTCCATCACCAGAAATTTAGGGAAGCCATTGAGATTGAAAAAAGGCCGAAAAATCTCAATAGAGAGAATGGCTAGAAGATCAGTAGTTACTGGGTCCCAACCCTCTCCTCCTAGTCATTTTCTTCCTTTCTTCCCCTCCCTTAAATAAACTATTTATTAATTTTTTAAAATATTGTAATTTTGTCTAATACTTGAATTCTCTAATATTTGTATATTTAAACTCTTTGACTATTAAATTAAAATTAAAAATATATATATATATATATATATATATATATATATATATATATATATATATATATATATCTATTATAATTAATTAATTTAAAACTAATATACTATTCTTTACCCTTAATAAACTATTAATTAATATTGTAATATTTTTCTAACACTTGAATTCTCTAATATTTATATATCAGAAAACTCTTTGACTATGAATATGAAACTAATTTATTTATTTATTTACATAATTCAAATTAATATATATTTATAAATATATGTCCCTTTAACTTATGTTTTATATTAAAATATAATTAACTTATATTTTATTTAAAATATAATTAACTATCCATAGAATACTCTATTTTTAATATTTATATATAATAACTTTCATATCTAACAATTGGAAATTGTTTTATTTTATGATTTACTTATTATAATATATTAACTCACTTATTCTAATATATATTTATAATTATAAAATAGTCCATTTACGTTTACTTTAATAAGAATATTAATAACCGAATTAACTTATTTAAATAGAAAAAATTTATACCCTTCATCATAGTCAAACTAGCCATTTCCCGGTCAAATCTAGCTGTTGTCATTTTAGTCGTTACCTAGTTTGGAAATTTGGTCATTGGATATTCTGCCCTATCTATTTAATATACATAGCAAGATCTATTCATTCAACTTGTCCTGACGATGAACCACACTGGTTGGTTCGAAACGCGTCGACAAAAATATCTCTATGTGATTTTCGCCGAAGAATCTTCTCAAGATTAGATTCCCCTATAGGTTATGTGAAGGGAAGCACCTTATTCACCTTTGTCCTCTTATTGATAAAGCTTCCAAAATTTTGGAAAACCTTACAGCTCCTCAACCCCAACTTCCTGTTGGTTATCAGAGGCTTTCTTCTAACCCTCTCCTAGTTGGTAAAGATATTCAATTGGATTCATCTCTTGCCCATCCGTCTCTTTTTTAGCATGACTCTCTTGTGTCTATTCTCGACCAACCATTGGTCGAAAAGAGTGTTGACTTGGCTCCGTCTTCAGTTGTTCACTCTATTCCCAAAGAGAGTGGTGATCATACTACTCATGTTCTTATTGTCTCCTTATATTCTCATGAATCAAAGAGTGACCCTCCCGTCCTAGTTGTTGAGGAGAGTCCTTCTCCTATTCTTGCAAATCATGGGGGAAATCACATGATACCCCCACCAAGTAGTTCTATCGTTTCTTTTGATTGGAGTAAATTGACTGATTTCCTCCTTCCATCTTATGTGTCTTTCTAGATCATAGTACAAGCCTATAATATGGTAGTACATGGCACTATATTAGATGAAGGCGTGTCTATTAGCATCACATCTTCTACTATGTGGAAAGCTTTGGGTTACCCACAGCTTGTGCCTGTCACCCAAAATCTGTTGGCTTTCAATGAAGGAACCAATCAACCCTTAGGGATCCTTCTGAAGTTCCCTATTACTTTGGGAGGAAATGCTATCTATATAGACATGATGGTAGTCCAAGGTCCCTTAGATTTCAATATTATCCTTGGACACGACTATGTTTATGTCATGGGAGCTCTTGCTTCTTCACTTTTCTGCATGGTTTATTTTCCGCACGAAGGGAGAATTGTGACTATTGATCAACTGTCATTGATTGGTCACCAGATGCATCCTTTGCAACCATTGTCCCCTATCACCTCTTATTTTCCAGTAGTACCTTCCCCAGCACAGGTCAATTATGTGGCTACTCATTCCATCTCCGAATCTGTTGATGATCACACAGATGGTATTGTACATTATGTACTGGGGGCATTGGAACCCGATCTGTCTTTGGTACCAAATGACATGTATTCCTCTCAGAGCATGGTTCTTCCCTCTAGTGAAGACCTCTTGGGAGCCATGTTCTCTTATGGGTCATGAACAAACGTCATGAGGATAGTTCCTCGTCTTGTGTTAGCCTTGTTAAAAAATGAAATAAGGAGTCATGAGGATGGTTCCTTGTCTTGTGACAACCTCGTTAAAAAATGAATCAAGGAATGCGATCATGGTTCCTTGTCTTGTGACAACCTCATTAAAAAATGAATCAAGGAGTGCGAACATAGTTCTTGTCTTGTGTCAAGCTCATTAAAAAATGAAACAAGGGTCTCGAGGATAGTTCTTTTACTGTGTCAACCTCATTAAAAAATGAACCACCTCCCTTTTCCAAATCGAGTCTTTGATTAAGATCTTGTAAAATCCTAGTCGAGTCTTTCCTAGATCTCGAAAGTGAACCTTCATTCCATTCACCTAGTTGAATGAAATGAAGCTTGGGGGGCATGTACCTCGAATGAGTCATTATGTCAGGGGCATGCAAACTTATCTCAAGCATATTTTTTCATTTCAAGCTTGCGTAAACATGAAAATAAATCCAAGCAGAGTTCTCCATGGTTCAAGCTTGTGTAAAAATGAACCCATTCCTGATTTACATCTCATGATTTCCATTTTAATCAGATGATTTCTGCTAGATGAGCCTTGGTTGTTTTATTACATCGCCACCATCTCTTTGGCCGATCATATTCTTTCACTTGGTTGTTTTTTCCTTTCCTGGGGAATCGCAACAATGAGTGGTTTTATAGCTAGCCTCTTGACCATTACATGTTTTGAGCAATTCCTCCATTGTCGGAACTAGTTGCTACTCTTTATACCATTTGTTCCTCCCAGACGAGTCACCTTTAAGCTCTTTTCTGACTCGTAAAAGATGAAAAGATTTCTAAGTATTTTTCCCTTTTTTAACTTGTTAAAGAGAATAAAAATGGGGGGTCTTATTTCAGCTCTTTTCCGACTCTTAAAACATGAAAACATTGCCGATCTCTTGTCATTTTGAACTCGTCAAATGTTGCGAAACATCGTTTACCCAGTATACGTTTACCCCTTTTGCGAGCTGGGATAAATTATTTACGAAAAATGTACTCCTTGGCTGACATGGTCAAGTGGTTCTCTCAAGTATTGTTTTCTACCTTTTGAGGCTCAAGAGACACAAATGTATGGAAAGGGGCCCTTTGGAGTTTTCTTTTCCATGTCTTTTTGAAACTCTCTAAACATGAAAAAGATACTGAGTTACACCTTTGTCGAACTCGATAAAACATTAAACGACATTGGTTTTGTCACCATGACGAACATGAGCTTCTCCTTCCTAGGGCTCATTAATCTTACTAGGATGGACTTATATTACAAGCATATGCTATCCCCGTCAAGCTTGTGTAAAAATAACTGGGGTACTCTCCGGAAATGGTGAGGGAAAATTGGAAGTATTTCATCACTTGTATTCACTTGAGGCAGCCTGTCGCTCTTGAACATTGACACTCATTTGTTGTTCGTGTCGGGTTTTGGGACATCCTCACTCTGTCACTTGCCTCCCTGGGTTCTAGGTTATCCATTTTAAACCTCTCATATGATCTCTGCCACGTCACCATGACCTTTGATCCTATGATGTGAAATGCTTCCAAACTCCATCTTCGTGTCATCCATATGTTGAAGAGAAGTCTTCCTACTTGTACATTGTTTGATCATCTTGGATTACTCTCATTCGTTGTGTTCCTATTTCATGTTGATGATGAAGGATTCATTATGAACTTCCTTCGGATTGCTTCCTGACGACTTCAACTCATTATCTGGGAAGTTGATCTAGAAACTCCTTTCCAGTACCTTAGAGCTTGCATGCCTCAATGGAAAGTTCTTTGAACTCGACGACATGTTCTCATCATTGGCCTTCGATTGAATGATTTCATGGGTGTTCGACTTCAGTTCCTTATTCACACCCCATGAATTTTGTTGTTGGTATCTTGGGAGCCATTGTCGTTATTGGCGGTTTCTCTCGTGCTTGTTAATGGTTCACATCATTGACCGGTAATCAAGAGACTTTCTAACATGTTCAACTTCAACAAATTTATTCACATGTTAGAATTTGTACTTTGATCGGGTCGTGTTGGAGCACAATACCTTTGGCTTAGATTACTAAAGTCCAATTTGCGAAGAGTAATGAGTTATTCATGATTATATACATGATTCTTTAGATGGATGGTTTTGCCCACACTGGGGATCCATTTCATATGATCCCTCCAGTCAGATGGTTGCGTCCATGTCGAGGATCCATTCACATGATCTTTTTCTTAATGAATAGCTACACCTATACCATGGATTCATGTATTGTTATATGCCTCTAATGTTTATCAGGCATGACTATCATATTTTAGATATGTACATGTATGTTTGCTTGGAAGGTTTTTGACAACGGACTCCATTCCCTGCATCTACTTGTAAAGCATTTCACCCCTCACTCTACTTTGGCCTTCATGCTTTAGGGGGCATTTGTTACACAATATTTTGTCACTGTCACTGTACTCCCCATTCCAAAATATTGGAGGACCTATATAGTGAACCCTACATGCTCCCCCATCATGAAGAAGCTCCCATTATGTCCCTCATTATGAACGTAACCTTTCCCTTTTGCATCATTTCCCAAGAATCTTCCTTTTACCCTAATTTACAAGACCGACGCTAATGACCAGTTCATCCCCCACACTGATATGTAGAGTTTAACACTAGGACTGGTGCCAATTAGCGCTACTGAGCCTCACGTTGATCCTCTTTTGGAATTTTTTTTAAATATGGAGTTGAAGCTTCCAGGTCTAGAAGCTTCGTAACAGAAGTCTGGTAAATGGTTAGGCTGGATGGAGCTGAGGAAGTCAGTTTGGGTTCCTTTTCCTTATTAGGATGGAACAAACACAAGAGATAAGGCCTCTCCCATGATAAGAGGAACCATATCCCTCCATAAAAGCTATATACGCCCCTCCTTTCCCAAGCTGAACTAGTTTTTGGAGGTAATTTCAGTATTAATATTTTTGGAGCTTGAATATCCAGCAAGATATTTTAGCTTGTAGCTCTCTAGTTTATGTTTGAGGGAAAATAGTGTGTTTGGTTTGGTTTGAGACTAAAGGGAAGAAGCCTTAAATCTTCCATTGATGGGGCTATCCATGAGATGCTAGCAGAAGTGTGGGAACTCGGATATGTTGAAGGAGACCAGCAACGTTAAGGCATTGGATGTAATCTCTTTCTGAACTTAGATGAATACAACTATTGATTGATTTCGTACATTAAAGTGTTATCTTACATTTGATGGATTAATGTTCCTTTACCTGTTAAGTAGGCTTAATGCAATTTGTATGCTATCATGTTTATTGTTGTTGTTTGTTTGCTTGTTTCTGGAATTCAAAGGAAGGAAACAAAAAGTAGTTGGAGTAAGGAAGCGGTATCATCACTAAGCGAAATAGAATTCTAAGAGGTAGGCCCTATTATTTGATTCTAGCTTAAGGAGGTTTTCCATAGATGTTTATTTGTGGCTAGACCCGCTCCCTTGGGCTAGAGGAATTTTTCGTGTCTGTACTAAGAATTTACCTGCACCACACACCCCCCTGTTGTAATTAAAATAATTAGTCATTTGATGGTTACTATTACTAGTGACTTTACTAGGATGGGACAAACTGATTATATTTGTGAAAGGATGTTTAAATTAATAAATAAAGTTGTTGATTTTATTTATGGAAATCATGATGGCTGACACCAGAGTAGATGAGACTTGCCAGAATGTCAGAAGAACCAGATTCACTTTAATTTTCCTAAATTTAAAAATATATGGATATATATGATATCTCGGTGGGAGATAAAGACCGAGGATAAAAGTGTTGCAAGGAGAAAAACAGGCTTTTGCTTTTAGGAAAAAGAATTGAAAAGCCTAGGCTAAGGGGAAATAGATCCCTAGAAGGTAGGACGCTGCCAAGGAAAAATATGTGAGCAGGATAATGTTAAATAAACATTATCAAGGCTCAGTAGAGGTTACTGAGGCCTGGAAAGTTATCATAGCTCGGGGGGAATCAGAGGTGATTCAAGGTTGGGTGGTTTGGTGCTGCAAGCCATAGATTTCCAGTGTGGGAGTACTGGTCAGAGGATCCTGTACCCACTGAAAATCTTAATAGTATTCATAATGATGTAGTTATGGTAGCAGTAAATGCATGAATTATGTTATGGTGGATTGCGTTTACATACTGGGTATCAAATGCATAGGCTGAAAATTGTATGTTGAGAATATACTGTAGAATTTCACCTGAAGCTATTATGAAATTTCTTGATATATGGATAACAATATGTAGTAAGTAGTTTATTTAATTAATTGGGACTTGTGTTTTGAGTTAATCTATAATTTTATGTATGCATGATGAAAGTAATTAGTGGGAAAGGAATTGACAAGTAAATATTGTATAAATTTCATACATGCCTGATACATGTAGTGGTACTAAAACAAATGACCAAGCGAATATTCTTAATATTATGAATGTTTGATTCAAGTCCTTATATTACAGTGAAAACACGAGTAAATGCATGGCAATACTAGTTGAATGAAATAATTAGATCTATCTATAGAAAGAAAACATGTGTTTCATTAGAATTATTCAAGGGATGCATACGACAGTATAAACAACAGTAAATATAAAACATACGAGTGGCTACATACATCCTTTGGAAACAATTATAAACATAAGTTGCATGCACATTTGAGTACTACTGGAAATTTCATATTTTATGCTATAAATGCATGACGTAGAGAAGAATTGGGTGAAGCCTAGCATACACTGGGTAAGAAACTATGCATGTAGATGGTGAAATCATTTTGAAATATTACAGGAAGTTACAATAGAGGTTAGGAGGAAAGAACAAGAAGGAAGATATAGGGTTCAGATAGTGAATACTTAAATAAAATACACAATAAAACAAAAATTAGTTAGTTGCTATGATAGATTTCATGACCAGACTAAACGTGTGCTACTGAATCTAGACACCCTAGCCAAGTTATCAGAAATTGACTGATATTATGATCTAGCTCCTTCTCGGAGGCCTAATCACAAGAAATTGAGTTACACATTATCTTTTCTGGAGAATGTAATTCATTGGAACTTCAAAGAAAACTGACATGTTGACCATTACGAAATGTGTAGAAAGTTAAACCATTCTTGAACAGTTGCAGGCACTTTTCATTAAAACAATAGAGAAAAAGTAAAAGAAAATTAAAAGTAAGAAGAAAATAAATTAACAGTTCATAGTTATGTATACAAAGTCTTACATTCCAGTCAGAATTCAACCATTGAACCTAAGGCCCAATGCATCCATGTAAGAGGGTGGAAGGGAATGAAAAAAATTACATAGAGATTCCAGAGAATTAAGACAACCACCAGACCATGAATGTAAATCAATAACTTAGTTCACTCATGAAGAGTAGCAAACATATATAGAAAATCCCCCAGCATGCCTCAGGCTTGTTGACAAATAAGGGATCGACGGACTAAATTGAGACACGAACAAGCAACTGAAAAGCACAAGGGCTATTGCAGACATTTCTTAAGAAACAATACAGACACAAGGTAAACATTCACCCATATTCCAATGGAATAGAGACGATAAGAATAATATTCGCAAGAAGAAAATCCCAAGGAATGGGGAAGTTCGAAGCTAAGAGATCACCAACCTGGGAATAAGAAATTAAATGTTAAAATAAGAGCACCTAGTTTCTGTCGAGAGCATTTGAATAAAAGTTTTCCATTGTTCTTACCTGTAACAGCAACAAAAAACCCTGTTACTTGAAGAAGAACCCTTAAGAATTGAATGAATAGGTGAATATGCAAGGGGAACGAAAGCTAAGACAACGATTTTACTTGAGATGGCATAAGAAACCAAGGTATCATCAACCCTCTTGAAGACAGGACAAAAATGTTAACCGAGTTAGATATCAGGGGAACTAAAACCAGAACTTAGAAACATGTAAAAGAAACCACAAAGTAAATTTACCTGGGTGTTGAGAGGAAGCCTCTAGGCTTGAAGAAAGTGATGGTCCCTGCAATGCTTTGGGTTTTCCCCTGCACTAGCAAACAAGAAATTGTCAAACTGTGTAATAAATCGAAAGTCCATTCATGAAATCTAGAAAGTAGGAATGGGTATGGTGGAGACATTGACAGAGACTTTAAGCTAAGAAAAAGTACTTGATTCCGAAGTGGATGATGACAAAGCCTGATACCAGACTTTGCAATAGTCCCTTTTCATTCAAAAACTCCTTCTAAAGATAGAGGAGTAATGGAGTCTACTAACACCGAAGAGGAAATCATGTTATGCTCTGGTAGTAGAGTTGAGAAAAACCCTTGTGGGAATAGCAAGAAAAACGACATCAAGAAGTTAGGCATCAAGTAGAAGGATCAAAGGGAAAGTAGAAGCCACCACTTTATCAAATACCTCAAGGGAAACAAATAATGGAGTGAAACTACGAAAGTAGGTAGCCAAATATTATAGGGTTAGGCCTAAAAGACCAGAGTCGTAGATCTGTACCAAGTGGATCTCAACCATCGATATGACATTGAAACTATAAATCTTAATAATTTTTCCCATGTACTAGGTTCACATGGGCATAAGTGTACAATGTTGACGGGCATTTAGTTGACAAGAGGTTAGGTACGATGGACAGTCAGCTAGACGCGAGCCAGGTGATGGGAAGGAGAGCTTGTAGAGTGCAAACTCACAGAAAGGAGAATAAATGTGTCTACCTTCATAGTGGATGCCCACTTGTAAATGCGTAACCTAGCTTGAGTAGAGCATTAATGGCTCAGGCTAGGGCCGAAATGTTGAATGTAAAGGGTGGGTAATTAGGACAAAATAACAAAAGGTATAAATATTAACAATAGAATAGGCTCAAAAATTGTTAGAATGTGTAGGTGTAGGTAGACTTCTAATTAAAATGAAAGAGAAATAATCAAAGGGCTCCATTTAAGTTGTTATATATTAATCGTATTTTTCACCAGCCACTTGCAATAATTTTCACCATGCATACATGTGATACAATATAACACTGGGGACAAAGAAATAAAATTTTTTTGGGGTATGTGTTAGAGGTTCGTTACATCATTGAATATAATTGGGGGAAATTGGGATAGGGAATTTGATGGAGTTGGGAGTTTGTGACAAAATTCTATTGAATAATATCCCTTTAGACAAGGGCCCTACTAGACATCGTAAGGGTCAATTTTTGAGTAGTGTTGGGTCAATCACAAGCATAGTGGACTAGGTGGAAAGGGTCTCTTCTTCTTGAGAACAAACTTTAGTGGCAAGCCTAGTTTATCGATACTAGTTTCATCATGCTAAGGGAGAGAGGCCAAGAGAGGAGATGGTCTATATACTATGAGGAGAGAACTTGAAAAGGAAATTAGAGGGTATAGAATAAATTGGTTGGATTTGTAGCAAGGTATAGGGAATATGTCCCTATGAAAATGTAAGAAGAATTGACTAAGTATGAATGGGTAGCTTCCACTCAAAGAATTTTCCTTTCCAACTTTGAGTGTGTGGCAGAGTGGACATTGTGGATCTCAAATAAAAGGAACACATGTGACAAAGCCAATTAGCATTTGCAGGAAGTATATCTATATTGGAAGTTAAAATTCCTCTTGAGGCATATGTTGATGGACAACCAAGAGTCTAGAACGGACCTCATTCAAACCTTGGATCATATGCATGGCCACATGAAACACATATTGGAACAGATAAATCATATGATGAAAAGGATTGAACAAAATCTCATGATCCCTTCAATGGCTACTAGATCCTCAGCTGACCGAGTGGACCCTATTTGACTTGTAGGCTTAATGTCTAAACAACTCCCCTAACTGGGTGATGGAACAAGTTAATGGTTTTATTCTTGTAGTGGTTTATGTATATGGGTGGATAGGCCAAGTTTATAACATAGGTTTCTTTTATGTTAGTCATTTTAGTTTTCAGTTGTCTATTATATCCCTTAAAATTGTATATTTTTAGTTGTGGTTAGGTCTCCCATGTGAGAGATTGGTATGATTCTTGATAACTGTTGATGTAATCTCTTATTTTTTAGTTAATAGAATTTTCCTTACAAAAACAATAACTTCAACGTAAAATCCTTTGAGGAAACATGATTTATATGTATGAAGGTGTAGTTCCAACATTGTGAAATTATTTGAATGGTAAGAGGAAGCAACAACTTTTACAAAGACGAAAAATGATTTATTGAATCTTAAGCAGGTAAGATATTACTATAGATTCTTTAAAATTTTATTTTTACGGGCACAAAACATTAAGAGAAATTATGTAAGATCATCATAATTCTGTTGAGTTAAATGATTAAGATTAAGGAAAATTTTGAGGGTGGAAATTTATCTTAAATTTTAAATGCTTGCTGAATCTTAACACAATAGTTGCAAAATACAAAATGTTTGACAATATTTTTGTAAAATTTTAACCCATTTCTAAATATTAGCTTTTAAATTTCTCCTTGAATAAAAATAATTAATAATATAAAAAATATTTAACAAGAATTTATTTACAGTCGTGAACGTTAAGAAATTTGTAGTAATTATAAATGAAATTTTAATATTTTTAACCAAATTTAAAGTTAAAAGATAAAGTTTTGATGTTTTTAAACAATTTTAATGTAAACAATTTAGCATTTATATCCAAACAAAATCTCGTTTACATCATCATCCCAGAAAAAATTATTTGTACTGAATCTTTCCATGTTTAGACAAACATTTATGACAAGTCTATCTAGTAGTCATGGTTTTTCCATTGAATATTGACAATTATAACAACTCTTGAAAGTTTGCATTTGATAAGATAGTCACTTTTCACCTTTCAGTTTTTGTATTAGAAAAGGAATGGTTTATAGATTTTTTCCATTAAATATTCTCTTTATGAGAGTAGTCAAAGCATTTCTAGGACCTTTCAGTTTATAGCATCAAATAAATAGTATTAGAAAAGGATGCTTTTATAGTGAAGCCACATCATGTAAGAAAAGCTTCATAAAAGTAGACACCATATTCCCCACAAACTATGACCAATTGGACTAATAAACAAACATACAAACAAACCAAGGATCATCTCTTTCCATCGGGTGGAGACTCATGCCATCCAACTCTATGATAAACTCCCCATATGAATCCTAACACCATGACTTATAATACTTTTTCTGGTATTCATAAACATCCACACTATCCCAATTATTCATACATTTTATAGTCTAAGCCCACACACAAAATTTATTTGTACATACAATAATGTTAAATTATCATATGAAATCAAGCCAGGGACATTATAGCTTTGACACAAATTAGCTCTTCATAAAACTAATGGAACAAAGTAATCCCTAGTCGTAAGCCTTGGGTAATGAAAATTATGATAATGTGTAAGAATCAGACCATTTCTAACTCTGCAAGAGGGGAAAATCCAAATCACAGGATCTAAACTTTCTGGACAAGAACAACTGAAATTTCTAATGCGAAACCACATAAACAACTCTTTGATATAAAGATAAATATAGCTTGTTCACAAGGACCTTCAGGGAGATAACCATTGTGGAAAATCCAACCTGTGCATTTCTAGCAGGATATGCATACTTTGATATAGATGTTATTATGGCAGTGGGAGAATGAGATAAAAATGCAAGAACAATAGTCGTGCATACAAAAATGGCACTTCCCATATGTGGCTCAAGCTGCATTCCTTTGAAAACTAGGGACATTGTGTTATAGGTGAAATGGATGTGGTTCATGTGATAGAATGATTTTTAGACCAATTTCATTAAACCCCATCTCCTGATTAATCAATCAATGAATAACATAAAAATATTTCATCCATTGATGGATTCAGTATGGGAATTACATCATTGATATCTTTGGTGGAAAATATGACAAGAACAACAAATTGTGATTTCCTTGATTGTAACATGAGGGATCTTTTCTCTATTGTAGTAGACCGTCACCAAAACATTAACCATTACTAGCACAACAATTTCCTTGAATTTCATTAATGTTTCCATCTCTTCTTCTCCTTCAAACCTCCTTGTGGTTATTACTGTAGAGATAAAAATATATAGTATAGTGTTCCCTATGTTGTTAGAGAATGAAAAACATGGAGTAGAAGACTCAAATCTCATTACTCAAGTATAGTTCAATATATTACATAGGAGACATCACTAATAAATGACTGACCTGGAACTCAAATGAACTGGACTAAACTCTAACTAATTGTGACACTTGGATGGACGGTATGACACCTAGAAGGTGGTTGGAATTAGTTTCTCCAACACTCCCCCTTCACTACAACCACAACTTAAGCTAATATGCATGTTGGTTTAAGTATCAACTAGGCTTACAATTTAAAAAAAAATATTAACATAGTTGGATTTCCTTTTTTTCTTCCAAATCGTATAGCCTCTAAATTGCTTCAACTTTTTCCTTTCACTTTAGGTTTCAAACTTTAGTTTTTCATTTGTTGGTGCAGCTCTTCCATTTTTCCATGTTGTCCACGCATATCATTTACCTCTTCAAAAATCTACTTGTATGTGGATTATTGCCACATGTAGTCTTTTGTAGTGTGATATTCATCATTAGCTTTTTGAACATAAATTTTATACAACATAAGATGAGAATAGAATTTTAACTCTCTAAGGCTCTAATACATGAAAACTTGATTAAAATTTTCATCATCCAAGTTGTCTTCAACATTCATTTCCACAACTTCAATGTAGACTTTATCAAAAAATGGTGTTGAAAGCCATTCTTCAAGGAATTTTAACTCTTCATCATAATCATCTTATTTACCTGCACATTGGAAATCAATGGTAATTTTTAAAAAAATTACAGAACCAAATTGGTTATGTTCCTTTTTCTATGAAATGAGAGATTTATCTTATTGTGTTTCTTTCTCTTCATCTATTGCTTCCACTTCCTTATTACCTCTACTGCTTAAAAAAGGTTTTCTTCCATTTGATTTTTAGGCCCAAGTGGGCTTCTCTCACTAGATAATAGTTTATCAATAACATGTTTTTGTTTCATCATCTACAACCATTCATTTATGTCTATCTAGTCTTCATCAAATTTAACATCAACAATTAAAATTGTTGGATTCAGCATACGAATTGTTGCTTCAAGGGAAATTTCATTATCATCAACAAGTTCTATTTTTGGATTCACTTGATTGTCATCCAATTTTGGCTATGCACAATGGGATTCTAAGGAATATTTGTACCCTTTCTCTAATTTTGGTAATAGACCAACATCATTGTCATCCACTTCCAAGTGGGGTTCACCAAACTCTTCATGTCTCTATAGATTGGTTGTTATAGATCCAACTTCATCTTCAACTTGAATACTCCCCCTTACACCAAAATTTCTCTCGATGGTATCCTAAGCCTCCTTGACTGTATTTTCATCTGTAGTTAGGGGAAGAATGCTATCATCTATGCATTCCTTTATGCATTTCAATGTGAAGGCATTCTTTTTCCTTTTCATTTCCAAATATTTCAAAAAAATTCATACTTCTCTTGTTGTTTCCTCGAATCTCTTAGCCTCTTGGATTTTCCCATTTTTTGTGGCTCAACAAGAAAATAAACTTGTATACATAGTGATTGGGTGTAATTAAAATTCCTCTAAAACAACTTCTCTGCTTCTACAAAAAAAGCAGGTCTACAAATTCTCTAGAAGGGAAATGTGTTTCACCAAATCTTTTACAAACTCTTTTTTTTTAATATTATAATGTTCACAATTGATCTGAATAATTCCCTCTTTTAAATATATCACTATCCTTTTGTTTTTATAGGTCCATTGCTTATATTTGAAGGTTCTTTTCTTCCAAATCTTGTAGCCATTAATTGCTTTAGCTTCGCCTTTTCAATGTATTTTTCAAACTGTAGTTTTTTTATTTTCTCATGTAGCTCTTCCATTATTCCATGCTTTCCATCCATATCATACCTTTTCAAATAGATTTTTGACTCAGATGAGCAAGCATCTTAGTTTACATTTGTATGGTTGTAATTAATGGGGTTGTTGGAGAAAGTAATTCCAACCACCTACTAGGTGTCATAACTATCCATCCAAGTGTCATAGTCAGTTAGAGTTTAGTCTAGTTCAATTGAGTTCCAGTTCAATCATTTATTGGTGATGTCCCTTATGTAATATATTTAACTATTATTGGGTAATTATATTTGATAATTTTTCTCCATGTTTTTCACTCTAACATACGTGTGATTCTACACAAATAAAAGTGATATGTCAGCATGAGAACAAGACCCCTCCATGTCAAGTGAAGGACAACAACCATGTTTTATTCAATGCATTGATTTTAGTAATATGAGAAAAATTAATTGACACATTCAATACACAGTGTGGACATGACCACTTAGTTTTGTTTCGACTAGATAAGACCCACTTAGTTTTGTTCAAACTCGATAGGACCAACGGATTTTTTAGAGGTAAATTTTGCACTTTCCGCTTAAACGATCCCCATTGAGGGCATTATGTGTAACATTGATTCTCTTAATAATAAATAGCACATGGTTGTTTTAAAATTTAAGAAAGGTGGAGCTCTTGTTGTATTCAACAAACAAAATTACATTATGAAGATGATAGAAAACCTAAAATATAATTGTAGCTACAGGAAAACTTAATAAAAGACCCCTTAATAACATTTCAAGAAAAGTCTCTAATCTCTTTTTGAATTTCATTCTATTAGTAAGACATTTATTGAAATAAATTCTATCATTCATAGGATCTATGGCATCCCCAAGATCCATAAAGATGGGTCTCCCTTCATACCCATTGTTAATACCATTGGAAGACCCACTTATCTTCTCGCCATGTACTTGGCTCAGATGCTCAAGTTGCTAGTTGGTAATTCTAATTTGTTTTTCAATGACTCCTCCTCATTTGTTAAATAAATCAAACATTTTCAAATTGAACCAAATGACATTTTTTTCATTTTTTATATTGTTGCTCTTTTTATTAGGATCCCCATCAATTAAGCTATAGATATTTTTAACAAGATCATTGATCCCAATACTACCAAATTAGTAAGTGTTTTCCTTAAATCAAATTTTTTTAGCTTTTAGGATGAAATGTATGAACAAACATGTTGTGTTTCCATGGGTTCCCCTCTTTTCCCTATCGTAGCTAATATTTTTATGGAATAGTTTGAAACTAAGGCCCTAACTTCTTCCCCTTTCCGCCAAAAAATTTGGAAATCAAATTTCATCAAATTTGCTATGGAAGTTGAAGTTTATGGTTTCATTCTCTTCCTTGATGTCCTCATTACTAAGAAACAACATGACTCAATTTCCCATCAGGTCTTTCTTAATAAAACCCACATTGAAAAATATATCCATGCAAATTCTCATCATCTTCCTACCCAAACAATTGATGTCTTAAATACCCTAGCCACCAGGGCCTTAAGGATTTATGATAATAATCACCTTGATGTCAAGAAAGCTGATCTCTTGAATGTGTACAAGGAGAATGGGTACAAAAAAATGTCAAGGTTTTAGAGCCTTCAAAAAAGCTTTTATAGGGCCCAAAGCAAAGGAAAACCACAACAATTATTTAGCTACGGTCCAACTTCCTTATATTCAAGGTATTCTTGACAAGTTGGCTCACAGTTTAATGAAGAATAATATGAGCACAACCACCAAATTGCTCTGCATCTTTCGATACTCTCTTAGGTTAGTCAAATACACTATTGATCACTCTAACTCAAAAAGTGTCTACTTGATCCCCTGTTCATGTGGGAAACCTTATGTGGGGGAACCACACTATTCTATTAAGCTTAGAATCCAAGACCACTCTATTGATATCAAACACAATCTTTCTCTAGAATATTTTAGGGGTGAAATTTCACCCATCGACGAAATTAAGGGGTTATTTATTTTGGTTGGGTGATTTTTTTACAAATATGGGTTTGAATATGCATCACCCATTATTTATCTTTAAAAAAAATTAGTTGTAAACCATTAGCCCATGGGAATTTGATGGGGAGAGTTTAAAATATTATTTTTCATTGCAATATTCAAACTACATTCTCCCATTTGCCCTATTTTTATGGTAATGGCAAGTATCAAGATATATTTCACCCTATTTTTATTGTAATTCTAATTATTTGAATGTTTTCGTCTTCATGGAATTTATTTTCACTCTATTATATTTTTCTATTATGCTAAAATTCTTGGAAATTTTTTTTTTCTCTTTGTTAAAATTGAAACTACATTTGCCCTATTTTTATGGTAATGGCAAGTATCAAGATATATTTCACCATATTTTTATGGGAATACCAATTATTTAGATTTGTTTCTCCTTGTGGAATTTATTTTCACTCTGTTATATTTTTCCATTAACCCAAAATTGTTGGAATTTGTTTTGATTTTTCCAGTATAATGTATCCCACACTTTATGGAATATGAAATCATGGATTTATAGGAATTGGGGGTTTATATGAAAGTCATTCCATCACTATTTAAAAAACCATTTTAATGGAGGGATCAATTTTTCAATTCTTCCATGTTGATTTTTCATTTACAGAACACAATTATTCGACTATCTGTGTTTTAATTTGGTGACCATTCACCCACATCCATGTTCTTTAAATGTTCAAATCATGAAGAAGCTATCCTACATAAAAATATGAATATGATTATCAAAATTTTACTTTTTGTTTTATTTTTTTACCTAGATAGACTATTATAATTTTTTCTTATTGTAATAGTAGAGACTATCAATAAACTCTATATAAATACTAAAGGATGCACCATCGTTTTATACTTTTATATGTCTAGATTGAAAAGTTTTTTCATCTACTAAATCATTTCACACTCTATATACAATAGAGAGTAGATTTTATAAACCTAAATAATTTGGTTGTAAGCTAGAATTAATTATAGATGTCACTTCATTCACCATCGAAGTCATCAAAATTGTTTAGGAATCAATAAAATAATATTCCAACAAAGATTGTTGTGGGAGTTTAGAAATTCCTTTAACATAGACACTCCAAGACATTCAATGGGTTTGATCCACCAAGTATCATGAAAGGGTGAGTGTTCTCATAACTATATGAATCTCTCATTTCTAATTCAATTAGCTATAAATGATGACAGTGAGGGTGGTGGAGCTATATTCCAATGTAGATATAAAACTACTAACTTGTAATGTATCTATTTTGCTTACCATATCATTTTTCAAAATATTACAAAATAGTTTTTTTTCCTAAGTAATACTATTCTATTGATATGAAACAAAATAAAACTACAATGAGGTGCTAGCCTCTGCAGTGCTGAACAGAATTTGTCAAAAAATATCACAACCTAAATGCGACTGCCCCATCATTGGGGAAACCAATCGTGAAACCAGATAAAAAACCCACGCAAGGGTCACAAGCTTTGACATCAAAAACCCGCACAGGGGGTCTAGATTAAAAACTAGCAAATCAAACTAGAAGGAAAGTTTTCAAAAACAAAACATAGCAAAAATCAGACAACAGCATATGAAGTCTCTAGCTGGCGGAAGGGTGACACCGGGCAGCCCAGTTTTCAATCAGGATGGACCCCCTGGAGGTCGTCTATAGTAGGCTCTTCCACAATTCGGCACGCATACTTGTACCACTCCTCCTCCTCTGCTGATGTGCCACGCAACATTCCATGAACTGGTTGAGTGCTAGTAGAGGTGCCCTCTGTTGCATGCTTGCCTGACGTGTCGCCTTGGGTGACACCGGTTGCCTTCGTGTCTCTTGCTCTACCTTCAGTGGATGGCTGGCTGCCAACCAGCTCCTCTCCATGCACGGTGGTAGTTTTCTCAACCATCTGTTGCTTTCCTGGGTCTCGGGCATTCCTGTTCCACTGAGAAACCCTCTGTTGCTCTCCTCTATTCCTTGGCTGAGCTTCCTGTGGGTCAATTTCCTCAGTGAATGTGATGGTAACAATGGTGGTGATGACGGGCCGGTGTAGAGTGCTATGGAAGTAGAATTGAGTCGTATGAGGAGCAAGGTGAAGGGGAAAGGGGAAAATTGGCAATATGGATAGCTGCATTCATTCTGTGGCCACCCTGGAGCTGAACCCGCCCTCTGCCACTGCGCGTGTTTGGATATCTATCAGAGAAGGTGCCCTAGGGATGAGTAATGTCTGAAGTAGAGGAGGGAGAAGCAGATTCATAGTTGGGCATAGTGGGAGGATGAATGCTTCTGCCATGACTTCCCCCTCTTCTGCTGCACATGTGGTGTCAGATGCGCACCATGACTGAACTAGTCTTAGAGCTAACACTTGGGGAATCAGAGGAATTACTGGGACTAAAATGGTTGTTCAGAGGGAAAACAAAGGGGTTTTGAGCTTGAATCAGCTTATAGTGTGTCGTTTGGGAGAAATGATAGCCATTTCCCACATCCACGCAGTTGAGCAACCAACATCGTTTGCCAGTGACGGTGCGAGAGCATGGCTCCACAACCTGAGGAGGGCAAGTGCTGTTTATCAGAGGAGGGAAGACTGAGTTATGGTCTATGGAGGCCATTTCCTTATTCTTATTATAGAATTCTCGACTTGAGCACCATATTAATGGTGCCTGCAAGTCGCCATGAATTCACCTTACTCTGGCCTGGGAGGGGATGCAGGCGGCCATGTGGCCAAGCCTCCTGCCATCCTTCCATCTAATCAGCATTAATGACATTATGATCACCCACATCCAGGTGTGCTTCTTCACTCTGTACCAATTCATTGTAATCCTTTATCTGGGATTCAGTGGAAATAGTGTTAAGCGAGCCAGTATGTAGAGTCTAGCCACTGTCAACTCCTATATTAGCTAAGAAATCAACCACTTTGTTGCCATCTCTGCAGATGTGTTTGAAGGTGACTGCTCTATTGGTGGAGAGCCATTGTTCTATGAGCTCTAATCTTTCCGCCAATCTCCAGCTGCTGACCACTTTGTATGACAAGGTCCCCTACAGTATCTGATTAACCATGTTAATGAGAATCTGAGTGTCGCCTTCAATTAATAGTGGGAAGAAACTGTGAAGTTGAGCTAGAAGAAGCCCCTACCATAGCCCTTCTAATTCGGTCAAGTTGTTTGTATCCCAGCCAATTAAGCCTAGGAATGTTAGAAGAGATTTGCCTTTATGATCCTTGAATGCTCCGCCACATCTTTCTTTGCCCGGATTTCCTTTAGATTCTCCATCGAAATTGAGTTGTATCATATTATGGGGCGGAGGGATCCATTTGTTTGGTATTTTGTAGTGTGAATAGAATTTACTATGATTTGCCTGTACGTGGTTCAACTGAAAATTCCAGTTTGCCCATATATTCTTTTCCTGTGGAATGGAAGGAAAGTCTTCTTCATACCAAGTTTGGAGCATTAATGTTTCCTGAAGGTTTTGGCAAACATTGTTCCATAGGACTTCTAAAGGTATGGATTTATCTTTGAAGATGCGACAATTTCTTTCTTTCCATATTGTCCACAAGAGAAGACCTGGGATGATTTTCTGTAAAGATTTTAACAATTTACTCTTATATGGATTGATTTCCCAACTACGTATGGTGTTGGTGATATCCTCTTTCATTCTTCCTTGTTTTTGGCATCTGAAGCTTGCTTTTTCCCAGAGTCTATTTGCCAATGAGCAGGAGTTCATGAGATGCAGGGTAGTTTCTTCCTATTGTTTATAGTTGGGGCAAATGGAGGGCCCGTGAAAGCTTCTTTTCCATAGATTGTCCCAAGTGAGGATTTTGTTTTGACATAACAACCACAGGAAAGTGGAGACTTTTGGCCAAATGTTGGGGGCCCAAACTTTGTTCCAAAGAGGACCCTTGACTCTTCCTTATTATTAGGTTGTATGCCTCTTGGGTGGTGAAAGTTCCTCGTGCCTTGTAACCCCATCTTATTATATCCTTCTTATCAGAAAAATGAATTTTCCTATTAAGAAGCTCTGCCTCCAAATTTTTTTGAATGGAGTTTGTGCCTTGCCTAATGATGTGGCCTGAGTTTATCCATTTTCTGTATCCTTATGTGAGAGTGGGCAACCAGTGCTGGCTAACCTTGTCCATCTGATGCTCTTCCCATTCTGATGTTTGGTGGGGTTAGATCAGGTCCCTCAGCTTGGGTCTTTGCTGCCAAGAGTCATCCCAAAACCTTGCATTATTGCCATCCCTTATTTCCTAGAAGATGTGTTGTTGGATAATATCTTTGTGTTTATTAGCTGCATTACAGATTAAAGATCCTTTGCCTACTTCTGTGAGTCAGATTATATCATCTATTGGTTAGTTTTTTTCATATTTCGCTATCCAGAGGATGGCCCAAGGAGTATGCGGCATCGAGATCTATTTCCACGAAAGATGTGCCCCTATGACAACATTACTGTGCTGAGGATCATGAAGCTCAGTGCCTCCTGAGATTTTTGGAAGGCAGACCGTAGCCCATTTCACTAGTGCCCATTTTCTATTTTGTACCAAATTTCCCCACATAAAATTCCTTTGAAGATTTTTTATTTTCTTGAGAACCCATTTTTCGCACTGCCAATACTGAAAAGAGATAAAGAGGCATGGATTGCAAGACAACTTTGATTAATACTAGATGGCTAGCCATATTGAGGGCTCTATAAGTCCATGAGGAGAGGCGAGCTTCCAATTTTTCCAAGAGCAGTTGCTAGGAAGAGTGCTTTAAAGCAGAATCAGTCATAGGTGCACCCAGATATTTAGAGGGGAGAGTGGCTATCATGAATCCAAGGATACGGGCTATGGAAGACTGAGTGATAGCAGGGGTATGGAAGAAAAAGATTTGGGACTTAGCCTTATTGATGCTTGTGCTAGAGGCATCCAAGAACTCATTCAGAATGGATTTTAATTTGAGGGCTTCCTGAACCGAGGGATGGCCAAACAACATGTTATAATCCACAAATTCTTGGTGGGTAAAAGCAGGGGTGTTGGAAAGGAGAGGCCTTTGAGCTGCTTGGATTGAAGAGCTTATTTAGTACTTCTTCCAAGCCCTTTTTCCATTAGAACGAACAAAAAGGGGGAAAGTGGATCTCCTTGTCTGATTCCTCGAGAAGGGCGGAAGGGGGTGGAAGGGATTCCATTGACTAGAATGGAGAAGAAGGTAGAAGATATAAGACTCATAACACATCCAACCCAGGGAGGGGGGAAGCCAAAGGCAATCAACATCTTTTGAATGTAAGTCCAGCTTCAATTATCGAAAGCTTTATAGAGCTCAATTTTTAGAAGCATACCTTCTTTTCTGAGCTGCTTCAGGGAGTGTATAATCTCGTGGGTGAGAATGATGCCATATGTGATTTGCCGACCTTGCACATATCCTGATTGCTCTAGCGAGATAGGTAATAGTAGCAGCGACTTCAATCGAGAGGAACTTTGGAAATGATTTTGTAAGTGACATTACAGAGTGCAATAGGCCTGAATTTGTCAGGAGTCAGAGAGTGTGCTTCCTTGGGGATGAGTAAAAAAGGTCACGTTCAGGGAGGGAAGCATCCATAAATTAGTCCTGGATTCCTCAACAACCTGCTAGACCTCCTCTTTAATTAAATCCTAGAATTTGTGGAAGAAATTTGATGTAAAACCATCAGGGCCAGACGCCTTTCCTTCTTTGAGTTGTCGCATTGCATTCTCCACTTCTTGTAAAGATATTGGCCGAAGGAGGAGCTGATTGTGTTCTTCTATTATTATTTTTGGGATGTTCTTGATGATCTTCTCTATGGTTGGTTGTCTATCAACTTGTGGTTCTTGGTGCACTTGCTTGAAATAAATAAGAAGCTCTTGTTCTACATCCTCATGTTTTTCCAATCGTTCTCCTTGCCGATTCTGAATGTGAGTGATGTTGTTATGAATTCTTCTCTGTATAGTAGTGCGATGAAAAAAATTTGTATTTCTTTCTCCCCGCTTAAGCCATCTAACTCTTAATTTTTGTTTCCAAAGTATTTATTCTTGCTTTTCTCTTTCTACTATTTGTGTCTGAAGGAGTTTTTCCTGCTCTGAGAGTGCTTCGAATATCCCTTCAGTAATGATCATCTGTTGTATTCTTTTCATTTCTTGATCTAGAGCATTATGAGCTTGGAAGATATTCCCAAAGGTCAGTTGATTCCACTACTTGATATTTTTTTAATACTTTTGAGTTTTTGTTGGAATTGATACATTTTTGAGCCGTCCAAGGTTTTGAAGCTTTTCCAAATTACATTTATCAAATTGTTGAATTTTGGATGTGTAAACCAGAATGCTTCAAAGCGGAGGGGCCACAGAGTGGTGCTCCCCAATCTTTGCCATTGGAGCGAGATTGGCCAGTGATATGATCCTGTGAGAGGTAAGATCGAGGCTGAGAAGTCTCCTCCAAGATGGATGGCATTGTCTGAAAGCAAAAATCTATCCAATCGAGAGGCAATTTGATGTGTGCCTGCTCGTTTGTTATTCCAAGTATAGATTCCATTATTGAATGGCATATCTATGAGCCAATTGTTTTGGATGAAATTTTTTAAATGAATACTTTCATTATCCAGTTTATTCCTACCTCCACTTTTTTCTTCCAGCTTAGTAATCATATTGAAGTCTCCTCCTATGATCCAAAGTGGATGTGTTCTGTTGGACTTGATCAAAGATAAAGTATTCAAAATGCCTATCTTATGCAGTGCTTCCTGGGGGAAGTAGAAATTGGTTAGGTGACCAAGCACAGTTGTCCCTATAATATGAAAGGTGGCTTGAATGAAGTGCTTACTCAAATGGATATTAGTAAGCATGACAACTCATTCGTCCCAGACTATTGCTAGACCTCCTGATGCTCCTAAGGCATCCACGGCTACTGCTTGACTGCCTAGCCATGCTTTTACAAGGGTTTGACCAAGTGTTGTAGAGTTACATTTAGTTTCTTGCATGAAGAAGACTTGGGGTTTCTCCTGCTGAATCATGTTTTTTATCATTCTGTATTTCCCAGGGCTATTTAGCCCTCTTATATTCCATGAAGTGAGCTTCATGATTCATTGTTGGGTAGGGGACTGTAATACTTTGTAAGCTTGGAATATCTTCCTGATTCCACCATCATTTCCCCAATGCGGATGGTTCTTTGGAGATCTATTTTCCTCCCTCTTTTTTTATTATCTTTAGGAATTTTTTTTCCATCCCATTGACTTCCGGGCTGAATTCCTAGGGTTCTTTGCTATTGTGCTCTGGAAAGGATGACTTCCAAATTTTCTAGCTGTCTTTCTGGGATCTTGTCAAATTTTTTTTTCCTGCAATCTTGTTCTAATCCAAATATGTCTAGATCCCCTATATAGATGCTTTCAGGTTCCTCTTCCATGTGTTGGGCCTCACTCCTTTCCTCTGCGGTCTTTGTTGCAACTGTGATTTCTTGTTGCACATTGTCTACCTCCATGCCATGAGATTTCCATATGGGTATCAGGCTAGGTGAGGAGGTGGTGAGATCTATGGGTTGCTTATGCTTTTGGTTTGCTTTGAGCCGGTGGGAATGAACTGTGATGATGCCTTGGGAGACTCTTTGAAGTGTAAGGGTTTCTCATTGTTAATTGAATCCAGCTAGGCTAAGGTCTCAAAGCTATTAATGGTGGATGGCATTGAAGTGTTGGCGGAAGGTTTTTTAGGGTTAGATGTAGGTTTTTTGTGGTTCTTTTTGCAGTTGCTGACCTTGGTGAATCTGTCAGAGTCATACAAAATAGTTAGTTTCTAAACGTTGAGATTCACAATAATTCATTTCCATGCAACTTTAATGGTTTGAAATCACATTCAGAAATAAAAATTTTAATCGTGTTTAAGGTATATATTATAAATCTTAGATCTTAAAAATTTCTCTCCAATAAGTTGGGAATATTAGTTTTCCTCACTACTTAGAAACATTCTATTATCTACATGTTGTAGTTTTTTTGTAAAATTTTGTGTATATAATTAAAAAATATAATAAAAAAACATATATAGATAAAAAGAACAATAATTAAACCTTTTTACAAAACATTACGAGAGATACTATGTTTCTGCATGAAATAAAAAAATATAATTACTTACATAAATAAAAGATAGTAAATTTGTGCATGGAATAAAAAGATATATATATCTATATATATATATATATATATATATATATATATATATATATATATATATATATATATATATTTATATTATTTGCTAGTGGAAACCAACTTGGGGCAATTGCTTCCCTTCCTTCTATTTGTAAAGGTACAATTGGTTTAGAATTCAACGCCAAGTTTTCTCACTTACAATTATATAAGTATGTCAAATTCGCGCAAATACACACACACACACACATATAACGTTGTAGTTGAGTGCTGGAATGTTTTTAAATGGATTTTGATGTAAAATTTTTAAATGGGTTTTGAGCAAAGCAAAAAGTGTTTCACTAATTTTCTTATTTAAAATTAATAATTTTATAAATTTGAAAACACTTAGTAGGGTAAGTTTTTTTTAAGATATTAATTAAAAAATCTCAATTTTGTTTTAATGCTTTTTTAATTAAAAAAAAATTATATATCCAAATATGTTTCAATGTCATCTTCTAAATTGACTTGTTTAATTTTATTTGTATTATATCATAAGTTAAAAAATGTATTTTAACATACTTATTTCATTTTCTTTATAACTAAAAAGACAAGTGATATAAAAATAGATTTAAAAAAATACTAATAATATAATTTATTATTATATATATTTTTTTAATTCATAAATAATTATATATATATATATATATATATATATATATATATATATATATATATATATATATATATATATATATATATATGTTTTCGATTAAGTTAAAAAATTACAGTTTTTTTTTAATTATACACATTTAAAATTATATTTAGATGACTACCACCAATTTAAAAAAAAATGTATTATGTTTTAGTCAAAGTGAAAGAGATACAAGAAATGTCAATGTTATATATATATATATATATATATAACAAAAATTAAAATATTATTAGTTTTACAAAAACTTTTATATATATGTATAACTTTCTCTAACAAAATTTTCCACAACACTTGTAAATGACTCAAATTCATATAAACATATAATATTCAAAGAATAAAGAATAATAAATGTAGAGAAACAATGAAACTATTTCATTAGGATAAATTAATTAATGTAAGATATAATACTTATATTTACTATCTTTAAATTTTTGTCTAAATACACTAAATATTAAATATTATTATAATAGCATTTGTATATATCTTAAAATATTGTTTTTACATTCTAACCATATTCTTTATATAACTCAATATAAAATAGAATAAAAATAAAAATATATAAAATATAAGTAATACCTTATATAACTAATAAAAACAAATATTATATAATTTTTATCTATTGTTGTAAATATTAAAAAATAATAAACACAAAATAATAATGGACATGGCTAGGATAAGAACTAATTCTCTGATGCAGTAAAACTACAATCTGAAATCAATACGCACGGACCTGTGGGTTATGGGCCCACACAAAACCTGTCGGAAGCGTTATTGGTTTAAAACCTCGACAACCACATAAAATCGAAACCACGCAGAAAATACAGGACAAAACGTGTTTCAACACATAACGTTGGACTTCAAATGCATTATGCCCGCATATATAAATTTCTTGGATTCACTCTTTTCACCTGAACTGTATCAAATCAATCTCCATCATCCATTGCATTCGTCGATCCAACGGTTGACGTTACACCTGATCAACGAAGCTAATCACGGATCCTCCACCATAGATCAACCCGCACTAAATCCAATGGTTCACAAGAAGTTCAGAGGCATGACTTTCATAGAGAGTAACCACCCAAAAAAGCGGTTTTCTCTCTCCACCTGAGTGTATGTGTCTGGTAGTGAGTGGAATCAGGGGCCTTCTTCGAAATACCACTTACTGCTTTTTGTCTGTCTGATTACCACTTCCACTG
The DNA here is from genome assembly GCA_031772625.1 of Pinus tabuliformis. Lineage (NCBI taxonomy): Eukaryota > Viridiplantae > Streptophyta > Pinopsida > Pinales > Pinaceae > Pinus > Pinus tabuliformis. The sequence goes on from CM062819.1 coordinate 1,001,437,010, forward strand.
TTTAAAACCTTCTCTTCTCTTAATTAATCTTATGATGCAATATATGGTAATCCAACGGTCGGGAAAGGTTCACTCTGTTGGTTCAAAGTAGAATCAACGGCTAAGATCTTATCTGAATCAACACTGTTAAAAGTACAAAGGCCCACGATTTTTCTATTAACTTTTTTTTTTTTTCTATTATGAAGCGTGAAAACTAAGAAATCATCAATTCTATCCTGAATACAAAGAAAATAGAAGCACAACGAGGGTTTCCACTGGCCTGATAATTAATCACACGCACAACATCAATTATTCATAATAAAAGAGATTACAAAGTCTCGGCCTTGGCTTGATTACAACAAATAAAAGACATCTATTTCAAAATACAATACACACACTATTCTTACTCTCGCTCCACTCAATCCCCCTTCACTACATTTTTTCCCTTATTTTTATCAATCAAATATAACTTTATTCTGTGCCTAACAACTCAATCCCTATTTTCAATCAATCTAATAGTAAATCTCTAATTCCTAGCTCTGCCACACATCTATGCTAACAACTTATCTTTGAACCTAAAATAAGACAATATCTAACTATTACAATAATGAAATACAACTCATTTCTTGAGAGATCCAACCCTCTCAGTAAAATTGACTTTTGACCAATTAGGTCAATGAAATTCTACTTGTTTAGCCACAACATGTGAACAAACTTTCACATTGTTGGCTGAGTCTAGATGCTCCTGCATCATTCTCTTGAGCTTCAAAGTTAAACCTGACGGTTGTCTGCTCCTAAGATTCCATCCAATGATATAATGTGTCATATTTGCGATACTAAGATGGTGGAAGATGAAAAACACTTTCTTTTAGATTGCATGACTCTTACCCACATCCACACCCAATTCCCTGTCATTAACCACACCTCCAATCTTCTTGCTTATTAAGCCAATCCAACTATAGCAATCTTGGAGCCCTTCATTCCGTTCTCATCACATAAACAATATTTTGAAGAATCAAAATTAGAACATTTTATTTTGAGGTCCAGTCTTAATGGACATTAATCATCATCATCATCTTCATTATCATTATTTATTTATTAATTATTATCTTTATAGATGTATTTTTTAGAAAAAGGATTTTAAAGTCTAATTTAATTATAAGTAGTTATTTGGTGGAACAATCTGACATATATTTGGTGGAACTATCTGGCCTACACTCATTTTTAGTGGTACTAACCACGATAAAGGTTCGAGATTTATCTCAAAAACATAACTCCTAAGTAACCTAATTGCCCCCAAATGCCACCAAACCAACCCTACTACAACTCACCAAGTTTTTCATTTTACAAAATAGTCAAATAATTTTAGCCTTCAATTTTTGTAATAGAAAAGGAATGGTTTATAGATTTTTCCCATTAAATATTCTCTTTACCAAAGTAGTCAAAGCATTTCTCGGATTATAGAAAAAGATGGTTGATATTGCAGACATAACCAAATTCCATAAAAGTAAACACCATATTCCGATGACCAATAAGACTAATAAGAAAATGTACAATCAAGTGAAGGATTGTCTCCTTCCTTCATGTGGAGTCTGCAATAAACTCCCCACATGAATCTTAAAACCATGATTTATAATATGTTTTATGGTATTCCTAAAAGTCCACAAAATTTATTTGTACATACACTAATGTTAGCTTATTATTAGTATTATTAGTCCCTGCCTTTGGCAGTGCAGGGACTATAGTGATCGCTCAACATTGACCGAGCATTAATTTGCTTTGACTAATTAAGCATAACCAATGTTTTAAGAGAAATATCCCAGTAAAGAATTTTTTTATGAAAAGTTTGAATTTCCACCTCTTATTGTCGGAAAACTGTATGATTTTCATGTTTTTAATTAAAACTTAGGATAACCAGTTTTAATTTTAACTCGATGCGGTTTAATGCTAGGAAAACTGTATGATTTTCATTTTTTTAATTAAAACTTAGGATAACCAGTTTTGAATTTTAATTCGATGCGGTTTAATGCTAGTTTGTTCTTAACTTTAATTCTAAAACATTTAATGTTTTAGAATCCTTTCCATTAAATCATAACCAAAACTGTCTGTATCGTGTTGTGTAATTTAATGTTTTCGAATATTAAATCGTGACCAGAAATTTATATGTCGTGTTGTGTAAGTGGTTGTTGGCATGTTAACCATCTGTTAGACTTGCCCTAGCTGCCAAAACAACACAAGCATCTGTCATGTTGTCATGCTTCCCACAACTTCTAAAATAACACAAGCTCCACAACTTCTAAAATAACACAAGCTCCCCCGTGCTCTTGTTTCTTATTGTTTTCTTTGTAGACTCCTAATTATTCTCCTGAGCCCACTAGAATCACTAAAAGATACTCCAAAAAATACTCCTTTAGTCTCATGGCCCTTCAGCGCACTAGAATAGTAGAAAGATATGTCATTTCCATTTAGTTAGCCCCTCAGCGCACCAGAAGAACACATGAAAATAACATAAAGATATGCCATATCCCTTCAGTTATCAGATTGCGGAGGTTGAGTTAGCAAATTGCATAGGTGCAGAAGAATTTATTTTGTGCCTCTTTGAAAAAACTGCAAACCAATTATGGAATAGGAAGAACAACAGGAATAAAAATAGAACATAAACAATTAAATTGCAACAACAAATCCTGAAAGTAAGAAACTATTGCATTCTTTTTCATACATATTTCTCATGCTGAAAGATATTTATCAACGCCCTTCAGTTAGAGAAAGCAAGTCATACAAATGATATGGTATGTTTTATTATGTCTAGAAAGTTTCAATAAATTTTCAAAATTTCACTCTATAAATACAATCTATTTACAATTTTTCACTCTGCAAATTTTCATATTAAAAGTTAAAATGAATATATATAGCCAGTAATAGTATCTAGTCTTGTTTCTGCCTCCCTCTTCCGGTTCCTTTTCTTTTCTGAAATATATGCCTTCATGGCCCTTGTATTTGTTTCCCTTTTTTCCACCATTAACGTCTCTAACCTCCTGTCCATCTGTTTCGAATTTGGTTGAGCATTCTAAAGGTCCTACCCAACTAATTAATTAGCGAGCTTGGCGACTCCCAAACTGAAACCCACTATATCTAATTAGCATTTTGGGTGAACATGGCATGTTAGTTGTGGCTTATCTAATCTATCATATTGATCTAAATCCTATGGGGTTAACTACTAGCCAGAAAGATCAAGAGGAATCGACGGGTGAGGGCCTAAAATGGAGTCTGTCAAACTCATATGTAGTGGACCTAAGGTGTTAAACTAGGCGGGACGACGTCACTATGCGTCTCACACTACAACTACAACCCCTCCATAACCTCGGCTAGATCTCATGGCTTGTTTTAGCCTTGAACCTCCTCTATTTAGTATAACAGAGATCATTAATAGGCTTTCTACGTGTGAAGTTTCACACAATAGAGAATATCGAATTTATTCCATTCGGTATAGCATAGAACATAAATAGGAATTCTGGGTGTGAAACTTCTCATAACAGGCAATGTTGTTAGCTTCTACAAAATCCTTTCCATGCCATTCGAGATTTCTAGAAACCTACCATTAAATCCATACAAACCTTTTCATTTTTCCATCCATAATTCCATGCAAAGAGGTAGATTTCTAAGATAGGGACATTTAATGAGGTCTTTTAGAAAGAAACAGTGTTTCAATACCCTATGAAGCTTCTCACCCTAAGGTGTACCAAACCTGGCTCTATGCTAGGTCTACCAAACTTAGCTCTATATAGGTCTTCGTTACTAACCCAAATATAAAAAATGAAAACTATAATACCCAATTTCTAAAATATATATTCAGGTGCCTCTCAAATACAAACCCTGCTTCAAACATATAATGGCATATTCATTGTAGAATTAAGGAAAGAGTCTCGAGACATGGAATTGGAAAATGGTTCTATGAAACTTACCTACAATCCATTGATATGAGCTTTAAAGGAAACCATCATCATCTGCACCATTTTCAAGATGCTTGAAACACATTTAATGTTCATTTAATTCTGCTATTTGAGAAACACATTTTGTGCAGTGGAAAATTCAATGTGCATTTTGACAATGGATAATGAAATTTTCTTCAGGTGCCCGACAAACAATTTTCATGGCTCTCTTCCAGAGCTTGTAATTGGGGTTAGGATATAACATAGCAATATATGTCCTTGTAATAGCTTATGGAAATCACTTTTGCATAGCACACATAGGAGAAGGCATAGCACTCTGAGGCTAATGAAAGCGAAAGTAGCCAAAGAATAGGTGCGGACAAGCTAAATCTCAACCTGCTTGATTGCCATTGCTGCCGATGGGAACAACCACCTTGCTTCCCTTTCCAATCAACAGGTTTATTAGGCCAGAGAAATAATTCACATCATCTGGATAAATAACAGGGATCAAAGAACCATATGAAGCTATATGTTTCCTCTAGTTCGCGAGTAATGCTATGAATTTCCTCAAGTACTGAGCCACTCACACAATATTCTTATTGACTAACGAGACTATTTTCATGGCTCTCTTTGAGAGCTTGCAGTTAGGGTTAGAGTATAACAGAGCAAACCCAGGTCCATATATTTGATTCACTCATCAAAGCCTTCTAGTACCAACCGTGAACACATGGTTTAATAAATAGACGCGTGGTTTATCTTTTTAAATCAATAATGGCTCCCTCTAAATATGAGCCTAGGTTGTCTGGAATGTTTTTCTTTCATCTAGATATGTGCCAGCCAACAAGTAGATGTGGGAAACCATTCACATTGTGGGTTGGCCAGGTGGCCAAGATATGTTTCCGTGAATGATGCTTATATTAGAAAAATGAAAAAACAAAACCAAAAAAACATTAAACTTTGATATCAATAATTCGAGTTTTGTAAATAAATGGTCCGATAAACAATCAGCTGCGCTAAAGTGAAGTAATGTTTAGTAATTAGCGATCAAGCGCAAAGCCTACGATGAGGAACTTAATATCTCAACATATGTAAGATTTGTTTGAATACTGTTGTAACTGTATTAGCAATATATTTTATAATTAGCTATGTCGATAGAATAATTAGATTTTATAATTATCTATGTCGACGAAATAATTCATATTAAGTAATGGCAACAACTGAACAAAAGTTGCTAGGCTAGATAATAGTTATATTAACATATATATTGAAACTCATTTAAATTTATAATATATGTGATATATATGCCATGTAGCACGTGAAACTTCGGCTCTCTCTGGGAAAATATTGGTGTCCTTGATTTCTGATACGAAACATATTTTCTGATTTCTGGGTTTCTTGAGTCTTTCCAGAGCGACACAACATCATTTTACAGGGTGCCCAATCTTAGGGTAAGCCAATACCTTGAAGCCTCTTTTAAATGCAGATGGTGAGGATAAATAAATTCCAGTTCAAATAAGATTTTCAAGATAGCTTGTCTCATCATTATCAAGACCTTTTATTTTCTACTTTTACAGTTTCCCACCCAACCATGTTATTCTATCCTTGGGAATGGTGGTTGATTTGTGATCCATGAACTTGAGATTACAATTTTCATGAGTCGTGGCCACAAATTTCTTTGTTAACCAAAATAGTTCTTGTCAAATAATTATGTACTTTTCATATTTTTGTGCAACTGAATCCAAGGTGCTTGAATTAGTAATTGTTTTGATGGTGATTTAAAGAGGGGACGATGGACAAAAACTCAGTCTAATAAAAAATGTTATTGAAGCAACTACGAAGAAAGCTGCTGAGAAAATGGATCTTCGAGGAATATTAATGGAACAACTTTATTGGTTCCCTGATTCAATTGGAAATGTTAGTAACATTGTCCAAGTCAATTTGTCTGAGAACTATATTGTGACACTTCCTAGTTCCATAGGAAAGATTTCCTGGTTAACAAATTTAGACTTGCCTTTAAATCAATTGCATAGTCTTCTTGATTGCATTGAGGAGCTTTCAAGCCTGGTTGATCTAGATTTACACAGCAACCACTTGAAGAGTTTGCCTCCCTCAATTAAGGATCTTTCTAGTCTTACAAATCTTAACCTAAGTACAAACCAACAGTCCTCACCACCAGAGTCTATTGGGAAGATGACCAACTTGAAAATCCTAAATGTAGAGACAAATGAGATAGAGGAACTACCATATACAATTGACCAATTTACTACTCTCATTGAATTGTGAACTTATTTCAATCACCTCAAAGCATTACAAGAGGCAGTTGGAAAGCTTGTGCCTTCAGAAGTCCTAACACTGCACTATAACAGAATAAAAGAGCCTACCAACTACTATGGATTCTTTATCAAGTTTGAAAGAACTTGATGTGAGCTTCAATGAACTGGAGTCAATACCCAAAAGCTTGTTCTTTGCTACTAGTCTTGTCAAACTAAATGTTGGCAAAAATTTTGTTGACTTGCAGTCCCTTCATTGGTCCATAGGCAATCTTGAAATGCTTGAGGAGTTAGATATCAGTAGAACTAAATGTTGGCAGAAATTTTGTTGACCTGCAGTCCCTTCTTTGGTCCATAGGCAATATTGAAATGCTTTAGGAGTTAAATATCAGTAGAAATAAGATAAAGTTCCTTCTAGTTTCATTTTCTATGTTAAATAAACTTTGAGTGTTTAAAGTAGAAGAGACCCCACTTGAAGTACCTCCAAAGCATGTAGCTGAAATGGGAGCTTAGGTAATGTACAATGTCAATGTTCAACATATATATTTGGTAATCACAAGTTTCCAATCCCAAGAGGAGGTAGTCAAAATTTCTATCATGTTTGCTAATCTTGACTTGAAACGAAGAAGCAGAGGCTATGTCAGAGCTTCAATAGGATTGCTACTGAATGAATTTCTAGTAAACTTTAGTTCTACATATGCAATGATTAAGAAATCTATTTCAACTTAAACATGGATCATAATCTTGTCATGATCGAACAACTTTTCCATTTTGGTAGGGCACACAATTTTACTTTTTTATATATGTGACTTGTCAAGCAACACCAAAATATGAAGAGTAGCAGGAAGCCCATCATTTGACATTTTAGGATCCACTTTCACTATAATATTATTTGGATTTACCTTTTAGGATCCAATTTCTTTATAAGCTTATTCGATAAAACCCAATCCAGATATTCTGAGGGAGCTTCTGGGGTTGTACTATATACCCCAACTAGATTAGGAAGTGTGGCAACTTTCAAATGTACTATTATTATGTCTTTGAATCAGTCATAAATCATAAATGAACACTACTTAGAGGCCACTTGATTGTTGAGGTCTTCCAATACTCTACACCCAAACTAGATCAGGAAGTGTGGCAACTTTCAAATGTACGATTAGTGTGTCTTTTAATCAGTCATAAATGAACACTATCAACATTACTTGGAGGCCACTTGATTGTTGAGGTCTTCTGTCGCTTTTAAATTTGACAATTATAAATGCTTTGCCTTTGCTTATAAATTTGAAAACTGTAAATGTGTTTCCTTTGTAGTTAAAATTTCTGGTACAAACAAGGATTTGGAAAAAAGATGAAGTGTTCCACTTAATTTCATATCAAATTTGTTGTATTTATTTGATGTGTAGATGGGCATTACTGAAGGTTTTGAAAGAGCTACCTCTCTCTACCTGCCAGTTGTGTTGCCCAATTAATTTAGATCAAATTAACAAGGAATATTCATCCCTGCATCCAAGCAACACAACAAAACATAGCATTTCCCATTTAAATTTAGATCAAATTAACAAGGCATATTCATCCCTACATCCAAGCAATGCAAGAAAACATTTGTGTCTTGAAATTGCAAATCCACAAGGACTACTGCTATGCTAGTGGCACTTGTTAGTATAGTGTTCTATCAGCGTGAGAAGAAAACCTTCCACACAGAGTGGAGGATGACGACCATGTTAGTAATATTCAAACAGAAAGAAGGATTTTAGGCTAGATAAAAGGAATTCTTTGAAATAGATATGATGGTCAAGGTTGTTGAGATGGGTGTTGCATTTGTCCAACAGCTACAAAGATTTTAATTTAAAAACTCAATTGGAAAGTTCATTACTTTACCTTCTGTACAATCTTGTGTTCTTTGAAATTATACCAAATCCATTATTTTCCCTTTTAAATGTCAACACTCTCCACAACAAATATTAGGAAGATATAAGATAGTATGAAGGAGAGTAACACAAATAGTTTCAAAAAGTTAACATAGGAGTATTTTAAAGAGAAGAGGTAACTAAACATATTAGCATAATAATTATTTCATTGTAAAATAATATTTATAAATTACACCCACGGGGCTTTGGATTGATGGTGAATGGGTGTGTTGTTAAGGCACTCCTTGCGATAGGTCACCGGTTCAAATCCCCCGTGGGTACTTAGGTTAGTCTTAACTAGAAAAAAAAAAAAGATTTATAAATTACAAGGTTGATTTAAATTATTGAGAGTCCTAAACAAGGGATTTATAATTTACTCACTTCACTAATATGTATAATTTATTAAATTTAGTTTTTAAGATCTTATTCAATGTAATGTAGAGAGCTTTCTAAAAAGAAAAGGTTGTCAAGTCTTTATCCTTAGCCTTGTAAGAGGAACTTTGTTCTTTTGATTGGTGTAAGGCATGTTTTTCAGTGTAATTTATATGTATGCAACCAATTGCAATTCCCTTTATTTTATATGTATACAACCAATTGCAATTCCCTTTATGCTATATCTTATAGTGGGTATCTGAGGATGGAAGTACACTCACTCTATGGCTTAAATGTCGAGTTGTCTTATGTAGAGATCTTCTAACAACCTCTAACACTCATAAGAACCAATACAAATCTATCTTAACCACTGATTCTTTTTAGTGCTTGTTAATCCATGGTCTCTCTCTATATATATGCACACATATATATGCACACACCATGTGTAAGTTTTCATTGTTTATATTATATTTTTGAATATTTTATTATGAAGTAAATAAATAATAATTACTTTTAATTATTTATTCCTTTTGAACATTGAAATAGTTTACTATGGTCAACAACAATAACTCTCTCTATATGTGTGGGTGGATATTCAAACACTTTATTTAAGTTATATATATATATATATATATATATATATATATATATATATATATATATATATACTTGCAATTACTTAATCTACATCTATTTCATATTGGGTTGTAATATTAACAAGGAGCCAAAAGTGATAACAATGAGAATGAGATTATTGATGTTTTATAAAAAATAAACAAATATGTATAATTATTTCTATTTTTATTATAAAGAACATTTTTCTATTTAGAGGAATTTTTTTAAAAGGAAACATGTAACTCCACACTGAGCATGGATGAAATCACACATTGTCGTCATATTAGGTTGTAGAACGTGCCTTTTGACACAATAATGAGATGTAGAGTCAAAATTTCTATTCTTTTTTCCTATTAATATATCAAATGATGGTTCTATTTGTGTGATGGGTTAGCTTTCTTATTACTTATGGTGGCCACTGAGTCTTCTAGGCCTTTAGATTTAGTTTCATGACATTAAAAAATTTAGTGCTATGGAAAACACATGTATATTCTCAAAAATGGAGCAACCCACTCATCCTAATCAAAAGATATAATGTATAGGAAAATATTTAATGCTTCACACAAATATAAACATGGAAAACATCAATTTGTTTATTTGGAGGGATGTCTCAAGTTTTTTTTTCTATGTAAGCCTAATTCTATTAATAAAAACAAAAATATAATTACACCGAGGCCCCACCTCAACCGTTGTTGCTAGAGTTCATAAAGAAGGTCTAAACTGCCCCAGATTGGGGAAACCAGTTTGACATGGCAAAAAACCAATCATATATCTCGGGACTGTCACCAAAGGAAACCCATACATAGGACTCGGATCCATGTTTTGAAGCAAAACTCTGAAAAAGATTCAACATAGCACCACCAAAAGCGACAAAAAAACGACAGACCCGTTGGTCAATCATACAAATATCAAAAACAAATATTATCAAATAATATTTAGAATACCGTCGGGTCCGCATCATCACATTGCACATATGAAGGCGTAATGACTATGTCCCTTAGTTTCCGCCGATGCAATCCGATCACAATCGCATATTGCTATATGTAAAGGCTCCACCCCTTGGTTTTCGCTGATGCGATTTTGCGATGCGATCTGATCGCAATTGCATATTGCTATAAGTAAAGGCTCCGCCGCTTGGTTTCTACCAATGTGATATTACGATGTGATCTGATCACAATCACATATTGCTATATGTAAAGGCTCCACCCCTTGGTTTCCACTGATGCGATATTGCGATGCGATCCGATCGCAATCTCATATTGCTATAAGTAAAGGCTCTGCCCCTTGGTTTCTGCTGATGCGATATTGTGATGCGATCTAATAGCAATTGCATATTGCTATATGTAAATGCCTTTCCCTTTGGTCTCCCCATTCTGTGATCGTCGACGGTTCGTTGGGTGGCCATTAATGTTCTTGGAGATCACCTGCCTCCGGGTGCGCTTCTTCCTCCTAAGCCATTTCATTCTTTACCAATTCCTGATATTCCAGCATCTGTTGTTCAGTGGGTAGAGTAGAGAGTGTACCTGTATGGAGATCTGTTCCACTTTCCACTCCTATATTTGCCAATAGGTCAACTACTTTGTTTCCCTCCCGGTGTATGTGCTTGAGATTGATCCCTTTGTGGGAGGAGAGCCAGATTTCGATATGTTTTAGTTGACTCTCCATTCTCCAGTTGTTGCTCACCTTACTTGAGGTTGTTCCCCGCAGCATTTTGGTGACCATATTTATGAGAATTTTCAAGTCTCCCTCTATAACAAGCGGGAATATACCCTATTTTTCGACTATAATGAGTCCCTGCCATAATCCTTCTAACTCTGTTGAGTTGTTGGTGTCCCATCCAGTTGAGCCTAAATAGGTTATAATAGGAGTTCCCTTATGATCTCTGAATATTCCTCCCAATCTAGCCTTTCCTGGATTTCCTTTCGAGGCTCCATCAAAGTTTAGCTGGAACATGTGACAGGGAGGAGGAATCCACTTATCTGGTGTCCTACTTTTTGCTTGAGTTTTTCTGTTGATTATCATTTCTTGGTTCCACTACAGATTCCAATTTGTCCATATGGTTTGTTCCAACGGGAGAGAGGGAAAGTATTCCTCAGACCATGTTTGAAGAAGTAGTGTTTCCTTGATATTTTGACATATTGTATTCCATAGAGATTCCAAGGGCATAGATTGGTCCTTGAAGATTCACCAGTTTCTCTCCTTCCATAGTGTCCACATGAGAAAACTAGGTTTAAGCTTCCATAATGAGTTTAATAGCTTGCTCTTGAATGGGTTCCTTGCCGAGTTGCGAACAGTGGAAACTATATCTCCTTGTGTCCTTCCATCCTTTTGGTATCTAAAGCTGACCTTTTCCCAGAGCTTGTGCGCTAATGGACAAGAGTTCATAAGGTTCTGAGTGGTTTACTCTTCTTGCTTGTAGTTGGGATAGATGGAGGGGCCTTGGAAGCTCCTCTTCCTGAGATTGTCCCAAGTAAGGATTTTATTGTGACATAAGAGCCAAAGAAAGGTCGAGACTTTCGGCCAAATCTTGGGGTCCCATATTTTATTCTAGAGAGGGTCCTTGATCCAGATTTAAATAGGAACGCAATAGATTACAGAGATAACCATAAATACATAGATGCAATAACCATAAACACAGAGATACAGTGGAAATAATGCTTCATTTCATTAATGGAAAGTACTGAAATATGCTTACAACCAGAAATGGAAATAAATGAGCTAGGGCGATGGTATCTTATCTCTGAGAAGAGATGTGCGGCTACATACCTCTGAACTGTTCCGAACTGAATTACAATGAGGCTCGAAGGCCTATTTATTGTTGAGAAACAATGGAAAACCCTTCACATCCCGAAACCTAACTCTAGAAGATGAAACGCCAAATTGTGGGCCCCGTTTGGGTAAATTGGTACATCAATTTCCCGGGGTCGTAACTTTGGCATACGATCTCCGTTTGACGCGTACGATAGCTCGTTAGAAAGATCTATCCGAGTACTACCACTTTGGGAGGCAACATTGATCCATGGACTCATGTTGCCCCAGAATCCCAAAAAAACGTCGTTTAGGGCCTCAAAACGGCTCCGGAAGTTCAGGACCCAAAAAACTGCTAAAAATAGTAAACTGTGCTACAATTTAGGAAACTGAAAAAACTGAAAGAGACAGTTGTTGGGGTCCAAATGGGATAGGTGGGTGGCCACCAACATCCACCTGGATCATTCCTCCCCCCTTAGGAAGCAATGGTCCCCATTGCGTTGAGGTCCTCCATCTGCTGAACTTGTCCTGCAATCTCTGATGTGTCCAGTGATGGTGGGAAGCATGGTTGGCGATGGTCCACATTGAACACTTGGTGCAAGCGAAGGAATGGAGGAATGTTGTGCTTCAAAGCATTGTTGCTTGTAGCCTTGGTACTGCTGTAAGGACCATGTCGGAGTGGTCTAAGCTTCTGATGTGTTGTGGTAAGGCGTTCTTTCTGTCGATACAACCAGACTTTGTTGCCCACCTGAAACTTGTGTGGTACACCTGTGGGTGAGGAGAAGTCGTTCTTGTGCTTTGTCATGACCGTATCCCTTTGTTGTTGTTGCTGCGTGGAGGAACCCTTTGCAGGGGTCATGGATGTAGCTACGATCTTCCCCTTACTTTGGGAGTGAACCAGACATATGAATTTCCTAGTCTCTGATATGAGCTTGCTGCCTTTCTTGGTAGTGATCAAGGATGTGGCAGTAGGTGGGGCTACCTCTGGTATCTTGTATAATGAATTGTTTAAAGAAATAATGACAGCACGAGGCCTTGACTCATACACAACATGTAGCCTCCACAAGTATGGCTGGCCTAATAATACATCACAAACATCCAGAGGTGTAACATCACACAATACCTCGTCTGTGAAGGGCTTGATGCAGTAGGGAAGGCGGCATTGCTGGCGAACTTTCAGATCTCGTCCTTCGTGAAGCCACCCGATACTGTACGACTTCGGATGTGGTGTAGTCGGTAGGCCCAACCGCCTCACGACCTCTGCTGAAACAAGGTTCTTTTGGCTGCCACTGTCGACAATGAATTGTAGCGGTGAACCCTTCACCCACATCTGTGAGTGGAAAAGACGCTCCCCTTCCTCTGGATTTTCGGGCTCATCTTTCTGGATCTTGGCGGTGGCAACAGTGGCGCTGGGATCCGCATCAATGATCTGCTTCCCTTTTCCATTCCCCTTGTCAGGCTCTGGCTCAGGGTCAGAACATGCATCTGATTCAGAAGCCTTCAACTCAGCCACCAGCGACTGCTTGGTCCGACACTCACTTGTGTTATGAGTGGGACTCTTGTGGAACTCACACCACTTTCCTGTGTCCTTCTTCGGCTTCTTGGTGTTGTTCTTTTCTTGCAGCTTTGACGGGTTGTCTTGGGTCACCCCGCCTTGGCTTTGTCCTTTGGGCTTTGGATTTGTAGATCCAAAGTCTCGCTTCTTCTGTTTGAACTTTTGCTCAATTTTGACAGCGTATCGGTATGCTGTGCCGAGTGAGGAGATGTTCAGGAACACCATCTCTTCCTGGATGTATCTGTGCAGGCAGCCACGGTATTTGAGTACCAGATGGAGCTCAGAATCTTTGATACCCAACTGTGTGCGAAGGGTATGAAAAATGTTTGTGAACTTCGGCACATCTTGGTCTCGTCCCTGCCGCAGTGTGGTCCATTTGATGTATTTGTCCTCATAGCTTCTGACAGGGTAATACTGCTCCTTGATGGCATCCCGGAAGTCATTCCAAGTGGGTGCGGCTGAAAATAGTGAGCCTGTACTTTCATCCTTCTGCTCGCAGTAGGTTTCCCACCAGTCCTTGACGTGGGGGGCTGCTTTGAGAAGAGCGAAAACAATCTTTTCCCGACTTGAAAATTCATGAACAGAAAAATACCCATCTAGCAGATTTAACCATTTATCTACGGCATCTGCGTCTATTTGTCCCTCGAAGATGGGGATTTCAAAATTAACTTGTACCTTAAACGGTGTGGTGTTTCCAGAGTCGCTGTTGGAAGCCGATGCGTCGCCTCTGGGTAGCCGCTGAAGGATCTGCGCAAAGCTATCCATCATCGCGTTCCTTTGCCGCTCGAGCGCTTCTTCGAGCAAGATTTTGATAGGATCTCCTTCCCCCTCATCTTTCTTCTCATCCGCCATGGGAGGCCGTCGGGATTTGCGAGGCTGGTCTTGCAAGGGTTTGACCAGTTCAAGCCCTAACTCCTTATATCCCGACCTCGTTGGGGACATGCAAAGAAAAACAGAGAAAAAGCAGACCGCTCTGATACCATTGATCCAGATTTAAACAGGAACACAATAGATTACAGAGATAACCATAAATACATAGATGCAATAACCATAAACACAGAGATACAGCGGAAATAATGCTTCGTTTCATTAATGGAAAGTACTGAAATATGCTTACAACCAGAAATGGAAATAAACGAGCTAGGGCGATGGTAGCTTATCTCTGAGAAGAGATGTGTGGCTACATGCCTCTGAACTATTCCGAACTGTATTACAATGAGGCTCGAAGGCCTATTTATTGTTGAGAAACAATGGAAAACCCTTCACATCCCGAAACCTAACCCTAGAAGATGAAACGCCAAATTGTGGGCCCCGTTTGGTTAAATTGGTACATCAATTTCCTGGGGTCATAACTTTGGCATACGATCTCCGTTTGACGCGTACGATAGCTCGTTAGAAAGATCTATCCAATTACTACCACTTTGGGAGGCAACATCGTTCCATGGACCCATGTTGCCCCGGAATCCCAAAAAACGTCGTTTAGGGCCTCAAAACGGATCCGGAAGTTCAGGACCCGAAAAACTGCTAAAAATAGTAAACTGTGCTACAATTTAGGAAACTGAAAAAACTGAAAGAGACAGTTGTGGGGGTCCAAATGGGATAGGTGGGTGGCCACCAACATCCACCTGGATCATTCCTCCCCCCTTAGGAAGCAATGGTCCCCATTTCGTTGAGTTCTTCCATCTGCTGAACTTGTCCTGCAATCTCTGATGTGTCCAGTGATGGTGGGAAGCATGGTTGGCGATGGTCCACATTAAACACTTGGTGCAAGCGAAGGAATGGAGGAATGCTGTGCTTCAGAGCATTGTTGCCCATAGCCTTGGTACTGCTGTAAGGACCATGTCGGAGTGGTCTAAGCTTCTGATGGGTTCTGGTAAGGCGTTCTTTCTGTCAATGCAACCATACTTTGTTGCCCACCTGAAACTTCTGTGGTACCCCTATGGGTGAGGAGAAGTCGTTCCTGTGCTTTTTCATGACCGTATCCCTTTGTTGTTGTTGCTACGCGGAGGAACCCTTTGCAGGGGTCATGGATGTAGCAATGATCTTCCCCTTACTTTGGGAGTGAACCAGACAGATGAATTTCCTAGTCTATGATATGAGCTTGCTGCCTTTCTTGGTAGTGATCAAGGATGTGGCAGTAGGTGGGGCTACCTTTGGTATCCTGTATAATGAATTATTTAAAGAAATAATGACATCATGAGGCCTTGACTCATACACAGCATGCCGCCTCCACAAGTATGGCTGGCCTAATAATACATCACAAACATCTAGAGGTGTAACATCACACAATACCTCATCTGTGAAGGGCTTGATGCTGTAGGGAAGGCAGCATTGCTGGCGAACTTTCAGATCTCGTCCTTCGTGAAGCCACCTGATACTGTACGGCTTCGAATGTGGTGTAGTCGGTAGGCCCAACCACCTCACGACCTCTGCTGAAACAAGGTTCTTTTTGCTGCCACCTTCGACAATGAATTGTAGCGGTGAACCCTTCACCCACATTTGTGAGTGGAAAAGACGCTCCCCTTCCTCTGGATTTTCGGGCTCATCTTTCTGGATCTTGGCGGTGGCAACGGTGGCGCTGGGATCCACATCAATGATCTGCTTCCCTTTTCCATTCCCCTTGTCGGGTTCTGGCTCAGGGTCAGAACATGCATCTGATTCAGAAGCCTTCAACTCAGCCACCAGCGACTGCTTGGTCCGACACTCACTTGTGTTATGAGTGGGACTCTTGTGGAACTCACACCACTTTCCTGTGTCCTTCTTCGGCTTCTTGGTGTTGTTCTTTTCTTGCGGCTTTGATGGGTTGTCTTGGGTCACCCCGCCTTGGCTTTGTCCTTTGGGCTTTGGATTTGCAGATCCAAAGTCTTGCTTCTTCTGTTTGAACTTTTGCTCAATTTTGACAGCGTATCGGTATGCTGTGCCGAGTGAGGAGATGTTCAGGAACACCATCTCTTCCTGGATGTATCTGTGCAGGCAGCCATAGTATTTGAGTACCAGATGCAGCTCAGAATCTTTGATACCCAACTGTGTGCGAAGGGTATGAAAAATGTTTGTGAACTCCGGCACATCTTGGTCTCGTCCCTGCCGCAGTGTGGTCCATTTGATGTATTTGTCCTCATAGCTTCCGACAGGGTAATATTGCTCCTTGATGGCATCCCGGAAGTCATTCCAAGTGGGTGCGGCTAAAAATAGTGAGCCTGTACTTTCATCCTTCTACTCGCAGTAGGTTTCCCACCAGTCCTTGACGTGGGGGGCTGCTTTGAGAAGAGCGAAAACAATCTTTTCCCGACTTCAAAATTCATGAACAGAAAAATACCCATCTAGCAGATTTAACCATTTATCTATGACATCTGCGTCTATTTGTCCCTCAAAGATGGGGATTTCAAAATTAACTTGTACCTTAAACGGTGTGGCATTTCCAGAGTCGCTGTTGGAAGCCGATGCATCACCTCTGGGTAGCCGCTGAAGGATTTGCGCAAAGCTATCCATCATCGCGTTCCTTTGCCACTCGAGCGCTTCTTCGAGCAAGATTTTGATAGGATCTCCTGCCCCCTCATCTTTTTTCTCATCCGCCATGGGAGGCCGTCGGGATTTGCGAGGCTAGTCTTGCAAGGGTTCGACCAGTTCAAGCCCTAACTCCTTATATCCCAACCTCGTTGGGGACATGCAAAGAAAAACAGAGAAAAAGCAGACCGCTCTGATATCACTGATCCGGATTTAAACAGGAACGCAATAGATTACAGAGATAACCATAAATAGATAGATGCAATAACGATAAACACAGAGATACAGCGGAAATAATGCTTCATTTCATTAATGGAAAGTACTGAAATATGCTTACAACCAGAAATGGAAATAAACCAGCTAGGGCGATGGTAGCTCATCTCTGAGAAGAGATGTGCGGCTACATGCCTCCGAACTGTTCCGAACTGTATTACAATGAGGCTCGAAGGCCTATTTATTGTTGAGAAACAATGGAAAACCCTTCACATCTCGAAACCTAACCCTAGAAGATGAAACGCCAAATTGTGGGCCCCGTTTGGGTAAATTGGTACATGAATTTCCCGGGGTCGTAACTTTGGCATACGATCTCTGTTTGACGCGTACGATAGCTCGTTAGAAAGATCTATCCGAGTACTACCACTTTGGGAGGCAACATCGGTCCATGGACCCATGTTGCCCCAGAATCCCAAAAAAACGTCGTTTAGGGCCTCAAAACGGCTCCGGAAGTTTAGGACCCGAAAAACTGCTAAAAATAGTAAATTGTGCTACAATTTAGGAAACTGAAAAAACTGAAAGAGACAGTTGTGGGGGTCCAAATGGGATAGGTGGGTGGCCACCAACATCCACCTGGATCAGTCCTTGACAATGTGTTCCTTCATGATGATGTGATAGGCCTCCCTAGTTGTGAAGGATCCTTTTTCTTCATAGCCCCATCTAAGAATATCCTTTTCCTCTGAGTAATCTATTCTTCTCTTTTCTAATTCAGTACTGAGAATCTGCTGAGCTGATTCCGTTCCCTATCTTATTATGTGGTCCATGCTACACCATTGCCTGTGCCCTTGCAATGTGGAAGGAAGCTAGAAGTGCTTGATAGTATTATAGGTTTGCATTTCCTGTTCCAGGATTTGAAGAGGTAAGATCAAATCCTTTAGTTTGGGTTGCTACTACCAAGAGTCATCCCAGAACCTTGCTATATTTCCATCCTTCACTTCCCAGAAGCTATGCTGTTGAATTAAGAGCTTGTGTTGCTTGGCCGCATTCTAGATTAGAGAACCTGGGTTGACTTCTGAAATTCGAATTAATTCTTCAGTGGGTCGACTGTTGGCATACTTTATAGTCCATATGGATGCCCAGGGGGTGGATGGCATAGTAAGCCATTTCCACCATATGCGGGCACCCATAGCCATATTGTTGTGGTGAGGATTCCTCAGACCCATTCCACCAGCAAGATTTGGCAGGAAAACTGTGTCCCAATTGACTAGGGCCCATTTGCATTTTTGATCTGAGTTGCCCCACAGGAAGGATCTCTGTAAGCATTTGATCTCTTTTTGAACCCATTTGGGTGTAGCTAGGATTGAGAAGAGATACAGTGGCATGGATTGTAGAACCACCTTAATTAAGACAAGGCGACTAGCCATATTGAGAGCCCTATGAGTCCAGGAAGATAATCGAGCCTCTAGTTTTTCTGAGAGCATTCTCCAAGAGGAGTGTTTCATAGCTGAGCCAGTCATAGGAGTGCCAAGATATTTGGAAGGGAGAACAACAATTGAGAATCCAAGAATACGAGCTATAGAAGCTTGGGTGACAGTGGGGGTATGAAAAAGAAGATTTGGTATTTGGCCTTGTTTATCTTTGCACTAGAGGCCTTCGAAAAGTCCGTCAATAGTGAATTGAATTGTCGAACTTCCTGGATTAAAGGATGACCATGTCGTCCACAAATTGCTGATGAGCGAAGGCTGGAGTGTTAGGAAATGACAGGCCTCTTAGTTTCTGGGAAAACAGAGCAGCTTTAATACTGCAGCCAAGACCTTCCGCCATTAACACAAAGAGGAAGGAGGAAAGAGGGTACCCCTGTCTGATACCCTAGGAAGGTTGGAAAGGAGATGAGGGGATACCATTGATCAAAATTTAGAAAAAAGAGGAAGAGATGAGACTCATGACCCAACAAATCCAAGTTGGGGAGAAACCAAAGGCAAATAGGGTCTTTTGAACATACATCCAACTTAAACTGTCAAAGGCTTTTGAGAGGTTGATTTTAAGAAGCATACCTGATTTCTCGAAGTGCTTCAGGGAGTGGATGATTTCGTGATTGAGGATTATTTCATGCATAATCTGCCTGCCTTCTACATATCCTAACTGCTCCAGCGAAATGAGAAGTGGTAGCAGCGATTTAAGTCTTGAAGCTACGATTTTGGAAACTATCTTGTAGATGACGTTGCACAAGGAAATGGGTCAAAATTTGTCAGGGGTGTTAGAATGAGATTCCTTTGGGATAAGGGCTATGAATGTGGCATTCATAGCTGGAAGCATCCACCTCATGGTTCTTGATTCCCAACAATCTTCTAGACTTCCAATTTAATTAGCTCCCAAAAATTATGAAAAAAGTTGGAGGTAAATCCGTCTGGCCCCAGTGCCTTGCCTTCTTTCAGTTGATGAACTGCATTTTCCGCTTCCTGAAAGTCGACCGGCCTGAGTAAGAGCTGGTTGTGCTCTTCTGTGACGAGTTTTGGGATGTTCTCTATGATTTTTCCTATAGCTTGCATTCTGTCCATCTGTGGTTCTTGATGATCTTTCTTAAAGTAGTTGAGAAGTTCGAGCTCGATTTCTTCATGTTTTTCCACTTTTACCCCCTACTCATTTTGGATGTGAGTAATATTGTTATTCATTCAACGTTGAATAGTGGAACGGTGAAAAAAATTTGTATTTTTTCCCCTTCCTTTAGCCACCTAATTCTCGATTTTTGCCTCCAGAGCGTTTCTTCTTGTTTGGCCCTCTCTAAGATCTAAGTTTCAAGAGACTTTTCTTGTTCCAAAAGTTCCTCTGATCTTCCCTCGGTGGTGATCCGTTGCTGCAACTGTTTCATCTCTTGATCTAGAGCAGTCTCAGCCTGGAAAATGTTACCAAACGAAGAATGGTTCCATTGTTTTATTTTAATCTTGAGGCATTTAAGCTTTTGCTGAAATTTGAACATGCTTGTACCATTTGGTGAAGAGAAGTTGATCCATTCCGAATTTACCAGATTGACAAAATCCAGATGTGTCATCCAAAAAGCCTCGAAGCGAAACAACTTGTGGGTAGCAATGCCTGGTCGAGACCATTGGAGAGAAATTGGCCAATGGTCTGAGCCTATCAGTGGCAGGGTTAAAGCTGAAAGGTCTCCCCCTAAGTGGATTGCATTGTCAGAGATTAGGAATATGTCCAGGTGAGACGCAATTTGGTGCGAACCAGCTCTTTTGTTATTCCAGGTAAAAAGGCCATTATTGAATGGAATGTCAATAAGCCAATTGCTTTGAATGTAATCTTTTAGATTGTTACTTTCCTTGTCCAGCTTATTCCTTCCTCCTTGCTTTTCTTCCATCTTGGTTATCATGTTGAAGTTTCCCCTAGTGATCTAGAGCAAATGAGACCTATCAGTATTGATTGAGGAAAGGGTATTCAGAAGTTCTACCTTATGCATAGCTTCCTGGGGAAAATATACATTGGTTATGTGACCATGTATACTGGTGCCTGTAATGTGGAAAGTAGCTTGAAGGAAATGCTTGTTTGCATGAATGTTGTTGAGCTCGATGGTGCGTGCATCCCAGATGATTTCCAAGCCTCCTAAGGTGCCAGAAGCATCTACTGCTGCTACTCTACTACCCGACCAAACTTTTACAGCCATTTGATCTAGAGAGATGGAGTTGCATTTAGTTTCCTGCAGAAAGAGAATTTGGGGTTTCTCTTGCTTTATCATGTTCTTAATCAGTCTGCATTTCCAGCGCTATTTGTTAACGGGAAAAATTTCCATTCAAAACGACCCTATCCCACTAAGGTGTGACAGTGACCTTAGAAACAAACAGAGAAAACTACTTGCGTATTCTTCTTTATGAACTATAAACGAAGAGGAATAGGATGAACCAACCTGTGTCTTGCGCTAGTCCTTTGATCCAATCTCTCTCCTCTTTGACAGCTTCCAGCTACCTGCTCCCTTACTTTCCCAGATTCACCAAGTTCTTGTAAGATCACAGAAGAAGAAAAATACACAAAGACATGGATTTATATTCATAAATAGCTTAGGATCAGATTTAAGCTAAACATACAAATGTAACAAACATCAATGATACACAAGCATGTAGGAGAAACTCAAATAGTTTTATTGATATAACAAGAAGATCCAGGAGGAGTTACAACCGATGATTCCTGATCCAGCATCAACCTCCCAACAAAGAAGCCCCTCTTCACCTCCAACAAAGCATAAATCACCCAATACTCTGATATCTATCTCAAAACCAACAACAATTCTCTACAATGTACAAAATTCCAGCCTCTGGATCTCTGGGATGAGGGATCCATATATAGATGTATGCAAAGAGGATGAGTCAGCTTATGATTTGACTAGTGTCTTCTCTCTGTCATTTCTTACTTCCACTTGGAGACTGAGAGCCTCTTACTCATCCTTGGTCGAACTCAGTGAGGAAAGTGTCATTGGAGAAGATTCTAGAAGCTTCCATTGTCTTTCTACCTCGCGGAATGGCACTGCCATTTGTCATATCCCGCTCAACGCACCCTGGTAGTGCATTTAGGTGTGTTGCAACGCACCTAGCTAGTGTATTTGGGTGCTATGCAACGCGGCTAGCCAGTGGAGCAGCTGAAATGATCCTGATTTGACTGATTCTGAGCAGTTTCTAGTAGAGAACTTCTGGGAGAAGTTGCAATTTGTTGACCTTGTTCCTTTAGGGGTCGGAACAACACTTTTAGGGACTTAGGATCCCTTGGTTTATGGACATTTCATGCTTAGAGCTGTAAGGCACAAAAATTTCTATAACAGTTGCCCCCTAAAGTATGAGGCCGTTTATTGGGTGAAATGCTTTATTAGGAGGATCCGAAGTTCTTTCAATGCTGGGAGGAGTCCTGTAATAAGATACAATATAATACATTATCTTCATACTATTTTCATGATCTAGCTGAGGCGGGCATTCCCATGCTCAGCTTTATAAATTCATTTTCATGTACATAAGACAGACAATCGTCTGATGGTAGACTGATGATTCTGATAGAGCCATCATCCTTTTGGTAGGATGATTATCTGTGCTGCAATGCTGTACATTTAATGTCTTTATTTCCCTGAATATATATTGCATCCCGGATGGATGAAACTAGATGCGGGGTCTTCAATCTCATCCGATCTTCACTCGAAGTACAAGTCGATCAATTTGAAAAATGTTTTGAAGTCGAACATGGAAAGACATCGCTTGATTACCAGTCAATGATGTAAACTGTTAACAAGCGCAAGAGGAATCACCGATAATGATGATGACCCTCAAGGTACTACAGTACAATTCACATGGTGTGAATTAAAGGATTTGGTGTCAAACACCACACAAAATCTTTCGGTCGAAGGTCATTGATGTATATCTATCGCCGGAAGTGAGAAACTTGCCATTGAGGCATGCAAGCTTCAAAGTACTGAATGGGGTGTTCCTAGATCAACTTCTTGGATAATGAGCTGATGTCGACAAGAAGCGATTTTTCAAAGGAGGGCCTTAATGAATCCCACATCAATGACACGGAACGGAGCAAATGATTTTGATGGAGGTGAAAACAATCTGATGATATATGGTTCAAGATGGCGGTCATGAAAGAATGAAGTATAATGTATGGTAGTGGATGGGACACAGGTGACTTCTTTGGATGACTTCTCTTGAACATGTCGGTGACACTTATGTGATGGATTGGTAGAATTTACCCCAAACGTGGATGGTATGGCGTGACCATGGTGATGTGACCGGTGAATGAAACAACCCAACCCGACTCGGACACGGAGTGGAAGTGTCATGTTCAAGAGTGACTTGCTACCAATAAAGATTCTTTGAGTTTTCTTCCCAATTTTTCCCCAGTCATTGTTGACCAGTACCTCTTTATTTTTGTCAATCTTGAGGAGGATAACATATGCTTGTTCTATAATTTTCCCTTCAGGCAAACCCATCGCTATGTTTTAATGAGCCTAGCGATAGTGAAACTCGTTCTCGTCTAAAGACAAGGTTGTCACTATTAATCTTTTTAACGAGTTTAACGACAAAGATAACTCGGTCCTTTTCATTTTTAGAGAGTCTGAAAAGGTACGTAAAGGTAACTCCAAAATTCCTTTTTTGTCATCTAATCCCTTAAGTCCTAAAAAGTATAAAACAATACAGAAGGGATGAATTTTCGATAGTTTTAACGAGCTGAACAAAACAAGCGCTCGATCGTTTTGTGCAATAATCCCTCAGGTCCAAAAAGATTAAAATCTAGAGGAGGGATAGCACTTCATGTCCCTTTAACGAGCTGGAGAGGCCAATGGCTCGGCAATCTTTTCATATTTTACGAGTCAGTTGAAAAGAGCTTAAAGAAGACTCGTCTTTTGAGGAACGAGTGATGTAACGGGTAGCAGCTGATTCCAGGTAAGGTTTGGAATTTTCCAATCACGGCAGTGTCACAAGGATGGCTAGTGAAATCACTCTTCGCAGCTGTTCCTCAAAATAGGTAAACAATCAATTGGAGGTGAATGATCGGCCAATGGAAAAGTGGAGGTGACGATGCAAACACGACCAAGGCTTTAATGGCTGAAATGTTACATTCACGGTGGTTATTTACTGGGGAATAGTTCATTTTTTAATGAGCTTAAACGCGGGTGGAAACATTTGCTCATGTCTTATGTTTATTTTTTAACGAGCTTGAACTATGCGCTAAAACTGCTCGATTAATCCAGTCATATGATAAGAAAGTCTCATATAAAAATGGCAATTTTTAGATTTTTGCCCCACATCCTTTCTTTATGCAAGTTAGGTGACGACTAATCCTACGAGTTTAAAGGGTTAGAGGTCCTAAAAATTTAAAAAATAAATATCCGCCCCTCGCTTGCACTCCAAAAGGTTTGCATGCCCCCAGGTATAAAATATGGTTTCAAGGTTACCCCTCAATTTGCAGACAAAACATTTGTTTTATCAGGAAAGGCCTACCTCTTACAGGTTACCCAAAGATTGTTCTATTCGTGGTGCAAACAAAACACTTCTTCGGCGATGTCTACCAAGATAAAAAAAGGTGAGCGACGACGCCTGCCAACTCACATAACTTTGACAAGAGAATATTATTCTATGATAACCCCTCTTCCACTGACGGACGGGGTACAGAATAGTCATATTCTCCCGCGGAAACCTACCCTATACCTGAAGTTTTCATGCCGAAGCAGACCAGGACGCATGCCCCCTGGGTTTCAGTCATATCCCTCCGAATTACTCGCGCTCATCGGGAGGATGGATCGGGGATTGAGACATTTCTTGCGTGAAGAGACCATTTAGGGATGGTATATGACTGTTTGCTATGCGTGACCCGGGAAATGAAAGCTGGTCCACGAGCTTGACCACTCTTCCTTCGTGCGGAAAACACATTACTCTAAAGAGTGAGGAGATGATGGATCCCATGCAATAAATATAGTCTCGTCCAAGGAGTAGGTTATAATCCAAAGGTCCTTGAACTACCATTACGTTCATGCGAACTATCTTCCCTCTCAATGTTATGGGCACATCGGGAAGGATCCCTAAAGGTCGACTGGTTCCTTTATCAAAGCCTATCAGATTTCTCATCTCAGGCAAAAGCGATGGTGAACCAAGCGCTTTCCAAGCAATAGAGGAAAGGATGCTCACAGAAGCCCCCTCATCTATGATGGTACCAGCCGTGATCATTCTATATATTTGAACGATAATTCGGAATGGTATGCTTGCTGGTAAACGGGGTTTGCCTAGTTGATTCCAGTCGAAGGAGACAACCAGGTTGCTTGGAGGTGGGACCGAGTAGACGGTCGGGTATGGCTCTGACGAACTTCCCTCCTGCGGTAAGGGAATGGGTAGATTGCCCCCATGTTCGTCGGAGTCTATGTTAATGAAGAGAATTTGGACGGTGTCATCTTTGTTCTCTTCAGTGACTGTATCATCTGAATATAAAACCTCTGAAGGCAAGACCGGGTCAACTGTCGCCTCGACCTTTTGACTTTCATCTGGTATGGGTTCAGTTGGTTTATCTTCAATGATAGGCGCTTCAGCCGACCACCTGAGCGGGCCAGCTGGATTGTCAACTAGTGACGGACTCGGCAAGAGGCTTTTATATCTAGGAGGAAGTCGTAACGGTGAAACCGGACGATCATCCAAAACTCTTTTAGCTTCATCTAAGAAGGGACAATGGTGGAGGGCATGATTGCCTTGCATAGTTTACAAGGAAATCTAGCTTTCCCTTTTTGTCCTAGGGCTTCACTTTCACTAGTTGACGGTGTGCTTTCAACATGATCACCAGAGGTTGATGACACCGGATTGTGCAAATGAGGAGACCAGTCCCTTAGTATCCGGGGGATGCAAGGACAATCTCTGTGAAAGTGGTCTCCTTTGCAAATGACACATGGTGATTTAGGCCTGGTCGGTGCAGTGTGTGGATTTTCATTAGACAACACTCGTTTTCCCCCATTCGCCTTTGGCTCCTTCTTCTTCTTCTCTTTCTTCTTCTTTTCCTTCTTCTCCTTAGGAACTTGACTTTTGGCTTTGCCAGCCCCATCAAGCGAAGAGGAAGGAGGAGAGGAAGAATTAGAGGAAGTAGAAGGTTGGTGGGCAACTCTGGACTCGTCTAATTGCTGATTCGATTGTTTAGGAATAGTGGTGTTCTGAATGACATTGGTTGAGAAGAGCCATACCGGCAAGCCAATTGTCAGTCCTGGAAGCGACAATGTGGCCATATCGGGTGCACCAACATCTCCCCAAGAGGAGAAGGGACTAGGATTTCCACCAAGGGGAATTCCTTGGTTGGTAGACTCCATTTTCTCAACCTAAGATCAAAGTAGGGAAATGGGTAATGAATATTCCGTTTAAAATAATTTTTTAGACGCTTTGACACAACTTGTTTTTTCAGTTTTTAAGAGTCGAGAAAAAACAAAAGATGACTCTAGTCTCCTTCGATTTTTAATGAGCCTGAAGTGACAAGTGCTCAGATGGACCTTTTCCGTTAAGGAGTCTGAAAAGGAACGAAAGGGACTACTCTGGAGATCTAGGTAGAGGGAGTACCAAACCAATCACAAAACTGTAGAATACTTTTTACGGTACGGCAGTCAATCTTCCCGAATGCTGTGTTCGGTGCATTGCGATCAGTAGGGCGGCCGACACGGCTTCCTATGGATAAAAGGTTTTAAGCCTATAGGGGTCTCCCAATATATACTCGACGGTACGTGGGAGCACAAGTCCGTACTGGCACTTATCGTCTCAAAGTGGAGGAATCACCCAACCATCAGTGAGGACAACAGTTACCAGGCTTTACGACGCCGGAATACGTCTCTAGCCTAGACCTCTAAATGTTGTGCGTTAAGTTCCAAAGCGTTGTTAGATTCATTGAATTTATTTTAAGTTGATCTTTCTTATGAAGTTTGCCTTTTGGGTTCACCACGAGATGTAGATGCAATTCCTAAAATGCAATCTAAAGATGATAAGCATACTTTTATCTCTTTTCAGCAATGGAAATCTAGCTACAACTGGAAAAGAAAGACACAATCTTTTCGCAAAGAGCAAAGAGCACACTGTAAATGCACTTTCCTAAATCAAGCCAAACAGACTGCCAATATGCAAATGCACATGTGCATGTATTTGTTTTTCACTTTCTTAATATTGATGCCTAAAAAGAAAGTTGATGTACAAATCTGAATTTGCTTTCAAATGACAAACACAAACAAGCTTCTTTTCGAAATCAAAAGGTAGAGATGATTACGACACTTTATGATTTTGAAATAAATACTCGTTTCGACACTAGAAAGTTACAAATTCAAACCAAAGGCAAAAGTAAAAGCATAATCGATTGTCAACAGCAAATAAACTTTCTCCTAAGATCAAAATCGACACTTGCGACAGATCTAAATCAAAGGACGACAGTATGACTATTCTACTTTTGCAATGGAAAACTGTAAATGATGTAACAAACACACAAAAACATCTACAGTCTTTTTGTACAAAGGAGGCGGAATTACGGCAAAGAAAAGGGGCTTTTAAATAGACACATACACTGATCACAGGCTACAAAATCAGAGACAAAACTGAAAAAATGAAGCAAAGAACCTCAGCTGCACAAGGCTAGGCTGATCAGCGCACCTGTCACACAGAGAAACTGCATTTCAGCGCAGGTAGCCCTCTCAGGAAGTGCGTTGAAATGCAGAACCTCTTCACAGAGCCTGCGCTGGGGCAGAAACGAGAATTCTATCCGGGTTCTGGGTCACGGTTTGCAGTTTAATCTATGGTTTTTGGGCGAGTAAAAGCAATCAATAATGCACAATCAGAGGGTAAATTTAAAGAAGATCTAAGAGCTATCACAAAGGGCAATCAGATCATTTGTGATTCAGCTGTTCAGATCATAAACAGATCCAGTGAATGGATTGAAGCAGCAGGTGTCTAGTTTGCATTTGTTAATGGCAAATGCAGTTTGATTGCTACTTCTAAGTTTATGAAACAAACAACAAGTGAAACACAAACAAACTAACTAGAAAATCGTCCCCAGCGGAGTCGCCATTTTGTTAAGGGGAAAAATGTCCATTCAGAACGACCCTATCCCACTAAGGTGTGACAGTGACCTTAGAAACAAACAGAGAAAACTACTTTTGTATTCTTCTTTATGAACTATAAACGAAGAGGAATAGGATGAACCAACATGTGTCTTGCGCTAGTCCTTTGATCCAATCTCTCTCCTCTTTGACAGCTTCCAGCTACCTGCTCCCTTACTTGCCCAGCTTCACCAAGTTCCTGTAAGATCACAGAAGAAGAAAACTACACAAAGACATGGATTTATATTCATAAATAGCTTAGGATCAGATTTACGCTAAACATACAAATGTAACAAACATCAATGATACACAAGCATGTAGGAGAAACTCAAATAGTTTTATTGATATAACAAGAAGATCCAGGAGGAGTTACAACTGATGATTCCTGATCCAGCATCAACCTCCCAGCAAAGAAGCCCCTCTTCACCTCGAACAAAGCATAAATCACCCAATACTCTGATATCTATCTCAAAACCAACAGCAATTCTCTGCAATGTACAAAATTCCATCCTCTGGATCTCTGGGATGAGGGATCCATATATAGATGTATGCAAAGAGGATGAGTCAGCTTATGATTTGATTAGTGTCTTCTCTCTGTCAGTTCTTGTTTCCACTTGGAGACTGAGAGCCTCTTACTCATCCTTGGTCGAACTCAGTGAGGCAAGTGTCATTGGAGAAGATTCTGGAAGCTTCCATTGTCTTTCCACCTCGCGGAATGGCACTGCCATTTGTCATTTCCCGCTCAACGCACCCTGGTAATGCATTTAGGTGCGTTGCAATGCACCTAGCTAGTGTATTTGGGTGCTATGCAACGCAGCTAGCCAGTGGAGCAGCTGAAATGATCCTGATTTGACTGATTCTGAGTAGTTTCTGGTGGAGAACTTCTGGGAGAAGCTGTAATTTGTTGACCTTGTTCCTTTAGGGGTCGGAACAACACTTTTAGGGACTTAGGATACCTTGGTTTATGGACATTTCATGCTTAGAGCTGTAAGGCACAAAAATGTCTATAACACTATTGAGCCCCCTGATGTTCCATGAGAGTAGCTTCATGATGGAAGGTTGGAGAGAGAGTTGTAATACTTTGTGAGCTTGGAGTACCTACCTGATTCCACTAGCATTTCCCCAATGCGGATGGTGCGTTGAAGATCTATTTTCCTCCCTCTCTTTTTGTTATCTTTGATTATGCTTTTCCCATCCCACAGACCTCTAGTTTGAATACCTAGGGATTTGTGCCTTTGAGCTCTGGAGATAATTACTTCCAGATTCTCCAACTGTCACTCTGGGATTTTATCATAATTTTTTGTTTTGCATGCCTGCTCTAGACCAAGAATGTCCAAATCCCCAATGTCTATGCTTTTTGGTTCTTCTTCCATATGTTGTGTATTACTTATGTCTTTTGTTGTTTCTGTTGCCCTGGAAAGGTCAAGCTGCGAGTTGTCTACCTCCATTCCTTGTGAGTACCAGGTTGGGACTATGCGCAAAGCCGTGGAGGAAGGGTCTGTGGGTAATGGTTCTTTTGGGATTTTTTTGGGATCAAAATGTGCAGGTTGTTTGTTCATCATGGGATCCTTCTCAGAAGGGACAAGGGGCTCAGGGTTGTGTATTTCTTGTCAGGCTAGCACTTCAAAACTGTTGCTCATAGAGGGTTTTGATGAACTAGCTTGAGGCTTCTTAGGAATTGTAGCAGGTTTCTTGTGATTTTTCCTACGATTGGAAACTTTAGTGAAGCCAGTCAGATCTGGCTCCTCAGAGGCAATGGTATTCGAGGGTTACTGGTTTAGAGGATAGTCCTGAAATAGGTGACCAAGTGCATGGCATCTCCTGGATCTGAACAACACATGTTCATAATCAATTAACTGAACCCATACAATATCGTCATGAAAAATACCTACCGCATCTGAAAGTGCCTTGCTAAGGTGCATATAAACACAAATGCGAGTGAAGGATGTATATCTTTAGAGTTTTGTTTCCTCTGCCATTTTGACAAATTCATCGAGACCATTTCCTATGGTTTGTAATGTCTCTTCATCCCAGTATTCCATTGGGAGTGAGTAGAGATGGATCCAGACTGGCACCCAGCTGAGATCTTCTTTGTCTGGATTAAAATGCTCCACCCATCCCCTCAAATATAGGCCAGCTGTGTTGAAAAAATAGAGGCCGCCATCTAGTACTCTGTTTTGGTCCTCCAAGCAGTTAAAGATGGCTGTGAAGAACCCTTTAGGTCCTAGCTACAGTGTTATGTGTCCTTTCAGCTTCCACTTCACTGTTATCCAGCCATGCAGCGCTTTCTCTGTTGGCCACATACCTATGAATTTGCCTATCAATGCATGATCTCTCATGTAATGGATCTGAGCATTGATCCGATGACTTGGGAGCTTTATTTTCAGACGTTCAGTAGCGACCGGTCTACAAGTGTTTAAGGTGACTTGGGGGTTCTCCCTATCATTCGCCTTGGCATCTTGTGGATCTATCTTCTCTGTGTCTCCATTTTGATCAGATGAACTAGTTCCTTCCTCACGCCTCTGAGGAGAATCATTCGCGTTGGGGGGAGGCGCAGTGTCCTCCCCCTGGGGGGTATTCATGTTGCTCGCGCTGCTTCTTGTCATGTGCTGCCTTTCGTATTGGTGGTGGTATGACCGTATTGTAGAAGTCTACTCAGGGCTGCCGTTGCAGGTTCTGTAGAAACCCTAAGTCGCCATACCCTCAGACGCCCTCAGATTAACAATTGAATTGGATTGTTGGCCAGATTGTAAAAATACATTCTCCGAGGGATGTCTCAAGTTGTTGTTAGAATGAATTTGAATATGGTGTAAGAAAATGAAATGTGGGAAGTTGAAATAGCTTTTTGAATAAATAAATTTTATTTATAGAATTTGTATATGAATGTGAAATTTGAGGTTTTCTAAATAGTAGTGCTTTATTTTTCATTCAAAATATGATGCATAAGTTTCCACTAGTGCATGTTTTGAGTACCTAAATTACGGAATTTGGATAAAAAAAAATTATAGAACTGTCAATTTTTCTTGTGTAGAGATTTAAATAAATTAATTCTAATTCTAATTTTATATTTATATATTTTAAATTGTGAAAGTTATTATATCCTTGAAATATTAAGGGTTGTATGGTACATGGTTCTTAACATAATTAAACAATTTTATTTTTTGTAGATTTTGGATCTTAGTATATTCTAATGCAACATGTGACTTATTTTTAAAATGGTTAAGGTACTAAAAATCTATTACACTAATAAAAGATGTATATATTTTAAAATTTGGATATATGTTGGGATAAAAATATATGAAAAGTAGTAAATTTTATATATATATATATATATATATATATATATATATATATAGATATAGATATAGATATAGATATATATATATATAATTGAAACATAAACTTCAACAAGATCGTGTGAGGAGTATTAACAGAAAGGATGGAAACTATCGAAGCTATGGTTATTATGGAGATGCACTACGATGATTTGGACCCTAATGCAAGGTTTGGTTGAAATGATCTGGGTCTTAAGCATTAGCCCCTTCATTATTTTGGGTTGGCCTTTGGTTGTGCTGAATTTTTTTTCCTCTTTGAAGGGTTATATCGGGCTTGTACGAGTTTTGGATGGTTGATATCAACACCCCTCAAGATTTTGTTTTCTTAGTTTGATTCCTATTGGAGTTGAGGATGGAAATCAATAATTTTTGTGTGGGAGTCACATTACAATATTCGGTCAACGCTGGGTGATTTTCTGGGTTTTCGTGGAACAACATTCCTTCCCTTTTTTGTTTCGAGCCTTTGGTTGGGTTTTTGAGGGCCAAACTACCTCTCTTGGATTTTCATGATTGTATGTTCATATCTATGAGTTTTTCCTTTTCTTATAGAGTCATGTCTCCTCAATATATGTAGATTCAATATGGAAGAATTAGAATTACAAAATATCTCTTTAAATAACCCTTCCACGGGGGTAATGGACAACGCAGAAATCTTGGAATCTATGCCATTCTAGGTTTATGCAGAAGTTAAGATGAATAAATTAAAGTAGATCTTGGAACAATATCTTGGAATTCTTGTAATCTTTCAACATCTTATTTGTTGGTAAAACAATTGTTGGATACTTGCCAGTTGAGTGCATACAACATCTCAAGGAATTAAATTATATTTTTAGCCTTGAGACTACATGGAGTAATGGATTCCAAAGGGCCCTCTACTTCAGCCGCATACAAGGATGTTGGACATGGTAAATAGCCCATCTCAATGGTCTAGTCGCAAGCTCTTCCAGGATTGTACCTTGTAGAGAATATAGAGGAAATGCCTTACTTGGTTCAAATAAACAAAGCCTAGGTAATGCATATCTTCACATTCCTACAAACTAGGGATATCACATGCAGATTCAACTAATTTTAGCCAAATATTGGATCAATGGATTTTTACAACCTATACAAAAAATTGTGATATTTATTTATCTTCCGAAAAATTCTTCATTGTACAGTTTAACTTTTATAAAACTTATTTTTAATAAAATATTTAAAATGTAAATCATTTGATATTAAAACGTTAAAAAAAAAATATTTCAATTTTGACTTATTTGCATTAATATTAAAAATAAACCTGATGCACCTATATTATATATGTTGTTAACACCTAATCTTTGAGATTAGAAGAAGCTATTGTAAATAGAAAAATAGAGAAAGTGAAGACACTCAAATTTGAATTCCAAAAGTCTCCCTCTCAATATATATATCTATAATATCTTAATGCAAATCAAAATTAATTTGGAATTACACAAACCTTACTTGACATGGCATGAGAGCTACATGTTGCTTTTAGCATTTTTCTACTATGTATCTCCTATTCCCTACCACATTCTTTGTCCCCTATTCTCTATCCATTTATATTGATCTGGTTGAAGCATTGGAACAATGTTGGTTAACCTGGAGTGAATCATTCTCTGTGTTGTGTGTGGTGCTACTCCCTTCTTGAAGGTGTGTTCTCTACATTCAAACACTCCCAATTGAAGACTCCTCATCATGGCATATTTGTGTTGGATCCTCTACATTGAACGTTTGAAACAACATTGAACAATTTCAAAGAGTTCGTTCACCTATGCTAGTGAGAACCGTCACTGTTATTAGAGTTGGTGCCTTAAACTCTATAGAATATTGTGAACTCCATTGAATGGTGCATTCATCATTGTCCATGAATTAAATACTAGTATATGTATGTATTGAATATTCTGGACATATGGTTGTATGGTGCTTTTGTATGTGCATATTTGAGCTCTCTGTTGAAGGTTTTTTATGGCCTGACATTGAAGACCATGTAATGGTATTCCCCTGCATTGAATAGCTTTTGAAAAACATGAGTGATGGATTATGTATTGCATTGAATACCATTCTGAAGGTCATAAATACATTATGAATACCATGAAGTGATATGAGATATGTGTGTTGGCCATTTGTATATTGAATTCTCTTTATATATTAGATTTGAAGGCTCTTTATTGAAAGAATTGATTGAAAGGTTGTGGGTATATAATGGTATATGTTGGATGCTATATATTATATGAGCATTAATATTATATGAACGTTGAGCCATATATTGTATGTTGAATATATTGATATGGCGTTGGTATTAATATGAGCATTGGTATTATAGGAGAGTTGAGCTAGATATATATCCCTTGATTTATATGTGCATTGTGTTGGTTTTTTAGTTTTCATATTTGCTTGCATTATATAAAATCTATAAGTAAGGTTGTGATTATTTTGGATATTAAAAGAAGATAGTCTCTTTTTGATGATGAATTCACTCATCTCCATCATTAAAGTAATTATTTCTTGAAAAGACAACTACCATGAATGGTTGAGGATAATAAAGCATACCATAATTTTTAATGAGGTGTGGAAAGGAGTTTTTGAAGGAAAAGGAGAAAATCCTCCTTAAAAGCCCACTTCACACAAAAATCTTGCCACATCAGAGAGCAGAACAACAAGGGCTACTCCTTGATTGCAATAGCAGTCAATGAGGAGGTGATTCATCATATTACACCACTTACAAATTCCTTTGAAGCCTTAAGAAAATGAAATATTTATATGACTCTCACTCTAAGCTTGAAGTTTTCTAGCTTATGATCAAACTTTTTTAATATAGAAGTGAAAGGTGATAATCCCCTTGCCTTAGTGTTGGGTGCACTTAAGCAAACTCCTTAACACTTAATTGTCAACCTAGGGGTTTCGTAATCCTATTCCTAATCCTACTTATTAAAGGAAATGTTGTAGAATCAAATAGAAAACAATCTTAAAGGCAATCAACACGAAAGCAACCCTAGTGCTAGAATGTAAATAATAATTTGCAAGGAATCATGTAGAGGAAATTTCACACAACTGGAAGCAATCTTAAATGATGAAATGAAATACTATCTTTATCCTTAGTATAGATGGCTAACAGCTTGACAAGTGGGCCCTTGCAGAGATATGTTTCCCAATTGATTTTCCTTCTACACAAACAACCTGTTCTTGTGTTATTGTAATCTCCTTGCACTAGTGCAGGTAAAATACTTCTATGCAAAAGTATATTTTACCTTCTTTAGTGAATATTTATGTTTTTATGGAGGTGCTATAAGCCTCAGGGCTTAGAGCAAAGAGACCATCTCTTGCACTGAGACAGAGCTTCCTTCACCAAAGTTTCCAATTTACTTTCCAAAGAATTAAAAGACGTGTTGAAAAGAATTGCAATTGCAAACTAAATTCTAAGATAAATTATATATGGAAAAGAAATGCTTTAATTAAATAAACCTTGCAATGAAATTCAACATCATAAAGCGAAATCAATTTGGAATAATCAAAGCAACAGTCAAAGTAATTTGCATGCATAAGCTAACTTCGGAAATTCGCTTGTAATGTTTCTTTTCCTTTTTCTTAAGTCATAAAATGCAAGTGTAAAATGTTTGTAAGAATGTCCTTTATTAATTCATGTAAGCATTCTCAGATCCTTCAAAATTGTACTGCAAATGAATAAATGTTCACAAAAACCTTTTAATTGGAAAAAGCACAAGAGTAAATAAGTTGGGTTCGTTGGGGCCTAGCCAACCAGCTCATTTCTCATTTAGGAAATGAAATGATTTAGCACTTAAGAATGCATAAAATGTAAATTAGATGCAGCGTGTTCCTTGTATTAAGTTGATCAACAAATATACATGATGGTGCGAGTCCAGCCCAGAGCCGAGGGCGATAAAAAATTACACAGTGAATGAAATTACAACTTAGAGATCCCTCGCTTGGTTCTACCTACAGTCTACATTATATACAGTCTTTCGACCTTAGCCATATACTGCTAATTATATTCATTTCCTATTCAAGCCTTTCAGCCAAACGAATTAACAACCAATATTACAAAACCAGCTAATAGTTATAATGGAACGCGAACTTCGCTGGCCGTAGACCATCCTTAGCAAGTATCCCTGACTATATGCCACTGATATCCAACGTTTGTTAGTCCACAACTGAACTAGTATTCATGGATAGAAATGCCCACGTGGAAGGATTCCAACTATCATGGAGATCTCGGAGCAACATCATTGGCGGTGCAGGAATCTAACTGCACTGATCATGCTAAGTCATAATTAACAGTTATTTATTCAATTACTTGTAGGAAAGTTAAACATAAGTTACAAGAGATACTGACAGGAATGAAATCTATGTAAAGTAATTAATAAAGCACTTAATAAATCTTAATTATGAAATACGAAGCATATGTAGGAATATATACTTATCTTGGACTAGTGTAGGAATGAGAGGGTTAAGTAGAGATAAAACAGAGGTTAAAGTTTATGGAAATGGGTAAAAATAGAGCAATTTGGGACACCAACATCCTCCCATCCCTAACCTTTTGTGTGTCTTCACACAACATTTTACCTTCTGCCAAAAATCTTCAAAACTGGGTGGCCAGCTCTCAATCCTATACTTCAATACATATTCTTGCTTTCACTACCTTTAGCTTTTTACCTCAGGCTCATTTAAACTCATTAGTCACCTTCTTGAGGCATTTATAGCATTTGCAACCTCGATACTTCCATACTTTTACTTGTTGTTTCTGCTTCTTGACTTCTGCGAGCAGCTCTACCTCACTTTTCTTTTGCCAATTTTTCTCCTTCATGACCTAGTTCAAAGCCTCCAGGTGATGAAATTTTTGCTCCAATTATACTATTCGGTTGTTGAGGTAGAGAGTGGATGACTCCATGGTTAGATATTCTGGTGTAAATAACTTCTCTGTAACGGACTCAAAATAAGTCCCATCATTGTCAAGATCAAGGTCATCCAATGTTTGCATTCTGACATCATAAAATTTTGTGTGCCAGGGGTTTCCTTATCACCGAGGGTTTTGGTACCCTCCACAGCCTTCATGCCAAGGGTTTCAGTACCTTGCACACTCAACTCCGCAGGGTTTTCAATGCCCTGCTCTTCCAATTATTCAGGGGATTCAATACCCTATTCATTTAAACCAGCAGGGGTTTCAGTACCCTGTTCCTCAAGGACATTGAGGGTTTTGATGTCCTGTTCATCGAAATTATCGAGGGTCTCCATGTGTTGTGCCTCATCATCCTTGTGACCCTATACTTGAACTTCACTTGCACTTGGTGTCATCTTCCTCTTTCTTAATCTGCAAAAAAAGGTAGACAACAATATGTCATCTTCCACATTCTCTTCGTTTACCACGATGTGTGTTGTTGGGAAAAGTATCCAATACGGAATGACCCTATCCCACTCTAAGGGTGATAGTACCTCAACAACAATCAAAGCAAAGCTATTCGAGATTACTTCTTTATGAGATGTAAGAGAGGGGAGAAAGAGATCCACTAACCGTTGTCTTCCGCTAATGATTGATCCAATCTTCTCTCTTTGCTGCTTGCTCCCAGCTCTTTGCTCTTTCACTGGCCCAGCTACACCAAGCTCCTGCAAAATGGCAAGAAAAGGAAACTACAAGAAGCATACATTCATAATTGATTGAAGGATTAGAATAAATCAAATACACAAGTATAGCAATACACCATTGAGACACATGCATATAGAAGAACCTCAAATGCTTTATTAATGGAAGAAGTAAAGTTCAGGAAGTAATACAACCATAAAAGGCCTAATCCAGCATCACCTCCCAGCAGAAAGAAATCTCCTCTTCACCTCCTTCAAGCAAATCACCCAATAGTTCTATACTCAAAGCAAAAACACTTCCTTACATTCACAAGATTCCAGCCTCCCTAGACCTCATGAGAGAGCTCTATATATAGGAGATTTGGAGAAAGGATGAGTCAGCTTGTAGCTGGCATGAAGTTGACTAGTGTCCTCTCCCACTTCAGTTATTCTTCAGTTCTTGAGTCCACTTGGAGGTTCTTGCTTCCACTTGGAGATCTAGACCCTCTTACT
The DNA here is from genome assembly GCA_031772625.1 of Pinus tabuliformis. Lineage (NCBI taxonomy): Eukaryota > Viridiplantae > Streptophyta > Pinopsida > Pinales > Pinaceae > Pinus > Pinus tabuliformis. Next base: position 1,001,474,109 of record CM062819.1, read on the forward strand.
CATCACAAGTCGAATTCCCTGATCCAAGTGTCATTTTGGAAGCTTCCTGGGCATTGACACCTTGAGGAATGACTGTGCCACTTGTCCCAACTCGCCCAGCGCAGGTAGCCTTCTTTGCAGTTGACATTCAGTGCAGGTAGACAGTGTAGCTCTTGACATTCAGCGCAGATGCTCAGTGGAGCAGTTGACATGATCTAGAATTAGCTTGTTTTTGAGTGTTTTCAGGTGGAGAACTGATATTCAGTGATGTGGTTTGCTGACCTTGTTCCTCTAGGGGTAGGAACAACATGTTTAGGGACTTTGGATCCCTCAGATTATTGACATTTCATGCTTCATGCTATAAGGCACAAAAATGTCTATAACAATGTGGGTCATTGCATCTGCAAGCACTAAGAGGTTATGATCTTTAGGTGAAACTTGGGGTGATTCATCAATCACAATCAGGGAGCTTGACTGATTTGTCCTTGGAGAGATAGTCTTCTTCCTCGTCAAGGCTCTGATTTTTCTTTTCTTTGTCGAGGTCAGAGTATTTTTGACAGACTTATTTTCTGCTTGCACTGACATGATTTTACCTTTTTTCTTGGTAGAGTACGATGTCTCTGCCTTCCTTCTCTTGGTTGTACTCATGCTTGTAGACTTCCCTGTAGTCCTCACTCAAAACTCCTTTAGGAATGCTTTTGAGGTCACTCCATTTTCTTCCAACACATTCTTGACGAGGATTGTGCTAAGCCCATGATGATATAGCTTATTTGCGACTTGGCTTGCGTTCCTACTCTGCACACCCTTCAACATTTTCTCGAGACTTATGAGCAGGTAGTAAGGGAAATTAATATATTTTCTTGACTCCAAGTACAACAACAGCCGAAGGTGATACATGAATGCTAATGTATAACGTCACTCGCAGGTCACAAATTTCTAAATATGAACTAGAGGTCTCACCATTTCCCGATCATGGCACTCTGCGGAAGTCCCTTCTTCCAATCAAACTTAAGCTTTATGTCAACCACAAATCGATGCCATCGTTTCTTCTTGAGCCGCTCCTTTTTGAACCACTACTCCCCTGGAGTTGGAAATCCTATAGCTTGCACAATGGACTCCTCTGTGACTTCGAATTCTAATGAGATGACCCTAACTTGGCCTCCTTCAAATCTCTTTGCGAACTCCAGTACCACAACCATGTCAAAACCGTCGAACTTCTATAAAAATGGAAGGAACCTGGATTCTTGCAATAGTGCAAGACTTTTCTGGTATTCTGTGGTCTTATCGATATCCTTCAAGGATGATGGCTCATTCCTTATGAGTGCCATGTTCAAATTGCACTTCACAATTCTTGGACACAACCTCAAAAGGATTTCAGTGAGTGATACCAACGATTACTGAGAGCTTTATGCCGTAGGTTCATCCATCCTTCATCCTTTTAGTCCCACCCAACCAATCATGATGAAAACAACTCCTCGGATTAGATGCAGATACATATCATCCTGCTACGGGTGAGAAATAATGATTGGATGTGGTGGAGGCTTATGCGGCGGTGGTGCAATGGTCATAATGATCAGGTTACGAGGTAAGATAATAATGAACAAGTAATGCGATATTGTTTCAAAGGAGGTAAATACAAGTTATCAGACAATCAGTACTATCCCATAGTATACCTTATAATTTAATCAAGACATATTTCAGTACTCATTAAAAAATTAGATTTCAAAACCCAATATATATTGCGCTTTTAAAAAATTTCCTAAGTCAATAAATGATAAAACAGAGTATTAATTAAAATATATAATGCTATGATCTATCAGTACTCATGTGCAGGGTAATAAAGTTCCATAAACATCCTTCATAAGATGTTCCTGGACTGTGTGAAATTTATTTTACAATTGCTTCCACAGTCAATCATGTTCCTGCACTAATCTTGCTTGCACTGCACTATGCTTGCACTGCGCATCTTGCAATATGGATTTTACCAACACAAAAATTTTGATAGAACAAAATTTTGTAGTTGGATTTTTTCTTTTTTAATTTGCCTCAATATACAAGAAAAGTTTTATTCATCATCCTTTGGTGTTTCATGAGCATGCCTTCTGGATTGACTGCATCAAATTCTGCAATCAATTTATGAAGGAATAAAGATGTGGGAAAGGGGTAATTTTCAGAATGGGAAGGAACATTACAGCAGGGATTCCAAGAATAATATCACCAAGGGGGGTTAATGAAACGGGATGTGGAAAAATTCAGGGGAAAAGAGGGATTTTATGAAATTGGGTAGGGTAGTTTTCTTAGAAGAAAGAGGCAGGTAATTCATTTGGGAATTTAGAAAAAGAAAATAGTGGGACATTTCAAAACGGGAAATAGAAGAAAGGATGAGATTTTTACCTTGCAAATCTGCCTGCACTGGTGTCGGAAAAAGTAACTGCAATGAGAATTATGCATTTACTTGGATAAAAATTTCCCATGCTAGTTACCCCAAACTTGGGTAAGGGCTCGGTTTTCTGAACCTGCATCTTCTTGGTGGCAGCCAGCATATCTAAAAATCATGTAACATTCCCTTTTTATTAAAATTTCGATCTCCCTGTCAGCATGCTAGCTTTCATGTTGATCCTTTTGTAATCATGTCAGCCAACTGATTTTCATAATTACAAGATTTTTTTATTTTTTATTTTACTTTTTTTTGTCATGTTTTTTCTTTCAATAAGGACAAGAAGGAATCAAATCTTCAACAGGTTTCTGTTACCACCTACCAACTCCTTTTCAAATTGTTGTTGAACTTGCTACATAAAATCTCCTTTATTAAGGGGCTGAAAATATACCTTCAATCTATGCCCATTTACCAAGAACACAAAATTTTATCCATCAATAGTTTTACTTTCTGCCGCTCCATTTTCAAACACTTTGACCACCTCATAGGGTCCCATCTAGCGTGTACGGAATTTCCCTTTAAAATATTTAAATCTAGAATCGTAAAGGAGTACCCAATCACCTGGTTGGAATTTCTTCTTTTGAATGGACTTGTCATGCCACTTCTTGCGCTGCTATTGAACCAAGATGTTTTGTTGAACAACATCCCTTCGGAATTCATCTAACTCATTCAAATATAGAAGATGTTGTTTTTGTGCTTCAAAGATATCTAGCCCTAATTGGACTACAGTCTGGAAAGTCTTAATCTGGAATTCGATCGACAAGAGGACTTGTTTCCTGTACACTAGCTCATATGGTGTGTGTCATGTGTTGTTTCTCCCAGTGGTTTGGTATGCCCACAATGCTTCTGGTAATTTGTCAGCCCAACTCTTTCTGTGAATATTTACCGTCTTTGTGAGGATGAACTCAATCATTTTATTTGTGGACTCCGCCTGACCATTTGCTTGCAGGTGATATAGTGTATATTTCATATGCCGTATTTTGTACTACTCCATCACACCTTGTACCAGATTAGAAATAAACTGTGGTCCATTGTTAGAAACAATTTCTCTAAGCACACAAAATCTACTAAAGATTTCAATAAAAAGGAAATCAACAACAACTCTTTCAGCAACAAAAGAAACAACTTTAGCTTCTACCCATTTTGTAATGAAATCTATACAAACCAAAATATTCTTTTTATTTAATGATGTTGGATTTATTGGTCCTACGAAATCAATGGCCCATTTTTCAAAAGGCTCAATCATAACTTGAGGACATAAGGGCATTTCATTGGTTTGATTAGGTTGGCCAACTCGCTGACAACTATCACACTACTTGACATATTGTTTGGAATCCTTAAACAAGGAAGGCCAAAAATAGCCAGCTCATAACACTTTGTATGCAGTCCGCTTATCGGCAAAGTGACCCCCGCAAGGTTCATCATGGCCAGATTTTAAAATATCAAACACTTATTCCTCTCTTACACATCTACGGATAATGAGATCTACTTCAGTGTAAAAGAGGTCTCCTTAAATCTAGGAACATGCAACACTTTTCTGTATGATATTTCTCTTTTCACGAGCGCATAAGTGAGGTGGTAATTTTCCAGTGACTAAATAGTTAGCTATGTCAACAAACCATGGGGATTTTGTTGACACATCAAAAAGATGTTCGTCAGGAAAATCATCATCAACAAGAATTGCTTCACCAGGATTATTTAATCTTGAAATATAATTTGCTACTACATTCAATTTTCCTGGTCTATCAACAATGGTAATATTAAATTCCTATAACAATAATAACCACCTAGTCACCCTACCATTAGTTAATGGTTTATTCATCAAACATCTTATTGCGGGATGGTCAGTATGTACAAAGACTTCATATCCTGTAATATAATGTCTAAATTTATTAATGGAAAAAATTACATTTAAAAACTCTTTCTCAATAACCATATAATTTAGTTCAGTGGGTGACAAGTTTTTACTAATCAAATAAATAGCATAACATTGTTTGTCTTCCTCTTTTCCTAAAGCCACGCCAATAGAAGTATTTGAGGCATCAAAGGAAATATGAAATGGTAGGGACCAGTTTGGTCCTCTCAAAACTAGTGCCTGTACTAGTTTTTCCTTCAATGTCTCAAAGGACTCTTAGCAAGCTGTGGACCAAGAAAACTCACTATCCTTAGCAAAAAGTTAGAAAGGGGGGTAGCTATCCTTGAGAAATTCTCAATGAATCTCCTATAGTAGCCCACATGTCCTAGAAAACTTCTCACTTCCCTTTGAGTTTTGGTTATAGAGAGACTCAAAATAATTTCCATTTTTGCAGGGTCAACCTGGATACCTTTGTCAGAAATAAGATGGCCAAGAACCACCCCCGCCTACACATTAATCTGCATTTTTTTTCACTCAAGTCGAGATGAGCCTCTTTGCAACAAAGAAGCACTATTTCTAGATTCTTGAGGGCTTCCTGAAATGAATCACCAAACACAGAAAATTCATCCATATAGATTTCTACACACTCAAGGTCAGAAAAAATAGCCAAGACTACCCTTTGAAGGGTAGTCATGGCATTACATATCCCAAAGGGAAGCACTTGGTAAGAAAATGTACCCCATGGGCATGTAAAAGTGGTTTCTTCTTGATCCTCGGGTACAATCTGTATCTGGTTATACCTGTTAAAGCCGTCTAGAAAATAAAAGTACTTCTTACCATCAAGGGTATCAAGTACCTGGTTGATGAAAGGAAGGGCGAAGTAATCTTTGAGAGTGGATTTGTTCAATTCTCTGTAGTCAATACAAATGCACCATCTCCCATATTTTTTCGGGACTAATACCAATGGAGAGACCCACTAGATGTCAGAAATAAAATAAATAAAATCAACATCTAAGAGTTTTTGCAATCTTCCTTTACAACATCTCTTAGAGATGGGTTCGTTCGCCTTTGGGTTTGTCAGATAGGTTGGGCTCCATCCTGAATATAGATATGGTGGGTACAAGTTTCATGAGGGATGCCTTTCATATCTTCATAGCCCCATGCAAAGGCATAAAAATGGTTTCACAACAAAATCACATGTTGCTCTTGCTAGGAAGGATCCAAGTCTGAACTGATATGCAAGGATTTACCTAGAATAATATCAACAAGAGTGGTATCAGGATCAAGAGTACACAGATGTGTCGCTAGAGATGGTGGCGAGGGAGGTAGAGAGTCATATCTTTCATAAAAATATAGACTCAAAATCTGACTCAATGACTCAAAATTGGGCATGGTATCTAGATTGTTCAGGAAGTCTAGAATCTCACCCTCCTGCGAGAACTCAACATTCTAATGTATCAAGGAAACAATCTGAGCCTCCTCATCACTACTTTAGTCTAACCATAAAGTGTCTCAGAGCTCGTGAATGGATCTAGTGGGTGGATACAAGGTGACCTTCTTCCATATACATGTCACCAGAACGACATCCGATATAAGCATCGGCCGTAGAAAGCCATGGTCATCCCAAGATCGAGGGATGTCCTCCCACAGGATTATTTAGCTGAAGCATAATGAAATCTATAAGATATTCTGAAGAGTCTAGGGAAATGACCACATCATTCAACACCCCTTCTGGCTTGATTTTAGATCTATCTTCTAGTTCAAGCATAGTGGGAGTATGATGAATATGGAACAATCGAAGTTGATCCATGGTTTTCTTGGTCATAACGTTAATGGTTGCCCCAAAGTCTATAAGTACATTGGAGACAAGAACATCACCTATCTAAACAGACACAACAGGGTTTTCGGGGTCGGTATGTTTATCCATGTGCATACACCCCGTCATTAACTCTGCTTCTCTACCAACAAATTGAATAGTTTGATGTTCTAATATTCTCCATCCTGGCTTCTTGAGACAAAGTTCCCTACTTATTTTTGTGCATATGGGGATCTCTTTAATAGCTTGGAGCAAAGGTACCCTTATGAAAAGGTTCCTAAGCTCAGAAGCCAGGCTAGACTCAGGAATGGGGTCTTTCTTCTCCATAACTAACCTCTCTAGATGGGGTGGTCAATTGGAAGAATATGACAAGGGCTCAGAAGGTACGGGGATAGGTTGAATGGTGTCATCTTTTTCAAAATGGTCAAGAGTTTCCTCCTCTATTTTTTCATTGATAATCACCATAGGCTGCTTTTGATTTTCTGAGGTTACTATCTTCCCTGATCTCAAATGGAGGACATTGACTCCAACTGGCATAAACTGATATCTGGATGAAGAAATCGGGTTCATAGAATGGATCATTTGTACCGCTTTGTTATCAGGGTTGGGTAAAGGTTGAGCAAGCAGCTGAGAAGGTCGAAACGGTGGAGGTAAAGGTAATGGTGGCATTGGCTAACTCAATTGAGGTAATGATGGTTGTGGCATTGGTTAAGGTAAATATGTAGGAGGGTATGATTGCATAGGTGCAGTATAGTAGGGTATGATATGAATGGTGTGAATGGTTTGGCCCTCTCCATCCTTGTTGCCAAGATTGGGAGGGTTGTCCATACTGATATTGGTTCCTATGCTTCCAATGTTGAGAGTGACTAGTGTTAGGATAGGAATATGAATGTGCATTACAACCAAAAAAATGTGGTGGAGGTTTAGGAGCCATACCTGCTCTTACCTAAGGCCAGTTTCTTTGTGCTCCCATGGCATGCAGTGATTCGGCTTCAAGTTGTCCTCCCTCAAGTACAACTTTCAAGCCATTTATGGAGGGACATTTTTTTGCGGCATGGCTCTCTACACAAATTTCACATTTATTAGATTCTTTAATATCGAGAGGACAATCTCTTAAAATATGTTTTCTTCTAAATTTTGGAAGAAAAGATAGACAATGACTCTCGTTCCTAGACAAGTTTTTGTTGAAACTTCAAAGAGTCTATTTGTTTACTAACAATATTCATTATTTCAATTTTCATATTGGCCATTTTTTTTTCTAATCCAATAATCACAGCATCAGTGGATTCAGTTTTCTTTTTTCTATTCTGAATTCCTTTACTGGATCTATATTGGTTCCTTGAGAATTTCCTGCACAAGTCACGAATTCGATCAAAAGAGATTTGAGCAATATCCCCTTGTCCTAAAAAATTTAAAGTATTCCTAACATCATCAGTAAGCCCATGTAAGAACAATGTTCTAATGGTACTTAGATCAAATTTGTGCTTTGAGCTTTGGAGGATATACAAGAATCTCTCCAAGTAGTCCTCTAGAGTCTCATCATCATTTTGCATAATAGTAGAGGTTTCATCTTGAATATCTCTAGTTTTTTAATATTCCTGATATTTTGACAAGAACACTTTCTTCATTTTCTCCCAACAAGATATAGTGTTTCCTCCTAGTCCCATGAACCAGCGAAGTGTTGTGTCCTTGAAATTTGCAGGAAACAACTTTAACTTCTGGGCATAAGATGAATAATCATAACTTCTACACAAAATATCAAACTCAAATAAGAAAGAGTCTGGTTCTTCATGTACCTTACCATAAAAATGAGGAATGTAAAAGAATAGTTTGCAAGGAAATCAAGTAAAGGAACTTTCACACAACTGGAAGCAATCTTAAATGCTTAAATGAAATACCATGTTTATCTTCAGTATAGATGGCTAACAACTTGACAAGTGGGCCCTTGTAGAGATCTGTTTCCCAATTGATTTTCCTTCTACAAAAACAACCTATTCCTGTACTATTGCAATCTGCTTGCACTAGTGCAGGTGCACTACTTCTGTGCAAACGTATATTTTTCCTTCTTTACTGAAGATTTATGTTTTTCTAGAGATGCTCTAAGCCTCAGGGCATAGAGCACTCTATTCTCATGACAAGATACCAACTTTACTTTCGAAAGAATTAAAACATGTGTTGAAAAGAATTGTAATTGCAAACTAAATTCTGAGATAAATTATATATGGAAAAGAAATGCTTTAATTAACTGAACCTTGCAATGAAATTCAACTTCATAAAGCGAAAACAATTCGGAATAATCAAAGCAGTAGTCAAAGTAATTTGCATGCATCAGCTAACTTTGGCAATTCACTTGTAATGTTTCTGTTCCTTTTTCTTAAGTCATAAAATGCAAGTGTAAAGTGTTTGTAATAATGTCCTTTCTTAATTCATATAAACATTCTCAGATCCTTCAGAAGTGTACTCTTAATGTTAAGGACGATTACTGGAATTAACAATACTTTTTCTTGCAGGAATAACTGAAATGATAAGCAAGAAAAGAAATGTAACATTTGTTGTGAAGTAAATGAATAAACCGGAGTGCAGGAAACTACATGCACTGGTACAGGAAGAATCTTCCTACATGACCTAAGCGGAAGCAAACCAAGACAAGAATTGTAGGGAAGGAATTGCAGGAAAGAAATTGCAAGAAAGAAATAAGCTCAATCAAACTTCCAAACTACGGATCCGTTCACACTTAACTACGAAATGAATTTAACTCAGAAATTCTGAAATAAATATAAGAACCATTCAAACCATGCAACTGCAAATGAATAAATGTTCACACAAACCTTTTAAATGGCGAAAGCACAAGGGTAAATGAGCTGGGTTGGCTAGGCCCTAGCCAACTAGCTCGTTTCTCATTTAGGAAATGAAACGATTCAGCACTTAAGCATGCATAAAATGTAAATTACAGACAATGCGTAGATGACATGGCGTGTTCCTTGTATTAACTTGATCAGTAAATATACATGATGGTGCGAGTCCAGCCCAGAGCCAAGGGAAATACAAAATTACACAGTGAATGAAATTACAACTTAGAGATCGCTCCCTTGGTTCTACCTACATTCTACATTATATACAGTCTTTTGGCCTTAGCCATATTCTACTAATTACAGTCATTTCTTATTCAAGCCTTTTGGCTGAACAAACTACTGACCAATGTTACAAAACTGGCTAATAGTTATAATGGAACATGAACTTCGCTAGTCGTAGACCATGCTTGGAAAGTATCCCTCACTATATGCCGCTGATATCCAATCTAAGTTAGTCCACATTCGATCTAGGAGTCGCGGATCAAAATGCCCGCATGGAAGAATTCGAACTATCACAGATATCTCGGAGCAACATCATTGGTGGAGCAAGAATCTACCTACACTGATCATGCTAACCCAAAATTAACACTTAGTTCTTCAATTACTTTTAGGAAAGTTAAACATAAGTTACAAGAGAAATTAACAGCCATGGAATCTATGTAAACTAATTAATAAATCACTTTATAAATCTTAATTATGAAATACGAAGCATATGTAGGAATAGATTATTATCTTGGACTAGTGCAGGAATGAGGGGGTTAAGTAGAGATAAAATAGAGGTTAAAGTTTATGGAAATGGGGTAAAAATAGAGAAATTTGGGACAACAACACTTAGCCTCTAATTAAGAGTCATTATGCATTATATAGAAGATTTTGGTGTTAAAATAAATGTTCCTCTCATTTTTGTCAAGGCACTGTATCCCATTTATTCACATTATCTTGAGTCATTACGAGATAGTGGAAAACTTAAGGAGATCTCCTTTAGCTCTCTTGTGGAGAAGTTTTCTGAAAGAGAGAATAATTTTTGGAAGAAGAAGGAAATTGCTCAAGTCTTTTGAAGATGTTGTGCACCTTGTGCAGAAAGAGAAGAATCAAGCATAGGATTCTTCTAAGGGAAGAGGTGGCTAAAGAGGAAATGAAAGGAAGAATAATAGAGGCAGGGGGTAGGCAATACCAAGGAGGAACACCTCATCTTCATTGTATACAATGCAACAAAAATGGACATGATGCTTCCTCATGGAATCTCTCTTGGGACAAGATCAGACAAGAAATGGATGAAGAGAAAAGAAAATCACTAGAGAAAGGGAAAGGTAAAGAACCTTAATCCACTCACTATATTGTGGCACATTGCAATATTGGAGTAAATGGAGACTTGTATAATGTTTTACTTGCTACGTGGAAAGATGCATGGTTTCTTGATTTAGGAGAAACTTGCCACAGGAGTTTAGAAGATATTTCATTGAAGAATTCACTGGCAATGTTGATGGAATAGTATACTTTGTAAACAGTTCAAAACTCAAGCCATCATTTCCTGGCACTATCAACCTCAAATTGCCTCGTCTCCCAGACTTTCTTCTACATTATGTTCTCTACCTCCCAGAGTTGAGGAGAAATCTTGTCTTTGGTTAACATTGTCCAATAAAAACACTCCATTCACATGTATGATGGAAAGGTTGAGGTCATAAAAGCATCAGACAACTCACTTGTCATGACTAGGATAGAAGAAGAAAGACTATTGAAGTTGCAAGGAACCTCTACTCATGCACACAAATTTTCATACAATTCTCAATTTCATGAAGGTACACTACCATCTAGTCTCTTATGGCATGCTAGATTTGGACATCTGAACTATGAAAAATTTTATTTAATGAAGAGAAATGGTGTTACTGGTTTTCCAACCATTACTAGGAAACTTAAGCAATGTGATGCTTGTATCTTAGGAAAGCACATTAAATAGTATATTCATGATCCTCATTCCAGAGAACATGTAAATCTTTAGCATATTCATTCTAACTTGTTTGGCCCTATGCCTATTCCTTCTGAAAATGGTAATGGAGATATCACGACTTTCATTCATGACAACACCATAATGTGTCGGATATATCTTATGAAAAAAAAAAAAAGCTTTTGAAAATTTCAAAAACTTTAATGCATGGATTGAATATGATACACAATATCATATTGAATTTATTTGTATCGATAATGGAAAATAATATACTTCAAATGAATTTGAAAACTATCTTTGCCAACATGGGATCAGACATCAAACAATCACACCTTATAATACTAAATAGAACAGTTTATCGAGAAGAATGAATGTGACAATATTAAATATGGTATGTGCAATGATGTTTTCAAAATTTTCAAGTTGATGTTTTGTGCTTACGCAATTCTATGTGCAGTGTATATTTAGAACAGGTGTCCATCTCATGCTCTCAAAAACAAGAATTCCTATGAAATGCGGTATGTCCACATTCCTTCGATGAGGCATCTCAAGGTTTTTGGTTCCACCTATTATCCCTTGATATCTATGGAATAGAGAAAAAAAACTTAGTGCAAGGAGCTGACAATGTATCCTCTTGGGGTACTCACATACCTCCAAAGCATATAATCTCTATGTTGAAGCAAATATGAAGTTTATAATATGTAGAGATTTATTGTTTCTTGAATCTTTCAAGACTAACAATGTTGTTGAGCAGAAGCTTAATTGCTTGGACAAATTTGGGTATGAAAAATCCTTTGAAGAGTTTGATAATGAGATTCCACATCTAGAAAGGGGAATTCTTATCTTGGATCAATTTGTGGAACCCCCTTCTGAAGCACTCTCTCCCCCTCATGAATCCCTAACCACTGATCAAGAAGACACTTTGATTGATGTGATTGAGATAATTGGAAGGCCAAATCTTGATTCAACCCCATCTCAGTCAATTGAACATCCTAGGGCATCTCAGAAATGTTGTGTGTGGAGCATGATTGTTCAGAGGTCTTTTGTTTTAGCCGGATGTATACCCCAGGAAGTTTGTACACCCCTCCACACAGGGGGGTGCGGGGGGGGCTTGTCCCCCCCGCGGGGGTCCGGGGGCCGGTGGTCCCTCGTCGCGGGTTTGGGGGCAGTGCCCCTGAAGCCAAAAATAGATGTAAAATTTCCTTGTAAAAGTATAGTAATTTCTAGTCAATTTGGGCCGTCCATTAGGTGGATGATCTAACAGTAGAACTTATGTTTAGTTTAGGGTTTTTTGCCCTAGAAGGAAACCCCTCTCTTTGTATGAGGGCATTGTATTTGAGGCTGTGTAATAGATGTGTATTTTGTGAGCGAGAAACAGAGAGGTGAGACTGTGAGAGAAAACAAAGGATATTACAGCAGATCTGCTATTGGTTGTGTCTCTTCATTTTGCTGGATAATAGAAAGGAAGGACTAGTTGTTCAGGGTGGACATAGCCCAAACTGGGTGAACCACATATATCTATGTCTCTCTTGTTTTATGCATTTTCTGTGTTTATATTTTTGCAATATTTTATGTGTTCCATTGCTCCGTAATATATAATTTTCTAACAACTAGTATTAGAGCCGAAGGTCTATTTGGATGATAAACTCACAGGAAAAAAGGGTTCCTCATTCAAGTGGGAGCAATGGTGGAAGATGGCAAGTTTAGGGTCGAGAAATTTAACGACCAAAACTTCTCGCTATGGAAGATGAAGATGGAAGATTATATGTATCAGAAAGATCTGTACCTACCATTGAGCGGAAAAACAAAGAAGCCGATGGCTATGATAGATGAAGAATGGAACCTTCTCGATAGAAGGGAACTCAGAACAATACGATTGTGCCTTGCTGCGTCAGTCGCCTTCAACATTTTGAAGGAAACAACGATAGAGGGTTTGATTCAAGCATTGTCGAAACTATATGAAAAACCCTTGGCCTCAAACAAGGTATTTCTTATGAAACGATTATTTAATATGAAGATGTCGGAAGGTGGATTTGTTGCAGATCATTTAAATTATTTTAATGTAGTTACAATTCAGTTAAGTTCTATAGGGGTAAACTTTGAAGATGAAGTTAGAGCTCTGTTATTCTTGTGCTCATTTCCAGAAAGTTGGAATGGTTTAGCAATGGCCATTAGTAACTCTGTCTCTGGATCTAGTACTTTAAATTTTGACGATGTTGTCAGTGATATCCTTAGCGAGGAAATGTGACGAGAAAGCTCCGGTGAGACATCGGGTAATGCTTTGAGTGCAGAGGCTAGGGAAAGAAAAATGGAAAGAGGAAAGAGCTCACGATATCGCAGTAAATCAAGGAAAGGCATATCCAAGTCCAGATCGGTGATAGTGTGCTGGAAATGTGGAAAGAAAGGACACCTAAAGAAAGATTGTAGATCTTGGAAGGGAAAAGAAGGAGATGCATAGCAAGAAAACAATCATGAAGCAAATGTGACAGGTGAGGTGTTACAAGATGCTTTGATTCTTTCTTTCGAAAATAATACTAATTCCTGGGTGGTAGATTCAGGGGCCTCATTCCATGCCACACCTGATAAGAAATACTTTCATGACTATGTTTAAGGATATTTTGGACAAGTTCGTTTGGGTGATGATAAACCCTATAAAATTGTTGGAATGGGTAAGGTTCTTGTAAAACATCAAAATGGAAACCAATGGCTACTAAAGGAGGTAAGGCATGTTCCAAATCTAAAGAAAAATCTTATTTCAACAGGGCAGTTAGGCGGTGAAGCTTGTGTGACAACTTTCACAGATAAAGCTTGGAAGGTCACCAAAGGAGCCCTGGTAATAGCAAAATGCAAAAAGGTTCGTACATTGTATTTATGCAATGGTATTTCTAACTCTGTTAATGCTTTAACTTCCAAAGGAGAAGATGCAACATTATGGCATCATAGGCTCAGAAACATGAGTGAAAAGGGGATGAAGATTCTTCACTAAAGGAATTTGTTGCCGGGTTTGAAGAATGTTGATTTGGACTTATGTGAAAATTGCATTTATGGAAAATAGAAGAGAGTCAGATTTCTCAGAGTTGGAAAAGAAAAGAAGAGCGAAAAATTAGAGCTTGTGCATACAAATGTATGGGGACCTGCTCAGGTATCATCTCTCAATGGCTCTCATTATTATGTTACTTTTATTGATGATGCAACTAGAAAAATTTGGATTTATTATATTAAGAATAAATCTGATGTATTTGATACTTTCAAGAAATGGAAAGCTTTGGTTGAGATTGAGACAGGAAAGAAATTGAAGTGTCTTAGATCAGACAATGGAGGTGAATATTGCAACAAAGAGTTTGATAGGTATTGTTCAGAGCATGGAATTCGCAGAGAGAATATAGTTCCAAGAACACCACAATAAAATGGTGTGTCAGAAAGGATGAATATAACAATCATGCAGCGTACAAGGTGCTTGAGATTGCATGCAGGACTGCCTTTACAGTTTTGGGCAGATGCTATAGATACTATTGTTTATCTAATAAGATTAGGGCCTTCAATTTCCTTGGATGGTGGTGTTCCAGAGGAAGCATGGATAGGTAAAAAGGTAAACTACTCCTTTTTAAAGCCTTTTGGTTGTGAGGCATTTGTCCATATTGATAAAGAAAATAGAACAAAGCTTTAGGCAAAGTCAAAGAAATGTACCTTTATTGGATATGGTGTTAATGATTTTGGTTATCGCTTATATGATTATGAAAATCACAAAATCATTAGGAGTAGAGATGTAATATTCAATGAAAAGGTCTTGTATAAGAATCAGTTGCAGGAAAAGAAGCAAGAAAAAGAAAACAAGGAATATGTAGTTCTTGAGGAAATCATTGAAAAAGTAAAGGTGCCTTAAAATAATAATAATCAACAACCACAACAACAACAACCACAACAACAGCAACCACCACAACAGCAACAGGCACCCCAAACACCTGAAAGTGGTGTTAGAAGATCTACCAGGATAAGTAGACCCCCTGAACGATACTCTCCTTAATTATATTATTTATTGTTGACTGACTCTGGTGAACCCGAATGCTATGAAGAAGCAATGCAGGTTGAAAGCAGGAAGAAGTGGGAGGCATACATGGAAGAAGAGATGGACTCCTTAATGCATAACCAGACTTGGGACTTAGTCAGGTTTCCTGTAGGAAAAACTACATTGAAGAATAAATGGGTTTACAGGCTGAAGGAAGAAGATGGAGGAAAACAGAGGTACAAAGCTAGACTTGTGGTGAAGGGGTTTGCACAGAAGAAAGGTATTGATTTTGATGAAATATTTTCTCTTGTTGTTAAAATGACTTCAATCAGAACTATTGTAAGTCTAGTAGCAGCTGAAGATTTGCATCTTGAGCAGTTAGATGTAAAGACAACCTTTCTCCATGGGGATTTGGAGGAAGAGATATATATGCAGCAGCCACAAGGATATGAGGTGAAAGGGAAGGAGAAACTAGTGTGCAGGTTGAAGAATAGCTTGTATGGCTTAAAATAGGCTCTAAGGCAGTAGTATCTAAAATTTGACAAGTTTATGTCTGAACAAGGTTATACTAGATGTCACTCTGATCATTGTGTTTATCTAAAAAAGAAAAATGATGGTAGCTATATTATATTGTTATTATATGTAGATGACATTCTTGTTGCAAGGTCTAACATGAAGGAAATAAATGTGCTCAAAAGAAAATTGGCAAATTCATTTGCAATGAAGGATTTGGGAGCTACAAAACAAATCCTTGGTATGAGAATCACTAGAGACAGGAAAAATCACAAATTAACATTGTCTCAGAATGAGTACATACAAAAGGCGTTGAAAAGATTTAATATGCACAATGCAAAACCAGTTAGTACACCTTTTTCTAGCCATTCCAAACTTAGTAAGGAAATGTGCCCAAAGACCCAAGAAGACATGGATTATATGTCTAAAGTTCCATATTCATCAACAGTTGGAAGCTTAATGTATGCAATGGCCTACACAAGGCCTGATATTGCACATGCAGTGGGAGTTGTAAGCAGGTACATGAACAATCCAGGAAAGGAACATTGGATGGCAGTGAAATGGATTCTCAGATATTTGAAAGGTACCACAAATCAAGCATTATGCTTTGGTGGTTCAAACATTTCTTTACAGGGATATGTTGATGCAGATATGGCAGGTGATAGAGATAACAGGAGGAGCACTACAGGATATGTATTTACTGTTGGTGGAATAGCTGTCAGTTGGGTTTCAAAAATCCAAAGTGTTGTTGCTCTCTCAACAATAGAAGCAGAATATGTTGCTGCTACAGAGGCTAGTAAAGAAATGATTTGGTTACAAAGGTTTATGGGTGAATTGGGTAAGGAGCATGATATGGGCACGTTATATAGTGATAGCCAAAGTTCCATTCATCTTGCAAAGAACTCAGCATTTCATTCCAGGACTAAACACATACAGCTCAAGTACCATTTCATACAATCAGTGTTGGAAGATGGAGAGTTGAAGCTGGAAAAGATACACACTAGCCAGAATCCTGCAGACACGCTAACAAAAGTTGTAACCAGGGAGAAACTGAGAATATGCTCAGTTTCAATTGGTCTTCAAGGATGACGATGAAGATGAGAAATAGCCAGGTCCAAAGAGGAGTCATTTTCCAGCAAATGAAGCAGCGATGGAGTTGCTACAATCATTCTCCAAGTGGGAGATTGTTGTGTGTGGAGCATGATTGTTTAGAGGTCTTTTGTTTCAGTTGGATGTATACCCCACGAATTTTGTACACCCGTCCACGCGGGGGGGGCTTGTCCCCCCTGAAGGGGTCCGAGGGGGCCGATCCCCTCCGGCTGGGGGGTCCGGGGGCTAGCGGTCCCCTGGCAGGGGTTTGGGGGCAGCGCCCCTGAAGCCAAAAATAGATGTAAAATTTCCTTATAAAAGTATAGTAATTTCTAGTCAATTTGGGCCGTTCATTAGGCGAATGATCTGACGGTAGAACTTATGTTTAGTTTAGGGTTTTTTTCCCTAGAAGGCAACCCCTCTCTTTGTTTGAGGGCATTGTATTTGAGGCTATGTAATAGATGTGTATTCTGTGAGTGAGAAACAGAGAGGTGAGACTGTGAGAGAAAACAAAGGATATTACAACGGATCTACTGTAGGTTGTGTCTCTTCATTTTTCTGGATAATAGAAAGGAAGGACTGGCTGTTTGGGGTGGATGTAGCCCAAACTGGGTGAACCACGTATATCTGTGTCTCTCTTGTTTTATGCGTTTTCTGTGTTTATATTTCTGCAATATTTTATGTGTTCCATTGCTCCGTAACATATAATTTTCTAACAAGAAATGTCCTCCAAAATGGCTCACAAATACACTTGGAAGTGTTTTTCATGATGAGGTTATAAAGAGACGAACAAGAAGCTCTGGTCGATAGAATGGAGGTGTTGTAGATGATTCTAATTCACCTATTCATATGGATGCTTCTTATAACCGTAAATTATTTTTTTCTACAGATTTTGAACCAAATTCCTTTAAACAATTTTCTTCTCATGATGAATGGAAAGAAGAAATGCAAAAAGAGTATGATGCTCCAATAAATAATGGAACTTGGAAGCTAGTTGATCCTCCATTCAGAACCAAACCGATAGGCTACAAGTGGGTCTTCAAGAACAAGTATAAAGCAGATGACTCGCCTCATAAGCATAAAGCTAAGTTCGTGGTAAAAAGTTTTACATAGAATGAAGGGGTTGATTATGAGGAGAATTTTTCCCCCAAAAAAAATGGACTACTATTCAAAATCCCTTTTCCTTGGGAGTTAAAAATGGTTGGAAAGTCCATCAAATGGATGTAGAAACTGCTTTCTTGATGGAGATTTAAAAGAGAATGTTTTTATGTCCCAACCATAAGGATTTGTTGTGAAGGGACAAGAGAACAAATTATGCAAGCTTTTCAAATCCTTGTATGGCCTCAATCAATAACCACGAGCGTGGTACAAAAATTTGACTGAGAATCTTCTGAAACTCAATTTCAAACATTGATCTTGATGATGGAACTTTGTTTGTCAAGAAAGTTGGAAAAACAATTGTATATATTGTGGTGCATGTAGATGATATTTTGAAGACATGTAACAATGAAAATCCATAAAGAAAGAACTATCGAAAGGTTTTGTAATAAAAATTTTGGTATATGTTCAGTACTATCTTGGTATTGAAGTAACCGACATCTGAAGTTTATATTCCTCTTACAAAAGTAGTACATTGGATATCTATTGAAAACAATTGGCATGGTTGAGTGTAATATTTTGACTGCTCCAATGGAACAGAATATAAAGCTTAGATCCACTAAAGGAAATGAATTTCAAGATGTAACAAAGTACAGAAAGCTTGTAGGAAGTCTCTACTACCTGACTACTGCCAGACCATACATTTCATTTGTTGTTGGAATCCTCTCCACGTTTATGCAAAATCCTTGTGAGGGTCATTGGTCCAGTGTAAAAAAGAGTTGTAAAGTACTTGAATGGAACTCAAGACTTTGGACTCAAGTATACATAGGTGGATGACTTTAGCTTGATTGGATACTGTGATTTAGATTTTGATGGAGATAAAAAAAAATGGAGTATCTACTTCAAGCTATGGAGTGAGTCTTCGATTGAGAATTGTCTCCTGGAGGTCACACAAGCCACTAGTTCTAGTAGATTCCACAACTGAGGCAGAATATGTGTAGAAATTGAAGCCAAGAAAGAAATTGTGTGGCTTAGGAAAATTCTTGAAGATTTACATGATAAATACGTGCATTCCACTCCTCTTTTGATTGACAATGCTTGTGCAATAAAGTTGGAAAATAATCAAAAGTTACATGATCGAACCAAGCATATCATTACAAACTATCATCTAATTCAACATCATCCTGACTCCAAGACTATTCAACTTCATCATTGTTCCAGAAATGAGCAAATTGAAGACATCTTCATCAAAGTGATTGGAAGATAAAAGTTTGAATGATTCATAATGATGCTTGGACTCACCAACGTCCCTTCAAATTAAGGGGGGAATGTTGAAACCTAAGATTTGGGATTAGGAACTTCATGTAAATATTGTAAATAGGAAAATAGAGAAGGCGAAGAGACATTGAAATTTGAATTCTAGGAGTCTCTCTCTTAATGGATATATCAATAATCTCTTAATGCAAATCAAAATTCATTCAGCGTTACACAAACCTAGCCTAATATATATATATATATATATATATATATATATATATATATATATATATATATATATGAACAACCAAGTTAGCATGACGGTGTTGGGAAAAGAACCAACAATTAAGCTAAATGGTGTTCTTGGTCAAGGAAAATGAAATGAAAAAATGTTGCCATAGTAGTAGGAGAAGAAAGAACAAAAATTTGATAGAGATAAGTGACAACTAGAGTTCATTCATAATAGTTCACTTCACAACTTGTAAAATAAAACTAAAATAAAGAAGCACATGTGGTTACTTTGTATCACGGGGGCTTCACACAATGAACCTATGACATATCACGTGCATTCATGGCATATTAAACAATACCCTTTATTTGACTAGATATTGGAAAATACTTCTAAAAATCACATTATTTAACCTCCTACCAATACAAACCCAATATACTTTCCCAATTAGAAAAACCCCTACTTTCACTAAATATCCTAGGCATGCATGTTTTCATTAACATTTTTTATACCGCTTTATATTTTTTCATTAACTTTGAGCTCCATTTTTCTACCTCCCAATATAAACACCCTTTACCCCCTATATATCCCACAATATATTATGTCAATTTTTCCTCAATATAGATCCCCCAATATGAACCCACATGGTATGGTATGGCTCCCTTAATGAAGCCTCTGTGCTTTGTTTATTGCTAGCATTATTTTTGTATCTTTGTCATTTTTGAAAGAATTATTTTATTGTACATTTTTTATTGTTATTTATAAATTCCAAGCTCAATATGGAGGTGATGTTGTAGTGGTGTAAATGTTTGTAAATGGTTACATGTGGGCTCAATTAAAAAATAATAAAAGGTTAAAAGTAATATAAAATCCCAAATGGGGAGATGTTGTAGTGTCTCTAAATGAGTGTAAACATTTAAATGTTGGATCAATTAATAATAAAATGTTAAAAGTAATAAAATTAATAAAATTAAATTTCTTATATTGTAACTTCATTTCTATTGATAAAATTATGAACAGTCATTTAGATAAAAGAAAATCACAATATACATATCACATTAAAATGTATAACATATAATTAGTAGTTATTAGTTAAGATCCATTTTACCATATAAATTAAAATAATGATTCAATAGCCATATTTAAATTTAATTAATAAGCACATAAGAACTTAGCTTACAATAAACCTACAATTTAACAAGATTATTAACCATGGATATTCATCCCCACTTTACGTTGGGTATTAATTAACTTGTAAACAAGCTTTGCTACAATACCATGGCTTACTAATACCACATGCCCAAAAACCATAACTTTCACAATCAAAATAATTTATAAATAATTTATTTTAATCTAATTTTATAACATTTTTTTAATTCAATCTAAAAGGTTATAATTATTTTTGAGATATATATAAACCCTCTATCCTCACTACAACTAAAAATGTCGTTGGAGGTTTTAATAAAATTAAAAAATGAGAATACTTTTATATATAGAAATGATGAATTTATATAATATAAATAATATTATTAAGAACCAACATAGATCCATCTTAACTAAGGATCTACCAAGTGATGAGAGGAATCAAATCTCTAAAGGTGCAAGCCTTTTCCCAAGTTTTGCACTCAAAAATAAGTTTGCATCTTGAGATATTTGATCCTCTTCACACTTGGTAGATTTGGAGTTAAGATGGATTTTTCATAGTAAGTATGAAGCTGTAGTTTCAACATAGTCAAATTGTTGGTATGGAACAAGGAAACAAATTATTTCACTAAGAACAGATATGATTTATTGAACCTTAGGAAGGTAAGAGATCACTAGAAATTCTTGAAAATTTAATTTTTACGCTGTAAGGCATTCCCATTTGAAAACAACTCCCCTAGCTGCCACTATGTATTGGTTTATAGGGTTGGATTGAGCCTTAGATAATTGAAATTCCTTGGGCCATTGGATCCCACCATTGAACTTTCAGCGAAATCCTTGGTTTACGTCAATTTGTTCAATCGATCTCCCAAAATGAACTGCATGTGCTATAAACAAATTCCCAATATGAGTAACACAACTTTTATTTCTCGAATGGTGTAACAAATTCCCTACTGTGTCTGAGAAAAATCGATTGAGAAGAATTAAGAGAAGGACATTTACAAAAACGTGAGTTTGATGGCCTATAGAATTGGATAGTAGAACCTTATTTCTTACCAATTTTGGCACTTCGTGCCACTACATCCTTGAAAGAATGCCCTTATCTCTAACTTATTTCCTTATACTTGCATTATCTATACTTTGAATTCATAGGACAATTGATCCTTATTTCTTACTTATGTTGGCACTTCTTTCCACTACGTCCTTGAAAGGATACCCTCAGCTCCAACTCATTGCCTTATCCTTGCATTATCTAGACTTCAAATTCATAGGCCTTGTTTTTTCAGGGCCGTGAATGCATTTGACTTGGCCCATTTGCATCTTGTAGGAAAGTAGAAAAAATACCATAGTGGCTCATTATGTTGGGTGAGTACCATATCCTTATCTTCTAAGTATTTTATTAGGGTTTCTTCTCAGCATTTCATTAGAGTTTTGTTTCTCTTTAGAAGAAAAAATACCATGTTGGCCAGTTATATTGGGTAAGTTCCATAGCCCTATCTTCTTAGCATTTTATTAGGACTTCTTCATGCCAATGCATTAGAGTTTTGTTTCTCTTTAGCAATTCTAGCTCAGTTTCTAATTTTCGGTTCTTCATTAGATGTTGTTTACAGACGTGGTCACGTTTATTGGCCCACAATACCCTGAACTTTCTCATGTTGTATCTCATATATAAAATGGAATCAAAATAACAGTTTCGTCCTTTACTGACATTGATCCAACTCTGACATCATACGCACCAGTGAGATATACACAACAGAGCGGTTATTTTTCACACTCGATCTTCTCCCTTCTATGAATCTTTCGAATAAGTAACAGATCCATCCATTGGTTCTGCAACAGTGACTCATCTACAAGTCTTATATGTGAATAAATAGGTGTTGTTTCTAGAACATCAAGTCCAAGTAAACATATCTAGATATATTGGTTTAGATATCCACCAATAGTAGAGAAAACCCCAGCAAATCTGGTTACTACTACATCCAGACAGGCCCGAAACTAATTTTGACTTCCTTTCCTAGCATTAGATGAATGCCAAGCCATACGTAGGTATGATCCCAATGGAAGATTGATATTTATAGATTTGAGGCTACTATGATCTGCATTTTGTCTAGTGATGTCTTCCGGAGTCATCGCATTTATGTTTTGTTGTATCGACGTTTTGAACCAACCTCTGTGGTTCATCATCAGGATCAGATGAGAAGATTGATATGTCTAGAATCCTTTAAACAATTTATTTTGAATACATTTTCTACCAACTTGGTTTCTTTCGATGTTGATGATCCTCTCATAAAATCACTAGTTTCAACCGCCCAAAAGATTGAACTAACAACAAACCATAGAGTTTTTCATCACTTGGAGAGCAATTTTTTTTCCTTTATCCTACTACAGTTGTTTTTATTTTTGTATTGATGTTGCCATATTTGTCTTGTTGATGAATTAGTATGTAGGAGGTCATTGTTGGAAGGAATTTTGTGTGACCAAGATGGATATAGTTTCCTTTTGTAGGTGTTGAGCTAGGAAAAAGGTATGAATTTGACATTGATTTCCTTCTCTTTTCTTTAATCATAACTCCTTTATATTCTAAGATGGTAATATATCAAAGAATTATAGCAAGAACTAAGGAGTTAGTGATTATTGCAAATTAGTTAATTATTTCCTTTTTCCATGCAGGAAATAGAAGAAATGGAAAACTACGATTCTGAAGGAAAAGACAAAACAAAGTAACCATTGTTCCTTCACCAAGAAGCCGTATCCAGACAAGCAGATCAAGATGGAGCGCGCAGTTAAGGATAAGAACGAAAGTTACAACATCAGCGCAAAAGGACAAAGGGTTGACTAGAGTTAGAAGATGGAGCAAATCCCTTAGGATCTCTTTATACTAAGGGATCGTTGTTTCAAGGCCTATCTCTTATTTCTTGTTCTATCCACTTAGCCATTATAAAAGGAACAGTGCTTGTAAAGAAAAGGGAGATCATTATTCAGAGCTTATTATTGTATTTTCACTTTGATCATCGACTCTTGTTGATTAAAACAGAGTACAACTACATGTAAACATTTTCTCATATGACTAATACATAAGTCAGTTGTTGTTCCATCCTTTTATACTACATTAGTTGTTGGAAATAATACTGAGAGGGGGGTGAATCAGTATTATATAATACTTTTAATAAATCTTCTTCATTTGTTCTTTGAATTATCTTTGCATGTCAGTACCATAAAATAATGAGCATGAACAAAAGAAAACAGATAGTCACACCAAAGAACACAAGATGTAAGGTGGAAACCCAATGTGGGTGAAAACCACCTGCTGCAATATGTCTCTATCTTCTTTCAAATTAGAAACTCCTTTTACAATGGTTTTGTACTGGTGCAGTCCTTTACCAGTACGCAGGCCGCAACCTGCAGAGAGCTACAACTCTCTCTCGTTTCCCAGTCTCTCCTGGAAGGGAGCTACAACCCCCTACTTCTTTTCTTACAAGGACCACTTTTCATAAATTTTCAAACTGGATCCATAAGCATCAATTGATCATCAAGTATGAGAGAATCACCCAATCAACTGTAGTAACCAGATCAACAGTAATAGGACCAAACCCAGAACACAACAATGATAAACAAAGATTTTAAGAGAAGGAAGCACCCTGCTCCACTGCTTGCCTGCTTCCCGGACTCACCCTGCTCAACTGCTAGCCTGCGTCCCAGACTCACCCTGCTCAACTGCTAGCCTGCGTCCCGGATGCACCCTGCTCAACTGCTAGCCTGCGTCCCTCGCTCTGAGTCTATTGAACTGCCTGCGTCCCGGCGCACCTGAACCCTTCTGCGCCTGCATCCCAGCGCACCTGAACCCTTCTGCGCCTGCGTCCCGGCGCACCTGAACCCTTCTGCGCCTGCGTCCCGGCGCACCTGAAACCTTCTGCGCCTGCGTCCCGGCACACCTGAACCCTTACTGCACCTGCATCTCCGGGCTTTCAAGACTTCAGAAGCAACCTAGATAGTCAGATCTACAGATCTGAACATGCGCCGAAGAGATCTCGGTACATCAATAGATTCGCCTTGTTTAGATCTAGACCAGATTTAGCCCTCATAAGATATTCAACCAAAAACCATACTTAAGCCAAATGATCTCCTTTGCTTTATATAGGCATGCTCCTCCTAAAATCATGGAACAATACCACGAGCCGACACCATAATAACCCAATACCGTCGGCTAAATACCAAGAGTAAAACATAAGAAACCCCATGTGTGCTTTTCTCTGCCTTGAAATGTGTGCACTGGGGGGACGCACCTCCTGAACGGCTGCCCTCCGTACCTGGACGCAGTCCCTGCATGGGGTACCTGCGGGTACGCACCTTCTGAACTGCTTTCCTGCGTCCTTCTTAATTTTCAACAAATTGAGAGCCTTGCCACGGGAGTTGCCATCAAGTACAACATCTGTAACATATAGCTATACCCGAAACATAATGCCAACAATCTCCCCCTTTGGACTTGATGGCAACCTCACAAACTTCAGCTTCATTCTCCCCCTTTGACATCAAGGGCAAAGGGGTATGCTCCCCCTAAGATCATGCTCCTCCTGAAAATGAACCAGATCTGCAACAAAGAATCATAATCCACCATGAAAGAGATAGAGACATATTGCAGCTATTTCCAAGATCTCCTTCTGACCATCCTCCATAATGCCAACAATGCATTATATGCTCCCCCTGAACCTGTTCCATCAATCAGAAAAGGTTCAACAATAAGATGATGCATCAACAACCCCCAACTTTTGCCTGAGGTATTCAAAAGTGTCCCTGGGCAATGGTTTGGTGAAAATATCAGCAACTTGTTCCTTAGAAGGAACATACTCCAACTTGAACTTCTGTTCAAGTACTTGTTCTCGGAGAAAATGGTACTTGATTGGTATGTGCTTGGTTTTTGAATGCATAACAGGATTCTTTGAGATGCTGATTGCACTTGTGTTGTCACATAAGATGGGGATTGGTGGTGTACAAGTGATTTGAAAATCCTGCAAAGTCTGCATCATCCAAAGGAGTTAGGTGCAACAAGATGCAGCAACAACATATTCTGCTTCAGCTGTAGACAAGGCAATTGAACTTTGTTTCTTGCTGAACCAAGATACCAGTCTGGAACCCATAAAGAATGCGCCACCACTTGTGCTTTTCCTGTCATCCACGCTTCCGGCCCAATCTGCATCTGTATAAGCATGAAGTGTAAGATCTGTATCTCTAGGATACCATAAGCCATAATTTTGAGTCCCTTGAAGATATTTGAAAATTCTCTTCACTGCCTGAAGATGAGTCTCTTTCGGATTTGCCTGAAATCTTCCAACTATTCCAACTGCATGCATGATGTCTGGTCGGGTACCTGTCAAATAAAGTAAACTTCCAATCATAGATCTGTAGGTTGGTTGATGTACTGCTGCAGATTCGTCATTTGCACTGAGGCTACATCCTGTGACCATGGGTGTACATACTGGTTTTGCATCTTCCATACCATATTTCTTCAAAATCTGTTTGAGATACTTGGTTTGAGATAAAAAGATTCCTCCTTCTTTTTGTTGGATTTGCAAACCAAGGAAATATGTCAGTTCCCCTAGCAGAGACATTTCAAATTCTTTCTGCATGACAGAGGCAAAGTTTTGACTCATAGCTTCTTCATTGCTCCCAAAAATAATGTCATCTACATATACAACAAGTATTAGCAATTTGTCATTTTCAACTTTTATATAAAGATTTCTATCTGCTGATCCTTTTGAAAAGCCTTGTTGATGAAGATATTTGTCCAAACGATAGTACCAAGCCCTTGGAGCTTGTTTGAAACCATAGAGAGCCTTTTTCAATCTGCATACAAGATTTGGATCATTTCCAAGAATGAACCCATCTGGCTGTTCAATGTACACTTCTTCTTCCAAGTCTCCATTCAGAAAGGCTGATTTCACGTCCATTTGAAATACTTTGAAGTTTTGAAAACTTGAGAGAGCAAGGAACATTCGGATGGCCTCAAGTCTTGCAACAGGAGCAAAGGTTTCTTCAAAGTCTATTCCTTCTTGCTGTGCATACCCTTTACAAACAAGTCTGGCTTTGTTTCTAATTACTTCTCCATTTTCATTCAATTTATTTTTGAAGACCCATTTTGTTCCGATAACATTCTTATCTTTCGGTCTAGGAACCAGCTCCCAAGTTTTGTTCTTTTCGATCTGCTCAAGTTCTTCATCCATTGCTTTCACCCAACATTCATCTTTGCATGCCTCTTTCACATTTTGTGGTTCAGTAGAGGAGAGTAATGCCAAATAGCTTGAAGCTTCTGCAACTGTTCTTCTTGTTTGTACACCTGCTTCTTTCTGCCCCACAATCTGAGATTCTGGATGATTCTTCTGAACATATCTGGATGGAATCTTTTCTTCTATTCTTGTTTGCTCCTCTGGTTCTTCTTCTTGAGGTTCTTCTTCTTCATCATTCTGTCGTTGGGGGTAGCCTTCATCTTCTTTGATGTCTTCATGATGTACTTTCCTAGGAATGTATCCCTTTTCATCAACCACTACATCAATGTTGTCAACAATTCTGCCAAGTCTTTTATTGTAGCATTTGTATGCTTTGCTATGTGGAGAGTAACCAAGAAGAATGCCTTCATCTGCTCTAGGTTCAAGTTTGCCAAGCTGCTCATCTGTATTCTTGATATAGCATTTGCTCCCAAAGATTTTGAAGTGCTTTACCGAAGGAGTCCTACCACTCCAGAGCTCATGAGGAGTTTGAGTGCTGTTCACCCGGACATTTGTTTTTTTGAGAATAACAACCGCAGCATGTGCAGCTTCACCCCAGAAGGTTGCGGGAGTTCCTGACTCTTCAAGCATAGCACGAGCCATTTGTTGGATTGTTCTGTTCATCCTTTCCACAACTCCATTTTGCTGAGGAGTTCTTACTGTAGAGAATTCTCTTCTTATCCCATGTTCTTCACAAAAATCGAAGAATTCATTTGAAGTAAATTCCCCACCTCTATCAGATCTGAGGCACTTAATTTTGTGACCTGATTGATTTTCAACCAAGGCTTTGAAGGATTTGAATTTTTCGAATGCTTCATCTTTGTGCTTCATAAGTCCTAACCAGACAAACCTGGAGAAATCGTCAATGAATAATATCAAGTATTCTTCTCCTCGAGGTGTTCTTTTCCTGAAAGGACCGCATGTATCTGTATGTACTAGCTCAAGAGGCATGCTAGCTGATCCTTCTTTCTCTGGAAAGTTAGTTCTGGTTTGTTTTCCAAACTGACATGATTTGCATATGGTGTTGTCAGAAATTTTGATATCTGGAAGATCACGAACTGCCTGATATTTGCATGCTTTCCTTATTTGTGAAAAGCTTAGATGTCCCAACCTCCGATGCCATAACCAATGCTCATCATCCTTGCTTAGATAACATTGTTGTTGTCCTTCTTCAAATATGTACAGATTATTTAGAGTTCTTTTACCTTTGATCACTGTTTTACCTGTATCAAGATCACGAACAAGACATCCATTTGATCTGAATATAACCTCGGTTCTTTGATCACACATCTGGTTGACACTTAGAAGATTATGCTTCACTCCATCAACATACAAAACATTTCCAGCCTTGACCTTTTCTTTTAACTGAGCAATGCCCTTTCCTTTTATAGTTGCAGGAGTATCATTTCCAAAAGAGACTTTCTTTCCCTTTTCTAGAGCAGAATAAGACTCAAGTTTTTCTTTATCACCTGTCATATACTTCGAACATCCACTGTCAATGTACCATAGATTTTCCTGTCCCTCTGCATAAAATGCTATCCCACATCTTTCTGTTTGAGGTTCCTTTATTCTCCATGTTTTGGTGCTTGAGGCTTGTTCCTTTTTCTGCTGAAACCTGCTCCTGCATTCGGAGTCTTCATGACCAAAGTTATTGCAAATAGAACATTCAACTTCATTTTCAAGAACTGAAAAGTTGTTATAGGTCCTCTTTGTAATCCCTGTCATACTTCTTTGCTTTTGAGCTTCTCTAGTCATGATCATTTTATATGCAACACATTGAGCTGCTTTGTGACCAAAGTTATGGCAAGAAAAACATTGTCCATTGAAGAAACTTCTGCGGTTATTGAATCTACCAGCCAACTGATTGTAGTTTCTATTTTCATCTATTCTTGAACCAATTTGAGAAGATTTTACCTGTGGCTGGTTGTAGCTTTTTTTCATCCTTAAGATGGATTGCCCTTGATAGTTTATGTTTGTAATTCGTTCCTGCTTTACCTGTTGATCTTCATTGTTCTTTTGCTCATTTCTTCTTGCTGCATCAAGATAACTTTTTGAGGTGGATGCTTGAGAAGTTTCTCCATTATAGCCCAGAACTGTCTTGTTTAGAGGAGACCGCTGCACATTGATAATCTCGTCCAAAGTTTCAGATCCTTTGACAAACTTGAGATTAATAGCTTTTGTTTTCTCAATCTCTTTTCTAAGACCAACAATTTCACCTTCTAATTTTTCAAGATGTTTTTCCTTTTCATCAATTTGAAATTGTAGAGTATCAATGATCATGTTCTTTTCTTCTATACATCTCTTGAGTCTAGTAATTTCATCATAAAGGTTATCCACATCTACAGCATCCATATAATCATCATCTGCAAATGCCATTAACAACTTATATTCATTACCTTGTTCATCTTCATCACTGTTTGATAGACCATCACTATCTTCATGAGTGTAGTAGCTTTTCTTATTTGCGTTCTGTTTCTTGTTCCATCTAGCAGGTTCTTTTCCTTTATCTTTATAAGGACATTTTGCAGCATAATGACCTACTCTTCCACAGGCAAAGCATTTAAATGGTAACTTACCTCTGAACCTTCCAGAACCCCTTTGAAGATTTCTGACAAAATTTGATTCTTCTTCCTCTTCTTCTGGGACGTGGCTTGCTTCATAATAATCTCCTTTGCCTGATGCCTTGAAAGCAGCTTCTCTTCTGTCTGATGGACCTCCCTTTCTCATTTCATAAGCAATTAGAATTCCATGTAGTTGAGACATAGTAAGAATTCGTAGATTTTCCTTTTCTTCTATTGCAGATACTTTAGATTCAAACTTGGGGGACAATGATCTTAGAACCTTTTCAACCACAATAGCCTCTTTTATTTCTTCACCCAAATTTTTCATACAATTAACAACCTCATCTACCCGAAGAAAATAGTTAGCCACACTTTCATCATTATACATTTTGAGAGTCTCATACTGAATTCTGAGAGTTTGAAGTTTAGCACGCTTTACCTGTTCATCTCCCTCATAGCTTGTGACAATTTTGTCCCATATCTCTTTTGCAGATTTATAGTGCATTACCTTCATGAATTCTGATTGAGATATACATCCTAATAGAGTACTGACTGCTTTCGCATTTGTTTCATACTTCTTTTTCTCGGCTGCATCTGTAGGAGTAGCTGAAGGAAAAGCGTAGCCTATCTCTACGATGTCCCAAACTTCTGTACCAAGAGATTGAAGATAGGCAGTAACTCTTACCTTCCAATAATTGAAGTTTGTCCCATCAAAAACCGGTGGCCTGATTGATGCTTCTCTCTCGTAGTTGCTCATGATGAACGATCTACCTTCAAGCGATCAAGCTTCTCTAAAGGACCTGCTCTGATTCCAATTGTTGGAAATAATACTGAGAGGGGGGTGAATCAGTATTATATAATACTTTTAATAAATCTTCTTTATTTGTTCTTTGAATTATCTTTGCATGTCAGTACCATAAAATAATGAGCATGAACAAAAGAAAATAGATAGTCACACCAAAGAACATAATATGTAAGGTGGAAACCCAATGTGGGTGAAAACCACCTGCTGCAATATGTCTCTATCTTCTTTCAAATTAGAAACTCCTTTTACAATGGTTTTGTACTGGTGCAGTCCTTTACCAGTATGCAGGCTGCAACCTGCAGAGAGCTACAACTCTCTCTCGTTTCCCAGTCTCTCCTGGAAGGGAGCTACAACCCCCTACTTCTTTTCTTACAAGGACCACTTTTCATAAATTTTCAAACTGGATCCATAAGCATCAATTGATCATCAAGTATGAGAGAATCACCCAATCAACTGTAGTAACTAGATCAACAGTAATAGGACCAAACCCAGAACACAACAATGATAAACAAAGATTTTAAGAGAAGGAAGCACCCTGCTCCACTGCTTGCCTGCTTCCCGGACTCACCCTGCTCAACTGCTAGCCTGCGTCCTGGACTCACCCTGCTCAACTGCTAGCCTGCGTCCCGGACGCACCCTACTCAACTGCTAGCCTGTGTCCCTCGCTCTGAGTCTATTGAACTGCCTGCGTCCCGTTGCACCTGAACCCTTCTGCACCTGCGTCCCGGCGCACCTGAACCCTTCTGCGCCTGCGTCCCGGCGCACCTGAACCCTTCTGCGCCTGCGTCCCGGCGCACCTGGAACATTCTGCGCCTGCGTCCCGGCGCACCTGAACCCTTACTGCACCTGCGTCTCCGGGCTTTCAAGACTTCAGAAGTAACCCAGATAGTCAGATCTATAGATATGAACATGCGCTGAAGAGATCTCGGTCCATCAGTAGATTCGCCTTGTTTAGATCTAGACCAGATCTAGCCCTCATAAGATATTCAACCAAAAACCATACTTAAGCCAAATGATCTCCTTTGCTTTATATAGGCACGCTCCTCCTAAAATCATGGAACAATACCACGAGTCGACACCATAATAACCCAATACCGTCGGCTAAATACCAAGAGTAAAACATAAGAAACCCCATGTGTGCTTTTCTCTGCCTTGAAATGTGTGCACTGGGGGGACGCACCTCCTGAACGGCTGCCCTGTGTACCTGGACGCAGTCCCTGCATGGGGTACCTGCGGGTACGCACCTTCTGAACTGCTTTCCTGCGTCCTTCTTAATTTTCAACAAATTGAGAGCCTTGCCATGGGAGTTTCCATCAAGTAAAACATCTGTAACATATAGCTATACCAGAAACATAATTCCAACAGTAGTTCAGCAGTGCTTCACTAGCGGCTAAGGGCCCGGCCCTGGCAGATCCACTTGCTATTTGTACCATTACTTTACGATCACAGTTGTGTGATGGTTGGATTTCATTTTTGTTTATTTAATTGTGTTGCTTTACTGTTCCGTGTTTTAGGAGTTTATCAATTGTTTTCTTATATATGTTGTAACTAAATTGCGTTGCCATTCCTTTTTTTCATAGTAAGAATATTATTCTCTGCAAATGATATTTTTATGCTGATTATAAAGCTTCGTTGTTCATTTCAGTAAAATGACGTTGTTGTTCATTACAGATTGTTGTTCATCCCAGATTGATGTTCATTACTAATAGCTATATATTTCTATTTAGATAGCATTGTTGTTCATTTCTTCTTGAGTATTTAGTTTTACCTTCTAACATTATCATAGTCAGCATGTTTATCCCATTTCTATTAACAACAATATTGATTTAATTCCTTGTCATTTCCAATCGCTTTAGTGTGGAGTGTGGGATCAACAACTGTAAAGGACATTAGCTATTACTGTCTGAGTTCTCAGATTGAGGATATTGTTTATGTTTGATTTCATTTATATCAGTTGACAGAGGAAAGAGTTATTGCTACTACATCTTTGACTGATAATTGTTGTTATTTTCTTGAGTGAATGATTTAGTTTCAAAGCATTGAGTTTCTTTTAAATTGAAAATAAGTTTTATTTCAAGCATCCATTTACTCTTGTACTGTACTACAAATTGGAAAACATTACTCTTGGAGTAAAATTGCTACCTTAGACTGAGTACACTCTTGAAATAGAAAATTGTACCTGGATTGATAATTAATGTAGGATAAATAGGAGTTCAAAAGACACCTTTTATACCTCAAAATTTTGGCGCAATTAACGGGGAGAGTGTAGCCATTTTTCTTTCTTTCAGAGAGTAGTGTGCATTTGATAAGTGTTTGCTAGGAGAGAATTGGGTATTAAAAACGGAAGGTAAGAACCTATGTACGGAGCATGTAACAGCCCTGACCCCTCGCCCGCTTTCCAGTAGATTTGTTAATTCTTCTGGGTAGAAATAAACATTTGAGTTCTGTGTATGACTAAGCAGAAAAAAATAGAAAATAATCCAAAACCACTACCCAAACCTGACAAAGCTAAGGGACTAGTGACCCTTGGTCAATCAACCTTCATAGACGATATCATTAAATAAGCTGAATCTCAACCATTAGTAGGCCCTAGAAAAGTTGCTTCTAGATAACTTACTGGCTCCCCTCGGGCCACAGGCTCACCATCTGTAGCCTTTTCTAAGGTGCACAGAAAAACAGAAGAGACTGAGCCATTTTTTCAAGAAGTTGAGAATTCTCGCCCAATTTCTTTACAAGAAGGGAACTCTAGTAATCTCTGCAAAGGAGGAGGAGAAACAGGGGAAACAGAAGGGCCAAAATCCCCTCTCGAGATAGTTCAAACACTCAGCAGCTCAGATAAGGGAAGTGTTGTCAAGATCATCCAAAACAAAGCTAAAGAGCCTAAAGAACTTGAAGAACCTGAAGAGCCTGTTATCTCAAAATCAAGCCCTGGAAGGCTGCAAACCAGGAAGACTTCAAGTAACTGTTTCAAACCAATATTTTGACTAAGGCTTAGCCTCCTTAGCCTGAGAGGGCTCTCTCAAAAGGGTTATTGATTTTGACTATTAATAAGATGGCTAACTCTTGTGGAATAACATTGACAAATATGAAGGCTGGACAAACATTACATAAGTTTCCATTGGGCCTATGGAGTCAATCATACTTCAATAAACAATGATACTGCCTTTACATAGAAGTCAGGGCATTTAGCATTTAGATGCTCAGAACACAACTCATATAAAACCAAAGTTTACAAATGCATACAGGAAATCAGAGCACAATCAGTGAATTCTGAGTGATTATGCTTTTATACAACTGTAAAAGACATGAAGGAAAGAATAAAATCACCATTCTGAACATGGAAATCCTTTATGAATCCTGAGAAGAAAAGCAGCCAACTTATATTACTGAACTCTGTTTTTTACATAAGCCAAAACAGTACTCTGTTTTCTAAAATATCCAACCCTCATTACATCGCTGTCTAAGCTATATATAGAATCCTTATTCTAACTAATTCGAACTTCCTCCTCCAGCATGAGGGGAATTCGATAACTGCCTCTAATGACACCTATCAGCTATTTAACTAACTATTAAATACAATAAAGTGCTGACTGAAGTTTTAAAGAGTTCTAAATTAACTATGACTCTAACTCTATCTTCCATGCATAATGACTTCTCCTTGTTCTTTGACACCTGGTCCCCTTTTTGATGTGGCTGAGCTGGATGTTTAATACTCCATATCGACCTTGAACGCTAAATCCTTTAACTGCTCAGTAGTGTTGGGAGATGTCCCTTGCTTCTCGGTTCCAGTTTTCCTCAAATTTCTCAAATGTACAGCAGCATGTCTTCTAGCTTTTAATAACCCAAAATATGGAACACTGCCACGTTCCTGATGTGTTGGAGGCTGCATCGATGGATATGTGTGCAGGCAAAAGTTCTTTGTATGCAACTCATTTAATACTCTTTGAACGGTGATAAAGTGGCTTTATAACAGAAATTTAACTTGGGTTAAAATATTCCACCCTTTTTAAGGTACACCTGTCTTGATCTGAACGGCTATTGTAGCTCCATCTGATATCTTGCATATCCTTTAGGTGTCTCCCTTTCAAAATTCCCGCTCATAATACCAAACTGCCTGTCTGCGTTAAAATCATCACCTACAGCAGTTTCGTAGCGCGCTACGAAACTGCTGTATTATTTGAAACAGCTTGCCTTTGACCCGAGACCTTTATCACCGAAACATTTGATTGCCAAAAACTTCCTTCGACTTTTCATATATATAGCAGGGATTTACATGTCTTCAAAAACAATAAGACTAAGCAGATTTGACAAAAATTTGGAACAAAACCTCTCTTGAAGAGAAAATTCATTTAGTAGATAACTGGTCCAGCTGTACCTTCAGGTCTTCAATCTTCTTCTTCAGAGCTTTATTCTCAGCTCTTAATTGCATATTTATTTTTCTAATGAACTGGGCCTCTTTGATGGCTGGTACTATCCATGTGTGAAATTGTGCATGGCCATCAACTACTGAATTCAACTGATTTTGAAAGGTTTCAGTCCCTTTCCACAGAGCTTTACGATAATTTGTATACACATCTGCATGTTTTCTAACTGCTTGCTTCAATTTTGCAATCTCATATTTAGCTGCTTCTAATTGGCTCTTTATGACTACTATATTATCTCCTTGAGATGTGATGATTGTTCTACTTGTACCCTTTTGCCTAACCTTCTCGGTCTCCTCTGTTCTGGGCAGCGCTTCCTTTACTTGCCTCCTTGTAATAGGTCTTCTGAGTTTAAAAATAAATTCTTCACCTGGCTCATCGAATTTAAGCCTTTTTGAGGCTTTAGACTTCTTGGCACCTTCTGGTGATGACTGTGTTAAATCAATATGGACTGGTTCAGATTGCTCGAATTCAATGGCCTGTAATAGATCTTTCAAGCTTGCCTTAGACACTGGGCTCTCTTCAACAGCTATGGCTTTACCTTTTTCCTTATTTATTTGGCTTCTTGTCCTTACCCTTGAGACTGCTTCAGATCTGCTTGTTTCAGGTACAGTCTTCTTATCCTGAGATTTTTCCTTTGTTGATTGCTGAGGTTGTTCTTGAATGATTAGTGGCTTCACTGGTTTTCTTGGCTGTGACTTGTTTTGCTTTTTAGCTCTTGCTTCTTTTTGAAGTTCAGCTATTGTGAGTTCTCTGACTGGTTGTGGAGTAAGGCCAGTCTTGCTTTGGAATCCAGCCATGAAAATAAACGAATTCCAGTCTCTGCCTATCTTTTGGAGGCCATCTAAAACTAGCAACTTAATCAAACCATGATGAAATAAAGAGGTTTCACAGTCCTCTTTCCTTAGCTGCACCTTATCACACATCTTACTCAAACTGTGAAATAGGTAAAAAGGAATGTCTATGGAAACTTTCCCAGTGAAATGTAAAAGCAGTTTGAAATGGTAAGAATAGACCTTATTGTACCTTCCTTCACAGGTCAAGTATTTTTGTATGCAGGTGAGAAGAAGAGCATAATGTTCCTTGACATAATTTTTGGGCACTTCTTTTGTTAAGTCTTCGTTTACATATGCCTCCTTTAAAAACTCTTTACAAGGGTTCATATCAAACTTAAAATTTTTAAACCATTCTTCCCGTCCTCTTGGGATCTCTGTCACAGCAGCTATGGCTTCTGGAGAAACTTCGACTTCTAGCATAGCTATCTTTGAATTTAAACCAGTGAAGTTTAGCGCAAATTCTTTGGTTACCTGCGCATGTCCTCCTTGAAGCTTTTTGCAAAAGTTCCAGCACCCGGCATCTTTGAACGCTTTCTTCACGCCTTCATCCCTCAACGCTATATCCAGGCCCTCAGGTTCAGTCCTCTTGCATTTACCGGATCTGTGCTCTTTTCTCTCCATTTTCCTTTCAAAATCTTCACACACACAGAGTCTAACAGCTTCAGTTGCAATGGTGGTTCAGTTCTTTTTAATTCAGCCTCGCTTGTAATCAGGCTCGCTTGAAATCAGCCTCGCTTGAAATTCAAATTTTTCATTGAAACACTTCCATACATAATCAAACAGACAGGTCACTCATGCAGCACTTACGACTATCATAAAGGTCTATGCATGGTAGAATCTATTGGGAATGATATTTATGTGCATATCAACAGATCTATTGGTGGGGTAGTGGCAAATGAGCGCTCAAACGTGATACGAGAGGTACATAAACTGACATGAGTGGACACAACTGATGACTCACCTACGGACTTGACATTTCGGGAAGGGTTCGCTGCGAAATGCACGAATCCACGATTTCGCAGCACTGTTAGTTTTAAATTCTAATGATGCGCTGTGAAACGGCCTAATCATAACGCGCTGCGAAATTGCTAAACCATGATTGCGCTGCGAAACTGGCCAATAGGATTACGCTGCAAAATCCCTAAAAGACTCGGTGACTCGGATGAAACAAGACATGACTATGGAACAATGATGGTGGAGGAGAACCAATAGGATTCGAGTGTAGTTTAAATCAAAAACTTTAAAACTCCAAATCCTAAGTAAGACATATAAAACGAAACCAACTTGACACAGGCCTTTGTAATTGGACTAGGACAAACAACTATATGCATAAAAAAAAAAATTTAGTTCTAAGTGATAACAGTGGCTCCACTTGGGATAGTGTGCTCCTGTAGTACACTAAGAACTCGTAGGTCCAGTGCTTTGTTCAATTTCTGAAAACATAAACGGAGTTGACAAGCATTCCTTTCTAGCTTTGTGGGCCTTCACCTCGGGCTTAAGCTTCCTGTTCAGCTTGTCATTTATTTTTAACAAGAAAGACTAATAAAACGGTTATATACAACGTTTGTGAGACACTTGGCCGAGATTCAATCAATTGTAATGCTTTAGGAACCTGCCATTAACAGGTCCTCCAACATATGGTGTTCCATCAATCTCTTGCAGAATGTAGGTGTTATTCCCATGGAAAGCAGAAATTTGATATGGCCCTTTCCACAAATTTTCGAATTTACCATGTTTACCTTTCTCTTCAATTCTAGCTTCCCATTTCAGGACTTTATCATGAATCTGGAATGTAACCTCTTTGATGTTTTTGTCAAATGCTCTCTTGATCCTATTCTGGCTTTGTTGATGACTGTCAAACACCTCATTTCTTTTCTCCTGCAAAGCTATCAACTGATTAATCCTGCGTTGTACAGCATTTGGTTCCTCTTCTAATCCTTGAATCAGCTTCATTATTGGTACCCCGAGAGATGTTGGGAATATAGCCTCTGCTCCATATACAAGCTCATATGGTGATGTTCCAATGGACCTTTTTGTGCAAATCCGATCAGCCCACAAGGCATATTTCAGTTTCAAATGCCAAGCCTTTTTATTCTCTTGCAGCAGCTTCTTAATGATTCTCATAAGACTCTTGTTTGATGACTCAGCTAAACCATTTCCCTGTGGATAATAAGCAGTGGAATGTCCAAGAGAAATATGATACTGATGACAAAAATTAATCATTCTTTTGGATTTGAAAGCCTGAGCATTATCTGTAATGATCTTGGTTGGGCAACCAAACCTTGATAATATGTTATTTTCTAAGAAAGAAATAATAACAGAATCATTTGCTTGCCTTGTGGGTATTGCCTCTATCCATTTTGTAAAGTAATCGGTGGCTGTGAGAATCCAGCGATGCTGTCCTGATGAGGGAGGATGGATTTCCCCTATAAAATCTAATCCCCACTGCTGGAAAGGTGCTTCAACATAAATGGGAACCAAGGGCATTGGCATGAGCTTTCTCTTTCCCTCAAACAGCTGACATTCATGGCATGTGGCTATCTTTTTATAAATATCTCTAAACATAGTTGGCCAAAAATAGCCAGCTCTCAAAACCTTGTTTGCAGTGGCTTTCCAATAGTGATGACCTCCGCAATCCCCTTTATGAAACTCATCAATTACTTTATCAGCTTCTTCTTCAATGAGACAGTTTAATAATATTCCTCCTGCATCTTTCCAAAACAGATTTTGGTCATACACAAAATATCTGAGAGATTTCAACTTAGTAAACCGAGCTTTGGATTTTGAAAGGTTATCAGGAGCTCTATTATGCTGCAAAACAAACGCTATATCCTTATACCATTCTGAGATCAACAACTTCTCATTTATTTGGACCAACTCTTCTTCATTTTCAGAAATTTCTGAAATTTTTGTGCTTAAATTAATATCAATATAGTCCAGATTTGACTGAGTCAACAATTTGGCTAGGCCTTGACCCTTTACCAACTTGGTGGGTTTGATCTCAATGTCATACTCCAACAGTTTTGCTATCCACTTTCCCCTTTTTCCATCTAGATCAGCTTGTGTAAGAATGTCTTTTATAACAACATTTGGCACGTATGCAACAATGTGAGAGTGCAAAACATAAATCCTGAAATCCTTAATTGCTTTCACCAATGCATAGGCTTGTTTCTCTAAGATATTATATTTCAATTCAGCATTAGCCAATGTCTTGCTAAAGAAAGAAATGGGTTGTTCAGTACCTTGACTTCCTTTTTGCAATAAAACTCCAGCAATTGCGTCTTCAGAAGCAAATGTGAAGATCAGAAACTCCTTGGTAAAATCCGGGCTTATGAGGACTGGTGCTTGAGTAAGTGCTTTCTTGATCTCTTCAAATGATTTCTTTGCTTCAGCTGTCCATTTAAAATCTGCTCCTTTCTTTAACATCTTTGTTATGTTCTTAACCACTTCAGCAAAGTTAGGAATGAATCTTCTAAAAAAGTTAACTTTTCCAAGAAAGGATTGAATCTCCTTCTTACTTCTTGGTAAATCTAACTTTTGAATTGCACTAACTCTATTAGGATCAATCCTAATTCCCTCTTCAGAAATAATATGTCCAAGCAGTTTGCCAGAAGTTAAAGCAAAAATACTTTTGGTTGGGTTTAGAGAAATACCAAACCTCCTACATTTCAGTAGGACCCTTTCAAGGTGCTTTAAGTGGTCTTCTTCCTTTTTTGAAAAAATTGTGATATCATCAAGATAAACCACCACTGATTTGTCCTTCTCTTCAGCAAAAGCAATATCCATT
This sequence comes from Pinus tabuliformis, assembly GCA_031772625.1. Classification (NCBI taxonomy): domain Eukaryota; kingdom Viridiplantae; phylum Streptophyta; class Pinopsida; order Pinales; family Pinaceae; genus Pinus; species Pinus tabuliformis. The sequence goes on from CM062819.1 coordinate 1,001,512,998, forward strand.
GCTCTCTGGAAAGTTGCTCCTGCATTCATGAGGCCAAAGGGCATTTTTGCATACATGAATGTTCCCCATGGTGTAGTGAAAGTTGTCTTCTCCTAATCATATGGGTGAACAAGAATCTGATTGTACCCTGAGAAGCCATCAAGCATAGACATCCTTTGTGAACCAACAATGTTTTACAGAATGAAATCCATTTTGGGGAGAGGGTAATTATCTTTCAATGAAGCTTTGTTTAAGTTCCTGAAGTCTATACAAATTCTGATCTCCCCATTCTTTTTTCTGACTGGTACCAAGTTAGCAAGCCAATTTGAGAATCTGATTGGAACAATAATTTTAGCATCGAAAAGCTTTTTCACTTCTTTTTCAATCAGTGGCATTAGAAGAGGATTAATCCTCCTTGGCTTTTGCTTAAAAGGCTTCTCATTTTGCTTAATAGGGATGGTATGTTGTATGATTGAAGAATCATACTGTTTCAAATCAGCATAGCTCCATGCAAAAACATCAATGAATCTTTTCATGATTTCAACATATTTGGTCTTCATATCAGCTGAAAGGAACTTTGAAATCTTGACTATTTTAGGCACAACTGAGTCACCTAAATTACAGTTTTCCACTTCCTCCTCATTAGCTTGCAATTTTGGTGCTTTGAACACATCATTTTGATCAAATAATTTTTCCAAAGGAATGAGGCCTTTAGGAATTAAATTATTTTGTAGCTGTAAGACTTCAGAACTTTCTTTTGACTCTATTAACATGTTCTGTTGATCTATCTGATTGTGCTCAAACTCTTCTTTTAATTCAATGAAATTTCTTACATGCTGATCATCCTCAAAAACTTGCCAATTTATGATATTATCTGGTATGACTGGTCTATGGCGAACCTCCACTTCATAACCATCAGAAGAGTGCTTAGGAATGATAAATAGGCTGGCTGAAACAGCAAGAGAGTCTGCAATAGAGTTTTGGTCTCTAGTTTTGAGGCTAAAAGAGTAGGTTTGAAATTTTTCTAACATCTCCAACACTAAATTTCTGTATGCTCTCATTCTTGCATCCTTGGTTTGATATGTACCTTCTATTTGTTTAATTACCAATTCAGAATCTCCACAAACAGCAATATTTTTGGCTTTCAACTTTATCAAGGCTTCCAAACCTAAAACTAAAGACTCGTACTCAGCCATATTGTTGGTACAATCAAAGTTTAATTTGTATGAGAGAAACTTACTTTCTTCAGTTGGACTAGTGATCCAAATGCCAGCTCCTTCCCTTCTTTTCCTGCTGATCCATCAAAGTACAATGACCAACAGCCCATGATGTCCTTTTCATCTCCTTGTTGTCCTTCTTGACTCTGATTTTCTGCAGGTTTATCTTCTAATTCTCTCCCAACTGATTCATTGAAAAGGATAACTGAACCAAGGCCAGTATCACATGAGTAAATAGGAAAATTATGAGGCTTTTATTTGCTGCTCACCATGTAGGCCATCCTTGTTTCACGGTACAACCTCCTTTGTTCACCAAACATTGGAATGGTAGCATATGTAAGATCCATCTGCATTGTGCCCTTGATTTTTGCTCCCCATGACCTTGAAAGAAGCATTCCAAACTTCGGTGGAATGTCTGCAACAACAATGTCCATAACAATTGTTTTTGCTGGAATTTGTGTAAGCCCCACAACAACATCTTTTATCAAACCAATACAATGGACTCTCTTTGAATCAAAGGAAAATAAATCCTTATATGGCCTAGTAACCTCTAACCCCAGTCTTTCCATGATTACTTTAGGCATGAGATTATGTGATGCCCCTGAATCTAACATAGCATTATGTAGAGTCATGTCATGAATGGTAATGCTTATGTAGAAAGGAGGAAATTCTTCATTTTGTTCATCCTCAAGTCTTGGACCCAAACAGATAATAGGATTATCTTCTTGTACATTTAGGATATCAGCCACTCCTGGTTGTGAATTAAGCATTTCAACAATTTTACTTCTGTATTTGTCTACCTTAAGAATTTCATTAAAAGGGACTGATATTTTAATTTTTTCAATCTCATTCTCAATATTAAAAACAGAAGTAGTCTTATCAATTTCCTTGGGAGGAGAAGGAATTTGAATGTCCCTTTTGTCAAAAGGAGGATCATCTTTACTTTCAACTACCTTTGCTTTTTCCTTTTTATCATCAGTTGTCCTTGAGGTATTCTTCTTGAGCTGTGCTTTGTTTGCTGTAATAGGAACATCTCTACTCCTAAGATTATACTGCTTTTGCATCTCAAAAATAGCATGTTGATAGCCCTTTAAAAAATCTGAAGGTTCTTCTTCTGATTTTATCATGCTGGACTCATCATGTTCCTCCTTGGTCAAGAAAATTCTTGACCCTTCCTCATCAAAACAATGAATTGATTCCTCAGGGACTTCAGGTTCATCCTCTTCATCTACCAAATTTTGCTGGAAAGGAGGTCTCACTGGAGGATCAACCTGCTGATTTCGGTTGTCTCTTGGCCTTTGCTGATTCTGAGGTCTTCTGAACTGAGGGTTCCTAAATTGAGGTTCTTGTTGTGCTGGAGGAGCAGAAGCATTCCCAAGAGCTAATCTATCCATCAATTTCTCCATGGTTTTCATCATTGTTTCAAACTTATCTTCTTGAGAAGATGTAGAAGGCTTCTCTTCCTCCTTTAACTTAGACTTTGACATCTTTGATTTCTTAGCATCAAGCATATTCACCTCTACCTTAATTGCATCATTTTGCATGTCAGCAAGAGAGGCAGACTCCCTTTCTCTGAGTAAAAGAGAAAAATCTGAATCAAATGATTCAGCATATCTCAACTGTGCCAAAGCTCCAGGAGGTTTCAAATTAGCTGGAATAGAATTATATACTTTGTTAAACCTCTTAGACAAATTTTGAACAGTTTCCTATGGAGCTCTCCTAAGATTGTTATATTCAGTAAGGGCTTGGACAGGGTTGGTTCTGTTTCCCCATTTCCTTAGAAAGCTGTCTTCAAACTCTACCCAACTATGAATGCTTCCAACTCTAAGGGCTTTAAACCATTTTCTGACTTCCCCAATAAAAGTTTGAGCAAACAATCTTAGCTTTACATCTTCATCATCTACTTCTTCCCTGTCAACAAAATAATTGAACCTATCCACATGTTCCTCTGTTGTAATATCTTCATCACCTCCCCATGTTGGAATTCTAGCAGCATATTTGCTAGGAAGATCATGTAAAACAGCAGGGAGAGCCAGGGGAGCATACCTAGCAGGTATAGCCATAATGAAAGGAGGAGCAGTGACAACAGGTATTGTATGACCAGTGGAAGCAGAACTGGTGTGAGATAGTGTCTGAGGACTATTTGGACTAGCAGAGGCAGAAGATAAAGTGTTAGTACGAAAAGGGCTGTTTGGACTTTGCAAACCACTGACAAAAGAACTCGAATTTGGGAGAGGTAAACCAGTTTTAGATTTGAGCAAAACTTCAAAAGGATCAAGTTCTTTGAGCTGATTTAAGTCCTCTTCCTCTAATAGCAATTCTGAAGTAACAACCTCCCAAAACTCTTCCTTATCTTTTTGTGACACTAAAGATGAAGTATCAATGCCTCTTTTTTGTAAATCTAAAATAATTCCAATAAGCTCTTCCTCATTCTGAGACCTCAGCAATACCTCATGAAGTTTATCATCAACAATTTTATCTTCAGGACTTCTAGAAAATTCAGGGAACAAAGATTTTGATATGGATGAGGTACCTGGTATATCAGAAAATCTTTGCCTTCTCCTTGAGATAATGTTGGGATTATCCATAGGACTAGGTGGATTTGGGTCAGGATTACTCCTTGTATATCTTCCTCTCGAAGCCACCTTTTTAAATTTAAGATTGAATGGAGTCACCAAGGTAGAATGCAGCCTCGAAAACCTTTTGAGCTCCTGCTACCTTCAGAAGTTCAGCTTCATAATTTCGGGAATGAGTAATCTTCAGTCTCCCGGCAGACGCACCAAAATGTTATCTCAAAATCAAGCCCTGGAAGGCTGCAAACCAGGAAGACTTCAAGTAACTGTTTCAAACCAATCTTTTGACTAAGGCTTAGCCTCCTTAGCCTGAGAGGGCTCTCTCAAAAGGGTTATTGATTTTGACTATTAATAAGATGGCTAACTCTTGTGGAATAACATTGACAAATATGAAGGCTGGACAAACATTACATAAGTTTCCATTGGGCCTATGGAGTCAATCATACTTCAGTAAACAATGATACTGCCTTTACATAGAAGTCAGGGCATTTAGCATTTAGATGCTCAGAACACAACTCATATAAAACCAAAGTTTACAAATGCATATAGGAAATCAGAGCACAATCAGTGAATTATGAGTGATTATGCATTTATACAACTGTAAAAGACATGAAGGAAAGAATAAAATCACCATTCTGAACATGGAAATCCTTTATGGATCCTGAGAAGAAAAGCAGCCAACTTATATTACTGAACTCTGTTTTTTACATAAGCCAAAACAGTACTCTGTTTTCTAAAATATCCAACCCTCATTACATCGTTGTCTCAGCTATATATAGAATCATTATTCTAACTAATTCGAACTTCCTCCTCCAGCATGAGGGGAATTCGATAACTGCCTCTAATGACACCTATCAGCTATTTAACTAACTATTAAACACAATAAAGTGCTGACTGAAGTTTTAAAGAGTTCTAAATTAACTATGACTCTAACTCTATCTTCCATGCATAATGACTTCTCCTTGTTCTTTGACACCTGGTCCCCTTTTTGATGTGGCTGAGCTGGATGTTTAATACTCCATATCGACCTTGAACGCTAAATCCTTTAACTGCTCAGTAGTGTTGGGAGATGTCCCTTGCTTCTCGGTTCCAGTTTTCCTCAAATTTTTCAAATGTACAGCAGCATGTCTTCTAGCTTTTAATAACCCAAAATATGGAACACTGCCATGTTCCCGATGTGTTGGAGGCTGCATCGATGGATATGTGTGCAGGCAAAAGTTATTTGTATGCAACTCATTTAATACTCTTTGAACGGTGATAAAGTGGCTTTATAACAGAAATTTAACTTGGGTTAAAATATTCCACCCTTTTTAAGGTACACCTGTCTTGATCTGAACGGCTATTGTAGCTCCATCTGATATCTTGCATATCCTTTAGGTGTCTCCCTTTCAAAATTCCCGCTCATAATACCAAACTGCCTGTCTGCGTTAAAATCATCACCTACAGCAGTTTCGTAGCGCGCTACGAAACTGCTGTATTATTTGAAACAGTTTGCTTTTGACCCAAGACCTTTATCACCGAAACATTTGATTGCCAAAAACTTCCTTCGCCTTTTCATATATATAGCAGGGATTTACATGTCTTCAAAAACAATAAGACTAAGCAGATTGGACAAAAATTTGGAACAAAACCTCTCTTGAAGAGAAAATTCATTTAGTAGATAACTGGTCCAACTGTACCTTCAGGTCTTCAATCTTCTTCTTCAGAGCTTTATTCTCAGCTCTTAATTGCACATTTATTTTTCTAATGAACTGGGCCTCTTTGATGGCTGGTACTGTCCATGTGTGAAATTGTGCATGGCCATCAACTACTGAATTCAACTGATTTTGAAAGGTTTCAGTCCCTTTCCACAGAGCTTTACAATAATTTGTATACACATCTGCATGTTTTCTAACTGCTTGCTTCAATTTGGCAATCTCATATTTAGCTTCTTCTAATTGGCTCTTTATGACTGCTATATTATCTCCTTGAGATGTGATGACTGTTCTGCTTGTACCCTTTTGCCTAACCTTCTCGGTCTCCTCTGTTCTGGGCAGTGCTTCCTTTACTTGCCTCCTTGTAATAGGTCTTCTGAGTTTAAAAATAAATTCTTCACCTGGCTCATCGAATTTAACCCTTTTTGAGGCTTTAGACTTCTTGGCACCTTCTGGTGATGACTGTGTTAAATCAATATGGACTGGTTCAGATTGCTCGAATTCAATGGCCTGTAATAGATCTTTCAAGCTTGCCTTAGACACTGGGCTCTCTTCAATAGCTATGGCTTTACCTTTTTCATTATTTATTTGGCTTCTTGTCCTTACCCTTGAGACTACTTCAGATCTGCTTATTTCAGGTACAGTCTTCTTATCCTGAGATTTTTCCTTTGTTGATTGCTGAGGTTGTTCTTGAATGATTAGTGGCTTCACTGGTTTTCTTGGCTGTGACTTGTTTTGCTTTTTAGCTCTTGCTTCTTTTTGAAGTTCAGCTATTGTGAGTTCTCTGACTGGTTGTGGAGTAAGGCCAGTCTTGCTTTGGAATCTAGCCATGAAAATAAACGAATTCCAGTCTCTGCCTATCTTTTGGAGGCCATCTAAAACTAGCAACTTAATCAAACCATGATGAAATAAAGAGGTTTCACAGTCCTCTTTCCTTAGCTGCACCTTATCACACATCTTACTCAAACTGCGAAATAGGTAAAAAGGAATGTCTATGGAAACTTTCCCAGCGAAATGTAAAAGCAGTTTGAAATGGTAAGAATAGACCTTATTGTACCTTCCTTCACAGGTCAAGTATTTTTGTATGCAGGTGAGAAGAAGAGCATAATGTTCCTTGACATAATTTCTGGGCACTGCTTTTGTTAAGTCTTCGTTTACATATGCCTCCTTTAAAAACTCTTTACAAGGGTTCATATCAAACTTAAAATTTTTAAACCATTCTTCCCGTCCTCTTGGGATCTCTGTCACAGCAGCTATGGCTTTTGGAGAAACTTGGACTTCTAGCATAGCTATCTTTGAATTTAAACCAGTGAAGTTTAGCGCAAATTCTTTGGTTACCTGCGCATGTCCTCCTTGAAGCTTTTTGCAAAAGTTCCAGCACCCGGCATCTTTGAACGCTTTCTTCACGCCTTCATCCCTCAATGCTATATCCAGGCCCTCAGGTTCAGTCCTCTGGCATTTACCGGATCTGTGCTCTTTTCTCTCCATTTTCCTTTCAAAATCTTCACACACACAGAGTCTAACAGCTTTAGTTGCAATGGTGGTTCAGTTCTTTTTAATTCAGCCTCGCTTGTAATCAGGCTCGCTTGAAATCAGCCTCGCTTGAAATTCAAATTTTTCATTGAAACACTTCCATACATAATCAAACAGACAGGTCACTCATGCAACACTTACAACTATCATAAAGGTCTATGCACGGTAGAATCTATTGGGAATGATATTTCTGTGCATATCAACAGATCTATTGGTGGGGTAGTGGCAAATGAGCGCTCAAACGTGATACGAGAGGTACATATACTGACATGAGTGGACACAGCTGATGACTCACCTATGGACTTGACATTTCGGGAAGGGTTCGCTGTGAAATGCACGAATCCACGATTTCGCAGCGCTGTTAGTTTTAAATTCTAATGATGCGCTGTGAAACGGCCTAATCATAACGCGCTGCGAAATTGCTAAACCATGATTGCGCTGCGAAACTGGCCAATAGGATTACGCTGCGAAATCCCTAAAAGACTCGGTGACTCAGATGAAACAAGACATGACTATGGAACAATCATGGTGGAGGAGAACCAATAGGATTCGAGTATAGTTTAAATCAAAAACTTTAAAACTCCAAATCCTAAGTAAGAAATATAAAACGAAACCAACTTGACACAGGCCTTTGTAATTGGACTAGGAAAAACAACTATATGCATAAATTTTTTTTTTTTAGTTCTAAGTGATAACAGAGCCAAAATCCCCCCAGATAATAGTTCAGCAAGGAACACTCATTATCCTAGACAAAGGAAGTGTTGTTAAGGTCATCCCTACTCCTTCTAGTCAGCCTAAGAATAACTCCCTAGAAATCCCAGAAGGATATTGGCATGTATTTGATCAAATGGCCCAGAACCAGCAAACACCTCAAACCTCCACACTGGAATATCCCATTGTGGACACTGCAGTTAATGCACCTATGAAGGCCATTCCTCTCAAGCATATTCCTACGTTCCATGGCATAACATCGGAAGATCTAGATTCATTTATGTTCGAATTCGATGTACTATGCCGGGGGTATGACTACACCACTGATCCCCAAAAACTAAAATTATTTCCCTCCACATTAACAGGAGCAGGTCTACGATGGTTTATGGGGTTAGGTGGAGGTGTTATAAATGACTGGGATCAGATGAAAGATGCTTTTCTAAAGAAATATCAGGATTATTGTAGGTCCAGGGAATTAAAAGATGAAATATTTCAAATGACAGCAAGACCTAATGAAACAATGGAAGAGTATGTAGAACACTTTCAATACAATCTCCAGAGATATCCTTATACATCTTTACCCCTGTCTAACAATGTGTTAAAAACTACATTAGTTAAAGGGATGAAAGAACAATGGGTTGAAAAATTAAACATTATGGCCAAAGGTGACATATATCAGGAAAAATTTGTTGACATCATTGATTTGTGTATCAGGAGTTCGAGAGGCAGCACAAGACTAAAGCCAGCAGAATGTGACATAATCACAAGGGATAGCAAGATCTCTAGTGGAGGTATAACCTGCGCAGAAATCGGTAATCTACTAGAAGATTTCAAAACTGATATTCTAGGGACTCTGACAACGCAGTTCGATGTCATGCAAGCTAAACAAACCAAGCAGATGCAGAGCAAAATTTGGCGATATTATGCCCTAGATGCAGAAAGAAACACAGCCCTAAAGAGTGCCCACTAGATATAGTCCAAGTCTACACCATTTGCACGAAATATCACTCCACAGAAAGTTGCCCCTCACTCCCAAGATTGAAAGCAATCTATAAAGAGGCAGAAGAAGAAACAGAACCAGTTTACCTATTAAATCAGTGCTGCTAGTGGCAGCAACGACAAATAGGTATGCTCGTTGATCCATCCTCTTCTTCTCAATCTCCTCAGTATAATGCTCAACAATATAATGGAATGTCGCAAAATCAGCCACCTTTCCCTAGCTAGTCACAGCATCCATTTCCCATATCACCATGGCCAAATCAAACCAATTGGCTGAACTTTCCTTACTGTCCACCATTTTGGCAAAATAATGCATATCCAACACAACGGTCACCCTCCACCTCGCAGAGTCAAACCTGGCAGTCAAACTGGCAAAGACCTATGAATCAGCCAGCTAGAACAATTCCTCTCCCTCAACCTACACTACCAGCACCTTATACATTGCAACAAAATCCCAAAACCAACTTAAGACAACAACTCCTAGCCCAACCCAACCCGAACCCCAATAATAGACCGACTCAACCTGTTCAAATAATTGAATCACCAAAACTAGAAACCGAGTTAAGGGAGTGCAACGACCTTCAATTAAGGTCTAGACGCATAATAGAATCAGAGGGAGACAAAAAAGTTCAAGTTGAAAATTCGTTACCTTTAGAACAAACATTACAAGAAGAGAATTTGGTTAGACAACAAACTCATGAACAAGCAACCACCTCTTCTCCACCATTCCCAGAATGACTAATCATACCTCACCCAATAGAACATCCTGATTTTGATCTTCTAGGAGAACTAAACAATTTGTGTATAAAAATTCCCCTCCTCCAAGCTATCCAAGACATCCCAATTTAAGCAAAAACCATCAAAGAATTATGTATAAAAAATCCAAAGAGGAGAATAACAACTAATCCAACTGTACAAGTAGTTGGCACCCTATCTGACTTATTATCAGGAAGAGAAGCGCCTGAAAAATATGAGGACTCAGGGAATCCTGTAGTTAGGGTGAAAATCAATGGATGCTCCTTCCCAAATCCCTTAGTTGATTTAGGAGCTGCAATCAACATTCTAACAACCACCACTTGTCAAAAGCTTGGCATTACATCATTAGATCCAACCATAACCTTATTGGAATTGGTTGACGGATCGCTAGTCAGAACAAAAGGAACACTACATGATGTAATGGTATCTATAGATTCTTGGGAATACCTTGCAGACTTTCTAATTATTAACCCCAAAAACTGACTAGATGGACACCCTTTAATTCTAGGTATACCTTGGCTACCAACTGCTGACGCTTACATTGGCTGCCGACAAGGTAGCATGACTATAGCTAGAGGGAGTAATGTCAATAATTTAGCCTTATACCCTCCATCCCAGCCAAGCTTAATGATAATCAAAAAAAAGAAACAACCTATATCATACCTGATAGAAAACATTATATCACCATTAACCATAGAATATGCCCTCGAATTTAAAGACCAAACAGAGGACGACATCATTAACAGCGTCATTAACCAACCATAAACCATATCCCATTTGCAATGCCACATGATTGACGAAGCATTTGATAATGAAATAGAAGAAGCCCCCCTGAAAGACACTCATGATCAATCAATACCTACCACCTTTATTTACAATAGCAAAACTATAGAGATTGAGCTAGGAAAAACGTTGAACATTAACAAAAACCTGATTGCTGAACAAGAAGAGAAGCTGGTCCAACTACTGAGAAAATATAAGGAAGCTTTTGCATGGGATTACCTGAACATGAAAGGAATTGATCCCCAGTTGTGTACGCACCACATTTATACCGAAAAGGATGCTAGACCAGTTTGCCAACCCCAACAGAGATTAAACCCTCATCTTAAGGATATTGTGAAAGCTGAATTACAAAAGCTTCTAGATGTAAACTTTATTTACCCAATATCTAACAACAAGTGGGTCTCTCCACTAGTAGTGGTGCCAAAGAAGAATGGAAAGTGGCGGAAAGTGGCGTATATGTGTAAACTACAGAGAATTGAACAAAGCAACCTAGAAATACCACTTCCCCCTCCCATTCATAGATAAGGTATTAGACACATTAGCAAGAAAGAAATTCTTTTCTTTCCTAATGGCTTTAGTGGATACAATCAAATTCAAATTGCCCCTGAAGATTGGGATAAAACCACTTTTACCTATCCTTGGGGAACATTTGCTTACAGAGTCTTACCCTTTGGTTTATGCAATGCCCCTACCACATTTCAAAGGGCTATCCTCAACATTTTTTCATATTTAATAAATGAAGGGCTTGAAGTATATATGGATGATTTCACACCCTATGGAGATGATTTTGAGCCTGCATTACAAACATTGGAAAAGGTGTTGCAAAGATGTATTGCTACCAGGCTCTACTTGAGCCATGAAAAGTGTCATATGATGATGACCGAGGGACTCATCCTAGGTCATTATATCTCAGTAGATGGAATACACGTAGATCCAGCTAAAATTCAGATAGTTTTGTTAATACTTACTCCTACCACACAAACAGAGGTATGCAGTTTTTTGTGGTTTTTTGGTTATTATAGAAGATTTATAGAACATTTTTCTCAAATTGTTGCACCTTTATATGCACTAATAGGGAATGTTGATTTCATTTGGACAGATAACTGTGACTGTGCTTTTGAGGATCTAAAAAAGCTTGTGTCAATAGCCGCAGTGCTAAAGGGCCCAAATTGGGATTTTCCATTCCAAGTTTCATCTGATGCTTCAGACACAAAAATCGGAGCAGTTCTTGGGTAGGAAGAAGATAAAAAACCATATGAAATTTATTATATTAGCTAGAATCTATCTCCTATGGAATTAAACTATATTGTGACTGAAAGAGAATTTTTAGTTGTAATACATGCTGTAAATAAATTTAGACATTATATAACTGGATATCCTGTGGTTTTATATACAGATCACTCTGCCATAAAATATTTAGCAAATAAACCTGTCACAAATGGTAGAGTAATAAGATGGTTGATTCTATCGCAGGAATTTGACATCACAATAAAGGATCGACCTAGAAAAGACAACCCTGTAGCTGATTTTCTCTCACGAATGCCAAAACCAGCGGACGCAGCAGCAATCAAAGATAAATTTTCGGATGAACATTTGTTTGTGATTACTACCATAACACCATGGTATGTTGATGTTGCAAATTATTTAGCAGTAGGTAAATTACCCAAGAATCTAACACCCAATGAACGAAAATAGATAGTGCAGTGCAGTACCCGATTCTCTTGTATTGGGGGCTACTTATTTCATACAGGGGCAGATATGCACATCAGAAGATGCGTTCGAGAAGATGAAATATTTGACATTTTGAAATCATGCCACGATGGGCCGTGTGGCAGACATTTCGCGGACCACAGGACCAGTCACAAGGTTTTACAAACAAGCTATTACTAGCCCACAATTTTTTAAGATGCTAAAAAGTTTGTACAAGCTTGTGATAGTTGCGAGAGGGCGGGATGCCCTGGACAATCTGATGAAATGCCTTTGAACCCGTAGTTAGTAATCGAGCCATTTGAGAAATGGGTGCTCGATTTTATTGGTCATATTAACCCATCATCAAATAGAAAAACATACATACTCATTGCAATAGAGTATGTTACCAAATGGGTTGAAGCAGAGGCACTTCCAAGAGCTGCAGAGGAATCTGTGATACATTTTCTTTTCCTATTTGTGCGATATGGCCTCCCAAGGGACATAATTATAGATGGAGGACTGCAATTTGTAGGTAATAAAATAGCTTCAACATTACAAAATTACCACATTGGGCACAAAATTAAAAACCCATACCACCCACAGGAAAATGGCCGAGTAGAAAGCACTAATAAGGTGATTGAAGCAATACTTACAAAAACAGTTGCATCACACAGATGTGACTGGGCTTCAAGATTGTCAGAAGCCTTGTGGGCATACCGAAGAATGTGGAGAAACACCACTGGTTATTAACCATATCAATTAGTATTTGGAAAAGAACCCATCTTCCCAATTGAATTCGAAATTCAAACATTAAGAACAACGTAGGAGGTGGGTTTGAATTTAAATGAGGCCCAAACTAATAGATTACAGCAAATCAATGAGTTAGATGAAATCAGACTCTCAACTCTGCAACACACTACATTAATTCAACAACAGAGAGCAAAATGGCATGACGCCTTGATTAAAAAGAAAATCTTCCACAAAGGATATTGGGTACTCCTATACGATTCCAGGTTTGAGGATTTCCCCGGAAAACTCCAAACATGATTGCTTGGACCTTATGAGATACAAAAAGTGCATGATAATGGCACCATTACATTGACTACCATTGATGGATCTGGACATTCTATCAAAGCGAATGGCCATCGAGTGCGAATTTACCACAAATTGCTTACCCAGGAATCCTTTTACCAACAATTACGGGAAGATTCCACTATGCAAATCCTTGCTGAGGATGCTAACCCCTCCTCAGCATTAATTCACTAAAAAATTCTTTTGTTTCTAAATTTTGTACATAAATTTCTTTTTTCTTGTATAAATTGCTTTCTTTTGTACAGATTTTACTGTTGTTCCATTTAAGGAACAATTGTTGTCCCTCTTAAGGAGCAATAGTCGTTCCATTTAAATAAGAAACAGAAGGATTCTTTATTTCACTTTCGTGTTGTTCCTCTTAAGGAACAACAACCGTTCCTCTTAAGGAACAACGATTTTGTGTGCTTATAGTTGTTTATTGTTCCTCTCAATGAATCGTTGTTGTTCCTCTCACGAAACAACAGCCATTCCTCTTAAGGAACATCATTTTTTCATGTTGTGTTTGGCATTTGTATTTTCATTGTTCCTCTTAAGGAACAACTGTTGTTATTCTTAAAGGAACAACAACCGTTCCTCTTAAGGAATCGCACTTCCGCATTTTTTTATTTTCATTGTTCCTCTTAAGGAACAATTGTTGTTCCTCTTAAGGAACAGTTTTGGTTCCTCTTAAGGAACAACAACCATTCCTCTAATGGAACAACACTTTTGTGTCTTTTTATTTTTTGGAGTGTTTTTGCCACTGAAGGATCAACACTTTAGCTTGCACCTATTTTTCTTGTTGTTCCACTTAAGGAACAACTGTTGTTCCTCTTAAGGAACAACTGTTGTTCCTCTTAAGGAACAACAATTTCGCGTGCAATTTTTTCTTTTTTTGTCGTTCCTCTTAAAGGAACCACAGTTTTGCGTGCAGATGTTCTTTTTGTTCTTCCTCTTAAGGAACAACAGTTGTTCCATCTAAGGAACAACACTTTTTGAGCGCATTTTTCGTTGTTTCGCTTAAAGAACAACATTTTTTTTAGAGTTTTTGTGAATAATGTTTCACTCCTCATGATCCTTTCAAGGCAAAGATACAAATTAATGCAAGGACACAAAAATTAGAGATTACTGAAATAAGCAAATCAAAGAAAAATTCTCATCTTTAAAGAGATTGTTTTGTGTTCATAAGAAAAAGGAAAGGACACAACTATCTATATTACTTTGTTGTCTTTATCCTCACTAAAACTTAAATTGATTGATTACTTTTATCATGTTGGTTCTTCCCTAAATTTTCATAATTCTCTTTGATTATTATTATTGAATAAGAATAAGGGCATTTTTTTCTGTTGATATGTTCAGACTTCTTCCACCGTCCCTACTCTTAAGGAGTGTTGAGCCATCCTCTATATATAAATAGGAAGTGCTATATGAAAGAAAAGGAAAAGAAAGAAAAAATATATCTATATGATTACTAACAAACTTATGAATTGTCAGATTAATGATAGGGGGTTTCATCAAGAGCCAGCCTACCATGATCATAAGGAAGAAATGAAGTGGCATTCCCACTATGGCAACCACACCAGGGATATGATCCAATGGGCACATCAAAAAAATAAAAGTCCTTGGAACAGGAGGTCTCATCACGAGCCGGCCTACCCACCTTTCACTCATTCCCAGTGAATGGCATTGTGATCTATCTGGTTACTAAGCCAGCACAGTGGCCTCTATTCTGACATCACAAGGCACTTTCCTAAGCATACATAGAGGATTATGGTTCCATGGGGGAAAAAGAAACTTTGTCAAGGTTATAAACACCTGTGGGCAACAGAGCTCTACTGATGGTATTGAAGTCATACTTTTCAAACATCAATAGTAATTATAAACCCTTTTCTTATATCTTTATCTTTATTTCACATGAGATTGTGTTCCAAAACCCTTGTGAACCTTTGATACATGAATATCATTTACAAAGTCAATCATAACGTCTTAAGTGGAATAATGACACATAAGCATTTTACTTATGTCAGTTGTCCTCTTCCCTTTTTCACATCACTCCATAGCATCTCCATATCTATTCATGATTTTCCTCATAAGCCTCGATTTCAGCAACTCGAACCTTTTTGTGAACTTGTCATGAATTTGTACACCTTTCCCTTTTTATATTGTATGATTGCCATCCAGTACGTTGCTCCTCCATTTAACCGGTCAAGGACGACCTATCACTTTTCAAGGGGGCGCGGGTAACTTCCAAAATACTCCTGCATACGTGTCATTCCTTGATTTGGTTGTACTAGGCTGCATCATATCCCATAACAGTAAGTTTAATGGTATCTACGATGAAAAACATAATATCTGATGGGCACAGTTTGCTGTTCTATTTTGAACTCTGTATTGTAGTGCTACGTTGTTCTATTGAGAACTCTTTGTATTGCAATGCTATGCTAACAGTGTGCAGAATTCAAACAATATGGGAGGATAATCAATACGCAACGAGCCATAGACACTAAATGTGTCTGACGCAGCCTGAGAAATCCTAGAAAGGGCCGGATGGGTAGCATATTTTATACGGTTGCAGCAACCTAATGAAACAGTGGTTGTTGAATTCTTACAAAACTTGTAGGAGGATCATTCTATAGTAAGAGGAAGACGAATAACAGTAACAGATGCAGTAATCGCTGAGGTATCTGGACTACCAGCAGTCAGACCCATATGGACACAAAAAAAATTGAGACTTCAAGAAGCCATGGCCATCTTTTGGGATGAAGGATAAAACCTAATTGCCAAGGGAAAAGGAGTCCAACCTGCAACTCTAGGAGAACCATGGATAGATTAGCTAAAGTAATGCAGTATTACATTACATGCAATGGAAGAAAGGATGTGGTAAGACCATGCCACCTCAAATTACTAGCAGTATTATAACAGAAATGTGTTGTGAATTTTCCTTGCATACTTAAATGTTTTGATGCATGATGCTTCTAGGAGCATAAAGAAATCCTGCCATATAGATATGGTAGTGAGCCACAATTGTTTAATTTGATTGGTAGTAAGTTATAGCCTTGCTAAGCAACAGACTAGCTGGGAAGAATTGGTGTTTTCTATAGATGGGGGACTAGCCTTAGCTACCCCAAAATGAAAAAGAACCACCAGCACAAAAAATAAACCTCAAAAACGCAGACACTCCTCCAGATTAAGAATAGGTAGGGGAATGTTTGAGAGCCTCCAGGGTAGCAGCAGCCAACCCTTAGAATTACATAGTTCTAAAAACGAGCAACCCTCACGACCCGAAGGAGGATATAACCAAGAAACAGAATTGGAGGAAGAAACTGAGCACACTAGTGAAGAAGAGAGGTTGTAAGTGGAACTTCCCTTAACCCTTAGCACAAGTCCACCACAAAACTCATTGCAAGAGGATGAATTGGCCCAGATTTTGGCCAATCTGAGTGAGTATATTCAGCCCCAAAGCCTGCTTAACCTCAATGATGAGGTGGAGAAATCGCAAGAATACATCAGAGGAAATAAATAATGAGGTAGAATAATAGCAAGAACACTCTACCCACAACAAGGATATATTGGAGGAAATTGACGAGGGAGAAGCAGGGGTAGAAGCCACTCAAGAAGTGGCAGACTAATCTAGGGTTACCACCCCAATGGAACTTAGTAAGGATAAGGTAGATACTAAAGAGATACTCCAAACAGGGGAAATGGAAACTAGCTAGAACAAAGGCACAACCCTTGAAGAACAAAACCCAGTTAAGCAGCCAAGCCCAGAAAAAATAGACACAGTCAAGGAAACAATTGTTCCTCACAAGAAGAAGAAGAGTAAAATTAAGAGGCTATGGAAGGAATAGCAAAAATTGCTAAAGTTAGTAAAACAACTCAGATAAAAGATAAGGGTACTGAAAGGGGGGAAATCTTAAAAAGAACCCTGAAAAAGTGGATGCAGACATCCAAACTGAACCTCATAATAGAAGGGCTACGAAGACTCAAACCAAGCCCATACTCATTTGAGATGGTAAGGAACAACATGCAGCGATTACAGATGCATCGGCCCAAAGAAAAAATGCACATGTCTGCAAAAAAGATGTTCAGATAGAGGCACTATCCTCCAGCAGTGCGGCCACCCAAAAATTCTATGATAAAGAGACATAGACCCAGGTACTCGATATTGTAATAAGAAGACCCAAGTAGATCTTCAACCCAAAGGTGTTTTGATGGACAATGACCCTAGTGTAGCAAAACTCCGAGAGGATATGGCACAGGCTCAACGGACTATAGAGAAGCTCGAAGAAGAGACTATTCCTCAGAAGAAATACCAAGAGTTACACAGCAATTAACGAACATCAATGCATTAGAGGATGAAGCCTTCATAAATGTCGTAAGGAAGAAGAAAATTTAGTTGAAGAGGTAAAGAATAGACTAAAAATAGTCATGGGTCAAATGAATACTCTTTGTTCCTTATATACAGATGTTCTAGCATGTAGGTCCCCTACCAAAAACTATGCTTTATTTATGTTAGAAAGATATTTACAGTTAAAAATTAACGTTGTTAAGGCAGGAAAACCTATACAATTAAAAATGGTTGATGATTTTATAAATTGTTGTAAACACCATGGAGTAAAAGCCCGGTGATTACTCTGTGAATTTTATTTGCATAATTTTATATTGGAAGAGGAAATAGAAAAGAATATTAGCCCTTTTATGGGTGATGTCCAGTTTCAAGCATTTATTTCATTTGTTGTTAACCAGTTAAAATGGCTTAAGGCCCATAACAATTTTCAGAGACAAGAAAATGGGTTAGACCTTTGTGTTAGAGGTGAACCGAAAAACCCATTACAACTACTGGCTAAACATAAAAGCCTAATGAAAAGGAAGCAAGTGAACCAGACCTTGGGACCCCCACAAAGCAATTGTCCAGCAAGAGGTAGAATATTTCCTCTCTATCAAAGACAATGTTGTGGCAACAGCTAAATTCCGATGGAAGACTTCCAATCGGAATATACAGGACAAAGAGCCATTCAAATACAAAAACTTTAAGTTGGCTATAGACCGCCTGGTTATTTATAGTAACCTCATCTTGAGGGAAGGCCCGTACTGGCTTGGTTGTAGGTTTTGAAGTCCTATTATCTGGTATCCTGCAGAAGGCTATAAAGCCACATACGAATTACCTGAAGGGAAAACAAGGGCCATCTTTGAAGTTTTAGCTAAAAATCATGGTTTTAGACCACTTCGTGACAATCCCTCTCCAGCCTATTCTTTGACTGCTTTGCATGCAAATTACATGGTTTTCATGAGGGCATGAAAAAGGGTAAGCAGGGGGGTATGTTGAGCTAGGAAAAAGGTATGAATTTGACATTCATTTCCTTATCTTTTGTTTTAATCATAACTCCTTTTTATTATAAGATGGTAATATATCAAAGAATTATAGCAAGAACTAATGAGTTAGTGATTATTGCAAATTAGTTAATTATTGCCTTTTTCCATGCAGGAAATAGAAGAAATGGAAAACTACGATTCTGAAGGAAAAGACAAAACAGAGTAACCATTGTTCCTTCACCAGGAAGCCATATCCAGATAAGCAGATCAAGATGTATCGTGCAGTTAAGGATAAGAATGAAAGTCATAGCATCAGTGCAAAAAGACAAAGGGTTGACTAGAGTTAGAAGATGGAGTAGATCCCTCAGGATCTCTCGATCCTGAGGGATCGTTGTTTCAAGGTCTATCTCTTATTTCTTGTTTTATCCACCTCACCATTATAAAAGGAACAACGCTTGTAAATAAAAGGGAGATCATTAATCAGAGCTCACTGTTGTATTGTCACTTTGAACATCGACTCTCGTTGATTAAAACAGAGTATGACTTCATGTAAAAATTTTCTCATATGACTAATACATAAGTCAGTTGTTGTTCCATCCTTTTATACTACAGTAGTTCGACAGTGCTTCACTAGTGGCTAAGGGCCCAGCCCTAGTGGATCCACTTTCTATTTGTACCATTACTTTACGATTGTAGTTGTGTGATGGTTGGATTTGATTTCTGTTTATTTAATTGCAATGCTTTACTATTCTGTGTTTCAGGAGTTTATCAATTGTTTTCTTATATATGTTGTAATTGAATTGCGTTGTCATTCCTTTTTATCATAACAAGAATATTATTCTCTGCAAACAATATTGTTATGCTGATTATAAAGCTTCACTGTTCATTTCAGTAAACTGACATTGTTGTTCATTACAGATTGTTGTTCATCCCAAATTCTTGTTCATTACCGATCGCTGTATATTTATATTTAGATAGCATTGTTGTTCATTTCTTCTTGAGTATTTAGTTTTACCTTCTAACATTACTATAGTCAGTGTGTTTATCCCATTCAGGGAAAATTTTAAGAACCCCCCCTAAATTTATAAATATAATAAATGGGCGAATCTCCATTGTATATAGGAATAATGGAAGGTGATTTTATCAATAATATAATATGTATATATAATTTTTTGGCAAATCTCTCACCAGGCATGGCGAATATTTTACTCAATTATAAAATCTTGTAAGATCTTGGCGAGTCTTTCACTATAATAATAAAACTTTGTAAAGTCCTAGTGAATCTTAGCATAGACTACATGCTGGTTTAATTCCCCCATTTAAATAGGCTACATTCCAGGTGAATACCATGGGTCAATACCATATGCCATTTTGGTGAATACCATGGGTCAATACCATGTGCCATTTTTATTTTTATTAATTATAATATTAGGGTTAATAATGGTTTTTTGCATGTATTAATAACAATCTAGTCCATGGTAATTGTCCCATAGTATTTTGGCCATAGGTTTCACCTAAATATAACCCATTTTTTGAGTGTTCGTAAATATAAGGTGACTTATGGAGTAAATATAAAAAAAAAATTATTTGTTTACCATACCTCTCGTTTATTTATATTTTTATTAATTGACCATACCTCTTTTACAAATATGGTATTTGGCCCATAGGATTCACTTAAATAAAACCTCTTTCTTGAGCCTTCATAAATAGAGCGAGGGTTATGGACTAAATATAAAAAGAGGTTTTATTTATTTACAGTACGTCTAGTTTATTTATATTTTTATTTATTTACCATACCTTTTGAGTAAGTATAAAAAGACGTTTTATTTATTTACCATACCTCCACTTTACTTATATTTTTATTTGTTTACACCCTTACATGTATATAAGGTGACTTATGGAGTAAATATAAAAAATGTTTTATTTATTTACCATACCTCTCATTTATTTATATTTTTATTAATTTACCATACCTCTTTTATAAATATGGTATTTGGCCCATAGGATTCACTTAAATAAAACCTATTCTTGAAAACGGGCGAATGGAAGTTTGTAAGTCCTAATTTCAAGGGCTAAATTTACCTTTTTTACCCTCTCCCTTAAAATAAGGTGGGATATTTGAGGTGATTTGTAAAAACGTACTATATATTCGCCCACTAAAAATTTAAAACCCCTTAATTTCGCCAAAGGGCGAACATTCACCCCTAAAATTATCCTTGATTCCATTTCTATTAGCAGCAGTATTGATTTAATTCCTTGTCATTTCGAATCGCTTTAGTGTGGAGTGTGGGATCAACAATTGTAAAGGACATTGGCTATTACTGTCAGAGTTCTCAGATTGAGGATCTTGTTTATGTTTGATTTCATTTGTATCAGTTGACAGAGGAAAGAGTTATTGCTATTGCATCCTGGACTAATAATTGTTGTTAGTTGCTTGAGTGAATGATTTAGTTACAAAGCATTGAGTTTCTTTTAAATTGCAAATAATTTTTATTTCAAGCATCTGTTTACTCTTGTATGTGAACATTGTACTGCAAATTGGAAAACATTACTCTTGGAGTAAAATTGCCACCTCAGACTGAGTACACTCTTGAAATAGAAAATCGTACTTGGATTGATAATTAATGTAGGATAAATAGGAGTTAAAAAGACACCTTTTATACCTCAACAACAGGTCTGCACTAAAATGAAATAACTCTCATGAGGTATTGCCACAGCAACATACCCATTTCAAAACTCTTAAATAATTTCAACTGTAACTTGATAATTTACTTTGGGCAAAGACTTGGATGTTCTCATGCATTATCTCCATGGACATGATAATCAATAATCATTTCAATTATAGATGAAAATTTTTCATCCATGCAGTTTAGAGGATGAGAATGGTGGTAGTATTATCAATATTAGTATAATCCAAAAACAGTATTGATAATAAGAACATATGTTATTGGGACTTCCATGAAAAACATCTTAATGTGAGAAGCTAGAAGTTATGTCTTTTTGGGGTATCATATTTTCAGTTAACTCTATTTCGATAGAGGTCTGCTTAACTGCACAATTGATTCCCACCCTCAACCCCATTTAGTTAAACTAATAGGCTAGTATTGTGAGGATGACCATATATTGTTGGTTTATGAGTTCATGTTTGAGGGAAGTCTTGAGAATCATCTATTTCATAGTATGTATTTGTTGCCTTATTTACTGGTTGATTGTGTATGCTTAATGTGAACCAACAGTTCAATGGTGTGTAAGTGTGGATACTTTCTAAAATTATTGAATTCCTGAAATATTTTTTAAAATATCACTGCGCATGTTTTGATACATCTCATTAATCATCTATTTTAGAGTATTTATTTTCTTATTTACTAGTTGATTATGTATGTTTAATGAGAACAAACAGTTCAATCGTGTGCGTGTGTGTGTCCTTTCTAAAATACTGAATTCCTGAAATTCGGAACAAGACCAATGTAAATTGTTTTGGCCTCAAACTCTTTGATTAATGATTTTATAGATAATTTCAACTAATCTTACTGTCTCCATATGAATGTGGAGATGTACTATTGTATAGTATCCATTATTGATTTCAATAGGTCATTTAACCATGCAGAGTGATTGATAGTTCATTTCTTTGTGCAACATGATTTTTGTGCCTTATTTAGTCACATGTAGAATGGGATTAACAAAATATGTTGATTGGAATGAAATCATGTGTATGCTACTATGATTTGCTGAAAAATAGAGATGATGTTGGTTTTTCCACTGTTATAACTAGTTTAGTTGGTATAGATCTATTGCATTATTCATTATCAGAGATGGTTGGATCCAGTTAGGGAAATTGGTTGGTATAACAACTTGATGCATATTGTGGTTGGAATTGTATTTTCTTGGTTAATAACATTACATTTAACATTTACAAGAAACCTAATTCATTTATTGAGGCCCTCTCTCTATGAACTGATTTTTGCTAGCCGCTACTATATATAAAACATGAAGGAAATTTTATAGTGTTATTTAGCTTGTAAAGTGTTCAAGAAGACTCCCTAATGTTAGATATTATCTTGATGTTCACAGAGGCATTTTTTCCTTTGCCTTGGTCTACAAGGATGATTATTGAAATTGAGGCTGCCAAAGGGGTTGATTTTCTTCATGGAGCAAAGAAATGAGTTATCTATCAAGATTTCAAAACATCCAACATTTTATTGGATTTAGTTAGCATTTTTGACATGTAGTAGAGTGCCATTTTATTCATGTGAAATGTAATTCCTTTATTTAGAATATTAAGTTGGTAGAATGATTTATTTTAAAATCTCAGTGTGTGTGTTTTGATACATGCCATTACAAGTTTTAAAAATTGCTTCTATTCAAGCTTCGAATAGCTCCTCTAGAGGCTACAAGAACTAGATATCTTATTGGAGAAGGTCTTTCTTTGTAGACCTAGTGAGTGTGTGGTGTTGTTGCACACATAAGAATAATCCCATGGGATTGATGCATTGATCAAATAAGAGTTGAAGATGCCCAAGATAACAAGATGCTAAAATTTACATCCTGTGTAAGCACTTTTCATGTTAATGTGGTTAGAATAATAATACTGCTATTTAATTGAAATTTTAACCTCCCGAGTCCCAAATCCCTTGGATCTTATTCTTTTGAAAGCTCTACCTTGGCTACATCGATTACTTTCCAAATTTACTATGAAGCTCCTCACAAGTGGTTAAGAACTAGTTTATACTAAGTTAATTTAATCTTAATTGCAGTCTCTTGGAAGCCATTTCTTCCAGATATGTTGTGGTTGTCAACTCTTGCTTCACTCTTAATAAAAATCATTTATTGTAGTTTAAATCCTATTTTATGTGTTCATTGTGTGGGTTCTCTTCAATCATTTCCAATTTCGCTTTCCTCTTAATAGATTTGAGTTTGTTGTAATTTGTTTAGCTCTTAAATCTTGATTTTTTTCATTTGTTTTCATTATGGATATTAGTTGATAGTATCGCTTCAATTTTTTATCAGCTTATAGCAGAGAAGGGTCCTATGAATTTAGTTGAACCTTTATATTCGTGAGTGATCTTGAAATGTCAGTCTTTTGGTGGTATTTTGTGTTAAAACATTTCTTGCCACAAATAAAATAATGTGAATAGTTGTTCATGAGACTAATGTAGCACCATCTTGTTCTTAATCATGTTTATCATCTAAACATCAATTCCAATGGTAGAATCTGTTTGGATATACTCATGGAACAGTGGAGTCCTGCACAAAAAATTGTAAATAGAAGCAATTTACATCCTTTGTAAGTGTTTTTATGTTAATGTGGTTAGAATAATAGTACTGCTATAGAATTGAACTTTTAACCTCCTTAGTCCCAAATCCCTTGAATCTTATTCTGGGGAAATCTTTTCCTTAGCTACATCGATTTCTCTCCAGATTTACTATGAAGCTCTTAACAAGTGGCCAAGAACTACTTTAGACTAAGTTAATTTAATCTTAATTGCACTCTCTTAGAAGCCATTTCTTTCGTCTTAGCTACAACTGTTAAATCTTGCTTCACTCTTAATAAAATTCATTTAGTATAGTCTAAATCCCATTTTATGTGTTCATTGTGTTCATTCTCTTCAATTAGTTCCAATTTCCCCTTCCTCTTAACAGATTTGAGTTTTTTGTAATTTTTTTAGCTCTTAAATATTTATTTTTGTCATCAGTTTACATTATGGAGATTAGTTTATACTTAGTATCGCTTCAATTTTTTATGATATTATAGTAGAGAAGGATCCTGTAAATTTAGTTAAATCTTTATATTTGTGGGTGGTCTTGAAATGTCCATCTTTTGGTGGTATTTTTTTGTTAAAATGTTTCTTACGAAAAATAATATAATGTGAATAGTTGTTCATGAGACTAATGCAAAAGCATTTTGTTCTTAATTAGTTTTATCATCCAAACATAAATTCCAATGGTAGCATCTATTTGGATATCCTCAAGGAACAATGGAGTCCTGCACTCACAATCTCAAAGGTGCTTTTGTCAATTTTCTCTCTTCTGACTGACCCAAATCTTGACAATCCTCTTGTTCCTAAAATTGCTCATATATACAAGAGCCAAAGGTATTTTTATGAGGAGACAACAAGAGCATGGACTCAAAAGTATGCCATAAAGTCGGGGAAGAATTTGCAGTTCATGAAACCTTGGTTTTGCTTGTATCAATTTTGAACCATACTCAATTCAAGAAGATGGGAAAATATTTTTGATGCTATAAGATTAAGAATTATGATCTATCAAAATCACATGACATAAATGAATGTGGTGTCTATTTGTACATTTAAAAGTGGAATTTAGTTGTTGATTCATAGTTAATAATGGATTTTGGTTTGTTACAAGTAGTGAGGATTTATTTCCTTTGTTAGTTTTTTGTAAGAATGTTAGTATGGTTTCTATTGCTTTAATAATAGTATGCAATTTCTTCACAAAAGAATTTTCTTAATTGTGTTTTCCAGATTCCATTAGATAAGCTTTTATCGATGCAACCTTCTTATGGGTTTCCTCTATTTTTCACAGAGTAGTTTCATGGTCTAGGTAGAACATTTGGCTGTATGGTTGGATGTTTATAGCTCATACCTATAATTCCACTAATTTGGTTTAGGGATTCCAGTGTCCTTTGGAATTTAGGAATGTAGTAACATAAATTGGCTAATAAACCTTACAACATGGTTGGATGTTTATAGCTCATAGCTCAAATTTCTTTGGTCTGGTGTTTCAGGACAAATTTTGGGTGAAGGATTAAGTGATAGGTTCATGTTGTTGCTTCTATTGACATTAGGGATGATTGTATACTTGGTTGGATCAAAGTTACATTTGTGATTTCTTTTGAAAGTAGGGATGATTGTACACATGGTTGGATTAGAGTTACATTTGTGACCTTATTCTAACACTAGGGATAATTGTGTTTGTTACTTTGTATTCAGTCTCATGTTCAAGGAATTTTAAAGGGATGAAATATCTGCTCCAAGTATTTGGTCCCCCAACACCATAATCACATAAATATAAGAATTTTTCCTCCATCTATTTCTTTGTATTTCAAGACATAGAGTGTTTGTCCATTTTCATTCATTAATTAATTTCTTATTTATTCATTTGGAACAAAAATGAGGTTCTCCTTCCACACACTTGCATATGTATTCATTTACATTCTAACCGGGCATGTTGGGTTGGGAACGAATGCCAAAATAATAGGAGGCGGCCTAGAATCCTCAACTGAGATGGTGAAGTGTTGCTGGCCTTGAATGTGATATATTTTACAACAAGAACAAGTTGCAAGCTTTTTCTGGATTACCCTATTATTCATGTTGCTACTATCATCATTATTATGAAATTCAGAATTTTTTGGTTCATAGATCGTGTTGTTTATATATATATATATATATATATATATATATATATATATATATATATATATATATATATATATATATATAGAAGTATTGTATATGTTTCATGTAAGTCAGTAGTTCTCTTATTTCCATTCTGAAATTAGATGTTATGCTCATTGATTAAATTTTCAAGGGCCTATGTTTTTAATCAATCAATATTGGGTTGTGGAATTCACAAAATCTTAAGGGTTTTTTGCATACCAAATAGATTAATAGTGGTTAGTTTGGAACCTCCTAAGGCATGTTGAGAACTTGAATTCCTATAATCATGAAGTGTGCTTGAGTCTTAAGTTAGGGTTGCTCAATTTGAAACAATGACAATGTGGAAAATGTCCATTGCCAATCTTAGTTGTTCTACTTACTTACTGAATTTTTGGAGGCCTATTGTGTTAATTTAACTAATGTTCTATTTTTTCATAACAATATTTTTTTTTTAGTGCATTGATTGACTTTGAGATCGCCGATGCATACAATAATGGAGATATGTTTCAGTGTTAAGTTTGGCTAGCTCATTTCAAGGACAACAGTTTGGGCAATGTTCATCGGACATCCACAAGATAGAAATTAGAGAATGATTTGCTAAGTGTAATTTGTCCCCAACCAATTAAGATAGGCATTACCATTGATTATGACAAACAAGAATTTGTATGGCGATGAAGCCATTATTTGGGCAAATCATGTATTCACAATATCAAACTCACGCATTCACGTTTACATTATTCTTGAATATAGAAGGCATAATTTATTCCATTGTTTTATCCTCTTATAAATGTGCTTGATACATGTGCATTACCAAAACTATGCTCAACTACCTCCTAAACAGTGTCAGAAAATGATCACATAAATCTAATAAATTGTCCTCCATCTATTTCATTCTCTTTCAAGACAGATTGTTCATCCATTCCATTCATTAATTGATTTTTTATTTATTCATTTGGAACAAAAATGAGGTTCTCCTTCCACACACTTCCATACTTATTCACTTACATTCTAAGTAGGTAAGTTGGGTTGGGAATGAATGCAAAGATAGTAGGAGGCAACGTGGACTCCTCAAATGCGATGGTGAAGTGTTGGCCCTAAAATGTCAACCCTTCATTTTCTTTCTCAAATGGTTGGGGACATTTATAATTTTTGCGTCATTGAATGTGAGATATTCTGTAATAAGAATAAATTCCAAGCTTTTTCTAGGTTATCGAGTTATTCAAGTTTATATTGTCATGGTTATTACGAAAATTGGAAACTCGTGGTTTATAGATCGTGCTTTTTAAATATATTATTGAATATATATTCAATATTATTGTATTGTTTCATGTCTTTCTATTGTTCTATGGTATCCTTTCCGAAATTAGATGTTCTTCTCACTGATTAAATTTTTGAAGGGCCTATTTTTTTAATCAATCAATATTGTGTTGTGGAATTAACAGTATCTTGAGGGTTGTTTGCATACCAAATAGTTTAATAGTGGTTAGTGTGGAGCCTCCTAAGCTATATTGAGAACATGAGTGCCTGTAATCATGAAGTGTGCTTGAGTCTTAAGTTAGGGATGCTCAATTTCTAAAAAAAGACAATGTGGAAAATGTCCATTGCCAATTTTAGATGTTCTACTCACTTATTGAATTTTTGGAAGGCCAATTATGTTACTTTAACCCATGTTTTGTTTTGTTTTATAGTAAAAAAAAAAATTAGTGCATGGATTGACTTTGAGATCATCGATGTGTACAATCATGGAGATATGTTGTAGTCTTAAGTTTTGCCAACTCATTTCGAGGAGGAAAATTTGGGCAACGTTCATCCATAAGATAGACATTAGAGAATGATTTTCTAAGTGAAATTTTTCCCCAACGACGTAAGATAGACATTACCATTGATATGAAAAACAAGAATTTGTATCGCCATGAAGCCATTATTTGGGAAACTCGAGCATTCGCAATATCAAACCCACACATTCATGTTCACTCTATTCTTGACTTCAAAAGGAATAATTTATTCCCCTATTTTAGCCTCTTGTAAAGGTGCTCGATACAAGAACTTTACCAAAACTATCCTCAACTACCTTCTAACCAGTATGAGAAAATGGTCACAAAAATCTAAGAATTTTTCCTCCACCTATTTCTTTGTCTTTCAAGACAGATTGTTCTTCCATTTCAATGGAGATATGTTTCAATGTTAACTTTAGCCAGCTTATTTATAGGAGGACAATTTGGGCAATGTTCATCTGCAAGAGAGACATTAGAGAATGATTTTCTAAGTGAAATTTGTCCCCAACTAGGTAAGATAAACATTACCATTGAGTATGACAAAAAAATAATGGTATGACCATGAAGCCATTATTTGGGAAACTCACACATTCACAATGCCAAACTCACACATTCATGTTGACACTATTCTTGACATCAGAAGGCATAATTGATTCCCCTTTTTTAGCCTCTTATAAAGGTGCTTGATACATGAACCTTACCAAAACTATGCTCAACTACCTTCCAACCAGTGTAACAAAATGATCACATAAATATAAGAATTTTTCCTCCATCCATTTATTTGTCTTTCAAGACAAATTTTTCATCTATTTCCATTCATTAATTTCTTTCTTATTTATTCATTTGGAACAAAAACGAGGTTCTCCTTCCACACACTTGCATATGTATTTTGTTACATCCTAACTAGGTAGGTTAGGTTGGGAATGAATGCCAAGATAATAGGAGGTGACCTGGAGTCCTCAACTGATATGGTGAAGTGTTGGCCCTAAAAGGTCAACCCTCCGTTTGCTTGCTAGAAAGGTTGGAGACATTTATAATGTTTGGATCATTGAATGTGAGATATTCTGCAACAAGAACAAGTTGCAATATTTTTCGGGATTATCCTATTATTCGTGTTTCTACTGTCATGATTATTATAAAATTCATAAATTCATTGTTCATATATGGTTCTTTTAAAATATATTATTGTATATACATTCAATATTATTGTAGTGTTTCATGTATGTATGTTGTTCTTTGGTATCCATTCTGAAATTATATGTTCTACTTACTAATTAAATAGTTTGTTCATCCAAAAGAAAGACTTTAGAGAATGATTTTCTAAGCGTAATTTGTCCCCAACCAGGTAAGGTAGACATTACCATTTATTATGACAAACAAGAATTTGTATGGCCATGAAGCCATTATTTGGGCAACTCACTCATTCACAATATCAAACTCATGCATTCATGTTGACATTGTTCTTAACTTCAGAAGGCATAATTGATTCCCCTTCTTTATCCTCTTATAAAGGTGCTAGATACAAGCACCTTACCAAAACTATGCTCAAGTACATTCTAACTAGTGTAAAAAAATGAGTACCTTAAGTTGTTGACATGCTCTTTTCAAGAATGAGACATTTCATGCCATATGTGCAATTTAAGTATGTGAGAATCTGAAATATCAAAATTAGAAAAAATAGAGGTACAACTCTAAGGTTTTGATGTGAAATGGTGCAAAAGATATGCTACATGGTATTTTAAAAATAAACAAACCCAATTGTCAATCAAGTCAAACAAATATTAGAACTACTAAAAGAAGTGAAGATAAATTCCAAAGCCATAATAGTTTAAAAGTAGAAAATGTCTATACAATAAAATAGGAGAGCACAAAAAATCTTCATAACCTGCAAAATTGTGACCATATAGAAGTTTCAAATCATCGAAAGAATGATTTCTATGATAAATTTGAAAAATCGTTAAAAAAAAAGGTGGGTGACTTTGGAATGCATACCTTATCGTGCTGAATTTTGGTGATGTCTAGGAAATTTTGTGGTATGCTTTGGAACTTGTTCTTTAGGCTCAGTAGAATATTCTTTGCCCTTTCCCTGTACAACTCCTTTCTTCCTAGTTCATTTTCAAACTCTTTAACTAGGCACCATGCAGATTTAACACTAGTTTTACCATTCTCAAACAAGATGGTTTTCCTACTATGTATTCTTCTTTTCCATGTGTATATGCCTACCTCTAATCGAGCAAGGAGCGAACATTCTTTGCAGATGTCTAATAAAAAATAATGATTCTATAAAGGGCATCTCCATGGTTTGACTTGCCAGTATGCAAAAAGAAATTATCAGAGATTGATAAATGAACTTTAGAAATATGCAAGCCAATCCAAAGTTTAATGAAAGTGTTTAAAACATTATCTTTTCAAGAAAGATGAGATAACATAGAGATAATTTAGGGAAGGTTTACAACAATTGAAATGGAGAAACAAGAAGAAACAATAGGTTCGCTGTGCAAAATTCAATTGACAAGAATGATCATTTGCAGCTAAATCCTGAAATAGGCTAGAAAATTAGAACTTTGAAATTGAAATGGGGAAAAAGTTAAATTAAGACACCATTTCTCCAATAAGAGCCATAAAACCCAAGAGTTACTATCAAATTGGGATTTGGCCCATCTTGGAGAAAAATTGGACAGTGTCCTTGTACAAAACCAACTACAATTCTTCAAGGTTGGAAGTTATGGCCGAGACAACTAGCAACTTTCAAGACAATATGAGGTCCACACCACCTCAAGTGTAGAACAAAGAGAGTAGTAAAAAACATATTTCAAAGAAGAAGTCTCCAAGATTAAATGAATGCATAATGAGTCTCACTCTTCTTGAAGTAGAATCACACATAGCATCTCCACATTTGGAAAAAGAAAATGTTTTTGTTAAAAAAATTAAGCACTGGTGAGAGGTTAGAAATGAAGGTTTTGTAGTTACAACTTCAGAGTGTGTACTTGGGTTCATTTAATGGACTGAAAAAGGGGAGGATTTTTCTAGCCACAGTGCCTAAGAAGCATTGAGTTACATATGACACCTCGACTTCACCATCTCAATACCAAAGAAACTCCTTTACGACAAAATGATGATTTGCCTTATGAAGTGTATCCTAGTACAAGTCACAAACCTCCATTTTAGAAAGAACCTTCTCATTTATGGATATTGCAGCTTTGAAGAGCTGACTTATACAATCTCTCTCGTAAAAAAAAAATCATTGTTTCATTTGATAGTGCATTCATAGGTACTCTTGGAATTGGAAACCAACAATTCTTCCCGTGCACCTTGTTCCTATTACCAAAGTCATCTACAAGTGCATTGCCTCCTTTAGCATACCAAAATTTTGTTTAGCCTATGTTATCCAGAGATTTAGATTTAAAATACATCATGTATATTGAAATGATGAAACATTAAGTAAAATACTCTATTAATTCTAGAGAGAGTAATTTTTTTTTTCTAAGTAAGCTTAAATCTATTAATAAAACATATGGTACAGAGAATTCTAGGCGTCAACAAGTCACCATACAGTCAACAAGATAGCAAAAAATTTAGCCGCTCGCAAGGGGAAACCAGCCCGAAAGGCGTTTGAGCGCTGCCTCGCAAGAGGAAACTAGCCTTGACTTAACAACAAAGAGCCAAAAATTGAGCTGCCCACCAGGGGAACCCGACTCAGACACAGTTTTGAGACTAAATTAGCTACAAAGATCAGATTAAACAAACTAAGATACAAAAGCATCCAGACCAGCAAAATGCTCAAAAGGCTAAGCATGATGTCGAGAAGTAACAGTATCGCTAGAGTCCATAGTCACCCGAGGGTGATTCCTCTTCAATTCGGCATCCCCATCCATCTTTGTCATCCGGAATGGGATCTAGAGGAGCGGCATCCAACGCATCACGCTCGCCTGAAGTCGTCCCGGTGGGCTGGAGAGGCCTTGAGCTGCTTTCACCTGCCAAGCGAGATGGGATTTCGTCTATGGGCAACATGACAGGCGGAACTGAAGGGGAGGCCTGCATTCTGATGGGAGGCAGAGAAGACGGGGGAGAGGCAATGAACGCAGGCCGAGGCTCATGGTGATGTCGGGAGGCAGAGGTGATAGTGCGCGAGGAGGGAGGAAGACGTTGAACTTGACCACTTTCACAGAGCTGACGGGGAGTACTTTCAGAGGGATTGCGAGTGGAGGATGGGGGAGAGGAGGGGGGAGGGGAGCGGCTGGGCCTAGAGCCTCCCCGGCGGCATCTCATACGATGCCTTAGCTTAGGCATTGCAACACAGAGGTCGTGAGAGCAAGCGAAATTGAGAGAGGGCCTCAACTGAGTAAGGTGGAGACGAAAGCCAGACAAGGCAGGGAAGCTCCGAGCATAGAAACGGTTGTGCGAATGATGGTAACTAGGGATGAAACTGATGCAGGAGGCCAGCGGGTAGCACCTTCCAACAATGGTGCAAAGGTTGTACACATCCGCTTTCAGCGAGCAACAAGAACCCACAGGCATGAGCTGCCTCGACATGGAGACTGGCAGAGCACAGCAGTTCCAAACCAAAACATCAGAGCTCTCAAATGAGGACAGGGACGAGAGGGTTGGAGTATTCATGATGAATTTGTTAGTGTCTCGGCCTCCCCACCGACATAAATGTTGCGTAGGGTGACGGCCCATCAACTTAATGGTTTTGGAGGTCAATACAGGCCTTCCGCAGGCTGCCCAGTGGGGTTGTCACGCGCCTGCCTACTGGATCGTAACCCCAATCACTTCACTATCCACTTGCATCCGGGGTGAAATTGTCCTGCTGCACTAGGTGAGTGCATTCCTGAAGGAGTTTGCTGTCATTGAGACTGGAGAGGGGCCCTGTAGAGAGGGTCTAGACGTTCGTTACCCCTTTGTTGGCCAGCAGATCTGCCACTTTGTTGCCAGATCTTCTAGTGTGCTTGAGGTAGATGGCTCTGTGCTCTTGCAACCAGTCAGCTATGAGTTCCAATCTTGCCATGAGCCTCCAATTGTCCACTACTCTAGAGGGAGGGGAGCCTGAGAGGATCTTACTGATCATGTTGATGAGGATTTGGGAGTCACCCTCAATCTCGATAGGGAAAAAATTATAGAGCTGGGCTAGCTGCATACCTTGCCAAAGACCTTCTAGTTCAGTAGAGTTATTGGTATCCCATCCCATATAGCCATGGTAAACGAGCATGGGCTCCCCTTTATGATTGTGTAAAATTCCCCCGAAACCCGCTTCCCCAGGATTTCCTTTGGCGGCTCCGTCGAAGTTGAGCTTTATAACACCATCTGGGGGGGAGACCCCTTTATCATTAGAATTAGTCTTTGGGATTCATCGACCAGTCGACTTGGTACTCGGATTGAGCTTGAGCTACTAGTTGTTCCAGATTTGTTGCTCTAGGGGCAGAGTAGGGAGGTCTACCTGCTGCCATTTTTGCAGCACTAAGGTTTCCTGGAGATTGGTGCAGTAATTTGACCAAAGGATTTCTAGAGGGGAAGACTGGCTCTTTAAGATCCGTCTATTCCTCTCCTTCCAGATATGCCATAAGGTGAGGCCTGGAATGAGCCTCCAGAGAGAGTTGAGCAGATTGCAACTGTAGGGAGCAGCTGGCCAATTACGAATGATGGTATTTAAGTCCTCAGACTGTCGACCGTCTCTTCTGCACTTAGAGCTAACACTTTCCCAAAAGAAGGCAGCCAAAGGTCAAGTTAGCATGAGATGTTGAATGGTCTCCTCTTGATTATGACAGTTGGGGCATCTGGAGGGCCCAGTGAAGCCTCTCTTCATTAAGTTGTCCCAAGTGAGGATTTTCTTGTGACATAGCAACCATAGGAATGAGGAGACCTTGGGCCAAAGCTGTGGTGATCACAGCTGTTCCTAGATGGGGTCAGGAGGGTCGAGAGTCTAGGTCATCAGGGCATAGGCCTCTTGAGTGGTGAACTTGCCTTTGGGAGAGTGTCCCCAGCGAAGGACATCCTACTTATCCGTATATCTTATTTTCTTGCTGAGGAGTTCTGCTTCCAGCGCTGGATGAGCCTGAACTTGCTGGTTGTTCAAGCAGCCTGTGGCCGTTTTTGAGCTCCTGTACCCCTGAACGTGGTTTTCCTCCCAGAATTGGTGAACCGTGGCATCCAATGGGGCGATCAAATCAATCTGGAGGGGCGGCTTGATGGTTGAGAGGAGCTTGGGTTGTTGTTGCCACGAGTCTGTCCAGAACCTAGTTGTGCGGCCGTTGCAAACCTCCCAGAAACTATGTTCTTGAATAAGAAGACGGTGTTGTTTGGTAGCGTTCCAGATCAGCGAGCCTGCTTCTACAGTGGATAGTCGAATGAGCTCTAAATGGGGTCTGTGGTTGGCATATTTGGCATTCCAGAGTCTCGCCCATGGGGTAGAGGGGGAGGATAGCCATTGCCACCAGATCTTAGCCCCCATGATAGCATTGTTGTGCTGAGGGTTGCGAAGTCCCAGCCCTCCCCCTGACTTTGGCTTATAGATTGTGTTCCAATTGACCAAGGCCCATTTTCTGTTCTGGCCGGATGCTCCCCATAGGAAATTGCGCTGAAGTGATATGATCTGCTTAAGGACCAATTTCGGGGCCGCAAGGACCGAGAAGAGATATAGGGGCATGGTTTGAAGGACAGACTTGACCAGAATAAGTCTACTAGGAAGGTTGAGGGGGGCAAAAAGTCGAGGAGGATAATTTAGCTTCAAGTTTATCCAACATAGATCTCCAAGAGGAGTGCTTGAGCGCCGAGACAATCAAGGGGGCTCCAAGGTACTTGGCGGGGAGCTTGGCAATGGAGAAGCCGAGGATTCTAGAAATGCGATGTTGAATGAGTGAGGCAGTGTTAAAGAAGAAGATTTGCGACTTGGAGGCATTGACAGTCATTCCTGAAGCTTCGGCAAACAAATCGAGCAAGCTCTTGAAGGCGGAGGCTTCTTGGCTGAAGGATGACCAAACAACATAGTGTCGTGCACGAATTGCTGGTGGGTGTGGGCAGGGGTTTCATGAACTGAAATGCCACGAAGCTGATTCGAATGAAGGGCATGATTGATGGAGCGACCTAGCCCCTCCGCCATGAGAACAAAGAGAAAAGGGGAGAGGGGATTGCCCTGGCAAATGCCACGAGAGGGGGAGAAGGGATGAGAAGGGATACCATTAACCAGGACGAAGAAAAAAGAAGAGGAGATCAGGCTCATGACCCATCTTATCCAAGGAGAGCTAAAACCAAAAGCTGATAGCATGTGTTGAATGAAATTCCAATTAAGTTTGTTAAAAGCTTTTGATAAATCAATCTTAAGGAGCATACCTGGCTTTTTAGTCTGCTTCAGAGAATGCATAATCTCATGAGTGAGAATGATGCCATCAAGGATTTGTCACCCCTCTACATAACCAGTTTGCTCAGGAGAGATGAGCAAAGGAAGCAGCGGCTTTAACCTGTTGGCAATCACTTTGGAGATAATCTTGTAGATGACATTGCAGAGGGCAATGGGGAAAAATTTGTTAGGCTTGGCTGCTTGGTCCTCCTTGGGAATCAGGGTTATGAAAGTGGCATTAAGAGATGGGAGAAGCCAATGCATGGATTTGGATTCCTCCACTAATTGCCAGATCTCATCTTTGATCAAATCCCAAAAATGATGGAAGAAGTTGGAAGTGAAGCCATAGGGTCCTGGAGCCTTACCTTCCTTGTTTTGGAGAGGACAGCCTGTTCAACTTCCATAAGATAAAGAGAGTAATTTTAGCAATGAACCCATCTTGTAATTATAATGAATGACATAACTCAATTCTGAAAAGTAAATTTCGAAGTCTTTCTCAAAGTAAATTTCAAAGTCTTTTTCAAAGACACACCAATACATAAATAGAAAAAAAAAAACATTTTTATTTCTATCTCATATATTGTTCTTTTCTACCCTCTTGCCTTACGGCTTTTCATTTGATCATGTAGTGCAATTGCTAGTTATGAGCAAAAAATATAAAAAAATGGTGATGTAAGACCCTATGTAAACTACAAAATGTTTGGCAATATTTTTGTAAAAATTTTCAACTTTTTAATGATTTTATATAGTCTCCATAATTTTTTGACAATTTTGAAAATAAAATAATTTTATTTTATAAAATTTGGATAAATCATTTTTAAGAAAAATGGAAATTGATAAAAAAAAAAAAAAAAAAATCAAAAATATATAGAAAAATAATAATATTTGAAATATTTAGAAAATATCTATTTATACTCTTAATTATTAATAAATGTGTCATAAATATAATAAAATTTTAATATTAGATGTTTTGAGCAAAATTAGTTTAAGCAACTTATCTTTTATAGGAAAACAAAATCTCCTTTACATCATCATCCCAAAACAAATATTTATACTAAAACTTACCATGTTAGGACAGACATTTATGACAATTCTATCCATTATTCAAGGTTTTGCGATTGAATATGGGCCTATATAACAAGTTTTGAAGGTGTGCCATCTGACAGATTAGTCAAAACACTTTCAGCCTTTCAGTTTATTGGCAGATTACTCAAAACACTCGGCTTTTCAGTTTATGTATTAGAAAAGGAATGGCTTATAGAGTTTTGCCACTAAATATTCTCTTTACTAGCAGTCATAGCATTTCCGGGACCTTTCGGTTTACAGTGTCAAATCAATAGTATTAGAAAAGGACGGGTTTATAGTGCAGCCACATCATAGAACCAAATTCCATAAAAGTACACGCCATGTTCTCCACAACACATGACCATTGGGAGCAACAAACAAACGTACAAACAAGCCCATGATCGTCTCCTTCCTTCCCGTAGAGTCTGTCATCCATCTCTGCGATAAACTCGCCACTGAAATATTAACACCGTGACCTGTAACATTTTTTTTAGGTATTCTGAAATATCCACTCTTTCCCAATTATCCATACATTTTAAGGTCTAAAAACACACCAAATTTATCTGTACATATACTGATTTTAGCTTATTATAACTATAGTATCAATACAAATTAGCTCTTCATAAAACTAATGGAACGAAGTAATCCCTAGACGTAAGCCCTGGGCTGATGACAATTGTGACAATGTGTAAAAAACACACCATTTCTGACTCTGCCGGAGGGGCAAAGCCATATCAGAGGATCTGAACTTTCAGGACGAGCACGCCCAAAATTCCTAATGCAAAACCACGGTAACAGATTTTTGATATAAAGATAGATATAGCCTTCCAAGACTCCACAGAGAATAACCACAAAAACTGCTCTGTCAGAGAAAAGAAAGGGCACCACAAGGGCCTCCATCCAACCCACATCATTCAGGCCGCAATGGAGTGACAGAACCCCTGCAGAAAATCAAACATGGGCATTCCCAGCGGGATAAGCATACTCTGATAATGATCCTATTATGGCACTGCCCATCTATGGCTCATGCTGCATTCGTTTGCAAATTAGGGACACAGTTATAAGTGAAATGGATGCGATTCATGTGATAGAATGATGTCTAGACCAATTTCATCAAGCTCAACTCCTGATCAGTCAATTTCATCAACCTCAACTCCTGATCAGTCAGTCAATAGCAGAATTATGTAGGAATGTTGTTACTCCTGATCAGTCAGTCAATAGCAGAATTTTGTAGGAATGTTTTGTACATGTATAATTAACAAATTGTACATGTTCTTAACATTTTTCTTTCATAGATTATTCTAGCTTGAGCAAACCTGTCATAACATTTTTCCCCAAGTTAGTTAATTTCTTTCACAATATAATATGGAAATACGAGGGCTAACTAGGAACATTGTTTTTTTTTTTTTTTGGATTTTGGTGAAAATGGGTTAATAATGGGGCGTTTTGAGGGCAGAACCTTTAATATTGTTTATGTACAAGTTAGTTAATGTATTTCAAAATTTGATAGAAATACTAGACATAATATTTTTTATGTACAAGTTAGTTAATGTATTTCAAAATTTGATAGAAATACTAGACATAAATATTAATAATTTTTTTTGTTTCTAATAAAAAGGAAATAGATATTTTATTTCATTTTTTGATTTGGTTTACATTTTTGGATTCTCAAGAGAAATATGGATAGCTTTTTATTTTAGTAATATACTAAATATCATGATCTCCCTTCCAATGAATGCATTCCACATATCAATGAGATCGGAATTAGAAAAATAAACATAAAAAATGGAAAAAATGGAGAAATACAACCTCAAACACTTTGTTCAAATTATTGTTGGGTCTCTTTAACTTTGAAATAATTTGATTAAAATGATAATAAATGATTGGACTAATAAGACTGAAAGCAATCATCTTTGGTTTTAATTTGTATAGCTTGGAAGACAACTTAGAATATGCTTCCACAACAAATTATATAGTTTGTTAATAAAAATAATACTAAAGATAGATAAATATTAAAATTGTTGCATGAAAATATCAGTGAAAGAAGTTGTGATTAAATTGCCACTAGTGTTCCTCATCATTTCCAATTTTTTCAAAAAATATATATATGCTCATTTCATTTCTTACAATTTTTTCCATTTTCCTAGTCAAAATAGATCTTTAAATTCTTTTAAATTAGAAAGTTATTTTATATCTTTTAACACCTACAAAAGAAGGATCACTAGAATATGTAGTTGGCTAGAGTGGATAGTAAGGTTGTAGACCCAGTATAAAAAGGAATTTTAAAAAGAATTAATTTATTATGCCCTAAATATCTTCTCACATAGAAAAAAGTGGCTTATCTAGTCTAGAAATATTTTTCATGAGATGAAGTTTCATTAAAAAAAAAAATTCCTTGTCCGTCTCCTTGTGTCATTCAACTGTGGTTTGACACTTCTATGCTAAGGAACGAAGTTCATGGTCTCTGCTTTCTACTACATTTTCAATACTTTTACCTTATGACCATGTAAGAAATTAAATGAAATTCTCAAGGCTAATTACAATGCTCATTAAAGGAAGTACATGATGGGATTTATACTAATGGTAGAAAGTAGACGGTATTATTGGGGCAAGTATTCAAGTGGAGGAGTGCATATATGCCAAGAGCTTTGTGGGTATGTAGAGACATACACATTGACAAAATGATTTGATCTATGTCATGTTGAGGACACCATTGTGGAAAATTATGAACACTTCAAGGCATTGATTACAATAAAATGTTGGAACTCTCAAAAGCTATTATGAATTTAAGAAAGAAGAAAATTATTCTGGAAAGTATAACCTATGTGGAACATACATATTTTCATAATTATATAATAATAAATGAGTTATTACATTTTCCATGGCCAACACCATTGTTTGTGCGATAAGAAATCAAACTTTTTAGCTACTCAAAAAAAATTAAATATAATGTTTCATTCAAATTTTGGAAAAAATATTAGAAAAACTAAAAAAACCTAATACCCAAGCAAACCAAATTGAAAATTTTATATACTTTACCGTAAACATGTATAAGAAGAAACTTACTATGGGTTAGTTAAATAATTTATATTATAATGAAATTCTCAAAATATTTTAAAATAAATGTAAATGTTGATAATTGTTAAGAAATAGAGAAATGTGATTATTTTTAACTTGTTATTTGTTCAAATTAAAATTATACTTATTATTAATAATATTAAATTTATTAATTTTTATTATTAATAATATTAAATTTATTAATTTAATAAAATAATTTATTAATTTTTATTATTAATAATATTAAATTTATTAATTTAATAAAATAATTTTTAATGTATAATGTATTATATAATATAATTTTTTATAATTATTTTAAATAAAATTAAAAAATATATTCTTCAATAAATTCTTAAATGAAAAGTAATATCATTTATAATAAAATTGAATAATTTACTATAATTTATAAAATAATTTTTTATTATTTTAGCTAAGAAGTTTTTGAATAAATATGAGTTTTTTTATATATGAAAGTGTTAGTTTTAATAACTTGAAATTGTTTTAAAATATGTAACTTAATATAATGTTGATGATAAAGAATTTTTACTAGAATTAAATATGTTATAACATATTTTAAGAAGGTAAGATATTAATTGAAATTCTTTAGAATTTTATTTCTATGTTCCCAAAAGCATTAAGAGAAGTCTTTCAGGGTCACCATAGTTTTTTGAGTTAAAAGGGTGAGAAGAACATTATGACAAATATTTTGAAATTTAAATCTAATTTAAGTTGGGCAATTTAAGACAAAGTGATTTTCATATTCAACCCTTTTAATGTTAGAAAGGCGAGATAACCTTTCAGCCATGGAGTTATGGTGTTTTGAAAATGACCAACACTCAATTTCACTATCATGAACTTATGATAATTTGTTCTTATTTTATTGATGTTTATTTTCTTCTTTGCACTACTAAAGATAGAGAGATACTTTTGATCTTCTAGATTTGAATTGATCACCTTTATATATCTTAGTTTACTTTTCCCTTCTAACTCTTTATCACCCCACAATTTCCCTTTAAATTTTGATGTAATAGTAGTGATCTAGCCAAGACTAAGCATCCTTATGCCATCTTTGCTTTAGCCAAAGCAGATTCTGTTATAAATGTGAGAATTCAATGGCAAACATTTTATTGATTTAATTAACTTTAACATAAAAACATTTAAGTAAACTTGAGTTTTATATATGAAAGTTTGGTTCCAACATTGTAAAATTGTTTATATGGTAAAAAGAAGCAACAACTTTGAGTAAGATGGCATATGATTTATTGAATTTTAAGAAGATACTAAATTACTCCAAACTCTTTAAAACATTTTCTTTATGCTCAAAAAAGATTAAGAGAAGTAGTGTAAAATCATCACAATCTTGTTGAATTAAAAGATTAAGATTAAGGAAGATTTTAAGAGTAGAAATGTATCTTAAAATTTAAAAATATTAGCTAATCTAAGACCCTAGAATGCAAACTACAAAATGTTTAGCAATATTTTTGTAAAAATATTCAATTTTTAAATCATTTTATATAGCCTCTTTAAGGTTTTTCCAATTTTAAGAAAATCATTTAAAAAAATAGATTTTTTTTTGGAAAATACATTAAAAAAATATGCATTTACAAATATTAACTTTTAAAAATTTTCTTAATTAAAATGATTAATAATATTTAGTGAAATTTTATTTATATTCTTATTTATACTCTTAAATATTAATAATTTTTTTGAAAATATAAATATAATTTTAATATTTTTAACTAACCTAGAAATTTAAAAATATAATTTTGATGTTTTTGAACCAGTTAAATGTAAACACTTTATCATTGATAGCCCAACAAAACTCCTTCGGACAGACATTTATGACAAAGTCTATCTTTTATTCAATGCATTTTTTTAGAGAGTTTTCCTATTAAATATTATAATTACGAGAGTAGTCAAAGCATTCCCGGGACCTTTCACTTTACAGTGTTAAATCAGTGTTAAATCAATAGTGTTAGAAAAGGATGGGTTTATAGTGCAACCAAATCATGTAAGCAAAATTCCATAAAAGTAGACGCCATATTCTCCACAACGTATGACCAATTGGACTAATAAATAAGCATACAAACAAGCCAAGGATCGAGTTTGCCATGCATCTCTTTGATAAACTCCCCACATGAATCTAACTTCATGATTTATAATACGGTTTTTGGTATTCCTAAACGTCCGCACTATCCGAATTATCCCTATGCAACATTTTACAGTGTAAAGACCCACAAAATTTATTTATACGTACACTAATGTTAGCTTACTATATGAAATCAAACCGGGGAAACTATAGTCTCAATACAAACTAGCTCTTCATAAAACTAATGGAACGAAGTAATCCCTACTGGTAAGCCCTGGGCTGATCACAGTTGTGACAATGTGTAAGAAACACACCATTTCTGACTCCGCAGGAGGGGCAAAGCCAAATCAGAGGATCTGAACTTTCAGGACGAGCACGCCCCAAATTTCTATTGCAAAACCACACAAACAGCTGTTTGATATGAAGATAGATATAGCCTGCCAAAACTCCACAGAAGATACCCACAATAACTGCTCTGCCAGGGAAAAGAAATGGCACCACAAGGGCCTCCATCCAACCCACATCATTCAGGCCGCCATGGAGGTGGTTATTCAGCTTGTTCACAAGGACCTTGAGGGACAGAACCACTGCAGAAAATCCAACCTGGGCACTTCCAGCAGGATAAGCATACTCTGATATAAATGGTATTATGGCAATGAGAGAATGAGATAAAAATGCAAGAACAAGAACAGTGAATCCAAACTTGGCACTGCCCATCTGTGGCTCAAGCTGCATTCCTTTGCAAATTAGGGACACTGTGTTATAAGTGAAATGGATGTGGTTCATGTGATAGAATGATGTCTGGACCAATTTCATCAAATCCCTCTCCTGATTAATCAATCAATCAATAACATAAAAAATGATGAATTCAGTATGGGAATATTGTTGGTGGAAATTATAAAAAAACAACTAATTATAATTACCTTGATTGCAACCTGAGGGATCTGTTCGTTAACATAAAAAAATGTTTCAATTCAGTATGGGAATATTGTTGGTGGAAATTATAAGAAAAACAACTAATTATAATTACCTTGATTGCAACGTGAGGGATCTGTTCGTTATTACAGTAGAGCATCACCAAAATATTAACGAATACTAGCACAGCAGTTGCCTTGAATTTCAGTAATGTTTCCATCTCTTCTTCTCTTTCAAACCTGCTTGTGGCTCTTATTGCAGCGATCAATATATCTATATATATAGTTGTTGCAGAGATGAAAGTATATGTATAGTGTTCCCTGCGTGTCATTCCACGCAAATAATAGTGGTCCGTCAGCGTGAGAACGAGACCCTTCCACGCCGAGTGCAGGACGACTACCGTGTTTTTTTTCAATGCGTCGATGTTAGTAATATGAGTAAAACTCTTTGACCCGTTCAACACACGGTTGGGACACGACCATTTAGTTTCTTTTGGACTGGGCTGGACTGGAGGAATTCTTTGAAATAGATATGATGTTCAAGGTTGGTGAGATGGTGCCGCATTAGTCCAACAGCTACAAAGTTTTTAATTGAAAAGGTTCCACTGGGCAGGTCAGCAATTTTCCTTGATCACAATCTTGCATTCCTGAAATTAGTTTTTTATTTTTTTACTAGGGCCACCTCCCTTTTAAACTTTGACACTCTCTACTCCGAAAGCTATATTATATAAAGTTAGGAAAGTATGAGAATGTTATAAGGTTGGGGTATTTTAAAGAGAAGAGGGAAGTAAATATATTAATTTACTAATTAATTATTTATTATTAAAATATATTGATATTTGTATGCATAAAGTATATTAGAAGAAAGTTATTTTAATTTAGGACATTTTTTTAAGTATTTGGAGTATAGTATTTGAATTTTTTTCATTTTTATCCGTATTTAATAAATTAGGAATTAAAGTTGATCTAAATGGATGATCCCTAAATAAGTAACATTGTGTTTTTTATTTTATGATTGTAAGACATGTTTTTGAGAGTTATTTGTGTACAAACAATTAATTGTAATTCGTAGTTTTAATTTAGGGGCATCTAAGCTTTGAAAATCACTTAGCTATTGCATTTGGCCTAAGTCACACCAGCCCTTAGCATGGCTAGATTTTTGCCCATGAAGTTTCAAACGGGTGACCTTCACATCATGGAGCAGGTTAACATAACACCCTCTCACTCTCTGCTCTAAGCCTCGTGGGCTGTGGAGGGAATGTTGGTTCACTCTCTCTATGGCTTAAATATCTAGTTATCATATGCAGAGACCTTTATTCTCTCGTATATTCTTAGTATAACCTACACATAATACAACCAACAAACAATGGTAAGAATGATGAGATGTTGATTGAAAACTTCCCTTCTTGCTCCTCCTATCTAGGTATGGAAAGACGGTTTTATTTGCATGATGGGTTAACTTGTTCATTACTTTCTTAGGGTCATCAGTGAGTCTTCTATACCTTTAGGTTTGGTTTCAAGAATTCACTAGTTTGAGTGAGATAGAAAACCAAACTTGATACTCAACTATAGAGAAATCCTCATCCTAACCAAAAGACAATGCACACAAAGAGATTTTATACTTCATGCACATATCAAATCTCGATATCAACTAACAAAGGTCACAAGTCATGAAAGGAATTTTTTTTTTACTTAATAGGTAGGTTCAAGTTAATGATGGTCTCTTATGATGCATTCGTGACAATGCAAAAATTGCATATTGTTTATTTGGAAGGATAACTCAAGGTACTCTCACAATAAATTTGAATATGGTGTAAAAAAATGAAATTTAGAAAGTTGAATTAGTTTTTTGAATAAATAAATTTTATCTATAGAAGAAGTTGTAGCTCCAAGAGACAACTCCTAAGATGAGGAGAGACCCGTTCCTAGGACATATTAATGAGTGTTTGCAGGATTCGCTGAGATTGTTCACTTACACTCAACATTTAACACACTTTTAAAATATAATTGGTTCATAACCTCTTTCAAGGGGGAAAATGCAATTGATAGTAAAGTAGACTCATAGAAGAATTAATATCTAGCTCTCGTGGCTAAACTTACAGAAACACAAAGTTCATTTTCCATTGTAGTAAGGGAGTTAAAAGACTATGAAGAAATGAAATCAAATACATAGGGCTACGTGTAGAATCTAGTGCACCAAACTTCAACAAGAAACGGATGAATGAAACAACAAATAACATATCAGATTACATGGAGTGCATATTAAGGATGTTAGATCTTACTATCCACATGCATATTAAATCAACCTTTAGACATAGATGAATCCATAATCACATAAAGTACACCCAACAACTACAATTACATGTCATATGAGAAGAAAAAAGGGACAAATGGAGTGAACACATGAAAAAAATACATACTACAACTTCATGTGAGCGAGAGTCACCAAAGTTTTTTATTAATCTTCAGAGAGAGGATAGATTTTCCATTCTCTTCATTCACAGTGCTAAAGCCCTGTTTGAAAACAAAATTCAGAACCTCTAATAATGTATCGTAAAGTATTTTTATAGGGCCTCAGGAGGATAACCCCTTACAAAATATTCCTTCTTGATCTCTTGGTGATTCATCATAACAAAAATATGCGAGCGTGTTAATAGCACAACTGTATTAACTAAACCCTAACTAACTGGAGTTCATTTCTTGAAATGAAATATTTATAGAAAAAATAAAACAATGAAGTGTCACGATTGACAAGATCAGAAAAATCTTCATTCGTAGTAGGTCAGTTCAAGAGGAAGAATTCATGGATCGATGATATGGAGTAGTGGAGGGTTTATGAACTAGTCGCACCTCTACCACATTGCTGGACTTGGTATAGGCTAGGTATAC
The DNA here is from genome assembly GCA_031772625.1 of Pinus tabuliformis. NCBI lineage: Eukaryota > Viridiplantae > Streptophyta > Pinopsida > Pinales > Pinaceae > Pinus > Pinus tabuliformis. Next base: position 1,001,557,832 of record CM062819.1, read on the forward strand.
TAAAGCCTTTTGAATCAACTCTGCGGTCACCTCCAAGATTTTAGCTCTAGTAGGAGATATGAAGAAATTCTTCTTTTCGACGTAAGACGTGGTCAACCATGAAATAAAATTGGGGAAATGATATACAAAAGACACAATCTAGTAATATAGCCATGATTCAACTACTTTGAAAGTGTCTTCCCCTTGATGCGGTGGTCATATAGGTCAAACTAGAAGTCCAACAGGTGGTAAGGACAGGATGGGTCAAATATTTTTACATTTGTGTCCATTAGTGGATCAACATAGGACAAGGTTTTGGCTACCTAGGATTTGGGGGTGTTTGGGGCCGACTTATTCATTTTTAGGATGGAGACAAAAATTACAGGTGGGAAGCTGGCAGGTTACTTGGTTGACCGAGTGAGAGTTGACATACAACATTGGTAAGAGCCCTGGAGCAGTCCAGTGAATGAATAATGTTGTCAACAAGACGAATGATGAGAGAACTCGGCTACATGAAGAACTAATTTAAATTCAAACGGCTTAATGGGAGGGTATTTTGTAGGGAGGGAGAAACAGTCATCTGACATCATACGAGGTCAGCATAGGAAGACATGTGGTGGAAAGTGATAGGAGGGGTGATAGGTGGACGAATAGGAGGGGTTATTTTATCATTACCTTCTACACTCACTTGTTGGCATTGTCAACCATTGTATGAATGGCGAGTATGGTTCCTACCTCCCTCTACCTAGTGAGTGAGTGGGAGGCGAGATCAATTCAAGACCCCTTTCATTTTATCTGGTTCGTTGATCAGTAGTTCACACCCTGTTGACTTTTCAACTCTTGGGGGTGGTGCCTAAGTATTATTCATGCAAGTTCCCCTCAAAAATTCATTTTCGCATTGGTCAATCCATGATGAATGGTGATCTTCCCATTAGCTGCTAGGTCTTTAAGCAGGGTCTCGCCTTTTATTTTTCTAAGCTCCACGACCAAGTGCCACTTGACATCGGAGACCCCTTGCATTGTAAATTTTTCAAATATCATTTGCATAGGAGTTACGAAATCTATAACCTATGATATACTGACCTCCAAGATGATGCCATGCTGATGTCATCTGCCTCATCGACTTCTTAAATCCAATCACCTACTGTCGTGTGTCTTATTGGAGGAGAGGGAAAATGGTGCCTGGGATCCTTGGTTTTCCAATGATTTCCTTTCTTTTTCCTTTTGTCAGCAACCTCAGGTATTCTAAAGAACTGTAACTATTAAGGAGTTACGAAACTTCAAGGCTCTAAAAGCTCTACACTTTGAAATTAGATTGCTCTAAGGTTCTAATACCGGGTCCCGATATACCTTCCTTTCGGCCTTCAGACTTCGGCTCTTCCTTTCGATTTTGGATTTCAACCCTTCATTTGGCTGACTAAGATTGCACACATCCTCTTTTGTAATAGGGATGAAAGGTAGGACCATTTTACATAATTACAAGAGGATATGATAGGTGACAACATCAACTTCAAATGGGGACAATGTATTGCAAGCAATGCACCGAGAATCTACAGATTAGTTCCTTCTATCTGTTTGGCATGGAGTCATTTTATTCAAATACATAAAAAGAAAAAGAGAAGAAATAAGAACATAAGAAATTATTGGTATGTACAAAGGCTCGTGGTATATACAATGGATGGAAATGGATCTCATTAATGTTGAAATAAAGCTTGAGAAACTGCCCATTCATAGGTAGTCCAAGCACCTCACTATCCAAATTTTCCAAGAAGAAGGTGTTGTTTCCCTTTGCCTCTGATATCTTGAAAGGTCCAAACCACAAGGGTTCAAACTTTCCTTTCTTTCCCTTGTCCTCTCTCCTTACATCCCATCTGATCACCAAATCTCTTGGTTGTAAGGATCTATCCCTTGCTTTTTTTTCAAAAAGAGCCTTCATCTTTTCATGATATTTAATCATATTCTGAGTTACCTGCCCTCCTTTTTCTTGTAGTTCTACCAACGCATTTGTTCTCATGGTCAGAGAATTGGGCTCCTTGTTAACATCCTATTGAATTTTAGCCACTGGCATGGCTAGTTGAACAAGGAAAATTGCAGCCTTTCCACATACCAACTCAAAAGGAGACTTTCCATTTGACCTTTAGGTAGTAACTCTATTGACCCACGAAGAAAATTTCAGTTGTGTCCCAGTTTTTCTGATTTTTCTTTTCTCAGAATCATGACAAGAGTTTTGTTTGAGGATTCAGCCAATCCATTTCCCTATGGATAATAGGTGGTGGAGTGACCTACAATGATGTTATACTTTTGGAAGAAATTAATAAATTTGGTTGATTTAAATACTTGGGTATTATCAATGATAATATTCCTTGGACAAACAAATATATCAACGATTTTCTCCTCCATAAAATTGATGGCCATGACATCAGTTTCATTTCTTTTTGGGATGGCTTCCACCCATTTTGTGAAATAATTTTTGGTTGGAAGTATCCATTTTTTCTGACCACTAGATGGTGGATGTATTTGTCCAATGAAGTCTAGCCCTCATTGTTTAAAGGATTCTTCTACAAAAACAAGGATCAAGGGGATGGGTGCCATCCTCTGCTTCTCTGCAAAAATATGACATTTCTCATAGACCCTAACATCAATATGAACCTCGCTGAATAATTTTGGCCAATAGAAACCTGCTTTGAGGATCTTATGAGTTGTGGCTCTCCAGCTGTAATTTCCCCCACAAACACAGTTGTGGAATTCATTAATTACCTTGGGAATCTACTCTTCCACTAAACATAATAGAAAAATCCCTACAGGGTCATTCCATTACAACCGACCATTTGAAATAAAAAAATTCTGAGCTTGTCGTCTCAAGGCCCTGCATTTAACTTTGTCAAAATTTAGTGGACAATTCAGAAAGAGTAAATAATGGGAAAGATACTTATACCAATGTGAGACTAGGTATTTCATCTTGATTTTTTGGGTTGAGGTTTCAATATTCTTCTATTCCTCTTCTTCTCTACTTTCTCCTTCTTGATTTGCCAACAGATTTATGCCCAGGGCCCAACAATTAGCCTCATGTAGTATTTTAGCTAATCCCTACCCCTTGATCAGCTTAATGGGTTTGATATCCATGTCATATTCTTTATCTTGGAAATCCACTTGCCTCTCTTGCTTTCACTATCACCCTACACAAGGATATCCTTCACAGTAGCTGGAGGAACATAAGCTATTATATTTGAGTGTAGGACATAAATTTGAAATTCCTTCAGAGCTTTGAACAAGGCATAATCTTGTTTTTCTAAAATATTGTATTTTAACTCAACATCTCATAACACCTGACTAAAAAATGCATTTGGTTGCTCTTTTCCTTCATTCTTTTTTTCGCAATAAAAAAACTACCACCGTGTTAGGAGAAGAAAAAGACAAAATGAGGAATGGCCTATGATTATATGGGATAGCTAAGATTGGGGCTTTTCCAAAATCTTTTTTAGTTTTGGAGAATGACTCTCAGACCTCTATAGTCCACTTGAATTCCCTATCCTTCTTCAACATTTCAGTGTTGTCTTTGACAATTGCAGCATAGTTTGGTAAAAATATTCTTAAAAAAATTATTTTACCGAAGAAAACTCAAATCTCTTTCCTATTCCTTAGTAATGGAATATTGTTAATATTTTCCACCCTTTTGGGATCAATATTTACTCCTTCCTTTGCCACAATGTGGCCCAAAAACTTTCCTTCACTCAAATAAAACTGAGATCTATTTGGTTTAAGCACAAACCATACCTTTTTCATTTTTCAAAAGTGAGATGCAAGTGTTTAATTTTTTCTTCATCTGTTTGGGAGAAAGCGGTGATGTCATCCAGGTAAGTCACTACAAATTTATCTTGTTCTATAATGAATGTTATATCCATTTCTCTTTGGAATGTAGCTCCAACATTTATAAGGCCAAAAGGCATTCTAGCATATATAAACATTCCCCATGGTGTAGTAAAAGTTGTCATCTTCTAATCCCTAGGGTATACAACAACCTGATTATATCGAGAGAAAACATCCATCATGGACATTTAGGCATACCCTACCACTTTCTACAGAATATAATCCATTTTAGGCAGAGGATAGTTATCTTTCAGCGAGGCCTTATTCAAATTTTTGAAATATACTCATAGCCTCATTTCCCCATTTTTATTCCTAGCAGGAACTAAATTTTCTACGCAATTTGAATACCTCAGAGACACAATAATCTTGGCCTATAATAGTTTATTCACCTCCCTTTCAATTGATGGAAGCAACAAATGATTTATTTTCTTGAGTTGCTTGTTATATGGATTCACTCCATTTTCCAAGGGAATTTTGAGGTGTATGACACTGATGTCAAAAGTTTTTAAATCATCATATGACAAAGAAAACACATCCATATATTGCTTAAAAGGGTCGAGATACCTTTGCTTGTATTTTATAGGAACTCCTTTAACTAGATGTCTTACTATAGGGTCATCTTTTGTGTCAATATTACAATCTTCAACATCTTCCTCAAGTTGTTGTTCAGTTGGCTTAGAAACCACATAATTTGAGTTGAAGAGCCTTTCCAATGGAACCAACCCCATGGAGATGATGTTTACCTTTAGATGTAAGATTTAATAACCAACAATAGACTCCTCTATAAAATTAACCTATTCTTCATCTATTATCTCCTCATCCTCCTGATTAACTATTTAGTTTGAGCACTCCCCAATAACCTCCATCAAGCGTTTGATATGATCCTCATATTAAAACACCTGTCAATGCTTTATATTGTTGGTACTAAAATCATATATTTAACCTCAACCTTGTATCTGAGCAATGGGTTCGGAGGGGGTTTGAAATTGCTAGTAGCAATTTCCAAAGAGTCATCCATTCTATTTCGTTCTCTGGGAAAGAATTGAATATTGAAGGTTGAGATAAAGTTTTCAACCAAATCCCATAATTCATTCCTATAAGACTTCAATCTTGGGTATCTGGTCTAACATTAATTCTTTACTTTCTTCACCACCAATTTAGAGTCCCCAAACACAACCAAGCAACCAATGTTAATGTTTTTGGCAGCTTGTGGCCACAACAAGCATTCATATTTAGCTACATTATTTGTGACCTTAAAATAAAGTTTGAAAGAGAGAGGGGTCCACAGGGGCTTCACTAAATGAACCTATAACATATCGCATGTATTCATGGCATAATAAACAATACCCTTAATTTGACTACATATTGGAAAATACCTCTAAAAATCACATTATTTAACCCCCTACCAATACGAACCCAACACACCTTCCCAATTTAAAAAACCCTACTTTCACTATATGTTGTTGATTAACATTTTTTATACCCTTTATATTTTTTCATTAATTTTCAAGCCCATTTTTATACCTGCGAATATAAAAACCCTTTACCCCTTATTATATGCTCAATATGTTATGTCATTTTTTCCTCAATATATATCCCCCAATATGAACTCACGTGGTATAGTATTTCTCCCATAGTGAAGCCCCCATGGAGGGATCAAGCTTCCTCTTGGGGATACCAATAACATACCTACCCCATTTCCTTCCCTAAAATAAGCACCATCAAAATACAATTTCCATACCTTATCGTGCTATAATGATTGTTTACCCAACTGAGTGGAAAATTCCACCTGGGTATCCCCCATAATTTCGTCATCTTATTCTAATAGCAGACAAGAAAAATACTTCTCTTTACCGTAAACCGGAGAATTTTTGGAACAATCTGCCTTTGTAACTGTCATCAAAAATCTAGTTTCCCTGTATAATCGGTGCTCTTCTCCACCAAACACATCAATGGTAGCATAAGTTAGATCCAGTTTAATGGAACCCCCAAGTTTTATTTCCCATGACCTGGACAAAAGCATACCAAATATTGCAGGGATATCAGTCACTACAATATCCATTACTACGCCTTTACTAGGGCTTGAGCCAAATTGACTACCAGATCCTTGATCATACCCAATCACTTTACTCTTTTGGAATCAAAGGTGTATAGGTCTTTGTATGGTTCTTTTATCTGTAGTCCCATTTGTTCCATCACAGATAATGGAATTAAGTTATTAGATGCTCCAAGTAAAGCATACAATTATGCAGTAGTGGGTCATGAATTACCAAGGTGACATATAATGGAGGAGTGGAAGGGTCCCGCTCCTCCAAATGGAATCCGAACACAACCATACACCTTTCTTCTTGAAGGTTAAGGATATCTTGTAAAGGAGTAGTGGTGGGTGAACGCATAAACTGAGACACTTGAGCTTTATAACTGGGTTGTTTCAATAATTCAGTCAAAGGGACAACTATCTTCACTTTCTCAAACTCTTTTTGAGGACTAAAGGCTGAGGGATTCCTATAAATTTTAACAGACCCACCAAGTTCTTTGTTCTCATTACAAATTGGACTTATTTGTGGGGGAAATTACTCCATTTTTTAGGCTCCGAACTCATTTGGAATGGGATGGGAAAATTCGTTTTTTGCAGCTGAGACTCGCTTGAATGGTTTCTTCCCTTTATCTGCGGGCTTAGAGGGACTTGTATGAAAATTTTCTTCACTCTGATATTGCCCCATGGACCTTTTCCTAGATAACTTGAGATCATATTTCCTATGTATATCAGCTTGCATGAAGTCAACAAAATATTTTCAATAGCCATCTATCTCATCATCGTCCAGTGGGGAATCCAAATCATCTACTTCTCCTTCTGGTGGTTCTATTTCATTTCCCCCCTCTAAGAGAGAAGAGAATTGGTTTTCTTGAACTTCTATAATTTCTCCAATAGTCTCCTTAGGATCATCTTCTAAATACAAAGGAGGTTGAACATGATCATGTTGATCCTTTCTCTCCCTTTGTAAGAGTTGCAAGAGTGGCCTCCTATACTCAGGGTTAAAATTTGTGTTAAGAGTCAGTTGGTTCTATCAAGGGGGATTTTTGTTCTCCAACTCTAGTTTCACAAGTTTTTTGAACAAAATCCTTATTAACTTTCTCACCTCATCTAGATTTTGTTCTTGATTTTCCTTTACATGGCCTAAAGGACTAGATTCCTCCTTTCCCCTCCTCCTGTCACCACATTCCAACCTCCCTTTCCACTTTCCAGTGGAGGTGAAATTTTCTTTGACTTCCAAGGCATCAATTTTGATTTGGTCTATAGTACCAGACTTTATTTCTCTGAGGGTAAACCCAAACTCTGGTTCAAAAGATCCATCAGAAACCACTTTAGTAATATCCCATGAGAGTTTAATTTCAGCAGGAAGGCTATTATATAATTTACTAAATCTCCTCATAAATTCTAAGACATCTTCATTATGCTTTCTCTTCATTCCATTAAACTATGTTAGGATATACCCACAGTCTCTTTTCTCCCCCTATTTTTGCATGAAAGAGTTCTCCATATCCTGTCGAGTATTAATAGAACCATTAGGTACGTTCTTAAACCATTTCGTGGCCTCTCCATCTAAATATTGAACAAAGAGTCTTAGGACAACATCTAGATGTTCAACATTCAAATTCTTAGTGAAAGCACAAAACATTTCGATATGTTTGTGGGTTGAAATATCATCCTCTCTAGTGAACCTTCGTAGGAGTTTAAGGTATTATTGTGGCATCCCATTCAAAGTTTGTGGGAAATTGAGTGGAGCATATCTATTGAGTAGAAAACCACGGGAAACTATGTTTTCCAATGGAGTGATAGAATATTTACTACCGGGGCTTGCTGAGGAGTTGTATGGATTGTAAATAACTAGATCTGAGATGAAATATTATAAATTCTTTTATTTGGACTATTTATGAGGATATATTTGAATTCTTCAACTTTTGGGAATGCTTGGAAAGTGAAGAGAAGTGTACTGACATAAACCTGTTCAGATTCGACTCTTGACGAAAATGAGCTAAATAGATGGCAACGTTATTATGAATATTCCAAGGCTCTAGAAGATAACTCAGGGTAGTTTACCTCATCCTTTTGAGAGCTTGAAGTTGACACTACATGAGAAGAGATTACATGATTTGGAGTAATAGGATTCCTCTCTTTCCAAATCCTCCTGGCTATGATTCTTTCAAGGTCAAATACAGGGGGAGCCCTCTGATGAGAAGTGTTAGAATGAATATGAAGCCCTTTGAAATTCAAGGTGATCAAATCAAGATTTAAACATCAGAGTCTCCAAAGTGTGAGATATTCAACTCACTTCCCCTCTTACTCACCTAACTAAGGGGGTGTATAAGTGTTGTGCCTAAGGGAAATTTTCCATTTCATTCATGAAAATGGTGCCATAAGATGTTGTAGATTCTAGAGATAACCCCTGGGTTGAGGAGAGACCAGTGCCTAGAACATATTAATGAGTGTTCGCAGTATTTATTGAAATTGTTCACTTACACTCAACATTTAGCACATTTTTAAAACATAATTGGTTGAAAACCTCTTTCAAAAGGGAAAATTCAATTAATAGTAAAGTAGACACCTAAAAGAATTAATATCCAACTCTGGTGGCTAAAATTACAAAAACACATAATTCATTTGCCATTGTAGTAAGTGAATTAGAATACTACGAAGAAATGGAATCAAATACAAAGGGATAAGTTAGAATCGAGTGCACTATATTTCAACAAGAAATGGATGAATGAAACAATGAATAATGTATCAGATTACATGGAGTGTGTATTAAGGATGTTATATCTTACTAGCCATGGGCATTTAAATCATCATTTAGACTTAGATGAATCCATGATCACTTAAAATACACCCAACAACTACAACTAAATGTCATCTGAGAAGAAAACAAAGATAAATGGAGTGAACATAGGACAAAAATACATACTACAGCTTCATGTGACCTAGAATCACCTAAGTTTTTATTAATCTTCAGACAAAGGATACATTTACCATTCTCTCCATTCACAGTGCTAAAACCCCCTTTGAAAACAAAATTCGGAACCTTTGATAATATATCATAAGTTGTTTTTATAGGGCCTCAAGAGGAGAGCCCGTTAAAAAATATTCCTTGTTGATATCCTTGTGTTTCATCATAACAAAAAGATCCAAGTGTGCTAGTAGCACAATAGTACTAGCTAAACCCTCACTAACTAGAGTTCGTTTCCTGAAATAAAATATTTACAAAAAACATAAAACAGTAAAGTGTCATGATCAACACAATCAGAAAAATATTCATTCATCGTAGGCCGATTTAGGAGGAAGAGTTGTTGGATCAATGATCTAGAGTAATAGAGGGTTGATGAACTAGTCTCACCTCTGCCACAGTGCTAGACTCGGTATAGAATGGGTATATTAAATCTTTTCACCTCCAAGATTTTGGCTCTAGTAGAATATATGAAGAAATTATTCTTTTCAATGTAAGATGTGATCAACCATGAAATAAACTTGGGGAAATGATAGACAAAGGGTGCAATTTGGTAATAGAGACCTGATTCAACTACTATGAAAGGGTCTTCCCCCCTAACGTAGTGGCCATATAGGTCAAACTGGAGGTCTGATAGGTAGTAAGGATAGGATGGGTCAAAGATTTGTGCCTTGGTGTCCATCATTGGCTCAACATAGGATGAGGGTTTGGCTACTCAGGCTTTAAGGCATCTGGGGTCAGCTTCCACATTTTTAGCATAGACATAAAAATTGCAGGTGGGAAGTTGGTGGGTTACCTAGTTGAACTGATGAGAGTTGGTAAATGGTGTTGGTGAGATTCCTGGAGCAGTCCAGTGAATGAACAACATCGCGGACTAGACGAACAACAGGAGAAATTGGCTACATAAAGAATGAATTCAAATTTAAACAAATAAACAACAGGGGATTTTGTAGGCCGAGAGAAATGGCCATATGACGTCATATGAGGTCGACAGGGGGAGACATGTGATAGAAAATGATAAGAGGGGTGACAAGTGGACAAGTAGGAGGGGTACTTTACCATTACCTTCAGTTCTCACTTGCTGGCATTGTCTGTGATTAAATGAATGGCAAGAGTGGTCCCCACCTATCTCTGGCAAGTGAGGGAGTGGGAGATGGGATTAAGTTGAGATCCCAAGAGTTAATCTGGGTCGTCTATTGGCAGTTTCTGCCCTGTTGACTTTTCAACTCCAAGGGGTGGCGCGAAAGTATTAGTCGCATAATTTTCCCCTCAAAAATTCCTTTTTGAGTTGGTCGAGCCATGATGACTGGTGATCTTCCCATTAGTTGCTTGGTATTTAAGTAGGGTCCCACCTTTGATTTTTCTAAGCTCCACGACCAAATTCCACTCAACATTAGAGCCCCCTTCCATCGTAACTTTTTTCAAATATCATTTGCACATGAGTTACAAAATCTATGTCCTATGATATACTAACCTCCAACATCATGTCATGTTGATGTCATTTGCCTCATCATCTTCTCAGAGAAAATCACTTGCTCCCGTGTGTCCTATTTTAGGAGAGAGAAATTGTCCCTAGGGTCCTTGGTTTTCTAATGATTTACAAAACTCTTAGGCTCTGAAATTAGATCGCTCTAATCCAATATACCTTCCTTTTGTCCTTCAAACTTCAATTCTTCTTTTAGATTTCAGATTTCATCCCTTCCTTTGGCTAACCAAGATTGCACCTATCCTCTTTTGTAATAGGGATGAACAATAGGACCATTTGACATAATTACGAGAGAATATGACAGGTGACAAAAGAATTTATAAATGACTATATAAAGTTTGAGGATTTCTAAATAGTATTATTCTATTTTTCATGGAAAATATGATGCATATGTTCCCATTACTGTAAGTTTTGAGTACCTAAATGATGGAATTTCCTTAAAAAAAATTATAGAATTGTAGAGAATGATTGTTTTGTGTAGAGATACTTAATTTTTTTTATAATGATAACTTTATATTTATACATTTTTAGTTCTGAAAGTTATTATATCCTTGAAATATATAGGCCTTGATTTACTGTAGGTTTCATGGGCCTTAACCTAAGATCAACAATATTATTTTTGTAGATTGTAGATCTATGTTTCTTTTAGTGCAACATGCAACTTATTTTTAAAATGGTTATGATAATAAAATTCTATTACACTAATAAAAAATGTATATATTTTAAAATTTAGATATATGTCAAGATAAAAATATATGAAAAGTAGTATTTACACACATACACATACACATGTATGGAAATTTTGCAGTCAACTCTAATGTGTGTGTAGTTTCATCGGCAATAGATCTATATAGCCTATAAAAAATTAACATGAAAAAATCAGCAAATTGAAAGGCATTTAGACATATAGAGAGCTTGTTGGATTTGCATCCTAAAAAGCCATTTTTTCATTCTAAAACTAGATATAAGGAAACCACATGATCCAAGGATGAAGGCAATTCCTTAGGTACTAAAGAAATATTTGAGACATCCAAATCTATCTTTGATGCCTCAATGAACCACATATTTCCTTTGGTGGGTATATGTTACATGGAATTTGCATCTACAAATAAACACATTTTCCCTATGTGGGTGACTACAACTAGAACAACCAAAAGAAAGTAGTTTAACATTTTATTATAGAAGATAGATGAGATGGAGGAACTTACTTGTAGTCTTTCACTTCCTAGATCTCTTTTGAATCGCTACTGTCGCTCACACTTGAACTAAATCTACTAAAACGGTGTCTGCATCAAGAGAAACATAAACAAGAAACGATCAAAGCATACATGATCTATCAACTATAAAACAATGGAATCAAAGACATTGAAAAACATAATCATCATAGATATGAACAATCATATGAGAAAAGGAATAAACTCTTTATTATTGTAGAAGGAAGAGTATCAACCAATACAGTTCGATCCTGTGCCACTCCTCCAGCTTCAGTCCAACCCTCGCCACATCAAAAGCACACTACTCTAGCAGCATAACATTGCTTAACATAAACTCAATCCTTAAACCAACAAAATTTCCTTACAAACTTCAGATTCTAGCCCCCTTGATCACTATGATGAGTGCTCAATTTATAGGAAATGGAGGTGGTTTTGTCATAAATGAGGGTATTGAATGGCCTTCCAAAAATGGAGTTAGTTTCCATGGAGCAAGGGATGAGAGGATAGGAGGTTAATGGATCCTTAGGCTATCAAATTTTGAGCTCATAGGAGGAGATAAGTGATGGGATCCTTCTAGAATCATCCAGAATCAAGGAATATTCCTACAACCCTTTGCAAATTTCACTCAATCTCACCCAGCGCAGGCTAAGGAGGGCCTAAGTGGACTGCAGTGCAGGCCATAGTGGGTCTGCCTGCTCTGCAACACACTGTCTCAAGGCTTGGGCTGCACTGGTGTCCCAAGGACGCATTTCAGGAAGGCTTCAGGTTAGGAAACTTTCATATAAGGAAGCATTCAATGAGTTGACTTGTCTAGGGCATGTAACAACTGAATTAGGGTTTGATGAGCCCTAAAAGTACTGATCTAAATGTCGGGAGTGATGTGCCCAAATAGAACTGTAACAGGTGCCCCCAAAGCATGAAGTCGAAAATGATAATGTTGAGTGATATGCTTTATGATGTGACGTAGAGGAACTGAAGTGGATGGTGACCTGCATCGATTACAATACATAGCATCATGATATTTTGGATTTTTTCATGAATTGCTGAGGGAAGGCATACCCATACTCAGTGTATAAACATCCATTATATGTACATGGATAGTCATCTACAGATATTGACCCATGATGGGATGACCATCAGTGTAAAGACATCATACAGATGATTTAGTACTCTCTTAAAATCGCAGCCCAAATGGATGAAACTAGATTTGGGGTCTTTTATCTTGTCCAATCATTCTCTCAAGTATGAGTTTAACCATGTGAATATGTGATCTGAAGTCGAACATGGGTAGACACCATCTAATTACCAGCGAATGATGTAAGCTGTTAACAGATGCGAGAGAGATCACTGATAATGATAATTATTCTCAAGGTACTACAGTACATTTTGCATGGTGTGAATAGATATTTTGATGTCGAACACCATACAAAGTGTTTTAGTCAAAGGCCAGTGATGTCAACCTATCGCCGGAAGCGAGAAACTTTCCATTGATGCATGCAAGCCTCAAGGTACTAGAAGGGTGTTTCTAAGTCAACTTCTTGGATAATGTGCTGATGTTGACAAGGCGAGACTCATCACAGGAGGGCCTTGATATATCCCACATCAACAACATGAAACGAGTATAATGATTCTGGAGATGGAATGTGACTGACGAAACAAGGTTCAGGAATGGCAGTCATGAAAATGAAGGCTTATGAGTATTGCAAAGGATGAGTTTTACTGAGTGACTTCTCTTGAACATGTCGGCGACACTAAATGAATTGGCAGCATTGACCCAAAACCAAAGTGATGGATGGCGTGATAGACCATAGGTATGATAACCATCAAGCAAATAACCCAACCTAAATAGTCACGAAGATGAAGTGAAAGTGTCATGTTCAAGAGCGACTTGCTACCATAAAGTGATTTATCCCTTAACCCATTTTCCCGAGTCATTGCTGACCAGTACCTCTTTCTTTTTTAACAAGCTTGAAGAGGATAACATATGCTTGTAGTATAATTCCACCCTTCGAGTGAATCCATCGCTATGTGATGTTTTAACAAGCCTAGTGAAGGTGAAACTTGGTCTTGTCATGATGGACAAGTTTGTTGCTATTTGATGTTTTAACGAGTTTAACGACAATGAGAACTCAGTCCTTTTCATGTTTAGAGAGTTTGAAAAGAGAAAAAAAAAAAAAAACTCCACAAGTTCTTTTTCTTAAGTTAGTCTCTCAAGTCCAAAAAAGCGTAAAATAATACAAGAGAGAACCTATTGACCATGTTCAATCAACGTATTCCTTTTTTGTAAATAATCTATCTTAGTTCGGAAAACGGTTAAACTTATACTAAGTAGATGTAATTTCCAATCCGTTAACGAGCTGAAAAGGACAAGCATTTGGTAATCTTTTCATATTTCGAGAGTCTAAAAAGAGCTTAAAGAGGACTCGAGGGGGGTTCCTTTTTTGATGTTTAACAGAGCTCAAAAAAGAGATAAAATTATGCTCTGTGGTCAAAAGTACAATTCGCGATCATGCACATCAAATTCACTGTATCAACTGTAACTCTATTCAAAGAAACACCAAATCGATTAACATATCTGTTTCATTGGTAAAAATGGGTAAAAATCTATGGTTTATTCATTGAATGAACATGAAATAAACATTAAAAAAAAAGAATTTACCAAGTCGTTTTCACCATTTGATATTTACCATACAATTTTTTTCTCTGAACCAGTTTTTTACCTTGAAATTCATTAGTTGATTGCAAGAGATTCTGTGGATCATTTGTTGCGCCGTCGAGACCAGGTAGGAGATCTACCTTTTCTCTTCCCTTTAAGTTCATTCTTTTGCAGTTTTAGGAAAGTTTTTTAGGTTTTTGCGGCCCCTAAGGTAAATATACTGCACCTTGGGATCAGCGCAGCCTATAACATAGAAAACTACACTGCAGTGCACCTAGCCAAAAGGGTACCTGCTCTACAACACATTGTCTCTAGGCCTGGGCTGCGCTGGGAGCAGTTGATAAATTTGTTTCTCCTGTTTTACCCAAAAATCCTTAAATTTTTTGCTTGAAATGGATCCTAACTAAGCTTATGGTTTGATTGCAGGCTTTGATCGATTCAGAATGACTATTACCTGGCGAGAAAGAGAACACGAAGAACAAGATATGGTTTCCCTTAATGATCCAAGTTCAGTTGAGGCCCTCAGAGACTATGGGTTACTCAAATATTTCAGGTTGTCCGGGATGAGGCAAAAACTAGAACTATTGCAGTTCCTAATTCATTCATGGGATCCAATGGATCAAGATTTTCACATAGGAGGCAAAGTGCTTCCTATTTTGATCGATGATGTTTACTTCCTTACAGGATTGTCGAGATGTGGTGCACCCATATCTCTTTCAGGTTCTGCCCGTGGGGGTGAATTAGTGAGGGACTACGTTCGATAGTTTTGTCGACTAGGTACACAACCTAGCAAGGATGGGAAGATCAACATCAGGGATGTTCGTGATTTTCTTTTGGGGACAATCCTTTTCACTCTCACAAAGTTGATAGGTAGTGCGACACTTCATCTGGTGAACAGATCATATATGCAGTTTGTTCTTGAGTGCCTTGAGCCAACTACATTCAACTAGTGTGAGGAAGTTCTCTCTTCGATGAAATAGCTACTGACCAAGGTAAAGAGCGGTAAGACAAAGAATTTTAGCTATGGTTCGATCTTGATTTCCTTTACCTTAAAGAGAATTCAATTGATGCAACCTCAGTATGTGTCACTGCGTTTGACTGGTCCTAGAGATCCACGGATGCAGAGATGGGTTGAGTTGATGGCTCGACATGTTGGTCAATCATCAATCTCATTTCCTCCTACGTTTTTTAGTTGGCTCAGTCAATAACACCTTGTCATCGAGGAGCATCCATATGCTGGGATGGACTTTCATGGAGATCCAGATTTGAGGTTACTAGTGGGTGCCTAATGGGGTGTTGTAGGTAAATTGCTTTGACCAAGTGTTTTTAATTTTTGAAGTTTCTACATGTTTTTGTGTTTTTAATGTTTCCAAGAATAAACTAAAAATGTACTCATGCATGCAAATGTTGGTACTGTTTGACCTATGGGTCATCAATAGGAGGCGGGTGAACTAGCACCAAGAAATGTCGGTAGAGCAGTTCTTTAGGATTTGGATTTGACCGAGACACTGGCAGAGTTGTAGGATCATATAGAGGGGTTAACCCTTGGTATTCCGGATGTCCGGATTGAGGAGTTACTGATTAGGTTACAACACCATACTATTGGTGTACCTAGCCATTGGATGAGGCTATTACACATGATAGCTGAGGCTATGACCTGTTACCATGAACATCATTAGGTCTACTTAGAATATCTTTTTATATCCATTTTGACTTTTTAGGTCAGATGACCAACATGTCTTGGACACAAATTTTGTAAAAACTTTAAAAACATCTATCTAATTTTCTTTCAACATTTTTATATATGTGGTTATGTGCAATCCTATTCAACTATTGATGTGAATTGAAAAATTTACTTTTACATGTGTCACAAATGTCTGTTTAACACATAGTTCTCTAATGAATTACTTAATGTGTTAAAGTTCTTGGAAATGTGTTTATATTGCATGTAATCAAAATGTCTTTCCAAGATATGAACTCTGAGGAGCATATGATAAATTTTTTGATTTCGGATGGTATAAACATTTGTTAGTTGCAGTACGACAAGTTGTGAGTCCAACCTAATGATGATTCCGTGAATTCCAAGTGAAATGGCATCACAGAGGAGTTCGATCAATGCGCTATACTCAGTGATATTTTTTGTAGAATGATCGATACAAATCCCTTGAAAACTAACTAACTCGCCACTTGGAGTGAATATGGCCCATGCTGTAGAAGATAGGTTCTGACTAACACCATCGGCATAACCAACAAATGGTTCAAAAGATTCCGACATCTGCAACAAATGTAAAGTGGATTACTCAACCACATAAACATTCTAAAAGTCACACTCTAACACACACACACATGCAAGCAAAGCATATATACAGTGCTTATTACTACACAAAATCAGGCATAGTAATGTTTCAAATACAACCCATTATGGGGCTACAACAATGGAATTCCATCATAATCAACTAACTCATAAGCACCTTTTTCCAAAACACACTTGACAATATAGGGGCCCATCCATAAAGGTTCAAATTTCCCTACTCTTAGTTTATCAGCTTCATGATCATAAAGCATGACTAGGTTTCCTTCTGAGAAAATGTGAGGCTTGACATTTCGGTCATATTGTGCCTTTATCCGTTTCTTATGTGCTTCGTTAGCCAATGAGGCTTCACGATGAGTTTCATCTAGATGGATAACCTCAAAGAAACATGCTTCTTCTTTAGAAGTGTCAAGTAACAGGTCAGTCACGAGTTTTAATGACAAAATTTCACATTGTACAGGTTAGATTGCCTCCAAACCATACACCAATTGAAAAGGTGTGAATCCAGTTGCATTTCTTACCAAGGTTCAGCAAGCCCACAAAGCCGAGTACAGGATTAAATTTCATTTCCATTTATGAACTCCTATCATTTGTTGGACCATTCACTTAAGGATTTTGTTGATAGCTTCAACTTGTCCATTAGCTTGTGGATAATAAGGAGTAGAACTATCATGTGCAAGTCCTAACTTGGCAGTCAATTTGGTCATCATATGGTTGCAAAAATGTGAGCCATGATCTATAACTATAGCTTGTGGTACACCAAACCGTGAAACCACATGGTTGAAGAAAAAAATAGCAGCCATCTCACCGTTGTTGTTTAATGTAGGCATGGCCTTGGCCAATTTCGTAAAATATTCCATGGCAACAATAATATACCCATTCCCCCCTACCAAGGTAGGGTTACATGTCATAAAATCGATGCCCCATTTCACAAATGGTCCGACAACGATGATAGGATGCAATGGTGCAGTTGGTAATCATGTTTTGCAGTAAAAAATATGGCATGCATGACAACTTCTGACAGTAATAATGCAATCATTGAATATAGTTGGCCAGAAGTAACCAATACGGAGAATCTTCTGTGCGGTAGTATAACCAAATAAATGTCCACCACAAGCACAAGAATGGAAATCGTTCAAAACTTTCTTGGCTTCCTCATTAGTGAGGTACCTCTATAAAATCGTATCGATACCACAGTGGTAAAGGGTGTCACTAATGGTCAGATAATCTTTGGCTTGGTAATGAATATGTCATTTTTGTGAGCAAGAGGTATTCGTCCCGAAAGTTTGGGTCAGGAGATAGATCAGTATATCTCCATACAACGGGTCAGATGATGAAATCAGAAACAGAGACTCATCTAGAATTAATGGTTTCGTTGTTGAATCGATATCGGTAGAGGGAAGGTCGCAAAGAAGCTCAGTGAAGACAAGATATTTATTTGAAATGGATTTGATGAATTCCAAATCAAACTCTTGCAAAATGACGATCCATTTAGAGTATTTCCCCCCCAGAAATTGACGTGACAGAATGTATGTCATAGGGTTGAAATCCAAAATGACAGTGGTCTTTCAAAGCCGAATATAGTGGTGAAATCTCTGCACTGCTTAAACAGTATCCAAAGCTAATTTTTCAATGTAAGAGTACTTAACTTTTGTATAATTGAGGCAACTCAAATAATAGATCATATGTTCAGTCCCATCTTCTTCTTGAACTAAAACCATAGCAATGGTTGTATCTACAGTGATGAGATACAAGAAATAGTCGTTTTGATAATTAGGGGCATACATTAATGATGCTCGAATTAGGGTATCTTTGAGAGCATCAAAGGAAGCTTGCACAACCTGGTCCCAATGGAAGGGTATCCCCTTTTTCAAAAGATGAGTAAATCCTTTAGCCATTTCAGCATAGTTGGGAATGAACCTCCTTAGAAATTTAGCCTTCCTTCGGAGTCTCTGTAATCTAGAGGGTAATCTATGAGAAAGGATTACCAAGCAATTGTGAATTGCAATATACTACCTCAGTAAACCAAGGAATTAACATGCATGAAGGAAATCTCCCCGAATGTTGTGTTTGGTATATCACAGTGTACAAGGCGTAAGACTCGGTTACCTAAGGATGGGTAGCAACCTAATGTAGTCCTCCCATATATACCCAAAAGTACGTGGAAGCCCAATCCATGTTAGCGTTGTCTAATGTGAAACTGCATAGTGAGAGCATTCCTTTATACTTTTCATACTATAACGCCGTCCTATATACCTGAAGGTACATGGACGAGCTACGATATACTTACATACGTGGAATGAGGTATCATACTCGGAATGTATCATAGACAATTAACGAAAAATTCTATGTTTTATGATGTCGGAACACATCTCTAGCCTAGAACCTATAAATTTTATTTGTTAGGTGACAATGCTCTGTTAGGTTAATTGAGATAACTTTTAAGTTGATCTTGATTAAGAGTTTGTCTTTTAGGTTCACCGCATGATGTCTTTGAAATTCCTAGAATGCAACTATGATGAGAAACATTCTTTTCATTTGATTTTGAACAATAAAAACCTTAACTACAAGGGATAGAGCAATCAGAATGTTTAATGAAAGAGCAAAGAGAATATCTAATGCAATTTCCCTATACTCTTCCTATAAGCACACACAAACCTCTAGATGCATAGTGAAAGCTTTTCTTTTCAATTCCCTTAATGTTTATATGAACAAAAGGAAACTAAATGCACATACAATCAATTAATCTTTTTGCAAGAAACGAAGACTTTACGACAGTTCCTTTTCAAACGAAATGAAGACTTTATGACATTTCCTTTTCAGAAAATATTAATCGACTATAAGCTAACTTTGAAAATGAATTGATAATGATAAAAAAATCATTTAAGAAAGACTAAACAATCAAGGTCAAAGTAGGGCTAGGATGAGAAATAAAACTTGATTTTAGAACCACAAGAATCATTGATCTTTCAACAAACAACAATAAAAGTAACTTTGGAAAAATCAGACCAAAGGTGGGATTTTTAGCCTAAGAGGAATCAATGCAGGCCAGATAGGGAGATAGTTCACTGCAATGCACTATCTCTAAGGTAGGGGCTACTATGTAGTGCACCGTGTCAAGACGAACATTGCACTGGTGCTAGAAAGTCAAATCAAGAGACATTCAAGCACAATTTTTGACTAAAAACACTTCAAAAAGACTGAAATAAGATCAATAAGGCTAAGAAAATTCTACTAGGGTGTAATATGATGAGGATAAGCCACCAAGAATGACAGTCATTCCCCAATGGAGTCACCAATTTGTTACATGGAATTTGCATCTATGAATAAACACATTTTCCCTAGGTGGGTGACTACACCTAGAACAATAGAAAGAAAGTAGTTTAACCTTTTCTTATAGAAGATAGATGATATGGGGGAACTTACTTGTAGTATTTCACTTCCTAGATCTCTTTTGAATTGCTCCTGTCGCTCCCAATTGAACTAATCCGTTTGAAAGGTACCTACATCAAGAGAAATAGAAACAAGAAATGATCAAAGCATACATGATCTATTGACTATAAAACTATGGAATCGAAGACATTGAAAAACATAATCATAACAGATATGAACAATCATATGAGAGAAGGAATAATCTCTTTATTAGTGTAGAAGGAAGAGTATCACCCAATACAATTCGATCATGTGCCACTCCTCTAGCTTCAGTCCAACCCTCGCCACATCAAAAGAACACTCCTCTAGCAGCATAACATTTCTTAACATAAACTCAATCCTCAAACCAACGAAATTTCCTTACAAAATTCAGACTCTAGCCCCCTTGATCACTATAATGAGTGCTCAATTTATATGAAATGAATGTGGTTTTGTCATAAATGAGGGTATTGAATGGCCTTCCAAACTTGGAGCTAGTTACCAAGGAGCAATGGATGAGAGGATAGGAGGTTAATGGATCCTTAGCCTATCCAATTCCGAGCTCATAGGAGGAGATAAGTAATGGGATCCTTCTAGAATCATCTAGAATCAAGGAATATTCCAAGAACCATATGCAAATTTTGCTCAATCTCTCCCAGGGTAGGCTAAAGAGGGCCTAAGTGTAGGCCACAATGGGCATGGCTACTCTACAGCACACTATCTGAAGGTTTTTGCTGCACTGGTGTCCCAAGGAGGCATTTCAGGAAGGCTTTAGGCCAAGAAACTTTCATAGAAGGAAGCATTCAATTAGTTGACTTGTCTAGGGCATGTAACAACTGAATTAGGGTTTGATGAGCCCTAGAAGTATAGATTTGAATGTCGAGAGTGATGTGCCCAAATAGACCTGTAGTAGTATACATTACTTTTGAGAATGATATTATTTCCCTCAAAAGTTTTGTATCATTAAGTATGTGTCTATATCCCTTGATATGGTCAAGTGGGGAAACATAATGCTTAAATAAATATGGTTATATCCCCAACCCCATCCACTCTTATGGCAATACCTCTACTCAAATTCCCATTTTCCCTTGGGCCACAGGTGCATTTTCTCCATTAGGCCCTTGTCTTTACCCTGACTACCTCCATACTAATTAAATCCCTCCCATTGAGAAACCATCACCTCTACTCTTGGAACACATTCTCTACCCCGCCCCTTTCATCTTGCCACCTGCTACCCCTTGTCTCCTTCCTCCTTTCCTTCATGTCCAACACCCCCCTCTATTACCCATAAACCCTCCACCTCTTCTTACATTTTCCTCCTTTCCCCTCACTCTCACATATCTCCCTCACGCACTCGCTCATACATACCTCCCCTCTTCTCACATATCTCCCTATCTTTTTGGATCTCCCTCTCATCATATTCTACTCCCCCTCTCCTATCTTAGCCCTCCCCACCCCCTCTTGGCTCTATAGTCCTCTCCTTAATTATCAGCCCTCCACCTTTCCAAGACATCCACCACTCACCTCTTCTCACCCCCTCCTAATTTCACCCTCTCAACCCACCTCTTCATGCGACACAATGTCCCCTCATATTCTATATCCCATACAACTCCTGTCCCCATATACCCCTCCATCCTTATCTCTTCTCAGACTCTAGCATTGTCTACCCTTAGGTACTTACCTCTACTTGTCTAATACCCCCCTTTGTGCTTAAGTCATTTCCTCCTCTTTGATGATAGCTCCAACTACCCCTAGGATCCTACTTTTAGCTTATTCCTAACCCTCTCTAAACTTGAGACCTAAGAAACATATGCCCATACCTCTTACCTAGGGCCCCATACTCCTGGAACCATATACGTTCCCTAATCACTACCATAGGGATCAAACGCTTTGAAATCTTATAGGGATAATTATTATAATAGTGAACTTATACTGTTTCGCCACTCCGTACAAATCTATTACTTCATTAATTATGTCTTTGAAGAGAATTACCAATACATCTAGCATGTCCATGTGTCTTTATCGTGGGATTGGTATTTTAGAGAATGCATAGGAACATTTTCCATTCATACTATCTTATCAGTGGCTGATTTTACTAAAAAATACATCCTTGCAATCATAAAATGGGATTTATAACCAATGTTGTAATTTAGAGAAAGCTAGCTTAATTGTCCATATCACATATCAGTGTGGAATAGATAGCAACAAAGATAAGTGATTTATATTGAAGAAGTATTTGTTCTACATAAGCGAGGATAGGTGTCACAACTTAGATTATGCACAACATTGTATTCATTTGTTTTTAAATCAGTTTAAGCACAATAATATATAGATGGATTGAGATTGGATTTGGTTAGATGGTTGCACATGGCAATTCAAAAACGTCTGGATGCAATTTAATGGTTGTGTATGTTACACAAAAAATACAAATAAACACATATTTGAAACTATTTTGAGACTAAACATAGGAAACACAAGCATGATGGAGTAGGTACATGCATCAAAACTATGTTGTATGACTAATAAATGAAGTTCACAACTAATCCCCTTATTCAAAATGCAAAATCTATTGGTTTTTGGTGTTCTTCAATAATCATAGAGAGAACAAAAAGTAAAGAAGGCTAATCAACAAGGAAACAACACATATATACATATTTTTGGGAGTTGTTTGTTGTAGATCAATCACATATATATGAATACCTAAAAATCTAGATCTCTTATGGTTTCCATTATGTTCAAACATCAATCAACATTATAGTTTAAATATGGATGAGAAAAACATATTTTTTATGATCCATTTAGTAGTAGCAAATGAGACAATTTTGACTCCACAAATTGGGTTGATATATGGGATCATGTATCGCTCCTCATTGGCCAATGTATGATTGTTAATTTATCCAAGTTGGAGGAAGACCATTCAAATATTTACTAGATCATGATCAAGTCTCAAATATTGTATAACTAAGTTTAGTGAATACTTTATTAATTTTGACTAACTGGTATTATTGTAGTACAATTTGTCTATTTAGTGGTATGATGTGCTGGCATGCCATTTTTACAAGGCCATTAGGGAAATTTTGAGGTCTAAAATAGGCCTCCTAAGGGAGATAATAAGATAATATTTATGAACTTTTAAAGGAAAAGAAAGGAAACTATTTTTTTATTCTATTTTTGGCTTATCTATTCATAGGTTTACACAAATGTCAAGTGTATACACCCATTGGATGCAGAATTCAATTCCACATCTGATGCGCACTCACATCGCATACTTCTGAGTAGACTCACTTGGAAAATAAATGAAAATACATGAATAAAGTGTGGGTACTCATCAAACGTGGAATTCAATGCTTCATCCAATGGGTGTATACACTTGAAATTTGAGTAAACCTATAAGGAGATAAGCTGAAAATACAATAAAAATAGTAGTGTTCTTCTTTTCCCTGCAAAATATTTCGATGTGTTGATGGTGCTAGACCCGCTAGCATTCAGGGGATCTCCCGGATTTGAAGTCCCAACTAGGCTTCACACCAGTTGGAGTAGGAGTCCCAACAGTGGGTGGTAATGTTATGCCTTGACTGCGAAAATGTACAGAGTGAAGTATGGTAACTTTGGGTGAGATCAAGTGTGTGAAATTGTCGAAACTAAAGTGTGATGCATGAATGTTCCAACACCGAAGGGAAAGGGAAGTGTGCCCCTTGGGAGATTTTAATAGTACACAACTTGAAATGAGCACACGAGCATAATCACGTCATGAGATAACATGCAAAATAGTCCACAAGTTATGGTGACAAATTAATACAACAACACACATTCAACAAGATTCATACAAATGAAAACATAATAGTTCATTAGCATAAGCATAAGTTCAATAACACACATTGCAAATACAACAAGAATAGTTCTACTATATTCAGAACATACATTGCATGAAAGCATGTCGGCTATGAGTTTTATTATAAGTGAAAGTTCCATTCATACATACACCATTGATGGACCACTAACCCCAATAGTGGAACATTAAAGTTAAGAACACATGCTCCTACAAAGAATTATACTTGCTTTATGCTATGGACACACCAAGGCTCTCATAAAACTCCCAAGCTCTTCCTAAGCGTAAGCCTAGCTAAAACCTTGGCTCCCAAAAGCCCCTTACATGAGTTATGAGGTTCTATTTATAACAAGGGGGTGGATGATCCTTCAACTCCCCTTTGTGACCTTTGGTCTACCCTCATGACTCTTCAACTTCTTTCAAATGACTCTTTACATTACATCATGACTCTTCATATTCCAATATTGAGAGTTTGAATTTCACTTTACAAAATAATTACAAATAATATTAATTTTTACACTTATACCCATATAAGACAAAATAGGGTAGAGAAAACATGACAGATTAACAAGACAAAATACTATGATGCTTGAGTTTTGGGAAATTCTAGCTCGATAACTTTCACTTAACGCTTCTCGGTAACATATTGGTGCCAAGCTTGGTATTGTGTGAAGACATCCCCATATTGGGTGATGGTGTCTGGTTGGAACCAGACCCTATCCTCCATGGCATCTGGGTAAAATGACTTGGAACCAATTTCAAATTCCCTTTGAAGCATGATCAACATTTTTCTAATTTGGATAGGACCACCGATGTAGTTATGCATGTTCTGTATCATATCCAAATATTCCTTGGTGGAAACTTGTCTCAGCTTCTCCAAGTACTCTTCTATCTCCTGTAGGACCTAGTTTCTGGGTTTGTCTTCGGTGAGCGAGCCAATTGATGGGATATTGTGTGTTTTCACCAAGAAATCTAAAATAATGACTAACCCTACATATGAGGCCTGAATTCTACCAATAAATGAGGTGAGATACTTGTTTTTTTGAATCAACATCCGAACTCTCGCTCTCTCTAGCTCTGCCTATGGCTTCATTTTCTTTCCTAAGTCAAGCGGTGCCCCTTTGTATCACATTATCCATTATTGCACATAGGAAATGCCAACTTGCATGTTCTTGAGATATTTAACAAAATATTTTCTCTATTGTTGTAGGCCATGCAAACAAACAACTGCTTTATGTACAGTCACAAGCTCCTCATAGAGGTTCCACACGGTTTCCCCAAGTGTTGATACTTCAGCAAGTATGACTACTCTCCTCTCCTCCAAGTAGACCTGTGTAGAAACTCCATTCTATCCTGTTACATGGATTTGTTTTGCCCCTTGCCTGGTAACCTATATTTTTTGTGCCAATTTCTCATTCTTGGATGTCAAATACTGAATGTTTGATTTTGTTGCACCTACAAAGGCCAAGTTGGCTTTCACAATGGAATTTATATTCTTCCTGGTGTCTGCCACTATCACACTTTCTCTAACTAATTTAGGTGATGTGTGATCATCAGGAAAATGATTTCTCCGTGCTTGTACTATATTCTTTTGGAACTCATCAAATGAGAGATTATACACATCCATTACTAGATCATCAGAAAGAGGAACAACAACCCCTTCCTTGCTTGGGGTTGGATCTATTGTTGGAGGTGGTGGAGATTAAATGGTGATCTATGGTGCACTCAACATCAGATCAAACATATTTATTTTTCGGCTCTTGTTCCGTCGCCATGTCTTTAACTTCAATCAAGTTCTCAATCTACTGATCCTGTATTTGTTTACCTTCCTCCTCAGCTGTTGACTTGTTCTATTCCTGCTCTTCAACCTGTATGGGCATTGTTTCTCCTTCTATTACACCTTTAATTACTTCTTATTCCTACTTTTCTTCTCTTCTTGTTATTTCCTCCTCTACTCCCATTCTTCCTTCAGCTTCTACTCTACTTCCTCCAACTTTATTTCTTTTTCCTCTAACATCTACTTTTCTCTCTTCCTCTACTCTGCTCTTTGTATCCTTTGCTTCCTCTTGACTTTAGCTGTTAAAGTTGCTTTCATAAGAATAAGATCCACTTTCATGATCTGAAAATCACTTGTGAGTGATATTAGTTAATTAACTAATGAATGAAGGTATTATAGACTCATGTGCTTGTGTGTGTCTATGTTATCTTAGGCAACGAATTAATAAGATTTCAAAATACACAGACACTCAAAAATGGAAAACAGTAAGAGAAACATAGTAAGAAAATACAAGAACACAACAAATTAATAAGGAGTTCACCCAATCCTCTTGGGCTATGTCTCCGGTCCAACTTTCAGTGGTGGTGTTCTTTTATTGTGTCTTTAAACAGAATTTTTACAATGAGGAGTTCAATTTGAGTCTCCTAAAATAGATGATGCTTAGTAGGGTGGTACTTGGATTCCCTAAGCCACTAGAGTGCACAGACTCCCCCTTACTAAGTCTCGACCTCAACTGGTCTGAATGGGATGAGTCTAATTCGGTACTCAGTTCCTGACATATATCCTCATAGGGATTGCTTGAACCTCTCAAGCTTGGTTCTGTCTGCTCGATGTTGCCTTAACTCTATAGGTCAGCTCAGCTCTCTGTCCCCTACTTCTGTCTCACTGTCTCCTTCTATGTCTCCTTATTTCTTCTTCACTGTTTCCTTTTTTCCTTTTTTCTTTCACTGTTCCCTATTCGTGGCTTAAAGCCAATTTGTCTCATTATTTTTCACTTCCTCTTCCACCTCTTTGGATCGCCTATTGTTTTTTGCTTGGAATTCCCTACCTCTGCATCATCGCCACTGTGTAACGTCTCACAAGGAAGTGGCCACTTGTCCTCTCACGAACTGTGCCAGTGCTTCCGCAAACGGTTCGGTATTTCGGTTACTCTATGTAATGATTCATCCACCAACTCAACAGTCAAGTTGGACTTCAAAATTTTATATGCCGCAACTTAATTCTCCCTCCAAATCTGGTTTCCCATCGGGTGCAACCTCCGTCGTTAGATCTGGAGCCTCCAGATCCTACAGTTATCACTCTTATCGCGCGGTTGACTTGCTTGAATGTTAGCCCACGATGAGAGGCAGTTTTCTCTCTCATTTGCTGGGCACACATCATTCGTTGTATGGCATCACTAGGTCTCCTGAAAATTCTGCTTACCGCCCAAAATGCCTCTGATATTCCGCTGGTTTTGGAGCATGGGATCCACCTGTCATTTTAGTGCTTTTCCCATGGTTTTCGGCTTTCCTTGTGACCGAGCACTTGGGGCCATTCCATTTCGAGGGGTTTTTCCTAGCGATGCACAATTCACTTAGCGCTAATCGTGCATCAGAAATGGCCTCCATTTTTTGATCCGGACTTCCTAATTGCTATTTTGTGCCACTTCATGGTCTCCATTGGCCTCGGTCAGCGCACTTTGACCAAGGTCCTCGTCGTTCCTTGCTGGCTACAAACTGCCACTGTCTAGAGGTCTTCCTGATAGCTCATTGTTCACAAGTTTTTGAAGTTTGTCATGATTTGATACAATCATAGAACTTTGAAAATTTTCAAGGATCCAATTCAGATCATGGCCTTCCCACTGAAAAAACTTTTGGACCACCAAAAGTTAGTTATCAAGCATCAACTAAGTGAGGGTACAATTGTCTCACTTGTCCAATCTCTATCCAGTTTGCACTGCTCGGCTTTGAACCTTTGATCCCAACTCTGAGGTACTCAACATCTCCCCTGCACATCATTCTCACCTTCGTGTCCAGAACTGTGTCTTCCTGCAATTCATTAAGATATTCAAGTAACAGGTCATCAATAGAAGGCAATTGACTCTGCTCTTTAGGATCCTCAATTAGTGAAGGTTCAAACAATCTCAAGCAATATGCATTCACGACTGAGTAGATGTACATGTAAGTTGGTAGATCAAGGCGAAAAGCATTCTCACCAATCTTCTCAAGTATCTTGAAGGGTCGATACTTGATAAGCTTCATCCTTTTACCTTCACCTTGAATTTTGTCCTTGCTGATATACAGCCAAAATTGGTCACCAACTTAAAAACTATGCTCCATTCGATGCTTGTCATGCCTTGCCTTGTATTTGGCCTAGCTCTTCTCCAGCTGTTCCTGTACTGCCTAGTGGACTTCTTGGATTTGTTCAATGAACCTAGTTTCCATATCCACATCATTGGTCCCTCAACTATGGTGTCTTTACCAAAGACAAAATCCAAAGGAGACCTTGGTGTGAAACCAAAACAAGTCTCAAAAGGAGATCTCTGTGTAGAAGAATGTTTTTCTCGATTGTAGGCATGTTTTACATAACACAAGTGTTCATCCCAAAGCTTAGGATGCTTACTGCAATATCCTCTGAGCAACTGGATCACTGTCTTGTTGACTACTTTTGTCTGGCCATCAGTTTGTGGATGAAAAGCTGTGCTTTTTTTCAGTTTGGTGTCCATCAATTCCCACAGACTTGACCAAAACTTCCCAACAAATCGGGTGTCTCGATCAAATACAATGGAAGTGGGTAATCCAAAATGAACCCATACATGTTGAAAGAACAATTTTGCAGTTTTTTCAGCTATAATTTGCTTATTACAAGGTATCAAAATACACATTTTTCTGAACCTATCCACAACAACATACAGATAATCATGACCTTTCCTAGATTTAGGTAGTCCTCCAACAAAATCCATGGAAACACTTTCCAA
The DNA here is from genome assembly GCA_031772625.1 of Pinus tabuliformis. NCBI lineage: Eukaryota > Viridiplantae > Streptophyta > Pinopsida > Pinales > Pinaceae > Pinus > Pinus tabuliformis. The sequence continues at coordinate 1,001,586,321 of CM062819.1, forward strand.
AGGATGAGAAGGAACTACTAATGGAGTGTACAAGCCTAGTTTTCTATTGCTGGGCTTGCTTTTAGCACACATAGTACACCCTCTTACATATCTAGAAACTGTCTCGTTCATTTTTGGCCAATAAAAAAATCTTTGCAGCTGTGCAACTGTTTTACTTACCCCAAAGTGACCTGATATTAGAGAAGTGTGTGCTTCTTGAATTATCTTTACTCTTTCAGGTTTTGCAATGCATCGCTTCCCACAATGATATAGGAGCCGATCCTTTATATGATAATCCAATTCTTCTACTCGTTTGCCTTGACTTAAAGTTGCATATACATCTTTAAAAGTATATATCTTGAGCATATTGTTCAATGTAGCTCTCATGTAAGACAAAATTATGCTTAAGTATAGTAGATGCATTTATAAAGGGTTTAGATAACATATCTACAACTTTATTGTGTATGCCCTTTTTATATCTGATGACCAAATGAAATTCTTGTAGAAAACCCATCCACCTATAGTGTCTTGATTGCTACAACTTAGTTTGGGAGTGTAGATATTGAAGTGGTTGATGATCAGTATGTATTACTGTCTCTTGTCCCATTAAGTAATGTTTCCACTTTTTCACACTCTGTACTAATGCATATAAATCTTTATCATATGTAGGATAGTTAACTACTGCAGAATTAAATGTCTCAGAATGATAACATATGGGTTTACCATGCTGTTTCAATACTGCTCCCATGGCATAGTCACTGGCATCCATTTGGATCTCAAATGGTCTTTGAAGATCAGGCAATGCTAGTACAGGTGCTGTACTAATATTTTCTTTCAATGTGTCGAAGGCTTTCTATTGTTTTCTCCCCCACTCAAACACCCTATTCAATCCTGTTAAAGCATGTAAGGGAGCCGCAATTAAGGAAAAGTTAGAAATGAACTTTCTCCAATATTGTGTTGCTCCTAAGAAGCTCCTAACTTCTGTAGCAGATTTGGGTTTAGGCTAGTTCACAATGACTACCACCTTAGAGGGATCTATCTTCAATTCACCACCCCCTACTATATGTCCCAAATAATTTAGAGATGTTTTGCCAAATTCACATTTTGAGAGTTTAACATAAATTTTTTCTCTTTTCAAAACATCTAGTGTCTGCTTAACATGATTTAAATGTTCTTCCCATGTTTTGCTAAATATCAGAATTTCATCCAGATACACAATAACAAAATCATGAAGAAAAGGTATGAGTACATCATTCATTAATCTCATGAAAGTAGTAGGAGCATTAGTTAAGCCAAAAGGCATAACCAGCCACTCATACAATCCCTAATTTGTCTTGAAAGCAGTCTACCAAGCATCTTGTTCTGCCACTCTGACCTGATGATATCCACTATGCAAGTCTAACTTGGAAAAATAAACAACTTCTTTGAATTGATCTAAGAGATCATCTATGCGAGGAAGGGGATAACGATTTTTTATTGTTATCTTATTAAGTGCTTGGTAATCAATGCACATTCTCCATGAGCCATCTTTCATTCTCACCAAAACGATTGGTGACCGACATGGTGATGTGCTAGGTCTGATGAACCCCTTCTCGAGCAACTCCTACACCTAATTCTTGATTTCTGCATTCTCTAAAGCGGACAACCTTTTATACCTGTGGCTGCAATAGTTGTTTCATCTCCTGAGTTTGACCCCAAATCTTTATGAATAGCTGCAATAGTCTTCTTCTTCTTGCCCTCGAACTTCTTAGGTCTCAGCTCCGGATGCAGAATCCAACAGTTCTCATCATCGTGCTCATCCTTCTTACAGTGAGTGTATGAAGCCTTGCTTTTCTGTGCAGTGTTAGCCTTCCTTGCTTTCCATTTATGTTTTCTTTTCTCCTTATTCTTGCTTGCAGTGGGTTGGGATGATCCCCCAACTTCTAGACTTCCATTCTTTCCTCTAGCTTCTAGATGAGTAGCTTGTACATATACCTCATCTATAGTAGTGGGATTAAACATGAGGATAGTGGGCCTCATGTAGTTGTGTAGACCACCAATGTACTTCAACAGAGTCTCAGGTGAGTCTAATGAGATCCCTAGAATCAATGCTCTCTTTCTAAATTCTTGGGTGTAACCTTGTACACTTTTCCCTTTCAACTGTCGAAGAGGTTGCGAGCTCATCATGGCTTGCTGCATGTAGACCAATGGATAGAACTACTTTTTGATTGCAGAAACAAATTCACTCCAAACAGAAATGGTCTTACCATGTCTCTTCATGTTAGCTTGGGTCCTGCCTTCCTACCAAACTAAGGCAGTGCCTCCAAGGCATAGGCTTGCTAGCTGAATCTTAATCTTGTCTGAATCAATACTCTGCACTTTGCAATAAACATCAATTTGTCTAATCCAATTGTCCAGATTTTCTGCATTCAACTCTCCATCATATATCAGTAAATCAAATTTAACATCTAATTTAATCAAAGATGCCTTCTTTTTATGTTCAGGGCTATTAGGAGGTGTTAGAGAGCTTTCTTCTTTCCCTTTGCCTTTGGAGTGGTCATGAAGGAGGGACTCATCTTATCCTTTAGCTTGTTTGGAGCTTGATGAACATTCATCCTTCTGTTTTCTAAAATCCCTATAAATTTCCTCTACCATGGACATTATGGCTAGGAAACTATCTATGAATTGAGGGTCTAGCACCACAGAACCTTCTTCTGACATTATCTTCTGAGGATAGACTTTCCCAGTTTCAGGATTAGTTTTGACCAACTCTCCTCCTAACTTGAGCTTTGATCTAGTTAGCATTCAACAACTAAATCCAACAGAAGCTTGTATAACCTTAACAACCTAAAGCTCTGATACCACTTGATTTGAAAATCACTCGTGAGTGATCTCAGTTAAGTAATTAATGAATGAAGGTATTATAGACTTATGTGTTGGTGTGTGTCTATGTTACCTTAGGCAACAAATCGATCAGATTGAAAAATACACAGACACTGGAAAATGGAAAACAATAAGAGAAACACAGTAAGAAAATACAAGAACACAACAAATTAATAAGGAGTTAACCCAATCCTCCTGGGCTACGTCTTCGGTCCATCTTTCAGCGGTGGCCTTATTTTATTGTGTCTTTAAACAGAGTTTCTACAATGAGGAACGCAATTTGAGTCTCCTAAAACAGATGATGCTTAGTAGGGTGGTACTTAGATTCCCCAAGCCACTAGAGTGCACAGACTCCCCCTTACTAATTCTCAACCTCAATTGGTCTGAATGGGATGAATCCAATTTGGCATTCAGTTCCTGACAGATATCCTCATAGGGATTTCTTGAAACTCTCAAGCCTAGTTCTGTCTGCTTAATGCTTCCTTAACTCTGTAGGTCAGCTCGACTCTTTGTTCTCTGCTTCTATCTCACTGTCTCCTTCTTTCTTCTTCACCGTTCCCTTTTTTCCTTTTTCCTTTCACTGTTCCATGTTCATGGCTTAAAGCCAATTTGTCTCATGACTGTTTGCTTCCTCTTCCACCTCTTTGGATCACTTGCTGTTGTTCTCTTGGAAGTCCCTGCCTCTGCATCATCGCCACTGTGTAACGTCTCACAGGGAAGTGGCCACTTGTCCTCTCATGAGCTGCACCAGCTCTTTTGCAAATGATTCAATATTTTAGTTACTCTGTGTAATGATTCATCTGCCAACTCAACGGTCAAATTGGACTTCAAACTTTTATATACCACAGCTTAATTCTCCCTCCAGATCTAGTTTCCCATCGGGTGCAACCTCCGCCATTAGATATAGAGCCTCCAAATCCTATAGTTATCGCTCTTATCATGCGGTTGACTTCCTTAAATGTTAGCCCGTGATGAGAGGTGGTTTTCTCTCTCATCCGCTGGACATGTGTCATTCGCTATATGGCATCGCTGGGTCTCCTGACAATTTTTCTTACCACCCAAAATGCCTCTGATATTCCGCCGATTTTGGAGTGCTAGACCTGCCTATCATTTTAGTGCTTTTCCCATGGTTTTTGGCTTTCCTTGTGATTGAGCGCTTGGGGCCATTCCATTTCGAGGGGTTTTTCCCAGCTAAGCACAATCACGCATCAGAAACGACCTCCATTTTCTGATCCAGACTTCCTAACTGCTAGTTTGCGCCACTATGCGGTCTCCATGGGCCTCGGTCAGCATGCTTTGACCGAGGTCTCGTCGTTCCTTGTTGGCTACAAACTGCCACTATCTAGAGGTCTTCCTGATAGCTCATTGTTCACAACTTTTTGAAGTTTGTCATGATTTGATACAGTCATAGAACTTTGAAAATTTTCAAGGATCCAATTTAGATCATTTCATCTTGCATCTTTGTTCCCCCCATGGACTATCAAAAATATCTCTCTTTCCCTTTTCCTGCATGGTATTTTTTCCTTTTGTTGTTGTTTATTCCAGAGTTACTACCCTCTATAAAGTGGCTAGTGAATTCCCTCCTAAACTGATCAGCTCACAAAGTAAGGAGGAATTGTAGAAATTCCTCCATGGATCCCCCTCCCACCAATGACGATTCCCATTGATCCACAAAAAGTGAATTCTCGTACAGTGGCCTTTGCAAATACTACGGGGATCATATAGATTAAAGTATTGAGTATCGAATGAAAACTTCACTATATCCTTTCCCTCGGTATCCGTGACTTTCAAGTTCTTAATGTCGTATAATCCAATTTGCAAAGCAAGAGTGGGGCATGGTGCTTTCTTATTCCAGTGCAAAGCTACTAACAATCATGTGGCAAGGTGATATGACACTTCTTGCATGATAAGCTTGTCTATGTCATGCCTTGGTAAAACATGCGAGTACTTCTCTCCGTCGAACACTCTAATGAAGGTGCCACTTGGTCAGGCATACCAATCTGTGATCTTTGTTATTGCCTCCATTTCTCCTCGTGACATGCAAGGTGGTTCTTCCTCAAAGATGAGCAGTTAGTTGTTCCATTAATCCTCGATGACTGAAATCTTATAGCAACTTGCAATAGATATGCACAATAGTTTTTCGCGGTGTCCATGTCGAGTTCATTCCAGGAAACTGATTTTTTTGCACAAATTACATCCAGCAAATATGCAAACATATAAAACCTTTCTTTCTCACCCTTGGGAGGAATGTAGGCCTATGCTACATGGTCTCTTGACTATCAAGCCAATAGATTTGACTACTTGAACAAGTTCCCCTCATTCAAAACCTGGATAAATAAGATTTCCCACCCTTCAGGAAAGGTCTATGTGCTCTCCTGACCATGGATCCTGCAAGCTAAGAAAACCAAGAATTGGTAGGCCTTCCTGAGGGACTTTGTCTTACATGAATTGGTGGGTGTATATTGAAACTTCGATCACTCTTTCACGTAGCCTTTGAAAATATCTCTTGTATTCATATAACTATTGGTGGCATAGAAAAATGAGTCCATGAGTTTCATTGGCTCAGGAAAATGATACATGCGTTGATAATCTTCTACTAGAAGGTAGAAAGATTTTATTGCTAGCACTACTCAATGTCATGGTCTTCTCATCAATGTGTGAAACATTCCAACTGATGACATCTGCACATGGGAATTTTGATTTCTAAATGCAGCCTTGAGTAGTCCTAACTACCAGATACTAAGATAAACTTGTCAGTCCCCTAGATTTTCCTTAAGGCTCTTTACTAAAATAGCTTTGTTAACATGGTTTCATGTTAGTGTTGACCCATTTTTTTTAAACAGTTGAGTGTCTGCATATACTGGAAAGTCTACTGGTGTTTTTTCAACTGCTTCCCCAGTACTGCTTTTAGTGGCCTCTTTCGAAGCATCTCCCTTTGGTGCCATGGTAGAAATTATTTTTGGGGAGAAGTGCTTCAAAAGTGTGTATCTGTGGGACAAAAAGGACACTCAAGGCAAGAAAACATTAGCTTTTGAAAATATAACTTCAAAGCATGATCAAGTAGCTCCATAGTTTTCATCAACAAGAAAGGGAGATTGACTGTGGGAACTATGCATTACACAGTCCTAGGAGTCAAGGGTGTAACTTGAGGCTTCAGACAGCAATGGTTCAACCTGGGCAGGGACTAGGAGAAACTGTGCATTGCACAATATCAATGGCCAAGAAGATAGGTTGAGCCCTAAAACTACACAATGTGTAGCTCGGCTAGCCTATACTATTCACTGTGCAGTTCCATAGGCCAAGATATCAGCTTGAGCCTTAGGATTGCACAGTGGTTAGGTGGGCAAGACAAAATCTGGCCAAGGAATGTGTAGATATGCCCAATGGTAGTGTAGAAAATGAAAAGAACTAAGTGATAATGTGATCTTGGGTGTATATCTGACTAAGTATGAATGAATCAATGTGTATCAAGTGCAAAAACTGAATGAACATAAGGAAAATCAAATATGTGAGGAGAGTCATTGCAATGACGACCATCGGTGAAAAAACTGAATAAACATAAGGAAAATCATGTATGTGAGGAGAGTCATCACAACGACGACCATCAGTGCAAAAACAGGAAAATTGATGCGACACTTTTGAAAGGAAAACGACAACCTCGAAAAACACTTCTACAATACAAAATAAATTGAAACACCAATAAATATGAAGATAAATAAGTAAAAAAAGCACTCCCACAAGCGAAACTACAAAAAAGAAATAGAAAAAATGACCAAAGACAACAAAATTGAAAATCACCTAGAAAAATGATGATGATTGCATTGAAGGTCTGATGATCTCCTCGTGAATGCTACAACTCCAAGATTGAATGTGTAAATGATTCTATAGGCATCTATTAAATATATTTTATCGAATTAGGGTTTATGACGTGCATCCCTAAAATCAAGGAATAATGACACATGGCATAAGTTTTTAATAAGGGTGAGTGTGCCTCGTTTGGGACACTAATAATGGATCCCTATTTTTAGGGATGATTTTTTAGTTTTAGATTTTTTTTCTTTTTTTCTTTTCCATGGAAACTTTCCATGCACACTGCCGAAAAGGCTATGTAACTCAGGGGAACTAGGTAACTTTTTAGTTGACTGCAATGCATAGTTTCTAAGCTCAGTGAGGGATTACACATTTTCTAGGCTCAATGCTTAGCTTCCTTCCATGATTGTGCAATTTATGAACTCGAGGTTGACTGTCACTCTAAACTACACAATTCCAATCATCAAGGCTTGTTTCCCTCAATGATTGCACAATTTCTAGAGGAAATCCCAAAACTATTATGTGACCAAATCAAGAGGTTCGCTTGTGAGTTAAAAAGATTAGTTAGCAGTGGAAATGTTAGGCCCCTATAATACTAGTGATTCCCCCATTACTATTTTCATTGTATCCCTTATTGTTATTATTGTGCCCCTATTGTCCCCATATTGTTATTATTATGCCCCATAGAAACCAACTATTGTTATTTTTGTGCCCTTATGTTATTACTGTTATGTCGGCTTGATTATATTGTGACCCCTTAGAATCCTATATATAGAAGGGAGGTTTAGTCATTTGTATCATCCAAGAATTGTTAATTCGTGTAATGTAAAGGAGGTTTCCCCCTCAAAGAGGCTGAATTCTAAGGTGTTGATCTATCTTTTCTATCTTTTTGTGAGTTGGTTTCCTAACATTTCGTATCAGAGCTTTGGATTCTAGGGTTTTGCTGCTCCAAACAGGTCATGGTGGCATTTCCGCTATAAAGTTCTTTCTGCGACGTTTCAGAAGCTACAAAAAAACCCATTTGAGCTGACATCATTCTAAACTTTGGATCCGAATTTCATAGCTTGTCTCGCTATATTTTCGAATATATGATCTGAGGAATTTATGGTTTTGCAGACTCTCGAATTACATTCCAAACAGGTGACCTGGGGAAAATCATCATAACTTTTGTTTTGAGCTTCAGATTTAAATTTCATAAGAAGTTTCAAAAATAGGATGACATTAGTTTTTTGTGTATTAGTTTCAGGTACTAAGGTCGTAACAGTGACACATGGCACATCGTACAAGTTTTCTCTACGAAACTAGTTTATAATCAGGTTACCGTGGGATATTTGGCATAAATCTTCCTTGGAGAATCCAATCTTGATCAGACTTGTGGGGTTAGAAAGAGGACTCAAAAGGCTACCATAGGATGAGATTTCAGACATTCAAGATCTACATTTACATAGATACAACACATTCAATATCGAGCTCTTACAAAGTGAAAAAAAGGTGTGTAGTTTTTCTTAGATTTTGCATATGATTGGTTTGAAAAATTAGTTTGAAGGAATTCAAAGGGAATAGTGAAGAATTATTAGCATTAATTAATGCCTTGAAGAAAGAAAATGAAAACACCTATTAAGCAACCTGAAAGCTCTAAAATGACTCGTGAAGAAGAGGAAGAAATGCAACATGATATATCAAAATTACAAGACCAAGTTCAACAAATTTCACTCTCCCTGAAGGTAAATGAAGCCAAGATGAATGGTGTGGAAGCTAATATGAATGGCATGCAAGCTAAGATGGATGGCGTGGAAGCTAATATGGATGTCGTGGAAGCTAATATGGATGGCATGGAAGCTAAGTTGAATGGCGTGGATGCTAAGATGAATGGCATGGACAATAAGATGGAAGAATTGAAGATAGATTTGAATAAGTTGCTACATGAAATGGTCACCAATGGTGAAAGGGTAGTAAAGGAAACTCATGATGAGAACAAAATAAATGTTAATCATTACTTCATATATTCTAATTTTGGATTGAAGACCCATCATGTTCCAAAAATCGATATGAGGAAGTTTGATGGCAAGGATCCCTGAACATGGATACTATAGATGGAGTAATTTTTCGATCTCCATAATGTGCAAAACACACAAAAGGTACGTATTGCAACTTTATATTTGAAACCAAATCAATTTGTATGGTATCGATGGCTTCGCTCTCGTAAACAAATTGGAACTTGGGCAATTTTTACAAAAGAAATGATAGCACATTATGACGATACAAAAAGCAACACCTTTTTTAGCCAATTGATAAATCTCAAACAAAAGGGTTCAATGATGGAGCACATTGAGGACTTCCAGAAATTGAACATAAGGGTAAAAGATATTTTAGAGGAGCATAGGATTGATGTGTTCATAAGGACCTTAAAGGATAATATCCAACATGAGGTTCGCCTTTGGGAACCTGATTCATTGGAGAAGGCATTCAGGTTAGCAAGAAAAATGGAAAGAAAAATTATGGCAACCAGGAAGCCTACCACTCACAACTATAAATATGGAAGTGTTGTTTCCCCAAGCCTTCCACAACCTACAAGGTTGAAACCACAGCTATTGGAAGAAAAAATAGCAAAAGGGCTTTGTTACAGTTGTGATAACAAATACACTAAAGCTCATAAGTGTGCTGAGAAGAAATTATTCTACATAGATTGTGAAGAGAAGGAAGAAAAGGAATAAGAAATGTCAAAAGAAGAGGATATACTCTAGGAACAAACCCTAGATAAAGGAGAAATGAACCCGACCATATCTTGTAATGCATTGGCTGGAATTACCACTCCTTAAATATCAAGATAGAAGGACATATAAAGAAGAAAAAGGTAATAGTATTGATTGATTTGGGAAGTACCGATAATTTTATTCATTGTAAGGTAGCAAAGGAATTGAATTGCTTCCTATATCCAGCAACAGAGTGTCAAGTGATGGTTACAAGTGGAGGAACCATAAATTTCTCTCGAAAGTGCCATAATATCAAGCTATCCATGGGAGAATATGTATTGAATAGCCCAATGCTTTGCATTCCAGTGGGTGGTGTTGATGTTGTACTAGGAGTCCAATGGCTACAATCCTTGGGTACAATAGCTTTTAATTTTCAAGAAGGTTTCATGAAATTTTGTGTGGAAGGAAAGGAAGTTGAATTAAGGGGTATTGCAGGGAAACTGGGAAATATAATTAGCTCTAACGGTATGACAAATCTTCTAAAGAAGGAACAACGAGGTGTAATTGTAGAATTATGTTCGCTAGAGGATCCCACATCGGAACCATATATTTCTCTAGATCTCCAAAAAGTCTTGGACAATCATTCCAAGGTATTTGAGACTCCCAAAGGTCTCCCACATATTCGTGATCATGATCATGTTATTCATTTGATTCCAGGAAGTGTTCCTCCAAACATTAGGTCATACAGATATGCCTCTGCCCAAAAGAGTGAAATTGAACGTATGGTTGCAGAAATGCAAGAGGTTGGCATAATTCAACCTATTCAAAGTTCTTTCTCTTCTCCAGTAGTATTGGTGCACAAGAAGGATGGATCATGGCACATGTGTCCGGACTATAGGGAGCTCAAAAAGCTCACTATTAAAGATAAATTTCCCATTCTTGTCATTGATGAATTTTTGGATAGATTGCATGGATCAGTTTACTTCACCAAGTTGGATTTTCATTTAGGATATCATCAAATCAGAATGAAGAATAAAGACATTCTGAAAAAAACATTTAGAACTCATGAGGGTCATTATGAATTTTTGGTCATGCCTTTTGGCCTTACCAATGCACCTTCTACATTTCAAGGTTTGATGAATTCCATTTTCAAACCCTTCCTTAGAAAATTTGTGTTAGTATTTTTTGATGATATACTAATCTACAGCAAGTCTTGGAAGGATCATGTTGAACATGTTGACAGGGTGCTCAAACTATTGGAGGAGAAACAATTATATGCAAAATGCTCTAATTGTTTCTTTGGAGTACAAGAGGTGGAATATCTGGGTCATATTGTATCTCATGAAGCTGTTAAGGTGGACCCTAGCAAAATTAAAGCCATTAAGGAATGGAAAATACCCACATCCATAAAGCATCTGTGAGGATTTCTTGGGTTGAAAAGGTATTATCGCAAGTTTGTTAAGAATTATGGGAGAATAGCAGCACCTTTAACAAAATTATTGAAGAAAGATGCATTTTCATGGACTCCAGAAGTAACAAAAGCCTTCGAACATCTTAAAGAGGCAATGTGCCAAGCACCAGTCTTAGCTACGTTGGACTTCACAACAACCTTTATTCTAGAATTTGATGCTTTAGGAAATGGAATTGGTGCTATTTTAATGCAAGATGAAAGACCTATTGCTTTCGAAAGTCGTCCAATGGAGGGAAAGTATTTACACAAAGCTATTTATGAGAAGGAAATGTTGGAAATACTACACGCACTTCAGAAATGGCGACCCTACCTAATGGGAAGACACTTCAAGGTAAAAATAGATCATGATAGTCTTAAATACTTTTTAGAACAAAGATTATCCTCTGAAGAGCAACAAAATGGGTCACAAAGATGTTGGGTTATGACTTTGAAATCATCTACAAAAATGGGAAGCAAAATGTTGTGGCAGATGCACTCTCAAGAAAGGATGAGGATGTGGAAGCATTGTTGTGCGCCATTTCTATTATCCAACCAGATTGGATAAATGAAGCAAGGGAGGAATGAAAGAATGACGAAGAAGTGTGGGCACTCATTCGAAAGGTACAACAAGATCCCAGTACATCTGATACATTTAGCTAGAAAAATGATTCGTTATGGTACAAAGATAGCTTATACCTATGTAAGAATTCCCAACTCAAACAAAAGATTCTTATGGAATTGCACACTTCTCCCTTAGGAGGGCACTTGGGATTTTTAAAAACTTACCATAGGGTTAAGAAGGAATTTCTTTGGGATGGCCTTAAATCGAATATTCAAAAGTTTGTGGCGGCATGTTTGGTTTGCCAACAAAATAAAGTTGAAACAATTAAGACCCTAGGTCTATTACAACCTTTATCCATTCCAAGTCAACATTGGGAGGGGGTTTCAATGGATTTTATCATAGTTTTACCCAAGTCCAAAGGAAAGAGTGTCATCATGGTAGTTGTAGCCAGTACAACACTGGTGACACATTTGTAGAACTTCAGCTCTCTATATAGATCTTGTCTCATGCAAAATAGGTCTACCTCTTTTGGAAGTATTGTTCAGTTCATTGATTATCGCAGTTTCTTCACTGAGCTTAAGTTAAATATATAGTCCCTACCATTCTCTTCATCGATAGCACATATACCAAGCCAAGTCAGACTGAGTTGTTTCGATTAGGGATGAGGAATATATAAATGCACAAGTAAAAGAAAATGTCAGAGTATTAGTTTTCATCTCTGGTGTTGCTCCACTGCTAGCAGGCTTGGAAATTACCCCAATAGAGTCACTTTAGGAACATAAACATTTCTCTGCTACCGTGGATCCATGAAATCTTTATATGTGTGGCTCTTGCTCTCGATTGTGCTGGTGGCATGGGAGCTTCCCAAACACAGCCAATTCCCTTTGGTTGCACCGGACCTTCTAGAGGCACCGAGGTACTCTTCACAGTGGATGACCAAGGACACGCATAAAAGAAAGCAAGATATTCTGGATCTTGATGGAAATGAGTATCCGGATAGGGACCAATCGCAAGCCATGGTTGTTTCCCACAATATACGCTAGTTTTAAAATATTTTTAGAGTTCAAGGAGGATTTCCACCATGTCTTTATCAGGGCATGGAAGGACCCTATGAAGACATGACATAAGTTACCCTATTTGGAAATTGATGATGTTATCTTTGCAGTCCTTGAGTCTTGGTTTCCAGAGGGGCACACTGTAACAGGCTCTGCGGTGGAAACGAACAAGTTTTCTGCACAGCATAAGAAGGAAGAAGAAAATATCAGAATGGCACAGTTGTGAGAAGCACAAAAAAGACGAAGTGGAGGCCAAAACCCAGGTAGCACGTGGCGCTGTGAAATCGGTAGAACAAAAGAAGATAGGAGGAGAAGATCGTGAAGGACAAAAGTCACCTTCGCCTGGGGCTGAGGCAGAAATAGAGGAGCCAATAGAACAAGGTAGCATGGACCCACAGACGATGTCCACCCAACTCAAGTGTCAGCGACCACAAGAGATGGCAAGGCCATGAAAGAAAACCAAGGAATCAAAGACATCCTTCGACCCAATCACCCTCACTAAGGGGGATTTGCACGATATTGGAGAAATGGTGAGGGATGTCACCATGGAGGCCCTCCAATATTTTGAAGAGTAGAAGAAATTGGTATTTGGGGCTCTCCAGATAAAACAACAGGAGTTGCATGCTCACACTTCATAGGTTAGCACAGTGTCCGCCAACCTCGTGGTTGACACTTCAGCTGTCATGGAGATGTTGTGCACAAAGGTGACAAACACGATAGTTCTACCAAATGGGGCACTTACTACAGAAAATGAGGCCGACAAGCCCATGGTTAGCAGCTTGAAAGGGGTGGGATTGAATATGGTCATGCTCCCTCGAGAAGCGCTCCACCTCTTGTAGGATGGAGTCACTGCGGAATTTAGGGCCCGAGAGAGTTGCGCTCTGCAAGTGATGAGTGAGCATCGCATCAATATCAAGCTGTTGGATATGCATCACAACGAGGCAGTGGAACAGAATCAGAAAATCATGCAGGTAGTGGAGGAATCCTATCGAATGGTCCCGAAGTCAGAAATTCAGGCAGAAGAACCAGTTGAGGTGCGCGTCTGTAAGTTAGCCATAGGGGTGCACGACGCTCAAGAAAAGATGGTCAGGATTCAGCTAGAGCTGAACCTACAGATAACAGAATTGTAGTTGAGGGTTCAGTCTTCAACTCCACCGGAAGTCAGGGAACAATGTGCCACAACCGTTGCAACAACAATAACGGTGGTTGACAGTACAGTAGCATACTGCACGTGACTTTTTGAATAGTCATTCGAGGTCTTGACCACCATGCAAGAGGACTCGAACGTAGAGCACATGGAGACAGAGGCGCGCAAGCTACAACAAAGATATGATGAGGTCAAAGGGACTGCACATATGGTTTCGCTTACACAGAGGCTCGTACTGATGCAGGAGGTAAAGGCGCTTAAGGAAGAAGCAGTCCTAAAAGCGCGCCTACAGCCATGGATAGACGAGGCATATATGGTCAAACCTTCCATTGAAGGAAAGCTCGCGACACTGTAGGCAACTCAATAGAAGATTTAGGGCGACAGTTCAGCGGCCGACATCGAACAGAGAGTGGAAGAAGCCCAACAGGAGGCTGCTCAATGCGTTGCCAAGATTGTAGTCATCCAAACAGAGCTGGGAGGTCTTCATGCTAAGATCTCTGTGCCTACAGAGTAACTCGAGGGTGAGTCACGATGTTTGTGTTAGGGGCTTGTTGGGCTGCATCCCCCAAGGATAGTTTTGGGGCTAAAAGCCCATATTTTGGTCAATTTTTGTAATCCAAGTGTAAAGACTCCGCATTTTGTGGTCGCGGAGAGCATAGGTGTTAAAGAGTCATAGGGTTGTCTACCCTTATTTTGGAAATGTAAGGTCAGATGTAAAAGATCTACCCATGGTCCACAAACCATGGGATTGTATAAAAAGAGCTAAGCTCTAAGTAGTTAGAGGATAATATGATGAAGAGAATCATAGCTTAGAGCAATAAGTCTAATTCTTGGGTCGTAGAGTAGGTAGAGGCTCTGCAGTTGAGTGTGCAGAGGCCAAAGGTAGAAGTCCACAACTGAGTCCGCGGACACGAAGCTAACTAAGATTAGTTAATAATATAAGTAAGACACTTAGCCTAGATTGGGAGATATCACAGTTCATTGCCCTAGCAGCGCGAAAGTCCCTGAGCTGTAGGTTAAGGCTGCACGAAAGCCAATTGTACCCTTTCGCGAAGGTACTAAAGGGTGGAGTAGAGGGCTAAGGAACCTGCGTGAAGGAAGGTATAGCCAGAATAAACCAACATCACAATCATCTCAAGGGTGCAGAAACTTGGTTCCAGCATCTCGCCATACTACTCCGAGTGAGACTTCAGTCTGCACTCTACGGGCTGATGTCGAAAGGTCCAGTAGTGTAGGGATTTGTTTGGCTAACTAATGCTGAACCTGGGTCAGGTCCCCTCAAGCCAACAAAAAGATATAGGAATATTTCAACCAAGAAAGACTAATCAACATCATCTTCTGGAAATTCAAAGTAAAAATGAATAAAAGGATCATGAAAATTCTGAACAGATTCATTAGGTGCTTTTTCAAATTCAGAATTTTCTAAAACTCTGTGCAAGAAAATTATAAATTTGCAAAAAGCACTTGATGAATTTGTTTAGGATTTTCATGATCATTTTATTCAGTTTTGCTTTGAATTTCCAGAAGATGATGTTGATTAGTCTTTCTTGGTTAAAATATTCCTGTCTTTTTGTTGGCTTGAGGGGTCCTAACCCAAGTTTACCGTTAGTTAGCCAAACAAATCCCTACACTACTGGCCCTTTCAACATTAGCCCACGGAGCGTGGACTGAAATCTCACCCGAAGCAATATGGGGGGATGCTGGAACCAAGTTTCCGCACCCTTGAGATGGTTTTGATGTCAGTTTATTCCAGCTATACCGGCCTTCGCACAGGTTGCTTAGCCCTCTGTTCCACCCTTCAGTGCCTTCGCGAAAGGGTACAATTGGCTTTCACATAGCCCTAACCTATGGCTCAAGGACTTTCTCACTACTACGGTAGTGAACAGCGATATATGCCAAACTAGACTAAGTGTCTTACTTATCTCTTTAACTGACCTTAGTTAGCTTCGCATAAACATATGTTCTTACTTGCATTCACTTAACCAAAACATTTACGTACATTCATGAATCATATAAGAATTATAAGCGAAATTCATACCCAACATAACAAGATGCATAAACAGGAAATAAAGACGTAGAAATTGTAGAATACTTCTCTTTATTGATAATTTCAAACAATTACGGATTTGACTCACTCTACCACTCAGATGCACGGGTCCGTGCACTCAACTATAGACTTCTACCCTAAGCCTCTATGCACTCACCTACAGAGCCTCTACCTATGCTACAAGAAGACTTAGACTTCTTGCTCTCAGTTATGACTATCTTCATCGTATTAGCCTATAACTACTTAGAGCTTAGCTCTTTTTATACAATCCCATGGTCTGTGGACCATGGGTAGATCTTTTACAGCTGAAATTACATTTCCAAAATAAGGGTGGACAACCTTATGGCTCTTTAACACCTACACACTCCACGACCACAAAATGTGGAGTCCTTACACTTGGATTACAAAATTTGACCAAAATATGGGCTTTTAGCCCCAAAACTACCCTTGGGGGATCCCACGCCCAACAGGCCCCCAACACAAACATTGTGACTTGCCTTTGAGTCACTCTACAGGCACAGAGATCTTAGCACGAAGACCTCCCAACTCTTTTTGGATGACCACAACCTCGGCAGCACACTGAGTAACTGCCTGCTAGGCTTCTTCCACTCTCTACTCAGTGACTGCTGCTGAACTACCACTCTGAATCTTCTGTTAAGTAGCCTGCAGTTTCACGAGCTTTCCTTCAATGGAAGCTGTGATTGTATATGCCTCGTCTATCCATGGTTGTAGGCATGCTTTTAGGACCGCTTCTTTGTGTCGAGCGACATCCATCTATTCCTTAAGCACCTTTGCCTCCTACATCTGTGCGAGCCTCTGTGTAAGGGCGACCATCTGCGTGGTCCCTTTGACCTCGTGATATCTTTGTTGTAGCTCGCGTGCCTCTGTCTCTAGGCACTCTATATTAGGGTCCTCCTGTAGGGTAGCCAAGACCTCGAATGACTATTTAAAAAGTCGCGTGAAGTTTGCTATTGTACTCGCAACCACTGCTATTGATGTTGCAATGGTGGTGGCACGTTCTTCCCTGACTTCCGGAGGAGTTGAAGGCTGAGCCATCAATTGAAATTCTGTGATCTGTAGGTTTAGCTCCAGCTGAATCTTGGCCATCTCTGCTCAAGTGTCACACACCCCTATTGCTAACTTGCGGGCGTGTGCCTAAATTGGTTCCTCTGCCTGAATGTCTAACTCTAGGACCATTCAGCAGGCTTCCTCCACTACCTACATTATTTGATGATTCTGTTCCACTGCCTCGTTGTGCTGCAGGCCCAAATGCTCGATATTGATGCGTTGCTCGCTCATCACTTGTAGAGCGCGACTTTCTTAGGCCCTAAGTTTCACAGTGACTCCATCTTGTAAGAGGTTGAGTGTCTCTCGAGGGAGCACGACCATATTCAATCGCACCCCTTTCAGGCTGCTGACCATGGGCTTGTCGACCTCATTTTCTATAGTAAGTGCCCCATCCGGTAGCGCTATTGTGTTGGTCACCTTTGTGTGCAACATCTATGCGACAACTGAAGTACTGAACACGAGGCTGGTGGAAACTGTGCCAACTAGTGGAGTGCGAGCCTACAACTCCTGCAGTTCTATCCAAAGAGACCCTAATACCAATTGCTAATGCTCTTCAAGTAGTTGGAGGGCCTCCATGGTGACATCCCTCACCATTTCTCCAATATCATGCAAATCCCCCTTAGTGAGGGTGATTGGGTCGAAGGATGTCTTTGATGCCCTGGTTTTCTTTCATGGCCCCGCCATCTCTTGTGGTCACTGACGCTTGAGTTGGGTGGACATCATCTGTAGGTCCATGCTACCTTGTTCTGTTGGCTCCTCTATTTCTACCTCAACCCCAAGCAAAGGTGACTTCTGTCCTTCACACTCTTCTCCTCCTATCTTCTTCTGTTCTACCAATTTCATGACGCCACATGCCTCCTGGGTCTTCGTCTCCGCTTCCTCTTTTTTGTGCTTCTCACAACTGCGCCATTCTGAGCTTTGTTTCTTCCTTCTTACACAGTGCGGTGGACTTGTTTTTTTCCATCGTGGAGCCTATTGTAGTGCGCCACTCCAGCAGCCAAAAATTGAGGACTGTAAAGATAACCTCATCAGTTGCCAGATAGGGTAATTTATACCATGTCTTCATAGGTTCCTTCCGTGCCCTACTAATGATATGGTGGAAATCCAATTTGAACTCTACAAAGCTCTACAAACTAGCATATACTGTGGGTGACAACAACGACTTGCGATTGATCCCCATTTGGATACTCATTTCCATCAAGATCCAAAATATCTTGCTTTCTTTTATGCGTCGTGTGTCCTTGGTCACCCACAGTGAAGCGTACTTCGCTGCCTCTGGAAGTTTTGACACGACCAAAGGGAATTGGTTGTCTTTGAGCAGCTCCCATGTAACCAGTGGAAGCACGCGCAAGAGCCACACATAGTGGAATGTCTTGCCCTACTCCTTTGCTTCGCGATAGTTCACAAGGAACCTATCGCATAGATAATTTGCCTAGCTGAACTGGACTCCTTCAGTGCATTGGGATGCTAATGCAATCACAGACGTAGTCACCTCATCCACGTGACACTTCTGCATCACCTTCCCTGCTAATATTTGTGTTGCTACCTTAACTGTAGGGTTGTTAATGCTAGAGATGGCATATCCCCGCTTCTTCTTATCCAACTTGAATTTATGCTTCATAGCTTCTGTGAGGGCCAACTCATCACCTTTTCCTTTTGATATATTGGTTGGATTCTCCCTTGAATAAGGAAGTCATGTGATCTAATGAATCAAGTGGTTTGTGATGGGAATGAGCTCCTCCAACGACAAACACCCACCATGCACCAAGCAAAGCAAGTACCTGATGAAGAATATGGTTACTAGGGCATGGTGGTAATGCGGTACATAGAGAAGGTTGAGCAGCCCGAATTTCTCTACACCCTTGAGCCATCTCCGCAACTCTAATTTGATCATTGCAGTAGTCGTATCAATCTGTCCGTGCATTAACTACTCAGTCGCTAAATGCGGGAATTTCTCATGACCTGCAAGGTCTCAATATTTGAACTTTAGTATGGGAACCCACCCTAGGTGCGGGCCCTCAAAAACAGTATCATCCAGGAGCAATGGAGTTTGCAGGGAGCTCTTTCTCTTGTCTATGTCATTTGGCACCTTGGCTTTGCCCTTCGACGGAGGAACATATTCTGGTAACTTGGTAATAGGGTCCACACCCTGGGTTTCAAATTCCATTTCCACATCCTCCTCATCCACCAACATTTATCCAGATTCTTCCTCATCTACCTCCGGATTAATGGCCTTCCCCTTTTCCTGCAAAGTGAGCTTGGTCCTCTGTGGGTTTCTTGGTGAGATGGGCACCGGTAGCATAGCCTGCTTATCCTTCTTTAGTCTCGATGTCCTGGGTGATTTAGGGACTTCTACTACCACTCGAGCACTCTTTGGGGCAACTTCTACTACCTCAATTTCATGTGCAACTTCCTTGGCTATCGACATCATTCTCTTTAGGAGGTCCTACGTCTCCTTTGACAATCTCTCAAACGCTAAAGTTGCTCTCAAAGCCTCAAACTTCGCACGGTCCATACACACTTGATAGTGCAACAAATAAATTTTCAAATTTCCAAGTGCTTGCTGCTGGACAACTATCTATAATTTATAGCGCCTTTTGAATTCAAATCCAACCGTTTCCCCCACATTTGGCCCTTTAATGCTAGATTGGCCACAGATTTTCAAGAATCTAATCCATAAATTTCACCATGAATGCCTGCTGCCTGCTTCATTTGGCCAGAATCTGACCATGAAATCATGAACAGTGACTTTAACAGTCACTTTTGGTGAACTTACCCACTATTTCCATGAGTAACGCAACTGCCTTCACATTGTCACGGACCCTGTGACACTTCGCTGCTTCGTGCAGTCTTGAAATCGCGCAACTCCCCAACTTGGTCAATGTAGTTTATAGTCCTGTGCCTCCTTTCAGCTACTTGGAGCGCTAAGACTGTGCTTCTACCGCATAATCAGATGGCCAGACCACCTTTGTATGGCTTCAATTGACTACCATTTACCTTTCCTGGGAAGGGATCTCCATTCAACTTAACCAACTGGACCGTGCCACTATCGGTAATCTCCCTAATAACATAGGGCCCCAACCAATGCATTCTGAATTTCCCCGGAAATTTATCAAACTTACTATCATACAAAAAAACCCGATCGTTTACCTTAAATGTGCACAGCTTGATGTGTTGATCATGCGATGCTTTTTGGCACTAATTTTGGACCTGTTGATGAAATCTAGCTAGAAATATCTCCTCTTCAAGCTCATCCAACTGTCCGATCCCCTCTTCTAGGGCTCCATCATCCATCATACCTATGAGCACTACTATGCACAAACTGGGCACGATGTATTCCATATTCATTACGACTTCCACACCATAGACAAGCCTAAAAGGGGTTTGTCCTGTCAGCTTTTTGCATGTCATCTGATAAGCCCACAATACTGTAGGTATGCGTAGGTCCCAATCACTTCACTGAGCATTATAAATCTTGGTTAGCATGTTTTCAAGCACTTTGTTGAAAACCTCCACTGTCTTGTTAGCCTGTGGGTGATAAGGTGTGCTCTTCTAGTGATATACATGAAATTCCTCCGTTAGTGCGCTGATCGTCTCATTCAGGAAGTGTGTACCACAATAACCCTTCAAGATCCTTAGACATCCAAATCATGTCAGTACATGCTCAAATAGGAACTTTGCAGCCATCTCACCCGTGCAGTCCTTCACTGGCTATGCTTTTTCCCATCAAGTCAAATACTCCCTCGTAGTGATAATGTACCTCGCTCCTATATTCCCTTGAGGCTGAATGGGTCCTACAAGATCTATTGCCCATTTCTCGAAAGGTTGCAACGTCATTTGTGGATTCAAAGGAATTTCATCCCTCCGTGATGGCCTACCTATTATTTGACATACATCACATGCCTTGCAATATGCTTTTGAATCCTGATGAAGGGTTGGCCACCATAACCAGGTGGGTAGAATCCTGTGCGCAGTTGCTCTCCCTACATAATGTCCTCCTGCAGCACCTCCATGAGCATTCGCGAGGATGCTACTTCATTCAAACTCAGGTACATACTGTCGCAATATCTCATCAATGCCCATCTTGTATAGATGCCTAGCAATGACAGAGAAATCTACCATGTGCACCACCAACTCCTTCTTTTGTTGGACCAAGTATCCTTCTGGTGTAGTTCTTATTGTTAGGAAGTGTATTATATCCTCGAAATGTCCATCTACGACATGCATAGTAAAGAGCTGCATGTCAGGTAATCCTTCCTCCAAATTAGTAGGTTCCTCCCCTATTTCGATGCATGACAGATGGTTTGGTCATGTGTTCAATTGTTTAGGCTTCACAACAACTTCAAAATCGTACTCTTGGAAAAATAAGAGCCATTTATAGATTCTCCCCCCCAACACAAGCTTATTGAAAAAGTAATTCAATGTGGAGTGATCCGTATACATATTAAAGTGGCCTCCTCACAAGTAGTGTCGTACTTTTGGAGTGAATACACCATAGCTAGCCCTTTGTGTTCAGTGGTAGAATAGTTCTTCTCTGCTTTGGATAGTTTGTGGCTTGTGAACATGATAGGCTGGTCCAAGCCTTCTCCGCCATCCTGTGTTAATACTAACCCCAACGCTATACGTGATGCGTCGACATGTACATGAAACTCTTTCTTCCAGTTTGGGAAGACTAAAATTGGTGCAGTAACCATCTTTTCTTTCAATACATCCAAGCTTTTCTTACAATCATCGTTCCAGTAGAACATGACATCCTTCTTCAACAATTTTTCCATCGGTGCAATGATCTGGGCATAGCTTTTGATAAAATTTCCATAATATCCCATATGTCCCATAGTAGCGCACAACTTTTTCACACTCCTCGGTGCTTCCAAGTTCAGTATCACCACGATCTTCACAGGGTCTACCATCAGTCCTTGTTTGCAAATGACATGCCCCAATAGGTTCCCAAAAGGAATGCAAAAAAAACACTTCTTGAGGTTGAGCATGATCTGGTATCTTTGATAAGTATCCAGTATCAAGCGCAAGCTCACTACATGGTGCTTAACCAGCCCAAACACAGTCCAGTCATCAAAATATACCTCCAGGAACTTATGAATAAATTCCTTGAAGGCCACAACAACCACGCATGAAAAGATAGCAGGTGCATACTTCAATCCAAGCAGCATTACAGTGTATTGAAAACAACCCCACTTTGTCTTGAAGGTTGTCTTGCTCCTATCCTCTGGTGTGATTTTGATTTGGTGGTACTCAGAGAACCCATCAGTGAAGGAATACGCTTCCTGGCCACCCATGTTGTCCAAAACTTCTTCCGTGAACAGAGTCAGGAAAGGATCATGCACACAAGCGTCATTTAGTTTTCTAAGATCCACAGATATCCTTTTATCATCCTTCTACTTCTTCTCTTGCACCACCATTGGGCTTACCCAATTGGATTCTTCCACAAGCTCAATGATGCCTGTTGCTAGAATTGTTTCTAGCTCTAAGCAGACCTTGTCCTTGTATTTCAGATTTAGGCAGTAAGGTCTCTGCTTAACTAGATTCATGTCAGGTTTTAACGCGATCTTCATCACTCCTAGATCTCTGATTATTCCTTTCAAATCCATAAACTTGGTAGGAAAGAAGTCCTGATATTCACAAAGTAATTCAATGACCTTATCCACCGTCACATCATCCCAGTAGTCTCCAATATTCAAAAATTTGGGTTCTACCTCCGTACCAATGTTCACTTGTTTAGTTTTAACCAGCATTGTTATATCAGGGTTCTCATTCTATGGTCCTTTAACCTCACGTTCTGTTTCTGGAATGTTAATCTTCCACGGATCCTCATCCTCCTCTTTAGAAGTTACATTATAACATTCTAGCATGTGACTCAACTGAGTAGTGCATTCAAGCTAAATCAGGTCTAAAGGATCTTGTGGTATCTTAAAGATGGTTGCTTTCACCTCTTCTAGTGCTTCATCAATACTATCAAACCCATCCTCAAAATTGTATGTCATCTTGAATCCTTCGCGCAGGATATCCCATTCACCTGTCCCATGGCGAAGCTCTATTTCTATATACCAATTCATTGAGATAACCTCCAGGGTGTGACAGAATAGGTGCACCCACTTAGGTTGTGGATTTTCTCCATAAGTCTGCGTCCATTTGGTGAGATGCGTGTGTGGATCATTCTGTCCATCATACTTGTCTGTCAGTCGCATCTTAGGCTTCCCAAATCGTGCTTTCAACATCCTCCTACATTTGTGCCAATCATCAAAGCTTCCCTTGTGCATACCCCACCATCTTGCAGGCGTAGCTTGCAGTGCCCATTCAAGGCCTGGAATCATTGCTTTTCTCACACCTCCCTTTCAAATTCATCCAAAAAGATATCTACCTCATTTAGACCATCATAAATAGGCAGTTGTCTTTCCTCTGACGACACACAACGTAGCAGATGGGTCATCATGTTGCAATTCAGCATAGTTACTTCATGTTACCGATTCTACCAACATTTTATTTCTTCGTTGGAGTCCCATGTAATATGTCCATCCACATTGGGATTCACCTACTCTTAGTCTCGTGCTGTTATCTTATAGATATAGTCCATATCATCATCACTCTCATAATCGCGGACTGGTTCTGTATAGCACAATCCTTCAGCAGGATCCAGAGGTATTATTACGTGCAGTGATTTCTTCTCAAAGATCATCTTTTGCTTCTTTAGATTGATTACCCCATTCATATCAGTAGCCCAGTCAATTCCCAGGAGCACAGGGTAGGGATTTTTTTCATCCACGATCTTTATTACTTCAAAATATTCCAACACGCTTGTGCCCTCAATATCCATGGTCACACCCCTGCAGCTGCCCCATGGGTATGATTTCTTGTTGATTCACCATCCTCTGCTGAATCGAAGACCATTGCAGCATAGGTCTCCCCATTCGCTCCCAAGTCTGCTTTGGCAAGAAATTCACATCTGACCCCAGGTCCAAAATGACTTGATCCATTTCATACTCTCCTATTTGCGTGGCCAGTCTCATCTCCCTTCCCTTCCTTGTTTTATTCTTGCCAATTTTTCGTACTACATGCGGCTCACCTGGCGCAGTCCCAACACATCTATTGATGAATTCTTGTAACCCTTTCATAGCCTTACTATCGGGCAGTAACGTTATACAGGTTTCCAGGAAATTTGTGAGCATCTAAGGGTCCATCTTCGACTCGGGCTTATCCTTGCTTCCTGAAGTGGAGGCCTCAGCGAAGCTCTTCTTAGCTTCCATGAAGGCTTCCTGAGCACACTACAAGTCAAACTCAACCTCTTTTGCCGAGGCCTTGTGAACCCATGTATTGTCTTCTGGATGTTTCCCCTTGTCATCTCCCATCATGATTCCACTCCAGAGCACTATATTGATGTTCGGATCTTCCTCGCGCAGCTCAGACCACATCATTTGCAGGTTTTGAGTCAGGGGTGGTGATAGTGCCCCTTTCTCATGTATCCTAACTATTAGCATAGGATAGTCTTCCATTGCATGATCAAACACCATGCAATACTTGCATGACAGACACGTTAGATTAGTACAATCACAAGCATAGTGTCATGTTCCTTTTTAATTGTAGCAAATAAACTGTCCGCGACCTCTACAAGGTCCTCCTTCGCCTCGGCCTTGTTCGTTCCCCTAAAGTCCTATTCGTGCCATCCTTGCATTCTGGTCAAGGGGCCACATTTTGTCCTGAACCCTGTAGGCGGGAGTTCTATCCATCATCAATTCATAGCTCCTCCAAGTACTCTCATCATGTCCTATCGACCTACAAAATTTTCAAAACAATTGTTGCGGTGCTTGTACATACTTCTGTAGCAAGTGACAGTTATTCGTGGCATGTTTTCTGATTACCTAACAAAAAACACACCATAAAGTAGGCACCATGCTAGGTCCTACTTGAGCTTCCGGCCTTAAAGGCATCGGTCCTCCTCCTGCAAGGTAATTTTCAAAGATCGGGGAATGGTCCTTGTCATGACCCCGACTCTTGCATTTCAAGCACCACCTCCTTGCATACCTTTGGCCAAACCATCTTGTCCTACTTCAGAATTTGCATCTCAAGGCACAAATTCTACATCTGCGTGTGGATCTGCAAAACTCCTAGATTAGGATCTTGTATCGGAGTCTCATGTAGTCTCATGGCAACATCCAAGGCCTCTTCCTGAGTTTTTTCTTCAGTTTTGACAGCGCTCTCCTTAAGTGGGGTAGTAGAAAATCCACAAAGCACTCACGATGCTGTCCATCTGTCAAATGCATATTGGCTTTGTGGATTTGACACTTCAATATTTGATCCAATTCCCAAGGTGTCTCGCTTGGTCGCATTGCGATCCCTTTCAATCCAAAAATTGACTGCACCTCAGTTTAGACCTAGTAAATTCCCTATTTATTGTTGCCTGGATGTTTGCTACTCCAGCATTCGGGTTATAGTTAGAGTACTTAATATACCAGGTTAGCACACGATCTTGCAGAGCACTAACCAGTTTTGCCTTTTTTATGTGGTCATTTATAACACCTTGAGCTTCCCATACAGATCTCACAACGAACCAGAATTGGTCCGGGTCCTCATTTCCCAAGCCTTTGAACAAAGGCAACTTCATTGTATTTGCCATACTAAACCATGGTGGAGGTGGAGGTGGTATGAGTGAAGTTGGAGGCGATGGCGGTGAAGTCGGAGGTGGTGTGGGCGGAGGTGGTATTCGTGGGAATCCTTTTTTTATTAACTCAATAGTACTTTGTGAAGAAATCTTCACTATCCCTTCTTTGTCCCTTCGTGGAGGTGAAATCAAGGGGCTATACTTCGGACTGTTATTTCCTTCGTTCTTGTAAGTTTTTCCACTTCACGTAGTCCCAAACATCAAGGTAGCTGCATAACCCATTTTTCACTCAACAACATTTCAATCCAAGTATTCAAAGATTTTACGTACTTACCTTGGGTCCTTTGAAAAGGTGTTACTCTGCCTCACTATAGGTGACTGAGGTGTCGACCGCGAATTCAGTCACAAATCCTCCTATGACATGATCGAGCCAATGGTCAACAACGCGCTCGATCTTGTCCTCAGAGGCTTCCAACCTTCGCACTAGCTCTAGGATCCACACAATAGGACCGTAACATTTCCACCTTCCTTTGCTATCTGCTAGCTTCACGATCCACTCATACAACTCAACTAGAAAGGAGGTGGAAAAGATTTTATGGATCTCACTTAGGAGGCACTGAGCCACAGGTTAGGGTTGTGCAAAAGCCAATTATACCCTTTTGAAGGCACTGAACGGTGGAACAGAGGGCTAAGAAACCTACGCGAAGGTAGGTATAGCTGGAATAAACCGGCATCACAACCATCTTAAGGGTGTAGAAACTTTGTTCCAACATCCCCCATACTGCTTCGGTTGAGACTTTAGTCTGCGCTCGATGGGCTGATGCCAAAAGGGCCTGTAGTGTAGGGATTTTTTTAGCTAACTAACGCTAAACCTGGGTCAGGTTCCCTCAAGCCAACAAAAAGATATAGGAATATTTCTACCAAGGAAGACTAATAAACATCATCTTTTGGAAATTCAAAGCAAAAATGAATAAAATGATCATGAAAATCCTAAACAGATTCATCAAGTGCTTTTTGCAAATTCAAAATTTTCTTGCACAGAGTTTTATGATCATACATATCAATGGTACGAAAAGACTCTGTGATAAGGTGTTTGAAAGTGTGTATCAATTCATTAGGAAATGTGTTACACCATTCTCGTATATGCTCTTTGAACGTGAGAATGAACAACCTACAGCCAACATCCTCATAATGGATATTGTGCTTTGTGTAGAAATCAAGAAAATGGGCAGTGTGGTCAAAGAAGGTTGTTTCACCCTCGCCATTAAATTTCAACTTTGAAAAGTAATCAATTATTCTCATCGACACTTTCAAATTTGTGTATCTAGAAAAACATGTTTCAATTATGATTTGGGGAGAAGTCATTAAATGAGTGCATAAATTCAAAACAGACTTCAAGGGCTCGTCTTGTCATCTAAACCTCGTTGTAGCGCCATAAATGTTGATGGAACTAGACCGACCAACATTCAGGGGATATCCATGATATGAAGTCCCAACTAGACCTCAGATGATTTGGAGTAGGAGTCCCAACAATGGATGGTAATTTTATTCCTTGACTGTGAAAACACACAAAGTGAATTATGGTAACTTTGGGTGAGAGTAAGTGTGTGACCTTCTGGAAATTCAAGTGTGATGCACGAAGGTTCCAACAAATGAAGGGAAAAGGAATTTCACCCCTCGGAATCCTGTAATACTGAACAACTTGAAAGGAATACATGAGCATAATGACATCACGAGCTAACATGCGGGATAGTCCACAAGTTAAGGTGATGAATTAATACAACAACAAGAATTCAACAAGATCCATACAAATGCAAATGAGATAGTTCATAATCATAAGCATAAGTTAAATAACATATATTGCAAATACAACAAGAATAGTCCTACTATATTCACAACATATGCATGAAAGCATGTCAGTGCGTAGTTTTATTATAAGTGAAAGTTCCATTCATACATACACCATTGACAGAACACTAGCCCCAATAGTGGAACATTAAAGTCATGAACACCTGCTCCTCCAAAAAAGTATACTCGCTCTATGCTACAGAGAAGCCGAGGCTCTCATAAAACTCCCAAGCTCTTCCTAAGCCTACGCCTAGCTAAAATCTTGGCTCCCAAAATCCCCTTACATGAGTTATGAGGTTCTATTTATAACAAGGGGGTGGATGATCCTTCAACGCCCCTTTGTGACCTTTGGTCTACCCTCATGACTCTTCGAATTCTTTCAAATGACTCATTACATTATACCATGACTCTTCACATTCCAATATTGACACATGTAATTTCACTTTACAAAATACTTACAAATAATATTACATTTTACACTCATACCCATATAAGACAAAATAGGGTAGAGACAACTTGACATCCTAACAAGAAAAAATACTATGATGCTTGAGTTTTGGGAAACTCTAGGTCAAAAAATTCCACTTGATGCTTCTCAGTCACATATTGGTGCCAAGCTTGGTACTATGTGATGGTGTCTGCCTAGAAGCAGACTCTAGCCTCCATGGCATCTGGGTACAATGACTTGGAACTAGTTTCAACTTCCCTCTAAAGCATGATAAACATTGTTCTAATTTGGATAAGACCATCAATGTAGTTCTACATGTTCTATCTATTCAACTCCAAATATTCCTTGATGGAAATCTGTCTCACCTGTTCCAAGTACTCTTTGATCTCCCATTGAACCTGATTCTTGGATTTGGCTTTGGTGAGCGAGCCAACTCATGTGATTTTGTGTGTTTTCACCAAGACATATAAACTATTGAATAATCATACATATGATTCTTGAATACTACCAATAAATTAGGTGAGATGCTTGTTGTTCTGAATCAACATCTAAACTCTCGCTCTCTCTAGCTCTACCCGTGGCTTCATTTTCTTCCCTAAGTCAAGCGGTTCCCATCGATATCACATTGTCCATTCTTGCACATAGTTAATGGAAGCTTGCATGTTCTTGAGAGTTTTAAAAAATTATTTTCTCTAATTTTATAGCCCTTGAAAATGGAGAACTGATTTATTTATGGTCACAAGCTCCTCATAGAGGTTCCACATGGTTTCCCCAAGTGTTGATACCTCAACAAGTATCATTTCTCCGATCTCCTCCAACGAGACCTATGTGGAAACTGCATTATGCACTGTTGCGTGGAGTTGTTCTACCTGTTTCTTGGAAACCCGTAACTTTTGTGAAAATTTCTCATTCTCGACTGTCAAATACAAAACGTTTGATTTTGTTGCACCTACAAAGGAAAGTTCAATTTTGCAATGGAATTTGTATTCTTCCTGGTGTTTTCCACTATAACCCTTTCTCTAAAAAATGCAGGTGATGTGTGATCATTAGGAAAATTATTTCTCCATTATTGTACAATATTTTTTTAAAACTCATCAAATGACAGGTTTTTCACATTCATTACCAGATCATCATCAAGAGGAACAACATCCCCTTCCTTGCTCGGGGCTGGCTCTACTACTGGATGTGGTGGAGACTGAATGGTTACCTGTGGTGCACTCGACATTAGATCAACATCTTCATTTTGTGGCTCCTGTTCCATCTCTATGTGTGTAACTTCAATAAATTTCTCAATCTACTAAGAAAGTTCCTGATCCTACATCTTTTCACCTTCCCCCTTAGCTGCTAGCTAGTTTTGTTCTTGCTTTTCAACCTACATGGGCACTATTTCTCTTGATATTGTGCCTTGCCTTTCGTATTCCTCATGCTTATCCTTCTCTTCTTTTTATTTTTTCATCTAGTCTTATTATTCCTCCAGCTTCTGTTCTACTTCCTACAACCTCTTATTTTCTGTCTTCCTTTGCTCTCCTCTCTCTATCCTTTGCTTCCTCTTTGATTTAGCTACTAAATCTACTTTCATAAGAATATGATTTTATTTCATCTTGTATCTCCCCCCCCCCCAAGACTTTTGGCAACATTTCTCTTCCCCTTGTCCTACATGGGATTCTTCCTTGTGCCACTATTTCTTCTGGAGTTTCCACCCTCTACGAAGTGGCCTCTAAAGTCCCCGCTAAACTGACCAGCTCATGGAGTTTGGAGGCATTGTAGCATTCCTCTACGGATCCTCCTCTGACCAATGAAAATCCCCGTTGATCTACTAAAAGTGAATTCTCACACAATGGTCTTTGCAAATACTACAAGGATCATACAGATTAAAGCCTCAAGTACTAAGTGCAAATTTCACTATCTCCTTTCCCTCGGTATCTGCAAATTTCAAGTTCTTAACATCATATAATCCATTTTGCAAAGGAAGAGTGGGCCATGTTGTTTTCTTCTTCCTGTGCAAAGTTGTTGAAAACCCTGTGGCGAGATGATATGAAACTTCTTACATGATAGGCTTGTCAGTGGCATACCTTCATAAAACATGTGGTGAATTCTCTCTGCTGAACACTCTAAGGAAGGTGCCACCTAATGAGGAATAACAATCTGCAATCTTTGTTATTGCCTCCATTGCTCCTCGTGACATGCAAGTTAGTTCTTCTTCAAATATGAGCATGTAGAGTGGGATGACGAAATGTTCAGTTAGTTGTTCCATTACTCCTCGATGACTACAATCTGATAATAAATTGCAATAGATATACATGACAATTTCTCATGGTGTCCATGTCTAGTTCATGCCAGGAAACTGATGTTGTGATCAGATTGCATCCAGTAAATATGCAGACATATAAAACCTTGCTTGCTCACTCTTTGGAGGACTTTGGGCATGTGCTACATCGACTCTCAACTATCAAGCCAAGAAATCTGACTATTTGAATGACTTCCCCTCATTCAGAACCTGGTTCAATAAGACTTCTCACGCTTCAGCGAATGGTCTCCATGCTTTTCTGACCATGGATCCTGCAAGCTAAGATAACCAAGAGTTGGTAGGCCTTCTTGAGGGAATTTGTCTTATATGAATGGGTGGGTTTCTGTCAAAAATTCAATGTCTCTTTCACCCAACATTTGATAACATATCTTGTATTCACATAGCTATTGGTGGCATAGAAAAAAGAGTCCATGAGATTCATTGACTCGGGAAATTGATACATGCATTGATAATATTCTGCTAGAAAGGCAGCAAGCTTCTATCTGTTGGCATTGCTCAATGTCATGGTATTCTCATCAATGTGTGAAACAATCTAGCTGATGACATCTGCACATGGGAAGGATTGATATCTACATGAAACCTTGTGTAGTCCTGACTATCTAAAACTAAGATAAACTTGTCGATCTTCTACATTTGGCTCAAGGATATTTGTTGAAAGAGATTAATTAACTTGTTGCCATGTTAGTGTTGACCCCTTTTCTATAAACAATTGAGTGTCTACATACACTTTCAATGCTACTGGTATTTCTTATACTGCTTCCCTAGTACTGCTTTCAATGGTCTCTTTTGAAGCAACTCTCTTTGGTGCCATGGTAACAATGACTGCTAGAGAGAAGTGCTTCACAAGCATTGTACCTGTGGGACAAAAAGGACACTCATGACAAGAAAACATTAGCTTTTGCAAATCTACCTTCAAATCATGATCAAGCAAAAAAATAAGAAACTAATAAGAGAGATTGCATAGTTTTCATTAACAAGCAAGGGAAACTAGTTATGGGAACTGTATATTGCGCAGTCCTAACAGTCAAGGGTGCAACCTGAGGATTGAGACTGCGCAATGCACAATTTAGTTTAAGCGAATACTTAGAGAGAAGTGGCCAAGGTGACAAGTTGAGCCCTAGAACTGCATAATGTGCAGTTGTGCCAGCCTATACTATGCACTACATAGTTCCAAAGGCCAAGATCTCAACTTGAGCCTTAGTATTGCGCAATTCCCAGCTAGGCAAGCAAAAATATGGCCAAGGAAAGTGCAAACCTACCCAATGGAAGTGTGGAAATTGAGTAGAACTAAGTGATGATGTGAGATTGGGCGAATATCTAAATAAGTATAAATGAATCAGTGTGAACCAAGTGTAGAAAATAAACAAATAGAAGGAAAATCAAGTATGTGAGGAGAGTCACCACAATGGCGACCATCAATGGAAAAATAGTAAAACTGATGCAACACTTATGAAAGGAAAATGACAACTTAGAGAAACACTTCTACAAGATAAAATACGTTGAAATTCCAACAACTATGATGAGAAATAAGTAAAACAACACTCACACAAGAGAAACGACAAAAAGCGACAGAAAAAGCGGCAAAGGACGATAAAAGTGAAACTCACCCGGAGAAGCAATGGTGACTGTACCAAAGGTCCCTTGATCTCCTTAGAAATTCTAGAGCTCCAAGGTCGAATGTGTAAATTATCTCTAGAGGCATTGATTAAATATATTTGATCAAATTAGGGTTTATGACGTGCATGCCTAAAATCAAGGAAAAAATGACACTTGGCGGAAGTTTCTAAAAATAGCGAGTGTGCCTCCTTCAGGATATTAATAATGGATCCATATTTTTTAGGGATTCTTTTTTAGTTTTAGATTTTTTCCTTTTTGTATTTTCTAAGGGAACTTTCCATGCACACGATCGAGAAAGACTGCGTAACTTTGGGGAACTAGGCAACTTTTCAGCTCAGTAAACTATGTAGTTTTTGAGCTCAATGAAGGATTGTGTAATTTTTGGGCTCAGTGCTAGGTTGCCTTTCATGTCTGTGTAGTTTCTAACTTCAAGGCTGACTACCAGTCTGAACTGTGCAATTCCAATCATCAAGGCTACTTACCCTCAAGGATTGCATAGTTTTTGGAGGCAAGCCCAAAACTGTTGTGTGACCAAGTCGGGAGGTTAGCTTGTGAGTTAGAAATATCAGTTAAGATTGGAAATAAGAAAAAAATAACAACTGAAAAAGATAAGTCTTAGTCAAAACATGAATACCTCAATCAATGCAAGATAAGCTCCCGTGGATAGGAAGGAAGTTTACAAAATCAGAAGCATATGAAAACTTTTGGTGGGTGGTTGTAGCCACTACAATAGGATGACTTCATCATCTTGAATCCTATTGGTTCTTTTAAAGTTAATTTTTTAGTTCATTATTTGTTTGGAGGCCCATTTTTACCGTAAAATTCCCCTAATGACATATTATTGGTTATATTATCATCCTGATTCATAAGTATTGTTTTTAGCCGCTTTTGGACCCCACTCCTTGATGGGGCCATAATGGGACTTAACCACTCTCTATTTTTGCTAGGGGATTGAAGGGAGTGATGGAAATTTTTTGGAACCCCTCTAGCAAGGGTTCGGGGGTAGTTCTCATGAAGAGAATGTTTTTTGAAAATTTTCCTTGTAAAATATTGTAATTTTGTAGTCAATATTGACCATTCATCATTAAGTCACAAATATGATGGTAGATGTTATATTAATGTTTTTTTAACTTGATGACAACCCTCTTTTTTATGAGGGAATGTATTGCCTCTATGTAATTAATGAGACATAATTTTAATGAGAAAGAGGAGATTCTGAGATAGAGAAGATGAGGTGGTAGTGGATGTGATACAATTTGTAATCCCTTAATTTTGCTAGATGATATAAAAGGAAGGATTTACTATTTCTCTATGGATGTATCTCAATTTGAGTGAACCACGTGTATTGGTGTTTCTTTGCATTGTTTGATTCAACATTTTATTTCCACATTCACTTTTATTTTAATTCTTTGTTGTTTTCTTCCGAGCACATATACATATCCATTTACATGAAAAGTAATGAATGGGGATGTGACTATTAGATGGTGCATTAATTATAAAAAAATCCTACCTCATTGTCTCAGTATTGGACTCTAAAAGCATTCATTTTTTTATTGGGTCAAGATAATATATAACATAGAATTTTTTGTTTTTTTTTTTTGGAATTTCAAGATTATAGACCAAGTTAAGTTGTATACCACTATATGAACTTAGTTATTAGTACAAATCTCCAAGTACAAACAATGCCAAAAAGAACTCATGAAAGATATGATATTTCTTTCCTTACTTTGAGCATGAGAATTTAATGGAGACCATTAGTACTATAAATAATTTGGACGGTTTATATGAATAACCATAGATAGGTAGATAGAATTGTGGATTGTTTTTATTTTATATTTTATTTCAAGGAATTTTGTTTTTTTTGTTCATTTTAAAAATAATTTATAAATTACTTATAATTCTTCTTAATAACTGAGCATAATGTTATTTTCCTTTCCTATGCCTGGGTTGTCTAAATAATAATAGGCACATGATGGCTCCTCAATAAAAAAATGTTTTTCAACATTGCCATCTTATATTTCTAAAAGATGGGCTTTGGATTGTATTTATAAGTATGAAACATGAACTAATGGTGGTTTTCTATTTCACATAAAAATATAGCTTACCATGGACCCCTTTGCAAGCCTTGCAAAAGGCTCCAAGCGCATGTAACTAATTTGCAAATTTATAATTTAAATTTATTCTAATTTAAAGATTAGATAGGTGTACATTTTTTTCAATGAGGATAATACAATATTTCACCCATTTAGTATGGACTTGGCATAAGTTCCCACACAATGAAGAGTAATTTTATTGTCACAAAATTTACAAATTTCCATTTTTCCTTTCCATCAAGTTGTTATCCTTACATGTTCATAACAACCACCATTAATATCATTATGTAGAACAAAGTTAATCATGCAATCAAATCCAACTTGACTCATTTCTATCCCATTTCAAGTATCATGTTTCTTTTGATTCTAAAGAAGTCATTTTCAATTTATTTTTAATTTTTGAAACCCAATTATATCATAAAATGAAGGGTTCCCATACTAATAATTTCATATTTCATCAAAATTAGGATTTGTTTGTGAAAATTCCAATCTTAGACCCTTTCCCGTATTAGTAGGTGACCTCCATATGCGATAGATTTTGAATAAGATATAATATCCACGCTTAGAATTTTCTTTTTTGAAAACCATTGGTTTTATATTTTGTTTCTCTTCATGATGTTTCCAACATGAACCATCATTTTCTTGATTGTGAGTTAGTATGCCTAAGTTATGACCTACACAAGTTGTACATTTTGACAAGGAAAAGATTAAAAAGTATATTTTGTTTCTCTTCATGATGTTTCCAACATGAACCATCATTTTCTTGATTGTGAGTTAGTATGCCTAAGTTATGACCTACACAAGTTGTACATTTTGACAAGGAAAAGATTAAAAAGTATCATTATTTAGAAATAGAAAAAAATGAATTCTTTTAAATAAATTTGTTCAATATATTTTTAGAGACGTGTTTTTTACCTCATTTCATAACCTAAATAACTAAGCTATAACTTTCACAAGTTTATATAACTAACACAGGTGTTGGGTCTTGGTAGCTTGGACCAAAAAACTCAGGCTTCTAAGGAATACCTTAACAACATAAAATTTAAATTATGGTTTGAAAAAAAGAGTGCATTTTCATTATCTTTACTATGATACCTCACTTTTCTTCGTTGTTCTAATGAATGATTCATTTGTTGACTAGTTTTTACAATATGAATGTTAAACAAAAAAAAATAATGGATAACAAAATTAAGATAATTGGTGAATGCATTATTATTCACAATGATACACATATTAATACATTTTTCATGATCGTTGGATTAATCTTCCAAGGTCTGTTGGACTCCATTGACTATTCATATTCCACACCCAAAACCGTTAGCAATTAGGTGTCCAACATTCCCCCCTTTAATCTGAAAGGTTATATATGAGTCCAAGAAGAGAGATATAATACAAAAATACAACAATGCATGAAAACAATAGGCTGAATATGCTCTCTCAAATGAAGGTACAAGGTGGGAGAACTCAAGGTCTCAACCGATGATGGTTTAAAGATGACCACCAACACTGGAACACTTAGTGAAGCTCCTAGAATAGTTCCAAATATGGAAAAAATCTAAAGGCTTATGATAGATGAAGTGATCCATAATTATTTGAAGAGGGAGACAATTGAGGTCTCAACCTGGAATGATTAGTTTATTTCCTGGAACAATTCCAAATCTGGCAAGAAGTTATTAGTCTTCTGCTAGAGGAAGTGTCCCTAATTTTTTGAAAAGGGAGACCATCAACCTAGAAAAGGGAGGTCTCAACCTGTGGTGGTTTAAGGAAGGCCACCATCTAAAGGCATGCTCAAGGCTTCTCTATTTCGAGATACAACTCTGAATCTAGGTATGGTTGACTCTAATTGTAGGCCCAGGAAACATGTTTCAGGTTGTGGCCCAACCTCACTTGATGTATATTTGAAGCTTATAGATGATAATAAATTACCCCCATATCATATACAAGGTGAGAATATGAAGACAACTCAACTGCAAGTATTTTCAATACTTGAGAACAAATTCTATGATATTATCAAAATATATTCTTGTTTGTTGAAGCCCATTGCTAAGAAGCGATCCATCCAAGGTGAATCTTCGTTCTTGTAGGAGGATTTATTCTAAAGCATCTTCTTGAATGATGAGTGTGTTGACCATAATTCTCACATGGATGTAGATCAAAACAATTATGTTTCACATTACCAACTTGATTACATTGTTGGCATTTGACAATTTGCTGTGGTTGTGGATGAGGAGTAGGTGAAAAAGAGTTGACATGAAGGAATCCAACACTCTAAAATTTTATGTGTTTTGAATAACATGGAGTATTAAAGGACACCTATTTTTCATATCCAAGACCTATTTTGTGCTTATTATTGACAAGCTATTCCCAAGATATGATGATT
This sequence comes from Pinus tabuliformis, assembly GCA_031772625.1. Classification (NCBI taxonomy): domain Eukaryota; kingdom Viridiplantae; phylum Streptophyta; class Pinopsida; order Pinales; family Pinaceae; genus Pinus; species Pinus tabuliformis. Next base: position 1,001,622,299 of record CM062819.1, read on the forward strand.
GGCTTGGGTAGTGGAACCTGAACTTCTGCATCCTTATGTAAAACTACTCCTAAATTTGATACTTCATGGGGATCAACCTCAACTTTACTAACTCGATCACTTGCTAGTTATTGATGGGTGTTTGTTTCAACCTCTAAGAGGGGGTTTTTCTGAATAAAAACAAGTTTAGGATGATGTCTTTTCTATTGTAATTCATCTTGTTGTAGTTGTGACTCAGTTGCAAAATGATGATTTTGTCTTATGCATTTTGCATCTACGTTTGAATGTTTATGAGAGTGAATTTGTTGAATTTTACTATATCGTGAACAATAGAATGTATCCGAGTTTTTAGGAACTCTAATACTTCACCAAGTTTTTCCATTGTTTTCAACAAAAATAAAGGTTCAACAAATGAAAAATATCAAATTTTATAGAAAAACATCAAACACCAATCTCAATCTAATTTTTTTATATATCAATCTTGTGCATTGACAGTGTCACAATATTTTATGAAGGGACTTGTAATATTTAGAATATATGGCTAAAGAAAATGAGTAGACCATAAATGTGAAGTCCGACATCCATATCATTTTGTGAATAAATCCAAAAGATAAATGACCAACTTTATATCCTTCCTTGTAATTATAGATGCCTAGAAGTATTCAAACATTGTTATTTGTTGCATTAAAAAAGAAAAATAAAGATGTGGAAAATCTAGTCTCAATTCTACATCCAGAATAACTTCACTAGTTCATACAGGCTCCTTGAAAGTGCAATCCAGTCACAAAAAAAATAAATATGTAGAATTTTCTAGTTGTCATTTCATAATACCACAATAACACTAACCATTGATGTTTAATTTTGTGAAAACTAGTTCAAATACAGACCTCCAAAAGACATTTCATCCTAAATAATTTGTTTAGGACTAGTGCATCTGTTATCAGGAAATTTTACCTCGTAGGTATAAGACGACATGAATCTTGCTTTAACCATTTTTCCAAAAAACATAATCCATGAATAACATGTTTTGCACAATTTGTAGATGTTGCACTATCACTATGTAGGTATACATGCCCATGGGAGACCAAATGGTTCACAAAACTCCCTATCCCAAGACCATATGCTTGAATTCCAAGCCCCATATGATGTTTTCAAGGATTTTGGGATCTTGTTATGAGGATCTTCGAATTTAACTTGCTTTTTCTCCCATCCCTGAGATTCGTTGAAGCCTCCTATCAAGACAGCTAGAAGGATTGTAGTAGGAAATGGATGAATTCCCTCTATTGCATGTGGTGGCAACAAAACTAGTTTTAGCAAGGGTGCAACTCAGGATATATGAAGAAATAAATTAGTGCACTATTTTTATTGGGTGTGGCCCTCTTGCATTTCATGTATGGAGATCAATAGTTGGTAGATTCAATAGTGTATTTGAATACCAGGGGAGTGAAAAATAAATTCAAGAAATTCCTTCCCATTGTACAAAAGGTGTTAGAGCATTCACAGAGATACCTATGTTGGGAAGCGTTAGATTTCTAGTGTTAGAGGTAAAATTTCTGACAAGTGAGAACACAGCAGAGCATTAGGGAGACAGGAAGCTGCATAGAAGGGAGTGTTAAAGGAACAGGAGCACTGCCTAGACCCAATGAGACTTCCAAAGCTAATGCACAATTTTTTGTCCTATTTTGAAGGTATAAAATTCAATCCCTTACACACGAATGAGAAGGAAAAATCAACGTAATACTTGACAAGAATGAAGGCATAGAAATGTCATTTCAGTGCTGAGAAGCTGATCAAAATAATGTTTTTGAGCATATTATTACAAAGAAATGCTTGAGTGAAGTGCCTGAGTGGATTCTGAATGGCCTCATAGAAATGGCCACAAAACAAGTGGCTCAAATTAGAGTAGGTCTAGAATATGCGCTCTAATACCATGTTAAGAAACACAAAATAATGGACAACAAATGTAATATAATTATTGAATTTATTATTGTTCACAAAGATACACATATAAATACATTGTTCATGATTGTTGGATTCATCTTCAAAGGTTTCTTGGACTCCATTGAATGTTCACATTCCACACCCAGAATGTTAGCAGATTAGGTGTCCAACAATGAACAATACAATATTTACCTTATTTAATCTCAATTTGGCATAAGTTTCGATGCAATGCCAAAGGGACCATTCAATACTCCTATTTTCAGTAATAGTTCTAAAGTCAATGAAAACAACTAAGTTCACGTAGTGAAACATAAAACTATTGTAAATTCATAAATATAATTTTTTTGCTTAGTGCTTGAATTTCTCTTTTATCTCTTTTGAAATTGAGAAATGAACTTTTCAGTTAACATTATGTTCATTAACACATATAAGCATAAAATTTCCTTTGTTCAAAAAGTAAGAATGGTGGTGTATGTAAAGTACAAAATTTAAAATGACATGGTGGTTTTAGACTTGTTTTGCAATATTGATTCAAGTATGAAATCAGTTTACTAATTTAATGTTTTATTCTATGTTCAATGATTGTATTTAGATTTTGTTTGGTCACAATCATAGTTAGAGGAAAACCTAGTGTTGATTATTGGCACAAAATAATGGTACAATGACTAAGTGCACTAGACTTCATGTGATTAGAAGAAACAAAAGTATTATTAAGGATTAGCAAAAAGTGTACCTATTGGAGATGCATCATGAAGTTTCATTAGTGAAATACTCCTCATTAAGTTCGATGTAGATATTTACAAAAGTAATGTGGGATTTATATTAGGGTTGAGCAAGCCTTTCTAAGTGATGATTGGAAATTATTGCACATTGATATTTAGTCATGTCTAGCAAAGTTTGAAAATAGGAAATTATATTTCATATCCATGAATTCAAACATCATCATGCATTTTCCACCATATTTGTACAATGAAATTTTGGTATCTAGTTGGAAGATTGGTTTCACAACTCTAGGTTGAAAACATAATGCTTCAATAAGGGATCTATCCCATTCCTAAATGAAATTGGAGAGGGTGGAGTCTCCTTCATTTGAATATTTATTTTTGTGATTATCCATTAGGAGAGTGAGATATGGTGGGGAAAAAATATGCTACAGTGAAGATATAAGGATAAACGTAATGGAAACCCTAGGTTGAAGAGCTAGCTAGGGTAAATTCAAAAGAGAGATAATGTGGTCAATAGAAAGTGACTCTAAGACTAATAAGGAAATAGGGATGGAGGTGCAACACGATAGGGTTGTCTGAACTGCTAGGGAGGTCTCTAAAATGCCACAACACAATGTGCGTTTGGGAGTACACTTAGCTAAGTAAAATAGATCTATAGCAAATTTGAAGATGAGTTTGCAAAGTGGAGCTAATGGACAAGAACTAATTGAATGGAAGAGTTATATAGGTATTGGAATATCTTAAAATGAACTAAGTTCCTAAGAATAATTGAAGAGATAATGAGAGTGGGAGAGAAACCTCCAAAAAAACTCAAGGTTAAATCAAAGGAACAGAACTAGACCATCTTTTGTAATACCAAAATGATATGGCAAAAATGTTTCTGAGAATTGAATATGAATACAAAGGGAGGAGCATTGTCTTTGATCTAAAAATAATCCCATATATAAAAATAAAACCATAAAAATAAAATATATAAATTAGGTTTCAAAGTTTATTCATTTCGGAAATGATCTCTTTTATAGTTCTAGAAGTGTTTGCAAGCTAATTACCTAACAGAAGGAAAAAATACACTAAATGCACAAAAATTGAAGGATAGAAGAAAATTATAAATAATGAATATGAATGTAGCTTTAAGGCTAAAAGAAATGATGAAGAATGCAATGAACGTTTGTCGATGGCTAAAATATGTGACTACTCTAACAAATAATGTTATCTATTCTTATGGAACACACTATTCGAATGAGATGCATCTTGATGGAGGGGCATGGTATATGAGGACGCCCATGTGTTCCATATCAACAAGAATCTATTGAAAATAAGGATGAAAGTCATGAATATAGCAACAATCCTATGAGGGAGAAATAATTGCCTTAAGTGGAGTTTGAAAGAAAACATGCCCTTATGTAGATATAACACTTGTATATTGTTATCTCAAATATAATGCATTGAGGGTTTTGAATTTCCAAATTAATAGTGGATAAAATAAGGAGTGGTTGCACCATTAATGAGACATACACATATTGTGAGAGTTATGCATGCAATAACTAGGATGACTCAACTTCATATAATCATGCTTCTATAAACTTAACCTTAAACAGAATAGTTGAGAGATAATCATAAAAGGGGAACTCTACCTCAAATGTGGCTTGAATTGACCTATAAATGGAACACACAAAATAATATCTTCGTGATCATTATTATTTATGAATGATAATTTAGTTAAAATGTAGCATGATTTTTTACTATAAGGTATAGGATACAATAATGTTTTATGAATGAGAACCTTGTGAATATTCTTGTAGAAAGAAGAAATACATAACCACTCATGCAATACCATGTTTATTTGGATAAATATTACGTTAAGTTTGTATGAATAATTTTTTGTAAATTTGAGTAGAAGTTAATATGTTCATATGATTTAGATATGTGATTCTTAAATCTTATGATAATATGCATTTAGAACAATAATGTAATGATGCTCTTATTAGATAATTAAATTCATTTATATTATTAGATCAAACACTTTTTTTTTTGTATCTGAGAGGAACCCATCAATCTGCATGATTCTAACTACTAGTAAACCTTTGGGATCTACGACCTTTCTTCCTCTCCGTAAACAAGGTCACAACCAAGGTAATTTTCACCTTGTATCTCTTAGTTTTCACAGTATTCCCTTTACTTCGATCACTGATTGAGATTCCCCTTGGAACTTAGATCAAACACTATTAGTAAAATTTATAAAATGAGTCATATATGAGGGAAAATATAGTTATATTAAAACCTATATGTCTCCAAGCATAACCACTGGAAAGGAAAATACAAACTAACTATATTTCAATCCAAAGATATATGTGGAAAAATAGACCCAAACGAACCCTATCCTGAGCGAATTGATGAGCCTAGTTTCGAGCTAAAACTAAATGTTGGAATATGTAGAGCCAAGATTAACAATATTATGAAAAAAAATGAGGCACAGTTTGAGCTAATCTAGCCTAATCACTTGACCAATTTTTTTTATGATAGGGTTTTAGCTAATTAACAACATTTTTTATGAAACAATGTAAACTCTATTTTGTTTAAATTTTATGAGCCAATCTAAATATTATTTAATATTGTTCAATTTTATAAATCTATGAGAAAATAAATATTCTTTCAATCCAATTGGAAAACTGAAAATATTAAATAACAAGATAATCGACATGGTTATGGGTGGAGCTAAACTTAACATTGCTATGCATAGAGGTGAACAATTTTTTTTTATGCATTGAGGTGATAGGGTTTGAGGCCAAATCTTATTAGGACAATTTTCATATCAAGCTAATATTTTGATTAAGATATTTTTATGCATTCATCAATCTCTCAACCAAACAAAACTTTAGATCAAGAGTTTACTGCAACTCTCAACCCAAATCTTGTCTCATATATTTTTTTATCATATTTTTCCATAAAGTGAAACACATATGTATATTTTGACCCCACTAGCACCTATTACAATTCCTTTCATACTACTACACATATTCTCTTACAATTCCACTTTCATGTCCACAATAAGAGCATTAATCTAGAAGAAACAATAAAAGCTAGTCAAAGAAAGAATAATGTGTGGTAATAATTACAATGAACCAACATGTTGTTCAACATTCAAAAGCTTTTCATCTATATCAATCATTTACCATTTAAATTATCTATTAGAGAAGTCTAATAGTTTCCTACCAACCACCTACCAACAAGTTTCCTCTATTCGTATTCACTTGGAAATTTATTCTCTCTCAATGTCGAAAATTCAAGACCATCATTGCATGCTATTTCAAAAATCCATATGCCTTGAAGAAATCACTCTAATGCATTTATTAGAAGCCACATAGTTGTTATAACTTCAAAGAATTTATGTTTCAAGGAATAGTACTAAGGAGGAGGTGTTGTGTATCCTACACTAGGAAAATGTTATTGACAAATAATTGTTTTAGTAAGACAAAGATCACCTAGGGTTGGAATTGCTTCCATTGCACATTTACATTATTCATGGAATTGTAGTATGGTTTCATAGACATACTTTCCCACAAATAAATATATTTCTTCATTGGTACCATATACATCATGATATAATAGTCACAAATGAACTAATATAAAAAAATGTAGAAGTGTCATAGCTCAAATCACCCTAATATAGGAGGAAAATGACCTATTTATTGGAGGTTTGATCTAGGGGGTGTGTACAACCTATATGAATGGATGACATTAAAGAAATCATGTCCATATAGCCTCTAATGGATGCATATAGGACTATGGGTGAGATATAATTCCCAACTAGGTAATCAAATTGAGTAGCAATGTAATGAAAGACCAAAGTACACCTAAATGGTCTAAGTAGAGGAAACAATATAGATACCAAGGAATGGAATTAACAACGTAGGTATAAATAAGCACACATATTTTATTCCATCAAGTGAATTGAAGAAACACACATATAGAGCATACAACCTCCAAGGGATGACTAGGCATGTGGGTTATATAAGACACCCAAATAAGTAATAAAATATAATCAAGCTAAAGACACACCCAAGAAGATCCAAATGGTTTGAGTTGATCTAGATAAAAAGGAATTAAATTAACAATCTAGCCAAAAGGGAAGCAAGAGCTCTTTTATTCAACCACAGATTTCAAATGTTATAGTAAATCCTATGGTAGCCACCATGGAGGAATTAAAGTACTTAATTTACATATAGAAAGTGAATTATCTCACCATAGAATAAATAGGAATCCATTTAAAATTAAGAAGAATAATAGACATAACAATCAATCACAATTAACTCAAAAATTTCACTTGTAAACCCAATTTGGAAAACCAACTTCAAATAGGCGTTCAATGTTTCAAAATACCTTTGGGAGTGAAATTAATTAAAGAAAGAGAGGGGGTAGTGGGTAAGGGGAAGGCTAAAAGCCATGAACCTTCATTTCCCCTTCCTCAAACTTCTCTTTATGTTATTTTTCTTATTTTGGAATTACCCCTTTTTCCTCAATGTTCTTAATGTCATGCTTAAATTTTACATTGCATTGATGAAAATATATTGATAACATTTATAAATTGTTGAATATATCCTAAAAATACTAATTCTTACAACATTTTCTAGTTTGGATCCATTTTGGATCACACCTCCCCTTTGAGAGGCTCTTCAAAACCTCAAAGGAAACCAATCTTGATCAACGGTACTTATATTTATTTCTTTGGAACATGGCTTTAATTTTGACTCCCTAATATTGAAAAAAATATACTAATTAAACCTTAAACCTTATCAAATACAAACTATACAACTTATTAAATATGAATCTAAATAGGCAGAATCCCGGTGGCCTTAGAACACAAGATTATTTTGGTAGGTTTTTTCAATAGGGTTTCTAATTACTTCTGACAATCACTATTTTTGTGGTATCATTTCTCATCTATCAATTAGTCTGAGTAGGTCAAAAGGAGGAATTAGTGGACTACTCTTATTACCCCAATGACGTGGTTTTGATTTGGTATAAAGAACAATCTCAGCCATAGTTAGTGGGGGTTTGGGATATTGTTAGTTCCTCAATGTTAGGAGACATGGATTTGAATCAGCTTCAGGTCCAGGAATTGGAAGGCAAACTATTAGCCCCTCCATACAAGGGTTTTGATGCATTGATTCAAGAGGATCCTTCAGTGATTGTATCACTTTGTGAAGTTGGGGGATCATATTTAGGTTAATATCCTCGCGAGGAGAAAGGTTTTTCCCTTTCTCCAAATGGACTCTTCTTTAGGAAAATTTTGACTGGGTTGCAAGCTCCCAAACTGAATCATTCTGAGGGGCTTTTCACACTGGGTATAAAATTTATTCAATATGAAGGTTTTCTAGCATAGGAATTGGTAGTAGGGATTTCTAGGGGAGTTGGCCCAAGGTTGGAGGGTGTGCCATTTGGTAGAATTTCAGTGGATTTTTTTTATGGGAAATCCATACCAGAGCAAAAAAATATATTCCTACTTCTATGGGTGGAGAAGGTGGTCATTCAATTATCAAAGGCAAGTAGAAGAAATCAATGGAAGCACTAGGAGCTTTGGAAATTTCTAGGGGACAAAAGTGCAGATAAAAGAAGAGAAATCATGGTCGTCATGTAAAAATAAAGTGCACAGGTAAGAAGTTGATGCTTTGTGAGGATTTACACTTGTCAGAGCCAATGACCATGGCTGAGTTTGTGGTAGCGGGGTGGGTCAGTGGTGTCGGTTCCCTACGGAGTTACTACGCGATTGGGTAAGTAATAAATGGGGTAATTATTTGGATGCATTACCCTTAGTAATTTTGTTGGCTCGAGGATGGTTTATGCTCAGATTTGGATCAGTAAAAGTTGCATAATGGGCTTCGGGAAAGCATGGTGCATTGATTCCTCCCTTGTTATGATGAAAAGGTGGTATCCTCTCTTTGATGAAATTCAAGAGCAACCTGATAGCGCTCATGTGTGGGTAAATTTTCCCAATGTTCCTTCACTATTATGGTCAATCGATGTGTTTCATGTTATCGATAATGAATAGGTTTTTTTTTTTAATTGACATGTATTTTATTTCAATTGGAAATATCTCTTTGGCAAGGTTTTTGGTGAACCTAAACCTGCATGAGGGATTATTTGATGAATAAGAATTTTGTTATAGGGTATTTTTTTCCATCATCAATCATTGGATTACGATGGAATCCCCTTCGAGTGTTAAAGATTTCATTTGTATAAACACATTATGAGGTATTGCTCTTTTCCCTAAAATGGAAAGAAATGTGTGGGGAAAACTCGGTATCATCAGAAAAGGTGGCTTGAGGAAAGGGAAAGGAAGTCAGGAGCATCATCCTCACATATGACATAGGTAGAACATACAATTTATTTATTGAAGGACTTGGATCTTGTACATTCTGTTGTTGCTATGATGGATTAAGGGACACAAGGAGGCTTGGTGGATGGTGTTCTAACATCTACAGATGTCTCTATTCCAGTTAACACACCTCTTACTCACTTTGTCAATAATTTAATTAAATCTCTCATTAGTATGGGCATGGGTTCTAGTTCTTTTTCCCTTCATCCCTATTCCTACAATGTATCTTCTTTCCAATCCAATATGGTGCCTTTAACCTACACTTGTACCTCTCTCATCCCCTTATGACCCTTTTTGAAAGTCACACTACCCTTGACATTATAAGAATATTTTGACACCCTCTCTGATTATAATCTCAACCCTAGACCCTAAAAGATGGTTTCCAGATCAAACATTGGTGGTCATAGTTGCTTGTCTCCAGCCAAGAATGGGGATTATTTACAGGGATAAAATTCCTTTTATTTAAGGAAAAATTAAAGGCTCATCAGGGTTGTTTACAAAAGAGAAATTTCCTTTTATCCAAGGAAAAATTAATGGCTCATTAGGATGTTGTTGATGGAAAATAGACGTATATTATTGGGGCACTTAGAGTGGAGTGGGCCAACAGAAATTTTCACTTATGATTTTCTTATCTTTTAACTATCGGGGTTTGGATAGCTCGTCCAAAAATATAGCTTTTCAGAGGTTGTTCTTATCAACAAATTTAAACATTATTTTTCTCTAGGAAACCTTGGGTGACAGAGACAAGATTTCCTAGGTTTAGGAGAAATTATTTCTGAGTTGTTTTTTTTAAGCTTGGGTGCAAAAGGTAGATCTAGACGTTTGGTTGTTGGATTCAATATAAAAAATAATCAAAGTTATTGGTTCTTAGGGTTCTAACTTGGTCTTGGGCGTGGATATTTTTTCGTCTAAGTTGGGGATGGATTTAAAGGTGGTAAATGTCTATGGTGCTTGTCAAGAGAATAACTTTATGGGATCAATTGACGAGTAAATATTACATGAATGGTGTCAACCTAGTGGTGAAAGGAGTTACACGTCATTTTTTGACCATTAGGAAAATAACTGCAAATCTGGATCTCTCACTATCCAATGAACTCTTACAAGCAATCCCCTACAATGTTGGAATCAAAACCATTCTAAAAACAACAATAATATTGGATTACATTGCTTAAAAACCTAATTTCAAGTACTATATCACTTTTCCTAGCAATTATCTGTGCAAACACAATTCTAATATTGTAGCCTACACAATCTTGTGCTTTGTCTTCCATTAAAAAAAGTGAAAACATTTTAATGTAGGTAAAAATAAAAAGAAATTTCTAGAAGCCCTATTGGGGAATATTATAACAACTTGAAGGACTCGAGCCCCTACCTATATGGGCCTCATCCCATGGTTCATGAATATATTCCCTCTCATTATGGAACCCTAATCCCCATCTTTGTGGATTTGATGCTTAGAAAGAGGATCTCTAACCTTGTTCTCTTGTCTTATAAATTCACTACATACTAGGGGGGAGCTTTTACCTTTTGATGTAAACTTATGTTGTCAATTTGAGGATGGAAGCTTTTCATTTAAGGGAGGATTGGAGACTATTGAAGGGATATTTTCCAAGGTCAAGGATAGGTTGTATTTCTCCTTTTCATTTATTTATAATAAAAAAGAGTATTTCTTTCTCACTATATTGTCCATTGGGATTGATATATTGTTTGCTTACTTTCATTGTCCATTGGTTATGATATTAGGTACTAGTCTTCTCGATCACTAGTGTAGGTTGTATTGGATCATTGATGTATCATATTCCTTTGATCCTTTTTTTGTTAGGGTGTTTGCATGCTTAGATTATAAGCATTGAAATGATTGTATCAAACCATAGTAGGATCTTCAGAAAGGATTTCAGTTAAAAGGTATGGATTCAATACTCCATTACTCTTATTTATGATTCAATAAAGATGAATATAGAGAAATATTTACTATTTTGTTTGTTTGTTACTATATTTGTCATTGAGTCTAGGGAGATATTTGTCTTATCAGCAAAACAAGATTTCTCCACATATAAACTTGGAGACATTACTAGGGAACATTTTTTTTATTCTATATGTCTTCCCGTGTTCTTTGATTATATTCCACTACCTTGATTGACTATATTTGGATGGTTGAAAAGTTGATTTTTTGGATTTGTGGCTACATTTTTTATTTTCTTTGTTTTTCTTGGGTGTTGCACTCATCTTTTTAGTACCAAAGAAACAATTGTGCAGTTTAAATTAGAAACTGAGCGTCATTGCACTGGTGTTAATAGCTTACCTATGACAAACTTACAAAATTTGAAAAAAATTAGATTTTTTTCCATTTGGTTCTGGAAAATTATGCTTCTTAAGATTTCTTGGGTTTATTTACATTATAGAAAATTCAACATTAGCTTGGATTGTTGTGTTTAATTGTTTTTTTGTGTAATTTGTTTATGTTTACATATTTATGCTTTTGGAATTGATTAGTTTCATTGATTTAGAAAAAGGAAATTTCTTGCTTTTCGATATTAGTTGTATGAATCTATTTTCTTTCAGTGATCTGATTAAGGATTCTTTGTGTCTACGGTAATGAATTTTGGATTAATTTCACAAAAAAATTATTAATTTGAGCTTGTTTCTTTGTTAGGCTTATTGTGGGAATTATTTTTTAGCTTGGATTTTAAGGAAATTAGGTTCCATTTTTCTTTGACTTACATTCTCTTTTATTTTCATTTCAAAAATGATTCATTCATTCTTGAATTGTTGAAAAGTGAATGAAACCTTCTCTCTTTCATAGATTAGATTTCATGAAAGTGAAAAGGTTACATTTCATGTTAGCTACATTTGAAATTCAATTACTATATCAGTTGCTTACTATACACATTTGAATACTTTTATAAAAAGAAAAATAATTAAATCAATTGAAATTTACCAATGCATCAATTAATCACATCATATTTAGTGGATCTTGGTTAGAAGATGTGTTTCTGCATCTGTAAAAATGGGAGTAATCGTTAACTATATGTGTTACATTCTACAGGTAGTTGGTATTCCACGTATGTAAATATATAATATCATTCTCCACATACCCATGGGCATATCAGATGCCACTCCACGTATGATAAGTATATTAAAATCCTTCCTATCATACATGATGCACTAGACAACACTAACACAAACTGAGCTTCCATGTTCTCTCAGGTATATCGGAAGACCCCCTCTAGGTTGCATACCATCCATAGGTAACCAAGTCAGGCACCTTTCCATTTGTGATACATCGAACATAACATTCGAGGAGATTGCCTGCACGTATTGGAAATAGTATTCCACAATTCATAGGGGCTTGGTAATCCTTTTATACCTATTATCCCATTTTTACTGCTTTTGTTTATTTTCATGGATACCTATTGTAAATTTAACTATCGTAAGGTTGACTGATTGCTTATCAATTGTCGTGGTATTCCTAAGGTCTTGGAAGTACGGTCTGAAAATTCTTATCAACTTATTGTTGATTCATCAACCAGTGATTTCAAAGTTCCAATGAAAATGGGTAAGGTTAGGTTTCATTGTAGGTTATGTGAAGGGAGTCATAAAATTCAAATTTTCTCTCATATGTATGAAGCCTATAAATTTTTGTAAAATCTTATTGTTTCTCACAACAACTTCTAATTGGTTGTCGTAAGCTTTCTCCCAACCTACCGTTAGTTGACAAAGTGATTGATCCCATTTTAAGTTTGCTCAATCCCACTCTCCCCTTGGAGAGTGAAACCCATATCACTTAGGTTGATGAAAAGGTAGAATCAATCCCATATTCGGTTGATCCCACTCTCCCCTTAGAGAGTGAAGTTAATACCACTCATCTTCTTCTTATTACCTTGGACTCCACTGCACAAGGGGGGCTTCCACCCATTTCCAAAGAACCCCCTCCAAGTAGTGAGGACATTTCCTTTTATTGGAATAGACTGACATAACCTTGTTTCCCGTTTTGCATCCCTTTCCGAATCATTATGAAATCTTGTGATAATAACATGCGTCACAATATTGTAGATGAAGGTGATTCTATTAGAATTTTATCCTCAACCACTTGGAAAGCTTTATGTTCCCCAGTACTCGTGTCTATTACTAAGAATATATTGGATTTTAACAAAAGATTCAGTGAACCTTTAGGGATCCTTCCTCATCTACCCATTACCTAGGACGGAAAAACTATCTGTATTGATGTCATGGTAGTCTAATGCCCCTTGGATTTCAATTTTCTCCTTGGGTGAGACTATGTCTATATGATGAAAGGTGTCATGTCCACACTCTTTCTTGTGATATATTTCCCTCATAATGGAAACATTGTGAATATTAACCAACTTTAATTTGGTGCCCATAATATGATTCCCAACCTTCCATCATCCCTGAATGTTCCTTATACACAAGTGGTATCCACCCCACCACAATTTAACTATCTGGAAACTTGTCCCATTCCTTCACTTACCAATGAAAATGAGCCTCTAGTTGTATGCTCAACTTATTTTGGCTTAAATCCTATAAGTGATATTATCAAACCTTCAATGGGGACATTGGAGCTTGATCATCTTACCCCTATTGAGACCCTTAACATGTATTCCTTCCAAAGAATTTTTCTTCCATCTAATGAAGACCTTTTGGGAGCCATAATCGAGGTGTGTCCCTTGGCATATATTCCTTTTAGAGTACTTTACTTTCGAAATCCATGAAAATGTTCCAAGAGCATAGTTCCTTTTATTGTGCCAAGCTCGTTAAAAAATGAAACAAGGTTCGAGCATAGTTTTTTCTTTGTTTCAAGATCGCATAAAAATGAAACCAACCTATGGGACCTGTGAGCATATTTTTTTTTCTTGTTTCAATCTTGCTCAAAAATGAAATAAGGTGATATGAGCATAGTTCTTTTCTTGTGTCAATCTTGTTAAAAAATGAAGAAAATCCCCCTCTAATTGATTTGAGTCTTTGACTAGATCTTGTAAATATTGAGTTGAGTATTTCATCTAATCTTATAATGAACCTTCATTTCATCCACCTATTAGTAAAATGTAGTCTACTTAGGTAGTTCAAATGAAGCTTGGGCGGGTCGTTCCTGTTAGCTTTGCTACAACTTCAATGTTTAAGGGGAAAATTAAGGTCTGATGGTTGGTTTGTGCTAAAAGGGTGCTTGGAGAAATATTCTCCTCCTTCCTTATTCTCTGTATTATCCTCATACTCTCTTAACTCCTACTTAATACCTTGAACCCTACTATCCCTGTTCTACCCCGAAATTTAACCCAAACTCATATTTACCTAACCCCGTGCTACACGTGTTTCCTATTTCACTTATATTTTATTTTCAAAGCCTACGTTCTTTAGGCCCTCAGCGTTAATTATTAATCTCCATGTGACCCAATCATATGAATCAATGCTCTCTTTTAAACCCTGCCTTGATCTCCACCATCTATCGCATCACGATCCAACAGTCTCCGTGTTCTCCGTCTTCATGTTAAACATCTTGCATGTTCCCCTCCATCCAACCATCTATCGAATGATCGGACGATAGATGCTCCCCCCAATCACACGACTTGCATGCATGTTAACCCGCGGGGGTGGTGGTTTTCATATGCCACGCGTCGTAATCTTACTTGATCGCACGCCCTCATACAGATACCGCCGAGCCCCGATAGGTGGTGCGGGGAAACTGCCTGCCGCCCAAAACTGCTTTTCTCCCGCACGTTATCATCTGCACACTTTCCATGTGTGATGACTATTGGATCCCCTGCTCCTTGATCCGATGGCTCTCGTTGATCTCTGCCCACTTCCTCCCGATAGCCTGCATAAAGTAATCTCCACTGTTGAATTTTATCATCCGACGACTCACAGCCTTCTTCTGCCTCACCTCCCAGCACTCTTCGTTGAGTGTTTTCCACCTTTGATCTGCATGATCCTACGGCCTGTTTTCTCTCGTAGCTCGTCCACATGGTCCTTTCCCACAGGCCTTCCAAACTCTTGAAGGACGGAGGTGGTCTGTAGATTATGTACATGTATAAATTATTCTACAATTACTGCATTCAAGAGAATTATGGCCAAAGAAGGAAACATGACAGCCTCGAGCAGTTAACGTAGTTATTAGTTATGGAGCCTTGTACCAGTCAATACTTCATCTGCCCGAGCAGGACAACAGAACATCAGAAAAGGCCGATTTTGTTCATTAAAACACTTAGATTTCAGCAGAGCCCATATATGAGAATTAATGTGTTAGGTGGTCCATTATGATCATTCCTCGTATAACACAGCAGAGCAATTTTGTAATAAACCTCTATATATATCCATAAGACAAAATGTAATAGGTTGATGAATGTTATTCTGTTGTAAGGTTCAACTTCTGGAGACTGTAACTACTATGATACCTGCAACATCTGGTCTTCATTTTCAGCTAATGCAAGCTTCTTTTGCTGTTAATTGCTCACTTTCCAATTCTTCTTTGTTCCAGGTTGTGCCTATTATGCATTTTTAATCTGCTTTGATGTTTAGCATTAGAGGGGCTGTCATCCCACCTCTGTGTTAGAATCTAGTTAGTATTATTGAATGTGTGCAGGTTTCTATTGTTTTAATGCCAGAGAGCTGTCAAGCTGTCTGTGCATTAGGAAATAGATTTACAGACCTCTTAACTGGTTGCAGCTAGCCATCACAGGGACCTGTGCATGTGCTGGTGTGATCAGTATTCTCCATCATCACATTTTCTTTAAAACTGTGAGTAATTGGTGGTTTAAAGCCTTGTAGTCTGGGGGTGTTCACCCATGTCTGGGGTTAAGAATAGTAGAAGTGGTTATCTGGCTTGAATATGCAGCATTTCTTGCATTCATCCACCATTTTCAACATTTTTGCTGAGTTTGTAATGTTCCCGAGCATCTCTGATATACAACTTAGGAGAGTTTCTTGGGGTGATAACATTAATTGGCATCGTTGTCGGGGTGAGGAGAATTGAAGTTCAGCTTCCTTGGGAGAACGACATAGTTCCAGATTTTGATGATAAACAAGGTCTGGGCACATAATTTGGTTGTAATCATCTATCTGGCGACTCCATTGGTGGAAAACCATCCTTTGGCAATTCCACATTGCAGTTCTGGTGCAGTTGGTGAGGCATGTTTGATGAAATACTTAGAAATCATCAGCTGAACTAGTGCCTGATCCTGAGAAGATCATTCAGCAGAAGAAAATATCACAGTAAGGAGCATCAGGACCAGGTAAGCCTTAAAAATTCCATGTATCTCTGATAGTGACAGTGATCTTCAGAGATTCATGTAACTCCTTGTAGTTCATTTCCCTTTTGGACCTCAATTCAAAGAAGCATCCATGTTGTCCATCACATTCCTCTGTTTCTGTTGTTCTTTTTATTGATTCATACCACTCAGTCCACCAGTATCCTTTCATATACTTCAGTCATGGCAAGCCAGCAAGCCCTAACCAAGATAGAAAGAATATTTGCTGCTAGGTATGCACCCCTGGTCTTGTCTGTCCCTTTGAATGCCATGCATGCAAGAGATTATCAAGAATTTATACCTAAGTTTACTGGTGCAGAAGGAGTAACAGTTGAAGATCATTTAGAGGCCTTTTATAGCTATGCTAATAACCTGGATATCAATGAATACGATGTCTGGATGAGGGTTTTTGTCCAAAGCCTAGATGGGGAAGCTAGAAAATGGTTTAGAGAATTACCCCCTAGGTCTATTGTAGACATTGAGGCGTTAGATGATGTGTTTTTAAAGCATTGGGGAAATAATAAAGATCTTCTCTTTTATCATGATGAATTTGGGAACTTGTAGAGAGAAGATGGTGAGTTTCTGTCTAATTTCAACATCAGATTTAATCATATGTACAGCAGAATTCCAGCTGAAGTAATGCCCACCCCTACTTCTGCTATGATTACCTATGCCAATGCCTTTGATTCTCAGTTCTGCCTGCTGCTAAGAGAAAAAATATTTGATTCTTTGGCTGATATGCAAAATGAAGCCTTTGAGGTAGAAGCAAACATCATTGCTGTAAACAAACTCAAAGTTGATGATGAAAGGAGAAGATAGGGAGGTGAATCCTCTTCATCCTATGATTCTAAAATAGATGAATTGGCTAGGATGATAGAGCTATTGACCTGTAAGGTTTCCAAACTAAAGGTTGAGCAGCATTTTAAGGAAGCTAGAGCTCATTGTTCCTTTTCTTTTCCAACTCCATATCCATATAGAGGAGAAAATGAGCATTTGCAGATTTTGCAAAGAAATAAAGTTACAAATGAAGATATAAGGGTCAGGACCCTTTTGCAGAATTCAATCATGGAAGAATAGCAGCTTGAAGAAGAGGAGAAGGTCCATGGTTTTGAAGGTGCTCCTTTCCTAACCAGAGATGCGTATGAAGAAGCATTATCCAGAGGCACTGTTTACCAATTTGTTGTAACTGCAGAACAACAAGCTGATCAGCAGAAGCAAGTTTCAGCTGAACCCTTCATCCTTCAAGATTTCGAGCTTGAAGCTAGCCCATCTTCCATTGATTATGCAGATCTGCAAATTTTCCAGCCTGCTTTGGTCCCCAGTTTAGTGATCAAGAAGGGAGAGGAAACCTGCGTATCATCTTTTGCTTCTCTGTCTGTTCAAATGAAAATCTCTCAAAGTTGTCCCTTGAACACTGAGGTAGGAAATAGCTCTACTCTCAAGGCTAAGGCTGATCACCTCAGTTTTGATTTTCTGAAACCTTCTCAGATGGCCTCTACACAGATTGAAATGGCAGCTTATCAGATGACAGAGGAAGAGGATTCTCAGTCTTGGAACTCCTACTTCGATGTGGACTATTTTAAGAAAAATAAAGGAGCAGATAATGTCTCTGTGCCCCCTGCACAAGAATACAATGGTGAATCTTTCATGTTAGTTGTGCAGACTACAAAAGACACAGACAAGTACACAACAACAATGATTATTCACCAGGTGTACAGAGGCTCCCATGAAGAACATTCAAGGTGGAAAACACACAGAAAGGGGATGAAAGTTGATCCGTATATACCTATCAAGCTCAAATATCCTAAACTCTTTGAGGTAGATGATCAAATAAATCCAATCCTACTGATATATGATGAACTGGTCAAGAGCAGTAGAAACAATTTTGGTGGTCCATCAGTTGGCCAATTTTTGACTGATTATGTTGTCTAAGGTCCTCTGGCCTTAATGATTGTAAGTAATTTCTTTCAAAGTTTTTGTATAGGCTTAGCTCGACTGCATGCCCAATGGATACTAGGCACAGTTTTTAAAGTTGGTTTTGCATGAAGGCATTGGTCTGCAAGTTCTTGAGACCTCGCATACAAGATCTCATCCTCAGAAGCAGCCAGTGTTAGCTCTGCTACAACTTCAATGTTTAAGGGGCAAATTCAGGTCTGATGGTTGGTTTGTGCTGAAAGAGTGCTTGGAGCAATCTTCTCCTCCTTCCTTCTTCCCTATATTCTCCTCATACTCTCTTAACTCCTGCTTAATCCCTTAAACCCTGCTATCCCTGTTTTACCCCGAAATTCAACCCAAACCCGTATTTACCTAACCTCCCGCTGCACGCGTTCCCTGTTTCATTTCCATTTTGTTTTGAAAGGCTACGTTCTTTAGGCCCTCAGCATTAATTCTTAATTTCCATGTGACCCGATCATATGACTCAACGCTCTCTTTTAAACCCCGCCTTGATCTCCACCGTCAATCGCATCACGATCCGACAGTCTCTGTGTTCTCTGCCTGAATGTTAAACATCATGCATGTTCCCATCCATCCAATCGTCCGTCAAATGATCCGATAGTAGATGCTCCCTCCGATTGCATGACTTTCCCGTGCGTTAACCCATGGGGGCAGTGGTTTTCATATGCCACGCGTCGTAATCTTACTTGATCGCACGCCCTCATATGGATACTGCCGAGCCCCGGTAGGTGGTGCGGAGAAACTGCCTGCTGCCCAAAACTACTTTTCTCACACACGTTATCACTCATGCACTTTCCACGTGTAATGACCGTTGGATCCCCTGCTCCCTGATCCGACAGCTCTCGTTGATCTCCGCCCGCTTCCTCCCGATAGCCTGCATAAAGTAATCTCCACCGTTGAATTTTGTCATCCGAAAACTCACAACCTTCTTCTACCTTGCCTCCCAGTACTCTTCGCCAAGTGTTTTCCGCCTTTGATCTACATGATCCTATGGCTTGTTTTCTCCCACAGCTCGCCCACATGGTCCTTTCCCACAACTTTTCCAAACTCCTGAAGGATGGAGGTGGTCTACAGATTATGTACCTATATAAATTATTCTACAACTACTGCATTCAAGAGCATTATGGGCAAAGAAGGAAATAGGACAGCCTCGAGTAGTTAACGCAGTTATTATTTATGGAGCCTTGTATCAGTCAGTATTTCATCTACCCGAGCAGGACAACAGAACATCAGAAAAGGCCGATTTTGTTCATTAAAACACTTAGATTTCAGCAGAGCCCATATCTGAGAATTAATGTGTTAGGTGGTCCATTATGATCCTTCCTCGTATAACACAGCAGAGAAATTTTGTAATCAACCTCTATATATATCTATAAGACACAATTTAATAGGTTGATGAATGTTATTCTGTTGTAAGGTTCAACTTCTGGAGACTGTAACTACTGTGATACCCGCAGCATCTAGTCTTCATTTTCAGCTAATGGAAGCTTATTTTGCTGTTAATTGCTCACTTTCCACTTCTTCTTTGTTCCAGGTAGTGCCTATTATGCGTTTTTAATCTACTTTGATTTTTAGCATTAGAGGGGCTGTCATCCCACCTTTGTGTTAGAATCTAGTCAGTATTATTGAATGTGTGCATGTTTCTATTGTTTTAATGCTAGAGAGTTGCCATCCTATCTGTGCATTAGGAAATAGATTTACAGACCTCTTAACTGGTTGCAGCTAGCCATCGCAGGGTCCTATGCATCTATTGGTGTGATCAGTATTCTCCATCATCATATTTTCTTTAAAACTGTGAGTAATTGGTGGTATAAAGCCTTGTAGTCTAGGGGTGTTCACCCATGTCTTGGGTTAAGCATAGTAGAAGTGGTTATCTAGCTTGAATATGCAGCATTTCGTGCATTCATCTGCCATTTTCAACATTTTTGTTGAGTTTGTAATGTTCCATAGCATCTCTGATATACAACCTAGGAGAATTTCTTGGGGTGATAATAGTGCCTCTACAGGTTATGCTTGGGGGGCACGCCCCCCTACAAGTTATAATTTAGGGGCATTCAAACCTATCTTAAACGCATTTTCCTCTTGTTACAAGCTTGTGTAAAAATGAAACCTATCTCAAGCACAATTCTTCCCTCTTTCAATATTGTACACAAATGAAACCTATTTTGAGTCCATTTTAGTTATTCTTTTACTCGTTAAGCTCATGAAAATCTTGAGGATTTTTTGTTGTTTTTCATGTTCGTCAAACACACATGAAAATGTAAAGTTATTTTCGTATTTTCCTGCTCATTAATTAAATTGAAATTTGGAAACGTGAGTGTACTTTTATCACTTTTTGTAGAATGTTTCAACTTATGAAAAAGAGAAACCTTGGACTTATCTTTAATCTCTTCTCTGACTGTTGAGACATGAAAAGATTTCCAAGTACACTTGTTTATTTCAAACTCATAAAAGTAAATGAAAGGATGCTTACCTGGTATAAGTTTACCCCTTTTACAGACCAAGTATACTAGTTATGAAAAAGGCATACTTGTTATAGGGAAAAGTGTCTATACCAAACTGCTTATCCCACTAAGGTGTGGTAGCTACCTTAGAAACAAACAAAGTAAAGCTACTTTCGTTTTCCTTTATGAAAGATAGATGAGATAAGAATAAAGGATACCAACCTTTGTCTTGCGCTTGGCTCCTAGTTCGATTCCTCTCTCTTCTGATAGTCCTTTGCTACTTACTTCCTTGTACACCCGGCTTCACAGAGTACCTAAAGAATCAAAGTAGCATAACACTATACAAGAACATGGATCTATTATCATAAACAATCTAGGATCAGATGTAAATTGACCATACAAATGCATAAAACATAAACGACACAAGAGTATGGAGGAAAACTTGAATAGCTTTTATTGATAATCAAGAAAGAGCCAAGAGAGTTACAACCAGTGGTTCTGACCCAACATCATCCTCTCAGCAATTAAGCCCTTCTTCACCTCATACAAAGCTTAGAACACCCAACACTATGATGTTGCCTCAAGAAACCAACAACAATTCCTTACAAGATGCAGAATTCCAGCCTCCAACCTTTGGATCTCTGGGATGAAATATCTATATATAGATATTTGTAGAGGTGTGAGTCAGCTCTAGGTTTTTGATTAGTGTCTTCTCTCTGATATTTCTTGCTTCCACTTGGAGATCTCATTGATCTCTTACTCATCCTTGGGCGATTCTGAGAGGCAAGTGTCACAGGAGAAGTTTCTCGAAGATTCCATGATCATCCACCTCGCAAACTGTCTCTGCCACTTGTCTTTTCTCGTCCATCGCACCCCATAAAAGGGATTTTAGAAATGCAACACACTTCTCGTGTGTACAAGGTGAGATGCATCGCACCCTGACCATGGAGCCAGTGAAATGATCCAGTTTTGACCAGTTCTGAGTAGTTTTTCATGGAGAACTTCTGGGAGATGATGTAATTAGTTGACCTTGTGCTTTTAGGGGTTGGAACAACACCTTTAGGGACTTAGGAGCCCTTAGTTTATGGAAATTTATGATTGGGGTTGCAGTGCCCAAAAATGTCTATAATAGTTGCCCCATAAAGCATGAGGTCATTAATCTTTTTTGATGTCTGGTGAAATGCATTATCATGAGGATCCGAAGTTCTTTCAAGCTGGAAGGAGACCTGTAATAAGATACAATACAATACATTATCTTCATAATATTTTTGTGATCTAGCTGAGGCGGGCATTCCCATGCTCAGCTTTATAAATTCATTTTCATGTACATAGGACAGACAATCGTCTGAGTGTAGACTGATGATTCTGGTAGAGCCATCATCCCTTAGATTGGATGATTATCTGTGCAGCAATGATGTACATTTGATGTATTTATTTTCCTGAATATATATTGCAGCCCGAATGGATGAAACTAGATCTGGGGTCTTCAATCTTGTTTGATTTTCACTCAAAGTACAAGTCGATCCATGTGAGAGATGTTCTGGAGTTGAACATGGAAAGACATCGCCTGATTACCAACCAATGATGTAAGTTGTTAACAGGCACGAGAGGAATCACCGATAATGATAATGATACTCAAGGTACTGCAGTACATTTCACGTAGTGTGAATAAGGTACTTGGCGTCGAACACCACGCAAAATCTTTCGGTCGAAGGCCATTTATGTAAACCTGTCACCGGAAGTGAGAAAATTGCCATTGAGGCATGAAAGCTTCAAAGTACTGAAATGGGTGTTCCTAGATCGACTTCTTGGATAATGAGCTGATGTCGACAAGAAGCGATCCGTCATAGGAGGGCCTTAATGAATCCCACATCAATGACACAGAATGGAGCAAATGATTTTAATGGAGGTGAAAGCGATCTGGTGATATAAGGTTCAAGGTGGTGGTCATGAAAGAATGGAGCGTAAATGTATTGCAGCGGGTGAGACACAGGTGGATTCTTTGAGTGACTTCTCTTGAACATATCGGCGACACTGACATGATGGATTGGTAGCATTAACCCCAAATGTGGATGGTGTGATGTGACCATGGTGATGTGACCGGTGAATGAAACAACCCAACCCGAATTGGATGCGGAGTGAAAGTGTCATGTTCAAGAGCAACTTGCTACCAACAAAGTTTCTTCATGTTTTCTTCCCAATTTTTCCCCAGTCATTGCTGACCAGTACCTCTTTATTTTTGTCAAGCTTGAGAAGGATAACATATTCTTGTTCTATAATTTGCCCTTCGTGCAAACCTATCACTATGTTTTAACGAACCTAGCGATAGTGAAACTCGTTCTTGTCTGCTATGGACAAGTTTGTCGCTATTAGGTTTTAACGAGTTTAACGACAAAGATAACTCGGTCCTTTTCAATTTTAGAGAGTTTGAAAGGGGATGTAAAGAAAACTCCAAAAATCCTTTTTCGTCATCTAATCCCTTAAGTCTGAAAATGTATAAAACAATACAGAAGGGATGAATTTTTGATACTTTTAACGAGCTGAACAAAACAAGCGCTCGATCTTTTTGTGTAATAATCCCTCAGGTCCAAAAAGATTAAAATCTAGAGGAGGGATAACACTTCCGGTCATTTTAACAAGCTGGAGAGGCCAATGGCTCGGCAATCTTTTCATATTTTACGAGTCAGCTGAAAAGAGCTTAAACGAGACTCGTTTTTTTTTTTTAGGAACGAGTGATAAATTCGGGTAGTAGCTGATCCCAGGTAAGGTTTGGAATTTCCCAATCACGGCAGTGTTACAAGGATGGCTAATAGCATCACTCTTCATAGCTGTTCCTCAAAATGGGTAAACAATCAAATGGAGGTGAATGATCGGCCAATACAGAGTGGAGGTGATGATGAGAACACGACCAAGGCTTTAAGGGCTGAAGTACTACATTCACGACGGTTATTTACCGGAAATTGGTTCATTTATTAATGAGCTTAAACGCTGGGGGAAACATTTGCTCATTGCTTATGTTTATTTTTTAACGAGCATGAAGTCCACATTAAAACTGCTCGATGCCGGTTTATTTTTTAACGAGCTTGAACCCTGCATTAACACTACTCGTGATAAGTTTGCATGCCCCAGCATAATAACGAAAATCGAGGTGCATGCCCCCCAAGCTTCATTACATTCAACTCAGTGGTTGGAATGAGGGTTTACCTTTGAGATCTTCGAAAGACTCGACTTTGATTTTACGAGATCGTAATCAAAGACTCGATTTAGAAAGGGAGTCGTTTAATTTTTTAATGATGTTGACACAGTAAAAGAACTATCCTCATGACTCCTTGTTTCATTTTTTAAGGAGGTCGACACGAGATAAGAACCATCCTCGAAATCCACTGTATTTACAATACTTGATAGAAAATAAAAAACTGATGAATGATTAAGGTTGCTGGAATAATCTTCGTGGTAATCCGGAAGATGGGAGCGATGGTGGTAATCTTCCCATGGTGCCTCTCCTATCATCATTGATTGAATGATACCTTCATCTGTAGAATGTACATGCGACCAAGGATCTGAAGAGGTGCCATATTCCTCAGACCTATCTATCCAAACACTCGATGAGCGTTGATTTGGGTTTTCCCCCCAAGCCAAGAAAATTGATTGCTACAATATTTCTAAAATGGCGATGATCCATGCTGACAAAATGTTTAGGAATCTTTCGAATCCATTAGATATAGAAGATTTCATATTGCAGGTTTCCACTGTGGCCACGTCCGCCAAATTACTCAGAGGCAGTAGGGCAAAAGTACCCATTAAGGCAGGGTCTTTTATGAGGCCTACTGCAATATTTTGAAGCGAATGATTGCTTCCATGGATCATTGGAATGCTTCCCGTAACTTGTGAACTGTTGGGGAGAAATGTTTGTTGGTTGACGATTGTAATGTTGGCATTATGATACATATGTTGTACTTGATGGCAACCCTTATGATACATATGTTGTACTTGATGGCAACCCACTCATCTCAGATAATAAATTATAGTGTAGAGAAAAGTTCACGCACTTTCATGCAAGGAAAAGCGCATATATGTTAAAGAACTTACCTTTGGTCCATAGTAGTTAGTCCTTGGTATTTGAACTTATGAGGAAAAGCGCGTATATGTTGGAGAACTTACCTTTGGTCCATGGTAGTTAGTCCTTGGTATTTGAACCTATGAGGAAAAGCGCGTATATGTTGGAGATCTTACCTTTGGTCCATGGTAGTTAGTCCTTGGTATTTGAACCTATGGTTTTGGACCATGGTACTTCATCAAAAGTGTTGATCTCACATACTTTCATGGTTGGTTCATGGTATTAGTCCAACAGTTTTTTGATCCTATGGTTTTGGCTCGTGGTATTGTGAAAGGCCTAAGCCTATATAAAGCAAAGGAGATCACTTGGCTAAGCATCTTTTGCAATTGAATATCTTTAAATCTGAAATATTGGGTTATGGTCTTAAAAGCTTGATCTATATGAAAGGGAAGTTGAAGGCGAATCTGTGAAGGGTGATCTCTCGAGCGCATGACCAGATTTGAGCAACTGTGCCACTCTGGTGGACTACCTATTTGACCCTAATCAGAAGTACGCAGGTGTTTAACAGAAGAGCTGCGTGGGTACGCAGAGCTGAAATAGGAGATCTGCGTGGGTACGAAGAGCAGAAACAGGAGACCTGCGTGGGTACGCAGAGCAAAAGAAGGAGAGCTGCGTGGGTACGCAGAGCGACTAAGTTTCAGGTGCGTACGCATAGTAAAAGTACGTGGTGCGATAGTATTTCTGGGTGCGTACCTGCAGTAACAGTACGCGGCGCGATAACGTCTCTTGGTGCGTACCTGCAGTAATAGTACGTAGTGCGGTTGAAGGAACAGTGAGTGGGCACGCAATGCGGCAGAAGGATCTCTATGGGTATACGCAGGAAAGCAGAAGGTGAACTGCGTAGCGACGCAGGCCACAGAAGGGAAAACTGCGTATCTGTCTTAAGATGTTCTGTTGATTGAATTATTCTGTTGATGAGGTGTTCTGGGTTAGTTTTGTTATTGCTGATCTGATAACTGCAGTGGTCTGTAAATTTTATGTACTTGATGATCATTTGATGCTTTATCAAAAGAAGTAGGGGGTTGTAGCTCCCTTCCAGGAGAGACTGGAAAACGAGAGAGAGAGAGAGAGTTGTAGCTCTCTGCAGGTTGCAGCCTGCGTACTGGTAAAGGACTGCACCAGTACAAAACCATTGTAAAAGAAGTTTCTAATTTGAAAGAAGATAGAGACATATTGCAGCAGGTGGTTTTCACCCACGTTGGGTTTCCACCTTACATCTTGTGTTCTTTGGTGTGACTATCTGTTTTTCCTTGTTCATGCTCATTATTTTATGGTACTGACATGCAAAAATAATTCAAAGAACAAATAAGGAAGATTTATTAAAAGAATTAGATAATATTGATCCACCCCCCCTCTCAGTATTATTTCCAACAATTGGTATTAGAGCAGGTCCTTTGATAGAAGCTTGATCGCTTGAAGGAGATCCGTGGAACAATGGGAAAGAAGCTTAAGAAGAAAGCACCTAAGAAAAAGAAGTCATCTCAGAAGAACTATGACAGTGGGAGAATCGATTGGGGATAGGTATAAGAAGCTCTTCAGATTCAGAATCATTATCAGGTATGAATATATTATCCTCTGATGTTCCAACTATCTTTCCTTTTGGAAGAGATGAAAGTGATAGCGAAACTACTGAATTTGCTCTTATGGGTGAACAAGAAAGATATCAAATAGAGGCAGAATTTAAAAGGCTGACAGACAAAATTAGAGATCAACAAGATCTATTGAACAAAAGGGAATGTGATTTCAAAGAAGAAGCTACCAAACTAAAGGCCCAACTAGAAGAAGGAAACAAGGTAAGAAAGCTACTCAAGGACAAGGAAGACCAATGTCAAAAATTGCAGCATGAAGTGACATCATTAAGAAAAGAAGTCAACGAAAGAAGCACAACCATCAAGAAACTCAAAGATAGATCCAGCTACTATGAAAATCTTGAAGCTACAATCCTCTCACTAAAAGGAGATCTTCAAGAATCAAAGAAGCAGAATACAGATCTACTCCAAGCTATTGCAAAACAAGAAAACGAAGTCACCAGCTTAAAATGTCAACTAGAATGTGCCTTCTGGGTTTGTCAAATGCAGCAGTGTCTGAATGAAAAACAAGAAGAGATTCTCAAGCTAAGGGAACAAATGGAAGAAGGAAGGAAAGCTGAAGAAGGTTTGAAAAAGAAATCTCTTGAAAAGGAAGAACAGATTCAGGTTGAGGTAAATATCTTGAAAGGTAAACTAGAAGAAAAGGATAAGCTTTTACGATTTCAAGATAGTTCTAAAGTCTTGGATGATATTCTTAGTAGTCAAAGGTCTCCTGCTATAAAGACTGGTCTTGGTTTCCATGAATCTGTTGAAGGTGAATCTAGTTCACAAGGTGAGGAAAGGAACTCTAAAGAGAAATCTAAAGTGATCAACGAAGAAATGAAAGATCAATCTCATCATCAACCAAGAAAAGAGATTCCTCAAAGAAAATCCTTTACTCCTCCTATGAATAATGTTGAATGTTATGTATGTCATAATCTTGGACATGTTGCAGCTAGATGTAGAAGAAGAAGGGTTCAAGACCATTATGCAGAAAGATCATCACATTCAAGGTACTTTTATGGATATTGCTTTGCTTGCAATATGTTTGGTCACAAAGCTGCTGATTGTTACAGGAGGAATATGAAACATGTAAAATGTTATGCATGTAACAAGCTTGGACATATAGCTAAGGAATGCAGGAACAAAGTGTGGGCACCATATCAAAAGGAGAAAATGTCATCATCACGCTTGAAGATATGGAGGAAAAAGGAAGTACAGTTAGAAAAAGGCGGCACTGCACAATGTACAGACATACCAGAATCAGAGGGAGCTAAAAGTACAAAACTTCAGTGTCCTAAATCTCATATGCAAACTCCATAAAGGAAAGTTGCATATATACGCGAGTTAGTTACTGCACAGTCGCGTATATGATTGTTTGAAGAAAGGCAGTAGGGACAGATTCAAGAGAAGGATCAGTTTTGCTCTAGTTAATAATATTGATGTGTGGATATGATGGTTAGAAGTGTTTTGGTTCTAACTTGACATTGATGATGTCTTGATACTTCTTATTGATATGCATGATCAGACAGATGGCACAGGTTTAGAGGGAGCATATGGAATTAATGCATTATTGGCATTATGGTTAATAGTCCTTGGTGATGATACTTATATGGATAAATGATTCATCTTGCTATGGTTATGAGTTGTTCACATGGTTCTTGGATCATATTTATGGTTGATTCTCTAATGATGCTTGCATGGGAAGCACTTAGCTTGAATTCACATCTTCTTGATGTTGAGTCACTCATATGCTGCTCTCATCATATGCATAAAGATCATATATTACAGTTATGATTCCTTTCATTCTTGGCACAAATGGATGAGGATTGTTGGCTGGATACAAGGATGATTATTCAAAGTTGCAATGTTGGAGACATGATGATAATGAGCTCTTATCTATATGATGATAGGATTGTTTCATACATATGTTGATTAATGCAGATATTCCCAATTGATGATACTTGATTCATGTAGATCTGGATGGCTATGATGTTTCTCACATAGAATGTGAAATTCTGTTGATGCGGACATACCTTGATGATTCATGCACTAATACAAGTTGCTGGTCTAGTTGCTATTGACAGATACTATGGAGCAGATCATAAAGTGTTGTTGCTGATGTTCATCTTATTTAGGTGATGTCATATCAAGACTCATGATGTAATAGTGTCATCTCTTCAGGTCATGTAACGACCTATGTTGGTTTCCCCACTATGCCTGGGATGAAGATGAAATGTATTTGGTTTTCATTTTTCTGATATATCCCCACTTGGTTGGGTGATGGATGTATGTATTGAATCTCTTAGGAAGGTCATTTGTGATGTAGAACATCCTTTTGCAGACCTTGCTTACAGTCAGGGGGAGCCTGAGCATGAACAACACTATATAGTAGAGCAGACATTTCAGCTTGTTCTCAAAAAGAGCATGATCAGATTGGTGCACCATGACATATACAAAGGGGGAGCTCATTTAGAGATTTCAACAGGTACTCAGCGGGAGCTTATAATGCATTGTTGGCATTATCGAGGATGTACAGAAGGAGATCTTGGATGCTGGTCTGATTATTGCTGCAATCTATCTCTTTCATGGTCATTTATGGCGTTTGGTGGATTATGTTTCTTCTTTACAGATCTGGTTTATAGTCAGGGGGAGCATGTTCTTAGGGGGAGCATAACCCTTTGCCCTTGATGTCAAAGGGGGAGAGTGATTGGTTGTTGTTGCCATCAAGTCCAAAGGGGGAGATTGTTGGCATTATGATACATGGTTGTTGTTGCCATCAAGTCCAAAGGGGGAGATTGTTGGCATTATGATACATATGTTGTACTTGATGGAAACCCTTATGATACATATGTTGTACTTGATGGCAACCCACTCATCTCAGATAATAAATTATAGTGTAGAGAAAAGTTCACGCACTTTCATGCAATGAAAAGCGCGTATATGTTGGAGAACTTACCTTTGGTCCATAGTAGTTAGTCCTTGGTATTTGAACTTATGAGGAAAAGCGTGTATATGTTGGAGAACTTACCTTTGGTCCATGGTAGTTAGTCCTTGGTATTTGAACCTATGAGGAAAAGCACGTATATGTTGGAGATCTTACCTTTGGTCCATGGTAGTTAGTCCTTGGTATTTGAACCTATGGTTTTGGACCATGGTACTTCATCAAAAGTGTTGATCTCACGTACTTTCATGGTTGGTTCATGGTATTAGTCCAACAGTTTTTTGATCCTATGGTTTTGGCCCGTGGTATTGTGAAAGGCCTAAGCCTATATAAAGCAAAGGAGATCACTTGGCTAAGCATCTTTTGCAATCGAATATCTTTAGATCTGAAATATTGGGTTATGGTCTTAAAAGCTTGATCTATATGAAAGGGAAGTTGAAGGCGAATCTGTGAAGGGTGATCTCTGAAGCGCATGATCAGATCTGAGCAACTGTGCCACTCTGGTGGACTGCCTATTCGGCCCTAATCAGAAGTACACAGGTGTTTAACAGAAGAGCTGCGTGGGTACGCAGAGTTGAAACAGGAGATCTGCGTGGGTACGCAGAGCAGAAATAGGAGACCTGCGTGGGTATGCAGAGCAGAAGAAGGAGAGTTGCGTGGGTACGCAGAGTGACTAAGGTTCAGGTGCGTACGCATAGTAAAAGTACGCGGCGCGATAGTATTTCTGGGTGCGTACCTGCAGTAACAGTACGCGGCACGATAATGTCTCTGGGTGCGTACCTGCAGTAATAGTACGCAGTGCGGTTGAAGGAACAGTGCGTGGGCACGCAGTGCGGCAGAAGGATCTCTGCGGGTATACGCAGGAAAGAAGAAGGTGAAATGCGTAGCGACACAGGCCACAGAAGGGAAAACTGCGTATCTGTCTTAAGATGTTCTGTTGATTGAATTCTTCTGTTGATGAGGTGTTCTGGGTTAGTTCTGTTATTGCTGATCTGATAACTGCAGTGGTCTGTAACTTTTATGTACTTGATGATCATTTGATGCTTTATGAAAAGAAGTAGGGGGTTGTAGCTCCCTTCCAGGAGAGACTGGAAAACAAGAGAGAGAGAGAGTTGTAGCTCTCCGCAGGTTGCAGCCTGCGTACTAGTAAAGGACTGCACTAGTACAAAACCATTGTAAAAGAAGTTTCTAATTTGAAAGAAGATAGAGACATATTGCAGCAGGTGGTTTTCACCCACATTGGGTTTCCACCTTACATCTTGTGTTCTTTGGTGTGACTATCTGTTTTTCCTTGTTCATGCTCATTATTTTATGGTACTGACATGCAAAAATAATTCAAAGAACAAATAAGGAAGATTTATTAAAAGAATTAGATAATACTGATTCACCCCCCCTCTCAGTATTATTTTCAACATGTAATTCCTCCTTGGAAGGGAAATGCAATCTTCTTGAAGTAGGTTGACACAACGACGGCCATGGCATATATCCAGGGCCTTCCCAGTAGGATGTTGTAATCGAGGTTTCTGTCGATTACTTCAACATATATTTCTATTGTTTTTCGCCC
This sequence comes from Pinus tabuliformis, assembly GCA_031772625.1. Lineage (NCBI taxonomy): Eukaryota > Viridiplantae > Streptophyta > Pinopsida > Pinales > Pinaceae > Pinus > Pinus tabuliformis. The sequence goes on from CM062819.1 coordinate 1,001,653,172, forward strand.
TAGTTCAACTTGCAAGTTACTTAAAATCCCATATGGAGTGTATGATCATCCATCAAATTCTTTTAACGTCATTGACGATCTCGACAAGGGTGGTGAGCTTAAATTTTTCCAACAACTCATCGACATAATACATTTAGATGCCCCCTCATCAACAATTGTTCGATGAACAGTTTTGTTGACGGCTTTCACTTGAATAAGGAAAGCTAGTTGATTTGGTAACTGAGGGTCATATCCTTTGTGATTAAAGGATACAAGATTGGAATCCGTTGGGTCAATCCCACCTATTACTGATAATAGATCTTGCTTTTGGGAGAGGCAATTTTGCGGTACCTCAAGTGTCAACATAGCAGATGGCGATTGGGCCAGGTCCTCTACTATATTATAATTATGTGCTACTTTTGCATGAGGATTAAATGTTGATTTGTGTACTACTCCCTTTGGCGACTTTATCATTGGTTTAGGAATTATGGGTGGCACAACTTCGGTCAAAGTCATTGTCGAACTACTAGGTTGTTCATTAGCCTTGTTATTCGACAACTATGGATTCCCGTAATCTTTATTCCTTGTCAAAGCATCATTTTTCTTCTTTGAGATAGACAACATAAGCACTTGGGATCGGGAAGCATTTTGATTAGCAACCAGTTTGGTTCCCGGGTTTGGAAATGGATCACTCAATACCGCTGAGGACTTTGAACTCTTAAAGAGTTTCTTAACTTCAGCTTTATGTGGACAATCTCTCGTCTGATGATCCTCATTGCATATCTGACACCCCACAGGGGGTTTCCTTTGCCCAAAAGGGTTTGCAGAAGGTTTTTCAGGAGATGACTCATCCTGCTTCCTTTTTCTCCGTTTCTTTTTCTTCTTGCCTCCTGGTTGCTTCAGCTGTTTGCCCTTGTCGGTCGACATGGCATTTACCTCCGAGGCGAGAAGTTCTTCATTTGCATTTTGACTAGAAATCTTACGGGTCTTTTTAGATGTAGCCTTTGTCGATTCCGTGCTTATCGTATCTATCACGCCATCACCGGCATGAGAGTCTTTGTTTGATTTAGGAGGGGGAGGAATGGAGAATTCTGATCTAGGAGCATCAGGTATTTTATCGTAGAGCGTGCCAGACTGAGTATAGATCAAGTCTAGATATTGTGCACGAGCAATAACTTGGTCTTCAGTGACGACTCCTCCTTTTGCCACATCTTCTGTAATGGAAGGTAATAAAGAATTAATAAACCATTCATCTAAAAATTGATTGGGAACATACGTTTTTACCATTCTACGATGACGTCGCCACTCATGAATATGATCGGATATGTGGCCGTTGTTTGCTTGAAATTGGTAAGAAGTTCTGTTCCCATTTCGTACCTTATCGGTAACTGAAAATGGGTTAAAAAGGTTGTGGCTAGGGTACTGAAGTTGTCAAACAAAGCTCTGGGTAACTCGATATACCATTTTGCTATTGGACCAGTTAACGTCCTCTGGAAAAGATGAAGCCTAATTGAATCATCGTTTAGGGTGTTTGATGAACACCACAGATGAAATGTCATCACATGATTCGGCGAGTCTTCACCCGAATTTCCATTAAATTTAGGAATATCTGACAGAAGTTTATGCGGAATCACTGGCCACCAAGGGGCATAAGAAATTGGATCATTCGTCAGCCGGTTTAGATCTGGTAATTCTAGAGTTTCTAGAAAGGGCAACTGTTGATTTAGGTTAGGCGAAGCATACCCATGATAAGATGGAATTGCCTGAGCAGTGGGTCTTTGCATACCAGCATAATGTATTTGATGCTGGCAACTTTGACAAGGTTGATGGGCATAACCATTATAATATTGTCGTTGATAACTGCTTTGGAAATGCGGTTGCCCATTACTTACAAAGACTTGTTGCTCAGGTCCTTGATATGATTGTTAGAATTGCGGTTGTTGAGATTGAACCAGCCATGGTTGTTGGACCATTTGTTGTTGCCCAATACTGGATGATTGACTAAGATGAGGAGTCATAGTACTTGTCTGATCCTGAGTCACTCCAGGTAATGAGGCACTAACCTGAGGTTGTGATTGAGTCATTGAGACAAGAGGCTATTGTATTGCAACCTAAGAAACTTGAGGTTGACATACAACAGGTAGCGCTTGTACTTGCGATGCAGTCACCATAATAGGTATAGTGGGAATATTCGACACAGGGTGGACTAGTTGTATTGAATATACAACCCTTGGTTGCTGAGGCAGTATTGGTACCCAACTGCCGGATGTAATTCCAGTTTGACCTGAACTTTGTTGTAAACTCCCATATGGTTGTTCTCCGGGAGGGAACAATGAAAAGGCATACTGCCCTCCATATAGTGGAAATCCAGTACTTAAAGGGTAGATTGGCCTTTGAATACACATTGGATCAATTTGTTGAGTTTCAACATAAGAAATACCAGATGATAATCCGGATGAAGAAATAGGAACTGACCATGTCGTCGAAACAGTCCCTGATTGGACTCCAGTTTGTTGTTGATAACTTGCCGGGACAGATGGTATACCGATGAAAATCATTGCAGCAGGAGGCTCTGCCGCTGTTGTGTCAGATGACACAGTCCTAGATGTCGACGATTGTTCAGACATATCTAGTCTATCCAAAAGATTTCCTAGCGATTCTACAAGAACTTGCGATGAAGGGAGACTAACTTCTAAGACCAACGAGGGAGTAGTGATATTATTCCGATTAAAATAAATTTTAGACGCTTTGACACAACTTGTTTTTTCAATTTTTAAGAGTCGAGAAAAAACAAAATATGACTCTAGTCGCCTTCGATTTTTAATGAGCCTGAAGTGACAAGTGCTCAGATAGACCTTTTTCGTTAAGAAGTCTGAAAAGGAACGAAAGGGACTGCTCTAGAAATCTAGGCAGAGGGATTACCAAACCAATCGCAAAACTGCAGAATACTTTTTACGGTATCGCAGTCAATCTTCCCGAATGCTGTGTTCAGTGCATTGCAATCGATAAGGTGGCAGACACGGCTTCCTATGGATAAAGGATTAAGCCTATTGTGGTCTCCCAAAATATACTCGACGGTACGTGGGAGCACAAGTCCATACTTGCATTTATCGTCTCAAAGTGGAGGAATCACCCAACCAACAGTGAGAACAACAGTTGCCAGGCTTTACGACGCTGGAATACGTATCTAGCCTAGACTTCTAGATGTTGTGCGTTAGGTTCCAAAGCGTTGTTAAATTCATTAAATTTATTTTATAGTTGATATTGCTTAAGAAATTTTCCTTTCAAGTTCACCGCGTGATGTAGATGTACAATTCCTAAAATGCAATCTAAGATGATAAACAGTCTTTTATCTTCTTTGTGCAATGAAAATCCTAGCTACTAAGGAAAGAAAGACAATATTATTTCACAAAGAGCATAGAGCACACACTATATGCACTGTCCTAAATCAAACCAATCAAACAGTCTAAATGCAAATGCACTTGCATGTATTTTTTTTTAGCCTTCTTAATATGTGAATGATAAAAAGAAAGCTAATGTGCAAATCTAAATTACTTTTCAAGCGACAATTACTAACAAGTTTCTTTTCAAATCAAAAATGAAGATAATGACAACAATTTGCGATTTGGAAATGAGTACTTGCTTTCAAAACTAGAAAAACTACAAACTCAGATCAAATACAATAGTAATAGGGTAATCGACTATCAAGAGCAATCAGACTCTCTTCTATGACTGAAAACGACACTTGCGACACTTTCGAATCAAGAAACGACAATACAATTACGTTACTTTTTTGCAACGAAGAACTGAAAATGACTCAACAAATACACAAAAACATTTACAGTTCTTTGCACAATGGAGGCAGAATATCAGCAAGGAAAGGGGTTTCAAACAGAGGTTTACTGACCATGGGCAACAAAACTCATGAATGGAACTGAAAAGAATGAACAGAAACCAACATTCATGAACAATGTCTAGTCCAATCAGCGCACCTGTAACACAGTGAATTTGAAATGCAGCGCACCTACTACACTTGGGAAGTGTGCTGAATTTCAGATTCACAGAACAGAGACTGCACTGGGCCAAAGATGAGACTTTACTTAGGTTCCGGGTCATAGTTTGCAGTTCAACTCAGGGATTTTGGTCGAGCAAGTGGTAATCAGTAAATCAACAATAGGGGTAGATCTAAGAGGTTACTAGAGCCACCACAAGGGCAATTAGAGAGTTTGTAAATCAGCTGTTTAATTCATAAACAAAACCCGGAGATTGACTGAAGCAGCATTTATCTACTTTGCATTTGCATAGAAAATGCAGTTCGAAAGCTACCTGGCTCGACTTCAAGCTCCGTCTATAAGTTTATAAAGTAAACAACAAGGTAGATAAACAAACAACCTAGTCGCTCCCCAGCGGAGTCGCCATTTTGTTAAAGGGAAAAGTGTCTATACAGAACTGCTTATCCCACTAAGGTGTGGTAGCTACCTTAGAAACAAACAAAGTAAAGCTACTTTCATTTTCCTTTACGAAATATAGATGAGAGAAGAATAAAGGAGACCAACCTCTGTCTTGTGCTTGGCTCCTAGTTCGATTCCTCTCTCTTCTGATAGTCCTTTGCTACTTGCTTCCTTGTACACCCAGCTTCACAGAGTACCTGAAGAATTAAAGTAGCATAACACTATACAAGAACATGGATCTATTATCATAAACAATCTAGGATCAGATGTAAATTGACCATACAAATGCATAAAACATAAACGACAGAAGAGTATGGAGGAAAACTTGAATAGATTTTATTGATAATCAAGAAAGAGCCAAGAGAGTTATAACTAGTGGTTCTGACCCAGCATCATCCTCTTAGCAAGTAAGCCCTTCTTCACCTCATACAAAGCTTAGATCACCCAACACTATGATGTTGCCTCAAGAAACTAACAGAAATTCCTTACAAGATGCAAAATGCCAGCCTCCAACCTTTGGATCTCTGGGATGAGAGATCTATATATAGATATTTGCAGAGGTGTGAGTCAGCTCGGGGTTTTTGATTAGTGTCTTCTCTCTTATAGTTCTTTCTTCCACTTGGAGATCTCATTGATCTCTTACTCATCCTTGGGCAATTCTGAGAGGCAAGTGTCACAGGAGAAGTTTCTGGAAGATTCCATGATCATCCACCTCGCAAACTGTCTCCGCCACTTGTCTTTTCTCGTCCATCGCACCCCATAGAAGGGCCTTTTGAAATGCAACGCACTTCCCGTGTGTACAAGGTGAGATGCATCACACCCTGGCCATGGAGCAAGTGAAATGATCCAATTTTGACCAGTTCTGAGTAGTTTTTCATGGAGAACTTCTGGGAGATGATGTAATTAGTTGACCTTGTTCTTTTAGGGGTTGGAACAACACCTTTAGGTACTTAGGAGCCCTTAGTTTATGGACATTTATGATTGGGGTTTCAGTGCCCAAAAATGTCTATAACAATACTCTAGTTGATCATGGCTAAAAGAGTTATCTCCTATATTGTTTTACCCTTTTCTGGGCTTGAGAGACTAAATTTACAACAAAGGACATTTTGGAGTTTACTTAAATTTTTCTCCTCACTCCCTAAACATCAAAAATACCAAACTTCACTTTATTTGGGCTCATTAAAATTTTACATTGAAAGAAATTCATGAGTTTTATTTTTCCTCTTTTTAAACTCTTAAAATATGAACATAAGTCGAGTTACCCCTATATTGGACTCATAAAATTAAACAATATAGGACCCGTTAATCATGATAATATTGGACCACTCCTTCCTAGTGTTCATTAAAGATAATCTAAAGGAATCATCCGAAGGATGAGTCTATCAGACAAGCATATGTTATCATCCTCAATCTTGCGTAAAAATAAAGAGGTGCTAGTCAGGAATGGTGGGGGGCAATAGGAAAGAAACATTTAGTTTTTGCATTGTGAAAAGGAAATATGTCTCTCTTGAACATGACACTTTGTCACTTTTGTGTCTGGGTTGGGAAATCCATTTACCTCTCAACTGATCATACCTCATTAAAATTCTTCAGAATGGTTCTTGATCTTATTTTTTGAGTCAAAACCTTCCAAGTCAAAATTTCATGTCACTGTTATGAAACCAGCTCACAAAAAGATAGAAAAGAGAGATCAACGCCTTAGAATTCAGCCTCTTCGAGGGGGTAAACTCCTTTAAATTACACAAATGAACAATTCTTGGATGATTCAAATGACAAAACCTCCTTTCGATATATAGGAGTCTAAGGAGTCACAATATAACCCAATCGACCTAACAATAATAATATAAAGCCACAAAAATAACAATAGAGGGATTCTATGGGGCACAATAATAATAATATGGGGACAATAGGGGCACAACAATATTAATAAGGGATACAACTACAATAGTAATGGGGTAATCACTAGTATTATAGGGACCCAACATGCCCCTCTCCTTCAAAAAAGTGTTGTCATCAATGCTTGAGTAGTTCTGGATGCTTCTGTATAAAATTCTCATCCTCTCATGTGGAATCTTTAGCCGATAAGTTCTTCCACTTGATAAGATACTATGAAATTGATCGATTTCGTAATTGTCGAGTTCTTGTTTCTGTGACTGCTTCTGGTTCCAATATAATTTTTCCTTCCTTGTCAAGTTCTGGCAATATTGTTTGAACTGGGAGCTTGTCGCCTATAACCTTCTTTAAACATGAAACATGGAAAACTGGGTGCAATCGAGAAACTGCAGGAAGCTCCAATTTGTATGCCATAGTACAAATCTTTCGCAACACCTTGTACGGACCATAATACTTTGGTGATAATTTATTATCCTTCTTAGCTTGCTTGAGGGACATTTTCTTATATGGTTGTAGCCGTAGGAATACCCAATCACCTACATCAAAAATTCTTTCACTACGATGTTGATCTGCTTATTCTTTCATTCTATTCTGTGCCAACACGAGGTTATCCTTTAAGAGTTCGAGGACTTGTTGTTGATGTTCGATGTGATGTTCCACTGCTTGAACCTTAGAATTTTCTCTTAAATATGATGTGATGGATGGCGGCTGATATCCATAAAGTGCCATAAATGGGGTCATTTTTGTTGTTGTATGGAAGGAAGTGTTATACAACCATTCAGCCAGAGGAAACCGTTTGACCCATTGTGTCTGTTTATCAGATAAAAAGCAACGAAGATATCCTTCCAAACATTTGTTTACTATCTCAGTTTTCCCATCAGATTGAGGATGATAAGATGAGCTATGAGCTAACTGAGTACCAAGACAAGAAAATAATTCTATCCAAAAATTTCCAGTGAAAATGGGATCTCTGTCACTTACAATAATCTTTGGGTTTCCATGTAGCTTTTGAATTGTTTCCATAAATGCAGCAGAAGTTGTACTGGCTTTAAATGGATGTGATAATGCCAAAAGTGTGCATACTTGGTAAGTCTGTCAACTACCACCATGATGACACTCTTTCCCTCAGACTTGGGTAAACCTGTGATAAAATCCATTGAAACATCCTCCCAACGTTGGCTTGGAATGGATAAAGGTTGTAATAGACCTGGTGTCTTAATTGTTTCAACTTTATTTTGTTGGCAAACCAAACATTTCGCCACAAAATTTTGAATATCTGATTTAAGGCCCTCCCAAGAAAATTCCTTCTTAACCCTGTGATAAGTTTTTAAAAATCCTAAGTGCCCTCCTAAGGGAGAAGTGTGCAATTCCATAAGAATATTTTGTTTTAGCTGGGAATTCTTACAGAGGTATAAGCGATCTTTGTACCATAACGAATCATTTTTCCAGCTAAATGTATCAGACGTACTAGAGTCTTGTTGTAACTTTCAAATAAGTGCCCACACTTCTTCGTTGTTCTTCCATTCCTCCCTTGCTTCATTTATCCAATCTAGTTGGATAATAGAAATGACACACAACAATGCTTCCACATCCTCATCCTTTCTTGAGAGTGCATCTGCCACCACATTTTGCTTCCCTTTTTTGTAGATGATTTCAAAGTCATAACCCAACATCTTTGTGACGCACTTTTGTTGCTCTTCAGAGGATAATCTTTGTTCCAAAAAGTAGTTAAGGCTATCATGATCCGTTTTTACCTTGGAGTGTCTTCCCATTAGGTAGGGTCACCATTTCTTAAGTGCATGGAGTATTGCCAATATTTCCTTCTCATAAATAGCTTTGTGTAAAAACTTTCCCTTGATTGGACGACTTTCAAAAGCAATGGGTCTTTCATATTGCATTAAAACAGCACCAATTCCATTTCCTGAAGCATCACATTCCACAATAAAGGTTTTTTTGAAGTCTGGTGTAGCTAAGACCGGTGCTTGGCACATTGCCTCTTTAAGATGCTCGAAGGGCTTTGTTGCTTATGGAGTCCATGAAAATGCATCTTTCTTCAATAATGTTGTTAGAGGTGTTGGTATTCTGCCATAATTCTTAACAAACCTGTGATAATACCCTGTCAACCCGAGAAATCCTCGCAGATGCTTTATGGATGTGGGGATTTTCCATTCCTTAATGGCTTTAATTTTGCTAGGGTCTACCTTAACTCCTTCATGAGATACAATATGACCCAGATATTCCACCTCTTGTACTCCAAAGAAACATTTGGATCTTTTTGCATATAATTGTTTCTCCTCCAATAGTTGTAGCACCCTTGTCAACATGTTCAACATGATCCTTCCAAGACTTGTTGTAGATTAGTATATCATCAAAAAATACTAACACACATTTTCTAAGGAATGGTTTGAAAATGGAATTCATCAAACCTTGAAATGTTGAAGGTGCATTGGTAAGGCCAAAAGGCATGACCAAAAATTCATAATGACCCTCATGAGTTCTAAATGTTGCTTTTGGAATGTCCTCAGTCTTCATTTTGATTTGATGATATCTTGAATGAATATCCAACTTGGTGAAGTAAATTGATCCATGCAATTCATCCAGCAATTCATCAATGGCAAGAATGGGAAACTTATCTTTAATAGTGAGCTTGTTGAGCTCCCTATAATCCGAACACATGCACCATGATCCATCCTTCTTGTGCACCAATACTACTGGAGCAGAGAAATAACTTTGAGTCGGTTGAATTATACCAGCCTCTAGCATTTCTGCAACCATACATTCAATTTCACTCTTTCGAGCATAGGGATATCTGTACGACCTGATGTTTGGAGGAACACTTCTTGGAATCAGAGGAATAGCATGATCATGATCACAAATAGGTGGGAGACCTTTGGGAGTCTCAAATACCTTGGAATGATTGTCCAAGACTTTTTGGAGATCTGGAGAAATAGATGATTCCAACGTGGAAACATCTAGTGAACATAATTGTGCAATTACACCTCTTTGTTCCTTTTTTAGAAGCTTTGTCATACCGTTAGAGCTGATTATCTTTCCTGGTTTCCATGTGATACCCCTTAATTCAACTTCCTTTCCTTCCATAGAAAATTTCATGAAAAGTTCTTGAAAATTAAAATCTATTGTACCTAAGGATTGTAGCCATTGGACTCCTAGTACAACATCAGCACCTCCCATTGGAATGGAAAGCATTAGGCTAGTCAATACATATTCTCCCATGGATAGCTTGATATTATGGCACTTTCCAGAGAAATTTATTGTTCCTCCCTTTGCAACCATCACTTGACACTCTGGTGCTGGATATAAGAAGCAATTCAATTCTTTTTCTACCTTGCAATAAATAAAATTATGGGTACTTCCTGAATCAATCAACACTATTACCTTTTTCTTCTTGATTTGTCCTTCTATCTTGATGGTTTTAGGAGTGGTAATTTTCGCAAATGCATTACAAGATATGGTTGGATTCATTTCTTATTTATCTAGGCTTTGTTCCTAGAGTATATCCTCTTCTTTTGACCTTTCTTGCTCCTTTTCTTCTTGCTCTTCACAATCTATGTAGAATAATTTCTTCTCAGCACACTTATGAGCTTTAGTGTATTTGCTATCACAATTGTAACAAAGCCCTTTTGCTCTTTCTTCTTCCAATTTTGTTGGTGTCAATCTTATAGGTTGTGGAAGACTAGGGGAAAAAACACTTCCATCTTTATAGTTGTGAGTGGTATGCTTCCTAGTTGCCATAATTTTGCTTTCCATTTTTCTTGCTAACCTGAATGCCTTCTCTAATGAATCAGGTTCCAAAAGGTGAACATCATGTTGGATATTATCCTTTAAAGTCCCTATGAACACATCAATCCTATGCTCCTCTGGAATATTTTTTACCCTTATGTTCAATTTTTGGAACTCCTCAATGTGCTCCATTATTGAACCCTTTTGTTTGAGACTTATCAATTGGCTAAAAAACGTGTTGCTTTCTGTATCCTCATAATTTGTTGTCAATTATTCCATAAAAATTGCCCAAGCAATTATTTTTTTATGAGAGCAAAGCCATTGATACCATACAAATTGATTTGGTTCAAAATATAAAGTTGCAATACATACCTTTTGTGTGTTTTGCACATTATTGAGATCGAAAAATTGCTTCGTCTGTAATATCCATGTTGCAGGATCCTTGCCATCAAACTTCCTCATATCGACTTTTGGAATATGGTGGGTCTTCGATCCAACATTAGAGTCTATGGAATCATGATTAACATTTCTTTTTTTCTCATCATGAGTTTCCTTTACTACCTTTCACCATTAGTGACCATTTCTTGTAGCAACTTATTCATATTTATCTTCGATTCTTCCATCTTATCATCCATGCCATCAATTTTAGCGTTCATGCCATTCATATTAGCTTCCATGCCATCCATCTTAGCTTCTACTCCTTTCTTTAAACAATCCATCTTAGCTTCTACACCTTTCTTTAAACCATTCATCTTATCTTCTACATCTTTCCTTAAACCATCCATCTTAGATTCTGTTGCTTTTTTTGCAAGTGATACTTGTTGCACTTGGTCTCATAATTTTGATATATCATGTTGCATTTATTCCTCTTCTTCATGAGTCATGCTAGAGCTTTCATGTTGCTTACTAGGTGTTTTCATTTTCTTTCCTCAGGTCATCAATTACCGATTCAAACTAATTTTTCAAACCAAGCTTATGCAAAAATTTTAAAAAAACTACACACCTTTTTTCACTTTGTAGAATCTTGATATTGAATCTAATGTATCTCTGCAATTTCAGATCATCCAATTTTGAAATTATGACCCGTAGTAGCCCTCTGTGTCCTCTTTCCAATGCCACCAGTCTGATCTAAATTGGATTCTCCAAGGAAGAGTTATGGACAATCTCCCAAGGTGACCTGATTATAGACTAGTTCAGTAGAGCGAACTTGTACGACGAGCCATGAGTCACTGTTTCGACCTTTGGCTCTGAAAAATAATACAAGAAACTACATTCCATCCTCTTTCTGTACCTTCTTATGAAATTTCAATCTGATGCTCAGAGAGAAAGTTATGATGATTTTCCCCAGGTCACCTGTTTGGAATGTAATTCAGGAGTTTGCAAAAAGACCAACTTCCTCAGATCATATCTCCATAAATATAGTGCGAAAAGCTCTGAAATTCAGACCCGATATTCAGCGTGATTTCTTCTCAAATGGGTTTTTTTTGAGCTTCTGAAACATTGCAGAAAAAAAGTTATAGTGAAAATGCCCCGATGACCTGTTTAGAGCAGTGAAACCCTAGAATCCAAAGCTTTGATACCAAATGTTATGAAACTAGCTCACAAAAAGATAGAAAAGAGAGATCAACGCCTTAGAATTCAACCTCTTCGAGGGGGCAACCTCCTTTACATTACACAAATGAACAATTCTTGGATGATTCAAATGACAATAGCTCCTTTCTATATATAGGAGTCTAAGGAGTCACAATATAACCCAGCCGACCTAACAATAATAATATAAAGCCACAAAAATAACAATAGAGGGATTCTATGGGGCACAATAATAACAATATGGGGACAATAGGGGCACAACAATATTCCTAAGGGATACAACTACAATAGTAATGGGGTAATCACTAGTATTATAGGGACCCAATAGTCACCAATATGTTCAAGAGAAGTCCAACCTTAGTAAAAGTTACCTTGAAAATCATAACCTTCAATCGTGTCAGTCATCCCTAAGTCAATCCTGAATCACTCCAAATTTTTTGTTCAAAACTTGACATGAGTTTTTTGTCATAGGCCCTCTTGCGACAGATCACTTCCTATCAACTTTGGCTCATTATGTATGAAGTTGATCTAGAAACATCCTTTCGTACCTTGGAGCCTGCATGCCTTAATGGAAAGTTTCTTTCTTTTAACAACATGTTCTCATTATTGACCTTTGATGAAATGATTCTATAGGTGTTCGACTTGAAGACATTTATTCACACCTTGTAGATTGTACTAGAGTACCTGGAGAACCATTTTCATTATTGGTGGTTTCTCTTGCACTTGTTAATGGTTCACATAATTGACTGGTAATCAAGTGGTTTCTACAATTTTCAATTTCAAAACATTCGCTCACATGGCTAGATTCATACTATGGATCAATAGAGATCAAGACCAAGACCTTGGATCTAGTTTCTTCCATCCAGGCCGTGTGGATTTTTTAAATATTCCTAATTGTAAATATAGATCCATATTTGATGCTGCATCCATAATGTCTATTATTGAAATGGTATATTTCCATACTTGTTCTTTGAGATACTTGTACTTTGAGTATGGGAATGCGTACCTCAATGATGATTATATGAACATACTATATTGTAATCCTTGATTGTTTGTTTCAAGTCTCCAACCAGTTGGTCTCTAATCCAAACATTTAGATGATAAAGCACTTAAGTCATTAAACACCTTTTATGAGTTTGCAGTTTAGGAGGAAATCTATTACACGTAATTTCGTCACCATTTTCCAAATGACTACAAATCAGATCTCTCATTATATGATGAACTCTTGTAAGCAATCCCCTATAATCTTGTAAGAAAACCCATTCTGAAAACAACAAGAATCCTGGATTGCATTGCTTAAAAACCTAATTTCAAGCACTGCCACACTTTTCCTAGAAATTATCTACACAAACACAGTCCTACTCATTGTAGCCTGTGAAATCTTGCGCTCTATCTTCTATTAAAAAGTTCAACAAACTTTTGATTTAGGTAAAAATAAAAAGAAATTTCTAGAAGCCTTGTTGGGGGCTATTATATCAACAAGAAGATTTCGAGCCGTTACCTATTTAGGCATCATCACATGGCTCATGAATCTACTCCCTCTCATTATGGAACCCTAATCCTCATATTTGTGGATCTAATCCTTAGAAATAAAATCTCTAACCCTCTTGAGGATACTAAAAGAATAATTTTGGAGAAGGAGGATCTTTGGAGGAAAAAAAATAGAGTTGTTTCACTAAAGAATGGAGATGAAAATACATTTTTTTTTCCAAAAGGTTTTAAAGTTTATAACATCATATGGGATTTGAATGATATGGATAGGGGGATAACCTCCTCTTTTAAGGAGACATCTAGGTTTTGGAATAAACACTTTAGTGATCAGTATAAATCTTTTGAGGAAGCCTCTATTGTAGTAGTGATTCTCCTAGCTCGGGATTTTCCCTAGATTACATAAATGAAATATAATCAGAGTAATGGGTCCAATTTATGATGATGAGTTAAAAAGGGTCCTTCATATTTTAAAAAATGTTAGAGCCCTAGTCTTGAAGGATGTATGATTGAATGTTTTTCTGGGCTTTTATGTCCTTTTAGGTGGCGACCTACTTAGAGTGGTTTAGGATTTTCATCAAAATGGAAGGACTCGACCTTTATTGCTCTCTTCCCTAAAACCTATGCTCTAAAATATTTTGATGATTTCATGCCAATTTCCCTTTACAATTGTATTTATAAAGTGATACAAAAAATAATTGCAAACCGGATAAAACCGATATTATCCAAAAATGTGTCTAAGGAGAAATTTGATTTTTTAGGGGGGCACAAGATTCATGAAGTGATTGGGGTGGCACAAGAAGGTCTTCATAGTATAAAAACAAGATAGAAAACTCACAAAATAATGATATACCAGAAAACCTATTCTAAAATGGACCACACCAATGATGATTTTCTTAAGAGGTTTGGTGCAAACAATTTACTACTTATAACAAAAAAACTCCTTTACATCATCATCCCAAAATAAATATTTATGCTCAAGCTTACCATATCAAGGAAAACATTTATGACCAAGTGTATTTGAGTTTTTTCCATTGAACACTAGCAATTATAACAAGTCTCAAATTTTTTCCATTGAATACTAGCATTTATAACAAGTCTTCAAGGTTTTCCATTTGGAAAAATTCTCAAGGCACTTTTCGCATTCCAATATACATACTGTCAAATCAATCACCTTATGAAAGGAATGGTTTATATAGATTTTCCATCAAATATTCAAGAAATTCTTTATATAGTTTTGCCATTAAATATTCCCTTTTTTGTAGTAGTTAAATTATTTTTGGGTACTTTCATTTTTCAATGTCAAATCAATAGTATGAGACAAACATGGGTTTAGAGTGCAGCCGCATCATGTAACTAAATTCCATAAAAGTACATGCTATATCTTCTACAACACATGACCAATTAGACTAATAAACAAATTTACAAACAAGCTAAGGATCATCTCTTTCCTTTTGATGAAATTTGTCATCCATTTCTGTGACAAATTGATGAAGTCTCTTCACGCTGCTATAGGATCAGATCTGAAGCTCTCCACTGGAACACACTTATCCACAAAATTTCTGACCTACAAGCATATACTTCGACAAAAGAAATTAACAATATAATGACCGACATAATACAGAACTCAAGACCATAAACTCTTAGGGTGGATCTAGTAAACTTGACTTAGTAAAGTTACTCATAATTTTGGGCTCCATGTTTATGGGTATCCATGGCTTTTCCCATGGTATTCATCTTGGATGTAGCTTATTTAAAGGTTGATGAAGCTCATGTTAAATCATCTCAATGGTCACTAGGAATGAACAATGGTGTCTTTATAAACCATAATCTCTTGGTGCTATGTGACATTAACATTTAGTATCAGAGCCAAAGGTGGATCGAAACTTGAGTGGTAAATATTAAATCCTGATGAATATCAAAATGGTAGAAATTTTCTAGTAGAAGTAGTTGTAGCCTGAAAACCCAAAAAAATGAGAAAAAAAAGAAAATGGTAATGCTAAAGGATGCTGGAAAAGTGTTTGATGGAATGCTTCAACGAAAATATGGTTTAATTGGTGAGATGCAAGCACGGGTATGAACTGTGTTGATGATAGAATGCATGGACTAGGTGAATTTGTGTTGAAAGGATAGATCAAAGTATAGATTGAGTAATATATAGCAGAGAGAGAGGTGGTATGAATAGAATGAAAATAGATATGGAGTCAATGAAGAAGCTATTGTGTAATGAGTGAACAGCCTAATGGTTTTGTTCCAAGGTAGGAACTTCCCTAGGAAGTTGCAAGACGTGATGCTCAGGTAGACATGTGTGCAAAAACACACATAGTTGTAAGAACTTAAGAGCTTGATCATGCATACATTTAGTGCAGGTGGCACATGGAGTCATCAAATTGTGGAATGGGCCACTTGGAGAGGTAACAGGGTGGTATGTGTAATGGTATCCTAGATTGAGGGGGGTAATATGAAAACTCAAATGAGAAGATTGATAATTTGGAATAGGTCGTTCTCCTAGAGTCAATTTTAATTATGGGTGGGGGGTGGGGGGGGGGGTTTAGGGTGTATTAGTTAAACTTAAATCGGTCAAGTTACCTGTAGTTTTGAGCTCCAAGTTTTTGGGCACCTTTGGTGTATACCATGGTATTCATCTTTGATGTAGTCTATTTAAAGGCTAGAAAAATCAATGATTATTTCTCTTGTTGGCCTGTGAGATCAAACAAAGGTGTGTTTAGACACCACCATCTCTTGGTGCTTTGTGATCATAACATAGACTTCGTATTTTCATTCAAAATTAAAACATTAAAATCCACTACAGAAAACTATATCATCCTCTCCAGAAAAATCCCTTTTTCTCCTTTGTTTGTCTTCCTTAAAAAAAACAAAAAATCCTACCTTTGGCCCAATAAGAAATTACAACATTCCCTTGTTTCCCCCTTATAGATCCCCTAAATTTTAGGATTTATTCCTTAGTCTTACTAACTAATATAGACTAAACTTTGTTTATGGGGATCCACTGAGTCTCCATGCATTTGTGAAGTCACAATACATCATCCTCCCTTTATTTTTAAAATTATGAACCTCCATATTCAATCCTGCTTAGTAAACCTAATGAGTTCCTCTTCAATGATCCAAGAGTTGTCTGAATCAGGCAGTTCTTTCTATCTTACTAGATGTAGTTTACATTTTTGTGATCTTGTAGTAGTAACTTTCGCTTCTACCACTTTCTCAACACGCTCCTTCCTTTTTCGTGATAACTGTTTGTTCCATTCTTCAAGTAATTCTTACTTAGTGGTATTTTCAACCCCTCCATGATAGCAATATATATATACAACATTAAAGACGGAACTAATGTCAAATTATTTGAGCAAGTTAATTAGATAGGCGTTTTCAATGATTCAATAAAGGATTTCACATGGAACAAACTTCTTTGGTTTCAATTTGTGGTGTGTTGCTTTATGGAACCTCTCCCTTCATAGGCAAACCATGACTTGTTCACCTTCTTGTTACACCTTCTCTCTCTGATGTAAATATGATTTTATCATGTATACCTCATTTGTGCCTCACAAGTTTCATTTGACCTTGTTAGGATCCAACCCTAACTCCCTCATTCATGTAACAAGGCTCGTAAGAGTCATAGATAGTTAGTTGAGTCAATAACATTTGTAAGTGGTTATCCACATTAATAATAATTGCAAGTGGTTGACCCGAATTATACAAAGGGACCATAATTAGTTATAAATGGGTCATAGTTAATAAATAAAGTTGTTAACCTATGTTACGCAAGGGAACACTAGTAGTTAGGGTTTTGGATGTCATAAATCTATAAATAGTCTTAGATAGAAAGGGAAGAAGTATCGATTCTTATTGTAATTGAGCTCCGCTTTGTTAGAGGTTGCCCCCTCGAAGAGGCAAGTGAACATTTTATTATGCTTATGAATAATAAAATATCTTTGGAGATTGTCTCATTTCATGTGATATTTTTGTGTTTCAAGCCATATTGTTTTCTCACATGTCAAGTGCATAACAAGTGGTATCAGAGCACTTTCTAGGGCTAGTTGTACCTTCAATTTTCAAATATTTTTTTTTAGGCTAGATACGTGTTCTGACGTCTTTAAACCATGAGATCTGTCGTTGAACGCATAAACTTGTGAATTTGGGGAGGAATGAACGCAAGAACTATAAGATGTGGTCACACTTGTTGGACTCCCTTGTAACCCCTATGGGTACCCGTTCAAGTAGTAGCAGATTATACAGAACTGTGCACAGACTTTTCTTCCATGTACCATTGGGTATATCAGAATCCCCCATAAGGTAACCTGAAACCTAAACTTAGATAAGTGGTTGGTTGTCTTGCTACTATAGTACATTGAGAACAACACTCAAGGAGATTACTCGCACGTACAATAGGGTAGTCAGGTAGTATGAATAAGGGTATGGTTGATCCTCCTTAGTTAGCACCCTAAAATATTGGGTTGAGTACTATTTTTGAACCCATGTGTATATTGTAATCTGTAGCACATCACACTCCTTTAAGACCATAGTTCCCTCAAATATCTAAATATCGCACCCTACCTATTCACCTAGATCAGATCTAGTTATTGGGGTTCGACTTCCTCTATCCAGATTAGATCCAACAGTTGGGGTCATGCCACTACCCTACATATCATATTCAAAAGTTCGAGTTTTTGCAATGTAGATATGAGTCTTTGTGTAGTGAGGGTTTTGGCTGCCATAATCCATATCAGATTGTCGCAGCACATTCCACAGTACCAAGACCTTGGGGTCCCTGTTACTACATTCTAGGCCTAATTTTTGTAGAATATTTTGCAGTATCAAGTTCTCTAAAGTTCATCCATTACAGTATTGATTAGATTGGAGTAAAATTCCTTTTGGAGTAAAAATAAAAATAAAAAAATTGGGGCCATCTCGACATGTTTGCAAGAGACCTAGCCCATAATATTAAGGACGAAAAGTTGGTCATAGTGGTACCATTCACTTGTAAGCCCCCAATTTTCAGGAGGTCCCAAATTTTTCCTCATGCGGCTTCAAATGACTCACGTCACTAGACTCCTGGTCGATAACCTTGAGAAAAAATCGAATGACTTCCAGGTGTTCATTAAAACCCAACTCCCACAAATAATGGAATCTCTAAAGATGCCTCAGGAAACTTTAGGGGAAGAACATAGTGTTGATGAACACATAAAAGGAGAATCTAATCATCAAATTCATTTCCATGGAGATCAGCAATCTTCAAGCCACCAAACCCCTAATCTAGACATGTACAAATTTGATGTCTCTAACCCTATAGTATGGGTGGAAAATGGAACAATATTTCCTCCTTAATAATATCTAGGAGGATGGAACTAAACTACATGTTAGATCCCTTTACTTGGACCAAGAGAGCTGTAATTAGTGGTAGTGGAATTAGAAATTTTATCTAGGGAGTCCAGCTTGGAACATGTTCTCAAAAGGAATTTGTGACTGCTTTGATAGGGAATCTCACTTTTTGGCTCATCTCACTAAGCTCAAACAAACAAGTATAATAAGGGACTACATTTCATCTTTTGAACAATTGGCAATCATAAATGAAAGACTAGGATATGCCTTTTACTTTGAATGTTTCATTAATGTCCTAAAGGAATCCATCCAAGCCAATGTCTGAATGCATCACCCAGATACTTGGTTGGATGCATTTTGTAAGGCCTTAGATGTACAAGTCACCTTAAATGCTCAGTCTAATAGTCCAAATTTTGTCGCAATGGTGCATGCCACCCAGGCTATGGGCTCCACACAAATACTTAAGGCTCAAAAGGTGTCATCGTCAGAAATGGCTAAAAGAAGGAAACAAGGACTCTTATTCTACGGTGATAACAAGTACTCCCAAAGACATGAATGAAAGGAAACCAAATTATTTCAAATTGATGCTACTAAAAAAAACTTAGTCGATTAATCTCCATCCATTGAAGTGCCTAATGAAGAAGTGGGTGAACTCCAAACTAACCTAGACAATGATCTCACAACTATGCTAGATGAACTAGTTATATCACTACATGCCTTGGTTGGAATTTCTTCACCCTAGAATCTCAAAATCCAAGGTTTTATTAAACATCGGCGAGTAGTGTTGTTGATTGATAGTGGAATCACACATATCTTTGTCCATAAGAGAGTAGCATAAGTTTTTCATTATTTTGTATGGGCGGTATCTAATTTCCAAGTCCTAATCATTGATGGGAAGACCATGAAATATGAAGGATGTTGTGAAAATATTAAGCTTGAGATGGGGGATTTTCACCTCAAAACCCACATGTTTTCCATTGAAATGGGTGGTTGTGACATTGTACAAACTAGGCCCTATCACAATGGATTTCTAGGAGTTATATATGAGATTTATACATAACAACCACACTCAAACATTGAGGGGAATCCAAGCAAGTGCTCCTACTATCATCAGCACGCATCAAATGGATAAGATTTCAAAAAAGGGCCATCATGGGATAGTAGCCCAATTTAATGCCATCTAGGTCATTGAATCCACTCCTCCTCATATTCATCCTGATATACAATAGGTATTATATTGTGACTAGCTTGTATTTGACAAACCTAAGGAGATCACACCCTCCAGGGGTGAACATGATCATAGAATCCATTTGCCCCTGGGTGCCCAGCCGCCAAATGTATGCCCATATCGATATCCTTTTGCACAAAAGAATGAAATTAAAAAAATCATCAAGGAAATCCTTGAAGTTGATGTTATTCCTCCCAACACAAGCCCTTATTCAGCTCTAACGGTCATGGTTCTGAAGAAATATGGAGAATGGTGCATGTTAGAGTCAGTGTCTTCACACTACCATCTGCGATCAAAATTTACTCTTTTGGATTCATGTTACGAGTCCCACTTTCAATCACCTGCATTCCATTAGGTCATGGATCAACTGATGGTAGATGTTAGCCCAGTTTTTACTCCTCATCACATGATATCTGCTGACCTCTTTCAATCATCATTCAGTCAAATGGTTTAAGTTAATTTTCATCTTTGCTCCATTTTATTTAAAGAAGTCTTAGGTCTTAGGTCTTAAGGTTTTCAAGGACATTAAGTATTAGGGTTTCATTGAAGTCAAATTTTCAGAAAATAAGTGTCTTGCAGACATGTGAAGGATATATGAATCTTCAGATAATTTTAAATTTTCACCATATGTAAATTTAATAAGTTTTTCACCTCAAACTCAGTTTTAGGTGAAAACAAAGTATTGTTCTATTTTTGTAAAATTTCATGTAATTTAATTATTTCTATATGTAATAAGCACTCGACAGTTGTTCATGGTCACCTTGTCAACTCCTACCACTGCAAAAACAAAAGCATCAAGACATCAGTCCATCAAATTGCCAAGAAAAGGGGTCAAGCTTCAAACTAAAAAACAAAGTTTTTGAAAAAGTTACCAAGACTTTAGAAAAGTGGGTTTGAAATGAAGAAAAATCAAAGTGTAAGGTATATAAAGCAAAATCATGATAGAAAGCCATTCCATTGTGAAAAAATTCAAGTGGAGAGCTAAAATCGTGTTTTGAAGGAAGAGTGAGCAAAAAGGGAAGAAAAATCAAAATTTGGTGCAAGTTTGCGTGGCGCTGCACATTGGGAGCTCGACACTGCACATTAAAGCCAATTCTCCTTCATTAATTTACACTGGCGTTGCACATCAGAGAGGCACTGTGCATCAGAGAGGTGATGCGCATCAGAGAGGCATTGTGAATCAGAGAGGTGCTGCGCATCAGAGAGGTGTTGCGCATTGGCCAGTGAGGCTTCAAAACCATCGAACTTCACCTCAAATCACCCTAATTGCTGCATTTCTCTTCTAATCAAGTAAGTAAACTCACTTTTGATCTCAAATAGGGTTTAATGCTTAAATTATGCTTTTAGCCTCCTAAAACTCAAAACCATAGTTGTCTTCTACCTAAATTTCTCACCATTGCAAGCTCTTGTCACTTGTCTCCATTTTACCATTATCATTTGCCCTAAATTTACCTTTAAATCCCATCTCACTTAACCCATAACTTCCCCTATTTCCCTAAGAAACTAATCCCCTTTATCAAAATCCTAAGTCCCTCATCCATCAAAACCCTAGCTCCCCAATCCTTCCCTTCATTCCCCTACCTCATCTCATTACTGTTGTTCCATTTACAAAATCTCTTCATACTCATCTTTTTGTTCCCACCTATTATCCATTATTCACCATATCATAACCACATTATCTCATAGAGACAAGCATGGAAAGAGGTAGTGAATCAGATTTTGAAGAGGACACTCTTTGTGATAGCTCAAGAGAAAGAAATTTATAGCAAAGGAAGCCTCACAAAGGTGGTAGAATTATCAGGGAGGAACCTATCAGCATGAGTGAACTTCTTTCTTACCCACCAGCCACCACATGTTTTAGATATCAGTCCTGTTTTGAATTTTGTGAGATGGTTGAGAGGGTTAAATTTCACCATGAACTAGCAAGAAAGTTTGTGACAAACATGGATAACAATATGGTACATCTTTCTAGGGTAAACTTCACTCTTTCACCCACAATCATTGCAGAGGCCACATGAATTTCAGATGTAGGGGAAAAATGGAACAAAAGGCAAAATATCAGCAGGCAGAATTATGAGCCTTACATCAAGGCTAAGTACAATGGAAAACTTAGCAGGGTGTTTCCTTTTAGATTCTTGGAGGACTGGTATGTTCCACTCATGAAACTTATCATCAAATACTTAACATGTGAGGGTAGGTTTTCCAGACTTTATGCCTACCACATTAGATTTCTCATGCATTTCCCTAGGGTCAGAATGATGAGCATCCCTTACTTCATATGCAAAAACATAGAGAGGATGATAGTGATTTAAAAAAGAAAACCATATCCCCAGCAACTCAATAGCATTTACCACTTTTTTTCATCAAAATTATTGTTTTGCATCAACTCACTCAGTTTGGAATTCCATGGGAAACTTTCATTTCCCATGAGAGCTTCAAGGGGCCTCAAATATTTTCATCAAATCCCCAAGAGGAAGGTGAGCCTTCCAGACAACAAAAGGTGCCTGAAACTAGAACATAGGAGGTTCCTATATTTGTAACCTATGAAAGAGGCACTAGATTGATATTTGCAACTGCAAAGTGAGTACTATCTCCACAAGGAGTGGAAGGGGTCTTGCCTTCATCTACAAATCACAGGCAAATGCTATCTCCACCTAGAGTGGAAGGGGCTTTGCCTTCTTCTCTAGCTAAGTAGGTACATGTTACTTAGAAACAGAAGGGAAGAGATAAAGGAAATAAAAGGGTGCATGAGGATGATCTTAGTGAGGGGCAAGAGAGAGATTTTGTCCTGGTGGACCATGAGGTGGCTCAAGAGGAGAATGTCATGGACTTGGATGCTCAAAATCAAAGGAGTGTCAAGGATTTGATCATCAAGGAAAAAGAGGTTGACTCAAGCCCTATCAGTCAATTTAGAAAGAGAAAAGTGGATAATCAAATACCTTGAGTAGGAAAACAAGAAATTGACTGATAAACAAACTATTATGGAATTACAAATGATTAGGGAAGAAAGGCAAGATGCAAAGAAGGAAAAGTTCAGGATGACCTCCATTGAGCAAGAAATCAAGAATGACCGAGAAGCTTGGTTAGGGAGGGTGAAAATTCACCTTGAGTAGCTTCTTGAGAAGGCCAATAAAGAGAAGAAAATGCTTCGCCACATGACTTATCACTATTTGACCCGGAACAAGATATGCAATATGAGAATAAGAAAGCTTAAGGCAAGACTAAGGAGGGCCTTAAAAGGAAAAAAGAAGGATGAAAAGCTCAACATTTTGGCTGATGTTACTTTAGCCCAACAAGGTAACCCATGATGCAGCTTTGAGCCAAAATTGGGCAAATTTTGAGACAATTTTTTCATTTTCAAAATTTTGAATTAGAAACACAGAAAATTCCAACTGATGTGCAGCACCACCGGTGCTGCACATTGAATTGGTGCATCCTCTTGACAAATGGATTGTATATTTGGATTTAGCATAAGAAAATAAGTAAACCTAGAAAGTTTCATCAATTTTGGAGAAGATCTTGGCCACCAAAAGGGAAAAATACACTCACAAAAATGCCCTCTCTACCACTTTTTGGACCCACAGGAAACAATCTTGGGAGAATTGATTTTTGAAGGTCCAAATCTACTCCAAATTAGAAATTTCAAAGTGTAGACAGGTAGAGATTTCTAGCAAGCTATCTTGGGCCAGATTTGGATGAGTGGAAGGCCTCCAAAATCTTCCCTAAAGTGGCATTGCACATCAGGCTCAGGGCGATGCGCATCACGGTATTTTTTGTCAATTTTGCCTAAAGTCAAATTTCGCCTAGTTTCTTCAGCAGTTGACTTCTTTTTCTTGTCTTGGTAAATTTTGCATGGTAAATGATGTAACATGATGTGAATGTTGATGTAAAACACTTGATGGGGTAGATACATCAAAGCAAAGGTGGTTTTAAACTGGATGTATCAGTTTCCTTAGTTTTAGAGGCAAGCTATTCCACTGCCTACTTTTTTGTTCCTTATTTAGATGTTATTGAAACAGCTCCTTGACTCATGGATTTGACCCCTAATGGATAGATCAGATGGTTTTGAGGTCTATATGATGTCTTTTTCAGTCATTAGCAAGGGTTGGACTTTTTGGAAGTGGTGCACACATTGTATACTTGTATCAGTAGATTGGCAAGGAATAAAACCAAGTTTTGCAGCTATTTTTGGGGGACTCTTGTGATACTATGTTTTTGTATTGTTTCTTCTTCTGTAATAAGTTTTTCTCATGTGTTATATGTTTCAAAATCTTTCCTTTCCTCTAAACTAAATGAATCCAGAGAAATAGGCAAAATACATTGATATCAATGCTTTGCCTTGGGAATGCATTTAGTTTTTAATGTTTTCAGTAGTCTGAACAACATTCATGGTCTTTGCATGCCCTCCTCAACCCCTCAGCAGTCTTAAATCAACCATTTCGCTCAATTGTTAGTGCATAAACACTTATCTATCTCGCCCCATAGAACATGTTTGCAATTTTAACTTGATTTCCTGGACCCAAGTGGCTTGCTCCATTTGATCCAACAACCAACCATCAAAATCAAACAAAGACCCTAGAGCTACTATACTTAGACTAAAATCTAATTTCATTTCATTCATCTCAAGTTGTGAATGCAGTCATCTTAACTGAGATTGACAAGGAGAGAGCCATGTCCCGACCTCGTAGGGCTAGCTACTAGGTTAAGTGTGGTTTGTGGTTATCCTAAGTTTGCATCCCTTTAGACTGAGGTCGATCTAGGCTCTAACATAGTGGCTGCCATACTGGGGAAGAAAGTTAAATCACCCCAGTACATTTGAGAAATTCTGAACTTTTGGATGATAATTTTAGAAATTTCGTAGGCTGAAAATTGGAAAGTTGTAAAGCAATATCAAACTTTTGAGAATTTATGAACACACTAGCTTCAAGAAGATACACTAGGTCCAATCTTGATCCCAATCCTCCTCCAATATTTGAAAATCCTAATCTCATTCCCAAGATCCTCAGACAAGAGGGTTTATCAAGTCCTAGACTAGTTTTCATATCTCTTTCATGTCCTGTGAAGTGGCTATACCTTGAAGATCTTCCCTCTGACGAAAAATTTGGTTTATCCTCGTTTAGAACCACATCAGATAGTGAACTACTAGACATAGCTGCAAACCTAGAATTCCTCAATGAGCTTCAAGTCCAACGAGCCAATTTGATAAGTAACTGTAATCTTCAAAATTATCCTTAGTCATCTATCACCACTGATCGAATTCCTGAACCCTCTGATTCGGCTTCAACATCTTTTGCCTCATCATCATTTCCTCATATTTCAGGGAGTCATCCAACACCTCCATTCATACCTTAAATCCCTCAATAGTTGGTCATTACTCCTCTAACACCCGTCACTTCCGCTACATCAACTCCTCTTGTTGTGACAAATCCCTCAATTACTTCATCATCAGTTTCAAATCCACCACAAGCCATGGCTGCCAGATATGCACCTCTCATTCTACCTCAGAATTTGGATGCTATTCCTGTTGATTATCAAAGTAAGATACCATTGTTTGATGCTACTCAAGGTATCACAGCATAGCAGCATGTTGATAGGATGAATGACTTCTATGATCTCCATGAGGTAGATGAATAAAATGTGACTGTGCATTTATTTGTGCAACGTTTTGGAGGAGAGGTTCGAAAGTGGTTTAGAGCATTACCATCGGGATCCATCAATACTTTGCCAGTTCTACACAGACAATTTTTGGATCTATGGGAGGTAAAGAAAAATCCACTTCAAATTCTTTCTAAGTATGAAAATATAAAAAGGAATGTAGGTGAAAGTGTCCAAGACTATTGTGTAAGGTTAAATACAGTTCATAATGTTATTCCAACTGATATCAAGCCACCAATTGGTTTAGCATTGATCAAATTTCTCAATGGATTCGATGTTGATATGGTGTATTAGTTGAGAGAAAGAGATCCTACCACTCTTGAGGACATGCAGAAGAATGCGGTGAGTGTAGAGGCAAATTTGTTGGCGAAGAGAGTAAGGATGAAGGCTGAAAGGAAGGTTACTATAAAGAAAGAGGCATCTTCCTCAGATGTTAAGGAAGATCAAATACTCTGGAAAATTGAGAAGATGTTTGATCGGATGAAAATTGTAGACAAGCCTGAAAACATGATCGGAAATCCAAACTTCAGAGGACATCAACAACCTCAGTTCAGAATAAACAAAGGGAGCAAAAGGCACAAGATCAGTTATCATAGCAGCAAGTCAAAACACCTTTGCAGCAAAATTATGTACACGGGATGGAAAGTGAAGATGGTGATGATCCGATTGGGGAAGCTAATCATTTCTTTACTGCTGATGGTTTGCCTATCTATCTTACAAAAGACAAAGAATATTCTGAGATCCTGGTTGTGCAGAAAGATGAAGATTATATATTAGCCAATGAGACAGCCTTGGAGGAAGAATCAGATCAATATCAGTGGGGATATATGAATACATTGATAGCACAACAAAAACAATATTCACTAACAAGCAGGGATGTACCAATTAATCCGGTCCAAAAGCAAAAGGAAGCAACACAACTTAAGAATGATTCTTCAAATATACAGAAAAAAGGGAAGGAGCCATCAAACCCTACTTCCAGCAAAGAAAAATCTGTAAATGAAAAGCCCAATCAGCCAAATGCAGTGAAGGAAAAGCCTGAAAAGAAGGACTCATCAATCAAAGAGGTAGATAAGACTACAACCTTTAACTTAGAGAATGAGATTGCTAAGTTAAAAGTTTCGATACCTCTGACCAAATTAATAAAGAAAAACAGTTATAAGAGTCAAGTGTCAAAGACTTTGAATGTAGATCCCTTGTCTGATAGAATGATGCACATCAGGCTCAGGGCGATGCGCATCAGGCTATTTTTTGTCAATTTTGCCTAAAGTCAAATTTCGCCTAGTTTCTTCAGCAGTTGACTTCTTTTTCTTGTCTTGGTAAATTTTGCATGGTAAATGATGTAACATGATGTGAATGTTGATGTAAAACACTTGATGGGGTAGATACATCAAAGCAAAGGTGATTTTAAACTGGATGTATCAGTTTCCTTAGTTTTAGAGGCAAGCTATTCCACTGCCTACTTTTTTGTTCCTTATTTAGATGTTGTTGAAACAGCTCCTTGACTCATGGATTTGACCCCTAATGGATAGATCATATGGTTTTGAGGTCTATATGATGTCTTTTTCAGTCATTAGCAAGGGTTGGACTTTTTGGAAGTGGTGCACACATTGTATACTTGTATCAGTAGAATGGCAAGGAATAAAACCAGGTTTTGCAGCTATTTTTGTGGGACTCTTGTGATACTATGTTTTTGTATTGTTTCTTCTTCTGTAATAAGTTTTTCTCATGTGTTATATGTTTCAAAATCTTTCCTTTCCTCTAAACTAAATGAATCAAGAGAAATAAGCAAAATACATTGATATCAATGCTTTGCCTTGGGAATGCATTTAGTTTTTAATGTTTTCAGTAGTCTGAACAAGATTCATGGTCTTTGCATGCCCTCCTCAGCCCCTCAGCAGTCTTAAATCAACCATTTCGCTCAATTGTTAGTGCATAAACACTTATCTATCTTGCCCCATAGAACATGTTTGCAATTTTAACTTGATTTCCTGGACCCAAGTGGCTTGCTCCATTTGATCCAACAACCAACCATCAAAATCAAACAAAGACCCTAGAGCTACTATACTTAGACTAAAATCTAATTTCATTTCATTCATCTCAAGTTGTGAATGCAGTCATCTTAACTGAGATTGACAAGGAGAGAGCCATGTCCCGACCTCATAGGGCTAGCTACTAGGTTAAGTGTGGTTTGTGGTTATCCTAAGTTTGCCTCCCTTTAGACTGAGGTCGATCTAGGCTCTAACATAGTGGCTGCCATACTGGGGAAGAAAGTTAAATCACCCCAGTACATTTGAGAAATTCTGAACTTTTGGATGATAAGTTTAGAAATTTCGTAGGCTGAAAATTGGAAAGTTGTAAAGCAATATCAAACTTTTGAGAATTTATGAACACACTAGCTTCAAGAAGATACACTAGGTCCAATCCTGATCCCAATCCTCCTCCCATATTTGAAAATCCTAATCTCATTCCCAAGATCCTTAGACAAGAGGGTTTATCAAGTCCTAGACTAGTTTTCATATCTCTTTCATGTCCTGTGAAGTGGCTATACCTCGAAGATCTTCCCTCTGACGAAAAATTTGGTTTATCCTTGTTTAGAACCACATCAGACAATGAACTACTAGACATAGCTGCAAACCTAGAATTCCTCAATGAGCTTGAAGTCCAACGAGCCAATTTGATAAGTAACTGTAATCTTCAAAATTATCCTTAGTCATCTATCACCACTGATCGAATTCCTGAACTCTCTGATTCGGCTTCAACGTCTTTTGCCTCATCATCATTTCCTCATATTTCAGGGAGTCATCCAACACCTCCATTCATACCTTAAATCCCTCAATAGTTGGTCGTTACTCCTCTAACACCCGTCACTTCCGCTACATCAACTCCTCTTGTTGTGACAAATCCCTCAATTACTTCATCATCAGTTTCAAATCCACCACAAGCCATGGATGCCAGATATGCACCTCTCATTCTACCTCAGAATTTGGATGCTATTCCTGTTGATTATCAAAGTAAGATACCATTGTTTGATGCTACTCAAGGTATCACAGCATAGCAGCATGTTGATAGGATGAATGACTTCTATGATCTCCATGAGGTAGATGAATAAAATGTGACTGTGCATTTATTTGTGCAAATTTTTGGAGGCGAGGTTCGAAAGTGGTTTAGAGCATTACCAGCGGGATCCATCAATACTTTGCCAGTTCTACACAGACAATTTTTGGATCTATGGGAGGTAAAGAAAAATCCACTTCAAATTCTTTCTAAGTATGAAAATATAAAAAGGAATGTAGGTGAAAGTGTCCAAGACTATTGTGTAAGGTTAAATACAGTTCATAATGTTATTCCAACTGATATCAAGCCACCAATTGGTTTAGCATTGATCAAATTTCTCAATGGATTCGATGTTGATATGGTGCATTAGTTGAGAGAAAGAGATGCTACCACTCTTGAGGACATGCAGAAGAATGCGGTGAGTGTAGAGGCAAATTTTTTGGCAAAGAGAGTAAGGATGAAGGCTGAAAAGAAGGTTACTATAAAGAAAGAGGCATCTTCCTCAGATGTTAAGGAAGATCAAATACTCTGGAAAATTGAGAAGATGTTTGATCGGATGAAAATTGTAGACAAGCCTGAAAACATGATCGGAAATCCAAACTTCAGAGGACATCAACAACCTCAGTTCAGAATAAACAAAGGGAGCAAAAGGCACAAGATCAGTTATCATAGCAGCAAGTCAAAACACCTTTGCAGCAAAATTATGTACACGGGATGGAAAGTGAAGATGGTGATGATCCGGTTGTGGAAGCTAATCATTTCTTTACTGCTGATGGTTTGCCTATCTATCTTACAAAAGACAAAGAATATTCTGAGATCCTGGTTGTGCAGAAAGATGAAGATTATATATTAGCCAATGAGATAGCCTTGGAGGAAGAATCAGATGAATATCAGTGGGGATATATGAATACATTGATAGCACAACAAAAACAATATTCACTAACAAGCAGGGATGTACCAATTAATCCGGTCCAAAAGCAAAAGGAAGCAACACAACTTAAGAATGATTCTTCAAATATATAGAAAAAAAGGGAAGGAGCCATCAAACCCTACTTCCAGCAAAGCACAATCTGTAAATGAAAAGCCCAATCAGCCAAATGCAGTGAAGGAAAAACCTGAAAAGAAGGACTCATCAATCAAAGAGGTAGATAAGACTACAGCCTTTAACTTAGAGAATGAGATTTCTAAGTTAAAAGTTTCGATACCTCTGACCAAATTAATAAAGAAAAACAGTTATAAGAGTCAAGTGTCAAAGATTTTGAATGTAGATCCCTTGTCTGATATGGTTAATGTTGAAGACAACCTACCAGAACTTATTTTTGATCCCGCATTAGAAGGCCAATCTGAGGATAGTGAAGTACCCCCGTTTTATATCAGCCTTAGATTGCACGAGTATGTCTTGCACAATGCCATGTTTGACTCAGGAGCATCCCACAATCTGATGCCAAAGGCTATTATGGAAAAATTGGGTCACAACATCACTCGTAAATATCATGACCTTTGATCTTTCGATTCCGGTAGGGTCAGATGTATTGGTCTCGTTAAGGATTTGGTAGTGAGCTTAGATCAAATTCCAGCAAAGAATGTTCTCATGGATGTAGTTGTTGTAGGCATCCCTCCTCGATTTGGTATGATCCTGTCTAAATTGTGGGGTGCAAAACCAAAAGGGACTTTATAACTAGATTTTTCTATGCCACAATTCCCATGTTTGGCCAGCTAAGAAAATTATACTGGGAAAAGAAGATGAATTACATGATTACAAGCAAGGAGAAATCGCTTAATCATCCGATTAATGTTGTACATATAGTTATAGAATCATTTGTATTATATTCAGATAGTGGTTTTAATGATGTTGATAGTCAGATAGTAGAAGTAGAAGATGTTCCAGAGATTGCAGAAAGTTTTAGGGCAGTCCTTGACCAAGAAAGACAAAAACTTGCAAGTACCACTGACTAGTCTACATTCTAGCAACAGTAGCAAGGTAATGAGCAGCAATAATTTGAAGAAATCAGTCAAGGTAAGAAAGAAGACGAGACATAATTTTAGCACTTAGAGGAAGAAGCAGGCCTATGGAGCATGGATTTCGACAAAGCTATTGGTAAGGATGGTATTGGCATTGGGATTTGGATCCGGAGCCTCGTTTTCGAGCCTAATAAGGTCCCTAGTAATGTAAGAGTTTGCTGATATAAATTGGCTTTTGATTGTTCTAAAAATGAAGCCGAATATGAAGCACTGATTGCAGGATTGAAGATTCTCAAAAAGCTGAAAGCAAAAAGAATATCAGTTTATGGGGATTCAGAATTGATAATCAAACAAGTGAAGGGCGAATATCAAGCCAAACATCCAAGGATGAGGGCCTACTGTAATGAAGTTTTAGATATCTTAAGGATGTTTCCAAATTATACCTTGACATGCGTTCCACGTGCACAAAATGTAATTGCAGATTCACTTGCTACTGCTGCCAGTAATTTGAAGATCCTGATGAATTCCAATAACAAGTTTGAGATCCATGTCAAACACCGTCCAACTATCCCAGACAATCTAAGGTATTGGTAGGCCTTTTGGGATGATAAGGAGATTAATGATTTCTTTCAAAATGAAGGAAACTACAAGGATGCTTCCATAGATCGTGATCGTGATGAAGATGAAATGGAAATTGAAGTCAATCAGATGGAAGTATTGCAGCTAAAGGACAATGTCATTCCTAAAGGTATTGTTCCTTTAGAAGAACTCTTCGATCAGGATGATGTGGCTACAAAGCCAAGCTTGGTGCCAACAGATAAGGGTGTTGAAGATGTGAATCTTGGAACAACTGAGAAGCCAAAATTTGTGAAACTATCAAAGTCATTATCCCCTGAGGTAAAATCTAAATATGTAAAATTATTGTCTGAATTTGTTGATGTGTTTGCTTGGGATTATTCAGATTTAAAGGTGTATAACAAAAACATAATTCAGCATACAATTCCCATCAAGCCAAATTAGAAGCCATTCCGTCAAAAACTGAGAAGGATCAATCCCAAGTTGCTGCCTTCAATTGAAAAAGAGGTAAATAGATTATACAAGGCTAGTATAATTGTTCCAATCAGATTTTCTGATTAGATTTCTAATCTTGTTCCTGTGAGGAAAAATACCAGGGAGATCAAATTGTGCATTGATTTCAAAAACTTAAATAAAGTGTCATTGAAGGACAATTACCCGCTGCCAAAGATGGATCACATCCTCCAGAAAGTAGTTGGAGCATCTCGTATGTCGCTGCTCGATGGATATTTAGGCTACAATCAAATTTTAGTGCATGAAGACCACAGAGATAAGACAACTTTCACCACCCCTTGAGGAAAATTCCATTATGCCAAGATGCCATTTGGCTTGGAAAATCTCAAGCTACATTTCAGCGTGCCATGGACATTGCTTTTGCAAATGAAAAGATGTATTTTTAGTTGTATATCTTGATGATTTGACTGTATTTTCAAATTCAGATGATGAGCACCTTCATCATTTCCGAATTGTGTTTCAACGATGTAGGAAATTCAGAATTTTGCTCAATCCCAAGAAATGTCTCTTTGCTATGGATGAAGGGAAGTTTATGGGCCATATCATCTCAAAGGAAGGCATTCACATTGATCCATCAAGAGTAGAAGCAATTCAATAGACTGATTTTCCCCGGAACGAAAAGGAGATACAAGCATTCAATGGAAAGATGAATTTCTTACGAAGATTTGTACCTAATCTTGCTGAACATTTGAGATATATCACTAATATGTTGAAGAAGGATAGTGTGGTGAAATGGATGGAGGAAGCCATGAAATCATTTAATTTGGTAAAGTGTTCCTTATCTATAGCTCTAGTTTTGATTAGTCTAGATTATACGCAAGATTTCATTTTATTATCATTCACATCCGAGCATACAATGACAGTTGTTTTAATGCAAAAGAGAGATCAAGTAGAAAATGTCATTTCTTTCTTCAGTAGAACTACTAGGATGCAACTTTGAAGTACAACATAATTGAGAAGCAGGCTCTTGCTCTTGTCAAAGCCTTTAAGGATTTTCGGGTGTACGTTCGACACTCTCATATCCTAGCATATGTTCCCAATGCAACAATTAAGGATGTGTTGGTACAAACTGATCTGGAAGGGAGACGGGGAAAATGGATTGTAGCCATGTTAGAATATGACTTGGAGATCAAGCCAACAAAGCTGATCAAAGGACAAGGCCTGGCGAGGTGGATGGCAGAATCAAATTTGCATGCATTAGATATAAATCTTATTGCTTCCATGTCTGAAGATGAAGAGGACAACTCTCTAATTCAAGTGTCTGAAATATTCTTGCAGTCACCATGGTATTCAGATGTGGTCTATGTACTCCAACACCTTTCTCCGCCTCCGGAAATGTCAAAGAATAATGGTGGAACTCTTAAATTAAAAGCTACTAAATTTTGCATTTTGAATAATGCCCTTTATTGGAAGGATCTGGGTGGTGTTTTGTTGAACTGTTTAATTGAAGATGAAGCCCAGCAGGTCATCAGTGACTTTCATAAGGGAGACTGTGGTGGTCACTTATTTTGGAAAACCATGGCCAACAAAATTCTAAGAGCAGGTTACTATTGGCCGACCTTATTTGCAGATGTTTACAAAATTGTCATGGGCTATTGCCAGATTTTTGAAGGTCAAAGAAAGTTGTTGCCACTCCCTCTTAAGCCAGTTGAAGTCAGCGCACCTTTTCAGTAGTGGGGACTCGATTTTATTGGTTAGATTCATCCAACATCTTCGGCTCAACACAAGTGGATCCTAAGAGCAATGGATTATTTTACCAATGGGATTGAAGCAATCTCAACCAGGCAGGGAATCGACACGGTAATCATTCAATTTCTGGAATCGAATATTTTATCTCACTTTGGTTGTCTTAGTAAAATCATCACAGATAATGCAGCTACATTCAAATCCAAGAAGATGATTGATTTTTGCAGCAAATATAAGATTACCTTGGTCACTCCATGGTATATTATCCAGAAGGTAATGGTCTCGCCGAATCATCTAATAAATCATTGGTGAGTATCATAAAGAAGCTGCTGGAAGTAAACAAGAAGGGCCGGCATAAAAAATTGGTTAATGCATTGTGGGCAGACAGAGTGAGCCAGAAGAAATCTATAGGTATGTCTCTGTTTGAAATTGTATATGGCATTGATACAGTCTTTCCAACATCCTTGGCAATCCTGGTTGTGAAACTTTTGCAGGAAGTTGGTAGTGAGGAAGATGATTTTCAACGAGGAATCAATCAGATGATACATTTACAGCAGGCAAGGGAGGAAGTATGCCAAAATACTTTTAGATTGAAAGAGAAGATCAAAAAGATTTATGATCGGAAAAATGAAGCAAATAATTTCAACTTGATGATGTGGTGTTACGGTGGGATGCGAGAAATGAAGATAAAGGCAAGCATGGCAAGTTTGAAAACTTGTGGAAGGGACCTTATAGGATTGTTGCATACAAAGAGCAAAATGCATTCCTACTCAAAGAAATGGATGGCAATATTGTTTAGGAGGGCCTGTAAATGGTAGGCTTCTGAAATGGTACATTTTCTAAGAAGATTTATGCTATCAAAATTGATCATTGTACATGCCATTTTATTCATTTCATTGCCAAAGTTTGAGCTGTTACCATTCATTTCAGCTTGGGGCCCGAAGTGAAGGCTATAAAGCTGAGAGTCTTGTATCAGGTTTTGAGTGAGTTTCAGGTTTTGAGTGAGTTTCAGTCTTGAGAGTCAGTTCAGTTACGAGTCATTTTGAGTCACAGTGTCAGTTTTGGTGTTTTTTTTTTATTAACCGTATTACCCAATGGATGAGGCACTAGTCTACTCTCCCAGAGATCTATGGTTCTTGGCACCTTCAAGAAGCTACCATCACCCTTGGAGCCATTGTTAATGTCAGTGTCTTCACACTGCCATCAGTGATCAAAATTTACTCTTTTGCATTCATGTTAGGAGTCCCACTTTCAATCAGTTACATTCCATTAGGTCATGGATCAACTGATGGTAGATGTTAGTCCAGTTTTTACAACTCATCACATGATATCTGGTGACCTCTTTCAGTCATCATTTAGTCAAATGGTTTAAGTTAATTTTCATCTTTGCTCCATTTGATTTAAAGAAGTCTTAGGTCTTAGGTCTTAGGATTTTCAAGGACATTAGGTATTAGGGTTTCATTGAAGTCAAATTTTCAGAAAATAAGGGTCATGTAGACATGTGAAGGATATATGAATCTTCAAATAGTTTTAAATTTTTTCCATATGTAAATTTAAAAAGTTTTTCACCTCAAACTCAGTTTTATGTGAAAATAGAGTATTGTTCTATTTTTGTAAAATTTCATGTAATTTAATTGTTTCTATATGCAATAAGCACTCAACAACTATTCCTGGTCACCTTGCCAACTCCTGCCACTGCAAAAACAAAAGCATCAAGACATCAGTGCATAAAATTGCTAAGAAAAGGGGGTCAAGCTTCAAACTGAAAAATAGAGTTTTTGAAAAAGTTACCAAGACTTTAGAAAATTGGGTTTGAAATGAAGAAAAATGAAAGTGTAATGTATATAAAGCAAAATCATGATAGAAAGCCATTCCATTGTGAAAAAATTCAAGTGGAGAGCTAAAATCACGCTTTGGAATGCCCTAAATTTACCTTTAAATCCGATCTCACTTAACCCATATTACCTTCCCCTATTTCTCTAAGAAACTAATCCCCTTTATCAAAACCCTAAGTCCCTCATCCATCAAAACCCTAGCTCCCCAATCCTTCCCTTCATTCCCCTACCTCATCTCATTACTATTGTTCCATTTACAAAATCTCTTCATACTCATCTTTTTGTTCCCACCTATTATCCATTATTCACCATATCATAACCACATTATCTCATAGAGACAAGCATGGAAAGAGGTAGTGAACCAGATTTTGAAGAGGACACTCTTAGTGATAGCTCAAGACAAAGAAATTTATAGCAAAGGAAGCCTCACAAAGGTGGCAGAATTATCAGGGAGGAACCTATCAACAAGAGTGTACTTCTTGCTTGTCCACTAGCCACCACATGTTTTAGATATCAGTCCTGTTTTGAGTTTTGTGAGATGGTTGAGAGGGTTAAATTTCACCATGAACTAGCAAGATAGTTCGTGACAAACATGGATAACAATATGGTACATATTCCTAGGGTAAACTTCACTCTTTCACCCACTATCAATGTAGAGGCCATAGGAATTCCAGATGTAGGGAAAAAATGGAACAAAAGGAAAAATATCAGCAGGCAGCATTATGAGCCTTACCTCAAGGCTAAGTACCATGGCAAACTTAGCAGGGTGTTTCCTTTTAGATTCTTGAAGGACCGGTATGTTCCACTCATGAAACTTATCATCAAATACTTTACATGTGAGGGCAGGTTTTCCAGACTTTATGCCTACCACATCAAATTGCTCATGCATTTCACCAGGGTCAGAATGATGAGCATCCCTTACTTCATATGCAAAAACATAGAGAGGATGACAGTGATTGCAAAAAGAAAACCATATCCCCAGCAACTCAATAGCATTTACCACTTTTTTGTCATCAAAATTATTGTTTTGGATCAACTCACTCAGTTTGGAATTCCATGGGAAAATTTCATTGCCCATTAGAGCTTCAAGGGGCCTCAAATATTTTCATCAGATCCCCAAGAGGAAGGTGAGCCTTCCGGACAACAAAAGGTGGATGAAACTAAAATAGAGGATGTTCCTGTATTTGTCACCTATGAAAGAGGCACTAGATTGATCTTTTCAGTTTCCAAGCGAGTACTATCTCCACAAGGAGTGGAAGGGGTCTCAGCTTCATCTATAGATCACAGGGAAATGCTATCTCCACCTAGAGTGGAAGGGGATTTGCCTTCTTCTCCAGCTAAGCAGGTACAGGTTGCTCAGCAACAAAAGGGCAGAGATAAAGGAAAGAAAAGGGTGCATGAGGATGATCCTAGTGAGGGGCAAGAGAGAGATTTTCTCCTGGTGTACCATGAGGTGGCTCAAGAGGAGAATGTCATGGACTTGGATGCTCAGAATCCAAGGAGTGTCAAGGATTTGATTATCAAGGAAAAAGAGGCTAACATTCCAGCCCTATCAGTCAATTTAGAAAGAGAAAAGTGGATAATCAAATATCTTGAGCAGGAAAACAATCAATTGACTGATAAACAAACTATTATGGAATTGCAAATGATTAGGGAAGAAAGGCAAGAGGCAAAGAAGGCAAAGGTCAAGATGACCTCCATTGAGCAAGAAATTGAGAATGACCGAGAAGCTTGGTTAGAGAGGGTGAACATTCACCTTGAGAAGCTACTTGAGAAGGCCAATAAAGAGAAGAAAATGATTTGCCACATGGCTTATCACTATTTGACCCGGAACAAAATATGCAATATGAGAATAAGAAAGCTTAAGGCAAGATTAAGGAGGGCCTTAAAAGGAAAAAAGAAGGATGAAAAGCTCAAGATTTTGGCTGATGTTACTTTAGCCCAACAAAGTAACCCATGATGTAGCTTTGAGCCAAAATTGGGAAAATTTTGAGGCAATTTTGTCATTTTCCAAATTTTGAATTAGAAACAAAAAAAATTCCAGCTGATGCGCAGCGCCACTAGCACTGTGCATTAAATTGGTGCATCTTCTGGACAAATGGCTTGTAGATTTGGATTCAGCATCAAAAAATAAGCAAACCCAAAAAGTTTCATCAATTTTGGAGGAGATCTCGGCCACCAAAAGGGAAAAAAAAAACTCAAAAAATGCCCTTTCTACCACTTTTTGGACCCACAGGAAGCAGTCTTGGGAGAATTGATTTTTGAAGGGGCAAATCAACTCCAAATCAGAAATTGTAAAGTGTTCTAGAAATGAGATAGAAAAATATTTCCAACAATCTACCTTGGGCCTGATTTGGATGAGTGGAAGGAATCCAAAAGCTTCTCTAAAGTGGTTCTACGCATTAGGCTCACGGCACTGCACATCAAGCTAATTTTTGTCAGTTTTTCCTAAAATTCAAATTTCACCTAGTTTCTTCAGCAATTGACTTCTTCTTCTTGTCTTGGTAAATTTTGCATGGTAAATTATGTAACATGATGTAAATGTTAATGTAAAACACTTGATGGGGTAGATACATCAAAGCAAAGGTGATTTTAAACTGAATGTATTAGTTTCCTTAGTTTTAGAGGCAAGTTGTTCCACTGTCTACTCTTTTGTTCCTTATTTAGATGTTGTTGAAACAGCGCCTTGACTCATGGATTCAAACCCTGATGGATAGCTCAAATGGTTTTGAGGTCTATATGATGTCTTTTGTCAATCATTAGCAAGGGTTGGACTTTTTGGAAGTGGTGCACACATTGTATACTTGTATCAGCAGATTGGCAAGGAATAAAACCAAGTTTTGCAGCTATTTTTGTGGGATTCTTGTGATACTATGTTTTTGTATTGTTTATTCTTCTGTAATAAGTTTTTCTCATGTCTTATATGTTTCAAAATCTTTCCTTTCCTCTAAACTAAATGAATCAAGAGAAATAGGCAAAATACATTGATATCAGTGCTCTGCCTTGGGAATGCATTTAGTTTTTAATGTTTTTAGCAGTCTGAAGATGATTAATGGTCTTTGCACGCCCTCCTCAGCCCCTCAATAGTCTTAAATCAACCATTTCACTCAATTATTAGTGCATAAACACTTATCTATCTCGCCCCACAAAACATGTCTGCAATTCTGACTTGATTTCCTGGACCCAAGCTGCTTGCTCCATTTGATCCAGCAACCAACCATCAAAATCAAAGAAAAACCCTATAGCTACTATACCTAGCCTAAAATCTAATTTCATTTTAGTCATCTCAAGCTATAAATGCAGTCATCTTAACTGAGATTGACAAGGAGAGAGCCCTCTCTCAACCTGGTAGGGCTAGCTACCAGGTTAAGCGTGGTTTGTGGTTATCCTAAGATTGCCTCCCTTCAGACTGAGGTCGATCTAGGCTCTAACAATGCATATGTCCCGACTTTAGGGCCCTTAACAAGCTTAATATCAAGAAAAAATTTACTATTACATTAGTAGATGATCTTCTTGGTGAACTACATGGTGCTAAATGTTTTACCAAGCTAGACCTTCACTCAAGCTATCACCAAATATGCATGAACAAATTTGTAATTAAAAAGACATCATTCCAAACTCTTGAAGGCCATTATGAATTCTTGGTCATGCCATTTAGTATTTGTAATGGTCCATCCACTTTTTAGAGCCTCATGAGCCACCTTCTGAAATCATATCTCAGAAAATTTGTCCAGGTATATTTCGATGACATTCTCATCTACATCATAACATGTGACAAAAATCTTCCTCATGTTGACGAGATATTGCAAATTTCTCTAGGATCACAAATTATTTGTCAAATTATCCAAGTTCTCCTTTGGCAGGGAAGAAGTAGAGTATTTGGGACACATTTTGGGCCATGAAGGAGTGAGGGTTTATCCAAAATCGATTCAGGCAATGCAAGATTAGCACCAACCAAAAACCTTGAAGAGCTTGTGGGGATTCTTGGGTCGCATGGGTTACTATCACAAGTTTGTCAACAATTATGGATGCATTTCTTGACCCGTCACTAATATTCTCAAGAAAAATCATTTCTCTAGACTGACACATCTCAGTAGGCCTTCTCGACTCTCAAATAGGCCATGTGCTCCACTCTAGTATTGGTCTTACTAGGCTTCACCAAATATTTTATGATTGAATGTGATGATTTAGGTTTGACATTGGAACAATATTAATGCAAGAAGGTAGACCATTGGCTTTCACCAATCAACAACTCAATGACAAACATATGTTTCAATATACATAAGATAAAGAAATGATGGCCATATTACATGCCGTTGAAACTTGGTGACAATACTTATTGGGGCATCGTTTCCAAATCTGCACTAACCATCATATCCTAAAATATTTTCTAAAGCAATGACTATCATTGCCACAACAAAATAAATAGCTTACAAAAGTGCTAGAATATGATTATGAGATAATTTACAAGAAGGGGCGTGAAAATGTAGTGGTTGGTGCCTTATCGTGCCAGTTTGAGGATGAGGGCACCCTGTTATCCCTATGTCTACCCATCCCCTATTAGATTTTAGAAACTCATCACGAATGACTCTCCCACCCTTATCTTTCCCAAATCATTAACAAATTATAAACAAATCCTATGTCCTCAGAGGATTACTCTTAGATGGATGAGGTTCTCCACTATAAGGATAGGGTGTTCGCCTTGATCTTGACCCTAAAACCGTGCATCTTAGAAGATCTTCACTCTCCCATTACTGTACATTCAATATTTCAAAAGACTTATGCGCTCTTTCTTTTGGATCAGCATGAAGCATTGCATTCTTACTTTTGTAGCTGAATGTAAAGTATGCCAACACAACAAAGGGGAAACGATCAAGCTATTGGGAACCTTGCAACCCTTTCCACTCCTTGCTTATGTCAGGATAGATGTTTCCATGGAATTCATTACAGGTATCCCAAAGTTAGGAAACAAATCCGTCA
Organism: Pinus tabuliformis; assembly: GCA_031772625.1. Classification (NCBI taxonomy): domain Eukaryota; kingdom Viridiplantae; phylum Streptophyta; class Pinopsida; order Pinales; family Pinaceae; genus Pinus; species Pinus tabuliformis. The sequence goes on from CM062819.1 coordinate 1,001,693,140, forward strand.
GCATGTTGGTTGTTGACATACTTTCCAAATATGCTCATTTTTGTGCTCTCCTGCACCCATTTACCCCAACATTGTTGGCTCGAGTTTTCATGGACCAAATATTCAACTCCATGGCATTCCAATTTCCGTTTTGTCTGATCGATACCCCACTTTCACTAGAAATTTTTGGTAGGAAATTTTGAAGCTACATGGCAGACACCTCCAAATGAGTACAACCTATCATCCCCAAAACGATAGTCAAACAGAAGTTATCAACAAATTTTTGGAGATCTATTTGCAGTGCTTCACCTCATACAAGTAGCATCAAAGGGTACAGTGGTTACCTATAGTAGAATGGTGGTATAATACTAACTATCATGAAGCCACCAAGATGACACCCTATGCGGCAATGTTTGGCCAAATATCACCTTCACCAACTTCTTATATCCTTGGATCATCCAAAACACAATCATTTGATCATCTCTTGCAAAATCGTGCTACCATTATTTTCCTCTTAAAGACAATTTACATCAAGCTTAGAATCAAATGAATCAAAAGACTAAGCAACACCATTCCAAGAGGTCATTTCAAGTAGGCAACCAGGTGTTCCTACGACTCCAACCTTATAAGTAGACCTCTCTCAATGAAAAGGGTTTCCATAAACTAGCCCCAAAATTCCATGGGCCTTATTAGATACTTCAACATATAGGAGTAGTTGTTTACAAACTATGCCTATTGACTACTTCAAAAATCCACCCAATATGCCATGTATCCCACCTCTAGAAAGTTGTGGGGAACAATTGCAGGGTTCAAACCATATTTCCAAAATTGGATAAGGAAGGTTCACTATGGCTCTAACTTGAATAGGTCCTTGATACTCATGAAATACATCTTTGCGGCTGCCTGATTAAGGAAGTCCTAATCAAATGGAATACACCTCTTCAAAAGATGCGACATGGGAATCGAACTATATTCTTCAGCAATTTATGCAACTTCAACCTTGAGGACAAGGCTACTTTTGATGGGGGAGAGAATGTTAGGGTCCAATCCTAACTCCCTTATTCATGTAATAAGCCTCCTCAAAATCATAGTTAGTTATTTGAGTCAATAAAGCCCGTAAGTGGCTATCCACATTAATAATAGTTGTAAGCGGTTGAGTCACATTATAGAAAGGGATCACAATTAGTTATAAATGAACCATAGTTAATAAATAAATGGTTACCTTGTGTTATGCAAGGGACCACTAGTAGTTAGGGTTTTGGATGTCATAAAGCTATAAATAGTCTTAGATAACAAGGGAAGAATTATTGAGTCTTATTTTAACTAAGCTATGCTCTATTGGAGGTTTCCCCCTCAAAGAGGCATGTGAACATACTATTATGCTTTTGAATAATAAAATATCTTTGTATCTTGTCTAATTTCATGTGATATTTTTATGTTTCAGGTCATATTGTTTTGTATTTATGTTATTATGGTTTTCTCATGGGTCAAGAGCATAACAAACTTCATCTTGCATATCATGCATCTGCTTTACAAAATCTTTGATTTTTTGACAACTCTTTCTCCCTTCGGAACTTCAATCATATCTACTATTCCCTTTGGGTTATCTCCATAAACAACTTGAAAAGGAGACTTACCTCTAAACCTGTTAATGTTGGAATTTAAAGAAAATTTAGCCTATATCAAAACTAAGTCCCATTGCCTTGGATTTTCTCCCACCAAACTCCAAAGAAGATTCCCCAATCTTATTTTCACTACTTCCATTTGTCCATTAGTTTAAGGATGAAAGGTTGAACTATATTTTAATTTGTTATCAATATTTAACCACAATTTCTTTTAAAAATGGCCAAAAAACATAGAATCTCAGTCAATAGGTATGGACTTGGGACATTCATGTAGGCACACTATCTCCCAAAAGAATAATTCAGCCACCTTAACTGCATCGTTTTTTTCTTACATGGAATGAAGTGGGAAATTTTGGAGAATATGTAAACAACCACATAAACATAATTGTTTCATCTTTGAGTGAAAAGCAACCCGCAAAAAAATTCCATGGAGATGTCTAACCATGGCCCTTCCGGTACTGGAAAGGATTTATACAATCTTGTGTTTTTCTATCCACTCTTATAAGTTTGACAAATTTTGCATGAAGAAAAAAATATACCAAGATTATTCGTCATCTCAGCCCAAAATAAAATGTCACTTATTTGGTTGTACATTTTTTCCCTACCAAAATGATCATTGAACCCACCTGAATTCCATTCTCTAATCAGTTTTTTGCTTCGGGATCCTTGGGGAATGAAAATTTGGAATCCTCTAAACAAACTCTCAAGGCTAAAAAAATAATATCTAGAAGGAATTATGCCTGCATTTACTAGATTATTGAGAGCTTCAAATATTTCGCTAAAATAAGGGGTATAAAACATATTCTCTCTTCATTTCGTCAAACCCCACCACCTTGTTGGTCATAGTGACAAGTAGGTCATGTATCCTACTTAAAACATTTGCTACAACATTAGTTTTTCCCACTTATGTGATGCACTAGAAATGCCTAAATTTGTAGAAATGAGACCCATTTAGAATATTTATGGGATAGTTTGGCTCGAGAATATATATATTTAACACTTGATTGTTAGTTAATAAGATAATTTCTTGATGTAAGAGGTAGTGTCTCCATTGTTTCAACATTTGAACAATTTCATATAGTTTTTTTAATCAAAGGTTCTATACCTTCTTTTTACATCATTTAACTTCTCACTAGAAAAGGCAACTAGATGACCTTATTGGCTAAGGACCCCTCCAACTATATGGACTAAAGCATTGCATTTAATGGTAAGTACATTACCAAAATCTGGTAGAGTTTGAATGGGGGCCTCAGTCACTTTTCTTTTGATATGTTCAAAACTCCTCTTATCTACCTTAATCAATGAAAATGACTTTCCCCTTGTACAATCGGTTAAGGAAACACTTATCCCACTAAAGTTTTTGATAAATTCTTGTAAAATTTTACCAGTGCATGAATACTCCTCACATCTATAATAATTTTATGGGTAGGTCATTCTAGTATGGCTCTGACCATTTTTTGGTCCATACTCACTCGAAAAATTACATTTCGAAGGAAAACTATTTTTTTTGTAAAAAACTCACTCTTCTCAAGATTCACAAACAAAATTTTTTGCTCTAAGTGTATCAAGTAATATGTTTAAATGATTCAAATATTCTTCCACTTTTTTTTTCTAAAAATCAAAATGTTATCGAAACAAATAATGACAAATTTCCCGATGTAGGGTATAAACACTTTGTCCATAGTTCACATAAAAGTGGCAGGAGAATTAGATAATCTGAACGACATAACTAGTCAATCATATAGCCCATCTTGGGTTTTGAACATTGTCTTCCATTCATCACCTTCTTGGATTTGGATCTAGTGGTAACTGCTCCTTAATTCCACCTGAGAGAATATTTTTGCACCAGCTATGTAGTTTAATATGTCATCCATATGAGGTAGTGGATATCTATACTTTACTATGACTTTGTTGATAGCTCTAGAGTTAGTCCACAACCTTCATTTGTTCCCTTTGTTTGGTGATAATAAATCAAAAGTGGCATAAGGACTCATGCTTTCTATAATGAATCATTTTGCTAACAAATTTGAAATTTGATTTCTCATTTTTTTATCCTCTTGTGGAACTAACACATAGATATCTTGATGAGGGAGTCTTGATCAGTACCAAGTCAATATGGTGTGTGATTCCTCTTGAAGGTGGTAACCCTACAAGTAGTTTTGTTAGAGTTATGTCTGAGTTTAGGCATCCTTTCCTCTTCTCGACATAGTAAGTAACATATTCCCCCCTTACTTTTCTTACAAACTTCTTATAAACCATTGTCACAAGTGATAATGCTATCATTTTTTACACATCTTCTACTTTCCATGGCTTTGAAAGATGTTTTTACCCATCATGTTGAAATTCATAGGTGATTTCTAGGGCTTTTATTTTATATATTTGGATTGATAACCTTTTTATAATATTTTAGTTTTATTTTTCACTGTAACTATTTATCACCCTATAATTTCTCCTTAAATTTTTATGTATTAATAATGTTAATGTTATCCTTATTCTGCAGAATGATCTCATCCTTTATCTTCTAGTGTTCTTGCCAAAAATAGGCATCCTTGATCCATCTTTCCTTTAGCCAAAGATGATTTTGATATATATGTCATAATTCAATGAAAAAACTTTATTGTTAATTAACTTCTACTTAAAATCCCCCGATGGACTAACTAAAGGAGAGAGGGGTAGGGGGAGCCACTGCCCCACTTGACGAATAAGAAATGGTATGTGGCAACACATCCCCTAAAAATGTCATAACAAGTATTTGGCATTCAAATTCACCATCCATGTGATTGATGAAGGGGCATCAAATGGTCGTCGAGTGTGGGTTTGAGTGTGTGAGGAGATGATTTTGAATTCGAGCATGGCTGAGCTATTGCAAGAGGTGGAATTTGTATCTCACTACACAATGGAATTGATATTTAATGAAGAGTTGACAGAGGACAAGACAATAAATTATGGGGAATATTGACAAAGAGATTTTTGGATTTCGATAAAGAGTAGAGGCACTCTTTTTCTATGATTCCTATGTGAAGAAGGAAGGGATTTTGATGCTGGTGGGAGGACTGCAATTTGAAAATTCAATCTCACAATGAATATGCAAATGAGGGAGGACAACTTAGGATTTAGTTTGAATGTGAATTACATGATAATTATGAGCAAAGGGACAGGCATCACAGAAAACTAAGGTAACACTCCCTCTCTCTAGGTAAATTCCATTTAGATGTTTGGAGTCTTCCTGCTCTATCAACTTGATGTTCTCTCTTTATCTAGTTCTCTAGGGGAATACCCTCCATATTTTGAGTTATTTGGGGAGAGCTAGTTATTATATTTTTATATTTCTTTGTTGTTTAGTTAGAAGGGGATTAGAGTGAGTTTTCTGGAAAGCTTTTGGATTGTAATTGATGTCGTGGATAGTATATGGTATTAAATTAGGTTCTACTCATACTTTTTGGTTTATTGGTTGTCTATTATTGTTGGATACTAGTGTAACTCTCTTGGTGTGTGTGCACCTTTTAGCTGTTGGAGAATTTGTGACTAGTTTGTAAATGGGTTAAGAGAAAGGGGAAATCTTGCGGTGGATTATCCTTGATATTAATGAAGCAATGGCCTTCACTTATTGGCATGGATTCTATGTCTTTTGAGGTCTTTTTCATTTGTAGTTGTAGGGGGAAAGTGGTGATCCTATTAGACTGCTCTAGGTTTGGATTTGATAGTAGGGTGGTGTAGCAGGTGGTTGAATCACTACAAGAAAAAAGGTCATTGGTGAGGGTCGTGCTTGTGACAGACCATTAAGGTCTGTCACCAATGTCGCATATGGTGACAATCCTTTAAAAAGCATTGTTGTAGGTATATATAGTGTTGGTCCTTTAAGGTTTGTCACCAAAGCCATTTTCAATGACACTTTTTGTGAGGGTCATTAAAGGCCCATCACTAATTCTCTCTTTGGTGGCACTTTTGGTGAGGGTTGCTAAAGGCCCATCACTAATTCTCTCTTTAGTGACACTTCTAGTGACGATATTTTATTGATCCTCACCAATGATCTTTTTGGTTACTTTTGGTGATGGTAAAAAAATGTTCATCATCATTGATCATTCCAATGAGATTTTTATGAATATATTTACCTGTTACTATATTTTTTGTCAAGAGATAATGCTTTAAGACCATTTTTGTGGAGTCCTTTTCATTATGTGTCCAAGGCCATAGTTGTTAGACTCAGTCAATTTGTTAAGAAGTAATTAGTGCATATCATTTCCCTCAAGTAATAAGAATATAGTTTTCCTATGAGTCAACACATGATTCATCTCTCTTTGGTTTATTATCTAGCAATTTCCCTTTAGATAAAATTCCACTAGTGTGTGTAGGAACTATATTATTTAATACATAATCAAGATCTTTCAATTCTATTAACAAGAGAGACCTAGCACTCCTCAACACTCATCGCACACCTTAACATGTTTTGGCACACACTAAAATTCCTTATCACCTCACATGTCTTGGAACATATTTTTACCTGGAACATCTTTGTACCTAGAACATATTGCCATGATTTGGACACCCAAGCAGATGTTGGCATGCCCATCTAGCAGAGCATAGCAGTCCCCTATCATGTGTTGGCATGCTCTGTAGTCACTAACATGTGCTATAACACCTTGGCATAATATTGCATAGACATACATTAACAATTGGCACACATTGGCACTTGGAATGTATTGGAACCTATTATTAGTGTGCCTAGCATGCCCCTTTTGAAAAATATAAAGGCCTAACTTATTAACCCTCTTAAGTGTTCATTTTCTTTCATTTTAGCTTGGTTATTCCTTTTGTTGCCTTGAAACTCCTTGACGCATATTGGCATACTTTGGAACCTTGCACATGCTAGCATGTCTTAGCACCTGACATGTCTTGGCATGTCTTGGCACTATTTGGCACATACACATATTGGCATACTCTAGCACCTTCCACATGCTATCATGTCTTAGCACCTTGCACTACCTAGCACACTCTAGCACTTCTTGACATGCCTTGATATTCCTTGGCATGCCTTACCAGTGCTTAGCATACCTTGTCACTCCCTCCTTGGCGTGACAGCTATCACTCATTGGCACTCTTCAACAAACCCTCATATTCATTCAATTCCATGCATTTTGACCTATTTCTCCCTTGTGTTGTCCTAGTACTCCCTAAAAATCCTTAGCATGCATTGGCACTCTCTAGAACACCTAGAACTCTTTGACATGCTTTTCCACTTCATAGCATGCATCACAATCCCTGACACACATTAGCACTTGGAACGTGTTGGCATGTTTGGCATGTGTTTAGACTTGTCACTTGGCACCTAGTGTTGGTGTGCATAGCATGCCCCTCATGGAAAAGGTAAATTGATGACTTATTAACCCTATTATGTGTTCATTTCCTGGTAGTTTAACTTGTTTCTCCCTTTTGTCACCTTAACGCTCCCTAGCATGAAATGTCACACCCTTGCACATCTTGGCATGCCTTAGCACTTGGTACATATTAGCTTATTTGACATGCCTTCACACTATTTGGCACATGTTAGCATGCCCTAACATTCCCTAACACACCTTGGAAATCATAAACTCACAACTAGCATTACATTTTTCCACGAATTGGGAACCTTACATTTCATAGAACACCTTGGCACTCCTTATTTGTCATAGCCTCATAGATATCCTTATTATTTTTGCGACTTGGGAACCCAACCAATTCATTAGCAAAACAATATTGTACCCAACTATTGACGGTGATAGGACCACCAACATGTCAAAGGGATCTCCCTAGTAAGATATCCCAATTAGACTTCAGACTGTTTGGTGTAGGAGTCCCAATAGTAGGTCGTAAGGTAATGCCTTAACCGCGGTGTCACACAGAGGAATGTAAGATAAATCTACCAGTAGCAAGGGTGTGACTGATGTAGAGAGTCAAGGAATGTGTATGAGAGGTTCCAACACTTCGAAGGGAGAGCAAGGTGAAGGTGAGTTCCAGGTTGAAAGGGATTAGTCCCAACTCGGCTAAGAACACACCATATAAAGGAAATGCACAACTTCCAGCGGAGCAGTCCACTCGGATGCGCAATCACAACAACAAGGTAAGATAACATGAATAACACTCACGGATCAGTCCGAGACGAGTGTGACGATTGATATAGCAAGGTCCATGAGAAAGGTATGTCTGATGTCCGGCAGAGAAGTCGACACGGATGGTGACAACATTAAAAACATATGCAACACATTAACAAAAAGATTCATATAATTGCATACAAATCAGTTCATATTCAAGTACGTAAGTTAAAAAACACATATCATTAAGGCAACTAGAACAATCCAACTACAATAACAAAATATGCATGAAAATGTGTTGGCCCTTATTATTAAAGAAGTGTAAGTCACAGTCATACAATACACCATGTAAACCTGCTAGCCCCAATAGTGGAACGTTATAGCCACATCCTCCTGCTCCTCCAAAGATATGTACTAGCTTCGTGTAGTGGAGAAGCCAAGGCATGTTACAATACTGTCTAAGCCTTCTTCAAGATAGGCTTAGTAGAATTTTGACTGACCAAAACCTACACAATGAGTTATGAGGGACTATTTATAGAAAATGGTGGGGTGGACCTTAACATTCCCCTTTGTGACAGTTCAACTACCCTCATGACTCTTCACCTACTCTATGACTGTTACATCCAACTATTGACACCTAAGTTACACTTGACATGACTCAACATTACAATGCACATGTAGTCAAGTGAGACAACATGGCTTGAGAAAGCCTTGAAAGACATCACTGACACTTAGTCAGCTATGATGAGACCAACTCTTTGACATGGTTGTGATGGTGAAGCTGGTGAGCTGATGCCAAGCTTGGTCATCCATGATGGTGTGCATGTACCTAATGGTGAAATCTTGCTGAAGAAAACTCTTGGCTCTGTTGCAACCGTTCCATTGGTTTGGCCCCTTCATCCAATTCATCTACTAACATGTGCATGATCTACTTGGGTAGGTTGAATCAGAAACACACCTATGCATATTGTCCATGTTCATCTTCAAGTGTGTGCTCATGGTCATGCGCATCAACTTGCTAAAGTGCATGTTAAACCCTAGCTAGACTTGCTTCTTGTCTTCGCCTTGGTGAGTGTGTTGAATGGGTTGGATTGCATGCATGCACTCAATGACATGCAGGCTACTGAATCCTTTGCATGCGATCAACAACACTACTCACCATGTTCACTCATTGTCAGCTACTGGGATCAATCCTTAACTTGTACCAACACAATTTAATTAGTTAGTGCATGTTGCACCCACTACTATTCTTGTTCCTTCTGCAACTCATTGGACTATTTGTACAACTTCATGTTCTTCTTGAGTTACTATTTCAGCACATGCAACTCCTTCTTTTTTCCATCTTCTGCCTTGGTGTGATCTTCATGTGATGTCGTCACTTCATAGCACGAGTCTCCAAAGTTTCTTTCATTATTGGTGGATCTGCTTGATATTACAACTTTGCTCCACCTCTATGTTGTGAACAACCTACATTCACTTCATTCACTGCATTCAATATGTTGTTGTTCATGATGCTTCTCGTTGTGATGTTGCTGCTTGATTTCCTTGTCCACGAACAACTTGATGTCTTCGTGATTAGGCAAGCTCACAGACACTTGATCCACTGCATCCCCAAGCATGCTCTGAATGGTATCTTCGTCTCTGCTCTTCTGGAGGCCATTTTAGTTGTACTAATGAGAGGAAGATGAACACCTACGATACTTGGAGACATTGGAACACTTATAGCAAGCAATCTGTTAGTCGAAAACCAAAATGAACATGAGACTGACTTGCAACATACCTGGGCGAATGATCATGAAGGTTGCACAATTTCGGTGGGAGGTCAGGAGACCGACTACCAAGACTGCACAAGGCAAAATATGGGTTGCTGAGTGACTGACTGACTACTAGAACTATGCAATGCACAGTCTAGTCTGGGTCCTGACTGTTGGGATTGCGCATTGCGTAATTCCAGCTGGGAAGGACTACTGGCCCAGGGACAAATTTGTGCAATTTCTTGAGCCAAGTAGTCACTGTCCTCCAAAAATGCACAAAACAGTCTTAGAGGCCAGTGTTGGGTAGGAATGCGCAAATCTAGAGAGGAAGTTGAGCCTTCCTTTCCCAGATTGTGCAATGCAGCTTTGGTGAAAGGAGAGCCCAGGCCAAGGTTGGCCTAACTCGCCAACGAGAAACTGAAAGCAAGTAAGTCAGTGAATGCATGGTGACACTAAGTGATCACAGAAGTGATAAGCAGTTCATGAAAAACATGAATGGAAGATTCAGCAAATAGATCAACATGCATGTGGGTGAGGCCGTTTGCTGGTTGGGCAAAAGTCTGTGCCAAATAGTTTCATGCATGTGACAATAGTGAGATAGTAATGAAAATTGAAACAAAGCTAGGACATGCTAGAATACATGTAAACAATAGCAAGTGATTAAAGAAATCAAGCAAATAGCACTCACAAAAGTGAATACAAAAAAAGTGACAAAAATGCAGCGCAAGGCATGGGAAGCATGCTTACCCTAAAATAGCTAAATTGAATGTGCCAACTACTTCCTATATGTGATGTGGGATGTCAGAGATACAAGGTTTATGTGAGGAATGAGATATGTAGCATCCAGTTGATGAGTTTTGATAACATTGAGGTTGTGATGCAGATGCCACAAATCTAGGGGAAGTGACACTTGGAGGGAGGTTTTGGAATTGTTCCTTGCATGTAACCTCCAACTGCTAAACATAGATCCATAAAATAAGGGAGGCCCTTGCGTGTTGCCTTGGGAGAAATTGCCCTTGCATGTAACTCTATTTTTCTTAGTCCCAGAGGGAACTTGTTAACTTAGCTGCACATGAAAGAGATGCTTAATTAATTGCTCGAGAAAAATGCACATTTCTGGCTGGGAGATGGGTTGGTTGCTCAGGACATTTGCACAATTTATTGGCTAAGTAGTTGATTGCTACCCAGATTTGCACAAATCTTGGGCTTAATAACTTGCTGCTGGGAAAATTTGCTCAAATCCTCCTAGGAGGGTTGGCTGGAAAGATTGCGTAATCCTGGATCCCAACAGGCTATAAGAGAGGATTGCACAATTTCTAGAGGGAAGGCTTGTTCTCCTTCAGAAATGCGCAATTTTCGAGGAGAAGTTTCTCAGCTTGCAGTTATACCAAGTCCAGGTGAGTAGCCTGTGAAGCGAAAATATCAAACTGTGATCGACGGGCTGCCTTTGAGCAAGAAAGACACTAAAGCCTGAGGACTTGAAGAAGCAAGGCAAGCTACTGTGAAGGTTGGTAGGGAGGCTCCAAAACAGGCTAAGGAAAAATTTTGGAGGGTGGTTGGTTGGTACAACACTTTGCGACACACTGGTAGAACTCCAGCTCTCTGAATGGACATTGTTCGTGAAAATCAAGTCTAACACCTTCGGAAGTATTTTTCAGCTCTCAGCTCATCTTGGCTTCACACCGGCTTGATTGTAAGATGTAGCATCTTCCAGAATCTTGAATGATTGAAACAAATTCCAAGATAAGGCAAAGCAGTTGTTTTGATTGGGGTTGCTCCACTGTCAGCAGGCCTAGACAATACCCCGCTAGAATAACATAGGAACACAAGCATGGCTCTGCTGCTAGCGAGCCTCGTCCATACCCTAGAAGAGTTACTTGCATCACCTCATTGTGCAAAAAGCCTTTCTCTTCTTTTGCCTTATTGACATTTCATTTGAGTTTTTTTACTTTTCATTTTTTTCATTTTTCACTGTGCATAGCACTTATTCATTTCAGGGGTAGAAGAGGGATCCTGACTTATTGAGAGCCGAAGAAGTTGTTCCAGCAGAGAAGTAGTTTATTGTATCTCTGACCTACCTGTTAATGTTTCCCCCCCTCACCTTACTCTACTTGATTGAGTTGACAAGGGTTAACGTATCCTCTCCAATGTCAAATGATGGACTAGCATCTGGTCAGTCCTGCGAGTGATAAACAATGGGTGTATCTGTGGATGAAGACACACATGCAAAATCATGGATGGAGGGTTCACTAATGATGTTAGGAAAGAATAGAGGGGGCTTGGATGGAAGGGAGTCATCCTTCGCCGAGTGTTGAGGCTCAAGCTCCCACTCATAGTGTTCATGAATGACAACGCATGTTGGTTGTGCAACACTAACTCTGTCAATGGGTTGTTCCTCGTTCACAACAAGTGAAGAATTTGGAATGGACAAACATAATACAACATCATCCGGAGGAACACCTGAGTGCGAAGACGGAGGTTGAAGAAAATAATGCATATGGGAACTTAAAGGAATCACAACCAACTCTGCGCGAAAATTGAGTGGAGTGATGTTTGGAGGGTGTGAAGGATGAACAAATGTACGAACATGATCCTCAACATCACTGGGCGATGGTGTAATTGTTTAATGAGAGGGAGGCAGATAGTCCATTGAGACAGTGCCTACTCCCACATGGGATTTTGTAGTTCAATCAACAAAGGAGGTTGAGCGAGGCTTGACATCAAGCTTTCTCTTGGGATGGACAAATTTCTTAAGATAGTACTTGAACCAGTCCCAAAGATAAGCGAACTTCATCTGGCTCCTTGGAGCTTGAAAATGCAAGTCACGGAAGCACTGCCAAAAATCAATAGCAGATTCATGTGGATTCCTCCGTTGCTATAACAGTTTCCGGTCAAGATGGTTTGGATCAAAATGATAGAACGTGTCTTCAATAATATCACATAAGTGCTCACATGAGTGCACAACGTTATCTAGTAGGCTGAGTACCCAACAAAATGGAGATTCACAGTGTGTATGCGAGTAGCAACCTATCCCATTCATTACTAAACTCATCTTCTTCATAAATCATGGAAAGAAAGTTATGTAAGTGATCAGAGCCACTTCGACTTCGCCATCATACATGTGAGTGGAAAAGAGATTGAAAAGCTTCCTCGAGATGGAGACATCTTCACGATTCGAAAAACACCTCAGGGGAAGAAGAATGCAAGACTCCATGAAATATATGAAAAGATTCAAAACTGGATGAGAGGACACTACTTGTCATTAGGCCATCCTTCTAGGGTGAGACATTTTGACCATGCTAGACTCACCAACATGCCAAGTGGATCTCCCCGGTAAGAAGTCCCAATTAGACCTCAGACCGTTTGCTGTAGGAGTCCCAACAATGGGTCCTAAGGTAATGCCTTGACCATGGTGTCTCACAGAGGCAAGTAAGATAAATTTTTCAGTAGCAAGGGTGTGACTGATGCAGAGAGTCAAGGAATGTGTATGAGAGGTTCCAAAACTTCGAAGGGAGAGGAAGGTGAAGGTGAGTTCCAGGTTGAAAGGGATCAATCCCAACTCGGATAGGAACAAACCACACAAAGGACATGCATAGCTTTTGGTGGAGCATTCCACTCGGATGCGACAGTCACAACAACAAGGTAAGATAACACGAACAACACTCACAGATCAGTCTGAGACAAATGTGACGGTTGATATAGAAAGGTTCATGAGAAAGGTCTGTCTGATGTCCGGAAGAGTAGTCGAAATGGGCGGTGACAACATTAACAACATATGCAACACATTAACAAAAAGGTTGATATAATTGCATAGAAATCAATTCATATACAAGTATGTAAGTTAAACAACATATATCATTAAGGCAACCGGAACAATCCAACTAGAATAACACCATATGCATGAAAATGTGTTGGCTCTTATTATTAAAGAAGTTTAAGTCACAATCATACAATAACCTGCTAGCCCCAATAGTGGAATATCATAGCCACATCTGCCTGCTCCTCCAAAGAGATGTTCTAGCTTCGTGCAATGGAGAAGCCAAGGTGCATTACAATATTATCGAGGCCTTCTTTAAGATAGTCTTAGTAGAATCCTGGCTGACCAAAACACTATACAATGAGTTATGAGGGACTATTTATATGAAAGGGTGGGGTGACCCTTAACATTCCCCTTTGTGACAGTTCAACTACCCTCATGACTCTTCACCTACTCTATGACTGTTACATCCAACTATTGACACCTGAGTTACACTTGATATGAGTCAACATTATAATGCACATGTACCCATGTGAGACAACATGGCTTGTGCAAGCCTTGCAAGATATCACTGACACTTAGTTCGTTATGATGAGACCAACTCTTTGACATGCTTGTGATGGTGAAGCTAGTGAGATGATGCCAAGCTTGGTCATATGTGATGGTGTGCATATACCTAATGGTGACATCTTGCTGAAGCGAACTCATGCCTCCATTGCAACTGGTGCATTGGTTCAGCCCCTTCATCCAACTCGTCTGCTAACATGTGCATGGTCTTCTTGGATACGGTTGAACTGACAACACACTGATGCATAGTGTTCGTGTTGATCTTCAAGTATGTGTGGGTGGTCATGCGCATCAACTTGCTGAAGCACATGTTCAGCCCCAGTTAAACTTGCTTCTTGTCTTCGCCTTGGTGAGTGTGTTGAATGAGTTGGATTCCATGCATGTGATCAATAACATACATGCTGTTGGAACCTTTGCATGTGATCAACAACACGGCTCCAAAACAAGCTAAGGAAAAATTTTGGATGGTGGCTGTAGCCACTACAACGCCAACCCAAAGTCTCCCTTTATATGAAATTTCTTTATCCACGCCTTATCACAACCATAGAATTTCCTCTTGAAAGTCATATTATGAACATCTCCTAAAACACTTCATCCTTGGGACACCTGGAATTCACTGGCACTCCTTGGCACACACTCTAAATCATTCATTTCCAATAATTTTGACCTAGTTCTCCCTTGTGTTCCCCTAACACTCCCTAACACTCATCAACATTTATTGACACTATATGCAATGTGTTAGCACACGTTTTCATTCCCTGGCATGCCCTGACACTCCTTAGCTAACATGCCCTCACAACCTTGCACATCGTGGCATGGCTTAGCACTTGGCACATCTTAGCATGTTTGACATGCCTTCGCTCTATATGTCACGTGCTAGCATTCCCAAACATGCCTTGGAACTCGTGCCCTCACATCTACCCTTACATTTTTCCACTATTTGGGATCCATACATTCTTTGGAACACCTTGGAACTCCCTAGTTGTCATTCCCTCATAGATAGCCTTAATTTTTATGCAACTTGGGAACCCAACCAAGTCATTAGGAAAACAATGTTGTTCCTAACCCAAAGTCTCCCTTTCTCTAAAATTGCTTTCTCCATTCCTTATCACAACCATAGGATTCCCTCTTGCAAGTCCTATTCTGAACTTCTCCTAAAACACTTCATCCTTGGGACACCTAGAATTCACTGGCACTCCTTGGCACACATTCTTATTCATTAATTTCCAAGCATTTTTACCTTCTTCTGTTGGCATTATGAGACAAGTGTTGGCCTTGATGGCAAATCACACTGATGAAAAATCATAGTGCAGAAGGATAGCAGCAAGGAATTGATGATCAGACTACAAGTATGAAAAGAAAATATATACACGCTGGTTCACTATATACCAAGTCGCGTGTGCACGCAGGTTGGCTTCAGTAAAAGAGCGTGTATGTGGAAAACTTATCTTTGGTCCGTGTCGGTTATTCCTTGGAAGTTGTGCCTATGGTTTTGGACCATGGTGTCACGACGGACGTGTTGATCCCTAGTTTTGAAGTTGATGGTATTGGCTTTCTATGGTTTTGGCCCTTGGTATTGAGCAAGGCCTAAGGCTATATAAGGAGAAGAAGATCATTAGGCATAGCACAATTGAAAAGTCTTGAATATCTGAAAAAGAAAGAGATCTTGTACAAAGGTTCTGGGTTGCTTGATCTAAGCTAAGGAGAGATCACACCGGTTGATGGAAGACTAGATCTAAGGACAGATTGGGATCTAATGGTTTGAAATGCACTATTATGATATGGTTGATTATGCCTATTTCTAGATCTGCATACTGACGCAATGTTATGTTCTGGGTCTAACTAATGTCTGGTACAGCTGCAAGTTAAGAGAATTTATTTTTAGATCTGTACGCAGGTTGTCTTTGGTAAAAGCGCGTGTATACGCGGGTTTCTCTCATTGAAGTAGCGTATATCTTTTGAGGTTTGATTTTTGGGGTTGCAGTTGGGTCTGACTGCTATTGCAGAGTATTGTAGTCTGCTCTGCGTTCTGGTGACTGGTGTTGACAGGGTTTCAGTGGCTCAGTGATTCAAAGATTGATGATGCTAGTATTGGTTGTTTTGTGCTTCAATGATCTGTTATGAAAGTTGAATGAATTGTGGTCTTCAGATTGTAATGTTGTGCTTCAGGAATATCCAGTCTGAAAATGTATGAAAAGTGGTACCTGAAGGAAAGAAGATTGTAGGCCAGCACCTACGTACTAGTATCTTAGCTAGTACAAGAGCAAAGGGGGTTGGAGCTCCCTTCCAAGGAAGTTTGGAGAACGAGAGAAGGTTGAAGCCTTCAGCAGGTTGTAGCCTGCGTACTGGTATAAGGCTGCACTAGTACAAAAGATTGTAAACTGAAGTTTCATATTAAAGAAAGATAGAGACGACTTGCAGCAGGTGGTTTTCACCCACATTGGGTTTCCACCTTATATCATGGTGTTCATGTGTGTGTTTTCTGTGAAATGATCTGTTCTGTTATACTGCACCTGTCTTACTATCATGGTTAATAATGTCCTGATGCATTTACTGAAGATAAGCTACTGAATCATAAGTTTTCTTGTTATACGCTGGTTTCTTTAGACATAGTAGCGTGTACACGCTGTTTCACTTAACTGAAGTAGCGTATATGTTTCTGAGCATTAAAATGAAAAAGTTTTTCTGATAATACTGATTCACCCCACCTCTCAGTATTATTTCCAACAATTGGTATCAGAGCAGGTCCTTCAGAGAATCTTGATCGTTTGAAGGTAGATCGTTCATCATGAGCAACTATGAGAGAGAAGCATCAATCAGGCCACCGGTTTTTGATGGGACAAACTTCAATTATTGGAAGGTAAGAGTTACTGCCTATCTTCAATCTCTTGGTATAGAAGTTTGGGACATCGTAGAGACAGGCTACACTTTTCCTTCAGCTACTCCTACAGATGCGGACGAGAAAAAGAAATATGAAACAAATGCGAAAGCAGTCAGTACTCTATTGGGATGTATATCCCAATCGGAATTCATGAAGGTAATGCACTATAAATATGCAAAAGAAATATGGGACAAGATTGTCACGAGCTATGAAGGAGACGAACAGGTAAAGCATGCTAAACTTCAAACTCTCAGGATTAAGTATGAGACTCTCAGAATGTATAATGATGAAAGTGTGGCTAACTATTTCCTTAGAGTTGATGAGATTGTTAATTGCATGAAAAACTTGGGTGAAGAAATAAAAGAGGCTATTGTGGTTGAAAAGGTTCTAAGGTCATTGTCCCCCAAATTTGAATCTAAAGTGTCTGTAATAGAAGAAAAGGAAAATCTACGAATTCTTACTATATCTCAGCTTCATGGAATTCTAACTACTTATGAAATGAGAAAGGGAGGTCCATTAGACAGAAGAGAAGCTGCTTTCAAAGCTTCAGGCAAAGGAGATTATTATGAAGCAAGTCACATGCCAGAAGATGAAGAAGAAGAATAAAATTTTGTCAGAAATCTTCAAAGGGGTTCTGGAAGGTTCAGAGGTAAGTTACCTTTTAAATGCTTTGCTTGTGGAAGGGTAGGTCATTATGCTGCCAGATGTCCTCACAAAGATAAGAATGACAAGGGAAAGGAACCTGTTAAATGGAACAAGAAACAAAATGAAAAGAAGAAAAGCTACTACACTCATGAAGATAGTGATGGTATTTCAAATAGTGATGAAGATGAACAAGGTAATAGATATAAACTTTTAATGGCTTTTGAAGATGATGACTACATGGATGCTATAGATGTAGAAGGCTTTTGTGAAGAAATGAAAGATCTCAAAGTTTGCTTAGAAGAGAAGAGTGCTATTATTGATTCTCTAAAATGTCAACTAGCTAAAGAGGAAAAACATCTTGAAAAATTGGAATGTGAGATTGTTTGTCTTAGAAAGGAGATTGAGAAAACAAAAGCGATTAATCTTAAATTTGTTAAAGGATCTGAAACCTTGGATGAGATTATCAATGTGCAGCGATCTCCTCTGATCAAGACAGGTCTTGGATATAATGGAGAAACATCTCAAGCCTCTACCTCTAAAAGTTATCTTGATGCAGCAAGGAGAAGCGAGCAAAAGCCAAATAAAATTCATCAGGTGAATCAAGGACAGTTTACCTCAAGAACAAATAAAGACCATCAAGAAATTCAAGGACAAACTGCCTTAAGGACAAACAGAAGCTACAATCAGCCACAGGTAAAATCTTCCCAATTTGCTCCAAGAATAAATGTGAATAGAAGCTACAGTCGGTTGGATGATAGATCTGATTATCGCAGAAGTTTCTTTAATGGCCAATGCTTTTCTTGCCATAACTTTGGTCACAAAGCAGCTCAATTTGTTGCCTACAAGACAATCATGACTAGAGAAGCTCAAAAGCAAGGGAGAATGATTGGAATCATGAAAATGACTTATAACAACTTTTCAGTTCTTGAAAATGAAATTAAATGCTCTATCTATAATAACTTTGGTCATGAAGATTCTGAATGCAGGAGCAGGTTCCGGAAGACAACTGAGAAGGAAAAAACCTCAAATGTCAGAACATGGAGAATAAAGGAACCACAACCAGAAAGATGTGGGATAGCCTTTTATGCAGAAGGTCAAGAAAGTCTATGGTACATTGACAGCGGATGTTCGAAGCATATGACAGGGGACAAAGAAAAGCTTGAGTCATATACCGCATTAGAAAAGGGGAAGAAAGTTTCTTTTGGAAACAATATCTCTGCAGCCATAAAAGGAAAAGGTGTTGCTCCATTAAAAGAGAAGGTCAAAGCTGGAAATGTTTTGTATGTTGATGGATTGAAGCATAATCTTCTGAGTGTCAGTCAGATGTGCGATCAAGGAACAGAGGTAATATTTAGATCAAATGGATGTTGTGTTCGTGATCTTGATACAGGTAAAACCGTGATCAAAGGAAGAAGGACTCCAAATAATCTATACATATTTGAATAAGGACCACAACAATGCTATTTGAGCAAGGATGATGAACACTGGCTATGGCATCGGAGGTTGGGGCATCTAAGCTTTTCACAAATAAGGAAAGCATGCAAATATCAGGCAGTTCGTGGTCTTCCAGATATCAAGATTCCAGACAACACTATATGCAAATCTTGTCAGTTTGGGAAGCAAACCAGAACTAACTTTCCAGAGAAGGAAGGATCAGCCAGCATACCTCTTGAGCTAGTCCATACAGATGTATGCGGTCCATTTAGGAAAAGGACACCTCGAGGAGAAGAATATTTGATATTATTCATTGACGATTTCTCCAGGTTTGTCTGGTTAGGGCTTATGAAGCACAAAGATGAAGCATTCGAAAAATTCAAATCCTTCAAAGCCTTGGTTGAAAATGAATCAGGACACAAAATTAAGTGCCTCAGATCTGACAGAGGTGGGGAGTTTACCTCAAATGAATTTTTCAATTTCTGTGAAGAACATGGGATAAGAAGAGAATTCTCTACAGCTAGAACTCCTCAGCAAAATGGGGTCATGGAAAGAATGAACAGAACAATCCAACAAATGGCTCATGCTATGCTTGATGAATCAGGTACTCCCGCAACTTTCTGGGGTGAAGCTGCACATGCTGTGGTTATTATTCTTAACAAAACAAATGTCCGAGTAAACAGCACTCAAACACCTCATGAGCTCTGGAGTGGTGAGACTCCTTCAGTGAAGCACTTCAAAATCTTTGGGAGCAAATGTTATATTAAGAATACTGATGAGCAACTTGGCAAACTTGAACCAAGAGCAGATGAAGGTATTCTTCTTGGTTATTCTCCACATAGCAAAGCATACAAGTGCTACAATAAAAGACTTGGCAGAATTGTTGACAGCATTGATGTAGTGGTTGATGAGAAGGGATATATTCCTAGGCAAGTTCATCATGAAGACATTAAAGAAGATGAAGGCTACCCTCAAAGGCAGAATGATGAAGAAGAAGAACCTCAAGAAGAACCAGAGGAGCAGGCAAGAATAGAAGAGAAGACTCCATCCAGATATGTTCAAAAGAATCATCCATAATCTCAGATTGTGGGGCAGAAAGAAGCAGGAGTAGAAACAAGAAGAAGAATTGTAGAAGCTTCAAGCTATTTGGCATTACTCTCTTCCACTGAACCACAAAGTGTGAAAGAGGCATGCAAAGATGAATGTTGGGTCAAAGCAATGTATGAATAACTTGAGCAGATCGAAAAGAACAACACTTGGGAATTGGTTCCTAGACCAAAAGATAAAAATGTCATAGGGACAAAATGGGTCTTCCAAAATAAATTGAATGAAAATGGAGAAGTAATTAGAAACAAGGTTAGACTTGTTTGTAAAGGGTATGTGCAGCAAGAAGGAATAGATTTTGAAGATACCTTTGCTCCTGTTGCAAGACTTGAGGCCATCCGAATGTTCCTTGCTCTCTCAAGCTTTCAAAACTTCAAGGTATTTCAAATGGACGTGAAATCAGCCTTTCTGAATGGAGACTTAGAAGAAGAAGTATATATTGAGCAACCAGATGGTTTCATTCTTGGGAATGATCCAAACCTTGTATGCAAATTGAAAAAGGCTCTCTATGGTCTCAAACAAGCTCCAAGGGCTTGGTACTATCGATTGGACAAATATCTTCACCAACAAGGCTTTTCAAAAGGATCAGCAGATAGCAATCTCTATATAAAAGTTGAAAATAACAAATTGCTAATACTTGTTGTTTATGTAGATGATATTATCTTTGGCAGCAATGAAGAGACTATGAGTCAAAACTTTGCCTTGGTTATGCAGAAAGAATTCGAAATGTCACTACTTGGAGAATTGACATACTTTCTTGGATTGCAAATCCAACAAAATGAAGGAGGCATATTCTTGTCTCAAACCAAGTACCTCAAGCATATCTTGAAGAAGTATGGCATGGAAGATTCAAAGCGAGTATGTACACCCATGGTTACAAGATGCAGCCTCAGTGCAAATGATGAATTAGCAGCAGTTCATCAACCAACTTATAGATCCATGATTGGGAGTTTGCTTTATTTGACAGGTACCCGACCAGACATCATGCATGCAGTCGAAATAGTTGGGAGATTTCAGGCAAATCCAAAGGAGACTCATCTTCAGGCAGTGAAGAGAATTTTCAAATATCTTCAAGGGACACAAAATTATGGATTATGGTATCCTAGAGATACAGATCTCACACTTCATGCTTATACAGATGCAGATTGGGCCGAAAGCGTGGATGACAGGAAGAGCACAAGTGGTGGTGCATTCTTTATGGGCTCCAGATTAGTATCTTGGTTCAGCAAGAAACAGAGTTTGATTGCCTTATCTACAGCTGAAGCAGAATATGTGGCTGCGGCATCTTGTTGCACACAACTTCTTTGGATGATGCAGACCTTGCAGGATTTTCAAATCACTTGCACTTCACCAGTCTCTATCTTATGTGATAATACAAGTGCAATCACCATTTCAAAGAATCCAGTCATGCACTCAAAGACCAAGCCCATACCAATCAAGTACCATTTTCTTCGGGAACAAGTGCTTGAGCAGAAGGTCAAGTTGGAGTATGTTCCTTCTAAGGAACAAGTTGTTGATATTCTCACAAAACCACTGCCCAGGGAAACTTTTGAATATCTCAGACAAAAGCTGGGAGTAGTTGATGCCTCATCCTGCTGTTGAAGCTTGTTTGTTCTACAGAAAAGTTGGTATACGCAAGTTCCGTCAGGGATATCCGAGTATATACGCAGATTTATGCTGGGAAAGTCGCGTGTATGAAGTGCGCATGTTGTAGAAAGCATATCCGCGTACATACGCTGTTTTATGGAGGAGAAGTCACGTATATGGAGTTCTGAACAGCAAGGGAAGACTCTGGTTGGAGAAGGTCTGAGATGGGTATGCCATAATTCTTCAGGCACAGTTTCAGGGGGTGCAGCAGGCACAGGTTCAGGGGGAACAGCTTAAAGTCTCATAAAGCATTGTTGGCATTTAGATGCTTTTGGTTCTAGTACACAACTGTTATTGATTTTAGGAGAAGGAGCTCAGAAGGAAATCTTGGTCGCTGATCTAAAAGATGTTTATCAAATGCTGCTTGTGACTTTCATAAAGTCTTGGTCTAGATTTGTTGTCTCTATGTCATGTATCTCTTTTATCTCTTTTATGGTGTCAAGGTCATGTAACGGCCTATGTTGGTTTCCCCACTATGCCTGGGATGAATGATGTAATATAATTGGTTGTTATATGTAACTTTCTGATGTATCCCCTCTTGGAGTATGGATGTATGTATTGAGTCTTTTGGTGATAGGAAGGTCTTGCTTCTTTTGAAGAACATCTTTTGCAGATATTGCCTACAGTCAGGGGGAGCATGTTTCAGCACAGCCAAGCAGAGATATCAGCATGTACTCAGGGGGAGCACAGCCCTTTGCCCTTGATGACAAAGGGGGAGAATGGTTCTAAGGATCTTGGGGTTGCCATCAAGTCCAAAGGGGGAGATTGTTGGCATTATGAGACAAGTGTTGGCCTTGATGGAAAATCACATTGATGACAAATCGTAGTGCAGAAGGATAGCAGCAAGGAATTGATGATCAGACTACAAGTATGAAAATAAAATATATACACGTTGGTTCACTATATACCAAGTCGCGTGTACACGCAGGTTGGCTTCAGTAAAAGAGCATGTATGTGGAAAACTTATCTTTGGTCCGTGGCGGTTATTCCTTAGAAGTTGTGCCTATGGTTTTGGACCATGGTGTCTCGACGAACGTGTTGATCCCTAGTGTTGAAGTTGATGGTATTGGTTTTCTATGGTTTTGGCCCTTGGTATTGAGCAAGGCATAAGGCTATATAAGGAGAAGAAGATCATTAGGCATAGCACAATTGAAAAGTCTTGAATATCTGAAAAAGAAAGAGATCTTGTATGCAGGTTCTGGGTTGCTTGATCTAAGCTAAGGAGAGATCACACCGGTTGATGGAAGACTAGATCTAAGGACAGATCGAGATCTAATGGTTTGAAATGCACTATTATGATATGGTTGATTATGCCTATTTCTAGATCTGCATACTGACGCAATGTTATGTTCTGGGTCTAACTGATGTCTGGTACAGCTGCAAGTTAAGAGAATTTATTTTTAGATATGTACGCAGGTTGTCTTTGGTAAAAGCGCGTGTATACGCGGGTTTCTCTCATTGAAGTAGTGTATATCTTTTGAAGTTTGATTTTTGGGGTTGCAGTTGGGTCTGACTGCTATTGCAGAGTTCTGTAGTATGCTCTACGTTCTGGTGACTGGTGTTGACAGGGTTTCAGTGGCTCAGTGATTCAAAGATTGATGATGCTAGTATTGGTTGTTTTGTGCTTCAATGATCTGTTATGAAAGTTGAATGAATTGTGGTCTTCAGATTGTAATGTTGTGCTTCAGGAATATCCAGTCTGAAAATGTATGAAAAGTGGTACCTGAAGGAAAGAAGATTGTAGGCCAGCACCTACGTACTAGTATCTTAGCTAGTACAAGAGCAAAGGGGGTTGGAGCTCCCTTCCAAGGAAGTTTGGAGAACGAGAGAAGGTTGAAGCCTTCAGCAGGTTGTAGCCTACGTACTGGTATAAGGCTGCACCAGTACAAAAGATTGTAAAATGAAGTTTCATATTAAAGAAAGATAGAGACGACTTGCAGCAGGTGGTTTTCACCCACATTGGGTTTCCACCTTATATCATGGTGTTCATGTGTGTGTTTTCTGTGAAATGATCTGTTCTGTTATACTGCACCTATCTTACTATCATGGTTAATAATGTCCTGATGCATTTACTGAAGATAAGCTACTGAATCATAAGTTTTCTTGTTATACGTTGGTTTCTTTAGACACAGTAGCGTGTACACGCTGTTTCACTTAACTGAAGTAGCGTATATGTTTCTGAGCATTAAAATGAAAAAGTTTTTCTGATAATACTGATTCACCCCCCCTCTCAGTATTATTTCCAACATGTTCTCCTATGTCTTCCCACTGTAGTCCCTAACTCTCCTCATCATGCATTGTCATTATCTTCCATGTGTTAGAACACCTTTTCGTTCCTTGTCATTCCCTAACACTCCTTAGCTATCATTCCCTCGTAAATACCCTTACTTTTTTTGAGATTTGGGAACCAAACCAAATCGTGCCTCAACTATAAGATTGACCAAGTTACAGTTACTACAACTAGACTATGCCTTGTTCACCTAAGAATTTCTTATAACTCATCTTAGGCTACTCATGTCCAATCTCAACTCATCCCACTTAACAAGTTACCAAGTCAAGGCTCACATCCAACCGTGGCCATAAAACAACTAAGCAACATAGTTTACATCTTGACATGTCATACCAACTGGCACATCTAACAATCCCTTAGCACTATGTGGCATGTGTTATCATCCCCTACATTTCTTGGCATTCTTTTGACTCCCTAACGCACCCTACACTCCTTTACATGCCCTGGAACTCTAGCATGCCTCAGAATTTCCTAGCATATAACCTGGTCATGCCCTCCTTAGAACACTTGGAACTTGCTGACACTCCCTATCACACACTCTTATCTGTTCATTTCCCTTCATTTTGAACTATTTCTCCCTTGTTTTTTAGTAGCACTCCCTAACACTCCCTAACATGCATTGGCACACCCTGGTGCTTAGCACATCTTGGCATGTCACCATGGCACTCTAGCATTCCTTGGAACTACCTAGCATACCTTTTCACTCCCTCCTTAGCACACTTATAACTCACTGACACTCCCTGTCACCCACTCTTATTCATTTATTTCCATGCATTTGAAACTAGTGCTCCCTTGACTTTCCTTGGCACTCCATAACACTCTTTAGCATGTATTGGCACACCCTAGCACCTAACACATCTTGACATGTTTCCATAGCTTTTAGAATGCCATAGCACTACCTAGAATACATTGTCACTCCATCCTTAGTACACCTGGAACTCACTGACACTTTGTATCAAACATGCTTATTTCTTCATTTGCATGCATTAATTTGACCTAGCACTGCCTTGTGCTTCCCCGACACTTCCTAGCACATGTTGGCACACCCTAGCACCTGGCACATCTTGGTTGCATTATACCTTGACACTCTAGCATGACTTAGTGTTGCCTAACACACCATTTCACTTTCTCCTTAGCAAAACCTAGAACTCAGTGGAACTCCCTATCACACGCTCTTATTCATTAATTTCCATGCATTTTGACCTATTTCTCCCTTGTGTTTCCCTGGCACTCCCTAACACTCCTTTTCATCCATTGGGACATCTTGTTATGCTTCCCTGACACTCTAGCATGCCTTTGAATTTCATAGCATACCTTGTCACTCCCTCCTTAGCCCACCTAGAACTTGGTGACACTTCATTTCCATGCATTTTAAGCTATTGATCCCTTTTGTTTCCCTAACACTTGTACCTAACACTCCCTAGCATGTTTTTATGCCACACCTGTGCACCTGGAACATCTTGCATGGGTTAGTAGTTGGCTTGTCTTGGCATGCCTAACATGACTTGGAACTATCTTTAATGTGTTAGTAATTCCTGACATTCCTTGACACACCTTGGCACTCCCTATTTTTCATGCCCTGATAGATAGCCTTACTTTTTTTTCCGACTTGGGAACCCAACCAAGTCATTGGAAAAACAATGTTGTGCCCAACCCAAAGTCTCCCTTTTTTTGAAACTTCTTTGACCAACACCTTATTGTAACCATAGGATTCCCTCCTACAAGTCCTATTCTAACCTTCTCTTGACACAATTTTTCCTTGAGACACTTGGAATTCATTGACACTCCTTATCACACACTCTTATTTATTCATTTCCTTGCAATTTGACCTAGTAGTCCCTTGTGATGCCCTAACACTCCTTAACACTCCTCAACATGCATTGACAATGTCTGACTTGTGTTAGCATGTCTTTTCATTCCTTGGCACGTCCTGGCACTCCTTAGCTGTCATGCCCTCACAACTACCCTTACTTATCATTTATTGGGATTCAACTTCGTTAAGTAAGTGTCGGCCGGATAAATTGTTCTTGCGGACAAGACCGATCTCCCTAGTATCAACTGAAATCTAGCGAAAAGCAGAACAAGAAAATCTACCTTTCTCTAAATATTGTGATTTATAAATAAAACCAAGAGGTGCTTTAGACCCTACCTTAATTCCAATGCTAGTTTGTGGCAGCCACGCTTCGACCATCCGAATGAGCTTCCTTTTAAGAACCTGCAAATACAAACAAGAACACATCAAATAAGACCTACATAGCCAATATAATAAATTATATTCATCATGGTGATCAAGGAATCCATGAAATAAACCATAAGAGACAGCTTATTGAGAAAAATAAACTTGATTGTATTAACTTTAAACAAGGAAAAACTTTACAACCTTGGTGCCTTGATGTTGTACAAGCTCCTCCCAGGGTCCAAGCAAGAATCTCCTCTACTTTGACAAGCTTCACGCTCTTCCCAATGAGATCAAAAGGTATGTAATCTCTCCTCTCAAGCTCAATTAAGAAGTCTAAATTCCAACAGCATTTACCCTAAAAAATATTTATCTTTCAACCTCCTTAGTAACCAGCCCAATGCCTCATTTTATAGTGCAGAGGAAGGAAGTTACCAGGTCCACCTTTGAAGGGATAGAGTCCTCTTTCAAAGGGATAAGCTCCTCACATCAAGGGGTTAGCTCCTTTAGTTATGGGATGTATGAACCACCAAGGAGCGAACTTGCCACATCAATATTCTCTCTAGAAGCTTCCAGAAATAACCCATAGTGAGGTTTTAAGAATGTACTTGCACCTTTTTTACTTTTACAGAGGTCTGCACCCATTACATAGAAACAGAGTGGGCAAGTCTGCATGGGACATGACCAAGGGTGCGGGACCGCAGGTAATGCTAATAGAAAGTGCTGAACTAGAGTTTTAGAGATTTTTAAGGCCTTACTCTCATTTTTCAAGGCTTGAAATGAAGAGCTGAGGTTTAAGACTTGCATAGGAGGAAAGTATGAGTGGTGATAGACTCACATTGACTGCAAGATGTCATGGTGACAATATTTTGTGCAACAAATTGCCCCCTAATGTGTGAAGTCTGTAATAGATGAGGATTTCATTTATCATCTAAGAAGAGTGAAGTACTTTATCATTTCGAGGATCATCTTGTGGAGAGCCTGGTTGGAACCTGTAAAAACATTTAATACAAAATATATATATGTGATCATATCATCACTGAGGTAGGCATTCCCATACTCAAATCAAAACTGACTAGAAAACTAACTAAACTACTCTGATATAGGAATGATCTTGTAATACATCATAAGTATAGACATATGTAGACACAGTATGGGCGCAACCATCTATTTATGAATAGTCCACTATATAATGAATAACAAAATTCCTCACAGCCTGGATGGTGGAAACTAGATCTAGGGTCTTGATTTCTACTTCCCGAAATAGTACGATTCTATCCATGTGAATGAATGTGTTGAAGTCGAACATGGTATAAATCACTTGATTACCAGTCAATGATGTAAACTGTTAACGAGTGTGAGAGAAACCACCAGTAATGTCAATGGCCCTCAAAGTACTCAGTACAATCCATGAAATGTGAATAGATGAGTTGATGTTGAACATGTCACAGAATCCTTTGATTGAAGGTCAATGATGCAACCTGTCGTCGAAGGTGAAAAACCTACCATTGAGGCATGCAGATTCCAAGGTACTGATGATTTCTAGTTCATATTTTTAGATAATGAGTTGAAGTCGATAGAAAGCAATCCATCATAGCCAAGCCCACAACACGAAATCATCGATCAAGTTTGAAGAAATATAGTTGCAAGGACTGACTCAGGGATGGTCAAGACGGATGACAGATATTTTGCAGATGAATGGTTTATTTGCACTGACCTCTTGAACACATAACGACACTGTAGATGGTTTGGTAACAATTGACCCAAAGCTAATACCCAGAAACCAGCTGAAGACTTTCAATATGATTTGATTAACTGTTAGGCAAACGATTTCCCAACCCAGGTGAACAAAAAGTGTTGTGTTCAAGAGTGGTTGAATGCTTTTCTGAGACACAAAGTATAACAAATAGGTTCATTTTTCTCTCTTTTCTCCCACCATTTCTGGCAAGTACCTCTTTATTTTTGACAAGCTTGAGGAGGATAACATTTTCTTGGTTATAAGCTCATCCTTCGAATGAGTCCAACTTAGTTTAAAATTAGAACCCAAGAAGGAGTGGTCCATTCCTATTTGTAATTGAATAGGTCCTTTACTGTTAAATTTTAACGAGTCCAATATAGGAGAAACTCAACGTTTTTCAATTTTAGGGAGTCAGACGAAAAACTTAAGAAAACTCCATGGTTGTCCTTTTTCATAAATTTGTGTCTCCCAAGCCTGAAAAAAGTATAAAATAATACTTGGGAGAACCGCTTGACCATTACGATCAAGGAGTACTTTTCATAATTAGTGTCTCTGATCTGAAAAAGTAAAAAAGCGATCAATGACACGTAGTTTTATATCGAACATCGAATTCGAAACGAAAAAAATCCGACAATATTTTCATGTTTATGCGGTCAAAAAAGAGCTATAAGTGGACCGTTTCTTTAATTTCGTTTTAACAAGCTTAAAAAGAAAAAATCAGCAATTTTTTCATATTTTAGGAGTCAGAAAAGAGCTTAAAGATGACCCTAATGTTTTTTGTTGAAAATGATCAATTTTGCCTGAAACATCCGATATTCTGCACCAAAAAGCTCAAACATTACTCATACTTGTTTAAAAATAAATAAAAATGCATCAAAAAGTTATCTTTTTAAAGTAAAAAATAAACAAATTAAAAAATCATTTATTCAAAAAAACTTATAAAAAGGGTTTTTGTAAATTCATTTTTACCGTTTGACTTCAGAGTGAGAAAAGAGAGCTTTTGGTTAAGAAAGTTCCCGTGAAGATTGTAGAAAATCCGTCCGTTGGAATCAAAAACCGTCACCTCCAGGTAATCCACATCACTTTAATCTTTCATTTCAACCATTTGAATTTTGTTTTTAGGTTTCTATTTTGATTTTCAGGAAAATTTAAGTTTAAAAGACTGCTCGCGGGGGTCTACAGGTGTAGCATGCGAAACCTGCGGACCCCGACATTTTCCTACAGAGGAAAGAGCCAGGGGCCCGCACCTGTTGCTTGGGCAGAGTGCGGACCCATGCACTGGCCCTAACTGGAGAGTGCGGACCCCGCGACATAGGTTTTATAGCTTCAATTTTTTTCAATTTCTGCCCAAAAACTTTGAATTAAAATGTTCTAATCCACCTTTTCTTTCAATGTAGTATATATACAATGCTCAGTTGGCGGGAATGGGAGCACGAAGATGTGGAACTTGCCGCAATTAATCATCAACCTTCAATAGATGCATTGAAGGTGTTAGCGCTTGGAATTCACCTAGGCTGAGATAGACAAACTCTCAAGGCTACATCAAACCATTTCACCTCGTAGCTAGCCCTACGAGGTATGAGAAGGCTCTCTCGGGTCAGATTTGATAGATCTTATAATATAATAAGCTGACCAATTAGGATCAAAGATATTAGGCTAGTAAATTGATAAGGGGGGTTGATTTAAAGATTTTTGGGTTTTTGGTGGCAATTGGAGGGAGTGCAATTTAGGGTGCGGGGATGGAGCACAGTTTTTGCAGGGGGTTCTTTGGGGCAAGGTAGGAACTTGTGCTGATGCCTTTGACTTGGATGAGTGATCAGGGAAGAAAGAGAGGAGGTTAAAGAGGGCAAACAAGGACTTTGAATCCTCTTTAAACAGTGGAAAACATATATATTGAACAGAATTAAAAGCTGAGCATGGCATGCATGAATTCAAACTTTATCACTTCATCTTGTTCAATTAGCAGCAAAGAAAGAGAGATGTAACACATAAACAAACTTACAGTAACAATTAGAAGACACACCATCAACACAATGATCCACAATGAAGTCTGCAAAACCCTGGCCTTCCTTTCCTTAAATTGCAGAAGTAGATGTACAATACACAATAATGCTTTCTCCCACAAGAGTCCAACTATGAAAATGAGAAAGAGAGAGCATAATATAGACCATCTAGACCATCTAACTCCTTTCCCCACCTCTAGGGTTCGAGCTCAGCTTCCTAGGGGCAGTTTGAACTAATTCTAAACTAAGAACTAGAAAATAGGCAGCCAAACAACTTGCCTCTATTACTTAGCTAACTCATCCATGCATTAATTTTTCACTTTTTACATCATGGAAGCTTCTAGAAGGGTAAAGAGAGATAAAATCTATCAAAGAGCCATGAAAATATTACATTTATCCATCATCTACAAGTAAAAATGGTCAACCATAGTCAAAACAATGTTTTTTGACCGAAAATGGCAATTCTGGCAAATCTGGAAGTTCTGGTCGCGCCCCTGGAAGTTCTGGTCGCGCCCCTTTACAGCTGTTTTTGAGTGGGTTCCACTGATCCAAATCAGGTGCAAAATGGCTCATTGGAAATCTTGGCCTGTCTATTTTCCATCCCAAGTGGAATTTCTGAATTTAGTGTTGATTTGACCCCTCAAAAACCATTTCTCCCAAGGTCACTTTCTGCAACTCAAAAAGTGGGCAGAAAGTCATTTTTTAGGTGTATTTTGAGCTTTTGGAGGCTCAAAACTCAAAATCAGGCTTCTCCCAAGTATTGGTAATTTTTATTTTTGAATGCCCTTTCCAAAAATGCCAAGTTTGCAAAATTCCGAGCAGCCCTTCAAACTGGTCTCACCCGGGGTGAGACCAGTTCTTGGGAAAAACCTGTAATTGGCACAAAATATTCACAAATGACAAAATTTTCTCCAAATTTCTTGAAATTTGGGCTGGGAGTCCCCAATCAAGTACCATGCTCAGTCAAAGAGGCTTTGGCCAAAATTTGGAGTGGATCAGGCGTTTTCCTTCGTTTTTGTGCTTTGGCCAACCGTCCTTGGAGCACCTTCATTCTCGCCGGTATTTTTGACATTTCTCTCAAACCATGACACCTGTGTACAAAGTGAAGGAGGTTTTTCTTCTTTGGCATGTTGTGGACAAAAACCTCTCTCAGTTTTGCAAAATTCATCTTTGATTGCTCAGAAACAGCTTTTGAGTGAAACTTGTCCCGATGTGTGAAACAAGGGATTTGGTCGAAATGAAGCGGAATGAAGGGGATAGGGGGCTTCTAAATTCTTGGGGAAATTTTGGGGAGTGAGGAGGGATGTTAGGAAGCAGGGGAAAGTGGAATCTCAGTGATTGAGTGAGGGGAAGGGGTCGAAAAGGGAAAAACACAGGCCAAACCTAGAAAATTGCCACGTTGTAGCTAGAAACTAGGGTTTGTGCAAAAATGAGGATTTTGGGGGATCTGAGTGTTGGGAAGTGTTTGATAAGGTACATTAAGGATAGGGGAAGGTGTATGAACATCAGGAAACAAGTTTTGCCGGTGATTTGACCATCCAAGAGAAATTGCCTTCAAAACCCTAGGAGAGGGAAATGACCTTGCCTGGGCGCAACATGAAGCATGAACAAGGTGTGAAATGACTCATTAGATACTGACATGACGATGACAACCCTCTGAATGATGATACACTCAGCTGAATGATGACATGGACTGACATTTGGGCAAACCCTAGACCTAATGCCTAGTGACCAAATTTTGCTTGAAGACTCACTGAAATGACAAAATTTGACCTTGACACTTCAAAATCACTTTGTAAGAGCACATTTGATCACTGTAGGAAGGGTGGAAAGACTGACACTAATAGAAGGCATGCAGGTTATTTAAATTTTGGGCCATACCTGGCATGAGGGCCCAAGTAGACTTTTTGCAGTGGTTGGTGGATAGATGGAATATACAAGACTAGTGTTTCATTATTGGTAGCCACTAGCTTGAAATGGAGCCAGAGGAAATTTACTTCTTAACTGGTTTGCCCAAGAGAGGTGAACAATTGACTCCATTCGGGACAAGGCCAGGTGGCCAATCTGTCGATAGTCTCTAGCTAGATTTTTGTAATGACCAAACAAAGGACAAAGGAATTGATATCAAAACCATCTCCTGTCCTTAAGTCAAAGTGATTGCATTTACTGTCACCAGACTCTGCAGAAGCAGAGCACTGCATGTAGCCACTGGATCCCAAATGTGAATGGCAGTAGACTGCTATCGAGGCACCATCTTCAATTGGTGCGAAGTTGTGTTGGCTAATGTAAAAGGCCAACTGACTAGAGCAAAGAACGGACAACTAAAAAACTTTGGATATGGTTTCTTAGTTGTGAGATTTGGTCTAGAGAGGGTCCCGATGTTGGTCCAATAGCATCTTTTTGTTGGAGCTTGACTTCCCTGAGAGCCCAAGCTGATGCGTTGGGTTGCAGTTATGGCCTGTCATCCTGAGGAGGGTTCAAAGGTTGTTTGATTTCCTCCTGAGTATTTTTATTGGTTGGAGAACCAAGTTTTTGTGATGCAGGATTTTCCTTATGCTGGGATGGATTATTGTGGTGACCCAGACAGGAGAGCAATGGGATGACTCAGGTAAAATCATTCTCAACATTTTCTAATTTACTTTTTTTTTTTTTAAATTGTCCAAAACTGATAGTAAAAAGTTTCAAATGCAGATGTGGGTCCACGACGACCAGCCACTCTCTAGCCGTATGAGAGGAGACACCTAGCTGCAGCAGTACCAACCCCACGGGATGAATCTACAGAGACCTTGGCCGAATTGGAAAATCATCTAGATTGTTTGACAACAGACATTCCAGAGACTAGCATAGATGACATTCCTCTTAGGTTACAGTGCTATGTGATTGGGGTCCGAGGACCTTTTAGGAGGTTCCTTTATAGGGTGGCTCGAGCAGTGGTTTCTTATCGTGATCATCACCAGTGATAGGATGATCGCTTGTTGTAGACTCATATGAAATTTTTTCTTTTTGTACTATCATTTTTGTCAATCATAAGGTGTTTTTCAACCTATGATTGAAGACGATGTATATTTGACACACTTCTATGCTATGCTATATCACTATTACTGGCTATCTTGTAAAACATGTTATGGAATGTTTTTAAATTTACTGTTTGATTATTGCAAATGTCTACTTAACATTCGAGAAGCAATTGCATCTGCTAATGTATTTAAATATCTTGGAATATGCTGATATTAAATATAATCAAATTCACGTTCCAAAAGACGAACTCTCAAAAATAATCTTAATAACACTGGATTTCTAATGGCATAAACTCTATTAACCTGCAATACAACAAGTTCAGAATCTAACGTCACAATCAAACTTTGAATCCCAAATGATATGGATTTAGATAATAACTCAATCACTGCACTATACTTTGCAATGTTGTTCTTTGTTTGACCGAGGCTTACCCCATGCATAGATACCAACTCATCAGAGGGTGAATAGATAACCCAAGCTGCGGAAGAAATGTTCCATGTATTACGACAAGCACCATCAGCGAAACCAATGTATGTTTGAAGAGACATCGACATCTGCAATATCAAGAGTAAAATCAAGATAAGAAAGAATAATGACCAAAACACTCTCTAAACTAAGCACACTTTTCTAATCTAAAACACACCAGCTAGAAAGAAAACTAATCTATCTAAAATCTCCACACCTAGATTTAAGCATAATATCTCTTCAGATAAATACCATTTCTGGGTTTACCTAAAGAGACACCGTCAAAATCTACCAATTCATAGGCCCCTTTCGCCAGCTTTCGCTTAACAACATAAGGACCATGTCACATAGGTATGAATTTTCCAGCCCCTAGCTTATCATTTGCTTGATCGTATAGTAAGACTAGGTCTCCTTCCGAAAAATTACGAGGTGTAACATTTTGATCGTATTGAGCTTTAATTCATTTGGCATGAGTTTTGATTGCTAGTGTAGCATCACGTCAATTCTCATCTAGCTGAGCCAAGTACAACAAACATTTTTCCTCTTCAGAAGTGGCTGGAAGTAATTCTATGGCTATTTGCAATGACAGGATTTCACATTCAATGGGTAACACAGCTTCCAAACTGTAAACTAGTTGGAGAGGAGTGAAACCAGTTGATGTTTTTACTGAGGTTCGATACGCCCAAAGTGTTGAAAATAACATGTTATGCCAATTCAACCTATGAATCCCAATGATTCGTCAGATCATAATGACTAGAACTTTGTTGATGGCTTCAACCAGACTATTAGCTTGTGGGTAATATGGAGTAGAACTATCATGACGCAGGCCAAGTTGATCTGTTAGTTCCGTCATCATGATGTTTCAAAAATGACGCCCATGATTAGTGATAATCGCTTGTGGAACACCGAATCTAGTAATTATATGATTGAAAACGAAAATTGCAGTAGTTTTTCCGTCTGCCAAAAATGTACGCATCGCCTCGGCGCACTTGGTAAAATAGTCTAACCCAAGGATGATATACGCATGCCCCCCAGACGAGTGAGGGTTACATGTAATAAATTAGATACCCCACTTTGCAAAAGGACCGATGACAACTATAGGGTGGAGAGGAGTAGGTGGAGCATGCATCTTTTGATAAAAAATTTGACAATTGTGGCATTTTCGGACAGCGTAAATACAATCTTTAAACAAAGACGGCCAGAAATAGCTAGCGTGCAATATCTTTTGGGCTGTGGCATACCCAGACATATGACCACCACATGCTCCAGAGTGACAGTCATTTAAAACCTTTTTAGCTTCTTCATGCATTAAACAACATCAGAAAACAGAGTTTGCCTCATGACGATAGGGTCTATCTCCAATGATCTTGTATTGTTGGGATTGGAAACGTATTTTCTGTCGCTGAGATCGTGAAATATCAGGCCGAAAATATTGGGTTTGGAGATAAATAATGATATCTCCATACCATAGATCAAGAGTGCTGATAAGAAACAAGGATTCGTCCGCAATGGGCTCTTCCGCCACAGTTTCAGTATCAGCACGCGGGAAGTCACACATCAACTCCGCAAAAACTAAAGATTTATTTGACTTAGATTTTTCAAATTCCAAGTCAAATTCCTGTAGGATAACAATCCATTTTGAATACTTGCCCCCTAGCAATTGTTTGTTCAAAATATAGATCATAGGGTTACAGTCAGAAATTACAGTAGTTTTGCGTAGTAAGATGTAATGACGAAATCTTTGGACAACTTGAACAACTTCCAAGGCCAATTTCTCCACATGTGAATATTTTAACTCAGTCGGATTCAAAGTTCGACTAAGGTAGTAAATCACATGTTCACTACTGAATTCATCTTCCTAAACTAAAACCATTCCGATGGTGGAATGAGAGGCGGCGAGATACAAGAAGTAATCCTGGTTGTAGTTGGGAGGATGCAATAATGGTGCATGGTTCAACGCGTGTTTAAGTGCATCAAAAGATTTGTCAACTATCTCATCCCAAAAGAATGGAGTATTCTGTTTCAACAACCTGGTAAAACCCTTTGTTATCTTGGCGTAGTTAGGAATGAATCAACGTAAAAAGTTTTCTTTCCCTTGAAAACTTTGGATTTGGTGAAGAGTCGAAGGAGGAGGCAATTTGACAATAGCTTCAACCTTCGAGGGATCGACACGAATGCCAGCTTTCAAAACAATAAATCCCAATAAACGACCCGTTTCTATATAGAAAACACATTTGTGTGGATTCAACCTAATTCGATAATGCCTACATCTCATAAAGATTACTCGTAAATGAGTGAGATGATCGGATCTACGTAATGAATGAGTAGGTAAATCATCGAGATAAGGTTGCACAATGTGCTTGATGTCATGAAACACATAAGACATATCTCTTTGAAAAGTTCCTCTAGCATTCTTCAGTCCAAAAGGTAATTTGGAATAAGCAAATGTCCCCCATGGACAAATGAAAGCCATTTTTGGTTGATCGGCAGGTAGACTGTTAATTTGATTGTAACCTGAAAAACCATCCATAAAGGAGAAAATTTCACTGTCGGCATAATCGTCAATGATTTGATCGATATAGGGAGTTGGATAATTGTCTTTGGGACGAGCTCGATTAATATCCCTATAATCGATACATATTCTTATCGTTCCTTGCTTTTTGTTAACAGGAACAATATTCGATACCCAATCTGTTAAGGGAATTGGATAAATGAAACCTGCTTTAAGTAATTTCTCAACTTCTGCTTTAATAGCAGTAGCATTTTGCGGGTGGATCTGACACAAACGTTGCCGGACGGGTTTAGCATCCGGGTAAGTTTTGATTTCATGAACAACAATTGCTGGATCAATTCCTGGAATTTCTTCATATGACCAGGCAAACATGTCATGGAATTCTTGAAATAGGGCCTTATAAGTTTGGAGTTCATTTTATATACAGGAGGCACCTATATGAATGTTTTCAACAATTCCAGGTTTAACTGAAATGTCAATAGGAATTGTTCGAGAAATATTTCCCAAATTTAACTCAGAATCAAGATTTTGCAATGGATTCTGTGGTTCCTTGACATAATCAGTAGTAAAAATAGATGAAAAATCATTTTCAAAATGATCAATCTCAGGTAAGAATGAAGATCTATGATTGAGATCTTCCCATGGTAAGTCATCAACACACAAAATTTCATGAATCTGTTCATCAATATGAACAAGTCTGGAAAAATTTGTTGAATCTGAGTTTGATGTTGAAAGATATTCTCCATGGATCACATTCATTAGATCAATTTCGGTTGAAGAAGGGTTAGAAAACGCCTGTACAGCCTTATATGCAATTTCATAGGGACTCAAAGGCATCGCATCACCAAATGAATTCGCCTTAGATTCGGAAGGTACGATCCAAAGATCATCATAAACAATAGTGTCTGGTGAAATCATATGAATGGTTGCAATAGAAGGCGATACATTAGGAGGAGGAAAGGAAAAAGTTCCTAGTAAACCAGAATCTTTAACTAATCCTACTCCAACATCCTTGTAAAGGATAGTTGTTTTGCCGACATGCTAGATACTTTCAGAAGAGGTTGGGTTGGATGAATAGTAAGTTAGCTGGTCTATAGTTATGATCTTTCCATTATGAGGAAAATTTATAAGCCGAAAGACCGATGAAACAACAACAGTCATAGCGTAAGACCAACTACGACCCAACATAAGGTTGTAATTTAGAGGGGCATCAACCACTTCCACATCTAGATTAACAGTTTTTCCTTCAACCCCTATAGGTAAATCCTGTATAATGCCAAAAGGATGGAACCCATGGCCATCAAAAGCCTTTAGAATCGTCGGGGATTGATTAAGTGTAGGAGAACCAAGCGATCTTCAACACTGGATCGACATAATACACGTTCAAGCTCCCTCATCAATCATAGTCCTAAAGCAAGGTCTGTTTTTGACTAACACTGGAATCTGGAAATCCATTTGATGAGGTAAGCGAGGTGTAGGATTTTCTAAATCGAATATTATAAGGTTCGAGTCCTGAATATCAACAACTCCTATAGCCGACAATAGCAATTTACGCTGTGCTGGACATGATTGCAACACCTCCAAAGCCGACATTGCTGAAGGGGAAATAACTAAATCTTCAACAATGTTATAGTTTTGAGCAGCTCTCACATGTGGATTGAACGCTGACTTTGGAAGTATACCTTTAGCAGGTGGTTTGATTACTAAGTTCGGGTTAGGTTTCTCGATCTATAGCGGATCAGAACCAGGAGTTGAAGTTGATGGGTTTGAATTAGAAGATTCTTCTTCCTTACCACCAACAGGACTTTTACTTCCATAATCTTGCGATCGTGTCGCAATCCTAACATGGGACTTCATGATTATGGTTTCTTCTGAGTCATTTGAGGAAGAACCAATCATCTTACTATCTTGACTAGGAAAAGGATCCTTCAAGACCGCAGGCGTTTGAGAACCTTTGACGATTTTCGCAACCTCAACGCGATGAGGGCAGTCTCTTGTAAAATTCTCTTCATCACAAATGAGACAAGGATAACAAGGCTTACGTTTCTCGTCAGTAGATTCTGTTTTATCTGGTTTCTCTTTCGAATTTTGCTTATTTTTCTTCTTCCCTTTCTTTTTACCGCCGAATTTTGATTTAGCCATAAATGATTCTACGACATGAATATCGGCAGGAATTTTAGCGGAAGAGTATTCTATTAGGGAATCTAGTAAAGTTATGATGGGAGAAGAATTCTTTGAAGATTTCTTCTTACTTTTGGTATTAACTGAACCAGTCATACCGTCAGCGGCATGAGACCCTGAAGGAGCTGTAGTTATTTGATTTTGTTTAGGAAGGTTGGGGATTTTTTCGTGTAAAGTACTTGACTGTGTATAAATGAGGTCAAGGATTGAGCTTCAGCAATTACTTTCTCTTCAGTAACAACTCCTACCTTAGCTACATCCTCAGTGATTTTAGGTAATAATGATTTAACAAACCATTCTGCTAAGATTTGATCTGGAATTAAAACTTTCACTAAATGACGTCGATGTCTCCATTCATGAACGTGATCTGAAATATAAGTGGACGTTGACTGTTTTAATGAAGTTAATAATTCTGTGCCATTATCATATCTAATGGGAAACTGAAAATGAGTTAAGAATGAAGTGGCTAACTAACTAAAGTTATAAAAAGAGGCTCGCGGTAACTCAACGTACCACTTGGCCGCAAGACCAATCAGAGTGTGTTGAAAAAGATGTAAACAAATTGAATCATGTATAATGGAGTTAGATGCACACCAGAGGTGATAAGTCATCACATGGTTTGACGAATCCTCTCCTGATTTACCTTCAAACTTTGGGATATCACTGGGCAACTTATTCAGCATTGGCGGCCAAAATGGAAGATAATTAATCGGATCATTCATAAGGCGCGACAAATCAGGCAAGTCCAAAGTTGCAATGAATGGTAACTGACGATTAGGGTCTCGAAAACCCTGGGTCATAAGACCAGCCCCAGGAGGAGGATATCCAGGATAAATTGGAATTAGAATTGCATTTGGGATATTATGTCCTCCTAGAAAACCAGGATTAACCGGACCGTACTGGGGTTGTTTAGGTTGCTGATAAGTGTATCTAGGGTACGATTGATACTGATAGACTGGGCTTTGAACAGCAAGACCGAATTGGTACTGTCCCTGGTACGTTTGATAAGTATATTGAGGTTGACTTGTGACAACTGTACTTGGACCAGGTTTTCCTACAGGCATCTGAACTGAAGTCTGAATCGTGGGTCCGAACTGAGGTAAAGATGCTTGAGAAGTTGATGCAAGAATAGTAGAAACCGAAGCTGTCGATACTCTAGAAGTAGGTGGGGTAGATTGAACAGAAGTTGTAATAGTTGTAGCAGTCATTTGAGGCGGAGTTCGAGGCGAACTAGGCCTAGACTGATGAGCTACACCAAGTGCAGAGGTTTGAATAGTTGGCTGGACAGGTTGGTCAGTTGAACCAGAAACTAAAGGTTGTCCAGATTGAGATGACAACTGCACATTATGTTGCAAGATCTGTTAAGATTGAGATGGATCCCACACCATGTTCATTCTGGGGTATGGACCCATAGAAGGTTGAGCATATTGAGGACCATAACCAGGTTGAGGGTAGGATTGATAATTCAAAGGTACATTTCCAGCTCCTTGGACAGATGATTGACTTGAAGGTGGTTGGAAACCTTGGGTTGGGTACTGACCTTGAGGTTGATAACCTTGAGGTACGTACTGAAACTGGGGTTGACCTTGAGGTATATATTGATACTGGGGTTGACCTTGGGGTACATATTGAGTCTGGGGTTGACCTTGAGGAATGTATTGTCCCGAAGGTATGTACTGTCCTTGAGGTTACCCCCCAGGTGGTAACTGAGTACCTTGAGGTTGCCCTCCAGGCGATAATTGAGTACCTTGAGGTTGCCCCCTAGGCAGCAAATTACTACATTGAGGCTGCAGATTTGGAATGGTACCTAACATCATAAGAATGTCTTCTACACTCAGCGGTTTAGTTTCGTTATTACTAGTTAACAACCCATGTTCAACAGGTTGAGGAGATGCTCCTGAAAAAGTACTAGTGAGTGACTGATACCCAGAAGGAACATAAGGACCGCCATACAAAAATGTTTCTGGTGATTGGGAAAACATGGATGACTGTCTCGACATATTGAAAGGAGGATAATAAACTCTAGGTGTTGGATGAAAAGGGACTCGAGGTGGTGAAAAACTAAGACCCAGATTTTCTAAAAAGTTGGTCAATGAAGGATACCAAGTGTCCCTCCTAGGTGGACTGTAAAAGATCGATTCATGCTCCTTAAGTTCTATAGTTGGTTGATTTTTAGGGATAGTTATACCTTCTTCCGGATTAATAGGTTCTTCAATAGCAATAAGTCTAGAAGGAAGATTTCGGGTAATGATCCTTACTACCCTGGGTGAACTAGGACCACTGGAAGTTGGAGAAGCAAATCCTGAAGATGGAGTAGCAACAGGTTCAGTTTCAGGCTCAGAAATTTCAGGTTCTTCGGCTAATTCACTAGTATAATAAAAACTACTAGTAACTTCAGAAAATGAAATTGGTTCGGAAATATACTCTGTTGCTTGAACTTGATAATCAGGATGAAAAACTAAAGAAGATTCTCTTTCTTCCGGTGACCCAACTGATCCAGGTGGATGTTGGTGGCCACCCACCTATCCCATTTGGACCCCCACAACTATCTCTTTCAGTTTTTCAGTTTCCTTAATTATAGCGCAGTTTACTATTTTTAGCAGTTTTTTGGGTCCTAAACTTCCAGAGCCGTTTTGAGGCCCTAAACGACGTTTTTGGGAAATCTACCTCCGTGACTTTTTAAATAAAAAATCATCTTTTTCGTCATAGTCCTCAGAGAGATCTTTCCAATGGGCTATCATGCGCATCAAACGGGGATCGTATGCCAAAGTTACGACCCCGGGAAGTTGATGTACCAATTTACCCAAACGGGGCCCATAGTTTGGCGTTTCATCTTCTAGGGTTAGGTTTTGGAATGTTAAGGGTTTTCCATTGTTTCTCAATAATAAATAGGCCTTCGAGCCTCATTGTAAACACAGTTCGAAACAGTTCAGAGGCATGTAGCCGACACATCTCTTCTCAGAGATAAGCTACCATCGCCCTAGCTGGGTTATTTCTATTTGTAAGCATATTTCAGTATTCTCCATTAATGAAATGAAGTATTATTTCCATTGCATCTCTATTTTTATGGTTATCGCATCTCCATATTTATGGGTATCTCTATAATCTATTGCGTTCCTGCTTAAATCCGGATCACCAACTCTACTGTCACTAGGAGTTACAAGAGCTCGTAGCCCTTCAAGCTGGCTTGGTGAATACTCGGGAGGTTTCCCCCGAAGTCTACGAGATTGTCTCGGTAATTCAGCCACGATTAAATATTTTAATTACTTCACACACAAACAAATAAAAATCTCAACAAAGCCACCTAAAGTCTCTAAAGAACCAAACAATTGAATCACACACCTAAAAAATCTAGGAGTTCAAACCACACACAAACAGTAACTTTCCGTACCGAAAACACTAGTTGGTGATGAAATCCAACGTCGCAGAATTCAATATAGAAATGGCGGTTGGAACAATTACCCCGACAACCTGCTTAATGAAACAGACTAGCACAAGTTTCTTCACTAAATCGTCTCGAGTGAAGAGAACCCCCCAGAGAGTCCAAGTGAGTCTAGTCGACATTTGCTCCAGGTACAGTGGGATCTTCCCTCCACCGTCACCTTAGGAAATAATCCTATAGATTAGGGTCACTATGGTTACCAACAAAAACAAATATACCTAGGGGAACAACCTATGATTCGATACACACATAAGGGAAAAGTAACAAAGCTCAATCCCCTTGAAGGCTCCTTGACATAATCCAATGTTTACCAACAAGTGACCCCAGGCTCCTCGACAATGGTCAATCTGAGGTTTACCATTTTTAATACGTGTATATATCTATCGTTCCCAATGAGGAAGGATTGATTACCCCACTAGTTCGGATATGATGTCGTGCTTGACTCCTTTAAGAGGAGCTTCCCAGAGCATAGATGTAACAATTGGAATTGATCTCCTACTGCAAGATATAGCTACTTGTTTGTTTTAACTATCTTGGAGAGTTAATTACTCCCTACTCCAAGATACTAGCCTAAGCTATGTTGGTGATAAAGAGCCCTAGAAATAAAAAGATTGCTAGATAAATTTTACTTTAAGAATTATTTTTATGGTTGTTTCTTAAGTCAAAAGGTGTGGAGATGAAAACTTTATGGTGTGAAGACTTGACTCCAAAACACGAAAAATGCACCTAAGATGATAAACAATTCCTTTTCTTCAATGAATTTCTAGCTAAAGAAAGAGTTGAGAATGCAAATGCTTGAAAAACAAATCTTTCCTTAACATATAAATGAAAAGAAAAACTTTTTTGTCTTTTCCAACAAACTCAAAAATGAGACTACTAATTATGCTCACGAAAAAATATCCTTTCTTTTCAACACTCAAAAACTACAAAAAACAAAGAGATTTTAAAATTTCTAGAAAACACTCAAAACTATAAAAATCTAATCTTAAGATCTACAACTTCTAAAAACCTAATTGAAGTAAAAGCTTACAAAATTTCTTTTTGAGGACGTTTTACTTAGTTATTCAGCAAACTAACGACTAATTTATTCAGAATAACAAATTAATCAAAAAACACCTAGCTTATGTTTTGCTTTTAAAAATGAAATTCAAAACTTTCAAAACAAGTTCTTTGAAAGATTTGCAAAGTGAAAAACGAGATCTATTTCTCACCAAAGGCATATTTGACAAATCGGTTAGACTCATTAAGAAGACCAGCAAAAACCAGGGTAATCTGAGGTTTCTTAGGCTTCTAAACTCTAAGTTACTATAAATACCAAACGAAAATCAAGCCAAGCACACAAAACTTCTAGAAAATCACCTAAAACCAAAATGTTAATGGAACTCACCTACAAGAAGTTTCTGACAAGACACATGCAGATCTGGGCAGAGGCTAAAAAACATAAAAAAAATCCTAAGCTTAATTGGATGAATAGATTTTAGGTTTTTCAAAAATTTGACAGGTTCCGCAAGAGTCTGGTATAACCAGGTGCGGTACCGCTCTGTGTAGTAAAGCAACAGTGCGGGGATGTTCGCACTGTGTTACAAACAGAATGTGCGGTCCTCTTTCAAAAGCGTGAAAAACAAAAACAATTCAAGATCTAAAATAACTACCCAATCCCACACACATCAAGCAAAAACTAGAAACAAAGAAAAAGTTTCTCAAGTCAAAGTAAAAGTAAAGGCAAAAACCAAAATTCAAGTCCCCAGTCGAGTTGCCATTTTGTCAACTAGATAAATGGTTCTTGCGGACAAGACTGATCTCCCTAGTATCAACTGATATCTAGCAACAAGAAGAACAAGAAAATCTAC
Organism: Pinus tabuliformis; assembly: GCA_031772625.1. Lineage (NCBI taxonomy): Eukaryota > Viridiplantae > Streptophyta > Pinopsida > Pinales > Pinaceae > Pinus > Pinus tabuliformis. Next base: position 1,001,736,276 of record CM062819.1, read on the forward strand.
CTTTCTCTAAATATTGCGATTTATAAATAAAACCAAGAGGTGTTTTAGACCCTACCTTAAGTCCAACGCTAGTTTGTGGCAGCGACGCTTCAACCGTCCGAATGAGCTTCCTTTTAAGAACCTGCAAACACAAACAAGCACACATCAAATAACACCTGCATAGCCAATATAATAAATTATATTCATCATGGTGATCAAGGAATCCATGAAATAAACCATAAGAGACAGCTTATTGAGAAAAATAAACTTGATTGTATTAACTTTAAACAAAGAAGAACTTTACAACCTTGGTGCCTTGATGTTGTACAAGCTCCTCCCAGGGTCCAAGCAAGAATCTCCTCTACTTTGACAAGCTTCACACTCTTCCCAATGAGATCAAAAGGTATGTAATCTCTCCTCTCAAGCTCAATTAGGAAGTCTAAATTCCAACAACATTTACCCTCAAAAATATTCATCTTTCAACCTCTTTAGTAACCAGCCCAATGCCTCATTTTATAGTGTAGAGGAAGGAAGTTACCAAGTCCACCTATGAAGGGATAGAGTCCTTTTCAAAGGAATAAGCTCCTCACATCAAGGGGTTAGCTCCTTTAGTTATGGGATGCATGAACCACCAAGGAGCGAACTTGCCACCACAATATTCCCTCTAGAAGCTTCCAGAAATAACCCATAGTGAGTTTTTAAGAATGTACTTGTGCCTCTTTTACTTTTACGGGGGTCCGCACCCATTACACAGAAACAGAGCAGGCAGGTCCACAGGGGAGATGACTATGGGGTGAAGGATCGTAGGTAATGCTAAGAGAAAATGTGGAACCAGAGTTTTAGAGATTTTTAAGGACTTTCTCTCATTTTTAAAGCCTTGACATGAAGAGCTAAGGTTTAAGACTTGCATAGGACGAAAGTATGAGTGGTGATAGACTCACATTGACTACAATATGTCATGGTGACAATATTTTGTGCAACAGTAAGTCATTCGTCTATGACCATTTCCATGAGAGGTAGTCGTAATTGACTAATTTCTCATGATTTTGAATAGTACACTTAGCACTCATTGCATCGGGATCTGCTCACAGGGGTGAATAAGTGGGATTGAAACTGGTGAAATGGATCACATAGTGTCAATCATCACTTCTGAGGCTTGCACCCAGTAACCAAGACTTCTCGAGAGGTCACCTTACTTTTTTTGGGACTTGGGAACCCAACCAAGTCTTTCCTTGACTAAAACAACTTAACCAATTTGCGGTTACTACATAGACTATTCCTTGTTCACCTAAGAATTGACTATAAATCATATTAGGTTACTCACATACAATTTCAACTTATCCCACTTAACAAGTTACAAGTTACCAAGTCAAGGCTTATGTCCAATCATGGCCATAAAAAATCGAGTAGCATAGTTTACATCTTGACATGCCATAACACTCGACATGTCTGAATATCCATCGGCACTATGTGGCATGTGCTAGCACCCCACTACATTCCTTGGCATGTTTTGACACTCCCTAGCACACCCTACCACTCCCTGAAATGCCTGGGCATTGCCTAACATATAAACACACCTAAAACTCACTAACACTCCTTATCGCACACTCTTATTTGACCTTCATTTCCACGCTTTTTGAACTAGTTCTCCCTTGTGTTTCCATGGCACACCCCTAATACTACTTGGCATGCAATGACACACCCTGCCGGCACCTAACACATATTGACATGTCACCCTGACACTCTATCATTCTTTGGAACCACCTAACATACCTTGTCACTCCCTCCTTAACACACCTAGAACTCACTAATACTCCCTATCAAACACTGTTATTCATTCATTTCCATGCATTTGAAACTAGTGCTCCCTTGTGTTTCCATGGGACTCCCTAACATTCCCTAACACGCATTGACACAGCCTAGCACCTAACACATCTTGGCATGTTGCCTTGTCCTCTAGCATGCCTTATCATTACCTTGAATATCTTGTCACTCCCTCCTTAACACACCTAGCACTTGCTAACACTCTCTTTCACACACTCTTATTCATTAATTTCTATGCATTTTGACCTAGTGCTCCTTTGTGTTTCCCCAGCACTCACTAACACTGCTTAACATGCATTGGCACACATTGGCACTTGGTACATCTTGGCATGCTTCCCTACAACTCTAACATGCCTTGGCACTGCCTAACATACCTTATCACTCCCTCCTTAACACACTTGGAACTCTCTAACTATCCCTATCACACACTCTTATTCATTAATTTCCATGCAATTGAAGTTAGTGCTCCCTTGTATTTCCTGGCACTCCTTAACATTCCCTAGAATGCATTGGCAACACAACCTAACACCTGGCACATCTTGCCACGGCTTAGAACTTGGCATGTCTTGGCATGCCTAACATGACTTGAAACTCTCTAGCATGTGTTAGCAGTTCTTGGCATTCCCAGGTAAACGTTGACACTCCCTAGTTGTTATGCCCTTATAGGTAGCCTTAGTTTTTTTGCAACTTAGGAAACTAACCAAGTCATTGAAAAAATAATGTTGTACCTAGACCAAAGTCTCCCTTTGTCTGAAACTGCTTTGTCCAACCTCTTATCAAAATCGTAGGCTTTCCTCCTAGAAGTCCTATTCTAAAATTCTCCTAACACACTTCGTCATTAGGACACTTGGATTTCACTTACACTCACTGGCGCACACTCTTATTCGTTCATTTCCATGCATTTTGACTTATTTCTCTCTTGTGATGCCCTAACAATCCCCAACACTCCTCGACATGCATTTACATTGTCTGACATGTGTTAGCATGCCTTTTCATTCCTTAGCACGCCTTGACACTCCTTATCTATCATTTCGTCACAACTACCCTTACTTTTTTTGCAACATGGGAACCCAACCAAATCCTGCCTTGACTACAACAACTTGAAAAATTTACAGTTACTACAACTATAACATGCCTTTTTTACAGAAGAACTTCCTATAAGTCATATTAGTCTACTCATGTTGAATCTCAACTCATACAACTTAACAAGTTAAAAAGACAAGGGTCACGTCCAACTGTGGCCATAAAACAACTAAGCAATATAGTTTACATCTTGACATGCCATAACACCTAGCACATCTAACAACCCCTTGGGATTATGTGGTGCATGTTAGCCTCCCATGAATTCCTTGGCATGCTTTGGCACTCCCTAGCACACCCTATAACTCCCTAACATTCCCCGACACTCTAACATGCCTTGGCACTACTTGACATATAATCTTGTCACTCCCTCCTTAGCACAATTGGAACTCACTGACACTCCATATCACACACTCTTATCTATTTATTTCCATGCATTTTGAACTAGTTCTCCCTTGTGTTTCTATGGCACTCCCTAACAATCCCTGACATAGATTGGCACACTCTGGCGCTTGGGACATCTTAGCATGTCACCCTGGAACTCTAACATTCCTTGTCATTACCTAACATACATTGTCGCTCCCTCCTTAACACACCTAGAACTCGTTGACACTCCTTGTCACACACTCTTATTCATTCATTTCCATGCATTTGAAACTATCGCTCCCTTGTGTTTCCCTGACACTCCATAACACTCCCTGGAATGCATTGGAACATGCTAGCACCTAACACATCTCGACATGTTGCCCCGACCTCTAGCATGACTTAACACTACCTAGCATACCTTCTGACTCCCTCCTTAGCACACTTGTAATTCACTGACACTTTCTTTCACAAACTCTTATTCATTCATTTTCATGCATTAATTTGACCTAGTTCTCCCTTGTGTTTCCTTGGTGCTCCCTAACACTTCCTATAACATCTTGGCACACCTTGGCACTTTGCATATCTTGGCCGCATGCCACCCTGGCACTCTACCATGACTTAGTGCTGCCTAGCATACCATGTCACTCCCTCCTTAGCACACCTATAACTCACTGACACTACCTGTCACACACTCTTATTCATTCATTTACATGCATTTTGACCTAACGCTCCCTTTTGTATCCTTGACACTCCCTAACACTTCCTACCTAATGTTGGCACATCTTATATGCATATGACCCTGACACTCTAGCATGACTTAGCATTTCCTAACCTACCATGTCACTCCCTCCTTATCACATCTAGAACTCACTGACACTTCATGTCACATACTCTTATTCATTCAATTCCATGCATTTTGACCTATTGCCCCCTTGCATTTCCCTGGTACTCCCTAACACTCCTTGTTACATAGTAATTTGTCACCATCCCTGTTACTCCTCTTACCGTACCTTGGAGGACCCATCCCAGGAGTTATAAGAAGTGACAAAGGCTAAAAACACTTGCATTATGTTCCCCTGAGTATGTACTCCATGTTCCCTGAAGACACCTTCTGCAGATCATCCCTAAAAAGTGCTCTTTTTCCATTGGCGCAAGTCCACAGTATCCTACCCGCGCCAATGATGGAGATCCTCAAAAGAGGGCGCGACCATTGGCGCTCTGTCTTAGAGCAACAGTCGCGCCAACCAAATTTAGTCATGCTTTTTGCCTTAACGCACGTCCGACTGTTGTTTCCTTCATTACATGGAGCTTTTCTGAGGATAAAAAATCAGTCTTTTGTCGAGCTTTATCCATCTTTATGGCTTTTGAGGATAATGCTAATCCACGAAAGGTGTCCCAGTTCATCGCATCCTCCTCCCTTCTTCATCTATATAAGCTTGTCATTATGCATTGGACAAGCTAGTGTTAGTACTAGTGATTTAGTGATTGAGTGATAGTAGTGATGATTATTGGTCATGGAGTGTTAGATGTTGAGTTCTTGAGCTCTTGGAGGAATGCTAGTGAGTGCTAGAGAGGTTATGCTGCCGGAGAGGAGATGCATGGCAAGACACATATAGTTATTTGCCCAGCCAGGAGAAGGGTCGATGTCAGAACAATGGTTGTAACTTTTCCTATTTATTAATTGATGAGCGACTGCTATTATAGTTCCAATCTCATTATCTATCATGGTGATGTGTTGATTTATTTCCTTTCTGACTGAAGTATAGTTGTGCCTTGGTAGTTTTTATGTTGGTATCTGTCTCTTCCTTTGCATGTGCAGGTGGTCGTTTGTGATCTGTTGGAGCAAGGGAGCGAGGATATCAACTCTGCCTCAATCATAGCGTTGGACTCCAGGTTAGTCTTCTTGATTCACCTTTGATGCATAACTAGGAACTTGCGTAGCAGCGTGGTTTGTTTGTGGCTAGTTCTGTTATAGGCTAGTGGGATCGCCTCTGTCCGCAGAGGGGATTTACCTGACCAACAAATTGGCGACTCCGCTGGGGAATAACCAAGAGCAGATGAAGGTATTCTTCTTGGTTATTCTCCACATAGCAAAGCATACAAGTGCTACAATAAAAGACTTGGCAGAATTGTTGACAGCATTGATGTAGTGGTTGATGAGAAGGGATATATTCCTAGGCAAGTTCATCATGAAGACATTAAAGAAGATGAAGGCTACCCTCAAAGGCAGAATGATGAAGAAGAAGAACCTCAAGAAGAAGAAGAACCTCAAGAAGAACCAGAGGAGCAGGCAAGAATAGAAGAGAAGACTCCATCCAGATATGTTCAAAAGAATCATCCATAATCTCAGATTGTGGGGCAGAAAGAAGCAGGAGTAGAAACAAGAAGAAGAATTGTAGAAGCTTCAAGCTATTTGGCATTACTCTCTTCCACTGAACCACAAAGTGTGAAAGAGGCATGCAAAGATGAATGTTGGGTCAAAGCAATGGATGAATAACTTGAGCAGATCGAAAAGAACAACACTTGGGAATTGGTTCCTAGACCAAAAGATAAATATGTCATAGGGACAAAATGGGTCTTCAAAAATAAATTGAATGAAAATGGAGAAGTAATTAGAAACAAGGCTAGACTTGTTTGTAAAGGGTATGCGCAGCAAGAAGGAATAGATTTTGAAGAGACCTTTGCTCCTGTTGCAAGACTTGAGGCCATCCGAATGTTCCTTGCTCTCTCAAGCTTTCAAAACTTCAAGGTATTTCAAATGGACGTGAAATCAGCCTTTCTAAATGGAGACTTAGAAGAAGAAGTATATATTGAGCAGCCAGATGGTTTCATTCTTGGGAATGATCCAAACCTTGTATGCAAATTGAAAAAGGCTCTCTATGGTCTCAAACAAGCTCTAAGGGCTTGGTACTATCGATTGGACAAATATCTTCACCAACAAGGCTTTTCAAAAGGATCAGCAGATAGCAATCTCTATATAAAAGTTGAAAATAACAAATTGCTAATACTTGTTGTTTATGTAGATGATATTATCTTTGGCAGCAATGAAGAGACTATGAGTCAAAACTTTGCCTTGGTTATGCAGAAAGAATTCGAAATGTCACTACTTGGAGAATTGACATACTTTCTTGGATTGCAAATCCAACAAAATGAAGGAGGCATATTCTTGTCTCAAACCAAGTACCTCAAGCAGATCTTGAAGAAGTATGGCATGGAAGATTCAAGGCCAGTATGTACACCCATGGTTACAAGATGCAGCCTCAGTGCAAATGATGAATTAGCAACAGTTCATCAACCAACTTATAGATCCATGATTGGGGGTTTGCTTTATTTGACAGGTACCCGACCAGACATCATGCATGCAGTCGAAATAGTTGGGAGATTTCAGGCAAATCCAAAGGAGACTCATCTTCAGGCAGTGAAGAGAATTTTCAAATATCTTCAAGGGACACAAAATTATGGATTATGGTATCCTAGAGATACAGATCTCACACTTCATGCTTATACAGATGCAGATTGGGCCGGAAGCGTGGATGACAGGAAGAGCACAAGTGGTGGTGCATTCTTTATGGGCTCCAGATTAGTATCTTGGTTCAGCAAGAAACAGAGTTCGATTGCCTTATCTACAGCTGAAGCAGAATATGTGGCTGCGGCATCTTGTTGCACACAACTTCTTTGGATGATGCAGACCTTGCAGGATTTTCAAATCACTTGCACTTCACCAGTCTCTATCTTATGTGATAATACAAGTGCAATCACCATTTCAAAGAATCCAGTCATGCACTCAAAGACCAAGCACATACCAATCAAGTACCATTTTCTTCGGGAACAAGTGCTTGAGCAGAAGGTCAAGTTAGAGTATGTTCCTTCTAAGGAACAAGTTGTTGATATTCTCACAAAACCACTGCCCAGGGAAACTTTTGAATATCTCAGACAAAAGCTGGGAGTAGTTGATGCTTCATCCTGCTGTTGAAGCTTGTTTGTTCTACAGAAAAGTTGGTATACGCAAGTTCCGTTAGGGATATCCGAGTATATACGCAGATTTATGCTGGGAAAGTCGCGTGTATGGCGTGCGCATGTTGTAGAAAGCATATCCGCGTACATACGCCATTTTATGGAGGAGAAGTCGCGTATATGGAGTTCTGAACAGCAAGGGCAGACTCTGGTTGGAGAAGGTCTGAGATGGGTATGCCATAATTCTTCAGGCACAGTTTCAGGGGGTGCAGCAGGCACAGGTTCAGGGGGAACAGCTTAAAGTCTCATAAAGCATTGTTGGCATTTAGATGCTTTTGGTTCTAGTACACAACTGTTATTGATTTTAGGAGAAGGAGCTCAGAAGGAAATCTTGGTCGCTGATCTAAAAGATGTTTATCAAATGCTGCTTGTGACTTTCATAAAGTCTTGGTCTAGATTTGTTGTCTCTATGTCATGTATCTCTTTTATCTCTTTTATGGTGTCAAGGTCATGTAACGGCCTATGTTGGTTTCCCCACTATGCCTGGGATGAATGATGTAATATAATTGGTTGTTATATGTAACTTTCTGATGTATCCCCTCTTGGACTATGGATGTATGTATTGAGTCTTTTGGTGATAGGAAGGTCTTGGTTCTTTTGAAGAACATCTTTTGCAGATATTGCCTACAGTCAGGGGGAGCATGTTTCAGCTTAGCCAAGCAGAGATATCAGCATGTACTCAGGGGGAGCACAGCCCTTTGCCCTTGATGACAAAGGGGGAGAATGGTTCTAAGGATCTTGGGGTTGCCATCAAGTCCAAAGGGGGAGATTGTTGGCATTATGAGACAAGTGTTGGCCTTGATGGAAAATCACACTGATGACAAATCGTAGTGCAGAAGGATAGCAGCAAGGAATTGATGATCAGACTACAAGTATGAAAATAAAATATATACTCGCTGGTTCACTATATACCAAGTCGCGTGTACACGCAGGTTGGCTTCAGTAAAAGAGCGTGTATGTGGAAAACTTATCTTTGGTCCGTGGCGGTTATTCCTTAGAAGTTGTGCCTATGGTTTTGGACCATGGTGTCTCGACGGACGTGTTGATCCCTAGTTTTGAAGTTGATGGTATTGGTTTTCTATGGTTTTGGACCTTGGTATTGAGCAAGGCATAAGGCTATATAAGGAGAAGAAGATCATTAGGCATAGCACAATTGAAAAGTCTTGAATATCTGAAAAAGAAAGAGATCTTGTATGTAGGTTCTGGGTTGCTTGATCTAAGCTAAGGAGAGATCACACCGGTTGATGGAAGACTATATCTAAGGACAGATCGGGATCTAATGGTTTGAAATGCACTATTATGATATGGTTGATTATGCCTATTTCTAGATCTGCATACTGACGCAATGTTATGTTCTGGGTCTAACTGATGTCTGGTACAGTTGCAAGTTAAGAGAATTTATTTTTAGATCTGTACGCAGGTTGTCTTTGGTAAAAGCGCGTGTATACGCGGGTTTCTCTCATTGAAGTAGTGTATATCTTTTAAAGTTTGATTTTTGGGGTTGCAGTTGGGTCTGACTGCTATTGCAGAGTTCTGTAGTATGCTCTACGTTCTGGTGACTGGTGTTGACAGGGTTTCAGTGGCTCAGTGATTCAAAGATTGATGATGCTAGTATTGGTTGTTTTGTGCTTCAATGATCTGTTATGAAAGTTGAATGAATTGTGGTCTTCAGATTGTAATGTTGTGCTTCAGGAATATCCAGTCTGAAAATGTGTGAAAAGTGGTACCTGAAGGAAAGAAGATTGTAGGCCAGCACCTACGTACTAGTATCTTAGCTAGTACAAGAGCAAAGGGGGTTGGAGCTCCCTTCCAAGGAAGTTTGGAGAACGAGAGAAGGTTGAAGCCTTTAGCAGGTTGTAGCCTACGTACTGGTATAAGGCTGCACCAGTACAAAATATTGTAAAATGAAGTTTCATATTAAAGAAAGATAGAGACGACTTGCAGCAGGTGGTTTTCACCCACATTGGGTTTCCACCTTATATCATGGTGTTCATGTGTGTGTTTTCTGTGAAATGATCTGTTCTGTTATACTGCACCTATCTTACTATCATGGTTAATAATGTCCTGATGCATTTACTGAAGATAAGCTACTGAATCATAAGTTTTCTTGTTATACGTTGGTTTCTTTAGACACAGTAGCGTGTACACGCTGTTTCACTTAACTGAAGTAGCGTATATGTTTCTGAGCATTAAAATGAAAAAGTTTTTCTGATAATACTGATTCACCCCCCCTCTCAGTATTATTTCCAACATGTTCTCCTATGTGTTCCCACTGTAGTCCCTAACTCTCCTCATCATGCATTGTCATTATCTTCCATGTGTTAGAACACCTTTTCGTTCCTTGTCATTCCCTAACACTCCTTAGCTATCATTCCCTCGTAAATACCCTTACTTTTTTTGAGATTTGGGAACCAAACCAAATCGTGCCTCAACTATAAGATTGACCAAGTTACAGTTACTACAACTAGACTATGCCTTGTTCACCTAAGAATTTCTTGTAACTCATCTTAGGCTACTCATGTCCAATCTCAACTCATCCCACTTAACAAGTTACCAAGTCAAGGCTCACATCCAACCGTGGCCATAAAACAACTAAGCAACACAGTTTACATCTTGACATGTCATACCAACTGGCACATCTAACAATCCCTTAGCACTATGTGGCATGTGTTATCATCCCCTACATTTCTTGGCATTCTTTTGACTCCCTAACGCACCCTACACTCCTTGACATGCCCTGGAACTCTAGCATGCCTCAGAATTTCCTAGCATATAACCTGGTCATGCCCTCCTTAGAACACTTGGAACTTGCTGACACTCCCTATCACACACTCTTATCTGTTCATTTCCCTTCATTTTGAACTATTTCTCCCTTGTTTTTTAGTAGCACTCCCTAACACTCCCTAACATGCATTGGCACACCCTGGTACTTAGCACATCTTGGCATGTCACCATGGCACTCTAGCATTCCTTGGAACTACCTAGCATACCTTTTCACTCCCTCCTTAGCACACTTATAACTCACTGACACTCCCTGTCACCCACTCTTATTCATTTATTTCCATGCATTTGAAACTAGTGCTCCCTTGACTTTCCTTGGCACTCCATAACACTCTTTAGCATGTATTGGCACACCCTAGCACCTGACACATCTTGACATGTTTCCATAGCCTTTAGAATGCCTTAGCACTACCTAGAATACATTGTCACTCCATCCTTAGTACACCTGGAAATCACTGACACTTTGTATCAAACATGCTTATTGCTTCATTTGCATGCATTAATTTGACCTAGCACTGCCTTGTGCTTCCCCGACACTTCCTAGCACATGTTGGCACACCCTAGCACCTGGCACATCTTTGTTGCATTATACCTTGACACTCTAGCATGACTTAGTGTTGCCTAACACACCATTTCACTTTCTCCTTAGCAAAACCTAGAACTCAGTGGAACTCCCTATCACACGCTCTTATTCATTAATTTCCATGCATTTTAACCTATTTCTCCCTTGTGTTTCCCTGGCACTCCCTAACACTCCTTTTCATCCATTGGGACATCTTGTTATGCTTCCCTGACACTCTAGCATGCCTTTGAATTTCATAGCATACCTTGTCACTCCCTCCTTAGCCCACCTAGAACTTGGTGACACTTCATTTCCATGCATTTTAAGCTATTGATCCCTTGTGTTTCCTAACACTTGCACCTAACACTCCCTAGCATGTTTTTATGCCACACCTGTGCACCTGGAACATCTTGCATGGCTTAGTAGTTGGCTTGTCTTGGCATGCCTAACATGACTTGGAACTATCTTTAATGTGTTAGTAATTCCTGACATTCCTTGACACACCTTGGCACTCCCTATTTTTCATGCCCTGATAGATAGCCTTACTTTTTTTTCCGACTTGGGAACCCAACCAAGTCATTGGAAAAACAATGTTGTGCCCAACCCAAAGTCTCCCTTTTTTTGAAACTTCTTTGACCAACACCTTATTGTAACCATAGGATTCCCTCCTACAAGTCCTATTCTAACCTTCTCTTGACACAATTTTTCCTTGATACACTTGGAATTCATTGACACTCCTTATCACACACTCTTATTTATTCATTTCCTTGCAATTTGACCTAGTAGTCCCTTGTGATGCCCTAACACTCCTTAACACTCCTCAACATGCATTGACAATGTCTGACTTGTGTTAGCATGTCTTTTCATTCCTTGGCACGTCCTGACACTCCTTAGCTGTCATGCCCTCACAACTACCCTTACTTATCATTTACTGGGATTCAACTTCGTTAAGTAAGTGTCGGCCGGATAAATTGTTCTTGCGGACAAGACCGATCTCCCTAGTATCAACTGAAATCTAGCGAAAAGCAGAACAAGAAAATCTACCTTTCTCTAAATATTGCGATTTATAAATAAAACCAAGAGGTGCTTTAGACCCTACCTTAATTCCAATGCTAGTTTGTGGCAGCCACGCTTCGACCATCCGAATGAGCTTCCTTTTAAGAACCTGCAAATACAAACAAGCACACATCAAATAAGACCTACATAGCCAATATAATAAATTATATTCATCATGGTGATCAAGGAATCCATGAAATAAACCATAAGAGACAGCTTATTGAGAAAAATAAACTTGATTGTATTAACTTTAAACAAGGAAGAACTTTACAACCTTGGTGCCTTGATGTTGTACAAGCTCCTCCCAGGGTCCAAGCAAGAATCTCCTCTACTTTGACAAGCTTCACGCTCTTCCCAATGAGATCAAAAGGTATGTAATCTCTCCTCTCAAGCTCAATTAGGATGTCTAAATTCCAACAGCATTTACCCTAAAATATATTTATCTTTCAACCTCCTTAGTAACCAGCCCAATGCCTCATTTTATAGTGTAGAGGAAGGAAGTTACCAGGTCCACCTTTGAAGGGATAGAGTCCTCTTTCAAAGGGATAAGCTCCTCACATCAAGGGGTTAGCTCCTTTAGTTATGGGATGTATGAACCACCAAGGAGCGAACTTGCCACCTCAATATTCTCTCTAGAAGCTTCCAGAAATAACCCATAGTGAGTTTTTAAGAATGTACTTGCACCTTTTTTACTTTTACAGAGGTCTGCACCCATTACATAGAAACAGAGTGGGCAAGTCTGCATGGGACATGACCAAGGGTGCGGGACCGCAGGTAATGCTAATAGAAAGTGCTGAACTAGAGTTTTAGAGATTTTTAAGGCCTTACTCTCATTTTTCAAGGCTTGAAATGAAGAGCTGAGGTTTAAGACTTGCATAGGAGGAAAGTATGAGTGGTGATAGACTCACACTGACTGCAAGATGTCATGGTGACAATATTTTGTGCAACAGATTGCCCCCTAATGTGTGAAGTCTGTAATAGATGAGGATTTCATTTATCATCTAAGAAGAGTGAAGTACTTTATCATTTAGAGGATCATCTTGTGGAGAGCCTGGTTGGAACCTGTAAAAACATTTAATACAAAATATATATATGTGATCATATCATCACTGAGGTAGGCATTCCCATACTCTAATCAAAACTGACTAGAAAACTAACTAAACTACTCTGATATAGGAATGATCTTGTAATACATCATAAGTATAGACATATGTAGACACAGTATGGGCGCAACCATCTGTTTATGAATAGTCCACTATATAATGAATAACAAAATTCCTCACAGCCTGGATGGTGGAAACTAGATCTAGGGTCTTGATTTCTACTTCCCGAAATAGTACGATTCTATCCATGTGAATGAATGTGTTGAAGTCGAACATGGTATAAATCACTTGATTACCAGTCAATGATGTAAACTGTTAACGAGTGTGAGAGAAACCACCAGTAATGTCAATGGCCCTCAAAGTACTCAGTACAATCCATGAAATGTGAATAGATGAGTTGATGTTGAACATGTCACAGAATCCTTTGATTGAAGGTCAATGATGCAACCTGTCGTCGAAGGCGAAAAACCTACCATTGAGGCATGCAGATTCCAAGGTACTGATGATTTCTAGTTCATATTTTTAGATAATGAGTTGAAGTCGATAGAAAGCAATCCATCATAGCCAAGCCCACAACACGAAATCATCGATCAAGTTTGAAGAAATATAGTTACAAGGACTGACTCAGGGATGGTCAAGACGGATGATAGATATTTTGCAGATGAATGGTTTATTTGCATTGACCTCTTGAACACATAACGACACTGTAGATGGTTTGGTAACAATTGACTCAAAGCTAATACCCAAAAACCAGCTGAAGACTTTCAATATGATTTGACTAACTGTTAGGCAAACGATTTCCCAACCCAGGTGAACAAAAAGTGTTGTGTTCAAGAGTGGTTGAATGCTTTTCTGAGACACAAAGTATAACAAATAGGTTCATTTTTCTCTCTTTTCTCCCACCATTTCTGGCAAGTACCTCTTTATTTTTGACAAGCTTGAGGAGGATAACATTTTCTTGGTTATAAGCTCATCCTTCGAATGAGTCCAACTTAGTTTAAAATTCGAACCCAAGAAGGAGTGGTTCGTTCCTATTTGTAATTGAATAGGTCCTTTACTGTTAAATTTTAACGAGTCCAGTATAGGAGAAACTCAGCGTTTTTCAATTTTAGGGAGTCAGACGAAAAACTTAAGAAAACTCCATGGTTGTCCTTTTTCATAAATTTGTGTCTCCCAAGCCTGAAAAAAGTATAAAATAATGCTTGGGAGAACCGCTTGACCATTACGATCAAGGAGTACTTTTCATAATTAGTGTCTCTAATCTGAAAAAGTAAAAAAGCGATCAATGACACGTAGTTTTATATCCAACATCGAATTCAAAACGAAAAAAATCCGACAATATTTTCATGTTTATGCGGTCAAAAAAGAGCTATAAGTGGACCGTTTTTTTAATTTCGTTTTAACGAGCTTAAAAAGAAAAAATCAGCAATTTTTTCATATTTTAGGAGTCAGAAAAGAGCTTAAAGATGACCCTAATGTTTTTTGTTGAAAATGATCAATTTTGCCTGAAACATCCGATATTCTGCACCAAAAAGCTCAAACATTACTCATACTTGTTTAAAAATAAATAAAAATGCATCAAAAAGTTATCTTTTTAAAGTAAAAAATAAACAAATTAAAAAATCATTTATTCAAAAAATCTTATAAAAAGGGTTTTTGTAAATTCATTTTTACCATTTGACTTCAGAGTGAGAAAAGAGAGCTTTTGGTTAAGAAAGTTCCCGTGAAGATTGTAGAAAATCCATCCGTTGGAATCAAAAACCGTCACCTCCAGGTAATCCACATCACTTTAATCTTTCATTTCAACCATTTGAATTTTGTTTTTAGGTTTCTATTTTGATTTTCAGGAAAAATTTAGTTTAAAAGACCGCTCGCGAGGGTCTACAGGTGTAGCATGCGAAACCTACGGACCCCGACGTTTTCCTACAGAGGAAAGAGCCAGGGGCCCGCACCTGCTGTTTGGGCAGAGTGCGGACCCATGGACTGTCCCTAACTGGAGAGTGCGGACCCCGCGACATAGGTTTTATAGCTTCAATTTTTTTCAATTTCTGCCCAAAAACTTTGAATTAAAATGTTCTAATCCACCTTTTCTTTCAATGTAGGATATATACAATGCTCAGTTGGCGGGAATGGGAGCACGAAGATGTGGAACTTGCCGCAATTAATCATCAACCTTCAATAGATGCATTGAAGGCATGCAGGTTATTTAAATTTTGGGCCATACCTGGCATGAGGGCCCAAGTAGACTTTTTGCAGTGGTTGGTGGACAGATGGAATATACAAGACTAGTGTTTCATTATTGGTAGCCACTAGCTTGAAATGGAGCCAGAGGAAATTTACTTCTTAACTGGTTTGCCCAAGAGAGGTGAACAATTGACTCCATTCGGGACAAGGTCAGGTGGCCAGTCTGTCGATAGTCTCTAGCTAGATTTTTGTAATGACCAAACAAAGGACAAAGGGATTGATATCAAAACCATCTCCCGTCCTTAAGTCAAAGTGATTGCATTTACTGTCACCAGACTCTGCAGAAGCAGAGCACTGCATGTAGCCACTGGATCCCAAATGCGAATGGCAGTAGACTGCTATCGAGGCACCATCTTCAATTGGTGCGAAGTTGTGTTGGCTAATGTAAAAGGCCAACTGACTAGAGAAAAGAACGGACAACTAAAAAACTTTGGATATGGTTTCTTAGTTGTGAGATTTGGTCTAGAGAGGGTCTCGATGTTGGTCCAATAGCATCTTTTTGTTGGAGCTTGACTTCCCTGAGAGCCCAAGCTGATGCGTTGGGTTGCAGTTATGGCCTGTCATCCTGAGGAGGGTTCAAAGGTTGTTTGATTTCCTCCTGAGTATTTTTATTGGTTGGAGAACCAAGTTTTTGTGATGCAGGATTTTCCTTATGCTGGGATGGATTATTGTGGTGACCCAGACAGGAGAGCAGTGGGATGACTCAGGTAAAATCATTCTCAACATTTTCTAATTTAATTTTTTTTTTTAAATTGTTCAAAACTGATAGTAAAAAGTTTCAAATGCAGATGTGGGTCCACGATGACCAGCCACTCTCTAGCCGTATGAGAGGAGACACCTAGCTGCAGCAGTACCAGCCCCACGGGATGAATCTACAGAGACCCTGGCCGAATTGGAAAATCATCTAGATTGTTTGACAACAGACATTCCAGAGACTAGCATAGATGACATTCCTCTTAGGTTACAGTGCTATGTGATTGGGGTCCGAGGACCTTTTAGGAGGTTCCTTTGTAGGGTGGCTCGAGCAGTGGTTTCTTATCGTGATCATCACCAGTGATAGGATGATCGCTTGTTGTAGACTCATATGAAATTTTTGTTTTTTGTACTATCATTTTTGTCAATCATAAGGTGTTTTTCAACCTATGATTGAAGACGATGTATATTTGACACACTTCTATGCTATGCTATATCACTATTACTGGCTATCTTGTAAAACATGTTATGGAATGTTTTTAAATTTACTGTTTGATTATTGCAAATGTCTACTTAACATTCGAGAAGCAATTGCATCTGCTAATGTATTTAAATATCTTGGAATATGCTGATATTAAATATAATCAAATTCACGTTCCAAAAGACGAACTCTCAAAAATAATCTTAATAACACTGGATTTCTAATGGCATAAACTCTATTAACCTGCAATACAACAAGTTCAGAATCTAACCTCACAATCAAACTTCGAATCCCAAATGATATGGATTTAGATAATAACTCAATCACTGCACTATACTTTGCAATGTTGTTCTTTGTTTGACCGAGGCTTACCCCATGCATAGATACCAACTCATCAGAGGGTGAATAGATAACCCAAGCTGCGGAAGAAATGTTCCATGTATTACGACAAGCACCATCAGCGAAACCAATGTATGTTTGAAGAGACATCGACATCTGCAATATCAAGAGTAAAATCAAGATAAGAAAGAATAATGACCAAAACACTCTCTAAACTAAGCACACTTTTCTAATCTAAAACACACCAGCTAGAAAGAAAACTAATCTATCTAAAATCTCCACACCTAGATTTAAGCATAATATCTCTTCAGATAAATACCATTTCTGGGTTTACCTAAAGAGACACCATCAAAATCTACCAATTCATAGGCCCCTTTCGCCAGCTTTCGCTTAACAACATAAGGACCATGTCACATAGGTATGAATTTTCCAGCCCCTAGCTTATCATTTACTTGATCGTATAGTAAGACTAGGTCTCCTTCCGAAAAATTACGAGGTGTAACATTTTGATCGTATTGAGCTTTAATTCATTTGGCATGAGTTGTGATTGCTAGTGCAGCATCACGTCAATTCTCATCTAGCTGAGCCAAGTACAACAAACATTTTTCCTCTTCAGAAGTGGCTGGAAGTAATTCTATGGCTATTTGCAATGACAGGATTTCACATTCAATGGGTAACACAGCTTCCAAACTGTAAACTAGTTGGAGAGGAGTGAAACCAGTTGATGTTTTTACTGAGGTTCGATACGCCCAAAGTGCTGAAAATAACATGTTATGCCAATTCAACCTATGAATCCCAATGATTCGTCAAATCATAATGACTAGAACTTTGTTGATGGCTTCAACCAGACTATTAGCTTGTGGGTAATATGGAGTATAACTATCGTGACGCAGGCCAAGTTGATCTGTTAGTTCAGTCATCATGATGTTTCAAAAATGACGCCCATGATTAGTGATAATCGCTTGTGGAACACCGAATCTAGTAATTATATGATTGAAAACGAAAATTGCAGTAGTTTTTCTGTCTGCCAAAAATGTACGCATCGCCTCGGCGCACTTGGTAAAATAGTCTAACCCAAGGATGATATACGCATGCCCCCCAGACGAGTGAGGGTTACATGTAATAAATTAGATACCCCACTTTGCAAAAGGACCGATGACAACTATAGGGTGGAGAGGAGTAGGTGGAGCATGCATCTTTTGATAAAAAATTTGACAATTGTGGCATTTTCGGACAGCGTAAATACAATCTTTAAACAAAGACGGCCAGAAATAGCTAGCGTGCAATATCTTTTGGGCTGTGGCATACCCAGACATATGACCACCACATGCTCCAGAGTGACAGTCATTTAAAACCTTTTTAGCTTCTTCATGCATTAAACAACATCAGAAAACAGAGTTTGCCTCATGACGATAGGGTCTATCTCCAATGATCTTGTATTGTTGGGATTGGAAACGTATTTTCTGTCGCTAAGATCGTGAAATATCAGGCCGAAAATATTGGGTTTGGAGATAAATAATGATATCTCCATACCATAGATCAAGAGTGCTGATAAGAAACAAGGATTCGTCCGCAATGGGCTCTTCCGCCACAGTTTCAGTATCAGCACGCGGGAAGTCACACATCAACTCCGCAAAAACTAAAGATTTATTTGACTTAGATTTTTCAAATTCCAAGTCAAATTCCTGTAGGATAACAATCCATTTTGAATACTTGCCCCTTAGCAATTGTTTGGTCAAAATATAGATCATAGGGTTACAGTCAGAAATTACAGTAGTTTTGCGTAGTAAGATGTAATGACGAAATCTTTGGACAACTTGAACAGCTGCCAAGGCCAATTTCTCCACATGTGAATATTTTAACTCAGTCAGATTCAAAGTTCGACTAAGGTAGTAAATCACATGTTCACTACTGAATTCATCTTCCTAAACTAAAACCATTCCGATGGTGGAATGAGAGGCGACAAGATACAAGAAGTAATCCTGGTTGTAGTTGGGAGGATGCAATAATGGTGCATGGTTCAACGCGTGTTTAAGTGCATCAAAAGATTTGTCAACTATCTCATCCCAAAAGAATGGAGTATTCTGTTTCAACAACCTGGTAAAACCCTTTGTTATCTTGGCGTAGTTAGGAATGAATCAACGTAAAAAGTTTTCTTTCCCTTGAAAACTTTGGAGTTGGTGAAGAGTCGAAGGAGGAGGCAATTTGACAATAGCTTCAACCTTCGAGGGATCGACACGAATGCCAGCTTTCAAAACAATAAATCCCAGTAAACGACCCGTTTCTATATAGAAAACAAATTTGTGTGGATTCAACCTAATTCGATAATGCCTACATCTCATAAAGATTACTCGTAAATGAGTGAGATGATCGGCTCTACGTAATGAATGAGTAGGTAAATCATCGAGATAAGGTTGCACAATGTGCTTGATGTCATGAAACACGTAAGACATATCTCTTTGAAAAGTTCCTCTAGCATTCTTCAGTCCAAAAGGTAATTTGGAATAAGCAAATGTCCCCCATGGACAAATGAAAGCCATTTTTGGTTGATCGGCAGGTAGACTGTTAATTTGATTGTAACCTGAAAAACCATCCATAAAGGAGAAAATTTCACTGTCGGCATAATCGTCAATGATTTGATCGATATAGGGAGTTGGATAATTGTCTTTGGGACGAGGTCGATTAATATCCCTATAATCGATACATATTCTTATCGTTCCTTGCTTTTTGTTAACAGTAACAATATTCGATACCCAATCTGTTAAGGGAATTGGATAAATGAAACCTGCTTTAAGTAATTTCTCAACTTCTGCTTTAATAGCAGTAGCTTTTTGCGGGTGGATCTGACACAAACGTTGCCGGACGGGTTTAGCATCCGGGTAAGTTTTGATTTCATGAACAACAATTGCTGGATCAATTCCTGGAATTTCTTCATATGACCAGGCAAACATGTCATGGAATTCTTGAAATAGGGCCTTATAAGTTTGGAGTTCATTTTATATACAGGAGGCACCTATATGAATGTTTTCAACAATTCCAGGTTTAACTGAAATGTCAATAGGAATTGTTCGAGAAATATTTCCCAAATTTAACTCAGAATCAAGATTTTGCAATGGATTCTGTGGTTCCTTGACATAATCAGTAGTAAAAATAGATGAAAAATCATTTTCAAAATGATCAATCTCAGGTAAGAATGAAGATCTATGATTGAGATCTTCACATGGTAAGTCATCAACACACAAAATTTCACGAATCTGTTCATCAATATGAACAAGTCTGGAAAAAGTTGTTGAATCTAAGTTTGATGTTGAAAGTGATTCTCCATGGATCACATTCATTAGATCAATTTCGGTTGAAGAAGGGTTAGAAAACGCCTGTACAGCCTTATATGCAATTTCATAGGGACTCAAAGGCATCGCATCACCAAATGAATCCGCCTCAGATTCGGAAGGTACGATCCAAAGATCATCATAAACAATAGTGTCTGGTGAAATCATATGAATGGTTGCAGTAGAAGGCGATACGTTAGGAGGAGGAAAGGAAAAAGTTCCTAGTAAACCAGAATCTTTAACTAATCCTACTCCAACATCCTTGTAAAGGATAGTTGTTTTGCCGACATGCTAGATACTTTCAGAAGAGGCTGGGTTGGATGAATAGTAAGTTAGCTGGTCTATAGTTATGATCTTTCCATTATGAGGAAAATTTATAAGCCGAAAGACCGATGAAACAACAACAGTCATAGCGTAAGACCAACTACGACCCAACATAAGGTTGTAATTTAGAGGGGCATCAACCACTTCCACATCTAGATTAACAGTTTTTCCTTCAACCCCTATAGGTAAATCCTGTAGAATGCCAAAAGGATGGAACCCATGGCCATCAAAAACCTTTAGAATCATCGGGGATTGATTAAGTGTAGGAGAACCAAGCGATCTTCAACACTGGATCGACATAATACATGTTCAAGCTCCCTCATCAATCATAGTCCTAAAGCAAGGTCTGTTTTTGACTAACACTGGAATCTGGAAATCCATTTGATGAGGTAAGCGAGGTGTAGGATTTTCTAAATCGAATATTATAAGGTTCGAGTCCTGAATATCAACAACTCCTATAGCCGACAATAGCAATTTACGCTTTGCTGGACATGATTGCAACACCTCCAAAGCCGACATTGCTGAAGGGGAAATAACTAAATCTTCAACAATGTTATAGTTTTGAGCAGCTCTCACATGTGGATTGAACGCTGACTTTGGAAGTATACCTTTAGCAGGTGGTTTGATTACTAAGTTCGGGTTAGGTTTCTCGATCTGTAGCGGATCAGAACCAGGAGTTGAAGTTGATGGGTTTGAATTAGAAGATTCTTCTTCCTTACCACCAACAGGACTTTTACTTCCATAATCTTGCGATCATGTCGCAATCCTAACATGGGACTTCATGATTATGGTTTCTTCTGAGTCATTTGAGGAAGAACCAATCATCTTACTATCTTGACTAGGAAAAGGATCCTTCAAGACCGCAGGCGTTTGAGAACCTTTGACGATTTTCGCAACCTCAACGCGATGAGGGCAGTCTCTTGTAAAATTCTCTTCATCACAAATGAGACAAGGATAACAAGGCTTACGTTTCTCGTCAGTAGATTCTGTTTTATCTGGTTTCTCTTTCGAATTTTGCTTATTTTTCTTCTTCCCTTTCTTTTTACCGCCGAATTTTGATTTAGCCATAAATGATTCTACGACATGAATATCGGCAGGAATTTTAGCGGAAGAGTATTCTATTAGGGAATCTAGTAAAGTTATCATGGGAGAAGAATTCTTTGAAGATTTCTTCTTACTTTTGGTATTAACTGAACCAGTCATACCGTCAGCGGCATGAGACCCTGAAGGAGCTGTAGTTATTTGATTTTGTTTAGGAAGGTTGGGGATTTTTTCGTGTAAAGTACTTGACTGTGTATAAACGAGGTCAAGGATTGAGCTTCAGCAATTACTTTCTCTTCAGTAACAACTCCTGCCTTAGCTACATCCTCGGTGATTTTAGGTAATAATGATTTAACAAACCATTCTGCTAAGATTTGATCTGGAATTAAAACTTTCACTAAATGACGTCGATGTCTCCATTCATGAACGTGATCTGAAATATAAGTGGACGTTGACTGTTTTAATGAAGTTAATAATTCTGTGCCATTATCATATCTAATAGGAAACTGAAAATGAGTTAAGAATGAAGTGGCTAACTAACTAAAGTTATAAAAAGAGGCTTGCGGTAACTCAACGTACCACTTGGCCGCAAGACCAATCAGAGTGTGTTGAAAAAGATGTAAACAAATTGAATCATGTATAATGGAGTTAGATGCACACCAGAGGTGATAAGTCATCACATGGTTTGACGGATCCTCTCCTGATTTACCTTCAAACTTTGGGATATCACTGGGCAACTTATTCAGCATTGGCGGCCAAAACGGATGATAATTAATCGGATCATTCATAAGGCGCGACAAATCAGGCAAGTCCAAAGTTGCAATGAATGGTAACTGACGATTAGGTTCTCGAAAACCCTGGGTCATAAGACTAGCCCCAGGAGGAGGATATCCAGGATAAATTGGAATTAGAATTGCATTTGGAATATTATGTCCTCCTAGAAAACCAGGATTAACCGGACCGTACTGGGGTTGTTTAGGTTGCTGATAAGTGTATCTAGGGTACGATTGATACTGATAGACTGGGCTTTGAACAGCAAGACCGAATTGGTACTGTCCCTGGTACGTTTGATAAGTATATTGAGGTTGACTTGTGACAACTATACTTGGACCAGGTTTTCCTACAGGCATTTGAACTGAAGTCTGAATCGTGGGTCCGAACTGAGGTAAAGATGCTTGAGAAGTTGATGCAAGAATAGTAGAAACCGAAGCTGTCGATACTCTAGAAGTAGGTGGGGTAGATTGAACAGAAGTTGTAATAGTTGTAGCAGTCATTTGAGGCGGAGTTCGAGGCGAACTAGGCCTAGACTGATGAGCTACACCAAGTGCAGAGGTTTGAATAGTTGGCTGGACAGGTTGGTCAGTTGAACCAGAAACTAAAGGTTGTCCAGATTGAGATGACAACTGCACATTATGTTGCAAGATCTGTTAAGATTGAGATGGATCCCACACCATGTTCATTCTGGGGTATGGACCCATAGAAGGTTGAGCATATTGAGGACCATAACCAGGTTGAGGGTAGGATTGATAATTCAAAGGTACATTTCCAGCTCCTTGGACAGATGATTGACTTGAAGGTGGTTGGAAACCTTGGGTTGGGTACTGACCTTGAGGTTGATAACCTTGAGGTACGTACTGAAACTGGGGTTGACCTTGAGGTATATATTGATACTGGGGTTGACCTTAGGGTACATATTGAGTCTGGGGTTGACCTTGAGGAATGTATTGTCCCGAAGGTATGTACTGTCCTTGAGGTTACCCCCCAGGTGGTAACTGAGTACCTTGAGGTTGCCCTCCAGGCGATAATTGAGTACCTTGAGGTTGCCCCCTAGGCAGCAAATGACTACATTGAGGCTGCAGATTTGGAATGGTACCTAACATCATAAGAATGTCTTCTACACTCAGCGGTTTAGTTTCGTTATTACTAGTTAACAACCCATGTTCAACAGGTTGAGGAGATGCTCCTGAAAAAGTACTAGTGAGTGACTGATACCCAGAAGGAACATAAGGACCGCCATACAAAAATGTTTCTGGTGATTGGGAAAACATGGATGACTGTCTCGACATATTGAAAGGAGGATAATAAACTCTAGGTGTTGGATGAAAAGGGACTCGAGGTGGTGAAAAACTAAGACCCAGATTTTCTAAAAAGTTGGTCAATGAAGGATACCAAGTGTCCCTCCTAGGTGGACTGTAAAAGATCGATTCATGCTCCTTAAGTTCTATAGTTGGTTGATTTTTAGGGATAGTTATACCTTCTTCCGGATTAATAGGTTCTTCAATAGCAATAAGTCTAGAAGGAAGATTTCGGGTAATGATCCTTACTACCCTGGGTGAACTAGGACCACTGGAAGTTGGAGAAGCAAATCCTGAAGATGGAGTAGCAACAGGTTCAGTTTCAGGCTCAGAAATTTCAGGTTCTTCGGCTAATTCACTAGTAGAATAAAAACTACTAGTAACTTCAGAAAATGAAATTGGTTCGGAAATATACTCTGTTGCTTGAACTTGATAATCAGGATGAAAAACTAAAGAAGATTCTCTTTCTTCCGGTGACCCAACTGATCCAGGTGGATGTTGGTGGCCACCCACCTATCCCATTTGGACCCCCACAACTATCTCTTTCAGTTTTTCAGTTTCCTTAATTATAGCGCAGTTTACTATTTTTAGCAGTTTTTTGGGTCCTAAACTTCCAGAGCCGTTTTGAGGCCCTAAACGACGTTTTTGGGAAATCTACCTCCGTGACTTTTTAAATAAAAAATCATCTTTTTCGTCATAGTCCTCAGAGAGATCTTTCCAATGGGCTATCATGCACATCAAACGGGGATCGTATGCCAAAGTTACGACCCCGGGAAGTTGATGTACC
The DNA here is from genome assembly GCA_031772625.1 of Pinus tabuliformis. Lineage (NCBI taxonomy): Eukaryota > Viridiplantae > Streptophyta > Pinopsida > Pinales > Pinaceae > Pinus > Pinus tabuliformis. Next base: position 1,001,760,354 of record CM062819.1, read on the forward strand.
AATTTACCCAAACGGGGCCCATAGTTTGGCGTTTCATCTTCTAGGGTTAGGTTTTGGAATGTTAAGGGTTTTCCATTGTTTCTCAATAATAAATAGGCCTTTGAGCCTCATTGTAAACACAGTTCGAAACAGTTCAGAGGCATGTAGCCGACACATCTCTTCTCAGAGATAAGCTACCATCGCCCTAGCTGGGTTATTTCTATTTGTAAGCATATTTCAGTATTCGCCATTAATGAAATGAAGTATTATTTCCATTGCATCTCTATTTTTATGGTTATCGCATCTCCGTATTTATGGGTATCTCTGTAATCTATTGCGTTCCTGCTTAAATCCGGATCACCAACTCTACTGTCACTAGGAGTTACAAGAGCTCGTAGCCCTTCAAGCTGGCTTGGTGAATACTCGGGAGGTTTCCCCCGAAGTCTACGAGATTGTCTCGGTAATTCAGCCACGATTAAATATTTTAATTACTTCACACACAAACAAATAAAAATCTCAACAAAGCCACCTAAAGTCTCTAAAGTACCAAACAATTGAATCACACACCTAAAAAATCTAGGAGTTCAAACCACACACAAACAGTAACTTTCTGTACCGAAAACACTAGTTGGTGATGAAATCCAACGTCGCAGAATTCAATATAGAAATGGCGGTTGGAACAATTACCCCGACAACCTGCTTAATGAAACAGACTAGCACAAGTTTCTTCACTAAATCGTCTCGAGTGAAGAGAACCCCCCAGAGAGTCCAAGTGAGTCTAGTCGACATTTGCTCCAGGTAGAGTGGGATCTTCCCTCCACCGTCACCTTAGGAAATAATCCTATAGATTAGGGTCACTATGGTTACCAACAGAAACAAATATACCTAGGGGAACAACCTATGATTTGATACACACATAAGGGAAAAGTAACAAAGCTCAATCCCCTTGAAGGCTCCTTGACATAATCCAATGTTTACCAACAAGTGACCCTAGGCTCCTCGACAATGGTCAATCTGAGGTTTACCATTTTTAATACGTGTATATATCTATCGTTCCCAATGAGGAAGGATTGATTACCCCACTAGTTCGGATATGATGTCGTGCTTGACTCCTTTAAGAGGAGCTTCCCAGAGCATAGATGTAACAATTGGAATTGATCTCCTACTGCAAGATATAGCTACTTGTTTGTTTTAACTATCTTGGAGAGTTAATTACTCCCTACTCCAAGATACTAGCCTAAGCTATGTTGGTGATAAAGAGCCCTAGAAATAAAAAGATTGCTAGATAAATTTTACTTTAAGAATTATTTTTATAGTTGTTTCTTAAGTCAAAAGGTGTGGAGATGAAAACTTTATGGTGTGAAGACTTGACCCCAAAACATGAAAAATGCACCTAAGATGATAAACAATTCCTTTTCTTCAATGAATTTCTAGCTAAAGAAAGAGTTGAGAATACAAATGCTTGAAAAACAAATCTTTCCTTAACATATAAATGAAAAGAAAAACTTTTTTGTCTTTTCCAACAAACTCAAAAATGAGACTACTAATTATGCTCACGAAAAAATATCCTTTCTTTTCAACACTCAAAAACTACAAAAAACAAAGAGATTTTAAAATTTCTAGAAAACACTCAAAACTATAAAAATCTAATCTTGAGATCTACAACTTCTAAAAACCTAATTGAAGTAAAAGCTTACAAAATTTCTTTTTGAGGACGTTTTACTTAGTTATTCAGCAAACTAACGACTAATTTATTCAGAATAACAAATTAATCAAAAAACACCTAGCTTATGTTTCGCTTTTAAAAATGAAATTCAAAACTTTCAAAACAAGTTCTTTGAAAGATTTGCAAAGTGAAAAACGAGATCTATTTCTCACCAAAGGCATATTTGACAAATCGGTTAGACTCATTAAGAAGACCAGCAAAAACCAAGGTAATCTGAGGTTTCTTAGGCTTCTAAACTCTAAGTTACTATAAAGACCAAACGAAAATCAAGCCAAGGACACAAAACTTCTAGAAAATCACCTAAAACCAAAATGCTAATGGAACTCACCTACAAGAAGTTTCTGACAAGACACATGTAGATCTGGGCAGAGGCTAAAAAACATAAAAAAAATCCTAAGCTTAATTGGATGAATAGATTTTAGGTTTTTCAAAAATTTGACAGGTTCCGCAAGAGTCTGGTATAACCAGGTGCGGTACCGCTCTGTGTAGTAAAGCAACAATGCGGGGATGTCCGCACTGTGTTACAAACAGAATGTGTGGTCCTCTTTCAAAAGCGTGAAAAACAAAAACAATTCAAGATCTAAAATAACTACCCAATCCCACACACATCAAGCAAAAACTAGAAACAAAGAAAAAGTTTCTCAAGTCAAAGTAAAAGTAAAGGCAAAAACCAAAATTCAAGTCCCCAGTGGAGTCGCCATTTTGTCAACTAGATAAATGGTTCTTGCGGACAAGACTGATCTCCCTAGTATCAACTGATATCTAGCAACAAGAAGAACAAGAAAATCTACCTTTCTCTAAATATTGCGATTTATAAATAAAACCAAGAGGTGTTTTAGACCCTACCTTAAGTCCAACGCTAGTTTGTGGCAGCGACGCTTCAACCGTCCGAATGAGCTTCCTTTTAAGAACCTGCAAACACAAACAAGCACACATCAAATAACACCTACATAGCCAATATAATAAAATTATATTCATCATGGTGATCAAGGAATCCATGAAATAAACCATAAGAGACAGCTTATTGAGAAAAATAAACTTGATTGTATTAACTTTAAACAAAGAAGAACTTTACAACCTTGGTGCCTTGATGTTGTACAAGCTCCTCCCAGGGTCCAAGCAAGAATCTCCTCTACTTTGACAAGCTTCACACTCTTCCCAATGAGATCAAAAGGTATGTAATCTCTCCTCTCAAGCTCAATTAGGAAGTCTAAATTCCAACAACATTTACCCTCAAAAATATTCATCTTTCAACCTCTTTAGTAACCAGCCCAATGCCTCATTTTATAGTGTAGAGGAAGGAAGTTACCAAGTCCACCTATGAAGGGATAGAGTCCTTTTCAAAGGAATAAGCTCCTCACATCAAGGGGTTAGCTCCTTTAGTTATGGGATGCATGAACCACCAAGGAGCGAACTTGCCACCACAATATTCCCTCTAGAAGCTTCCAGAAATAACCCATAGCGAGTTTTTAAGAATGTACTTGTGCCTCTTTTACTTTTACGGGGGTCCGCACCCATTACACAGAAACAGAGCAGGCAGGTCCACAGGGGAGATGACTAGGGGGTGAAGGATCGTAGGTAATGCTAAGAGAAAATGTGGAACCAGAGTTTTAGAGATTTTTAAGGACTTTCTCTCATTTTTCAAGGCTTGACATGAAGAGCTGAGGTTTAAGACTTGCATAGGAGGAAAGTATGAGTGGTGATAGACTCACATTGACTACAATATGTCATGGTGACAATATTTTGTGCAACAGTAAGTCATTCGTCTATGACCATTTCCATGAGAGGTAGTCGTAATTGACTAATTTCTCATGATTTTGAATAGTACACTTAGCACTCATTGCATCGGGATCTGCTCACAGGGGTGAATAAGTGGGATTGAAACTGGTGAAATGGATCACATAGTGTCAATCATCACTTTTGAGGCTTGCACCCAGTAACCAAGACTTCTCGAGAGGTCACCTTACTTTTTTTGGGACTTGGGAACCCAACCAAGTCTTTCCTTGACTAAAACAACTTAACCAATTTGCGGTTACTACATAGACTATTCCTTGTTCACCTAAGAATTGACTATAAATCATATTAGGTTACTCACATACAATTTCAACTTATCCCACTTAACAAGTTACAAGTTACCAAGTCAAGGCTTATGTCCAATCATGGCCATAAAACAATCGAGTAGCATAGTTTACATCTTGACATGCCATAACACTCGACATGTCTGAATATCCATCGGCACTATGTGGCATGTGCTAGCACCCCACTACATTCCTTGGCATGTTTTGACACTCCCTAGCACACCCTACCACTCCCTGAAATGCCTGGGCATTGCCTAACATATAAACACACCTAAAACTCACTAACACTCCTTATCGCACACTCTTATTTGACCTTCATTTCCACGCTTTTTGAACTAGTTCTCCCTTGTGTTTCCATGGCACACCCCTAATACTACTTGGCATGCAATGACACACCCTGCCGGCACCTAACACATATTGGCATGTCACCCTGACACTCTATCATTCTTTGGAACCACCTAACATACCTTGTCACTCCCTCCTTAACACACCTAGAACTCACTAATACTCCCTATCAAACACTGTTATTCATTCATTTCCATGCATTTGAAACTAGTGCTCCCTTGTGTTTCCATGGGACTCCCTAACATTCCCTAACATGCATTGACACAACCTAGCACCTAACACATCTTGGCATGTTGCCTTGTCCTCTAGCATGCCTTATCATTACCTAGAATATCTTGTCACTCCCTCCTTAACACACCTAGCACTTGCTAACACTCTCTTTCACACACTCTTATTCATTAATTTCTATGCATTTTGACCTAGTGCTCCTTTGTGTTTCCCCAGCACTCACTAACACTGCTTAACATGCATTGGCACACATTGGCACTTGGTACATCTTGGCATGCTTCCCTACAACTCTAACATGCCTTGGCACTGCCTAACATACCTTATCACTCCCTCCTTAACACACTTGGAACTCTCTAACTATCCCTATCACACACTCTTATTCATTAATTTCCATGCAATTGAAGTTAGTGCTCCCTTGTATTTCCTGGCACTCTTTAACATTCCCTAGAATGCATTGGCAACACAACCTAACACCTGGCACATCATGCCACGGCTTAGAACTTGGCATGTCTTGGCATGCCTAACATGACTTGAAACTCTCTAGCATGTGTTAGCAGTTCTTGGCATTCCCAGGTAAACGTTGACACTCCCTAGTTGTTATGCCCTTATAGATAGCCTTAGTTTTTTTGCAACTTAGGAAACTAACCAAGTCATTGAAAAAATAATGTTGTAACTAGACCAAAGTCTCCCTTTGTCTGAAACTGCTTTGTCCAACCTCTTATCAAAATCGTAGGCTTGCCTCCTAGAAGTCCTATTCTAAAATTCTCCTAACACACTTCGTCATTAGGACACTTGGATTTCACTTACACTCACTGGCGCACACTCTTATTCGTTCATTTCCATGCATTTTGACTTATTTCTCTCTTGTGATGCCCTAACAATCCCCAACACTCCTCGACATGCATTTACATTGTCTGAAATGTGTTAGCATGTCTTTTCATTCCTTAGCACGCCTTGACACTCCTTATCTATCATTTCGTCACAACTACCCTTACTTTTTTTGCAACATGGGAACCCAACCAAATCCTGCCTTGACTACAACAACTTGAAAAATTTACAGTTACTACAACTATAACATGCCTTTTTTACAGAAGAACTTCCTATAACTCATATTAGTCTACTCATGTTGAATCTCAACTCATACAACTTAACAAGTTAAAAAGACAAGGGTCACGTCCAACTGTGGCCATAAAACAACTAAGCAATATAGTTTACATCTTGACATGCCATAACACCTAGCACATCTAACAACCCCTTGGGATTATGTGGTGCATGTTAGCCTCCCATGAATTCCTTGGCATGCTTTGGCACTCCCTAGCACACCCTATAACTCCCTAACATTCCCCGACACTCTAACATGCCTTGGCACTACTTGACATATAATCTTGTCACTCCCTCCTTAGCACAATTGGAACTCACTGACACTCCATATCACACACTCTTATCTATTTATTTCCATGCATTTTGAACTAGTTCTCCCTTGTGTTTCTATGGCACTCCCTAACAATCCCTGACATAGATTGGCACACTCTGGCGCTTGGGACATCTTAGCATGTCACCCTGGAACTCTAACATTCCTTGTCATTACCTAACATACATTGTCGCTCCCTCCTTAACACACCTAGAACTCGTTGACACTCCTTGTCACACACTCTTATTCATTCATTTCCATGCATTTGAAACTATCGCTCCCTTGTGTTTCCCTGACACTCCATAACACTCCCTGGAATGCATTGGAACATGCTAGCACCTAACACATCTCGGCATGTTGCCCCGACCTCCAGCATGACTTAACACTACCTAGCATACCTTCTGACTCCCTCCTTAGCACACTTGTAATTCACTGACACTTTCTTTCACAAACTCTTATTCATTCATTTGCATGCATTAATTTGACCTAGTTCTCCCTTGTGTTTCCTTGGTGCTCCCTAACACTTCCTATAACATCTTGGCACACCTTGGCACTTTGCATATCTTGGCCGCATGCCACCCTGGCACTCTACCATGACTTAGTGCTGCCTAGCATACCATGTCACTCCCTCCTTAGCACACCTATAACTCACTGACACTACCTGTCACACACTCTTATTCATTCATTTACATGCATTTTGACCTAACGATCCCTTTTGTATCCTTGACACTCCCTAACACTTCCTACCTAATGTTGGCACATCTTATATGCATATGACCCTGACACTCTAGCATGACTTAGCATTTCCTAACCTACCATGTCACTCCCTCCTTATCACATCTAGAACTCACTGACACTTCATGTCACATACTCTTATTCATTCATTTCCATGCATTTTGACCTATTGCCCCCTTGCATTTCCCTGGTACTCCCTAACACTCCTTGTTACATAGTAATTTGTCACCATCCCTGTTACTCCTCTTACCGTACCTTGGAGGACCCATCCCGGGAGTTATAAGAAGTGACAAAGGCTAAAAACACTTGCATTATGTTCCCCTGAGTATGTACTCCATGTTCCCTGAAGACACCTTCTGCAGATCATCCCTAAAAAGTGCTCTTTTTCCATTGGCGCAAGTCCAGAGTATCCTACCCGCGCCAATGATGGAGATCGTCAAAAGAGGGCGCGACCATTGGCGCTCTGTCTTAGAGCAACAGTCGCGCCAACCAAATTTAGTCATGCTTTTTGCCTTAACGCACGTCCGACTGTTGTTTCCTTCATTACATGGAGCTTTTCTGAGGATAAAAAATCAGTCTTTTGTCGAGCTTTATCCATCTTTATGGCTTTTGAGGATAATGCTAATCCACGAAAGGTGTCCCAGTTCATCGCATCCTCCTCCCTTCTTCATCTATATAAGCTTGTCATTATGCATTGGACAAGCTAGTGTTAGTACTAGTGATTTAGTGATTGAGTGATAGTAGTGATGATTATTGGTCATGGAGTGTTAGATGTTGAGTTCTTGAGTTCTTGGAGGAATGCTAGTGAGTGCTAGAGAGGTTATGCTTCCGGAGAGGAGATGCATGGCAAGACACATATAGTTATTTGCCCAGCCAGGAGAAGGGTTGACATCAGAACAATGGTTGTAACTTTTCCTGTTTATTAATTGATGAGCGACTGCTATTATAGTTCCAATCTCATTATCTATCATGGTGATGTGTTGATTTATTTCCTTTCTGACTGAAATATAGTTGTGCCTTGGTAGTTTTTATGTTGGTATCTGTCTCTTCCTTTGCATGTGCAGGTGGTCGTTTGTGATCTGTTGGAGCAAGGGAGCGAGGATATCAACTCTGCCTCAATCATAGCGTTGGACTCCAGGTTAGTCTTCTTGATTCACCTTTGATGCATAACTAGGAACTTGCGTAGCAGCGTGGTTTGTTTGTGGCTAGTTCTGTTATAGGCTAGTGGGATCGCCTCTGTCTGCAGAGGGGATTTACCTGACCAACAAATTGGCGACTCCGCTGGGGAATAACTATTTGATTTGTGTCTTGCATGTTGATTTTCTTCTGCTTGCTTGAGTGAATGAGCTTCCTGAGTCAGTTTTGAGTTTTATTCTTTACTGTTTGACCCATCTGAGCACTGTCAACCCGACCTGAGGTCGTATCATTTATTTTTCTAGTTGGCAAGCTTAATTGGCGCGGTTATTTCTCTGGCAGTCGCGCCAGTTGGCGCATGTTGCTCAAAAGCAACTCACGCCAATCCTGTGGTAGCGCAAGTTGCAGGCTGACAGTCGCGCCAGCTCTGTAAATTTTGCCTGTGTGTGGATGGAAAGCTCATTCAGTCTCTTTATATATCTCTTTTAGCCTCTGGAACTGTGTTGAACCTCTGCTTGACTGGTCTTAGCCTGTATCCCTCAGCTGTTTGCTCATTTCTATTGATTTTCGTCTCAGCCCTAGGATATCTAGTGACTTTACATGTCTAGCCTTCTGTGGGAAGTTTCGATCTCTTGATTATCCAGTCAACTTGTTGGTTGTGTTCTGCACCTATCCAGTGCTTTGTTAAAGCTTGATCTTCTATACTATGAATACTTCACTTCTAGCCTCGTTGGAATTCACTAGTCTTTGTGTTTTTCCTTGCTTGCATGGTTCATTTTAGTGTTTCAGAATTGGTTCTATTTCATTGACTGAACTTGGATTGTGCATATCTCTTAGAATTTGTTTACATGCATCATGCCATCTTAAAGGAAAGAAAAACAAAAAATCTCTTGCATCATAGTAGTTAGCATTTATTGTTATTTGTTGCTATTAAAAAGAAAAAGACAAAATTTCGTTTCTTGTTATTAGCTGCATTAGGATCTTTGTTGTTTGTTGAAATGATTGTTCCGTTTGTGAAAAAGATCTCAACCCTCCTGTAGATAGAATTCATCGAATCAAATGATTTAATTTTGGCATATAGTTTGCATGTAAGAAGTTTTTGAGATATCACATACGGTAGGACAAAAAAACTGAAACATAATCAAAGATAAACTTTAAAATGAACTCAATGAACATAACAACGCATTGGAACATAACGCAAACACTCTAGAGGTCTAGGTTAGAGACGTGTTCTGGCGTCTTTAAACCTGGTAGTTTATCGTCAAGTGGTTGGGTGATTCCTCCACGGTGAAACGATAGGTGCCAATACGGACTGTGCTCCCACGTACCGTCGAGTATATATTGGGAGACCCCTATAGGAATAAAGCCTTTATCCATAGGAAGCCATGTCAGCTGCCCTACGATTCGCAATGCAGTGAACACAGCATTCACGAAGATCGACCACCCGTACCCTAAAAAGTATTCTGTGGTTTTGCGAAAAGTTTGGCACACCCTCTACCTAGAATTCCAGAGCGGTCACTTTTGATCCTTTTCGGACTCCCTAAACGAAAAGGTGCCTGTGAGCGTCTTGTCACTTCGTGCTCATTAAATATTCGAAGGAGACTAGAGTCATCTTTTATCCTTTTCTCGACTCTTAAAAAATGAAAAGGTTAAGTTCAGTGTCTTAAAAATTATTGGCCACGATAACATTACCCAATTAGATTTTTTTTGCGTTAGCTTGAGTAGGGTTATTTCTCATTCAATGGCAGCCTTTCCGGTGCCTACCGGCCAAGGTGTTCCTCCTGATGGGAACCCTCGCCCATTTCCTTCTGTTGGAAATGTTGGCGTTCAGTATATCGCAACATTGTCTTTGCCTGGGTTGACCATTGGTTTACCCGTATGGTTGTTTTCAAACTCGGTGGTCTCAAGTGTGATGACTCCTGTCCCACCACCACCTCCTCCACCCGAACAACACCATGTTGATTCTAAGGTGGATCCCTTCCCTTCTTCGCCTATTGCTGCGTCCTCATCTTCTACTTCGCCTGGTGAAACCTTGGATTTCACTAACCAGGTGGCTAAGAAGAAGAAGAAGAAGACCAAAAAGAAGAAGTCTCCTAAGGGAAAGGTCGTATCTACCACGAAGCTATCAGAAGTGGAACCACCTTCTGCTCCTCCGCGGAAGCTTCGGTCTCCTTGTCGATTATGCAAAGGGGACCATTTTCTTTCTGATTGTCCTGGCATTCCCAGGATCCTAGACATATGGTCCCGTGACTCGACTCACCCCTTACTGTCGCAAATCGACGATACCTTACTAGTTGGTAACAGAAAAGGGAAGGTTCGTTTCCCTTATCGACTTTGTGAAGGTAATCTTCTCCTTCGCCTTTGTCCACTGATGGATGAAGCTTCCCGTCTTTTGGCAAGTCTGTCGAATCCCTTACCCCAACTACCCGCTGGATATCAGCGTCTTTTTACAACTGCAGAGCATCTCTCCACTAACCAAGTGATCAAACATGATTCCTCTTTGGTCCATCTTTCTCTTCCTGAACCTACCTGTGCTTCGCCTGCTCCAGACCAGTCCCTGGTCGAAACGAGTGATTTATGTTCATCATCTACGCACCACTTGATCATCAAAGATGAACCATCTGAGTCCAAACCAAATGAAAGTCCACAATTCCAGCTTACAAGTGACTCGGTCTTTCAAAAGGTCCAGCTTAGAAGTGACCCGGTTTTGCCTACAGAAGTTCCATCCTTAGCTGCTCTTACACCTGAATCCAAACCAGACAACAGTCAAAAGGTCTGGCTTACAAGTGACCTGGTTTTGCTTTCAGAACTTCCACCCCTAGATGATCCTACATCTGAATCCAAACCAGACAACAGTCAAACGGTCCGGATTACAAGTGACCCGGTTTCGCCTTCAGAAGTGACCTCCTCAGATGATGTTATCACTGCCAAGAATGAAGAACCCACCATCCAAATTCTATTCATTGACATAAACGTTAATGATGAAGTGAGCGTTCCTCTCATTCCTTCACACCAGGAAGAAAGTCCATTAGAATCATATCCGGCTGTCTATCCAGTCCCACCTCCAAGCAACCTAGTTGTTTCCTTTAATTGGGATCAACTAGTCAATCCTCGGTTACCAGCCTCCATACCATTTCGAATTATAGTCCAAGTCTATCGCATGGTTATGGCTGGTACAATTATTGATGAGGGATCTTCTGTGAGTATCCTTTCTTCAACAGCTTGGGAAGCACTTGGTTCCCCACTGCTTCTGCCTGAGATGAGAAACCTTATAGGTTTCCATCGAGAAATCACTCGACCTTTAGGAATTCTTCCCAATGTACCTATCACGTTAGAAGGGAAGACTATCCAAATGGGTCTCATGGTAGTCCAAGGTCCGTTAGATTACAATTTACTCCTTGGATGAGACTATATTTATCGCATATGTGCTATTGTGTCCTCACTCTTCAGAGTGATGTGTTTTCCGCATGAAGGAAGAACGATCAAAGTCGTAGACCAACTTTCATTCCCCGGTTCACACTTCAAATATAGTCATCTGCCATTCCTAAATGGTCTTATTTCCACAGGAAATGCCCCAGCACCCACCCCGTCATTCTGATGACGGCAGCTCACCCGGGCGTGTGACTGAAGCCCGAGGGGCATGCATCCTCCTTCAAAATCGAGTCTTTCCAAGTAAACCTTCATTCCATCCACTCCGTGAATGCCATGAAGCTTGGGGGGCATGTACCTCGATTTGTATGATCATGCTGGGGGCATGCAACAAAAATTTTTAACAAGCAAAGTTCTCCATGGTTCAAGCTTGTGTAAAAATGAACCCATTTACATCCCGTGATTGCCTTTTATCTGCTAAATCCTGCTAGATGAGCCTTGGTTCTTTCATTCCATCGCCACCATCTTTTTGGCCGATCATATGCTTTCACTTGGTTGTTTCTCCTTTCCTGAGGAACCACAACGATGAGTGGTTTTACTAGCCAGCCTCTTAACCTTTACGTGTTTCAAGTGAGTTCCACCATTACCGGAACGAGTTGCTATCCCTTATACCACTCGTTCCTTCAGGACGAGTTGCCTTTACGCTCTTTTCTGACTCGTAAAATATGAAAATATTGCCGAGTATTTTTCCCTTTTTGACTCGTTAAAGAAAATAAAAATGGAGGTCCACTTTCAGCTCTTTTCTGACCATTTAAAGAGGAAAATATTGCCGAGTCGCTCCTGTTGACTCGTTAAATGGTGATAAGGGGTGGTCGTTTTAAGTTCTTTTTGTCGACCGTTAAAACATAAAAAGATTACCGGGTTTTTTTCGTTTCAAACTCGTTAGTGGTTACGAAACGACGTGGTTTTGACCGCTTTTTTACTTTTTCAGGTCGAAGTCACTAATCATGAAAAGTACTCCTCGATTGTAATTATCGGGCGGTTCTTTTGGGTATTATTTTATACTTTTTCGGACCCGAGAGACACAACTTTACGAAAAAGGACATCCCTGGAGTTTCCTTTTTTGCTGTCTTTTCAAACTCTCTAAACATGAAAAGGCGCCGAGTTCTTCCTTTGTCAGACTCGTTAAAACTTAATGACATCGGATTTTGTCACAACACAAGCATATGCTATCGCCATCAAGCTTGTTAAAAATAACTGGGGTACTCGCCAGAAATGGCGGGGAGAAAAGAAAATTTTTGAACCATAATTATTACCGTAATGGCAGTATGTCGCTCTTGAACATGGCACTTTTTGCTTTCGTATCCGGGGTGGGGATATTTCATCTCATATATTTCACTTACTTCCATGGACTTGGGTACCCTATTTGACCTCTCATTCACTCATTGCCTCGTCATCATGACCTTTGATACATTGATGTCAAATACTGCCAATTCCGTTAATGTGCCGCCGATATGTTCAAGAGAAGTTGACCTCTGCAAAACAACCTCCCTCTGATAGTTCGCACAATATTGATTCACAACTTCATCTCTCTGTCTCATGTCGATGATGTGGGAAACATTATGGCCCACCTTCGATCAAGGTCACTCCCTATCGACTTCAACTCATTATCCAGGGAATTGATCTAGAGACTCCTTTCCAGTGCCTTGGAGCCTGCATGCCTCAACGGTAGGTTCTTCGTGTTCGACGTGAGGTTTTCATCATTGGCCTTCGATCGAATGATTCTACGGGTGTTCGACTTCAGACCATTGACTCACACGCCGTAGATTGTACCTATAGTACCTTGAGGGCCATTGTCATTATTGGTGGTACCTCTCGCGTCTGTTAACAGTTTCCATTATTGACTGGTAATGAGACGATGTTCATGCATATTCGACTTCAGCTCATATATTCACATGCTTGGACTTGTACTCTTGTTCGGGTCGAGATGGAGCGCAAGACCCTAGATTGTGTCTGTTGTAAACCAGGTGTGATTCTTGGTACTTGACTCATTCACTGGATGGCTGCGACCATACCTGAGTCAGTTCATTGATCCTAACCAGATGGCTGCGTCCATACTATGGATCCAGATTATTTATGTACTCTCTTATGGACGGCTGCGACCATACCACGTACATCATGTAATTGAACTATCAGTCATGTCTCTTAATACAGCACCTCGGTGGCAGTAACTATATGTGCTCTTATGTGTTCTTATGTGTGTTCTTGTAAAGCATTTCACCCCTCTCCACCTCTCGGACTTCATGTTTTAGGGGGCATCTGTTACACAGTAATTTGTCACCATCCCTGTTACTCCTCTTACCGTACCTTGGAGGACCCATCCCGGGAGTTATAAGAAGTGACAAAGGCTAAAAACACTTGCATTATGTTCCCCTGAGTATGTACTCCATGTTCCCTGAAGACACCTTCTGCAGATCATCCCTAAAAAGTGCTATTTTTCCATTGGCGCAAGTCCACAGTATCCTACCCGCGCCAATGATGGAGATCCTCAAAAGAGGGCGTGACCATTGGCGCTCTGTCTTAGAGCAACAGTCGCGCCAACCAAATTCAGTCATGCTTTTTGCCTTAACGCACGTCCGACTGTTGTTTCCTTCATTACATGGAGCTTTTCTGAGGATAAAAAATCAGTCTTTTGTCGAGCTTTATCCATCTTTATGGCTTTTTAGGATAATGCTAATCCGCGAAAGGTGTCCCGGTTCATCGCATCCTCCTCCCTTCTTCATCTATATAAGCTTGTCATTATGCATTGGACAAGCTAGTGTTAGTACTAGTGATTTAGTGATTGAGTGATAGTAGTGATGATTATTGGTCATGGAGTGTTAGATGTTGAGTTCTTGAGTTCTTGGAGGAATGCTAGTGAGTGCTAGAGAGGTTATGCTGCCGGAGAGGAGATGCATGGCAAGACACATATAGTTATTCGCCCAGCCAGGAGAAGGGTCGACGTCAGAACAATGGTTGTAACTTTTCCTGTTTATTAATTGATGAGCGACTGCTATTATAGTTCCAATCTCATTATCTATCATGGTGATGTGTTGATTTATTTCCTTTCTAACTGAAATATAGTTGTGCCTTGGTAGTTTTTATGTTGGTATCTGTCTCTTCCTTTGCATGTGCAGGTGGTCGTTTATGATCTGTTGGAGCAAGGGAGCGAGGATATCAACTCTACCTCAATCATAGCATTGGACTCCAGGTTAGTCTTCTTGATTCACCTTTGATGCATAACTAGTAACTTGCGTAGCAGCGTGGTTTGTTTGTGGCTAGTTTTGTTATAGGCTAGTGGGATCGCCTCTATCCGCAGAGGGGATTTACCTGACCAACACTCCTTAGCACACATTAGCACACCTTGGAAATTGACTTGTCTTGGTATGCTTCCCAAGCATTCTAGCATGCCTCGTCACTACCTAACATACCTTGTCACTCCCTCCTTAGCACACCTGGAACTCGCTGACACTTCATTTCATGCATTTGAAACTAGTTCTCCCTTGTGTTTCCTTGGCACTTCACCCTCACACTCCCTAGCATGCGTTTATGCCACACCCTGGCACCTGACACATCTTGGCATGTCTATCATGCCTTGGAACTATATAGAATGTGTTATTACTTCCTAAAATTCCCCGAAACACCTTGGTACTCCCTAGGTATCATGGCCTCATAGATAGCCTTGCTTTTTTTCTGACTTGGGAACCCAACCAAGTCCTTGGAAAAATAATGTTGTGCCCAACCCAATGTCTCCCTTTGTCTAAAACTACTTTGTCTAGTCCCTTATTATAACCACAGGCTTTCCTCTTACAAGTCTTATTCTGACCTTCTTGTTACACAACATTTTGTCACTGTCCCTATACTACCCGTTTGTCGATCCTGGAGGACCTCTATAGTGAACTCTATATGCTTTTCAATCATGAAGAGAATGCCTTTGCAGCCATATTTATGTGCAAAACATTCCCCTCTTGCATCATTTCCCAAGAATCTTCCTTCAATCCCAATTTTCAAGACCGACACTAGTGATCAGTTCCTTCCCTGTGCCAATTTACAAAGTTTGAAACCAGACCTAGCATTGAACAGTGCAAGTGAGCTCCTCACTGCTTGTGTCCCCCCTCTTTTGGCCAGTTTTTAAAAATGGAGTCAAAGCTTCCAGATCTAGAAGCTTCATGAACAGAATGGTTGGGCTGGATAGACCCAAGACAGTCTATTTGGTCTCCTTTCCCCTATAAAGATAGAAGAAACCAAAGAGATAAGCCCTCTCCCATCATAAGAGGAACCATCTCCCCTCCATCAAAGTTATATAACCTCCTCCTTTTCCAAGCTGAACTAGTATTTTTTGGAGCTTGAATAACCAACAAGATATTTATAGCTTTAGCCTTCTAGTTTATGTTTGTGAAGGGAGAATAATGTGTTTTGTTTGGTTTGGAACTAAAGGGAAGAAGCCTTAAACTTCCATTGTTGAGGCTAACCATGAGATGCTAGCAGTGGTGTTGGAACCCAGATATGTTGGAGGAGACCTGCAACATGAAGGCTTGGGTTATATCTCTTTCTGAGCTTTTATATCAATAAAACTAATGGTTTATTTCCTACATTATGCGTCATATTACATTTGATGGCTTAAGATTCCTTGACTTTTTAAGTAGATTGAATGCGAATGTATGTTATCATGTTTGTTGTTGTCCCTTGTGTATTTTTTTCAGGTATTTGAAGGAGAAGAATGAAAAGAAGCTAAAGCAAAGGAGAGAGATCACCATCAAGCGGATTAGCGTTCTAAGAGGTAGGCACTCTTATTCGATTCTAGTTTAAGGAAGTTTTCATTAGGTTGTTTTTTTTGTGGCTAGACCCACTCTTGGGCTAGAGGGATCACCTCTGTCAACAGAGGAGATTTACCTACACCAAAAATTGGTGACCATACTGGGGAACCATCCCTCTCTTTTGATCAATTTTCATTTCATGGTTTGTGTGAACTTTTGTTGTATCACCTTTTCCCTTTGGTTTTATGTGCTTTTCCTAGTTTACTACTTTGAGTCTAAAATTTATAGTGGCAAGCTTGGTTTTGGCCTTTGAATTATTTTTTTTCCTGAAATTCTCAATCAACACCTCTTAATTTTCTGATAGTCGCGCTGATGAATGCAAATTTCTCTCAAATAGTCGCACCATCCCCCCTTGTGGCGCTTATTTTCAGTTAAGCAATCACGCTGATTCCTGTAAGTGAAGATCAAGGTTTCTCCTAAATCATAACCAGTGTGTCTTTCCCTCTTCATCTATGCCTCTTAGCCTATTTTTCCTATGTTCTCCCTGATTGGAAAGCTTCATTAGCTTGGTTTGTGTGCTTGTTTGGTTTGAGATTTCCCTACTCGATTTTTGAGTCTTTGGATGGTTTGTGACCCTAGGGAATCTAGGTCAATGTCCATTCAGCTATTTGTGTGCTCAACAAGTCAAGTTGTTGGTTAGATGCTCCATGCATTTAGTTTTTAGTCCCTTTATTGCTTTAATTTCAATTGAACAAGTAAAAAGTTTCATTTACTCTTCTCTTGTTGAAAGTTTCTTTTCGAGCATAGATCACATTGCTCGTTTGGTTTCGATTGAATCTTTGAATTTGATTTGAAAGAAGTTCTTCTTGTCATGCTTTGCATTTGATTGATGTCTTGGATGTTTGAAAATATTCATTGAAATGTGTATGTGTAAGATTCTTTGGATCATTCCATTGAAGAAAATGCATCATTCTAGTTTGATTAATTGATATGATGCATTTATTGGCATCATTGAAAGCTAGAATTACATCATCATGAGCATTTGAAATGAAATGGAATTCTTTTATTGTTAAAATGACTAGTTGAAGTGCATTTGATAGGAAGATTCAGTGCATTTAGGAGATTTATTAGTGAAATATTTCATTCTTTGATTGTTGCATTAATTTTGTGTTCTCTATCTCTCAGTTAGTGTTAACTTTCATCGAAGACAAAGATCTCTTTTCTCGTATAGATGCACATAGGAGTTTGTTTTCAGATAACGATGGTAGGGCCTTGTAATTGAAACCTAATTCACCGTAAACTGTTAAAAATATATTAAATTAACCTAAGGAAGCATTGAAACTTAACACTCATATTTAGAGGTCTAGGCTAGAGATGTGTTCCAACGTCTTAAACCCTAGCAGCTATCGTTAGCTTCGGCACTAGACAATGCTAGTAGGGACATTTGTGCCTCATACCATTGAGTATATAAAGGGATACCGCACTAGGTTTGCAATCCTTTATCCACAGGAAGCCAAGTTTCTTACCTTGTAAACGTGATACACCGAAAACAACATTCGGGGAGATTTCCTGCTTGTACTTCTCCATTCGCCAGGAGGTATTATGCAGTTCACGATTACCTGGTAATCCTTTTGCCTAGATTATCTTGAGTAGTCGTTTTGGTATTTGTGACTCTCTAAATTTTAAAGGTCATCGGGCACTTTCCCTTTTGAGCTCATTCAAACCGAAAGTGATAGAGTCATATTTTCCTTTTTCTCGAATCTTAAAACATGAAAAGGAAAATTTTTGTTTTAGTGTCTTAAAATTAACTACCCATGAAATATTCTTGGTTAAAGTTATCTTCCTTAGTGATTCTTTAAGGTTGATTACAATGGCAACATTTCCAGAGTCTAGTAGTCAAGAATTCCCCTTGGATGGAAATCCTAGTCCTTTTCCTTCTTTTGTAAATGCTGGTGCTCCTTATATGGCAATGTTGTCCCTCCCTGGGTTAACCATTGGTTTACCTATCTGGTTATTTTTGACCTCGTTGGTCCTGAGTGTCCTGACTCCTACCCAACCATCTCCTTCATTTGAACCACATCACATTGATTCTAAAGTTGACCTCTCACCTTCTTCACCAATTTCTTCACCTTCCTCTTCTACTTCACCTACTGAAAGCTTAAAATCCAGTAACCAGGAGGCTAAGAAGAAGAAGAAGAAGACGAAGAAGAAGAAGTTAGATAAGCGAGAGGCCAGCCCTGCATCTATTACTCCAAATGCACCTCTCGTAGACAAACCTTTTGATCCTCCATGTAAGGTCAGATTCCCTTGCAAGTTGTGTAAGGGTGACCATCTCCTTCGAGACTATCAAGGAATTACTAGAGTCTTAGAGGTATGGTCTGAAGACCTAAATTAACCATCCCGTCGACCTCTAGAGATCATGTCAATGTTACACCCTCGGCTAGAAATGGTAAGAAGAGCGGAAGAATTAAATTCCCATGTAGGTTATGTGAAGGAGAGCATCTTCTTCACCTTTGTCCTCTTATGGATAAAGCCTCCAAAGTTTTGGAAAACCTTACAGCTCCTTAACCCCAACTTCGTGTTGTTTATCATAGGATTTCTTCTGTTGGCATGTTGGGGCCTGGCCCAGGTTCAGAAGTGAGTTAGCCAAACAAATCCTGAAACTACCAACCCTTTCGGCAACAGTCCATGGTGTGCGGACTGAGGTATCACTTGAGGTAGTATGGGAGGGTGCTGGAACTAGGTTTTCGCACCCTATGGATGTCTTGATGAAGGATGGGAAGTTCGCGAACCGATCCTGCATGCTTGAGCTGCTTCGTGTAGCTGTCTGACCTTCATGTAGCTCTGTAAATAGTGTGAAGAGGCAGGGTCTAGATCCCTTGTTCTTATTGCATTATTATTATAGATCTTAACTTAATTTTGTGGGCCCAATATTCTTATCAATCATTCAACATTCATAGCAAGTGTGCGTAATCATAAACTATAAAGAGATGCATAAGACTATAACAGAAGCATAGACCTACAGATCTATGACTAGATGCACAATATTCTAGAAACAACTTAGCTTTTATTAAACTTTTGTTCCATTACAATCCCAACTTCGCCCTGCGCACTCAGCTACAGGGGTCCACGCACACAACTGCAGACTCTTTCAAGCCTCCATGCACACAGCTATAGAGCCTCTTCCTACTACTACGACCCAAGACTCATACTTATAGACTTAGAGCGAATATCACATTCAAAAACCCATATCACTTAAGATCAATCCTCAAAAACTTCCTTCTACGCTTAGAGCCTCGCTCTATTTATACATTCCGTGGTCTGCAGACCATGGGTAGGTCGACACATTCTATATTATATTACAATATTTTAGGGCAGACAACCTTGGACTCTCACACTCCGCACCCACATTTTTTGGGGTCTTACATTACATTTGACCAAAATTCAAGCTACAAGCCCCAAAAACCCGTTATGGGAGGATCTGTTGCCCAACAGGCCCCCAACACAATCATCGTGCCTCATCCCGAGTCTGCTGATGTAGTGATATTTTCTTGGAGTCCATCCAGTAACTTCTATGCATCGCGGATGTTTGCCACACATTCCTCCATTATCCATTGTATCAATTGTGCGTGACTCTCTGGTGCATCATTTTAAGAGGCACCCTCTTGCCTTTGCGCATATGTATCCTGCATCTGGGCTAGCTTCCCCTCGATCATGGTGGTGACCATGAATGCTTCCTTGAGCCAAGGCTAGATGCATTCTTTACGCCCTTCTTCTTTCTGGCATGCGGCATCCACCTATTCTTTCAGAGCCTGGGCCTCCCTCATCTTGTCCAATCGCTGAGTAAGGCCGATTGTTTGTGTGGTCCCTCGAACATTGTCATGGGCCTACTGTGATTGCCACACTTTTATCTCTAACTGTTGTAGTGTTGGGTCCTCCTACAGTGAAGTGAGCATGAAGAGGGATTAATCCAACAATCTACAAGTTTAGCTCACTTCACGGCCTCCTCCTAGGTCTTGCAGACTCCAGCTACTAAGTGGTGAATCTTTTCTGCGGTGGGGAGTGTTGCCTGAATGACCAACTCTGGTATGCTGCTACATGCCTCCTCCACGATCTGTTCTAATCCCTAGTTGTGTGACTAGGTTTTCGCGCTACAGGTTGAGCTGTTCTAAATTTACCTTATACTCACTCAAGACTTGGAAAGTGCGGTGCTCCCTGGCACGAAGCTCAGTAGTTACCCCATCCTACAGCTAGTATAGGGTTTCCTTAGGAAGGGAATCCAAATTCAATCCCCAAACCCTCATTTCACCTTCAGATTCTGCTAAGACGACACCTTCTAGTAACACCAAAGTGTTTATTGTGTGGTTGCGCAACATCTGCTCAGATTTGGATGCACCTTCCGCAAGGTGTTGTGTCATCACTCCTGGGGGTCACACCTGTAATGCCTACAATTGCGCTTTGAGCGCCCCCAACACAGTTGTCTGCTCCATCATTAATTCTTCAAGAGAATCCTTAGTGACATCGAAAACTGGTTCGCCCCTATCAAGAAAGGCTCCCTCAAAGGTCTTTGTTTCCTCTGTCTTTTTCCGTGTGGTGGGCTTCTCCTGGATGCGCGGCCTCTTGAGGTGGGTCAATTTTAGTGTAGTGTCTATGCATTCCTTTGTCTCAGTCTCCCCCTGTATGTCCTGCTCTGTGGACATTTCCCTACCTTCCTCGATCTCTTCGGTGGTTGCGGTTGTGGTTTGTTCTGTCTGCGTTGTCACTGCTGCCTCAACCGCCTTCCGCTGCATGGATGCTTCTTGTTCCTGGTGTTTTCTCTCCATCAACTTCACGATGCGTAACTTGGCTTCCTTCTTCCGCTGTTGTGCTGCAATCTTTTCTAGTTCTGCCAAGTCCAGAGCATGCCACTCCAGAGACCATGCCACCATTACATCGAATATTGCATCATCCGTTGCAATGAACGGAAGCTTCACCCATGTTTGGGTTGGATCCTTTCGCACCCGGATATATAGATTATGCATATCCGCCTTGAATTCTTCAGCACTTTGCAAACTGTTGTATATTTTTGAGGACAAGTGCGGCCTGCGGTTGATCCATGTTTGGATGCTCACCTCCATGAACAACCCAAACACCTTGATCTCGTAAGCCCTTGTTGCGTATTTTGTCACCCAGAGTGAGGTGTACCTCGCGACTTCAGGTAGGTTCCTCTCAATGGTGGGAAACTGGTTGTCCTCTGGCAGCTCCCCTTCATCCAACATGATGGATAAGAGCAACTAGGCATAGTGGAAGGTCTTACCCTACTCCTGGGCCTCCATACAATTTGTCAAAAATTCATCGCAAAGAAGTTGCACCCAGTTGAATTAGACCTCTCTGCACACTGCTCTGCCAATGCAATTACAGATGTTGGCACCTCGTCTACGTGACATTTCCTCATGAGCTTTCTTGCTAGCAGCTAGGTGGTGATGCGCACCCCTCGGTCCTTGGTGCTTGCTATTACATACCCTCGCTTCCTCTTCTCCAACCTATATTTGGCCTTCATAGCTTCTGCGAGGCCCAAGTCACTACTCTTTCCTGCTATGGCTACGGGCTTGTTTCCTTTGATGGGCAGCTGAGAAATCCAATGAACTAAGTTAGTCGTGATGGGAATCGGTTCCTCCAACTAGAGATACCCATCATGTACTAGACATAGTAGCTGC
This sequence comes from Pinus tabuliformis, assembly GCA_031772625.1. NCBI lineage: Eukaryota > Viridiplantae > Streptophyta > Pinopsida > Pinales > Pinaceae > Pinus > Pinus tabuliformis. The sequence goes on from CM062819.1 coordinate 1,001,781,851, forward strand.
TGGATGAAAACAATTGTGATGGGCGCACGGTGGTAGTGGGGTATCCACTGCAGATGGAGTAAGCCAGCCTTCTCCACACCATGTAACCATTTCTTCTACAGTAATTTCTCTGCAGCCAAGTGTGGGAACTTCTTTTTGTCCACAACGTCCTAGTCTTCGAACTTTATATTCGGTACTCATCCCAGCGGCGGACTGTCAAACCTTATTTCATCCAGAAGAAGTGAGGTCTGTAGCGCACTCTTCATGGCATCCAGGTCCATCGGTATCTTAGCTGTCCCTTTACACGGGGGCATGTAGGGGGGTAATTTTATCGCTGAAGGTACTTGGGAAACATTATCCACCTCATCGTCTTGTGCTTCAATTTGGGTGATCAGGGCTTGCAAATATTCCTCTTCCTCCTTTATTTCAATGGTGACATCTTTGCCCTTCTCGGCCATGGACAATTTACTAAATCATGGGTTCCATGGTGATACCTAGACTGGCCCCATTACCTACTTGTCTTTCCATGGTCATGGCATGCGTGGGGAATTTGGAACCTCTAGTGCGGCTGCGGTCTCTCCAGGATCCCCCTGGGTCACACAGGGCTCTGGGGTAACTTTTGAGAATCACACTCTGGTTCTCGCAGCCGTCATCATTTCTATACTAGATCCGTTCAGTCGCATACTCACGGGTGGCAAGGTAGATTGGTGCTCAATGCTCTATACTGGCTCAAATTTCAAACAACCAAGTGTTGCCTTGAGGCTACCCCAAGGGATTTTATAGTAATATTTGAATTTGAATTCAACTAGTCCCTCCACTTCTGAGTCATTAATACCTTCTTGGCGGTAGATAGTCCCGAATCTAGCTCTTAATTCCTATCTTAATGGCCCGCCGCCCACTACTTTCTACCTTAAATTGGACCTCTTGTCATGAACAGTGACATCAATGGTCACCTCCCCCATGCCCGCACAGTAGTGCAGCTCCTTGCATGCGACCATGACCCCTGTGACATACTGGCCTTGCATGGAACCTCCTTCTCGCGCAGCTCTCTTGCAAACTTGTTTATAGTCCCGTGCTTTCTTTCAACTGCTTGGAGCATTGAGACTGTGCTTCCTACAAATAGTTATGTGGTCACACTCCTAGTGCGAGGACTCAATTTTCCTACTAGCCCGAGCCACAGGCACCCTCCAAACACTCTTGCGTCTGTTAGTGCGTTGTGTTCTTCTTTACATGGTACGTGCCCCTATTTAGTAGAGTGCAGTCGTAGCCATTGTAGCAGGGTTGCAACTCCTTCTAATGTAGTAGTAGGGCTAGCTAGACTTGGTCCCATCATGTTTAGTTTCTCAAGGCTTTCTTGCACGACTTCGGTTTCCAGTTCACTGATTTCTTCATCCAATGTCACAATTTTATTCCTCAGTCGGGTCCAATCTTCGTCGAGTTTTCGAATCTTCAAGCTCCCTCACCAAATGGCTTCCCCTAACTACCTAATTCCTGTACCCAGATCCTCACATCCTATCCCAACTACGGGAGCTATGGTCTGGCAATTCTCCTCTGCCTTCCTTGTTTCATTTCTTCTCATCGATGTTGGGGTCATTTTCGTGCTCTGGTTTTTCCTTATGGCCCTATAGGCCCATCGGACTGCTGGTATGTGCAGGTCCCAGTCATTTTTTCCTGTCTGATAAACTCTATTCATGATTCCATATAGCTTTGCGAAGGCTTCGACGTGGAATTTTTGTGGCTTGCGTCGCGTTCCCTGTGTTGGGTTATGATTTTCGATCCTTTGTCTAGGGTATGCTTGCATAGCACCTGTCTGCACCGATCGAAAACTTCTTTGTCCTGACTGCCCATCTCGCGTTCGACGCTAGGGACTTCCACACTATAAGCGCATCTGTGTTCTACATTCACGCTAGTTCCCCATAGTCTTCTGATGTGTATGCCCCCATCATGCGGGTGTCGCCCGCAACGCCCATTCTAGCACACCATACTGTTATTGTTCCAGTACTGCACTTTCAAATTTGTCCAAGGATTCATCAACTCTTGTTACCCCATCTTTTGTTGGTAGTTCCCTTGCTTCGATCGTCATGTGCTGCAGTGATCTAATCATCATGTTGCAATTCAACATTGTTACTTCGCGCAATTGGTTCTGCCAGCGTTCTATTTCTTCATCTGAATCTGAAGTACAGGAATTGTCATGCTCCCATGAGATTCTCCCATCTGCTGTCGGGTTTACCCGATCCTGGTCTTGCATCATTATCTAGTAAATGCAATCCAGCTCATCGTCATTTTCGTCATCGTGCACGGGTTTAGTGTAGCTCTCTCCTTCGACTGGGTCTAGCAGAGTTATTACGTGTAGAGACTTTTTCTCAAATATCATCTTCCGCTTCTTCAAGTTGATGACTCCATTCATATCAGTGGCCCAGTTTATTCCTAGCAACGTGGGATACAGATTGTTTTCATGAACAATCTCTATCACTTCAAAGTTCATTTGTGTGCTTGCACCTTCGATATCCACTGTTACCCCTTGCAACCTCCCCATGTGAAAAATCTTCTGTTGGTTCACCATTTGCAATTGAATCGGGGACCACTGTCATGTGGGCTTGCCCATATGTCCCATGTCTGCTTTGGTAATACATTCGCATCGGAACCTAGGTCTAGGATTACCCGATCCATTTCATACTCACCAATCTGCATCGTCAATCTCATTTCCCTCCGAGTGTGCAATGCATGCTTTTCGAGTTTCTAGACTACGCGTGATTCCCCTGACCTTGTGCACCTAGTTATCAACTCATGTAGTCCTTTAACTGCCTTATTATCATGCAGCAATTTCATGCATGTCTCTAAAAAGGTAGTTAGCATAGAAGGATCCATCCTTGTCTCTGGTTGATCCTTACTACCTAAAGTAGAGGCTTCCACAAAGCTCTTCTTAGCTTCCATAAACATCTCCTTTGTGCGTTCCAAGTCAAACTCAGGTTCCTTTGTAGGAGCCTTGCGAACCCATGTATCTTCCTCAGGCTGCTTCCCCTTATCTTCCCCTGTGGTTGCACCACTTCTGAGCATCATGTTCACGTTGGGGTCTTCTTCATGCGGCTTAGACCTCATCATTTGGATATTTTGAGTCAGAGTAGGTTGTAGTACCCCTTTCTCGTGCATCTGTATGATCATCGTAAGAAAATATATCATTTCTTGATCAAACTGCTCACAGTACAAACAAGATATTCTCATTGGGTTGGTACAATCATGAGCTTAGTGCCCTGGTCCTCTGCAATTGTAATAGATTAGCTGTCTTTGGCCCCATCCTGGCCCTATTCCTCCTCGTCTTCGACCTCGCCCTTGAAATCCAGTGCACGCCATCCCTGCGGCTGGGTCAAGGCCTCACATTTCCGTATGCATTCTATATGCTGGGGTCCGCTCCATCATTAACTCGTAGCTGTGACAAGTACACTCGTTGTGGCCCACGGATCTACAAAAATTGCAAAATAGCTGCTGGGGAGTCTGTGTATACTTCTGCAGCAAATGATAGTTGTCTGTCTCGTGCTTTCCTCCCACCTGATAGATCACACACTAGAGCACTCGTGCTGCACTTGGCCCTTCCTGTGCCTATGGTCTCAATGGAATTGGTTCCCCTCCTACCATTAGTTCGCGAATACTGGATAGTGATCCTTGTCGTGGCCCTGGCCTTTACATTTTATGCACCACACTTCTTCGCATGCCTCTGGCCGTGGTGCCCTATCCTGCTTCAAACTCTGCATCTCCAAGCATAGATTCTATAGTTGCACATGGATTTGCTAGAATCCCAATCCTGGATCCTATATCCGTGTTTCATGCAACCTAATTTCCATTTCCAATGCTTCTTCCTAGGTTGAAAGCTTCTGCTATGACATCTTCGTTCTCAGGTGTGGTGTCAAAGACGCCACAAATCACACACGGTGTTGTGCATATGTTAGTGTCATATTAGCCTCGGAGATCGTACTCTTCAATCTCTAGTCCAGATCCTAGGGGGTCTCGCCTGGAAGCATCGCAATCTCTTTAAATCCGATGATTGACCGTGTCTTTGATTTCGGCCGGCTAAATTCTTGGTTCAACACATTTTGGATCTCCACTATTCTTGCGTTTGGGTGATCCTTCGAGTGCTTGATATACCATGTCAACGTGTGATCCTGTAGCATGCTTACCAATGTGGCCTTCTTAATTTTTTCATCCATGACCCCTTATGCTTCCCACACTACTATTACCATGAACCAGAACTAGTTAGGATCCTCATTCCCTACTCCTCTAAATATCGGTAGCATGATTGTGCTCGCCATGCTGAACTATGGGGGTGGCGGAGGTGGGGTGGGTGAATATGGTGGTGAAATAGGTGAAACGGGTGAAGGTGTAAGTGGAGGTGATAACTACAAAATGTGCTGCCTTATCAAATTGACTGCACTTCTCAGGGAAATTCGAGCGTGCTCTTCCTCACTCACTCATGGAGGTGAAATTAGAGGACTGTTTCCTAACCCTTCGATCCCTTTGTAGGTATTTCCGCTCCGCATCGTTCCAATCATTAATGTATTCACATAACCCACTTTTCACATAACAACATCTTAATCCAGGTATTCAGGGATTTTATGTACCTACCTCGCGGTCCCTTCAGAAAACATCATTCTGCTTTGCTATAGCTCACGGTTGTGTCTATCATGAACTCATTGATAAACCCCCTTATTATCTGGTTAAGCCAATGGTCGATGGCCTGCGTGATCTTATCTTTTGATGCCTCTAGTTTGTGCACTAATTTTGGACTCCACACTACCTGTTGATTGAGCTTGTACCTTCCTTGGCTGTCAGCTAACCTCATGATCCAATCATACAACTTTGAAGAGAAAGACGCGAAGAAGATCTCATGGATTTCCATATATACGTAGTGGTCCAATCACCTCTTCTCGGATATCTACGGAGTTTTGTTTTCCTATGTCACAAACTTGTGAAGCTTCTGATCCAACCAATCTTTAATTTCCTTCTTCGTAGGGTTCCAATGTTCCGACATCAAACATCCCTTAGGTAGATCCTAGTCCTAGTAACGAAACCATTTGTTGGCTTGTTAGGGCCTGACCCAGGTTCAGAAGTGAGTTAGCCAAACAAATCTTGAAACTACCGACTCTTTTGGCAACAATCCGTGGTGCACAGACTGAGGTCTCACCCGAGGTAGTATGGGAGGGTACTAGAACCAGGTTTCCGCACCCTAGGGATGTCTTGATGAAGGCTGGGAAGTTCGCGAACCGATCCTACACGCTTGCACTGCTCCACGCAGTTGTCTAACCTTTGTGTAGCTCTCTAAAGAGCGCGAAGAGGCGCGGTCTAGATCCCTTGTTCTTACTGTGTTATTATTATAGATATTAACTTAATTTTGTGGGCCCAATATTCTTATCAATCATTCAACATTCATAACAAGTGCACGTAATCATAAACTATAAAGAGATGCATAAGACTATAACAGAAGCATAAACATACAGATCTACGACTAGATGCACAATATTCCATAATCAACTTAGCTTTTATTAAACTTCTATTTCGTTACAATCCCAACTCCGCCCTGCACACTCAGCTGCAGGGGTCTGCGCACACAGCTGCAGACTCTTCTAGGTCTCTGCGCACACAGCTGCAGAGCCTCTTCCTACTACTACGACCTAAGACTCAAACTTACAGACTTAGAATGGATATCGCATTCAAAAACCCATATCACTTAAGATCAATCCTCAAAAATTGCCTTCTACACTTAGAGCCTCACTCTATTTATACATTCCCATGGTCTAGGTAGGTTGACACATTCTATATTAAATTATAATATTTTAGGGTAGACAACCCTAGACTCTTGCGCTCTGCACTTCAATTTTCGAGGTCTTAGATTACATTTGACCAAAATGCGGGCTATAAGCCCCAAAAACCCACTATGGGGGGATCCGCTGCCCAACATCTTCTAACACTATCCTAGTTGGTAAAGAGATTGACTTGGATTCATCTCTTACCCATCGTGCTCTTCCTGAGCATGACTGTATTGTGTCTGTTTCTGACCAGCCATTGGTAAAAAAGAATGTCAACTTGGCTCCACCTTTAGTTGTTCACTCTGTTCCCAAAGAGAGTGATGATCATACTACTGATGTTCTTCTCATCTCCTAATATTCTCATGAATTGTAGGGTCACCCTCCCATCCCAATTGTTCAAGAGAGTCCTTCTCCTATTCTTGCAGAGCATGGGAGAAATCATATGATGCCCCCACCAAGTAGTTATATCGTTTCTTTCGATTGGAGTTGATTAACTACTTTCTGCCTTCCATCTTATGTGCCTTTCCAAATCATAGTACAAGCCTATAATATGGTAGTACATGGCACTATATTATATGAGGGTGTGTCTGTTAGCATTATGTCTTCTACTACTTGGCAAGCTTTGGGTTCCCCGCATATTATGCTTGTCACCCAGAACCTGTTGGCTTTCAATGGAGGAATCAATCAACCTTTAGAGATCCTTCTGAAGTTCCTTTTTACTTTGGGAGGAAAGACCATTTATATAAAACTGATGGTGGTCCAAGATCCTTTAGATTTCAATATTCTCCTTGGGCGCGACTATGTTTATGTCATGAGAGATCTTGTTTCTTCGTTTTTCCATGTGGTTCGTTTTCTACATGAAGGGAGAATATTGAACATTGATCAATTGTCATTCATTTCTCCCTAGGTGCCTCCTTTGCAACCACCATCCCCTATTGGTTCTTATTTGCAAGTAGTACCTTCCCCACTATAGGTCAATTATGTGGCCACCTATTTCATCTCCACATCTATTGATGATCACACAGATGGTATAATACATTATGTATTGGGGTCATTGGAACCTGATCTGTCTTTGGGACCAGTTGAAATGTATTCTTCCAAAAGCGTGGTTCTCCCATCTAGTGAGGACCTCTTGGGAGCCATTTTCTAGTATGGGCCATGAACAAATGTCAGAGCATAGTTCCTTGTCTTGTGTCAAGCTCATTCAAAAATGAATCAAGGAGACTGAGGATAGTTTTTTTCCTGTATCAACCTTGTTAAAAGATGAAACAGATGTCCGAGGATAGTTCTTTCACTGTGTCAACCTCATTAAAAAATGAAACAACTCCCTTTTCCAAATTGAGTCTTTCATTAAGATATCGTAAAATCTCAGTCGATTCTTTCCTGGATCTCAAAAGTGAGCCTTCATTCCATCCACATAGCTGAATGAAATGAATCTTGAGGGGCATGTACCTTGAATTGAGTTGTTATGTTGGGCACATGAAAACATAACTCAAGCATAGTTTTTCATTTCAAGCTTGTGTAAACATGAAACCAAATTCAAGCAGAGTTCCCCATGGTTCAAGATTTTGTAAAAATGAACCCATGCCCAATTTACATCTCGTGATTTCTTCTTTTTATCAGCTAATTTTTTCTAGATGAGCCTTGGTTGTTTCATTCCATCACCACCATGTCTTTGGCCCATCATTTGACTTCACTTGGTTGTTTTACCCTTTCTTGATGAACCACAACGATGAGTGGTTTTACTAGCCAGCCTCTTGACCTCTTAGTTTTTGAGTAGTTCCACCATAACCAAAACCAGTTTCTACCCTTTATATGACTCGTTCCTCCAGGAAGAGTCACCTTTAAGCTCTTTTCTAGCTTGTAAAAAATTAAAAGATTGCCGAGTATTTTTCCCTTTTAGTCTCGTTAAAGCAAATAAAAGCAGGGAGTCATCTTTGAGCTCTTTTCCGACTCTCAAAATATGAAAATATTGTCGAGCTCTTGTCATTTTGAACTCGTTAAAGGCTTTGAAACATCATTTACCCATTATACATCCTTTTTCGGGCTGGGATAAACTATTTATGAAAAAGGAATACCTTAGTCAAACATGACTAGGAGGTTCTCTCGGATATTGTTTTCTACCTTTTCGGGTTTGAGAGAGAACTTTATGAAAAGGGACCCTTGGATTTTTCTTTTCCGCGTCTTTTTCAAACTCTCTAAACATGAAAAATATTATGAGTTTCACCTTTGCTGAACTCGTTAAAAGATCAAAAGGACATAGGACTTGTCATTATGAAGAGACCAAGTGACTCCTTCCTGGGGCTTGTAAAACTTACTAGGTCAGATCCATCCGAAGGATGGACTTATATTACAAGCATATGCTATCCCCTGTCAAGCTTGTGTAAAAATAACTAGGGTACTTGCCAAAAATGGTGGGGGAAAATTGGAAGTATTTCATCAGTTGTATTCTTCACTTAAGGCAACATGTCAATCTTGAAAATTGAAACTCATCTAATATTTATGTCAAGTTTTTGAACATCCTCATTATGTCACTTGCCTCCTTGGGTTTTGGGTTATCCATTTTAAACCTATCATATGATCTCTGCCATGTCACCATGACCTCTCATCCTATGATGTCAAATGCTACCAAATCTAGAGTTGTTTCATCCACATGTTCAAGAAAAGTCTTGCTACCTGTACATTATCTGATCATATGTCATCATTCTTGGATATTTCTCATTCATTATGTTTCTCATTTTGTGCTGATGATGAAGGATCCATTATGGCCTTCCTTCTATGGATCGCTTCTTGTCGACTTCAACTCATTATCCAAGAAGTTGATCTAGAAACTCCTTTCTAGTACCTTAGAGCTTGCATGCCTCAATGGCAATTTCTTCACACTCGACGATAAGTTCTCATCATTGGCTCTCGATCGAGTGATTTCATGGTTGTTCGACTTCAAGTTCCTTATTCACATTCTGTGAATTGTGCTACTGGTACCTTGAGAGCCATTATCATTATTGGTGGTTTCTCTCATGCTTGTTAACAGTTCACAACATTGACCGGTAATCAAGCGATTTTCTAGCATGTTCGAATTCAACACATATATTCACATGTTAGAATTTGTACTTTGATCGGATCATGTTGGAGCACAATACCTTGGGATCAAATTACTAAAGTTCGAGTTGCAAGGCGATGTGACATGATCATGTTGATTTACGTGTCTCTTTCAGATGGATGGATGCAACCATACCATGAGTTGTTATATGTGATCCTTCTCATTATGGGATGGCTGCGACCATACCTTGGGTTCAATATGATCCTCTTTATTGGATGGTTGTGCCCATACCTTGGATCCATTTACATGATCATTCTCTAGATGGTTGCATCCATACCATGATTCATGTATCATTTATCAAAATTTTCAGTGATGTATATGTATCTATGCTTGCTTGTAGGTTTTCCAACGACTATCTCTAGTTCCACGCATCTACTTGCAAAGCATTTCACCCCTCACTCTAGTTCGGCCTTCATGCTTTAGGGGGCATCTATTACACAAAATTTTGCCACTGTCCTTGTACTCTTCCTGTTCCTCGATCTTGGAGGACCTCTACAATGAACTCTATATGCTTTCCCATCATGAAGAGCATGCCTTTGCATCCCTATTTTTGTGTAGAACATTCCCCTCTTGCATCATTTCCCAAGAATCTTCCTTCAATCCCAGTTTTCAAGACCGATGCTAGTGATCAGTTCCTTCCCCGCGCCAATTTGTAGAGTTTGAAACCAGACCTAGCACTGAATGGCGCAAGTGAGCCCTTCACCACTTGTGTCGACCCTCTTTGGGTGAGTTTCTAAAAATGGAGTCAAAGCTTCTAGGTCTAGAAGCTTTGCGAATAGAAGTCTTGTAAATGGTTGGGCTTGATAGAGCCGCGAGAGTTTGTTTGGGCTTCTTTTCCCTATAAAGATGGAACAAACGAAAGAGATAAGCCCTATCCCATCATAAGAGGAACCATCTCTCCTCCACCAAAGCTATATAAACTCCTCATTTTCCAAGTTGAACTAGTCTTTTTTAATATTGAATAACTAGCAAGATATCTATAGCTTTAGCCTTCTAGTTTATGTTTGTGAAGGGATAATAGTGTGTTTTGTTGGGTTTGGAACTGAAGGGAAGAAGCCTTAAACTTCCTCTTTTGAGGCTGACCACAAGATGGTAGTAGTGGTGTTGGAACCTGGATATGTCGGAGGAGACTTGCAACGTCAAGGCTTGGGTTGTATCTCTTTCTGAACTTTTATATCAATACAACTAATGGTTTATTTCCTACATTGAGTGTCATATTACATTTGATGGCTTAATATTCCTTGACTTTTTAAGTAGATTGAATGTGATTGTATGTTATCATTTTTGTTGTTATCTCTTGTGTATTTGTTTCACGTATTTGAAGGAGAAGAGCAAAAAGAAGTTGGAGCAAAGGAGTGAGGTCACCATCAAGTGGATTAGCATTATAAGGGGTAGGCCCTCTTATTTGATTCTAGTTTAAGGAGGTTTTCATTAGGTTGTTCTGTTTGCGGCTAGACCCACTCTTGGGCTAGAGGGATCACCTTTGTCTGCATAGGATATTTAACTACACCACAATTCTCTTAACACATTTTATCCTTGAGACACCTGGAATTCATTAACACTCCTTGGCACATGCTCTTATTTGTTCATTTCCATGCATTTTGACCTAGTTCACCCTTGTGATGTTTTGGCACTCCCTAACACTCCTCAACATGCATTGACACTATTTGGCACGTGTTAGAATTCCTTTTCATTCCTTGGCATGCCCTGACACTCCTTAATTGTCATCCCCTCACAACTACCCTTACTCTTTTTGCGACTTGGGAACCCAGCCAAGTCTTTCCTCACTACAACAACCTGACCAAGTTATTGTTACTACAACTCGACTATGCCTTGTTCACATAAGAAGTGAATGTAACTCATCTTAGACTACTCATGTCCAATTTCAACTTATCCCACTTAGAAAGTTACAAGTTACCATGTCAAGGCTCACGTCCAACCATGGCCATAAAACAACTAAGAAACATAGTTTACATCTTGACATGTCATAACACCTCGCACGTCTAACAATCCCTTGGCAACATAGTTTACATCTTCTTTATTTGGGCGTTCTTCTTTTGTAAACGTGACCCTTGACTATGCCTTGAAAACCCTCCAAAACATTCTTAAATGATTGGAACTCCTCATCATGTGTGAAGCTAGTGAGATGTAAAAGGTCCCCCAAGATACCTCCAAATATTTGATTTGAGTCTTAGGGAATGTGAAAGATACCCTTAATAGAAAACATGCATAAAAATTTATAGGCAAGTGCCCCAAATGTCATATGTTTCCACTTGTGCAATTGTGCTTCCAAATATGTGAACTCAATAACAAAGCACACCTTAAAATTCATGAATGTGTCTCAACATGTGAAGAAAAAGTAACCCTTACCATATTCTTCCTCCATTGGAAATTTGGGCCTTTTGTCACAACGTATCTTCTGTTCTTTGGAAAGAGGACATAAACAATATTTTAGATGTTTTTAAATGGAGTAATCTTCACCTATGTCCTTCTCCTTTACGCCACATGATAAAAATGCCAATTTTCATATTCTTGACTTTGTCGTTCTTCTTTTATACATGTAACCCTTGACTATGCCATGAAATCCTCCAAACTCTTCTTAAAGGATGGGATCACCTCTTCATGTATGAAGCTAGTGGAATGTGACAAGTTATCCAAAATTCCTCCAAACATTTGATTTGTGCCTTGGAAAATATTAAAGGTACTCTCAATGGAAAAACGAATAAAGATTTGTGGCCAAGTGCCCTAAATGTGAGATGTTTCCACTTCTGCAATTGTGCCTCCTTTTGATACTCAAACTGGAACCCTAGTTGTGCAAGACTCACAAGGTGTCACTTGGGGTCAACTCATGGTTGTTGGCACTGTCACCTTATCAACGAATCCTCTCACTTTGGATTACTTATTGAATCTTGGGGGTATTCCCAAGCACAAATTTACAAGGTATTTTATGTGACTAGATCACTAGCATTGAAAACCATCTTTACATTGGATGATTCAACATCTTGATGATCCCTATCCTATTGACCACAATTTTTTTATTCATTATTGCTTTAGTTGCAACATCTCTAGTAGATATTGATGGTGTTCATGAGCCTATTTCTAATTCTCATTTTTATGGAAACAATATTATATCCAACACCATTATTTGATGAATGACTAAGCAACAAGGACCCTGTGATCTAGTCGTTCATGTTGTCTATCAGTAGTTCCCACATGACACAAACATTCGATGGTCTATCATAGCCAAACACTCTATGATGGGTTTCATAGATACCCAACCTAAGAAAACGAGCTACATTCTATTGCCGAAACCTGTAAGCAGTATATACACAATCCATTGGATTCCATATAAGTTCCAGGATGGTGACGAGGTATGGTTGGACTTGCATAAGGGGAAATTGGAAAATCCCTATAAGAAGATCATACCACTTTGACATGAGCCTTATGCCATCACTAAGGCTATGGGTGATAATTCTTTTGAAGATATCTAGAGGACGATTTATACTACTTCAAAGGTATATGTTAAGATGATTTATGCCTAATGAGATACATGTCTAGAAAGAATTCCCTTAAAAAATAAAAGAGATGATCACACCATTACTGACCTAAATCATTTTGATATTCTACCTGAATTACATTAGATATCTACACTAGAGATTTTAGAAATTGCAATTTTAAAGTTTATCATATTAAAGTATGTCATTGTGAATAATTTTTTTCAATATTATCACTCTAATATTAGTTTTTTTACATGATCCAGGTTCAAGAGCTTACGTGTATGAGAATACCATTGCAAGTCAGCCATATCTATGCCTTCCTTATTTTACAGTCCTCACTACCTCGGGTTTCCATAACCCAAAACATTTTTCTGTCCATTTGGGGGATGAAATTTCCTTCGCCAATGTGGGGGAAGTGTGAAGGGGATGGGGTGGGAAGAGGGAGGGGGACGTGGTTGAACCCATGACTCTTACAAATTATCTCAAAATATACCTATATGCAAGCACAAATGAATACAAATATGCCCACACTGACAGCAGTGTGGGATCCGATTCGAACCTGACCATCGGGATGTGGGCCTCTCTCAGGAGAACATGATGACCACAGAATCGTATTCCATACATACATCCAAACATAAATTGTCCATATTTTATAAATGCAATACCTTATTCCTTTGTGTGTGAAGACCATGCAAAACTTGGATATATTCATATCGGGGTATTCATAGGCCGCTAACTTTGTCATTTCTAGTCGGAAAAAGAGTAGAGGCACCTCTTCTTCTTTTAGGTAAGTATGTCTAATACCATTTCTATCCCTCTTGTTGAATATTTGATGTAGGTATAGAAGGGGTCTGTTTTATCATTTCAAATACTATACCCTTTCAATTCGGTATGATGTTGTAAAAATTTTCAAAGTGACAAGTCCTTTTCCCTTTTGGGGACAGAATGACTCATTCATCATGATAGTTGATCATACATTAAGTGTAAATTTTTTTGTTCAATTCATATTTTTTGATCAAATGTTCATCTGATTCAAAGAGATACCAGCTCTGTGTTTCTCAAATGCTAAAATAAACATTGGAGTAAGCTTAGCCAACATAATCCTGAAATCAACCAAGCTTGTGTTCTAAGGATTAGCTCTGCAATACATTTCCATTATTGCCTCTGGAAGTTTATCTTGTTTGACAAGACCTATATTTTCATCGTCCTTTTTAAAGGTGCCTTCAATTACAAGTTTCTAAGTATCTTCATAAATTTGTAGACTCCACATCAATTCCAAATTTATTTTAAAATCAAAGTTGGTTTGATGTTTGTTAGCTGAATTTTCATTGAACTGATCTATCAAACTAGGACTAGAGGTATAATTTCACATATGTTCCTCATGCTAGCTAGTGAAAACATCATTTATGAAATCTAGATTGTACTTTTGTAGTTGAGCAGAGACTTTCTCTTTTGTATAGCTAGGTTTCTCATCAATTTTCTTGGTGTATCTATCATTTTCAAATGCCATACTTTTATTATCATACAATGAGTTTTGAAGGGAGGCTTCCTTGTCGCAACACATTTACTTGCAATAATGATCTTGATTTTCATACAGGGGAGAACCTTCAAAATGCACCATATATGACTTGAATTTGTTGTTTTCCAAGTTCAAGTAATGGTTTCAATTCCTTCATAATCAAGGGAGTGAGAGAATGTTACTTGAAACTTAATACGTTGCTCCTATATCACCTTTTCCACTATATCATAAATTAGGTAGTCATCAGTTCAATTCCCAGGAAATTAATGTATGTTAATTTCCTGGAAATTGATGCCCTATGTGACCTAATGGGGCTAGACTTGGGGACAGAGGGAAAAATTGTAAAAGAAAGGCTAAAATGGTCACCCTTCTTAGGACCACTACCTAATTCTCTTGGGGACATGGAGTTAAGGATAATGATGAGTAAGAACTTGGTTTCTTGATCAACGAGACCCAGAAAGTCAACTTCATCCAATGTTGAGAGAGAAAATAAAGTGACCTTCAAGAATTTATACTTAAAAGAAAATGATGTAAGCTTCTCAAGATAAATAAATCTCTAGGACATTTCATTCATATAACATTGGCCCATATATTAAATTAGATAAAACATGCCCAATTCCACATTTCAATAATGCAACAACTAACCCTAATTTTAGCAGTATGCAACGACAAGAATAATAACATTAAAATGTACTTATAAAGTTATAGACTATATCAAACCATCATTTCATTTGCATAATAAAGCTCCAAGACAAGAGAAATAGACCAAATCCATACATCAAAATTCAACCATCTCCAAAAAATATCCACCAAGGAAAAAGTGTGAACTTTTCTATGATAAAGAGATCCCAAGTCAAGTGATGATACAAATGAATGTATATAACATCAATATATAACCCCCTAGGGAGTTAGAATCAACCTATGGGCCCCTAATGATAAGATAATATGCAAATAGTGACCCCTCTTGGTGAGAAGCCTAACAAACTAGCTCACAAGTGTAAAAATAAACCTCACAAGGGGCCAAATAATAATATGTGCATGTTGTAGGGCCCTCCAAAGGCTTAATAATATCATGAAGTTCCATACTGAGGAATAAATTCCTTAAGATATGATGAACAAGGGGGTGGCCCCTTGTTCTCCAAGTAGTAGACCTCTGGTGCTCCCAGTGGGTCTGAGGGCACATCAATGACCCCATGGGTCTCCATATGAATGAGAGATGCCTATAGATCGTCTTAAATGGTGAAAATGGTGGAATGAACACTGCCATAACATTGTAAAAGTGATGGGACACCTGGAAAGAGTGTGGGGATCCTATGGGGGCTTGCTAGGCATAGTGTACCAAGCATATCACCATCATCCCAAAAGTGGATTGGTAGTAGTCTTTGAACATCCATGAGGATCTGTGGAGTGTTATATGCTACTATAAAGGCCCATGGCTCTCTATGCACATCCTATGTGTGCCAAAGTAGACCTCTAGGGGTCAAGACCCCATTTAGGGAAACCAAACCCAAATGGAAACCACCTGCAATCCTGCATAAGATCCAATGTGTCACCTAGGTTTCCATTACAACCAGACATTAAAATAATAGGGTAAAATAGCTCACAAATCATGGATATAAAATGTAGGTTTTAACCCCGTACAAAAATTACCTGCATATGAATTCTAAAACACAGAAAATAATCAATGCAAGAGAATAAAACATAAAACACATATACATAGAGATTTTCCCCTGGATCCCAAAACCGGGACTACTAGATTGGTTTTTCATTATATTCCTTTCAATGTTACAATACATATTTATACATGACGAAGCATCCAATACCGTGGACCAAAAACCATCGCGTCCAAAAGCATGTGCGAAATTCATACACAAAACCATAGGTGGGTCTGCCATCCTAACATAGGGTCCAAAACCAAAATTTCCAGGGCGTTGCCCCGGACTCCATAAAGTGGGGTTATGGGTACCCCTCAAACCCCCTTTGACCTCCCCCCCTCTAACCCCCGGTTAAGTACATGGGCTAGTCGTGGAAAGAATATAACACAACCCAACATTCTCCCACCTGTTGTTTTCTTTCAACAAGGGGCCATAAGAGAGCTTAGTCATTTATCCAGCCCTACAATCCCCATTGTTTCTCTACACCAAGAGAACTTCTCAGAGCTCACAGATTTTTTCAATGCATCTGCAGTATTCCTAAAAGTGTCCACCTTTACCAGCAACACTTTTTTTGTCTTCTATCGTATCCCTCACAAAGTGATACTGAACATCAATGTGCTTTGTCTTTGAATGATATACAGGGTTCTTTGCCAAGAAAATTACACTTTGGCTATCACAGTCTATCCTTATAGCTTCCTGTACTAACCCCATACTTCAAAACAATCTCTGTAACCAAACTGCTTCCTTGCTTCCATGGGTGGCTGCCATGTATTCTACCTCTGTAGTTGATAGTGCCACTACAGATTGTTTCTTACTCATCCAACTGACTGCACCTCCAATAGGTTAAGCACATACCCACTTGTAGATCTTCTTTGATCCAGATCTCCAGCCTAGTTTGCATCAACAAAGCCATGAATATCCAACACTCTGTCAAATCCTGGTCTTCCTTGGTAGCATAAACCATAATCACTAGTGCCACACAAATACCTGAAAACCTGCTTCATTGCTGTCCTATGCTCCTTCCCTGGTTTTGACATAAACCTGCTCAATACTCCCACTGCATGTGCAATGTCTGGTCTAGTACAGACCATTACATACATCAGGCTACCGACTGCACTTGCATATGGAACACGGGAAATGTCCTCTTCCTCTTCTTGTGTATTAGGACATTGTTCAACAGATAACCTCACACCTACAAGAATAGGAACCTTCATCGGTTTACTATCCTACATATTAAACCTCTGCAATATTGTCTCGACATACTTCCTATGGTTTAACTAGTGCTTCCTCTTTGCCTGATCTCTTTTAATTTCCATGCCCAAAATATAGTTTGCAGCACCAAGATATTTCTTCTCAAATTTGGAGGACAATTGGGTCTTCAAATCCTAGATAATTTCTTTGTCATTTCCAACCAGCAACATATCATCCACATACAAGACCAGATAAATAACATGGTCACCAATTAATTTAAAATACACACAGTGATCTACTTTGCTTCTGGTGAAGCCAAGTCCCCATATAAATGTATCAAATTTTTTATACCACATCCTTGGTGACTGTTTTAATGCATACAGAGACTTCTTTAACTTGCATACCAGTTCTTTATTACCCTTCACCGCAAAGCCTTTAGGTTGCTTCATGTATATTTCCTCTTCTAGATCCCCATGAAGAAATGTTGTCTTCACATCCATTTGTTCTACCTCAAAATAAAAAACAACAGCAATAGATAAAAGTAATCTAATAGAAGTTACCTTGGCAATGGGAGAAAAAATATCACCAAAATCAATTATCGGCACCCGAGAATAACCTTTTACTACCAACCGAGCTTTGTATTTCTCCACCTTTCCTTTTGCATTTGTCTTCTTCTTGAAAACCCATTTGCTACCAATGGGTTTCCTTCCAGCTAGAAACTCCACCAAATCCGAAGCCTCATTTTTGTGCAAAGATGCCATTTCATCAACCATGGCCTCCTTCCAGAGTTTGCCATCCTCTAAATCTACTGCTTCCTTCACAGTTCTGGGATCATCGTCAGTAATAGATAAAGAAAAATTTGAACAGAAAGTAGATGGACTATACCTTTCTGGTTGCCTTATTTCTTGAACTGATCTTCTCACACCCGGAGTTTGTGGCTCTTCATCTTCTGATTCCTCCTCTACTATAGAGTCTGATTCTTCCTCCTTAAGCTCAAACTTTATCTTCTTAGGTTCCTTTGGTTGGACTTCATGTTTAATAACATCTTTTACCTCTTTGAACACCACATCTCGTCTGTACAAAACCTTACGTGTGACTGGGTTCCAAAGCTTATAACCCTTTAAACCATCCTTATACCCAATAAAGATGCACTTTTCAGATTTACTATCCAACTTGGTTCGTTTCTCCTTTGGAACATGTACATATGCATCACATCCAAATACCCTCAGACGTGAAAGAGAGGGTTTCTTACCAGTCCATACCTCTTGTGGAGTCTTATCCTCCAACGCTAATGAAGGTGACTTGTTGACCAGCTAAGATGCAGTATCCACCGCCTCTGCCCAGAATTCCTGTCCTAACCCGACACCACTAAGCATGCTTCTTGCCTTTTACATCAATGTCTTATTCATTCTTTCTGCAAATCCATTTTTCTGAGGTGTATATGGAGTAGTCTTTTGTCATGCTATACCACACTTCTTATAGAATTCTTCAAATTCCTTGCTGCAAATCTCTCCACCATTATCTGTCCTCAGCACCTTTATCTTCTTCTCTGTCTGATCTTCCATGAGAGCCTTAACTTCTTTAAGCCTGTCAAAGGTTTCAGATTTCTTCTTAAGGAAATATATCCATGTATTCCTTGAGAATTCATCTATAAATGATACATAGTACATAGATTTATCCAGTGATGGAATGTTCACAGGTCCAAACACATCACTATGCACAAGTTTTAATCCTTGTTTCACCCTCTTACTACCAGAGGGGAAACTCACCCAATTCTGCTTCCCATATACACAATTTTCATAGAAATCAAAATCCAGAGAGATATTACTCATACCTTCTACGATACCTTTACCATGAAGTATTCAAAGGCCCTTCTCTCCAATATGTCCAAGCCTTTCATGCCACAACATGGTCTTCTCTCCAGAGACCACTAGATTTTCTGCTCCACTTTCAGGAACCACAGAACTATTGCACCCATCAATAACAGTGCTACCTTGAAACTTGTACACAGTTCAAATCCAAACTCCCCACATCAATACTAGTGTTCCCCGAACCATCTTCTAGGTATCCTTCTCGAACACTATTTCTACACCTGCATCATCCAGTTTGCTAACAGAAATCGGATTTCTGGCTAATGCAGGAATATGTAGAACACCCGGAAGTGTTCTAACCCTTCCATCTTGCAACTTCAACTTTACTTTTCCATGACCAATGATTCTAGCCTTCCTGTCATCCCCCAAGAAGACATCACCACCATCATATTTCTCATACTCGTAGAACCAACCTCTATGGGGAGTGAAGTGAAAGGATGTACCTGAGTCAATCAACCATGCCTCATGATCTACATGTGTACTTGAAGAATCCAAGTACACATCTCCACCTTCATCTGTGGTGGTTTTTGCCTCTGTAGAAGGAGCATCATCAAATCCATTTCCTTTATTAGGAGCTTTAGATTTACAGTCCCTTTTGTAGTGCCCTTCCTTTCCGCATTTCCAGCACACCACCTTTACAGGTTTTCCCGGAGATTTAGATCTCCCTCTAGATTTAGATCTCCCACTCGATGACTTATCTTTGTTTCTATTATGGGACCATCCCCGTACAGACAAGGCATCACCATTCTGGCTCTCCATGTTTTTCCGTCTCATCTCCTCTGTCATCAAGGATGAGACTATTTCATCAAACTGTAAGGAAGTTGCATTGCTACCTACTGCAATAACAAGACTATCCCACGAATCTGGTAGAGAACACAACAAACTGATGCACTTATCTTCATCTAAAATTTTAATATCAACAGATGCTAACTGTCTTACCACAATATTAAATGCGTTCAGATGCTCTGTCACCAAGTCTCCATCTTTCATCCTTAGGTTATACAGCCTTTTCCACAGGAACAGTTGATTCACCAGATACTTAGATTGGTACAAAGTCCCTAACTTGTCCTACAAAGCCTTCACCGTAGCCTCCCCTAATACATTAAGCAATACTGAATCTGAGACACACAATTGTATTGTGCTCTTTGCCTTCCGATCCAACTTCTTCCATTCTTCATCGGTCACTCCCATTAGTTTAGTACTCGGATATACTGCGATCCACTGATCTTTATCCACCAATAGATCCTCCATCTTGAGTTTCCACAACTCATAACTCTAACCATTAAATTTCTTGATCTCTATCTTTCCACTGCTCGCCATCTTCTTTTACCACCACAATCGATCCCAGAGATCTCCCACTGAACAGGGTCTACCATAGGCCCAAGCGAAACCCCTCAGCAACAAAGGTGTCCCCTTGAAGCCAAAAAACCTCTGATTCCAAATGTAGGTTTTAACCCCATACAGAAGTTACCTGCATACGAATTCTAAAACACATAAAATAAATAATGCGAGGGAATAACACATAAAACACATATACACAGATTTTCCCCTAGATTCCAAAACCGGGACTACTAGCTTGATTTTTCATTATATTCCTTTCAATTTTACAATACATATTTATACATGCCGAAGTATCTAATACTATGGACCGAAAACCATCACATCCAATACCATGGACAAAACAAAATCACGTCCAAAAACATGTGCGAAAATCATAAAACAAAACCATAGGTGGGTCCGCCTGTCCTAACATAGGGTCCAAAACCAAAATTTTCCATGGCACTGCCTTGGACCCCATAAAGTGGGGTCACGGGTACCCCTCAAACCCCTTGTGACCTCCCTCCATCTAACCCCCGGTTAAGTACGTGGGCTAGTCGTGGAAAGAATATAACACAACCCAATAGAAAAGTGGGTACTTCATAATGACATGCCCTTTTGTAGTGGGCTTTGGCATGTGCTAGTGTATCCAAGCTCCAAAGGGGGCTAGCCAAGTACCTTATTAGGTGGTTTCAATCTTTAGAGGGGATAGTATGTCCAAGGTACATCCTCTAATGGGGGTGGCAAGTGAAAAATATGTGAGATGGAATAGGAAATGAGAGGGGAAACCCTGGGCCACATAGTGGGGCATAGGGGTAGCTAGATAAGGGGAAACCCACACTTGGGTATGTAATGTATTAGAGGGATCATTTGTGTTACATGAGGTGCCCTAGCCTTGATTTTTCCACCCTTCTTTATATGCATTTTGCCTTTTATGGATTTTCTTTAATAACTGCTTGCGGCTCAAAGGACAAGAGCATGATGCGTGATATAACAATGATTACCCCTTTTAAGGTAGGGCAGTTCATTTGCCTCCAAGGGTTGGGAAAATCATGGGTTCCTGAATGATAAAGGGGGCTCATCTAGTTCCTATGGAACTAGGGTGATGGTCATGGATGGGGTAGGGCTCATGTATTAGCTTTTGCCCACATGCTAATTATTTTTTTCCCAACCATATTTTTCATTTTGTGGTACAGTTTCCTGTGAAATGTGGTCAATTGTGCTTTTTTTTCTTTTAATTGGTTCAACCTCTGGGCCATCATTCTAGGCCTGACCCATGGTGGGGCCAAGGGGATAGGGAGGCTAGCCCTATGTGGATCCAGAATGGGAATGTGGACCCAGGTGGGAGAAATGATGAATGGGGGTATAATGAGTGGAAAGGGAGTAATATGTGTGGGACCGCCTACCAAAAGTTAGGGTTTCTTGAGTAATACCAACCTAGAACCAAATGGTCAACAAAGGAGATACCACGGGACTAAGATTCAAGAATAATAGTCAACATATATTAAGGAGACAAGAGTACAAACTAAGCCCACTCTTTCTGCCAAATCCCCCCATCAATCCATACCCAAAAGTATCCACGTTAAGTAAGCTCAATACTCAGTTATCAAATGGCAAGACATACCTTTAGATTCGAGAGGCCCACCTTCAAACATACAATCAATATAGGTGGGGGAGAGACCACATGGTTGGCTCAAGAGGCAGAGAAATGACACAACAAGCTAGTAGGAGGCATCAAAGGGTTGCTGGTTGAGGATCATTATGGAGAAATGTTTTATCCTGGGGATATCACCCACAAAGTGATGGGTAATAGGGTGCATTGCCGTGGAAGATGAATTTTACATTAATGAAAATTAGGGAGGATTTGGTACTCACAAAGGTAATAATCTCTTGAATTCTTCCACAAATAAATATGCCATGAGATATATTTGTAATTGCATATTTGAATAGTGAACTTCTAGAGATTTTGGGGTTCACTTATCCATCTATTGGTGTCTCAAATTTTCTGTGGTAAAATAAGGGTCAAAATGTATTGTGGCAAGGGATATTGGAGGCTAAATTGAGGGTGTTTAGTCCCCAACAATTGTTGAAGGAAATATTGAGAAAAATAATTTAGTGTGGACTGGTTCTCATTGGCTTAGAGGGCGTAAGTCTCTAATAAATCTATAGGATTCATTAGAGAGGTTTTACAAGGGTAAAATCCCATCAAGGATGGCATAGAAGTTCATTAAAAGAGGAACATTATCTTGAATGTATTGACTATTGTTGCTAGGAATAAATTGTGGGTCTATTTTACCCTCTAAGAAAGGTGAATTAGTCAAGTTTTAGAGGGTGAATCTCAATGTGTTATTTACTAAGTGTTAACAGGGTTTATACCTTCTATATGGGTCGAGTAGCTATGGCAAGAGGGCGAACTTACAGGTTATAACTATCCCTGATTATTAATAGTGAGTTAGAGGGGTTTCCTTAGCATAGAAAGGGGAGCACTTTGAAGAAGAGATAGGTTTGCACCAACTGGTATGAATAATAGTTCATGAGATGATGGCTAAAGCAGATTTTGAAGGGCCATGGAAATTTGAAATAGAGTGGAAATCAGCCCATACTTCTCACTATTTGCAAATAGGACTAAGGTACCTATTGTGGGAGGAACATACTTGTGTTTTAGGGCTGGAAAGTGGTAGAGAATAGAGGAAAATGACTCTAGTCCAAGTTTGGTTTGATTTGGACCAATAACAGTCATCTATAATAGCCCATATTTCCACATCCATACAAGAAAAACAAGATAACTTGTAATGCGTTGGTTTATAACAAAGACTTCACCATTATCTTTGCGCAAATTGTTGTTGTGTTGTTTTATTATTGTTTGATTTTATTTATCTTGTATTTGCAATGCCATTACATGTAAAAAACACCAAAATATAAGTTGAAACCCACAATAAAAAAACAGAGCAAATACTCAAACTGTTTGATGAAATGAAAAAACCAACAATTTTGCAAAAACAGTGAGAAGTTTCAAAACCTTGGAGCGATAAGGGGTTGGTACACTACAACAATATGAGTGAATCATGTATTTTGGAATGCAGAATCCATTTATGCATTATAAAACACATTTTAAACAATGAAAAATCAAAATCTTGATCAAAATTCTATAGTTAAATTCCAACGAAAAAAATTCAAAATGTATAACAATTAGGCTTCACCAGTATTAATCCATCCACTAGTGTCCATATGTGTGGTCCATGCCACTGGAATGGCATGTCAAAAAGAGATGGGTGAAGTGAAAGCATTGGGTGGCATTTGCAAAGTACTTACATCTCAAACTTGGCATATAAACTATAGGAACTCTATTATGTGGTGCAACTTACCACCTCATAGTGTGTTTCTCAAAATAATTTATAAAAAGGAACATCTAGTTGTGGAAATTGTTGACACTTACATAGATCATAAGAGATAGTGCTTTGTTACAAATTTGGTGAAAGTCTTAACACCAAGGGAGAGAAAATATTTCAAAGTGATAGGTTCAAAATTGAGAGATGATATAGAAGATGTGTCGCTGGTTGTCAAGGTCATGTATCTATTGCAAGTGGAAAAGTAAAGTGATGTCTAGTGGATGCATTAGAGCTTAGTTATTGTTGAATGGTTGGTTTCCCCCTGCTTTGGCCTTTGTGAATACAACTCTATTGTTTAAGATTCTTAAGATAGTTGAATTTTCCAACAAATTTTCTTGTCATCCCTAATCAATCTATATGAATGGTGTGGTCAATGAATTTGAATGTTCTCTGCTGGCCCTCTTAATATAGATATCAAGAGGGGTTTGGCATAGAGTAAGGGCTAGTTCTGGCTAGATTTAAAAAGTCCCATCTATTGGCTTTATGTAGGTGTAATGACGTTCAATCAAGCCACATAGAGTTCAATAAGTTCCCGTACAACTAGCTAGACATTCCTATTTGAAGAAGATTTAATAGTCTTCTAACTTTTCACAATTTGTCTTTCTTACATTGGGTGGAATTTGCAAAGTACTTACATCTCAAACTTGGCATATAAACTATAGGAACTCTATTATGTGGTGCAGCTTGCCACCTCATAGTGTGTTTCTCAAAATAATTTATAAAAAGGAACATCAAGTTATGGAAATTGTCAACACTTACATAATCATAAGAGATAGTGCATTGTTAAAAATTCTATGAAAGTCTTAACACCAAGGTAGAGAAAATCTTTCAAAGCAATAGGTTCAAATTAATGGATGATATGGAAGATGTGTTGCTGGTTGTCAAGGTTATGAGATACTAACACTATATGTGCAAGGTCTAGGACATGAATGAACTATCTTATCCATGAGAAAGGAATCAAAGACTTTGACACACTATTGCAACAGAGGATAACTCAAAAGAATTAAAGATGCTACAAAAATATCGCTCATTGGTTAGTGAATTTGAAAAATATTTCATTGGGAAGACAACGCAATCTTTCACTCATGTGATATTTCTTCAATGATACCTATAATTCTATAGGTTTGTTATATCATATTTCAAATGAAAACATATAAGAAAATATCAAAAAGACAATCAATATATTGTATTATTCAACACTTCACAAAGTAATAATTAAATCATTTGATTTAACGATACATAGTGCACAACATGCAAACTTTTTCATGGTTAGAATGTTCTTACAATGGAATGAGAAAACACATCATATCATTAACCTTCAAGGAGAGCTTGTTTTTCTTTGGAAAGGAATAACACAATAGGAATATAAGCGATGGAAACAAGGTGAATAAACTTAACAATCACACATACTCATGAAATAAAAGGTGAATAAACTTAACAATAACACATATTCATGAAATAAAGAATTAATAAATACTCAACAATATTTGTTCCTCATTCCTCGTTCACCTTTCCTTTCATAAGATTTTTCTTTTGTGTTTTGATTTTGTATAGTTGTTCAAATGTCTTTAGATGGGAACACATTCAAGAAGCCTTGGGGCCCTATGAGAAGGGGCAGATAGACATAGAGCTGAAACTGGTGGGAGAATAAGGGTGGAAAAACAAGAGAAAACTCTAGAGGGTTCAATATACGCTAAGCCGCATATGAAATATTGCACGTATGCTTCTGATGCTCGACAAGAAAAACCTTCTCTGGATATTCAAAGGATAAGCCCTAATGCAGTGTATGAAAAGGTATGGTCTCCTAGACGAAACTCAAAGAAACCTACATTACATCCTAGCTCTCACCATTGAGAACTTCCTCTAGCATCGCCTTCAGACTCATCTTCAAATCGGGCATGGCCAATTCCATCCATCATGATCTTGCTCTCATTCGACAATGCCACATTAGGTATTCTACCCAATTCCATTCTATTGTTAAATAACCATAAAATATTCTTTCGATTTTAATTAATGCACTTTGATATAAAAGAGGCTAAATTATTGTTCAGACTATAAAATTTCATACGAGATCTGTATTACAAATGGGGTATTTCTTTGGGTAGTGTTTTATCTTACAATTTTGACTTACCCCAGTCTAGGAGAGTACAAATTCATGTTTTCATATTACGGTATTCTGATCCTTCAGCTAAGAGGCTATATATTCCTACATTTTTACCACAAACTTGTACCTGACCCCCAACAAAAACCCATATAGAGAAGCGGAATAAATCCTAAGTAGCGAACCATAAGCATGACTTTCAGTGAGCAGAAATGTCACAGGATGACTTGAGCCTTGGTGGGGGTAATAAAAATACCCTGTTTTCACTGACCCAACAAGCTTGTTTAACTAGTAGCCACTCTTGAGGGTACCTCTTATATCAATGTCACACTGGGCTTTGAACCTGAAAACATTTGAATGAAAGACTGTGCTAGCATAGTGAGTGAGACTAATAGTTTTTTATCCCATCCAATCATTTTTGTTGTTGTTCAAACTTGCCACTAAACAATGTTTGGATGGACCCTTTGTTAGGGAATTCTGTTAAATAACTAAAGCTTAATTTATGAAATAGAGAAGTCATGCTTACCTATTCAGTGCACAAAATTACATAGATTATTTACACGACAAACAAGTTACATTTGATTAAGGGACTTTGTTGAGAAATATCTATTTTGTTAAATTAATCTAGGACTTGAACCGTGCTTTATATGCACAAAAGGCCATGTTGGTATTTGTAATGAACCCTTGGGCTTTTTACTTTGTTAGCAAATTTGTTAGGGTAGTAACAGTGCCCCACTTTTACCGTCCAAGAAAGGCCCCATTGATGAAATAGGTCAATTATGACTAGAAGTTCCTTATATTTGTTCT
Source organism: Pinus tabuliformis (assembly GCA_031772625.1). Classification (NCBI taxonomy): domain Eukaryota; kingdom Viridiplantae; phylum Streptophyta; class Pinopsida; order Pinales; family Pinaceae; genus Pinus; species Pinus tabuliformis. The sequence continues at coordinate 1,001,808,075 of CM062819.1, forward strand.
TTTAAAGTCACTTAGGACTCAAATACCCCAGGACTTGGACATAAAATTATCTGAATAGACTGCATTAGCATAGGTAGTGAGCCAACTAGATTTTGCAAGCATTCAAACTTGCTGCTAGATGATGATAAACTTCATAGGTGAACAACACTCCAAAGAGGTCACCTTTGGCTAACGGCTGATATCAAGTAGTATATATTCTATCAAAGTAACCCAAGACCTAATCCTTGCCTTATATGTGCATAGAAGACGGTTAATGTGGGTGGTGAGCCCCCCAAGTTTTTTAACTTCATCATCATTGCAACCATTGTAGCATTATTAAGTAACTAGATAAAACATATGTTAAACCCACTTTATGTTGGAGGGTGGTTGTCACTTTCTACGATGTGGTTAGTTAGCCTTACCATTTGGAAGGGAGTACAATCAGCCACATTCAAATGGGAAACCTAGTGGGGGGGAATAGTAGTGCCTTATTATTCCTGCTACGATAATACCTCTTTGATCAAACATGATTGTTTTGATTTGTGGATGGTTTTGACCGTATCTATTCTATTAAAGTCATCTGGGACTTGAATACCCAGTAGTCCTAGTAATTGAACCTGAAATAATCTGAGTAGAAGACTGCACTAGCACATGCACTAATTCCACTAGTTTTTATACATGTTCATCATTGTTTCCATGTTCATAGTTGCCACTAGAACATTCTTGGATGGACTTTTTTTATGGAATTCTCTTTAAAATAAAAATAATTATTTTATCGATTTTATATAGCCCAGTCTATAGAATAGAGAAGGCGCAAACAACTGTCTATGATTTAAAACTTCATATATGATCTATACTAACAAAATAGGCTACCCCTGCCTGAGTAAGTTCCATTTAGGAGCATCTATTCTATCACAGGAAACCATGTTTTGAAACTGGCCTTATCTTCTGCTAGCTTTTGAACCCTGGTTAATATTGTTGCTTGCGTCCTAATTTGTGACTAAAAAACAATTGGGTGGTACTTTGATAGCTAATTCTTTTAAGTAAATAAAAGAATTGTTTTATCTATTTTAATTAGTCCAATCCATGAAACAGACAAGGCATGCTTTTCCTTTTTAGGGCACACAACTTCCAAGATGATCCACACTATAAACAAGTTACGTTTGACTAAATTTTAACATAGAGGAGTATCTATTGTGTGAAAGTAACCTGGGTCTTGAACCTAGCTTGATTTTCTACTAGTCTTTGAACCTAAGCCATCATTGTAGCTAGTGTTCAAATTTGCTGCTATACCATGGTTGGATAGACTTTTCTTAGGCGACTAAGTCATATATCACATGTGTGGGGGGAGTTTGGGATCTGCTCTGGCGGTTTTTTAAGTAGTTATGGATTGAACCAGAAGTTGTTTCCCTGACAATAAAACCCCATGGCTATAAAACCAACCCTCCCCCTCCCTCCCCCCCCCCCCCCCCAAACCTTAAATATAAACAGAAAACCTAACTCAACCCTAGCAATTATGGCAATCAATGGTACTATTAAATTCTTAAAGTATTTTTACTTAAACTTTTAATAGTACCATTAATTTTCATAAGATGTCTTATTATAGATTAATTATTTATATGTATTTTTTCAAATCTGGTTCATTAAATCTGATTAGACCTGATTCTGATTCAAAATTCGATTAGATAGCTGGGCTGGTTCAAAACCTGGTTCTGGTTTTTAAAAACTATGCATAGATATAGGGATGAATCTCTATGAATTTAGGGGAAACCTTTGAATTTGGTTGAATTCACTGAATTTTAAGCTTTATGGTTGAAGTTCAATGAACCTTGTGGCATAGCCTAGACTTTGTGCCATGTTCATAATCGTTGCAAGGAAAATTTGTTGAATAATTAGATCAAACTTACACTTATTTTAGTGAACCCGCATTTTTTTTTTATTGTCTTCCTGTCATCATGGTATGTTGGCTACACCTTGCCCTACTTGGGAGAGACTATAAACAATGCCATTCAAGTTGGATTTGTTTGTCTAGTAGGATGTGTGTGGAGGGTATCGTTTCCACAAAAGACACCTAGTACATGCACTTCACCCTTTGAATTTGGTTGAATTCACTAAAATTTAAACTTTATGGTTGAAGTTCAGTGAACGTTGTGACATAGCCTAGATTTTGTGCCATGTTCATAATCATTGCAAGCATTCTAACTTGCCACTTTGTTAGGAAAATATGTTAAATAATTAGAGAAAACTTACACTTATCTTAGTGAACCCACATTTTTTGTTAATTGGCTTCCTGTTATCATGATATGTTGATTGCACCTTGCCCTACTTGGGAGAGACTACAACCAATGACATTCAAGTTGGATTCATTTTTCTAGTAGGCTATGTGTGGAGGGTATCTCTTCCACAAAAGACACTTAGTACATGCACTTGGCCCTTTGAATTTGGTTGAATTTACTGAATTTTAAACTTTATGGTTGAAGTTTAGTGAACCTTGTGACATAGCCTAGACATTGTGCCATGTTAATAATCGTTGCAAGCATTCAACTTGCCACTTTGTTAGGAAAATCTGTTGAATAATTAGATTAAACTTACACTTATTTTAGTGAACCCACATTTTTTGTTGATTGGCGTCCTGTTATCATGATATGTCGACTGCACCTTGCCCTACTTGGGAGAGACTACAACCAATGACATTCAAGTTGGATTTGTTTCACTAGTAGGATGTGTGTGGAGGGTATCTTTTCCAAGAAATATGCCTAGTACATGCACTCGGCCCTTTGAATTTGGTTGAATTCACTAAATTTTAAACTTTATGGTTGAAGTTCAGTGCACCTTGTGACATAGCCTAGACTTTGTGCTGTGTTCATAATCGTTGCAAGCATTCTAAATTGCCACTCTCTTAAGGAAAATATGTTGAATAATTAGATAAAACTTACACTTATTTGAGTGAGCCCACATTTTTTTTTTATTGGCTTCCTGTTATCATGATATGTCGACTGCACCTTGACATACATGGGAGAGACTACAACCAATTATATTCAAGTTGGATTTGTTTGGCTAGTAGGCTATGTGTGGAGGGTATATTTTCCACAAAATACAACTAGTACATGCACTTGGCCTTGACTGCTAATATGTCTGGTGGCACACCCACAAAAATGAGCACAAACCTAAGTGTGTGCCATTGCTGAGACTTGAACTATGGTGGGGGTCATATGCAATGCACCACTTAGACTGATCTAGCATACCACCATATTGACAAAACCCACTTAGGTAACTTCAAAATTAGTGCAACTGTGTATAAAGATAAATTATGTAGCATTATATAATGGCCCTTTGATTACAGAAAAATAGATGACTATGGTAAAGACAAAAGAAACACTGCTCATAAAAGGATACAAATAAATGTCATTTATAAATTTAGCTTGAAGTTGCTCAGTAAAGGCCACCCTTCATTCATTGACAAGTAAAAGTTAAAACCATTATAGGTAACTTACCATTTGGTAGTCAAATTCAGTAAATTATTCTCAAATATGCCCCTTACAATGAATTTGAGGCACTATAAAAGCTGAGAGATTATGAATAAGGGGTCGTGGGCCAAGAAAAGCCCATAATCACTAAGGTACACATGAGGCTTTTAAGTCTCCTTTGGGAGATGAAAGCAAAACTTGATGTCTTTTAGGGCTTGTTTAACTGATTAGAGCCCTCACTTTATTTCATTAACGAGAGCTTATATGTTTGTGGAATATTACATAAATGCTTGAGAGATATTTTATTTATAGTTTTTATTGAAATCAGCAGGGATTACAATTACCAACTCATGAGAGGGAGCACTTTGGGTTAGGGCCTTGTTTTCTGTCAACTAAAATCCACCGATAATGTTAGCATGTATGTGTTTGGAGCTCAAATTTTGAGAATCATCTTATTTTTTGTGGCATTCAGGTTTGCTATGATGGTATGTTTGGGGATAGAACTGATGTCAAGGAAAAATTTAAGGAACCCATCAAATTTTAATTTCTAAAAAATAAATATAGGAACACGACATAAAATAAATTTGATTATTGATTATTGGTGAGCATGTAAAATAATGACAAATATTAATGCATTAGAGAGTTAATGGATTCAGAGTTGTTTTCCTATGCCATATTTGATAGTCTATAGGCTATAGTTGGATTACCAATTAAACCTATTATAGCTAACTTAAAATAGAAAATCCACTGAAAGAGTATTTCATCATCTTGTTCATTTTTTGCTGATTGGCTTCCTGTTATCATGATATGTTGATTGCACCTTTCCCTAGTTGGGAGAGACTACAACCAATGACATTCAAGTTGGATTTGTTTGGCTAGTAGGTTGTGTGTGGAGGGCATATTTTCCGCAAAAGACACCTAGTACATGCACTTGGTCCTCACTACTAATATGTGTGGTGGCACACCCACAAGCATGAGCACAAGCATAAGTGTGTGCCATTGCTGAGACTTGAACCATGGTGGGGGTCATATGTAGTGCACCAGTTAGACCAATCTAGCATACCACCATATTAACAAAACCCACTTAGGTAACTTCAAACTCAGTGTAGTTTTGTATAAAGGTAAATTGTGTAGCATTATATAATGGCCCTTTGATTACAGAAAAATAGTTGACTATGGTAAAGATAGAAGAAATGTTACTCATAAAAGAATACACATAAAAGTAATTTATAAATTTATCTTGAAGTTACTCAGTAAAGGCCACCCTTCATTCATTGGTAAGTAAAAGTTAAAATCATTATAGGTAAATTACCATTTGGTAGTCATATTTAGTAAATTACTCTCAAATATGTCCCTTATAATGGATTTGAGGAAATGTAAAAGCTGGGAGATTGTGAATAAGGGGTCGTGGGCCAAGAAAAGCCCATAATCACTAAGGTACACATGAGTAATTTAAGTTTCCTTTTGGAGATGAATGCAACACATGATGTCTATCAGGGCTTATTTAACTAATTAGATCCCTCTCTTTCTTTCATTAATGAGATCTTGTATGTTTGTGGAATATTACATAAATCTTTGAGAGATTTTATTTGTAGTTTTTATTAAATTCAGCAAGGATTACAATTCCTAACTCATGAAAGGGATCACTCTGGGTTAGGGCCTTGTTTTCTGTCAACTAAAATCCACCGATAATGTTAGCATGTATGTGCTTGGAGCTCAAATTTTGAGAATCATCTTCTTTTTTGTGGCATTCAAGTTTGCTATGATGGTATCTTTGGGGATAGAACTGATGTCAAGGAAAAATTTAAGGAAACGATCAAATTTTAAGTTCTAAAAAATAAATGTAGGAGCATGGCATAAAATAAATTTGAATATTGATTATTGGTGAGCATGTAAAATAGTGACAAATATTAATGTGTTGGAGAGTTAATGGATTCAAAATTGTTTTCCTATGCCATATTTGATAGTCTATAGTAGTTATAGTTGGATTACCAATTAAACCTATTATAGCCAACTTAAAATAGACAAGCCACTAGAAGAGTATTTCACCATCTTGTTCATTTTTTGTTCATTGTCTTCTTGTTATCATGATATGTCGACTGCACCTTTCTCTACTTGGGAGATACTACAACCTATGCTATTCAAGTTGGATTTGTTTGCCTAGTAGGTTGTGTGTGGAGGGCATCTTTTCTGCAAAAGACACCTAGTACATGCACTTGGACCTGACTACTAATATGTGTGGTGGCACACCCACAAGCGTGAGTACAAGCATAAGTGTGTGTCACTGTTGAGACTTAAACCATGGTGGGGGTCATATGCAGTGCACCAGTTAGACAAATCTAGCATACTACCATATTAACAAAACCCACTTAGGTAACTTCAAACTCAGTGCAATTGTGTATAAAGGTAAACTATGTAGCATTATATAATGGCCCTTTGATTACAGAAAAATAGCTGACTATGGTAAAGATAGAAGAAACATTGGTCATAAAAGAATACAAATAAAAGTAATTTATAAATTTAGCTTGAATTTACTCAGAAGAGGCCACCCTTCATTCATTGGTAAGTAAAAGTTAAAACCATTATAGGTAAATTACCATTTGGTTGTCATATTTAGTAAATTATTCTCAAATATGTCCCTTAAAGTGGATTTGAGGAAATGTAAACACTGGGAGATTATGAATAAGGTCCTGGGCCAAGAAAATCCATAATCACTAAGGTACACATGAATAATTTAAGTCTCCTTTGGGAGATGAATGCAGCACATGATGTCTATTAGGGCTTGTTTAATTGCTTATATCCCTGTCTTTCTTTCATTAATGAGAGCTTATATGTTTATGGAATATTACATAAATGCTTGAGAGATATTTTATATGTAGTTTTTCTTGAAATTAGTGGGTATTACAATTCCCAACTCATGAGAGGGAGCACTTTGGGTTAGAGCCTTGTTTTCTGTCATCTAAAATCGACCTATAATGTTAGCATGTATGTTTTTGGAGTTCAAGTTGGGAGAAACGTCTTCTTTTTTGTGGCATTCAAGTTTTATATGATGGTATCTTTGTGGATAGAATTGATGTCAAGGAAAATTTTAAGGAAGACATCAAATTTTAATTTGTAAAAAATAAATATAGGAACAAGGCACAAAATAAATTTGAATATTAATTATTGGTAAGCATGTAAAATAATGACAAATATTAATGCATTGGAGAGTTAATGGATTTAGAGTTGTTTTCCTATGGCATATTTGATAGTCTATAGTAGTTATAGTTGGATTACCAATTAAACCTATTACACCCAACTTAAAATTGACAAGCGACTCGAAGAGTATTTCATCATCTTGTTCATTATTTGTTCCCATAAAACATAAAATGAAACATATTCTTTAAATTAATATTCCTTTATTTTTGTGGTAAATTTTGTAGTTACCTAGGATGATTTTTGTTCCTTCCTAGGGCTTTAATTCTAGGGGTTTCAACAGAAATTCAATAAATCTTTACACAACAACATATATCAGTTTACAAACAAAAAATATTCCAGTCAACGGTAATATGATCTCTTGATGGCACAATACAGAAAATTGACTTGTTCAACAACTAGTAGTTGTTCCACAAATATTTCACAACATTTTCTGTCAAATAATTTAATTTTTTTTTAAATTACTAGTCGAATTGTACTCTTCTACACCCTGTATAACCTAGTATTGATCTGCATAATTCTCTGTGGAAAGAGAAACTCTAGTTCAGGATCACTTTGCATATGTATTCTTGCTTCACAGAAACCTCAGGAAGGCTTTCACCAAATCTCAGGAATACATAATTTTCCTCATGGAATGTGGCAGAGTTCCCCATAAACTAATAATGTGCCTTGAATGTGCCTTCAAGGTATGAACAACCTTATCTCAAAGATTTGTCCAACCATAACTCAGCAGAATGGGAACAGAAAACCCTCATAATAGGGTTCCAATGCTTAGCCGAAGTGCCTCAGGGGAGATGACGAGTTTGCTTCAGGGGAGGCCGATTTGATTCTACTGCAACATATTTTGGCCCTATGGCCAGGCTCTGGATCATGATATCTGCAGATGTCTGCAGGTGGCCTCAGTATATTGAACTTTGCTTTAGGGAGACCGAAGTGTCTTAGTATTACTCCCTAGAAATGCCAAGATACCCTCTAAAATCTGCTACCCAAAATTTGTCTATCACATAGGGGAAAGGACCCAAAAAATAGTCCTGAACAATCCAACATATTTGAGTTCTAGTACTTGATTGGCCACCAACTTTGATGTCTCTAGATAGATAGACTGCCTTCTTTTTCCATAACAGAATAGAACAAAAGATAAGCGTAGGTTTACTAACTAGGGTGGAATATTTCACAGGGTCTACCAGGTATCCTTAACCAAAGTTCTACCAAGTGGTTCTATGGGAATAGTGAAAAGGAATAGGGAGAGAGGGAAACCTTTCCAAGGTTCTCTAGAGGCCTTGAAGAAATTAGAGGGAACCTGATTGATGAGAAGAACAAAGGAGGAAAAAGGAAAGAAATGTTACTCCCATTTTACCTATTGGGCTGAGAAACTAGTTTAGGTAGAATTCATGAAGAATGTCCCATCTAATCTTATTGTAGGATTTAGCTAGATCAATCTTGAGAACATTACATCCTCCTCGTATTTAGAGAGTGGGTGAATTCTTGGACTATCACAAGGAAATTGAAGATTTGGTGTCCTGGCAAATCTCCTCATTCATCTAAAATCAATATTGGTAATTGAGTCTTAAATCTCAAAGAGATAATCCTGGTTATAATCTTAAATGTAGAATTACATAAGGATATTGGCCTAAAGCTATTAAAACTCAAATCTCATTCCTATGGGATGTTTTTTATTATAAAATTTGTGTTTAAAGCTTTGAGTATAACCCTTGATTTCTTTGATTCTTCAACCACTTCTAGGAAGTCTATTTTAATGATCTCCCATGCCATCTAGAAAAAGTTAGTAGGGAACCCATTGATACCATGCTCTTGAATGCGATTAATAAAGTTCTCAATGGCCTTTTTGGAGACCATGCTTGGGAAAATTTGAGAATTATGTCTTTTCTACTTCAAAAATCTTTCCATGCTCTGAAAGGATTTTTTTGAAATAATTTACTGCTTCCATATAGATATTATTGTGCCTTCCATTTTTATTATGTCTACAATGCTTGCTATCTTTTTAGAGATGTGTTTAATTGATCTTCAACCAAAAGAAGATTATGAAAGAATATAAATTTAGGGTCCGCTACTTGAAGCCAATGAACTCTATATTTATGACACAAGAAAATTTCCTCTTTTTTTAAAGTTCTCCTCCAACTTGGCTATTGGATGAACTTCCTCATTTTTAAAATCTAGAGATAGATCACTATTTCAAGAGATAATTGAAGCATTTTCATTCCTAAATCCAAGGATTCCTTCTCTTTCAAAAATCTACTGATAAGTTCACTATTTCAAGAGATGATTGAAGGGTTTTCATTCGTAGCTTCAACGATTTCTTCTCTTTTAAGAGTATTATGAGAGATCTCCTTATTCCAAACTATTAGTTTGAATTTTTGAGATGTTGGAGTTTATTTTTCATGATAAACATTTTAGATCCCACCACTTCATAATCTTGCTAGAATTTCTAAATTTTAATAAGGAAATCAGAGTGAGAGGGCCACATAAGCTCTAATTTCAAGGGGTCGTTGTGTGGTTTGTCATCATTTTCTATGATTAGAGAGATCACCCAAATATCTAAGAGGTCTTGACCTGCTAACGATTTGAAAGGGTTCCTCTATGGATGAGAGAATCTAAGTCAAAATCACCCTCTATCTAGTCTTTGTTAAGAAGAAATATGTGTAATCTTTTCATAAAAAAACCTTTCCCATTTTTTATTTTTTCCAAGTTAAATATCCATTTCTATCAGTAATGTCAATGTGGAAATCATTTTGGATAAAATCATACAAAATTTAAGTTATATTTCCATACGGGTTGCAACCAACCTTTCTTTTCATGTACACCTAGAATTATGTTCAAATCTCCACCAACAATACATTGTAAGTTATTCAAGACTTCATCTCTCTAGATAACATATTCTAGCAATTAGGCTTGAGGATTGTTAAAACATGACCATAAACTAATAAAAATTAGTGAGGTAGAAATGTTTGTCCCATATTTTGGAGGGCACCTTAAGGTTATCGAGAATCTCGCGTTATTAACATCCAGAACATCCAATATTTCCAAGGTCATCCATGTAGTTATCCATCCACTTATGCCCTTTGGCCCTTATAGAGATTTCTTCAACATTCTTTTATATTCTCCTTTTGGTGTCTTCCATCCTCGTTTCATAAAGATTGGATTCTTGAATGAATATGATGTCTACTTTTTTTAGGATGATCTTTCTATTAAGTGACCTTTGTTTAACCTTTGGACCTGTGCCTCTTACATTTCATGATACCATTTTAATGAGGATGCAGAGGATTAGCCATTGAATTTTCATTTATTTTATATGACACATTCATAGATGATGATCGAACAATAACAAATTTATTTCGTGAAACCAACTTTTGGAACCATCTTCAGTGGTCTCTATAAACGGAGATCTCTAACCTAGGAGAAGTGAACCTTCCTTAGTTCTAATGTTAAAGAATCCCCTTTTATTCCTTAAACAAAACTTAGAAGATTTTTTTGTCATCTCTCTTTGAAGATCTGTGCACAAATATTGGACTTGTTTTTCATGATTCAATGACTTGGCCATGCCAAGACGTTTTCAGGATTTTGCCTTATCCTCGTTTGTATGATAAAATCTCTAAATGATTTTCTAGTGAAACTTATGTGTCCTCCTCATGTATTGTTTGCCACCAACAAAATTTTAGGTGTGGGAATGCACACCATTCGAGCCGAAGTTACATGCCAAATCTACTTCCTTGAATTGCAAGGATTCTCACATTAGATTCTACATGATTTTGGCTTTTTCAAAAAGAACTAGTTCCCATGATTTTTGTATTTGTAGCCACAACTACTGTCTTTTAGAAAGAAGGCTAAAATCAACATTATTTTCTATTCAGCCAATCTTATCTATTGGATTTGGCACTTAGCTCTTTATTCCACATGAATTGTGCAAAGAAGATTCTTACAAACAAAATGACATCATATTGTGTGGTAAAGTAGAGTCTCCATATACCTTGTCGCTCATGCATGTTGCATGTTATTTTTAGAGTCCAATTAATCATCATTCCCCTTTTCCAAGTCATTCTATATGATATGTGTCATTTGAATGCTACTTGCCACTTGTTTTCCACTCCATAGTCACTGCTCTGGATTATTCTAATCTGGGATGGAGATAGGCACGATGTAAGGGAGTGGAATGAAGTCGAATCATATTATCTACCTTCCTCACCTCTAGATCCCATTAATATTGATTGTTGAGGAGGCAAAGAATTAGGATGGAACAGATGTAGAGAAATGAAGTGGGGTGGGTGGTGTGCTTGATGCATAACGACTAGATAAGGGCATGGATTTTCTTAGCATATTGGGGATATCTATGACCTGGTCTCGACTCTCTTATAAAAGTTGAGTTTTCCAATATAATTTTTCTCTATAAATGCGCTAGATTCATGCTACATTTTGTGTGCCTTTTCCCCTCCATCGTTCTGGATAAGACAATGGAGAGGCCAAGGAACTGGTGCAGGATAATGGATTTCATTGTTACATTTTCTATTGGCTTAACCTTTGTGGCTACAAACCTGACATTGTTTTCTAGGGATTTTAAAGTCACATCAGCAGCTAATCATGTGAAGATAATGGCAGACAAGTCAATAGAGCTCATCTTGGATAAAAATTCAGGTGGGTATTGCTCAGTCCTATTTCTAATAGTTATAGTCTATGAAAGCTTTTTATTGGAATTTGTTTGGAAAATATTATGCAGCAAGTCCTCTATGTAATTTTCATTTGATTGGGCAAGTGCAGGATTTGTATCGAAGAATGAGTACATGTTCGGTGTTGTAAGCATGAAAATCAAACTTGTGGCAGGGGATTTTGCAGGGACAGTCACTTCTTTTTATGTGAATATTAATGATCTCTATTATTGAAAAATTCAATTGGAAATAAGATTAACACAATTTCAATTTGAAATAAGATTAACATTTTTGTCAAATGTGAGACCAAATCAAAGTAAAATAAACTATAAATTATTTTTACTTTTTCATCCTCCTCTGGAATATTAAGGAGCCAAGTGAGTATTCATCATCTTTGTTACTGAACATTTCAATCTGTAATAAGGTCATAATTTCTAATGTGAGTATTCATGGTCTCTAGTGTCGAACATTTCAACCTTAAATAAGGTCACTTCTTTTCATGGGAGTATGCATGATCTTTGTTATTTAAAATTTCAACCTGAAACAAGATTTGTGTGTTTTTGGTGAGTATTCATGATCTCTGTTGTTGAACATTTCAATATGAAACAAAGTCACTGCTTTTCATGTGAGTATTCATGATCTATGTTATTGAATATTTCAATTTAAAACAAGATTTGTGTTAGGTGTTAGACCGAATCAAGAAATAGTATTTTAATTTTTTTCATTCTCTCCATAGGAGTGAGTTGTTCACAACCTATTGCATGGGTAACCTAGGGTAATTGTCCATGATTCCAGTTGCTAGGATCATGAAACATCGAGGGATAAAGAATCTCTAAGAGATTCGAGAGAAGTGGTGGTGTCTTTTCTGGATCCCACTAGACACGGGGAGATTTTCCTAGAATCTTTCTCACTAGATAAGAATACAAATTATTTGGAGTCTTTTCCATTAGACAAAGGACAAATTTACCTAGATTCTTTCAAATTAAATATAGATACAAGACTCCACCAAACAAGAAGGAAAATTTAACTGGAGTCTTTCCCACTAGACACAATACAAATTTACCTATAGCCTTTTAGCTTTTAAATAGGTTATATTAAGTAAAGATAGATATGGGGAAAAACCATGGGTTCTCAAAAACTTAAACTTGGAGCTTGAAACCATCTGTCAAATGTCAAGTCAAGTTTACCGAATTATAATTACTAAGGCACCAACTAGCAATTATGATTTTGATAAGAGATAAACAAGTTGTTGGTTGTGTTAATAAATTATAATTACAACTTTATTATATTATATAAATATAATACAAACATAAAATTATATATTAATTTCTATAATATATAATGGAAAATCTCATCCAAACCATTTCAAAATATTTGAATTTGATTCGAATCTAATCATTCCTAAACTTGAATTGGGTGACATGGCCTTTAATTGAAACTCCTTGAAGCTAAATTTAGCATCAACTTTCGAAGTCAAGTTAGTGGATACTATCATATAATACAACCAAAGTAGACTTTTAGAATGGATATTGATTCATTCAAGGTTGTAGCTTAAGGCCCTCAGCACTTCTCACTCTTATTGGTCCAGGAAGTAACACTTAGTCTATATATACAATATTTTTTGTAATAGTCTTATTTTTTAATTGTAATATAAGAAGCATTTCTTTCCCTTTAAAGGAAAGAAACATTATGTGAGATTGAAGGGAAAAATAATTATAAAGGGAAACAACATTACGTGAGATTGAAGGGGAAAATATTTACAAAAATAAATCTAGACTGAATTCTAGTTTGCATGGAGAGATATAGAATGAATTAAATCTCTAAATGAAGAAGTGAGGTTGAAATTGCAATAGTAGTTAGTCCTTTTTAATATGGTATTTTATATTTTGGAAGTTGTTCTAGTGATCAAACAATTTGGACAGTATTTGATTTGGACAATTACAATTTGTTAGAGAGCGTTTAGGTATGACCATGCCTTGGATTATTCTGCAAATGGAACTAATTTCTAAATTTGGATGGTAAGAAAAGTAATGTATAGTAGACAAACTTTGTGTTTATAAATTTAGCATTTGTTTAATGGTTGAATTTTAGGGTCATTGTTATTGATTGTTGTATTTTGACATCTTGAATTAATTAATAACAAGAAGCACTCCCAATTAGTTTTCTAGACCCCATAGCTAGTCAGATTCAACCATATAGCTCATTATTCATAATCGCATCATATATACTTACTGTTTTTTACTTTTTGACATGCAAATAAGTCTTTTAGAGGTAGATTTTTATTTATCACAACATATTTACAAGGTCAGAAATCAATCTTTGGTGTAATTGCATATTTTAGGTTTGATAATTATAGATCATTTATAGGCTATAAATATCTTAAAAGTTTCACTTATTAATTTACTATTAAACTGAACATATTGAGTATCTTATACGTAACTATTTTTCCCTCCACCCGCTTCTTGTAACTTCCATAACCATTAGGTAGGGACATACAATTTTGATGCTATTTTTCTTGTTTAGTAAAAGGTTTTCCAAGCCTTTACAAAGTTTTATAAAATTTCAAGACCTAATTTTTTAAAATCTAATTCTTTAAAGGGGGCCAGCTAAATGGAAGAGCACCTGATTTATAAACTGGAGGTTGGTGCTTCAATTCTATCGTGCCCTATATTCATATGAAATTGTGACAATTAGTTTTTGGTGACAAAGGTTTTTTTTACCATCATCAATGAGCTTATGGTGACATTTTTCGACCCTCACCAACATATGAAATAGTTATGGTCAATGAACGCCACCATATATATGCATCAATAGTGATGACCATAAAAGGTCTATCATCATAAATCATTGTTGTTCATATGAAATGGTGATGGCCACTATCTGTCATTATAATAATTATTCGTGATGGACCTTGAATGTCACCACAACATCGATATTTTTGATAATGCGGCCTTTGGTGACATTCAATTTTTCGTGACAGATGCTTCTCTGACTGTCACCAATGAGCTTATGGTGACATTTTTTGACCCTCACAAAATATGAAATGGTGACAGTTAATGAATGTTGCTATCTATATATATATATATATATATATATATATATAGATATATAGATATATATATATATATATATATATATATATATATATATATATATATATATATATATATATATATATATATATATATATATATATATATATATATATATATATATATATATATATATATATATATATATATATATATATATATATATATATATATATATATATATATATATATATATATATATATATATATATGCATCAATAGTGACGAACATTAAAGGTCCATCACAATAAATTGTTGTTGTTCATATGAAATGGTAACTATCCGTCATAATAATCATTATTCACGATAGACTTTGAATGTCACCACAACACCTATATTTTTGGCGGTGCCACCTTTGGTGACATTAAATATTTTGGTGACAGATGCTAAGGTCTGTCACCATTCCTCATATGAAATGGTGACGGTCACTATCTGCCATTATAAATCATTATTGGTGATGGACCTTGAATTTCACCACAACACCTATACTTTTGGTGATGCCACCTTTGGTGACAGAGGTTCTTTTGACCATCACCAATGAGCTTATGGTGACATGTTTTGACCCTCACTAATGTCCTCTTTTTTTGCAGTGAATTATCTAGATTCGATCATTATATTTTTTTCATCTTTCTTGATGCATTCGAAGTGGAAAAAGTGGAGGAAACAACTCATGGGATTGTTTTTACCGGCGGGACCCAATTTGGCGAAATGGGGTTTGAAACCTTTTCGGATAGTTTTGATGAATAAAACAATGATTTTTTGGGGTAAAACTTTACTTATTTAGTGAAACACATTTTAATTTTTTTCTACACACAGAGGCCTTTTTGACAGAGCAAGAAGCACACCAATCGGAGTCTGTATTCAAAAGTTATGTCATTCAAAAGTAACGACCTTCATGTTTTCACACCTATAATTCAGGAGGATGTCACGTCAACCCCAAAAGGGGCTAGCCACATGATTTTTATGTAAAAGAATCTAGAAGAATGTATAGTGTAACTCCAGCTATGAGAGGATGTACTCAAACTTAACCACTAATAGGTTATCGGGTTATGTTGTAATCATGCCACAGGGAGGAAGAGGAATTCCATTCTTTCAAGAGAATTTTGTTCAATAGTTGAGAAAAGATAGCCAAGAGGGATAGGAGGTAGAGAAAAAAGAGAGGATTTGTGCACTATAGTAGCCCATGGGCCACAAGCCTTACTGCTTTGTATTTGTAGCCATATTTCAAATCAGATAAAGAGAGCAACACGACCTTACCTTCTAGTTCGGTTTTCTCCTGAAAGGGTTTCCCATAGCATATCTTATGTCTTATGTATGTGTGAGAGATTATTTTTCCATTCTCTATTTTTCTAGATAATTTCCATTCACTAATAGTGTAGAATCTCATATTTTTAATATAATATTGTCAGATTTGTTGTGACGAACTATCAGGTGGAATATCCAAGGTAGTTTACAGATCATTTGTAACACCCCCCCATTGTAATTAAAATAATTAGTCGTTTGATGGTTACCATTATTAGTGATTTTACTAGGATAGGAAAAACTGATTATATTTGTGAAGGATGTTTAAATTAATAAATAAAGTTGCTGGTTTTATTTCTGGAAACCATGATGGCTGACACCAGAGTAGATGAGACTTTCCAGAATCTGAGAAGAATCAGATTGAATTTTATTTTCCTAAATTTAAAAATGTCAGGCTAGACAGTAACTCCTCAAAATAATTCATTGATTTCATTTAGGTTGGTGTTTATTATATACATGAGGGAGAGGTTTTTCATTTCATCTCTCGGTGACTATCCATATTCTCCATTATTTATTTACATCAATTTCAATTATTCACCCAATCCTGATGATTAGGTGTCAACATTCCCCCCCTTAATCTGAAGGGATGTTCATGAGTCCAAGCATCATTCTGAATCTTTCAAGCTTTTCTCTTCTAAGCGCTTTGGTGAAGATGTCTGCAATTTGCTCATTCGTGGAACAATGGCAGAGATGGATTGTTTTGGCCTCAACATGATGTTGACTCAGATGATATTTAGTATTGATGTGCTTCCTTCGATCATGGAACTTTGGGTTCTTGGCCAACTTTATTGCAGAGGTATTGTCAATCATGAGTGGAGTTGATTGTACTTGTTTTACTTGCAAATGTTCAAGAATTTTCTTGATCCACACAATTTATTTTGTTGCCTCAGTTGTTGCCACGTATTCTGCTTTTGTTGTGGAATCTGTTGGAATTGATTGTTTGCGTGATCTCCAGGAGACAACTCCCGATCCAAGACTCATAGCATATCCTGAAGTAGATACCCTTGTTTCTTTATCTCCCTCGAAGTTTGAATGAGAGTATCCAATCAACCTGAAGTCGTCCACCTGTGTATACTTGATTCCAAAGTCTTGAGTTCCCTTCAAGTACCTTAGAACACTTTTTGCAGTATACCAATGTCCCTCACAAGGCTTTTGCATAAATTTGGAGAGGATTCCAAAAGCAAACGAAATGTCTGGTCTGGTAGTAGTTAGGTAGTTGAGACTTCTTACAAGCTGTCTATACTTTGTTGCATTCTTAAATTATTTTCCTTCAATAGATGTGAGCTTTAATTTTATTCCATTGGAGTAGTAAGAGGATTGCATTTTTTCATGCCAAACCTGTTCAACAGATCTCCAATGTACTTCTTTTGAGAAAGAAATATGGACTTTGGATGTTGAGTTACTTCAATACCAAGATAGTAATGAACATAGCCCAAATCAGTCATTTCAAAACTTTTCCCCAATTCCTTCTTTATGGATGCAATGTAGCTTTCATTGTTCCCTGTCATCAAAAGATCATCTACATATACCACAAGATATACAACTATTTTTCCAACTTTCTTAACAAATAAAGTTGCATCATCAAGATCATAATGTTTGAAATTGAGTTTCAGAAGATGCTTAGTTAGTTTTTCATACCAGGCTTGCAGTGCTTTTTTGAGGCCATACAAGGATTTCACAAGTTTGCATACTTTATGTTCATGTCCTTTCACTGAAAATCCTTTAGGCTGGGACATAAAATCATTTTCTTTTAGATCTCTATTCAAGAAAGTAGTTTTTACATCCATTTGATGGAATTTCCAACCGTTCTGAGCTGCTAAGGCAAAGCGTGTCCAGATTGTAGCCCATTTTGCTGTGGGGGCAAAAGTCTCCGCATAATCGACCCCTTCCTTCTGTGCAAAACCTTTTGCCACAAGCTTGGCTTTGTGCTTGTCAAGTGAGCCATCAAATTTATACTTGTTCTTGTAGACCCACTTGCAGCCAATTGGTTTGGTTCCTAATGGAGGATTAACCAACTTCCAAGTGCCATTATTTATGAGGGCATCATACTCCTTTTGCATTGCTTCTTTCCATTCATCATGAGAAGTAGCTTCTTTGAAGGAAGTTGGTTCAAAATCTGTAGACAAGTTCAATTCACAATCATAAGAAACATCCATATCAACAGGTGAATTAGAGTCATCTACATCACCTCCATTTTGCTGGTTTGAATTTCTAGTTCCTGTCTTTCCAACCTCATCAGGATGAACACTTTCAACTATCTTTGTTAGCCACTTTGGGGGACCTTTCTTAGATGGTCCAGGCTTCTCTGTTGATTGAGTTGGGACTGAATCAAGGTTGAGTCTCCCAATTCTATCAATCACATCACTTAAAGCATCATCTATTGTTGGAGTTTCATGCAGGGGAGAGTGTTCTTCAGAAGAAGATTCCACATGTTGATCTAGTATAGGAATCCCCCATTCAAGATGTGGAATCTGATTATCAAATACTTGAAATGATTTTGCATTTACGAATCTATCAAGGCGATCAAGTTGCTACTCAACAACATTGTCAGTTTTGGATGATTCAAGAAAAATTACATCTCTAGATACAACAAACTTTTTATTGACTTCATCATAGAGACGGTATGCTTTGGAGGTGTTTGAATACCCCCAGGAAGATACACTTACGACTTATAGCACCAATTTGTTTCTATGTACCTTTGGTATCAAGGCATAACAGGTGGAACCAAAGATCCTGAGATTCTTTACCGAAGGAACATATCCATACCACATTTCATATGGAGTCTTGTTTCTAATAGAATTAGATGGACATCTATTCTTTATATATGCAACACATAGAACAACATCAACCCAAAACATTATCTTTACATTTTTGAAGAAGAGCATGGATTGAACCATATTTAAGATTGTCCTATTCATTCTTTCAGCTACACCATTCTGTTGGGGATTATAAGGCACAGTTGTTTGATGTTTGATCCCATGTTGGCGAAGATAGTTTTCAAATTCATTTGATGTGTATTATTTTCCATTATCAGTGCGAATAGACCAAATATGATATTGTGCATCATTTTCAATCCATTTATGAAAGTTCTTGAATGTTTAAAAATCATTAGATTTGTTCTTCAATAAATAAACCCAACACATTCTGGTGTAGTCATCAATAAATGTCATCATATATTTATTCCATTTGCGGAAGGAATAGGCATTGGACCAAATAAATCTGAATGAATGAGTTCAAGTTTTCTATGTGCTCTTGAATGTGAATCATGAAAAGAATGTTTGCTATGCTTTCCTAGAATGCAAGCATCACATTACTTAAGTTTCCTAGGAATTGTAGGCAAACTAGCAACACCATTTTTCTTCAACAAGTGGAGGTTGTCATAGTTCAAATGTCCAAATCTAGCATGCCATAATAAACTTGATGGAAGTGTACCTTCCTCATAATGAGAATTATATGATAAATGTTGTGCACGAGCAGAGGTACCTTGCAGCTTGGGAAGCCTTTCTTCTTCTATTCCCCTCATGACAAGCGAGTGGTCAGATGCTTTTCTCACCTCAAGCTTGCCATCAAACATATGAATGGAGTGACCTTGCTGGAGGATGTGGACCAAGGATAGCAAGTTTCTCTTCAACTGTGGGGATAGAGAACATGATGCAGAATAAAGTCTGGAAGACTAGGAAGTTTAAGCCTGATTGTGCCAAACCCTGATGGCTTGATTTTTGATTGGTCTGCAAAGTATACTACTCAATCAACATTATCATTAAATTCTTTAAAAAAATCTTTTATATGAGTCATGTGGCAAGTTTCTCCTGAATCAAGAAACCAATAATTTTTCCAAGAAGCAAGTGAAGCATTAAATAAATCTTCGTTTACTCCAATATTACATTGTGCCACAACATAGTGAGCAGATTCAGGTGTTTTACCTTTGTTTGTATCATCAATTTTACCTTTTTGTTGGTTTCTTTGCTACTCAATTTTTTCCCATAGTAGCTTGCATGTAGAGGCATCATGTGATCCATTTCTTTTGCAACGTATGCAGTGAAAATCCGCCTTTTCTCCTTGAGAGTGTCTATCCCCTGCCTCTGAAATATCTTCCTCTTCCTCTTCGACCACCTCTTCCTCTTGAAGAATCTTGAGCTGGATGCTTTTCTTTATGAGCAAGGCACACATCCTCTTCATAAGATTCAGGGGATTTCTTCTTTCCAAAAGATTTCTCTCTTTCAACAAATTTTTTCACAAGAGAGTCAAAGGTAATGTCTTTAAGATTTCCATTTGCTTGCAATGACTCAAGATAATTGGAGTAAGTAGGATAAAGTGCCTTGAGAAAAGCAATAAGAGGAATATCCAAATAAATTTTAATAGCTTGGATATCATGCATTATAGACTTTACTTCGGATGCATGAGCAAGAGCATCATTATTTTGCAATTCAAGAGTGAAGAGTTTAATCATGAGTTGAACAACTTCAAGTGTAGAATGTGAGTCATAGAGTTCTTTCAGCTTTTGTAAGGCTTCAAAAGAAGTTGAAAATGGCGTAATATGGCAACTCACCTCTTCACTTACAGATGCTGCAATTAATGCATAGGCTTTGCTGTTCTTGTTTTCCCAAATGGCGAGCTCTTTATCTAAGGTAGGTTGTTCTGGCTGTTTGTCTCCATCTCCAATGCACACTCCTTTCCACAACTCATTGAAAATGAGGGTGTGTTTTATCATCCGGGACCACTCAGGATAATTCTCCTTGTTAGTGAGGACTATTCCCACAATGGATATGATTGAATTGTTGGAAATAATACTGAGAGGGGGGGTGAATCAGTATTATCAGATCAATAAAACTTTTTCAATGCTCAGAAACATATACACTACTTCAGTTAAGTGAACCAGCGTGTACACGCTACTGTGTCTAAAGAAACCAGCGTATAACCATAAATCTTATAATTCAGTTAGTTTATCTTCAGTTAAATGCATCAGGACATTATTCATCATATTAAGAGTAAACAGATGCAGTATAACAGAACAGATCATCACACAAAAGCCACACACATGAACACCATGATATAAGGTGGAAACCCAATGTCGGTGAAAACCACCTGCTGCAAGTCGTCTCTATCTTTCTTAAATATGAACTTCAATTTACAATCTTTTGTACTGGTGCAGCCTTATACCAGTACGCAGGCTACAACCTGCAGAAGGCTTCAACCTTCTCTCATTCTCCAAACTTCCTTGGAAGGGAGCTCCAACCCCCTTTGCTCTTGTACTAGCTAAGATACTAGTACGTAGGTGCTGGCCTACAATCTTCTTTCCTTCAGGTACCACTTTTCATACATTTTCAGACTGGATATTCCTGAAGCACAACATTACAATCTAAAGACCACAATTCATTCAACTTTCATAGCCGATTACAAAACAACCAATACTCGCATCAACAATCTTTGAATCACTGAACCACTGAAACCCTGTCAAACCCAGTCACCAGAACACAGAGCAGACTACAGAACTCTGCAATAACAGTCAGACCCAGCTGTAGCCAAAAAATCAAGCTCCAAAAGATATACGCTACTTCAATGAAGGAAACCCACGTATACACGCGGTTTTACCGAAGACAACCTGTTTACAGATCTAACAATAATTTTTCATAACTTGCAGCTGTACCAGATATCAGTTATACCCAGAACATAACATTGCGTCAGTATGCAGATCTAGAAATACGCATAATCAACCATATAAAGATAGTTCATTTCAAACCATTTGATCCCGATCTCTCCTTATATATTTTTCTCCATCAACCAATGAGATCTCTCCTTAGCTCAGATCAAGCAATACATCATCAACCAATAACCTGCATACTAGATCTAATACTTCATCAGATATTCAAGACTTTTCAGATGCACTTGCCTAATGATTTCTTTCTCCTTATATAGCCTTAGGCCTTGTTCAATACCAAGAGCCAAAACCATAGAAATCCAATACCATCATCTTCAAAACTAGGGATCAACACGTCCGTCGAGACACCAAGGTCCAAAACCATAGGCACAACTTCCAAGGAATAACCGCCGTGGACCAAAGATAAGATTTACACATACACGCGCTTTTACTGAAGCCAACCAGCGTGTACACGCGACTTGGTATATAGCAAACCTATGTATACGCGACTTGGTATATAGTGAACCTGCTTGTATACGCGACTTGGTATATAGTGAACCAGCGTGTATATATTTTTCTTCATACTTGTAGATTGATCATCAATTCCTTGCTGCTATCCTTCTGCACTATGATTTGTTATCAGTGTGATTTGCCATCAAGGACAATACTTGTCTCATAATGCCAACAATCTCCCCCTTTGGACTTGATGGCAACAACACCAAATCAAATCACTCTCTCCCTTTGTCATCAAGGGCAAAGGGCTGAGCTCCCCATGAGTACATGCTGATATCTTTGCTTGGCTGTGCTGAAACATGCTCCCCCTGACTGTAGGCAAGATATGCAAAAGATGTTCTTCAAAAGAACCAAGACTTATACACCATAAGGGACCTCCCTATCACCAAAAGACTCAATACATACATCCATGCTCCCAACCAAGAGGGGATACATCAGAAACAACCAATTATATTACATCATTCGACCCAGGCATAGTGGGGAAACCAACATAGGCCGTTACATGACCTTGACACCATAAAAGAGATATCACAGAAGAGATACATGACATAGAGACAACAAATCTAGACCAAGACTTATGAAAGTCATACACATCTTTTAGATCAGCAACCAAGATTTCCTTCTGAGCTCCTTCTCCTGAAACCAACAAAGTTGTGTACTAGAACCAAAAGCATCTAAATGCCAACAATGCTTTATGAGAGTTTAAGCTGCTCCCCCTGAACCTGTGCCTGCTGCACCCCCTGAAACTGTGCCTGAAGAATTCTAGCATACCCATCTCAGACCTTCTCCTACCGGAGTCTGCCCTTGCTGTTCAGACCTCCATATACGCAACTTCTCCTGCATAAAACAGCGTATGCATGTGGATATTCTTTCAGCAACATGCGTACAACATACACGCAACTTTCCCATCATAAATCGGCGTATATACGCGGATATCCCTTACGTAACTTGCGTATACCACTTTTTTGTAGAACAGACAAGCTTCAACAACAGGATGAAGCATCAACTACTCCCAGCTTTTGTCTGAGATATTCAAAAGTTTCCCTGGGCAGTGGTTTTGTGAGAATATCAGCAACTTGTTCCTTAGAAGGAACATACTCCAACTTGACCTTCTGCTCAAGCACTTGCTCCCGAAGAAAATGGTACTTGATTGGTATGTGCTTGGTCTTTGAGTGCATGACTGGATTCTTTGAAATGCTGATTTCACTTGTATTATCACATAAGATAGAGACTGGTGGAGTGCAAGTGATTTGAAAATCCTGCAAGGTCTGCATCATCCAAAGAAGTTGTGTGCAGCAAGATGCCGCAGCCACATATTCTGCTTCAGCCGTAGATAAGGCAATCGAACTCTGTTTCTTGCTGAACCAAGATACTAATCTGGAACCCATGAAGAAAGAACCATCACTTGTGCTTTTCCTATCATCCACACTTCCGGCCCAATCTGCATCTATGTAAGCATGAAGAGTGAGATCTGTATCTCTAGGATACCATAAGCCATAGTTTTGGGTCCCTTGAAGATACTTGAAAATTCTCTTCACTGCCTGAAGATGAGTCTCCTTCGGATTTGCTTGAAATCTTCCAACTATTCCGACTGCATGCATGATGTCTGGTCGGGTACCTGTCAAATAAAGCAAACTCCCAATCATGGATCTATAAGTTGGTTGATGAACTGCTGCTGATTCATCATTTGCACTGAGGCTGCATCCTATAACCATGGGTGTACATACTGGCTTTGACTCTTCCATGCCATACTTCTTCAAGATCTACTTGAGGTACTTGGTTTGAGACAAGAAGATGCCTCCTTCATTTTGTTGGATTTGCAATCCAAGGAAGTATGTCAATTCTCCAAGTAGTGACATTTCGAATTCTTTCTGCATAACCAAGGCAAAGTTTTGACTCATAGTTCTTCATTGCTGCCAAAGATAATATCATCTACATAAACAACAAGTATTAGCAATTTGTTATTTTCAACTTTTATATAGAGATTGCTATCTGCTGATCCTTTTGAAAAGCCTTGTTGGTGAAGATATTTGTCCAACCGATAGTATCAAGCCCTTGGAGCTTGTTTGAGACCATAGAGAGCCTTTTTCAATCTGCATACAAGGTTTGGATCATTCCCAAGAATGAAACCATCTGGCTGTTCAATATATACTTCTTCTTCTAAGTCTCCATTCAGAAAGGTTGATTTCACGTCCATTTGAAATACCTTGAAGTTTTGAAAGCTTGAGAGAGCAAGGAACATTCAGATGGCCTCAAGTCTTGCTACAGGAGAAAAGGTCTCTTCAAAATCTATCCCTTCTTGCTGCGCATACCCTTTACAAACAAGTCTGGCCTTGTTTCTAATTACTTCTCCATTTTCATTCAATTTATTCTTGAAGACCCATTTTGTCCCTATGACATTCTTATCTTTTGGTCTAGGAACTAGTTCCCAAGTCTTGCTCTTTTCGATCTGCTCAAGTTCTTCATCCATTGCTTTGACCCAACATTCATCTTTGCATGCCTCTTTCACATTTTGTGGTTCAGTGGAAGAGAGTAATGCCAAATAGCTTGAAGCTTCTGCAATTCTTCTTCTTGTTTGTATTCCTCCTTCTTTCTGCCCCACAATCTGAGATTCGGGATGATTCTTTTGAACATATCTGGATGGAGTCTTCTCTTTTATTCTTGTCTGCTCCTCTGGTTCTTCTTTAGGTTCTTCTTGAGGTTCTTCTTCTTCATCATTCTGCCTTTGAGGGTAGCCTTCATCCTCTTCAATGTCTTCATGATGAACTTGCCTAGGAATATATCCCTTCTCATCAACTACTACATCAATGCTATCAACAATTCTGCCAAGTCTTTTGTTGTAGCACTTGTAAGCTTTGCTATGTGGAGAATAACCAAGAAGAATGCCTTCATCTGCTATTGGTTCAAGTTTTCCAAGTTGCTCATCAGTATTCTTAATATAACATTTGCTCCCAAAGATTTTGAAATGCTTCACTGAAGGAGTCTCACCACTCCAGAGCTCATGAGGTGTTTGAGTGTTGTTTACTCGCACATTTGTTTTGTTAAGAATAATACCTGCAGCATGTGCAGCCTCACCCCAGAAAGTTGCGGGAGTACCTGATTCATCAAGCATAGCACGAGCCATTTGTTGGATTGTTATGTTCATTCTTTCCACAACCCCATTTTGCTGAGGAGTTCTAACTGTAGAGAATTCTCTTCTTATCCCATGTTCTTCATAGAAATCGAAGAATTCGTTTGAGGTAAACTCCCCACCTCTGTCAGATCTGAGGCACTTAATTTTGTGTCCTGATTCATTTTCAACCAAGGCTTTGAAGGAATTGAATTTTTCGAATGCTTCGTCCTTGTGCTTCATAAGCCCTAACCAGACAAACCTGGAGAAATCGTCAATAAATAATATCAAATATTCTTCTCCTCGAGGTGTCCTTTTCCTAAATGGACCACATACATCTGTATGGACTAGCTCAAGAGGTATGCTGGCTGATCCTTCCTTCTCTGGAAAGTTAGTTCTGGTTTTCTTTCCAAACTGACAAGATTTGCATATAGTGTTGTCTGGAATTTTGATATTTGGAAGACCACGAACTGCCTGATATTTGCATGCTTTCCTTATTTGTGAAAATCTTAGATTCCCCAACCTTCGATGCCATAGACAGTGTTCATCATCCTTGCTCAAATAGCATTGTTGTGGTCCTTCTACAAATATGTATAGATTATTTGGAGTCCTTCTTCCTTTGATCACTGTTTTACCTGTATCAAGGTCACGAACACAACATCCATTTGATCTAAATATTACTTCTGTTCCTTCATCACACATCTGACTGACACTCAGAAGATTATGCTTCAATCCATCAACATACAAAACATTTCCAGCTTTGACCTTCTCTTTCAATGGAGCAACACCTTTTCATTTTATGGCTGCAGAGATATCGTTTCCAAAAGAAACTTTCTTCCCCTTTTCTAATGCGGTATATGACTCAAGCTTTTCTTTGTCCCCTGTCATATGCTTCGAACATCCGCTGTCAATGTACCATAGACTTTCTTGACCTTCTGCATAAAAGGCTATCCCACATCTTTCTGGTTGCGGTTCCTTTATTCTCCATGTTCTGACATTTGAGGTTTGTTCCTTCTGAGTTGTCTTCCGGAACCTACTCCTGCATTCAGAGTCTTCATGACCAAATTTATTACAAATAGAGCATTCAACTTCATTTTCAAGAACCGAAAAGTTGTTATAAGTCCTTTTCATGGTTCCAATCATTCTCCCTTGCTTTTGAGCTTCTCTAGTCATGATTGTCTTGTAGGCAACACATTGAGCTGCTTTGTGACCGAAGTTATGGCAAGAAAAGCATTGGCCATTAAAGAAACTTCTGCGATAATCAGATCTATCATCCAATCGATTGTAGTTTCTATTCACATTCATTCTTGGAGCAAATTGGGAAGATTTTACCTGAGGCTGATTGTAGCTTTTTTTTTGTCCTTAAGGCAGTTTGTCCCCGAATTTCTTGATGGTCTTTATTTGTTCTTGAGGTAAACTGTCCCTGATTCACCTCATGACTTTTATTTGGCCTTTGCTCGCTTCTCCTTGCTGCATCAAGATAGCTTTTAGAGGTAGAGGCTTGAGATGTTTCTCCATTATATCCAAGACCTGTCTTGATCAGAGGAGATCGCTGCACATTGATAATCTCATCCAAGGTTTCAGATCCTTTAACAAATTTAAGATTAATCGCTTTTGTTTTCTCAATCTCCTTTCTAAGACAAACAATCTCACATTCCAATTTTTCAAGATGTTTTTCCTTTTCAGCTAGTTGACATTGTAGAGAATCAATAATAGCACTCTTCTCTTCTAAGCAAACTTTGAGATCTTTCATTTCTTCACAAAAGCCTTCTACATCTATAGCATCCATATAGTCATCATCTTCAAAAGCCATTAAAATTTATATCTATTACCTTGTTCATATTCATCACTATTTGAAAGACCATCACTATCTTCATGAGTGTAATAGATTTTCTTCTTTTCATTTTGTTTCGTGTTCCATTTAACAGGTTCCTTTCCCTTGTCATTCTTATTTTTGTGAGGACATCTAGCAGCATAATGACCTAATCTTCCACAAGTAAAGCATTTAAAAGGTAACTAACCTCTGAACCTTCCATAACCCCTTTGAAGATTTCTGACAAAATTTGATTCCTCTTCTTCATCTTCTGGGACGTGACTTGCTTCATAATACTCTTCTTTGCCTGAAGCCTTGAAGGCAGCTTCTCTTCTGTCGGATGGACCTCCCTTTCTCATTTCATAAGCGTTTAGAATCCCATGAAGCTGAGACATAGTAAGAATTTGCAGATTTTCCTTTTCTTCTATGGCAGACACTTTAGATTCAAACTTGGGGGACAAAGATCTTAGAACCTTTTCAACCACAATAGCCTCTTTTATTTCTTCACCCAAGTTTTTCATGCAATTAACAATCTCATCTACCCTAAGGAAATAGTTAGCCACACTTTCATCATTATACATTCTGAGAGTCTCATACTTAATCCTGAGAGTTTGAAGTTTAGCACGCTTTACCTGTTCGTCTCCTTCATAGCTCGTGACAATTTTGTCCCATATTTCTTTTGCAGATTTATAGTGCATTACCTTCATGAATTCTGATTGAGATATACATCCCAATAGAGTATTGACTTCTTTCGCATTTGTTTCATATTTCTTTTTCTCGGCTGCATCTGTAGGAGTAGCTGAAGGAAAAGTGTAGCTTATCTCTACGATGTCCCAAACTTTTGAACCAAGAGATTGAAGATAGGCAATAACTCTTACCTTCCAATAATTGAAATTTGACCCATCAAAAACCGGTGGCCTGATTGATGCTTCTCTCTCGTAGTTGCTCATGATGAATGATCTACCTTCAAGCGATCAAGCTTCTCTGAAGGACCTGCTCTGATACCAATTGCTGGAAATAATACTGAGAGGGGGGGTGAATCAGTATTATCAGATCAATAAAACTTTTTCAATGCTCAGAAACATATACGCTACTTCAGTTAAGTGAACCAGCGTGTACACGCTACTGTGTCTAAAGAAACCAGCGTATAACCATAAATCTTATAATTCAGTTAGTTTATCTTCAGTTAAATGCATCAGGACATTATTCATCATATTAAGAGTAAACAGATGCAGTATAACAGAACAGATCATCACACAAAAGCCACACACATGAACACCATGATATAAGGTGGAAACCCAATGTGGGTGAAAACCACCTGCTGCAAGTTGTCTCTATCTTTCTTTAATATGAACTTCAGTTTACAATCTTTTGTACTGCTGCAGCCTTATACCAGTACGCAGGCTACAACCTGCAGAAGGCGTCAACCTTCTCTCGTTCTCCAAACTTCCTTGGAAGGGAGCTCCAACCCCCTTTGCTCTTGTCTTAGCTAAGATACTAGTACGTAGGTGCTGGCCTACAATCTTCTTTCCTTCAGGTACCACTTTTCATACATTTTCAGATTGGATATTCCTGAAGCACAACATTACAATCTGAAGACCACAATTCATTCAACTTTCATAGCCGATTACAAAACAACCAATACTCGCATCAATAATTTTTGAATCACTGAACCACTGAAACCCTGTCAAACCAAGTCACCAGAACACAGAGCAGACTACAGAACTCTGCAATAACAGTCAGACCTAGCTGCAGCCCAAAAATCAAGCTCCAAAAGATATATGCTACTTCAATGAAGGCAACCCGCGTATACACGTGGTTTTACCGAAGACAACCTGCGTACAGATCTAACAATAATTTTTCATAACTTGCAGCTGTACCAGATATCAGTTATACCCAGAACATAACATTGCGTCAGTATGCAGATCTAGAAATACGCATAATCAACCATATAAAGATAGTTCATTTCAAACCATTTGATCCCGATCTCTCCTTAGATCTTGTTCTCCATCAACCGATGAGATCTCTCCTTAGCTCAGATCAAGCAATACATCATCAACCAATAACCTGCATACTGGATCTAATACTTCATCAGATATTCAAGACTTTTCAGATGCACTTGCCTAATGATTTCTTTCTCCTTATATAGCCTTAGGCCTTGTTCAATACCAAGAGCCAAAACCATAGAAATCCAATACCATCATCTTCAAAACTAGGGATCAACACGTCCGTCGAGGCACCAAGGTCCAAAACCATAGGCACAACTTCCAAGGAATAACTGCCATGGACCAAAGATAATATTTCCACATACACGCGCTTTTACTGAAGCCAACCAGTGTGTACACGCGACCTGGTATATAGCGAACCTGCGTATACGCGACTTGGTATATAGTGAACCTGCTTGTATACGCGACTTGGTATATAGTGAACCAGCGTGTATATATTTTTCTTCATACTTGTTGACTGATCATCAATTCCTTGCTGCTATCCTTCTGCACTATGATTTGTTATCAGTGTGATTTGCCATCAAGGACAATATTTGTCTCATAATGCCAACATGAATGCATACTGTAACAAAAACTTCTGCTGCAAAATTTTACTCTTAATGGGAAAAAAATATAATTATGATATGATTGGACAACAATTGAACTTGACAACAAATTTCAATACCCAAGACTGTAAGTACACAAATCCGTAAAGCAAATTCAACACTTCATGCCACAATGATTTGACCCTCATTCTCATTCTTAAAAAAACTCTATTCAACACATGGCATTTAACGATTTTAATATGGGAAAAAAACTTCAATACATACACAAGTGGGGCAGCATATGGTGATACCAAGACAACATTCAATATATTGGCAGTGTTCAACGGACTTCAGACTTGGATAGCAGTGCGCATACAATATTTTTTTAATTTAAAAAACATTTAACCATATCACACAACCACCAGATAGTTCCTCAAGGAGGCACTTCGATTCTGATTATAAAGGTTAAGAAAAACTCTATCTCTCATCACAAAATTAATATTGGAAGGAAAATGGGGCCACCCATTACACCTCAAAATGGTCGCTGAAACCATCGATGGTAAAGCTTAGTAACTCCACAAGGGTTACATTGTCCATGCTACAACGCGCAACCCTGGTTCGCATCCCCATAACCGATGATGCTACTGGTAGTTACTTGAACCAATGATGATACCACTACTCCTCCATGTAGCTATTCGAACCATTCATCATTCGGATGTTATGCTACTCCTCCGCATACAATAGATCAACTGAAGTACGAGCTTGACGAGGAGAGGAACGCTTATGGTGTTGCAGTAGAGGAAACTTTGGCTATGATTAATCATCTCCAAAGAGAAGAAGTCTCTATAGTACCATCTCAACCAAAAATATTATGAGGAAAGAAGAAAATGCGATTGGCACTAGATATGCAGATAATGACAAAAATCCGTAGAGGGAGAGTGAGTAAAGAAATCAGTGCACATCGAGGGAATCAAAGACCCTGTCACAGGAGTGAGGAGAATAATGTTAGAGATTTGTAGTGTTTAAACAGTGGCAACATTTAATGGGCAGGCACTATGGAGGGTGCAGTAGACAAACTCCACAGGGGGCAGTGGATAGATTGTAAGAAAATGGTAGAAGGGAGTTACAAGACTAGAAGGAGATGCCAAAAATGGAGCTGGCTCTGATACCATGTCAGGTGAGGCAATAACTCCTCAAAACAATTCGTTGATTTCATTTAGGTTGGTGTTTATTATATACATGAGGGAGAGGCTGTTCATTTCATCTCCTGGTTACTATTCATATTCTCCATTATTTATTTACATCAATTTCAGTTATTCACCCAATCTTGATGATTAGGTGTCAACAAAAAATATATAGATATATATGATATATTGGTGGGAGATAAAGACCAAGGATAAAAGTGTTGCAAGGAGAAAAGCAGGCTTTGTCTTTTAGGAAAAAGAATTTAAAAACATAGGCTATGGGGAAACATATCCCCAGAAGGCAGGAAAAATATGTGAGAAGGATAATGTTGAATAAACATTTTCAAGGCTCAGTAGAGGCTATTGAGGCCTCACAAGTTATCATAACTCAGGGGG
Source organism: Pinus tabuliformis (assembly GCA_031772625.1). Classification (NCBI taxonomy): domain Eukaryota; kingdom Viridiplantae; phylum Streptophyta; class Pinopsida; order Pinales; family Pinaceae; genus Pinus; species Pinus tabuliformis. The sequence continues at coordinate 1,001,838,951 of CM062819.1, forward strand.
AATTAGATGTGATTCAAGGTTGGGTGGTTTGGTGTTGCAAGCCATATATTTCCACCGTGGGAGTATTGGTCAAAGGATCATCTACCCACTAAAAATATTAATAGTGTTTGTAATGATGTAGTTATGGTAGCATTAAATGCATGAATTATGTTTTGGTGGATCGTGTTTACATACTAGTTATAGAATGCGTAGGCTAAAAGTTGTATGCTGAGAATATACTATAGAATTTCTGCTGAAGCTATTCTGAAAATTCTTGATATATGGATAACAATATGCAGTAGGTAGGTTATTTAATTAATTGGGAATTGTGTATGAGTTAATATGTAATTTTATGTATGAATTATGAAAGTAATTAGTGTACAAGGAATATACCAGCAAATGTGTATAAATTTCATGCATACCTGATAGAAGTAGTGGTACTGAAACAAATGAGCAAGTGAATATTCTTAATATTATGCATGCTTGATTCAAGCACTTATATTACAGTGCAAACATGAGTAAATGCATGGTAATACTGGTTGAATGAAATAATTAGAGCTATCTATACAAAGATAACATGTGTTTCATTAGAATTATTCAAGGGATGCATGTGATAGTATAAACAATAGTAAATATAAAACATACGAGTGGCTACATACATCATTTGGAAACAACTATAAACATAGGTTGCATTCACATTTGAGTACTGCTGGAAAGTTCATATTTTGTGCTATAGATGCATGACATAGAGAAGAATTTGGTGAATCCTAGCATGCACCTCAGGTAAGAAACTATGCATGTAGATGGTGAAATAATTTTAAAATATTACAGGCAGTTACAAGCTAGGTTAGGAGGAAAGAACAAGAAAGAACATATAGGGTTCAGATAGTGAATATTTAAATAAAATACAATTAAAAGGAAAATCAGTTGGTTTCTATGATAGATTTCATGACCAAACTAAACATGCCCTACTGAATCCAGAGACCCTGGCCAAGTTATCAAAATTGACTGATATTATGATCTAGTTACTTACGTGATCACAAGAAATTAAGTTACATATTATCTTTCCGGAGAACACAATTCATTGGAACTTTAAAGAAAATTGACATGCTAACCATTACAAAACGTAGAGAAAGTTAAACCATTCTTGAATAGTTCCAGGCACTTTTCATTAAAACAAAAGAGAAAAAGTAAAAGAAAATTAACAGTAAGAAGACAATAAATTAACAGTTCATAGTTATGTATACATAGTGTTACATTCCAGTCAGAATTCAATAAATGAACCTAAGGCCTGACGCAATCTAGTAAGAGGTTGGAAGGGAACAAAAAACATTACATATATTCCAGAGAATTAAGAGAGCCACCAGACCATGAATGCAAATCAATAACTCAGTTCACTCATGAAGAGTCGAAAACATATATAGAAAATCCTCCAGCATGCCTCAGGCTTGTCGACCAAGAAGGGGTCGACTGACTAAATTGAGACACGAATAGGAAACCAAAATGAAAAAGGGCTATCACAGACATTTCTTAAGAAACAATGCAAACCCGAGGTAAACATTTGCCTAGTTTCTAGCGGAATAGAGGTGATAGGAATAATATTCGCAAGAAGAAAATCCCAAGGAATGGGGAATTTCAAAGCCAATATATCACCAACCTGGGAAAAATAAAGTAAAATTTAAAAGAAGAGCACGAAGTTTCTACCAAGAGAATTTGAATAACATTATGCCACTATGCTTACTTGTAACAACAACACAAAACCCTATTACTTGAAGAAGAACCCTTAATACTTGAATGAATAGATGAATATCAAGGGGAACGAAAGCTAAGACAACGATTTTACTTAAGATAACATAAGTAACCAAGGTATCGTCAACCATCCTAGAGATAGGACAAAAACTATTAACCGAGTTAGATATCAGGGGAACTAAACACCAAAACCTAGAAACATGTAAAAGAAACTGCAAAGTAAATTTACTTGGGTTCTCAGAGAAATCCTCTAGGCCTGAATAAAGTGACGATCCCTGAAATTCTTTGGGTTTTCCCCTACACTAGCAAATAATAAATTGTCAAAGTGTGTAATAAATTGAATGTCCCTTCATGAAATCTGGAAACTACCAAGGGTATGGTGGAAAAATTGACAAAGACTTTAAGCTGAGATAAATTACCTGATTCCCAAGTGGATGATGACCTAGCCCAATACCACAATTTTCCATAGTCCATTTTGATTCAAAACCTACTTCGAAAGACATAGGATTAATGGATTCTGCTAACGCCGAAGAGGAAATTGTGTTATGCTCTGGTAGCAGAGCTGAGTGAAACCCTTATGGCAGTAGCAAGAAAAAAACATGAGGAAGTTAGGCATCAAGCAGAAGAATCAAAGGGAAAGTAATAGCCACTGCTCTATCAAAGCCCTTAAAGGAAACAAAGAATGGAGTGAAACCGTGAAAGTAGGTAGCCAAAGATGGTTAGGGTTAGGCCTAAAAGACTAGAGTCGTAGATTTGTATCAAGTGGATCTCAACCATCGATGTGAGATTGAAACTATAAATCTTAATAATTGTGACCACATATCAAGTTCACATGAGCATAGGTGTACAACACTGACGAGCATTTACTTGAAAAGAGGTTAGGTACGATGGAAAATCAACCAGACGTGAGCCAACTAGTGGGAAGGAGAGCTCATAGAGTGCCAACTCACCGAAAGGAGAAGAAACATGTCTTCCTTCATAGTGGATGCCCACTTGTAAATGCATAACGTAACTTGGGTAGAGCATTAATGGCCAAGGCTGGGGCCGAAGGGTTAAATGTAAAGGGTGGGTAGTTAGGACAAAATAACAAAAGGTATAAATACTAACAATAGAATGGGTTTGAAATTCTTAGAATGTGCAGGTGTAGGTAGACTTGTAATTAAAATGAAAGAGAAATAAACAAAGGACTCCATTTAAGTTGTTATACATTAATCGTATTTTTCACTGGTTACTTGTAATAATCTTCACCATGCATACATTTGATACTATATAACAGTGGGGGGAAAGAAAAAAAGAAACAAAATTGGGGTATATGTTAGAGGTTCGTTACAAATGGTATTAGAGTAGAGTTCTACTGTGGAGCTTGAAAAGGGGCATAAACGTTAGGAATTGTTTGCACAAAAAAAAAACTAGAGGCATGGTTGTTCTTATGTATTTTGTGTTGTTTTGTAGGAAATTGAAATTCTGAGCAACAATAGAAGAAACTCTACCAACTAGCACAAGGGGAGAAGAACTGTATGTGGAACTGGGGGAAGAAGGCAATGCCACCCTATCCTCCCAGTTCATGGATATGGTAAAGACGCTGCAACTGGAGTTGGCCCAACTCTGTAACAGTAATGAGAGGATTTTGAAAGCCAGTGAAGAGAAGGAAAATCTAATCAGATACTGGATAGAGAAATCTAGCCACAAGAGTGTGGACACTGAAGGCATGAAAAATACAAAGTCTGACAAGTCAGGAAGTGGAGGAGACTCTAATCTTGAGTCACTGAAAGTACATAAGAAATGAAGAAAAGTGGAGTTACAAGGTGAATTTAGGAAGATCAAACTACTAGTATTTGATGGGGAGAAAGAGGAGGATGTGGAAGCATGGTTGCTGAACATGATTAAGTACTTTCAAGTTTATGAATATGAAAGTAACCTAAATACATGATTAAAAATTTATCAATTGCAGGGTAAGGCTACACTATGGTGGAAGGAGAGGAAGAGTGTTCAAATGTTAGAGGAAAAGACAATTTCATGGGAGGAATTTCAGAAGCAATTCAAGTCACGCTTTTTGAGTGAACGGTATTATGATGATAGGGCTAAAGAGTTCCATGAGTTGAAGTTAGGGAAAATGACCATGCATTAGTTTGTAAATAAGTTCACCAAATTATTGAGGTATGTGTCGTATTTGAACGAGGAGAAAGCCAAAATCCAGCAGTTTCTAAATTGCTTGCCAGTCTCCTATAACGAGAGAATTGAGTTTGATAACCTAAGGACCATGGATGAGGTGGTCAGAAAGGTCAGGCTATGTTATCAACAATCTAAAATTAGAAATGAAGGTGACAAGATGTGGAGGACTAAAGAGGGAAGAAAAGTTGGTGGGGGCATGAAAAAGCATAAACCACTCTACCTGAATAATTTTTGTATAGATCATCAAAGAAGGAAGGGGGTCAAAGGAGAGGTACCCTTGTCAGCCCAATATTATACTGGTTTGAAAGTGACATAACAAAACAACAAAAGAAACAGTACTACCAAAGAACCATTAAGATGCTAGGGATGGAGAGAGCCACATATGTTGAGGGACTTTCCACACATTCCCTGGTCCATCCGGAACATCTAGGAAATTCATGTGGCCACCATTGTTAATGATGTTGTGAGGAATATACCAAGGATCAATGTAGCCTTGGAGAATCGACAAGCTGAACATCAAGCTACTATGTTGGAAATTGAAGGTAACATCTTAAACCAGTCTGTGTCTATTTTGATAGATCCGGGGGCTAGTCTAAGTTATATTAGCCCCCAAATTGTAGAAAAATGCAATCTGAAAATGGAAAAATTTAGAAATGCATGGCTAGTTCAGCTCACAATGGGAACCAAGCGGAGAGTGACCAGACACGTGAAACAATGTCTGGTTGATTTTAATGGGTATTCCTCAATGGTAGATTTGAACCTTCTTTCACTCGGGTTGTATGATTTGTTAATTGGTATGGATTGGTTAGAACAACAAGCCGATGTTATAAATTGTTTAGAAAAATAGTGGCATGTGTTGGTATGGATGGAGTCCCTAAAATAATTATAGGGAAATAAAAACCGGTATCAGTCCGGCAGATGTCAGCATTGCAGCTAAAAAGAAGCACCAGAAAAGTCTACCAATTATACTTACCATAGGTGGAAACTAGAGCACAGCTGGCTGAAAAGGAAAATTTGGAGACTATACCAATCATTAAGGAGTTCTTGGATGTTTTTCTGGAAGAAATTCCTAGATTACCCCCATCTCGAGATATATATTTTACTATAAATTTAGTACTTGGAGTTGTTCCCGTGTCCAGAGCTCCATATCGTATGAGTACCCTAGAATTATTGGAGCTAAAGATGCAGTTACAAGAATTGTTGCATAAGGGATATATTGATGGATGGTACGTACAAAATGTGTATTGAATATAGGAAACTGAATAAATTAACAGTTAAAAATAGATATCCCCTACCAAGAATAGATGATTTATTTGATCAAGTCAGAGGAGCCATTGTCTTCTCAAAAATTGACCTGAGAACAGGCTATCATCAATTGCATATAAAGGAGGAGGATGTCCAGAAAACAACCTTTAGAATACGGTATGGACATTATGAGTTTGTGGTGCTACCATTTGGCCTCACCAATGCACATGCAACCTTCATATGTCTTATGAACAATGTACTACACAAGTACCTGAATTGATTTGTGCTAGTATTCATTGAAAACATCCTTGTGTGTTCAAAAAACAAGGAAGAAAATCAAGAACTCCTAAGGCTAGTGTTGAAAACATTAAGAGAGCACAAACTATATGCAAAAGGAAGTAAGTGTGAATTTTTTAAAGCCATGATATAATATTTATGACATTTCATCTCTAAGGAGGGGTTCGTAGTTGACCAAGAGAAAGTTAAAGCTATTCTAGAATGGCCAGTACCAAAAGACATATTTGGGGTTAATTCCTTTATGGGAATAGCTAGGTACTATCATATATTTCTAAAGGAATTTTCCAAGCTAGCATACCCCATCACCTCATTGCAGAAAAAAGGAGTGAAGTTTGAGTGGATGGAAAAATGCCAAGAAAGCTTCAATAAATTCAATGAAATGCTCACAACTGCTCCTATCCTGTGGATAGCAGATCTGGATGAGGAGTTTATGATATGAACAGATGCATGTCTAAAGGGTTTAGGTGGGGTACTTCTACAAGACAATGTTGTTGTAGCATATGAGTCCTGGAAATTGAAGAAACATGAGCAGAATTATGTTGTTTATGACCTAGAATTAGCTGCAGTAATTCATGCCTTAAAAATGTGGAGGCATTATCTGTTGGGAAATAAGTTTGTTCTGGTGACTAACCACATCATTCTTAAATATTTTTTCAATCAACCCGACTTGAATGCAAGACAGGCTAGGTGGTTAGCCTTCCTTAGTGAATTTGAATTCGAAATCAAACATATTAAAGGGAAGGAGAAAAAAATTGTTGATGCCTTAAGTCGGCATGCTCATGCTTTGATCGCATATACAGGAACAAGTGTAAGGATGTATTTTGAGGAACAGGTAAGACTAGCAGGGCAACAAGATCCACAGTATCAAGAGTTGCAAAATAAAATACAATAAGGGGAAATTCAGGTATGGTGTAAATTCTCAAGGATTGATCACCTACCAAAGTAGATGGGTCATTCCCAATGTGACTACACTAAAACAAATGATTTTAGACAAGAAACATAAGAAACCATATTTTGGCCACTTCGGATAACAAAAAATGGTAACTTCTCTTCAAAAACCTTTTTTTTGGCCTGGAATGAAAAAAGAAGTAATTTATTATTTAGCAAAATTCTTGCAATGTTAGTAGGAGAAATTAGAGAACCAACATCCGGCGAGGCTATTAACTTCATTAGCCTTTCCAGAATGGAAGTGGGAAGTGATTTCCTTGGACTTCATAACCAGATTAATAAAGACCAGGTACCAACATGATTCCATTATGGTAGTAGTGGATGTACTGACGAAGGAAACACACTTTATTCCCTTGTAATCTAATTTTGGTATGGCAAAAATTGCAAATATCTTCATGAAAGATATTTTAGATTGTATGGCATACCAAAAATGATAATATCAGATAGGGACATAAATTTTACCTCAAACTTCTGGAAAGCATTATTTGGAAACTTTGGTACTAAACTGAACTTCAGTACTACCTACCATTTACAGACAAATGGGCAAACTGAAAGAACGAATCATATTTTGGAAGATCTGCTTCAAATGTATGTAATGGATAGACCTGAAAAATGTGAATACTTTCTACATCTAGCCGAGTTTTCCTACAAATAATTATCAGGCCTCCATTAAAATGAGCCCCTTTGAAGCCCTTTATGGTAGGAAATGCCATACCCCACTCAGTTGGAGTCAACTAGAAGATAGATTGGTCCCTGGACCAAAGGTCTTGCTTGAAATGGTGGAGATAGTGTGGAGAATTGAGCAGAACATTAAAATCGCTCAAGTCCATGAAAGGATCTATGCATATAAAAAAATGGTTCTTAACGAGTTTTGGATTAGGGAGCATGTGTATCTAAGGGTCAAACCTCGCAAAAGCACCCTGAGCACTGGCAGTTGTGTTAAACTAGCACCACAGTTTTGTGGGCCATTTGAAGTACTGAACTAAATAGGTCTAGTAGCATACCAATTGGATTTACCTGCTCATGTTAAATTACATAATGTATTTCATGTGTCATTATTAAAAAAATATGTGCACAAAAACATTCATATAATTGATTAAGATTTCTTGCTTGAACCATTCCACATTTTGGAGCGAAGGGAAACCATATTGTGGAATTGGGTCATTTCTTAGGTTAAAGTGTAGTGGTGGCACTTTACACCTGAGGATGCAACCTGGGAAAAAGAATATGTCATGAAAGCAACATATCTAGGATTATTTTCACAGGAATAATAAACACCGAGGACGATGTTAAACTTTAAGGTGGGGGACGATGTAACATCCCCCTGTCGTAATTAAACTAATTAGTCATTTTATGGTTACCATTACTAGTGATTTTACTAGGATGTGACAAACTGATTATATTTGTGAAAGGATGTTTAAATTAATAAAGTTGTTGGTTTTATTTTTGGAAATCATGATGGACGACGCTAGAGTAGATGAGACTTGCCAAATCTCAGAAGAATCAGATTCACTTTAATTTTCCTAGCTTTAAAAATATATGGATATATATGCTATCTCAGTGGGAGATAAACATCGAGGATAAAAGTGTTGCAATGAGAAAAACAAGCTTTTGCTTTTACAAAAAAGAATTGAAAAGCCTAGGCTAAGGGGAAACAGATCCCAAGAAAGTAGGACGCTACCAAGGAAAAATATGTGAGTAGTATAATGTTAAATAAACATTATCAAGGCTCACTAGAGATTACTGAGGCCTATAACATTATCATGGCTTGGGGGGAATTGGAGGTGATTCAAGGTTGGTTGGTTTGGTGCTTCAAGCCATAGATTTCCAGTGTAGGAGTATTGGTCAGAGGATCCTGTACCCATTGAAAATCCTAATAGTATTCGTAATGATGTAGTTATGGCATTTCTAAATGCATGAATTATGTTATGGTGGATTGTGTTTACATACTGGTTATAGAATGCGTTATCTAAAAATTGTATTTTGAGAATATACTGTAGAATTTCTCCTGAAGCTATTACGAAATTTCTTGATATATGGATAAGAATATGCAGTAGGTAGGTTATTTAATTAATTTGGATTTGTGTTTTGAGTTAATTTGTAATTTTATGTATGAATGATGAAAGTATTTAGTGGCCAAGGAATAGACCAGTAAATGTTGTATAAATTTCATACATGCCTGATACAAGTAGTGGTACTAAAACAAATTACCAAGTGAATATTCTTAATATTATGCATGCTTGATTCAGGTGCTTATATTATAGTGAAAACACGAGTAAATGGATGGAAATATTGGTTGAATGAAATGATTAGAGCTATCTATAGAATGAAAACATGTGTTTAATTAGAATTATTCAAGGGATGCATGTGATAATATAAACAACAGTAAATATAAAACAAACAAGTCGCCACATACATCCTTTGGAAAAAACTATAAACATAGGTTGCATGACCATTTGAGTACTACTGGAAGGTTCATATTTGCTTCTATAGATGGATGACGTAGACAAGAATTATGTGAAGCCTAACATACACCTCGGGTAAGAAACTATGCATGTAGATAGTGAAATCATTTTAAAATATTACAAGTAGTTACAAGATGGGTTAGGAGGAAAGAACAACAAGGAACATATATGTTTCGGATAGTGAATATTTAAATAAAATAAATAGTAAAAACAAAATCAGTTGGTTTCTATGATAGATTTCATGACTAGAATAAACACGCCCTACTGAATCTAGAGACCCTAACCGAGTTATCGGAGAACACAGTGGAGAGCAGGTAATTGAGAAGGTTTCTGAAGAAGTAGAGACAAGTGATAAGACCACTGAGCCGCTAAGCACTGATGTACATATCGATCCCATATTGATTAAAGAATGGGATCAATTTGATCAACAGATCAAAAGGAAAAATGATCCTCAAAACATTATCACATCAGCATCTCCCGAAACACAACGGCCCATTATTCATGATATTGTGACTGAAGGGACACCCAACAAAGACAAAACTCAAAAAGAGATAGAAATAATCCCTGAAAATCCTTCAGGAGAGATTACATTGAATATTGAGGAGATTCCACCCTTGGATGTGTTTACAGCCCAAAACACATGGCTATAGTCAAGAGGAAGAGGAAAAATAGGAAAATAGATCAAACATCATCCACATCTCCTCAATCTGAATTTATGAATTTCATATGGAAAGATTCAGAGGTAAATCCTTCTAAGGTTTTGACTAAGTTATCTCAATTTGTAGGTGCATACACAACTGCTCCAATTGATAAGGCAACTGAACTGAATCAATTGATCAAAGAAAAGGATCAAAAGATTAATAAGCTTGAAGAATAGTTGGAATCCGAGTAGCAAAAGGTTAATCAGCTTGAGGAACAATTAACAGTAGAAAAACAGAAAATTGACTAGCAGGCCATTCAGAGATAGCACCAGCTGTCTCAAGAGCTCGAGCAGCATAAAATTATGTATCAACAATAAATTAAGTCTAAATAAGAGAAAATCACATACCTGCAATTCTCCTTGGGACAATTCAAAAATTATCCCAAGATTGAAGAGTTCAAAAAGGAAGCCTTAGAGGCAAATAAGGTTTTATCTCAATAGCGGAATCTACTCTGCTAGAAGATATCTTTTTCTGATCCATTATGCATCATAATGACATCACTAATTGACCAAGCAGTTAATACCAGGTTAGAATTTGAAAATAAGGATGATAAAGTCACAAATTTTCTCTCCTGGCAAAGCACAGAAGATGGAAGAGCTGTTAACTTACCTAATATTGAAGAGTCTCATAAAGAGATATTGTTTTCGGAATGAGAAACACAGTTGATAAAAATAGAAAGAGCTACTTCCAGGGCCAGCGCTATAATGAATAATGTTATTGAGTTGGTAAATGATAACTTATATGGTGCCAATTTAATTTCCAATTGTTCCCCAGGAAAACTTCTGAAGGCGGAAGTTTTAGAGAAGAAATGGAAGAAATATTTGGACACCAAGGAAGTGCGGCTTAACAAAATACAAGGTCTTAACTAGGATGCGCATTGATCCTTTCTGGTCAAGTGGCACATCCAACAGATGACTATCAAGTGCCTTATTGATGCCATTGATCGCATGATGCCTGAGCTCTCAAATGCCACATTGTTATAGACATATTTGGGCATTGCAACCCCAATCTTATATGTCGATAAACCAAGGGCTCTTTAACCCCTAAAAGTGTTGTTTCATACCCTAAGGGATCATGGTCAACAAATTACATCATTCCGAAAAATTTCCACCTAAAAAACCACTCAGAACTGGCCAAAACTGGACCATACTGACTACTCCATTGTCAAGGTGCGATGCATACGGAAGAGGCCTTCTTTATGGTGCGATGAGCGAGAATGGACAAATGTCTGAGATAGTTTGCTAAGTGGATGCTCATGGAATCTTCTAGAAACTTCTCCTATGACACTTGCCTCTCTGAATTCGCCCAGGGATGAGTAAGAGATCCAAGAAATATCCAAGTGGAACCAAGAATAAAAAGTGGAATGACACTAATAAAAAACCCAGAGATGACTCAGACCCTTGCAGACATTTATAAATGGATCCCTCATCTGAGAGATCTAAGAGGCTGGAATTTTGTAATTTGTAAGGAAGTGTTGATAGTTTGTCTTTGAGAAGGAGAATTATATTGTTGGGTGACCTTTCTTTTCATGAGGTGAAGAGGGCTTTGATGCTGGGAGGATGATGCTAGATCAGACAGCTAAGTTGTAATTCTCCCTTCTATTTTAACAAAGTTCTTTGAGTTTTCCTCCATAAAATCATGTATTTGTGAATGCCATTGTATGTCCAATGTATTTCTAATTCTGCATTGTTCATGATATAATAGATCAAGATGCTTTGATGGTGTTTTGTTACTTTGTTTCTACAGGTATTCTTTAAGCGGGACAAGTAGGAGAGGAGTTGCAAGCTCTATCAAGAGGGAGAGAAATCAAGCAAGGAGTCAAGTGGAAGATCTAGGCTGGTCCCTTTGCTTCTTTCTTATCTATCATACATAGAGGAAATCACAAATTGCTTTGATTGTTTGTTTCTAGGATAGCTACCAATCCTAGTGGGACTAGCAAATCGAAAAGACACTAGTTTTCCCATAAACAAAATGGCGACTCCGCTGGGGATCGAATAGATGTTTTGTTTGTTTTTTTATTTGTTTTATAAACTATAGACAGAGCCTAAAGTTAGCCAGATAGCCTTCGAACTGCTCTTTCTCTGCAATTGCAAAGTAGATGAATGTTGCTTCAGTCAAAATCCAATTTAGTTTATGATTTGAACATCTGACTTACAAGCATTCTAGATGCCATTTTGGTAGCTCAATAACCTCCCAAGATCATACCCCTGTACTTTTCTCTTTACTATCCATAATAACTCAACTTAACTAACTGAAATCAACTGCAAATTTAAGCTAAAACCCATCTTAGTTGCGCTCCCTGGCCCATCGCAATGTCTATCATTGTCAACCAATATGCATCACACTTCCCAAGTGTAGCAGGTGCGATTCATAATTTTTTCTGTGAAGCATAGGTCCAATGACTGAGTGATCCTATTTCTCTCCTTGAAATTTGGGGGTTTTTGTCCTTGTTTTCAGCTTTGTTTAGTTGTTTTTTGCTGCTTATGAACAGTATCTCATTGCTAAATCTTGCTTGCTTTACATAGTTCAACCTTCATTGATTAGGATTAGTAAATGTTTTTATGTATTGTCCGTCATTTACGATCCTTTGTCGAAATGTTGCTTAAATCGATCTGTCGTTTTGGTACAAAAGTGTCATAACTATTGTTTTGTGTCAAAAAAGAGAAGTGTCATTAAGTCTTCCTTCTTTGGATAGTCAATTGAACTTTTTTCCATGTATTTGATTTGATTTGTTGATATTTGAAGTGTTGAAAGAATCTTCTATTTGAAATTGAAAAGTTTCATTTAAGTCTTCCTTTCATTTTGAAAAAGAAATTGTTGAAATGTCACTTTGAAGAAAATATTTCAGATCTATACTTAGTTTTCCTTTTTGGCATTTTTCACATTAAGGGGAATGAAAAAAAAATACATGCATTTGCATTTGCATTTGCATTTAGATTGTGTGCGAAAAATTATTTAGGAAAAGTGCATTTAATGTGTGCTCTTTGCTCTTTGTTTGAAATAATCGTAATCTTCTTTCCTTAGTAGCTAGGATTTTCATTGTTAAAAATAAACAACGATTGTTTATCATTTTAGATTGCATATTTAGGAATTTTACATCTACATCAAGCGGTGAACCTTGAAAGGAAAACTTCTATTCAAGATCAACTCTAAAATAATTTTCAATGAACTTAACAACGCTTTGGAAAATAACACAACACATCTAAAGGTCTAGGCTAGAGACGTGTTCCGACGTCGTAAAATCTAGTAACTATCGTTTTCATCGAAGGTTGGATGATTCCTCCTCTTTGATATGACAAGGGCTAGCACAAACTTTTGTTCCCCGTACCATTGAGTATATATTGGGAGACCACAATAGGCTTATATCCTTTATCCATAGGAAGCCGTGTCTACTGCCCTATCGACCGCAATGCACTGAACACAATATTCGGGAAGATTGACTGCCGTACATAAATCCTTGGTAATTTTTCTTTAATTTACCACCAAGGTGTATCTTGCAGTTTTGCGATTAGTTTGGTAATACCTCTGTCTAGATTTCCAAAGTAGTCACTTTCGTTCCTTTACAACTACTTAAAAGAAAAGGACCATCTGAGCACTTGTCACTTTAGGCTCATTAAAAATCGAAGGGGACTAGAGTCATCTTTAGCTTTTTCTCGACTCTTAAAAATTGAAAGAGAAAAGTTGTGCCAAAGCATCATTAAAATTTATTAATTCGGAATAACATCATTTTCCCCTTAATTTTGAGTTGATCAAGTAATCCGCAGTCGTGGAACAAAGTTAATCAAAACCCGTCGTTCATAGAGACTAGCAAGTCAACTGTCTTTGACCCCAAAAATGAAGCCATTCCGGGCAAAACAGTCTCATTTAACTGAGTCCAATTCACATGATTTATTTGAAACTTGTGTTTCAACATCGTCAAAGATGACAGTTACTCCAATCATTTCTGGTACAACTGCCTTTACAGAAGAAGTTCCGCAGTTACAATAGGACATTAGAACTGATCCTAGTGTAACGGTAGACACTTCTATACTTGAAACAGCTCCAGCTAGAGCTGATCTAGAGACTGAAGTCCACTTACCTGAACATCTGGAAGTTGAGTTCTAGAATTCAAAAGGTGTCACCCCTCCAGTATCTGTCACTGCAGAAGTTATACCTTCTTTGCCTCCAGAAATATTTTGTGGACCTGACAGTCTACCTCTTCCACTTGGAATGATTGCTATAGAGGAGATAGTAAAGGATCTTCCATCCAGTACCCCATTACATTTTGTAACTGGGATCCACTTATATCCTTCTACTCTTGAAGTTAGTTCTTTTAGTCATCCTTCATCATAAGTTCCTGTCGAATCGCTAGGAAATATTTTAGATAGACTAAATATGTATGAACAACCATCAACATCTAGGACTGTATCATCTAATACAGCCACAACAGAACTTCCTGCTACCATTCCTACGATGTTTGCTGGTATACCATCTGTCCCAACTAGTTATCAATCACTAGTTGAAGTCCACTTAGGGACTGTTTTGACGACATGGTATGTTCCTATTTGTTCATCCGGAATTCCATATGGTATTTCTTATGTTGAAACTCAACAAATTGAACCTGCATGCCAGTATCAATTTGGGCAGACTAGTCTTCAAGGATCGATATATCCCTTGAACACTAGATTTCCGCCATATGGAGGGCAGTATGGTTTTTCATTGTTCCCTCCTAGAGAACAACCATATGAGAATTCACAACAAAATTCAGGTCAAACTGGAATTACATCCAGTGGTTGGGTACCACTACTACCTCAACAACCAAGGGTTGTATATTCATTGCAACCGGTCCAACCTGTGTCAAATATTCCCACTACACCTGCTATTGTGACTGTATCGCAAGTACAAGCACTGCCTATTGTATGTCAACCTCAAGTCTCTCAAGTTGCAATACAACAGCCTCTTGTCTCTACAGCTCAATCACAACCTCAGGTTAGTGCTTCCTTACCTAGAACGACCCAGGCTCAAATGGGTACTATCACTCCACATCTTGGTCAATCATCTAGTGTTGGGAAACAACAAATGGTTCAACAACCATGGATGGTATAATATCAACAACCGCAATTCCAGCAAACTTACTAAGGACCTGAGAAACAAGGCTTTGTAGGTAATGGACAACCGCATTTTCAAAACAGTTATCAACAACCATACTATAATGGTTATTTCCAACAACCTTATCAAAGTTACCAGCATCAAATACATTATGCTGGTTTGCAAATACCTACTGCTCAGGCGATCTGATCTTATCCTGGGTATGCTTCGCCAAACCTAAATCAACAGTTGCCTTTTGTAGCAACTCTAGAATTACCAGATTTGAATCGGCTCATGAATGATCCAATTGCATACACCCCTTAGTGGCCAGTGATTCCTCATTAACTTCCCTCTGATATTCCTAAATTCAATGGAAATCCAGGTGAAGATCCATCAAATCGCGTAATTAATTTTCATTTTTGGTGCTCATTTAACACCCTAAACAATGATTCGATTAGGCTTCGCCTTTTTCAGAGAACGCTCACTGGTCTCGTAGTGAAATGGTATATTGAATTGCCTAGAGCTTCGTTTGACAACTTGAGTGCCCTTGCCACTACTTTTCTAACCCACTTTTAGTTACCCATAAGGTACGAAACAGGGACAAAACTCCTTACCAACTTTAAACAAACAATAGCCACTCACATATATGATCATATTCATGAGTGGCAACGTCGTCATCAAATGGTAAAGACGTATGTTCCTAATCAGCTTCTAGTTGAGTGGTTTATTAAGTCATTATTGCCTTCTATTACTAAGGATGTGGCGAAGGGAGGAGTTGTCACTTAAGAGCGAGTAATTTCTCATGATCAATATTTAGATTTAATCTATACTCAGTCTGTCATGCTCTACGACAAAATTCTTGACGCTCCTAGACTAGAATTTTCCATTCCTCCCCCTCCTAAATCGAATAGGGACTCTCACGTTAGTGACGGCGTGATCGGTACCTCAAGTACGCAAACCAGAAAGGCTCCATATGGTAAATCCCTTGCAGTTTCTAGTCAAAAAGAAAATGACAAACCTCTTGCCTCAAAGATTAATGTCGTGTCATCTGACAAGGGCAAGAATCCAACGCAACTAGGGTGCAAGAAAAAAGGGAAAAATAATAAGAAGAAACAGGAAAATTCACCTCCTGAAAAATCTTCTGAGAACCCTGCTGAGCAAAAGAAACCTCGTTATCCATGTTTAATATGTAATGAAGAGAATTTCATGAAAGATTGTCCACATCGAGCTGAGGTTGCAAAATTTTTAAAGACTTCAACAACCTCAGCGGTGTTGACTCATTCGTTTCCCAAACCCAAAAACTAACCTGGTTGATCATGCTTCCACATCCCAAGTGCTTATGTTATCCATCTCGAAGCAGCAAAATGATGCTTTGATATCGACAAGGAATAAAGATTATGGGAATCCACAATCTTCGAACAACAAGGCTACAGATCAACCCAGTAGTTCAACAACAACTTCGCCAGAAGTTGTTCTACCCATCATTCTTGAATTAACTATAAAGCCACCAAAGGGAGTAGTACATAAATTGACATTTAATCCTCATGCCTGAGCAGCACAGAATTATATATAGTGGAGGATCTGGTTCAATCACCATCTGCTATCTTGACACTTGAATTACTACAGAATTGCCCCTCCCAAAAACAGGCTTTGTTATCAGCAATAGGTGGGATTGATCCAACGGATTCCAATCTTGTGGCCTTAACCATAAAGGATACGAACCTCAGTTATCGGCCCAACTCGCTTTCCTTATACATGTAAAAGCCCTCAATAAAACTATTCATTGAACAATCATTGATGAGGGGGCATCTACATGTATTATGTCAATGAGTTGCTGGAAAACTTTAGGCTCACCACCCTTGTCACGATCATCAACGAAACTAAAAGCGTTTTATGGAAGAACATACACGCTCTATGGGATTTTAAGTAACTTGCAAGTTGAATTGGGGGGCAAGACAAAAGAAATTGAAGTCGAAGTCATTGATGGAAACCTTGACTACAATATCTTACAGGGAAGGCCCTGGATTTATGCTATGGCCACCGTTGTGTTAACATATTTTAGAAAGATTGCATTTCCCTTCCAAGGTGGAATTACAATCATTGACAAACTAACCTTTTTCCCCAACAGTTCACAAGCTATTGGAAGCATTCCATTGATCCATGGAAGTTCTCAATCACTTCAAAATGTCGGAGTAGGTCTCATAAAATACCCTTCCTTAATGGGTACTTTTTCTCTCCCACCTCCAAGTAATCTAGCGGAAGTGGCCACAGTGGAAACCTGTCATATGATATCTTCTACATCATCAAAGATTAAGAAGAACTCTGACCATTTTGATAGTGTGGATCATCGCGATGTGTTGCCCCCAAGCCCCATAGAAACTTTGTAGCAATCAATTTTCTAGGCCTGGGCAGTGAACCCAAATCAACACTCAGCGAGTGTTTGGATAGATAGGTCTCTAGAGTATGGTACCTCTTTTGATCCTTGGTATTATATACATTCTACAGATGAAGGAATCATTCAATTGATGATGATAGGAGAGACGTCGTGGGAAGATTACCACCATCGTTCCCACCTTCAAGATAACAATGAAGATTATTCAAGCGACCTTAATCATCCTTCAATTTTTTATTTTCTATCAAATACTATAAATACAGTGGATTCCGAGTGAAATCTGTCCAATATTGAGGAAACTATCGCCATTAATATCTTGACCAAACCTAATGTTGTAGAGAATATTCATGTTGGCAAATCTTGTTCTCCTACAGAACTGGAAATATACTACGCTCTCTTTCGTGAATTCAGAGATGTCTTTGCATGGTCATATGAATAAATGCCAGACATTGACTCGAGAATCATTGAACATGAAATCAAGATGTATCCAAATGTCAAACCAGTACGACAACGGCTTCGACCGGTTCACCCAAAGAAAGCCGCTGCCATTAAGGCAGAAGTTGAAAAATGTTTGCATGTTGGTTTCATTTACCTTGTTCCTCTCAATGATTGGGTATCGAATATTGTTCCTATGACAAGAAAGCAAGGAACGATTAGAGTGTGCATCAATTATAGGGATGTAAATCAAGCATGTCCAAAGGACAACTACCCTACACCCTTCATCGACCAAATAATTGATGAATGTGCCAGATGCGAAATCTTTTCATTCATGGATGGATTTTCTGGGTACAACCAAATCAATATCCACCCACAAGACCAGTCGAAGACTGCATTTATATGTCTGTGGGGCACATTCGCATATAGTAAACTACCTTTTGGTTTGAAGAACACAGGGGAAACTTTTCATAGGGTAATGAACTACGCCTTCCATGACATCAAGCACATCGTTCAACCGTATCTCAATGATCTACCGACTCATTCGCGAAAGTGGACTGATCATCCGCAGCATTTGAGAGCCATATTTCTACGTTGCCGACACTACAAGATACGACTCAATCCGCACAAATGTGTGTTTTTTTTTGGTTCTGGTCGATTACTTGGTTTCTTAGCTTCTAAGGATGGAATTCGACTCAGCCCATGTAAAGTTCAAGCTCGTTAAAAAATAAACCCGCCATTGAGCATATGTTGTCGCATGCTTCAAGCTTGTTAAAAAATGAACCAAGCTATGAGCAATGTTTCCGCAAGGTTCAAGCTCGCTAAAAAATAAACCCTCCACTGAGCATGTGTTCCCCCAAAGTTCAAGCTCATTAAAAAATGAACCCACCTTCGGTAAATAACCTTTTTGATTGCCATTCTCTCTGCCTTTTGAACCTTGGTTGTGTTCTTGCCACCACCTCCATTCTTTGGCCGATCATACACTTCCACTTGATTGTTTACCTTTTTGAGGAACAGCTACAATGAGTGGTCCTGTTAGCCACCCTCTTAACATCGCCATGTTTTGAGAAGTTCCAAGCTTACCCAGAACCAATTGCTACCCTAAACACCACTTGTTTCTAAAAAACGAGTCTCCTTTAAACTCTTTTCAGACTCGTTAAGTATGAAAAGGCTGTCGAGCAATTGGCCTTTCCAGCTCGTTAAAGTGATTGGAAGTGCCATCCCTCCTGTACATTTTAAATCTTTTTCGGACTTAAGGGATTATGCTACAAAAAAGAACTACTGGAGTTTCCTTTTCATCCCTTTTCAAACTCTCTAAACATGAAAAGGACCAAGTTATCCTTGTCATTAAACTTTTTAAAACAATAGCAACAAACTTGTCCACCTGTCACACGGAATCTGTCAAGGGTGCGGACACGACTGACCTTCCTAGAAGTCTAAGACATTCTAATGACAAACAAGACAAAATGGAGTGATCTTTCTCTAAATACACCTTTTACAACATGAAAACTACAAGTGTTTAGGCTTACCTTATTCCAAAACGCTGTTGTTGAAGTCCGTTCTTGACGATCCGGATGAGCTCCTCCTTCAAGTCAATTCCTGCAACCACAAACAATCAAACAATTACCAAGCACTTGCATTTCATATAATAAAACATATATTCAACATGCAGACCAAGGAACACATGAAATAACTCATTAACACAAGCTATTGAGAAAAATAAACCAGTTTGTATTAATAACGAAACAAAGAAACTCTTACAACCTGGCCTTGGTGTTGTGCAAATTCCTCCCAGGGTCCATCAAGGGTTTTCCTCTACTTTGACAAAGCTCACCCTCTCCCAAGTAGAATCAAGTGAAGACAATCTCTCCTCACAAAGGCTCTAATGGAAGACCTAAATCCTGCAGCATTTACCCAAAGAAAATGTATAGCTCCAACCTCTTCTCCTTCTGGCTCAATGCCTTCATTTATAGTGCTGTAAAGAGGTTATTCAGGTCCACTATCAATGGGATCATCCCCCTCTATGGGTGGGATAGCTCCCTTATTGATGGGATAAGTTCCCCCTTAATAGAGATACATGAACCAACTGGAGGCGCATCCATTTCATCAAACCGACCTCTAGAATGTTCTAGAAGTAACCACAAGTAACTTTTTCAAGATAAAACTCGCGCATTTTGCCTTTTACAGAGGGACGCACCTGTCCCTTAACATACAGAGCGTCTATGGACGCGGATTTTGTGAACATGGTCAGCGTCCCCGCAGGTAAGGCTAGAGAGAACCTGCGACCCCAGAGATAAACATGATTTTTACAAGACTTTCTCTCTTCTTTGAGTTTGAGATGGATAACAGAGGCATGAGACTTGCCTAAGAGGGTAGCATGACTTGTTGATTGAGCCATACTAACTGTAAGTAGTCAAGGTGACATTTTTTAGTGTAACAGATTGCCCCCTAAAGTGCGAAGCCTGGAATAGAATAGGGTTTTGTAATTCTAGGAAGGGTGAAGCGCTTTATCATTTCAAGGATTGCCTTGTGGATGGCCTGGTTGGAACCTGCAATTTTCAACACAAAATACATGGATAAGATTATATCATCACTGAGGTAGGCATTCCCATACTCAGATTCAAAACTTTAACTAATGGACTAACTATTCTGATACAGGAATGATCTTGCAGTACATCATTTTTATAGACTTTTGTAGACACAGTATGGACGCAGCCATCTGTTTATGATTAGTCTACATAGATAATGAATACAAAACTCCTCGCAGCCTGGATGGTAGAAACTAGATCCAGGGTCTTCACTTCTACTTCCCGAATTGGTACGATTCTAGCCATGTGATTAAATGATTCGATGTCGAACATGGTAGAAACCACTTGATTACCAGTCAATGATGTAAACTGTTAACAAGCGTGAGAGAAACCACCAGTAATGTCAATGGTTCTCAAAGTACCAAGCACAACCCGTGAAATGTGAATAGATGTTTTGATGTCGAACACTTCACGGAATCCTCTGATCGAAAGTCAATGATGTAAACTGACGTCAAAGGCGAGAAACCTGCCATTGATGCATGCAGACTTCAAGGTACTGTCGATTCCTAAGTCATCTTTCTAGATAATGTGTCGATGTCGATAGAAAGCGACCCGTTGCAGGCAAGCCTGCAACACGAAATCATTGTTCAAGTTGAAGAAATGTTGCTGTAAGGACTGACTCAGGGATGGTCAATGGATGACAAGTATTTTGCAGATGAAAGTTTTGCTTGCAGACCTCTTGAACACATAACGACACAACAGATGGTTTGGTGACGAATAACTCAAAGTTGATCCCTGAACCCGGTTAAAGATTTTCAAAGTGATTTAGTCAACTGTGAGGTAAAAGATTTCCCAACCCAGGTGAATGAAAAGTGTCGTGTTCAAGAGCGGTAATAAAGTTTCTTCTGAGGCAAAAGGTGACAAATAGGTTCATTCTTCTCTTTTTTCCCCCACCATTTCTGGCAAGTACCTCTTTATTTTTAACAAGCTTGAGGAGGATAACATATGCTTGATTATAAGCTCATCCTTCGGACGAGTCCAACCTAGTTTAAATGCGAACCCTAGGAAGGAGTGGTTCGTTCCTGTTTGTAATTGAACAGGTCCTTTACTGTAAAAGTTTAACGAGCCCAGTATAGGAGAAACTCGGCGTTTTTCAATTTTAGAGAGTCTGAAAAACTTAAGGAAACTCCACGTTGAACTTTTTCGTATATTTGTGTCCCTCAAGCCCGAAAAAGTATAAAATAATACCTGGGGGAACCGCTTGATCTTGCGACCAAGGAGTACTTTCATAATAGTATCGTTGACCTGAAAAGTAAAAAGCGATCAAAGACACGTCGTTTTATTTCCTTATCGAGTTTGAAACGACAAAAACCCGGCAATCTTTTCCTGATTTTACGGTCAGAAAAGAGCTAAAAGGGGACCGTCTTTTAATTCCGTTTTAACGAGTGAAAAAGAAACACTCGGCGATCTTTTCATGTTTTAGGAGTCAGAAAAGGGCTTAAAAGATGACTCTGAAATTTTGTTTGTGAAAAATTACAATTTCCCTTGAAATCCCTTCGTCCTGCACAAAAGCGACACATTACTCATACCTGTTTAAAATAGGCAAAAATACATTTGAAAACATCTTTTCATGGTAAAAAATGAACTAATTCATCCAAAAAACCTATAAAAAGACCTTTTACCATGTCATTTTTACCGTTTCACTGTTGAGGTTGAAAAAGGAGCTTTTGACAAGAAACTTCCCGTGGTTGCTGCGGAAAATCTGACCGTCGGAATCGAACGCCGCTTCACCGAGGTATTTTACACATCCCACTCTTCATTTTTATCCGTTTAGTTTTTTGTTTTTGGTCTCTGTTTCATTTTTTGGGGGGGTTTTGGGTTCAAAATGCGCCCCTCGGCGGACGCAGGTGCCCTTCGGGTGAGCCGCGTCCCCCGACTTTTTCTCACACGGGAAAAAGGTCTGGGGACGCAGTCCGCCTTCAGGCGAGCTGCGTCCGGACGCCCTGTGCTAAAAAGCCGGGGTGCGTCTTCCGCAAAGGGCGCATTTCAAAACCCTAACTCTCTCAAAAAACCACCAAATTTTCTCAAATTAATTTCTAATTGACTCTTTTGATGTGCAGGGCCCAAAACATGTTAGACTGGAGAGAGAGAGAGCACGTAGAAGACGATGAAGCTGCGATTAACCACCAACCCTCTCTGGATGCCTTAAGAACATGTGGATTGTACAAATATTGGACCATACCGGGCATGAGGGGCCAGGTAAGATTTTTGGAATGGCTAGTTGAGCGATGGAACGTTCAAGATCAATGCTTTTACATTGGAGGGCACCAGCTCGAGATAGAGCCCTCGGATGTATACTTTCTCACTGGCTTGCCAAACAGAGGTGAGCAACTCAACCTTGCGGGGACCAGGCCGGGTGGCCAATCCCTTGATGATCTCCGCGAGGAGTGGTGCAGACCAGGGACTCGCCATAAAAAGGGCGTGGAGATAAAGCACATCGCTCTGGCGGAACTTAGAGTTATTGCATTTACGGTCACTAGGATTTGTGGCGCGGCCGCCTTGCACATTGCTTCCGGATCCCAAATGCGGATGGCAGTTGACTGTTACCAAGGCACCATCTTCAACTGGTGCGAAGCTGTGTCGGCTCATATGAAGAGCCAACTAACCAAGGCAAAGAACGGACGACTAAAGACTTTTGGATATGGGCCTCTAGTCGTGAGCTTTGCCTTGGAGAGAGTTCCTATGCTGATCCCTCAGCAACTCACAGTTGATGACTTGGGTCCTCGGGAGCCAAAGCTTGTTCGATGGGTTGCGGTGATGGCCCGGCATCCTGACGAGGGTGCTGCAGTGGTTCGATTCTCTGACAGTTACTTCGACTGGCTAGAGGGCCAGCTTTTTGTGATACAAGACTTTCCATATGCCGGAATGGATTTCAGAGGTGATCCGGACATGGTTCTTCCACAGGGAGAACAATGGGATGACAGAGGTACTTTCATTTTCACAAGTTTTCTAATTATGTATTTTTTATTTTTCATATATATCGTCTCAACGTAACAGTAAAATTTTAAAAATGCAGATGTTGGACCACAGCGTCCAGCCAATCTCCGGCCTTACGACAGACGACATCCAGCTGCACCGGCACCGGCCTTACAGGATGCGACAGCAGAAGTACTAGCCGATTTGGAGCATGATCTAGAGCGTCTCACGGCAGATATACCTGAGACTACTATGGATGACATTCCAATGAGGCTTCAGCGCTTCGTGGTTGCAGTCCCTGGACCGTTTAGGAGATTTCTGCGCAAGATAGCCCGCGCAGTGGTGTCGTACAGAGAGCACCACCAGTGATTGACTAGTCACTTTTGTAGTCACATGTGACATTTTTGACTTTTTGCACTATCATTTTGCCGATCATAAGGTGTGTTAAACCTATGATCGAAGACGATGTATATATTTTTGGACACACTTCTATCTATATCTATATATCACTATTATCGGCTTATCTTGTTTAACATGTATGATGAAATGTCTTTAAATTTACTTGCATGATTATTATAAATGTCTGTCCAACACTTGAGAAGCAATTGCATCTGCTAATGTATTCAAAGACCTTGGAATATGTTGATATTCAATGTAATCAAATTCACGTTCCAAGAGACGCACTCTCAAAAACAACCTTAATAACACAGGATTTCTAATGGCATAAACTCTATTAAGCTGTAATACAACAAGTTCAGAATCTAACCTCACTATCAAACGTCGAATTCCAAATGAAATAGATTCGGATAATAATTCAACCACTGCACTGTATTCTGCAATGTTATTCGTTGTTTGACCGAGGCTTACCCCATGCATAGAAACTAACTCGTCAGAGGGCGAATAGATAACCCAAGCTGCGGAAGAGATATTCCGTGTACTACGACAAGCACCATCAGCAAATCCAATGTATGTTTGGAGAGGCGTCGACATCTACAATATCAAGAGTAAAACCAAGATGAGCCAAAATAATGACGAAAAACCACACTTGCTAAGCTAAGCACACTGACTAAACTAACACACTTGCTAGCTAGAAAGGAAATCTAACCTATCTAAAAATTTCTCCATCCACCATTTTAAGCATAATACCTCTTTAGGTAAAGTCCATTTCTGGGTTTGCCCAAAGAGTCCCCATCAAAATCAACTAACTCATAAGCCCCTTTTGCTAGCTTTCGCTTTACAATGTAGGGCCCATGCCACATGGGAACGAATTTTCCAGCACCTAGCTTATCGTTCGCTTGATCATATAATAGTACTAGGTCTCCTTCCGAAAAACTTCGAGGGGTTACATTTTTATCGTACTGAGCTTTCATTCGTTTCGCGTGAGTCTCGATAGCTAAAGTAGCGTCACGTCGAGTCTCATCTAATTTAGCTAAGTATAACAACCGTTTCTCCTCTTCGGAAGTAGCTGGAAGTAATTCGACAGCCATTTGAAGTGATGGGATTTCGCACTCAATAGGTAACACAGCTTCTAAGCCATAAACTAGCTGAAAAGGGGTGAAACCTGTTGAATTTTTCACTGAAGTTCGATATGCCCATAGTGCCGAAAATAACATGTTATGCCAATTCGTTCGATGGATACCAATGATCCGTCGAATCATGACGACTAGAACTTTGTTGATTGACTCAACCAAACCGTTGGCTTGCGGATAATAAGGTGTAGAGCTATCGTGGCGCAAACCAAGCTGGCTTGTAAGTTCAGTCATCATGACATTTCGAAAATGGCTTCCATGGTCCGTAATGATTGCTTGTGGGACACCAAACCTAGTTATGATATGATTGAATACGAAAAGTGCAGCTGTCTTGCCGCTTGCGTCGAATGTAGGCATCGCCTCGGCCCACTTAGTAAAATAATCAACCGCAAGGATGATATACGCATGCCCCCCGGCCGAGTGAGGGTTACAAGTAATAAAGTCAATGCCCCATTTGGCGAATGGACCAGCGGCAATTATAGGGTGGAGAGGAGCAGGTGGAGCGCGCATCTTGCGATCAAACACTTGACAGTTGTGGCATTTTCTGACGGCAAGGATACAATCTTTAAACATAGACGGCCAGAAATAGCCAGCGCGCAACACCTTCTGAGCTGTGGCATACCCAGACATATGACCGCCACATGCTCCAGAGTGACAATCATTCAAAACTCTCTCAGCCTCATCGTGAGTTAAACAACGTCGAAAAACTAAGTCTGCCCCCAGGCGATAAAGTGTATCTCCAATAATTCTGTATTGCTGGGATTGAAACCGAATTTTTCGACGGTTTTCCTTGGAAGCTTCAGGCCGAAAGGTTTGGGTTTGGAGATAGATGATTATATCCCCATACCACGGATCTACAGTGCTAATAAGAAACAAAGATTCGTCCGCAATGGACTCCTCTGCCACAGTCTCTGTGTCAGCACTCGGGAAATCACACATCAATTCCGCGAAGACTAAAGATTTCTTAGACTTGGACTTCTCAAACTCCAAGTCGAACTCTTGCAGGATGACGATCCATTTAGAGTACTTGCCCCCTAGCAGTTGTTTTGTCAAGATATAAATCATAGGGTTGCAATCCGAAATAACAGTAGTTTTGCGGAGAAGAATGTAGTGACGAAAACGCTGGACAGCTTGAACGGCTGCCAGGGCCAATTTCTCCACATGCGAATATTTTAACTCAGTTGGATTTAAGGTTCTGCTAAGGTAATATATCACATGCTCTGCCTTGAATTCATCTTCTTGAACTAACACCATTCCAATGGTGGAATGCGAAGCTGCGAGGTATAAGAAGTAGTCCTGGTTGTAGTTGGGAGGATGCAATAACGGTGCATGGGTCAACGCGTGTTTCAGTGCATCAAAAGATTGTTGAGCAATCTCGTCCCAAAAGAATTGTACATTCTGTTTCAACAACCGTGTAAAACCTTTAGTGACCTCGGCGTAGTTAGGGATGAATCGGCGTAAAAAGTTTGCTTTCCCTTGCAAGCTTTGGAGTTGGCGCAAACTCGAAGGAGGAGGCAATTGGATGATAGCCTCGACTTTCGAGGGATCGACGCGAATGCCGGTTTTGGAAACAACAAATCCCAGCAATCGACCTGTTTCTATACAGAAAACACACTTGTGGGGATTCAACCGAATTCGATAATGCCTACACCTCATAAAGATTGCTCGTAAATGGACAAGGTGATCAGCTCGGTGTAAAGAATGAGCAGGCAAATCATCGAGATAGGGTTGCACAATGTGCTTGATGTCATGAAATGCATAAGACATGGCCCGTTGAAAAGTAGCACCGGCATTCTTAAGGCCAAAAGGTAATTTGCAATAAGCAAATGTCCCCCATGGACAAATGAATGCCGTTTTTGGTTGATCGGCAGGTAGAATATTGATTTGATTATACCCTGAGAAACCATCCATGAAGGAAAACATCTCACTTCCGGCACAATCATCAATAATTTGATCGATATAAGGCGTAGGATAGTTGTCTTTTGGACAAGCTCGATTGATATCCCTATAATCGATACAGATTCTTATTGTTCCTTGTTTTTTATTGACGGGAACAATATTCGATACCCAATCCGTTAACGGGATCGGATAAATGAAACCTGCTTTCAACAGCTTTTCGACTTCGGCTTTGATTGCAGCTGCTTTTCGAGGGTGAATCTGACGCAACCGTTGCCGAATGGGTTTAGCATCCGGGTAGGTTTTGATTTCATGAACAACAATGGCAGGATCGATTCCTGGCATTTCTTCGTAGGACCAGGCAAACACGTCGCGGAATTCTTGGAATAGGGCCTTGTAAGTTTCAATTTCTTCGTCAGTACATGCGGCACCTATATGAATGTTCTCCTTGATTCCGGGCTTCACTGAAATATCAATGGGAATAGTACGAGAAATATTCCCTAAATTCAGCTCTGAATCAGAATGTTTCGTTGGATCCTGAGCGTCTTTGACATATTCAGCGGTAAAGATAGATGAAAAATCATTTTCAAAGGCATCATCCTTAGGTAAAAACGAAGATCTGTGATGGAGATCGTCCCATGGTAGATCATCTACACTTAGGATTTCGCGAAGTTGTTCGTCAGATGACACTTCTTCGGGAAACGTTATCCGTTCTAAGGGTGAGGTGAAAAGTGACTCTTCACTGACCACATTCATTTGGTCGGTTGAATGAAAGTCGGTAAAAGACATAAGAGCTTCATAAGCAATCTCATACGGACTCAACGGCATAACATCACCGAGTGAGTCTAGCTCAGAGTCAGAGGGAACATACCAAGGATCATCATAAATAATGTTTTCTGACGTGATCATATGAATTGTTGCGAACGAAGGGTCTGCATTGAGTGGAGGGAGAGGAAAAGTTCCCAGTAAACCGGAATCCTTAACTAAACCTACACCAATGTCCCTATAAGGGATCGTCGTTTTACCAACATGCTGGATAGTTTCTAAAGAGGTTGGGTCGGATGAAAAGTATGTCAGCTGATCAATAGTCACGATCTTACCGTTATGTGGAAACTTAATGACTCTGAAGACCGATGAAACGACCGCTGTCATAGCATATGACCAACTTCGACCCAAAAGAAGGTTGTAGTCTAGAGGGGCATCAACCACTTCCACATCCAGACTAACGGTTTTACCTTCGACCCCTATAGGCAATTCTTGTAGAATACCAAACGGACGGAACCCACGGCCATCAAAGGCCTTAAGGATGGTGGGGGATTGGTTCAACGAAGGAGAACCAAGCGATCTCCAACATTGAATCGACATAATACACGTAGAAGCTCCCTCATCAATCACAGTCCGATGAATAGGCCTGTTTTTGACTATCACTGGAATTTGGAAAGCCATTTGATGGGGGAGACGCGGTGTACTACTTTCTAGATCAAAGATCATTAGGTTCGGGTCCTGAACATCGACAGCTCCAATAGCCGACAAAAGCAATTTTCGTTGCGCTGGACATGATTGCAGCACTTCGAGTGCCGACATTGCTGAAGGTGAAACAGCTAAATCTTCAACAATGTTGTAATTCTGGGCTGCTCTCGCATGTGGATTGAAAGCAGACCTTCGAAGTACACCCTTGGCGGGCGGCTTAATCACTAAGTCTGGGTTAGGTTTTTCGATCTGTAGTGGATCGGAACCAGGAGCTGAGGTTGATGGGTTAGAGTTAGAAGATTCTGCTTCTTTACCATCAACAGGAGCCTTACTACCATAATCTTGCGATCGAGTCGCAATCCTGACATGAGACATCATCAAAATGGGTTCTTCACTGGCATTCGAAGAAGAACCTATCATCTTATTTTCCTGCTCGGGGAATGGATTCTTTAACACAGCAGGAGTCGGAGAACCTTTAACTATTTTCACTACCTCGGCCCGATGAGGGCAGTCTCTCGTAAAATGATCTTCTTCACAAATGAGACAAGGATAACGAGGTTTGCGCTTTTCGTCATTAGTTTCCGACTTTTCCGTTTTCTCCTTTGGAGCCTTGTCTGCTTTAGCCTTCTTCTTTCCTTTCTTCTTTCCACCGTTTTTGGATTTGGCCGTAGATGACTCTACAGCGTGAATGTCGGCGGTAAGTTCAGGAGGAGAAGACTCTCCTGTCGGAGAATCAGGCAAAGTGATAATTGGAGTATTGGAGGTCTTGGAAGACTTCTTCTTACTCTTCGTAGTCACGATACCGATCATACCATCAGCGGCATGAGATCCCGAAGGAGCAGCAGCGATTTGGTTTGACTTGGGAAGATCCGGAATTTTCTCGTGTAACGTACCCGACTGAGTGTAAACTAAGTCAAGGTATTGTGCCTGAGCAATGACTTGCTCCTCAGTAACTACGCCGGCCTTAGCTACATCTTCAGTAATTCTTGGTAATAATGATTTTACAAACCATTCAGCTAAAATTTGGTCCGGGATAAAAACTTTCACTAATCTCCTTCGACGTCTCCACTCATGGATGTGATCAGAAATGTACGTGGATGTCGATTGTTTTAGCGAAGTTAATAATTCTGTACCATTATCGTATCTGACTGGTAACTGAAAATGAGTTAAGAATGAAGTAGCTAACTGGCTAAAGTTGTAAAAAGAAGCCCGTGGCAACTCAATGTACCACTTGGCTGCGAGACCAATGAGTGTACGCTGGAAAAGACGTAAGCGGATAGAATCATCTGAGATGGAATTTGATGCACACCAGAGGTGGTAAGTCATCACGTGATTAGACGGATCCTCTCCAGACTTACCTTCGAACTTGGGTATATCGCTGGGCAACTTATTTGGCATTGGCGGCCAGAACGGAAGATATTGAATTGGATCGTTCGTTAGGCGCGTCAAGTCGGGTAAATCTAAAGTCGCAATAAATGGTAACTGCCGGTTAGGATCTCTGAAACTCTGAGTCACAATACCAGCCCCAGGAGGAGGATATCCAGGATAACTAGGAACAGGATTCGCATTGGGGATATTATATCCTCCTGGAAAACCAGGATTAACCGGACCGTACTGGGGTTGTTGAGGTGGTTGATAATTGTACCCAGGATACGGTTGATACTGGTAAACCGGTTGTTGGGCAGCTTGACCAGGTTGATACTGTCCCTGGTACGGAGGTTGAACAAATTGAGGTTGAGTAGTAACAACCGTACTTGTACCAGGTTGACCTGCAGGCATCTGGACTGTGGTTTGAACCGTGGGTCCAGACAACGGTACAGATGTCTGAGGAGCGGTTACAGGGACAGTAGAAACCGGAGCTGCCGATACTCCAGATGTAAGCATGGTAGATGAAGCGGTAGCTGCTGCAGCCGTGTGAGGTGGAGTACTCGGTGCAATTGGCGGCTGAGTAACTACAGAAGTTACAGGGGTCTGAACACTTGACTGGACAAGTTGCGGTTGCTGGGGTGGACCAGGAACTGCAGGTTGTCCTGCTTGAGGTACCGACTGTATACTTGGTTGCGACATCTGTTGACCCTGTGACGGATCCCATGTTAACATTCCAGGGTATTGACTCGTAACAGGTTGAGGATACTGAGATCCATAGCCGTATTGAGGATAGGGTTGATAACTGTAAGGTGTAGTCCCATATGATTGCCCTTGAGGTGGTTGATAACCTTGACCAGGGTATTGACCCGTAGGTTGATAACCTTGAGGTAAATACGAATACTGGGGTTGACCTTGACCTTGAGGTTGGTATCCTTGAGGTTGATACCCTTGGGGTTGATACCCTTGGGGTTGCCATCCTTGAGGTTGCCATCCTTGAGGTTGATACTGATACTGAGGTTGACTTTGGGGTACGTATTGAGGCTGGGGTTGATACCCTTGGGGTTGATACCCTTGAGGTTGCCCCCCAGTCACAAATGAAGTACCTTGAGGTTGCCCCCCAGGCATTAACGAAGGTTGCCCCCCAGGCGGTAATTGGCCACCTTGAGGTTGGTTAATGGGAGTTGAACCTGACATCATATAAACTTCACCTATACTCAATGGTACATTACCACTGTTTCCAACTAATAACCCATGATCAACAGGTTGAGGAGATGCTCCCGCAAAGGTACCAGAAAGTGACTGATACCCAGTAGGAACAGAAGGACCGCCATGTAAAAATGATTCAGGACTTTGCGAAAACACAGACGACTGACCAGACATATTTACAGGAGAATGAATTCCTCTAGGTGGAACCGGAGTACGAGGTGTAGAAAAACCTACTGAGTTGTCTAAAAAATTGGTTAATGCAAGGTACCAAGACTCACTTCTAGGAGGACTGTAAAAGATGGATTCACGCTCCCTTAGATCAAGGGTAATTAGATCTTCAGAATCAGAAACGCCTATTTCTTCCTCTGGAACAAGTTCTTCTATAGCAATTAATCCAACAGGAAGATTTTCGGTGATAATTCTTTCTATTCTTGGTGAATCAGGAACACTAGGAGTTGGAGTAACAGGTTCTGAAATTTCAGGTTCTTCGCCTGTTTCACTGGCAGATGAAAAACTACCAGCAAGCTCGGAAACTGTAACAGCTTCGGGATTGTAACCTGTTTCTAATCTTTGGTAATCTGGATGGACTACCAAAGAAGATTCTCCTTCTTCAGGTGAACCTACTCTACTGCCACTAGGAGGAGTTACAAGGACCTTTAACCCTTCTAAATGACCCGGAATGTTTTCAGGAGATTCACCCCGCGATTTACGGAGTTTTCTTAACAAATCTATCCGGTAACAATCTCAGGAGACTTGCCCCGAAGTCTACGGGACTGTCTCGGTAATTCCGCCACAATTAAAGATTTTAACTACAACACACGAAATCAAAGTAAAAAATTTCAAATCAAACCACCTAAAGTCTTCTAAAGAACCAATCAAATTTGAAGCACACGCCTAAATAATCTAGAGCGTCAAACCACACACAAACAGTAGTCTTCCGGACCAAAAGCGCTAGTTGGTGATTAGGCCCAACCTCGCAGGATTCAGTACAGAAATAGTGGGTGGAACAGTTACCCCGGCAACCTGCTTAATGAATAGACTGGACCAAGTTCCTCCACTTTAACCGTCTCGAAGTGAAGCGAACCCCCCAGAAAATCCAAGTGAGTATAACCGACGTCTGCTCCAGGTACAGTGGGACCTTCCCTCCACCGTCACCTTGGGTAGAATCCTAGATATTATGGCCACTAAGGTTACCAATCACAACAATTACACCTGGGGGAACAGTCTAAACTCCGACAGCACGCAAGGGCAGAGTAGCAAGCTCCAATCCCCTTACCGGCTCCTTGACAACAATCCAAGGTTTACCGATAAGTGACCCCTGGCTCCTCGACAATGGTTAATCCGAGGTTTACCGTTTGTAATACGTACTGCCTGGCGTCGTTCCCAACGAGGGAGGAATGATCCCCTCACTGGTTCGGACACGAGCTCGTGTTTCTCCTTTAAGAGGAGCTTTCCCAGAATGTAACTGAAACAATTGGATTTGTTCTACTCAAGATAGACTATCTGTTTGGTTTTGTAGTCTTGGAGAGTTAAGTACTCACCTACTCCAAGACCCTAGCCTAAGCTATGTTGGTGCTTCAGAGCCCTAGAAAAATAAAGATTACTAGATTGATTTTAATTTAAGCGTTACTTTTAAGGTTGTTTCTTAAGTCAAAAGGTGATGGAAGTGAAACTAGTGGTATGTTGACTCGACTCGAAACCACTACAAAATGCACCTAAAATGATTTATCCACTACTTTACTTTTTCGATGAATTGCTTAACTAAAAAGTTGAGAGAATGCAATCCTTATAAAAGCAACTTCTTAATTGAAGACAATCAAAGAAACAATTCGTTTTTCTTTTCCAAGCATAAAAACATAACTTCTCTTTACATGCACGAAAAAACTCTTTTCTTCTTTTGAAAACAAAAAGCTACTTGAAACAAGACTTTTAAGAAGATGTTTTTGTATTTTTCTTTTAATAAAGCAAATAAATCTAATATAACCAAAAATCAATCTTAACAACTCTTAAAATCTATGAAAATGCACTCATAAGCAAACTAAAGGCAAATTTACTCTAAGCAATCTTAACGAGGCCAAAACTAACAATGATTATTTCTAAGGTGTTTTACTTGATCACAATCAAATCAAGGACTAGCTTATTGCAGAACCAAAAACTAGTCAAAACAAAATTCTAATCTTTTTGTCCTTTTTGAAAATGGAAATCAATACTTTAAAAACAAGCAATTCGAAATTTGACCCAAAACAACTCAAATGACAAGTTGCTCAAACAAGGAGACTTTACGGCAGGCTCAACTTCTAAGAAGGTTGACTAACCAGAGATATCTAAGGCTGGACAACTTTCTAAGCTCAAAGTCACTACAAAGCCTTACCAAAAATCAAACCCTAGGTCTAAACTTCGTTGAAAACCACTAAAACACTCAAAGCTCACAAAACGAGTTCAGGTGAGAATTCTTGACAGGGTACTAAAGGATCTGGGCGGAAAACACTAAGAAAAACAAAATCTAAAAGTAATTTAAGGCAAAAATGGAATTTTCTTAACTTTTACAGGAAGACGCAGGCCAGCAGTTGTCACAGGTGCGGCCCCGCACTGTGCAGTCGACAACAGCGCGTCCAAGGACGCACTGTGCAGCACACAGAGACTGCGTCTTTCTGGAAAAAGGAAGAAAAACTAAAGCCAACTAAAGCTACAGCTAAGCCACCCAAATACTAATTCTCACAGTCAAAAACCAGAAAATAAAAATGATTTTCTCAAAGCAAAGTTCATATAAAGGAAAAGACTCTCTCATTAATGGATTCCCCAGCGGAGTCGCCAATTTGTCACACGGAATCTGTCAAGGGTGCGGACACGACTGACCTTCCTAGAAGTCTAAGACATTCTAATGACAAACAAGACAAAATGGAGTGATCTTTCTCTAAATACACCTTTTACAACATGAAAACTACAAGTGTTTAGGCTTACCTTATTCCAAAACGCTGTTGTTGAAGTCCGTTCTTGACGATCCGGATGAGCTCCTCCTTCAAGTCAATTCCTGCAACCACAAACAATCAAACAATTACCAAGCACTTGCATTTCATATAATAAAACATATATTCAACATGCAGACCAAGGAACACATGAAATAACTCATTAACACAAGCTATTGAGAAAAATAAACCAGTTTGTATTAATAACGAAACAAAGAAACTCTTACAACCTGGCCTTGGTGTTGTGCAAGTTCCTCCCAGGGTCCATCAAGGGTTTTCCTCTACTTTGACAAAGCTCACCCTCTCCCAAGTAGAATCAAGTGAAGACAATCTCTCCTCACAAAGGCTCTAATGGAAGACCTAAATCCTGCAGCATTTACCCAAAGAAAATGTATAGCTCCAACCTCTTCTCCTTCTGGCTCAATGCCTTCATTTATAGTGCTGTAAAGAGGTTATTCAGGTCCACTATCAATGGGATCATCCCCCTCTATGGGTGGGATAGCTCCCTTATTGATGGGATAAGTTCCCCCTTAATAGAGATACATGAACCAACTGGAGGCGCATCCATTTCATCAAACCGACCTCTAGAATGTTCTAGAAGTAACCACAAGTAACTTTTTCAAGATAAAACTCGCGCATTTTGCCTTTTACAGAGGGACGCACCTGTCCCTTAACATACAGAGCGTCTATGGACGCGGATTTTGTGAACATGGTCAGCGTCCCCGCAGGTAAGGCTAGAGAGAACCTGCGACCCCAGAGATAAACATGATTTTTACAAGACTTTCTCTCTTCTTTGAGTTTGAGATGGATAACAGAGGCATGAGACTTGCCTAAGAGGGTAGCATGACTTGTTGATTGGAGCCATACTAACTGTAAGTAGTCAAGGTGACATTTTTTAGTGTAACACCACCCAGATAAAGACGAGTTTCATTGTCGCTAGGCTCACTAAAACATAGTTACAGGTTTACCCGAAGGGAAAATTATAGAACAAGCATATGTTATCCTCCTCAAGCTTGACAAAAATAAAGAGGTACTGGTCAACAATGATTGGAGAAAAAGGGAAGAAAACTTGATGGATTTTATTGGTAGTAGGTTGCTCTTGAACATGACACTTTCACTCCATCACCATGATTGAGTCGGGTTGGGTTATTCCATTCACTGATCATATCACCATTGGTCCTCCATACCATCCATTTTTTTGGGTTAACGCTACCAATCCATTTCAGTTTCGTCATTATGTTCAAGAGAAGTCATTCAGAGAATTCACCATCTAGTTATTGCCTCATCCATTACAATACCTTCACCCTCCATTTTTCGTGATCACCATTCCTAAACCTTGTATCGTCAGATCATTTTTCACCTCCAAAAAATCATTTGCTTCGTTTCCTGTCGTAGATGTGGGATACATTAAGGCCCTCCTATGATGGGTCACTTCTTGTCGACATCAGCTCATTATCCAATAAGTTGACTTAGAAACAACCCTTTTAGTACTTTAAAGCTTGCATGCCTCAATGGAAAGTTTCTCACTTCCGGCAGCAAGTTTACATCAATGGCCTTCGACCAAAAGATTTTGCATGGTGTTCGAAATTGGATCATATATTCACACCACATGAATTGTACTGTAGAACCTTGAGGGTCATTAACATTATCGGTGATTCCTCTCGTGCCTGTTGACAACTTACATTATTGGCTGGTAATCAGGCGATGTCTTTCCATGTTCGACTTTAGGACATCTTTTCACATGGATCGACTTGTACATCGGGTGGAGATTGAACGAGTTTGAAGACCCTGGATCTAGTTTCATCCATCTGGACTTTGATATATTCAGGAACATAAAGACATCAGATGTATAGAGAAGCTGCACAGATGATCACCCAAGCTAGGGATGATGACTCTACACATAAAGAATCAGCATTCTGCAACTGCAGATGATTATCTGTCCTATGTACATGAAAATGAATTATAAAGCTGAGCATGGGAATGCCCACCTTAGCTACATCATGAAAATAATATGATGATGATGTATTGTATTGTATCTTATATAGGTCACCTTCCAGTTCGAATACCTCAGATCCTCATGATAAAGCATTTCACCCGACATCAAAATATTTACGACTTCATGGTTTAGGGGGCAACTGTTATAGACATATTTGGGCACTGCAACCCCAATCTTATAAGTTGATAAACCAAGCACTCTTTAACCCCTAAAAGTATTGTTTCATACCCTAAAGGATCATGGTCAATTGATTATGTCATTCCCCAAAAGTTCCACCTAAAAAACCACTCAGAACTGGCCAAAACTGGACCATACTGACTGCTCCACTCTCAGGGTGCGATGCATACTGAAGAGGCCTTCTGTAGGGTGTGATGAGCGAGAATGGACAAATGTCTGAGATAGTTTTCTAAGTTGATGCTCATGGAATCTTCTACAAACTTCTCTTATGACACTTGCCTCTCTGAATTCACCCAGGGATGAGTAAGAGATCCAAGAAATCTCCAAGTGGAACCAAGAACAACAAGTGAAATGACACTAATCAAAAACCCAGAGATGACTCACACCCTTGCTGACATCTATAAATGGATCCCTCATCTGAGAGATCTAAGATGCTGGAATTTTGTAATTTGTAAGGAAGTGCTGATAGTTTGTCTTTGAGAAGGAGCATTATATTGTTGGGTGATCTTGCTTTTCATGAGGTGAAGAGGGCTTTGATGCTAGATCAGACAACTGGGTTGTAATTCTTCCTTCTATTTTAATAAGGTTCTTTGAGTTTTCCTCCATACAATCGTGTATTTGTGAATCTTGTTATTTGTGAATGCCATTGTATGTCCAATGTATTTCTGATTCTGCATTGTTTATGATATAATAGATCGAGATGCTTTGATGGTGTTTTGTTACTTTGTTTCTATAGGTATTCTCTAAGCGGGAAAAGTAGGAGAGGATTTGCAAGCTCTATCAAGGGGGAGAGAAATCAAGCAAGGATTCAAGCGAAAGATTCAGGTTGGTCACTTTGCTTCTCTCTTATCTATCATACATAGAGGAAATCACAAATTGCTTTGATTGTTTGTTTCTAGGATAGCTACCAATCCTAGTGGGACTAGTAGATCGAAAAGACACTAGTTTTCCTGGAAACACACATACACAGGACAGTTACACTCTAGGATGAGTCATCCTCCAGAGATCCAAAGCATGCTCTCAATTTGGTGGTTAAAGATGCAAGAGAAATCCTAGATGCGATGAATCTCTTCAAAGCTTATCGCAATTCTATTTTTGAAATAGAATCCCATATTTCGATAAAGGTAGTTCCAACAACTATCAACAATTTTTATGGAAAATTTGTTTCTAATTTTACTATAAATACCCTTTCATGTCACTTGAGAAAGGTTCCTCAATTTGTATGAAAATAGACTTGAGAAGTTTGCACTTCTGCACTTCTTAATTTATTTTTTATAAGCCATGGATCGAGGTTTAGACTTTTTGTGAAAGAGCTTCATAAAGACTCGCATTTTTGTATCTCCGTGAGGTTTCCAGAATAAGAAGATTGAACTAGAGTGTTACTTGCATAAATGAGATTCAAATGAAATTGGTACTTCTATCACTGTTCTTTTGTCTTGTTTTGTGTAATTAACATTCCATTAATTTGCTATTGTTGATGTATTCACATGTTCTCAAACAACTCTGTATTATTTCACTTCTGAATTATTTAAAATTGTTATATTATATACATATGTCAGCAATAAATATTAGTATGTTATACGATATGTTTTCATATTACATTGTTTAATTTCTTAAACAAAGTGATCATTATTTAAATGTATCTTTTTGTAGATAAATAAATAATCTATATTATTTTTTTTCTACTAGGAATCATCAAGAATCACATTATTATGAGATCACTTGGGTTATATGGATATATCTATATATTTTAGAGCTTATATATTAAACCACCTATCATCTTTTTACATATTCAAAACACCCATTCTCCTCCGCACTTAAATCCCTTATTCCTAAGTGAGAAGTTGAAATAAAAAATATAAAACCCACTGCTAAAATCCTAAACACGTTAGACAATTCTTCTCCTGAACCTCCTGAAGTACAATCTTTGATTCATAAACTCCAGGGGATCTCATTATCCAAAAAAGAGTTTGAGTTATCCCAAGGTAGTGCTACTTCCCAATATATCCCATCCCAGCCGCTTACTAGGGCAAAGAGTGAAAAGCTTGGCATTCCACTAGATGAATTCCATTTACCAAGTCGAAAAAGGGCTAGAAAGACACCACCAGAATCTCACAATGAGACTTTGTCCTCCTCATTGTCCATTCCCTCCATACCATTTCAAGGTCATCCATCCATTTCTTAACTTCAGATCATATTCCAAACAGGTACAGGAACATCAACATCATCTACCCAATCACTTTCAACTCCTTCATCACCCTCTTCTACTATTAGCTCAACAATGGCACATAGTCAGCCTCAACCAAGGCCATGGACCAACCCAAGAGCTATCAGAGTGCTTGCACCTTTGACCTAATTGTCAGCACATCCTGAAAAATGGCTACCTAAATTTAATCTTGACAATGGCCTATTAGCAAAAGAACACATAAACAATTTCATGTTATCAATTGACTTGAATGGAGTAATGGAAGAAGATGTTGTTGTTAGACTATTTCCATACACTCTACAAGGAGTAGCAGGATCATGGTACTTTTTGTTACCACCAGGTTCTATGAATAGCTGGGATGCTTTCCAAGAGCAATTTCGAACTAAGTTTAGAGACAATAGGTCTACAACAACTTTGATTAATGCCCTGTCCAACCTGAAAGCCAAATCAAAAGAACCCATTAAGGACATCAACTCACACTTCAATAAGTTGTTGAATAAAATACCTGCGGTATCCAAGACTAGTGAAGAGGTATGAAGTGAATGGTACATTTCTATTCCTCCTTCAAACATAGCCATCTTCATTGATATGACCGCCAAACCAACATTAGCAGAAAATATGAAGGAAGCAATAGTTGTTGAAAAACGCATCCTTGCTTTGGAAAAGAAAAATTCTCTAGAAGAAAGGAAATCCAAGATAGTTGCCTTTAGAGATGATTCAAAGAAGAAGGCAACCAAGGATACGTATGATATGGAAGGCTTACAGAAAATTCTTAAAACTATGTCTAATGAAATGGTTGAAATAAAAAGCAAGTAGTTGAAACTTCTACAAAAAGAAAATTTAGGAACTTTAAAAGAAATCAACCTGCTAATCCCAAATGACCCAATGCTATATCTAATGCAGAATCTGACCTAGATGATGGTGAAGAAGAAGATACAGTTTTATTAGCTGAAGAAACAATTGAATGTCATGGAATTTGGGACTTTATCCTACCCAACTCTAATAATGAAAGTGAACAGGAATCTCTTCTAGTAAATACCAAAAGTAAAAGTATAGTAGGGCCTAGTCAAGCAAATCAAAAGAAGAAAAACTCAAACCCTGTTACTAAAGAGAAATTTCCCACAAAGAAAGCTCTAGTTGTGTCTCCCCATAATCAACCATCATCCTCCAACCCTCCCTCATCATCTAAAATGTTAGTAGTTTTGGATTCCATGGATTATAAAATTGTGGAAGATATGAAGAAGACTTGAGAAAATATTTCTCTGCATGAATTGGGAAAGCTCAAACATCAACAAAAGTTGTTGCTTAAAGAATTAAATGTGGTACCTTCTTCTCCTCTTCCAACTAGTGTATTATCTAAGGTTGCTAGAGGGTCAAGTAAGCCACCATATGATAAGGTAGATATTACTGATGCCATTTTGATTAGGGATAGGTCAAATTCTCATACTCCTCCTTGTCTCTTGACTTATGATATCTACAATAGAAATTTTCATAACTGCTTGATTGATTCAGGGGCTTCATCAAATATAATGCCAGCATCAGTTTTCTCTAAATTAAATGTTGAACCTCAAAAATCTGCAGTTCATATTGTTCAATTAGATCGAACTAAGGTTCAAGTTTTAGGAGAAATAAATTCAGTTACTATTAGATTATCTGTTGATCCCAGGTTTGTCGAAACAATTGATATATTAATTGTTGACATCCTTGAGTTTTATGGTTTGATCCTTAGCAGAGATTGGTCTGAAAAACTTCATGGTTATATTTTAATTGATTGGTATCACATGTGGCTTCCCTATAATGGGAAACCAAATAAAATCAGAATTGATCGCAAAAAACATTTGACTCACACAATAACTGATTTTGAAGAACAAAATCAACCTGTAGCCTTCAATAATAACATTCTTGGCAACTATTCGGCTGAATCATTTTTTGGGAATTTCAATGCTCAACAATCCC
Organism: Pinus tabuliformis; assembly: GCA_031772625.1. Taxonomy (NCBI): domain Eukaryota; kingdom Viridiplantae; phylum Streptophyta; class Pinopsida; order Pinales; family Pinaceae; genus Pinus; species Pinus tabuliformis. The sequence goes on from CM062819.1 coordinate 1,001,878,675, forward strand.
CATTTCCTGTTAATAGTGTGATATCAAAAGTCAAAAATTTCTCCAGTTCTAATACTTCTAAGTGTGTTAGTGTTGCAGATGAACTTGTAAATAAACCTGTAAATAAGCCTTTATTTTGGTCTTTGTATTTTGATGGATCTAAATCTAATGACGGTGCAGGAGTAGGATGTATTTTTGTCAGTCCTGAAGGAGAATAAATGATGCTTTCATGTAGATTAGAATTTGAATGTACCAACAATACTGCAAAATATGAAGCATTGATTCAAAGTCTTTATAAAGCAATAGGCCTAAATATCTAATATCTAAAAGTATTTGGTGATTCTAAAATTTTCATTAAACAAGTGAGAAATACTATCCATTGTCTTTTAGGACATCTAAAACATTATCAATCGCTTGTTCAAGATCTCATAACTCATTTTCTGGCATTTGGCATTTCTCTTATTCCTAGATCACACAATGTAGTAGCGGATCTTCTAGCTAATGTTGCTTCTAAACTCCTTCCATATGAAGATTATAGTCTAGATAGATTTTCTATTGAATTAATTTTTCGACCGTCTATCCTAGATAATGTTACCAATTGGTGTGTGTTCAAACATGATGAGGATATCTTAAATTTCTTGACATCTAAAGGATCTTATGACGAACAAATTATCGATGAAAGTGATCATGATCTTCAATTAAAGCAGAGACTCAATGGAAATCCTATTCCTAAATCTGTGGTCAAGTTAGAAGATCTTTATGATATTAATGATAGATTCAAAAAGGTCACTAATGAAAAACTTCAAAGTTCAACTTTAAGGTTTGAATTAGTAAATCTTGGCACTGATGCCAAACCACAAAATGCCAATCTTGGACTTGGACTTTTATCACCTGAAAGATTTGCTTTCATGAGTTTATTGAAGAAATACAAAAATATTTTTGCTTGGAATTTTGAAGATCTGAAAACTTATGATACCTCTATCATTCAACACACAATTCTAATGATTTCTGATGAGAAACCTATACAACAAAAACTAAGGAAAATTCACCCAAACCTTGAAATACAAATCAAAGCAGAGTTGAATAAACTCCTTAAAGCCAAAATAATGTTTCCTATCAGACAATCTAAATGGGTCTCAAATTTAGTACCTGTTAGGAAAAAGAATGGTGATATTAGGATTTGCATAGATTTTAGAAATTCCAACAAAGCATGTCAGAAAGATAATTTCCCATTACCAACAATGGAGTAGATACTTCAATCAGTAGCAAGCTCAGAGTTAATGTCTTTTCTTGATGATTTTTCAGGATATAATCAAATCTTGGTACATCTAGATGATAGATTAAAGACGAAATTTAGAACCAAATGGGGAACATATACTTATCAGAAAATGCCTTTTGGTTTGATAAGCATTGGAGCTAATTTCCAAAGAGCTATGGAAATAGCTTTCAAATGTTTAATCAATAGGGTGGTCGTTGTTTACTTAGATGATATAACTGTCTATTCTAAGAAAAAGAGCAATCATCTACATGATTTAAAGTAGATCTTTGAACGTTGCAAAAAATATGGGATTTCCTTAAATCCAAAGAAATCATTCTTTTCTCTTGATGAAGGTAAACTTTTAGGGTTTATTGTATCCAAAAATGGCATATACATTGATCCTGACAAGATAAAAGAAATTTCTGATATTCCTTTGCCACATAATAAGAAGTCTATGCAATCATTTTTGGGATAGATAAATTTTGTAAAAAGGTTTGTTCCTGATTTTTCTCATAGTGTTTTACCCTTGCAATCCATGATTAAGAAAAGTTCAGTCTTCAAATGGGGACATAACGAAAAAGGGGCTTTTTACTCGATCAAAAAAGTGATCATTAATGCTCATGCATTAAGTACTCCGATTTTTTCTAGTCAGTTTATTTTGTATACTTTGGCCACTAAAACATCTTATGTTGTTGTTTTGACACAAATCAACGATAAAAAAAGTAGAAGCACCAATATCATTCTTTAGTTCTAATTTGCAGGGTGTTGAGCTTAATTATTCTGAAGGAGAAAACCAAGCATTCGCTGTGTTTAAGTCTGTTAAACATTTTAGACCATTCCTAGAAACACACACTAAAGTAATAGTTCCATTCCTTGCAGTGAGACAATTGCTAGTTCAAAGAGAAGTAGGAGAGAAAAGAGCTAACTGGGTAACAACCTTACAAGGTATGATATTGATATTAAACCAGTGAAAATTGTTAGAGGGAAAGGTTTTTGCAGGTTATTGGCAGGAGCTTCCAATATACCAGATCATGAAGACTCAGCTAGTACTGCATAAGTAAACGAGATAAGTATCATTGATTTTGAATCTCAATATGTTGGTCTGATATTTTACTTAAAAAATGGATATGCTCCCCCTGAATTCAGCTACAAAAACAAGCGTGAATTAAGGTTAAAATCCAAACACTATAAAGTCATTGATGATGTGTTATTCAGAAGAAATTATGATTCTGTTCTTTTAAGATGCCTTGAAAAATTTGAAGCGCGGAAGGTTTTGCAGGAACTACATGATGGCTCAGCAGGTGGACATTTTGGAGGAGATACTACAACCCACAAAATACTACATGTTGGGTATTATTGGTCGACTTTGTTCAAAGGTGCCCATGACTACATGAGGAAAATCTAAGATATGCCAAACTGCTACCGGAAGACAAAGGAAACCAACTTTTCCTTTACAACCAGTTAACATTGAGTAACCATTTGAATAGTGGGGGCTTGATATTATAGGAGAGATCATTCCATATTCTTCAAAGCAACACAAATACATCCTCATAGCCACAGACTACTTCACAAAGTGGGTAGAAGCAATTCCACTAAAGGTAGCCAATTCTGATACGATTATCAAATTTATTGATTAGTTCATCATTACAAGGTTTGGTTTACCTAACGCGCTTATCTTTGACAATGCATCTTATTTTTCTAGAAGTAATATAGTTGAATTTGCTCTTAAGAGAGGTTTTAAGTTAAAATACTCTGCAAATTACTATCCTCAAGGAAATGGCTTAGCAGAGTCAACTAACAAAAATTTCATCAGGATTATTAAAAAAACTGTTGATCAAAACCAAAAGAATTGGCATAAATCTTTAATATTTGCATTATGGTTAGATCGTATAACTCAGAAGGCCTCAATAGGTACTTCTCCTTTTAACTTAGTGTATGGGAAAGAAGCTATAATTCCACCAAATTTAGCCCTCCCATCTCTAGCCCTAGTACAATTTATTGAAGAAACTCCTTATTCCTCTATTCAATTAAGGTTTTATCAAATTCTTAAATTAGATGAGGAAAGGGCAAAGGCCAAAATTACTCATGCTAAACGTTAGCAAGTCATTAATTTTTCTTTTGATGCAAGTTTTTCTGACTCAAAAACATTACATATTGGTGATCTCATTTTAAAATCGAACAAAGAACATGAAGACAATGGTAAGCATACCAAATTTCAGAAGATGTGGCTTGGACCATTTCAAATCACTGAAAAGATAGGTTCATCAACATTTCTATTGCAAGACCTATCAGGAAAGATAGATTCTCCTCCTGTGAATGGGCTTATCTTAAAGAAATGCTTTTCCTAAGGAGGTAACCCCTTCTTACCTATACATATTCTTTATGCAAATTGTGGTTTCTTTTAGACATAAGGTTGTAAATAGTATATCATTGGCTTTCTACTATTGAAAAGCTCTTTGAAAGAATATTGTGACTACTTCCTTTTAAAAAATAGAAACTTTTAAGGAAATGATTACAGTTTTGGAAATTGGATTAAAAAACAGAAAACTCTGAAATCCTCTTTAAATTTGTGAAATATTTCAAACCTTGAAAACATAGTAAATCATTTTGAGTTTTATCAGTCGAGAAAGGTTATTTATAAAAAAGTAAGGACTTTATCAAACTAAGCATCTACAACTCTTTAATTGTCATCCATAAACTCTTAAGGAGTCAAATATTCACCCCATCCACTAGGTTTATGATTTTTCAGAGTGTAATTCTAAAATATATTTGATTTAAAAGATAAGAGGTCTCATTATGAGTCTTTTTACCATGATCATAGGGAGTTAGTTAAGCTGACATTACCAATACTGCATACCAAAACAGTGTAATGGCTTAAATCAAAAGACAAGGGGTTTCATCACAAACCAGCTTGTTCAGTTTAATTACAACCAGTGAATGGCATTGTCATCTTCTGGCTACCAAACTAGGACAATGGCTTTTAATGAAATAATAAAACAAAATATGAATATATATAGATATATATATATATATATATATATATATATATATATATATATATATATATATATATATATATATATATATATATATATATATATATATATATATATATATATATATATATATATATATATATATATATATATATATATATTTCTGAATTTATCTTTAAAAGATTATACTCTTAGATGGATGAGACAATGAATAATTTATGGTTAAAAGGTAACCCTGTCAAGACTATAGATGTTTGCTGGCAGCAGTGGCACTACCTGTGACAAAAGAGTAAATTTAAAAGCTAAGTTGGAAGATTCCCCTACTTTATCTTTAACAACCAATCAAAGCTTGAAGAAACCAAAAAAAATAAATTATTTTATGATTAGGGTTTGTAAAAGAAATTGCAAAGTTTATATTTTTGTTTTATTCAGAGTAAATTTTTTATCTAACTAATTCCTAGATAGTTTTCTTGTCCTGAATTGATTCTAACTAAGAAAGTGTTAGAAATTTCATGATTTTATTCAGAGCTAACTGGTTCTGCCAGTGAATCGCCAATTGTTGTGCTATACAAAAACCGCTCCCCCCAATTTCAAATTTTTAATCTTAGTATAAAGATGCTAAGTAAGAAATAGATCCCCTTTAGGATATGAAAAGCAATAAAACTTTTGAATAAAATAGATTTTCCATACTTTTCATATAAAAGTTTCTTTATGAGAATTTGGAGCCACTCATCACAAATTACAATTGTTTAAGACCAATAAACATCCATTTGAAAAGTTGCGATGCAATTAAAGTCATCGCAAATCCCTCATCACGAAGTTTTAATCGAAATAATCCATTTATAAAAAAACGATGTGATATAACCATCACATTTCGCATATCATTAATCCCAAGGAATAACTCACGACATTTTGTTGAAACCTTGCGATGTGATAAGGCTATCACAATCACATATCACATTCTCAATAAAAACAAGTAATACAAACTATGAACATGCATGATATAGGGATAAAAAAATTATAAAGAAAAAAAGTGATTTGCCAAGTTTGAAAAGGAAATCCGCCATCTCCACATGCCATCTCACCACTCATCGCAATCGCAACAATATGAAGAACTCTTTTGAGAAGGCACTTGTAACTCCCGATTTGTGATATGCGATAGTTTCACAAATATTTAAATAATGCAATCGCTAATCGCAAATCGCAAAGTCACGACACTTGTTCTAAAAGGACCGTTGGAAAACTTGTGATGCGACATATATGAATTAGACCTTAAATTTTCATGTTATGAATTTATGGTAAAGCATTAAGGGGCAGTTATGGTTACAACCCTTTAAGGATTTCATCCGTGGGGACTATGTTCAATGTGAGATCTTTTATATCTAATGCGCATAACTGCTTTTAGTCTGCAATTTGTTGTATTATCTCCTCTTGAAGTTTTTCACCTATCACGCTCCTCTTTCTCATTTTGTAGTGTTAATCTAGAATCACCGGGTAGTCAATATGTCTAAGAAATCTTGAAAGACAAAGGTTCCCATTACAATGGAATAAGGACAAGTAAAATTGGTGTTAATCTCAGATACTACCTATCAAGGCCTTGGTAAGATCTCATGGGAAGGCATATATGCTTTCCTTGAAGGCGAGAATCCAAAGGAGATAGAAGAAGAAGCAACAGCTGATGGAACTGATGAAACGGAAAACACGCTCAGTGATTTGGCCAGCTCTTTCCACCATAGAATAGCAGCCGTGAAAAAGGTTTTACCATATGATGATCTAGTGAGATGGGTAATCGAGAGCATTAATATAATGGACATAGCTTTCTTCACAACTGATGGAAGGATGTTCGAATCATTCAAACCTGAAGATGTCAAGATAATGTATCACTTTCCTAATCCCCAGTGACACTACAACAAAGCATTATTAGAAGCTTTTGCCAAGGAAAATGACATTGAATTAGACCCTATCAAGCAATGGAGACATTTTCCTAACAAGCACAAACATGAATCATCTAGTATGTATCCCGTGGACTCCTTGGCATCTCCATATTGTTATGCTGCTGATATGATGTGTAGACTCTTCGGAAGCCTTGATTTTTCTAGATTTTCCATTGAGATGGATCCATTGATAGAAGCAGCGATAAACTCATTTGTCATGGATTGGGAAAATATCCTATCAGACAAAATATCTAGTCAAATACTGGATTATAGAAAGAACAGATTTGTCACTACCCGAGTCACGCCCCCATTCCATATGAGTGCTTACATAATGGACACAATTTTTTTTAATTCTGACTTTCCCATCCTAGGTTGGAAATGGACTGTTCAGGATCCAAACCCCATGTTGAGAATGCAACAAGATGATGGAGCTTAGTGGAAAGAAGTCGCCTTCACTAAGTGGGCTCGCAGGTTATTTTTGGTACAAAGTATATTTTTAGACATATGGATCATGGTCTATGAGTTGCATGATTCTATTTGTGTATGATTGATCATGTTGGTAAAAATAGATGGACTTCTATTTTTAGACATATGGGCGGTTTCAATTTTTTGACTGCCGGGCTAAAAATAGAACAGTCGAATATTATTAGCTCATAATAATATTTGGACTATAAACATTATCTTATCCTCTTGGAGCACTTCAGTTTGAGCTACAGATGTGGCACATGCAGCAGTCAGAAGAAAATACACTTTTCTTGTGGGTTAGTTGAGCTATTGCATGCAGGACTTTAGTTAGAACTCATGTGGTTGAGTTTGGTGGAGTTGATGGAGTTGTGTTCAGTTTGACTTGGTTAAACTAGTTGTATTTAGTATAACTACAGAATACACTAGTGATGAGTGATGTGAATTAATTATTAATTAATTCACTAGTTATTAACTCATAAAGCAACTAAAGAATACATCAGTTAACTCAGTGCATGGACAGTTCAGTGGAGACAGGTATTAGAGGTTGAGATTGCTATCAGTTGTGACTATAGTTGTGCATGAGATCTTGCACAATCAATGGGATTGAGTATGCCAATGAGGATTGTGTGGTTCAGCCAAGGAAATATGAGTTTTCTTCAGCCATTCATCATTATTCTCATGCAGGATTGTGCAGTGGAGGCAGGCAAATAGTGGAGGAGATTTGAGGCATCCGATCTGAGCTAGTATGTGTGTAATAGGTGGAGATAATACTGAGTACTTGTGAGGAGTATTGTACTATGTATTGTTACATGTTCTCAATCATTATAATATACAGATAGTGTGGGGTTTTCAGTTGTATGCTTTCCTCGGGTTACATACTATGTTAATGTGCGCATGCGATTGATTTTTCATTGTTTTTAATGCTGCTAAATTGATGATCAACGTAGAGGAGGTTATGTATTATGCATGTATTCCGCAATAGTGTATAATCGGGATAATCTCTGTGAATAAGTTTCATATTATTCAAAATTTCTACACCACATTCATATCTATCATAAGTACTTATGGAAGTCTAAGTACAAGAATCATTTATACAGGATTTTCCATGGTTTCTTTTTACCTGTCCATCAAGCTATCTTTAATAAACCTGCTCCTCGACTGTCTGACAAGACTAGCATTGATTTAACCTCAATCAGAAGTTGGCTCGAAGAGGAGAAATTCACCTATATTAGGGCTTTTGGCAGTATTACAGATCCTTATGTCCTTCTTCTTTACGTTTCAAATAAGCTATCAGCCAGGGAAGTAGCCTACCAGATAGTGGAAAAAGGGATGTCTATAAACCTTAAATAATGCAAGAAACAGTTGTGGCCTCCCTTTCCCCTCCGATGTGGCACCTACACATTTCATGAATGGCCTAGTGGTTATCCCTAAAAGACAATATGACCCAAATAAGGTTGCTTTCAATTTCACCACTTAGGTGAAAATTAGTAAATTCATACATGAGAATGATGAGTTTGATGACTTATTTTTTTCAGCATATTTATTCTCAACATTAAGTCATCTGGCATGATTCAAATTGGGATCTAAGAAAATGGACAAATTCATGGAATACAGGACACAGAGGTTACTAACAGTACCTCTAGATTTGTTAAGTACTACACCAATCATTCAGCAAGCAGAATGCAGTGGAGAGCAAGTAATTGAGAAGGTTTCTAAAGAATTAGAGACAAGTGATAAGACCAGTGAGCCACTAAGCACTGATGTACATATTGATCCCATATTGATTAAAGAATGGGAGCAATTGATCAACAGATCAAAAGCCAGAATGATCCTCAAAACATTATCACATCAGCATCTCCCAGAACACAACGGCCCTTTATTCATGATATTGTGATTGAAGGGACACCCATCAAAGGCACAACTCAAAAAGAGATAGCAATAATCCCTGAAAATCCTTTAGGAGAGATTACATTGAATATCAAGGAGAGTCCACCCTTGGATGTGTTTTACAGCCCAACACACAGGGCTGTAGTCAAGAAGCAGAGGAAAAAGATGAAAAATAGATCAAACATCATCCACAACTCCTCAATCTAAATTTATGAATGTCAGATGGAAAGTTTCAGAGGTCAATCCTTCTGATGATTTGAATAAGTTATCTCAATTTGCAGGCTCATACACGGCTACTACAATTGATAAGGTAACTGAAGTGAATCAACTGATCAAAGAAAAGGATCAAAAGATTAATCAGCTTGAAGAACAACTGGCAGCAAAGCAACAAAAGGTTAGTCGGCTTGAGGAACAGTTAACAGGAGAAAAACATAAAATTGACTAGCAGGCCATTCAGAGACAACACCAACTGTCTCAAGAGCTCGAGTAGCTTAAAATTATGCATCAACAAGAAATTAAGTCTAAAGAAGAGCAAATCACATAGCTACAATTCTCCTTGGGACAATTTAAAGATTATTCTAAGATTGAAGAGTTCAGAAAGGAAGCCTTAGAGGCAAACAAGGTTTTATCTCAACAATTGAATCTACTCTTCCAGGAGATATCTTTTATTGATCCATTATGCATCATAATGACATCACTGATTGACCAAGCAGTTAATACCAGGTTAGAATTTGAAGATGCAGATGACAAAGTCACAAATTTTCTCTCCTGTAAAAGCACAGAAGATGGAAGAGCTGCTAACTTACCTAAGATTGAAGAGTCTCATAAAGAGATATTATTTTCGTAATGGGAAACATAGTTGATAAAAGTAGAAAGGGCTACCTCCAGGTCCAGGGCTATAATGAATAATGTTATTGAGTTGGTAAATGATAACTTATATGGTGCCAATTTAATTTCTGATTTTTCCCCAGGAAAACTTCTGAAGGTGAAAGTTTTAGAGAAGTAATGGAAACAAGATTTGGACACCGAGGAAGAGCGGCTTAAAAAAATACAAGGTCTTAATTAGGATGCACATTGGTCCTTTCTGTTCAAGCTACACAGCCAACAGATGAATATCAAGTGCCTTATTGATGCCATTGATTGTATGATTCCTGAGATCTCAAATGCCACATACACAGGATAGTTACACTCCAGGATGAGTCATCTTCCAGAGATCCAAAGCATGCTGTCAATTTGTCGGTTAAAGGTGCAAAAGAAAGCCTAGATGCAATGAATCTCTTCAAAGCTTATCACAATTCTATTTTTGAAATAGAATCCCATATTTTGATAAAGGTAGTTCCAACAACTATCAACTATTTTTATGGACAATTTGTTTTTAATTTTACTATAAAGACCCTTTCATGTCACTTGAGAAAGGGTCCTCAATTCATATAAAACTAGACTTGAGAAGTTTGCACTTCTGCACTTCTGCACTTCTTAATTTATTTTTTATAAGCTGTGGATCGAGGTTCAGACTTTTTGTGAAAGAGCTTCATAAAGACTCACATTTTTGTATCTCCTTGGAGTTTCCAGAATAAGAAGATTGAACCGGAGTGCTACTTGCATAAATGAGATTCAATTGCAATTTGTACTTCTATCACTACTCTTTTGCCTTGTTTTGTGTTATTAACATTCCATTAATTTGCTATTGTTGATGTATTCACATGTTCTCAAACAAATCTGTATTATTTCACTTCTAAATGATTTAGAATTTTTATATTATATACATATGTCAGCAATAAATATTAGTATGTTATGCGATATGTTTTCATATTACTTTGTTCAATTTCTTAAACAAAGTAATCATTATTTAAATGTATCTTTCTGTAGATAAATAAATAATCTATATTATTATTTGTCTGCTAGGAATCATCAAGAATCGCATTATTATGAGATCACATGGGTTATATAGATATGTCTGTATTTTAGAGCTTATAGATTAAACCACCTATCATCTTTTTACATATTCAAAACACCCATTCAGCAAATCATACTTTATTGGGAAACTGGTCCCATAATATCCAGTCAGAGCCACCATATCAAATGGATAAGAAGCTACACTAAGGTCCGGACCGGGTGGTTGTGGAGTACTAAAAAGGTATGTTTTTGATGATCATTTTAGTGGCTTTTCAGTAGGACCTATGAATCTTTTACATCATGAATGAGGAAAACAATAGTGAATTGTGGTAGAATATGTGGAATTAGTATGCAGAGACTTATCCGCTGATAATTGTCATTCTCCTGTGCAAGAAAGGGTAGAAATGAGGAGCTGCTGTTCCAAATAAGAAGATAAGAATAGGGTAACTGCTGTCCTTTTGACGAAGGACCGAGTACAGAAAAGGCAAAGTAAGCTGAAGCAAACCGGTCCGAAAAAGGAGGAAAAGGCACCAGCTCGACGAAAGAGAAAGAAGTGATTAGGGATTAATAGTTTTGTGAATCCTGCTTTATTTATCTTATCACTTAGACATCTCCATCGTTATCCTTATATAAAGGGGTAGCACTGTTAGTCTGGGGAGAGGTTTTTATGTAACTTTTTGTCAAAGACTTAACTTTGATCATCGAGTCTCGTTGAACTTGGCTCATTGTATTTTCTGTTTTATGCATTAATATAAACTTGGTGATTATCTCATCTTCACGTCTGGATTAGCTTAAAGCAGTGTACCCTTGAGGTTAAGGGCCCAGCCCCGAAGGACACTTGCTTCTGTATCATTACGATTTGATTTCTGCGTGGTTTGCTTATCGTCACTAGTTGGTAATCTGATATGCTTTATAAGTTACATCACATGCTCTGCTAAGATTCGTTCATTAATGTTCTTTCCATTGAATCTGCGTTATATTATCAATACTTTCAGAGTGAATGAATTCTTATTAGATTCAACTGAACAGTGTTATCCTTATGTTATGAAGCTTCTATGCTAAGTATGTGTGTTAAGGTGATTATCTAAAAGGTGTGTTATTTATGATTCAGAATTCATGCTGTTCCATTTGGAAACACAGTTGTAATTCCTGTTGATGATTGGTGTTAATCAGATTAGTTCCTTAGAGTGTTATGTGTGTATGAATTTCACATGTTGTTCCATAATTGAGAGTTATTGCTGTTCTTTTAGTGGATTGCGTGATTTGCTTGGAAAATGAAAGATTGAAGTTTTTATTATGATAGGAGCTTTTGAGTTGATAGGATAAAGTTTTATTGTTACTCGCGAGGTTTAGTTATAGTGATTGTTGTTCCATTTTAAGCATTGTTGTTCCTTTCTAGATTTACTATTTAATTTCCTATTTTCCATTTCATTTACTCGCATTTGGTGTGAGAGACGATCTGTGGCTGTAGTGAGCCTCTGCATTTACTGCCTTGCTCCCAGACCCGTGATCCATGCTCTAGTTTCCTTTTCCATCATTTTCCAAAGGGATAGACTACTGCTGTTAGACCCTTGACTGATATTTTGAGAGTGTGTGCTTTAGTCATTTGAAGGAACTTAGTTATAGACAAGCATCAGTTTACTCTTGTATTTTATAGGACACTGTACTACTTGCATTACTCTGACAAATAGCCTCGGATTGAGTCACTCTTTGAAATAACCAAACGTTCCCGGATTGACATATTAATGTGAGGTAATTAGAGGTGAAGGAGACCCTTTTTATAGCTCTACATTTTGGCATCGTTGCCGGGGGAAGAGTGTAGCCATTTGTTTCTTCAGAGTGGTGTACGAACCTGCTAAGAAAGTGTTGGATTTTAAAAACGAAAGGTAAGAACCTGTGTATGGAGCATGTAAAAGCCCTGCTCCATTGTCCACTTTCCTAACATATTTGCTTTTGCTTTGATTGAATAGAATTTAGCAGTTTATTTGAGTGCATGACTAAGCAGAAAAAACCAGAAAAGAATATCAAGCTTCCATCCATACCTGAAAAAGCTAAGGGGTCGGTGACCCTTGGCCGAACAACATTCATAGATGAAATCTATAAGAAAACAGAATCTCAACCATCAATAGGTTTCAAGAAAATCATTTCTAAGCAACCTACTAGTTCCCTTCAGGCCACAAGATCACCATCTGTAGCCTTTGCTGAGCTGCATAGTCAAACTGAAGAGCACGACTTTCAGGAAATTGAAAATTCTACTCCAGAACTATTGCAGGAAGGGAATTTCAGTAACTTTTGTGAAGGAGAAGGAGAAACAGGGGAAATAGAAGAACCAAAATCTCCCATTGGAACAGATCAGCCATTAAACAGCCCAGATAAGGGGAGTGCTGTGAAAATCATTGTTGAAGGAATTCAATCTCCTCAAACATCAGGTATTCCTCTTATCCCAGATAAAGGAAGTGCCATTAAAACTATCCCTGCTAAAATCGTTCCCTCTCAACCTAGGAATACCCTCCTAGATATCCCAGAAGGTTATTGGCACATATTTGATCCTATGGCTCAGAATCAGCCAAATACTCAAACCTCTACATTACAATATCCTATAGTGGATTCTGCAGCAAATGCACCCATGAAAGCTATCCCTCTTCAACATATCCCAACCTTTCACGGTCTTACATCAGAAGATCCGGATGCATTTTTATTCGAATTCGATGTGTTGTGTAGGGGATATGATTACACCACCGATCCCCAGAAATTGAAATTATTCCCCTCAACATTAAAAGGGGCTGCTCTAAGATGGTTTATGGGACTAGGTGGTGGGGTCATCAACAATTGGGATCAGATGAAAGAATCGTTCTTAAAAAAATATCAGGATTATTGTAGGTCTAGAGAATTGAAAGATGAAATATTTCAAATGACAGCCAAACCAAATGAAACATTAGAGGAATATGTGGAACGTTTTAAATATAATTTACATAGATCTCCTTATGCATCACTACCTTTACCTGATAATGTGTTAAAAACTACATTGATAAGGGGCATGAAGGAACAGTGGATCGAAACATTAAACATTATGGGAAAAGGGGATATTTATCAAGAGAATTTTGCTAACATCATTGATTTATGCATCAGGAGTTCGAGAGGCAGCACAAGAATAAAACCGGTAGAATATGATCGGTTTGCAAGAGACAATAAGATAGCAACAGAAGGAGTAACACGTGTGGAGATTGGAAATTTATTAGAAAATTTTAAAACTGATATTCTAAGGACACTAACTACACAACTTGATATTTTGCAAGCCAAGCAGAAGCAGATGGAGGCAAAATAGAATTTGGCAATCTTCTGCCCCCGATGTAGAAAAAAACATAGCCACAAGGAGTGTCCACTGGATACAGTCCAAACATGTGCCATCTGTACAAACGATCATCTTACAGAAAGCTGCCCCTCACTTCCTGGATTAAAGGCAGTATATAAGGAAGCAGAGGAAGAACCAGAATCAGTGTACTTGATCAACCAGCGCCGTCAGTGGCAGAAAAGACAATCTGGTATGTTTTCAGATCCAACCTCTTCTTTTTAGCCTCCACAATATAACGCTCAACAATATAATATGTGGAAAAATCAGCCCCCACCCCCATTCCCGAATTGGTCACCACCACCGTTTCCTTCTCCAAACCCATGGCTGAATCATCCAAATCAATCTAGTTGGCTGAATTTCCCTTATAATTCACCATATTGGCAAAATAGCCCATATCCTCCGCAATGGACTCCCCCTACTTCACAAGGTTCATCCTGGCAGACAAACTGGCAAAGACCGATGCAATAGCCAGTAGGAACTATTCCGCTCCCTCAACCTACTCTACCAGCTCTACAACAAAATCCCCAGTCTAATTTGAGACCACACCTCCCAGCCCAACCCAACCCCAATCCAAATAACGGACTGGTCCAATCTCTTCAAATCATTGAATCACCAGAAATAGGACCTGATTTGCGGGAGTGTAATGATCTTCAATTACGATCTGGACGTATCATTCAAAATGAGGGAGATAAAATAGTTCATAATGAAGATCAGTTAGTAAGATAACATCAATTGCAACGAGAGGATGTAAATAATCAGCAGTATCATAATCAAGAAACCACATCCTCTCCCCCCTTCCTCGAACGATTAGTCATACCTCGACCTTTACAGTACACTGACTTTGACATACTGGGGGAATTACAAAATTTGTACATAAAAATCCCGTTCCTCCAAGCCATTCAAGACATTCCCATATATGCAAAAACTATTAAAGAATTGTGCATAAAGAAACCAAGGAGGAATATAACAACTAATCCAAGAGTCCAAGTAGTCGGTACTTTATCTGATCTCTTATCTGAGAAAGAAACACCCATCAAATATGAAGACCCAGGAAATCAATTGTAACTGTTCAAATTTACGGTCAGACCTTGTCTAATGCCTTAGTTGATCTAGGAGCTGCAATCAATATTTTAACAACCACCACCTGTCAAAAACTCGGCATTACATCTGTAGAACCCACCTCTACTTTGTTAGAATTAGCTGACCGATCTGTGATTAGACCGGAAGGTACTCTACACGATGTCATGGTCTCTATAGACTCCTGGGAATATCCGACCGATTTCCTGATAATTAATCCAAAAACCCAACTTGATGGACACCCGCTAATCCTAGGAAGGCCTTGGCTTGCCACCGCCGATGCTTACATTGGTTGCTGGCAAGGAAATATGACCATAACTAAAGGACCTGATATTAAGAATTTTGTTCTATACCCTCCAGCGCAGCCAAGTATCACAATAATTAAAACTAACAAGTATCCTGTATCATACCTTACTGACAACATTAGATCTCCATTGACGTTGCAAGAGGCACTTGATTTTAAAAATCAAACAGAAGATGATGCCATTAATAATTTCATCAGTCAAACTGAAGCTGAATCCTGCACACAATGTCACATGATAGAAGCAGCCTTTGATAATGAATTAGAGGAAGATCCTCTGAAAGACACACATGATCAAACAATACCTATTACTTCTGTCGCAAATAGTAAAATTGTGGAAATTGAACCAGGAAAAACTTTAAATATCAATGCCAACCTCACATCTGAACAAGAAACTAAGCTCATCCATGTATTAAGAAAATATCAACAGGCATTTGCATGGGATTACCCTGATATGAAAGGAATCGACCCACATTTGTGCATACACCACATTTATATAGAAAAATATGCTAGACCTGTCAATCAACCGTAGAGAAGACTCAATCCTCATTTAAAAGATGTGGTTAAAGAGGAACTTCAGAAACTGTTAGATGTTAATTTTATTTATCCTATTTCTAACAGTAAATGGGTCTCTCCACTTGTGGTGGTACCAAAAAAGAATGGGAAATGGAGAATTTGTGTGGATTACAGGGAACTCAATAAAGCAACACAAAAAGACCATTTTCCACTTCCATTCATAGACCAAGTGCTAGATACTTTGGCAGGAAAAAATTTATTTTCCTTCCTGGATGGCTTCAGTCGATACAATCAGATTCAGATTGCCCCTGAAGACCAGGACAAAACAACTTTTACTTGTCCTTGGGGGACATTTGCCTATCGAGTCCTACCATTTGGCCTATGTAATGCTCCCGCCACATTCGAAAGGGCTATCCTTAGCATTTTTGCAGATTTAATAAATGATGGACTTGAAGTCTATATGGATGACTTTACACCCTATGGAGATGATTTTGATTCAGCACTAAATACCCTAGAAAAAGTCCTACAACGTTGTATAGCTACCAGGCTCTGCTTAAGTCACGAAAAATGTTACATGATGATGACTGAAGGACTTATTCTAGGACACTATATTTCAGCAGCCGGCATTCAGGTAGACCCAGCCAAAATCCAAATACTTTTGCTTATTCCCACTCCTAGTACTCAAACAGAGGTAGGCAGATTTCTTGGATTTTCTGGATATTATAGACGATTTATAGAACATTATTCACATATTTCTACACCTTTATATGCACTAACTGGTAACATTGATTTTCTTTGGATAAACAAATGTGAACGTGCTTTCAAGGATTTAAAGAAGCTTGTATCTACAGCCCCAGTCCTGCGAGGACCAAACTGGGACCTGCCATTTCAAATATCAGCTGATGCCTCAAATACAGCCATTGGCGCAGTCCTTGGGCAAGAAGAAGATAAAAAACCATATGCTATCTATTATATCAACAAAAATTTATCCTGTGCCGAATTAAATTATACTGTTACTGAAAAGGAATTCCTAGCTGTAATACATGTTGTCAACAAATTTAGACATTATATTACAGGCTATCCTGTTATTTTGTATACAGATCATTCTGCCATAAAATACTTAGCAAATAAGCCTGTCACAAATGCCAGAATAACTATATGGTTGATTTTATTGCAGGAATTCGATATCACAATCAAGGACCGGCCTAGAAAAAAGAACCCTGTAGCCGATTTCTCTCAAGAATGCCAAAGCCAGTTGATGCAGCAGCAGTTGAAGATCAATTTCCAGACGAACATCTGTTTGTTGTTGCCGTTCGAACACCCTGGTATGACGATGTTGCCAATTACCTTGCAGTAGGTAAACTACCAAAACACTTAACCCCTAATGAGCGAAAACAGATTGTTCAGAAGAGTACTCGATTTTCCTAGATTGGGGGCTATTTATTTCATACAGGCGCAGACATGCATATTAGGAGATGTGTTCGAGAAGATGAAATATTTGACATCCTAAAAGCCTATCACGACAGACCATGTGGGGGAAACTTCGCTGAACGTAGAACGAGACACAAAGTATTACAGACAGGATATTACTGGCCCACGATTTTCAGAGATGCAAAGAAATTTGTCCAAGCCTGCGACAGCTGCCAGTGAGCAGGACATCCTGGTCAAGCTGATGAGATGCCCCTTAAACCTCAGTTAGTCATCGAACCATTTGAGCGATGGGCTCTTGATTTCGTTGGACCCATCAACCCCTCATCAAATCAGAGAACATATATCTTGGTGGAAACAGAATATGTCACCAAGTGGGTTGAAGCAGAAGCGTTGCCAAGGGCCACAAAGGACTCTGTTATACAGTTCCTCTTCCATCTATTTGTACGTTATGGTCCTCCAAGAGAAATAATCACAGACGGAGCACCACAATTTGCTGGCCATAAATTAGCAGCAACACTTAATAATTATCATGTCCAACACAAAATTACTACTCCATATCACCCACAGGCGAACGGACAAGTAGAAATCAGAAATAAGATAATAGAATTGATCCTAGCAAAAACCATTGCCTCACATAGGCGTGATTGGGCTTCCCGACTACCTGAAGCACTTTGGGCCTATAGAACAACATGGAGAAGCACCACTAGTTACTCACCTTATCAGTTAGTGTTCAGAAAACAACCCATTTTCCCTATAGAATTTGAAATCCAAACATTACGAACATCACAGGAAGTCGGGTTAGATTTAACTGAGGCACAGATTAATCGACTACAACAGATCAATGAATTGGACGAAATCAGGCTCTCCGCACTACAAAATACAGCATTGATTCAACAGCAGCGAGCTAAATGGCATGATGCCCTTATAAAAAACAAAGTCTTTCATGAAGGAGATTGGGCCCTATTATATGACTCTCGGTTTCAGGATTTCCCTGGGAAACTCCAGACTCATTGGTTAGGACCATACGAAATCCAGAAGGTACATGACAATGGGACCATCACTTTAACTACCATTGACGGGTCTGGATATACCTTCAAAGTGAATGGCCACCAGGTTCGTCTCTATCGTAAACCACTCACTCGGGAATCCTTCTTCCAACAGCTACGCAGAGACGCTGATATGGAGATCTTAGGAGAGGAAGAGAAATCTTCCTCACCCGTAATTCATTAACCAATTCATTTCTTTTCATAATTTGTACATAATCTCTTTTTTTTCAAACTTGTTGTGCATACATAGATTTCAAATTTTCTGCCGTTCCTTAAACGAATGGCATCTACATGTTTCTGTTGTTCCTTTTCAAAAGGAACAACACTTTTTATTTTCTGCTATTCCTTTTCTGTTGTTCCTTTTGAAAAGGAACAACACTTTTTATTTTCTGATGTTCCTTTTCAAAAGGAACAACACATTTTTATTTTCTGTTGTTCCTTTTCAAAAGGAACATCACTTTTTATTTTCTGATGTTCCTCACATTTTGATTTTCAGTTGTTCCTTTTCAAAAGGAACAACACGTTTTTATTTTTTGTTGTTCCTTTTCAAAAGGAACAACACGTTTTGATTTTCTGTTGTTCCTTTTCAAAAGGAACAGCACGTTTTCATTTTCTGCTGTTCCTTTTCAAAAGGAACAACATGTTTTGATTTTCTGTTGTTCCTTTTCAAAAGGAACATCACATTTTCATTTTCTGCTGTTCCTTTTCAAAAGGAACAACACGTTTTGATTTTCTGTTGTTCCTTTTCAAAAGGAACAGCACGTTTTCATTTTTTGTTGTTCCTTTCCAAAAGGAACAACACGTTTTGATTTTCTGCTGTTCCTTTTCAAAAGGAACAACACGTTTTGATTTTCTGTTGTTCCTTTTCAAAAGGAACAACAAGTTTTGATTTTCTGCTATTCCTTTTCAAAAGGAACAACACGTTTTGATTTTTTGCTGTTCCTTTTGAAAAGGAACAACACGTTTTGATTTTCTGCTGTTCCTTTTCAAAAGGAACAGCACGTTTTGATTTCCTGCTGTTCCTTTTCAAAAGGAACAACACATTTTGATTTTCTGCTGTCCCTTTTCAAAAGGAACGGCACGTTTTGATTTTCTGCTGTCCCTTTTCAAAAGGAACAACACGTTTTGATTTTCTGCTGTTTCTTTTCAAAAGGAACAACACATGTTGGTTTTTGCTATTCCTTTTTCAAAAGGAACAACATTGCTGTGTTCTGTTGTTTATTTTCCAAAAGGCACAACATTTGCACTTTTTGAACTCATGCTCCTTTATTCATCTAGTATACTTCTTATCTCTTTGTGACATAGCTAACCTCTTGCTGGTCCAAGTAAGGATGCTTCTTGCCCCTATTCTTTCAAAGTATTTTAGAGACAAGCGATGCACTTATGCAATGAATCCAAATCACAACACACTGAAATCAGGAAATTATAAATCGCCATCTTTATAAGGCTATGTATTGGTAAGAGGACAGAAGGAAGGATGTATTTATCTTTTGCTATCATTATCTTTATAATCTTGCCCTGGTTGGTTATCTTTTATCATGCCATTCTTTTCTTTGATTTTTAAGGAATAAGAGCAAAGGGTTTATATCCTCCTAATGAGATGATAAGACTTCTTTCACCATTCCTACTCTTAAGGAGTGTTGAACCACCCTTTGTGGATATATAAGGAATAGTGCTTTATCAAAAAAGAGAAAGAAAAAGCAAATGAATTATAAATTGTCAAATGCAGGATAGGGGGTCTCATCGAGAGCCAGCCTACCATGATCATGAGGATGGAAGCCAAGTGGCATTCCCACTATGGCCACCACACCAAGGATATGGTCCAAAAGGTATAGTAAAAGAAAAAACCTTGGAAAATGAGGTCTCATCACGAGCCGGCCTGCCCACTTTTCGCCCCCTCCTCGTGAATGGCATTATGGCTACCTGGTTACCAAGCCAGCATAATGGCCTACATTTAGACATCGCATTCCTTAATATGCACATAAAGGATCATGGTTCCGCGGGTGAAATAAACAACTCTGCCAAGGTTATGGACACCTGTCGGCAGCAGAGCACTGTTAATGGTATCGAGGTCACATTAATTACACCAATAGGTAGGATACTAATACTCTTTTGTTTCTTATATCCTAGGCACCAATCATACATTATCTCCCGACTTATATACCGCATGGACATTTATTACACCAATCATGGCAAAGGAGGTGACAATGACCACTTGAGATTTGGCAAGTACGATAGATGTCCTATCCCCCGGCCTTGTATCATATCACAACAGCCTCTTACGTAATAGGTGATCTAACTTTACGCCTCGATTTTGGCAAACCGTTGTTTTTCTAAACATGGCATATTTTCATACGTTGTTCCTCTATGACTTGGTTATAGATCGAGGTGCCGCTCCTTTCTTTGACGGCTGGGGCAGCCTATCGAATTGCGGGGGGGAGGTTCACCTCATGATTCCCCAGGTAATGTGTCAGCTCACTATTCGGGAAAGATAGCATACGAAGAAATGGCACGGTGTAACGGCATGACATTTCTATTTTTTTCTATACAAGTTGCTGTTCATAACTCATTTCTGTTCATAACTCATAACCCTGTGTTTTTTTCCAAATTCGACAATCACTACTCTCTCTATGTTTCAAGTAGCACAAGCAGCTGTTGTTCCATTGTGAATCCACAGTGAAACCATGGGAGGCAGGGCAGTTCGAAGCAAACCACAAAAGTTGACAGTCTCCACTGCTGCTCAGGAGATCCTGGAAAGAGCAGGGTGGCTGACTTATCTCAGTCGCCTGAAGGAGTCCAATGAAACAGTAGCAATGGAATTTCTGCAGAATCTGCAGGAGGATCACTCCACAGTGCGGGGGAAGCAAATAGCAGTCACCGACGATATAATTGTCGAAGTCTCGGGACTACCAGCCACTGGACCTATATGGACATTGAAGAAGGAAAGACTCCAGAAGATCATGGAAATTTTCCAGGACGAAGGCCAGAGCTTAACAGTTAAAGGGAAGGGAGTCCTGCTAGCAACGCTAGGAGAACCCTGGGCAGAACTAACGAGAACAGTGCAAAGCTACATTACCTGTGAGGGGAGAAAAGACCTGGTAAGGCCACGACACCTTAAACTCTTAGCTGTTTTAAAACAGAAATGCTATGTAACACTTCCTGCACTTTTGAATTCTTTACTCCATGACACTGCACGAAGCCTGAAAAAGGCGCAGCATGTAGAATTAGTTGTCAGCCACCATGGATTAATCCAACTAATAGTTAGTCATAGTCTCACCCAGCAGCAAAACAGCTGGAAAAGATTAATTGCAATAATTGAGGGGAGAGCGACAGCACCTTCCCCAAAACGTAAACATACTCTAAGCACACCATAACGTCCGGAAAAACGCAGAGAATTAAGAAAACAAAAACCTGTTGCAAGCACATCCAAACGACCAGAAACCCGCCAGGAGTCAGCAAAACGGAAACATGACACTGAGACACCGAAATAGCCAGAGAAACGCAGAAAATCATTCCGGTTAGCCTGGATAAGAGGAAGGCTGGAAAAACTCTAGGAAAGCACTAGCCATCCAGTGGTAATTGAGAATGAACAACCCACACGACTAGAGATAGAAGAAGAACAAGTTGAAGGAGAAAATGAAGGGGAGGCCAAGAAGGCTAAGCGATCCGAAGAAGAAAACGATGAAGTAGCCGAACCCCCTGAGGCAGAAGTTGAACATCTTGAGATAAAAGTTGAACCCCCTGAGACAGAAGTTGAACATCCTGAGATAGAAGCCAAGAACCCTGAAATGGAAATTGAGCATCCTGAGGCAGAAGGTCGACAATCCAGGCAGGAGGAGGAAATGGGACAACAGGCAGATAGCCACCACAGAACCCAGTGGGAGAAGAGGAATTGGCCGCAATCTTGGCCAATATGGGTGAGTATGGCCAACCTTCCACTCCACCATACCTCCGCGAAAAACCCCAGGAAGAAGATGCACCCAAAAAACCACATGCAAAAGAGGCAGAGGAAGGAAATCTGCCCGTTCATGATGAAAAAGAGATAGGAGATACTAAGAGGGAACAATCTATTCCCACGGCACCAGAAGAAATTCCAGAAGAAGTGAGAATAGAAAGTCAAGCCACGGAATCAGCTAGGGTTCTTACCACGTAATAGCCAGCACAACATAGTGAAGAAGTACCCCAGGAGAAAGATCAAGGGACTAGTCACAGCCCAGAACGCAGCAAAAAGCTTGATGTTCCTTCTAATAAAACATTGGAAATTAGAGAATTACGAAAGGAACAACGAAGGCTATTGAGCATAATAGCCCAGCTCCACCAGCAGATCAGGATTCTGAAAGCAAGGCAGAGGACAAGGAAGACCGCCAGTAAGAAAAACATGACCATTGCAGTAAGAAACCGCAGGATAAAACGGCGGAGGACTAAAAATCGCTCTGTTGATCAAAACCCTGCCCAAAATCCAACTGTTGTTCCAATTCAAGCTGAAGGCCCAGCTGCTGTTCCAAATGAAGCCGAAGGCCCAGCTGACATTCCAAATGAAGCCGAAGGCCCAGCTGACATTCCAAATGAAGCTGAAAGTTCAGCTGCTGCCCCAAATGAAGCTGAGGGACAGACTGTTGTTCCATTTGAAAAGGAACAGCTGTCGGCCGGTATTCGTGTTAAAAAAGAAAAAGATAACAAGGAGATTCAAACAGAGGCACCACCCTCAGGGGTGAAAAGGGTTCTGAACTAGAAGCAACGAAATAAGAAAGTTCAGGTAAAACTCCCGTCCTCCACTGATGCATGGAAACGAGATCCAAAGACAAGGACCCTGCACAAAGGATTGAAAGAGGCTCAGTAAGAGATGGAGAGGCTTAGAGAGCAGACAGTCCTCGTGAGAAGTATGAAGAACTCCAACAGCAACTACGGAATGTCAATCAATCTAAAAGCCAGGTCTTTGAAGGGTGGCAAAAGGAACAGGAGAATGTTGCAAAGGTAACCCGTAGGTTAGATGCTGTTATCAAATAGATGGATACCTTGTGTTTTTTATACAATGACGTTTTAGCATGTAGGGCCCCTGCTAAAAACTATGCTTTGTTTTTATTGGAATGATACTTGCAATTAAAGATAAAGGCTGTTAAAGCAGGTGCCCCGATACAAATTAATAATGTCAATGACTTTATAGATAGTTGTAAACATTATGGAGTGAAGGTCCAGAGGTTGTTATGTGAATTCTATTTGCATAACCTTGTGCTAGATCAGGAAACTGAGTTGAACCCTGGCCCTTTTGTTGGGGACATTCAATTGCAAGCATTCATCTCATTCGGGGTCAATCAGATTAAATGGCTCAAAGCCTATAACACTTTCCAGAGACAGGAAAATGGCCTAGACTTGTGGGTAAGGGCTGAGCCTAGGGACCCATCACAGCTATGGAGAGCACATAGAAACCTTATGAGAACTCCGGGTGTCATTGAAACATTAGGACCGATGCACGAGGCACTCATCCGACAAAGTTTAGAATATTTTCTTTCTATCAAAGACCTCGCCATTGATGCAGCCAAATTTTGGTACCGAAACTCTAATCCAAACATCCAACTCAGGAAGCCATTTAAGTATGAGAATTTTCAGTTAGCCGCCAATCATTTGAACCTCTATGGCGAAAGCATCTTGAGGGCAGGACCATCCTGGTTAGGATATAGGTTTCACAGTCCAATTATCTGGCATCCTGCACCTGGATATCAAGTCCTATATGAGATGCCTAAGGGTCAAACAGGCCAGTTCTTTGACTACCTAGTCACTCACCATGGTTGTAGGCCTCCACATGAGATTCCTTCTCCAGCCTACTCTCTCACTGCTTTGCATGTCAACTACAACGTTTTCATGACGGCATGAAACAAGGTAAGCAGGGGGGTGTGTGGAGTACTAAAAAGGTATGTTTTTGATGATCATTTTAGTGGCTTTTCAGTAGGACCTATGAATATTTTACATCATGAATGAGGAAAACAATAGTGAATTGTGGTAGAATACGTGGAATTAGTATGCAAAGACTTATCCGCTGATAATTGTCATTCTCCTGTGCAGGAAAGGGTAGAAACGAGGAGCTGTTGTTCTAAAGAAGAAGATAAGAATAGGGTAACTGTTGTCCCTTTGACGAACGACCGAGTATAGATGAGGAAAAGTAAGTTGAAGCAAACCGGTCCGGAAAAGGAGGAAAAGGCACCAGCTCAGCGGAAGAGAAAGAAGTGATTAGGGATTAATAGTTTTGCGAATCCCTCAAGATCTTCGATCATGAGGGATCGCTGCTTTATTTATCTTATCACTTAGACATCTCCGCCGTTATCCTTATATAAAGGGGCGGCACTGTTAGTCTGGGGAGAGGTTTTTATGTAGCTTTTTGTTAAAGACTTAACTTTGATCATCGAGTCTCGTTAAACTTGGCTCATTGTATTTTCTGTTTTATGCATTAATATAAACTTGGTGATTATCTCATCTTCGCGTCTGGATTAGCTTAAAGCGGTGTACCCTTGAGGTTAAGGGCCGGCCCGGAGGACACTTGCTTCTGTATCATTACGATCTGATTTCTACGTGGTTTGCTTATCGTCGCTAGTTGGTAATCTGATATGCTTTATAAGTTACATCACATGCTCTGCTAAGATTCATTCATTAATGTTCTTTCCATTGACTCTGCATTATATTATCAATACTTTTAGAGTGAATGAACTCTTATTAGATTAACCTGAACAGTGTTATCCTTGTGCTATGAAGCTTCTATGCTAAGTATGTGTGTTAAGGTGATTATCTAAAAGGTGTGTTCTTTATGATTCAGAATTCATGTTGTTCCATTTGGAAACACAGTTGTAATTCCTGTTGATGATTGGTGTTAATCAGATTACTTCCTTGGAGTGTTATGTGTGTATGACTTTCACATGTTGTTCCATAATTGAGAGTTATTGTTGTTCCTTTAGTGGATTGCATGATTTGCTTGGAGAATGAAAGATTGGAGTTTTAATTATGATAGGAGCTTTTGAGTTGATAGGATAAAGTTTGATTGTTACTCGCGAGGTTTAGTTATAGTGATTGTTGTTCCATTTTAAGCATTGTTGTTCCTTTCTAGATTTACTGTTTAATTTCCTATTTGCCATTCCATTTCTATCTGCCGTTTCATTTACTCGCATTTGGTGTGAGAGACGATCTGTGGCTGTAGTGAGCCTCTGCATTTACTGCCTTGATCCCAGACCCGTGATCCATGCTCTAGTTTCCTTTTCCATCAGTTTCTAAAGGGATGGAATACTGCTGTTAGACCCTTGACTAATATTTTGAGAGTGTGTGCTTTAGTCATTTGAAGGAACTTAGTTATAGACAAGCATCAGTTTACTCTTGTATTTTATAGGACGTTGTACTACTTGCATTACTCTGAAAAATAGCCTCGGATTGAGTCACTCTTTGAAATAACCAAACTTTCCTGAATTGACATATTAATGTGAGGTAATTAGAGGTGAAAGAGACCCTTTTTATAGATCTACAGTGGTTATCCCCCATTGTTGGTGCTATGATTTTAGAGGCATCAATAGGGTTAGATTACAATATTCGGTCAACGTTGGGCAATTTTTTGATTTTTTGTGGAATGGCATGCCTTCCCTTTTTCGTTTCGAGCCTTTGGTTGGGTTTTTGTGGGCCAAACTCCCTCTCTTTGGATTTTCATGATTGTATGTGCATATCTACGTGTTTTTCCTTTTCTTATAGAGTCATGTCTCCTCAATATATGTATATTCACTTGGAAATAAGTATATTTACGAAAGATCCCTTTAAATCCCCCTTCCATGGGGATGATGGACAACGCAGAAAGCCTGTAATCCATGGAAGAGTTTCAATTTTTTGTTAAATCCCTTTGTGGAAAATCTATGCCATTCTAGTTTTATGTAAAGTTAATATGAAGGAATTAAAATAGCTCTTGGAACAATGTCTTGGAATTATTGTAATCTTTAAACATCTTATTTGTTAGGAAAACAATTGTTTGATATTTGCTAGTTGAGTGCATACAACATCTCCAGGAATTAAATTATATTTTTAGCCTTGAGACTACATGGAGGAATAATGGCTTCCAAAGGGTCCTCTAGTTCAGCCTCATGCAAGGATGTTAGACATGGTAAAGAGCCCATCTCAATGGTCTAGTCGCAAGCTCTTCCAAGATTGTACCTTGTTGATCCAGGTGGCTCCAGACACATGCAGAAGTCCCAGATGACTTAGAAAGGGTTAGAATTGCAAGTGTTGGCATTATGCCATAGGTTTGGCTCTATGACACAAGTTTTTTCCTTGATGGTAACTCACTCAGATGGAAAATCACTATTCAGGCTCTCAGAATGAAGGAAAAAGAGGTATACATAGGTTTCCTTTGACTAAGTCGTGTATACACACGGGATTGCCGATCAAAAGTCACGTATGCGTATGCACGCACTTTCATACATGGAAAATCGCATGCATGTGGGAAAGCTTAGTTTTAGGACCATGGTATTTGGACCTATGGTTTTGGACCTTGGTATTGCGTTCAAAGTATTGAACTGAGGTTTTGGGTCCCTAGTATTCGTTCTCTATGGTTTTGGAACATGGTTTGAGTAAGGCCTAAGACTATAAAAAGGAGGAGATCATTTGGCAAGGGTATTGACTTAAGGATTGAATATCTTATGAAGAGCAAGATCTGGAATACTGGTGATCAGTTTATGGTGCATAGCTGAATCTGAATCAAGGAGGAACCTAAGCATAAGAAGACGGATAAGTTCTATTGATGGGTCAAAACTCAAGTCTTGAATAGTAGTATCTTTGTGTGATTTTGATCTGTTATATTTGGCACATGACTTGATCTATAAATCTGATAATCTGGGTATAACTAATGTCTGAATATTTGAAAGAGTGAATTATATTTTATAGATCTGTACACAGGTTCGACACATCAGAGGTGCGTATACACGCTGGTTCAGTAAATCAAAACAATGTAAACGTTGGTTGGCCTTAATACAAAAGCGTATGCACACAGGTTTCTGCATATTGAAGTAGCGTACATCTCTTGAAATATGTTTTAGTTTCTTTTCTTTATTGCTGCAGTGTTCTGGGTTCAGAATTGGCATCTAGTTACTGTTATTATTTTCTGGGTACAGCATTCAGAGAAGTGACTATTTGATTTAGTTTGTTTAGTGCAAAGGAGATTGGTTGATGCAAATATATTTGATGTTTGATTGATGTTATTCATGGATCCAGTCTAAAAATTTATGAAACGTGGTCCCTGGAAGAAAAGAGAAGGTTGTATCCTTCTGTAGGTGGTAGCCTGCATACTGGTATAAGACTGCACTAGTACAAAATCATTGTAAAAAGAAGTTTCTAATTAAAAGAAGATAGAGATGAATTGCAGCAGGTAGCTTTCACCCACATTGGGTTTCCACGTTATATTTGTGTGTCCATGTGTCTGATGATCTGTTCTATTTTATTGCTCCTGTTTACTATTCTTATTATTAATGAAGAGCTGATGCACTGATTAAAGATCAACAATTAATGAATCTTAAGTTTTCTGATATACGCTGGTTTCTTTAGACATAATAGCGTATATACGCAGTTTACCATAGCTAAAGTAGCGTATATAAATCTGATTGTGAAATGAAAAATAATTGATTTAATAATACTGATTCACCCCCCTCTCAGTATTATTTCCAACAATTGGTATCAGAGCAGCTCCTTCAGAAGAAGGTTGATCGCTTGAAGGAAGATCTATCATCATGAGAAACTACGAGAAAGAAGCATCGATTAGGCCACCAATATTTTATGGGAGCAACTTTGTCTATTTGAAGGTAAGAATCACAACATATCTTCAATATCTTGGTACAGAAGTCTGGGACATCGTGGAAACATGATACACATTTCCATCAGAAACTCCTACAGATACAACTTGTAAGAAGCAGTATGAAACAAATGCAAAGGCTGTCAATACTCTATTAGGGAGTCTATCTCAATCAGAATTCATCAAGGTTATGCAGCTCAAAACCACAAAATAAATATGGGACAAGATCGTTCTAAGCTATGAAGGAGATGATCAGGTAAAATGAACAAAACTACAAACTCTCAGAATTCAATATGAAAATCTCAGAATGCACAATGATGAAAGTGTGGCTAACTATTTCCTACATATATGTGAGATTGTTAATTGTATAAAAAATTTGGGTGAAGAAATAAAAGAAGTTATTTTGGTTGAAAAGGTTCTAAGATCTTTGTCTTTTAAGTTTGAATCAAAAGTTTTTTCCATAGAAGAAAAACATAATCTATAGAGCATTACCATGTCACAGCTACACATAATCCTAACCACTTACGAAATGAGAAAAGGGGGACCATCAGACAAGAGAGAAGCCACATTCAAATCCTCAGGAAAAGGAGATTACAATGACTCAAGACATATGTTGGAAGAAGAGGAAGAATCAAATTTTGTCAAGAACCTTCAACGGGGTTCTGGAAGATTCAGAGGTAAGCTACCTTTCAAATGTTTTTCTTGTGGAAGAGTTGGTCACTATGCTGCCAAGTGTCCTCATAAAGATAAGCTTGACAAAGGTAAGGAACCAGTTAGATGGAACAAAAAACAGAATGTAAGTAAGAAGAGCTACTACACACATGAAGACAGTGATGGATTTTCAAATAGTGATGAAGATGAACAAGGTAATGATTATAGACTTTTGATGGCTTTTGAAGATGATGATTTCTTGGATGCTATAGATGAAGAAGGTCTTTATGAAGAAATTTCTAAACTCAAAATTTGTTTAGAAGAAAAGAATATGATTATAGATACTCTGACATTCCAACTTGTTGAAAGGGAAAAACACAATGAAAAGTTAGAATGTGAAATTGTGGGACTTAGAAAGGACATTGAGAAAACAAAAGCTCTTAATCTTAGATTTGCTAAAGGATATGAAACATTAGATGAGATTATCAAAATGCAGCGTTCTCCTCTAATCAAGATTGGTCTTGGGTATACTGAAGAAACATCTCAAGCATAGAAGCCATCTACCTCCAAAAGTTATCTTGAAGCGGCAAGGAGAAGTGAACAGGTTGACAATCGACATCAAAGGCACAATGAAGATTATCAGGTAAATCAGGGACAATTTACTTCAAGAATGAATAGAGATCACCAAGTAAATCGAGGGCAATCTACTTCAAGGATGAATAGAAGCTACAACCAACCATAGGTAAATCATTCTCAATTTGCCTCAAGAACGAATGGCTAGTACAATCTCCTAGACGGAAGGTTTGATGATCACAGGAATTTCTTCAATGGCCAATGTTTCTATTGTCATAACCTTGGACATAAAGCAGCTCAATGTGTTGCCTACAAGACCATCATGACCAGAGAAGCACGAAATCAAAGGAGTGTGACTGGAATCGTGAAAAGTACCTACAATAACTTTTCTGCTCTTGAAAATGGAATAGAATGTTCTATTTGTAACAACTTTGGTCATAAAGATTCTAAATGTAGGAGTAGGTTTCGGCAAACAACTCAGAAGGAGCAAGCTTCATTGAGCCCCAAAACATGGAGGAAGAAGGAACCACAACCAAAAATATGTGGTATAGCCTTATATACGGAAGGGCAGGAAAACCAGTGGTACATCGACAGTGGATGCTCGAAACATATGATAGGTGATAAAGAAAAACTTCAATCATACAGTGATTTAGAAAAGGAAAAGAAGGTCTCATTTGGAAATGACACTCCCGCATTCATAAAAGGTCAAGGCTCTGTTCTTTTTAAAGAAAAGGTCAAAGTTGGGAATGTTATGTATGTTGATGGCTTAAAGCATAATCTATTAAGTGTCAGTCAAATGTGTGATCAAGGAAATAAGGTAATATTTCGATCAAATGGATGTATTATTTGTGAGCTTGATACAGGAGAAACAGTGATCAAAGGCATAAGAACACCAAATAATTTATACATACTCAAGGGAGGACAAAAAAAATGCTATCTAAGCAAGAATGATGAACATTTTCTATGGCACAAAATATTGGGGCATCTAAGCTTCTCTCAAATAAGGAAAGCATGCAAATATCAGGCGGTTCATGATCTCCCTGACATCAGAATTCTAGACAATACAATATGCAAATCATGTCAGTTTGGAAAGAAAACCAGAACTAATTTCCTTGAGAAGGAAGGATCAGCTAGTAGGCCACTTGAACTTGTCCATACTGATGTATGTGTTCCATCTAGGAAAAGTTCACCTCAAGGAGAAGAATACTTTATATTGTTCATCGACAACTTTTCCACGATGTGTTGGATAGGACTTATGAAGCATAAAGACGAAGCTTTCGAAAAGTTCAAAGCATTAAAAGCCTTGGTTGAAAATGAAACAGATCACAGAATCAAATGCCTCAGGTCTAATAGAGGTGGGAAATTTACCTCGAATGAATTTTTCGATGTTTGTGAAGAACATGGAATTAGAAGGGAATTCACTATGACAAGGACTCAACAAAATGGAGTAGTGGAAAGGATGAACAAAATGGTTCAACAAATGGCTCGTGCTATGCTTGATGAGTCTGGAACTCCCGCAACCTTCTGGGGTGAAGCCGCATTTGCTGCTGTTACTATTCTCAACAAGACAAACTTCCCGGTAAACAACACTCAAACTCCTCATGAACTTTGGTATGGTAAGACTCCCACTGTAAAATACTTCAAAATTTTTGGAAGCAAATGTTACATCAAAAAGACTGATGAAAATCTTGGTAAGTTTGAACCTAGAGTATATGAAGGCATTCTTCTTGGTTACTCTCCCCACAACAAAGCATATAAGTGTTACAATAAAAGACTTGGAAAAATTGTTGAAAGCATTGATGTAGTGGTTGATGAAGAAGGAAACATTCCTAGGCAAGTAAAATATGAAGATTTCAAAGATGATGAGGACTATCCTTCAACAACAAATCAGACTCTTGATGAAGAAGAAACGCATGAGGCACCAGAAGAACATATAAGGATAGAAGAAAATACTCCATCCAGGTACGCTCAGAAGAATCATCCAGAAACTCATATTTTGGGGCAGAAAAAGGCAGGTGTACAAACAAGAAGAACTATTTCAGAAGCTTCAAGCTACCTAGCATTGCTCTCCTCCACTGAACCACAAAATGTAAGTGAAGCATGCAAAGATGAATGCTGGGTCAAGGCCATGAATGAAGAACTGGAGCAGATTGAAAAAAATAACACTTGGGAGCTGGTTCTTAGACCAAAAAATAAAAACGTAATAGGAACAAAATGGATATTCAAAAACAAACTGAATGAAAATGGAGATGTTATTAGAAACAAGGCAAGACTTGTTTGTAAAGGGTATGCTCAACAAGAAGGCATAGACTTTGAAGAAACTTTTGCACCAATTGCTAGACTTCAGGCCATAAGAATGTTCCTTGCACTTTCTAGCTTTCAAAAGTTCAAAGTATTTCAAATGGACATGAAGTCTGCTTTTCTAAATGGAGACTTGGATGAAGAAGTGTATATTGAGCAACCAGATGGCTTTATCCTTGGAAATGATCCAAAACTTGTATGTAGACTCAAAAAGGCTCTCTATGGCCTTAAACATGCTCCAAGGGCTTGGTATTATCAGTTGGATTAGTACCTCCATCAACAAGGTTTTACAAAAGGATCAACAGACATAAATTTATATATAAAACTTGACAATTATAAGTTTCTAATACTTGTTGTATATGTTGATGATATCATCTTTGGTAGCAATGAAGAAGACATGAGTCAAAATTTTCCTTGGTGATGCAAAAAGAATTTGAAATGTCCATGCTTGGTGAGCTCACATATTTTCTTGGTTTATAAGTCCAATAAAACAAAGATGGTATTTTTCTATCACAAACCAAGTATCTCAAGCAGATCTTGAAGAAATATGGGATGGAGGATTCGAAACCAGTATGTACCCCTATAGTAACAGGATGCAGCCTCAGCGCAAATGATGAATCAACATTAGTGAATCAACGAACCTATAGATCCATGATTGGTAGTCTGCTCTATCTAACAGGTACTCGACCAGACATTATGCATGCAGTGAGAATAGTTGGAAGGTTTCAGGAAAATCCAAAAGAAACTCATCTTTAAGCAGTTAAGAGAATTTTCAAGTATCTTCAAGGAACTCAAAACTATCGCTTATGGTATCCTAAAGGTACAGATCTCACACTTCATGCATATACAGATGCAGATTGGGCAGGGAGTGTGGATGACAGAAAAATCACTAGTGGTGGTGCATTCTTCGTGGGTCCCAGATTAGTATCTTGGTTCAAAAAGAAATAGAGTTCAATTTCATTATCTACAGCTAAAGCAGAATATGTAGCTGCTGCATCTTACTGCACACAACTCCTTTGGATGATGCAAACATTGCAAGACATGTAAATCACTTGTACTCCACCTATCTCCATTTTTTGTGATAATACAAGTGCAATCAGTGTTTCAAAGAATCTCGTCATGCATTGAAAGACAAAACACATACCTATCAAATATCACTTTCTCCAGGAACAAGTGCTTGAACAAAAGGTTAAATTAGAGTATGTTCCCTCCAAGGAACAAGTTGCTGATATACTCACCAAACCACTGCCTAGGGACACATTTGAATACCTCAGACAGAAGCTGGGAGTAGTCGAAGCATCATCTTGCTGTTGAAACTTGTTTGTTTCATAGAAAAGGGGGTGTACGCGAGTTTCATGTGGAGGATCCGCGTACATACACCAGTTTATGTGGGTATAGTCACGTATATGTTGGTTTGAAGACAAACAGTGGGCCAAGCTCAACATGAAAGGAGTCTGATATGGGTCTGATAGAGACCATCTAGCACAAGTTCAAGGGGAGCATATATATTCTTCTAATAATGCATTATTGGCATTATCCTAGAAGATCTTGGTTCAAGATCTCAGTGTTTTGGTTTCAGGAGGAGCAGGTGCAGAAGGAGAACATGGTTGTTGGTCTGAATGATGATTGACAGATGCTGTTGATGATATTTTTTTATAACTATCATAGTCTGGTTGTAGATATTTCGTCTTTATGTCATGTATTTCTTTTCTTATCAAGGTCATGTAACGACCTTCTTTGATTTCCCCACTATGCCTGGGATGGATAATGTAATGTTATTGTTTTATCTTTTGTAAACTTTTGGTGTATCCCCACTTGGTTGGGTGGGTGACTCAATTCCCACTTGGATGGGAGATGGATGTATGTATGAGTCTTTGGTGGTAATGGATGTATGTATGAGTCTTTGGTGGTAGGAAGGTCACTTATGATGTATAAAGTTATGAATCTTCTTGTAGAACATCTTCTTGCAAACCTTGCCTACATTCAAGGGGAGCATGGATAGCACAATAGAGTAGAGATTTCAGCATGAACTCAGGGGGAGCATAAACCTTTGCCCTTGATGTCAAAGGGGGAGAATGACTTTAAGTGTCTTGGGGTTGCCATCAAGTCCAAAGGGTGAGATTATTGGCATTATGCCACAGGTTTGGCTCTATGACACAGGTGTTGTCCTTGATGGAAACTCACTCAGATGGAAAATCACTGTTCAGGCTCTCAGAATGAAAGGAAAAGAGGTATACGTAGGTTTCCTGTGACTAAGTCGCATATACACGTGGGATTGCCGATCAAAATTCGCGTATACGTATGCACACACTTTCATGCACAGAAAAGCACATAGATGTGGGAAAGCTTATTTTTAGGACCATGGTATTTGGACCTATGGTTTTTGACCTTGGTATTGCGTCCGAAGTATTGAACTAAGATTTTGGGTCCTTAGTATTGGTTCTCTATGTTTTGGACCATGGTTTGAGTAAGGCCTAAGACTATAAAAAGGAGGAGATCATTTAGCAAAGGTATTGACTTAAGGATTGAATATCTTATGAAGAGCAAGATCTGGAATACTCGTGATTGGTTTATGGTGCATAGCTGAATCTAAATCAAGGAGGAACCTGAGCACAAGAAGACGGATAAGTTCTATTGATGGGTCAAAACTCAAGTCTTGAATATTAGTATCTTTGTGTGATTTTGATTTGTTATATTTGGCGCATGACTTGATCTATAAATCTGATAATCTGGGTATAACTAATGTCTAAATATGTGAAAGAGTGAATTATCTTTTATAGATATGTACACAGGTTCGACACATCAGAGGCACGTATACACACTAGTTCAATAAATCAAAACAGCGTATACACTGGTTGGCTTTAATACAGAAGTGTATACATGGAGTTTTCTGCATATTGAAGTAGCATACGTCTGTTGAAATATGTTTAGCTACTTTTCTTTATTGCTACAGTATTCTGGGTTCAGAATTGGCACCTCGTTACTGTTATTGTTTTCTAGGTATAGCATTCAAAGAAGTGACTATTTGATTTAGTTTGTTTGGTGCAAAGGATATTGGTTGATGCAGATATATTTGATGTTTGATTGATGTTATTCATGGATCCAGTCTAAAAATTTATGAAACGTGGTCCCTGGAAGAAAAGAGAAGGTTTTAGCCTTCTGTAGGTCAGCACCTATGTACTAGTACCTCAGCTAGTACAAGAGCTAAGGGGGTTGTAGCTCCCTTCCAGGAGAAGCTAGAGAACGAGAGAAGGTTGTAGCCTTCTGTAGGTGGTAGCCTGCATACTGGTATAAGACTGCACCAGTACAAAATCATTATAAAAATAATTGTCTAATTAAAAGAAGATAGAGACGAATTGTAGTAGGTGGTTTTCACCCACATTGGGTTTCCACCTTATATCTGTGTGTCCATGTGTGTGATGAACTGTTCTATTTTACTGCTCCTGTTTACTGTTCTTATGATTAATGAAGACCTAATGCACTAATTAAATATCAACAATTAATGAATCTTAAGTTTTCTGATATACGCTGGTTTCTTTAGACAGAGTGGCGTATATACGCAGTTTCCCATAGCTGAAGTAGCGCATATAAATCTGATTGTGAAATGAAAAATAATTGATTTAATAATACTGATTCACCCCCCTCTCAGTATTATTTCCAACAGAAAGTGGTTAGATTGCTCCCAAATGAGCACCGGATTGAAGTCCTCAATTCCCTAATTCCAACGGTGTGAACGACACTCAAATCCGAGCTCGTATGGAGGATATAGTGCCAGTCAAAGTTTTGGTCAAAGTTGGGTTGTGGGCTAGGTTTAAGTGTCCTAGAATTCACCGTTAACTAGTGAGGAACCTTAGCTCCCGAGAGCAAGCGAAATTGTTGCCTCTTTAATTTGTCTAATATCCCTTATATTAGAAAAAATTGAAAAAGTGACCTATATTTAATAAATAGAAAAAAAATTAATAATATTAAAATAGGTGGCGGGCCATGACCCACGCCATGTCTATTGTACCTCCTACAATATGTTAAATTTCTTTTTAATTAAAATGGGCTGACAGGCCATGATCCCCACCTACCCGACCCATATATCACAACATTATATATATATATATATATATATATATATATATATATATATATATATATATATATATATATATATATATATATATATATATATATATATATATAGATATAGATATATATTTATGTGGCGGTGGGCAGGTCAACTTCGGTGGACCCGGCCCACAGCCCCACCCATTTGACAGATGTCGTATATATGTTATAAAACATAATGGAACTGGTGGGATTTGAACCCACAGTTGGCAGGTCCACTGGCCCCGCCCACACGATGGTCCCACATTAAACTTTGCCCACTTTAATACAACAAAACCGCATGCCATTTACAACACACAACCAACCATTTAATATTAACCATTAATGCCAAAATGTTGTTGAACTGATGGAGCGGGGTTTTGACCATGAGACCTCCACCCGCCTGATTTAGCATGTCACCAATAGCACAAACAGGCTCTCCTTGTTATCTCGACTACCAAGTTTTTATATAAAAAATTGTTTCTCAATGTGATGGGAGGAGTGCAATGGATCTGCGAGGAGGAACAGAACCAAAAAACGGAGGAATGGAACCACAATTTGTAGAGCCGAGTGGAACCATGCCCAGGTGGAGCCATGACACAGTGAACAGAGGCGGAACCATGATGGCATGCTTTTCGAGACAGAATTTTTGTAGAGAATCTTAAGATGCTAAAATGATTCCCTTGAAGTAAAAATTCTTTTTGTCAGAATGTAATCAAGTTTACAATCATTTTTCTCATATTTTCACAAGGAACACAATGACAAGATTGGATTCAAATTTTGAGTAGTGGATTTGCAGGTTCCCAACAAAGGAGAATCTTCAAGAATCTTAAGGGAATCTTCAAGATTCCTTGGAGGCTGAAATTTCCCAGATTCAGAATGTAGTCAATGTTATACTCATTCTTCTCAGAATTTTGCAAGAATATCAATGGTGAGATCGGTTTTCTAATTTGAGTTACAGATCTCTGGTCAACCCATAGGATGGAATCTTTGGAGAATCATGGGGGAATCTGAAATATTCCTACATGTGTAGATTTTCCAGTGTCAGAATTCAGAAAATGGATTGTCGATTTTACACCTCTCAATGACACAAATTCAGCGGCACATTTAGTTTTTGCAGCTGAGCCTTCTATGTTTCGACCATTTTCAAGATTGGAGTGATAGTGTCAAATTTCAGAGTGTGGACAGTCGATCTTATGCCATGTGACACCACAATTTCGATGGTGCATTCAAATCCAACAGCTGAGTATTCCATTCTTCAGTCAGCATCATAGTTGAGGTATATGTAGTTTTTTTGTCTTGTACTTCTTTCATCTTTTGTTGTGAGATGTACTATGTTGTTTCAATTCCTATTTGATGTATGATGCAGAATCTCTATGTCTATTTCACATGAGATGTATTCATCATGGATTGTTATGTATGTTATGATTGAGATACCTTTGTTTCCATGATGGCAGGTGTTGGGTAGTGGAAGCCCCGCACAATGCTTAGGGGGCTCGAAGCTCGAATTTTTGGGTAAAGATAGGGGAAAGACTCTAATGAAAGCGTGGAGAGTGAATTATAATAGGTTGAGTCAAAGGGTAGTCCGCCCGGAAAATAATTTAAAGAAATGTAAATAGAGTTGGCCCATGTAGGAATCGTGGGCCAAGGAAGGGTATAAATAAAGCGAGGCTCTATGGGTAGAGATAGCTAAGTTTTGGTGGTTAATCTTGAATATGAAATGTAATGGGTTTTTGAAGAAAATATTCTGAAAGAATTTGTAAGTCTGAGTCGAGGGTTGGGGTAGTAGATAGAGGCTTTGCAGCTATGCGCGTAGAGGCCTAGGAAGTCCGCAGCTGTATCCGCGGCCCCTGTAGCTGAATGCACAGGGTGGATCTGGATGTATTGAGGATAAGTGGAAATAAAGATAAGCTTCTTCTGAAAATTCTATGTTCCTTCTGAGCTATCGCGAATATGACTTTCATAATATCTGTTTAATTACTCTGCTTTTTATATGAATGTATGTAAATCTGGGTTCATTTTAATGCATGAATCGATTGCGTTGGTTAAATGTTTGCTTAAAGACCCTGTTGAATAGATTTGATTTATAACCACATCCTCCAATAGAATAGCGCACTGATAAGAAAGATATAATTAATCTGGATCTATGCGAATACCGAGCAGTGCGAAGCTGTAGACCAGTGCACGAAACCTCCAGACCACATCTAGACATCCCTAGGGTGCAGAAACCTGGTTCCCGCACCCTCCCCTACTACCTCAGTTGAGACCTCAGTCCATGCTCCGCGGACCGTTGCCGAAAGGGACAATAGCTGCAAGATTTGTTTGGTTAAATCACTCTTCCGAACCTAGGTCAGGCCCATATAAGCCAACAAATGGTTCCATTGTTGAGACCAGGATTTGCCTAAAGGGTGTCTAATGTGGGAACACTAGAATCCTATGAAGAAAGAGCTTGGAGAGTGGTAGGATCTAAAGCTTTACGAGTTCGTGGTTTAGGAAAACTGAAACTTGCAGATATCGGAGGAAAAGTGGTTGGATCGCTATATATTCATGGATATGCACGAAATCTTCTTCGCAACATTTCTGATAGAATTGTACAAGTGGATCGTGAAGTTAGCTGATAGAGTGGGGAGGTGCAGATTAGACCAGTCGATAGTGTGTTCTCTAGAACTAGTGCGTAGGCTAGAAGCCACCGAAGATAAACTTGCACGCACAATAGACCACTGGTTAGATCGAATCATAGGAGGATTTATCATTGAATTCATGATACATACAACCGTAAGTTACAATTAAGTAGAAAGGAAATTTCTCCAAGGACCGCAGGGTAGGTACATCAAATCATTGAATACTTGGATTAAGATGTTGTTGTGTGAAAACAAAAAATCTGTGCATATATTGATGTTTGGAGTAACACGGAGTGGAAAGGGTTATCGAGGAGAAGGAGGAGTAGAGAAAATCCCTCTAATTTCTATCTTGCGGGAGAGTGAGGAGGATCTCACTGGGTTCACGCCAGGAAGTGCGGTCTGATTAATTAAAGAATGCTTCCCATTGATACCACCTCCATCTACACTGCCACCTACTTCACCCACATCGAGTCCATCCACACCAATACCACCTCCACCCCCTCCACCACCAAAAGCTGGGATGGTGACCACAGTCAAGTTACCGACATTTCAAGGTGTAGGGAATGAAGAGCCAAGTCAATTCTGGTTTGCGATAAAATCTGTATGGGACGTGCAAGGCATAACAGATGAAAACATCAAAAAGGCTACGCTGGTCAGTGCACTACAGGACCGCGCACTGACATGGTACATAAAATACTTAACCGACCATCCGAATGAGGGAATAGTGGCAATCCAGGATGCGTTTAATAAAGAGTTTGGCCAACAAAAGTCTGAAGCCCAGCCGATCATTGGGTTCAAGGAGATAGCAATGTTGCCTGGCGAAACTCCATGGGATCTGCACCAAAGGCTAAAGAGTACTATTCGCAAAGCTAACATGACTTTGACAGATGGGCAGCATTGTGCGTGGTTTATGGCATCATTGACACCCCATTTGAGGACGCCTTTGCCACAACATAAGATCTCAACCCAAGCCAGGGCACTGGAGACAACAATGAGGTTACACGCGACCCCAATACTAGACCCAAGGTTAGGAGTTCAGCAAATCCACACACAACTTCAAAACTTGAGTTTGGCAGTGCAAAGCTTGAAGCAAGGAAGAATGTCCCAACCAGAGGTACGTTCGGAGGCAGGCTGTATTAAATGTAAGAGCCAAGCGCACGACAAGGACCATTGCCTTGTCTTCGTGAACTATTTGGTGGGAGGAGGCTCGATGCCGTTAAAAGTGGAGGTACAAGTAGGACTGAGTGCCACACTTGCGCTCTGGTGCACGATTTTCCAGGTGGGAGGGAAGCATGCAATAGATAACTACCACATATTACAAAAGTATACCCAGACCTCACAACAGTTGTATTGCAACTTTTGTCGATCAGTGGGACATGATGAGTGAACGTGTTGAAGTTATGAATTAATGATAGAGAGAACCCCAGCCTACTAGGTGTAGATTGAAGTGCGGGGAGGATTTCAAGGACATAGCTGGGGAAGAGGATTGGGGCCCGAATGGGGCCGCGAATAGTTAATTTGTTATAATTGTGGTGGACAGGGACACTATGCTCATGACTGCACTAACCAAACCAAGATGTCATGCCCCTACTGTGAGTAGTTTGATCACAAATTGGTAGACTGTCCAACTTTAATTTCCCAATTGAGCGAAAAGGGAGTACTCCAATCTCCACCAACCCAGAATATCCAGATGATACATGCAGAACCTTGCGAAGAGGACCCTAGTATAAATACGATACTAAGAAGCGGTACAACTGTAGGAGGGAATGAAGGTGGGAAGAGGTGTAACACATCTATGCATGAACATAACGCTGAGCCAAAATAAGGGAGGACGGGACCAAGAGAAGCTCAATAGAGCTTCGCAGAAGCTTCTACCCCAGGTAGGAGGGATCAAATGGAGTTAGGAGTGGACCCCTCCATGATCAGTACCTTTCTTGAAACCTGCATGAAATTGCTACACGATCATAAGGCTGTTCAAGGGTTTCAAGAGATGATCACCAGGTGTGCCCGATCTAGCGAACCCTAGGTCATCCAGAAGATAGATAGACATGCTCTGTGCACCCGACGAGAGATGAGATTGACAGCACAAATCGGTGACTATGAAATGGATCAAGTCATCCTGGATTTAGGCTCGGATTCAAACATACTACCTAAACAAACCTAGGAGCGTATGGGCAAGCCCACACTGCAATGGTCCCCGATTCAATTACGAATGGCCAACCAACAAAAGATCTTACCAATGGGCTGATTGCAAGGAGTGACAGTGGATATCGACTGTGTAAGTACCCAGACAGATTTCGAAGACATAGAGATTGTTGATGACAACAATCCTTACCTTGCACTACTCAGAATTGATTGGGCCACATACATGAAAGGGATCATTAACTTAAAAAGACGAAAGATGACATTTGAAAAGAAGTCACTATGGGTAGTAGTTCTGTTGGACCTAGCGAAAGGGGAACACTATACCAAACTCATACACAATGAGGAAAGTGATGACGAACTGGATTGCATTTATGAGATAACAACGCAAGACCAAGATTGAATGCAGTCCGTCGATAATAGAAGAACCTCGTGGGAACATGATAGCATCTGCACCATGGATTTCGAGGAGGAGGCAGAGTGATGGCAGAATCAATTGTAAGAAGTTACAACACTCAACTATAATATGGTGACTCGGTCAGTACGGCGCGTAACGACAGAAGAAAGACCACGACCAGGGGAGAGTGGCGTGATAGCTAAAGCGTAGCTCGTCTCTCCTGGCACATTATGAATAATACAGGGGCAGCCCAGTGTGCCGAAAGAAAGGTTGTGTGCACCTGGAGAGGAGCCGCAAAAGTTGAGATATAGGTGGTCATTTCGAGTCTATATTAGAGGATGTACACGGTGGCCACGATGGCATGAAGCAGTAGTTCGAAAGATACAGGTGCACAGTGGATGACTGACAACTCAACTAGACCTACGCGAAACACGGGGTCACAAAGCTGAGGGGGACCATCTCTCTACGGCCCAACCAACCACTACAGGTGTAGCTCACTCCACTGATGACGACGTCTGCGATAGATTTTAGTAGCCTTGGGCAACCATTCTGCATGGAAAACTACAACTTGATGAGTTAGAAGAAATTGGGGCCTAACTCTGCACACAAAGTATGAAGCTTGATAAAGCGATTGCGGAATTGTAGTTAGAAGTTGCCTACCTAGATTACGGAAAGGAATTACCAAAGGAAACCGACGTGGCTGGCTCTCCTACCCTGCTACAAGCATTGACCGCACTAGCATGGTTGTGATTTCACCCGAGAGAACAAGGTTGCGCACACCATACTTCAGTAGTAGAATCAACGGAACATATAGGGTGCTCGTGACCCAGGCTAGTCAGGAAACGGAAGACCCGCACTAGGGGTTCGCCCACCTGACTATCCATAAGAGGCCCAGTCCCAGCACCCCATGCAGTTGGAAGAGGGCACGGGATGATAAACTAGGTTGCTGTGAAGTTGCGTGACAAAACCACCGCATACATACAAAAACCACATTTGCATCCCTTGGGATTTGCTGTCGCGAAGGAAAGATGGAAAGTGACCGTTGCAGGTGCTGTTCATGATATGATGACCCATTTAAAGCACTATGAAGCTGGTAGTGGGAAATTAAGGAAAAAGAATAACCACCAAAATCACATTAAAGAACTACTGCAAGGGCAAGCAGCCACTTTTGAATGTCAAACCATATATAATTAGAGTGAAGGTTACACCATGATGTCTTACCACTTTGCAAGAAAACCGCCCTATGTCAACAACATGATGAGTGATGAGCAATTCAAAAACAATCCATGGTTTCAGGAATTTCCCAAGTATTACCAAGACACAGTCTTGAAGGCACAAAATCCTACCGCAGACAGCCACGCTGTAGACCACCGAGCTCCCCAAATCTCCTCCGACTCCACGGACCAAGAAGGATCCCCAGAGCCCAGAGCCAGTGAGAAGGTCACCATGACACCTGCAATTTGGAAAATTCATGATGGAGGAGAAGGCTAAAACTGTTATAATTGAAAGTGAGGAAGAAGATGAGGGTCCTCCCACATACGTCAAAGAAGTCCTCCCTGAAGAAGATCCCATACAACCAGTACGACAACCCAAGTATGTGCCGCCAAGCAAAGGGAAGGCCAAAGTACCTACAAATCTAGATGAAGTTGACTCTGTAATCATTACCCCGTCGCTACCAAAAGTTGTTCCAGTGGAAAACTCGGTGGTTGGCCATGTTGCGACAATGAAGTTCGAAGATTGGGACCTTGCAGATATAGTAAAATTTCCCCACTTGGTGACGGATGAACTAATGGACTGGAAGGTAGAAGGGATAGTGACAACCCTACAGCCAAAGGAGTGGCTACAGAAGGTGGACAAAGCTGGATTGCTCTGTCTCTTGTCGATTCCTCACTTTCTCTGGCCCCCTATCACCATGTTGGTCATAAAGCAGTTGCTCTGTTTAGTTCATGAGGACATATTATGGGTTGGTAAACCCGTCAGTATCACAGTGGAACTTGTTCATCAGGTTTCACACCTTCCCTATGACGGAAGAGACCCTCAAGAGATTACTGATAAAGGTAACAATGTCGCGATGATAGAGCGACTGAAAAAGAAGTATCAACTCGCCAAGGGATAATGAGGGTATATCATTGACAGTATCTCAGACAATGCAGTCCATGTTACCACTCAGTTGTTGGCAGGGAAAGTCATGAAGAAATTTCA
Source organism: Pinus tabuliformis (assembly GCA_031772625.1). Lineage (NCBI taxonomy): Eukaryota > Viridiplantae > Streptophyta > Pinopsida > Pinales > Pinaceae > Pinus > Pinus tabuliformis. The sequence goes on from CM062819.1 coordinate 1,001,921,597, forward strand.
TGGCACCGAGGTCCCCACCATAGTTATCACCCTTGCTGAGGAATGCACAGCTGGCATACAGTTCAATTGGTCACAGTTTCCTTTTGAAGAGTTTCAGACCAATTTCTGTGACATGTAGGAGGAGGGCAAGACATTCCATTGTGCATGGCTACTCCTGTCCATCATGTTAGTCGCCACTGACTTACTTGAGGAGAGAAAATTTCTAGTCTTGGATCCGGAATGGCCTAAAGCTGCTCAATATGCCTCCCTTTTGGCGACAAGGGATGTGGCACGAATTCACAATATCAAAATATTTTGGGTATTGATGGACACAACTGTGCATTAGTGGATTAATGAGTTACCCCGCTTGACTGACGATATCTATGAAAGCATGAAGCACATTGCCTAATTTAATGTAGACATGTGTCATGTCTACATCAGGGCACGAAAGGACCTAGCCCAAGCATGGACCTCACTCTGGTTTATTACCATTAATGACATTATTGATGGAATTATGGATACTTGGCCAGTGGCCTGGCGTGGACCCTTGGAAGTAGAGCGTGATGAGGCCGCCATTCAGAAACAAAAGGAGGAAGTTGAGCGCACCGCAAAACAAAAGTGGCATGGATAGTTTGCCACACAAGTTAAAGCATCTTGGGAGGCGACACTCGCAGCAGCAGACAAGACACAACCAGGCGGGGAGAAATCAACAAAGAACAAAGGTAGTCAGAAGGAAACAACTCAATTGGTCACGACAGATACTCCATCCACTACTCTGGGTTTCCCTTTAAAGTGCTCAGTGACACCAGAATGGCTGAAGCCACAAAAGAAGGCAAAGGCATCTGAGACAGACAACAAAGTGACCACCCTAAGCAAGGGTGACCTGAATGACATCAAAAATGCCATTCGCGATGCCACACGTGATGCAATTGACGAAGCCATGTCCAAGCAACAGATTGTGTTGGGGAAGCTCTGTACATAGCTATAGATGCTAGGAATCCACGTCGCGCCAACAAGTGAAAGAACTGCTACAAGGGGTTCTGGTATGTTAGCTACAAAACCATTACTGAAGACCCAAGTCACCTATTCTGTTGCAATTCTAGTAGACACGTTGATCAACAACAATGTGGAGGATAGAGTTGTGCTAGGACGGTTTATAGGACTGGGACTAAACATAGCTGCTTTACCATGTGAAAGCTTGCAATAGCTCCAAGACAACGCCACGATAGAGCTCTACACTCGGGAAGGTTGTACCGAACAAATACTCCAGGAGCAGAAAATAAATCTTGAACAGATGCACCTCCAATGGGACAAAGCTGTCACACAAAACCATCAAGTGTAGCAGATTGTCGTGGAAGCTTGCTCAAGTGCCCTTGAGCTGGAGATTAGCGCTAATCTCCCTATTGAGACCTAAATTCAGAAGCTGGATACTGGGTTCCGTAACATAAAGGAGGAGGCTGCACAGATCCAACATGAGCTTAGTGTGCAGATTGCAGAGTTAAAATTGCAGACTTAGCTGGCAACATCCCCTGAGATCATTGAATAGTGCAAGAACATCATCACCATCACTCGCGAAATTCTTACTAGGACAATGAAGGAATGTACGGACCTGTTCACGCAGTCGATTGTCATGCTCATTGCCCTTCAAGTTGATCCAACCCTTCAGCGACTGGAAACTGAAGCTCGGGAGCTTTAGAAAGCCTATGATACAATCAAAGGAATCGTGTTGACTATCATTATTATGTAGCACTTGGCTAAGATAAGGGAGGCCCAAGACCTAAAGGTCCAAGCTGATGCGGCCCGACAGAAGGTAGTCGTGTTTAAAGCTCATCTCCAACCATGGCTGGACGAGGCATTTGCATTTTCGACCACCATAGAGCGCAGGCTAGTTCATATGCAACGCGAGTATGCCACCATTGAGACAATGCCACCCGAGACTAAGTTGACGGCCACATGCGTGGAAATGATGCAATAGATGACGGAAGAATTTACCACTGGTACAAGTGAAGCACAAAGGCTACTAATTTCCCTACACGAGAAGATTACTGTGCCAGCCAAGTGACTTGGGACGAGTCACGATGATTGCGTTGGGGACTGTTGGGTAGCAGAAGCCCCGTGCAACGGTTAGGGGGCTCGGAGCCCGAAGTTTTGGGTAAAGATAGGGGAAAGACTCCAATCAAAGCACGGAGCTCGAATTATAATTGGTTGAGTCAAAGGGTAGTGCGCCTGGAAAATAATGTAAAGAAATGCAAATAGAGTCGGCTCGCATAGGGATCATAGGCCAAGGAAGGGTATAAATAGAGCGAGGCTCTATGGGTAGAGATAGCTACGTTTTGGTGGTTAATCTTGAATATGATATGTAATGGGTTTTGAAGAAAATAGTCTAAAATCATTTGTAAGTCTGAGTCAAGGGTTGGGGTAGTAGATACAGGCTCTGCAGTTGTGTGTGCAGAGGCCTGGAAAGTCCGTAGCTGTGTGCACAGACCCCTGTAGCTGAGTGCATAAGGCAGATTTGGATGTATTGAGGATAAGTGGAAATAAAGATAAGCTTCTTCTGAAAATTCTGTGTTCCTTCTGAGCTATTGTGAATCTGACTTTCATAATATCTATTTAATTACTCTACTTTTTATATGAATGTATGTAAATCTGGGTTCATTTTAATGCACGAATTGGTTTTGTTGGTTAAATGTTTGCTTAAAGAACCTACTGAACAGATCTGATTTATAACCACATGCTCCAATAGAATGGTGCACTAATAAGAAAGATATAATAAATATATATTTGTGCGAATACTGAGCAACACGGAGCTGTAGACTAGTGCGTGAAACCTCTAGACCACATCTAGACATCCCTAGGGTGCGGAAACCTAGTTTCAGCACCCTCCTCTACTACATCGGGTGAGACCTCATTTCGTGCTCCACGGGCTGTTACCGAAAGGGCCAGTAGCTGCGAGATTTGTTTGGCTAAATAACTCTTCCGATCCTAGGTCAGGCCCATATAAGCCAACAGCAGGATACTCATTGTCACCATGGGTGTTTTGGTTGAGATCCCTTTGTTTCCATGATGTGAGGATACTCATTATCACCATGTGTAATATTATGTCATGCTGAGAGGAGGTATGTTGTGAGTGATCATTCCTGTTAGTGTCAGTCTTTTCAGCCTATCACCTGGATCAAATGTGATTTACTATGCTTGTCAAGACTATCAAAATCAAATTTTTTATGTCACTAGGTTTACACAACAAAATTTCGTCACTGTTTGGTCAGTCTAGAAATGAGGTCAATCTTTTGGAAATTCACTCATGCTGGTCAACTATCACATTTCTATGGAGGTGTCATAATAAAAACATATCATTCATCAACATCATCCCATTTAGTTTCAGCTCATCCATTAGGTCGCTAGGGTCTCCAAGGTCCATCATTTTCATGAATAAATCTAGCAATGAATAGAGCATGAAAAAAAGCTCTTGTGTATTTATTTGTCAGTTATCACACATTCATCATATTCTCAAGGCTAAAACGTTCCAGAAAAAGAAGTTCCAGAACTCAGGAAAGTGAAAAGGCAGCTCAGGTTTCAATTGTAAAGGTAACTCTATTTTCAAAAGTGAAAAATCAGTTTTTAAAGGTTTGTGGGTCCCATTTCTTTTTCAAAAAGAGAAACAATTTTTCCTATATAAACACAAAAGCCCCCAAATTTGGTTCATCTTCCTCCTATTCACTCTTGAGAATCGAGCTCTCCCATCCAAAAGAGCAAAAACATCGATTTCCTAAGAAAATTTGAAGAAAACCTTAAGGGTATTGCACACAGGAACAAGGCACTATGCACATAGGTTCGACGCTACATGTAGGAACAAAGCGTTGTGCATAGAGAAACTGCGTTACGCACAGGCGCTGTGTACAGGAACAAAGTGCCGCGCACGGAAAACCTCCAAATATCTTCCAAACATAATTTTTTGGCTTGCAAACTTAATTTCATTGATTTCTAAGCCAAGCAACAAGTAAACCATCACTCTCCCTCATTTTATTTTCAAAAGAATCTCATGACAATGATTCTTCAAATTATGGTTTGTAGTGAAATTTTTCATGGGAAATGATAAGGTGATAATGGTCATTTTTACTTTTGGTTTCTAAAACATGTAAAATTTTGTCCCACACCTACATACATGTTTAATAATTTAACCATTTTAACCATTCAATCAACCTCAAAACAAAGTTTTACCTCTAAAAAAGTAAAACCCTAGCTCATTCCTAGAGGTTTTTGGGCATTTCTCATTACAAACCCTGTTTTTCTTCCTTGCAAGTAGATCACTCGCCCACTATTTCTTCACTCATTTTCATCAGCTTCCAATGTTCATATCCACATCTTCCAAACCTCCTATATCATTTTGTCGAAATCCACCTTCACATCACTTCATTTTCATTCATACCTCACACCTTTTTTCATTACCTACTGCTATGGTTTTTTGTCATCATGGAGGAAGAATCTTCACCAGAGAGGAAAATAAATTATAAGGGAGGGAAGATCCTCAGATATGAGCCATAAAATTGTAATGAAATCAACTCATATCCTTTCATCAAACAGTGCTTCGAAGATGTACATTTCTTTGAGTTTTGCAAAAGGGTGAGTGAGGTAGGATTTTAGGAACAGTTAATAGATTGGGTGGCAACTCAGTTGAAGGGTGAAAGTGTTGTCATCGCTAGTGTTGAGTTCATTTTTTTAGTGGCCTCCATCTCACTTCAAACAGGGCTACTGAACAATGGTGAATATTGGTTCAAGGGAATGAGCCTATATCTTGAATGCTACAAGCCCTTCTTAAAAACACCATACAGGGAGAAACATTATCACACTATGGCTTTTAGATACTTATTGGAGAAATATGCCCCTTTGATGAAGATTATCATGAAGTTCTTTACATGTGAAGGGAGATTCTATAGGTTGTATGCTTATCATTTCCTCCTCCTAATGCACTTCACCTCTCAAAAGCCACTCAACATGTGTAACTACCTATTCAGGATCATTTCCAAAATGTCAGAGAAAATACAAATTAAGAACAAGGAGCACTACCCAAGCATGTTTCATCATAGTCTAATTAAGAATATATTCCTTCACTAGCTTACAGAGACAGGCATGACTTGGGAAATTTTTTTGGAAACCTCCCTGAAATGGCATGAGGCCAATGTAGCATCTCAAACCTCTAGCACACCAAAACAGCAAATGGAAGTGGGTCCTCTAGCAAATCAGTTGAGAAAACTCAAGTACCTAAGCCTGAGGTGACTAAAGTGTACAAGAGAGGATAGAGGCTTGTGTTTTCTTCTCATGGAGAGAAAGGGGCCAAGCCTTCTTCATCCACAAAGCACGGACTGACAGCGAAAGATAAAGACACAATTGAGCATGAGTTTGAGCTAGTGGATTTAGAGGCAAAGGATCAAACTTTAAGCCTGCAACAGACAATCAGAGATAAATACTATCAAATCAAGGAGCTTACAATCAATATGGGAAGAGAAAAATATGTCATTTCATTCCATGAACAGGAGAATAGTCAAATCAAAGCAAAGGAATTGATCATGGAAAAAGAACAAGCCAAGTTATTACAACAGGTTGGCAAAGGAAAGGAAATCATAGAATCAAGTGAGCCTGAAGGATCAAAAAGGAAAGGAAAGAGGAAAAGGCCAAGAACGAAGGACCTGAAGAAATCTTTGCAAGAAGAGGAAAAACACATCCTATTGAATGAAGACATGGACCTAGGAGATAGAATTGCTCTTGAGGTCAATCAAGACAAGGAGTATTAGCTCAACAGGGTCAATGAAAATTCGGAGAAGCTCCTTGAGAAGGAGAATATAGATAATCAGTTGCTTAGACATATGGCACACCACTATCAGGCTCAAAACATGATCACCAATGTCAAGGTAAAGCAGCTTAAAAACAAGCTCAAGGAAGTAAAAAAAGACCAAAAGGACGAGGGAAACTTGGAGATGCTTGCTAAAGCATCTATGAAGGTTTATAAAACATATTTTTACATCTTCCAGCAAATTTTGAGCAAATTCTAAGAATTTTTTTCTGAGAATTTTTGAGCTAAATTCAGAAAATTAACAGCTCCAGAAACGGAGCGCCATGGCGCTGCGCTTTTTCCTCAGGCATCTATTTCAGGAAAGGTATAAATTTTTGGAAAGATCATTCCATCCTCATAAACCCATTTTCTCGGATTTTGCAGAGGTGGCTTAGTTGTGGAGAAAAATGTAAAAAATTGGCCAAAAACTAGCATTCTAGACCCTTTCGTGACAGGCACTGCACACAGGGAGTGACCTTGGGAGAATGGATTTTTCAAGGCCTTCCCATGGTCCAAATTCAAACATAAAAACTATTTTGGAAACTAGACTTGCAGGGCTAGTTGACCATTCTCTCATTTTTTCATTTTTACCCTTGGAATGCACCTCAAAATCAACTCAAATTCGACACTGTGCTTCTGCACTTTTCTGTATTTTAATTTTAAATTTTCACTATGTAAAATTTCTAGTTTCTAGTTTGACTCAGTGAAACTCGAGATTCTATATGTCATGGCACTATTTTCGAGGCTAGATGATGTAGGAATGAATAAATGTACATCATAGGTTGTTTTTTTATGTTTATGAGGCCTCATAAAGGAAGAAAACTCCTAAACAAACTCTCCATGCAGTGTTTGAGTTTCACCTTCTCACTCTCACGTGCTAGTTGAGAGAATCTTGGAGTCAGTTCCTCCACCAAGAATTCGACTCCTGAAGGTGGGAAAGTGGTCTAGGAGAGTCTATATGTATCATTTCTCTTTCAGATATAAGGGTTTAAATTTTTGTGAAGGAGGCTTGCATGTAATCATATTTTCAGCTAATATAAAGACAGGTTGTAGCTATTTTCAAGGAACTCTAGCCCAATGAGTTCATGGTGCTTGTTCTTCATTATATTTGTTTTCTAATGGTTTAAACATATTTATCTACATGATATCTCTTCTTTATGTGGATGTCTCATAGTGAAATATACAGAATTCTTGTTTCTCAAGCTCTATTATCTGGTTTTCATAGTTATGTTTTTGTCTTCCTAAGCTAATGAAATCATGTTTACTTATGCTCATTAGTTTCTTCTACACTTTCTCTTCTATAATACACTGACAATATTCTAAATACACCATGGCTTCTGATATCTAGCTCCTTCTCATATTTTCTCCTGCACTCCTACAACCTAGACCTATTTGTGGCTCCAAACCCTAAGTTCAGCAAACCCTAAAACCCAAATTTTCACAAACACACAAAACAAATATATATATATATATATATATATATATATATATATATATATATATATATATATATATATATATATATATATATAGCCTAAAACTCATTTTCTTTAAAGTCATATCACTGATAAGAGACTTAGAGAGATCCCTCTCATGCTCAGTAGGGCTAGCTACTGAGATTAAGTGGTTTGAGGTTACCCTTCTCGATTTCCTTTTCAGCCTAGGAAATTGTAAGGACTAACATTTTTGGCACCATTTTCGGGGAATGACTATTAAATCATTCCTGAGAGATATCTAAGAGCTTTCAAAGAACTAGTTCTGTAGTTCACAGCTTCCAATATTCAAAGATAGTCTGAATTCATAAATTTCATCATTTTATGGTGTATACATTCTGGCTTCCAAAAGGCATACTAGGTGAAACCCGGACCCAAATCCACCCTTCATTGTTGAAGATCCAGAAAGACTTCTCAGAAAACTTAGATTACCCATCACTAAAAGTGCAGTTCGAAAAATTAAAAGAACAACCTCTCTTCCTAGAAATCTGTTTGCCTTTGAGAAAATTCCTTTTGATGAGCAAATCGAATTATCTCTTTCTAGGTCAAAGTTTGAGTCCTGTCTTTCTAAAGTAACATTAGAGCCTTTAAAGGTTGAACCTCACTCTATTTCTTCAAAACCTTTTTCTGCTAAAACTGATCATGAACTATGGTTGAATTTTGAAAAGCTTCAAAGCCTTGTTGACCAACTCCAGATCACTAATGAAAATTATTTTGTCGAATATCAAGTTGAATACCTGGCCACTACGTCATCTTCTGTTTCACCTCCAAGCACATATGTTACCTCTCCCAAGACTTCAGTTTCATCATCTTTCATACCAGCTCCATTTGTTCCATATTTTCCTATACAAGCATTTGCAGTACTCCGCCACCCCCATCAGTATCATCATCCTTACCTACACAACCCATTGTAGTACCTCCACTATCTCCAGTAGTCAATGTGATTTGCACCTCTCTTGCTGCCTGCTCAACTTGCTGCTCTGCCTCAAAATTATGGTCAAAGACTCCCTTTCTTTGATGGAAGTACAGAAATTACAGCTCAACAACATGTTGACAAGTTAATATATTTCATTGATTTAGGAGAAATTGATGAAGATAATGCCAAGATGAGGATTATAACTCAAAGTTTCTCAGGAGATGTTAAGAAATGGTTTCGAAGTATGGCTGCTAATTCTGTTAGCAGTTATCAAAGATTGATTGAATTATTCTTAGCTTGTTTTCAAGAGAAGAAAAATCCATTGAAAATATTGGCTAAGTATAATTCAATAAAAAGAAACTCAAATGAAACAGTTCAAGAATTTATAGCGAGATTCAACATAGTGTACAATTCCATACCTGATGATATGAAGCCTCGTCCTAATTTGGCTCTTCTTCATTATCCTGATTCTTTCGATCTGGACATGGCATACCAATATTGAGAGAGAGATCCTACTACTCTTGAAGAGATGCAGCGGAATGCGGTCAGTGTTGAAGCCACTTTGCTCATCAAGAAATCAAAATGGAAGCCAGAGAGGGCTGAGAAGAAAGTTGTCTTTAAAGAAGAGCCTACATTATCTTCTAATGTAAAGCTTGATAATCTGATAAAAACTATGGAGAGGATGATGGATAGAATATCCATAACTGATCAACAAGCAGAACCTTCAGTGAGGAATCCTAACTTTTGTGGACAACAACAACAACAATTCAGAAATCGACATAAAGAGCAGTGAAACCAAGATCCTCAAGGTCAAGTAAGAGCTCCATTTCAGAAAAATTATACTAAAGCCAAAGAAGAAGATGAAGAAGAGATTGTAGAAGAAAATCACTTATTTCAAGAAGATGAACTTCCTACTTTCCTAAGAGAAGAAGATCAGTTTTCTGAAGATTCTCTCATACCAAGTGATCAAAAATTTGTGCTTGCAAGTGACGATCTGTGGGTTGTTCAAACTGAAGAGTACCAAAGAGGATATCATAATTCCCTTAGTCATCTTTGAAAACAGTAAAATTTGAGGAATAGAAATGTACTTATTACTCTAACTCAAAAAACACAAAAATGTATGAAAAGACACACCAAGCGAGGAAACTACTCCTGCAGGTCAGAATAAAGAGAACGAAATTGTCATACTAAATCAGGATAGAACAGATGAAGCCTCTACCAACAATGTGAGGAAAGACATAGAATTGCAAACTGAAAGCCACAAGAAGGAGTCACAAGCTAAAGGCCAAATAGAAAAAAGGACATCACTGCAAAAGAGGTAGAAAAGCATTCTAATCTTTTTAGTTTAGAAAATGAAATTTCCAATTTGAAGATTGATATTCCCCTCTCTGAATTAGTGAGGAATGACAAATATAAATTTCATATTGCAAAGATTCTTAAGGTTGACCAGATGTCTAATACAGTTAATTTAGCTGATGATGAGCCGACAATCCTTTTTGGTCTAGCCATAGAAGGATCTCCAAAAGATAGTGAAATCCCTCCTTTTTATTTGAGTCTTAAACTTCATGATTTTATCCTTCATAATTCCATGCTAGATTCTGGTGCCTCACATAATCTTATGCCTAAAGCCATCATGGATAAACCAAGACTGAGTATCACCCAAACCTACCATGATCTTTATTCCTTTGATTCTGAGAGAGTGAAATGCCTTGCCCTCATTAAAGACTTGGTAGTGTCCTTGGACCAAATCCTAGCCAAAAATATACTCATGGATGTAGTAGTTGATGATATTCCTCCTAGGTTTGGCATGTTTCTTTCAAGGTCTTGGGGAGAAAAACTAAAGGTCACTCTGCAGCTTTAATTTTAATATGCCACTATCCATGTTTTTGGTTAGCTCCGAAAACTTTATAGGTAAAAGAAGATGAAATTTGTGATAAAAAGTAAGGAGAAGCCAATCTATCATCCTATACATGCTGTCCATACTGATCTTGATTCTTTAATTTTATTTAGGAATATAAATTATGTTGATGATGAAAGTCAGCTAGTGGAAATTTCAAAAGTTCCCAAGGTTATGAGTAGCATGCATGAAGTTATTACAACAGAAGGTAAAGAGGTTAGTGAAGAGTGTTTTCAGCTAGCAAATCCTATTGAGGAAATCGAAGGAATAGTGCAGAAAACATAAAGTTTTGAGATAGCTGGTCAGATTCCTAAAAAGCAAACAATTTAGTCTTCAGAAATCCTTTTTCCGAATGAGGAAAATGGTCTTTGGACCATGGAGTTCGATGGTGCATCGAGAAGAGAAGGAGCAGGTATTGGTGTCTGGATACATGGTCCATTACATCAGTCAAATAAAATCCCTTGAAATGTGAGAATGAGTTCTTATGTTATGAAACCAGCTCAAAAAAAGTTAGAAAAGATAGATCAACACCTTAGAAATAAGCCTCTTCAAGGGGGAAACCTCCTTTACATTACACAAATGAACAATTCTTGTATGATACAAATGACAAGACCTCCCTTCTATATATAGGAGTCTAAGGGGTCATAATATAATCAGAGTCGACATAACAATAATAACGTAAGAGCACAATAATAACAATAGTTAGCTTCTATGGGGCACAATAATAACAATATGGGGACTACATGGGCACAACAATACAATAAGGGGGTTGTACTAATAACAATAAGGGGTTACACTAGTAGTATAGGGACCTAACATGCCCCTCTACTTCAAAAAGTGTTCTCCTCAATGCTTGAGTAGTTTTTGATGCTTCTGTATAAAATTCTTGTCTTCCCATGTGGAATCTTCAGCAGGTAAGTTCTTCCACTTGATGACATACTCCGAAATTGAACGATTTTGTAGTTGTCAGGTTCTTATTTCTGTGACTGCTCCAGGCTCCAATATGATTTTTCCTTCCTCATCAAGTTCAAGCAATATTGTTTAAACTAGGATCTTCTGCAACTTTTGAATGAGTGGCCACACTTCTTTGTCCTTCTTCCATTCATCCCTTGCTTCATTTATTCAATCTAGTTGGATAATAGAAATAGCACAAAACAATGCTTCCACATCCTCATCCTTTCTTGAGAGTGCATCTTCCATAACATTTTGCTTCCATTTTTTGTAGATGATTTCAAAGTCATAACCCAACATCTTCTCCACACATTTTTGTTGCTCTTCAGAGGATAATCTTTGCTCTAAAAATTATTTAAGACTATCATGATCCATTTTTACCTTGAAGTGTCTTCCCACTAGGTAGGGTCACCATTTCTTAAGTGCATGTACTATTGCCAACATTTCCTTCTCATAAATAGCTTTGTGTAAATACTTTCCTTTGATTGGATGACTTTTGAAAGAAATGAGTCTTTCATCTTGCATTAAAATAGCACCAATTCCATTTCCTAAAGCATCACATTCCATAATAAAGGTTTTTATGAAGTCTGGCGTAGCTAAGACCGGTGCTTGGCACATTGCCTCTTTAAGATGTTTGAAGGCCTTTGTTGCTTTTGGAGTCCATGAAAATGCATATTTATTCAATAATATTGTTAGAGGTGCTGCTATTCTCCCATAATTCTTAACAAACTTGCGATAATACCCTGTTAACCTGAGAAATCCTCGTAGATGATTTATGGATGTGGGGATTTTCCATTCCTTAATGGCTTTAATTTTGCTAGGGTCTACCTTAACACCTTCATGAGATACAATATGACCTAGATATTCCACCTCGTGTACTCCAAAGAAACATTTGGAGCTTTTTGCATATAATTGTTTCTCCTCCAATAGTTTGAGCACCCTATCAACATGTTGAACATGATCCTTCCAAGACTTTTTGTAGATTAGTATACCATCAAAACATACTAGCACAAATTTTCTAAGGAAGGGTTTGAAAATGGAATTCATCAAACCTTGAAATCTAGAAGGTGCATTTGCAAGGCCAAAAGGCATGAACAAAAATTCATAATGACCCTCATTAGTTCTAAATGTTGTTTTCAGAATGTCTTTAGTCTTCATTCTGATTTGATGATATCCTGAACAAAGATCCAACTTGGTGAAGTAAATTGATCCATGCAATTCATCCAATAATTTATCAATGATAGGAATGGGAAATTTATCTTTAATGGTGAGCTTGTTGAGCTCCCTATAATCCAGACACATGTGCCATGACCCATCCTTCTTATGCATCAATACTACTGGAGCAGAGAAATAAATTTGATTAGGCTGGATTATACCAGCCTCTAGCATTCTTGCAACCATATATTCAATTTTACTCTTTTGGGCATAGGGATATCTGTAAGGCCTTATGTTTGGAGGAACACATCCTGGAATGAAATGAATAGAATGATCATGATCACGAATAGGTGGGAGGCCTTTGGGATTCTCCAATACCTTGGAATGATTGTCCCAAACTTTTTGGAGATCTGGAGAAATAGATGATTTCGATGTGGGAACCTCTAGCGAAAATAATTGTGCAATTACGCCTCATTTTTCTTTCTTTAAAAGATTTGTTAGTCTGTTAGAGTTGATTATCTTTCCTGATTTCCATGTAATACCCCTTAATTCAACTTCCTTTCCTTCCGAAGAAAATTTCATGAAAAGTTCTTGAAAATTAAAAGCTATTGTACCCAGTGATTGTAGCCATTGGACTCCTAGTACAACGTCAACACCACCCATTGGAATGGAAAGCATTGGGCTATTAAATACATATTCTCCCATGGATAACTTGATATTATGGCACTTCCCAGAGAAATTCATGGTTCCTCCACTTGCAACCATCACTTGACACTTTGGTGCTAGATATAGTAAGAAATTCAATTCCTTGGCAATCTTACAATGAATAAAATTATGTGTAATACCCAAATCAATCAACACTATTACACTTTTCTTCTTGATATGTCCTTCTATCTTGATAGTTTGAGGAGTGGTAATTCTAGCTAATGCATTACAAGATATGGTAGGTTCATTTCTTCTTTCTCGATGTGATCTTTCACTTCTTGAACCCTTTTCTTCTTGATATGTCCTTCTATCTTGAGAGTTTGAGGAGTGGTAATTCTTTCCAATGCTTTACAAGATATGTTCGGATTCATTTCTTGTTTCTTTGGGGTTAGTTCCTAGTGTATATCGTCTTCTTTTGATGTTTCTTGATCCTTTTCTTCCTCCTCTTCACAATCTATATAAAATAATTTCTTCTCAACACACTTATGACCTTTAGCGTATTTGCTATAACAAATGTAATAAATTCATTTTTCTATTTTTTCTTCCAATTGTTGTCATGTAAACCTTGTAGGTTGTGGAAGGATAGAAGAAAAACACTTCCATATTTATAGTTGTGAGTGGTAGGATTCCTTGTTTCCATAATTCCACTTTCAATTTTTCTTGCCAACCTAAATGCCTTCTCCAATGAATCAGGTTCCCAAAGATGAACCTCATGTTGAATGTTATCCTTTAAAGTCCCTATGAAGACATTAACCCTTTTCTTCTCTAGAATATCATTTACCATTATATTCAATTTTTTGAAATCCTCAATGTGCTATGCCATTGAACCCTTTTGTTTGAGATTTATCAATTGGCTAAAGAAGGTGTTACTCTTTGTATCCTCATAATGTGCTATCATTTCTTCCATGAAAATTGACCAAGTGACAAGTGCTTTATGAGAACACAACCCTTTATACCATAAAAATTGATCCGGTTCTAAATATGAAGATGCAATACGTACCTTTTGTAATAGTTGCACCTCATGTAGATCAAAATATTGCTCCATCTGTAGTATCCAATTTACTCGATCCTTGCCATCAAACTTCTTCATATTGCCCTTTCTTGATTTTAGGAACTTGATCTTAAAACATCTGTAACTCTGTAATTTCATATTATCTAGTTCTGAAATCATGACCAACAGTATCCCTCTACCTCCTATTTCCAATACCATCATTCTAATCGAAATTGGATTCTCCAAGAAAGAGTTATGCACAATCTCTGAAGATGACCTGATTATATACCTTTTAAGAAGAGAAAACTTGTATGAAGTACCATGTGTCATTATTTCAACCTTCAGATCTAAAAACTATAATCAAAGAACTACAGTCCATCCTCATTCTGTAACTTCTTACGAAATTTCAATCTGATGCACAGAGAGAAAGTTATGACGATTTTCCCAAGGTCACTTGTTTAAGATGTAATTCAGAAGTCTGCAAAACCCTAACTTCCTCAGATCATATATCCTAAATTATAGTGATACAAGATATGAAATTCGTATCTGAAGTTTAGACCACTTTTTTCTCAAATGGGTTTTGTTCTTATCTTCTGAAAATTTGTAGAGAACATGTACTTGCGAAACTTCTACGATGACCTGTTTTAGATGAAATTCTGGAGCTTGAACAAACCCTAACATCCTCAGATTGTATGGCCAAAAAATAGCAAGGCAAGATCTAAAATTCGGACCCAAGGTTCAGAAATATTTCCTGTCAAATGGGTTTTTTTTTTAGTGTCTACAACATCGGAAAAAAAAACGTTATAGCAAACATTCCACGATGGCCTGTTTGGAGCACTGAAACCCTAGAATCCAAAGCTCTGATACCAAATGTTAGGAAACCAGCTCATAAAAAGATAGATCAACGCCATAGAAATAAGCCTCTTTGAGGGGGAAACCTCCTTTACATTACACAAATGAACAATTCTAGGATGACACAAATGACAAGACCTCCTTTCTATATATAGGAGTCTAAGGGGTCATAATATAATCAAAGTCGACATAATAATAATGTAAGAGCACAATAATAACAATAGTGGGCTTCTATGGGGCACAATA
The DNA here is from genome assembly GCA_031772625.1 of Pinus tabuliformis. NCBI lineage: Eukaryota > Viridiplantae > Streptophyta > Pinopsida > Pinales > Pinaceae > Pinus > Pinus tabuliformis. The sequence continues at coordinate 1,001,936,609 of CM062819.1, forward strand.
ATAACAATATGGGGACTACATGGGAACAACAATATAATAAGGGGGTTGTACTAATAACAATAAGGGGTTACACTAGTAGTATAGGGACCTAAAATCTTACAAGTTGGATTTTGAGTGTTCAAACAATGAGGCGGAGTATGACGCATTTATTGTTGGCCTCAAAATTTTGAAAAAGTTGGGCGAAAAAAATATTTTTGTTTATGGCAACTCCAAATTAGTAATCAAACAAGTCAAAGGGGAATAACAGGCCAATCACCCAAGAATGAGAGCTTATCGCAATGTTGTACTTGACATCCCCGAGATTTTTTCAGAATACACTTTGTCTCTTATTCCCAAAACTCAGAATGTCATAGCTGAATCGCTCGCCATTGCAGCAAGTATGGTGAAGATCCCTATTCATCGTAATCAGAAGTACTCCATCCATGTCAAACATTGCCCAGTTGTTCCAAAGAACATGAGATTTTGGCAATTGTTTGGGGATGATAAACAGATAGAAATTTTTCTGCAATTGGAAGGAGAATTTCAGAATTCTCACATTGATGATGCATACAATTTGAATGATCTGGACATCCACTCAGTTGAGATTGATGTATTACAGCTCAAGGAGAACAACATTCCAAGAGGTTTGGTGCCTTCAGAAGAGTTATTTGATCAAGATAATGTCACCAAGAAGCCCACCATGGTTCCTATAGAGAAAGGAGTTGAAGATGTTAACATTGGCACAAATGATAATCCTAAAATGGTCAAGTTATCAAAGTCCTTATCCCTTGAAATAAAAAGTAAGTACATGTCTTTAATGAAAGAATTTGTTGATGTACTTTCTTGGGACTATTTAGATTTGAATGTTTATGAAAAAAGTATCATTCAACACACCATTCCTATTAAGCCCAATCAGAAGCCATTTCGCCAGAAATTAAGGAGGATCAATCCCAACTTGCAACCATCGATTAAGAAAGAGGTAAATAGGTTTTATAAGTCTGGAATCATAGTCCCTATTCTATTTTCTGAAGATGTCTAATCTAGTGCCTGTAAGAAAGAAGATCGGGGAAATTCGTTTATGTATTGATTTCAGAAATGTGAACAAGATGTCCTTGAAACACAATTATCCCCTGCCCAAGATGGATCACATACTATAGAAGGTAGTTGGGTCCTCTAGGATGCCATTGTTAGATGGATACTTCAGATAAAACCAGATTCTGGTATGCAAAGATGATCAACTCAAGGCAGACTTCACCATTCCATGGGGTACATTCATGTATGCCAAGATGCCTTTTGGGTTGAAGAATGCAGGAGGTACTTTTCAGCGAGCTATGAACATAGATTTTGCAAATGAAAAATATGTATTTCTAGATATCTATTTAGATTATCTTACAATGTTTTCAAAATCTAATGAAGATCATTTACATCATTTAAGAATTGTTTTTCAGAAATGCATAAAATTTGGCATCTCACTTAACCCAAAGAAGAGTTTGTTCGCCATGGAAGAAGGTAAGCTATTGGGACACATCATCTCTAAATATGGCATCCGCATTGATCCTGCAAGAGTAGAGGCCATTCAACAATTAGACTTCCCAAGGAACAAGAAAGAGATTCAGTCTTTTAAATGGGAAAATCAATTTCCAGAGAAGATTCATTCGTAATCTAGTTGAGCATTTAAAGGAAATGACAAACATGCTGAAGAAGGACAGTGAGGTAAAGTGGTCTTTAGGGGCTAAGAAATCATTTCATGCAGTGAAGTTCACATTATCTACTATTCCTATTTTGATTAGCCCATATTACACTTCAGATTTCATCATCTTTTCTTTTTCATATGAGCATACATTAGCAGTGGTCCTAATGCAGAAGAAAGATTAGAAAAAATGAACAAAACATAGAGTTTTTTAGTCACACTATAAGAGATGCAACACTAAGATACAATATCATTGAAAAGCAGGCATTGGATTTGGTGAAATCTCTCAAGGATTTCTGAGTTTATATTCTACATTCTCACACCTTTTCTTATGTTCCTACTATAGCAGTTAAAGAAATCCTTATGCAGATAGATCCTGAAGGCGGAAGAGGAAAGTGGATTGTAGCTATGCTAGAGTATGACTTGGAGATAAACCCAACAAAGCTCATCAAAGGACAAGGTTTAACTAAACTTGTGGTTGAATCAAATCTACATGCACTAGACATTAATTTGATTGCTGCATTTTCTGAAGAACAAGAAGAAGATGATCATTTCCTATAGGTGTCAGATATGTTTATGTCCTCACCTTGGTATTCTGACATTATCTATGTCTTGCAGCACTTGAATCCTCCACTGGAAATCACCAAAGGTAAAGCTAGATCGCTGAAACTGAAGGCTTCAAAATATTGTATTCTAGATGGTGTTTTACTTTGGAAAGATCCTAGTGGTGTGCTGCTAAAATGTTTGGTAGAAAATGAAGCTAAGGGTGTCATGAATGATTTCCATAAAGGATACTGTGGCAGTCATCACTTTTTTAAAACTACAACAAACAAGATCTTAAGAGTTGGCTTCTATTGGCCCACCCACTTTTTTGATATATACAAAACAGTCATGAGCTCCCATGAATGTCAGATTTCTCAAGGAAAGAGAAAGCTTTTGCCATTACCATTACAACCCATTTTAATCTCAACTCCTTTTCCACAGTGCGGTCTTGATTTCATTGGCGAAATCCATCCTTTATCCTCAACTCAACACAAATGGATACTGAAAGTCACTTACTACTTCTCAAACTGGATTGAAGCAATCCCAACCATGCAAGCTACTCATTCTATCATCATTCAATTCATTAAATCTAATATTTTTTCTAGATTTGGCTGCCCACGGAAAATAATTACTAAAAATTCCGCTTCTTTCAAGTCAAAAGGAATGCTGGACTTCTATTCCAAATACCATATTGTGCTAGGAAATTCTATTGCTTATCATCCACAAGGGAATGGTCTTGCTGAATCTTCCAATAAATACTTTGTTAACATCATCAAGAAGGTTCTAGAGGTGAACAAGAAGAACTAGCATAAAAATCTCATCAATGCCTTGTGGGCAGATAGGGTCAGCACTAAAAAATCAATAGGTATGTCCCCTTTTCAGCTGGTGTATGGAGTTGATACAGTGTTTCCTTCATCTCTTGTTGTCCCGGTCATGAAAATTCTATAACAATTGGATAGTGAGACCAGTGAAATACAAAGGAGGATAAATCATATGATTCATTTACACCAAACAAGGGAAGAGGTTCTTCAGAACACATCAAAACTCTAGGAGAAGATTAAAAAGATTTATGATCACAAGACCAAGGAAGACAATTTCAATCTAGGAGATGTGGTTCTTCAGTGGGATGCTAGAAATGAAGAAAAGGGCAAACATGGAAAGTTTGAAAACTTATGGAAGGGACCTTATAGAATTTATGCTTTCAGAGGGAAGAATGCTTTCTTATTGGAAGAAATGGATGGAGGAGATTATTCAGGAGGAGCAACCAATGGTAGGCTTCTCAAGCACTACTATGTCTGAAAAAAGTCCTGAAAATTCATCATCATTGTATATACTAGTGTGTATTTTATTTCCAGCAATTTAGGTGGTTGTCATAGGAGTTTGAAGCCTGAAGTGAAGGCCCTAAGGCTTCTTAGGTCAACCACTGTTTTGGTTTTTATTTCACTTTTCAGTCTTTTTCATGTCAGAAGGTCAGTCAGTTTTAAGTCAAAAGTATGTTTTCACGCATGTTGACTCCATTGCCCAATGGATAAGGCGACATGGTCTACGTTGTTCTTGACACCTCCAAGGAGCTACCACCCCCAGTTGGAGCCAATGTTAGTGTCAATCTTGTTAGCCTGTCACCTGGATCAAATGTGCTTTTACTATGCTTGTCATGACTATCAAAATCAAATTTTTAATGTCACTAGGTTTACACAACAAAATTTGGTTACTATTTGGTTAGTCTAGAAATGAGGTTAGTCTTTTGGAAATTCACTCATGCTAGTCAACTATCACATTTTTATGGAGGTGTCATAATAAAAAAATTAGTAATCAACATCATCCCATTTAGTTTCAGGTCATCCATTAGGTCTCTAGGGTTTCCAAGGTCCATCATTTTCATGAATAAATCCAGCAGTGAATAGAGCATGAAAAAAAGCTCTTGTGTATTTATTTGTGAGTTATCACACATTCATCATCTTCTCATGGCCAAAAATTTCAAGAAAAAGAAATTCCAACACTCGAAAAAGTGAAAAGGTATCTCAGGTTTTAGTTGTAAACGTAACTCTGGTTTCAAAAGCTAAAAATCAGTTTCTAAAGGTTTGTCGGTCCCATTTTTTTTCAAAAAGAGAAATATTTTTCCTATATAAACACAAAAGACCCCAAACTTGGTTCATTTGCCTCCTATTAACTCTTGAGATTCAAGCTCTCCCATACAAAAGAGTGGAAAAGTCAATTTCCTAAGAAAATTTGAAGAAAACCTTGAGGGTGCTACGCACAAGAACAAGGCACTACACACAAAGAAATTGCACTGCACATAGGAACAAAGCATTGTGCACAGGACAGAGTGTCCAGAAAACCTCCAAATCTCTCCCAAAATTCATTTTTTGGCTTGAAAAATTAATTTCATTGATTTCTAAGCCAATAAACAAGTAAGTACACCATCATTCTCCCTCATTTTCTTTTCAAAATCATCTCATGCCAATGATTATTCAAATTAGGGTTTGTAGTGAAATTTTCCATGCGAAATGATAGGGTGATAATGGCCATTTTTATTTTTGGTTTCTAAAACATGTAAAATGTTGTTTTACACCTGCATACATGTTTAATAAACCATTTTAACCATTCAATCAACCTCAAAAAAAGGTTTTTCCTCTCAAAAATTAAAACCCTAGCTCATTCCTATAGGTTTTTGGGCATTTTTCATTACAAACCCTGTCTTTCCTCCTTTCAAGTAGATCACTCTTCCACTATTTCTTCACTCATTTTCATCAGCTTCCAAAGTTCATATCCATCTCTTCCAAACCTCCTCTATAATTTTGTCAAAATCCACCTTCACATCACTTCATTTTCATTCATACCTCACACTTCTTTTCATTGCCTGCTGCTAGGTTTTTTGTCATCATGGAGGCAGAATCTTTACCAGAGAGGAAAATACATAATAAGGGAGAGAAGATCCTCAGATATGAGCCATCAAATTGTAATGAAATCAACTCCTATCCTTTCATGAAACAGTGCTATGAAGATGTACATTGCTTGGAGTTTTGCAAAAGGGTGAGTGAGGTAGGTTTTCAAGAACAATGAACAGATTGGGTGGCAACTCAGTTGAAGGCTGAAAGTGCTGTCATCACTGGTGTTGAGTTCATTTTTCAGTGGCCTCCATCTCACTTGCAACAGGGCTACCAAACAATGGTGAATATTGGTTCAAGGGAATGAGCCTAGATCTTGAATACTACAAGCCCTTCTTAAAAACACCATACAAGGAGAAACATGATCACACTATGCCTTTCAGATACTTATTGGAGAAATATGCCCCTTTTATGAAGATTATGATGAAGTTCTTTACATGTGAAGGGAGATTCTACAGGTTGCATGCTTATCATTTCTGCCTCCTAACACACTTCACCTCTCAAAAGCCACTCAACATGTGTAACTACCTATTCAGCAACATTTCCAAAATGTCAGAGAAAATACAAATTAGGAACAAGGAGCAGTACCCAAGACTGTTTCATCATAGTCTAATTAATAATATAGTCTGTTATCACAAAATCACTACTGAGGGCTGCAACCAAGTAAGATTTCATGTAACTATTTCAACCTATCTTTAGACCAAAGATTAGCCTCTTTGATCAGAGAGGGCTCTCTCACAACTCTTGATAAAATCCTTCAAACACTAGATGGCTAACTCTTTATTTACTTATGAAAGCATAACTGGTTGGAAACACATCAAACTGGCTCTCATTGGGCTATGGAGTCTATAATATTAAGTAAACAAGGAAAACACAGTGATCTCATGGAAATCAAGGCTCTTAGCATTACATGTCAAACATACTCCACCAAAACATAGCTTGCTGAATACACAGGAAGTCAGAGCATATAATTATGAATTCTGAGTGATTGCATTACAACAAGACTATAAAAGAACATAAAGTATAAAACACCATCACTACATTTGAACATGACAATCCTTCGAGAATCTTGAGAAGAGAATAACTCTGTTTTACTATTACTGTCAAAAAAGGTCTTACAATGGCCCAAAACAACACTGTTTTTCTATAAAGTATCCAACCCTTTTTACATCCTACATTGATCCATATATAGGCAAGCAAACTAAACCACCTCGAGCTTCCTCCTCCAGCATGAGGGGAGCCTCGAAGGTGGCTATTAACTATTCCTACATGCTATTTAATTAATGCATTTATTACAAAGTGCTGAAATGTAATTGCACACAATCCTAATCAAACTAAAACATTAATTCCTTTCTCCTCGTATGCTTGATACTTTTCTGGCTCTTGACACATGTCCTTTTGCTGTTTGAGTTTGAGATGGCTGAGGGAACATTCACCGAGCAAGCTGGTCTCGGATGCTAGCTATATAGACCGCCTATTAATTGGTTAAGATGATCACCCTACATCCACGGTCTCTGTCTCCCAACATTCTCCTGAAGTATAGCAGCATGTTCCCAAATCTTTTAATAACTCTGGGTATGGAATGATGCCAGGTTTCTGATGTGCTGTAGGTGGTATTGATAGACAACTGTTTTTCTTCCTCAACTCCCACTCACAGTGTCGCACTAGCTGCTCACAGTATCACACTAGTTGTCCTGCGCTTAAAATCATCACCTACAGCAGTTTCGTAGCGCGCTACGAAACTGCTGTGTGATTTAAAAACACAGTCCTCCTCACTAGTTTTCTGCTAACACTGTGCTACATTTATTAATAACCTCCTCATTCCAACAAATGAACAACAATTTGCAAATAATCCTGTTTAGCTGCCAGGCTTTAATGTCAATAGCTTTTCCTAAAAACAAACTCAAACAGCATGCCCGGATTCCTCTGCTTTCTGGAGATACTTTGGCCGGAACATAGTTTACTAGTTTAGCATTTAGTCCCAGCTCTCTTTCCTCGGTCTTCCAACTCGATCTGAAACACCTACAAACAAATCATCAAAGTTTGCCAAAGAGAATGATGATGAAACATTTGTAAATTCATTGTCTGCTATGTCTAGCTCCTGAAAGAGGAACAATAGAGAATCCTTCTAGAAATATAGTTTTTCTTGGACAAACTTATATTCTGCTTCTTGAGATTTTGTTTTTAGACCATGAAGAACTTGGTTAATTTTATTCTCAAATTTCAGCGCTGTGATATGAACCAGTGACTTAAATAAACCCGAGGATCCATTTATTTCTTCTGGAAGCAACCTCGATCTGCTCTGGAATATATCACGAACAAATGAACTTCCTTTCTGAGAAGTCACATCAGGTGGAGTATTTGCTGTTTGGGAAAAGATCATAAGGTTGGGTACGAGTTTCAAATGAATCGCCAAATGGAGATTCACTTGTTTCATTGTCTTAATCTCTATGGTTTGCAAGAGATACAAGGTCAATATTTAGAGGCTCCACCTGATAGTTAACCCTTTGAATAGTATTGTCTTCATCCTAATAACAAGAATTAGATCTCTGTATTCTCCATCTTTATATTGTGAATCATCATCTGCTTGCCCATCCAACATCCTTCAGATATAGGAAACAGGTTCATCATTTTCTTCATAAACATCATCACTGGCGACTTCTGAGAGCATTTCTTCAAAACATTCATCCCATGTCTCCTCCTGACCTTTAGACTTCCCAATGTTGGCGCATGCATCAACAGCTGCAAGAGCCTCTAGCTTGCAAACATTCTCGAAATATATTCATCTGATCCAGCTTCCTTGAATTGAATTCATTTAATATTTGGCAAAAGATAAAAGGCATTTTTAAAAAATTACAGTGTTTCTCACTGAAAAGCCTGATACAATCATCAGATGCTTCACTGTCAATAAAACCGTTCTTTGACCAGTGAACTGAGAATGTTGTTCGGTCATGATATCCAGAAATGAAGCGAAGATGTTTCCAGGGCCCATTATTTCCATTTCTCTCTGCTGGGTTTATGCTTGCATCTCAAACCATCAATGTTAAATCATCGCTGCAAGAGACCATTCTGTCTCTGGAAAAGTCAAAAGAAACCGCCCACAGTGTTGATGTATGGCCGCTGACAGAATTTCCCAATGTTTGCAGGCATGCTTAGTCACCACCGTCTCTATCGTTTGCCCAAAACTTAATACATCTCAGGGTGGAACGGAAATTCTCAATTTTGGGTACCAACTGAAGTATCCGTGCGATAACTCAAGGGAACATTTGCATTCTTCACATATTGAACCTCTGAAACTTCTTGTGTGTCCTTAAAACAATGAAATGTATAACCTGGTCCAACACACAAAGTATTAACATCTGCTTCTGGTCCATGTACCCCTAACTGATAAGACTTCAGAATTGAATATTTTTGCATTACTGCTCGATTCCCATCAAGGCACCCGAATACTCTGCACTTGGTTGCGGCAATTTCATGACAATTTGGTTTCTTTATCGGCATATATACATCACAAGCCTCTTTCTTTGTAAGAACATGTGAAGCCGTATGTATATGAGTCACATTTGGTAACTGTAATGGTATTGTTTATTTATTATGAGAAGCATATACATTTGAGGACGCCAAATGTTATCAGAGATTATTTATTAGATGCTCTGCACGTGCCTCTCTGATCTGCGCAACAAATTTACAATCTCCGAATGCTATCTTAGAACAAGACAGGTGTGCCGCCATGTCACCGACAATACATCATTAATTAAAGAATTCGAACTTGCCACAGGACCAAGGGACTCTTTTCAAGACTGAACAAGAGGAACGAAAGTGACCAAGTCATGCTTGAGAACGAAAATACACCAGATCAGGAGAATTATCATGCCGCTGTCCGTTATGATAAGCAACCCAGCGATTAACAACAGTAGCCATGGAATAGGTTATGGAAAAAAAAATGATTGTGATGATTTGAAATAGGACTTTGGGGTCATTCATGACTTTTAACGCAGCGCAGCTTATCGTGAGAGCCTGCTTCATCCAGAATTTCACTTCTCATTTCTCAATGACAACTTTTACATCGTTGGCTTTTCATATTTATCAAAACTTATCAAACAAATACCATGAAACCAACCGAAAACATGTCCAACACATGCACAGCCTGTCCTTCCTTTGCGTTTGCTCCATCAATGTTTTCTCTGAACCATTGAATAATGGCTGCTAATTAATATGCTTGCTTGCAACTGACAAAGACATGTTTGTTTGCAGGTGCCCTTTAAAAGGGTGCGCATCCTCGGAAGCTGACTGCAAAATTCTTTTATCACCCATTTACAAGTTAAAATGTTGTTTAAATACACCCTGTTCTTCATCTCAAATGAAAAGTCAAAATTTCCCGTCGAAGGTGAAGGTAGGGTCTGAGAATTGGCATTGCATATTCCTAAGCTTGAAGGTGATGAATAGTATCCAAAATGACCAACACAACCTTGAAATATTAGAAAGGAGTGTTACACATTCATTTGTTTCAAGTCTGTCAACTGTGATTTACCTGAATTGAACAGGGCAGATTTCAGGAGCCCATCAACTCCAACTGATACCGTGAAACTTTCTATAAGAATGGCAAATTTACATAGCCCTTGTTGTTCGTTGTGTCTTCCCTGTTTTGTAAAATCCATAAATCAGAGCATTGTATGCAAACAATATCAAAGTTATATCCTTTAGTCAACACTAGACCTTTAAGCACCTCAACCTCATCCACAGCAGTTGTAGCCAGTATACCATAGGCGTGCTTAGAATTTGGGCCTTCACTGAAAACTTCGAGCAAATCCCTAATTTCGTAGCGCAGCCAGTGCAAAGTCAGTGCTTTTGCTACGAAATCACTAAAATAGATGGCGCTGCGAAACTGCTAAAAGAATTCAGGCGCTGCGAAAACACCCGGTCTTTAAGCTAGACCAAAAATTTTGACAACAGCATTTTCAGTGATAACAGTGGCTCCACTTGGGATAGTGTGCCCTTGTGGTGCGCTAAGAACATGCAGCTCCAGTGCCTTACCCATTGATTTGACAAACAAAAATTTGCCTGACCAGCATGACTGTAGGAGAAAGAAAATTATATCTACTGAAAAATAAATGCTCAGCCAACTTTGAGCTTATTTGCAATTTACCTACCTACCTACCCTATCAGCTGCAAGCTCCACTTGTAACTCAAGCAACATGATATTTCCAATAAAGCCAATCAATTGTCTTTTCTGATACGGGAGGCTCTTGACTGCATTCAACCTCAACATAACCATGGTAGTGGGATGACCAACTCAACTCATAATATACTTGATCTTCATAATGCAAATGAAAATGAAAGACCGGAGTGCAAAGCTTGTCCATATATTCACTTACAGGGTCCAAGAAGACATGGTTATGTTGATGATCATCATAATATTCCACATCTTTAGACAACTGATTCGCAACCACACAAGGTTCTTTTGATATGCTATCCAACTGCTTTTCTGAATGATTGTCATAAAAAATATAATTTTCCTCACTATTATGATCGTTATTTGAAGAAAGCTGCTGCAAGGAATTACAAAATTGAGCAAGTTTTTCCTCTGCCTGAGGGTCATAGGAAATTTCCTCCAATATTTCTTTTTTCTGGGTGCAATCAATTTCATCTTCATCATGATCTGAAGCCTGACCAATCTGCTGCATCTCTACATCAATATCTAAGGATAAAACATGGTTTTCACAGGTAAACTCTTGCTGCTCTTCATGCTGTGCTTCATGGAGTGTTATACCTTCTCCTTGGTGCTTAAAAACATTGTCATGAAGAGCCTCTAAAATTTCTTCATCTGTAAATTCATCATCACCATAACAATCCTCCAAGTACTGAATAAGATTCAAAGAATGCCTACAGCAATCTTTGAGCAGCAACAAAGAAGGATAACATTCTTTATACATTTCACAGAACACATCATGGAAATCAGCAAGAGAAGATAATGAATCATTTTCCAAACTTTTATACCAAGACCATGCTTCTCCTTCTAAAGTAGCCATAAACATCCTCATGAGACAATCTTCAGGGAAATGAACCTTAAGACTGCGTACATGTATGTGAAACTTAACCAAATGGAGAGCAGCATCATCCTTCTTTTCATCTTTGAATATTGGAAGATCATCTAACCAATCAACCTTTGGCATAGGATTTGGAAAACCAGGGATATGAGACCGATTCATAGGAGCATACCTGGCATTCTTTCTTGCAGTGGAATCCATCTTGAAACTTCATCAAGCTACTGATCTTCTAGCAGTGGAGTCACCTTCTAATTTATTCTTTGATGTGTGGAGTCGCCAAGGTAGTTTTGCAGCCTTGAAAATCATTTGAACTTCTGCTACCTTCAGAAATTCAATCTTAAGCTCCCGGCAGACGCACCAAAATGTTATCACAAAATCACTACTGAGGGCTGCAACCAAGTAAGATTTCATGTAACTATTTCAACCTATCTTTAGACCAAAGATTAGCCTCTTTGATCAGAGAGGGCTCTCTCACAACTCTTGATAAAATCCTTCAAACACTAGATGGCTAACTCTTTATTTACTTATGAAATCATAACTGGTTGGAAACACATCAAACTGGCTCTCATTGGGCTATGGAGTCTATAATATTAAGTAAACAAGGAAAACACAGTGATCTCATGGAAATCAAGGCTCTTAGCATTACATGTCAAACATACTCCACCAAAACATAGCTTGCTGAATACACAGGAAGTCAGAGCATATAATTATGAATTCTGAGTGATTGCATTACAACAAGACTATAAAAGAACATAAAGTATAAAACACCATCACTACATTTGAACATGACAATCCTTCGAGAATCTTGAGAAGAGAATAACTCTGTTTTACTATTACTGTCAAAAAAGGTCTTACAATGGCCCAAAACAACACTGTTTTTCTATAAAGTATCCAACCCTTTTTACATCCTACATTGATCCATATATAGGCAAGCAAACTAAACCACCTCGAGCTTCCTCCTCCAGCATGAGGGGAGCCTCGAAGGTGGCTATTAACTATTCCTACATGCTATTTAATTAATGCATTTATTACAAAGTGCTGAAATGTAATTGCACACAATCCTAATCAAACTAAAACATTAATTCCTTTCTCCTCGTATGCTTGATACTTTTCTGGCTCTTGACACATGTCCTTTTGCTGTTTGAGTTTGAGATGGCTGAGGGAACATTCACCGAGCAAGCTGGTCTCGGATGCTAGCTATATAGACCGCCTATTAATTGGTTAAGATGATCACCCTACATCCACGGTCTCTGTCTCCCAACATTCTCCTGAAGTATAGCAGCATGTTCCCAAATCTTTTAATAACTCCGGGTATGGAATGATGCCAGGTTTCTGATGTGCTGTAGGTGGTATTGATAGACAACTGTTTTTCTTCCTCAACTCCCGCTCACAGTGTCGCACTAGCTGCTCACAGTATCACACTAGCTGTCCTGCGCTTAAAATCATCACCTACAGCAGTTTCGTAGCGCGCTACGAAACTGCTGTGTGATTTAAAAACACAGTCCTCCTCACTAGTTTTCTGCTAACACTGTGCTACATTTATTAATAACCTCCTCATTCCAACAAATGAACAACAATTTGCAAATAATCCTGTTTAGCTGCCAAGCTTTAATGTCAATAGCTTTTCCTAAAAACAAACTCAAACAGCATGCCCGGATTCCTCTGCTTTCTGGAGATACTTTGGCCAGAACATAGTTTACTAGTTTAGCATTTAGTCCCAGCTCTCTTTCCTCAGTCTTCCAACTCGATCTGAAACACCTACAAACAAATCATCAAAGTTTGCCAAAGAGAATGATGATGAAACATTTGTAAATTCATTGTCTGCTATGTCTAGCTCCTGAAAGAGGAACAATAGAGAATCCTTCTAGAAATATAGTTTTTCTTGGACAAACTTATATTCTGCTTCTTGAGATTTTGTTTTTAGACCATGAAGAACTTGGTTAATTTTATTCTCAAATTTCAGCGCTGTGATATGAACCAGTGACTTAAATAAACCCGAGGATCCATTTATTTCTTCTGGAAGCAACCTCGATCTGCTTTGGAATATATCACGAACAAATGAACTTCCTTTCTGAGAAGTCACATCAGGTGGAGTATTTGCTGTTTGGGAAAAGATCATAAGGTTGGGTACGAGTTTCAAATGAATCGCCAAATGGAGATTCACTTGTTTCATTGTCTTAATCTCTATGGTTTGCAAGAGATACAAGGTCAATATTTAGAGGCTCCACCTGATAGTTAACCCTTTGAATAGTATTGTCTTCATCCTAATAACAAGAATTAGATCTCTGTATTCTCCATCTTTATATTGTGAATCATCATCTGCTTGCCCATCCAACATCCTTCAGATATAGGAAACAGGTTCATCATTTTCTTCATAAACATCATCACTGGCGACTTCTGAGAGCATTTCTTCAAAACATTCATCCCAAGTCTCCTCCTGACCTTTAGACTTCCCAATGTTGGCGCATGCATCAACAGCTGCAAGAGCCTCCAGCTTGCAAACATTCTCGAAATATATTCATCTGATCCAGCTTCCTTGAATTGAATTCATTTAATATTTGGCAAAAGATAAAAGGCATTTTTAAAAAATTACAGTGTTTCTCACTGAAAAGCCTGATACAATCATCAGATGCTTCACTGTCAATAAAACCGTTCTTTGACCAGTGAACTGAGAATGTTGTTCGGTCATGATATCCAGAAATGAAGCGAAGATGTTTCCAGGGCCCATTATTTCCATTTCTCTCTGCTGGGTTTATGCTTGCATCTCAAACCATCAATGTTAAATCATCGCTGCAAGAGACCATTCTGTCTCTGGAAAAGTCAAAAGAAACCGCCCACAGTGTTGATGTATGGCCGCTGACAAAATTTCCCAATGTTTGCAGGCATGCTTAGTCACCACCGTCTCTATCGTTTGCCCAAAACTTAATACATCTCAGGGTGGAACGGAAATTCTCAATTTTGGGTACCAACTGAAGTATCCGTGCGATAACTCAAGGGAACATTTGCATTCTTCACATATTGAACCTCTGAAACTTCTTGTGTGTCCTTAAAACAATGAAATGTATAACCTGGTCCAACACACAAAGTATTAACATCTGCTTCTGGTCCATGTACCCCTAACTGATAAGACTTCAGAATTGAATATTTTTGCATTACTGCTCGATTCCCATCAAGGCACCCGAATACTCTGCACTTGGTTGCGGCAATTTCATGACAATTTGGTTTCTTTATCGGCATATATACATCACAAGCCTCTTTCTTTGTAAGAACATGTGAAGCCGTATGTATATGAGTCACATTTGGTAACTGTAATGGTATTGTTTATTTATTATGAGAAGCATATACATTTGAGGACGCCAAATGTTATCAGAGATTATTTATTAGATGCTCTGCACGTGCCTCTCTGATCTGCGCAACAAATTTACAATCTCCGAATGCTATCTTAGAACAAGACAGGTGTGCCACCATGTCACCGACAATACATCATTAATTAAAGAATTCGAACTTGCCACAGGACCAAGGGACTCTTTTCAAGACTGAACAAGAGGAACGAAAGTGACCAAGTCATGCTTGAGAACGAAAATACACCAGATCAGGAGAATTATCATGCCGCTGTCCGTTATGATAAGCAACCCAGCGATTAACAACAGTAGCCATGGAATAGGTTATGGAAAAAAAAATGATTGTGATGATTTGAAATAGGACTTTGGGGTCATTCATGACTTTTAACGCAGCGCAGCTTATCGTGAGAGCCTGCTTCATCCAGAATTTCACTTCTCATTTCTCAATGACAACTTTTACATCGCTGGCTTTTCATATTTATCAAAACTTATCAAACAAATACCATGAAACCAACCGAAAACATGTCCAACACATGCACAGCCTGTCCTTCCTTTGCGTTTGCTCCATCAATGTTTTCTCTGAACCATTGAATAATGGCTGCTAATTAATATGCTTGCTTGCAACTGACAAAGACATGTTTGTTTGCAGGTGCCCTTTAAAAGGGTGCGCATCCTCGGAAGCTGACTGCAAAATTCTTTTATCACCCATTTACAAGTTAAAATGTTGTTTAAATACACCCTGTTCTTCATCTCAAATGAAAAGTCAAAATTTCCCGTCGAAGGTGAAGGTAGGGTCTGAGAATTGGCATTGCATATTCCTAAGCTTGAAGGTGATGAATAGTATCCAAAATGACCAACACAACCTTGAAATATTAGAAAGGAGTGTTACACATTCATTTGTTTCAAGTCTGTCAACTGTGATTTACCTGAATTGAACAGGGCAGATTTCAGGAGCCCATCAACTCCAACTGATACCGTGAAACTTTCTATAAGAATGAATGAAATTTACATAGCCCTTGTTGTTCGTTGTGTCTTCCCTGTTTTGTAAAATCCATAAATCAGAGCATTGTATGCAAACAATATCAAAGTTATATCCTTTAGTCAACACTAGACCTTTAAGCACCTCAACCTCATCCACAGCAGTTGTAGCCAGTATACCATAGGCGTGCTTAGAATTTGGGCCTTCACTGAAAACTTCGAGCAAATCCCTAATTTCGTAGCGCAGCCAGTGCAAAGTCAGTGCTTTTGCTACGAAATCACTAAAAAGATGGCGCTGCGAAACTGCTAAAAGAATTCAGGCGCTGCGAAAACACCAGGTCTTTAAGCTAGACCAAAAATTTTGACAACAGCATTTTCAGTGATAACATAGTCCTTCACTAGCTTGCAGAGAAAGGCATGACTTGGGAAACCTTTTTGGAAACCGCCCTGAAGTGGCATGAGGTCAATGTAGCAGCTCAAACCTCTAGCACACCGAAACAACAAATGGAAGTGGGGTCCTCTAGCAAATTAGTTGAGAAAATTCAAGTACCTAAGCCTGAGGTGACTAAAGCGTACAAGAGAGGATAGAGGCTTTTGTTTTCTTCTCATGGAGAGAAAGGGCCAAGCCTTCTTCATTAACAAAGCATGGACCGACAGAGAAAGATAAAGACAAAGTTGAGCATGAGTTTTAGCTAGTTGATTCAGAGGTAGAGGATCAAACTTCAAGCATGCAACAGAGAATTAGAGATAAAGACTATCAAATCAAGGAGCTTGCAATCAATATGGAAAGAGAAAAATATGTCATTTCATTCCTTGAACAGGAGAATATTCAGCTCAAAGCAAAGGAATTGATCATGGAAAAAGAACAAGCCAAGTTGTTGCAGCAGGTTGGCAAAGGCAAAGAAATCATAGAATCAAGTGAGCTCGAAGGATCAAAAGGGAAATGAAAGAGGAAAAGGCCAAGAAGAAAGGGCCTAAAGAAAGCATTGAAAGAAGAGGAGGAACACATCCTATCGAATGAAGACATGGACCTAGAAGATAGAATTGCTCTTGAGGTCAACCAAGATAAGGAGTATAAACTCAACAGGGTGAATGAACACTTGGAGAAGCTACTTGAGAAGGAAAATAGAGATAATCTATTTCTTAGACATATGGCGCACCACTATCAGGCTCAAAACATGATCGCCAATGTCAAGGTAAAGCAACTTGAAAACAAGCTCAAGGAAGTGAAAAAATACCAACAGGATGAGGGAAACTTGGAGATTCTTGTTGAAGCATCTATGAAGGTTTAAAAACATCTTTTTACAGATTCTAGCCAATTTTGAGAAAATTTTGAGCACTTTTTTCTTTTTGAGAAATTTTGAGCTAAATTCAGAAAATTAGTAGCTCTAGGCATCTATTTCAGGAAATATATACATTTTTGGAAATCTCTTGCCATTCTATAAAAACACATTTGCTCAGATTTTGCATAGGTGGCTTAGTTTTGGAGAAAAATGCAAAAATACATTTTTGGAAATCTCTTTCCATTCTATAAAAACACATTTGCTTAGATTTTGCAGAGGTGGCTTAGTTTTGGAGAAAAATGCAAAAAAGTGGAAAAAAATAGCATTCTGGACCTTTTTTGACAGGCGTTGCGCATAGGGAGCAACCCTGGGAGAATGGATTTTTGAAAGCCTTCCCATGGTCCAAATTCGAAAATTCAAACTGTTCTAGAAACTAGACTTGAAGGGCGAGTTGACCATTCTCTCCATTTTGCATTTTGACCCCTAGAAGGCACCTAAAAATCAGTTCAAATGTAGCGCCATGCTTGTTTGCTTGTTGGCGCCTAACCTAGGTTCAGAAGTGTTTTAGCCAAACAAATCCCACACTATCGGCCCTTTTGGAAATAGTCCATGGAGCGCGGACTGAAGTCTCACCTGAGGTAGTAGGGGAGGGTGTTGGAAATAGGTTTCCACACCCTAGGGATGTCTTGATGAGGTCTGGAGGGGTCGCAAATCGATCTGCACCCTCGTGCCAATCTGCACTGCTATCAGGCTTCCGCGTAGATCCACAACAAGGTGCTTCTTAATTCTTATTATTAATGAATTTATTATAGATTAGATCTAATTCTTAAGGTATTTAAGCAAGAATTTAACAGTTATAACCAGTGCGCACACCCATAAATCTTACAGGTTTGCATAGAAAATAAGCATACATGTATAACTCATAATAGATGCATAAACCAAAATATAAACAGATCCGCAATATAGTAGAACCAACTTATCTTTATTAATGTCTTCACTTCAATACAATCCACTTCCTGCCCTATGCACATAGCTGCAAGGGTCCTCACAAACAGCTGTGGACTCTACCAAGCCTCCACGCACACAGTTGTGGAGCCTCTATCTCCCACTATGACCCAAGACTCAGACTTAAAGACTTAGAGTGAATATTACATTCATAAACCCATAAAATTCAAGATCTCAGCAAAAGCTGCCTTCTACCCTTAAAACCTCACTCTATTTATACCTTCCCATGGTCCGCGGACCATGGGCAAGCCGACTCACTTTTTATTCTTTTACATTATTTTCGGGTGGACAACCCTTTGACTTGACCTAATACCATTCGCACTTTGTAGAGGTTTTACCACATTTTTACCCAAAATTGTGAGCATTAAGCCCCAAACCCATTATGTGGGGCCTTTGCTACCTAACATGCCCCCAACACAATCATCGTGACTCATCCCGAGTCACTCAGCTGGTGCATTGATCTTTTATCATAGTTCCTCCAACAACCATTGTGCTGCACTGACATCTACCACACTTCTTCCACTATCTGTTGTATCAATTTTGCCCGGCGTTCTAACGCATTTTCAGGGGTACCTTCCTGCCTTAGCACATATGTGTCCTGTAATTGGGTCAGCTTCCCCTCGATCGTGATGCTAACCATGAACGATTCCTCAAGCCAAAGCTAGATTTGCGCTTTGAGCCTAGCTTCCCGTTGTCGTGCAGCGTCCACCTATTCCTTCAGAGCCTTGGCCTCTCTCATCCTAGCCAAACATTGAGTGATGGCAACCATTTGCATAGTCCGTTGGACATTGTCATAAGCCCACTGCAACTCCCACGCTTCTGTCTCTACCTGCTGCAACGTGGGGTCTTCTTGTAGTGATGTGAGCGTAAGAAGGGATTGATTGAACAATCCCGTGCAGTCATGTACAACGCGCTCTATCACCTCCAATCCTGCTTGAATTGCACGATGACACTGCTCTCTAACTTTCGAGGGTGTAGTAGGTTGTGCAGTCATCCTTATCTTCGAGATCTATAAGTTCAACTCCCACTGAGCTTTCGCAGCCTCCTCTTGGGCCCTACAGAATCCTACCACCATGTGATGAATCTTTTCGGCTGCTGGGAGTTCCGCTGGCATAGCCAGTTCTGGTACACTATTATAGACCTCCTCTACAGCCTATTCCAATCCTTGGTTGTGTGCAAGCAAGTTGTCGCATTGTAAACTGATCTGCTCCAAATTTCCTTTTTGCTCTATTTATACTTGGAGGGCGCGACCTTCCCTAGCGCAGAGCTCAGCGGTTACCCCATCCTACAATTGGTATAAGGTTTCTTGAGGAAGGGTGGCAAAATTCAACCCCCAATTCCTCCTGTCACCTTCGGCCTCTACTAAGACAATGCCTCCTGGTAATACTAAGGTGTTCATTGTGGGGGTGTGCACCATCTGCTTGTTGCAAGTGTACTTTCCGCGAGGGTCAGAATCATTCCTCCTGGGGGTCGCACCTGTAACGCCTGCAACTGTGCTCTGAGCTCCCCCAACACAGTTGTCTACTCTGTCAACATCTCCTCCAAAGTACCCTTAGTGCCATCCCACGCTAGTTTGCTGCTGGCAAGAAGATCTATTTACAAGGCTTTTTCCATCTTAGTCTTTTTGCGTGCATGTGGCTGCTCCTAGACGTGCGGCCTCTTAAGTTGAGTCGATGCGATGGTCAGGTCCATGTGTTCCTGTGTCTCCACTTCCCCCTGTATTTCTATTCCATGGATAGTTCTGGAGCCTCCATAATCCCTTCGATGGGTGCAATGATGGTTTCAGCTACTATTTCAGTCGCCTCCCACTGTGTGGGTGTTTTTTGTTCCTGGCATGTTCTTTTCGCCAGCTTTGTGATTGTACAGCTTGATTTTCTTTCTTCCGCTATTGGGCTGCAATCTTGTCCAATTCGGCTAAGTCTAGGGCACGCCACTCCGAGGCCATGCTGCCATTACCTCAAAAATTGCATCATCTGTTGCAATGAATGAAAGCTTTACCCATTACTGAGTGAGATCCTTTCGCACCCAGATATACACATTATGCATATCCACCTTGAACTTGGGTGCACTTTGAAAAGTGTTGTATACTATTGGAGATAACCACGGTTTGCAGTCGATCCACGTTCGGATACTCGCCTCCTTAATTATCCAAAACACCTTGATCGCACGAACCCGCGCGACGTCTTTTCTTGCCAAGAGCGAGTTATACCTCATGGCTTCAGTTAGGTTCTTCTTAACTTTGGGAAACTGGCTGCCCTTAGGAAGCTCTGCTGCAACCAGCAAGATCGATATGAGGAACCATGTGTAACGGAAAGTTTTTCCCTTTTCCTAGGCTTCCCTGCAATTCCTCACAGAGAAACTGTGCCCATTTGAAATGAACCCCTTCCACACACTGCTCCGCGAGCGCAATAACAGAGCCTGGCACCTCATCTGCGTGGCATTTCCTCATGAGCTTACTAGCCAGTAATTGGGTGGCGACGCACACCCCTCAGCCTTTGATGCTGGCTATTACATACCCTCATTTCCGCTTTTTGAGCTTATACTTAGCCTTCATGGCTTCTACGAGGCCCACACCACTACTTGTTCCAGCTATGTCTACAAGATCATTCCCTTTAGTAGGTAGCTGAGAAATTCGGTGTATTAAGTCAATTGTGATAGTAATCGGTTCCTCTAGCCAAAGATACCCATCATGTACTAGACATAGTAATTGTCGGATAAAAAAAATTCTGATGGCCGTGCGGTGATAGTGGGGTATCCATCTCAAATTGAGTAATCCCGCCTTCTCCACGCCCCGTAACCACTTGTACTGCATTAATTTCTCCTCGGCCAATTGTGGGAACTTCTCACTGTCTGTGAGACCCAATCTTCAAATTTGATATTCAGTACCTAACCCAGTGGTAGACCGTCGAACCTTATTTTGTCCAGACGGAGCGGGGTCTGGAGTGTGTTCTCTGTGGCTTCCAAGTCCTTCAGTATCTTGGTTGTTCCTTTCCATGGAGAGAGATATGGGGGTAGCATGATCACCAAAGCTACTTTTCCTCTTCCCCATCCTGTGCTTCAATCTGATCGATCAGGGCTTGTAACTCTTCCTCTTCCTCCTCCAGTTCAGTGGTAATTACTTTTCCCTTTTCTGCCATCGACAGTTTACTAAATCATGGTGATACACGGACTGGCCCCTTAGTATGCTTGTCTTTCTGAGGTTGTGGCATGCATGGGGACTTTGGAACCTCTGGGGTAGCGGTCGTCTCTCCCAACTCCTCCTTTGTCAAATAGGGTGCTTCCTCGAACCTTACTCTGGTTCTCATGGTTTCTTCACTCAGGGACATACTCTCGGGGGGGCAGGTAGGTAGGTGCTTACTGCTCTACACTAGCTTGAATCTAAAATGTGCAAGGGTGGTTGTGGAGCTTCCCCAACGGTCTTTATAGGAACATGTGACTTTGAATTCAACCCTTCCCTCCACTTTTGATTCATTAATATCTTTTTGGCAGCAGATCTTTTCGTATCTAGCTCAGAACTCCTGTCTTAATGGCCCGTCGCCCGCTCCTCTCTGTCGTAACTCAGATTTCTTGTGATGAATAGTGATGGAAATGGTCACTTCCCAGCCTTCCCACGCGGTAGTGCAGCCCCTTCGACGCGACGACGATCTTGCTGGCTGACTGGCCCTACACGAAACCTTCTTTTCACACAGGTCTCCTGTAGACTTGTTTATAGTCCCACACCTCCTCTCAACTACTTGGAGTGCTCAGACTGTGCTTCCCACAACTAGTCAGGTGGTCGCACCCTAGGTGCGAGTTTTCAATTTCCCCGCTAACCCGGGCTGTGGGCACCTTTCTAGTGCCTTCGTACTCGTTAGCCCATCGTGCTTTGCTGCATATGGTACACTCCTCTATTGGTGTGGTCGCAGCCATGATAGCAGGGTCACAACGTGTTCTAGAACCAAGGTAGAACTAGCCAAGCCTAGTTCCCTTATTTGCAGATTTGCACGGCCCGCTTATGTAATGCCGATTTTCATTTTGCTGATTTCTTCATCCAACAAAATGATTTTCCTCCTCAGCCACACCCATTCTTCATCGATTTTGTGAAGCCTTCTGCTGTTGTGCCTAATGGCTTTCTGCAGTCGTCGAATTCCTTTTCCTAGGACCTCTGCGGAGGTTTCAATTTGGGGAGTTTCTTCTGTCCTCTTGGTTCCATCTTGTCTCACCATTGATAAGATCAACTTCACCCTCCTCCTTTTGTTGATGGTATTATAGGCCTATCGTACCCCTGGTACACATAGTTACCATTGGTTCGTCTTATTAGGCGAATTTTGTTCATACTCCCACCTGTTTTCCTGGTTTCTTTCTCATGAACAGTGGGTGGAATGCATCGCTTTTCCTGCTGTCGTGGTGGATTCTGATTTTTGATTCTTAGTAGGGTAGGCAGTCACACAACATACATTTTCATCCTATGCCACCAGGGGATGCTCATGCCACATTGCGCCTACCTTCTATATTCGCGCTAGGTCCTCCTAGTATTTTGATGTGTATTCCTTCTCGGTGCAGTTGTCGCGCGCAGTGCCCCTGTTTTCACACCATGCCACTTCCGTTTCAGTATCATCTTTTCATAGTGGTCTATGGATTCCTCTGCATATGCTGCACCCTCATCGATTAGTAGTTCCTTTGCTTCAGTCATCACGCATCACAGCGATTTAATCATCATATTACAATTTAGCTTTGTTACTGCTTATAATCGGTTCTGCCATCCCTCTATCTCTTCATCAGAATCCGATGTGTAGGAACTATCATGTTCCCATGAGATTCTTCCATCCACTGTCAGATTCACCCAATCCAGGTCTTTTACTTTTATTTAGTAGATGCAATCCAATTCATTGTCGCTATCCTCATCGCGCATAGGTTCAGTGTAGCACGTGCCTTCGGCTGGGTCCAGCGGAACTACTACACTTATAGACTTTTTCTCGAATATCATTTTTCATCTCTTTAGGTTGATGACTCCATTCATGTCCATGGCCCAGTCTATCCCTAATAATGCGGGGTAAGGATTGTTGTCATCTGCAATTTTTATTACCTCAAAGTCTGTTTGTGTGCTCACGCCTTCGATGTCCACTGTGACTCCTTGCAATCTCCCCATGGGCAAGATCTTTTGTTGGTTCGCCACCCATAATTGAATAGGAGACCATTGTAGTGTGGGCCTACCCATACGTTCCTAGGTCTATTTATGTAGCACATTCACATCTGACCCCAAGTCCAAAATGACCTAATCCATCTCATAGTCACCAATCTGTGCAGTCAATCTCATTTCCCACCCAATGTGCAAGGCATGCTTTCATAGTTTCCGGACCATGCGCGGTTCACCCGACCCTGCGCACCTAGTTATTAGCTTTTGCAATCCCTTAACTGCTTTATTGTCTCGTAGAAGCTTCATGCATGTCTCTAAAAAGGTAGTTAGCATAGAAGGATCCATTTCTAGTTTAGTTTGATCCTTATTACCTGAAGTAGAGCCCTCCACGAAGCTCTTCTTAGCTTCCATGAATGTCTCCCTCGCACATTCCAAATCAAACTTAGGTTGATTTGTAGGGGCCTTACAAACCCATGTATCCTCCTCTGGTTGTTTCCCCTTATCCTCCCCTGTGGCTGCACCACTTTTGAGCACCATGTTCACATTGGGGTCCTCTTTGTGCATTTCAGCCTTCATCAATTCAATATTTTGTGTTGGAGTAGACTGAAGCACCCCCTTTTCCCGCATCTGTGCAATTAGTGTGGGACAATCTACCACTTCATGACCAAATTGGTAATAGTACAGGTAACATGTTCTGGTCAGATTCGTACAGTCATGCGCGTAGTGCCCAGGTCCTCCACAATTGTAGTAGATTAACTATCCACGCCCTCATCCAGGTCCCATTCCTCCTCGTCCTTGTCCCCGTCCCTGGAATCCACCACGTGCAATCACTGCAGCTGGATCCTGACCTCGCGCCTCAGTCTACATTATGTAAGCAAGTGTCCAATCCATCAGCAACTCATAACTTCAGCAATTTCGTTCATCGTGGCCCACCGATCTCCAAAAATTGCAAAATAGCTGCTGGGTGGGTTGTGTAAATTTTTGCAATAGATGACAGTTGTCCGTTGTATTCTTTCCTCCCACCTGGAAAATTGTGCACCAGAGTACGATCGTCACGCTTGGCCCCACCTGTGCCTCTGGTCTCAATGGCATCATTCCCCCCCCTGACCAAATAGTTTGCAAATACCAGACAATGATCCATATCATGACCCTGGCCTTTACATTTTATGCACCACACCTCTTCGCAGACTTCTAGTCGGGGTGCCTTATCCTGTTTCAGACTTTACATTTCCAAGCATAGATTTTGTAGTTGCACGTGGATTTGTTGAACTCCCAACGCAGGATCCTGTATTGGAGTCTCATGCAACGTCATTTCTATCTCTAATGCTTCAGGCCGAGTTGAGATCTTCTGCTATGACAATGTCGTCCTCGGATGTGGTGTCAAAGACACCACAAACCACATGTAGTGCTGCGCATCCGTCAGTGTCACATTAGCCCCATGGATCATACTCTTCAGTCTCTGATCTAGATCCCAAGGGGTCTCACCTGGCAGCATCACAATCTCCTTGAATCCGATGATCGACTGCGTCTTCGATTTCGACCAGCAAAATTCTTTGTTCAATGCATCCTGGATCTCCGCTATTCTGGCATTTGGATGATCGCTAGATTTCTTTATATACCACGTCAACGCATGCTCTTGTAATGTGATCACCAAAGTAGCCTTTTTAATGTTATCATCTGTAACGCCTTGGGCTTCCCACACTACCTTTTCCATGAACCAAAACTAATATGGTTCCTCATTTCCTACGCCTCTAAATATGGGCAACTTGATCTCACTCGCCATTCCAACCCTTGGAGGTAATGGAGGCAGGGTAGGTGAAGATAGGGGTGATGTAGGTGAAGTGGGTGATGGCATGGATGGAGGTGGTAACCGTGGAATGTGTTGCTTTCTCAATCGGACCACGCTTATCGGAGAGAACACCATGAGCTCCTCCTCGCTTTCTCGTGAAAGTGAAATCTGGGGACTGTTCTCTAATCCTTCGGTCCCTCGGTAGCCTCTTCCCCTCTGCATTACTTGAGACATCAATGGATTTGCATAACCAACTTTTCACATAATAGCATTTTAATCTAGGTGTTCAACGATTTGATGTACATACATTGCGGTCCCTTGAGAAAATGTCTTTCTGCTTCACTGTAACTCATGGTTGTGTCTATCGCGAACTCAATGATAAACCCTCCTATTGTCCGATCCAACCAATGATCTACCACCCGCATGATTTTGTCTTCAGATGCCTCTAACCTGTGCACCAACTCTGGAGTCTCACATTATCGGTTGATCAAGTCTTCACCTTCCCAGATTGTCAGCTAGCCTCGCAATCCACTCATACAGTTCTAACAAGAGGGTCACAAAGAAGATATCGTGGATCTCCATATATATGTAGCGATCCAGCCACCTCTCCTCAGATATTTGTGGGTTTTTACTTTCCTATACCATGAACTTGTGCAGTTTCTGATCCAAACAATCTTCAGTCTCTTTCTTCGTAGAGTTCCAGTGTTCAGACGCTAGACATCCCTTATGCAAATCTTGGTCTCGCCAATGGAACCATTTGTTGGCTTGTTAGGGCCTGACCCAGGTTCGGAAGTGTTTTAGCCAAACAAATCCCACACTACCGACCCTTTCGGCAATAGTCCATAGAGCACGAGTTGAAGTCTCACCCAAGGTAGTAGGGGAGGGTGCTATAACTAGGTTTCTGCACCCTAGGGTTGTCTTGATGAGGTCTGGAGGGGTCGCGAACCGATCTGCGCCCTCGTGCCAATCTGCACTGTTGTCAGTCTTCCCCGTAGATCCATAACAAGGAGCTTCTTAATTCTTAATATTAATGAGTTTCATATAGATTATATCTAATTCTTAAGGTCTTTAAACAAGCATTTAACAATTATAACCAGTGCGCACACCCATAAATCTTACATGTTTGCATAGAACATAAGCATACACATATAACTCATAACAGATGCATAAACCAGAATATAACTAGATCCATAATATATTATAACCAAATTATCTTTATTAATGTCTTCACTTTAGTACAATCCACTTCCTACCCTACACACACAGCTACAAGGGTCCACGCACACAGCTGTGGACTCTACCAGCTCTCACCGAACACAGCAGTTAAGCCTCTATCTCCCACTACGACCCAAGACTCAAACTTACAAACTTAGAGTTAATATTGTATTCATAAAACCATAACATTCAAGATCTCAGCAAAAACTACCTTCTACCCTTAGAACCTCGCTCTATTTATACCTTCCCATGGTCTGCGGACCATGGGCAACCGACTCACTTTCTATTATTTTACATTATTTTCGGGTAGACACCCCTTTGACTTGACCTAATACCATTCACGCTCCACGTACTTCGTGGAGCTTTTACCACATTTTTACCCAAAATTGTGGGCTTTAAGCCCCAAACCCGTTACATGCGGCCTCCACTACCCAACAATGTTGCTACACTTTTTTTTGTTTTAATTTGTAAATTTCACTATGTCAAATTTCTAGTTTCTAGTTTGACTTAGTCAAATTCAATATTCTCTATGTAATGGTACTAGTTTTGAGGCTAGGTGATGTAGGAATGAATGAATTTATATCATAGGTTGTTTTTGATGTTTATTAGGCCTCATAAAGGAAGCAAACTCCTAAAAAAACTGTCCATGAAGTGTTTGAGTTTCACCTTCTCACTCTCACCTGTTGGTTGAGAGAATCTTGGAGTTATCTCCTCCACCAAGGAATTCAACTCTTGAAGATGGGAAAGTGGTCTAGGAGAGTCTTTATGTATCATTTCCCTTCCAGAGAGAAGGGTTTAGCTTTTTGTGAAGGAGGCTTGAATGTAATCATCTTATCAGCTAATACAGAGACAGGTTGCAACTATTTTCAAGGAAATCTAGCCCAGTGAGTTCATGGTGCTTTTTCTTCATTCTATTTGTTTTCTAATGGTTTAAACATCTTTATCTACATGATATCTCTTCATTCTATGGATTCCTTACAATGGAATATACAGAATTCTTGTTTCTCAAGCTCTATTATCTGGTTTTCAAAGTTATATTTATGTCTTCCTAAGCTAATGAAATCATGTTTGCTTATGCTCACTAGTTTCTTCTACACTTTCTCTTATATACTACACTAACAATATCTTGAATACACCATGGCTTATGATATCTAGCTTCTTCTCATATTTTCTCCTGCACTCCTACAACCTAGACCTATTTGTGGCTCCAAACCCTAAGTTCAACAAACCCTAAAACCCAAATTTTCACAAACACAAAACAAATATATATATCTATCCCAAAAACAATTTGCTTTAAAGACATCTCAGTGATAAGAGACTTAGATAGATCCCTCTCATGCTCAATAGGGCTAGCTACTGAGCTGAAGTGGTTTGAGGCTACCCTTCTCGATTTCCTTTTCAGCCTAGGAAACTGTAAGGACTAACAGTTCCTATAGCGAAATGTCTCGTGGAGAGACTTTTCCTCCCAGGTAGAGGGCACATGTCCTTCTATGACAGAAAACATAGTCCATGTACATATTCACCATTTCCAACACTAAATGAAGCAGCCAACACCATCTTGACACCGGGTCTGGAGACGTAGTTCACCCTAGACGAACTCCGCTATCAATGTCTCATGTCTATGATTTTCTGATTGTAATTATGTTTCCATTTGTTTAATCTTGCATATATGTTAATTTATTCTCTTATAAAATTCAATTCTATCGACATTAGGGAAGCAAAATATCTTGGTTAAATCTGGAAGTTGAGTCAACTTGGATCAAGTTTGGTATCAGAGTAGTCTTCGCATGGATGTGAACTGTGAGCGTGAACAATGGAACGTGCAATGATGGAGGATGACAAAGAGATGTACGAGACCATGCTCAAAGTGTTCTAAGATATAGAAATAATGTATGAAGCTCTACAAGAAGAGACAAAGGAAAAGCAGTGATTGCAGCTTCAGTTGTGAGCCACGGAAGAGGCCCTGGAAGAACTGAAGCACAACAACAAGAGCCTTCAAGCAGAGAATGATAAATTGAAGATGCATCTATAAGGAGAGAAATAGGAGAAAGAAAGGTTACTACGATAACTGCAAGCTAAGGATGAGGCCTTGGAAAAGCTGCAGCATGATCCGTGTGAAGTACAAAGTAATTCTCTGACTTCATGTATGTTTCCTGATGATGATTTCGTTGTTTTTTGAAAATCATACCACAGGAATTGGCTCCAAACTATTGAAGAAAATGGGTTATGAAGGAAACGTCTTGGGCATTAATGGCCAAGGCATTGTCAACCCCATAAAAGTAGAGGAATTACCCCATTAGGAAGGACTTGGGTATGTCGAGAAGGAAGCTAAGAATGCGCCAAGACATCTAGCGAACCACCAACAACAGGTGATGAGGAGCCCTCATCAATTCTTTCGAACTCGACAGTGGAGGTAAAAGATGTTGATTTCCCTCCAGTTTCATCTTCACATAGTATAATTTCTATTGGAAATGTGGAGATACCAATTACAGGGACAAACATGAGGCTCCTTACCCAAATGAGGTATAAGGAAGATGAAGAACTTGGTGTGAATGGCCAAGGAATTCCTCAGCCATTGGAGGTTGAGCAGAGACCTAGATTTGCAAGCTTGGGATACACCGAAGGAGAATGCTCGAAGGTGTCAGAAGCTTCCACGACATTGTTGAAATCGTCAAGGAAAGAGAATGACAGGAAATCATCACCATCATCCCATGGTAGTGCCCATTACAGGGAAAGAGCTGAGGCAAGGTCTCATCACCATAATTACACCAGAGACAACAAGGAAAGGCATAACAAGTCTTAATATTCAAATGTTCATTTTGATTATAATCATGTTGTTAATAATGGATATAAATCATGGCATAAGAAAAATGTACCTTTTGTGGTTTACATAACCAAGTATTTAATGAGTCCTAGAAGAGAATGGCAACACGAAAGAGGATGAAAAGTGAAAGGCCTTCTCCATAGCAGAGAAAGAAGAAGGTTAAGAATATCTAGAGGAAGAAGACTTTCTGTAGTCATTGTGATAGAGGTGGCCATCAAAGATCCACGCGTTGGAGACTCCATCTAGAGAAGCACCTTAAAGACAAAGCGTCGGTGCATGAACCAGTTGAAAACGTCATTCGACAAGCAAAACCACCACAAGGGGCTGACCCATTCACATTGATAACTAAAAAATGTTTTCTAGATATGTTAGCTTGTCATGGCCATTTTTTTGTGAATCATTTCTTGCAATTTAGAATGTAAAAGTGATGATGTGTTTTCCATCACTTGTTAAGAAACAATGATGTCTGGCCTTAGTTTGTGATGCATTTTAAAGCTGTGAAAGTGATGTTGTGTTTCCATCACTTGTTAAAGAAAAAATAATGTTTGGCCTTATTTTTGTAAATCATGTGTTGCAGTGATGATGTCTTTTCCATCACTTGTTGAAGCAACAAAGATATTTTAGCCTTATTTTCATAGCTGGGGTGTTGTTTCCATTATGATGTAAACTTAACCACCGAGTATGTGTTATAAATTCTTGGAAAGTATGGGATGCTTGGGTCATTAGTTGGTCATGTAAATCAAGCATGTAATTTGCAAAATTGTACTACAGGTCTGCAGATAGTGTAGGCGTCGACTCATCACTTATGGCTCCGAAGGAAAAAAGTGAAGGAGAAGGAAGGGTGACTGATCAAACACTTGTAAGTGCAGACAAGGTACAAAGAAGTGGGAGATGATTTTCATGATTTTGGAGGACCAAAAGCTCCTCAATGGGGAGGATTGATCCAAGTGGCTCTAAACACATGCAGAAGTCCCAGAGAACACAAAGAAGGTCAAAATTCAAAGTGATCAGATTGCTCCGAACCAACACCAAATCGAAGTTCTCGTTGCTTTGATTCCAATGGTGTGAACGACACTCAAATCGGAGCTCGTATGGAGGAGATAGATCCAGTCAAAGTTTTCGTCAAAGTTGGGTTGTGGGCCAAGTTTAAGTGTCCTAGAAATTCACCGTCAACTGGTGAGGAAAATTAGCTCTAGAGAGTGGGCACAATTGTTGCCTCTTTGATTTGCCTAACATCCCTTATATTAGACAAAATCGAAAAAGTGACCTATATTTAATAAAAATAAAAAAAATAATAATATTAAGATAGGTGGCGGGCTATGGCCACCTCTATCAACCTCCCACAATATGTTAAAAAACAAATTTTAATTAAAATGGGCTGACACGCCGTGACCCCTGCTGGCCGAGCCCGCATATCACAACATTATATATATATATATATATATATATATATATATATATATATATATATATATATATATAGTGTGTGTGTGTGTGTGTGTGTGTGTGTGTGTGTGTGTGTGTGTGTGTGTGTGTGTGTGTGTGTGGCGGTGGACGGCCACCTCTAGTGGACCCGGACCACCCCCCCACCCTTTTGAGACGTCGTATATATGTTATAAAAAATAATGAAAGTGGTGGGAGTTGAACCCATGGCTGGCAGGTCTGTCAGCCCCGCCCATGTGACGATCCCACATTAAACTCTGTTGACTTCAATACAACAAAATTGCATGCCATTTAAAACACACAACCAACCATTTAATATTAACCATTAATGCCAAAAGGTCGTTGAATCGGCGGAGCAGTGTTTCAACCATGAGACCTCCTCCTACCTAATTTAGCATGCTGCCAATAGCCCAAATGGGGTCTCCTTATTAACTCCGCTGCCAAGTTTTTATATAAACAATTGTTTTCTCAATGCAACTGGAGGAGTCCATTGGATCTGTGAGGAGGAATGGAAGCGCCAAACGGAGAAACAGAACCATGATTTGTAGAGTTGAGTGAAACCATGCCCAAGTGGAACCATGATGGCACACTTTTCCAAATAGAATTTTTGCAAAGAATCTTAAGATGCTAAAAAGACTCCTTGGGAGGTAAAAATTCTTTTTGTTAGAATGTAATCAAGTTTACAATCATTTTCCTTAGATTTTCACAGGTAATGCAATGGCAAGATTAGATTCACCTTTTGAGCAATGGATTCGTAGATTCCTAGTAGAGGAGAATCTTGAGGGAATCTTCTAGATTCCTTGGAGGCTGAATTTCCAAGATTCAAAATACAATCAACTTTATACTCATTGTACTTAGAATTTCACAAGGATATCAATGGAGGGATTAGTTTTATAATTTGACTTGCAGATCTCTAGTCAACGCAGAGGAGGGAATCTTTAGAGAATCACAAGGGAATCTAAAATATTCCTATAGGCGCATACTTTGCCAGTGTTAGAATTCAGAAAATGGATAGTCGATTTTACACCTCTCGGTGAAAAATATTCAGTGGTGTAGTTAATTTTTGCAGTTGAGCCTTTTATTTTCGGCCATTTTCCAGATTGGAGTGACGATGTCAAATTTTAGAGTGTGGACAATCGATCTTATGCCATGCGACACCACGATTTCGATGGTGCATTCAGATCCAACAGCTGATTATTCCATTCTTCAGTCAACATCAGAGTTGAGGTATATGCAGTGTTGTTTTCAGGTACTTCTTTGATCATTTTCTATGAGATGTACTATGTTGTTTGGATTCATGCTTGATGTATGATGCATAATCTTTATGTCTATTTCACGTGAGATGTATTCATAATGGATTGTTATGTATGTTCTGATTGAGATCCCTTTGTTGCCATGATGCCTAGATACTCATTGTCACCATGGGTGTTTTGGTTGAGATCCCTTTGTTGCCATGATGCCTAGATACTCATTGTCACCATGTGTAAGATTATGTCATGTTGATACGAGGTCTGTTGTGAGTGATCGTTCCTGTAGAGGAACGTCTCGTGGAGATACTTTTCCCCTCAGGTAGAGGGCACATGTCCTTGTATGACAGAAAACATAGTCCATGTACATCTTCACCATTTCCAGCATTGAATGAAGCAACCAACACCGTCTTGACATCGTGCTCAGAGATGTAGTCCACCCTGGATGAACTCCGTTATCAACATCTCATATCTATGATTTGCTAATTGTCATTATGTTTCATTTGTTTAAGCATGCATTTATGTTCATTTATGCTCTTATAAAATGCAATTATAATGACATCACGGAAGCAAAAGATCTTGGTTAAATCCGGAAGTTGAGTCAACTCGGATCACTTGTAGAGAAGATGGAGGAAATGCCTTATTTGGTTCAAATAAACAAATTTCAAGTAATTCATATCTTCACATTCCTACAAGCTAGGGATATCATATGCAGATTCAACGAATTTCGACCAAATGTTGCATCAATGGATTTTTACAACCTCGACAAAAATTGTGATATTTATTTATCTTTCGAAAAATTCTTCATTGTACAGTTGGATTTTATTAAAACTTATTTTTAATAAAATATTTAAGATGTCAATCACTTGATATTCAAAAGTTTTCAATCTAAATTTTGACTTATTAATATTAAAGAAAAAAAATCAATTTTGACTTCTCTACATTTATATTAAAAATAAACATGATGGACCTATATTATATATTTTGTTAACACCTAATCTTTGGGATTAGGAAAAACTATTGTAAATAGGAAAATAGAGAAAGTTAAGACAC
The DNA here is from genome assembly GCA_031772625.1 of Pinus tabuliformis. Classification (NCBI taxonomy): domain Eukaryota; kingdom Viridiplantae; phylum Streptophyta; class Pinopsida; order Pinales; family Pinaceae; genus Pinus; species Pinus tabuliformis. The sequence goes on from CM062819.1 coordinate 1,001,969,050, forward strand.
ATTGGAATTTGAATTCCAAGAGTCTCCTTCTCAATATATATATCGATAATATCTTAATGCAAATCAAAATTAATTTGGAATTACACAAACCTTACATGACATGGCATCAGAGCTACATGCCTCTTTTAGCATTTTTCTACTATATAACTCCTATTCCCTACCACATTCTTTGTCCTCTATTCTCTATCCATCTACATTTATCTTGTTCAAGCATTGGAACAATGTTGGTGAACCCGACGTGAATCATTCTCTGTGTTGCGTGTGGTGCTACTCCCTTATTGAATGTGTGTTCTCTACATTCAAAGTCTCCCTATTGAAGACTCCTCATCATGGCATATTTGTATTGGATCCTCCGCATTGAATGTTTGAAACAACATTGAAAAATTGTGAAGAGTGCGTTGAGCTATGCTTGTCCGAGTCATCATTGTTATTAGAGTTGGTGCGTTAAAGTCTATTGAATATTGTGAACTCCATTGAATGGTTCATTCACCATTGTATGTGAATTAAATATTGGTATATGTATGCATTGAATATTCTTTACATATGGTTATATGGTGCTTTGATATGTGCATATTTGAGCTCTCCATTGAATTTTTCTTATGGCCTCACATTGAAGACTGTGCAATGATATTCCCCTGCATTGAATAGCTTTTGAAAAACATGAATGATGGATTATATATTTCATTGAATACCATTTTGAAGGTCATAAATACATTGTGAATACCATGAAGTGATGTGAGAAATGTGTGTTGGCCATTTTTATATTGAATTCTCTTTATATATTAGATTAGAAGGTTCTTTATTGAAAGCGTTGATTGAAAGGTTGTGGGTATATAATGGTATACATTGGATGATATATATTATATTAGTATTAATATTATATGATCATTAAGCCATATATTGTATGTTGAATATATTGATATGGCATTGGTATTAATATGAGCGTTGGTATTGTAGGAGAGTTGAGATAGATATATATCACTTTATTTATGTGCACATTGGCTTGGCTTGTTAGTTTTCATATTTGTTTTATGGTTTTTATATAAAAGGTATAGATTAAGGTTGTGATTGTTTTGGATATTAAAATAAGATAGTCATTTTTTGATGATGCATTCACTCATCTCCATCATTGGAGTAATGCTTTCTAGAAAAGAGAACTATCATGAATGGTCTAGGATAATAAATCATACCTGAATTTTTAATGAGGTGTGGAAAGGAGTTTGTGAAGGAGAAGGAGAAAATCCTCCTTAGAATCCCACTTCAGACAAAAATCTCACCATATGGGAGAGAAAGAACAATAAGGGCTACACGTTGATTGCAACATCAGTCAATGAGGAGGTGCGCCATCGTATTACACCATTTACAAATTCCTTTGAAGTCTAAAAGAAGATGAAATATTTATATGACTCACACTCTAAGCTTGAATTTTTCCAGCTTATTATCAAAAAGCTTAATCTAGAAGTGAAATATTATGATCCCCTTACCTTAGCCTCTAATTAAGAGTCACTATGCATGATATAGAAAATTTTGGTGTTAAAATAGATGTTCCTCTCATAGCTTTTTTCAAGGCACTGTATCCCAGTTATTCTCATTATCTTGAGTCATGACAAGCTAGTGGCAAACTTAAGGAGATCTCATTTGACTCTCTTGTGGAGAATTTTACTAAAATAGAGAATAATTTTGGGAAGAAGAAGGCAAGTTCTCAAGTCTTTTGAAGACATTGTGCACCTTGCACAAAAAGAGAAGAATCAAGCATAGGATTCTTCTAAGGGAAGAGGTGGTCGAAGAGGAAATGGAAGGAATAATAATAGAGGCAAGAGGTAGGCAATACTAAGGAGTAATACCTCATCTTCATTGTATACAATGCAACAAAAATGGACATGATGCTTCCTCATGGAATCTCTCTTAGGAAAAGATTAAACAAGAAAGGGATGAAGAGAAAAGAAAATCACTAGAGAATTGGAAAGGTAGAGAACCTAAATCCACTCACTATATTGTGGCACATTGCAATATTAGAGTAACTGAAGACTTGTATAATGTTTTACTTACTATGTGGAAAGATACATGGTTGCCTAATTTAGGAGAAACTTGCCACATGACATTTAGAAGAGATTTCATTAAATAATTCACTGACAATGTTGATGGAACGGTTTGCTTTGTAAACAAGTCAAAACTCACGCCATCATTTCTTGGCACTATCAAGCTCAAATTGTATGGTCTCATAGAATTTCTTCTACATGACGTTCTATACCTCCTAGACTTGAGGAGAAACTTCTTTTCTTTAGTTAACATCATCAAACAACAAAAATCCATTCAAATGTTTGATGGAAAGGTTGAGGTCATAAAAGCATCAGACAACTCACTTGTCATGACTAGGATAGAAGAAGAAAGACTATTGAAGTTACAAGGAACTCTAGTCGTGCACAAATTTTTTCATACAATTCTCAATTTGATGAAGGTACACTACCATCTAGTCTCTTATGGAATGCTAGATTTGGACATCTGAACTATGAAAATTTTCATTTATTGAAGAGAAATGGTGTTATTGGTTTTCCAAGCATTCCTAGGAAACTTAAGCAATGTGATGTTTTTATCTTACGAAAGAACAATAAATAGTATATTCATGACTCTCATTCCAGTGCAAATGTAAAGATTGAGCTTATTCATTCTAAGTTCTGTGGCCCTATGCCTATTCCTTCTGCAAATGGTAATGAAGATATGATGACTTTCATTGATGATGACAGCATAATGCGTTGGGTATATATTTTGAAAAAAATATATAATGATTTTGAAACTTTCAAAAACTTTAATGCATGGATTGAATATGATACACAATATCGTATTGGATTTATTTGTACCGATAATGGAAAATAATATACTTCAAATGAATTTGAAAACTATCTTCCCCAACATGGGATCAAGCATCAAACAATCATGCCTTATAATCCTAAATAGAACAGTTTATCCAGAAGAATGAATGTGACAATATTAAATATGGTATGTGCAATGATGTTTTCAAAAATTTTAAGTTGATGTTTTGTGCTCACGCAATTATATGTGTAATGTATATTTAGAATAGGTCTCCATCTCATGCTCTCAAAAAAAAGACTTCCTATGAAATGTGGTATGTCCACATTCCTTCGATGAGGCATGTCAGGGTTTTTGGTTCCACCTATTATGCCTAGATATCTAAGGAATAGAGAAAAAAACTTAGTGCAAGGAGTCGGCAACGTATCCTCTTGGGAAAGTCGAATACCTCTAAAGCATATCATCTCTATGATGAAGCAAATATGAAGTTTATAATATCTAGAGATGTAATTTTACTTGAATCTTTCAAGACTAACAATGTTGTTGAGTGGAAGCTTAATCTCTTGGACAGATTTGGGTATGAAAAATACTTTCAGGAGTTTGATATGATATTCCACATCTAGAATGGGGGATGGTTATCTTGGATCAATTTGTGGAATATCCTTTTGAAGTACTCTCTCCCCCTCATGAATCCCCAAACATTGATCAAGAAGACACTTTGATTGATGTGATTGAGATAATTGGAAGGCTAAATCTTGATTCAACCCCATATCAGTCAACTGAACATCTTGGGCCATCTCAAAAAAGTCCTCCAAAATGGCTCACAAATACACTTAAAAGTGTTTGTCACGAAGAGGTTATAAACAAAGGAACAAGAAGCTCTACTCAATATAATGGAGGTGATGTAGATGATTCTAATTCACCTGTTGATATTGATGCTTCTTATGACGGTAAATTAAAATTTTCTACATATTTTGAACCAACTTCCTTTAAAGAAGTTGCTTCTCATGATAAATGGAAAGAAGCAATGAAAAAAGACTATGATGCTCCAATTAATAATGGAAACTGGAAGCTGGTTGGTCATCCATTGGGAGCCAAACCCATAGGTTTTAAGTGGGTCTTCAAGAGAAAATATAGAGTAGATGACTCACCTGACAAGCATAAAGCTACGTTTGTGGAAAAAGGTTTTACATAGAAGGAAGGGGTTGATTATGAGGAAAGTTTTTCCCCCACAACAAAATGGGCTACCATCCAAAATCCATTTTACTTGGCAGCTAAAAATGGTTGGAAATTCCATCAAATGGATGTAGAAAATGCTTTCTTATATGAATATTTGAAAGAGAATGTTTTTATGTCCCAACCATAAGTATTTGTTGTGAAGGTAAAAGAGTGCAAAGTATGCAAGCTTGTAAAATAATTGTATCGCCTCAATCAAGAACCACAAGCCTGGTACAAAAAAATGACTGAGAATCTTCTGAAAATTAATTTCAAACACTGATCTTGATGATTCAACTTTGTTTGTCAAGAAAGTTGGAAAAATAGTTGTATATATTGTGGTGTATGTAGATGATCTTTTGAAGACATGGAACAATGAAAATACATAAAGAAAGAATGATCGAAAGTTTTTGTAATAAAATATTTGGGATATGTTCATTATTATCTTAGTATTGAAGTAACCAACATCTGAAGTTTATATTCCTCTTACAAAAGAAGTACATTGGAGATCTGTTGAACAAATTTCGCATGGTTGGGTGCAATATTTTGACTACTCCAATGGAACAGAATATAAAGCTCATATCCACTAAAGGAAATGAATTTCAGGATGAAACAAAGTACAAACAACTCATAGGATGTCTCTACTACCTGACTACTACCAAACCAAACATTTTATTTGATGTTGGAATCCTCTCTAGGTTTGTGCAAAAGCCTTGTGAGGGTCATTGGTCTGCTGCAAAGAAAGTTCTAAAGTACTTGAATGGAACTCAAGACTTTGGACTCAAGTATCATAGGTGGATGGCTTTAGCTTGATCGGAAGTTGTGATTTATATTTTGATGGAGATAAACAAAATGGAGTATCTACTTCAAGCTATGGCATGAGTCTTGGATTCAGAATTGTCTCCTGGAGGTCACAGAAACCATCAGTTCCAGTAGATTGCACAACTGAGGAAAAATATGTGAGGAAATTAAAGCAAAGGAGGAAATTGTGTGGCTTAGGAAAATTATAGAATATTTATAGGAGAACTAAGTGCATTCTACTCCTCTTTTTATTGACAATGCTTCTACAATAAAGTTGGAAAGAATCCAAAGTTCCATGATCGAACCAAACATATCAATACAAAGTATCGTCTAATTCAACATCATGTTGAGGCCAAGACTATTCAACTTCATCGTTGTTCCACAAATGAGCAAATTGGAGACATCTTCACCAAAGTGATTGGAAGATAAAAGTTTGAATGATTCATAATGATGCTTGGACTCACCAAAATCCCTTCAAATTAAGGGGGGAATGTTGACACCTAATCTTTGGGATTAGGAACTTCGTGTAAATATTGTAAATAGGAAAATAGAGAATATGAAGAGACACTGAAATTTGAATTCTAAGAGTCTCTCTCTCAATGTATATATCAATAATCTTAATTCAAATCAAAATTCATTCAAAGTTACACAAACCTGGCTTGATATATATATATATATATATATATATATATATATATATATATATATATATATATATATATATATATATATATATATATATATATATATATATATATATATATATATATATATATATATATATATATATATATATATATATATATATATATATATATATGAAACAACCAAGTTAGCATAATGGTTGTTGGGAAGAGAACCAACAATTAAACTAAATGGTGTTCCTGACCAAGGAAAATGAGATGAAAAAATGTTGCCATAGTATTAGGAGGAGAAAGAACAAAAAATTGATAGAGATAAGTCACAACTAGAGTTCATTCATAATAGTTCACTTTACAACTCGTAAAAGAAAACTGAAATAAAGAAGCATATGTGGTCACTTTGTATCACGAGGGCTTCACCCAATGAACCTATGACATATGACGTGTGCTCATGACATATTAAACAATACCCTTTATTTGACTACATATTGGAAAATACCTCTAAAAATCACATTATTTAACCTCCTACCAATACAAACCCAATGCACTTTCCCAATTAAAAAAACACTTACTTTCACTAAATATCGTAGGCATGCATGTTTTCATTAACATTTTTCATACCCCTTTATATTTGTCCATTAACTTTGCGATCCATTTTTCTACCTCCCAATATAAAAGCCCTTTACCCCCTATATATCCCACAAAATATTATGTCATTTTTCCTAAATATAGATCCCCGAATATGAACCCACATGATATGGTATTCCTCCCCCAATGAAGCCCCTATGCTTTGTTTATTGCTAGCATTATGTTTGTATCTTTGTCATTTTTGAAAGAATTGTTTTATCTCTAAATTTTTTTATTGTTATTTATAAATTCCAAGCTCAATATGGAGGTGATATTGTACTGGTGTAAATGTTTGTAAATAGTTACATGCAGGGTCAATTAAAAACTAATAAGAGTTTAAAAGTAATATAAAATCCAATATGGGGAGATGTTGTTGTCTATAAATGAGTGTAAACATTTAAATGTTGGATCAATTAATAATAAAATGTTAAAAGTAATAAAAATAGTAAAATTAAATTTGTTATATTGTAATTTCATTTTTATTAATAAAATTATGAACAATTATTTAGATAAAAGAAAGTAACAATATACATATCACATTAAAATGTATAACATATAATTAGTAGTTATTAGTTAAGATCTATTTTACCATTTAAATTAAAATAATGATTTAATAACCATATTTAATTTTAATTAATAAGCACATAAAAACTTATCTTACAATAAGCTTACAATTTAACAAGATTATTAACCATGGATATTGATCCCCACTTTACCTTGGGTATTATTAACTTGTAAACAAGCTTTGCTACAATACCATGCGCCAATACCATGGCTTACTAATACCACATGCCCAAAAACCATAACCTGTTTCACAATCAAAATATTTTATAAATATCTTAATTTAATCTAATTTTATAATGTTTTTTAATTCAATCTAAAAGTTTATAATTAATTTTGAGATATATCTAAACCCTCTATCCTCACTACTACTATACCTTGACACCCTTTTTGCCCATATTTCCTCTTTTTTCCTATTCCTATCATCCAAATAAATGCAATAAATATAAGGTTTGTTAAGGTAAGCACTTATATGTCCTATTTTTCATATTTTGTCCATATACCTTATTGTTTTATTAAAGTTTGCATTCAGCTACAGAATTGACCTGATTCTGCAGCTAATCCACAGATCTGCAGCTACTTCCGTTGTTGACAAGGTTTGAGTGCGCCAACTCAGCAAAGGAGTATATCGGTAGATGAAGAATGATCCCCTCATGGATTTCTTCCTGTTTACTCAAACCAATCCATCAAGGATATCACATTGCAATGTGGTCAACCATGATAGTCAACTGCAAGATAATTTGCTGGAACAGAGTCCGAATTGCATGAAATATTATCGATTTTCTTTTTGAAATAGAAAATCAATGATTAAGCGATATGATTTGGTTTGATTAGGATTGTAATGAAGATAATTAGGCTTGAATTTCTCATGTTGTTAATTAAGAAAAAAAATTAGAAGAATAATGGTCACTCTGTGTTTTGGATGCACGCCGTTGTATGTAATTTTGAAACCATCCTATTAAAAATATTTTCCGATTAATAAATCTTGGTTCATACATTTCATGTTGCGTTGATTAAAGTTGTTGACTGCCTCGTGGAGGGCCCCTGCATGCAGATCAAGTCTTTGACTCACTGCAAATAGATTTTCTTTGTTTTCTTAGAATTGAATTATGGATGCTCTGCTTTATGTTTGAGGATGCAGTCCAATGGATTTAGTGATTAAATTGACATCTACATAAGTAAGTTCATTTTATTTATACCTAGCATAACTTGATCATTTCATTAGATTTCTACCTAGTATAATTCAATCATTTCATTTCACAATTTGGTTATTTCATATCTTATCAATCTCGTTCTTATTTTTACTTTTGCATTGAGTAAAGCTGAAATAGTTAAGAGTAGCAATATTTTCTTAGCAACTAAATTGAAGCATCATTCATTTTCAAAATCGATAAAATATATCTCCTTTACATCATTCCATTCTTTTATAGTTAGTCTGGTTTGGTTGCAGCATAAAAATCCATACATAATAAAAAACAGTCTAACATAGTAGTGTTAGGATCACTATTCAACCATCCCACAAATATTGATTCAATTAATATTAATTTAGAATAACCAGCTAATAGATCTCAAGGATAATTCTTTAATATAGACAGTAACATCATTTCCATACCGATTCTAGATTTGGACATTAACCAAAACATAAACACCTTAACGGCATAAGTAACTTCTAGCACATACAGTGCACTTGTACTTCATTACTTTACCTGCCCTAGTCGATAATTTATGCTTACAATTTAAGAACATTAAATTGACTAAACATTTTGGCACCATTGTCAAGGAAGTACAAATAGAAGTTAGAAAAAAAAAAGAGAAAAAAAATCATCAATTCAAAACATGATATCTGGAGGGATAGAGACTCTAGAGGTAGATTTGTAGGATGAGGAAGAAGATTAATCCCCACAAATCCACCCACTTCACCACAACTTCGAAATTCCACACCACCTACTCAAACCTGAGTTCCATTTGCAAGTCGATGAAGACTTCTTGAAGTCTTAAAGATCAAAAATCCAATCCGGAACTTCACCTACTTCATCTACTGAAGTTGTAATTTAAGAAAATCCTAAATCCTCAACTACAGGGGTAGTTTTTATACCTTCCACTGGTGAACAAATTCTAGGATAAAAATAAGAAATTCCCAGTGAAGAAGAGGAACAAGAAACTTATTTTGGTTACCCATTGAGAGAGGAACTAGAAGAATTAGACCTTACATTGTTTCTAAAGAATTTGTCATGGCTGAAGAAGGGGTAGGTGAGCTACACAATGTTAATGGTGTGGAAAATAGGATTGGAGGAGGTAGGGGTAGTGGAGGAGGTGGAGATAGAAATAGAGGAGGGGGTAGAGGTAGAGGAAATCAAGATCCTTTTGGATTTCCTATTTTTGATGAAGATACAACCCTCACAATGAAAAATATTTCACCTTCTATTCTTCCTAATTTCCATGGAAAAAGAAGTGAAGACCTAGAGACATTTCTCTTCGAATTTGAAGTATTATGCAGATCATATGAATATCTGCATGATTCTCAAGAACTAAAATTGTTCCCTGCTACCTTAAAGGATTAAACATTAAAATGGTTCATGAGTTTAGGGATGAATTCTATAAGAACATGGGCACAAATGAAAGAAGCTTTCTTAGAGAAATATAGAGATTATTGTATGCCTCATAACATTAAAGATGAAGTCTTCAAAATGACACAAAAGGAAGATGAAAATCTTGAAGACTTAGTAGAGAGATTTGTCTATAATATTAAAAGAGAAAAAATGGATAATTTGGATGAGGAAACTTTGAAAGCCCTCCTACTCAAAGCTATCAAAGATGAATGGATTGATCTCCTTAACTTAATAGGAAAAGGATATATTTCTCAATTACCATTTGCAGATATCTATGATTTATGTGTACACATATCAAGGGGTAAAACATGAGTTGGAAAAAGTCCTAGAGACCCTCCCTTATCAAGAATCAATAAATCTGCATTTGGGATAGTCAGTAGGGCATAATTATGAATCTTTCTTGATACTTTCAAGATAGATATCTTAGGGAGTCTAAGTGAACAAATAGACAACATTAAAATACAGAACAAGCAAAAATTTGAAAATGCTGCATTATCCAATTTTTGTCCTATATGTCGAAAGAAGCATGTCCTAAGAGAATGTCCTTTATTCTAAAAAACTATAGAAATTTATGCCCTATGTGCAGATAACCATGATACTAAGGAATGTCCTTCTTTACCAGGTCTCAAGGCTGTATTTAATGATGAAGGTATACCAGAACAAGTAGATCGTCTTTACTTTATTACCAGGAGACCATGGCAGAACTCTCAAACAAATCAACCACAAGGTCTTAGATCACAACAATTTTCTTAGTCTTCACAAAATAATTGGAATCCATCTTGGCAGCCTTGGGCTCAACCATAATCACAATCTTGGAATCAAGGATGGAAAAATACTTATGGGGCTTATGCTCAATATCAACAATATTCACCATCCTATCCTAATTTTCTACCAAAATTCATACCCCAATCTAATCAAATTCCTCAAGCCAATCAATTACCTCAAGTCCAAGTTCAGAATCAAAATCGACAACTCTCCTCACCATTTGCAAAAAAATCAAATCAACTACCCGCTCAACCACTTCTGAATCCCAATAATAATGTCAAAACAACCTGTTTACAATATGGAAAGACAAAATCCTCAAACCTATGTAATAACTCCACTAGATTTAAATAATGTTCAATTAAGGCCTGGAAGAGTATTGCAAAGAAAACCACCTATTGTTATTTAGGAAGCAAGGACAAGTCTTCAAAAACATAAAAATCAATCTGAAGAAGGAGAAACCTATGTCCCTAAGAGAATAATCAAACATAAAATGTTCTAATAAATACTCCTATTATAGAACAACCCTTGGTATACATTAGACCACCTTTTCCTAAACGATTGAAAACTGATGAAGGAGTAGAAAAAAAAATCACATTGCCTGATTATAATATCATGGATGAATTAAGAAATGTCTATATAAAAATTCCTTTATTACAAGACATAAAATAAATACCAATATTTGCAAAAATAATTAAGGAATTAAGTACTCAAAGACCAAGAAGAAAAAGAAAAGACATAAAAAGAATTCAATTAGTTGAGAAAATTGTAGACATCATGATGGGGAAAACAACAATACAAAAATATCTAGATCCAGGGAGCCCCATTGTGAAAATTCACATCAATGGAATTGAAATACCAAACACACTGATTGATCTAGGAGAAACCATAAACATAATGAGTAAACAAGTTATGGATTCACTTAGGCTTCCTAACCTTCAATACACACCAACACTATTACAATTAGCAAATAGGTCTGTAATTAAACCTGATGGTGTGTTGGAAGATATTTGTGTATCATTAGATTCTTGGGAATATCCTGTTTATTTCATTATCTTAACACCCAAGAATAATCTAGGAGGAAATCCATTAATCCTATGAAGACCTTGGTTAGCTACAACTGATGCTTTCATCGGTTGTAGATCAGGTGACATGTTTATCTCAGATGGAAATTATTCAAAGAAATCTACATTATACCCACCTGCAAAAAAAACAATAGAAATAGAGAATGTGGAATGGATAGATGATGAATATGATATACAACCTATTTTCACTACTAAAAAAGTAAGAGAGGAGGACCAAATTTTAAATCTATTGGAAAATAATGAATCTTCCTCGCATTATGACCGTGGTCGAAATGAATATCTCTCATCTATACAAGTATCATTGCTCTCTATGGAGAAATTTGGGAATTCTTCAATAGAAATTTTTCCAGACAAAACTTTGAATATTAATGAAAACCTAGAAGAATTACAAAAGAATCAACTGGTAGAAGTTTTACAAAAACATTCTCCTGCTTATGCATGGGAATACACTGATATGAGAGGAATTGATCCTAAAAATTGCGTACATTATATCTACATTGAACAAAGTGCAAGACCAATTAGACAACCAAAATGAAGAATGAACCCAAATCTAAAATAAATTGTTAAGGAGGAATTACAAAAGATGCTAAATGTAAATTTCATCTATCCAATATCAGACAGTCAGTGGGTTTCACCCCTGGTAATTGTTCCAGAGAAAAATGGGAAATGGAGATTATGTATCGCTTACAGGGAATTGAATAAAGAAACATTAAAAGGCCACATTCCACTTCCTTTCATAGATCAAGTCTTAGACACATTAGTAGGAAAAAAGTATTTTTCATTTTTGGATGGTTTTAGTGGATATAATCATATTCAAGTAGCACCTGAAGATCAAGATAAAACCACATTTACCTGTCCATGGGGAACTTATGCTTACTGAGTACTTCCCTTTGGATTATGCAATGCTTCGACAACATTCCAAAGAGAAGTCCTCAAAATTTTCTCTGATCTTATTCATGATTGTGCAAAAGTGTATACGGATGATTTCACAGTTTATGGAGATTCTTTTAACGAAGCACTTGAAAATTTAGAAAAACTTTTAATAATATGTAAAGAAAAAAATCTTTCGTTAAGTCATGAGAAATGTTTTATGATGTTTAATGAAGGAATTGTTTTAGGTCACCATATTTCGGGAGATCGAATTAAGGTAGACTCATCTAAAGTTAAGGTCATTTCTAAATTAGCAGTGCTACACTGTTAACAATATGTTAAGGATTTTCTTGGTTTTACTAGATATTATAGATGATTTATATAAAACTTCACAAAAATTGCATATCTACTCTTTAAACTACTTTCCAAAGACTATGAATTTAGTTGGAATTCTAATTGTCAAGCTTCCTTTGAAACTTTGAAAAAGAAAATTTTTGAAGCACCTATCTTAAAAGGACCTAATTGGAAGTTTCATTTCCATATATCAACTAATGCTTTAGATACATCCTCAGATTTGTGTTAGGGAAAAATACCTTAGTCCTTATGCAATATATTACACCGGTAAAAATATAACTCCAACAAAACTAAATTATATTGTAATTGAAAAGGAATTTTTAGTTGTAGTTCATGCCATTAACAAATTCAGACAGTATATAACTGGCTATGAAACTTTCATTCACACAAACCATTCTTCCATCAGATACCTAATGAATAAACCGATCACTAATGGAAGAATAACTAGATGGATGTTATTGTTACAAGAATTCAGTATCACCATTCTATATAGACCCGGAGAAAAAAATACAATTATCTAGAATTCAGAATGATAATAATGATCAACCCATGGAGAATAAATTTCCTAACGAATATACTTTTGCAGTATCTACTAAATCACCTTGGCATGCAGATATTGCTAACTATTTAGCTACAGGGAAAATACCATTTCAGTTGTCTCCTAGAGAAAAAAGGAGGATAGTTCACAATAGCACATCTTATTAATGGATAAACGAAGAATTATACAAAACAAGACCAGATCTCATCATCAAAAGATGTGTTCGAGAAGATGAGATACTAGAAATACTATGATGAACCATGTGGAGGACATTTTTCTGACAAAAGAACTGCTTATAAGGTCCTACTTTTAGGATATTATTGGCCTTCCATTTTCAAGGATACCAAGGAATATGTTAAAAGATGTGACAGTTGTCAGAGAATGGACAAACCTACTCTTTCAAATGAAATTCAATTATAGCTGCGGGTACTCATTGAACCATTTGAAAAATGGGCACTAGATTTTGTTGGTCAAATCAATCCACCTTCAAAGAAAAAAACGTATATCTTGGTATGTACTGATTATGTCACATAATGGGCAGACTCTAAAGCAATTCCTTTTGCTACTAAAAATGTTGTAGTTTCGTTTATTTTTGAGGATATTTTATTCGTTTTGGTGTTCCAAGAGAAATTGTAACATATCAAGGAACACAATTTACATCCAAATTAGTGCAGAAACTTGTGGAGCAGTACAAAATCAAGCATCAGAAGCCCACTCCATACCATCCACAATCTAATGGAAAATTTGAGTCTATAAACAAGGTGATTGAAGAAATTCTTACCAAGAATGTACACTTACATAGGAAGGACTGGGTAGAAAAGCTTCCAGAAGCTTTGTGGGCTTATAGAACTACATGGAGAAGTATTATAGGACATACTCCCTATGAACTTTTTTATGGTAAGCAGATCTTACTTCCAATAGAGTTCTAGATCTAGACCTATAAAACGACAGTCCAGTTGGATCTTAACTTATCAGAAGCACACACGCAAAGGATGGGACAACTCAATGATCTTGATGAAATAATACAAGAAGCCCTCTAGAAGACCAACCTAGTTCAATAACAGAGATCCAGATGGCATGATAAGTACATTAAAGAAATGAATTTTTATTCAGGAGACTAGGCATTACTCTTTGACTCAAAGTTCAAAAATTTCCAAGGAAAATTCCAAACTCACTAGCTTGGACCTTATGAAGTTGAAAATGTCTTTGACAATGGTGCAGTTAGAATCATGACTATTGATGAAGAGAAAATTCCTCTTTAGCGAATGGACATCGACTTAGACTTGATCAGAAACCATTGACAAAAGAAAAATTTGTCAAAATTTTCCCAAGAAATTCAAAATTGAAGTTGATTGAGAAGAATTATCCTTCTTTTCCACCTTAGAAATTTTATTTTTCTCTATATAAAAAGATAAATATAAAAATATAATATATATATATATATATATATATATATATATATATATATATATATATATATATATATATATATATATATATATATATATATATATATATATATATATATATATATATATATATATATATATATATATATATATATATATATATATATATATATATATATATATATATATATAAACATGAAAACCAACTCTTGTTGGCACCTTAAATTTTCTCTCTTTCCCATTTCTTCCTTAAAAAAAAAGATGTATTCCTTTTTCCTATGTCTCCCTTTATTTTGAAAGAAAAAAAAAATCTCTCAACTACAGAATTAGTGACTTTCTATAGCTAGGATAAGTTTCTGCAACTCTAATAAGATTTTTGTAGCCAATTTGACAGGAACACTTGGTGGCTCATATTGAAGAATAAATGACTCCTTTTAAGTGCAAAGTACCTACAGAAGATATCAAAGGAAAAATAAAGGTTAGCAAATCATTTGAAGGTATGTAATACTTTAATTTTACAATAAGGATTAATATATTGCATATATGAATTATGTGGACTTAGTACTATTGAAATAAAATGAAATTATTTCAAATCATGGGTGATAGTCACTTGTCAAATCCATTATAATCCACCATTTTTAATTCTTGTCTCATCCTCATTATGAATCCATCGATTTAATCACCAAATCATTGAATTGGATGTGTTCCAACAACTAACTCGTTTCCGCAAGCCTTCATTATAATTCACTCATTCACTCATTTCTCCAAATTCATACAGCCTCTCCATCTCTCTCCATCACTGAACGAACCCTACCAACACCATTTTCCCTTTTTAAGTGAAAAATTCTTGAGACAAAGCATCTTTCACCATGGGTGTTATTGTCCAAACAAAACCAATAAGAAAAAATTTCTTGGAAGGATATCCTAAAACCAGGGAACTGTTGTAGAAAGTACAGTGGTTAAAATTCATAGAAAAATTTGATGGGTTCCATAGGGAGGTAACGAAGACTTTTTCACATTCTTTTGATTAGGTTGAAATAGGTGATGTCAAGTTCGCCATAACAATGTCCCTGATTGTAGAAGCTACCGAATTGCCTAGAAGTGGAGAAAAGTGGTTCAAAAATAGAGGAATCGAAGGAGAAGATTGGAAATATTCTTGAAAAATCAAAAAATGGACACTACCATCTTCAGAAAAGGTATTCCTAGTTCATCCCTTAAAAGTAAATGGAGAAATTTTCTCCTTGTACTTCATAAATTTATTACCTTCGAAGGTCGATTTGGATGCATGTTCTTCTACCACATTAGGATAATGATGAATTTCCTTGAAGAACAACAAATGAATCTTCCATAATTCCTCTTGCATAGCCTTAAGAAAATGTCAATGAATGTTCAAAAGAAAATTCAGCCTATAGACAATACAATGTACCATCTAGGAATGATAAAAATCTTGATTGAGTTTCACCTTCATAGTAAAAGTGACAATTGGGAAAACTTTCTAGTAAGAAATCATTTTGAAAAGAAAATTCTTGAGGAGTCAAGTGGTAGTAGAACCCTCAAAGGAAGGAAGAGAAAAATGGAAACAATAAAATAACAAGAACCCTAGTCCCAACAAGAATTATCAGAGGATGAACTACCCATTGTAGATATTTTTTAGAAGATGTAAAATGAAATCTTAGAAGAAAGAAAGACGGAAATAAAACAAAATTTTTATCCCAAACCAAGATCCTTCGTCAGAGAGAAAATCCAAAAGCTAAAGAGAATAAAATGCAGGGATTGCAAACTACAGGTTTAAGAACAAGTACCGGATTGAACACATTACAAAAAGCAGCTTAAGGACTTGTAGAATATATCAATCTTGAGTCGAAAGAGAAAATCGAAAACCTCAAGGACTCTCCAAGAGAGTCACTCAGACTATCACCAAGGGTATTTGAGCCGGAGACATTAAATGGATACCGCAAGAATGAAAATCAAACACTGAAGGAAGATAATGGAATTCAAATTTCGAAGAGTGACAACCTTATTCTTCACTTAAGTCTATGGTACAAAAAGAACAAGAAGCTGAAGAAAGAAAATAGGGCAATGAAAAGAGAAATCATCAACCTAAAGTATAAGATCCTCATGAAGAAACCAATAATGGCAGTGCCTACCAAAAAGAAGAAGCAAGTGAATCCTGAATATGATAGCAAATATGTGCAAGAGAATGACAATGTTGAGTTGTATGAGGACATACAAAACCTCTAGTGTGGGGGAATGTACAGTCCAAGAACTGCTTTACCTTGACACCCTTTTTGCCCATATTTCCTCCTTTTTCCTATTCCTATCATCCAAATAAATGTAATAAATATAAGGTTTTGTTAAGGTAAGCACTTATATGTCCTCTTTTTCATATTTTTTCCATATACCTTATTCTTTTATTAAAGTTTGCATTCAACTACAGAATTGACCTGATTCTGCAGCTAATCCACAGATCTACAACTACTTCCGTTGTTGACAGGGTTCAAGTGTGCCATCTCAGCAAAGGAGTATATGGGTAGATGAAGAATGAACCCCTCATGGATTTCTTCATGTTTACTCAAACCAATCCATCAAGGAAATTGCACTACAATGCAGTCAACTGCAAGATAATGTGCTGAAACAAAGTCCGGATTTCACAAAATATCATTGAGTTTCTTTTTCAAATAGAAAATTGATGATTAAGTGATATGATTTGGTTTGACAAGGACTGTAATGAAGATTCTTAGCCTGAATTTCTCATGTTTTTAATTAAGAAAACATTATAAGAACAATGGTCGCTTTGTGTTTTGGGTGTGTGCCTCTGTTTGTAATTTTGAAAGCATCCTGTTAAAACTATTTTCTGATTAATAAATCTTGGTTCATACATTTCATGTTGCATTCATTAAAGTTGATGATTGCCTCATGGAGGGCCCCTACATGTAGATCAGGTCTTTCACTCACTGCAAAAATATTTTCTTTGGTTTCTGAGAATTGAATTATGGATGCTCTATTTTATGTTTTAGGATGTAGTCCAATGGAGTGTTACACAACATTTTGTCGTTGTCCCTGTACTCCCCATATACAATCTTGGAGGACCTCTACAGTGTACCCAACATGCTTTCCCATCATGAAGAAACTCACAGTATGTCCCTCTTCATGAGCAGAATAATTCCCCTTTACATCATTCCCCAAGAATCTTCCTTCCATTCCATTTTACAAGACCAGCACTACTTACCAGTTTTCTCCTTGCGCCGATTTACAGAGGTTAAAACTAGCACTTACGCCATTCGGATCGATTGAGCCATTTTCTAGTCACACCGATCCTCTTCTGGAAGGTTTTTTAAATAATGAGTCGAAGCTTCCATGTCTAGAACCTTTGTAATGGAAGTCTGGTAGATGATTGGGCTAGATAGATCCGAGGAAATCACTTTGGGCTCCTTTCCCCTATTAGGATGGAACAACCTCAAGAGACAAGACCTTCTCCCATGATGAAAGGAACCATCTCCCATCCATCCAAGATACATAAGCCTCTCTTTTTCCCAAGAAAAAGCTATTTGGAGTTTTGGAGCAAGTTTGAATAATCAGCAGGTCATCTATAGCTTGTAGCTTTCTAGTGTATGTTTGAGGGAAAATAGTGTGATTTTGGTTTGGTTTGAGACTAGAGGGAAAGAGGCCTTATAACGTATATTGTAGGGGCTATCCATGAAGTTCTAGCAGAAGTGTGGGAACCCGGATACTTTGGAGGAGACCAGCAATGCCAAGGCACCAGTTGTAATCTCTTTTTGATTTATATGAATGCAACTATTAATTGATTTCCTACATGAAGTGCCATTTTACATATTTATGGCTTAATGTTCCTTCACCTATTAAGTAGGCTAAATACAATATTGTATGCTATCACGTTTGTTGTTGTTGTTGTTTTCTTGTTTCAAGTATTCGAAGGAAGGAAATAGAAGATAGCTGGAGTGAGGAAGCAAGATCATCACCAAGCGGAATAACGTTCTAAGAGGTAGGCCCTCTTAATTTACTCTAGCTTAAGGAGATTTTACATAGATTGTTTGTTTGTGGATAGACCCGCTCTCTCAGGCTAGAGGAATTGTTTGTGTCTACACTGAGAATTTACCTGCACCATAAATTGGCGACTCCACTAAGGAGCCAATCCTTCTGTTTCATTGATTTTCATTTTATGGTTTTGTGTGAACTTTTCTAGTATCAACATTTTCCTTTAGTGTTCTCTGCTTTTCCTGGTTTATTTCTCTAAGCCTAGAATTTACAGTGGCAGGTTTGGTCTTAGCCTTTGAAAATTTTTATTTTTGTCTTGATTCCTCGGTTAGCGTGTTTATTTTTCTAACAGTCGCGCTGATCATCTCGAGTTTCTCAAAAACAGTTGCGTTGACCCCTTTTTGGCGCGTGTTGTTAGTTAGGCAGTCACGCCGATTCCTGTAGGTGAAGATCAGATTTTACCCTATATCATAGCCAATGTGTCTTTCCCTTCTGATTCTGTCTCTCAGCGTGTTGTGACTGTGTTCTCCATCGTTGTAAATCTCTTTTAGCTTGGCTTGTATGATTAGTTGATTTGCATTTTCTTTGCTTGGTTTCTTGAGTTTTTGGATGGTGTATAACCCTAGGGCATCTAGGTCATCATCCATTCACTTGTTTGTGTACTCAAAAAGTCAAGTCGATAGTCAAATTTTCTCCCTGCATTTCATTTGATTAGTCATTTTGTTGCTTTGATTTCCATTTAACAAGTTTGAAAAGTTTCGTTTAGTATTTGAGTGTCTCTTTTCGGGCATAGATCATGTTTCCAGTCTTGTTTTTGGTTCAGTCTTTGCTTCATTAGTTCTGAAAGGAATTATCTTTTTTGCTTTGTGTTTCCTTGCGGTTTATTGTATTAGGAATATTTCATTGAAGTGTTTTTGAAATTTCATTCTGTCATTTCACTGAAAAATACATAATTCTAGTTTACTGAATCAATATGTTATGTTAGTTAACATCATTGAAGGCTAGAGTTGCATCATCACTTGCATTGGAAAAGAAATGAATTCTCTTTGCTAGTGAAAGGGCCACTAGAAGGGCATTTGATAGGAAAGTTAGGAATTGGAAAGAGTTTTTCATCATTTTTGTTTTCAAAAGGTGAAATAGTGAAAAAATAATTTTTCTTTCAATTGCTTGTTTTGTTGTATTTGAGTGTGCTTTCGACTCTCATTAGTGAAGACAATTCATCGAATTGAAAGGGTATTGTCTCTTTTAGCTCCATATATGTGTTTTTGAGTCATATCGATAAGACCTGAAAACTGAGACATAATTTCAAGATAAACTCTAAAATGTGCTCAATTAACCTAAGGCGCATTTGAAATCTAACGATCACATTTTAGAAAGTCTAGGCTAGAGACATGTTCTGACGTCTTAAAACCTAGCAGCCGTCATTCGCTTCGGCACTAGACAATGCTAGTACGGACTTGTGCTCACCATACTGTCGAGTATATAAAGGGATACCCTCTAGGTTGCAATCCTTTATCCATAGGAAGCCGAGTCCGTCGCCTTGTAAATGTGATACACCAAACACAACATTCAGGGAGATTTCTTGCCCGTACTTCTCGGTTCGCTAGGAGGTATTCTACAGTTCACAGTTACTTGGTAATCCTTTTTACCTAGATCATCCTGAGTAGTCATTTTGATCTTTTTGACTCCCTAAATATAAAATATGAGTTGTCCTTTCGAGCTCGTTTCAAACCGAAAGTGATAGAGTCACCTTTGCTTCTTTCTCAACTCTTAAAATATGAAAGAGCACCATTTTGTCTTTGCATCTTAAAAAATTGTTTCCCACGATCTTATAACACCCCTCTTAGTCTTTCTTTAGATGACATCATGAGTATACCTTTAAATACATTTTAAAGCCCTTGAAATCAATGTATCTTTTGGTTATTTGAGACAAAATCATCGTAGTTGAACCAACTCGTTCACCTGGTTCGTCTTCCTCTCCTCTATCTGAAAGATTTTCTGAGGATCCTTTTCCTAAATTTCCATAGTCGCTTGAGGACCAAGGTGTTGATCTTGGAACTGTTATGAGTATTCAACCTTTTCCATCTTGTCCTCCCCCTTCAGATACTAGGTCACTTTCTGACATTGGCTTAGAAGCTCTGGATAACCCTATCTAGACTCCCAAGAGTTTGCCAACTTCTAAAGGTCAACATGGACTGGTTGTTCATCCTCTTAATAATTTGTTCAATCCTCTTGTGATATCACCATAGCATCCGTACAATTCGTACGATCAGCAGTGTGTTCCTTTGGAATTATCCCCTCGAACATATTTGGTAGTCCGACATCGTCTGTTCGAGGGGATAATTCCAAAGGAGACTCAGATTTCAAATCCCGCTGGTCCTCCTGGATCAAGTAATGTTTAGTACCAACAACCCAATGTTGGTCCATCTAGGTCAAGTCATGTCCAGTACCAACAGCCCAATGTTGGTCTATCTGGGTCAAGTCACGTCCAGTACCAGCAGCCCAATATGGCTCAAGGTCAGTACCAACCTCCTTATGTTCCATATGGTTCACAAGTGATGGCTCATCTATAATAAATTCCTCAGCTTGAACCTTATGTCCAACCTGGTCCATCCGCGCACCTGGTGGGTATGGCCAGATACAGTTCAGTAACTTTCAAGTTGTCATTCCGAGAATTGTTCAAGTACCTTTATAATAGTAAGGACAACTCCTACAGTAGAAAGGGAAACCTTCATTGTAGTAAGGGCCATCCATGCAGCAACAAGGGAAACCTTCATTGCAGTAAGGGCCATCCATGCAGCAGCAAGGCTAGATGATGTCACAGCAAGGACAATTGCAACAACCGCAGGGGCAACCCTCGCAACAGTTGTAGCAAACCATGCAGCCGCAAATGCAGTATGTGCCACAATCCTCCCAGCCTATGGCTTCACAAGGTCAACCTCTGCAGCTGCAGGGGCAACCTTTACAGCCACAAGGTCAACCATTGGAGCCACAAGGTCAACCCTTGGAAGGGCAAGGCGAGGGTCAAGTCCTGCAACAACAGGTGCATAATCCTTTTATCCAAGGACAAAAGGTCCAAAATCCTTATGTCCAAGGACATCAAGTGCAAAATCCTTATGTCCAAGGACAACAGGTCCAAAACCCGTTCGTCTAGGGGCAGCAGGTCCAAAACCCTTATGCTGAGGGACATCAGGTGCAAAATCCATTTTTTCAAGGCCAGTGGGCCCAACAACCTTTTAAACAATATGTTTCTTATCAATAGGCTTTGGCCAGATAATTTCAAGGCTTTTAAGGTTAGAATCCTTCCTATGGGAAAGGTAACCTATAGTGGGGGAAAAATCGAATGCCTTATGGACAAAATCATCCACTTTTGGGACAAAATCATTACCAGCAGGGATGGGCCCTGCTAGTTGGGCCCCCTTATCAACCTCAAATGCCTTTCAATAACCAATTGCCATTCTTGGCTACGCTAGAATTTCCATATGTGTCTAGACTCACAAATGACCTGATTCTTCATTTGCCATACTGGCCTCTAGTTCCATTAAAGATTCCAAGAAATTTTCCAAAGTTTGAAGGAAAAGTGAAAGAGGAACCTCAAGTCCACGTGATGACATATCACCTCTGGTGCTCCTCAAATTCCTATGTTGATGGTTCCATTCATCTTCATCTTTTCCAACAAAATCATACAGTGGTTGTAGCCAAATGGTATATCGAGCTACCTCGAAATAGCTATAATGACTTTAACACTCTCGCCATGGCCTTTCTCACACATTTCCAGCTGATGGTTCACTATGAAAGTGGCACCCATCTGTTAATGTCACTCAAGCAAGACAATACGACTCACATCTCTAATCACATCCATGAATGGAGACGTAGGCGCCATCTGATTAAGTTTGAAATTGTTGATCAATTGTTGACTGAGTGGTTCACCAAATCATTTGTCAACAGATTGTTGAGGATATTGCTACGGGTGGATGCGTCACTGAGGAACAAGCCATTGCGTGTACCCAATATCTAGACCTTGTCTATTCACAGTACAACACATTATATGATGTGTTACCCAATGCACCCGAACCATCATCTGATCTGACGACATCTAAGTCTCTGGTTATCCCTCCTGTTGATGGAGTAGTTGGTTTAGTGACTCAGACCCCTACAAAATCTTCTTCCAAATAGAATTCGGTCTCCAACACCGCTCCTAATGATTCCTCTCGCAATGCATCTGGCCCTAGTAAAAATTCAGAGGTTCACGCTTGTTGGTCGCTCTAATTGTTTTCACAATTCGAGCTCCACATAAATTGTCAACCCAAGAAGGTCTTTTTATTTCAAAGGTAATGGCGCACTGGATATGGTCAATTTCAAAAGCGGAATCAATGTTGTAGTGAAAGAAAGACACACACCTGTTAATTTCATTAATCTACTAATTCATACTCTACTTAATTAAAGCTGAAGTCAATCAAATTATAGCAGAAACGATTTCTCTGTTACAGTAAAGGAAAATCAATCTACAAGAAAGGAAATCATTCAACCATAGCAGGAAGAGGACCCTATTCCCTGGTGAGGAACTTCAGCACCTGCTGCTTGGCACTAATCACACTGTAAGAAAAGTACTTCAAGAGATCAAGACCCTATTCCCAGGAACAGGAACCTTCAGCACTTGTCCTCTTGTTTCTAATCACACTGCAGGCAAAGGAAAGCAATCAATGGGAGCAAGACCCTATCCCTTTATGCATGGATCTTCAGCACATGCTCTCAACATCATTCACTTGTGCATTCAATACGTGTAGCGCTAAGAAACAGAGTATTGCAAACCATGTAACTAGTGTTTCAACAACAGAATTAAGAGAAGTGCAAACACATAAATAAATAAACAAACTACAGGAACCAAAAGGGGTGAATCTTGTGAGGAAGGCGGGCCCTTTCCTTCTCACAAGATTCCCCTAGAGAAAGAATTAAACTGAAACGCTCAAAAGAAGTTTTTATTCATCTGTCAAAGTAACTGATACATTACAGAAGGAGACTAGCTCCAATCCTCCACAATACTGTCCTGTAACTTACAATTCAATCCCCTTCTAATGATGATGTCTCCTCTTTTTAAAGAGGAGACATCATTTACAATTTTCATGAGAGCGAATATCTCGATTCTGTTTTCTTCTCCAAAACAGGACTATTCTGTTCTTTAAAAAGAGATACTGTTACAACCGAGACAACAGAAGTGCTATCTTCAGGATAATCCAGGTAACCGTATCTTCGGGTTGCTGCTACTATCCACAAAAAGTTCTTCCAGAGTCGCAAATTACGCATAGCGGGTTTTGCGTGCTTGACGGCTGTTTCAGCAACTGAGTTAGCTGTTTCAGCAACGAGGCCAGCTGTTTCAGCAACGGAGTCAGCTGTTTCAGCAACGGAGTCAGCTGTTTCAGCAACGGCCGCTCGTTCCCAACAAGGCATATAACTTATCTGCGATCTTTGACTTGTGTTAGCAACAATGCACTTCAATTAATGATAAAATATAAGAGTATTGCGGAATTAAATGTAAGACAGATTAATCATATAATAAAGAAGAGGTTTCTATATACCTTGGGATAAAATGGATGAAAAAGACATTGAAGTTCATAGTTTAAGAGTAGAGTGGTGTCAAAATATATAGCAAAAATGGTACATAGTGGGGTCCTAACATCCCCCCCAGCTAAAAATGTTGCATGTCCTCAGGCAACCCCTAGTCTGAATCAGAGTCTGAGTACTGGGATTGAGCATGCAAA
Organism: Pinus tabuliformis; assembly: GCA_031772625.1. NCBI lineage: Eukaryota > Viridiplantae > Streptophyta > Pinopsida > Pinales > Pinaceae > Pinus > Pinus tabuliformis. The sequence goes on from CM062819.1 coordinate 1,001,993,085, forward strand.
TTACTCAAGCAGTAGCTGGAGAAGGTGGCATCTGTAGGAGCTCGGAATCCGTTGTTGGTCTGCAACTGTTGCCATGCCAAGGCTTCCTCTCTGTCAGTCAACTGGTAATGACATTGATATTCGGCTGAAGGCAGCCATAAAATTGGAAAACGGAAATGATACCCAATCCAGTTTACTCCACAATGTTGAATGCAATCAATGTACTTAGGGACCCTGGATAATGCAGCTTGAAGATTGAGCGGGTTAAAAGGATGATAATCCTGTCTTTCCTTACATGACTGCTGCCAAAAGATATCATTGGCTTTCAATGCAGCAGTACCCTTCATTCTAATGTGCTCTTGACACTTAAAAAGTATTGAAGCCTGTAATTGCTGTATGTGCTCCTTCATTCCTGGCTTCTGCAAGAATTCACAATATTGTGCTGTAAACGTGGCTGGGCCTACAGGCTCTGGTCTAATCCACAGGAGTTTATTTTCCTCATTATGACTGCTTGCAGTGAACGCAGTCTGCCAAGTAAGCTGGTTAGACAAAAATGAAGCAAATGCCCTGATTTGTATATCGCCTGCAATTGGAATAAGATTAACTCTCCTATCTTCAGGAATGGCCTCATTATGAAGGTAAAGTTCGCACAACAGATGCTGGTCACTTTCAGGGGCCTCCTTAAAGGTCTCAACAAATTTCTCTGAAGTCATTAACTCATATGGTCTGCCATTTGCTATTGCTTTTAATTGAAAATAAACTAATCGTTCAGAAAGAAAGAGAGAGTAATTTACAGAGGGTTTACGTGTAACCATCAATTTCCGCACTAATGAGAACATCAAGGCTATCCGTGCCTTAGACTGTCTGGCTTCCTTCTTATACTCCCTGTGCTCTTGCAGTATTTGGTCCCAGCTATCCCAGTTAGCATATGCATAGTTCTGCCATTGCAACTTATGCTGTCGTAATATTATATCTTGTTCTTCAGCATATTGCTTCTTCCATCTGTTCATCTGTTCCAATGGATTCCATGGCAGAGTCTGTGTCTTTTTGACAGAAGTAGTGGGTTGGGACTCTGTTTCCTCTGTCTGGATGGCTACCTCAGAGGTAATGCGTTGGGGCATTGTTTCTTCTGTCGGGATGGCTGCATCAGAAGGAATGTGTTGGGGCATCGTTTCTTCTGTCGGGATGGCTGCATCCGCCTGCAAAGGATGGGATATCTGTGGTTTGACTTCTTCTTCTTGCTTTATAGAGGGTCCTACTGGTTCTTGTGGAGCAGTAGGGCATTCCTCTTTTATTCCACCTGTCGTAGATGTTTCAGGGAGCTGAATCTTAACTACTTTGTAGCCTGCATCCTGATAAATGCTGCCACACTCCTTGCACATATATTCCATACATGGCTCCCTATTTTGCATTGAGGCTACGTGTGCTAATGTATGGAGATTGAGTTCTCTTTCAAAAGCCTCTCGAGCCATGGTTAATTCAGTTTTGTAAGCTTCTAATTCAGACTTCAGGAACTCATTTTCCTCCAGTAGAGATGTCATAGTATGTGGACCTTGTGTGCTGATTGGCTCTGTTGGAATATTTTGTTGATGCACGGTAGTAGCTGGTTCTGGCACCACAGTGGGTGGTTCTTGTGTTTCATCCACCGGACTAGGAATGGATTCTTGTGCTCCAGTGGCTGGTTGTTGTGTTTCAATCACTGGGCTGGTGACTGGTTCTTGTGTTTCAGTCACTGGGCTGGTGACTGGTTCTTGTGTTTCAGTCACTGGGCATTTCCCACTATCATCCTGCTTGGTGTGTTCTTGTGCCTCAGTGACTGGTTCTTGTGTTTCAGTCACTGGGCTAGTGACTGGTTCTTGTGGGGCAGTCACTTCTTGACCCATAAACAATGTCATATTATCCCGGGGCACTGGTTCTTGTGTGGCAGTGCCTTCGGACGAGACGGGTGGGGAAGTTTGGGATGGGGATAAAGGTTTTAGTAGAATAGTGGCAGGGTCAGGGAAAATGGAGGTGGATTTTGTCTCAACAGTCGTTCTCCTTTTTCTTTTTGGTAGGAAGGCAGCAAAATTGCTGCCCTTCCTTTTCTTTGAAAGGGAGGGCTTTTTTCTGGGGACAGGGTTTTCCGGAGGGGTAAGAATTTGAGATGTAGACCTTGTCCGTGGTCTGGAGCCTGCGACTGCTGAGGTTTTCTTCTTTTTCTTAACAGGTGAAGAAGGGGGTGTTAGAGAATCGTCACTAGGGACAGGAATAGTGGAGGCAGTTGGCTCTGCTGAGGAATTTCCGGAATATCCTGAGAATTTTCGGGTGGTTGGGATACTGGGGTTTGTTGAGGGGTTTCGGCCGGCTGGGGAATTTTAGGTATTTGCAGAGGAATTTCGGGTGGTTGGGGAATTTCAGGTGGGGCTTGCAGAGGGATTTCGGGTGGTTGGGGAATTTCAGGTGGGGCTTGCAGAGGGGGATTTTGCTGAGCAAAACCCCTCTGTATCAGCAACTGGCATAAACGGTGATGGGTAAGGGATGACATTGGAGATTTGGCTCGTTTACAATAATAAGACATGTTTTTAATACAACCAAGCAGATAATAGGGGATATTAATCAGTCGTCCATTCCTCAAGTGATTCATCAAAACAAAATCATGATTGTACACTACCTGATAACGCCCCTCACATGTTAAGTAGTGTTTGATGAACTCTGCCACTGATGGCCATGGTTGAGGAAGTGAGTGCAGACTAACCCCGCGGCCTCTGGGTTCCACTTGCTCGTCCGGGCGCAGAAATTCTTGCTGTGCGTTAAGAACGACCTGCTTCCTGCTAAACCAGCGAGTGCCCTCAGCTGGCAACCCTGATACCTGAACTATGTCATCCTCTGTCACTGGAATGCGAACCCCTTGGACCACTGAAAAATTGTCTTCAAGGTTTTGTGCAAATTCTAAGACTTGTTCCTGGTTGAATTCTCCCAACCTTTCGAAATAAACTGTCCAACCCGCTTGTTGGAAGATCTGATAAACTTCAGGAAACAGCTGAAGAAGACTTATGGAGCCGGGCTCATGTCTAACGGCCGACCCACCCATGGCTGTAGCTTTGAATTTTCCGCAGAGGCACCAACACAGTAAACTCAGACCGTGATCGCACTAGTTGTTGCAACAGAGGCTGCATAGTCTAAATGACGGCAGAAATGGATATGACAACGGGCGGCTGCTCGGTTCATGCGAAATGATTATTCTATTTTCGGAATTCCCCCCCCTACGTATGGTGTAATAATGATTGGACGTGTAAAGATATGCAATTATTATGAAATGAAATCCTCTCTTTAATATGATTTAACCGAATTACATTAAAACCTTATACCTTACATTTTACCTTTGATTTAATAATTCGAAGTGTCGGTTGCTTCAAAATAGCTTTAATGTTCATGGAAGAATTTGTAGATTTTTAGAACGGAGGTGTAATTGAATCTGGTACATGCTGAATAGTTTTTACCAAAAGGATCTGAAGTATAATCGTGGAGGACCAGAAAGCTCATATGACAGCAAAGAGAGATACTGTTTTGATGATAACAAGTTGGTGAGACTGGTGTTTGAGCAACTGAAAAATGAACGATACGTTGCTGAAACAGGTGTTTCAGCAACGGGAGAAATCAATGATACGTTGCTGAAACAGGTGTTTCAGCAACGGGAAAAATCAATGATACGTTGCTGAAACAGGTGTTTCAGCAACGGGAAAAATCAATGAAATGGGATAACTGACTTAGGTCCGTGAATGATAAGGGATTATTTCAGCAGTAAGGGGTGGAAAATACTGGCTGAAGGAGGATATTTCAGGGGTGGTGGGAGTGGAACTAATAGGGTATGGAGGGATATTGCAAAAAAAGGGTAAAATGATGGGGAGAAGCTTCTTGATTTAAAGCTTCAGATCTTCTCATGATGAATCTGTCCTCCTTATTGCTTTTCCAGAATCTGCAAAATTCAATTGTAATATGCCAATCCTTGACAGGGATTATTAGTGCTAAGTCTAATCTAATACTAAAAATATAGTGCAGAAAATTAAGTACTGTGAGGAGCAGAAGACTCCCCTAGAAAAAGATAATGAATATCAGTCATGCAAGCAGTCTTGAAATCCTCTTTAGAAACAGGGCGCTTATATAGACGGAGTCTATGGCCATTGACTAGTAGAGGTGTTTTAGCATCATCAATTGTTACAAGCCTTACCGTTCCATTTGGAAAGACATCATCTACTTCATATGGTCCAAGCCAACGTGTACGTAGCTTTCCCTGAAAATTTTCAAACCGAGAGTCATACAACAAGGCCCAATTACCTTTTTGGAACTGCTTGTGTTTGATAATTTTGTCATGCCACTTCATCCTTTGTTGCTGAATCATGTTTGTTTGATGAATGGCATCTAATCTCTTTTCATCCAACTCCAAAAGCTGCTGCAATCTAGCTGTCTGCACATCATTCAAATCAAGATTAACAGCTAAAGCAGTCCTTAAAGTTTTAATTTCAAATTCCACAGGAAAAACAGCATTTTTACCATAAACCAATTCATAGGGAGAAAAACCTGTAGTGTTTCTCCAAGTAGTCCTGTAAACCCATAATGCCTCAGGGAGCCTTTGGGACCAATCCTTTCGGTTGTCCTTCACTGTTTTAGTTAGAATGGCCTCTAAAACTTTGTTTGTGCTTTCCACCTGCCCATTGGCCTGGGGGTGGTATGGTGTAGTCATTCTATGTTGAATATGATATTTGTGAAGGGTAGATTTAAAACCATGAGAATTGAATGGAGGTCCTCCATCAGTAACTAGCTCTCTGGGAATTCCAAATCTAGTGAAAATGTCTTCAAACAAGAAGGCTAGAACAGCCTCTTCATTAGCTCTAATAAGTGCTTTGGCCTCCACCCACTTAGTCATATAGTCTGTGCAGACTAATATATAGGTTCTTTGATTGGATGGAGGGTTAATGGGTCCTATGAAGTCCAAGGCCCATCTTTCAAATGGTTCAGAAACTACCTAGGGATTTAATGGCATTTGGTCTCTATGATTGGGTTGACCCATTCTCTGGCAGCTGTCACAAGCCCTTACATACTTCTTTGCATCCTTAAATAATGAGGGCCAATAGTAACCCATCCTCATAATTTTATGTGCTGTTCTTTTATCAGGAAAATGGCCTCCACAAGGGCCATCATGACAAGCTTTCAATATGTCATACACTTCATCTTCTCTAATGCATCTTCGGATCTCCTGATCAAGCCCAGTATAGAAGAGACACCCACTTATCCAGCTATACCTGGCACTTTGTTGAACAATTCTTCTCTTTTCTCTATATGACAGGTGTGCTGGTAGTTTTCCTGCAACCAAGTAATTAGCAATATCTGCATACCATGGAGAATGAGCAGAAACTGCAAACAAATATTCGTCAGGAAAACTATCATCTACTGGAATATCATTGTCAGTTTTTAACCGTGAAAGAAAATCAGCCACCACATTTTCTTTACCAGGCTGATCTACAATTGTAATATCAAATTCCTGCAATAGTAATAGCCATCTGGTAACTCTAGCATTTGTGACAGATTTGTTCATTAAGTATTTAATAGCTGAATGATCAGTGTGCACAAAAGTAGGATAACCCGTAATATAGTGTCGGAATTTATTAATGGCATAGATTACTGCAAGGAACTCTTTCTCGGTAACTGTATAGTTCAGCTCAGCAGAGGTCATATTCTTACTGATAAAGTATATAGCATAAGGAAGATGATTTTCCTCTTGTCCCAAAACCGCTCCAATAGCAATGTCTGAAGCATCAGAAGATATGTGAAATGGAAGATTCCAGTCAGGCCCCCTCAAAATAGGAGCAGTAGACAGCTGATGCTTCAGTTCTTCAAAAGCTTTCTGACAAGAATTAGTCCACTTGAATTCAGCATTTTTCATAAGCAATACAAATAATGGAGAAGCTATTTTAGAGAAATCTTTAATAAATCTCCTGTAATAACCAGCATGTCCTAAAAAACTTCTCACATCAGTTTGAGTTTTAGGAACAGAAAGATTCTGAATGACCAATATTTTAGATGGATCTACCTGAATACCTTGAGATGAAATGAAATGTCCAAGCACTATTCCCTCACTCATCATCATATGGCATTTTTCGGTACTTAAGGAGAGGTGAGCTTGAATACATCTTTTAAGTACTTTCTCAAGGTTTTGTAATGCCTCTTCAAAAGACACACCATAGGGGGTAAAATCATCCATAAATATTTCCATACAATCATTCAGCATATCGGAAAATATTCCTATAACAGCTCTTTGAAAAGTTGCTGGTGCATTGCACAACCCAAATGGAAGAACTCTATAGGCGAAAGTTCCCCAGGGGCTGGTGAAAGTGGTCTTGTCTTGATCCTGGGGTGCAATTTTTATCTGATTATACCCACTGAATCCATCTAGAAAAGAAAAGAATTTCTTCCCTGCAAGACTGTCCAACACCTGATCAATGAAAGGTAAGGGAAAGTGATCCTTTTGAGTAGCTTTGTTTAAAGCTCTATAGTCGACACATACCCTCCATTTCCCGTTTTTCTTAGGAACAATTACTAACGGGGAAACCCATTCACTGTCAGATATGGGGTATATAAATCCTACGTTAAGCAGTTTTTGAAGTTCTTCTTTAACAATTTCTCGTAAATTAGGATTCATTCGTCTTTGGGGTTGACAAACAGGTCGGCATCCCTCTTTAATGTAAATTCTGTGAGTACATAATTCAGAAGAGATACCTTTCATGTCCGTGTAATCCCAGGCAAATGCCTCCTTATATTCGTGTAATAACTTCATTAGTTGTTGTGTTTCAGCATCTGTTAGATCAGGATTTATGTTTAATGTCTTACCGGGTTCAATTTCGACTGTTATGCTTTTAGATGAGATCGTGGTTAAAGTTTGAGATGAATCTTCAGGTTCAATCTTCTCTTGTGCATCAGTTTCAAAAATTGCAGTTAATTGGTTGTGTGTTTCAGCAATGACAGAAGAAGGCTCACAAATGAAATTATTGATTATTTCATCCTCTGTATTGTCTTTAAGAGTTAAAGCTTGTCCTATAGTTAGAATCGGCTGAACAGCATTATCATCATAATCCATCCATATAGAATCTTCATTATTGACTACTAGCGTAGCGTGAGGATAAAGAGTTAATTGTTTTGTTTCATAACCATTAGAAATTGTCATTGAACCAGATCTGCAACTAATAAATGCATCAGCTGTGGCCAACCATGGCCTTCCTAGAATTAAGGGATGTCCCCCCAGCTTTGTTTTAGTTTGCAATACAACAAAATCAGCTGGATATTTCTAGGATTCAACTGAAATGAGCAGGTCTTCAACAATCCCTTCTGGCTTAATTGTGGAATGGTCAGCTAACTCTAAGATGGTGGGTGTATCTCTGATTGTGTTATTCAGCTATAACAATTGTGAAGTTTCCAGAGTCATTATATTAATTGCTGCACCTAAGTCTACCAGAACTCGGGGAATCACTGCTTTACCAATCTGAACTGTGACAGTAGGATGGCCAGGATCACCATATTTTACAGGAGGGGCTTTTTCGGACATTAATGCAGACAAGTCTCCCATCACATGTACTGTAAGGGGATCCTTGGTTTTCCTACCAGGTTTCTTAACACAAATATCCCTTAATGTTTTGGCATAAATTGGTACATCTCTTAATGCTTGTAAAAGTGGAATTTTAATATACAAATTTTGCAATTCCCCCATAAAATTGAAAGCAGGTGTTTCAGCTGTTTTGGTTAAAACCAAACGCTCGGGGAATGGTGGTTCTGTTAATTCAACATTTTTGTTAGGAGGTGGTTGAGCTTCTTTTTGTTTCTCGGTTTCATTCTTATCTGAATCAGTTATGTCATCAATAATAGGCTCTACTATTCTTCCAGATCTCAGATGAATATCATTACATTGCATAGTAGGAAATATAGACTGATTCTGAATATCAATGACTTGCACAACTTTATTATTGGGGTTAGGATTTGGTTGCGCAGGTAGTTGGGGTCTCATTTGGTTGTTTGGTGGAGCATTTGATGGTAGAGAGAGTGATTGTTGGAATTGAGGCATTTGATTTGGGTACGGGAGTGATTGACTATTCCAATTTGGGTTCCAAGGATTGAAAGGAGGTGGTTGCTGTGGAGGCCAAGGAGTCCACATTGAAGGGTCAACAAAGGGAGGGTTTTGCATTTGCATGGGTGGGAAATTCATTTGAATGAAAAGTGGGTATTGCATTTGGTTGAAGGGGGGGTAACTTGTTTGGCCAAAAGCAGAATAATTGTTCCAACGACTAAATGGCATACCAGAGTTCGTACCTTGCCCTTTAGGTTGCCATTGTCTTCTTTGAGTTAGCAGGTAAACTGCCTCAGCTTCTTCTTCCGTTGGCTGCAACGCTGCTTTTATTCCTGGTAGAGATGGACATTGTTCTGTCTCATGATCTTTCTCACAAAGGGTGCAAACTGGTACTTTATCTCTTGGGCATTCCCTTAGTGGATGCTTGTCTCTACATTTCGGGCAAAAGACAGCCAGAGTTGCTTCTGCTTCGGCCTGCTTCTTCTTAACCTGCAAAGTGTCAATCTGCGAAGCAAAAGAACTTAACATTTCGGTTTTAAATTCTTCAAGTAGATTACCTATTTCTGCTCTTGTTGCTCCTCCATTGGCTGATTTCTGTACCCTTGAATAGGTGGAATCCCTTATTCTGTTTCTTGCAGCTCCCCTAGAGCACCTTTTAGCAAGTTCACAAATCTCATCATATGATTCTTTGGATATATCTCCCTTAGCAAGCATATTTAACATATTTAAACAATCATCCCTTAAACCTCTAAGTAATATTGTTTTACGAATTTCCTTACTTATGTCCGGGTGATCGGATCTCTGTATGTTGTATTGCAGCCTTTCTATGTAATCCTCCAGACTTTCATCCGATTTTTGTGCCATATTGAATAGTTCATCCTTCTTCTCTCTCGTCCGGCAGTAGTCTTGATATTTAAGCAGAAATTTTTGTTTCATTTGCTCCCATGTTGTGATTACCTGACTTCCAAGGCTCATGAACCACCTTAAAGCATTCCCTTTTAAGGTGGCTGGAAACAGTTTCAACTTTTGAGCATTAGTAACATAATCATAACTTCTGCATAAAATATCAAATTCAAAAAGAAATTCGTCAGGATCCTCAGTGGATAAACCATGAAAGTTAGGTAGGGCAGACAATGGGATATTTTTCATTGTTCCTGCAGGAAGATCACTGATGGGAAATCCCAATGTAGAAAGGGAATTTTCATCCCTTCTTTCTTCTTCAGGACCTGCACGTCCTCCTCCAAAGAGGAATGCATCATTATTATCTTCCATTGTTGGCCCTCCTACTGCACTTTGTCGATCGTCAGAATCCTCTATTGGTTCTTCAATGTTTTCTACCGGTCGTCCAACACTTTCTACTATTTCCTCAATGTGTTCTACTGATCTGCTAATACTTCCCTCTGACTCTTCAGCGCTGGCTGCTGGTTCTTCTGTATTTTCAGGACCCACAACTTCCTCTGTTCTGTAATCTGACTGAGGAGAACGCTGAAATTTTGATTTCCGAGAACTTAATCTTTGTGATGATTCAGCCTTCGATACAATCTCGTCAATAAACGTTTTTCGTCCTCCCCAGCCCTTGCCACCTGTGCGGTTATTTTTCTTCTGGTTTCCTCGTCCTCTCATACAATCTGCACATTAAAAGGAAAAATAAATAAATGCTTTTGAAATCTATAATTACCTTCCCCGGCAACGGCGCCAAAATGTTGGTCGCTCTAATTGTTTTCACAATTCGAGCTCCACATAAATTGTCAACCCGAGAAGGTCTTTTTATTTCAAAGGTAATGGCGCACTGGATATGCTCAATTTCAAAAGCGGGATCAATGTTGTAGTGAAAGAAAGACACACACCTGTTAATTTCATTAATCTACTAATTCATACTCTACTTAATTAAAGCTGAAGTCAATCAAATTATAGCAGAAACGATTTCTCTGTTACAGTAAAGGAAAATCAATCTACAAGAAAGGAAATCATTCAACCATAGCAGGAACAGGACCCTATTCCCTGGTGAGGAACTTCAGCACCTGCTGCCTGGCACTAATCACACTGTAAGAAAAGTACTTCAAGAGATCAAGACCCTATTCCCAGGAACAGGAACCTTCAGCACTTGTCCTCTTGTTTCTAATCACACTGCAGGCAAAGGAAAGCAATCAATGGGAGCAAGACCCTATCCCTTTATGCAGGGATCTTCAGCACATGCTCTCAACATCATTCACTCGTGCATTCAATACGTGTAGCACTAAGAAACAGAGTATTGCAAACCATGTAACTAGTGTTTCAACAACAGAATTAAGAGAAGTGCAAACACATAAATAAATAAACAAACTACAGGAACCAAAAGGGGTGAATCTTGTGAGGAAGGCGGGCCCTTTCCTTCTCACAAGATTCCCCTAGAGAAAGAATTAAACTGAAATGCTCAAAAGAAGTTTTTATTCATCTGTCAAAGTAACTGATACATTACAGAAGGAGACTAGCTCCAATCCTCCACAATACTGTCCTGTAACTTACAATTCAATCCCCTTCTAATGATGATGTCTCCTCTTTTTAAAGAGGAGACATCATTTACAATTTTCATGAGAGCGAATATCTCGATTCTGTTTTCTTCTCCAAAACAGGACTATTCTGTTCTTTAAAAAGAGATACTGTTACAACCGAGACAACAGAAGTGCTATCTTCAGGATAATCCAGGTAACCGTATCTTCGGGTTGCTGCTACTATCCACAAAAAGTTCTTCCAGAGTCGCAAATTACGCATAGCGGGTTTTGCGTGCTTGACGGCTGTTTCAGCAACTGAGTTAGCTGTTTCAGCAACGAGGCCAGCTGTTTCAGCAACGGAGTCAGCTGTTTCAGCAACGACCGCTCGTTCCCAACAAGGCATATAACTTATCTGCGATCTTTGACTTGTGTTAGCAACAATGCACTTCAATTAATGATAAAATATAAGAGTATTGCTGAATTAAATGTAAGACAGATTAATCATATAATAAAGAAGAGGTTTCTATATACCTTGGGATAAAATGGATGAAAAAGACATTGAAGTTCATAGTTTAAGAGTAGAGTGGTGTCAAAATATATAGCAAAAATGGTACATAGTGGGGTCCTAACAACGCTGTCCAGTCTATTGCAGTGATAAATCCTCTAAAGGTAAGAAGAAAGGCAAAGGAAAGGGTAAGTATGATGCCCCAAAATAGGGTCCTCCTAAGTCATCTGCTAGTGATAATTCCCAATAGAAACCTAAGTATCCATGCCTCATCTATGAGGAGGATCACTATACTAAGGATTGTCCCAGACGGTCTGAAGTTATTCGTTTGCTCAAAGGGATCCCCATTATCTTGAAAGAGCCATTTCCATCCCAGTTGTTACCGGGAAAAGTGTCTATTTAGAACTGCTCTATCCCACTAAGGTGTGACAGCTGCCTTAGAAACAAACAGAGAAAAAATACTTTTGTATTTCCTTTATGAATTAAAGATAGAGGGGGATAGAAAGAACCGACCTGTGTCTTGCGCTAATCCTTTGATCCAATGCCTCTCTTCTTTGACAGCTTCCAGCTACTTGCTCCCTTACTTGCCCGGCTTCGCCAAGTACCTGTAAGATCACAGAAGAAGAAAACTATACAAAGACATGGATCTATATTCATAAACATCTTAGGATCAGATTTAAGCTAACCATACAAATGTAAAAGCATCAATGATACAAAAGCATGGAGGAAAAAATCAAATAGTTTTTATTGATATACAAGAAGATCCAGGAGGAGTTACAACCAATGATTCCTGACCCAGCATCAACCTCCCAGCAAAGAAGCCCCTCTTCACCTCCAACAAAGCATAAATCACCCAATACTCTGATATCTATCTCAAAACCAACATCAATTCCTTACAATGTGCAAAATTCCAGCCTCTGGATCTCTGGGATGAGGGATCCATATATAGATGTATGCAAGGAGGATGAGTCATCTTGTGATTTGATTAGTGTCTTCTCTCTGTCAGTTCTTGCTTCCACTTGGAGACTGAAGGCCTCTTACTCATCCTTTGTCGAATTCAGTGAGGCAAGTGTCATAGGAGAAGATTCTGGAAGCTTCCATTGTCTTTCCATCTCGCGGAATGGCACTGCCATTTGTCATTTCCCACTCAACGCACCCTCATAGCGCATTTAGATGCATTGCAACGCACCTAGCTAGTGTGTTTAGGTGCTATGCAACGCACCTAGCCAGTGTAGCAGCTGAAATGATCCTATTTTGACTTATTCTGAGCCGTTTCTGGTGGAGAACTTCTGGGAGAAGAGAAACAAACAGAGAAAAACTACTTTTGTATTTCCTTTATGAATTAAAGATAGAGGGGGATAGAAAGAACCGACCTATGTCTTGCGCTAATCCTTTGATCCAATCCCTCTCTTATTTGACAGCTTCCAGCTACTTGCTCCCTTACTTGCCCAGCTTCGCTAAGTACCTGTAAGATCACAAAAGAAGAAAACTATACAAAGACATGGATCTATATTCATAAACAGCTTAGGATCAGATTTAAGCTAACCATACAAATGTAACATGCATCAATGATACAAAAGCATGGAGGAAAAACTCAAATAGTTTTCATTGATATACAAGAAGATCCAGGAGGAGTTACAACCGATGATTCCTGACCCAGCATCAACCTCCCAGCAAAGAAGCCCCTCTTCACCTCCAACAAAGCATAAATCACCCAATACTCTGATATCTATCTCAAAACCAACAACAATTCCTTACAATGTGCAAAATTCCAGCCTCTAGATCTCTGGGATGAGGGATCCATATATAGATGTATGCAAGGAGGATGAGTCAGCTTGTGATTTGATTAGTGTCTTCTCTCTGTCAGTTCTTGCTTCCACTTGGAGATTGAAGGCCTCTTACTCATCCTTTGTCGAATTCAGTGAGGCAAGTGTCATAGGAGAAGATTCTGGAAGCTTCCATTGTCTTTCCACCTCGCGGAGTGGCACTGCCATTTGTCATTTCCCGCTCAACGTACCCTCATAGTGCATTTAGGTGCGTTGAAACGCACCTAGCTAGTGTGTTTAGGTGCTATGCAACGCACCTAGCCAGTGTAGTAGCTGAAATGATCCTGTTTTGACTTATTTTGAGCAGTTTCTGGTGGAGAACTTCTGGGAGAAGTTGTAATTGGTTGACCTTGTTCCTTTAGGGGTTAGAACAACACTTTTAGGGACTTAGGAGCCCTTGGTTTATGGACATTTCATGCTTGGAGCTGCAAGGCACAAAAATGTCTATAACATCAGTAGACTCAAATGGTAGACCAGCCTCAATCATCCACTTCCTTGGGTTCACAAGTGTTCATGATGAGTACCCTGATCAACATGGCTACCAGGTCAAAAGATTATCAAACTCCTAGCTCGTCAGTAGGGCAAGAGAAAGAAGGTACTCCTTCTTCTTTTGCCCCATCCAGTTTTGGTCCTCTCCATATAGAGCAACCTAATCCTAATTCCACCATTTGACCCGCTTCTTGAGGTGTGCTTCGAAAGTCCTCGTACAATCGTAATGCTCAAGCCACTCAATATTATAACATTTTTGAAGATTTGTCTCAAGTGCCATCAGCTATGTATACTCTCGATGTCCTTCAAAGTTATCCTTCTCAGTGGAAATCATTACTGTCGACTATTGAGGGTATTAATCCAGCTGACTCTAAGGTCATCTCTTTTGACTTGGAAAACCACGTTCCGAATTTGGCTTCTATCTTAATCATGCCTGTCACTTGTTTGAAGGAAATTGGTTCTCCTACTCTGAACCAGTCCCCTAACCCTCTGGAAGCTTTTGACGGGCACGATTCATGACCATTTAGTGTCCTTCCCATCCTTTCAATTATGTTGGAGGGAAATAAGGTACATGTCGAAGTAGAGATCGTTGACACTAATCTTAACTACAATCTTCTACTTGGATGAATTTGGACCCATGACATTCTGTTGTGGTCACCAAAAACCCCCCTCTTTGTTTGATATTAGCAATAACACCAAGCAAAGGGGGACCCTTAACAAAAAATCTAAAAAATATTTTTATCAAAATTTTTGTATTTTAACTCCCCAAAGCTAGATCACATTGTGAAGAGAGAGAGTGAAGAGTTTCCTATGAGCATAAATAAGCTGCGAAGAAGCGACGCAAAATTCATCGCATCACATATATTGAAAGCGCCCTTAAATGAGAAACTTAAGGAATCGCCGACGGCCGATATGCGACGTCGCATATCGCAACATCGCATAAGCAGCACACAGTGATTGAATCAAAAACGCGATCTGCGATCTTGCGATCTGCAATCTGCGATGAATGAGACTATCAATTCCTGCGATGACACTTCTTGACATCGCAATCCTCGATACTGCGATGCGAATCGCAGAAACCACTTATCGCAAGATTTCCTCGACATAGTCCGTAAACCCAAAATTGAGCGTGCACCTTAAGGGAAATTAATGATTGTACGCCTGAGTATCCAAGAATGATTGTGTCGCATTTTTCGAAGATTCAAGTCATTATGAGTGTCATGATTATGCATTCATTAGAACTTAAAGATTTCATGTCAATCTTTTCGTCATTTCTCTTTTCCTTTGCGTAAACTGTAAGGCAGCAACTAATATAAATCAATATGCAGGAAACATCTAAGGAAAAGGGGAAAGCGCCAATACTAGGAGAACAGAGAGGAGATGCCTTCGCAAATGGTTGCCGCATGCTACAGGACCGCGGATTCCAGAGTATCACTCAATAGATACTGATGGAAATAAACTATCCAAGACTCAGAGTCAAAGGCGCACAAAAGCAGCATGTTTACAAAAGATCCTGAAGCTCAGACTGGGTAAAGCAAAAAGAAAAACGCTAAAGAGGGAGGACGCTCCAAAAAATCCTGGAACAAAGAACGAAAGCAATTTTCAATACAGAATATTGTTCAGGCAACGAAATCCCTAACTCATTGAGTCATTCGCACGGCTGGAAACCGAAATAGCAACAACACAATCAGTTTGAAAGAAATCTGGGTTATATTAAGTATACACACAGCGAATACACCCAGCTAGAGGAAGATTTTCGAAAATATCTTCTAGTTTGTCAGAAAGAGGTGCCAGCTCTTGTTATTTCTACTTTTATTGCTCGAACGAAAGGAAAAGACAACCAACCGACTCTTTCCAGGCGAACGTTGCATTGCTTATAGCATTAAGGAGCAGATACAGAAACGGTTAGAAATTAGATTCAATTTTTAGAAATAAATTTGTTTTAGTAAAAGGGCGGTCATTTGAAGCCGTTTCCTAAATTTGTGTAATTAAGATTAATTAGTTAGTAGTATTTAACCCTTCTCATGGCATTTGGAGAAGGGTCCGGAAATTTGTCAAAAAACTTTTCCTCAGAACATGCACTTTTGCACCCTCGAAGGGGGTTTTTGATGAATGGATGCATCGAGATTTATTTATATTTGCATTTTAATGTCTGCTACTGATGTTGCACTTCTGTACTCTTAGTAGATATTAGAACAAGTAGGGATAAATCTGCTTGAAGTTTGTGAGTGAAATCAGTCATAAATGGTACTTTTATCTCTTGACCAATTTCTGCTTATATTCTTAGAGTGATATGGAGTTGATTTGTTTATATTTTAATGTATGAATGTGTGGGTTACCATTTGGCACTTCTGTACAGTGGATTCATTTATTTGTGCTTGACATATGAATAACTTATTATGTGATATGATGTTCACAACTGTTTTGCCTATCTTTTTATGCATAATGGTTTATCTTAATTGATTTCTATTCTTATGATAGCTGAATGATCTTTATTACCAGTTATTGTTCGAAATCGTTTTAGATCGCATAACAGAGGAAATCTACCCCGGGTTAGCGTAGATTAGATGTGTTGTTTTTGTTAGATTACAATAGCATAGAGTCAGTTTAGAAGTTATAATTAAATTAGCTTAAAATACTTCTAGATCAGCATCATCAAACTCTACACACACACACACCCCTTACATTGGGAAACTGGTCCCATTATCCCCAATTGGACCCGCTATACCAAACGGACAAGGAGATGGCAACCAAGTTACGGACCAGGTGGGTATCCCCCTTGTTGTTGACCCGATTTCAGGGCCCTCAACATATTTGGCGCTAGGAGGGCACGAACTATGAATGGCACCGAAATCAAAATCTAAATACCATTCTAAGAGTAAATCACCCTCATAAACTCCCCCGACTTCTCCAGTACGGTTAAACCTGGAGTTAGAAGTCGCTCGAGTATCCACCGCTGCTACATACCCTAATATATCAGACCAACTTATCATTGAACCCCCTGAAATTCAAAATTTGATTCGTAAACTCCAGGGATTCTCTATTTTTACTCAGAGGTCTGATAAATCTCAAAGCAGCGTGACTTCGCAGTACAATCCTGCTCATCCCCTGACCAGATTGAAAAGTGAAAAGTTTGGCATCCAGCCAACTGAACTTCCTCTCCCCACCAGGAAAAGAGCAAGGAAAACACCACCAGAGTCTGACAGTGAGACTCTTTCATCTACTTCGTCCATTTCAACTCCCTCACCGCGAAGTCAACCACCCACATCTTCACCCCAAATCATTCATCCATCTTCCACAACCCTTCCTCTTCAATCATCAAAGATCATAATATCTTCATTTTCTCAGCATCAGGGACCATCCTCTGCACTTTCATTAACTAGCAGCTCAACGATGGCCCAGTCTCCATGGAACAATCCTGGGGCGGTTTTAATGCCTCCACCCCTGAGCCCAATACCGGTCCATCCTGAGAAATGGCTACCTAAATTCAATCCAGAAACAAGCATGCTAGCTGAAGAGCATATCAATAATTTCATGCTTTCTGTTAATCTCAATGGAGTTACCAACGAAGATGTTGTTGTCTGGCTTCTTCCCTATACAATGCAAGGAACAGCCGGGTCATGGTACTTTTCGTTACCTTCCGGGTATATCACAAGTTGGGACATTTTTCAAAGTCAATTCCTTACCAAGTTCGGCGGTGACAGATCAACAGTGACATTGATCAATGACCTATCCAATCTTAAAGCTGAGGCTAGAGAACCCATTAAAGATTTCAATTTACGGTTCAATAAGATCCTCAACAAAATTCCCGCTGCTTCTCAACCCAACGAGGAAGTAAGATGTGGATGGTATATCACGGCCTTACCATCAAAATTGGCTATCTTCGTAGATAGGGCAAACAAGACGGCCTTAGTTGAAAACTTGACAGAGGCGTTAGCAGTAGAAAAGCGCGTAGTAGCCCTAGAAAAGAGATCTGCAATAGAGGAACGCAAATATAAGAAAATCTCTTTCAACTTAGAAGACACCAAGAAGAAACAAACGAAAGATCCTTTCGATATGGAAGGATTACAAAAAGTGTTAAAGGCCATGTCCAACGAGATGATTGACATAAGAAAACAAGTAGCATAAACTTCTTCAAAAAAGCCCTACAGAGCTTTTAAAAGAAATCCTCCCATGGATGTGAAACCACCCAATGCTGTCTCAAACGTCGAATCTGAAGAAGAAGAGAATACCAGTGAAGGGCAGACCGATGATGAAGAAGTTGTGGAACTACAAGGAATGTGGGATTTCATCCTCCCACAAGAAGAAGATCAAGAAGCATTTCCGGTTAGCACACGAAGCAAAAATCAACTTGATCCTCCCCAAACTACCCCTAAACAGAAGGGCGCAAGCCCTGCAACAAAAGATAAGGTCGCAACAAAGAAAACAACTGCTAGAGCGACCCAATTTAACCTAGTCCAATCAGATCAAGCACCTCCATCAAGAACACTGATAGTGTCAGATGAAATGGAGTATAACATTATCAATGACATGAAAAAGACTAGGGCTAATATCACTCTTTACAAGTTGAGCAAATTGAAACATCAACAGAAAATAATGATGAAAGAATTACATGCCATGCCTACTACATCTTTACCTACAGCTGTAGCTTCCCACAACATGGGAAGACCTCCAACCGACACGATCAATAAGAGTGATCCAAATGACATCGCCTTGATTGGAGGAAGATCAAGATCTCATACTCCTCCTTTTCTTCTCACTTATGAAAATCTCAATAAAAATGTGCACAATTGCTTGGTTGATTCTGGTGCTTCAACGAATATTTTACCCAGATCAATATGTGCCAAATTAAATGTTCAACCACAAAAATCCGCAGTGCGCATAGTTCAACTTGATCGATCTCAAGTCGAAGTGATTGGTGAAATTAATCAGGTGACCATAAGATTGTCGTCTAACCCGAAAGTATGCCAGGTTATCGACATTCTAGTAGCTGATATCCCTGAATTCTATGGTTGGATTCTTAGCATGGATTGGTCCGAAAAACTCCACGGATATTTCTCAACCGACTGGTCGCACATGTGGTTACCATACAACGGTAAACCGAATCAAATAAAGGTTGAACGTGAGTTGCACCAAAAGTACATAGTCACGGAATTGGAAGGAGAGAATGAAGCAATAGCATACAACAACAGTATCATAGGCAATTACTCGGTAGACTCTTTCCTCGGCAATTTCAATGCTGATATTTCACCTTACTTAGAAAATTCAGTTTTGTCCCAAGTTGAAATTTTTTCCCAAACTGATAATTCAAAGTGTGTTAATTTTTTAGATAACCCTGTAAATACATCTTTGTTTTGGAAATTTTATTTTGATGGATCTAAATCGAACGAGGGAGCAGGAGCAGGATGCGTTCTGATTAGCCCAGACAGAAATAAGACCATGCTTACGTGCAGACTTGAGTTCGATTGCACAAACAATACAGCGGAATACGAGGCCTTGGTGCAAGACCTATACAAAGCAATCGGACTGAACGTTAAGTATCTTCAAGTTTTTGGAGATTCTGAGATTGTTGTCAAACAGGTACGTAACACCATACATTGCCTATCAGGTCATTTGAAGCACTATCAATCTTTAGTACAAGATCTGACTGCACATTTCATAGCATTCAATATTTCGTCAATTCTAAGACTCCAAAATGCGAGCACAAACCTGTTAGCTAACGTAGCCTCTAGACTTATTCCCTCCGAAGATTTTAGTCCAGATAGATTCTCAATAGAATTAATCTTTAGACTGTCCATCCCTGACAACATCACCAACTGAAGAGTATTCAACGACGATCCTGACATTGTAAATTTCCTCACTTCTGAAGGATCCTAATCAAGTCAAATAATTGACGAAGACCATCATGATCACCAAATACACCAAAATAGCACTGATAATGTTATACCTAAATCGGTGGTTAAGTTAGAAGCCTTATATGATTTAAAAATTCGGTTTAAAAGGTCTGCCAATTCTAAACTCTACAGTTCGACTCTGAACTATGAATTAGTGAACCTAGGAACTGATGAGAAGCCTCAAAACGTTAATCTAGGCCACGACCTAGCCCCTGAAGAAAAATCAGCATATATCCGTCTTCTAAGACAATACAAAAACGTTTTTGCCTGGAATTACGATGAGGTGAAGACATACAACACTTCTATCATTCAACACACTATCCCTATGATTGACAATGAAAAACCTGTCCAGCAGAAGCTCAGAAAAATCCACCCCAACTTATAAAATCAGATAAAGACTGAGCTAAATAAGTTGTTGAGAGCCAGAATAATTTTCCCTGTCAGACATTCCAAATGGGTATCCAATATGGTGCCCGTTAGAAAGAAAAACAGAGATATTAGAATCTGTATCGATTTCCAGAATCTCAACAAAGCCTGTCAAAAAGACAATTTTCCCCTTCCACCTATGGATCAAATATTACAGGCAGTAGCAGGCTCAGAATTAATGTCTTTTCTGGATGGATTTTCAGGATACAATCAAGTGCTGGTACATCTCGATGATCAGTTAAAAACCACATTCCGAACTAAATGGGGCACATACGCATATCAAAAGATGCCATTTGGTCTGATCAATGTCGGCGCTACCTTTCAGAGAGCCATGGACATCGCGTTTAAAGGTTTAGTCAATAAATCTGTAGTGATTTACCTGGATGATATAACAGTGTACTCCAAGAAGCGAAGCGACCATCTCAAAGACTTGAAACAAATCTTTCAAAGATGTTTAAGGTATGGGATTTCACTTAACCCAAAGAAATCTTTTTTCGCATTAAGTGAAGGGAAATTGCTAGGATTCATAGTGTCAAAATCTGGTATTCACATTGAATCTGACAGAATCAAAGAAATTCCTGAAATATCCATGCCCCATAACAAAAAGGCCATGCAATCTTTCCTTGGTTAAATCAATTTTGTAAAAAGGTTTGTCCCGGATTTTTCACATATTATTTCTCCTTTACAAAATATGATAAAAAAGAATTCAAATTTTAAATGGGGTCAAGATGAGCATGAAGCATTCAACTTGATCAAACAAGCTATCATCAACACTCCATCTTTAGCGACCCCAAATTTTTCAGAATCTTTTATATTATACACATTTGCCTCAGAGAAATCTTATGCCCTGATTTTAACTCAAGCAAATCAAGAGAAGGCGGAAGCTCCAATTGCATTTTTTAGCTCGAAGTTACAAGGTGCTGAACTCAATTATTCAGATGTGGAGAAACAGGCATATGCTATTTTCATAGCAATCAAATATTTCAGACCTTTCTTACTTAAAGCCCATACCAAAGTCGTAGTACCGTTTCCAGTGGTAAGAAACCTTTTGATACAGAAGGATGTGGGCGAAAAGAGAGAAAATTGGATTACCACCTTACAAGAATACGATCTTGAGATCAAGCCAGCAAACATCGTAAGAGGTCAAGGCTTCTGTAAGATGTTAGCTGGAGCATCGCAAATTCCTGAGAACTCATCTGAAGAGGTACATACGTATGAGGTAAGCCTAAACGACGCAGAATCATTATATGCTGACACCATTTATTATCTTAAGAACGAGTATGCTCCATCACACCTGGACCACACCAAGAAAAGAGCTCTGAGATTGAAAGCTAAACAATACCAGCTCATAAATGATGTTCTACTTAAAAGGAATTACGATTATGTGCTTCTTAGGTGTCTTGAGAAAACTGAAGCCGAAAAGGTTTTGCAGGAACTCCACGATGGACCAGCAGGTGGACACTATGCTGGAGAAGCTACTATACATAAAATCATACGTGCAGGATATTATTGGCCCACGCTGTTCAAAGACTCATGCAATTACGTAAGGAAATGCCAAGTCTGCCAAACTGCTGCAGGGAAACAAAAGAAATCGTCCATGCCACTACAGCCGGTTGACATCGAGCAACCATTCAGCTAATGGGGCTTGGACATAATAGGTGAGATCGTTCCTCACTCTTCTAAGCAACATAGGTATATCCTCACGGCAACAGATTATCTTACTAAATGGGTAGAAGTAGTTCCTCTCAAGACAGCTAATTCTAAAAACATTATTGAATTCATAGATCAATTTATCATCACTAGGTTTGGATTGCCAACGGCCTTAATGTTTGATAATGCATCATACTTTTCTGGAAATACAATGACTGAGTTTGCACTTAAAAGAGGGTTCAAA
The DNA here is from genome assembly GCA_031772625.1 of Pinus tabuliformis. NCBI lineage: Eukaryota > Viridiplantae > Streptophyta > Pinopsida > Pinales > Pinaceae > Pinus > Pinus tabuliformis. The sequence continues at coordinate 1,002,014,661 of CM062819.1, forward strand.
CTGAAGTATTCTGCCAACTACTATCCCCAAGGTAATGGGTTGGCTGAATCAACAAACAAAAACCTAATAAGGATTATTAAAAGAACAGTCGACCAAAACCAAAAGAATTGGCACAAAGCACTGGTAAATGCTTTATGGGCAGATAGAATTACGAAGAAAGCTTCAATCGGCACTTCTCCCTTTAATTTAGTTTATGGGAAAGAAGTGGTTCTTCCAACTCACTTAGTCATTCCCTCTTTGTCTTTAGTACAATACATCGATGAAGTATCTACTTCCTCCTTACAATTGAGACAAATGGAAATAATCAAACTAGAAGAATGACGAGAACAAGCTAAGAAAACCCATGCTCACCACCAAGCGCTAATAAAATCCTCTTTTGACTCAATCATAATGACCAGAAAAAGCTTTCAGATGGGAGATTTAGTTTTAAAATGGGATAAGGCTCATGAAGAAAAGGGCAAACATACGAAATTTCAGAAGTTGTGGCTTTGTCCTTTTCAGATTGTAGAAGTCATAGGCCCATCGACGTTTGTGTTGCAGGATTTGGCAGGAACAAGAGATTCTTTGCCTGTGAATGGACAGATTCTTAAAATATATTTTCCATAGAAGATCATTCTTCTATTTTTGTAGGATAGTTTTAGTTTTTTTTATTTGTTTTTATCTTTCTTATAAATAAAACCGGTTGTAAATGATCATCAAAAAGGATTCATGAAAGAGCACACCGATTCTCTATCAGATTTTGATTTCACTTGTACAAGTAGCAAAACTTTTCGAAAAATCTGATTTTTATTATTGACAAATAGAGTTAACTTTAGCCTGAATATGATGTTAGTTTCAACCTCAAAAAACTTTGGTGAAAGCAACCTTTGGTAAAAAATTGTTTTGTGTCAGCACAATGAAAGGTATCATCAATAATAAATAAATATTCTCTGTAAAGCTGCTGTTTTCAAACTCTATTATTGTCGTCCAGAGCTTTCTTAAGGAAAAACAATGACTTCCTCCCTGCTAAAAGAAATCGCAACATTCAGAGAAACAATCCGAGAAAACACTATATCTCAAAGAATAAGAGGTCTCATCACGAGCCGGCTTATCATGATCACAAATATTATAACTTGCTGACTTTGCCAATACTGTCTATCAAAACAGGGCAACGACTCAAGATTGTTGCAATCAAAAGACAAGGGGTCTCATCACGAGCCAGCTTGTTCAGCAAAAGTGTAAATCAAGTGAATGACTGTGTCATAATTTGGCCACCAAACCAAGACATTGTTCTTTAGAGAATAAAAAAAGAAAAAGTGTCAAAAAGATTTTTCTCTGAAATGTTGTAAATAACCTCAAGCAGGATAAAGGATCATTGCTGGATAACAGGTAACCCTGTCGAGGCTATGAACGCTTGCGGGCAGCAGAGGCTCTACCTATGACAAATGAGCATATTTTAAAAGCCAGTACGCAGAGAAGACCTTATTTTATCTTTAAAAAGACCGAGTAATGTCTGGTATGAATGCAAGAACTAAGCCTGAGGAAGCAGACAATTGGAATATGAAAAGGTTGTGACAAAGTATCATTGACAGGATAAAGAGTAATGTACTCTATCTGTCCATAACAAAATTTAGGCATATGAAAATTTTTCTGTTTCGGAAGTGGAAATTCAATAGAAAAGCAGAGATAACTAGTTCTTCACAGTGAATCGCCATTGTTGTGGTCACCAACAACCCCCCTCTTTGTTTGATATTAGAAATAACACCAAGCAAAGGGGGACCCTTAACAAAAAATCCAAAAAATATTTTTATCAAAATTTTTGTATTTTAACTCCCCAAAGCTAGATCACATTGCGAAGAGAGAGTGAAGTGTTTCCTATGCGCATAAATAAGATGCGAAGAAGCGACGCGAAATTCATTGCATCGCATATATTGAAAGTGCCCTTAAATGAGAAACTTAAGGAATCTTCGACGACCAATATGCGACGTCACATATCGCAACATCGCATAAGCAGCACACAGTGATTGAATGAAAAACGCGATCTCCGATCTTGCGATCTGCGATCTGCGATCTTACAATCTGCGATCTTGCGATCTGCGATCTGCGATGAATGAGACTATCAATTCCTGCGATGACACTTCTTGACATCGCAATCCTTGATACTGCGATGCGAATCGCAGAAACCACTCATCGCAAGATTTCCTCGACATAGTCCGTAAACCCAAAATTGAGCGCGCACCTTAAGGGAAATTAATGATTATACGCCTGAGTATCCAAGAATGATTGTGTCACGTTTTTCGAAGAGTCAAGTCATTATGAGTGTCATGATTATGCATTCATTAGAACTTAAAGCTTTCATGTCAATCTTTTTGTCATTTCTCTTTTCCTTTGCGTAAATTGTAAGGCAGAAACTAATATAAATCAATATGCAGGAAACATCTAAGGAAAAGGGCAAAGCGCCAATACTAGGAGAACAGAGAGGAGATGCCTTCGCAAATGGTTGCCGCATGCTACAGGACCGCGGATTCCAGAGTATCACTCAACAGATACTGATGGAAATAGACTATCCAAGACTCAGAGTCAAAGGCGCACAAAAGCAGCATGTTTACAAAAGATCCTGAAGCTCAGACTGGGTAAAGCAAAAAGAAAAACGCTAAAGAGGGAGTACGCTCCAGAAAAGCCTGGAACAAAGAATGGAAGCAATTTTCAATACAGAAGATTGTTCAAGCAACGAAATCCCTAACTCATTGAGTCATTCGCATGGCCGGAAACCGAAATAGCAACAACACAATCAGTTTGAAAGAAATCTGGGTTATACTAAGTATACACACAACGAATACACCCAGCCAGAGGAAGATTTTTGAAAATATCTTCTAGTTTGTCAGAAAGAGGTGCCAGCTCTTGTTATTTCTACTTTTATCGCTCGAACTAAAGGAAAAGACAACCAACCGACTCTTTCCAGGTGAACGTTTCATTTCTTACAGCACTAAGGAGCAGATACAGAAACGGTTAGAAATTAGATTCAATTTTTAGAAATAAATTTGTTTTAGTAAAAGGGCGGTCATTTGAAGTCGTTTCCTAAATTTGTGTAATTAAGATTAATTAGTTAGTAGTATTTAACCCTTCTCATGGCATTTGGAGAAGGGTCCGGAAATTTGTCAAAAAATGTGTCCTCAGAACATGCACTTTTGCACCCTCGGAGGGGGTTTTTGATGAATGGATGGATCGAGATTTATTTATATTTGCATTTTAATGTCTGCTACTGATGTTGCACTTCTGTACTCTTAGTAGATATTAGAACAAGTAGGGATAAATCGTTATTGCTTGAAGTTTGTGAGTGAAATCAGTCATAAATGGTACTTTTATCTCTTGACCAATTTCTGCTTATATTCTTAGAGTGATATGCAGCTGAGTTGTTTATATGTTAATGTATGAATGTGTGGGCTACCATTTGGCACTTCTGTACGTTGGAGTCATTTATTTGTGCTTGACATATGAATAACTTTTTATGCAGAATGGTTTATCTTAATTGATTTCTATTCTTATGATAGCTGAATGATCTTTACTACTAGTTATTGTTCGAAATCTTTTTAGATCGCATAACAGAGGAAATCTACCCCGGTTTAGCGTAGATTAGATGTGTTGTTTTTGTTAGATTACAATAGCATATATTCAGTTTAGAAGTTAGAATTAAATTAGCTTAAAATACTTCTAGATCAGCATCATCAAACTCTACACACACACACACACCCCTTACATTGGGAAACTGGTCCCATTATCCCCAGTCGGACCCGCTATACCAAACGGACAAGGAGCTGCCAACCAAGTTCCGGACCGGGTGGGTATCCCCCTTGTTGTTGACCCGATTTCAGGGCCCTCAACACATTCATACTCTAGCCTCCTCCCTTTTCCACGTGATTCATTTTCCCCATCAATGGAAGATAGTCACAGTTGACCAACTATACTTCTTTGCCTCTTCCTCCTCGTATGGCAATGCTCTGTATGTCAAGCACATCGGTGCTCCTTATGAGAGTGTGGTTGTAGGACTTCTCAAAGCTCCTGCCTTGATGGGCATATTTCTACACCCACCTCCTCATGTTGCCTCTATCAACATGATTTCTACCAAGTCCTTGGGTCATTCCTTCACCAGATCTTGTTGATACATGAGGTGAGTTTATGTTGTTAAGTCCCACCGAAATTGATTACATGGAAATTTTTTCAACTTCACCTTAAGTATCCTCTGATCATCCTGTTTTGAGAACATCTCTCGAAGCGTATTCTCAATCCCCGTGGCTTGGTTCTTCAGAATCTCCTGATCCCTTATTCGAGACTTTTCTTTTTGGTGAGAGTATCATGGAAGTAATGTCTCTGGAGGAAGTACCTTGGAATGAAACTCATCATCGTTCCTCATTATTTCCTGGCCCGACAATCATCTCTATGTGTCTTGAGAAGTTCTCTTCTCCGCTACTTATTGACATGTCATTTTCTCCTCACATTATCAAGAGTTTTTTACGAGGACACCTTTATCTCTTCATGGATTCATGTTTTTTCTCCCTCCCTGAGCTTTTACTGATTGCCCATTATTGCAATAGGGTTGGCATCTGACTCGTAGCACTCCCTCACCCAGGGGGCATGGGGGCACAACCTTATATGAGTTCTACTCTATTATTTGGCTGAGTCAACGCTTACTCATCATGTCAATGGTAAAACTATAGTTTTCATCTTGGTTGATTGCTTACTCGAGTCCAAGCATGGACTCTCTCAAAAAGTACTATGCTTAGGTCATCTTTCATGGTTACTTTTGTACAATAGTTCGTTATTCATTTTTGTACAATGTGGTTTGGTGTGTTATTTTGCAAGCAGCTTTCCTGCTTATTATGTTTTTGACCTGCCTTGTAGATGTCGGTGTTTCCTCACATCGATTTTGCTGATGGTGCCTTCCGTAGTACCTAGAAACTATCATCCATGGCATGGGCCATTTATGACCCCGATGGGGAGTTGATTGACCTTCATGGTATATGTCTAGGTCAAACAACTAATAACATTGTTGAGTATAGCGCAGTTATCAAATAATTTTCAAAAGCTATCGCTCTTGGCATCCGGGAATTGGTTGTCAACCTTGATTCACAGCATGTCGTCCTTTAACTCAACGGGAAAAATTCCATTAGAAACCCTCATATATCTAGAATATATCTATGTATTCATCTACTAGGAAGAAATTTTGATTACATTGCATAGCATCATATTCCTAGACACATGAATACATTAATAGATGCATTAGCTAAATATGTGTTGGATAGACATTTGTGAAACATGTGAAAACTCAAAAAAAAGCATTTGTACCATAGTAAGCAACGAAGTACAACATATATATATGTGTGTGCTGGTAATGTTTTTCATACATCGAAACCCCAAAAAATTATATGTGTGTTCAAAATACATCGGTGGCTCATAGGCCTTATATATCAGTGGCTTGTAGGCCTAAAAAATGTGGAATGCTAGACCTATGCACTAAACAACATGATGCTCATGATAACATGTAACTGCTCAGACTACGCGAGTCAGCATTCGATGGATCTGATCTGACACCCCTAGCGTATGCCTCTGGTACTAGCGTTGGACATCACCCATCCAGGTGTACTATGGGATCCCATGGGTCAAACCTTTGAGATTCCACACAATATCCTCCTCGTTGTCGCTTCCCTCCTAGTCAGGAGTGACATCCAATTGTCGAGTGATGCACCTAGAAATCAGGGACATCTCGGTAGGGCGTTCTGGTCCAACATCTGCATTCATAAAATCAAAATGTCATGAACACATATATCTCAAAAACAATAAAAAAACATCAAAAATTTTAAAATTGTTTGTTTTTTACCTCCATCATCATAATTCTCCCCCTTTAGGAGCATCATATCTAGATCTCTGCATAATTCGGTACAACTGTAAGGCCAATCCTCCACTACGACCAGTTGTCATCGTAGCCATGAGAAAAAGGTGGGCTTATAGGACATCTGTTGGTCCCCCATAACCCTAGGCATCAACTCACTCGAACGGACCATCCGTGGGTCTCGTGGCATCGATGGTTCCACCTCAGTTAGTTGGTATTGGAACAATGGAACCCGCTCTAGGAAGAAGGTCACTAGCACAGACCCGAAGCAAAACTACTTCAGGTTTCTTGCCTTAGCTTTTGATAGTTGGTGCTTCATGTTGATTTTCATAGCTTCCACCAAGTTGAAGATAGTGGATGTTGTGGAGTCGATAGAATATTGAAACTTCAAATTGTTGGTCTTATGTGGCGCTTGGGACCCAGCCACTCTGTTGATGGTCAATAATAACACTCTCAACACAAGATCCTGAACAATCATAATCTTGATCTTGCCACTTTTTGATTTGAGAGGTTCTGGGCAATGTTCGGCAAGTAGCATGGTCACACTTGCCCCAATCGGCCTCGACCCATATAGATTGACTGGCTCCCCTCTCTAGGACAGTCCCGTGATAAAATAAATGTCTGAAGTTTCCAACTCTAGCTCTTGGTCACCAATGATGAAAATTTCGTGATTCACGTCCCAAAGATTGATCAGGTACCATAGCAACTTGAGTTGAGCCCATAGACCTGGTGTAAGAAATAATTAGAGGATCCCACAGTTCCTTAAAGCATCCAAGCAATTTGGGTAAGCCAATGCTTGTGTGTCAATATCCTCATGCTCATGTTCCTTCTAATCCACCATTTTTCATGATTTTTTCTCTGCAAAAACCATATAATCAAGTCAATGATCATCTTTGGCCAAAAAATTTTGGATTCAAATAGTCGAATTGAGCAAAAACATGAAAATTATTTGTTCATGGCGACGACGTGACTATTTTAAAAACAATGGCACTGATGGCAAGGTTGGCAATGTTAGCAATCCCCGATCGGCGCAATTTCATGCCCAGAAATCGTGCTAACCGAGGGCAAAAAAGTTTTTCCAAAACCTCCTCATGAAATCCAAAAATTGGATAAAAATAGGTGAAATAAGTATGAACATGTAGCTTAAGGTCTTGGCTCTTACCTAACACTAACGGCTCGACGAATGACCTCTCGGATCTCCCACAATTTGCTCTGGAAAAATTAGGGTACAAGTGGGTAAAAAGATCTTCACACAAAGGTAAAATGGTAAATGGTAAAAAATAATAATCACTTTTTCCTCATTTTATTCATTTTTTCATGAAATATTAGGGTTTTTGAGTATTTTTTACCAATTTTGCCTGAGAACTTGATAATGCATTTACCTTTTTCTGCAGCGAAACATGAAATATTGTCGATGATGGTACTAGAGTCATGTTTAAGATCTTTTCTCGACTCGTAAAACTCAAATGAAAATATCACCGAGTATTTCTCCCTTTTTGACTCATAAAGAGAATAAAATGGGGGTTTTGCTTTCAAGCTCTTTTCTGACTCTTTAAACACGAAAAGGTTGTCAAGCTCTTATCGTTTTGAACTCATTAAAGGCTATGAAATGTTGTTTACCCCTTTTTTAGGTTGGGATCCACTATTTATAAAAAAGTTACTCCTTGATTGAAATGGTCAAGCAGTTCTCTCAAGTATCGTTTTCTACCCTTTTTGGCTTGAGAGACAAATTTATGGAAAGAGACCATGTGGAGTTTTATTTTCATGTCTTTTTCAAACTCTCTAAACATACCATGAGTTGTTATATGTGATCCTTCTCATTATTAGATGGCTGCGACCATACCTTGGTTTCGTTATGATCCTTTTTACTGGATGGTTGTGCCCATGCCTTGGATCCATTTACATGATCATTCTCTGGATGGATGCATCCATACCATGATTCATGTATCATTATTCAGAGTTTTCAGTGATGTATATGCTTCTATGCTTGCTTGTAGGTTTTCTGATGATGCACTCTGGTTCCCCACTTCAACTTGTAAAGCATTTTACCCCTCACTCTAGTCTGGCCTTCATGCTTTAGGGGGCATCTGTTGAACAACAATTTGTCACTATCCTTGTACTTCCCATCTATGATCCTAGAAGACCTCTATAGTGTACCTGACATGCTTTCCCATCATGAAGAAACTCCCAGTATGTCCCTTTTCATGAGCAGAATAATTCCCCTTTACATCATTTCCCAAGAATCTTCCTTCTATCTCATTTTACAAGACCAACACTACTGACCAGTATTCTCCTCGCACCAATTTACAGAGGTTAAAACTAGACCTCACGCTATTTGGCTCAACTGAGCCCTTTTCCAGTCATGTCGATACTCTTTTGGAAGGTTTTTTAAATAAGGATCCAAAGCTTCCATGTTTATAAGCTTCGTAACGGAAGTCTGGTAGATGGTTGGGCTGGATAGAGCCAAGGAAATTAGTTTGGGCTCCCTTCCCCTATTAGGATTGAACAACCTCAAGAGATAATACCTTCTTCAATGATTAGAGGAACCATCTCCCATCCATCCAAGCTATATAAGCCTCTCTTTTTCCCAAGCAAAAGCTAGTTGGAGTTTTGGAGCAAGTTTGAATAATCACCAAGTCATCTATAGCTTGTAGCTTTCTAGTGTATGTTGGAGGGAGAACAATGTGATTTTCGTTTGGTTTGAGACTAGAGGGAAAGAGGCCTGAAAACTTATATTGTTGTGGCTATCCATGAAGTGCTAGCAGAAGTGTGGGAACCTGAATATGTCAGAGGAGACCAGCAATGGCAAGGCACCGACTGTAATCTCTTTCTGATTTATATAAATGCAACTATTGATTGATTTTCTACATGAAGCTTCATTTTACATCTTTATGGCTTAATTTTCCTTGACCTATTAAGTAGGTTGAATACAATATTGTATGCTATCACGTTTGTTGTTGTTGTTTTTTGCTTGTTTCAGGTATTCAAAGGAAGGAAACAAAAGATAGTTGGAGTGAGGAAGAAGGATTATCACCAAACGGAATAACGTTCTAAGAGGTAGTCCCTCTTAATTGATTCTAGATTAAGGAGATTTTCCATAGATTGTTTATTTTTGGCTCGACCCGCTCTCTCGTGCCAGAGGAATTATTTGTGTCCGCACTGAGAATTTACCTACACCACATGGAGTTCACAATTAAATTAACATCTGAATCAATAATTTCATTTTCTTTATACCTATCATAACTTGATCATTTCATTTGCTTTCTACCTAGTATAATTTAGTCATTTCATTTCATAGTGTGGTTATTTCGTAGCTTATCAATCTCGTTCTTGTTTTTACTTTTGCATTGAGTGAAGCTGCAATAGTTCAGAGTAACAATATTTTCTTAGCAACTGAGTTCAAGCATCATTCATTTTCCAATTCGATAAAGTAGATCTCCTTTACATCATTCCATGCTTTCACAGTTAGTCTAGTCTGATTCATTAGAGTTTTGTTTCTCTTTAGTGATTCTAGCTCAGTGTTTGATTTGCAGTTCTTCATTGGCTATTGTTTACAAACATGGTCACAATACTGTGACATTGGTCATGTTTTATCTCATATATCAAATGCAATCCAAATATGTTATGAAACCAGCTCACCAAAAGATAGAAAAGATAGATCAATGCCTTAGAATTTAGCCTCTTTGAGGGGGCAACCTCCTTTACATTACATAAATGAACAATTCTTGGATGATACAAATGACAAGACCTCCTTTCTATATATAGGAGTCTAAGGGATCATAATATAATAAGAGCCGACATAACAATAATAATGTAAGGGCACAATAATAAGAATAGTGGGCTTCTATGGGGCACAATAATAACAATATGCGGACTACATGGGTACAACAATATAATAAGGGGGTTGTACTAAAAACAATAAGGGGTTACACTGGTAGTATAGGGGCCTAACATGCCCCTCTCCTTCAAAAAGTGTCGTCCTTAATGCTTGAGTAGTTATTGATGCTTCTGTATAAAATTCTTGTCCTTCCATGTGAAATCTTCAACAAGTAAGTTCTTCCACTTGATGAGATGCTTTGAATTTGATCGATTTCGTAGCTGTCGATGTTGGGTCCCTATAATACTAGTGATTACCCCATTACTATTGTAGTTATACCCCTTATTTATATTGTTTTGCCCCTATTACCCCCATATTGTTATTTCTGTGCCCCATAGAATCCCTCTATTGTTATTTTTGTGGCTTTATATTATTATTGTTAGGTCGACTGGATTATATTGTGATTCTCTAGACTCCTATATACAGAAAGGAGGTTTTTTCATTTGTATCATCCAAGAATTGTTCATTTATGTAATGTAAAGGAGGTTTCCCCCTCGAAGAGGCTGAATTCTAAGGTGTGGATCTCTCTTTTCTATCTTTTTGTGAGCTGGTTTCATAACATTTGGTATCAGAGCTTTGGATTCTAGGGTTTTCGCTGCTCCAAACAGGTCATCGTGGCATTTTCACTATAACCTTTTCTCTGTGACGTTTCAAAAGTCATAAAAAAAAAACCATTTTAGAAGAAATCGTACTGAACCTTGGGCCCAAATTTCAGAGCTTTTCGCACGATATTTGCGGAGATATGATCTGAGGAAGTTGGCCTTTTTGCAGACTCCTGAATTACATTCAAAATAGGTGACCTGGGGAAAATCGTCATAACTTTCTCTCTGGGGATCGGATTGAAATTTCGTAAGAAGGTATAGAAAGAGGACGGACTGTAGTTTCCTTTGTGTGTGTTTAAGATTCAAAGGTTGAAACAGTTACTCATGGCACGTCGTACAAGTTCGCTCTACTAAACCAGTCTAAAAAGAATTACCACTCCTCAAACCATCAAGATAGAAGGACAAATCAAGAAGAAAAAGGTAATAGTGTTGATTGATTCAGGAAGCACCCACAATTTTATTCATTGTAGGGTAGCAAAAGAAATGAATTGCTTCCTATATCCAGCACCAGAGTGTCAAGTGATGATTGCAAATGGAGGAACAATAAATTGCTCTGGAAAGTGCCATAATATCAAGCTATCCATGGGAGAATATGTATTGACTAGCCCAATGCTTTCCATTCCAATGGGAGGTGCGGATGTGGTACTAGGAGTCCAATGGCTACAACCCTTGGGTACAATAGCTTTTAATTTTCAAGAACTTTTCATCAAATTTTCTACGGAAGGAAAGGAAGTTGAATTAAGGGGTATTGCAGGGAAACCAGGAAAGATAATCAGATCTCATGGTATGACAAAGCTTCTAAAGAAGGAGCAAAGAGGTGTAATTGCACAATTATGCTCGCTAGATGTTTCCACATTGGAATCATCTATTTCTCCAGATCTCCAAAAAGTCCTGGACAATCATTCCAAGGTATTTGAGACTCCCAAGGGTCTCCCACCTATGCGTGATCATGATCATGCTATTCATCTGATTCCAGGAAGTGTTCCTCCAAACATCAGGCCGTACAAATATCCCTATGTCCAAAAAAGTGAAATTGAACGTATGGTTGCAGAAATGCTAGAGGTTGGTATAATTCAACCGAGTCAAAGTTCTTTCTCAGCTCCAGTAGTATTGGTGCACAAGAAGGATGGATCATGGCACATGTGTCCGGATTATAGGGAGCTCAACAAGCTCACTATTAAAGATAAGTTCCCCATTCCTGTTATTGATGAATTACTGGATGAATTGCATGGATCAATTTACTTCACCAAGTTGGATCTTCGTTCGGGATATCATCAAATCAGAATGAAGGTTGAAGACATTTCGAAAACGAAATTTAGAACTCATGAGGGTCATTATGAATTTTTGGTCATGCCTTTTGGCCTTACCAATGCACCTTCAACATTTCAAGGTTTGATGAATTCAATTTTCAAACCATTCCTTAGAAAATTTGTGTTAGTATTTTTTGATGATATACTAATCTACAGCAAGTCTTGGAAGGATCATGTTGAACATGTTGACAGGGTGCTACAACTATTGGAGGAGAAACAATTATATGCAAAAAGATCCAAATGTTCCTTTGGAGTCCAGGAGGTGGAATATTTGGGACAGATTGTATCTCATGAAGGAGTTAAGGTAGACCCTAGCAAAATTAAAGCCATTAAGGAATGGAAAATCCCCACATCCATAAAGCATCTCCGAGGATTTCTTGGGTTGACAGGGTATTATCGCAAGTTTGTTAAGAATTATGGGAGAATAACAGCACCTCTAACAACATTATTGAAGAAAGATTCATTTTCATGGACTCCAGAAGCAACAAAGACCTTTGAACATCTTAAATAGGAAATGTGCCAAGCACCAGTCTTAGCTACACTGGACTTCACAAAAACCTTTATTGTGGAATGTGATGCTTCAGGGAATGGAATTGGTGCTGTTCTAATGTAAGATGAAAGACCCATTGCTTTTGAAAGTCGTCCAATCAAGGGAAAGTTTTTAAGCAAAGCTATTTATGAGAAGGAAATGTTGGCAATACTCCATGCACTTAAGAAATGGTGACCCTACCTAATGGGAAGACACTTCAAGGTAAAAACGGATCATGATAGCCTTAAATACTTTTTAGAACAAAGATTATCCTCTGAAGAGCAACAAAAGTGGGTCACAAAGATGTTGGGTTATGACTTTGAAATCATCTACAAAAAAGCGAAGCAAAATGTGGTGGCAGATGCACTCTCAAGAAAGGATGAGGATGTGGAAGCATTGTTGTGTGCCATTTCTATTATCCAACCAGATTGGATAAATGAAGCAAGGGAGGAATGGAAGAATGACGAAGAAGTGTGGGCACTTATTCGAAAGCTACAACAAGATTCCAGTACTTCTGATACATTTAGCTAGAAAAATGATTCGTTATGGTACAAAGATCGCTTATACCTCTGTAAGAATTCCCAGCTAAAACAAAAGATTCTTATGGAATTGCACACTTCTTCCTTAGGAGGGCACTCAGGATTTTTAAAAAATTACCACAGGGTTAAGAATGAATTTTTTTGGGATGGCCTTAAATCAGATATTCAAAAGTTTGTGGCAGAATGTTTGGTTTGCCAGCAAAATAAAGTTGAAACAATTAAGACACCGGGTCTATTACAACCTTTATCCATTCCAAGCCAACGTTGGGAGGAGGTTTCAATGGATTTTATCACAGGTTTACCCAAGTCTGAGGGAAAGAGTGTCATCATGGTGGTAGTTGACAGACTTACCAAGTATGCACACTTTTGTGCATTATCACATCCATTTAAAGCCAGTACAGTTTCTACTGCATTTATGGAAACAGTTCAAAAGCTACATGGAAACCCAAAGATTATTGTAAGTGACAGAGATCCCATTTTCACTGGAAATTTTTGGACAGAATTATTTTCTTGTCTTGGTACTCAGTTAGCTCATAGCTCATCTTATCATCCTCAATCTGATGGGAAAACTGAGATAGTAAACAAATGTTTGGAAGGATATCTTCGTTTCTTTGTATCTGATAAGCAGACACAATGGGTCAAATGGTTTCCTCTGGCTGAATGGTGGTATAACACTTCCTTCCATACAGCAACAAAAATGACCCCATTTATGGCACTTTATGGGTATCAACCACCATCCATCACATCATATTTAAGAGAAAATTCTAAGGTTCAGGCAGTTGAACATCACATTGAACATCAACAACAAGTCCTCCAACTCTTAAAGGATAACCTCGTATTGGCACAAAATAGAATGAAACAACAGGTAGATCAACATCGCAGCGAAAGAAGTTTTGATGTAGGTGATTGTGTATTCCTACGGCTACAACCATATAAGCAAATGTCCCTAAAGCAAGCTAAGAAGGATAATAAATTATCACCAAAGTATTATGGTCCATACAAGGTGTTGCAAAAGATTGGTACTATGGCATACAAATTGGAGCTTCCTGCAGCTTCTCGATTACACCCAGTTTTCCATGTTTCATGTTTAAAGAAGGTTATAGGTGACAAGCTCCCAATTCAAACAATATTGCCAGACTCGACGAGGAAGGAAAAATTATATTGGAACGGGAAGTAGTCACAGAAACAAGAACTCGACAGCTACGAAATCAATCAATTTCAGAGTATCTTATCAAGTGGAATAACTTATCCGCTGAAGATTCCACATGGGAGGATGAGAATTTTATGCAGAAGTATCCAGAACTACTCAAGCGTTGAGGACACCACTTTTTTGAAGGAGAGGGGCATGTTGGGTCCCTATAATACTAGTGATTACCCCATTACTATTGTAGTTATACCCCTTATTTATATTGTTGTGCCCCTATTACCCCCATATTGTTATTTCTGTGCCCCATAGAATCCCTCTATTGCTATTTTTGTGGCTTTATATTATTATTGTTAGGTCGGCTGGATTATATTGTGATTCCCTAGACTCCTATATATAGTAAGGAGGTTTTGTCATTTGTATCATCCAAGAATTGTTCATTTATGTAATGTAGAGGACGTTGCCCCCTCGAAGAGGCTGAATTCTAAGGCGTGGATCTCTCTTTTCTATCTTTTTGTGCGCTGGTTTCATAACAGTCGACTTCTCGGTTCTGTAAATGCTTCACGTTCCAATATGCTTTTTCCTTCCTTTTCAAGTGTTGTGTGTGGAGCATGATTGTTTAGAGGTCTCTGTTTCAGCCGGATGCATACCCCAGGAAGTTTGTAAACCCCTCCATGCGGGGGGGGGGGTACGGGGGGGACTTGTCCCCCCCGCAGGGGTTCGGGGGCCAGCGGTCCCCCGGTGGGGCCTCGAGGGCAGCGCCCCCGAAGCTAAAAACAAATGTAAATTTTCCTTGTAAAAGTATAGTAATTTCTAGTCAATCCGGGCCGTTCATTAGGCAGATGATCTGACGGTAGAACTTATGTTTAGTTTAGGGTTTTTTGCCCTAGAAGGCAACCCCTCTCTTTGTATGAGGGCATTGTATTTGAGGCTGAGATATAGAGGTGTATTCTGTGAGCGAGAAACTGAGAGGTGAGACTGTGAGAGAAAACAGAGGATATTACAGCGGATTTGCTGTAGGTTGTGTCTCTTCATTTTGTTGGATAATAGAAAGGAAGGACTGGCTGTTCGGGGTGGACGTAGCCCAAACTCTGTGAACGACGTATATATGTGTCTCTCTTGTTTTATGCGTTCTCTGTGTTTATATTTCTGCAATATTTTATGTGTTCCATTGCTCCGTAATATATAATTTTCTAACAACCGATATCAGAGACGAAGGTCTATTTGGCTGATAAACTCGCAGGAAATAAGGTTCCTGGTTCGAGTGGGAGCAATGGCGGAAGATGGTCCGTTTAGGGTCGAGAAATTTAACGGCCAAAACTTCTCACTGTGGAAGATGCAGATGGAAGATTATCTGTATCAGAAAGATCTATACCTACCATTGGGCGGAAAAACAAAGATGCCGACGGGTATGAAAGACGAAGAATGGAACCTTCTCGATAGAAAGGCACTCGGAACAATACGGTTGTGCCTTGATGCTTCAGTCGCCTTCAACATTTCGAATGAAACCACGATAGAGGGTTTGATGCAGACGTTATTGAAACTATATGAAAAACCCTCAACCTCAAACAAGGTATTTCTTATGAAACGGTTATTTAATATGAATATGTCGAAAGGTGGATCTGTTGCAAACCATTTAAATGATTTTAATACAGTTACAAGTCAGTTAAGTTCTGTAGGGGTAAACTTTGATGATGAAGTTAGAGCTCTGTTATTCTTATGCTCATTACTAGAAAGTTGGAATGGTATGGTAATGGCCATTAGTAACTGCATTTCTGGATCTAGTACTTTAAAGTTTGATGATGTTGTTGATGCTATCCTTAGCGAGGAAATGTGATGGAAAAGCTCCGGTGAGACATCGGGAAATGATTTGAGTGCAGAGTCTAGAGGAAGAAAAATGAAAAGAGGAAAGAGCTCAGGATATCGCAGTAAATAAAGGAAAGGCAGATCCAAGTCCAGATCGGGGATAGTGTTCTGGAAATGTGGAAAGAAAGGACACCTAAAGAAAGACTGTAGATCTCAGAAGGGAAAAGAAGGAGATGCACAGCAAGAAAACAATCATGAAGCAAATGTGACAAGTGAGGTGTTACAAGATGCTTTGATTAATTCTTTCGAAAATATTACTGATTCCTGGGTGGTAGATTCAGGGGCTTCATTCCATGCCACACCTGATAAGAAATACTTTCATGACTATGTTCAAGGAGATTTTGGACAAGTTCGTCTGGGTGATGATAAACCCTATAAAATCGTTGGAATGGGTAAGGTTCTTGTAAAACAGCAGAATGGAAATCAATGGCTATTAAAGGAGGTAAGGAATGTTCCAGATCTAAAGAAAAATCTAATTTCAACAGGGTAGTTAGGCGGTGAAGGTTGTGTGAGAACTTTCACAGATAAAGTTTGGAAGGTCACCAAAGGAGCCTTGGTAATAGAAAAAGGCGAAAAGGTTGGTACATTGTATTTATGCAATGGTATTTCTAACTTTGTTAATGCTTTAACTTCCAAAGGAGCAGATGCAGCATTATGGCATCATAGGCTTAGACACATGAGTGAAAAGGGGATAAAGATTCTTCATTCAAGGAATTTGTTGTCGGGTTTGAAGAATGTTGATTTGGATTTCTGTGAGAATTGCATTTATGGAAAACAGAAGAGAGTCAGATTTCTCAGAGTTGGGAAAGAAAAGAAGAGCGAAAAATTAGAGCTTGTGCATACAGATGTATGGGGACCTGCTCAGGTATCATCTCTCGGTGACTCTCGTTATTATGTTACTTTTATTGGTGATGCAACTAGAAAAGCTTGGATTTATTATATTAAGAATAAATCTAATGTATTTGATACTTTCAAGAAATGGAAAGATTTGGTTGAGATTGAGACAGGAAAGAAATTGAAGTGTCTTAGATCAGAAAATGGAGGGGAATATTGCAGCAAAGAGTTTGATAGGTACTGTTCAGAACATGGAATTCGCAGAGAGAAGACAGTTCCAAGAACACCACAAGAAAATGGCGTGTCAGAAAGGATGAACAGAACAATCATGGAGCGTGCAAGGTGCATGAGATTGCATGCAGGATTACCTTTACAGTTTTGGGCAGATGCTGTAGATACTGCTATTTATCTAATAAACAGAGGGCCTTCAAGTTCCTTGGATGGTGGTGTTCCAGAGGAAGCATGGACAGGTAAAAAGGTAAACTACTCTTTTTT
The DNA here is from genome assembly GCA_031772625.1 of Pinus tabuliformis. NCBI lineage: Eukaryota > Viridiplantae > Streptophyta > Pinopsida > Pinales > Pinaceae > Pinus > Pinus tabuliformis. The sequence goes on from CM062819.1 coordinate 1,002,031,723, forward strand.
AAAGCCTTTTGGTTGTGAGGCCTTTGTCCATATTGATAAAGAAAATAGAACAAAGCTTGAGGCAAAGTCAAAGAAATGTACCTTTATTGGATATGGTGTTAATGATTTTGGTTATCTCTTATATGATTACGAAAATCACAAAATCATTAGGAGCAGAGATGTAATATTCAATGAAAAGGTCTTGTATAAGAATCAGTTGCAGGAAAAGAAACAGGAAAAATAAAACAAGGAATATGCAGTTCTTGATGAAATCACTGAAAAGGTAAAGGTGCCTGAAAATAATAATAATCAGCAACAGCAACCACCACAACAGCAACAGGCACCCAAAACACCTGAAAGTGATGTTAAAAGATCTACCAGGATAAGTAGACCCCCTGAACGATACTCTCCTTCATTATATTATTTATTGTTGACTGATTCTGGTGAACCCGAATATTATGAAGAAGCAATGCAAGTTGAAAGCAGGAAGAAGTGGGAGGTATCCATCGAAGAAGAGATGGACTGCTTAATGCATAACCAGAATTGGGACTTAGTCAGGTTGCGTGCAGGAAAAACTACATTGAAGAATAAATGGGTTTACCACTGAAGGAAGAAGATGGAGGAAAACAGAGGTACAAAGCTAGACTTGTGGTGAAGGGGTTTGCACAGAAGAAAGTTATTGATTTTGATGAAATATTTTCTCCTCTTGTTAAAATGACTTTAATCAGAACTATTTTAAGTCTTGTAGCAGTTGAAGATTTGCATCTTGAGCAGTTAGATGTAAAGACAACCTTTCTCCATGGGGATTTGGAGGAAGAGATATATATGCAGCAACCACAAGGATATGAGGTTAAAGGGAAGGAGAAACTAGTGTGCAGATTGAAGAAGAGCTTGTATGGCTTAAAACAGGCTCCAAGGCAGTGGTATCTAAAATTTGACAAGTTTATGTCTGAACAAGGTTATACTAGATGTCACTCTGATCATTGTGTTTATTTGAAAAAGCAAAATGATAGCAGCTATATTATATTTTTATTGTATGTAGATGACATGCTTGTTGCAGGATCTAACATGTAGGAAATAAGTGTGCTCAAAATAAAATTGGCAAATTCATTTGCAATGAAGGATTTGGGAGCTGCAAAACAAATCCTTGGTATGAGAATAACTAGAGACAGGAAAAATCGTAAATTAACATTGTCTCAGAATGAGTACATACAAAAGGTGTTGAAAAGATTTAACATGCACAATGCAAAACCAGTTAGTACACCTTTTACTAGCCATTTCAAACTTAGCAAGGAAATGTGCCCAAAGACCCAAGAAGACATGGATTATATGTCTAAAGTTCCATATGCATCAGCAGTTGGAAGCTTAATGTATGCAATGGTCTGCACAAGGCTTGATATTGCACATGCAGTGGGAGTTGTAAGCAGGTACATGAACAATCCAGGAAAGGAACATTGGATGGAAGTGAAATGGATTCTCAAATATTTGAAAGGTACCACCAATCAAGCATTATGCTTTGGTGGTGCAAACATTTCTCTACAGGGATACATTGATGCAGATATGGAAAGTGACAAAGATAACAGGAGGAGCACTACAGGATATGTATTTACTATTGGAGGAACAACTGTCAGTTGGGTTTCAAAAATCCAAAGTGTTGTTGCACTTTCAACAACAGAAGCAGAGTATGTTGTTGCTACAGAGGCTAGTAAAGAAACGATTTGGTTACAAAGGTTCATGGGTGAATTGGGTAAGGAGCATGATAATGGCACGTTATACAGTGATAGCCAAAGTTCCATTCATCTTGCAAAGAACTCAGCATTTCATTCCAGGACTAAACACATACAGCTCAAGTACCATTTCATACGATCAGTGTTGGAAGATGGAGAGTTGAAGCTGGAAAAGATACAGACTAGCCAAAATCCTGCAGATATGCTAACAAAAGTTGTAACCAGGGAGAAACTGAGAATATGCTTAGTTTCAATTGGTCTTCAAGGATGATGATGAAGATGAGAAACAACCAGGTCTAAAGAGGAGTCATTGTCCAGCAAATGAAGCAGCGGTGGAGTTTCTACAATCATTCTCCAAGTGGGAGATTGTTGTGTGTGGAGCATGATTGTTCAGAGGTCTTTATTTCAGCCGGATGCATACCACAGGAAGTTTGTACACCCCTCCATGTTGGGGGGTGCAGGGGGGACTTGTCCCCCTCGCGGGGGTCCGAGGGCCAGCGGTCCCCCGGCGGGGGCTCAGGGGCAACGCCCCCGAAGCTAAAAACAAATGTAAAATTGCCTTGTAAAAGTATAGTAATTTCTAGTCAATCTGGGCCGTTCATTAGGCAGATGATCTGACGGTAGAACTTATGTTTAGTTTAGGGTTTTTTGCCCTAGAAGGAAACCCCTCTCTTTGTATGAGGGCATTGTACTTGAGGCTGAGATATAGAGGTGTATTCTGTGAGCGAGAAACTAAGAGGTGAGACTGTGAGAGAAAACAGAGGATATTACAGCAGATTTGTTGTAGGTTGTGTCTCTTCATTTTGCTGGATAATAGAAAGGAAGGACTGGCTGTTCGGGGTGGATGTAGCCCAAACTGGGTGAACCACATATATCTGTGTCTCTCTTTTTTTATGCGTTCTCTGTGTTTATATTTCTGCAATATTTTATGTGTTCCATTGCTCCGTAATATATAATTTTCTAACATCAAGTTCTGACAATATTGTTGGAACTGGGATATTCAGAAACTTTTGAATGAGTTCCCACCTTGCTTTGTCATTCTTCCATTCATACCTTCCTTTGTTTATCAAATTTGGTTGGATAATTGTACCAACCTCTACCATTTTTACAACCATATGTTCAATTTCACTCCTTTGGGCATATGGATACCTATAAGGCTTGACGTTTGGAGGAACACATCCTGGAATAAAAGGAATAGCATGATCATGATCACAAATACATGGGAGACCTTTGGGAGTCTCAAATACCTTGGGATGATTGTCCAAGACTTTTTGGAGATCTGGAGAAATACATGATTTTGATGTGCGAATAGTAAGCGAACATAATTGTGCAATTACGCCTCGTTGTTCTTTCTTTAGAAGCTTTGTCATTCCATCAGAGTTGATTATCTTTCCTGGTTTCCATGTGATACCCCTTAATTCAACTTCCTTTCCTTCCGAAGAAAATTTCATAAAACATTCTTGAAAATTAAAAGCTATTGTACCCAAGGATTGTAGCCATTGGACTTCTAATACAACATCAGCACCACCCATTGGAATGGAAAACATTGGGCTATTCAATACATATTCTCCCATGGATAGCTTGATATTATGGCACTTTCCAGAGCAATTTATGGTTCCTCCACTTACAACTATCACTTGACACTCTGGTGCTGGATCTAGGAAGCAATTCAAGTCCTTGGCTATATTACAATTAATAAAATTATGGGTACTACCTGAATCAATCAACACTATTACCATTTTCTTCTTGATATGTCCTTCTATCTTTACATTTTGAGGAGTGGTAATTCCAACGAATGCATTACAAGATATGGTCGGATTCATTTCTTCTTTCTCTGCAGTTGGTTCCTGATGAGTATCCTTTTCTTTTGATGTTTCTTGATACTTTTCTTCCTGATATTTTACTGTTTGAACCTTCTTCTTCTTTATATTTCTTTCTATCTTGAGAGTTTGGGGAGTGGTAATTTCTTCCAATTCTTTACAAGATATGGTCGGATTCATTTCTTGATGCTCGATGTGATCTTTCACTTCTTGAACATTTTTCTTCTTGATATGTCCTTCTATTTGGATAGTTTGAGGAGTGGTAATTCTGGCCAATGCATTACAAGATATGGTTGGATTCATTTCTTCGTTCTTGATGTGATCTTTCACTTCTTGAACCTTTTTCTTCTTGTCATGTCCTTCTATCTTGAGAGTTTGAGGAGTGGTAATTCTTGCCATTGCTTTACAAGATATGGTCAGATTCATTTCTTCTTTCTCTGGGGTTGGGTCTTGGCACATATCCTCTTCTTTTGATGTTTCTTGATCCTTTTCTTCGTCCTCTTCATACTCTATGTAAAATAATTTCTTCTCAGCACACTTATGACCTTTAGCGCATTTTCTTTCACAATTTTAATAAAGCCCTTTTTTTCTTTTTTCTTCCAGTTGTTGTGGTGTAACCCTTGTAGGTTGTGGAAGGCTAGGAGAAACAACACTTCCATTAGTATAGCTGTGAGGGGTAGACTTCTTTGTTGCCATAATTTTACTTTCCACTTTGTAACAAAGCCCTTTTTCTCTTTCCAATTGTTGTGGTGTTGCTCTAAAGAAGGTATTACTCTTTGTATCCTCATAATGTGCTATCATTTCCTCTATGAAAATTGACCGCGTAACAAGTTGTTTACGAGAACAAAGCCCTTTATACCATAAAAATTGATCCGGTTCTAAATATGAAGATGCAATACATACCTTTTGTAACAGTGGTACACTATGTACATCAAAATATTGCTCCATCTAAAGTATCCAATTTACGGGATCCTTGCCATCAAACTTCCTCATATTGCCTTTTCTTGATTTTAGGAGCTAGATCTTGAAACAACTATAACTTTGTAATTTTGGTTCTTCCAGTTCTAAAATTGTGACCTGCAGTAGCCCTCTACGTCCTCTTTCCAATGCCACCAGTATGATCGAATTTAGATTCTCCAAGAAAGAGTTATGCACAATCTCCCAAGATGACCTCATTATATACCTTTTCAGAAGAGAAAACTTGTATGAAGTTCCACATGTCACTGTGTTAACCTTAGGATCTAAAAAATATACACAAGAAACTATAGTCCGTTCTCTTTCTATAACTTCTTACAAAATTTCAATCCGATGCTCAAAACAAAAGTTATGATAATTTTCTCCAGGTCACCTGTTTGGAATGGAATTCAGGAGTCTGCAAAAAGGCCAACTTCCTCAGATCATATCTCCAAAAATATAGCACTAAAATCTCTAAAATTCGAACCCGACCTTTAGAACTATTTCAGCCCAAATGGGTTTTTTTCAACGTTTGAAACGTCACAGGAAAAAATTTATAGCGCAAATGCCACGATGACCTATTTGGAGCAACGAAAGCCTAGAATCCAAATCCCTGATACCAAATTTTATGAAACCAGCTCACAAAAAGATAGAAAAGATAGATAAACGCCTTAGAATTTAGCCTATTCGAGGGGGCAACCTCCTTTATATTACATAAATGAACAATTCTTGTATAATACAAATGACAAGACCTCCTTTCTATATATAGGAGTTTAAGGGGTCATAATATAATCAGAGCTGACATAACAATAATAATGTAAGGGCACAATAATAACAATAGTGGGCTTCTATGGGGCACAATAATAACAATGTGGGGACTACATGGGTACAACAATATAATAAGGGGGTTGTACTAATAACAATAAGGGGCTACACTAGTAGTATAGGGGCCTAACAAAATAACATTTTTTTCCCTTACTGACATTGATCCAACTCTGACATCGTACGCACTAGTGGCATATACACAACAGAGTGGTTATTTTTCACACTCGATCTGCTACCTTCTATGAAGCTTTCAAATAAGTAACAGATCCATCCATTGGTTCTGCAGCAGTGACTGGTCTACGAGTTTTACATGGGAATAAATAGGTGTTGTTTATCCAACATCAAATCCAAATAAACATATATAGATATTGGTCTAGATATCCACCAATAGCAAAGCCAATTACTACTACAACCAGACAGACTTGAAACAAATTTTGACTTCCTTGCCTATCACTGGATGGATGCCAAGCCATACACAGGTATGAGCCCAATAGAATATTGATATGTATAGAATCATTTAAACAATTTATTTTGATTACATTTTCTACCAAATTGGATTCTTTTCATGTTGATGGTCCTTTCATAAAATCACTAGTTTCAACCACCAAAAATATTAAACTAACAACAAACCATAAACTTGTTCAACACTTGGAGAACTAATTTTTTCCCTTTTTCCTACTACGGTGGTTTTTCTTCTTGTATTGATGTTGGCATCTTTGCATTGTTGATGAATTGGTATGTAGGAGGCCATTGTTGGAAGGAATTTTGTGTGTCCAAGATGGATACAGTTGTCATTCGCAAGTCTATGCTAGAATGAAAGAACTCTCATGAGGTAATGCCACAAAAATAGATCCATTTAAAAATCCTAAATAAGTTCAACTGCAACTTGATAATGGGCAAAGACCTAGATTTTCTCATGCAATATATCCATGGACATGATACTCAATAATCATTTCAATTATAGAGGAAATTTTTCATCCATGCAGTTTAGAGTATGAGAAAGGTTGCAGTATTAGCAATCTTAGTATAATCCAAAAACATCATTGATCACAAGCACATATGTTATTGGGACTTCCATGCAAAACATATTAATGCGAGAAGCTAGAAGTTATGTATTCCTGGGGTATCATATTTTTGGTTAACTTTATTTTGAGAGAGGTCTGTTTAACCGCACAATTGATTCCGACCCTCAACCCCATTTAGTTACACTGATAGGTTACTATTGTGAGGATGACCAAATATTGTGGGTATATGAGTTCATGTTTCATGGGAGTCTTGAGAATCATCTATTTCATAGTATGTATTTGTTTCCTTATTTACTAGTTGATTATGTATGTCTAATGAGAACCAACGGTTCAATGGTGTGTGTGTGGATACTTTCTAAAATTACTGAATTCCTGAAATATTTTTTAAAATCTCAATGTGCATGTTTTGATACATCTCATTAATCATCTATTTTAGAGTATGTATTTTCTACCTTATTTACTAGTTGATTATGTATATTTAATGAGAACCAACAATTCAATGGTGTGTGTGTGTGTATCCTTTCTAAAATCACTGAATTCCTGAAATTCAGAACAAGATCAATGTAGATTGTTTTGGCCTAAAAATATTTGATTATAGATCATTTCAACTATCTAATTGTCTCTGTTTGAATATGGAGATGTATTATTGTATAGTATGCATTATGGATTTCAACAGGCCATTTAACCATGCATAGTGATGGACAGTTCATTTCTTTGTGCAACATGAATTTTGTGCCTTTTTTAGTCACAAGTAGAATGCAATTAAAAAAATATGTTGATTGGAATGAAATCATGTGTATGCTACTATGCTTTGATGAACAATAGAGATGAAGTTAGCTTTTCCACTTTTATAACTAGTTCAGCTGGTATAGATCTATTGCATTGTTCATTATAAAAGATGGTTGAATCTAGTTAGGGAAATTGGTTGGCATAACAACTTGAAGCATACTATGGTTGGAATTGGATTTTCTTGGTTAATAAAATTACATTTAACATTTACAAGAAACCTGACTCATTTATTGAGGCCCTCTTTCTGTGAACTAATTTTGCTAGATGCTACTACATTTAAAACATGAAGACAATTTTATAGTGTTATATAGTTTATAAAGTGTTCAAGAAGACTTCCTGATGTTAGATATTATCTTGATGTTCACATAGGAATTTTTTCCTTTGCCATGGTATACAAGGATGATGATTGAAATTGAGGATGCCAAAGGGGTTGATTTTCTTCTTGGAGCAAAGGAACTAGTTACTTATCGAGATTTCAAAACATCCAACATTTTATTGGATTCGGTTAGCATTTCTGACATGCAGTAGAGTGCCAGTTTATTCACGTGAAATATATTTCCCGTATTTACAATATTAAGTTATTAGGAGGACTTATTTTAAAATCTCAGTGTGCATGTTTTGATACATGTCATTAGAAGTTTTAAAAATTGCTTCTATTCAAGCTTTGAATATCTCCTATAGAGGCTACAACAACTGGATATCTGATTGGCAAAGTTATTTTATTTGTAAACCTAGTGAGAAAGAGTGCGTAGTGTTGTTGCACACATAAGAATAATCCCATGGGTTTGACGCATTAATAAAATCAGAGTTGAAGATGCCCAAGTTAACAAGATGCTAAAATTTATATCCCGGGTAAGCAATTTTCATGTTAATGTGGTTAGAACAATAGTATTGCTATTTAATTGAAATTTTAATCTCCTGAGTCCCAAATCCCTTAGATCCTATTCTAGTGAAAACTCTACCTTGGATACATCAATTACTCTCCAGATTTACTATGAAGCTCTTGATAAGTGGCCAAGAACTAGTTTAGATTAAGTTAATTTAGCCTGAATTGCAGTCCCTTGGAAGCCATTTCTTTCAGATCACCTGCAGCTGTCAATTCTTGCTTCACTCTTAATAAAACTAATTTACTCTAGTTTAAATCCTATTTTATGTGTTCATTATGTGCATCCTCTTCACTCATTTCCAATTTCCCTTTCCTCTTAATAGATTTGAGTTTGTTGTAATTTGTTTAGCTCTTAAATCTTGATTTTTGTCATTTGTTTGCATTAGGGAAATTAGTTGATACTTAGTATCACTTCAATTTTTTATCAACTTATAGTAGAGAACGATCCTGTGAATTTATTTGAACCTTTATATTTGTGGGTGGTCTTGAAATGTGAGTCTTTTGGGGGTATTTTGTGTTAAAACATTTCTTTCCACAAATAAAATAATGTGAATATTTTTTCATAAGACTAATGTAGCACCATCTTGTTATTAATCATGTTTATCATCTAAACATCAATTCCAGTGGTAGCATTTGTTTGGATATACTCATGGAACAGTGGAGTATGGCACTAACAATCCTGAATAGAAGCAATTTACATCCTTGGTAAGTGTTTTCCATGTTAATGTCGTTAGAATAATAGTACTGCTATATAATTGAACTTTTAACTTCCTAAGTCCCAAATCCTTTGGATCGTATTCTTGGGATATCTTTGCCTTGGCTACATTGATTTCTCTCCAAATTTTCTATGAAGCTCCTGACAAGTGGCAAGAACTACTTTAGACTAAGTTAATTTAATCTTAATTGCAGTCTCTTGGAAGCCATTTCCTTCATCTCAGCTATAGCTATCAACTCTTGCTTCACTCTTAATAAAACTCATTTAGTGTAGTCTAAAGCCCATTTTATGTGTTCAATGTGTGCATTCTCTTTAGTCAATTGAAATTTCCCCTTCCTCTTAACATATTTGAGTTTGTTATAATTTTTTTAGCTCTTAAATCTTGATTTTTGTCATCAATTTAAATTATTGATATTAGTTTATACTTAGTATCGCTTCAATATTTTATGATCTTATAGTAGAGAAGGATCCTGTGAATTTAGTTGAATCTTTATATTTGTGGGTGGTCTTGAAATGACCATCTTTTGGTGATCTTTTGTGTTAAAATGTTTTTGTCCACAAATAATATAATGTGAATAGTTGTTCCTGAGACTAATGAAACACCATTTTGTTCTTAATTAGGTTTATCATCCAAACATCAATTCCAATGGTAGCATCTAGTTGGATATCCTCAAGGAACAGTGGGGTCCTGCACTAACAATCTCAAAGGTGCTTTTGTCATTTTGCTCTCTTGTGACTGACCCAAATCTTGTTGATCCTCTTGTTCATAAAATCGCTCATATATACAAGAGTCAAAGGTCTTGTTATGAGGACACAACAAGAGCATGGACTCAAAATTATGCCATCAATTGATTCCACTCTTGTCATATCAAAGTCAAGGAAGAATTTGCAGTTCATGAAAACTTGGTTTTTCCTGTATCAAGTTTGAACTGTCCTCAAGTCAAGAAGACAGGAAATTATTGCTAATGCTATAAGATTGAGAATTATGGTGATCTATCAATATCATATGATATAAATGTATGTGGTGTCTATTTGTACATTTAAAAGTGGAATTTAGTTGTTGATTCATAATTAATAATGGATTTTGGTTTGTTTCAAGTAGTGAGGATTTATTTCCTTTGTTAGTTTATATTAAGAATGTTAGTATGGTTTCTATTGTAATAATATTATACAATTTCTTCATAAAAGGATTTTCTTAAGTGTGTTTTCCAAATTCCATTAGATAAGATTTTATTGATGCAAGCTTCTTATGGGTTTCCTCTATTTTTCAAAGAGTAGTTTCATGGTTTAGGATGAACATCTCGCTATATGGTTGGATGTTTGTAACTCATACCTCTAATTCCACTGGTCTAGTTTAGGAATTCCATTGTCCTTTGGAATTTAAGAATGTATTAAGATAAATATGGCTAATACACCTTACAACATGGTTGGATATTTATAGCTCATAGCTCAACTTTCTCGGGTTTGGTGTTTCAGGACATTTGGGTGAAGGATCAAGTGATAGGTTCAGGTTGTGACTTCTATTGACATTAAGGATGATTCAATACTTGGTCAGATCAAAGTTACATTTGTGATTTCTTTTGACAATAGGGATGATTGTACTCATGGTTGGATTAGAGTTACATTTATGACCTTATTCTGACACTAGGCATAATTGTGTTTGTTACTTTGTATTTAGTCTCATGTTCAAGGAATTTTAAAGGGATGAAATATCTGCTCCATGTATTTGGTCCTCCAACATCATAATCACATAAATCTTAGAATTTTCCTCCATCTATTTCTTTGTCTTTCAAGACGAAGATTGTTTGTCCATTTCCATTGATTAATTACTTTCTTATTTATTCATTTGGAACAAAAATGAGGTTCTCTTTCCATACACTAGCATATGTATTCATGTACATTCTAACCAAGCATGTTGGGTTTGGAACGAATACCAAAATAATAGGAGGTGACCTAGAATCCTCAACTCAAATGGTGAAGTGTAGTTGGCCTTGAAAGGGCAACCATCCATTTTCTTGTTGGAAGGGTTGGGGACATTTATAATTTGTGGGTCATTGAATGTGATATATTCTACAACAAGAATAAGTTGCAAGATTTTTCTGGATTACCCTATTATTCATGTTGCTACTGTCATCGTTATTATGAAAATCATAAATTTTTGGTTCATAGATTGTGCTTTTTAAAAATATTATTGTATATATATTTATTAGTATTGTATTGTTTCATGTCTATCTATTGTTATTTGGTATCAATTCTGAAATTAGATGTTATGCTCAGTGATTAAATTTTTCAACTGATTATGTTTTTAATCAATCAATATTGTGTTTTGGAATTCACAAAATCTTAAGGGTTTTTTGCATACCGAATAGTTTAATATTGGTTATTTTGGAACCTCCTAAACCATGTTTAGAACATGAATGCCTATAATCATGAAGTTTGCATGAGTCTTAAGTTAGGGCTTCTCAATTTTGAAACAATGACAATGTGGAAAATGTCCATCACCAATCTTAGTTGTTCTACTCACTTATTGAATTATTGGACAACCTATTGTGTTACTTTAACCAATGTTTTGTTTTGTTTTATAATAATATTTTGTTTTTAGTGCATTGATTGACTTTGAGATCACCGATGCATACAATCACGGAGATATGTTCCAGCATTAAGTTTGTCTACCTCATTTCCAGGACGACAGTTTGGGCAATGTTCATCGGACATCCACAAGACAAAAATTTGAGAATGATTTTCTAAGTGAAATTTGTCCCCAACCAAGTAAGATATACATTACCATTGATTATGACAAACAAGAATTTGTATGGCCATGAAGCCATTATTTGGGAAACTCATGCATTCGCAATATCAAACTCACACATTCATGTTTACACTATTCTTGAATTTAGAAGGCATAATTGATTCCCCTATTTTATCCTCTTATAAATGTGCTCGATACATGCACATTACCAAAACTATGATCAACTACCTTCTAACCAATGTCAGAAAATGATCGCATAAATCTAAGAAATTGTCCTCCATCTATTTTGTTCTCTTTCAAGACAAATTGTTTATCTATTTCCATTCACTAATTGATTTCTTATTTATTCATTTTGAACAAAAATGAGGTTCTCCTTCCACACACTTGCATACTTATTCACTTACATTATAACTAGGTAAGTTCGGTTGGGAATGAATGCAAAGATAATAGGAGGCAACCTCGACTCCTCAAATGAGATGGTGAAGTGTTGTCCCTAAAAGTTCAAACCTTCATCTTCTTGTTGGAAGGGTTGGGGATATTTATAATTTTTGGGTCATTGAATGTGAGATATTATGTAATAAGAATAAGTTCCAATATTTTTTTGGATTACTGAGTTATTCACGTTTCCACTGTCACGGTTATTATGAAATTTGGAAACTCATGGTTTATAGATAATGCTTTTTAAATATATTATTGCATATATATTCAATATTATTGTATTTTTTCATGCCTATCTATTTTTCTCTGGTATCCATTCCGAAATTAGATGTTCTTCTCACTGATTAAATTTTTCAGGGGCCTATTTTTTTAATCGATCAATATTGTACTGTGGAATTAACAATATCTTGAGGGTTGTTTGCATACCAAATAGTTTAGTAGTAGTTAGCATGAAACCTCCTAAGCCATGTTGAGAACATGAGTGTCTGTAATCATGAAGTGTGATTGAGCCTTAAGTTAGGGCCGCTCAATTTATAGAAAAAGGCAATGTCGAAAATGTCCATCGCCGAATTTAGATGTTCTACTCACTTATTGAATTTCTGGAAGGCCTAGTATGTTACTTTAACCAATGTTTTGTTTTGTTTTATTGTAATATTCTTTTTAGTGCATTGATTGAATTTGAGATCATCGATTTGTATAATCATGGAGATATGTCTTAGTTTTAATATTGGCCAACTCATTTCTAGGAGGACAATTTTGGCAATGTTCATCCAAAGACAAACATTAGATAATGATTTTCTAAGTGAAAATTTCCCCAACGAGGTAAGATAGACATTACCATTGATTATGACAAACAAAAATTTGTATGGCCATGAAGCCATTATTTTGGAAATTCACGCATTTGCAATATCAAACTCACACATCCATGTTCACTCAATTCTTGACTTCAGAAGACATAATTTATTCCACTGGTTTAGCCTCTTATAAAGGTGCTTGATACAAGAACCTAACCAAAACTATCATCAAATACCTTCTAACTAATATTAGAAAATGATCACATATATATATAAGAATTTTTCCTCCATATATTTCTTTGTCTTTCAAGGAAAATTGTTCTTCCATTTCAATGGAGATATGTTTCAGTGTTAATTTTGGCGAGCTCATTTCCAGGAGGACAGTTTGGGCAATGTTCATCCACAAGACAGATATTAGGGAATGATTTGCTAAGTGAAATTTGTCCCAAACCAGGTAAGATAAAAATTACCATTGAGTATGACAAACAAGATATTGTATGGCCATGAAGACATTATTTGGGAAACTCATGCATTTATAAGGTCAAACTCTCACATTCATGTTGACACTATTCTTGACTTTAGAAGGAAAAATTGATTCCCCTTTTTTAGCCACTTATAAAGGTGCTCAATACATGAACCTTACCAAAACTATGCTCAACTACCTTCCAACCAGTGTAAGAAAATGATCACATAAATCTAAGAAATTTTCCTCCATCTATTTATTTTTCTTTCAAGACAGATTTTTCATCCATTTCCATTCATTAATTGCTTTCTCATTTATTCATTTCGAACAAAAATGATGTTCTCCTTCCACACACTTCCATATGAATTCTCTTACATCCCAACTAGGTAAGTTAGGTTGGGAATGAATGCCAAGATAATAGGAGGCGAATTGGAATCCTCAAAGGAGATGGTGAAGTGATGGCCCTAAAAGGCCTAAAAGGTCAGCCCTCTATTTGCTTGCTAGAAGTGTTGGGAACATTTATAATTTTTGGATCATTGAATGTGAGATATTCTGAAACAAGAACAAGTTGCAATATTTTTTTAGTTAGCCTTGCTATTCATGTTTCTATTGTCATTATTATTATGAAATTCATAAATTCTTGGTTCATATATCGTGCTTTTAAAATATATTATTGTATATACATTCAAAATTATTGTATTGTTTCATGCCTGTATGTTGTTCTCTGGTATCCATTCTGAAATTAGATGTTCTACTTACTGATTAAATAGTTTGGGAAATCTTCATCCACAAGAAAGATATTAGAGAATGATTTTCTAACTGTAATTTGACCCCAACCAGGTAAGGTAGACATTACCATTGATTATGACAAACAAGAATTTGTGTGACCATGAAGCCATTATTTGGGCAACTCACTCATTCAAAATATAAAACTCACGCATTCATGTTGACATTGTTCTTAACTTCAGAAGGAATAATTGATTCCCCTGTTTTATCCTCTTATAAAGGTGCTCGATACAGGTACCTTACCAAAACTATGCTCAACTACCTTCTACCCAGTGTCAAAAAATGCATACATTACGTTTTTAACGTGCTCTTTTCAAGAATGAGACATTTCATGACATAGGTGTAATTTAAGAATGTGAGCATATGAAATATTGAGATTGGAAAACATAGAGGAACAACTCTGAGGTTTTTATGTGAAACAGTTCAAAATCTATGCCACATGGTATTTTAAAAATAAGCAAACCCAATTGTCAATCCGGTCAAACAAATATTACAACTACAAAAAGAAGTGAAGATAGATTCCAAAGCCATATTAGCTTAAAAGTAGAGAATGTCTATGCAATAAATAGGAGAGCACAAAAAAAATTCATAACCTACACAATTGTGAACATATACTAGTTTCAAATCATCCAAAGAATGATTTTTATGATAAATATGGAAAATCGTTAAAAAAGGCGGGTGACTTTATAATGCATACCTTGTCGTGCTAAATTTTGGTGACGTCTAGGAAAGTTTGTGGTATTCATTGGAACTTGTTCTTCAGGCTCAACAGAATATTCTCTGCCCTTTCCATGTGCAACTCCTTTCTTTCCAATTCATTTTCATACTCTTTAACTAGGGACCATGCATATTTAACACTAGTTTTCCCATTCTCAATAAAGATGGTCTGCCCACTATGTATTCTTCTTTTGCATGTGTATATGCTTGCCTCTAATTGATTTAGAAATTCCAAAGCATTGTGCTCTATTGATAAATCGAGCAAGGAGAGAACATTCTTTGCAGATGTCTAATCAACAATAATGATTCTATAAAGGGCATCTCCATGGTTAGACTTGCCAGTCTGCAAAAAGAAATGATTAGAGATTGATAAATGAACTTTAGAAATATGCACACCAATCCAAATTTTAATCAAAGTGTTTGAAACATATGATATTTTCAAGAGAGATGAGATAACATAGAGATAATTTAGCAAAGGTTTACAACAATTGAAATGGGAAAACAAGAAGAAACCATAGGTTGGTTGTGTAAAATTCAATTGACAAGAATGATCATTTGCAGCTAAATCCTGAAATGGCCTAGAAAATTAGAACTTTGAAACTCAAATGGGAAAAAAGTTAAATTAAGTCACCATTTCTCCAATAAGTGCCACAAAACCCAAGAGTTACTATCAAATTGGGGTTTGGCCCATCTTGGAGAAAAATTGGGCAATGTCCTTGTACAAAACCAACTACAATTCTTCAAGGTTGGAAGTTCTAGCTGAGACAACTAGCAACTTTCAAGACAATATGAGGTCCACACCACGTCAAGTGTAGAACAAAGAGAGTAGTAACAAACATATTTGTAAGAATAAGTCTCCAAGCTTAAATGAATGCATAATGAATCTCACTCTTCTTGAAGTAGAATCACACAGAGCATCTCCACATTTGGAAAAAGAAAGTGTTTTCGATAAAACAATTAAGCACTACTGAGAGGTTAGAAATGAAGGTTTTGTTGTTACAAATTCATGGTGTGTACTTGGTTTCATTCAATGGATTGAAAAAGGGGAGGAATTTTCCAGCCACAGTGCCTGAGAAGCATTGAGTTACATATGACACATGAGCTTCACCTTCTCAAAACCAAAGAAACTCCTTTACAACAAATTGATGATTTTCCTTAGGAAGTGTGTCCTAGTATAGGTCACAAACCTTCATTTTAGAAAGAACCTACTCATTTATGGATATTACAACTTTGAAGAGTTGACTTATACAATCTCTTTGGAAAAAAAAATTCCTTGTTTCATTTAATAGTGCATTTATAGGTACTCTTGGAATTGGAAATCAACATTTCTTCCCTTGCACCTTGTTCCTATCACCAAAGTCATCTACAAGTGCATTACCTCCATCAGCATACCAAAATTTTGTTTGGCCTATGCTATCTAGAGATTCAGGTTTAAAATACATCATGTATATTGAAATTATGAAACATTCAGTAAAATACTCCATTAATTCTAGAGAGAGTAAGTTTAGCAATGAACCCATCTTGTAATTATAATGAATGACATAGCTCAATTTTGTAAGGTAAATTTCAAAGTCTTTCTCAAAGTAAATTTCAAAGCCTTTCTCACATACATGCAAATAAATAAATAGAA
The DNA here is from genome assembly GCA_031772625.1 of Pinus tabuliformis. Taxonomy (NCBI): domain Eukaryota; kingdom Viridiplantae; phylum Streptophyta; class Pinopsida; order Pinales; family Pinaceae; genus Pinus; species Pinus tabuliformis. Next base: position 1,002,048,020 of record CM062819.1, read on the forward strand.
AAGAAAAACATTTTTACTTCTATCTTCTATATTTCTCTTTCCTCCTTACTGATTTTCCTTTGATCATGTGGTGCAATTGATAGTTATGAGCAAAAAATATCAAGAGAAGTGATGTAAAACCATCATAATCTTGTTGAGTTAAAAGATTAAGATTAAGAAAAAATTTAAGGGTGGAAATTTGTCTTAAAGTTTAGAAATCTTGGGGAATCTTAAAAACCTAGTATGTAAACTACAAAATGTTTGGGAATATTTTTGTAAATTTTTTAAATTTTTTATGATTTTATATAGTCTCCATAAATTTTTGAAAATAAAAGAATTTTATTTTATAAAATTTGGGTAAATCATTTAAAAAAAATAGAAATTGATAAATAGAAATTCTAAATTATATAGAAAAATAATAATATGAAAAATATTTAGAGAATATCCATGTATACTCTTAAATATTAATAAATGTGTCATAAATATAATAAAATTTTAATATTGGATGTTTCTGAGCAAAATTAGCGTAAAAATTTTATCTTTTATAGCAAAACAAATCTCCTCTACATCATCATCCCAAAACAAATATTTATACTAAAGCTTACTATGTTAGGACAAACATTTATGACAATTCTATCCATTATTCAAGGTTTAGGCATTGAATATGGGCATATATAACAAGTTTTGAAGGTGTGCCATTTGACAGATTAGTCAAAACACTTTCAACCTTTCAGTTTATTGACAGATTAGTCAAAACACTTTCGGCCTTTCATTTTATGTATTAGAAAAGGAACAGTTTAGAGAGTTTTGCCATTAAATATTCTCTTTACGAGTAGTCATAGCATTTCTGGGACCTTTCCGTTTTACAGTGTCAAATAAATAGTATTAGAAAAGGATGGGTTTATACTGCAGCCACATCATAGAACCAAATTCCATAAAAGTAAACACCATGTTCTCCACAACACATGACCATTGGGACCAAAAAACAAACGTACAAACAAGCCCATGAGCGTCTCCTTCCTTCCGGTAGAGTCTGTCATCCACCTCTATGATAAACTCGCCATTGAAATCTAAACACCATCACCCGTAACATTTTTTTAGGTATTCTTAAACATCCACTATATCCAATTATCCATACATTTTATAGTCTAAAAACACACACAAATTCTATTTCTACATATACTGATGTTAGCTTATTATAACTATTGTATCAATACAAATTACCTCTTCATAAAACTAATGGAACGAAGTAATCCCTAGTTGTGAGTTATTATAACTATAGTATCAATATAAATTACCTCTTCATAAAACTAATGGAATGAAGTAATCCGTAGTTGTGATCCTTTCGTTGATGACAATTATGACAATGTGTAGAAAACACACCATTTCTGACTCTGCAGGAGGGCCAAAGCCAAATCAGAGGATTTGAAATTTCAGGACGAGCATGCCCAAAATTTCTAATGCAAAACTGCAGTAAAAAATCTTTGATATAAAGGTAGATATAGCCTTCCAAGACTCCACAGAGAATAACCACAAAAACTGCTTTGTCAGAGAAAATAAAGGGCACCACAAGGTCCTCCATCTAACCCACGTCATTCGGGTCGCAATGGAGGGAAAAAATCACTGCAGAAAATCAAACATGGGCATTCCCAGTGGCATAAGCATACTCCTCAAATGTGGAATTGAATTTTTCATCCAATGGGTGTATACACTTGAAATTTGACTAAACCTATAAGGAGATAAGATGAAAATGCAATAGGCAAAGTAGTGTTCTTCGTTTCCTTACTATTTTATTTTATTTTACCTACTTTTTTCTTTTCTTTTCCCTGAAAAATATTTTCCCCTAGGGATGACATCATCATATTTAATCTTATTTATTCTTTTAAAGTTAATTTTTTTAGTGCATTCTTTATTTTGAGGTTCATTTTTTACCTTAAAATTCCCCTAATGACATTGTTGGCTGTATTATCATCTTGATTCATAGGTTTCATTTTTAATGACTTTTGAACCCCACTCCTTCATGGGGCCATAATGGGGCTTTACCACTCTCTATTTTTTCTAGGGGATTGAAGGGAGTGATGGAATTGTTTTGGAACCCCTCTAGCATGGGTTCAGGAGTAATGCTCATGAAGAGATTTTTTTTGAAAATTTTCCTTGTAAAATATTGTAATTTTGTAGTCAATCTTGACAAATTGATCATTAAGTCACACATTTTATGGTAGATGGTATATTAGTGTTTTTACCTTGACAAAAACCCTATTTTTTATGAGGAAATACATTGCACCTATTTAATTATTGAGACATAATTGTAATTGAGAAAGAGTAGATTTTGAGATAGAGAAGATGAGGTGATAGTGGATGTGATACAAGTTGTAATCCATTAATTTTTCCAGATTGTATAAAAGGAAGGATTGACTATTTCTCTATGGATGTATCTCAAGTTTAGTGAACCATGTATATTGGTGTCTCTTTATGGTGTTTCATTCAATGTTTTATTTCCACATTCACTTTCATTTTAATGCTCTATGGTTTTATTCCTAACACATATACATATCCATTTACATGAAAAGTAATCAATGGGGATGTGACTATTGTTGGTGCATTACTTATAAAGAAAGCATATCCTCATTGTCTCAGTATTGGACTCTAAAAGCATTCAATTGTTTATCAAGTCAATGGTTATTAAAGGATAATATATAACATAAAAAAAAAACATAAAATACTCTTTTTTTGGAATTTCAAGTTTATAGACAAAGTGAAGTTGTATACCACTATATGAAATTAGTTATTAGTACAAATCTCCAAGTACAAACAATTCCAAAAAAACAACATGAAGGATATGATATTTCTTTCCTTACTTTTAGCATGGGAATTTAATGGATACCCTTAGTATTATAAATAATTTGGATGATTTACATGATTAACCATATATAGGTAGATAGAAATGTGGATTGTTTTTTATTTTATATTTTATTTCAAGGCATGTGTTTTTTTTGTTAATTTTAAATATAAATGACTCAAAAATTTTCTTAATAAATGAGCCTAATGCTATTGTCTTTTCCTTTGCCTGGGTTATCTAAATAATCATACACACATCATGGCTCCTCAATAAGAAAAAAAATTGTTTTTCAACATCATCATATTATTTTTCTAGAATATGGGCTTTGGATTTCATTTATAAGTATGAAACATAAACAAATGGTCGTTTTCTATTGCACAAAAAAATATAGCTTACCATGAAAAAGGGGCCCCTTTCCAAGCCTTGCAAAGGGCTCCAAGTGCACGTAACTAATTTGAAAATTTATAATTTATTCTAATTGAAAGATTAGATAGGTGTACATTTTTTTCAATGAGGATAATACAATATTTACCCCATTTAGGATTGACTTCGCATAATTTCCCACACAATTATGAAGTAATGTTATTGTCACTAAATTTATAAATTTCTATCTTTCCTTAGCATCCAATTGTTATCCTTACATGTTCATAACAACCGCCATTAATATCATTATGTAGAAAAAAGTTAACCATGCAATGAAATCCAACTTGACTCCTTTCTAGCCCATTTCAAGTTTCATGTTTCTTTTGATTCTAAAGAGGTCATTTTCAATTTATTTTTAATATATAAAACCCAAATATATCATAAAATGAAGGGTTCCCATACTAATAATTTCATATTTCATCAAAATTAGGAATTGTTTGTGAAAATTCCAATGTTAGACCCATTCCCTTATTAGTAGGTGACCTCCATATGGGTAGATTTTGAATAGGATATAATAGCCACCCTTAGAAATGTTTTGAAAATAATTGGTTTTATCTTTTGGTGTTCTTCATGATGTTTCCAACATGAACCATCATTTTCTTGATTTGAGTTAATATGCCTAAGTGATGACCTACAAAAGTTGTACATTTTCTCAAGGGCATGATTAAAAAGTATCATTATTTAGAAATAGAAAACACTGAAGTCTTCCAAATAATTTTTTTCAATATATTTTTAGAGACACATTTTTTACCTCATTTCAAACCTAGATAACTAAGTTATATCCTTCAGAAGTTTCTGAAACTCTCTTAGGTGTTGGGTCTTGGTAGCTTGGACAACAAAACTAAGGTTTATAAGGAAGACCTTAACAACATAAACTATGAATTATGGGTTGGAAACTATAGTGCATTGTTATTATCTTTACTATGATACCTCGTTTTTCTTCACTATGCTATTAAACAATTTATTTGTGGACTAGTATTTTACAATGTGAATGTTGAAAAACACAAAATAATGGATAAAAAAAGTAAATAATCATTCAACGCATTATTATTCACAGAGATACACATATAAATATGGTTCAAGAAGAGAGATATAATAAAAAAATGAAATAATGCATGACAAAAATAGGTTGAATGTGCTCTCTCAAATGAAGGTATAAGGTGGGAGAACTCGAAGTCTCAACCAACATTGGTTTAAGGATGACCACCAACACTGGAACACTCAGTGTAGTTCATGGAATAGTTTTCAATCTGGAAAAAAGCTAAAGGCTTATGCTAGATGAAGTGATCCATAATTCCTTGAAGAGGGAGACCATTGAGGTATCAACCTGGAATGATTAGTGCGGTTCCTTGAACAGTTTCAAATCTAGCAAGAATTTTTTAGTCTTCTCCTAGATGAAGTTTCCCTAATGTTTTAAAAGGGATACCATCAATATAGAAAAGGGAGGTCTCAACCTGCGGAAAAAAGGGAGAAAATCAATTTGAAAAGGGAGGTCTCAACCTGTGGTGGTTTACAGAAGGCCACTAACTAGAGGCATGCTCAGGGCTTCTCTATTTCTGGCCACAACTCTGAATCTGGGTATGGTTGACTCTGGTTGTAGGCTTAGGAAACAGGTTTTAGGTTATGGCTCAAGCTCACTTGATGTATATTTGAAGCTTGTAGATGATAATAAATTCACCCAATATCATATACAATGTGATAAGATGAAGAAAACTCAACTAAAATTCTTTTCAATACTTGAGAACAAATTATATGATATCATCTAAATATCTTCTTGGTTGTTGAAGCCCATTGTGAAGAAGAAATCCATCCAAGGTGGATCTTCATTCTCGTAGGAGGATTGTTTTTTAAGCATTTTCTTGAATGATGAGTGTGTTTAACACAATTCTCACATGGATGAAGATCAAAATATTGATCTTTCACATTACCAACTTGATTACAATATTGGAATCGAACACTCTGTTGTGGTTTTGGACGAGGAGTAGGTGAAAAGGAGTTTTCATGAAGGAATCCAACACTCTAAAATTTGATGTGTTTTGAATAATATGGAGTACAAAAGGTCACCTCCTTGTCATATCCAAGACGTACTTTTTACTTATTGTTGACAAGCTCTTCCCAAGCTTATGATTATCTTGGGAAGTGGAACCTGTACTTTTGCATCTTTATGTAAAACTACTGCTAAATTTGGCACTTCATGGGGATCAACCTCAACTTTAGTAACTTTATCACTTTCTAGCTATTGATGGGTGTATGCTTCAACCTAAAAAAGGGGATTTTTCTAAACAAAAATAAGTTCAGAAAGATATATTTTCTATCGTAATTCATCATATTGTAGTTGTAGCTCAAGCTACAAAAAACAATTTTGTCTTGTGCATTTTCGAGATAGCTTTGAATGTTTGTGAGAGTGACTTTGTTGAATTTTACTGTATCATGAACAGTAGAATGTATCATATTTTTTAGGAACTGTAATACTTCACCAAGTTTAGCCAATTTTTTCAGCAAAAATAAAGGTTCAACAAATGAAAAGTGTCAACTTTTATAGCAAATACATTAAGCACCACTCTCAATCTAACTTTCCTATATATCAGTCTTGTGCATTGACAATGTCACAATATTTTATCAAGAGACTTCTAATCTTTAGAAAATATGGTTGAAGAAAATGAGCAAACCATAAATGTGAAGTCTAACATCAATATCCTTTTGTGAATAAATCCAAAATACCAATGACAAACTTTATATCCTTCTTTATAACAATAGATGCCTAGAAGTATTCAAACTTTGGCCATTGCTCCATTAAAAAACCAAAATCAACATGTGATAAAGCTAGTATCAATTTTACATCGAAAATAGCTTCATTGATTCATACAGGCTCCTTGAAAGTGAAACCCAGTCACAAAAAATAAATATGTATACTTGTGTGGTTGTCATTTTGTAATACCGCAAGAAACACTAGCAATTGATCTTTAACTTTGTGAAAACTAATTTAAATACACACCTCCAAAATACATTTAATCATAAATATTTTTTTAGGACCAATCTCTTGTCAGGAAATTTTACCTCATAGGTATAAAACGACATGAATCTTGATGTAATCATTTTTCCAATAAACCATCAGCCATGAAGAGCACATTTTGCACCAATTGCATATGTTGCACTATCACTACGTAGGTATACATTCCCATGGGAGACAAAATGATTCACAAAACTCCCTCTCCCAATGCCATATGCTTGATTTCCAAGCCCCAGACGATGTTTTCAAGGATTTTGGGATCTTATTATTAGGTTTCTCGAATTAAACTTTCTTTTTCTCCCATCCCTGACATTCACAAAAGCCTCCTTTCAAGACAAATGGAAGGATTGTAGTAGCCAATGGATGAACTCCTTCAATTATAGATGGTGCCAATGAAACTGAATTTCTCAAGTGTGAAAATCAGGCTATACGGTGAAATAAATTGGTGTAATGTTGTTGTTGGGTGTGGCCCTCTTGCATTGCATGTATGGAGATCGGCAGTCAGTAGATTCAACAATGTAGTCAAATACTAGGGGACTGAAAAACCAATTCAAGGAATTCCTTCCCATTGTACAAAGAGTGTTAGAGCATTGACAAGGATACCAACGTTGAGAAATGTTAGGGTTTTGGTGTCAAAGATAACAATTTTTTACGATTGAGAAAACAATAGAGCATTAGGGAGATAGGGAGCTGCATAGAAGGGAGTTTTAAAGGAACAAGAGTAGTGCTTGGACACGATGAGCCTTCCAAAGCCAATGCCCAATTTTTTCTCTTATTTTTAAGGCATAAACTTCAATTCCTTACTCACCAAAGATAAGGAAAGCTCAAGGTAATACTTGAAAATAATGAAGGCACAAAAATGTTGTGTAAATGATGGAAAGTTGACCAAAATGACATTTTTAAGTATATTATTACAGAGAAATGCCTGAGTGAAGAGACTGAGAAGATTCTAAATGGAAGGACAAAAATGGCCACAAAACAAGTGGTTCAAATTAGAGTAGGTCCAGAATACGCCCGCTCTAATACCATGTTAAACAACACAAAATAATGAACAACAAAAGTAAGGTAATAATTGAATGCATTATTATTAAAAGAGATACACATATAAATACATTTTTCATGATAGTCGGATTCATCTTCCAAGGTTTGTTGGACTCCACTGATTGTTCACATTCCACGCCCAAAACCGTTAGCATGTCCAACAATGAACAATACAATATTTCTCTTATTTAATCTCAATTTGGCATATATTTGGATGCAATGCTAAAGTGACTGTTCAATACTCCTCTTTTTAGTAATAATTCTACAGTCAATGAAAACATTTAAGCTTACTTCAAAAAACATAAAACTATTGTAAATTCATTAATAGACATTTTTTCGCTTAGTGCTTGAATTTCTCTTTTATCTCTTTTGAAATTGAGAAATGAACTTATCAGTTAACATTATGTTCATTAACACATATAAGCATAAAATAGTCTTTGTTCAAAAAGTAAGAATGGTAGTGTATGTAAAGTACAAAATTTGAAATGACATGGCGATTTTAGAATTGTTTTGAAATATTGATTCAAGTATGAAATTGGCTTACTAATTGAATGTTTTATTCTATGTTCAATGATTAAATTTAGATTTTGTTCGGTCATAATCATAGTTGGAGGAAAACCTAGTGCTGATTATTGGCACAAAATAATTGGCCAATGACTAAGTGCACTATACTTGATGTGATTAGAAGAAACAAAAATATTCTTAAGGATTAGCATAAAGTGTTCCTATTGGTGATGAATCATGAAGTTTCATTAGGGAATCACTCCTCATTAAGTTCAATGTAGATATTTACAAAAGTATTGTGGAATTTATACTAGGGTTGAGGAAGCCTTTCTAAGTTATTATTGGAAATTATCACACATCGATCTTTAGTCATTTCTAGCAAAGTTTGAAAATAGGAAATTATGTTGCAGATCCATGAATTAAAAAGGTTATCATGCATTTTTCCACCATATTTGGACAATGAATTTTTGGTATCTAGTTGGAATATTGGTTGCACAACTTTAGGTTGACAACATAATGTTTCAATAAGTTAGCTTTCCCATTCCTAATTAAAACTAGAGAGGGTGGACTCTCCTTCATTTGAATATTTATTTTTTTGATAATCCATTAGGAGAGAGAGATATGGTGGGGAAAAAATATGCTATAGTGAAGATATAAGGATAAATGTAAAGGAAACCCTAGGTTGAAGAGCTATATAGGGTAAATTGCAAAGAGAGATAATGTGGTCAATAGAAAGTGACTTTGAGACTATTGAGGAAACATTGGTGGAACTGCAACACAAGAGGGGGTTTGACGTGCTAGGATGGCCTCTAAAATACCAAAACACAATGTGAATTCGGGCGTACACTTAGCTAAGTGAAATATATCTATAACAAATTTGAAGATGAGTTTGCGAAGTTGAGCTAATGTCCAAGAAGTAATTGAATGGAAGAGATATATAGGTGTTGGAATAAATTAAAATGAATTGAGATCCTAAGAATATTTGAAGAGACAATGAGGGTGAGAGAGAAACCTCCAAGAAAAAACTCAAGGTTAAATTAAAGGAACAAGCTTAGACCAACTTTTTTAATGCCAAAATGATATGGAAGAAATGTTTTGGAGAATTGAATATGAATACAAAGGGAGGAGCATTGTATTTGATCTAAAAATAATCCCATATGTAAAAATAAAACCATAAAAAATTAAAGATATAAATTAGGTTTCAAAGTTTATTCATCTTGGAAATGGCCTCTTTGATAGTTTTAAAAGTGTTAGCAACCTAACTACCTAGTAGAAAGAAAAAATACACTAAATACACACAAATTGAAGGATAGAAGAAAATGATAAGTAATGAATATACATATAGCTTGAAGGCTAAAATAAATAATGAAGAATGCAATGAACTTATGTTGAGGGCTAACATATGTGACTACTTTAACAAATCGTGTTGGCTTTACCTGAGGAAAACACTATCAGAATGAGATGCACCTCGATGGAGGGGCATGCTAGATGAGGATGCTCATGTGTTCCATATAAAAAAGAAGCTACTGAAAAATTAGGATGGAAGCCATGAAAATAACAACAACCATATGAGGGAGAAATAATTTCCTCAAGTGGAATTGGAAAGAAAGCATGCCTTATGTAGATATAAGACTTGTGTATCATTATCTCAATAAGAATGCATTGAGGGTTTTGAATGTCCAAATTAATAATGAAGAAAATAAGGAGTGGCTACACCGCTAATGAGACATACACATATTGCAAGAGTTATGCATGCATTAACTAGGACCAATCAACTTCGTATAATCATGTTTCTACAAACTTAACCTTAAACAGACTAGTTGAGGGATAATCATAAAAGGGGAACTCTGCCTCAAATGTGGGTTGAATCAACCTCTAAATGGAACACACGAAATAACATCTTCATGATCATTATTATTTATGAAATATAATTTAGTTAAAATATAGCATGATTTTTTCCTATAAGGTCTAGGATACAATAATTCTATATGAATGAGAACCTTGTGAATATTCTTTTAGAAAGAACAAATACATAAAGCACTCATGTAATGCCATTTTTATTTGGATAAATATTACGTTAAGGCTGTATGAATCAAATTTGCGTAGAAGTTAATATTTTCATATGATTTAGATATGTAATTCTTAAATATTATAATAATATGTATTTCAAACACTAATGTAATGATTCTCTTATTAGATAATTAAATTCATTTATATTATGTAATATTCAACATAGAACAAACATGTTTTTTTGTATCTTAGAGGAACCCAAAAGCTTTCCTGACACTAATTACTAGTAAATATTTGGGGTCTGCGACCTATCTTCCTCTCTATAAACCAAGTCACAACCAAGGGAATTTGAACCTTGGATCTCTCAGTTTTCAAAAATTTCACTTTACTTCAATCACTAATTAAGTTTCCCCCTGGAACTTAAATCAAACACTAATAATAAAATTTATAAAATGAGATATATATGACGGTAAATGCAATTATATTAAAATCTATATTTATCCAAACATAACCATTGGAAAGGAAAATCCAAACTAACTCTATTTCAATCCAATGATATACATAGAAAAATAAACCCAAACTAGCCCTATCTTGAGTGAATTGATGAGCCTAGTTCCGAGCTAAAACTAAATTTTGGAATATGTAGAGCCAATATTAACAATATTATGAAAAAAATTGAGGCACGGTTTGAGATAACCTAGTCTAACCACTTGTCCAAAATTTTATATGATAGGGTTTTTAGCTAATTAACAGCATATTTTATGAGACAACATAAACTCTATTTTGTTTAATTTTTATGAGCCAGTCTAAACATTTTTGTGTTGGAATTTTTATGAAATGTTTGGGTGAACGTAAATAGGGTTTGAGAAATCAATTTTATGAATCAAATTAAACGTTATTGTGTAAAAATGCTTATGATAAATCTATGAGAAAATCAATATTCTTTCAATCCAATGGAAAACTAAACAATATTAAATAATAAGATAATCAACATGGTTATGGTTGGAGCTAAACTTAACATTGTTATGCATATAGGCTATGTTTGACAAGTTTTGAGGCTGAAATGACTCTAGGTGTTTCAATCCAATTAACAATCAAAACAATGTTTTTTTTTTCTCTAAGTAATATTGGTCTATTGATATGGTACAAAAAAGGTTACAGAGAGGCCTAGCCTCAGAGTTGTTGATCATCTGTCATCATCAAAAATTGAAACTCTTTGTTTTGTACTGCCCCACCATAGGGGAAACCAGTCCAAGAAGCCTTAAAGACTGCCCCCATTATGGGGGAAGCCAGCCCATTGCAACAGAACAAAACTAGAGTCGCGTAGACCTTGGTTTTCCTGAAAAACAGAGAGAGAATGCATTTCTAGAACCCAAAGACAGAGACATATCCAAGAGATAGCGAGACATTTCCACCTGGTAGAGTCTCAACCAGAAGACCGAGACACATCCAGAACACAAAACCACAAAACAGTGAGATGCATCTACTTGGAAGAAAGACGCATTAGCAAGAGGCCACATGTTAATCCTATGGCTCCTCCAGAGCTCGCTCCTCCTCAATCCGGCAGGATACCAGTCATCATCCTCTTCAGAAACTCCTTGACCCTGCACTGGTGGAGCCTCCTTAGTGCCTCCTTCATCCATCTGCCTCTCACAAGTGTCGTTTTTCCTGCTGCCTCATGCTTTCGTGTCGTTATGCTTGTCATCCTCAGCTGAAGAGTCACCAACTTTAACCTTGCCATGCAGAGCCATTTTTCTTTCATTTTGTTTCTTGTTGCCCGAAATTTTGATCCCTCTGCTCCCAAGCACCTCCCTGCGATGCTTGTCCCCGTAGCTAAACAGAGGAGCTTGCGTCTCCGACTATTCCTTGAACGAAATTGTGACAATCGCAGTTATAGAAGGCTTATTTAAGGAACTACAAAACCGAAATTGAGTGTTGTGAGGGGCGGGATAACGAGGAAGTGGGAAGTCTGCAAAGCGAACAACATTGTCCCTCCTTCCTCTACCACTTCGGGTGTTCGGGTAGCGATGAGTGGGATAAATGAGTAGATTGGGCATCTCAGTGATTGAGTCTCGAGAATCAGAGTCGGAGCTGGTCGAAGCTAGCGAGTGGATAAAACCTCCACGAGTTCCTCCGCGTCTACTTCGCATGCGGTGGCTGAGGTGTGCCATAGAAAAATTGTAAGATATATTGACACTGAGGCAAGTCACAACAGAGGAGTTGGAGGTATGGCGACGCTGTGGGTGAGCAGGGGAGGTTGGGCCTTGATCTAAAATACAGTGACTGGAATGAGAAAAATGGAAACCATTACCAAGATTCAGGCAAGGAAGAATCGGGCAGCGACTTCCTGTTACAGTGCGAATACACGGTTCGGCGGCTTGCGGAGAGAAGACGCCATGGAGAAGAGGAGGATTAACAAAACTATCTACAGGGGCCATGACTATGAGGGAGGTGAGTTTGTCATAGCTATCAGAGTCATTAATTATCACCTTCAATGTGTTATGAATTCGGCTAAGCTGAGCTCTCGGGACGAAGCAGGTATCCAGATGGCTCTTCATTCTGTCGGCGATCTGTCTTGTCACATTAATTACCTCTATTGACACCCGAATCTGGGTAACAATCAAAACAATGTTAAATAGTGAGATGTTAGACATTGTTATGCATATAGGTGAACACAAAAAAATTATACATTGAGGTGAAAGGGTATGAGGCCAAATCTTGTGAGGACAATTTTCATATCAAGCTAATATTTTGAGTAATATATTTTTATGCATTCATCAATCTCTCAACCAAAAAAAAATTTAGATAAAGAGTTTACTACAACTCTTAGCCCAGAGCTTGTCTCATATATTTTCTTACCATGTTTTTCCATAAAGTGCAACACATATGCATGTTTTGACCCCATTAGCACATATCAAAATTCATTTCATACTACTACACATATTCTCTTACAATTCCACTTTCAAGTCCACAATAAGAGCATTAATCTATAAGAAACAATAAAAGCTAGTCAAAGAAGGAATAGTGTGTGGTAATAAATACAATGAACCAACATGCTTTCCAGCATTAAAAACCTTTTCATCTATATGAATCATTTACCAATAAAATAATCTATTAGAGAAGGCTAATAGTTTCCTCCTAAGCACCTACCAACAAGTTTCCTCTATTCCTATTCACTTGGAAATATGTTCTCTCTCAATGTATAAAATGCAAGACCACCATTGCATGTTACTTCAAAAATCCATGTGCCTTGTAGAAATCACTCTAACACATTTCTTAGAAGCCACATGGTTGTGATAACTCTAAACCATTTATTTTTTAGGGAATAGTACTAAGGAGGAGGTGTTATGTATCCTAGACTAGGAAAATGTGATCCATAAATAATTGTTGTAGTAAGTCAAAGATCACCTAGGCATGGAATTGCTTCCATTGCACATTTACATTATTCAGGGAGTTGCAGTATGGTTTCATAGACATAGCTTCCTACAAATAAATATATTTCTTCATTTGTACTATATACATCATGATATAATTGTCACAAACAAACTAATATAAACAAATGGAGAAGTGTCATAACTCAAATCACCATAGCATAGGAGGAAAATGACCTATTTATTGGAGGTTTTATCTAGGGGGTGTGTACAATCTATATGAATGGGTGACGTTAGAGAGTGTGTGTGCATATATCCTCCAATGGATGCATATAGGATTGTGGGTGAGATATAATTCCCAACTAGGTAATCAAATTGTTAGGCCCCTATAATACTGGTGATTACCCCATTATTATTGTAGTGGTATCCCTTATTAATATTTTTGTGCCCCTATTGTCCCCATATTGTTATCACTGTGCCTCATAGAATCCCTCTATTATTATTTTTGTGCCTTTATATTATTATTGTTAGGTCGGTTGGGTTATATTGTGACTCCTTAGACTCTTATATATAGAAAGGAGGTTTTGTCATTTGAATCATCAAAGAATCATTCATTTGTGTAATGTAAAGGAGGTTGCCCCCTCGAAGAGGCTGAATTCTAAGGTGTTGATCTATCTTTTCTATCCTTTTGTGAGTTGGTTTCATAACATTTGGTATCAGAGTTTTGGATTCTAGGGTTTCGCTGCTCTAAATAGGTCATCATGGCATTTTCGCTATAAAAAATTTTCTGCAATGGTTCAGAAGCGAAAAAAAACCCATTTGAGACGAAATTGTAATGAACCTCAGGTCTGAATTTCAGAGATTTTCACACTATATTTGCGAAGATATGATCTGAGGAAGTTGGTCTTTTTGCAAACTCTTGAATTGCATTCCAAACAGGTGGCCTGGGGAAAATTGTCATAACTTTCTCTCTGTGCATCAGATTGAAATGTCATAAGAAGGTACAAAAAGAGGACGAACTGTAGCTTCTTGTATATATTTTTCAAAGCCAAAAGTAGAAACAGGGACACGTGGCACATCGTACAAGTTCACTCTACTGAACTAGTCTATAATCAGGTCACTGTGTGATATTTGGCATAACTCTTCCTTGGAGAATCCAATTTGGATCAGACTGGTGGCATTGGAAAGAGGACACATAGGGCTACTCCAAATCACAATTTCAGAACTAGATGGTCCAAAATTATAGAGATACATCAGAGGAAATATCGAGCTCCTACAAAGTGAAAAATGGTGTGTAGAATTTTTTAAATTTTTGCTTAAGCTTGGTTTGAAAAATTAAGCAACCTGAAAGCTCTAGCATGACTCATGAAGAACAGGAAGAATTGCTACATGATATATCAAAATTACAAGACCAAGTGCAACAAATGTCACTGTCACAAAAGCTAACAGAAGCTAAGATAAATGGCATGGAATCTAATATAAAGGGAGTGGAAGCTAAGATGAATGGTGTGGAAGCTAAGATGGATGATTTGAAGATAGATTTGAAGGGAGATTTGAAGACAGGCATGGGTGATTTGAAGACAGATTTGAAAAATTTTCTACAAGAAATACTTACTAATTGTGAAAGGGTAGTAAAGGAAACTCATGATGCGAACAAAAGAAATGTTAATCATGATTTCATAGGCTCTAATGTTGGATCGAAGACCCACTATATTCCAAAAATCAATATGAGGAAGTTTGATGGCAAGGATCCCGCAACATGGATATTACAAATGGAGCAATTTTTCGATCTAAATAATGTGCAAAACACACAAAAGGTACGTATTGCAACTTTATATTTGGAACCAAATCAGTTTGTATGGTATCAATGGCTTTGCTCTCATAAACAAATTATCACTTGGGAAATTTTTACGAATGAATTTACAACACATTATGAGGATACAAAAAGTAACACTTTTTTTAGCCAATTGATAAGTCTCAAACAAAAAGGTTCAATAATGGAGCACATTGAGGAGTTCCAAAAATTGAACATAAGGGTAAAAAAATATTCCAGAGGAGCATAGGATTGATGTGTTCATAGGAACTTTAAAGGATAATATCGAACATGATGTTCGCCTTTGGGAACCTGATTCATTAGAGAAGGAATTCAGGTTAGCAAGAAAAATGGAAAGAAAAATTATGGCAACTAGGAAGCATACCACTCACAACTATAAAGATGGAAGCGTTGTTGCCCCTAGTCTTCCAAAACCTATAAGGATGACACCACAATAATTGGAAGAAAAAATAGCAAAAGGGCTTTGTTACAGTTGTGATAGCAAATACACTAAAGGTCATAAGTGTGCTGAGAAGAAATTATTCTACATATATTGTGAAGAGGAAGAAGAAAAGGAGCAAGAAAGGTCAAAAGAAGAGGATATACTCTAGGAAAAAAGCCTAGATAAATAAGATATGAATCTGACCATATCTTGTAATGAATTGGCTGGAATTACCACTCCTCGAACCATCAAGATAGAAGGACAAATCAAGAAGAAAAAGGTAATAGTGTTGATTGATTCAAGAAGTACCCACAATTTTATTCATTGTAAGGTAGCAAAAGAATTGAATTGCTTCTTATATCCAGCACCAGAGTGTCAAGTGATGTTGCAAATGGAGGAACAATAAATTGCTCTGGAAAGTGCCATAATATTAAGTTATCCATGGGAGAATATGTATTGACTAGCCCAATGCTTTCCATTCCAATGGGAGGTGCTGATGTTGTACTAGGAGTCCAATGGCTACAATCCTTGGGTACAATAGCTTTTAATTTTCAAGAACATTTCATGAAATTTTCTATAGAAGGAAAGGAAGCTGAATTAAGGGGTATTGTAGGGAAACTGGGAAAGATAATCAGCTCTAACGGTATGACAAAGCTTCTATAAAAGGAACAAAGAGGTGTAATTTCACAATTATGTTCGCTAGATGTTTCCACATTGAAATAATCTATTTCTCCAGATCTCCAAAAAGTCTTGGACAATCATTCCAAGGTATTTGAGACTGCCAAAGGTCTCCCACCTATTTTTGATCATGATCATGCTATTCATTTGATTCCAGGAAGTGTTCCTCCAAACATCAGGACGTACAGATATCCCTATGCCCAAAAGAGTGAAATTGAATGTATGCTTGCAGAATTGCTAGAGGCTGGTATAATTCAACCTAGTCAAAGCTCTTTCTCTGCTCCAGTAGTATTGGTGCACAAGAAGGATGGATCATGGCGCATTTGTTAGGATTATAGGGAGCTCAACAAGCTCACTATTAAAGATAAGTTTCCCATTCCTATCATTGAAGAATTATTGGATGAATTGCATGGATCAATTTGCTTCACTAAGTTGGATCTTCATTCAGGATACCATCAAATCAGAATGAAGACTGAAGACATTACGGAAATAGCATTTAGAACTCATGAGGGTCATTATGAATTTTTCGTCATGCCTTTTTGCCTTACCAATGCACCTTCTACATTTCAAGGTTTGATGAATTCCATTTTCAAACCCTTCGTTAGAAAATTTGTGTTAGTATTTTTTGATGATATACTAATCTACAACAAGTCTTGGAAGGATCATGTTGAACATGTTGACATGGTGCTACAACTATTGGAGGAGAAACAAGTATATGAAAAAAGATCCAAATGTTTCTTTGGAGTAGAAGAGGTGGAATATCTGGGTCATATTGTATCTCATGGAGTTAAGGTAGACCCTAGCAAAATTAAAGCAATTAAGGAATGGAAAATCCCCACATCCATAAAGCATCTGCAAGGATTTCTTGCGTTGATAGAGTATGATTGCAAGTTTGTTAAGAATTATGGGAGAATAGCAGCACCTCTAACAACATTATTGAAGAAAGATGCATTTTCATGGACTCTAGAAGCAACAAAGGCCTTTGAACATCTTAAAGAGGCAATGTGCCAAGCACTGGTCTTAGCTACACCGGACTTCACAAAAACTTTTATTGTGGAATGTGATGCTTCAAGAAATGGAATTGGTGTTGTTTTAATGCAAGATGAAATACCCATTGCTTTTGAAAATCGTCCAATCAAAGGAAAGTTTTTACAAAAAGCTATTTATGAGAAGGAAATGTTGGCAATAATACATGCACTTAAGAAATGGCGACCCTACCTAAATGGAAGACACTTCAAGGTAAAAACGGATCATGATAGCCTTAAATACTTTTTAGAACAAAGATTATCCTCTGAAGAGCAACAAAAGTGGGGCACAAAGATGTTGGGTTATGACTTTGAAATCATCTACAAAAAAGGGAAGCAAAATGTGGTGGCAGATGCACTCTCAAGAAAGGATGAGGATGTGGAAGCATTGTTGTGCACCATTTCTATTATCCAACTAGATTGGATAAATGAAGAAAGGGAGGAATGGAAGAATGATGAAGAAGCGTGGGCACTTATTCGAAAGTTACAACAAGATTCAAGTACATCTGATACATTTAGCTGGAAAAATTATTCGTTATGGTACAAAGATCGCTTATACCTCTGTAATAATTCCCAACTCAAACAAAAGATTTTTATGGAATTGCACACTTCTCCCTTAGGGGGGAACTCAGGAAATTTAAAAACTTACCATAGGGTTAAGAAGGAATTTTTTTGGGATGGCCTTAAATCGGATATTCAAAAGTTTGTGGCAGAATGTTTGGTTTGCCAACAAAATAAAGTTGAAACAGTTTAGAACCCAGGTCTATTACAACCTTTATCCATTCCAAGCCAACGTTGGGAGGAGGTTTCAATGGATTTTATCACAGGTTTACCCAAGTCTGAGGGAAAGAGTGCCATCATGGTGATAGTTGACAAACTTACCAAGTATGCACAATTTTGTGCATTATCACATCCATTTAAAGTGAGTACAGTTTCTATTTCATTTATGGAAACAATTCAAAAGCTACATGGAAATCCAAAGATTATTGTAAGTGACAAAGATCCCATTTTCACTGGAAATTTTTGGACAAAATTATTTTCTTGTCTTGATACTCAGTTAGCTCATAGCTCATCTTATCATCCTCAATCTAATGGAAAACTGAGATAGTAAACAAATGTTTGGAAGGATATCTTCGTTTCTTTGTATCTGATAAACAGACACAATGGGTCAAATGGTTGCCTCTGGCTGAATGGCGGTATAATAGTTCCTTCCATACATCAACAAAAATGACCCCATTTATGGTACTTTTTGGATATCAGCCACCATCCATCACATCATATTTAAGAGAAAATTCTAAGGTTCAAGCAGTGGAACATCACATCGAGCATCAACAACAAGTCCTCCAGCTCTTAAAGGATAACCTCGTGTTGGTGCAGAATAGAATGAAACAATAGGCAGATGAACATCGCAGTGAAAGAAGTTTTGATGTAGGCGATTGGGTATTCCTACAGCTACAACCATATAAACAAATATTCCTCAAGAAAGCTAAGAAGGATAACAAATTATCACCAAAGTATTATGGTCCATACAAGGTGTTGCAAAATATTCGTACTATGGCATACAAATTGGAGCTTCCTGCAGCTTCTCGAGTACACCCAGTTTTCCATATTTCATGTTTAAATAAGGTTATAAGCGACAAGCTCCCAGTTCAAACAATATTGCCAGAACTTGACGAGGAAGGAAAAATTATATTGGAACTGGAAGCAATCACAGAAACAAGAACTCGACATCTACGAAATCGATCAATTTCAGAGTATCTCATCAAGTGGAAGAACTTATTCACTGAAGATTCCACATGGGAGGATGATAATTTTATACAGAAGCATCCAAAACTACTCAAGCATTGAGGACAACACTTTTTTGAAGGAGAGGGGCATGTTAGGTCCCTATAATACTAGTGATTACCCCATTACTATTGTAGTTGTATCCCTTATTAATATTGTTGTGCACCTATTGTCCCCATATTGTTATTATTGTGCCCCATAGAATCCCTCTATTGTTATTTTTGTGCCTTTATATTATTATTGTTAGGTCAGCTGGGTTATATAGTGACTCCTTAGACTCCTATATATAGAAAGGAGGTTTTGTCATTTGAATCATCAAAGAATTATTCATTTGTGTAATGTAAAGGAGGTTGCCCCCTCGAAGAGGCTGAATTCTAAGGCATTGATCTATCATTTCTATCTTTTTGTGAGCTAGTTTCATAACACAAATTGACTAGCAAGGTAATGAAACACCTAAGTAGATCCGAACAGTCTAAGTAGAGGAAAAAGTATCGATACCAAGGAATGGAATTAACAACCTAGGTAGAAATAAGCACAAATAGCTTATTTCATTAAATGAATGGAAGAAACACACACATATAGAGCATACAACCTCTAAGAGATGAATACACTTGTGGGTGAGATAAGACACCCAAATAAGTAATAAAATATCTAATAATCAAGGTAAAGAAACATCGAGGAAGATCCAAATGGTTTGAGTTGAACTAGATAAAAAGGAATGAGATTAACAACCTAGCCAAAAAAGAAGCAAGAGCTCCTTTATTGAACCATATATTTCAAATCTTCTAGTAAATACTATGGTAGCCACCCTAGATTAATTAAAGTACTTCATTTACATATAGAGAGTGAATTATCTGACCATAGAATAACTAGGAATCCATTTAAAATTAAGAAGAATAACAAACACAACAATTGATCACAATTAACTCAAAAATTTCACCTTGTTAACCCTGTTTGAAAAACAAACTTCAAATATGGGTTTAATGTTTCAAAATCCCTTTGAGAGTGAAATTAATTAAAGAAACAGGGGGAGTAGTGGGTAAGGGGAAGGCTAAATACCATGAACCTTAATTTCCCCTTACTCAACATTCTCTCTATTTTATTTTTCTTATTTTGAAATTATCCCTCTTTCCTTATATGTTATTTTTGTCATGTTCAACTTTTACATTGTATTGATGAACATAGATTGATAACCTTTATAAATTATTGAATTTCTTCTGAAAAATACTAAGTCTTACAAAATTTTGTAGTTTGGATTCATTTTGGATCACATCTCCCCTTTGAGAGGCTCTTCAAAAGTTGAAAGGAAGCCAATCTTGATCAAAATTACTTATATTCATTTCTTTGGAACATGGCTCTAACTTTGACTCCTAAATATTGAAAAACAAAATATTAATTAAACCTTAAACATTATCTAATACAAACCAAAAATCTTATTAAATATAAATCTAAATAGGCAAGATCGCGATGGCCTTAGTACACAGGAATATTTTGGTAGGTTTTTGCAACAAGGTTTCTACTTTCTTCTGGCAGTCACTAATTTTGTGGTATCATTTCTGAGTGGTCGATTAGTCCGAGTAGGTTGAATGAAGGAATTGGTGGACTACTCTTATGACCCCAGTGACATGGTTTTAATTTGATCTAAACAACCATCTCAACCATGGTCAATGGGGGTTTGGGAGATAGTTGGTTCCTCAATGTTAGGAGATATGGATTTGACTCAGCTTCGGGTCTAGGAATTGGAAGGTAGCCTATTAGCCCCTCCATACAGGTATCTTGAGGCATTGGATAGGGAGGATCCTTCAGTGTCTCGCTCACTTTGTGAAGTTGGGGGATCAAATTTAGGTTCATCTCCTCCTGAGGAGAAAGTTTTTTCCCGTTCTCCAAATGGACTATCCTTTAGGAAATTATTGACTCGGTTGCATGCTCCCAAATTGAGTTAGTGTGAGGGGGTTTTGACACTGGGTATGAAATTTATTCAATATGAAGGTTTTCCAACATAGGCATTGGGAGTAAGGATTTCTAAGGGAGTTGGACCAAGGTTGGAGGGTGTACCATTTCGTAGCATTTCGGTGGTTCTTTTAGGGGAAAGACATACCAGAGAAAGCAAATTTATTCCTATTTCTATCAGTGGACAAGGTGGTTATTCAAGTATCGAAGGCGAGCAGGATAAATTGACAGAAGAACTAGGAGATTTAGAAAATTCTAAGAGACAAAAGTGTAAAGGAAAGAAGAAAAAACCTGGTCATTATGCAAAAATAAAGTGCGCAGGTAACAAATTGGTGCTTGGTGAGGATTTATACTTGTCAAAGTTAATGACCATGGCTGAGCTATTGGTGGTGGGTTGGGATAGGGGTTGGTGGTTCTCTATTGAGTTACTATGCGATTAGGTAAGTAAGGAATAGGGGAATTCTTTGGATGCATTACCCTTGATAAGTTTTCTAGCCCAAGGATGGTTTATGCTTAGATATAGATCAGTAAAAGCTGCATCATGGGCTCCATGAAAAATTGTTGCATTGATTATTCCCTTGCTATTATGAAAATGTGGTCTTGTCTCTTTGATTTAATTTGACAACAGCTTGATAACACTCATGCATTGTTACATATACCCAATATTCCTCCACAATTATTGTCGATCGATGTGTTTCATGTTATCGACAATGAAGAGGTTTTTTTTGGAAATTGATGTCTTTTATTCAATTGGAAAAATCTCTTTGACAAGGCTGGACCTGCATGAGGGATTATTTGATGAATAGGAGCTTTGTTATAAGGTTTTTTTCCATTATCAATCATTGGATTATGAGGTAATTCCCTTCGAGTGTTGAAGGTTTCATTGGTATAAACACTCTGAGGGATTTATCTTTTCCCTACAATGGAAAGAAAGGTGTGGGGGAAGCTTAGTCTAATCAGAAAACGGGGCTTGAGGAAAGGGACAAAACTTCAGTGACATCATCCACACATATGGCTCTAGTATAAAATATAATTTCTTTATTAAAGGACTTGTGTCCTAAAAATTTTGTTGTTTCTATGATGGATTAAGGGCCACAAGTATGCTTGGTGGATGGCACTCTAGCATCTAAAGACGTCTCTATTCCAGATAACACCTCTTACTCACTTGGTCAAAAATTTAATTAAATCTCTCATTATTATGGGCATGGGTTCTATTTCTTGTTCCCTTCCTCCTTATTCCTTCAGTGTATCCTATTCCCAATCCAAGATAGTGCCTTTAAACTCCCCTTGTGCCTCTCTCATCCCCTCATGACCCTTTTTGAAATTTTCACTACCCTCGAAATTGCAAGAGTCTTATGACGACTCTCACATTATAATCTTAGACCTAGACCCTCAAAGAAGGTTTCTAGATCAAACTTTGGTGTAGTTGTTTGTCTCCAACCAAGAATAAGGGTTGTTTATGGGGGAGAAAATTCCTTCTATCCACAGAAAAATTAAAGGCTTATCATGATGTTGTTGATGGAAAATAAAGGTCTACTATTGGGGCACTTAGAGTGGAGTGGGCCCATAGGAAGTTTCCCTTATCATTTTCTTATCTTTAAACTATCGAGGTTTGGCTAATCCATCCAAAAAAATAACTTTGCAAAGGTTGGTCCTCTCGAAAATTTTTGACATTATATTTCTCTAGGAAACCTTGGGTGATGGGGACAAGATTTCCTAGTTTTAGGAGAAGTTATTTCCAGGTAGGTTTTTTTTTAAGCTCGGGTGTAAAAGGTAGATCTAGACATGGTTGTTGGATTAAATAAAAAACAAATAAAATTTATTGGTTCATGGGGCTCTGACTCAGTCCTGGGTGTGGATATTTTTTTGTCATACTTGGGGATGGATGTAAAGGTGGTAGATGTCCATAGTCCTTGTCAAGGCCAAATAATTTTCTGGGATCAATTGATGAGTAAATATTTCATGAATGTTCACAACCTAGTGGTCAGAGGTGTTACACTTCATTTTGTCACCATTAGGAAAATAACCCAAATATGGATCTCTCACTATCTGATGAACTCTTGCAATAAATTCCTTACAATGTTGGAAGAAAAACCATTCTAAAAACAACAAGAATCGTGGATTACATTGCTTAAAAACCTAATTTAAAGCGCTATAACATATTTCCTAGTAATTATTTGTGCAAAACATAGTTCTAATCATTGTAGCCTACACAATCTTGCGCTCTACCTTCCATTAAAAATTGTGAGAACCTTTTAATGTAGGTAAAAATAAAAAGCAATTTGTATATGTCTTGTTGGGGAATATTATACCAACAAGAAGGACGCAAACCCATACCTATGTCCCTACCTATATGGACCTCTTCCCATGGTTCATGAATCTATTCCCTCTCATTATGGAACCCTAATCCTTATCTTTGTGGATCTGATCCATAGAAAGAGTATCTCTAACCCTCTCCTCTTGTCTTATAAATTCACTACGCACTAGGGGGAAAGGCGATAACTTTTGATGTAAACTTATGCTGTCAATTTGAGGATGGAAGCTTTTCATTTATGGGAGGATTGGAGACTATTGGAAGGATATTTTCCAACATCAAGGCTAGGTTGTATCTCTCCTTCTCATTCAAATATATTACAAAAGAGTATTTCTTTCTCATTATATTGTCCATTTGGCTTGATATATTGTTTTCTTACTTTCATTGTCCATTGGCTATGATATTAGGTACTAGCCTTCTTGATCGCTAGCATAGGTTGTATTGGATAATTTATATATCATATGCATTTGATCCTTTATTTGATAGTGTGTTTGCAAGTTTGAATTCTAAGCATTGAAAGGTTTATATCAAACCATAACAAGATATTCAACATGAATTTTGATTAAAAGGTATGGATTTGATACTCCATTACTCTGATTTATGATTCAATAAAGATGAACCTAGAGAAATATTTATTGGTTTGTTTATTTGCTACTAGATTTAGTCATTGAGACTAGGGATATATTGTCTTATCCACAAGACGAGATTTGTCCACCTAACAAATTGGCGATCATACTGGGGAACATTTTTTTCTTCTATATGCCTTCCCGTGTTCTCTAATTAAATTCCACTACCTTGATTGATTGTATTTAAATGTTTGAAAAGTTAAATTTTTGGATTTGTGGCTAGATTTTTTTTATTTTTCTTCGTTTTTCTTGGGTGTTGCACTCAAATTTTTAGTAGCATAGCAATAGTTATGTAGTTTACAATTAGCAATAGAGCATCAATGCACTGGTGTTAATAGCTTACCTGTGACACACTTAGAAAAATTGAAAAAATAAGGGCTTTTTCCATTTAGGTCTAGAAACTTTTGCTTGATATGATTTATTGGGTTTGTTTACATTATAGAAAAGTTAACCTTGGCTCGAATTGTTGTGTTTAATTGTTTTCTTGTGTAATTTGTTTATCTTTATGTATTTAGGGTTTTGGAATTGATTAGCTTCATTGATTTATCAAAATGAAATTTCTTGCTTCTGGATATTGGTTTTATGAATCTGTCTTGTTTAAGTGACCTGAATAAGAATTCCTTATGTGTACGATAAATAATTTTCGATTAATTTAAAAAAATGATTAATTTGAGTTTGTTTGTTTGTTAGGCTTGTTGTGGGAAGTATTTTTCGGCTTGGATTTTAAGGAAATTAGGTTGCATTTTTATTTTATTTGCATTCTCTTTGATTTACATTTCAAAAATGATTCATTGATTCTTGCATTGCTGAAAAGAGAAATAAACACTCTCTCTTTCATAGATTAGGTTACATTGAAGCAAAAATGATACATTTTGTGTTAGCTTCATTTAAAATTCAATTACTATACTGGTTGGTTACCATACACATTTGAATACTTTAAAAAAAAAAAAAAACCAATTAAAATTCACCAAGGCATTAATTAATCACATCATATTTAGTGGATCTAAGTTAGAAGATGTGTTCCAACATCTATAAACACAGGAGTTATCGTTAATTGTTTGTGTTACATTCTGCAGGTAGTCAGTATTCCACTTATGTAAATATATAATATCATTCGCCACATACCCTTAGGTATATTGGATGGTGTTCCAAGTATGATAAGTATATCAGAATTCTTCCTATCGTACAAGACACACTAGACAACACTAGCATGGACTGAGTTTCCATGTACTCTTGGGTATATCAGAAGACCCCCTCTAGGTTGCATACCATCCATAGGTAACTGAGTCGTTCACCTTTTCATCTGTGATAAATTGAACATAACATTTGGGGAGATTGCCTGCACATATTGGAAATGGTATTCCATAGTTCACAGGGGTTCGGTAATCCTTTTATACCTAGTATCCCATTTTTACTGCTTTTGTTTATTTTCATGGATACCAATTGAAATTTTAACTATAATACAATTATTAAAATTATTAATTAAAACTTACTTTTTAGTAGACATTGGGTTGAATATGATGGCAATAGTTCTAGAATTTACCAACCAAGGAACCCCTCGTAGTGGGAATCCTAGTTCTTTTCCTTACTTTGGAAATGCGGGTCCTCCTTGTATGGCTACATTGTCTCTTCTTAGATTCACAATAGGTTTACCATTATGGTTATTTTAAACCTTGTTGGTTTCAAATATCCAAGATGCTTCACCTCAACCGAATACTTCTCCTCAACCTCAACTAGATCTTTTACCTCATGTTGATCCTTTACCTTCTTCACCCATCATGTGCTCTTCAATTTCTTCTTCTTCAGCTAGTGAAAGTCTTAATGCTAGTAACCAAGAGGCTAAGAAGAAGAAGAAAAGGAATAAGAATAAGAAGAAAGATAAGAAAGGCGTAAATCAACCAACCATGGCTATGACAACTGATAATGTGGAAGAAACTTCCAACATGCATCACAAGCCCAAATACCCTTACAAGCTTCGTAAGGGTCACCACTTGCTTATCAATTGTCCTAGTATTCATAAGGTCTTGGAAGTATGGTCTGAAAATTATTATCAACTTATTTTTGATTCATCAACCAATGATTCTAAGGTTCCAAGGAAAAAGGGTAAAGTTAGGTTTCCTTGTAGGTTATGCGAAGGGAGTCATCAAACTCATATTTTCCCTGATATGGATGCACTATGGATGATGCGTCTAAATTGCTGGATTTTTTTTTTGTTTCTCAACATAAAATTCCAATTGGTTACCCTAATATTTCTCCCAAGATACCTTCAGTTGATGAAATGATTGATCCCATTTCAAGTTTGGTCAATCTCAGTCTCCCCTTGGAGAGTGAAACTCATATCAATCAGGTTGATGAACCATTGGTTGATGAAATGGTCGAATCAATTCCATCTTTGGTTGATACCACTCTCCCTTTAGAGAGTGAAGTTAATACCACTCATGTTCTTCTTGTTACTTCAGAGTCCACTGCACAGGGGGCATATAACTCGTTTCCACGAAACCCCCTCCAAGTACCAAGGTCATTTCCTTTTATTGGAATAGATTGACAAAACCTCGTATTCCTTTTCACATCCCATTCCAAATCATTGTGAAATCTTGTGATAAGAACATGTGTCTCACTATTATATATGAAGGTGATTTTGTTAGCATTTTATCCTCAAATGACTGGCAAGCTTTGGGTTCCCCTCATCTTGGGCTTGTGGCTTAGAATATACTGGCTTTTAAGAGAATAACTAGTGAACCTTTAGGGATTCTATGTGATTAAATTTGTCCTGTCCACACTCTTTCGTGTGATATATTTCCCTCATAATGGGAAAATTGTGACTATTAACCAACTTTCATTTGGTTCCCCTTATATGATTCCAAACCATCCAACATCCCTAAATGTTCCTTATACACAAGTGGTATCCACCCCACCATAGGTTAATTATGTTGAAATTTGTCCCATGCCTTCTCTTACCAATAAAAATGAGCCACTTATTTTGACTTAAATCCTATAAGTGACATGATGAACCCTTCAATGGGGACGTTGGAGCTTGATCATCCTACCCCTATTGAGTCCCTTGACATGTATTCCTTCCAGGAATTGTTCTTCCATTTGATCAAGACCTCTTGGAAGCCATGATCAAGGTGTTTCCCTTGGCATGTATTCATTTTAGAGCACTATCCTTTTGGAATCCATGACAAGGTTCCACGAGAATAGTTCTTTTTCTTGTGTCAATCTCATTAAAAAATGAAACAAGGTCTGAGCATAGTTTTTTCTCTGTTTCAAGATTGCATAAAAATGAAACCAACCTATGAGACCTATGAGCATAATACTTTTTCTTGTGTCAATCTCGTTAAAAAATGAAAGAAGGTGATATGAGCATAGTTATTTTCCTACGTTAAGCTCCTTAAAAAATGAAATAGATCCTCCTCTAATGCATTTGAGTTTTTGACTAGATCTCGTAAATATTGAGTCAATTCTTTCATCTGATATTATAAGGAACCTTCATTTCATCCACCTATTAGTAATGAGTAGTCTACTTAGGCAGATCAAATGAAGCTTAGGGTAGATGTGCCTTTGCAGTTTATGCTTGGGGGGAATGAACCCTTGCAAGTTATGCTTGGGGGGGCATTCAAACCTATCTCAAGTGCAACTTCCTCTCTATTACAAGCTTGTGTAAAAATGAAACCTATCTCAAACACATTTCTTCTCTGTTTCAAGCTTATATAAAAATGAAACCTATTTCAAGTCCATTTTGGTTATTATTTTCAAGGCTCGTTAAAATCATGAAACTCTTGAGCTTATTTTGTTGTTTTCATGCTCGTAAAACACATGAAAATGTCGAGTTAATTTTGTCTTTTCCTGCTCATTAGTTAAATTGAAATTTGGCAATGTGAGTATACTTTTATCACTTTTTCAAACTCTTTAAACTTAAGAAAAAGATAAACCCTGGAGTTATCTTTAAGCTCTTTTCTGACTCTCGAAACATGAAAAGATTACCAAGTACACTTTTTTCTTTCAAACTCATAAAATTAAAAGAAATGATGTCTACGTGGTATAAGTTTACCTATTTTACAGGCAAAGTAGAATAGTTATGAAAAATGTATTCTTTAGTCGATCATGGCTAAAAGAGTTTTCTCCTGCATTATTTTACCCTTTCCGGGCTTGAGAGGCTAAATTTATGAAAAAGGACATTTTGGAGTTTACTTAATTTTTTCTCCTGACTCCCTAAACATGAAAGCCACCAAGCTTCACTTTCTTTGGACGCGTTAAAAATTTACATTGAAAGAACTGTATGAGTTTTATTTTTTCCTCTTTTTAAACTCTTAAAATATGAAAAGGAGTCTAGTTACCCCTATATTGGACTCATAAAATTAAACAATAAAGGACCCGTTAATCATGACGAGATCGAACCACTCCTTCCTAGTGTTCATTAAAGATACTTAGAAGGAATCATCTGAAGGATGAGCTTACAAGACAAGCATATGTTATCCTCCTCAAGCTTGCATAAAAATAAAGAGGTACTTGTCAGTAATGGTGGGGGAAATTGGGAAAGAAACATTTAGTTTTTGTACTGTGAAAAGGCAATATGTCGCTCTTGAACATGACACTCTTTCACTTTTGCGTCTGGGTTGGGAAATCCATTTTCCCCTTAGCTGATTTTACCTCATTAAAAGTCTTCAGAATGGTTCTTGATCTTATTTTTTTTATTCAAATCCTTCCAAGTCAAAATGTCATGTCACCAATATGTTGAAGAGAAGTCCAAACTCAGTCAAAATTACCTTGAAAATCATAGCCTTCAATCATGTTGGTCATCCCTGAGTAAGTCCTGGATCACTCCAAATTTGTTATTCAAAACTTGGCATGAGTTTTGTGTCGTAGGTCCTCTTGTGATGGATCACTTCCTATCAACTTCAACTCATTATCTAGGAAGTTGATCTAGAAACCTCATTTAGTACCTTGGAGCTTGCATGCCTTAATGGTAGGTTTCTCGGTTTCAACGACATGTTATCATTATTGACCTTTGATTTAATGATTCTATAGGTTTTCGAATTCAAAACATTTATTAACATCTTGTAGGTTCTACTGAAGTACCTTGAGAACCATTGCCATTATCAGTGGTTTCTCTTGCACTTGTTAACTATTCACATAATTGATCGTTAATCAAGTGGTTTCTACCATGTTCAATTCAAAACATTCACTCACATGGTTAGATTTATATTATGGATCGATAGAGATGAATAGAGGACTCTGGATCTAGTTTCATCCATCTAGGCTACATGGAGTTTTTAAATATTCATGATTGTAAATATAGATCCATATTTGATGGTTGCATCCATACTAAGTCTATTATTGAAATGGATCCTCGTACATTTCCATACTTTTTATTTGAGATACTTGTACTCTAAGTATCGAAATGCTTACCTCGTTGATGGTTATATGAACATATTGTGTTATAATCCTTGATTGTTTGTTTGAGGTCTCCAACCAATTGGTCTCTAATCGAAACTTTTGCATGATGAAGCACTTCAATCTTTAAACACCTTTTCTGAATTTTGATTTTAGGGGGCAATATGTTACACGTCATTTTGTCACCATTAGGCCAATGACTGAAAATCCAAATTTCTCATTGTTTAATGAATCAATCGCCTACAATGTTGGAAGCAAACCAATTGTGAAAGCAAGAAGAATCTTGGATTGCATCGCTTAAAAATATAATTTCAAGCATTGTCACAGTTTTCCTAGAAATTATCTGTGCAAACATAGTTCTACTCATTGTAGCCTGCACAATATTGTGTTTCGTCTTCCATTAAAAAGGTGCGACAATGTTTTAATGTAGGTAAAAATAAAAATCAATTTCTAGAAGCCTTAGTGGGGAATAGTATATCAACAAGCATGACTCGAGCCCCTACCTATTTGGGCCTCATCACATGGTTCATGAATCTATTCCCTCTCATTATGCAACCCTAATCCCGATCTTTGTGGATCTTATCCTTAGAAAGAGGATCTCTAACTGTCTCCTCTTGTCTTATAAATTCAATATAGACTAGAGGAGAAGGGGTTGAATTTTGATGTAAACTTATGATATCAATTTGAGGCTGGAAGTTTTTCATTTAATGGAGGATTAGAGGAAATTGGAAGGAAGTTTTCCAACATCAAGGTTAGGTTGTATCACTCCCTTTCATTCAATTATCATACAAAAGAGTATTTATTTCTCACTATATTGTCCATTGGATCTTATATATTATATGCTTACTTTCATTGTCCATTGGTTATGATATTAGGTACTAGTCTCCTTGATCACTAGTATAGGTTGTATTGGATCATTTATATATCATATTCCTTTGATCCTTTGTTTGTTAGTGTGATGGTAGCTGTGGATTCTAAACAGTAAAAGGATTTTATCAAACCATAAATAGATCTTCAATAGGAATTTTCATTAAAAGTTATGGATTCAATACTCCATTATTCTTATTTATGATTCATTAAAGAGGAACCTAGAGAAAGATTTACTAGTTTGTTTGTTTGTTACTAGATTTGGTCATTGCGTTTAGGGATATTTGTCTTATCCCCCAGATAAGGTTTTCTTGCATAACCGGAGGAGAAATCGATTTCTCAATTGGCATTTATAAATTTTGGGTTTCACATGCTTGAGTTGACTCCTCTAAATTTTTCATAATTCTTCTTGCAGAGGGTAAGCTAATCAATGTGGATCTAATCAAGTGTATACCATCATGGAGAAATAGGTGAGAAAGGGAGGGTTGGATTAAAAAGTGCCTTAACCATTTCCTTATGGATGAATCATTGATAGAAAGGGTCACCTTATTTAGGAAGTGGATTGGATCTGGAGGCAAATTTGATCATCATTCTATTTTTTTGAAGTTGAATGGGGGCCTACAAAATCCTGCAAGTCCATTCAAATTGACTTCCTCCTAGTTAAAAGCTGATATGTTTCATAAATTAGTCTCATAGAATTAGATCCCATTCACTCATGATTTGGGCGTGTCTATAGTTGCATATTTTGTTAAAAAATTGAAGAGGGTTAAAAAGCTACTATCCAATGGTCTCTCCAAAAGAAGTTGAAGGAGGATGAAGAGCTCAAAGATGTGGAGGAAGAGCTCGGGATATTAGAGGCTCCTGATGGGGGTGGCTATGATTTTGATGATTCCAAACAGAGAATCTATCAACTTGAGGATACTAAAAGAAGAATTTGGAGCAGGACCTTTGGAGGAAAAAACGTAGAGTTGTTTGGTTGAAGAATGGATATGAAAATACAATTTTTTTTCAAGTTTTTTCAAAAGGTCATAAAGTTTATAATACCATATGGTCTTTGAATGATATGGATGGGATGATAGAATCCTCTTTTAAGGAGATATCCAGTTTTTGGAAGAACCACCTTAGTGATTTGTACAAATCTTTTGAGGAAGCCTCTATTGCAGTACCGATTCACCTAGCTCGGGATTTTCCGAAACTTAAATAAATGAAAGATAATCAGAGTAATGGATCCAATTTTTGATGATGAGTTGCAAAGGGTCCTTCATATTTTTCAAAAATACAAGAGCCCTAGCCATGAAGGATGGAAGATTGAATGTTTTATGGGCTTTTATGTCCTTTCGGGTGGTGGCCTACTTAGAGTGGTTTAAGCTTCTCATCAAAATGGAAGAATATTAGATTCCTTCAACTTGAGCTTTATTTTTGTCATCCCTAAAACTAATGCTCCTCAATATTTTGATGATTTCATGGCAATTTCCATTTACAATTATATTTATAAAGTGATAGAAAAATCATTGCAAACTGGATAAAACAAATTTTATCCGAAAACTTATCTAAGGAGTAGTTTGGGTTTTTAGGGGGGGTACCCAATTCATGAAGTGATTAGGGCAGCACAAGAAGGTCTTCGTAATCTAAAAACAAGAAATATGAAAGGTTTAGTGATTAGAATTGATTCATCTAAAGCTTATGATCAGGTTAGTTTGATTTTTAATTTTTCGATTCTTACAAATATTCGTTTTGAGTTCTCCTTTATCAAATGGATTATTAGTTGTATTCCTTCAGTCTCTTTTGTGGTTATCATTAGTCATTTGGAATCACATCCTTTTTCCATGCATAATATGGGTTGTGTCAAAGCAATCAATTGTCCCCATTATTATTCCTCTTGGTGGCTAAGCATCTTAGAAGGGTTCTACATGAGTTGAAAAGAAGGGGGGATCTGAAGGATGTGGATGTGGTAGAAGCATTGTCCATCACCCACCTTTTTTTGTAGATGATACTATTGTATTTTTAATGGTTTTAGGAAATATAATGTTTCCATGAAACAACTCTACTTCTCTTTCATAAATAAATGGGAATGTAAGTTAATGTTTCAAAATCCACACTATCCCCTCTAGCCCTCTCCATTGATGAAAGAAAAAATTTACAAGATCAATTTCATTTCCGTACAAATAAATTTGATGAAGGGTTGAATTACTTGGGCTTCCACCTTAAACCAAATTATTATAGGAATGTAGACTGGAAGTGGCTAATTTGCAAAAATTGAAAAAGGTTAAAGGTGTGGAACTTCATATGGATTTTTAGAGATGGTAGACTGGTTCTTGTTAGATAAGTGTTGGAGGCTATTTCGATATATTGGTTGTCTATATCCTAGATCTTGGAAGGTGTCTTAATTCAATACATAAGATTTGCTGTTGTGTTTTATGGATAGGCTCTAAAGAAAGTTGTGTTCTTTCATGGGTGTGGTGGGATAGAGTTGTTGATCCAAAAGCCTAGGGAAGACGGGGCATTAAAAGCATACCCTTATTTGCGAAAGCCCTAGAAGCAAAGGTGGATTGGAGGCTGCTCTCCATGAACAACCTCTAGACCTTGGTTGTCCATAAGAAATGTATCTGTCATATTTATGTTGAAGAATGGGTTTTCATAGTAGATAAGAAAAAATCAAATGTCTCTGTCATTTGGAAAGCTATTATGTCTTCCTTCTCCATGACTGAAGGTGGTCTTTCCTAGAAGGTGGGTAATGGTGAGAAGATGAGGGTTGGTGTGGATCTGTGGGTTGGTTGTGGGGAGAATTTTCACCTTCATAGAGATATGATTTCCTTTCTGAACAAAAATGGATGGTTCACACTTACAAAAGTGGCAAACAATGCTTGATATTCAATCTAAGCTTAAGGATGAGTAGATTCTCTTCAACTCAACCTTCCTGAATTTTTTTTTATTAGTGGAATTCCTACATAGTTGCACTAAATTTGTCAAATGTGAAGCTCAGGGACAAGGATGATGCTTTATGATGTGTACACTCTCTATTTGGGGAATATAATCACAAAGTTGCCTATATATTCCTTATCAATGTAAGTAGACCTACGAAATTGGAGTGGTGGTGGAAGAAAATTTGGAAGCTAATGTGCCCTGTGAAGGAATGAGTTTTATTGTGGTGTTTTATTGAAAATAAAATTCCGACCATGGATAATCTGCAAAAATAGGAGGAAGGAAGGGCCCAAATGGTGTTTTATATACAAAAAGGACAAGGAATCAACATCCCATCAATTTTTTCATTTCCCATACACATCAGGGGTTTGGGCCAATTACAGAGAGGAGTTTGGTTTTGGTTTAGTTTGGTAAGGCAGGTCTTTCTCTGAGGCCTAGAAAATTTGGTGGGAGGAGATAATACCAACACAACTCAGGAATCTTCCATCTCTCATTTTTTGGGATATCTGGGTCACTAGGAATAAGGTTATATTCCAAGATATGCCATGATCTTCTAAGAGGGTAGCAACCCAGGTTCTTGCTATAATTTCTCTTCTTTCTTCTTTGGATTCTACACATGTTCCACGTGTTATAATAGTTGAAGGAATTAATATCTCCTCTCCTTAAGCCTATTGTGATGGGGCTTCACTTTCCAACGAAGTTTATGAGGGGAAGGGGGTGACTTGTTTACATGTAGGAGCATCACTCTTTCAAACTTCATATTGGAATGGGGCATGGCTCAATCTTTTTTTGTGGAACTCAAGATCCTCCTATGTCCTAGTATTAAAAAAGAATGTCATACATTACAAATATTCAAAGACTCCGTGGCCTTTATTAAATGTTTCAATGAGACATAAGGATGCCACAATCACACAATATTTCCTATTCAAGAAGAGACACTACATTTAAAACATGTTTTTGATTAGATTTATTATCGTCATATTTATAGGGAGCGTAACAGTACAACAAATGCATTATCTAAATCTAGTGCTAAACGAAATTGGTGAATTTGGAAAATATTTGAATAGATAGGGAGTGAATCTCATGAATATTCCTTCAAACCATTGATTGATGGATTTTATCAAGCTCTGTAATAGGATGACATGATATTTCTTCTATAAACTTTTTCATTTTTTTTGTTTTTTCTCATATATCATGATCATTGTTGGTTGTGGATTATATTATGCTTGTAGTGATTTTATGGCTCTACATGTACTCTATACAGAAAAACAATTTGTTTGAACATGGGTGGTTTATTGGTTGACATATTTCAATTTTTATTGTTAATAAACAATTTTATCTTAATGCATGATGATGCATTAGCATAATGTAATATTTTTATTTTCTAATGAAATGAAATGATTTTTTTCTGAGGAAAAAAAATATAAATTTAAAACCTTATTAAATATAAACCTTCAACCTATTCATAAACTTTAATATTAATATTATCAATACACCATATTAATATTAATATTAATGTTCATAGTATTGTTAAACCTTTTAAAACTTAAATACTAAATAAATATAAAATTTTGTTAAATACAAACCTTAAATCTGATTAATGTACATTAATACTATTATTATTAGTATATCTTATTAATATTAATTTTATTATTAAAAAATTCTTGACTAAGGTTGATTAAAGTTGACTATGGTTGATTAAGATCAACTATGGTTAATTATGGTCAACCAAGGTTAACTATAGATTAATATAATTTACTAAGCTCGATTGAGGATGGCTGAGATTGAGTATGGTTAACTATATAAATGTTGACTATGTTTGAGTACGCCATCATGTTGTGACATTGTTATTTGTTCGATAGAGTCTAAAATCATATTTTTGGTTAGTCACATTATGATGTTGATTTCGGTTCATTGTATTGAAATGTTGATTTTTTGTTTATCATAATGTGATGTTGGTTTTTTGTTTATCACATTGCAATATTGGTTTTTTATTTTACATATGTGACATGGATTTCTTTCCATGTTAAATATGTGTTGAAAAAATTATAAAAGTTATATTAAAAATTAAATTTCAAAAGAAATATAAATATTAATTCAATTCTTTAAGTTTATAAAAATATAAACCTTAAACCTTGATATTCATAAACTATAATATTAATATTACTAATAAATATTATTATTAGACCTTATTCATATTAATATCCATAGTAGTGTTAAATATTTTTAAACTTGAATATTAAATAAATCTTAAATTTGGGAAAATACAAACTTTTCAATAAATATTAATAATAAATTTATTAATATTACTATTATTATTATTAAACTTTTTTAATCCTTGAATACATTTGCTTGAAATTGACTATGGATAATGGTTGATTAAGACCGGCTATATTTGATTATGGTCAACCACACATAACTATAGTTAAATATGGTTTACAAAGTATGACTAAGGATGACTAAGGTTTACTATGGACAAATAAAGGTTTACTATGGTTAACTATGGTAAATTATGGTTCATTATGGGTGAACATTACCATGGTTTTTAATATTTAATATTAAACATAATAAACCTAGGTCAACCTAGTAAACCTAGTAAACTATGGTCATGGTTGACTATAACTAACCATGGTTGAGTAAGGTCAACCATGATAGTGGAATATGGTTGACTAAGCTTGAGTGAGGTATAGCTGAATATGGATGAATAAGGGTAACTATGGTTTGGTTAATTTATGGTTGACTATGACTAAGTATAGGTAACTAAGGTTGACTATGGTTAACTATGGTCAATCTTGGTTCACTATGGGTGAACATTGTTGACCATGGTTGTCAATATTTAATATTAATTTTAATAAATTGAGGTCAAACATGAGGGCTTCACTAGGGAAATACCACACCATGTACATTCATATTGGGGGTTATATATTGAAGAAAAAATTGACATAATATATTGAATATATAATAGGGGTAAAGGGTTTTTATATGTTGTGTATAAAAAATGGAGCTCAAGACTAATGTAAAAATATAAAGAGTTATAAAAGATGTTAATGAAAAAATGAATACCTACAATATCTAGTAAAAGTAGAGGATTTTTAAATTGGGAAGGTATATTGGGTTAGTATTGGTAGGGGTTAAATAAATTGATTTTTAGAGGTATTTTCCAATATGTAGTCAAATTAAGGGTATTGTTTAGTATGCCATGAGTGCGTTACGTCATAGTTTCATTGAGTGAAGTCCCTGTGAGGTCAAATTAGTAAACTTAGGTTCAAGGATAACTAAGGATACCTATCGTTGACTATAATTTGGATACATAGGATATATTTACTATGGGTGAACTTTTTT
This sequence comes from Pinus tabuliformis, assembly GCA_031772625.1. Taxonomy (NCBI): domain Eukaryota; kingdom Viridiplantae; phylum Streptophyta; class Pinopsida; order Pinales; family Pinaceae; genus Pinus; species Pinus tabuliformis. The sequence goes on from CM062819.1 coordinate 1,002,084,355, forward strand.
TACCATGGTTGACAATATTTAATAGTTAATCTAATAATAAACCTGCCTCAAAGGTTGACTCAGAATACTTATGGTTGACTATGAATACCTTCTAAATTATGTATACCTTAAAGGTTTATTATGGTTGAGGATTGTTTACTAAGGTCAACCAACATTGACTACAGTTGAATATGGTTGACTAAGCTTGTGCAAGGATGGCTGAAGTTAATTATAAATGAATAAGATTAGCTATGCTTTGGTTAGTATATGATTGACTATGACTAAGTAAGGTTAACACAAGTTAACTATGATTCACTATGAATGAATATTTTTAACCAGGCTTCTCAATATTTAATATTAAACCTAATAAACCTAGATCAACCTAATAAATATAGATCAACTTAATAAAGGTAATAAATTGTGGTCAAAGTTGATTACAACTCACCATAGTAAACTAAAGCTAAATACAATTGCCTAAAATTGACTTTAGACAACCATTATTAACTATAGTTAAAAAATATATGCATTTAATAATAATAAAATATATATATTAATAAATTAATACATTTATAAATATATATAATAATTCATAATATTAATATATTTATAAGCAATTTATGATTGTATTTATAATAAACATATATAAATATATATAATATATTTATATATTAATAATCAATATATATAATATATTTATATATTAATAATCAATATACTTATATAATTATAATAATAATTTGGTTATTTGAATTATAACATTTTTTTAAATATTAATTTTTTCTTAAATCTAACTTATATATATTTTTAAATAATTTCTTTTATTTATAAACAAAAATCATTTTAAGTATATAAATTAATATTATTTTTTTTAATACAAAATTAAATATAAAATATAGGAGTCATTTAGCCAACATTAAAAGTAGTTGGAATTCGGGCAAAAAAATTTCAAAAATTTTGGTAGAGGCAGTATTTGAATTGTGTTTTGATGGTGGAAATGGATTCAGTACCATCAAAAACTTCTAGGACGCCTAAAATTTTGAAGTTTAACAACTATAACTTGGATTTACAAATATCCTTCCAGGATTTTCTGTAAATATCACTGGAATTTCCATAACTTTGAAGACAACTCTTCCACCTCGTTAAACTAAGCGTAAAATATAAAAACAAATAAATTAATATTTTAATGTTTATACCCTATTTATAAGTAATGTCAATTTAAATATAAATAATATTAAAAAAAAAAAATCTTGAAAACCCAAACACTACTTAACTGTATTTGCTTTTTTTTTAATAATAGAAAAAGCGTTGGAATGATTTATGGAACAAATGTAGCTAAACTACTTGGTGCAAATTCTTTTTACCTAATTAAAATTCGTCATAACATATCTTAATCATCCAAGAGAGAATATCTTAAATTCATTTGTAATCAAACTAATTTTCAATCTTAAGAAAATTTCAATGGAGAAAATTGTTTTATTTAACGTACTTAATATGAAAATATTAACTTTCTCTCGAATAAAGTACTTTTAACCTGCTGGTTATTTACACACATTTAAACCTCCACCTCATCGCTGAATATCGCAATCTCTAACCAACTGTGTCGCAACATCGTCAACTAGAAATAGACTTGAGCAACTTTAAAATAATACCCAACTGTGTAGCAACATCTTCAACTTATAAATAGATTGGATCAATTTTAAAACAATTATTTTAACGTAAGAGAGCAGAATTCAACAGATATATTCCATTCAAACCTGCTTATATTTATGATATGAGTTTATAAACATCGACAACGTATGTTTCTTTTCCTATTTGGTTTCTCCACAATATATTTCTTATCATATTCAACCTATATTAATTCGTTCAACAAATATATTCCACAAATATAAACTCATCTATGGTTGTAGAATTTTTTCGCTGCATGTGTATTGGGGATGAAACGTTTACTAGCTAAAGCCATGGAACAGGTTGCTCTAGAGATGGCAGAGTTGATTCAGGGAATTCCCACTATGAAAAAGGAGCTGAAAAACATTCAAATCATTCTCATGATGCAAGAAAAGAAGATGGATGATATTGTGCAGCTGTTACAGGCGGGAGGTCCGGGGGTCAAGCTGGAGAAGGAGGGGCCAGAGGATCCAATGCAGTAGCTTACAGTAGCGCAACAGTCATATGTTACAGCAGCAGTGCAGCGGCTTTTTCAGTATGGTTGGTTTTCTATGTTTTGTTTACATATATGCTGATGGGCAAAGACTCTAAATTGTTAGTAAAACTAGATGTTTATATTGCATGGATAGAAAGACTGGTTACATTTTGTTTTTGGATGGCTGTCAAACATTTCACATGGTAAGCCTGGTTTCCCTTAAGGGCGGGCGATGACCTGTCCATGTTTTGTAATTTTCAAATGGTTTTATAGTAATGGCAAATAGAGTACCGCACTAGCTTACAAAAAAAAAGAATTTTTTCGGAAATTAATTATATATTAGATTAACTCTGATGTACCCATCACCAAAAACCAAAAAACCAATAAGTGATGAGAGCTGTTGTTAATATATGAGATTTTCAAAGCTCGAGCTTTATAAACTTAAATATATGATGTCGTGATATATTCCATTTTAACCTGTTTATATTTATATTAGGTTTGAATGGAATATATTTGTTGACTGATATACTCGTTTCAAACCTACATAATACAGGTTTATATTTTGATAGGAGTGGAGTTTAACCTATAGGGAAAAAATATGAAAATATTGAGATAATTAAACCTACTTGGTCTATTTCTAAAACCTTAAGAACAAAAGCCCTATTGTTAGGTCCCTATAATACTAATGATTACCCCATTACTATTGTAGTTGTATCCTTTATTAATATTGTTGTGTCTCTATTGTCCCCATATTGTTATTATTGTGCCCCATAGAATCCCTCTATTGTTATTTTTGTGCCTTTATATTATTATTTTTAGGTTGGGTTAGTTATATTGTGACTCCTTAGACTCCTATATATAGAAAGGAGGTTCTGTCATTTGAATTATCCAAGAATTGTTCATTTATGTAATGTAAAGGAGGTTGCCCCTCGAAGAGGCTGAATTCTAAGGCATTAATCTATCTTTTCTATATTTTTGTGAGTTGGTTTCATAACATTTGGTATCATAGCTTTGAATTCTAGGGTTTTGTTGCTCCAAATAGGTTATCGTGGCATTTGTGCTATAACTTTTTTTTGCGATGTTTCAGATGCTACAAAAGAAACCTATTTGAGAAGAAATTGCGCTAAACCTCGGGTCCAAATTTAAGAGCTTCTCACGCAATATTTGCGGAAATATGATCTGAGGAAGTCGGTCCTTTTGCAGACTCCTGAATTACATTCAAAACAGGTGACCTGGGAAAAATAGTCATAACTTTTGTTTTGAGCATCAGATTGAAATTTTGTAAGAAGTTACAGAAAGAGGACGAACTGTGGTTTCCTGTATATATTTTTTAGATCCTAAGGTCAAAACAGGGACACGTGGCACTTCATATAAGTTTGCTCTTTTGAAAAGGTATATAATCAGGTCATCTTGGGAGATTGTGCATAACTCTTTCTTAGAGAATCTAAATTCAGTCACACTGGTAGCATTGGAAAGAGGACGGAGAGGGTTATTGCAGATCAAAATTTTAGAACTAGAAGATCTGAAATTACAGAGATACATCAGAGGCAATATCGAGCTCCTACAAAGCGAAAAGAATGTGTAGATTTTTTTAAATTTTTGCTTAAGCTTGGTTTGAAAAATTATTTTGAAGGAATTCAAAGGGCATAGTATAGCATTATTATCGGTAACTGATGCCCTGAGGAAAGAAAATGTAAACACATAATAAGCAACCTGAAAGCTCTAGCATGACTTATGAAGAAGAGGGAGAAATGCAACATGATACATCAAAATTACGAGACCATGTGCAACAAATGTTACTCGCACAAAAAGTAACAAAATCTAAGATGGATGGTTTGAAGAAAGATGTAAAAGCTAATATGAATGATGTGGAAGCTAAGATGGACGATTTGAAGATAGATTTGAAGACGAGCATGACAGATTTAAAGACAGATTGGACAAATTTTCTACAAGAAATTCATACTAATGGTGAAAGGGTAACTCATGATGAGAAAAAAATAAATGTTAATCATGATTTCATAGACTCTAATGTTGGATCTAAGAACCACAATATTCCAAAAATCGATATGAGGAAGTTTAATGGCAAGGATCCCGCAACATGGATACTACAGATGAAGCAATTTTTCGATCTTAATAATGTGCAAAACACACAAAAGGTACGTATTGCCACTTTATATTTGGAACCAAATCAGTTTGTATGGTATCAATGCCTTCGCTCTCGTAAACAAATTGTCACTTGGGAAATTTTTACGGAAGAATTGATAGCACATTATGAGGATACAAAAAGCAACACTTGTTTTAGCCAACTGATAAGTCACAAACAAAAGGGTTCAATAATGGATCACATTGAGGACTTCCAAAAATTGAACATAAGGGTAAAAGATATTCCAAAAGAGCATAGGATTGATGTGTTCAAAGGGACTTTAAAGGATAATATCCAACATGAGGTTCGTCTTTGGGAACTTGATTCATTGGAGAAGGCATTCAGGTTAGAGATAAAAATGGAGAGAAAAATTATGGCAACAAGGAAGCCTACCACTCACAACTATAAAGATGGAAGTCTTGTTTCCCCTAGCCTTCCACAACCTATAAGGTTGACACCACAACAATTGGAAGAAAAAAGAGCAAAAGGGCTTTGTTACAGTTGTGATAGAAAATACAGTAAAAGTCATAAGTGTGTTGAGAAGAAATTATTCTACATAGATTGTGAAGAGGAGGAAGAAAAGGAATAAGAAATGTCAAAAGAAGAGGATATACTCCAGGAGAAAACCCTAGATAAATAAGTAATGAATCCAACCATATCGTGTAATGCATTGGCTGGAATTACCACTCCTAAAACTATCAAGATAGAAGGACATATCAAGAAGAAAAAGGTAATATTGTTGATTTATTCAGGAAGTACCCACAATTTTATTCATTGTAAGATAGAAAAAGAATTGAATTGCTTCCTATATCCAGCACCAACGTGTCAAGTAATGGTTGCAAGTGGAGGAACGATAAATTTCTCTGGAAAGTGCCATAATATCAAGCTATCCATGGGAGAATATGTATTGAGTAGCCCAATGCTTTCCATTCCAATGGGAGGTGTTGATGTTGTACTAGAAGTCTAATGGCTACAATCCTTAGGTACAATAGCTTTTAATTTTCAAGAACTTTTCATGCAAATTTCTCCAAAAGGAAAGGAAGTTGAATTAATGGGTATTACAAGGAAACCGGAAAAGATAATCAAATCTAATGGTATGACAAAGCTTCTAAAAAAGGAACAAAGAGGTGTAATTGCAAAATTATGTTCGCTAGATGTTTCCACATCGAAACCATCAATTTCTCCAGATCTCTAAGAAGTCCTGGACAATCATTCCAAGGTATTTGAGGCTCCCGAAGGTTTCCCACTTATTCGTGACCATGATCATGTTATTCATCTGATTCCAGGAAGTGTTCCTCCAAACATCAGGCCGTACAGATATCCCTTTGCCCAAAAGAGTGAAATTGAACGTATGGTTGCAGAAATGCTAAAGGCTAGTATAATTCAACCTAGTTAATGTTATTTCTCTATTCCAGTAGTATTGGTGCACAAGAAGGATGGATCATGGCACATGTTTCCGAATTATAGGGAGCTCAACAAGCTCACTATTAAAGATAAGTTTCCCATTCTTGTCATTGATGAATTACTAGATGAATTGCATGGATCAATTTGCTTCACCAAGTTGGATATTCATTCAAGATATCATCAAATCAGAATGAAGACTGAAAAAATTCTGAAAACAACATTTAGAAATCATGAGGGTCATTATGAATTTTTGTTCATGCCTTTTGGCCTTACCAATGCACCTTCTACATTTCAAGGCTTGATGAATTCCATTTTCAAACCCTTCCTTAGAAAATTTGTGTTAGTATTTTTTGGTGATATATTAATCTACAACAAGTCTTGGAAGGATCATGTTGAACATGTTGACAGGGTGCTACAACTATTGGAGGAGAAACAATTATATGCAAAAAGATCGAAATGTTTCTTTGGAGTACAAGAGGTGGAATATCTAGGTCATATTGTATCTCATGAAGGAGTTAAGGTAGACCCTAGCAAAATTAAAGCCATTAAGGAATGGAAAATCCCCACATCCATAAAGAATTTGCGAGGATTTCTCGGGTTGACAGGGTATTGTCACAAGTTTGTTAAGAATTATGGGAGAATAACAGCACCTTTAACAACATTATTGAAGAAAGATGCATTTTCATGGACTCGAGAAGCAACAAAGGCCTTCGAACATCTTAAAGAGGCAATGTGCCAAGCACCAGTCTTAGCTACATCGGACTTCACAAAAAACTTTATTGTGGAATGTGATGCTTTAGGAAATGGAATTGGTGTTGTTTTAATGCGAAATGAAAGACCCATTGCCTTTGAAAGTCGTCCAATCAAGGGAAAGTTTTTACACAAAGCTATTTATGAGAAGGAAATGTTGGCAATACTACATGCACTTAAGAAATGGAAACCCTACCTAATGGGAAGACACTTCAAGGTAAAAACAGATCATGATAGCCTTAAATATCTTTTAGAACAAAGATTATCCTTTGAAGAGCAACAAAAGTGGGTCACAAAGATGTTAAGTTATGACTTTGAAATCATCTACAAAAAAGGGAAGCAAAATTTGGTGGTAGATGCACTCTCAAAGAAAAGATGAGGATGTGGAAGCATTGTTGTGCGCCATTTCTATTACCAACCAGATTAGATAAATGAAGCAAAAGAGGAATGGAAGAATGATGAAGAAGTGTGGGCACTTATTCGAAATTTATAACACGATTCTAGTATATATGATACATTTAGCTGGAAAATGACTCATTATGGTACAAAGATCACTTATACCTCTGTAAGAATTCCCAACTCAAACAAAAGATTCTTATGGAATTGCACACTTCTCCCTTAGGAAGGCACTCAGGATTTTTAAAAACTTACCACAGGGTTAAGAAGGATTTCTTTTGGGATGGCCTTAAATCGGATATTCAAACGTTTATGGCAGAATGTTTGGTTTGCCAACAAAATAAAGTTGAAACAATTAAGACCTCGGGTCTATTAAAACCTTTATCCATTCCAAGCCAACGTTGGGAGGAGGTTTCAATGGATTTTATCACAGGTTTACCCAAGTCTGAGGGAAAGAGTTTCATCACGGTGGTAGTTGACAGACTTACCAAGTATGCACACTTTTGTGCATTATCTCATCCATTTAAAGGTAGTACATTTTCTACTACATTTATGGAAACAATTCAAAAGCTACATGGAAACCCAAAGATTATTGTAAGTCACAGAGATCCCACTTTCACAGGGAATTTTTGGACAAAATTATTTTCTTGTCTTGGTACTCAGTTAGCTCATAGCTCATCTTATGATCCTCAATATGATGGGAAAACTGAGATAGTAAACAAATGTTTGGAATGATATCTTCGTTGCTTTGTATCTAATAAACAGACACAATGGGTCAAATGGTTGCCTCTGGCTGAATGGTGGTATAATAGTTCCTTCCATACAACAACAAAAATGACTCGATTTATGGCACTTTATGGATATCAACCACCATCCATCACATCATATTTAAGGGAAAATTCTAAGGTTCAAGCAGTGGAACATCACATTGAGCATCAACAACAAGTTCTCCAACTCTTAAAGGATAACCTCGTGTTGGCACAGAATAGAATGAAACAACAGGCAGATCAACATCGCAGTCAAAAAAGTTTTGATGTAGGTGATTTGGTATTCCTACGGCTACAACCATATAAACAAATGTCTCTCAAGCAAGATAAGAAGGATAATAAATTATCACCAAAGTATTATGGTCGGTACAAGGTGTTGCAAAAGATTGGTACTATGGCATACAAATTGGAGCTTCCTGCAGCTTCTCGAGTGCACCTAATTTTCCATGTTTCATGTTTAAAGAAGGTTATAGGCAACAAGCTCCCAGTTCAAACAATATTGCCAGAACTTGATGAGGAAGGAAAAATTATATTGGAACCAGGAGCAGTCACAGAAACAAGAACTCGACAGCTATGAAATCGATCAATTTCGGAGTATCTCATCAAATGGAAGAACTTATCCACTGAAGATTCCACGTGAGAGGATGAGAATTTTATATAGAAGCATCCAAAACTACTCAAGCGTTGAGGACAACACTTTTTGAAGGAGAGGGGCATGTTAGGTCCCTATAATACTAGTGATCACCCCATTACTATTGTAGTTGTATCCCTTATTAATATTGTTGTGCTCCTATTGTCCCCATATTGTTATTACTGTGCCCCATAGAATCCCTCTATTGTTATTTTTGTTCCTTTATATTATTATTTTTAGGTCGTCTTGGTTATATTGTGACTCCTTAGACTCCTATATATAGAAAGGAGGTTTTGTCATTTGAATCATCCAAGAATTGTTCATTTATGTAATGTAAAGGATGTTGCCCCCTCGAAGAGGCTGAATTCTAAGGCGTTAATCTATCTTTTCTATCTTTTTGTGAGTTTCTTTCATAACACCTATCCTTCCTAAAAACTTCTCAAAATGGGTTTAACACTTAATTAATCATAACAAGAAATTTAATAAACTAAATTTTATAAACTAATGGGCTTGCACTCAATAGGCACTAAGAATGAAGCTCCCCTAAAGTGCCGAAGCAATCTTTGATGGATAATTTTTTTATAAATTATAAGGCCAAACATTTTTCATTAATGATTTTTTAATAAATTAAAGATAAGAACATACCTAAAAAAATAAAAAACCATTTTCATACCTTCTATTTTATAAGTTGGATCATGTATTAGAGGAAAAATATTCCCACATTATCAAATTTTGGTCATTCATAATTTAAAATTTTGAAATTCCTCAAGCCCAATTCCAATATATGAGCCATGCCTCTGGCCTAATTAAGCAATTGTGGATTGAGAAAAAAATGGAAAAGATTCTTTAGTGGTGAATTGAAATGAATCTCATGAAGATTGAAGTGAAACGATGGAAACTTGTTTGGAATATTTAATATTGATAATTTGCATAATGAGGAAATCCCACTTGGGAAAGACAAGTGACCAAACAAAACAATGAACAAATTTAATTGAAAAGAAAAATGGAAAATTCACAAGATAGTGATATACCATGAAACCTATTCTCAAATAGGCCACACCCATTATGAATTTCTTAGGAGGCTTAGTGCAAGAAATTTATTACATATTGAGAGAGAGAGAGGAAAAAAAAAATCTCCTTTACATCATCATCCCAAAACAAATGATTATACTTAAGCTTACTATGTTGAGACAAACATCTATGACAACTCTATTTTAGGTTGAACACTAGCATTTATAACAAGTCTCAAAGTTTTTCTATTGAATACTTGCATTTGTAACAAGTATTGAAGGTTTTCCATTTGGAAAAATGCTCAAAGCACTCTTCCCTTTCTAGTATACATAATGTCAAATAAATCATCTTATAAAAGGAATGGTTTATATAGTTTTTCCATTAAATATTTAAGGAATGGTTTATATAGTTTTGCCATTAAATATTCCCTTTGTTGTAGTAATCAAATTATTTTTGGGTCCTTCCATTTTTCAATGTCAAATCAATAGTATGAGAAAAAGATGAGTTTAGAGTGCAACCACATCATGTAACTAAATTCCATAAAAGTACATGCCATATTGTCCACAAAACATGACCAATTAGACTAATAAACAAACGTGAAAACAAGCTAAGGATCGTCTCCTTCCTTTTGACGAAGTTAGTTATCTATTTCTATGACAAACTGATGTTATCTCCTCAAACTGCTATAGGATCAGATCTGAAGCTTTCCACTGGAACAAACTCTTCCACAAAATTTCTGACCTACAAGCATATACTCAAGCAAAAGAAATTAGCAATACAATGACCAACATAATACAAAACTCAAGACCATAAACTGTTAGGGTCGATCTGGTAAACTTGCCTCAATCAAGTTACCCATAATTTTGGGCTCCCGGTTTATGGGCATCCATGGTTTTTCCTATGGTATTCATCTTGGATGTATCTTATTTAAAGGTTGATCAACCTCATGCTAAATCATCTCAGTGGTCACTAGGAATGAACAATGGTGTCTTTAGAAGCCATCATCTCTAGGTGTTATGTGATCTTAACATTTAGTATCAGAGCCAAAGGTGGATCAAAACTAGAGTGGTAAATATTAAATTGTGATGAATATGAAAATGGTAGAGATTTTCTAGTAGAAGTAGCTAGAGCTTGAAAGCTAAAAAAAAAATAAACATAAGAAGAAGGAAATGGTAATGTTAAAGGATGCTCACAAAGTGTTTGATGGAATGATTCAATGAAAATAAGGTTTCATTGGTGAGATGAAACCATGGGTATGAGCTCTACTGATGAGAGATTGGATAGACCAAGTGAATTTGTATTGAAAGGATAGATCAAAGTATGGATCAAGAAATATATAGCAAAGAGAGAGGTGGTATGAATAGAATGAAAATGGATATGGATTCAATGAAGGAGCCAATGTTTAATTACTGAACAACCTAAGGGTTTTGGTCTAAGGCAGGCACTTCCCTAGGAAGTTGTAAGACATGATGTTCAGGTATACATGTAATGCAAGAGCACACATAGTTGTAATACCTTAAGAGCTAGATCAATAATACATGCAGTGCAAGTGGCACATGGAGTCATCAAGCTATGGAATGGGCCGCTTGGAGAGGCACCAGAGTGGTAGTTGTACTGGTATCCTAGATTGAGGGGGGCAATGTGAAAACTCAAATGAGAAGATTGATAATTGGGAATAGGTCATCTCTCGGAGTCAATTTTAATGGGGGGGATTGTTAGGGTGTATTATTTAAACTTAACTCGGTCAAGTTAACTATGGTTTTGGGCTCCACGTTTATGGGCACCTATGTTTTATAACATGGTATTCATCTCTGATGTAGCCTATTTAAAGGCTAGAAAAATTAATGATTATTTGTCTTGCTGGCCAGTGAGATCAAAAAATGGTGTATTTAGACACCACCATATCTCAGTGCCCTGTGATCTTAACATAAACTTCATATTTTCATTCAAAATAAAAACATTCAAATCCGTTATAGAAAACTACCTCACCACCTCTAGAAAAAGCCCTTTTTCTCCTTTCTTTGTCTTCCTCAAAAAAAATATCCTACCTTTGGCCCTAGAAGCAGTTACAACATTCCCTTGTTTCCCCTTGACAGATCCCCTAAATTTTGGGATTTATTCCCTAGTCTAACTAACTAATCTAAACTAAACTCTCTTTATTGGGATCCAATTAATCTCCATGCATTTATGAAGTCACAATACATCATCCTCCCTTTTTTTTTTAAATTATGAACCTCCAAATTCAAAGGAATCATGTTTAGTAAACCTAATGAGTTCCTCTTCAATGATCCAAGATTTGTCTGGATCAAGCAACACTTGCTATCTTACTAGATGCAACTTACATTTTTGTGATCTTGTGGCAATAACTTTGGTTTCTACCACTTTTTCAGCATGTCCCTTCTTTTTTCGTGATAGCTACCTATTCCATTCTTCAAGCACTTCTTCCTTAGTGGTCTCTTCAACACTTGCATGATAGGAATATATATCTACAACATTAAATACAACACTAATGTCAAATTATTTAATCAAGCCAATTAGATAGGAATTTTCATTGATTCATTTGAGGATATTGCATGGAACGACCTTCCTTCATTTCAATTTATGGTATGTTCCTTTAGGGAACATCTCCCTTCATAGGTCAACCATGACTTGTTGTTGCCTTGTTGGGGCTTGACCCAGGTTCGAAGTTAATTAGCCAAACAAATCCCGGTAACACTGGCCCTTTCGGCAAGAGTATGCGGAGTGTGGACTGAGGTCTCACATGAAGTAGTATGGGAGGGTGATTGAACCAAATTTTTGCACCCTAGAGATGTCTGATGAGTTCAACTGGTCCTTTGTGTCTTCCTACACATAGGTGGCTTCGTGCACCTTCCATGCCTCATGGCCTGATACCCTTCCCTTACGCAGTCCTAACATGGGGTTATGTTGTGCTCTGCGCTATTACTCGACATCTTATTTATCCTTCAACGTTAGTTAAGCACCTTTTCCTATTTAAATGTCTTACGTTAAACTTAACAATATAAAACATTCATACAGGTGCGCGCAGTAAATAAACAATATATTTACAAATTATATCTATCATGCATTAACCCAAGAACAGATACACAGAATGATAACCAAACTTCTCTTCATTGACTTTCCACCAATTACAGACTCGACCTGTCTTGTGCACTCAGTTGCAGGGGTCCGTGCACTCAGCTGCAGAGCCTTCTCCTACTCTACTACCCACAGACACACTTTACACTTTGGCTCAATCACTTAGACATCCTTATTCCTTCATTCTTAGTTAGTTATCTTTTACTCTTAGAGCCTCGTTCTATTTATATACTTCCATGGACCGTAGACCATGGGTAGGTCTATCCAACCGACATTACATTACAAAACTAGGGCGAACAATCCTATGACTTTATCATACTTTCGCACCTTGCACCTGAAATTCGCGGAGCTTTTACAACAAGATTTTGTCAAAACTTGGGCTTTAAGCCCCAAAACATGCCTTGGGGGCGATTCCATGCCCAACATGCCCCCAACACAAACATCGTGACTCATCCTCGAGTCACTCTGTTGGCATGAAGATCTTTGCGTGAAGTCGCTCAAACTGTTCTCGAACTGCGGCAAGGTCAACAACACAATGAGCTTCTGCTTGCTGGATCTGCTGCATACGTTGTTTCGAGACCTTTGTGTCAAAACTACTTGTCTGCATCTATGCCCGTATCCCCTTCATTTGTTTATAGTTCCACTCCTTTGTCCAAATCCTTGGAGCATGGAGACTGTGCTTTGGTGGGTTAGTCAGATAGTCGGGCCACCCGTGTAGGACTTTAAGCGGTTGCCATTCACTTTGCCTCAGAAAGGCTCTCCATTTAGTTTGACTAGATGTACTGCACCTCCATCTGTGACCTCCTTAACAACGTGTGGTCCCAACCAATGCATTCTGAACTTTCCCAGGAATTTATCAAACTTACTGCCATACAGCAACACTAAATAATTTACCTTAAAGGTGCGTAGCTTAATATGGTGATCATGCCAGGCCTTCTCACGCTACTTTTGCACGTGTTGATGAAAGCCATCCAGGAGCCATTCCTCCTCGAGTTCTTCTAGTTGCGCAAGTCTTTCTTCCATGGCTTCGTGGCCTGTCATACCTGTGAGCGCTGTTATGCACAAACTAGGGAAAATATACTCCATTGGCATGATAGCTTCCACACCATAAACATACGGAAAGGTGTCTATCCCATCAATTTCTTGCATGTTGTCCTATAAGCCCATAGTACTGCATGTACATGTAGGTCCCAATCGCTCTACTGCACATTACATACTTTGGTTAGCGCAGTCTCTAGTATTTTGTTGAATGCTTCTACTATCCCATTAGCTTGTGGGTGATACAGTGTGCTTTTCTGATGATACACCTGGAACTCTTCTGTTAGCATGTTGATGGTTTCATTCAGGAAATGTGTATTGCGATCACTCATTAAGATTTTTGGACAGCCAAATCGAGTCAACACGTGTTCAAACAAAAACTTCATAGCCGTGGTGGTCATGTAGTCTTTGACCGGCAGTGCATCTACCCAACGCATCAAGTACTCTGTCACGGTGATAATGTATCATGCTCTCATTTTTCCCTCAGGTTTGATAGGTCCTACAAAGTCGATTGCCCATTTCTCGAAGGGTTGCAACGTAATTTGTGGATTCAAAGGCATCTCGTCCCTACACAATGGTTTACCTATCTTATGGCATATATCACAGGCCTTACAGTGTGTTTTTGAATCCTGGTGAAGGGTTGGCCACCACAACCCTACGCGGAGAATCTTTTGTGCGGTCGTGCATCCTACATAATGTCCTCCTGCAGTGCCGCCATGCGCTTCCGCAAGGATCTCACTTCGTTCAAATTAAAGTACATACCTTCATAGTATGTCATCATTCCCCATTTTGTACAGGTGCCCCGCGATGACAAAAAAGTTAGCCGCGCGCACCACTAGTTCCTTCTTTTACTGGATAGAGTATTCCTTCGACACAGTCCCTGTTGTCAAAAAGTGGATTACATATTCAACGTGTCTGTCCGTGACATGCACAACAAAAAGATGTGTGTCAGGTAATCCTTCCTCCAAACAAGTAGGTTCCTTGTCCGTCTCAATACACGACAAGTGATCTGGTCCTGCGTTCAGGCGTCCAGGCTTTACCACGACCTCAAAGTCATAATATTGGAACAATAAGAGCCACCTGCATATGTGCCCCCCCCAACACAGGCTTATTGACCAAGTATTTCATGGTCTGTATAAATCTTGAAATGTCCTTTTAGCAAATAGTGCCGATATTTTTGGAGCACGTACACCATAGCCAACCCCTCGCATTTGGTTGTGGAATAGTTTTTTTCAGCTTTGGACAACCTGTGACTTGCAAATGTGATAGGGTGGTCCAAGTCCTCTCCGCCTTCTTATGTGAGCACCGCCCCCAGCGCTATACATGATGCATCCACATGGACATGAAACTCCACATCCCATTTCTGGGAGACCAGGATTGGGGCGGAGGCCAGTTTCTCTTTTAGTACATCTAGGCTCTTCATGCAATCATCATTCTAGTAGAACGTGACATCATTTTTCAACAGTTTCTCCATTGGCGTGGTGATCTAGGCATAGCTTTTGATGAACTTCCTATAGTACCCCGTATGTCCCAAGGTAGTGCACAATCGTTTAACACTTCGTAATGCTTCCAAATTTAGAATTAATGCAATCTTTGCGGGGTCTACCATTAGTCCCTATTTGCACACCACATGTCCCAACAGGTTCCCAAAGGGAACGAGGAACATACACTTATTCAGGTTCAACACAATTTGGTGTTGTTGGCAAGTATCCAACATCAAGCGTAAGCTCGCTACATGGTGCTTAACCAATCCAAATACAGTCCAATCATCCAGGTAGACCTCCAAGAATTTGTGGATATACTCTTTGAATGTTGCAACAACTATGCACAAAAAAGATGGCCGATCCGTTCTTTAACCCAAACAGCATAACGGTGTATTGAAAGAAGCCCCACTCAGTCGAAAAGGTGGTCTTGCTTCTATCTTCTGACATGATTTTGATATGGTGATACCCTAAGAACCCATTGGTAAACGAATATGCTTCTTGCCCGCTGACATTTTCCAATACTTCATCTGTGAACGAAGTCGGGAATGGGTCGTGCACATAAGCGTCATTCAATTTCCAAAGGTCCACACATTCTTATCTTGCCCTTCTGCTTCTTCTTCTATACTACCATAGGGCTTACCCAATCAAATTATTCCACTAGCTCAATGATTCTCACTGCAAGCATTTTGTCTAGTTCTATGCCGACCTTTAAATTGGACTTCGGATTCAAGCGGTAAGGCCTCTGCTTAACTGGCTTCACATCGGGTTTTAGGGTGATCTTCATCATCCGTAAATCACCAATGATCCCCTTTAAGTCCATGATCTTGGTTGGGAATAATTCTTGGTACTCGCGAAGTAACTCAACGACCTTATCCACCGTGGCATCATCCTTGTAGTCGTCGAGCATTGCGTACTTCGGTTCAGCCTTTGTACCAATGTTTGCCTACTTTGTTTTTACTAGTGTGCTAATGTCAGGGTCTTCAATCAATGGCCCTTGAACCTCGTGATAGCCTTTAGTTTCTAGAACATTAACTTTGTGTAGATCTTGATTATCTTCTTCAATGTTTACATTGTAACACTCTAGCACGCAGCTCAGCTGGGTCACCCATTCAGGCTGAATCACTTTCATTGGCTCCTAGGGTATTTTAAAGATAACTTCTTTTACTACTTGTAGCGCATCATCAACAGTATCCCACCAACAATCCTCAAACGTGAAGGTTAACAAGAATCCTTCGCGCAAGATATCCCATTCATTCATACCATGGCAAAGCTCCATTTTTATATACCAATTCATGGGTATAATATCCAAGGTATGACAGAACAGGTGCACCCACTCAAGTTGGGGCTCTTCCCCATAAAACTTTGTCCATTTCGCGAGGTGTGCCTGTGGATCATCCCGTCTGTCATACTTGTCTTTCAATTGCATCTAAGGCTTCCCAAACTGTAGGTGCATCATCCTTCGGCAGTTGCGCCAATCCTCAAAAGTTATTTGGTGTGTACCCCACCATATTGCGGGAATAGCATGCAGTACCCATTTTAGAGCATCGAAATGTTGTTGTTTCGGTACTTCTCTTTCAAATTTGTTCAGAAATTCATGCACCTCTCTTAACCCATCATATGTAGGTAGGTCTATTACCTTTGTTGCTAGGCAGCACAATGACCTTGTCATCATGTTACAGTTTATCGTGGTTACCTCGTGTAACCGGTTTTGCCATCGTTCTATATCCTCATCAAAATCTGATGTGCAGGAGATTTCGTGCTCCCAAGAGATTCAACCATCCGTAGTTGGATTTACCTAATCTTGACCCCACGCAATTATCTTTTAGATGTAGTCCATATCATCATTGCTGTCATTGTCGCGCACTAGTTCTATGTAGCATGATCCTTCTGCAGGGCCTAAAGGTACCACTACGCGCAGTGACTTTTTCTCAAAGATCATCTTGCGCTTATTTAGATTTATTACTCCATTCATGTCAGTGGCCCAATCTATTCCCAATAGTGCAAGATAGGGATTGTTGTCATCCAAAATCTCTATCACTTTGAAATCTGTTAGCACGCTCACTCCTTCGATGTCTACTGTGATTCCCTACAATCTCCTCATAGGTAGGATCTTTTGTTAGTTTTCCATTCGTAGTTGGATAGGAGACCATTGCAGCGCAAACCTGCCCATGTGCTCCTATGTCTGCTTCGGCAGGACGTTCGCTTCCGATCCTAGGTCCAGAATCACTTGATCCATCTCATATTCCCCGGTCTACGTGGTTAATCTCATCTACCTTCATGTTCACGTCGTGTGCTTCCCGAGTTTCTGGACTATGCACGGTCCCAGCGCATCTAGTTATGAGTTCTTGTAGCCCCTTTATAGCCTTGCTCTCGCACAACAGCTTCATGCATGTCTCCAAGAATGTAGTGAGCATCGATGGGTCAATTTCTAGCTCCAGTTTGTCTTTACTTCCTAAAGTGGAGGCATCAACGAAGCTCCTCTTAGCTTCCATGAAGGTCTCCTTAGCGTGCTCCAAATCAAATTCTGGTTCCTTCGTTGGAGCCTTGTGAACCTAGGTACTTTCTTTAGGCTGCTTACCTTTGTCATCCCCTGTCGTAATACCACTTCGAAGCATGATATTTACATTATGGTCTTCCTCGCGCAGCTCAAACCTCATCATTTGTAGGCTCCAAGTCGGAGGAGGTTGGAGTTCTCCTTTATCGTGCAACCTTGCTATCAGTGTTGGACAATCCTCTGTCTCAAGATCAAACTGTGTAAAATATAAGCATGATGGTCTCGTTGGACTTGTACAGTCGCAGGCATAATGCCCCAATCCTCTGCAATTGTAACATATCAATTGTCTGCAACCTCTTCCTAGCCCCATTCCACCTCTGCCTCGTCCACGCCCCTGAAATCCAGTGTGCGCCATTCCTGCATTTTGATCAAGGGCCCATGTTTCGGCCTGAACTCTATAGGTAGGATTTTGTTCCATCATCAATTCATAACTTCTATAGGTGCGCTCATCATGTCTTACTGACCTACAGAAATTACAGAATAACTAATGGGAATTTTGTGTATACTTCTGTAATAAATAGCAGTTATTTGTAGCATGCTTCCCTCCTATCTGACAAATCACACGCCACAATTTAGGCATCGTGTTTGGTCCTACTTTTGCCTCCAGCCTCAATGGCATTGGTCCTCCTCCCGCGAGGTAATTCGTGAACACCGGGTAGTGGTCCTTGTCATGACCCTGGCTGTTGAAATTTACGCACGATACCTCGTTGCGCACTTCTGGATGAGCCATCCTATCTTGTTTCAAACTTTGCATCTCAAGGCACAAGTTTTTCAACTGCACGTGAATCTGCTGGAGTCCCAGGTTAGGATATTGTATCGGAGTCTCGTGCAATCTCATCGTGACCTCCAAAGCCTCAGCCTCAGTGGTTAGCCTTTGTTGCAACAACACATTCCATATATGTGGTGTTAATGAGGCTACAAACCATTCGTGGTGTTTCCCCTTTGTTAAGGTCATTTTCACTTCATGAATTGTACACTTCAATCTTTGGTCAAACTCCCACGGGGTTTTGGCTAGTAGCATTGAGATTTCCTTGAATCCAATGATCGACTGTGCCTCCGAATTTGGCTTGCTAAATTCTTTGTTTAGCGAAATTTGGATATTCGTTATCCCTGCATTCAGATTGTCATTGGAATGCTCAATGTACCAAGTCAGCGCATGATCCTGCAAAGCACTGACCAACATTGCCTTCCTTATATTGTCGTCTGTGACACCTTGTGCTTCCCATACAGCTTTTATCACGAACCAAAACTGGTCTGAATATTCATTCCCTTCTCCCTTGAGCACTGATAGCTTTATCGCGCTGGCCATACTGCTTCATGGTGGTGGCAGAGGTGGTATGGGCAAAGTCGAGGGTGAAGATGGTGAAACTGGTGGTGGTGTGGGTGGGGGTGGTATGCACGAAATTCTTTGCCTTATTAGATTGATCATACTTCTTGGCGAAACCTTCACGAGCTCTTATTCACTCCCTCATGGAGGTGATATAAAGGGGCTAGTTTCTAGTTATGTGCTACCTTCGTTTCTATATATTCTCCCACTTTGCGTAGCCCCAAACATCATTTTATTCGCATAACTCGCTTTTCACATAGTAGAATTTTAATCCAAGTGTTCAAATATTTAATGTACTTACCTCGCGATCCCTTGAGGAAGAATTGTTCTGCCTCACTATAGCTGACTGAAGTATCTAGCGCAAATTCAGTGATGAATCCTCCTATGATTCGATCCAGCCAGTGATCGACAATGTGCGTGATCTTATCTTCTGATGCTTCCAGTTTGCAAACCAATTCTGGAGTCCACACAATAGGTTTGTTGAGTTTACACCTTCCTTGGTTATCTGCTAGCTTGGCGATCCACTCGTACAACTCAGTAGGGAAGGATGCAAAGAAAAATTCGTGGATCTCTATATACAAGTAGCAATCTAGCCACTCTTCCTTTGATAGTTGTGGATTCTTGTTTTCCTGTGTTATGAACTCGTGAATCTTTCTGTCCAACCAGTCTTAAATTCCTTTCTTGGTCGGATTCCAGTGATACGACATCAAACATCTCTATGCAGATCCTTGTCTTGGCAATGGAACCATTTGTTGGCTTGCTAGGGCCTAACCCAGCTTCAGAGTTAATTAGCCAAACAAATCCTGGTACCACTCGCCCTTTCGGCAACAGTCCGTGGAGCACAGACTAAGGTCTCACCTGAAGTAGTATGGGAGGGTGCTAGAACAAGGTTTCCACACCCTGGAGATTTATGATGAGTCTGTCTGGTCCTTTGTCTGTTCCTGCGCGCAGGTGGTTTCGCGCACCTTCCGTGCCTTGTGGCCTAATACCCTACCCTTGCGCAACCCTAACCTGGGGTTGTGCCGCGCTCTGCGTTATTACCTGAGATCTTATTTATCCTTTAGCATTAGTTAAGCATGTTTGCCTATTTAAATGTCTTAAGTTATACTTAACAATACAAAACATTCATATAGGTGCACGCAGTAAATAAACAGTATATTGACAAATTATATGTATCATTCATTAACCCAAGAGCAGATACATAGAATGATCACCAAACTTCTCTTTATTTATTTTCCACCGGTTACAAACTTGCCCTACCCCGCGCACTTAGCTGCAGGGGTCCGCGCACTCAGCTGCAGACTACTAAGCCTCTACGATCTAAGCTGTAGAGCCTTCTCTTACTCTACAACCCACAAACACACTTTACACTTCAGCTCAATCACTTAGACTTCCTTATTCCTTCATTTTTATTTAGTTATCTTTTACACTTAGAGCCTTGCTCTATTTATACAATCCCATGGCCTACGAACCATGGGTAGGTCTATCCAACCGACTGATGAGCCCCATAAATGGGTAATTATATGAGCTCATTTTCCCTCCTAACATAGTTTAATAAACCATTCTCTTAGCTTATTGCATGTTTTTTGATTATATTTATGCTTGTAAGTTGGGTTGGTCATTATGCCATGGAGTCTAATATGTGTTTAATGCAGATTTTTGTTCAAATTTTGGAGATAAAGTCAAAGATTTAATGAAAAATTGACAGCAATAATTTGAAGTAGACAAGGGAGAGGAATTATAGGAGGGTATCCCCCTCATTTATGACTCCCCACTTCAAATTCTCCTTCATGCAACTCAGAGCACAAACCGCCAAATCAATGCACTAGGAGGCAACCGAGCAAGTGGAGGATAACTTATGTTTATCTCGAGTTTTGGGATCCAAGCCTCCCTGATTTTAAGGAAGCTATTGGGAGCTTCAATTGTATAAGTAGAGAGTCCTAGGTCCTCATTAGGTAGTTGGTCAAATTTTTGTTTTTGTTGCAGCTTTGCTATGCTCAACTTCGAGCTTACTTTTGTCGACAGTTTTATGTAATCCTATTATTATTTGATAATGAAGATGAGATCCTTTTTGAGCTATCACTAAGTTACCTCAGAGGGCTGAAGCTCTTGGGTTAGGGCCCAATCCAAGCAGCCAAGCTACTCTTGTTTGTATTTATATGCTTTGTTTCAGTTTATGAATTAGTGGCAGTTAGATAATTTTCTTTCTTGGTTAGGAATAGGTCACTTTTGGTGATTTAGAAGGTTGTTTCCATTTCAATTTTCTATAGCAGGTTGAATGGTGATATAAATAAGATGCAACAAGGCCATCAATAGAGCCCTGGCTTCCTTTCATCCCCTTGGGACCATGAACTGAGGCCAAGACCCTCATGCTGCCACAAAAACACAAATTTTCCTTCTCCATAGGATTTCTAGTGTTGCAGTTTGTTAGAAGGTTAATGCTTTGCTTTAAGATCTATTTTGCCATGCTCATTTCTGTATTTGCAATAAATTTCCTTCCATGCTTTCTTTCCATGTAGCATTTTTTAGCATTTACTTTCCTAGATCAATGTTTAGATTAGCTTGATGAAAATTTTGTTTTTTTTTATGTATCTAGTTTCTTTGCTTGCTTAATCTCATTGTTTGATTTTCAATTCTCTTGTAGCAAATCTCTTCTCACAATAATTCAGCCAATCAACCATCACCATCTCTCTTTGATCTACATTCCACAGGTCACCCAATGTCCCTCACAAATCTGCCTTAGTTTTCTGCATTTTTCTCATAAACATTCCTCTCTTTCCTTGAACAAATCCAACCATCTTTCTCTCTCCTAATCATTCTCGATGAACCCTAGACTCCTTAACACATCATTCTAGACTTTATTTACCCTTTCCACCTACTTTCCCACCTTCAAAAGCTCCAAAATAGCTCTCAGCATCCTCTTGTAGACCTCCTGTAGATCCCCTATAGCCTCATGTAGATTTTCCTGTAGGTGTCTTTTTGAAGTCCGATTGCAGGAAGAGCCTCCAGAAGGCCACCTAAGACCTCCTAGGATCCATCCACACCTTCCTAAAACTCTGCAAATTCCAAATTCATCCTCCATCGCCACCTAATCGCTGCCACACACATAAACAAATAAATTACATGCAAGACCATTTCACCTAAAAATACATCAAAATCCAAAATGATGTTTTTTTCTCATTTGCTTCTAGAAATAGCTTGAGTGGATGTTGTTTACTTCCTGAGTAGGTAATGGAATTCATTTCATGCTTTTTTATCTCTCTTTCTACAAAAGTAGGATTAGTTGGTTAAGTAGGGTTTGCTAGGTTTATTTCACATTTCAGTCTTCTTTCTTTTTCTGCAAGTAGAGTAGCCTCTGTAGAGTAAGCTTTCCTTTCTTTCATCACATATAAAGTTTCTTCTAGAATTCACAGAAGTTGACTTGAGCTCCTAGTGATCTTGCGCCAGCTGACCAAGTGACAGCCTGCAGTAAGAACTAGTACTTGTGCATACAACACCGTCGCTTCCAGGTTTGTTACAAACTACCGGGTTGATAAAAGTAAAGTAGGAAGCCTAGGAAATGTAGCATTATTGCTGCAATACTGGAGCTCACCACTTTTTGGCACCGTTGCAGGGGAAGCATCAGAGTATTTTGTGATTACCACGTTCTTATATTTTCTCTTGCAACATTCTGCTAAGTAGTTGAATTCAACAAACGTAGAGTAGTTGTTTCTTTCAGTTTCTGCATTTCCTTGCTTTCATTTTCAATTCTGCAATTTCCGTTTCAGCAAAAGTAGAGTAGTTGTTTCTTTCAGCTTCTCTATTTCCTTTCTTTCCTCTTCAGTTCTACAATTTCCATTTCAACAAAAGTAGATTAGTCATTTCCTTGCTTTTAGTTATGCATTTCATTTGCTTTCCTTTTTAGTTTTGCATTTCATTTCAGCAAGTTCATTTCAGTTAGTTGCAATTTGTTTTGTTCAATCAATTTCAATTTTATAGGTACTGTTAGTGTGGGGAAAAAGAAACAAAAACCAACCAAAAATATTTCCTTTCATGCCTCGTAGGAATAGAGATAATTCAAGAAAATTCTTGCCCAACACCCCCACTGCTTCACACAGCCAACCTTCTCTATTTTTCGGTGGTTGTGATCAAGAAGATCCCTTAGGTGAACAACAAGACATATTTGAAGAACCTATAGGGGAAGAAGAAGAAGAAAATGTTCCTCTGGAGCCTATGGATGAAAACAGAAATGTTGGGGGCAGTACCTCTTCTTCCGATTCATCCATTAAAGGTGAAATTGGAAACATGCTAGAAGACGTCAAGAGTGAGATGCTACAGATTCTTGCCATGCAAATGGATACCTTACATATCAAAAGAAAACAAGAGGAGGCAGAGAGAGCTTTGGCCATTTTTTGCCCTAGATGCACCAGGAGGCATCCTAGGAATGAATTCCCATTGAACTCTGTAGAGGTTTGTTCAATCTGTGAAGAAAATCATTCTACAGATAAGTGCCCGTCCTTGCCCGAACTTAAAGCTGTATATCAAGGGGCCAAAGGAGCCACCGAACAGATATATTACATAAACCAAAGGAGGCCACATGGACCTATACCATATCAGCAGGGGATGCAAGGGACATCTCAGGCATACTACAACCTAAACCAAGTCACATTCATACCTTCTTGGGGCCCCCTTGATCATCCTTCCTGTTCCACACCTCCTCCTCGGTCCTTCACACCTCTATATCATGCCCAACTAGACACCCATTCATTTCAACCCTATGCCCAACCACAACCTCAGTGGAATGCATGCCATCAGGGTTGGAGGCTCCAATACATCCCTCTCCCTGCTCTTCTGCCTCCACCACTTGCCTAACCACAACCCCATCCACATCCATCTCAAACATACACTCCCACTCGACTACTTGTACTACCATTTCCAAACCCACACATTGAAGTAACTCAGCCGATTTACAATGCTAAGGTACAACACTTCCAAACAACTCCTCTTGAGCTCAATGGTATTCACCATTGCTCAGGAAGAGTATTACAAAAAAGAGATTATATTGATATCATTGAAGGACCACATCCAGAAGAAGAAGATTCAAAAGAGAAGATCAAAGAACCATGGGCTGCACTTGATGAAGAGAAGACATCAAAATCAGAGATCGAGAGATCTCCCTCATGGTTACCATCAAATTCTCCATGTATTCAAGAGAAAAATCAGCAAAAAGAGGAAAATGTGAAGGTCATGGTAGAATAAGACATGAAGAATGATCTAGATTAGCAAAAGGACCAAGGACATCACAACTATATTGAAATATGGTTCCAGACAGTCACTAAGTTGCAGCATCACTCTCTTCCTCAACTATGCTTGATCCCTTCAAATTCAAATCATTTGGTCTCTGGAGTCCAGGTACATGTCAAAACATACATTTCAAGCCTCCACATCATTCTGTCTATCATCTTGATGTGCACATGGCTCCATTGGAAGTATTATTATCCTTGAAAGTGATTTTTTTTTCAAGTAGAGTATGGTAGGAGAAAAAAAAAATGAAATAAGAAAAATGAAAAATAAGAGAAAAATAAAAATCTAAGGTGAAAACCTCCTTAGAGGCGCCTCAGATTGGCTCATTGATTGAAAACCTCCACGAGGCGGTCAATGGGTTAGAAAGAAGAAAAGAGGGAAAAAAGATCCCTGGGTGAAAACCTCCCTTGGAGGCGCCCAGGGCAACCAATTAGGGTGAAAACCTCTCTGAGGCGCCCTAGTTGTTTTCCAAAAAAAAAAAAAGAGAAAAAAGGAGAATTTTTTGTTGCATTGCAAGTTTGTAGGAGGACTACAGGAAGCAACAGAAAATGCCAAGGGATCTTTGAAACCAATACCAACACCTATCCTACCTTCCCACACCTTTCTCCATCATTCTTGGCATTCTTTTCACCTCATTATGCTTCTTTTTTTGAAAACTATGTTTTGTACAGGAGGCCCTGTGTTTTCTACAAGAGGCTCCTGTAGAAATTACAAAGAGCCAAAAATGGATTTTAAAAGAAGTTTGGGGAACATGGAAGCTTCATAAATGGTTTATAAATCCTCCTACAGTCTTAAAACCTCTCTTCCATCATTTCCAAGTCTGCATCACGCCCCAAGCTCATTTTTTTTACTCTCCAAAAAAATGTAGGATGCTCTGATACAAAAATGCATAGAGCAGAAATTTGTTTTTTCTCTAAATTGAAAACCATGCATCCATTTAAAAAATTGTTTCATGGGGAGTTGCATATGGATGATGGTAACATGCTCAAGCAATTTTAGTAAATTCCAGTGCATGGTTACCAAGAAATGGGTCTCCATCACCTTCAGCCATTTTTGCATTTTCTCCAAATCTGTGCATCCATTTAAAAAATGTTTCGTCGGGAGATGCATATGGACGATGGTAACATGCCCAAGAAATTTCGGCTAATTCTAGTGCAAGGTTCCCAAGAAATCGGCCTCCATAA
Organism: Pinus tabuliformis; assembly: GCA_031772625.1. Lineage (NCBI taxonomy): Eukaryota > Viridiplantae > Streptophyta > Pinopsida > Pinales > Pinaceae > Pinus > Pinus tabuliformis. Next base: position 1,002,109,542 of record CM062819.1, read on the forward strand.
AATTCTACCATTTTTAGTTTTTCTCAAAATTCGTGCATCCCTTGACAAATTTTTTTCTATGGGAGGTGCATAATGATGATGGAAACATGCTCAGAAAATTTTAGGTTAATCCAGTCTACTGTTTGGGAGATATGGACAAACCAAGTCACCGTCCAATTAAAATCTAGCATCAACAGCATGAGGGTGCAAATTTGAAGGTTGAAGTAGACTCCTGAAGATCATATCCAACCAGAAAGGAACTTGCACAAAGCACAGCCACATATTAGCAATCAAACAAGCATGCATCCACAGAAACAAAGGCATGCAGTAGAAGGAAAGGCCACAACACCTCACAGCAAATGCATTCAGATCTCAGGTAAGTGACTAACCCACTCCTCTATTTGCATTAGTATAATTAGAGAGCATGCAACAACAACAAGATGGTTGAGGATGGTGGGGGTTGAGGTGGCCAGTTAACTTGGCCACCCCCATCCAATTGACTTCACTCATCCGAAGATGTCACCACACATGTGCTTAATCAAACTCAAGAGAGATGTCAAGGACAGGTAGTGAAGGCAGGGCGAACTCCGTTGCAAACATAAGGGTTGATTACAAGGAGAGGAAAATGATAACAAGGCAGGTGGGGACTAACAGTCTGAATGGGGGCCAACATACACTTGGCCAGCTCACCCTCCATCACCGGAAACAAGGATAATTTTAGGGGCGAATGTTCGCCCTTTGGCGAAATTAAAGGGTTTCAAATTTTTAGTGGGCGAATATTTCATATCATAGTATATTTTTACAAATCACCTCAAATAGCCCACCTTATTTTAAGGGACAGGGTAAAAAAGGTAAATTTAGCCCTTGAAATTAGGAATTACAAACTTCCATTCGCCCATTTTCAAGAATAGGTTTTATTTAAGTGAATCCTATGAGCCAAATACCATATTTATAAAAGAGGTATGGTAAATTAATAAAAATATAAATAAATGAGAGGTATGGTAAATAAATAAAACATTTTTTATATTTACTCTTGTTGAGGGCCCCGAAGTCGGGTCAACAACAAGGGGGATACCCACCCGGTCTGGAACCTGGTTGGCGGCTCCTTGCCTGTTTGGAGTAGCGGGTCCGACTGGAGGTAATGGGACCAGTTTCCCAATGTGATGGGTGTGTGTGTGTGCGTAGAGTCTGATGATATTAATCTAGAGGTTTTTCTAAACTAGTCTTGAGTTTGAACTGCTAAACTAACTCAATGCTAATGTAATCTAATGAAGAGAAATACATATGATCTATGCTAACCCGGGGTATTTTTCTTTTGTTTATGCGAGCTAGAAAGATTTCTAACAGCAGCTGGTAATAAAGATCATTCAACTGATATCAGAATATAAACCAATAAAGATAAACCGTTCTGCATAAGAAGTTAGGCAGAGTAGTTGTGAACAGCATATCGCATAATCAGTTTTCTATATGTTAAGCATGATTAAATGATCCCACCGTACAGAAGTGCCAAATGGTAATGCAGACATTCATACAATAACATATAAAGAACTTAGCTACATATCACTTTAGGGATACTAGCAGAATCTAGTCAAGAGATAAAAGTACCATTTATGACTAACTTCACCAATAAACTTCAAGTAATAATGATTTATTTCTACTTGTTCTAACATCTACTAAGAGTACAGAAGTGCAACATCAGTAATAGATATTAAAATGCAAACATAAATAGATCTTGATCCATCTATTCATCAAAAACCTCCTCTGAGGGTGCAGAAGTGCATGTTCTGAGGATAAGTTTTTTTACAGATTTCCAGACCCTTCTCCAAATGCCATGAGAAGGGTTAAATACTACTAGCTAATTGATATTAATTACACGAATCTAGGGAATCGGCTTCAAATGACCGCCCTTTACTAAAAGCAAATTTATTTCTAAAACTTTAAATCTAATTTCTGACCGTTTCTGTATATTCTCTTTAGTGCTGTCAATAGCGCAACGCTTTCCTGGGAAGAGTCGGCTGACTTCCTTCTTCTTTTGCTTGGGAGATAAAAGTGGAAATAACAAGAGCTGACACTTTCTTCTGACAGACCAGAAGATATTTTCGAAAACCTTTCTCTAGCTGGGTGTATTCGCCGCGTGTATACTTAGCACAACCCAGGTTCTTCTCGAACTGATTTTGCTATTGCTGTTTTCGGTTTCCGGTCGTGCGAATGATTGAGTGGGTTAGGAGTCATGATGTATGGACATCCCCCTGTTTTAAGAATTGTTTCCGTTCTTTGTTCCAGGTTTTCCTGAAGCGTCTTCCTTCTCATGCGCTTCTTTCTCTGCTTTACCAAGTCTGAGCTTCAGGATCTTTTCTGAACATGCTGCTTTTGTGCGCCTTTGACTCTGAGTCCTGGATAGTCTAATTTCATCAGTGCTGGTTGTCTGATAGTCTGGAATCTGCGGTCCTGCTGCATGCGGCATTCGTTTGCGGAGGCATCTTCTCTCTGCTGTTTGATTGGCACTTTCCCCTTTCTCTCAGATGTTTCCTGCATATAGATTTATATCAGTTGTGTGTCTTGCAGTCTACGCAAAGAAGAAGGGAAATGAAAAGATTGACATGAAAGCATTAAACTCTAATGAATGCGTAATCCTGACATGCATCATGACTTGACTCTTCGATAAATGTGATGTAATCATTCCTTGATACTCAAGCATGGGGTCATTAAATTCCTTCAAGGCGCACACTTAATCCTGGGCTTATCGTGTGATAAGTCTTTTCAGATCGCAGATCGCAAATCGCTGCCATCGCAGATCGCAAATCGCTGATATCGCAAATTTTGTTTAATGGTTATGCCATATAGCGCGATTCTTGCGATTTGCGATTTCGCATATCGGCGGTCGGCATTTTTCGAAGGTCTTCTTTTAAAGGGGCGCGTGTGATGTATGAGACGCGATGAACTTCGCATCGCTCATTCGTGGTCTTGCTTTTCGCGCTCAAGCAATGCTTCGGCCTTTCTTTGCGATGCGATTTAAGCCTTAGGGAGAGAAATATAAAAACTTTAGAAAAAAAATTTTGGGATTTTTTGTTCAGGGTCCCCTCTTTGCTTGACGTTATTGCTAATGTCAAGTGAAGAAGGGGGGTTGTTGGTGACCACAACAATGACGATTCACTGTGAAGAACCAGTTATCTCTGCTTGTTCTATTGCATTTTCACTTCCAAAAAAGAAAATTTTTCTTACACCTAAATTTTGTTATGGACAGATAGAGTATTACCCCTTATCATGTCAATGATGTTTCGTCACAACTTTTTATTTCATTCCGATTGTTTGCTTCCTCTGGGTTATTTCTTGTATTTACACCTAGACATTACTCAGTCTTTTCAAAGACAAAATAAGGTCTTCTCTGCGTACTGGCTTTGTAAAGTATGCTCATTTGTCGTAGGTAGAGCCTCTGCTGCCCGCAAGCGTCCATAGCCTCGACAGGGTTACCATATTATCCAGCAATGATCCTTTTTCCTGCTTGAGGTTATTTACAGCATTCCAGAGAAAAACCCTTTTGACACTTTTTCTTTCCTTTTTTAATTTTTTATTCTCTAAAGAACAATGTCTTGGTTTGGTGGCCAAATTATGACACAGTCATTCACTTGATTTACACTTTTGCTGAACAAGCTGGCTCGCGATGAGACCCCTTGTCTTTTGATTGCAACAATCTTGAGTCGTTGCCCTGTTTTGATAGACAGTAGTGGCAAAGTCAGCAAGTTATAATATCTGTGATCATGATAAGCCGGCTCGTGATGAGACCTCTTATTCTTTGAGATATAGTGTTTTCTTGGATTGTTTCTCTGGATGCTGCGATTTTCCTTAACAGGGAGGAAGTCATTGTTTTTCCTTAAGAAAGCTCTGGACGATAATAATAGAGTTTAAGAACAACAGTTTTGCAGAGAATACTTATTTTGCTATTGATGATACTTTTCATTGCGTTGGCATAGAACAATTTTTTGCCAAAAGTTACCTTCATCCCAGATTTCTTTGTAAAGTTGAAACTAACATCACATTCAGGCTAAAGTTAACTCTACCTGTCAATAATAAAAGTCAGATTTTTCGAAAAGTTTTACTATTTATACAAGTGAAATCAAAATCTCATATAGAAATGGTATATACTTCATAAATACAATTTATGATCACTCACAACCAACCTTATTTATATTTAAAAAATAAAACTAAAATAAAACTAAAATTATCCTACAAAAATTAGAAGGATAACCTTCTATGGAAAATACATTTTGAGGATTTGTCCGTTTACAGGCAGAGAATCTCTCCTGCCTGTCAAGTCCTGCAACACAAAAGTCGATGGGCCTATGACTTCTACGATTTGAAAAGGACCAAGCCATAGCTTCTGGAATTTCGTATGTTTTCCCTTTTCTTCGTGAGCCTTATCCCACTTCAAAACTAAATCTCCCATCTGAAATTTTTTTCTGGTCATTATGTTCGAATCAAAAGAGGATTTTATCAGCTCTTCGTGGTGAGTGTGGGTTTTCTTGGCCTGTTCTCGTTGTTCTTCTAGCTTGATTATTTCCGTTTGCCTTAGTTGTAAGGGAGAAGTGGATACTTCATCAATGTATTGTACTAAGGACAAGGAGGGAATGACTAAGTGAGTAGGAAGAACTGCTTCTCTCCCGTAAACTAAATTAAAGGGAGAAGTGTCGATAGAGGCTTTCTTTGTAATTTTGTCTGCCCATAGGGCGTTTACTAGCGCTTTATGCCAATTCTTTTGGCTTTGGTCGACTGTCTTTTTGATAATCCTAACTAGGTTCTTGTGCGTTGATTCAGCCAACCCATTACCTTGCGGATAGTAGTTGGCAGAATACTTTAGTTTGAACCCTCTTTTGAGTGCGAACTCAGTCATGGTATTTCCAGAAAAATATGAAGTGTTATCGAATATTAAGGCCGTTGGCAATCCAAACCTAGTAATGATAAACTGATCTATGAATTCAACAATATTTTCAGAATTAGCTGTCTTGAGAGGAACTGCCTCTACCCATTTAGTAAAATAGTCAGTTGCAGTGAGGATATACCTATGCTGTTTAGAGGGGTGAGGAACGATCTCACCTATTATGTCCAGGCCCCATTGGCTGAACGACTGTTCGATGTTAACCGGCTGCAGTGGCATGGATGACTTCTTTTGTTTCCCTGCAGCCATTTGGCAGACTTGGCATTTTCTTACGTGATTGTACGAGTCTTTGAACAACGTGGGCCAGTAGTATCCTACACGTAAGATTTTGTGTGCGGTGGCTTCTCCAGCATTGTGTCCACCTGTTGGTCCATCGTGGAGTTCCTGCAAAACCTTTTCGGCTTCAGTTTTCTCAAGACATCTAAAAAGCACAGAATCATAGTTTCTTTTAAATAAGACATCATCTACGAGCTGATATTGTTTGGCTTTCAACCTCAGGGCTCTCTTTTTGATGTGATCCAGGTGAAATGGAGCATATCCGTTTTTCAGGAAATAAATGATGTCAACATAAAATGATTCTGCGTCGTTTAGGCTTACCTCATACGTGTGTACCTCTTCAGGCGATTCTTCGGGGATTTTCGATGCTCCAGCTAACATCTTGTAGAAGCCTTGGCCTCTTACAATGTGTGTCGGCTTGATTTCCAGGTCGTATTCTTGCAAGGCGGTGATCCAATTCGCTCTCTTTTCGCCTACGTCTTTCTGAATCAGGAGGTTTCTTACCGCTGGGAATGGTACTATGACCTTGGTATGGGCCTTTAGCAAGAAGGGTCTGAAATATTTGACCGCTTTGAAAACGGCATACGCCTGTTTCTCTACGTCCGAATATTTCAGCTCAGCACCTTGTAAGTTTGAGCTAAAGAATGCGATTGGGGCTTCTGCCTTTTCTTGGTTTTCCTGGGTCAAGATCGCAGCATAAGAATTTTCTGAGGCAAACGTGTATAAGATGAATGGTTCTGAAAAATTTGGGGTTGCTAGGGATGGAGCGTTGATGATGGCTTGTTTGATTAAGTTAAACGCTTCGTGCTCGTCTAGACCCCATTTAAAGTTTGAATTCTTTTTTATCATTTTTTGTAAAGGAGAAATAATACGTGAAAAATCTGGGACAAATCTTTTCACAAAATTGATCTGTCCTAGGAAAGATTGCATGGTCTTTTTGTTATGGGGCATGGATATCTCGGAAATTTCTTTGATTCTGTCAGGTTCAATGTGAATGCCCGATTTGGACACTATGAACCCTAGCAATTTTCCTTCACTCAACGCGAAAAAAGATTTCTTCGGGTTAAGCGAGATTCCATACCTTAAACATCTTTGAAAGATTTGCTTCAAATCTTTGAGATGGTCGCTTCGGTTCTTGGAGTACACAGTTATATCATCCAGTTAAATCACTACTGATTTATTGACTAACCCTTTGAACGCAATGTCCATAGCCCTTTGAAAAGTAGCGCCGGCGTTGATCAGACCGAACGGCATCTTTCGATACGCATAGGTACCCCATTTAGTTCGGAAGGTGGTTTTTAGCTGATCGTCTGGGTGTACCAGCACTTGATTGTATCCTGAAAATCCATCCAGGAAAGACATCAATTCTGAGCCTGCTACAGCCTGTAGTATTTGCTCCATAGGTGGGAGGGGAAAATTGTCTTTCTGACAGGCTTTGTTGAGATTCCAGAAGTCGATGCAGATTCTAATATCTCTGTTTTTCTTCCTAACAGGTACCATATTGGATACCCATTTGGAATGTCTGACCGGGAAAATTATTCTGGCTCTCAACAACTTATTCAACTCAGTTTTTATCTGATTTTCCAGGTTGGGGTGGATTTTCCTGAGCTTCTGTTGGATGGGTTTCTCGTTGTCAATCATAGGGATAGTGTGCTGAATGATAGAAGTGTTATAAGTTTTCAGCTCATCGTAGTTCCAGGCAAAGACGTTTTTGTACTGTCGTAGAAGACGGATGTATGCTGACTTTTCTTCAGGAGCTAGGCCTTGGCCTAGATTAACGTTTTGGGGTTTCTCTTCGGTTCCTAAGTTCACTGATTCATAGTTCAGAGTTGAACTGTAAAGTTTGGCGTTAGCTGATCTTTTGAACCGACTTTTTAAGTCATACAAATCTTCTAATTTGACCACTGATTTGGGTATAGCATTATCCATGCCATTTTGTTGTATTTGGTGGTCATGACAGTCCTCGTCGATTATCTGGTTTGAGTAGGATCCTTTAGAGGTAAGGAAACTTACGATGTCTGGGTCGTCGTTGAATACTCTCCAGTTGGTGATATTGTCAGGGATAGACGGCTTAAAAATTAACTCTATGGAAAACCTATCTGGACTAAAGTCTTTGGAGGGGATGAGTCTGGAGGCTACGTTTGCTAGCAGGTCTGCGCTTGCATTGTGAAGTCTTGGTATTGATGAAATATTGAATGCTGTAAAATGCGCAGTGAGATCTTGCACTAAAGACTGATAGTGCTTTAAATGACTAGACAGGCAGTGTATGGTGTTACGTACCTATTTGACGACGATCTCGGAATCTCCAAAGACTTGAAGATATTTGACGTTGCAGCCGATTGCTTTGTATAGGCCTTGCACCAAGGCTTCGTATTCCACTGTGTTGTTCGTGCAATCGAACTCTAGCTTGCATGTGAGCATGGTCTTATTTCTGTCGGGGCTAATCAAGACACATCCTGCTCCCGCTCCCTCATTGGACTTAGAGCCATCAAAATATAATTTCCAAAATAAAGAAGTATTTACAGGGTTATCTAAGAAACTAACACATTTTGAATCATCAGTCTGGGAAAATTTTTCTACTTGGGACACGACTGAATTTTCTAAATATGGTGATATGTGAGCATTGAAATTTCCAAGGAAAGAGTCTACCGAGTAGTTGCCTATGATGCTGTTGTTGTATGCTATGGCTTCGTTCTCTCCCTCCAAATCCGTCACTATGTACTTTTGGTGCAGTTCTCGTTCAACCTTTATTTGATTTGGCTTCCCGTTGAAGGGTAACCACATGTGTGACCAGTCAGTCGAAAAATATCTGTGGAGCTTCTCGGACCAATCCCTGCTAAGAATTAGACCATAAAATTCAGGGATGTTAGCAACTAGAATATCGATGACCTGGCATACCTTGGGGTTGGACGACAGTCTTATGTTCACTTGATTAAGTTCGCCTTGTGATCGATCAAGTTGAACTATGTGCACTGCGGATTTTTGCGGTTGAACATTAAGTTTGGCACATATTGACTTGGGTAGAATATTGGTTGAAGCACCAGAATCAACCAAGCAGTTATGCACGTTTCTGTTAAAGATCTCATAAGTGAGGAGGAAAGGAGGAGTGTGAGATCTAGACCTCCCTCCAATCAAAGCGATGTCATTTGGATCGATTTTATTGATCGCGTTGATTGGGGGTCTTCCTATATTATGGGAAGCTATAGCTGTGGGTAGAGGTGCAGTAGGTATAGCGTGTAACTCTTTCATCATGATCTTCTGTTGGTGTTTCAATTTGCTCAAATCGTACAGGGTGATATTAGCCCTAGTCTTCTTCATATCGTCGATGATGTTATACTCCATTTCATCCGACACTATTAGTGTCTTTGATGGAGGCGATTGCTCTGATTGGACTGGACTAAATGAGGTCGCTTTAGGGGTTGTCTTCTTTGTTGCGACCTTTTCTTTCACTGGAGGGCTTGCGCCCTTCTGTTTTGAGGTAGTCTGGGGAGGATCAAGTTGATTTCTGCTTCGTGTGCTAACCGGAAGTGCTTCTTGATCTTCCTCTTGTGGGAGGATGAAATCCCACATTCCTTGCAGTTCCACCACTTCTTCGTCGTCGGTCTGTGTTTCGATGGTGCTCTCTTCTTCTTCTTCTTCAGATTCCACATTTGAGACCACGTTGGGTGGCTTCGTCTCCATAGGGGGATTTCTTTTGAAATTCCTAAAAGGATTTCTTGGGGACGATTCTGCTACTTGCTTTCTTATGTCAATCATCTCATTAGACATGGCTTTCAAGACTTTTTGTAATCCTTCCATGTCGAAAGGATCCTTCGTTTGCTTCTTCTTGGTTTCTTCTTTGAAAGAGATTTTCTTAGATTTACGCTCTTCGATTGTAGATCTCTTTTCTAGGGCTACTACGCGTCTTTCGACTGCCAATGCCTCAGCCAAGTTTTCGACTAAGGTTGTCTTGCTTGCCCTATCTACCAAGATGGCCAAGTTTGAAGGTAAGGCCGTGATGTACCATTCGCAACTTACTTCCTCGCTGGGCTGGGAAGCAGCGGGGATTTTATTGAGGATCTTGTTGAACCGTAAGTTAAAATCTTTAATGGGTTCCCTAACCTCAGCTTTAAGATTGGACAGATCGTTGATCAGTGTCGCTGTCGATCTATCATCGCCGAATTTGGTGAGAAATTGATTTTGAAAAATATCCCAGCTGGTGATAGATCCGGAGGGTAGCGAAAAGTACCAGGACCCGGCTGTCCCTTGCATCGTATAGGGGAAGAGTCGGACCACGACATCTTCGTTGGTGACCCCGTTGAGATTAACAGAAAGCATGAAATTATTGATATGTTCTTCAGCTAGCATTCCAGTTTTTGGATTGAACTTTGGTAACCACTTCTCAGGATGGGCAGGTATTGGACTCAGGGGTGGAGGCATTAAAACCGCCCCAGGGTTGTTCCATGGAGATTGTGCCATCGCTGAGTTGCTGGTTAATAAAAGTGTAGAAGATGATCTTCGAGGTTGAGAAGATAGAGATGTTATGATCTTTGACGATTGTGGAGGAAGGGTTGCGGAAGATGGATGAGTGATTTGAGGTGGAGATGTGGGTGGTTGACTTCGTGGAGAGGGAGTTGAAATGGACGAGGTGGATGAAAGAGTCTCTCTGTCAGACTCTTGAAGTGCTTTCCTTGCTCTTTTCCTAGTGGGGAGAGGGATTTCAGTTGGCTGAATGCCGAACTTTTCACTCTTCAATCGGGTCAGGGGATGAGCAGGGTTGTATTGCGAAGTCAAGCTGCCTTTAGATTTATCAGATTTCTGGTTAAAAATAGAGAATCCCTGGAGTTTACGGATCAAGGTTTGAACTTCAGGGGGATCGACAATAAGTTGTTCTGATGTATCGGGATGTATAGCAGCGGGGGATGTCCGAGCGACTTATAGTTCCGAGCTTAGTCGTACCGGGGAAGTCGGGGAAGTTGGTGAGGGTGACTTGCTCTTAGAATGGTATTTGAATTTTGAATTATGCGCCATTCATAGCTTGGCCCTCTTTCTAGCGCCAGAAATGTTGAGGGCCCCGAAGTCGGGTCAACAACAAGGGGGATACCCACCCGGTCCAGAACCTGGTTGGCGGCTCCTTGCCCATTTGGAGTAGCGGGTCCAACTGGGGGTAATGGGACCAGTTTCCCAATGTGATGGGTGTGTGTGTGTGCGTAGAGTCTGATGATATTAATCTAGAGGTTTTTCTAAACTGTCTTGATTTTGAACTGCTAAACTAACTCTATGCTAATGTAATCTAATGAAGAGAAATACATCTGATCTATGCTAACCCGGGGTGTTTTTCTTTTGTTTATGCGATCTAGAAAGATTTCTAACAGCAGCTGGTAATAAAGATCATTCAACTGATATCATAATATAAACCAATAAAGATAAACCGTTCTGCATAAGAAGTTAGGCAGAGTAGTTGTGAACAGCATATCGCATAATCAGTTTTCTATATGTTAAGCATGATTAAATGATCCCACCGTACAGAAGTGCCAAATGGTAATGCAGACATTCATACAATAACATATAAAGAACTTAGCTACATATCACTTTAGGGATACTAGCAGAATCTAGTCAAGAGATAAAAGTACCATTTATGACTAACTTCACAAATAAACTTCAAGTAATAATGATTTATTTCTACTTGTTCTAACATCTACTAAGAGTACAGAAGTGCAACATCAGTAATAGATATTAAAATGCAAACATAAATAAATCTTGATCCATCTATTCATCAAAAACCTCCTCTGAGGGTGCAGAAGTGCATGTTCTGAGGATAAGTTTTTTGACAGATTTCCAGACCCTTCTCCAAATGCCATGAGAAGGGTTAAATACTACTAGCTAATTGATATTAATTACACGAATCTAGGGAATCGGCTTCAAATGACCGCCCTTTACTAAAAGAAAATTTATTTCTAAAACTTTAAATCTAATTTCTGACCGTTTCTATATATTCTCTTTAGTGCTGTCAACAGCGCAACGCTTTCCTGGGAAGATTCGGCTGACTGCCTTCTTCTTTTGCTCGGGAGATAAAAGTGGAAATAACAAGAGCTGACACTTTCTTCTGACAGACCAGAAGATATTTTCGAAAACCTTTCTCTAGCTGGGTGTATTCGCCGCGTTTATACTTAGCACAACCCAGGTTCTTCTCGAACTGATTTTGCTGTTACTGTTTTCAGTTTCCGGTCGTGCGAATGACTGAGTGGGTTAGGAGTCATGTTGTATGGACATCCCCCTGTTTTAACAATTGTTTCCGTTATTTGTTCCAGGTTTTCCTGAAGCGTCTTCCTTCTCATGCGCTTCTTTCTCTACTTTACCAAGTCTGAGCTTCAGGATCTTTTCTGAACACGCTGCTTTTGTGCGCCTTTGACTCTGACTCCTGGATAGTCTAATTTCATCAGTGCCGGTTGTCTGATAGTCTGGAATCCGCAGTCCTGCTGCATGCAGCATTCGTCTGCGGAGGCATCTTCTCTCTGTTGTTTGATTGGCGCTTTCCCCTTTCTCTCAGATGTTTCTTGCATATAGATTTATATCAGTTGCGTGTCTTGCAGTCTACGCAAAGAAGGGAAATGAAAAGATTGACATGAAAGCATTAAACTCTAATGAATGCGTAATCCTGACATGCATCATGACTTGACTCTTTGATAAATGCGATGTAATCATTCCTTGATACTCAAGCATGGGGTCATTAAATTCCTTCAAGGCGCGCACTTAATCCTTGGCTTATCGTGTGATAAGTCTTTTCAGATCGCAGATCGCAAATCGCTGCCATCGCAGATCGCAAATCGCTGATATCGCAAATTTTGTTTAATGGTTATGCCATATAGCGCGATGCTTGCGATTTGCGATTTCGCATATCGGCGGTCGGCGTTTTTCGAAGGTCTTCTTTTAAAGGGGCGCGTGTGATGTATGCAACGCGATGAACTTCGCATCGCTCATTCGCGGTCTTGGTTTTCGCGCTCGAACAATGCTTCGGCCTTTCTTTGTGATGCGATTTAAGCCTTAGGGAGAGAAATATAAAAACTTTAGAAAAATATTTTTTGGGATTTTTTGTTCAGGGTCCCCTCTTTGCTTGACGTTATTGCTAATGTCAAGTGAATAAGAGGGGTTGTTGGTGACCACAACAACTCCATAAGTCACCTTATATACATGTAAGGGTGTAAACAAATAAAAATATAAGTAAAGTGGAGGTATGGTAAATAAATAAAACGTCTTTTTATACTTACTCAAAAGGTATGGTAAATAAATAAAAATATAAATAAACTAGATGTATCGTAAATAAATAAAACCTCTTTTTATATTTAGTCCATAACCCTCATTCTATTTATGAAGGCTCAAGAAAGAGGTTTTATTTAAGTGAATCCTATTGGCCAAATACCATATTTGTAAAAGAGGTATGGTAAATTAATAAAAATATAAATAAACGAGAGGTATGGTAAACAAATAAAACATTTTTTTATATTTACTCCATAAGTCACCTTATATTTACGAACACTCAAAAAATAGGTTATATTTAGGTGAAACCTATGGCCAAAATACTATGGAACAAATGCCATGGACTAGATTGTTATTAATACCATGCAAAAAACCATTATTAACCCTAATATTAGAATTAATAAAAATAAAAATGGCACATGGTATTGACCCATGGTATTCACCAAAATGGCACATGGTATTGACCCATGGTATTCACCTGGAATGTAGCCTATTTAAATGGGGGAATTAAACCAGCATGTAGCCAATGCTAAGATTCACTAGGACTTTACAAAGTTTTATTATTTACTGAAAGACTCGCCAAGGTCTTACAAGATTTTATAATTGAGTAAAATATTCGCCATCCCTGGTGAGAGATTCGCCAAAAAAATTATATATACATATTATATTATTGATAAAATCGCCTTCCATTTTTCCTACATACCATGGAGATTCTCCCATTTATTATATTTATAAATTTAGGGGAGGTTCTTAAAATTTTCCCTCATCGGAAATATCCATAAACAGCCATAAGTACTCCTCCTTAAAACACTCTCACCACATTTTCTTTCATTCCATCCTCGCCCACTTAGCTGCAACAAGCTCCTTGTCACCCCACAGCCTCGAAACCATCATTATCCATTTCTCTCATCCATCCTCCTGTTATCGTCGTTCTACAAAAGCACTTACAAGTTCTACAGCAACACCTACAGGCAGTTCTACAGGAGGGGCAATGCACTATTTTAAGAAGAAAACATGGGTTTTTTGCTCGATTTCTTGCTTGAGGAGGTAGGTTCCATGCATACCCACCTTGATTATCAATATGTGCAAGGAATTATATCATTTTAAGAAGGAATTGATTCCATAGAAGAAGAGGAATTACATAAAAAATTCTGCTTGTTTTGAAAAAAAAAAAAACAGTTTTCATCTATTTTCCTGGTTCCTTCAAAATTCTTGTCTCCACCTCTACATTTGGTGTTCAAAAGGGGTATAAGAAAAATGGCAGGAGGTTTTATGAGGAAGGAGCCAACGAACTCCTCCAGGCTCCATGCACACGCCCAAGTAGTGGACATATTCACAAGAGCCAATTGGATGAACTTTCTTGAGAAATTCTAAGGGTTTGATGAAGAAATTGCTCAGGAATTCGCCCACTCTTTGGTCCCTCACTCCAGAAAACCTTACCACATAGTTTGCAGATTAGGGAGTATCACTCCCCAACAAGGATGAAAGAGGCATTAAGGCGAGTGTTAATGTACAAGCGCTCCATGTAGAGCTTGAAGGTCAATTGGATTGGCCTCAAATTGAGTCCCCCACTGCTGCTAGGCATGCTAGAAGGCAAAAAAGAGGAAGAAGAGCAATAGCAGTGGGAAGAGGTAGATAGAAAGGCAGGATTCCATGAAAAAGAATATGAGATCACATCAGAAGAATGGGATGTTAGGGAGGCCACCAGGGCCATCAAAGATGAGGAGATGGACTAAGTTGCTTAGAGGATGAGCAACACCTTCAGTAGGGGGTGATGATGAGCCCCATAAATGGGTAATTATATGGGCTCATTTTTCCTCCTAACATAGTTTAATCAACCATTCTCTTAACTTATTGCATGTTTTTTGATTAAATTTATGCTTATGGAGTGAGTTGGGTTGGTCATTATGACATGGAGTCTAATATGTGTTTAATGCAGATTTTTGTTCAAATTTAGGAGATAAAGTCAAAGATTTAATGGAAAATTGGTAGCAACAATTTGAAGTAGATAAGGGAGAGGATGTATAGGAGGTTATCCCCCTCATTTATGACTCCCCACTTCGAATTCTCCTTCTTGCAGCTTGGAGCACAAACAACCAAATCAATTCACTAGGAGGTAGTCGAGCAAGTGGAGGATAACTTATGTTTATCTCGAGTTTTGGGAGCCAAGCCTCCCTGATTTTAAGGAAGATTTTGGGAGATTCAGTTGTATAAGTAGAGAGGCCTAAGGCCTCATTATAAATTTGGTCAAATTTTCGAATTTTTGTTGCAGCTTTGCTCTGCTCAACTTCGAGCTTACTTTTGTCAACAGTTTTATGTAATCCTATTATAATTTTGATAATGAAGATGAGATCCTTTTTGAGCTAGCACTGAGTTACCTCAGAGGGCTGAAGCAATTGGGTTAGGTCCTAATCCAAGCATCCAAGCTCCTCTTGTTTGTATTTATATGCTTTGTTTCAGTTTATGAATTAGTTGCAGTTAGATAAAAAAAATTCTTGGTTAAGAATAGGTCGCTTTTGCTGATTTAGAAGGTTGTTTCATTTCAGTTTTTTGTAGCAGGTTGAACAGTGATAGAAATAAGATAAAAAAGGCCATCAACAAAGACTTGGCTTCTTTTCATCCCCTTGGGACCACAAATTGAGGCCAAGAGCCTCTTACTGCCACAAAAACACAGATTTTGCTTCTCCATAGGATTTCTAGTGTTGCAGTTTGTTAGAAGGTTGATTCTTTGCTTTAAGATCTATTTCACCATGTTCATTTTTGTATTTGCAATAAATTTCCTTCCATGCTTTCTTTCCATGTAGCATTTTTCAACATTTACTTTCCTAGATCAAAGTTTAGATTAGCTTGATGAAAATTTTGTTTTTTTTATGTATCCAGTTTCTTTGCCTGCTTAATCTCATTGTTTGATTTTCAGCTCTCTTGTAGAAAATATCTTCTCACAATAATTCATCCAATCAGCCATCACCATCTCTATTTGATCTACGTTCCACAGGTCACCCAAAGTCCCTCACAAATCTGCCTTGGTTTTCTGCACTTTTCTCATAAACTTTCCTCTCTTTCCTTGAACAAATTTGACCATCTTTCTCTCTCCTAATCATTCTTGATGAACCCTAGACAGCTTACCATATCATCATATCCTTTAGCTACCATTTCCACCCAATTTCCCACCTTCAAAACCTCCAAAAATGCTCTCGACATCCTCCTGTAGACCTCTTGTAGACTTCCTGTAGATCTCCTGCAGCCTCCTGTAGATTTTCCTGTAGGTGTCTTTTTGAAGTCCGATTGTAGGAAAAGCCTCCAAAAGGCCACCTGAGACCTCCTAGGACCCATCCACACCTTCCTACACCTCTGCAAATTCCAAAGTCATCCTCCATCACCACCTAATCACTGCCACACACACAAATAAATAAATTACATGCAAGACCATTTCACCTAAAAATACAAAAAAATCCAAAAAAATGTTTTTTTCTCATTTGTTTCTAGGAATAGATTGAGTAGATGCTATTTACTTCCTGAGTAGGTAATGGCATTCATTTCATGGTTTTTCATCTCTCTTTCTACAAAAGTAGGACTAGTCGGTTAAGTAGGGTTTGCTAGGCTTACTCCACATTTCAGTCTTCTTTCTCTTTCTGCAAGTAGAGTAGCCTCTGTAGAGTAAGTTTTCCTTTCTTTGATCACATATAAAGCTTATTTTGGAATTCATAGAAGTTGGCTTAAGCTCTTAGTGATCTTGTGCCAACTGACCAAGTGATAGCCTGCAGTAAGAACTAGTACTTGTGCATACAACACCGTCGCTTCCAAGTTTTTTACAAACTACCGAGTTGATAAAAGTAAAGTAGGAAGCCCAGGAGTTGCAACATTATTTCTATAATACTGGAGCTCACCACCGAAATTACATTACAAAACTAGGGCAGACAACCCTGTGACTCTCTCATACTTTCACACCCTGCACCCGCAATTCACAGAGCTTTTACAACAAGATTTTGTCAAAACTTTGGCTTTAAGCCCCAAAACATGCCTTGGGGGGGATTCCATGCCCAACACGTGTTCACCTTCTTGTTACACCTTCACTCTTTGATGTAAATATGCTTTTATCTTGTATGCCTCATTTGTTCTTCGTAATTTTTGTTTGACCGTGTTAGGGTCCAACCCTAAGTCCCTCATTCATGTAGTAAGCCTCGCCAGAGTCATAGATAGTTAGTTGAGTCAATAAAGTCTATAAGTGGTTATTCACATTAATAATAACTATAATTGGTTGACCCGCACTATACAAAGGGACCACAACTAGTTATAAATGGGCCATAGTTAATAAATAAAGTGTTTAACCTCTGTTATGTAAGGGGCCACTAGTAGTTAGGGTTTTGGATGTTATAAAGCTATAAATAGTCCTAGATAGCAAGGGAAGAAGTATCGATTCTTATTGTAATTGAGCTCTTCTCTGTTGGAGGTTTCCCCCTTGAAGAGGCAAGTGAACATTGTATTATGAATTTGAATAATAAAATATCTTTGCAGCTTGTCTCATTTCATGTGATATTTCTATGTTTCAGGCCATACTATTTTGTATTTCTAGTATTCCAGCTTTCTCAAAGGTCAACCACATAACAAGTGGTATCAAAGCACTTTCTAGGGCCAGTTGTACCTTGAATTTGTGCATAATATTCTTTTAGGCTGGAGACGTGTTCCAATGTATTTAAACCATGGGACCTATCATTTAGTGAATAAACCTGCAGATTTGCGGAGGCATGCACACAGGAAATATAATACGTAGTCATGCTTTTTGGATTCCCTTGTAACCCATGTGGGTACTCGTTCGAGTAGTATCCCATTAGACAAAACCGCGCACATGCTGCTCTTCTACGTACGCTTGGGTATATCAGAAAGCCTAGGGTAACCTAAAACCTAACCTTAGATAAATAGAGGGTTCTCTTGCTGCTATAGTACACTGACAAAAAAACTCAGGGAGACTACTCACATGTACAATAGAGCAGCTGGGTAATACGGCTAAGGGTATGGTCGATCCTCCTTAGTTAGCACCCTGAAATATTGAGACGTGTACTATTGTTGGACCCCATGCGTATATTATGATCTATAGCACCTGAAACTCATTTTGAGACCATAGTTCCCTCAACTATTTGAAGATCACACCCTACCTTTTCACCCATATCAGATCCAGTTGTTGCGGTTCAACTACCTCTGTCCAAATTAGATCCAGCAGTTAGGGTTCTACCGCTTCCCTAATATTAGATTCAATAGTTGGGGTTTTTGTAGTGCAGATCAAACTCTTTATGCAGTGAGGGTTTTGGCTAGCATAATCCATATCAAATTGTTGTAGCGCATTCTGTAGTACCAAGACCTCGGGGTATCTGTTGCTATAGTCTAGGAACTATTTTTGCAGGATATTTCGTAGTATCAAGGTCTATGGAATTTGGCCATTGTAGTATTGATTAGCTGTGAGTAAAACTCCTTTCGGAGTAAAAACAAAGTCTAGGGCCATCTTGATATGCTTGCAAAAGACCTAGCCCATAAGATTCACGACGAAAATATAGTCACAGTCATACCATTCACTTGTAAGCATCCAATTTTTAGGTGGCCCCAAATTTTCCCGATGTGACTTCAAGTGACTCACGTCACTAGAATCCTGAGCCTACCCTCTTTCCAATCATGATACTCTTAAGTAAGATTAATATTGGATTGGGGATAGTGTATGCTCTATACTAGGTCTCAAGTTACGGCTACAAAAAGGGATGTTGAGAAGGTCGACAACCTCGAGAAAAAATTCAATGACTTCCAGGTATCCATTAACACCCAACTCACACAAATAGTGGAAGCTCTAAAGATTCTTTGTGAACCCGTGAGGGAAGAAAATAGTGTAGATGCACACATAGAAGGAGAATCCATCCATCACATTCATTTCCATTGAAATCACGAATCTTCAAACCAGCAAACACCCAACCTAGACATGTACAAATTTGATGGCTCTAACCTTGCAGTATGGGTGGCATAAATGGAACAATGTTCCTCCTTAATAATATATGGGAGGATCGAGCTAAAACACATGTGGGGTCCCTTTACTTGGACTAAGAGAGATGGAATTGGTGTTAGTGGCATTAGAAATGTTATCTAGGAAGGCCAACCTGGAACATATTCTCAAAAGGAATTTATGACCGCTTTGATCGGGAATCTAACTTTTTGGCTCATCTCACTAAGCTTAGGAAAATAGGTACAATAAGGGACTACATTGTAGCTTTTGAACAATTGGCCATTAGAAATGTAGGACTAGGAGATGCCTTTTAATTGGAATGTTTCATTAATGGCCTAAAGGAAGCCATCTAAGCCCATGTCTCAATGCATCACCCAACTACTTGGTTGGACGCATGCTACATGGCCTTATATTTAGAATTCACCTTAAATTCTAAATCTAATCGTCCAAATATTGTTGAAAAGGCATGCTCCACCCAGGCTATGGGCCCCACCCAAACACTTAAGGTTCAAAAGGTGTCACCATCAGAAATGGATGAAAGAAGGAAACAAGTACTCTGCTACTACTGTGATGACAAGTACTTCCCATGACATAAATGAAAGGAACCAAAATTATTTCAAATTGATGCTACTGAAAACAACTTAGTCGATGAAGCTCCATCCACTCAAGTGTCTGAGGAAGAAGCAAGTGAACTCCAAACTGACCCAGACAATGATGTTACAACTAAGCCAAATGAACTAGTTATATCATTACATGCCTTGGTTGGAATTGCTTCACCCTAGACTCTCAAAATATGAGGTTTTATTAAACATCGTCCATCAGTGGTATTGATTGATAGTGGCACCAAAAATAACTTTGTCCATAAGACAGTAGCATAAGTTGTTCATTATTTTGTACGAGTGGTATCTAATTTCCAACTCCTTATAGCTGATGGGGGGACCATGAAATATGAAAGACGTTTTGAAAATATTGAGCTTTAGATGGGGGATTATCACCTCAAAACCCACATGTTTTCCATTAAAATGGGTGGTTATGATATTGTACTTGGTGTTGAATGGATATGCACATTGGACCCTATCACAATGGATTTATACGAGTTATGTATGAGTTTTATTCAGAACAACCACACTCATACATTGAGGGGAGTCCAAGAAGGTGCTCCTACTATCATTAGCTCATATCGAATGGAGAAGCTTTTAAAAAAGGCCATCATGGGATAGTAGCCCAATTTAATGCCATCCAAGCCATTGAATCCACTCCTCCTCATATTCATCCTAATATGCAACAAGAATTAAATTTCCACTAGTGGTTCTTTGACAAACCTAAGGAGCTCCACCCTCTAGGGGTAAACATGATCATAACATCCCTTTTTTCTTGAGTGGCGAGTCACCAAATGTCCTCCCATATCGATATCCTTTTGCACAAAAGAATGAAATTGGAAAAATCATCAAGGAGCTCCTCTAATTTGGTGTTATTCATCCCAAAACTAGCCTTTATTCATCTCCATTGGTCATGGTTCTAAGGAAATATGGAGAATGGCACATATTTCCTAACTTTAGGGCCCTTAACAAGCTCACTATCAAGGAAAATTTTCATATTCCAATAGTAGATTATCTACTTGATGAACAACAAGGTGCTAAATTTTTTACCAACTTGTACCTTCACTTAGGCTATGACGAAATATGCATGAAGGAAGTTGACATTTCCAAGACACCCTTATGAACTATTGAAGGCCATTATGAATTCCTGATCATGCCATTTGGCCTCTGTAATGGTCCATCCATTTTTCATAGCCTCATGAACCACCTTCTAAAACCATATCTGTATAGTCATTTTTGGGCACTGCAACTCCAATCATAAATGTCCATAAACCAAGGGATCCTAAGTCGCTAAAGGTGTTGTTCCAACCCCTAAAAGAACAATGTCAACTAATTACAGCATCTCCCAGAAGTTCTCCATGAAAAACTACTCAGAACTGGTCAAAACTCGACCATTTCACCTGCTCCATAGTCAAAGTGCGTTGCATCCCACCTGAATACACACAGTAGGTGTGATGCATGTTGAAAAGCCCTTCTATGGGGTGCGATGGGTGAGAAGGGACAAATGGCAGGGTCAATCCGCAAGGTGGAGGAGCATGGAATCTTCCAGAAACTTCTCCTGTGACACTTGCCTCTCTGCATTCGACCAGGGATGAGTAAGAGATCATCAATCTCCAAGTGGAATCAAGAACTATCAGAGAGAAGACACTAATCAAATCTCAAAAGCTGACTCACCTCCCTTGCAGACATCTATATATGGATCCCTCATCCCAGAGATCCAGAGGCTGGAATTTTGTATCTTGTAAGGAAGTGTTGTTGGTTTCTTGGTGCAATATCATAGTGTTGGGTGATCTAAGCTTTTCATGAGGTGAAGAAGGGCTTTCTTGTTGAGAGGATGATGCTGGGTCAGAACAATTGGTTGTAATCCTCTTTTCTCTTTCTTGATTATCAATAAAGCTATTCAAGTTTTCCTCCACATTCTTGTATGATTGATGATTTATGCATTTGTGTGGTCAATGTACATTTGATCCTATATTGTTTATGGTAATAGATCTATGTTCTTGGATAGTGTTATGCTGCTTTGATTCTACAGGCACCCTTTGAAGCTGGGTAGACAAGGAAGCGAGTGGCAAAGACCTATCAGAAGAGAGAGGAAACGAGCAAGGAACCAAGCGCAAGACCGAGGTTGGTCTCCTTATTCTTCTCTCATCTATTTCTCATAAAGGAAAACGAAAGTAGTTTTTAGTTTGTTTGTTTCTAAGGTAGCTACCAGCCTTAGTGGGACTAGTAGCGCTGCATAGACACTAGTTTTCCCGATAAGAAAATGGCGACTCCGCTGGGGAGCGAATAGATTGTTTGTTCATCTACATTTGTTTACTTTATAAACTTACAGACAGAGCCTGAAGTCAAGACAGCTAGCCTTCGAACGACATTTTCTATGCAAGTGCAAAGTAGATCAACGTTGCTTCAGTCTATCTCTGGGTTTTGTTTATGAATTAAACGATTGATTTACAAGCTCTCTAATTGCCCTCGTGCTGGCTTTAGTAACCTCCTTAGATCTACCCTTGTGATTGATTTACTGATTACCACTTGCTCGGCCTAAATCCCTGAACTAAACTGCAAACTGTGACCCAGAATCCAATCAAAGTCTCGCCACTGGCCCAGCGCACTGTCTGTTCTGTGAACTTCAAATGCATCACACTTCCTGAGTGTAGTACGTGCGTTGCATTTCAATTTCACTGTGTTACAGGTGCGCTAATCAGACAAGGCCTTGTTCCTAAATTTTGGTTTCTGTGTTCACTCTTTTCAACTCTATTCAAGAGTTTTGCTACCTGTAGTCAGTACACCTCCGTTGAAACCCCTTTCCTTGCTATTATTCCACCTCCATTGTGCAAAGAACTGTAAATTTTTTTATTTATTTTTGAGTCATTTTCAGTTCTCCTTTACAAAGAAGTAGCGTAATTATACTGTCGTTTCTTGATTTGAAAGTGTCACAAGTGTCGTTTTCAGTCATAGAAGAGAATCTAATTGTTCTTGATAGCCGATTACACTGTTACTCTTGTATTTGATTTGAATTAGTAGTTTTTCAAGTGACGAAAGAAATTTTTCAATTCAAAATAACAAAGTGTCGTCATTGTCCTCATTTTGTTTTGAATAGAAACTTGATTAGTAATTTTCGCTTTGAAAAATAATTCAGATTTGCGCTTAGCTTTCTTTTTATCATTCACACATTAAGAAGGCTAAAAAAAAATACATGCATGTGCATTTGCATTTAGACTGTTTGTTGGTTTGATTTAGGACAATGCATATAGTGTGTGCTCTCTGCTCTTTGTTGAAAGAACGCCATCTCTCTTTCCTTAGTAACTAGGATTTTCATTGCAAAAAGAATATTAAACAACTGTTTATCATCTTAGATTGCATTTTAGGGATTGTACATCTACATCACGCAGTGAACCTGAAAGGCAAATTTCTTAAGCAAGATCAAACATAAAATAAATTTAATGAATCTAAAAACGCATTTTAATCTAACGCACAACATTTAGAAGTCTAGGCTAGAGACGTATTATGGCGTCGTAAAGCCTGGTAACTATTATTTTCACTGTTGGTTGGGTGACTCCTCCACTTTGAGACGATAAGTGCCAGTACGGACTTGTGCTCCCACGTACCATCGAGTATATTTTGGGATACCACAATAGGCTTAATCCTTTATCCATAGGAAGTTGTGTCTACCGCCCTATCGATTGTAATGCACTGAAAACAGCATTCAGGAAGATTGATTGCCGTACCGTAAAAAGTATTCTGCAGTTTTGCGATTGGTTTGGTAATCCCTCTGTCTAGATTTCCAGAGCAATCCCTTTCGTTCCTTTTCAGACTCCTTAACAGAAAAGGTCCATCTGAGCACTTTTCACTTCAGGCTCATTAAAAATCGAAGGCGACTAGAGTCATCTTTTGTTTTTTCTCGACTCTTAAAAATTGAAAAAACAAGTTGTGTCAAAGCGTCTAAAATTTATTTTAAACGCAATAATCATCACCTTTCCTACGTTGATCTTAAGTTGAGAAAAATGGAGTCCACCAACCAAGGAGTTCCCCTTGGAGGAAATCCTAGTCCCTTCTCCTCTTGGGGAGATGTTGGTGCACCCCATATGGCCACATTGTCTCTTCCAAGATTGACAATCGGCTTGCTCGTATGGCTCTTCTCAACTTCTGTCATTCAGAACATCGTGATTCCTGAACAATCAAGTCAGCAACTAAACGATATTAGAGTTACCCCCCAACCCTCTACTTTGTCTAATTCTTCCTCTCCTCCTTCCTCTTCACTTGATGAAGCTGGTAAAGCCCAAAATCAAGTAACTGAGAAGAAGAAGGAGAAGAAAAAGAAAGAGAAGAAGAAGAAGGAGCCAAAGGCAAAAAGGGGCAACCAAGCATCATCTAGTGAAAATCCACACACTGCACCGACCAGGCCTAAATCGCCATGTGTCATTTGCAAAGGAGACCACTATCATCGAGATTGTCCTTGCATCCCTTGGATCTTAAGGGACGGTCTCCTCGTTTTCACAATCCGGTGTCATCAACCTCTGACGACGATCATGTTGAGCATACACCGTCAACTAGTGAAAGTGAAGCCCCTGGACAAAAAGGAAAATATAAATTTCCTTGTAAATTGTGTGAAGGTGATCACGCCGTCCACCATTGTCCCTTCTTAGACGAAGCTAAAAGAGTTTTGGATGACCGTCCGGTTTCACCGTTACGGCTTCCTTCTGGATATAAGAAACTCTTGCCGAGTCCGTCACTAGTTGAAAATCCGGCTGACATGCCCTTGTGGTCAGCCGAAGCGTCTACCATTGAA
Organism: Pinus tabuliformis; assembly: GCA_031772625.1. Taxonomy (NCBI): domain Eukaryota; kingdom Viridiplantae; phylum Streptophyta; class Pinopsida; order Pinales; family Pinaceae; genus Pinus; species Pinus tabuliformis. The sequence goes on from CM062819.1 coordinate 1,002,133,334, forward strand.
GATAAGCCATCTGAATCCATACCAGATGAAAGTCAAAAGGTCGAAGCGGCAGTTGACCTAGTCTTGCCTTCAGAAGGTCCATCTCCAGATGATATAGTCACCGAAGAGAACAAGAACGACACCGTTCAAGTTCTCTTCATAAGCACATACTCCGATGAACATGGGGGCAGTATACCTATTCCTTTACCGCAGGAAGGAAGTTCGTCAGAGTCGTATCCGACCGTCTATTCAGTCCCACCTCCAAGCAACCTGGTTGTTTCCTTTGACTAGAATCTACTAGGCAGACCCCATTTACCGGCTAGTGTACCATTTCGAATCATTGCTCAAATATATAGAATGGTCATGGCTGGTACCATCATAGATGAAGGGGCTTCTGTGAGTATCCTTTCCTCAACTGCTTGCAAAGCGCTTGGTTCACCATCACTTTTTCCTGAGATGAGAAATCTAACAGGCTTTGACAAAGGAACCAGTCGACCGTTAGGGATCCTTCCCGATGTACCGATAACATTGAGAAGGAAAACCATTCACATGAACGTAATGGTAGTCCAAGGACCCCTGGATTATAATCTACTCCTTGGACGAGACTATATTTGTTGCATGGGATCCGTCGTCTCCTCACTCTTTAGAGTAATGTGTTTTCCGCACGAAGGAAGAGTGGTCAAGCTCGTAGACCAGCTTTCATTTCCCGGTTCACACATAGCAAATAGTCATATACCGACCCTGAATGGTCTTTTAATACAAGGAATGTCTCATCAATCCCCAGTCCGTCCTCCTGATGAGTGAGAGTGATTCAAAGGGCATGAATGAAACCCAGGGGGCATGCACCCTAGTCTACTTCAGTAGGAAAACCTTGGGTATAGGGTAGGTTTCCGCAGAGGATATATGACTAGTCTAACACACCCATCAGTTTAGGAAAATGGGATTAGGCTAGAATAAGATTCCCTCGTCAAAGTTATGTGAGTGGATGCGTCTGCGCCACTCACCTTTGTCTATTTCGGTAGACATCGCCGAGGAAGTGTTTTGTCTGTGACACGGATGGAACAATCTTTGATAACCTGGAAATTTTTTGCTATACCTGGGGGCATGCAAACCTTTTGGCATGCAAGCAAAGAGCGACCATTTATTTTTTAAATTTATAGGTCCTCTAACCCTTTAAACTCGTAGGATTGGTCGTTTCCTAACTTGCATAAAGAAAGGATGTGAAGCAAAGCTTTGTAAGGTGCAAGCTTCTTAAAAATGGCATGTTAGATGAGACATCCTTATTATACGACTAGATCAAGCAGTTTTAACGTGGAATTCAAGCTCATTAAAAAATAAACATAAGCTATGAGCAAGTGTTTCCCCCAGTGTTTAAGCTCATTAAAAAATGAACCAATTTTCGGTAAACAACCATCATGAATGTATTACTTCAGCCTTTGAAGCCTTGGTCGTGTTCTCGTCATCACATCCACTCTGTATTGGCCGATCATTCACCTCCACTTGATTTTTTACCCCTTTTGATGAACAGCTGCAAAGAGTGATCTTGTTAGCCATCCTTGTGACACTGCCTTGATTGGAAAATTCCAAACCTTACTTGGAATCAGCTGCTACCCGAATCTATCACTCGTTCCTAAAAAATGAGTCTCCTTTAAGCTCTTTTCAACTGACTCGTAAAATATGAAAAGATTACCGAGCCATTGGCCTCTCCAGCTCATTAAAGTGACTGGAAGTGCTATCCCTCCTTTAGATTTTAATCTTTTTGAACTTGAGGGATTATTACAAAAAAAGATCGAGCGCTTGTTTTGTTCGGCTCATTAAAATTACCGAAAATTCATCCCTTTTGTATTATTTTATACTTTTTCGGACTTAAGGGATTAGATGACGAAAAAGGATGTTTGGAGTTTCCTTTACGTCCCTTTTCAGACTCTCTAAAATTGAAAAGGAGTGAGTTATCTTTGTCGTTAAACTCGTTAAAACCTAATAGCGACAAACTTTTCCATAACAGACAAGAACGAGTTTCACTATTTCTAGGCTCGTTAAAACATAGCGATGGGTTTGCCCAAAGGGAAAATTATAGAACAAGCATAAGTTATCCTCCTCAATCTTGACAAAAATAAAGAGGTACTAGTCAGTAATGACTGGGGAAAAATTGGGAAGAAAACTTGAAGAAACTTTGTTGGTAGCAAGTCGCTCTTGAACATGACACTTTCACTCCGCATCCAAGTCGGGTTGGGTTGTTCCATTCACTGGTAACATCACCATGGTTCCATCACACCATCCACATTTGGGGTTAATGCTACCAATCCATCATGTCAGTGTCGTCGATATGTTCAAGAGAATTCGCTCAGAGAATTCACCTGTGTCTCACCCACTATAATACATTTTTGCTCCATTCTTTCATGACCGCCACCCTGAACCTTATATCACCAGATTGTTTTCACCTCCATTAAAATCATTTGCTCCGTTCCGTGTCATTGATGTGGGATTCACTAAGGCCCTCCTATGATGGATCGCTTCTTGTTGACATCAGCTCATTATCCAAGAAGTCGATCTAGGAACAACCCTTTCAGTACTTTGAAGCTTGCATGCCTCAATGGCAAGTTTCTCACTTCCGGTGATAGGTTTACGTCAATGGCCTTCGACCAAAAGATTTTACGTGGTGTTCAACGCCAAGTCCCTTATTCCCACCACGTGAATTGTATTGCAGTACCTTGAGGGTCATCATCATTATCGGTGATTCCTGTCGCACTTGTTAACAACTTACATCATTGGCTGGTAATCAGGTGATGTCTTTCCATTTTAGACTCCAGAACATCTCTCACGTGGATGGACTTGTACTTTGAGTGAAGATCGAAAGAGATTTAAGACCCCGGATCTACTTTCATCCATCTGGGCTGCGATATATATTCAGGAAAATAAAGACATCAAATGTACACATTGTTGCACAGATAATCATCCAATCTAAGGGATGATGGCTCTACCAAAATCATCAGTCTACACTCAGACGATTGTCTGTCATATGTACATGAAAATGAATTTATAAAGCTGAGCATGGGAATGCCCGCCTCAGCCAGATTATGAAAATATTATGAAGATAATGTATTGTATTTTATCTTATTACAGGTCACCTTCTAGCTTGAAAAAACTTCGGATCCTCATGATAAAGCATTTCACTCGACATCAAAAGATTGATGACCTCATGCTTTAGGGGGCAACTGTTATAGACATTTTTGGGCACTGCAAGCCCAATCATAAATGTCCATAAACCAAGGGCTCCTCAGTCTGTAAAGGTGTTGTTCCAACCCCTAAAAGAACAAGGTCAACTAATTACAGCATCTCCCAGAAGTTCTCCATGAAAAACTACTCAGAACTGGTCAAAACTGGACCATTTCGCCTACTCCATAGTCAAAGTGCGTTGCATCCCACCTGAATACACACAGTAAGTGCAATGCATGGTTAAAATCCCTTCTATGGGGTGCAATGGGCAAGAAGGGACAAATGGCAGGGTCAATCTGCAAGGTGGAGGAGCATGGAATCTTCCAGAAACTTCTCCTGTGACACTTGCCTCTCTGCATTCAACCAGGGATGAGTAAGAGATCATCAATATCCAAGTGGAATCAAGAACTATCGGAGAGGACACTAATCAAATCTCAAAAGCAGACTCACCTCCCTTGCAGACATCTATATATGGATCCCTCATCCCAGAGATCCAGAGGCTGGAATTTTGTATCTTGTAAGGAAGTGTTGTTGGTTTCTTGGTGCAATATCATAGTGTTGGGTGATATAAGATTTTCATGAGGTGAAGAAGGGCTTTCTTGCTGAGAGGATGATGTTGGGTCAGAACAATTGGTTGTAATCCTCTTTGCTCTTTCTTGATTATCAATAAAGCTATTCAAGCTTTCCTCCACATTCTTGTATGATTGATGATTTATGCATTTGTGTGGTCAATGTACATCTGATCCTATATTGTTTATGGTAATAGATCTATGTTCTGGGATAGTGTTATGCTGCTTTGATTCTACAGGCACTCTTTGAAGCTAGGTAGACAAGGAAGCGAATGGAAAAGACCTATCAGAAGAGAGAGGAAACAAGCAAGGAACCAAGTGCAAGACCGAGGTTGGTCTCCTTATTCTTCTCTAAGCTATTTCTCATAAAGGAAAACGAAAGTAGTTTTTAGTTTGTTTGTTTCTAAGGTAGCTACTAGCCTTAGTGGGACTAGCAGCTCTGTATAGACACTAGTTTTTCTAATAACAATATCTCAGAAAATTTTTCCTGGTCATTTTCGATGACATTCTCATCTACAACATAACATGGGACAAACACCTTCAACATGTTGACTAGATATTACAAATTTATCCAGGATCACAAATTATTTGTCAAATTATCCAAGTGATCCTTTATCAAGGAAGAAGTAGAGTATTTTGGACACATTTTGGGCCATGTCGAAGTGAGGGTTGATCCAAAAAAAATCTAGGCAATGCAAGATTTGTTGGCATTATGACTAATGTGTATGAATAATGTATGGAATTATGACTTATGTGTTGTCCTTGATGGCAACCTATGTTATGGATTTGATATGGAAATATAAGACAATGCAAATAAACCCAGAAATAACAAGATTTGAATATAGAAATGCTTCACTTTGTTAATATCAAAACCCTTAAGGTAGGGCAACACCATACATTCACTCCTTAAGGAAGGAGAATACTCCACAAGCCATATGCCTATTCATACAATATTCCTTGACCTCTCTCAATGTCGAGTCTCTGGCCTCTATATAGGCCTCATACATACAATACCATGGGTCATTACCATGGTTCCCTCAATACCATCTATCTAATACCATGGGCTTTTTACATTATTGCTAACTACTTGTGGTCCCTTACTTGATATGGGTTAACCACCTTATTTATTACTATCGCACATCCCATTATTATTCCATTGGGTACCTCCCTTTGTACCGCATATTATCCCCCTAGGTATACTACATTCCACCCCCCTTAACATGTTTCGTCCTCAAAACATGGGAAGAATACAAATAATAAGATCTACTCAAAAGAGTAGTCCATTGGTACCATGCACGTGCATCTAGCCATCCAAGAGAAAGGTGAACCCTTGATTCAACTGGTGCCTCGCTCGCTTGAGATGGAAATTAACTGTGGCAGCTCTTCTATGTTGATGTGTAGTAGGTGGATCACCAGTCCTCTCTATCTATCATGTGGGGGTTGTTGTCCTTGTGGCTAATTCATTGCCATCTTGTTGGTTTTTTTCTTGTGGGGTGATGTGGGTGGTGATATGCTGAAGTGTTAACCAACGATGTATCTTTCTTTAATTAATCACCTAATGGAGCCTAATGGCTATCCGGTACCTTTTGTGGTGCCTGTTGTTGTTTCTTATCTTCCAATATTACTTCAACCACTGAGTCCCCCTCTGATGTAACATTTTCTGCTTCAGCCTCTACCTATTTTTCTGCTACCTGGTTTGATGTTTGTGTGTGGTTGTTGACCATCAATGGCTCATCATCTGATATGTCAGTCCCTGGAACATCTTCTGCCTCAGCCTCCATGGACTCTACCTGTTTATTGACCGAAATATCCTGTAATGTAATTTTCTTCTTTTTATACCAAAGCTTCATAAATTTCTTCTGCACATTAATATTTATAGTACCCACGAATTCAATCCAAGGATATCCCAAAACAACATCCATGTTATCCATATCTGAAATATAAAAATCACCATGCGACACATACCTGTCCATAGAATGCTTCAAATCCTTATAAGCTTAAACATCCTCATCATCGACCTGTGTGTTTTCAATGTGTTTGGCTGGAACTTGCAACTTTTTTGCCAAATTAACATTGATAAAATTATGCTTGTACCTAGGATTTATAAACACAATCATCTTCTCCTTCTGAATCAATCCATGAACCTGCAATAAGGAGACACCTATAGAAAATAACCCCTTATGTGTCTCATTCTCCTTTTTTCTAGCATGAGACCATTTGTCTAAAAGGACTCTTTCAAATTCTGCATCTGAAAGTTTGATCAACTACTTGTTGTCAAGTGAGAACCACCATTTGGCAGCCTCAACTTTGAAACTAAGCGACACTGAACTCTTCCAAAGTGTCCCATATGTGAACTTTTGTCTCTGAATGAATTCTTGTTATGGATCTGATACCACATGTTATGGATCTAATATGGAAATATAGGACAATGTAAATAAACCCAGAAATAACAAGATTTGAATATAGAAATGCTTCACTTTATTAATATCAAAACCCTTAAGGTAGGGCAACACCATATATTCACTCCTTAAGGAAGGAGAACACTCCACAAGCCATATGCATATTCATACAATATTCCTTGACCTCTCTAAACGTGGAGTCTCTGGCCTCTACATAGGCCTCATGCATACAATACCATGGGTCATTACCATGGTTCCCTCAATACCATCTATCTAATACCATGGGTTATTACATTATTGCTAACTACTTGTGGTCCCTTACTTGATATGGATTAACCACCTTATTTATTACTATTTCCTATCCCATTATTATTCCATTGGGTACCTCCCTTTGTACCCCATATTATCCCCCCTAGCTATACTACATTCCATCCCCCTTAACATGTTTCGTCCTCGAAACATGGGAAGAATACAAATAATAAGATCTACACAAAAGAGTAGTCCACTCGTACCATGCACATGCATCTAGCCATCCAAGAGAAAGGTGAACCCTTGATCCAGCTGGTGCCTCATTTGCTTGAGATGGAAGTTGACCATGGCGGCTCTTCTATGTTGATGTGTAGTAGGTGGATCGCCACTCCTCTCTATCTATCATGTGGGGGTTGTTGTACGTGTGGCTAATTTGTTTCCATCTTGTTGGTTGTTTTCTTGTGGGGTGATGTGGGTGGTGATATGTTGAAGTGTTAACTAATGATGTATCTTTCTTTAATTCATCGCCTAATGGAGCCTAATGGGTATCTGGTACCTATTGTGGTGCCTGTTGTTGTTTCTTATCTTCCAATATTACTTCAACCACTGAGTCCCCCTCTGATGTAACATTTTCTGCTTCAGCCTCTACCTATTTTTCTGGTACCTGGTTTGATGTTTGTGTGTGGTTGTCGACCATCAATGGCTCATCATCTGATATGTTAGTCATTGGAACATATTCTGCTTCAGCCTCCGTGGACTCTACCTGTTTATTGATGGAAATATCCTGTAATGTAATTTTATTCTTTTTATACCAGAGCATCAAAAATTTCTTCTGCACATTAATATTGATAGTGCTGATGGCTTCAATCCAAGGATATCCCAAAACAACATCCATGTTATCCATATCTGAAGTATAAAAATCACCATGCGACACATACTTATCCATAGAAAGCTTCAAATCCTTATAAACTTGAACATCCTCATGATCAACCTGTGTGTTTTCAATGTGTTTGGCTGGAACTTGCAACTTTTTTGTCAAATTAACATTGATAAAATTATGCTTGTACCTAGGATTTATAGACACAATCATCTTCTCCTTCTGAATCAATCCATGAACCTGCAATAAGGAGACACCCGTAGCAAATAATCCCTTATGTGCCTCATTCTCCTTTTTTCTAGCACGAGACCATTTGTCTAAAAGGACTCTTTCAAATTCTATATCTAAAAGTTGGTCAAATACTTGTTGTCAAGTGAGAACCACCATTTGGCAACCTCAACTTTGAAACTAAGTGACATTGAACTCTTCCAAAGTGTCCCATATGTGAACTTTTGTCTCTGTATGAATTCTTTTTATGGATCTGATACCACTTGTTATGTATCTGATATGGAAATATAAGACAATGCAAATAAACCTAGAAATAACAAGATTTGAATATAGAAATGTTTCAATTTATTAATATCAAAACCCTTAAGGTAGGGAAACACCATATATTCACTCCTTAAGGAAGGAGAACACTCCACAAGCCATATGCCTGTTCATACAATATTCCTTGACCTCTCTCAATGTGAAATCTATGGCCTCTATATAGGCCTCATACATACAATACTATGGGTTATTACCATGGTTCCCTCAATACCATCTATCTAATGCCATGGGCTTATTACATTATTGCTAGCTACTTGTGGTCCCTTACTTGATGTGGGTTAACCACCTTATTTATTACTATTTCCCATCCCATTATTATTCCATTGGGTACCTCCCTTTGTACCCCATATTATCCCCCTAGGTATAGTACAACCTACTTGATGAGTTGTCCTTTGATGGAAACCAACTTGATACATATGTCAACAGGATGTGTCTTCAGATGTGACAGAGAGTTTGGACAAAGGGATACCAGTTCAGAGGCAAAGGAATGACAAAGATGAAATTTCAAGAAGTATATGTGGGTTTTGTTAAGAAAATCCACGTACACATGCAGGTATGAAGAAGAAAAGGCATGTATAGTTTCAGAACCATGGTATTCTAAATACCAAGGGTCCTTACCATGGTATTTCCCTGTGGTATTGATCCTAAAAATGGTTGTTTTGATCCCATCTAATAAAACCATCAGTTGGAGTATGGTTTTGACCTGTGGTATTGGATAAGGGCTAAGTTATATAAGGAAATGAAGCTCAAAGTGGTAGAGGTGCTCAAGTGATGAATATTTTATGAATAGTTATAGCTGAAGAAAATATGCATGTAATGGGGTATTAATGTTTTTCTTGATATATAAATAAGTATGCACCTGGGAATTTTATGATGGATCATATCCAATAGATCTGAGATGGCAATCTTTATTATGAGGTGATTTGATTTGTGATGATAGTGTCTTAACACGTGATTTTTCTATGTATGCTGATATGTGGGTATGCCTGAAGTTTTGTGATGCAATAAAGGTTTGTGCCAATAATTGAAAATATGTATATAGGTTTTATAACCTGAAAGGCGTGTATACGTGGGTTTGATATTGGTAAGTCGTGTATATATTCTGATCTATACATGGGTTTGTTTCCTGAAAATCGTGTATACACGCGGGTTTGTTTTAAGGAAAGTGCATACAGAAACTAGGGATTTGATGAAAAGGATGTCTGACCAGTTTAATCAGTCTTTTTGTGTTTCTACTATCTGTCAATGAAGTCTTACTTGATGATCTGATCTTAACAGTAATGTTTAAAAGATGAATTAACTGATTGAAGAATGATGAAGATACTTTTTGTTTGAGATTGAAGTTTAGTGAACGTTCGGTGATTGTTTCATAATGATGTAGTGGATCTGTGTATGATTCAATATTTGTTTCAGAGTGACAATGGTTCATTTTTTAAGGATTCAATGGTTCATTTTCAGGTTTCAGTTGTTTAAGATCTGTACGTGGGTATGCTTTATGAAAAGCACGTAAAAACATGGGTTTGATGTTGTAAAGTAGCGTATATATTTTGATATATGGTTGATCAAGGTTTGCAGTAAGAAAATATGGTTTTTGTGATATACAATATTTTGATTAGTATTCTGGTTACAGTGATATGACTGTGGTTGTTTAAGCTTGGGTTTCAGTTGATTGGTCGAGTTTTGGTTGATTCAGTCGATTCAGCGATTGGGTTTCAATTGATGGTTGATTCAGTTAGGTCAGAGATTGGTTGTTTCAAATGACGATTAAGTGCTTTTTTGCAATAATCAGTTTTAGATTTGATCTTTGGTTTTGGGCTTAAATGTTGATAGTGGGTCTAGTCTGAAAATTTGATGAAATGTGGCCTACAGTTGTGATGTGTTGTATGAGGTGGATCTATTATGAAAATTTATGAAACATGGTCCCCAGAGGTGTTGAAGGTTGGAGCCTTCAATGAGGGAGTTGAAGATTCGTTCTAGTGGTAGCTGGTAAATTAGCTCAAGAGGTTGGATCTCCCTTCTGGTGGGTGTTCGTAAATGTGATCAGGGGGTTGAAGCTCCCTTCTATTGGGTGCTGGAGAACGAGAGAAGGTCGTAGCCTTCTGTAGGTGGATGCTTGTGTAGTGTTATGAGTCTACGCTAGTACAATATTGTAAATTTTTTTATTTATACTAAAAATAGGACAGAGACGATAACAGCGGTGGTTTTTTCCCTCATTGGGTTTCCACCTTAAATCCTGGTGTTCATGTGTAATGATTTATTTTGTTCTTACTACACATGGTTACTATTTATTTAATGCTTAATTAAGTACTAATGCACTGTCTCAAGATAAACAAAATATTAATTAACTGAAAAATATGTTGTACTAGATATACGTTAGTTGTATGAATAACAGTAACATACACACACAGGTTCCCTTCAATAAAGTCACGTACATAAATCAAGAGCTGAAATTGAAAAGTTTAATGGTTTGAAAACACGGACTCAACCCCCCCCCCCCCCCCCCCCCCTCCTCAGTATTTTTTCCAACAATATTAGCCCCAACCAAAAAGCTTGAAGAGTTTGCAGAGATTCTTGGGTCTCACGGATTACTATCACATGTCTTTCAACAATTATGGACACATTCCTTGACCACTCACTAGTATTCTGTTGAGGGCCCTGAAATCGGGTCAACAACAAGGGGGATACCCACCCGGCCGGGAACCTGGTTGGCGGCTCCGTGTCCGTTTGGTGTAGCGGGTCCGACTGGGGATAACGGGACCAGCTTCCCGATCTAAGGGGTGTGTGTGTGTAGAGTTTGGTGATGTGTGCGTGTGTAGATTATGATAATGAAAATCTGGAATTATTTCTAAGCTAATTTAATTCTAAACTCTAAGACTGAATTTTATACTACTTTAATCTATCAAGAACAACACATCTAATCTACGCTAACCCAGGATAGAACTTTTTCCATTATGCGATCTAGAAATATTTCACACAATAACTGGTAACGAAGATTATTCAGTTATTATGAGAATATAAATCAATTAAGATGAACCATCCTGCATAAAAAGTTAAGCAAAACGGTTGTGAACAACATATCGCATAATTAGTTATTCATGTATTAAGCACAAATCAATGACTCCACCGTACAAAAGTGCCAAATGGTAGTCCACTCATTCATACATTAACATATAAACAACATCAGCTGTATATTACTCTAAGAATGCAAGAAGAAAACTCGTCAAGAGATAAAAGTACCATTTATGACTGATTTTATACTCACAGACCTTAAGAAATAATGATCTATTTCTACTTACTTCTAATGCCTACTAAGAGTACAGAAGTGAAACATCAGTAGCAGGTATTAAAATGCAAACATAAATAAATCTTGATCCGTCCATTCATCAAAAACCCCCTCCGAGGGTGCAAAAGTGCATGTTCTGAGGACAAGTTTTTTGACAAATTTCCGGACCCTTCTCCAATGCAACGAGAAGGGTTAAATACTACTAACCGGCTAATTTTAATTACACAAATTTAGGGAACGGCTTCAAATGACCGCCCTTTTACTAAAACAAATTTATTTCTAAAAACTGAATCTAATTTCTAACCATTTCTGTATCTGCTCCTTAGTGCTGTAAGCGATGCACTGTTCACCGTGAAAGAGTCGGCTCCTTGTCCTTTCCTTTAGGTCGAGCTTGAAAATTAGAAATAACAAGAGCTGGCACCTCTTTCTGACAAACTAGAAGATATTTTTGAAAGTGTTCTTCTGGAGGAGTGTCTTCACGGCGTGTATACTTAGTACAACTCAGATTTCTTTCAAACTGATTGTGCTGTTGCTATTTCGGTTTCCGGCCGTGCGAATGACTCAATGAGCTGGGGATTTTGTTGCCTGAACGATTTTCTCGATTGAAACTTGTTTCCATTCTTTGTTCCAGGCTTGTCTGAGACGTCTTTCCCCTTAAGCGTTTTTCTTTTTGCTTTACCCAATTTGGGACTCAGGATCTTTCATAAACGCTTTGCTTTTGTGCACCTTTGACTCTGAGTCCTAGATAGCCTATTTCCATCAGCATTTGTTGAGTGATACTCTGGGACCCGCGGTCCTGCTGTATGCAGTATCCATCTGCGAAGTCATCTCCTCTCTGTTCTTCTAGCTCTAGCGCTTTTCCTTAGATGTTTCCTGCATATAGATTTATATCAGTTGCTGACTTATAGTTCACGTAAATGAAAAGAGACAGAAGAAAAGATTGACATGAAAGCAATTAAGTTCTAATGAATGCATAATCATGTCACCCATTATGACTTGACTCTTCGAAAAACGCAACATAATCATCTTTGGATACACAGGTGTACAATCATTAATTTCCCGTAAGGTGCGCGCCCAATTTTGGGCTCACGGATCATGCCGAGGAATGCTTGCGATGAATGGTTTTTTGCGATTTGTATCGTAGCATTGAAGATTGCGATGTAAATAAGTGGTATCGCAACAATTGATGGTCTCATTCATCACAAACCATAGATCACAGGTCGCAGCTTTGCATGGTCGCAAATCACATATCGCAAGGTCGCAAGGTTTTCGCTTTGTCACTCTGTGCTGCTTTATGCGACATTGTGACGTGCGACGTCGCATATCGGCCGTCGGCGATTCTTTAGGTTTTCCCTTTTTGAGCACTTTTAATGCACGCGATGCGATGAGTTCTCGCGTCACTCCTCCTCAGTGTATTTATGCGCTTTGGGAAAGCGCTCCTTTTTCCTTTGCGATGTGATATAGCTCTTAGGGAGTTAATACAAAAGATTTTTCAAACAAAAATATTTTTTTGATTTTTTTGGTTAAGGGTCCCCCTTTGCTTGATGTTATTACTAATATCAAACAAAGAGGGGGGTTGTTGGTGACCACAACATATTCTCAAGAAAAAATCATTTCTGTAGACTGACACAGCTTAGTAGGCCTTCCCAACTCTCAAACTGGCCATGTGCTCCACTCTAGTATTGGCCTTACCAGAATTCACCAAATCATTTGTGATTGAATGTGATGCTTCAGGTACGACATTAGTGCAATATTAATGCAAGAAGGTAGACAATTGGCTTTCACCATTCAACAACTCAGTGGAAAACATCTGGTTCAATATAAATATGAGAAAGAAATGATGGCCATATTACATGTAGTAGACACTTGGTGACCATATTATTGGGCCATCATTTCCAAATACACAATATTTTCTAGAGTAGTGACTATCGTTACCACAAAAAATAAATGGCTTGCAAAAATGCTAGAATATGATTATGCGATAATTTACAAGAAGGGGCATGACAATGTAGTGTTTGATGCTTTATCGTGTTAGTTTGAGGAAGAGGGCACCCTATTATCCCTCTCTTTACCCATCTGAGATTGGATTGAGGAAACTCATCACAAATTACTCTCCCACCCATACCTTTCCCGGCTCATTGAAAGAGTACGAGAAAATCCTAATTTCTCAGATGATTACTCTCAGATGAATGAGGTTCTTCATTATAGGGATAGGGTGTTGGCCCCAACCTCCACACTCAAACCCCTGCATCTTGGAAAAGTTGCACTCCTCTCCCATTGTTGGACATTCAATCTTTCAAAAGACTTATGCACACGCATGGCGCTCTTTGTTTTTGACTGGCATGAAGCATGACATTTTTACTTTTGTAGCTGAATTTGAAGTATGCCAACACAACAAAAGAGAAAAAATCAAGCTACCAGGCACCTTGCAACCCTTGCCTCTTCCTGCTTCCATATGGACAAATGTTTCCATGGATTTCATTACAGGTCTCCCAAAGTCAAGAAACAAATATTTCATCATGGTGGTTGTTGATAGAATTTCCAAATATGCTCATTTTTGTGCTCTCCCACACCCATTTACCCCAATATTGGTCGCTCAATTTTTCATGGACCAAATATTCAAACTCCATGGCATGCCAACTTCCATTGTGTCTGATCAAGACCCCACTTCCACTAACAATTTTTCACGGGAAAATTTCAAGCTACAGGGCACACACATCCAAATGAGTACAACCTATCATCTCCAAACCGATGGTCAAACAAAAGCTATCAACATTTGGAGACCTATTTGTGGTGCTTCACTGCAGAAAAAAAACATCAATGGGTACAATGGTTAGCTTTATAATAATGGCGATATAATACTAACTCTCATGAAGCCACCAATATGATGCCATATGAGGAAATGTATGGCCAACTACCACCTTCACCAACTTCTTATATCCCTAGATCATCCAAAGTACAATTAGTTGATCCGCTCCTACAAAACCATGCTACCATGATTTCTCATCTCAAAGATAATCTACATCAAGATCAGAATTGAATGAAGCAACTAACTGACCAACACTGTTCAGAGAGGTCATTTCAAGTAGCTTTCAAGGTATTCCTATGACTCCAACCTTATAAGAAGGCCTCTATCAATGAAAAGGGCTGCCAAAAACTAGCCCCAAAATTATATGGGCCTTTTCAAGTACTTCAGCGTATAGGAGAAGTTGCTTACAAATTGGCCCTACTAAATACTTAAAAAATCCACCCTATCTTCCATGTATCCTGCCTCAAGAAAGTTGTGGGGAATAATTGCATGGTTCAAACCATCCTGCTAAAACTGGATGAGGAACGTTCACTGTGGCTATGAGCTAAACAGGTCCTCGATAATCATGAAATACATATCCATGACCGCACGATTAAGGAGGTCCTCATCAAGTGGAAAGAGATCTCTTCGGAAGATGTGACATGGGAACCAACCAATATTCTTTAGAAACTTCAGCCTTGATGACAAGGTTACTTTTGATGGGGGAGGGCATGTTAAGGTCCAATCCTAGCTCCCTTATTCATTTAATAAGCCTCTTCAGAGTCATAGTTAGTTACTTGAGTCAATAAATATCGTAATCGGTTATCCACATTAGTTATAATTGTAAGTGGTCTAACCACATTATAGAAAGGGACCACAATTAGTTATAAATGGGCCGTAGTTAATAAATAAAGTGGTTAACCTGTGTTATGCAACGGACCACTAGCAGTTAGCATTTTGGATGTCATAAAGCTATAAATAGTCTTAGACAACAAGGTAAGAAGTACCGAGTCTTATTTTAATTGAGCTCTTCTCTATTGGAAATTTCCCCTTCAAAGAGGCAAGTGAACATTGTATTACGCTTCTGAATAATAAAACATGTTTTCATATTGTCTCATTTCATGTGATATTTTTGTGTTTTAGGTCATATTGTTTCATATTTCTGGTATTATGGTTTTCTCGTAGGTCAAGTACATAAAAAACCTCCTCTTGTATATCATGCATATGCTTTACAAAATCTTTGAATTTAGGACTAACTTTTTCTCCCTTCAGAATTTCAATCAAATCCACTATTCCCTGTGGGTTGTCTCCATAAACAAATTGAAAAGGAAACTTACCTCTAAACATGTTAATGTTGGAATTGAAAGAAACTTCAACATGTGTCAAAATTAAGTCCCATTACCTTGGATATTCTCCTACCAAGATCCAAAGAATATTCCCCAAGCTTATGTTCACTACTTCCATTTTTCCATCAATCTAAGGATGAAAGGATGAACTATATTGTAATTTGTTATCAATATTCAACCACAATTTCCTCTAAAAGTGGCCAAAAAACATAGAATCTCAGTCATTAGGGATGGACTTGGGACATTCATGTAGGCACACTATCTCCCTAAAGAATAATTCAACCACCTTTCTTGCATCATTTTTTTCTTACATGGAATGAACTAGGCCATTTTGGAGAATTTCTCAACCACCACGAAAACATAATTGTTTCATCTTTGAGTGCAAGGAAACCCCAAAAGAAATCCATGGAGATATCTAATGATAGCCCTTCTAGTACTGGAAAGGGTTTATACAATCTTGTGTTTTGCTATCCACCCATAGAAATTTGAAAAATATTTGCATGAAGAAACAAATTTATTGGCATTCTTCGTCATCATAGGACAAAAGCATTTCTCACTTATTAGGCTATAGATTTTATCCCTACCAAAATCATAATTTAATCCAACTAAATTCCTTTCTCTAATCAATTATTGCCTTCGAGATCCTTGGGGAATGAAAATTTGGATTCCTCTAAACAAAAATCCATAAGCTAATAAATAATATCCAAAAGGAATTATGCCCGAGTTTACTAGACTATTGAGAGTTCCAATTATTTGGCTAAAATAAGGGCTCTAAAACATATTTTCTCTTCATTTCGTCAAAAAGCACCACCTCGTTGGTCATAGTGATAAGTAGGTCATGTCTCCTACTTAAAGAATTTCCTACCCCATTATTTTTTCCCACTTATGTAATGATGTACAAATGCCTAAATTTGTAGAAACGAGGACCATTTAGCATGATTATGGGACAATTTGGCTCAAGAATTTACATATTTCAATGCTTGATTGTTAGTTAATAGGATACTTTCTCGATGTAAAAGGTAGTTTCTCCATTGTTTCAACATTTTAACAATTTCATATAACTTTTTATCATAGGCTTCATACCTTCTTTTTTCATCATTTAATTTTTCACTACAAAAGGGAACTAGCTGACCTTCTTAGCTAAGGACCCCTCCAATTACAATGACTAAAGAATCGCATTTAATGGTAAATATATTATCAAAATATGGTAGAGTTAGGATGGGGGCCTTAGCCACTTTTCTTTTGATATGTTCAAAAATTCTCTTAGCTACCTTAATCCATGAAAATGAATTTCCCCTTGTACAATTGGTTATGGCAACACTTATCCCACTAAATTTTACCATCCCATGAATACTCCTCGCATCTATGATGCTTTGAGGGGTAGGCCATTCTAATATGGATCTAACCTTTTTTGGGTCCATACTCACTCCATTTGGAGAAAATTACATTCCCAAGGAAAAATAATTTTTCCATACAAAGTTCACTCTTCTCAAGATTCACAAACAATATTTTTTCTCTAAGTGTATCAAGCACTATGTTTAAATGGCTCAAATATTCTTCCACGTTTTTTATAAAAAACAAAATGTTATCAAAATAAATAATGCAAAATTTCCCGATGTAGGGTATAAAAACTTTGTCCATAGTTCACATAAAAGTGGCAGGAACATTAGATAATATGAATGACATAACTAGCCATTATCGTGGATTTTGAGCATTGCCTTCCATTCATCACCTTCTTAGATTCAGATCTAGAGGTAGCTGCTCCTTAAGTCCACCTTAGAGAATATTTTTGCACCAACCATATAGTTTAAGTTGTCATCCATATGAGGTAGTGGACATCTATACTTAACTATGACTTTTTTCATAACTCTAGAGTCGGTCCACAACATTCATTTGTTCCCTTTCTTAGGTGATAGTAAAGAAAAAGTGGCACAAGAATGCATGCTTTCTCTAATGAATCCTTTTGCTAACAAATTTTAAATTTTTCTTCTCATTTTTTCACCCTCTTGAGGAACTAACATGTAGATAGCTTGATAAGGGAGTCTTTATCCAGGTACCAATTTTGATGCTTCTTAGTCACATATTGGTGACAAGCTTGGTACTATGCGATGACATCCCCAAACTATGTGATGATGTCTTCCTAGAAGTGGACTTTAGCCTCCATGGCATCTCGGTACAATTACGTGGAACCAATTTTAACTTCCCTCTGAAGCATGAGAAACATTGTTCTAATTTGGACAAGGTCACCGATGTAGTTCTTCACGTTCTGTCTGTTCAACTCCAAATCTTCCTTGATGGATATCTGCCTTAGCTTCTCCAAGTACTCTGATCTCTTGCTGGACCTAGTTCCTGGGTTTGGTTTTGGTGAGCGAGCCAACTGATGGGATCTTGTGTATTTTCACCAAGACATCCAAACTACTGAATAACCATACATATGAGTTCTAAATGCTACCAATAAATTAGGTGAGCTACTTCTTGTTCAGAATCAATATTCGAACTCTCGATCTCTCCAGCTCTACCTGTGGCTCCATTTTCTTCTCTAAGTCAAGAGGTTCCCCTTGGTATCGCATTGTCCATTCTTGCACATAGATAATGGCAACTTACATGTTCTTGAGAGTTTTAACAAAATATTTTCTCTAATGTTGTAGGCCATGAAAATGGAAAATTGCTTAGTGTACGGTCACAAGCTCCTCATAGAGGTTCCACATGGTTTCCCCGAGTGTTGACACTGTTGGGCATAAGAATTATCCTTAAAATGCATCTACTTTCACTCCATTCAACATCCACTTTCTCTCCATTCACACATTTTCTCACCTCTATTCCACCACCATGCATCCCATCCACTTCAATTTCATCATTATATGGGTTACCTTTGTGTTTTCCAAAATATTATTAATTCTTAGTATTTTTAAGAGAATTTTTTGTTAAACTTTAGAAAATAATATCCATATACTTATACCTAACAATTAGAATGAGTTTTTTGACATGTGTAGGTACAAAGGAAGCTTCTAAGGCACCCTTATGTGGCATTGTATGTTCAAATTCGAATTTGAGGAGATCATGGACTTCATGGAGAAGCTCATGGAGGATAGGGTTATGTGCCACCATTGGTTGAGAGATGTGTGGATTTGAAGAGGGAATAATGGATTCAAATTTATGAGTTTGTTATCATAACTTTTGTATAAATAGGAGTGTTATCTCCTTCATTTGTAACTTTGGAATTTAGAATTTAGTACCTTAGGATATTATAAGTTTGTAAGGAGAAGTTAGAATTTGGAATAATTGTAATGGAGATTTTAGAACCTCTTGGAATGTAGAACTTGTAATTGCAATTTGCAATTAAAGATAAATAAAATGGAGCTTCTTTGATCTTCTACATTTGAATTCTCTTTTGATGTGCTTGTGGATCCTTGGAAGGGCCCCCATTGTCTAGCAAGTACACTTTTGTTTTGGTAAGATTTCATTGTATGTTTGTTTGTAAAATTCATTAGGTTCATATGTTTGAAATATTAACGAATGACCTTTCGTAAGAAAGTATGAACGTTTCTTTCAATGAATTTGATTTGTTATTTAATGCTTGATTTCGTTAGTTTAATTTTCTGATTCATATGCTTAAGATACAAACGAATAGTCTCTTGTAAGAGAGCTTTAATATTTCATGCAATCAATCAGAATTAGGTTTAAGTGCTTTAATTTCATTACTTTAAATAGTTTTTTGATTAAGATGATTAGAAATATTAATGAACAGTCTCCTGTAAGGGAGCTTTGGCATTTCTTCACCTAGATTAGTTTATTTTATCTCTAAGTCCATATATATTGGATGATCCTCAAAGTTTACTTACTCGGATTGATAGTAAATGAAACTCTAATTTGCATCCACATTTTAGAACCAACAAATACTTCAACAAGTATCACTGCTCTCATCTCCTCCAATTAGACCTATGCGGAAACTACATTAGGTGCTATTGCATGGAGTTGTTCTACCTCCTACTCGAAAACCTGTAAGTTTTGTGCCAATTTCTCATTCTCGACCGTCAAATACTGAAAGTTTGATTTTGTTGCACTTGCAAAGGCCATGTTGGATTTGGAAATGGAATTTAAATTCTTCGTGGCATCCTCCACTATCACCCTTTCTCTACTAAATGCAGGTGATTTGTGATCATTCAAAAAATGCTTTCTCCATTCTTGTACAATCTTCTTTTGGAACTCATTAAATGATAGATTGTACACATCCATTACTGGATGATCATCAAGAGGAACAACATCCCCTTCCTCACTCAGGGCTAGCTCTACTGCTAGAGGTGGTGGAGACTGAACGGTGACTTGTGGTGTGCTCGACATTAGATCAAAATCTTCATTTTTCATCTCCTACTCCATATCCATGTTTGTAACTTCAATCGAGTGCTCAATCTACTGAGCAAGCTCCTGATCCTGCATTTGTTCACCTTCCCCCTCAACTGCTAGTTGGTTTTTTTCCTGCTCTTCAACCTATATGGATGTTATTTCTCTTGTTATTGTGCCTTTCCTTTCTTCTTCTTCCTACTTCTCCTTCTCTTATTGTTAATTTTTCTATGATCCTATTTTTCCTTCAACTTTTCCTCTACTTCCTACAATCTTTGGCTTTCTCTCTTCCTCCACTCTACTCTCTTTATTCTCTACTTCCTCTTCACTTTAATTGCTAAAGCTTATTTCGTAAGAATCAGATCTTCTTTCATCTTGTAGCTTTGTCCCCCCCCAGACTTTCAGTAATATTTCTCTTCCCCTTGTCCTGCATGGGATTGCTTCCTTCGACTACTATTTGTTCTGGAGTTTCTACCCTCTACAAAGTAATCTGTGAAATCCCTATTAAACTGACCAACTCATGGATTTTTTAGGAATTGTATAAATTTCTCCATGGATCCTCCTCTAGCTAATGAAAAGCCCTGTTGATCCACTGAAAGTGAATTCTCACACAATGGTCTTTGCAAATACTATGGGGATCATAGGGATTAAAGTCTCGAGTACTAAATGAAAACTTCACTATTTCCATTCCATCGGTATGTATGAGTTTCAAGTTCTTATTTTTTTATAATCCATTTTCCAAAGGAAGGGTGGGCCATGGCGTTTTCTTCTTCCTTTGCAAATTTTCTGACTGAACCCTGCGGCGAAATGATATGACACTTCTTTCATGGCACGTCTTTCAGTGGCATATGTTTGTAAAACACGCGGAAACTTCTCTCTGTCAAACACTCTAAGGAAGGTGCCACCTAGTGAGGAATACCAATTTACGATCTTTGTTATTTCCTCCATTACTCCTCATGACATGCGAAGGTGGTTCTTCTTCAAAGATGAGTATGTAGAGCGTGATGATGAAATCGTCAGTTATTTGTTCCATTACTCCTCGATGACTACAATACGATAATAGCTTGCAATATATATACATGGCAGTGTCTTATGGTGTCCATCTCTAGTTCATGTAAGGAAATAGATGTTGTGACCATATTGCATCCACTAAATATGCAGACATACAAAACCTTACTTTCTCACCTTTGGGAGGACTCTGGGGCTGTGCTACATGGGATCTCAACCGTTGGACCAACAAATTTGACCAGTTGAAAAGATTTCTCTCATTCACAACCTAGTTTAATATGAATGCCCACACTTCAGCAAAAGGTCTCCATCCTTTTCTGACCATGGATCGTGCAAGCTAAGATAACCAATATCTCGTAGGCCTTCCTGAGGGACTTTGTCTTATATCAATGGGTGGTTGTATTTTGAAACTTCGATGGATCTTTCATGGAGCCTTTGACAATATCTCTTGTATTCAATAGCTATTGGTTCCATTGAAAAATGAGTCTGTGAGTTTCACTGGCTCGAGAAAGTAATAGATGTGCTGATAATATTCTGCTAGAAAGGTAGCAAGCTTCTATCTGCTAGCACTGCTCAATGTCATGGTATTCTCATCAATTTATGAAACAATCCAACTTATGACGTCGACACAATGGAATTTTGGATATCTGTATGCAACCTTATGTAGTCCTCACTGCTGGATACTGAGATAAACTTGTCGGTCCTCTAGATTTTCCTCAAGACTCTTTGCTGAAATATTTTCATTAACTTGCTTCCATGTTAGTGTTGACCCCTTTTTTATAAACAGTTGAGTGTGTGCCTACACTGGCAAGTCTACTGGTGTTTGTTCAACTGCTTCCCTAATACTTCTTTCTGTTGTCTCTTTTGAAGAAGCTCTCTTAGGTGCCATGGTAGAAATTATTTTTGGGGAGAAGTGCTTCACAAGTGTGGTACTTTTGGGACAAAAAGGACACTCATGGCAAGAAAACATTAGTTTTTGCAAATCTACCTTGAAAGCATGATCAAGCAGCAAACTGGGCAAATATTAAGAGGGATTGTGCAGTTTTCATTAACAAGAAAGGGATACTGGCTGTGGGAACTACGCATTGTGTAGTCCCAACAACCAAGGTTGTAGTTTGAGGCTTGAGACTATGCAATGTGCAGTTCAACCTGGGTAGAGACTGGGAGAGCTCAATGGCCAAGGTGATAGAATGAGCCCTGGAACTGCATAATTCACAGTTGAGCGAGCATATACTATACACTACATAGATCTAGAGGCCAAGCTCTCGACTTGAGCCTTAGGATTGCATAGTACCCACTTGGGCAAGGCAAAATATGGCCAAGGAAAGTGAAGACCTGCCTGGTGGAAGTGTGGAAAACGAGAAGAACTAAGGATGATGTGTGCTTGGGTGGTGATCTGACTAAGTATGAATAAATCAATATGGATCAAGTGCAAAAACTAAACAAATAGAAGGAAAATCAAGTATGTGAGGGGAGTCGCTGCAATGGCAACCATCAATGCAAAAATAGGAAAACCGATGTGACACTTATGAAAGGTAAACGGAAAATTAGAACAACACTTCTACAAGAAAAAATAAGTTTAAATTCCAACAACTATGAATATAAATAAGTCAAACAACACTCACACAAGAAAAATGACAAAAAGTGATAGAAAAAGCAGCAAAAGACAATAAAATTGAAACTCACCCAAAAAGCGATGACAACCGTATCGAAGATCCATTGATCTCCTTGGGAATTATATAGCTCCAAGGTTGAATTTTTAAATTATCTCTAGAGGCATCAATTAAATATATTTGAGCAAATTAGGGTTTACATGCATGACAAAAATCAAGGAAAAGTTTACACTTGGTGAAAGTTTCTAAAAGTAATGAGTGTGCCTCCTTCAGGATACTAATAATGGATACCTATTTTTTAGGGATGTTTTTTTCTTTTTAAATTTTTTTCTTTTCTGGGGAAACTTGTTATGCAGATTGCCAAGAAAGAATGCATAACTCTAGGGAACTGGGAAACTTTGCGGCTCAGTAAATTGCGTAATTTTTTAGCTCAGTGAAGGATTGTGCAGTTTCCAGGCTCAGTGTTGGGTTTCCCTCCATGACTGTACAGTTCTAAGTTCAAGGCTGACTACCAGTCTAAATTGTGCAATTCCAATCATCAATGTTGCTTGCCCCAAGGATTGTGCAGTTTCTTGAGGCAAGCCTAGAACTGTTGTGTGACTGAGTCAAGAGGTTAGCTTGTGAGTTAGAAAGATCAGTTAAGATTGGAAACAAGCAAACACAAGCACAAATGAAAAATATAAGTCTCATTCAAAACATGAATACTTGAATTAGTACAAGATAAGCTCCTGTGGATAGGAAGGAAGTCTCCAAAATCGAAGCATAGGAAAATTTTTGGAGGAAGGTTGTAGGTCCTACAACATGACGACATCATCATCTTGAATCTTATTGGTTCTTTTAAATTTAATATTTTTATTTCATTCTTTGTTTTGAGGCCCATTTTTAACTTAAAATTCCCGTAATGGCATATTGTTGGTTGCATTATCATCCTGATTCATAAGTTTCGTTTTTAGCCACTTTTGGACCCCACTCCTTGATGGGGCCATAATGGGTCTTTCCCACTCTCTATTTTTTCTAGGGAATTTAAGGGAGTGATGGAGATTTTTTGGAACCCCTCTAGCAAGTTTTTGTTGGTAGTTCTCATGAATATATATTATTTTTTTTTATTTTCCTTGTAAAATATTGTAATTTTGTAATCAATCTTGACCATTCATCATGAAGTCACAAATATGATGATATATTTTATATTAATGTTTTTTGACTTGACGACAACCCTCTTTTTTATGAGGGAACGTATTGTGTCTATGTAATTACTGAGACATAATTGTAATTGAGAAAGAGGAGATTCTGAGATAGAGAAGATGAGGTGGTAGTGGATGTGATACAAATTGTAATCCCTTAATTTTTTTAGATGATATAAAAGGAGAGATTGACTATTTCTCTATGATCTCAATTTGAGTGAACTACGTATATTGGTGTCTCTTTGAGTTGTTTGATTCAATGTTTTATTTCCATATTCACTTTTATTTTAATGATCTGTGATTTTATTCCTAGCACATATACATATCCATTTACATGAAAAGTAATGAATGGGGATGTGACTATTAGTTGGTGCATTACTTATAAGGAAAGCATACCCTTATTTTCTCAGTAATGGACTCTAATCGAATTCAATTTTTTTATTGGGCCAATGGTTATTAAAGGATACTAAATAACATAGAATTTTTTTAATTTTTTTTGAATTTCAAGATTATAAACCAAGTGAAGTTGTATACCACTATATGAACTTAGTTCTTAGTACAAATATCCAAGTACAAACAATGCTAAAAAAATCTCATGAAAGATATGATATCTTTTTCCTTAATTTGAGCATGATAATTCAATGGAGACCATTAGTATTATAAATAACTTAGATGGTTTACATGATTAACCATAGATAGGTAGATAGAAATGTGGATTGTTTTTTATTTTATATTTTATTTCAAGGTATGTGGTTTTTTTTAATTAATTTTAAAAATAATTTATAAATTACTCATCATTTTTCTTAATAAATGAGCCTAATGTTATTTTCCTTTCCTATGCCTGGGTTATCTAAATAATCATAGGCACATGATGAATCCTCAATAAATAAATAAATCTTTTTCAATATCGCCATATTATAGTTCTAAAAGATGGGCTTTGGATTGTTTTTATAATTACGAAGAATAAACTAATGGTGGTTTTCTATTTGACATAAAAATATAGCTTACCATGGACCCCTTTGAAAGCCTTGCAAAGGGCTCCAAGTGCATGTAACTAATTTGAAAATTTATAATTTATTCTAATTTAAAGATTAGATAGGTGTACATTTTTTCAATGAGGATAATACGATATTTCACCCTTTTAGTATGGACTTGGCATAAGGTCCCACACAATGAAGAAGTAATTTCATTGTCACTAAATTTACAAATTTCCAATTTTCCTTAGCGTCCAATTGTTATCCTTCCATGTTCATAACAACCACCATTAATATGAATATGTAGAACAAAGTTAATCGTGCAATCAAATCCAACTTGACTCATTTCTATCCCATTTCAAGTATCATGTTTCTTTTGATTCTAAAGAGGTCATTTTAAATTTATTTTTAATTTTTGAAACCCAAATATATCATAAAATGAAGGGTTCCCATACTAATAATTTCATATTTCATCAAAATTAGAAATTGTTTGTGAAAATTCCAATGTTAGACCCTTTCCCCTATTAGTAGGTGACCTCCATATCAGATATATTTTGAATAGGATATAATATCCACCCTTAGAATTTTTTTTTGAAAACCATTGGTTTTATCCTTTGGTGCTCTTCATGATGTTTCCAACATGGGCCATCATTTTCTTGATTTTGAGTTAATATGCCTAATTTTTGACTTACAAAAGTCATACACTTTGTCAAGGGCATGATTAAAAGGTATCATTATTTAGAAATAGAGAAACATGAATTGTTCCAAATAAATTTGTTCAATATATTTTTAGAGACGTGGTTTTTTTTTTTATCTCATTTCAAACCTAGATAATTAAGCTATATCCTTCACAAGTTTATGAAACTATCTCAAGAATTAGGCCTTGGTAGCTTGGACAACAAAAATCAGGTTTATAAGGAAGACCTTAACAACATAAACTTTGAATTATGGGCTGAAAAATATAGTGCATTTTTATTATGTTTACTATGATACCTCATTTTTCTTCATTGTTCTATTGAATGATTCATTTTTGGACTACTTTTTATAGTATGAATCTTAAAAAACACAAAATAATGGATAACAAAAGTAAGATAATCAGTGAATTCATTATTATTCACAAATATACACATATAGATACATTGTTTATGACCGTTGGATTAACCTTCCAAGGTATGTTGGACTCCATTGACTGTTCACATTCCACACCCAAAACCATTTGCGGATTAGGTGTCCAACATTCCCCCCTTTAATCCAAAGGGTTATATATGAGTCCAAGAAGAGATATAATAAAAAAAATACAACAATGCATGACAAAAATAGGCTTAATGTGCTCCCTCAAATGAAGGTATAAGGTGGGAGAACTCAAGGTCTCAACTGACGATGGTTTAAGGGTGACCACCAGAACTAGAACACTTAGTGCAGTTCCTAGAATAGTTTCAAATATGGAAAAAATTTAAAGGATTGTGATAGATGAAATGATCCATAACTATTTCAAGAGGGATACAATTGAGGTCTCAACCTGAAATTATTAGTGCAGTTCCCATAACAGTTCCAAATCTAGCAAGAAGTTATTAGTCTTCTTCTAGAGGAAGTGTCCCTAATGTTTTGAAAAGGGAGACAATGAGCCTAGAAAAGGGATGTCTCAACCTATGGTGGTTTAAGGAAGGAAACCAACCAAAGGCATCCACAAGGCTTCTCTCTTTCTGGCTATAAACTTGAATATGGGTATGGTTGACTCTGATTATAGGCTCAGGAAACATGTTTCAGGTTGTGGCTCAAGCTTACTTGATGTATATTTGAAGCTTGTAGATGAAAATAAATTACCCCCATTTCATATAAAAGGTGAGAAGATGAAGAAAAATCAACCACAAGGCTTATCAATACTTGAGAACAAATTCTATGATATTATCAAAATATATTCTTGGTTGTTGAGGCCCTTTCCCAAGAAGTGATCCATCCAAGGTGAATCTTCATTCTTGCAGGAGTCTTTTTTCTAAAGCATTTTCTTGAATAATGAGTGTGTTGACCACAATTCTCACATGGATGAATACCAAAACAATTATCTTTATCATTACCAACTTGATGACAATGTTGGCATCTGAAAATATGTTGTGGCTGTGGATGAGGAGTAGGTGAAAAGAGTTGTCATGAAGGAATCTAACACTCTAAAATTTGATGTGTTTTGAATAATGTTGGGAAAGGGTTCCCCCAAGAGCAGTTTTGGGGCTAAAAGCCCATGTTTTGGGACAATTTTGTAATAAAGTTGTAAAGTGTTCACATTTTGTGGTCACGGAGTGTGAAGGTGTCAAGAGTCATAAAGGGTTGTCCACCCTTATTTTGTAAAGTGTCAAGTCGGCTATAAAGATCTACCCATGGTCCATGGACCATGGGATTGTATAAAAAGGAGCTAAGCAAGTAAGCTCTAGGTTGTAAGAAAGGAAGATAAGAGTTAGTAGCAGACTATTGGGAAAGTCCTAAGTGTTCTTGGGTCTTAGCATAGGTAGAGGCTCTACAGCTGAGTGCATAGAGGCCTAGGGTAGAAGTCCACAACTAAGTGCGCGAACCCCTATAGCTATGTGCATAGGGCGGATAGAGTCTGTATTAAACTGGAAGATATCAATCAATAGAAGTATTCTATAATTACTATGTACTAATCTCTATTAATGCATATGATTATATTTTGTTACGATCTGGGTTTATATTACAATGTTTATTTGATGCACGAATGTATGTGATTATATTTGTTAATTCAACGCAAGTAAGAATATGAGTTTTTGCGATGATAACTGTAATTGATTGGTAGAATAAGTAAACACTTAAGATAACTTGGGAACCTATAAAATACATCGTCATAGGAGCGCGAAAGTACCTGAACTGCTAGTTAGGGTTGTGCAAGGATCAATCGTACACCTTCGTGGAGGTACTGAAGGTCAGGATAAATGGTAGATCAATAAGCCCTAAGGCTTAGCGAACTGCACGAAGGTAGGAGCAGGGGGTATAAACTGACATCACGGCCATCTCAGGGTGTGGAAACTTGGTTCCAACATCCCCCCATACTGCTTCGGGTGAGACTTCGATCCGCGCTCCGTGGACTGATGCCGAAAGGACTAGTAGTGTAGGGATTTGTTTGGCTAACTAACGCTGAACCTGGGTCAAGTCCCACTAAGCCAACAAATGGTTCCATTGCAGGGACTAGAATCTTCATAAGCGATGTGTTATGTCATATCACTAGAATCCGACTAAGAAAGAGATTGAAGTTTGGTTGGATAGGAAAATCCAGGAATTCATGGCGTAGGAGAACAAAAATCCGCGGCTAATCAAGGAACAATGACTAGACAAGTACATGTATACAGAAATCCACAAGATCTTTTTCTATTCCTTTCTAGTTGAGTTATACGAGTGGATCTCAAAGCTAGAGGATAGCTAAGGAAGGTGGAGGCTTGACAGTCCTATTGTCTGGACCCTGGACTTAGTACAGAGACTGGAAGCCTCTAAGGATAAGAGCCCCTATGCTATTGATCATTTGCTCAATCGTATCATAGGAGGATTTGTGACTGAATTCACGGTCCACACCTCAGTCAGTTACAGCGAGGCAGAGCGACTCTTTTTCAAAGGTCTGCGGGGTAAGTACTTGAAGTATTTAAATACTTCGATTAAGATGTTATCGTGCGAAAAGCAGGTTATGCAGCTACCTTGATGTTCGGAGCTACGCGAAGTGGAAATACTTATAGGAACAAAGGAAGAAAGGGTCATGAATATAGCCCACTAATTTCACCTCCTTTGAGTGAAAATGAGGGAGTAGCACAGGCCTCTCCGTCAAGTGCAGTTTAGTTGATGAAACAAGGGTTCCTGCACCTACACCACCTCCACCTTCACCACTGTCACTTGCGACTTCGCCCACACCACCACCACCTCCATTACAGTTCAACATGGCGAACTCAGTGAAGATACCATTGTTTAGGGGCTTGGGAAATGAGGACCTGGACTAGTTCCGGTTCATCGTAAAAGCTGTATGGGAAGCTCAAGGTGTCACAAATGATCACATGAAGAAGGCAACATTGGTTAGTGCTCTGCAGGATCGTGCACTAACTTTGTACATCAAGTACTCTAATGATAACCCAAACGTTGTGTTGTCAGAGATCCAGACCAAGCTGAATAAAGAGTTCAGTAGGTCTAAATCCAAGGTGCAGTCGATTTTGGGATTCAAGGAAATCACGATGAAACTAGGTGAGACCCCTTGGGATTTGGATCAGAGATTGAAGTGTAAAATCCATGAAGCTAGTACGAATTTAACAAATGGGCAGCACCACGAATGGTTCGTGGCTTCGCTCCTGCCTCACGTAAGGGTTGCGCTGCCAGAATAGAAGATTACGACTCAGGGAGAGGCCTTGGAAATTGCAATAAGACTACATGAAACACCAACGCAATATCTGAATCCAGGGGTTCATCAGATCCATGTGTAGTTGCAAAACCTTTGCCTTGAAATGAAAATTCTGAAGCAGGACAAAATAGTTCAGCCACAGACATGCGAAGAGATATGGTGCCTGAAATGTAATGGTTAGGAACATGACAAAGACCACTGCCCGATCATTGCAAACTATATTGCAAGACGAGGACTAATGCCTTAGAGCCCGGAAACCCAAGTAGGACCGAGCGCAGGGCCTGCGTTGTGGTGCACTATATGTCAAGTAGCAGGGAAACATACAACTGATAATTGTCATTTACTACAAAAGTTTGTACAAACCCTACAACAACTATTCTACAACTTCTACAAGTCGATAGGGCATGATGAGCGCACTTTCTGAAGTTATGAATTGATGATGGATAGAACACTTGCCTATAGAGTTTAGGGAGAAACACGACCTCCTAACAAGGGTGTTGGGATGGCACAAACAGGCTTTCAGGGGTGTGGACAAGGCCGAGGTAGACGAGGACCTGGAAGAGGTTGGGGACAATTGATCTGTTACAATTGTGGAGGACTAGGACACTATGCCCATGAATGCACTAACCCAATGCATCCATCGTGCAAATATTGTACTTAATTTGATCATGAGACTGAGGATTGTCCTACACTAATAGCAAGGACATGTGACAAAGGGGTGCTACCTCTATAGCCGACTCAGAACCTACAGATGATGAGGGTTGAGCCTCATGAATAATATCCGAATGTGAATATAGTGCTTCGATGTGGAATTCCAATGGGTGACGATAAGGGGAAACAACCTGAAGACAACGCATGGATTCACAAAGCTCCAGGGAAGGAAGTTGAATTTGATTTGGATCACGCACATGAAATGTTCATGGAAGAAAAGAAGAGCTTCGCTGAGGGCTCTACCTCAGGGAGTTGGGATAAACTTGTTCAGGAAATGGACCCTTCTATGCTTACGACCTTTCTAGAGACCTGCATGAAGCTGCTGCATAATAACAAGGCTATGAAGGGGTTGCAGGAACTTATAAATAGATGAGCGGGAAACACTCTGGGTGAACTGCGCATGGTAAAGAAGATTGGTAAGCATAAGGCAAGGACAAGACGTGAAGTGAGACTCACCGTGCAGATAGGAAAATATGAAATGGATCAAGTTATTCTGGATCTGGGGTCAAACACAAATGTTTTTCCAAAGCATACTTGGGAGCAGATGGGGAGACCCGCGCTGCAATGGTCTCCAATTCAATTAAGGATGGAAAATCAACAGAATATCATCCACATGGGACGGTTGCAGGGAGTAACTGTAGATATTGAAGGCGCGAGCACATTGGCTGATTTTGAAGTAATAGAAATTGTGGATAACAACAAGCCCTACCCTATGCTCCTTGGCATTGATTGGTCTACTAACATGAATGGGGTAATCAACCTAAAGAAGTGAAAGATGATATTTGAAAAGAAATCGCTTCACATAATAGTAACCCTAGATCTTGCAGAAGGATCACACCATAGTGAACTAGTCCATGATTATCAAAGCGATGACGATTTGGACTGCATATATAAGATAACAATGCGAGACCAAAATTGGGTGAATCTGGCAGTGGATGGACAAATTACATGGGATCATGAGAGTTCCTGCACCTCAGAATTGGATGAATAATTAGAGTGCTGGTAGAAGCAGCTACCTGAAGTAACCAGGCTGAGTTGTAACATGATGACCTAGTCGCTACACTGTGTGTCATCAGAGGTAAGAAATATGCCCACTTATGATGGCTTGAATGATGTAGATGTGTTTTTGGATGCATTTGAAATGGAAGTACTAGAGAAGCACCGATTCCAGGCTTTAGACTAGGCACTGCACACTATGCCCGCAAGATGGTGGGGTACACACAAGGGTAGTTTTAATGATTGGTGCGAGTATAGGAGGATGATGAGAACACGCTTTAGCAAGACAAAGGTAAAAGTGATGGATAAGTATGACGGGAAGGATGATCCACGCACACACTTGGCCAAATAGGCTAAGGCCTATGGAGCGAAACCCCAAACTCAATGGGTGCGCTTGTTTTGTCACACCTTGGATGTCATCCTAATGAACTGGTACTTGGAGAAAGAGCTTTGCCATGGCATAGGAGAATGGGATATTTTGTGCGAAGGGTTTGTAATAACATTCAGCTTCGAAGACAGGCTTGACTGTATTGATGAAGCGCTACAAGAAGTTAAAGCAGTGATCTTTAGGATACCACGGGATCCTTTGGATTAGATTCAACCTGATTGGACTACTTAGCTAAGTCGTGCACTAGAATGCTATAATGTGACTATTGAAGAAGAAGACAAGGACCCCCAAAAGATTAATATCCCTAAAACCGAGGGTCACAGCGAGGTCGAGGGACCACAGATCGAGAATCTTGATATAACCGTGCTGCTGGAAACTAAATAGATAAATATTGGTACAGAGGGAGAACCCAAATTCATGAAGATTAGAGATTACTAGGATGACGTGACTGTAGATAAGGTCATCGAACTGCTCCGTGAATACCAGGATTTGTGGCCTACCAAGTTCATGAAGTTAAAGGGGATAATAGGAGACTTGGGCGTTATGAAGATCACATTAAAACCTTGCGCAAAGTCGGTTAAACAAATACCTTACCATCTCAATCTGAAGTATAAGGAGAAGGTCCACTTAGAGTTAGATAAGATGCTCGTGGCAGGCATCATTGAGCTTGTATAGGAATCTGATTGGGTGAGCCCAATGGTGGTACAGGAAAAGAAGCAGAAGGATGAAATAAGGATATGCGTAGATCTTAGGAAGATGAATTATGCTTGTGTGCATGATCCTTTCTCGACTCCGTTCACTGATGAGGTATTGGATAATGTAAGTGGCTAGGAAGTGTACTCCTTCACTGATGGGTTCTCTGGTACCATTAGATCAAAATCACGCTTGAAGATAGAAGCAAGACAACCTTCACAACTAAATGGGGATGTTTTTAGTACACCATAATGCCTTTCTGATTAAATAATGCGCCTGTGATTTTTTCGCATGTGGTCATTGCTACATTCAAAGAATTCATTCATACGTTTTTGGAGCTGTACTTTTATGACTGGACTATGTTTGGTTTGGTAAAATGCCATGTGGCTAGTTTGCGCTTAATGATAGATACTTGTCGAAGGTACCATATTGCACTCAATTTGAAGAAATGTTTGTGTCCCTTTTGGGACTCTGCTGGGTCATGTGGTATGAAGATAGGGATTGATGGTAGATCTTGCGAAGATCGCAGTGATAATTAATCTAGAGGTGATGAGGAGTGTGAAACAACTGTGCACAACATTGGCACATACTAGGTACTATAGGAAGTTTATCAAGGGCTATGCCCAGATCACCATGCCTATGGATAAGTTGTTGAAAAAGGATGTCATGTTCTATTGGAACGAGGTCTGTCAGAAAAGCTTGGATGTACTAAAAGGAAAAATGGTCATTGCGTCGATTCTAGTCTTCCCGGATTGGAAGAAGGAGTTTCATGTACATGTTGACGTGTCATGTATAGCACTAGGAGTAGTATTGACACAGACTAGAAAGGGAGAGTTGGACCATCCTATAGCATTCGCAAGAAAGAGGTTATCCAAGGCTGAGAAGAACTATTCCACCACCGAGCACAAAGGACTAGCCATGGTGTACGTGCTCTAGAAGTTTAGACACTATTTGTTGGGTGGACATTTTAAGATGTATACGGATCATTCTATGTTGAAATACCTAGTCACTAAGCATGTGTTGGGGGGGGGGGGGGGGGGAGAATCTGCAGGTGGTTGTTATTATTCCAGGAATATGATTTTGAAGTTATTTTGAAGCCTGGATGACTGAACGCGGGACCAGATCATCTATCGTGCATCGAAATGGAAGAATATCCCACTAATTTGGAGGATGGATTATCTAATGTGCATATATTTGCAGTGCACATCACGGATGGTCACTTTGAAGACATCATACACTTCCTAACGACAAGAACTGCCCCGGAAGGTTACACCACCTAATAGAAAAATGATTTAGTGGTGCACGCGGCAGACTTTTCTGTCATTGCCAGACATATTTAAAAGATAGGGTCTGATGAAGTATTGCGATGATATGTACTAAATTTTGAAAGAAGCAGTATCCTCCCAAACACTCATGGGGGTGTCGTGGGAGGGAATTACGCAGGAAGGGCGACCATGCAGAAGATTCTACGTGTAGGATTGTGGTGGCCAACCCTCCATAAAGATTCAAAAACCTATTGTAGGGCATGCGACATGTGTCAAAGGACTAGCAAGCCATCATGGAGAGATGAGCTACCTCTGAACCCACAGATGATGTTACAAACTTTCCATAAATGGGGAATATATTTTATGGGACCCATTCAGCCTCAAGGAAAGAAGACGGTTGCACAGTACATTATCACTACGACTGAGTATTTGAATCGATGGATGGAGGCACATCCTGTGGAGGACTGCACACGTGTGATCGCTGCAAAGTTTCTCTTTGAGTATGTACTGACGTGATTTGGGTGTCCAAATATTTTGATGAGTGATCACGGTACACACTTTCTGAACGAAATGATCAATGCACTGACTGAGGAATTTCAGGTATATCACTAGAAAAGCACGCCTTATCACCCACAGGCTAAGGGGATGATGGAAGCATGCAATAAGGTACTAGAGAATGTGGTAACCAAGGTTTGCAACGCTCAGCGAAGTGATTGGGACCTGCGCATACCCACAATACTATGGGCCTATCGAACGACATGCAAAACGTTGACTGGACAGACACCCTTTAGGGTTGTATATGGTGTTGAAGCAGTGATGCCAATGGAATAAATTGTGCCTAGTCTGCACATAGTGACACTCATGGGTATGATGGATCGCGGAGCCCTGGAAGAGAGGCTCATGTAGCTTGCTCAGCTTGATGAAGAAAAGTTTTTGGCTGGATTTCACGAATAGGTCCAAAAGTAGCATGAAAAAGAATGCCATGATCGGCACATTAAACTGCACACCTTTAAGGTAAATGATCTGGTTTTGTTATATGACAACAAGTTTGATAAATTTCCAGGGAAATTTAGGATGCACTAGTTAGGGCCCTATGTCATTAAGGAGATTACCGACGATGGAGCAGTTTATTTGGCTAAATTGAATGGAGATCCCTTCCCAGGAAAGGTGAATGGTAGCCAATTGAAGCCATACACCAGTGATCCATCCAGATCACTATATGAAGGTATCATAGTCTTAGTGCTCCAGGCACCTGAAAGGAGGTGTGGGACTATAAACTACACTACCCGAGTTGGAAAACTGCGCGATTGGAGGATGCGCGGAATGAGGAGATGTCATAGGGTTCATAACAGCACGAAGAGAGTTGCGCTACCCGAGGAAAAACCACGCAGGTCAGCTGAAAAGTGACTGTTAAAGTCACTTTTCATGATTTGACAATGAGAATGCAGCCAAATGGAGCAGGTGGGTGACGTTCAAGAAAACATTTATGGGTAAGATCCTTGAAAATCTGCAACCAATCTAGCATTAATGAACCAAATTTGGGGGGAATGGATAGATTTTAATTACATGTGGCTACCCAACAAAAACACTTGGAATTTTGAGCATTGAGCTAGTGAGATCTCAGACGTGCATGAACCTCACATTTTTCGAAGAATTTCTTGACTACCCAGCATTTGATCAATTTCCAGTGTCTGATTGTAATTTCATCCGTGACATTATCCCAAGATCATAAGCTATGGACGCTAAACCAGTGACAGCCGAGGGGGTTGTGCCGAAGGTTGTTATGGAGGCAGAGGGAGTTGCTCCAGAAGTTGCAGAGGTACTAGCTGAAGTCCCCAAGTCACCATGGATGCCTAGACCAAATCCTACCCTGACCAAAGAGAGTGTGAAGGATAAGAATGGAAAGTAGGCTACCACACCTGTGAGCGTATCGCCTAGAAGAAACCCACAAAAGGACAAGCCCACTACACAGGAAAAGGGAAAAACTATTAACTTGGAGTTGGTGGAGGAATAGATTGAGGACATCCTATGGATGATGAGGATTTGGGGGTGGAAGTGGAGGACGTTGAAGTCGAGGATTCTGACCCTATTACTAAGTTACCCTATTACTAAGTTTCCTGAATACGTCCCTCTGTGCAAGGGCAAGACCAAGATGTCAAAGGACATTGACGAAAGCAAGGTCACCATACACAAACCTCTGCTGCCGGACAAGATTGTCTTTGAAGGACCACGCTTGGGGTGGGTTCTGCTGTTGAAAATGGAAGATTGGGACTTAGCTAACACTGAGAAGTTCCCTCACTTGGCAAACGAATAGTTAATGCACTGTGTTGTTCATACAACCACTAGGATGGCTGCGTTGGAACTGTGGAAGTGGCTCAGGGGTGTAGACAAGGCAAGTCTGCTCAACCTGCTATGGGTGTCGCACTACAATCGCACACCCATTACAGTATTGGTAATCAAGAAGCTGCTACATTTGGTGTACGATGGGTGTCTATGGTTGGAGGAGTTGATACCCATCACTGAAAGGTTGACCCATAGGATCAAATGGTTTCCCTATATTGGGGAAAATTCGGCCATGATGTTTGGCAGAAAAGGTGGCAAGCATGCCCTTTGGAGGCCATGAAGGAGAAGTTCAAGCTCGTGAAGAAGTCATGAGGCTATTCCATCTCAAGTATCTGTGATCCTGCGGTCAAGATGGCCACGCAGATTTTGGCAGGAAGAGTTATGTTGAAGTCTCGCGCAGATGAAGTGTCGACACCCATCGTCGCTCTAGCGGCCTAATGCGCAGAAGGAGTTCAGTTTAATTGTGCATGCTATCTCTGCAGTGAGTTCCTTGTGAACTGACGCGAGGCACAGAAGCTCAGCAATACCTTCCACTATGCATGGTTCTTGTTGTCCATTGTGCTAGTAACCCAGGAACTACCTGAAGACAATCAATTCCCATTGGTCGCACAAGACCTGCCAAAAGCGGTGAAGTACACTTCACTGTGGGTGACCAAGGATGCTTAGTGCATCAAGGATAGCAAGATCTTTTGGATCTTTATGGAAATGAATATACACATGGCTGTGAATCACAAATCGCGATTATCGCCTACTGTGTTTTCCAAACTGCACGAGTATCTGGATTTCAACACAAACTTTGAGTGTATATCGATCAGGGCACAGAAGGACCCTGAGCAGAAGTGGCATGACTTACCTTACTTGGAAACTAATGACGCGATCAATGTAGTTCTTGATCGTTGGCTAGTAGAGTGGCGCACTACCTCACACTCAACAGTGGGATCAAGTAAGTCCGTCGCACAGTCCAAAAATGAGGAGGCCAATCTCAAGATGGCGTAGCTAGACGAGAAGAGGAGGAAGGAGGCCGATGACAAGGCCTAGGTAGAGTGCAATGCTGCATAGTAGGCAGAAAAATAGACAGGTGGAGCAAAGTGCGGCTCTAAGAAAGGTACGAGGTCGCCCTTGCTTGAAACAAAGGAAGAAACGGACGAGCAGACAGAGCAACATGGAGCGGACCCACAAACGTTGTCATTCCATATCAAGCATCCAAGAGGATAGGAAAAAGTTGGGCCACGGAAGAAATCCAAGGATAGTAAGATGTCGCTAGCCCCAATCACCCCAATAGAGGGAGATTTGAACAACATTGGAGATATGGTGTGGGATATCACCGTAGAGGTACTACAGCAGTTCGAGCAGCAGCAACAACAAGTATTGGGGGCCATCTAGATGGGTCTGCATGAGTTGTATATCTGTGCATCACAGATCGGCGCGGTTTCCACTAGCCTCACCATTAGTACTTCAGAAGCCATCGGGATGCTGCATGCGATGGAATCTCGAGCAATAGCACTGCCGTAGGGAGCCCTGACCCTAGAAAATGAAGTTGACAGACCCATTGTCAGCGCCCTCAAGGGACTAGGGCTAAACTTGGCAGCGCTTCCTGGCGAGGTGCTCCACCTACTGCAGGATGGAGTGATCCCGAAGCTAAGGGCCAGTAAACAGTGCGCTTTGTGGGTGATTAGTGAGCAAAATATCAATAATGTGCAGATGGCCCTATAGCGAGACACCGCCCCCACTTCCATGGTGGAACTTACTAACACAAATCAGCACATCATTAAGGCCATGAAGGAAGCCTACCGAATGGTCCCTGAATTGGCCATTCTTGAGGATGTGGAGGCAGATGAACAGGTCCACAAACTTGCTATGGGGGTGCGCGAAGCTCACATAGAATTGGCCAAGGTTTTGCTGGAGTTGAACCTCCAGATTATAGAATTGAAGTTGAAGGCCTAGCCTTCAACCCCATCAGAAGTAAAGGAGCAAGGCGCAACTGCTGTCACAGAGGTGATAATGGGAGTAGTTAGTGCAGTAGCAGACTGCACAAAGCTGTTTGAAAAATCATTCGAGGTCCTGAATAGTCTGCAAGAAGATCCTAATGTACAGAGGTTGGATATAGAGGTGTGAGAACTGAAGCAACGCTACGACGAGGTGAAAGGAACAGTGCACAATGTCGCCCTCACATAGAGACTTGTGAAGCTGCAGGAGGCCAAAACACTGAAGGAATAGGTAGATGCAACTCATCAAAAAGAGGCAACGTTGAAGGCTCGCTTGAAGCCTTGGTTGGACGAGCCCTATTTGGTCATGTACTCCATTGAAGGCAAGCCTGCTAGTTTACAGGCAACTCAGCAGAAGCTTCAAGCTGATAGTTCAGGACCAACGACAAAGCAATTGGTTGAAGAAGTGAAGCAAGTGACCTCGCAGTGCACCGCTGAGGTTGCAGTCATATAGGTCAAACTAGGAGGTCTTCATCCCAAGATCTTTGTGCCTGCAGAGTGACTCAAGGGTGAGTCACCATGTTTGTGTTGGGGGCCTGTTGGGAACGAGTTCCCCCAAGAGTAGTTTGGGGCTAAAAGCCCATGTTTTGGGACAATTTTGTAATAAAGTTGTGAAGTCTCTGCATTATGTTGTCGTGGAGCACGAAGGTGTCAAGAGTTATAAAGGGTTGTCCGCCCTTATTTTGTCAAGTGTCAAGTCATCTGTAAAGATCTACCCATGGCTCGTGGACCATGGGATTGTATAAAAAGGAGCTAAGTAAGTAAGCTCTAGGTAGTAAGAAAAGAAGGGAAGAGTTAGTAGCGGAGTAATCGGGAAGTTCTAAGTGTTCTCGGGTCTTCGCATAGGTGGAAGCTCTACAGTGGAGTGCACAGAGGCCTAGGGTAGAAGTCCGCAACTAAGTGCACAAACCCCTGTAGCTATATGTGAAGGATGGATAGAGTCTGTATTAAACTAGAAGATATCAATAAAGAGAAGTATTTTGAAATTATTGTGTATTAATCTCTGTTAATGCATCTGATTATATTTTGTTACAATCTGGGTTTATATTACAATGTTTATTTGATGTGCAAATGTATGTGATTATATTTGTTAATTGAACGCAAGTAAGAATATCAATTTTTGCGACCATAATTGTAACTAATTGGTAGAATAAGTAAACACTTAAGATAACTTGGGAACATATACAATACATTGTCATAGGAGCATGAAAGTACTTGAACTACTAGTTAGGGCTATGCAAAGATCAATCATACACCTTCACGGAGGTACTGAAGGGTGGGATAGAGGGTAGATCGATAAACCCTAAGGCTTAGCAACCCGTGTGAAGGCAAGAGCAGAGGGTATAAACCGACATCATGACCATCACAAGGTGCAGAAGCTTGGTTCCAGCATCCCCCCGTACTGCTTCAGGTGAGACTTCGTTCCGCGCTCTGTGTGCTGATGCCGAAAGGGCTAGTAATGTAGGGATTTGTTTGGTTGGCTAATGCTCAACCTGGTTCAGGGCCCACAAAGCCAACAAATAATATGGAGTATGAAAGGATACCTGTTTGTTATTTCTACGACCTATTTTGTGCTTATTGTTGACAATATCTTCTCACAATCTGATGATTTGCTTGGGAAGTGGAATCCAAACTACTTCATCTTTATGTAAAACTGCTCCTAAATTTGGCACTTCATGGGGACCATACTCAACTTTACTCTCTTGATAACTTACTAGTTGTTGATGTCTATTTGTTTCAACCTCTAAAAGGGGATTTTTCTTAACAAAGACAAGTTTAGAATGACGTATTTCTATTGTAACTCATCTTGTTGTAGTTGTGACTCAAGTTGCAAAAAAATGATTTTGTCTTGTGCATTTTGCATATAGGTTTGAATGTTTGTCATAGTGACTTTGTTGATTTTTACTGTATCTTGAACAGTGGAAGTATCAAAGTTGTCAGGAAATCTAATACTTCACAAAGTTTTTCCATTTTTTATAGCAAAAATAAAAGTTCAACAAATGAAAAGTACAAACTTTTATAAAAAATACATCAAACACCACTCTCAATCTAACTTGTCTATTTATCAATCTTGTGCATTCATAGTGTCACAATATTTTATGAAGAGACTTCTAATCATTAGAAAATATGGCTGAAGAAAATTAGCATACCATAAATGTGAAGTATGACATCCATATCATTTGTGAATAAATCAAAAATACCAATCACCAACTTTCTATCCTTCCTTGTAATAATAGATGAATAGAAGTATTCAAACAGTGGTAGTTGTTGCATTAAAAAACCAAAATCAACATGTGGTAAAGCTAGTCTCAATTCTAACCAAGAATAACTTCCCTGGTTCATACAAGCTCCTTGAAAGTGAAACCCGGTCACAAAAAGAGAAATATGTAGTCTTGTGTGGTTTTCATTTCGTAATGCCACAAGAAACACTAGCAATTGATATTTAATTTTGTGAAAACTAATTCAAATACAGACCTCCAAAAGGCACTTCATCCCAAATAATTTGTTTAGGACCAGTGCATCTGTTGTCAGGAAATTTTACCTCGTAGGTATAAGACGACATGAATCTTGCTGTAATCATTTTTCCAACAAACCATCAGCGATGAAGAGCATGTTGTGCACCAATTTTAGATGTTTCACTATCAATATGTAGGTATACATTCCCATGGGAGACCAAATGATTCACAAAAATCCCTATCCCAAGACCATACGCTTGATTTCCAAACACCAGGTGTTGTTTTCAAGGATTTTGGAATCTTTTTATGACGGTCCTCAAATTGAACTTGCCTTATCTCCCATCCCTGAGATTCCCTAAAGCTTCCTTTCAAGATGGTTGGAAGGATTATAGTAGCCAATGGATGAATTCCCTCAATTACATATGGTGCCAACAAAACTAGTTTTCGCAAGGGCGAAACTCATGATATAAAGCAAAATAAATTGGTGTACTATTGTTATTTGGTGTGGCCCTCTTGCATTGCATGTATGGATATCAACAGTCGATAGATTCAATAATGTAGTCGAATACCAGGGGAGTGAAAAATAAATTCAAGAAATGACTTCCCATTGTACAAAGAGTGTTAGAGCATTCACAGAGATACCAACGTTGGGCAACGTTAGGGTTCTAGTGTTAGAGGTAACAGTTCTGATGAGTG
Organism: Pinus tabuliformis; assembly: GCA_031772625.1. Classification (NCBI taxonomy): domain Eukaryota; kingdom Viridiplantae; phylum Streptophyta; class Pinopsida; order Pinales; family Pinaceae; genus Pinus; species Pinus tabuliformis. The sequence continues at coordinate 1,002,173,620 of CM062819.1, forward strand.
AGAACGAAACAGAGCATTAGGGAGATAGGGAGATGCATAAAATGGAGTGTTAAAGGAACAAGATCATTTCTTGGACCCAATGAGCATTCCAAAGCCAATGTGTAATTTGTTTCTCCTATTTTGAAGGCATACAATTCAATCCCTTACACACGAAAGAGAAGGAAAACTCAATGTGATACTTGACAAGAATGAAGGCACATAAATGTTATGTCAACGCAACAGAGCATTAGGGAGACAGGGAGATGCATAGAATGGAGTGTTAAAGGAACAAGAGCATTTCCTGGACCCAATGAGCATTCCAAATTCAATGTGTAATTTTTTTCTCCTATTTTGAAGGCATACAATTCAATCCCTTACGCACCAAAGAGAAGGAAATCTCAACATGATACTTGACAAGAATGAAGGCACATAAATGTTGTGTCAGCACTAACAAGTTGACCATAATAACATTTTTGAGCATGTTATTACATAAAAATGCCTAAGTGAAGTGACTGAGTAGATTCTGAATGGCAAGATAGAAATGGCCACAAAAAAAGTGGCTCAAATTAGAGTAGTTTTAGAATACACCCGCACTAATATCATGTTAAGCAACACAAAATAATGGACAATAAAATTAATATATTAATTGAATGCATTATTATTCACAAAGATGCAAATATATATACATTGTTCATGATATTTGGATTCATCTTCCAAGATCTCTCGGATGCAATGCCAAAATGACCATTTAATACTCCTATTTTAGGTAATAGTTCTACAGTCAATGAAAACAGTTAAGTTTACTTAGTGAAACATAAAACTATTGTAAATTCATAAATAGAAAGTTGTTTTCTTACTTCTTTAATTTCTCTTTTATCTCTTTTGAAATTGAGAAATAAACTTTTCAGTTAACATTATATTCATTAACATATATAAACATACAATTGTCTTTTTTCAAAAAGTAAGAATGGTGGTGTATGTAAAGTATAAAATTTGAAATGACATGGTGATTTTAGACTTATTTTGCAATAATGATTCAAGTATGAAATTGGTTTACTAATTTAATGTTGTATTCCATGTTCAATGATTGTATTTAGATTTTGTTTGGTCACAATCATAGTTAGAGGAAAACCTAGTGTTTATTATTGGCACAAAATAATGGGCCAATGACTAAGTCCACTATACTTGATGTGATTAGAAGAAACAAAAGTATTCTTAACAATTAGCACAAAGTGTACATGTTGGAGATGCAACATGAATTTTCATTAGTGAAATACTCCTCATTAAGTTCGATGTAAATATTTACAAAATTAATGTGGGATTTATAATAGAGTTGAGCAAGAATTTCTAAGTGATTATTGGAAATTATTGCACATTGATCTTTAGTCATGTCGAGAAAAGTTTAAAAATAGGAAATTATGTTGTAGATCCATGAATTCAAAACATCATCATGAATTTTTCCACCATATTTGGACAATGAAATATTGGTATCTAGTTGGAATATTGGTTGCAAAACTCTAGCTTGACAACATAATGCTTCAATAGGGAGCTATCTCATTCCTAAATGAAATTGGAGAGGGTGGAGTCTCCTTCATTTGAATATTGATTTTTGTGATTATCCATTAGGAGAGAGAGATGGTGGGGAAAAAATATGCTCCAACGAATATATAAGGATAAATGTAAAGAAAACCCTAGATTGAAGAGATAGCTAGGGTAAATTCCAAAGAGAAATAATGTTGTCAATAGAAAGTGACTTTGAGACTACTAAGGAAATATTAATGGAGGTGCAAGACAAGAGGGTGTCTGAGGTGCTAGTGAGGCCTCTAAAATACCAAAACACAATGTGCATTTGGGAGTACACTTAGATAAGTGAAATAGATCTATAAAAAATTTGAAGATGAGTTTGCAAAGTGGAGCTAATGGACAAGAACTATTTAAATGGAAGAGTTATATAGGTGTTGGAATAACTTAAAATGGACTAATATCCTAATAATACTTGAAGAGACAATGAGGGTGGGAGAGAAACCTCCAAAAAGAACTCGAGGTTAAATTGAAGGAATGGGCCTAGACCAACTTTTCTAATACCAAAATGATATGGAAGAAATGTTTTTGAGGCTTGAATATGAGTACAAAGGGAGGATAATTGTATTTAATATAAAAATAAAACCATAAGAAAATATAATATATATATTAGGTTTGAAAGTTTATTCATTTTGGAAATGGCCTCTTTTATAGTTTTAGAAGTGTTCGCAAGATAACTACCTAGAAGAAAAATAAATAAATAAATACACACAAATTGAAGGATAGAAGAAAATGATAAATAATGAATATACATATAGCTTGAAGGCTAAAAGAAATAATGAAGAATGAAATGAACTTATGTCGAGGGATAAAATATGTGACTACTCTTAACAAATAATGTTGAATTTTCTTGAGGAACTCAGAATGAGATGCACCTCGGTGGAGGGGCGTGCTAGATGAGGATGCCCATGTGTTCCATATCAACAAGAAGCTACTGAAAATGAGGAAGGAAGCCATGAAAATAACAACAACCCTATGAGGGAGAAATAATTTCCTTAAGTGGAATTGGAAAGAAAACATGCCCTTATGTAGATATAGCACTTATATATTGTTATCTCGAATAGGATGCATTGAGGGTTTTGAATGTCCAAATTAATAGTGCAGAAAATAAGGAGTGGCTACACCATTAATGAGACATACACATATTGTGAGAGTTATGCATGCGTTAACTAGGACAAACCAACTTTGTATAGCGATGCTTATATAAACTTAACCTTAAACATACTAATTGATGGATAATAATACAAGTGGAAGTTTTCCTCAAATGTGGGTTGAACTAACCTATAAATGGAACACACAAAATAATATCTTCGTGACCACTATTATTTATGAATGACAATTTAGTTAAATATAGCATGTGTTTTTCCTATAAGGTATAGGATACAATAATGTTGTATGAATGAGAACCTTGTGAATATTCTTTTAGAAAGAACAAATACATAAAGCACTCATGCAATACCATTTTTATTTGGATAAATATTACATTAAGGTTGTATGAATCAAATTTTTATAAAAAAATTTATAAGTTAATATGTTCATATGATTTAGATAAGTGATTCTTAAACCATATGATAATATGTATTTAGAACACTAACGTAATGATTCTCTTATTATATAATTAAATTCATTTATATTTTGTAATATTCAACTTAGATCAAACACTCCTTTTTTTTGTATCTGAGAGGAACCCAACAGCTTGTATGACACTAACTATTAGTAAACCTTTGAGGTCTATGACCTGTCTTCCTCTCCGTAAACTAATTCACAACCAAGGGGATTTGAACCTTGGATCTCTTAATTTTAAAAAAATTCCCTTTACTTCGATCATTGGTTGAGTTTCCCCTAGAACTTAGATCAAACACTATTAATCAAATTTATAAAATGAGTTATTTATGAGGGTAAATATAGCTATATTAAAACCTGTATGTCTCCAAATATAACCATTGGAAAGGAAAATCCAAACTAACTATATTTCAATCCAAAGATATACATGGAAAAATAGACCCAAACTAACCCTAACTTGAGTGAATTGATGAGCCTATTTTGAGCTAAAACTAAATGTTGGAATATGTAGAGCCAGGATTAACAATATTATGAAAAAAAATTGAGGCACGATTTGAGCTAACCTAGCCTAACCACTTGCCCAAAAAAACATTATGATAGGGTTTTAGCTAATTAACAACATTTTTTATGAGGCAACATAAACTTTATTTTGTTTAATTTTTATGAACCAATCTAAACATTGTTATGCTGAAATTTTTATGAAAAGTTTTAGGTGAACTTAAACAGGGTTTGAGAAATCAATTTTATGAATCAAATTAAATGTTATTGTGTAAAAATGTTTATGATAAATATATGAGAAAATCAATATTCTTTCAATCCAATTGGAAAACTGAAGAATATTAAATAACAAGATAATCAACATGGTTATGGGTGGAGCTAAACTTAACATTTTTATGCATATAGGTTATGATTCACATGTTTTAAGGTTGAAATATCTCTAGCTAGGTGTCTCAATCCAATTAACAATCAAAATAACGTTAAATAGTGAGATGTTAGACATTTTTACGCATAGAGGTGAGTAAAATAAAATTATGCATTGAGGTGATAGGGTTTGAGGCCAAATCTTGTCAAAACAATTTTCATATCAAGCTAATATGTTGATTAAGATAATTTTATGCATTCATCAACCCCTCAACCAAACAAAACTTTAGATCAATATTTTACTGTAACTCTCAACCTAGAGCTTGTCTCATTTATTTTTTACCATGTTTTGCCATAAAGTGAAACACATGTGCATGTTTTGACCCCACTAGCACCTATTAAAATTTCTTTCATACTACTACACATATTCTCTTACAATTCCACTTTCATGTCCACAAAAAGAGAATTAATCTAGAAGAAACATTAAAATCTAGTCAAAGAAAGAATAGTGTGTGGCAATAATTACAATGAACTAACATGCTTTCCAACATGAGCTAAACATTTTCAGCTATATAAATCATTTACCAATTAAATTATCTATTAGAGAAGACTAATGTTTTCCTCCTAACCACCTACCAACAAGTTTCCTCTATTCGTATTCACTTGGAAATCTATTCTCTCTCAATGTAGAAAACACAAGACCAGCATTGCATGCTACTTCAAAAATCCATGTGCCTTGAAGAAATTACTCTAATGAATTTCTCAGAAGCCACATAGTTGTGATAACTTTAAATAATTTATGTTTCAGGGAATAGTACTATGGAGGAGGTCTTGTGTATCCTAGACTAGGAAAATGTGATCCACAAATAATTGTTGTAGTAAGCCAAAGATCACCTAGGCTTGGAATTGCTTCCATTGCACATTTACATTATTCATGGAACTGTAGTATGGTTCATAGACATACTTTCCTAGAAATAAATATATTTCTTCATTGGTACCATATACATCATGATATAACTATCACAGAAAAACTAATATAAACAAATGGAGAAGTGTCATAGCTCAAATCACCCTAGTATAGGAGGAAAATGACCTAGTTATTGGTGGTTTCATCTAGGGGGTGTGTACAACCTATATGAATGGATGAAATTAAAGGGAGCATGTGCATATAGCCTCCAATGAATTCATATAGGATTGTGGGAGAGATATATTTCTCAACTAGGTAATCAAATTGACTAGCAATGTAATGAAACACCAAAGTAGAACCAAGTGGTCTAAGTAGAGGAAAAAAACATAGATACCAAGAAATGGAATTAACAACCTAGGTATAAATGAGCATAAACATTGTATTCCATCAAATGAATGGAAGACACACACACATATAGAGCATACAACCTCCAAAGGATAAGTAGGCTTGTGGGTGAGATACAACGGTAATAAAATAAATAATCAAGGTAAAGATACACCCAAGAACATCCAAATGGTTTGAGTTGAACTAGATAAAAAGGAATTAAATTAAAAACCTAGCCAAAAAAGAAGCAAGATCTCTTTTATTCAACCATAGATTTCAAATTTTATAGTAAATCCTATAGTAGCCACCATGGAGGAATTAAAGCACTTCATTTACATATAGAGAGTGAATTATCTCACCATAGAATAAATAGGAAACCATTTAAAAATAAGAAGAATAATAAACACAACAATCAATCACAATTAACTCAAAAGTTTCACTTGTAAACCCAATTTGGAAAACCAACTTCAAATATACATTTAATGTTTCAAAATCTCTTTGAGAGTGAAATTAATTAAATAAAGAGGGGGGTAGTGAGTAAGGGGAAGGCTAAAAACCATGAACGTTCATTTCCCCTTCCTCAACCTTCTCTCTATTTTATTTTTCTTATTTTGAAATTATCCTTTTTTCCTCTATGTTCTTTATGTCATGTTCAACCTTTACATTGCATTAATGAACATATATTGATAACATCTATAATTTGTTGAATTTCTCCTAGAAATACTAAATCTTACAATATTTTCTAGTTTGGATCCATTTTAGATCACACCTCCCCTTTTATAGGCTATTCAAAAGCTCAAAGGAAGCCAATATTAATCAACATTACTTATATTCATTTATTTGGAACATGGCTCTAACTTTGACTCCTAAATATTGGAAAACTTAAATGTTAATTAAACCTTAAACCTTATCAAATACAAACTATACAACTTATTAAATATAAATCTAAATAGGCAAGATCCCAGTGGCCTTAGTACACAAGAATATTTTGGTAGGTTTTTGCAATAGGGTTTCTACTTTCTTCTAACAATCACTATTTTTGTGTTATCATTTCTCAGCTATTGGTTAGTCTGAGTAGGTCGAAAGGAGGAATTGGTAGACTACTCTTATGACCCCAATGACATGGTTTTGATTTGGTATAAAAGACCATCTTATCCACGTTCAATGGGGTCTTGGGAGAAAATTGCTGCCTCAATGTTAGTAGACATGGATTTGAATCAACTTCGGGTCCAGGAATTGGAAGGTAACCTATTAGCCCCTCCATACAAGGGTCTTGATGTGTTGGTTTGGGAAGATCCTTCAGTGTCTATCTCACTTTGTGAAGTTAGGGGATCATATTTCAATTCATCTCCTCGTCAGGAGCAAGGTTTTTCCCTCTCTCGAGATGGACTATTCTTTAGGAAAATTTTGACTGGGTTGCGCGCTCAAATTGAATCATTCTAAGGGGGTTTTGAAACTAGGTGTCAAATTTATTAAATATGAATGTTTTCCAGCATAAGCATTGGAAGTAGGGTTTCTAGGGCATTTGGCCCAAGGTTGGAGGGTGTACCATTTGGTATCATTTCGGTGGGTTTTTTAGGGAAAATCCATACCAGAGCAAGCGAATATATTCCTGTTTATATGGGTGGATAAGGTGGGCATTCAAGTATCAAAGGCGAGAAGGAGAAATCGATGGAAGCACTAGGATATTTGGCAAATTCTAGGGGTCAAAAGTGCAAAGAAAAGAAGATAAAGCCTGGTCATTGTGAAAAAATAAAGTGTGCACGTAAGAATTTAGTGCTTCATGAGTATTTATACTTGTCAGAGTTAATGACCATGGTTGAACTGGTGGTAGTGGGGTGGGCCAAGGGCTGGCTATTTTCTACTGAGTTAGTATGCATTTATGTAAGTAAGAAATGGGGGAATTCTTTGAATGCATTACCTTTCGTAAGTTTGTTGGCCCAAGGATGGTTTATGCTCAAATTTGGATCAACAAACGTTGCATAATGGGCTCTGGGAAAACATGGTGCATCGCTTCTTCCCTTGTTATGAGAAAGATTGGTCTCCTCTCTTTGATGAAATTCTAGAGCAACTTGATACCAATCATGTGTGGGTACATATGCCCAATGTTCCTCCACAATTATGGCCAATCTATGTGTTTCATGTTATCGACAATGAATAGGATAGTAAGCATGTATTTTGGATTTATCACATCAGTATTACTTGGTCGATTTTTTAAACAACCTAATGTGGTTCATCCTTAGGAAAAAGGTGTCACTGGTATAAACATATTCTGAGGGATTTCTCTCTGACCTACAATGGAAAGAAAGGTGTGAGGTTTTTTTTGGAAATTGATATGTATTTTTTTCAATTAGAAATATCTTTTTGGCGAGGTCGTTGATGAAATTGAACCTACTTGAGGGATTATTTGACGAATAAGAACTTTGTTACATGGTTTTTTTCCCATTATCAATCATTGGATTATGAGGGAATCCCCTTCAAGTGTTGAATGTGCCATTGGTATAAACAAATTCCGAGTGATTTCTCTCTACCCTACAGAAAGGTGTGGGGAAAACTCGGTCTCATCAGAAATGGGGGCTTGAGGAAAGGGAAAAACATTTAGGGGCATCATCCTCACATATGGTGCAGGTAAAACATATAATTTCATTATTGAAGGACTTGGGTCCTGTAAATTTTTTTGTTGCCATGATGGATTAAGGGCCAGAAGGAGGTTTGGTGGATGGATCTCTAACATCTATAGGCATCTCTATTCCGGTAGCACACATCTTACTCACTTTGTCAACAATTTAATTAAATCTCTCATTAGTATGGGAATGGGTTCTAATTCTTGTTCCCTCCATCCCTATTCCTCCAATGTATCCTCTTCCCAATCCAAGTTGGTGCCTTCAACATGCCCTTGTACCTCTATCATCCCCTCATGACCCTTTTTGAAAGTCACATTACCCTCGATATTATAAGAATATTTTGAAACCCTCTCACATTATAATCTCAAACCTAGACCCTCAAATATGGTTTCCAGATCAAACTTTGGTGTTCATAGTTGTTTGTCTCTAGCCAAGAATTTGGGTTATTTATGGGGGAGAAAATTCCTTTTATCTAAGGAAAAATTAAAGGCTCATTAGGATTGTTTACCAGGGAGAAAATTCCTTTTATCCAAGGAAAAATTAAAGGCTCATCAGGATGTTGTTGATGGAAAATAAATGTTTACTATTGGGGCACTTAGAGTGGAGTGAGCCAATAGGATGTTTCCCTTATGATTTTCTTATCTTTTAACTATCGGGGTTTGGCTAGCTCATCCAAAAATCTAGCTTTGCAGAGGTTGGTCTTCTCGAAGAATTTAAACATTATATTGTCTAGGAAACCTTGGGTGATGGGGACAAGATTTCCTAGGTTTCGAGCATGGATAAGCTATTGCAAGAGGTGGAATTTGTATCCCACTAAACATTTGAATTAATATTTAATGAAGAGTTCGTAGAGGATGGGACAAGAAAATTACGAGGAATATTGACAGAGAGATTTTGGGATTTGGATAGAGAGAAGATGCACCATTTTTCTATAAATTATAATAAATAAGGAAGGGATTTTGATGCTGGTGGAAGGACCACAATTTGAAAATTCAATCTCACAATGAATGTGTGAATAAGGGAGGCCAACTTGGGACTTAGTTTGAATGTGAAAGTCATGAGAATTATGATAAAAGGGTCAGGGATCACAAAAATTGAGGTAACACTCCCTCTCCAGGTAACTTCCATTTAGATTTTTGGAATCTTCCTACTCTATCAACTCGATGTTCTCTCTTTCTCTAGTTCTGTTGGGGAATACCTATCATATTTGTAGTTATTTGGAGAGAGATGGTTATTATATTTTTATGTTTCTTTGTTTTTTAGTCAGAAGGGAATTAGAGTGAGATGTCTAGAAAGATTTTGTCTTGTAAATGATATAGTGGTAAGTATCTGGTATTAAATTGGGTGCTACTCATACTTTGTGGTTTATTGGGTGTCTATTATTGTTCGATACTAGTGTAACTCTCTTGGTGTGTTCACACCTTTTAGCTGTTGGAGAATTTGTGACTAGTTTGTAAATGGGTTAAGAGAAAGGGGAAATATTGTGGCCTTCACTTATTAGTGTGGATTCTATGTATTTTGTGGTCCTGTTCACTTATAGTTGTAGGGGGCAAGTGGTGTTCTTGTTACACTTCTCTAGGTCAGGATTTTATATTCGGTTGGTCTAACAAGTGGTTTAATGATCCGGATTGGATCATTATATTTTTTTTCATCCATATCGATGCATTTGAAGTGGAAAAAGTGGAGGAATCAACTCATGGGATTGTTTTTACCAGTGGAACCCAATTTGGCAAAATGGGGTTTGAAACCTTATAAGATAATTTTGAGGAATCAAATAATGTTTTTTATGGGTAAAAATTTCTTGATTTAGTGCAACACATTTTTATCTTGTTCTAAACAAAGATACCTTTCCAGTGGTGCAAGAAGCACGCCAATCGGAGTCCATATGAAAAAGTTATGTCACTCTAAAGTTGACCTTCATGTTTTAACACCTATAATTTGGGAGATTATCGCATTAGCCCCCATTATTAATGGAAAAGGGGATAGCCACATGATTTTGATGTAAAAGACTCTAGAATAGTCTACAGTGTGACCCTAGCTAAGAGATGTTGTAGTCAATCTTAACCACTAGTACACTATCATGCTATGTTATAATCGGGCCACTAGGAGGAAGAAGCATTCCATTATTTCGAGAGCATTTTTTTCCATAGTTGAGAAAAGACAACCAATATGGATGGGAGGTAGACCAAAAAGAGAGGATTTGTGCACTGTAGCAGCCCATTGGCCACAAGCCTTACTTCTTTGTACCTGCAACCATATTTCCAGACAAAGAAAGAGAGCAACGCGACCTTACCTTCTAGCTAGGTTTTCTCCCGAAAGGTTTCCCGTAGCATATCTTGTGTCTTATGTGTGTGTGCGAGATTATTTTTTCATTCTCTATTTTTCTAAATAATTTCCATTCACATGCATGCACTAATTACAATTAAACCTACAAATCTTAAAGTTTAATAAAATTGTAATAGTGTAGAATCTCATATTTTTAATATAATATTTTCAAATCTGTTGTGACAAACTATCTAGTGGAATATCCATGGTAGTTTACGGATCATTGAATATAAATGGGGGAAATTGGGGTTTGGAATTGGGAGCTTGTGACAAAATTCTATTAGAGTATATCGCTCTCGACAAGAGTCAAGTAGCATTAGACCAATCACAAGCATAGTAGACTAGGTTGAGAGGGGTTCTTATTCTTGAGAACAAACTGCATTCGCAAGTATAGTTTATCAATACCAGTTTCATCATTCTAAGGGAGAGAGTCCAAGCGAGGAGAGGGTCTACATACTACAAGGAGAGAGCTTGCAAAGGAAACTCGAGATTATAGAATAGAGTAGCGGGATTTGTAACAAGGTATAGGGAATATATCCCTATGAAAATTTATGAAGAATAGAACAAGTATGAAGGGGAAGATTCCTCTCAAAGAATGTCTCTTTTAAACTTTGCGGTTGTGGCAGAGTGGACATTATGGATTTCAAATACGAGGAGCACATACAACAGAGCCAATTAGTATTTACAGGAAGTATATCTGTAGTCAAAGTTGAAATTCCTCTTGAGGCATATGTTGATGGACAATTAGGAGTCTAGAAGGGACCTCGTGCAAACATTGGATCATATGCATGGCCACATGAAACATTATGATTACAGATTGGAAAATATAAATTTCAGGATGAAAAATATTAAACAAAATAACATGATCCCTTCAATGGATACTAGATCCTCATCTAACCCAGTGGACCCTATTTGACTTGTAGGTTCAATTTTTGAACAACTCCCCTGACTAGGTGATGGAACAAGTTAACGGTTTTCTTATTGTAGTCGTTTATGTATATGGGTGGATAGGCCAAGTTTCTAGCATAGGTTTATATGATCTTAGTATTTTAGTTTTTAGTTTTTTATTAAATCCCTTCAAAGGGTATAGTTTTGGTTGTGGTCTGGTCTCCCATGTGAGAGACTGGTATGAATCTTGATAACTATTGATGTAATCTCTTGTTTTTTAGTTAATAGAATTTACCTTCCAAAAAAAATAAATTCAATGTGAAAGCCTTTGAGTAAACTTGAGTTATATGTATGAAAGTGTAGTTCCGACATTGTGAAATTGTGTGAATGGTAAAAGGAGGCAACAACTTTTACAAAGACGAAATATGATTTATTAGATCTTAAGAAGGTAAGAGATTACTATAAATTCTTTAAAATCTTATTTTATGGGAACAAAACATTAAGCGAAATGATGTAAGATCATCATAATTTTCCTTGAGTTAAAGGATTAAGATTAAGGAAAATTTTTGGGGTGAAAATTTATCTTGAAGTTTAAAATCTTGGTGAATCTTAACACACTAGTTGCAAACTACAAAATGTTTGACAATATTTTTGTAAAATTTTAACCCATTTATAAATATTAGCTTTTAAATTTCACCTTGAATAAAATAGTTAATAATATAAAAAATATTTAACAAGAATTTATTTATACTCAATGTTAATAAATTTGTAGTAAATATAAATAAAATTTAATATTTTTAACCGAATTTAAAGTTAAAAGATAAAATTTTGATGTTTTTAAGAAAGTTAAATGTAAAAAAATTATCATTTATATCCAAACAAAATCTCTTCTACATCATTATCCCAAAAAAACTATTTGTACGAAAGCTTGCCATGTTTAGACGAACATTTATGACAAGTCTTTATAGTATTCAAGGTTTTTCCATTGAATATTGACATTTATAACAACTATTGAAGGTTTTCATTTGATAGAATAGTCACTTTTCACCTTTCATTTTTTGTATTAGAAAAGGAATGGTTTATAGAGTTTTCCATTAAAAATTCTCTTTACGAGAGTAGTCAAAGCATTTCTAGAACCTTTCAGTTTACAGTGTGGTGTACTATGTAACAACACCCCCCATTTATAGGGATTAATAGTTAGTATTTGACATATAAATGGGGACCCTTTTAAATTTTTAGCTTTTGAAAATAAGCACTAACTATAAAATTTGACTTAAATCTTTAGAATAAACCCAGACTTAAAACTTTTATCATCGCAAATCGCATCTCGCAGTTTTCCATGTGACAATTATTAACATCCTAAAGAAAATCCTGAAATGTGATATGTGATATCCACTGCGATTTTCTGATCGCGACACTCTAAGAATATGTGATTGCATTTCGCAGATCACAATTTAACAAGGCATGCCACTGTGTTATCCCTTAAAAATTGTGAAATGCGATATTGTGATGTTTCGCAATCACATTTCACATTATCTACGAACAGCACTATGTTGCAGCGTTTGAAAGTAGTGATGCGGAAAATTAGACGTAAAGTGTGGGAAGTTATTGATTTTTTAATGAAATATCAAGTGGGTTGACAGAGAAATTATTGTTTAGCAGCTCGAGGAGAGAAGTTAATATTTTCAAGTTATGGCTAGTTAATATAGAGATTGTGTTCAAATCTTCCCATGATTCAAGTCATTTCAAAGAGCTCTTCAGCCTTAATTTCCCTCTATTTTTTACTTTGATATATCTCTCTTTCATTTCAAGAAAGCTTCAAAAGAGTTGTCCTTATGGAAAGTAATGCAAAAACAGAAGTAATAGAGTGTTTCAGAATCTAAGGTTATAGAGATGCCACCCATATTTTCCGATACAGTTTTTAGAAAAAATGGAGGAGAAACCATGTGGCAAGTTATCTATAATAGACTTGAAAATGAGCAGCCTGAAGTTACTATTACCAAGGCAACAACAGATTCAATACTACCCTCGACAGCTCAATTCAGAGACATTGCTTTCTCTTTTCTTCACAGAATAGGAGCAAGAGCCAAGATACTACCATACACAGATATGGTTAGATGGGTAGTGGAGAATGTCAATATTGAAGACAAACAATTCAAGAATTCAAAGATGGAGCTGATGGGATCATTTAAAACTGAAGATTTGAAACAAATGTATCATCTTCCCGACCCTCAGGATATATATGATAGATCATTCTTGGCCAAGTTCGCGAAAGAGAATGAAGAACCCTTTAAGATGATTCAGGGGTGGAGAGTCAAAGAAAACAAATTCAAATATGACAAGACGGGTATGTACCCCATAGCTTCTTTAGCAAATCCCCATAACTATGCAGCCTCCATGTTATGTAGATTGTATGGAATGCCTGATAATACCAAGTTCTCTATAGAATGGGTCCCTTTAATTGATGCATGTATCAATTCTCATATAATGAATTGGGTTACTATCCTATCCGACAACTTAGCTACGGCTATTTCTGAATATCTTCAAAAGAGATCCACCTCCACAGAAATATTTCCTCCATTTTTTATGAGTGCTTATATCATGGACTCTATCTGTTTCTGTACTAAGTTTCCAATTATGGGTTGGAAATGGACCTTTCAAGACCCATATCCCATCGATCTCAGTCGCAATAAATTGTGGGAATCCCATTTTATACCCCATTTTTACACGATATGCAATGGTGTTATGCTACTGTTACATGAAATGATTTTTGATAAAAAGGCTCAGAGATTTTCTTAGGAAGCGACCACAAACCTTCTTGTAGTAGGCAAGCACTTTGCTGAGAAATGGTTCACATATGTCAAAGTTTATGACAATACAGCAGAACCACATGTATTTCCTTTGTATATCCCCGACAAGATGTTAGCCAGAGAAATAGCTCACCAAACTATTGGAAAAGGCCTAACCAAGACTTTGAAATATATGAAAAAATCACTATGGCCACACTTTACCATCCAGTGTGGTGCCTTTCATTGGTGAACTTTAACCATGCAAGCAAAGAATTACAGAACTTAGAGAGGCTCAGGCTAGCTACTCTGTCAACCAGGCGATTGATGAACCCCAATTTTTGGTACAATTTGGGCTCATTTGGCCTACTTACCTTGCTCAACCATTCATCTTTTATCACTTATGCATTCATTTCTTAGTATATTCGTGTTGTTTGTAGGAAGAAGGGCAGGCATTATATCTATGTGGCTAATACATGATGATTTCAAGTTTTTGGCATTAAAGAGAGCAAAAGACCACGCAAATGGAGACAAGGAGACAACAAAGGTGACATTGCGGGTTCATAGGGAGGTTGTCCACAGTCTTGATGACCTTCCTCGTGATTTTCACCTTAACTCCGAGCTCCAAAAGCTCTCCCCACCGAGCTTAAAGGCAGCCAACATGTTCTACAGGATCAGCAGTTTACAGCAGTTTGACTTTCAGTTGGACAGCCAAGCTCCACGAATGGAGGAAGCCAGCTTGATCTTCATTGTGTATAAATATGAAGGTCGTAGCCTTTGATAGGAGGTTTTTGAACTTTTGGACTGATATTGTAATTTCTGAGCACAGCTCGGTGTTTGTTTTTGTAAGCCAGTTTTGGCATGACATTAGACTCTTGATTATGAATAAAGGCAAGCAGATTTGGATCTAATTTTGAGCTTTTAAGGGAGCTATAGCTCTCAGGTTAGGGCCCAACCTGAGAGCGATAGACCTCCTCTTCTTGTAGTGTTATTTGCCTTTCTTTTCGGCACTTTGTTTCTTTGTTTTGATGTGCATTTCAAGAACATAGTCTGCTGATTTGATTTCTTTAATAAGATTGAGTAGGATTAGCTTATGGTTAAATCACTTTCAGTTGCTTAGATCAGAATAGGAGGTTTGTAATTCACTGGAGCTCCAAGAAAAGGTTGTTAGTGCCTTCACTGCCACCTCTGTTTAGGGATTGGGGTGCAATCTATACCAACCACCAAAAAAACGCAGTCTTTTTCTACTTTTATGCAAGCTGCAATACAGTCGTTTTAATCATAGAACCATCCATGCACTCTAATCTTGAGCCATACTCCTTCATTACAACTCCATGCACGACTTCTCTTCACGGTTTACATTGTTGTTCATTGGTTTAATAGCACAGGTAGCACAGGTTAATGGATTCTCGTTTTTGGTGCAAGACATAAGCAATTTGTTTTATTTACACTGCTTAGTATCATTCCACTTCCTTCTTCTTCTTCTTAACCACGCCTAAAGCCACCTACTCGACCTTTGTTCAGCTCGTTTACCTCCCAACTCTTCCATTGCCCACGTAGCTCCATCTTTTTAACTTTTCCTTGCTTCCACCCTTCTATTCACCAACCAACTGTACTCACTCTTTCCTCACCTCATATCTCTGTCCCTGAGCCACCAAAACTCCTCCTTCACCTTACCCATCCACTCATACCACTCCTCCACTCCTCCATCACCCAAAACTCAAACTACAGCACATCCTGTAGAAGTTAGCAGACTTCCTGTAGAATCCCTGAGTTTCCTGTAGGATCCCCTGCAAACATCCTGTAGAAGCCTGCAAACTTGGTTGCCGAGCACCTGAACGTTGTGGACTTTTGTGGACTGATGCTAGGGATCCTCTGGGACCTCTCCTAGCCCTCCTGACCTTTCCCAAGCTTTCTCCCTTCGCACCACCTCTGCACAACCAAACCCTAATAAGAAACAAAACCATAATCACTCCAACCACTTAAGCAAAAATACAAAAACAATGTTCTTTTTAATGGAAGTAGTTTGAGTTCATGCATTTCACATCACTAGAAGTAATGGCATCATTTTTAGACATTTGCACTCTCACTATTGCATCATAGAGGTTAAACTAGTCAGATTAGGGTTTACTAGGGTTTCCATGTTTTGGTTGGCTTTCAGTTCATTTTTGCAAAGTAGATTACTTTCCGTTGAGATAGCCTTCGTCCATCATTTAGAAAGCTTCTTCTGAGAACATATAGAAGTTGGCTTGAGCCCTAGCGGACTTGTGCCAGCTGACCAAGTGATAGATGCGACAAGAGCTAGTACTTGTGCATACAGCACCGTCGCTTCCAAGTTTGTACGAACTACCGGGTTGATAAAATTAGAGATAGGAAGCTCCAAGAGTTGTAGCATTATTTCTACAATACTGGAGCCCACCAGCGATTTGACCCAAAGAAAGTAGCATACATGTTTACTATGTCAATAAAGGTAAAACCCTTTATTCATGAAGTTCATGAATTTGAAGATTTATTACAATCAGCTGAGTCATTTGAACAAGCATTCAATTGGGCAAAGGTGAATTTGAATCCTGACAACTTCGAAAGGTTTCAGGAATTTAGAAATCAAAGGCTTGAAACAATCCCTTTGGATTTGTTAAGAACTGATAACAAACCTACGCCCAGTGTGACCATTAACAATGAGGAACCAAATTATCAAACAAAATCTTAGGTGAATGTAGCCTAGAACATAGGGAAGACATAGGAAATAGAGGCTACGATAGAATCTAGCAAAAAATCAGCCGAGAAACAGGTCAAAAGTGACCTAACTCAGGATACTGGTCCCAAAGGCAAAAGCAGTGATATGGAGCAGGAATGGGACTAGTTTAATAAAAAACTTCAAGATACTTCTAAAACAACAAATGTCCAAGAAACTGCAGGATATCATACTCCACAGCAAGCCCGAAATTTTTAGAGTCTGAGCCAATGAATGAAAGAGGGAAAAATTCACATAATGGAGAAATCATACCTACATTTTTTACATCTGAGATTATCCTAAAGGTTACATAAATACCTCCTTTAGATTTATTCTACATCCCACTACATAAGGCTGTAGTAAGAAGATAGAGGAAGAGAAGGAGAGTGGAAACATCTGAAATTCCACCAGGGAATGAACCAATGGATATAGTCTGGAAGGATATTCCTTCAAATCCAACTGAAAATTTAACCAGGTTGTCACAATTTACAGGGGAATATGCTACTGCCACCATTGATAAGGCCACTGAAGTATCTGTTTTTTTAAGAGAAAGAGAAGAAAAGATAGCACAACTTGAAGAATAGCTGGAAATCGAGAAAACAAATCTAAACAAGTAAGCCACAAAACAAATAGTCCAGTTGCAGCAAAGTATGGAAGTACTTAGGATAAGCCACGATGTAGATATCTCAGCATAGAATATGAAAATCCAAGAGTTGCAAGAGACTATGGAGAAATATAAAGATGTCCCCACTATTGATGAGTTCATCAAAGAGGCATTGGAGCTAAACTCAATTATGTCAAAACAACAAGATCTATTCTGCCAGAAAATGTCCAATATCACCCCTTATTTGAATACCAGTGATCAATTAACAGATAAGGAAATTGATCAGAGAACTGAGTTTAATGACTTAAATACTAATATCTCTAACTATATTGAATGGAAAGAATTTGAATAAGGAAGGAGTAGTAACATGCAATAGATTGAAGAAACACAAAAAGACATATTATTCACAGATTGGGATGCACGGATTAAGCAGGCAGAATTAGCAGTAGCAAGAGCAGCAGGAGTGGCAAAGAATATAATAAAGGTAGTCAATCATACTTTGCACACCACCAACTTGATAAAATAAGGTGATCCAAAGTCACTGCTAGATATGAAAGACTTGGATAAAAACTGGAAAGCAAAGATGAAAATCCAAAGAGAGGAAATCATGAAATTATCAAAGACCGACTGGGAGGCATATTGGAAATTTCTTGTCAAACCTCACAGCCAAATTATGACACTAAATTGTTCACTCAATTCAACGCAAAGAATGTTGCCACCTCTTATAGATGTCATCTTTGTAGGACAAGTCAGAACGTAATTTGGAGAACCTCCTCAAGTAAAACTAATGTCCGACATATGCAACCTCAAGGAAAAGCTGGCAAACAGCAAGACATTTTCATAACCTCGAGTCATCAAATCGATTTTATTTTTAGAGTTAGTTACTAGTTAAGAGGAAGGTTGTTTGAAACCTCCTCAGATATTTTGTATAATCTATTTTTAAACTTTAGTTAGATAGTATTTATACCCTTCTCATGCATTTAGAGAAGGGTCCACGATTTTATCAAAAAACATGTACAAAGAATGAAAGTTTGTAAGTTTGTAGATGCCTTGATAAAATTATGGAACATGGTCATTACTTTTGAATATCAAACTAATATCTATTGTTGATGCACTACTATATGCTTGGAGAATAATTTGATTGAAAAAAGGAGTTGATCCATGTCACTAGTCAAATGAGCAGAACCTCACACATATGGTACTTTTATCTTGTATGGTCAGTTTTGTTTTACTAAATTAGTGATAACATTTCATTTCATGAATTATATATAAAGTATGTTCTTTCTTTTATGTGTTAATTTCACTATTGTATAATACTTAGCTGAAAGTGTTTAATTTCATAGATGATCATTAAGTGTATGCGATATAATTTCCACATTTCTTTAAAAACTATTTAGTCAAAGAAATTATCATTACATGCTATCATCTCTATTTAACACATGAATTATGTTTATCACCACGTACCAAACAGATATATTTTTAGATCGCATATCACATAGAATACCCCAGGTTTATATTACATTAAGTTAATTAGAGATTTGCATGTCAGAATAGGTCATTTAGCTATCATTATTCTTATTGCAATCACTTGAAAACCACCCATCATCATTTTCAAACCCACATTGGGAAACTGGTCCTATCATCCCTAGTCGGATCCACCATACCAAATAGAAAAGGAGCTACTTTCTAAGGCTCGGACCGGGTGGTTATCCCCCATGTTAGAGCAGAAGAAATATGAGGCTTCAACACAGTGTCAAATCAATAGTATTAGAAAAGCATGGGTTTATAGTGAAGTCACATCATGTAAGAAAAAATTCGTAAAAGTAGATGTCATATTTTCTGTGACAAACTATGATCAATTGGACTAATGAAAAAATGTACAAACAAGCCAAGTATCGTCTCCTTCCTTCTGGTGGAGACTCATGCCATCCATATCTACGATCAACTCCCCACATGAATCTTAACACAATGATTTTTAATACTTTATCTAGTATTCCTAATTTGCCACACTATCCCAATTATTCATACATTTCACTGTCCAAAGGAACACAAAAATTTTATTTGTACATATACTAATGTTAGATAATCATATGAAATAAAGGGAGGAACATTATAGTCTTGACAAAAATTATCTCTTCATAAAACTAATGGAACGAAGTAATCCCAAGTTTTAAGCCTGGTCTAATGAAAATTGTGACAATGTGTAAGATACACACCATTTCTAACTCTCCAGGAGGGGCAAAACCAAATCAGAGGATCTGAACTTTCTCGATGAGAACACCTGAAATTTCTAATGGAATACCACATAAAAAAAATCTTTGATACAAAGATAAATATATCTTGATCACAAGGACTTTCAGGGAGAGAACCACTGTGGACAATCCAACATGTGCTTTTCTAGCAGGATATGCATACTCTGATATAAATGTTATTATGGCAATGAGAGAATGAGATAAAAATGCAATAATAATAGTTGTGCATCCAAACATGGCACTTCCCATCTATGGCTCAAGCTGCATTCCTTTGAAAATTAGGGAAATTGTGTTATAAGTGAAATGAATGTGGTTCATGTGATAGAATGATGTTGGACCAATTTCGTCAAACCCCATCTCATGATTAATCAATTAATCAATAACAAAAAAATATTTCAGTCATTGATGGATTCAATATGGGAATTACATCATTGATATTGTTTGTGGAAAATATAACAAGAACAAACAATTGTTATTTCCTTGATCACAATATGATGGATATGTTCTCATATTGCAATATACCATCACCAAAACATTAACCATTACTAGCACAACAATTGCCTTCAATTTCATTAATGTTTCCATCTCTTCTTCTCCTTCAAACCTCCTTGTGGTTATTATTGTAGAGATAAAAATATATAGTATAGTGTTCCCTATGTTGTTAGAGAATGAAAAGCATGGAGTATAAAAATCTCATTACTCAATTATAGTTAAATAGATTACATAGGAGACATCACCAATAAATAACAGATCAGGAACTCAACTGAGCTCGACTAAACTCTAACTGATTGTGCCACTTGGATGGATGGTTATGACACCTAGAAGGTGGTTGGAAATAGTTTCTCTAACACTCCCCCTTAATTACAACCACAAAATTTAAACTAAGACGCCTCTTAGTCTAAGTGTCAACTAGGGTTAAAATTTAAAAAAAAAATAACATAGTTGGATTTCTTTTTTTTTCTTTTCTTCAAAATCTTGTAAAATCTAAATTGCTTCAACATTTTGTTTTCACTTTTGGTTTCAAACTTTAGTTTCTTCATTTTTTGGTTCAACTCTTCCATTTTTTCATGTTGTCCATGAATATCATTTATCTCTTAAAAAATCTACTTGTATATGGACAGTTGCCACATGTCTTCTTTTGTAGTGTGATATTCATCATTAGTTTTTTGAACATAAATTTGCTACAACATAAGATGAGAATAAAATTTTAACTCTTCAAGACTTCAATACATGAAAACTTCAATAAAATTTTCATCATCCAATCTTTCTTCAACATTCATTTCTGCAACTTCAATGCAAACTTTATCAAAACATGGTGTTGCAAGCCATGCTTCAAGGAAATTTGACTCTTCTTCAAATCATATTATTTTCTTGCACATTGGAAATCAATGGTAAGTTTAAAAACATTTGCAAAACCAAATTGGTTTGATTCCTTCTGCTCTACAATGAGACCTTTCTCTTATTGTGTTTCCTTCTCTGCCTCTGTCAATTCCACCTCTTTATTAACCATTGTTGCTTGAAAGAGGTTTTCTTCCACTTTATTTTTAGACCCAAGTGGGCTTCTCTCACCAAATAATAGCATATCAATAAGATTATTTTGTTTCGTCATCTATAACCATCCATTTATGGCTAACTAGTCTTCATCAAATTTAACATCAACAATTAAAATCGTTTGATTCACCATACTACTTGTTGCTTCAATGGCAGTTTCATTGTCATCAGGAAGCTCTGTTGTTGGATTCACTTGATTTTCATCCACTTTTGGCTATGCACAGTGGGATTCAGGAGAAACTATGTATGCTTTCTCTACTTTTGGTAATATACCCTCATCATTTTCATCCACTTTCAAGTGGGCTTCACCAAACTCTTCATGTCTCTATAGATATGTTGCTATAGATCCACCTACACATTCAACTTGAATACTCCCCGTTACACCAAAATTCCTCTCAATGGTTTCCCAAGCCTCCTTGACTGTCTTTGCATCTACAATGAGGGGAATAATGCTATCATATACACATTCTTTTATGCATTTCAATGTGAAGGAATTATTTTTCCTTTTCACTTCCAACTCTTTCAAAAAATATTAATACATCTCTTGTTATTTCTTCGAATTTATTAGCCTCTTGTATTTTCCCATTTTTTGTGGCTTAACAAGCAAATCAACTTGTAGACATAGTGATCGAGTGTAATGAAAATTACTCTATAGTGGCTTCTCTTCTTCTATAAAAAAATAGGTCTACAAATTCTCTACAAGGGAAACATGTTTCACCAAAGCTCTTACATACACTTTTTTTTTTAAATATTGCAATGTTCACAACTAATCTAAATAACATCCACTTTTAAATATATCATTGTCCTTTTGTTTTCATAGGGCCATTTCTTATATTTTAAGGTTCTTTTCTTCCAAATCATGTAGCCTCTTAATTGCTTCACCTTTCTCTTTTCACTGTAGGTTTCAAACTTTTTTTTTTTCATTTGTTGGTGTAGCTCTTCCATTATTCCATGTTGTCCATGAATATCATACCTTTTCAAATAGATTTTTCAGTCACACCAACGGGCATCTTAGTTTATATTTTTGTGGTTGTAATTAATGGTGGTGTTGGAGAAAATAATTCCAACAACCTGCTAGGTGTCATAACTATCCATCCAAGTTTCACAGTCAGTTAGAGTTTACCCTAGTTCAATTGAGTTCCAGTTCAATCATTTACTGGTGATGTCTCCTATGTAATCCATTTAACTATTATTGAGTAATGAGATGTGAGACTTTTGCTCCATGTTTTTTTACTCTAACATAAATGTGATTCTACACAAATAAAAGTGGTCTTTCATCATGAGAACAAGACCCTTCTACATCGAGTTGAGGATGAAAACCATGTTTTATTCAATAAATGGATGTCAGTAATATGAGAAAAATGCTTTGACACATTCAATACACAGTGGGGACACGACCACTTAGTTGTTTTTGGACTAGACATAACCCACTTAGTTTTGTTTGGACTGTAGAGGACCGATGAATTTCTTTGAGGTAATTTTGCATTTTCCCCTTAGACGATCCCTATTGAGGACATTATGAGTAACAATGAGTCTCTTAATAACAATTAGCACATTATTGTTTTAAAATTTGAGAAAGGTGGAGTTGTGGTCATATTCGATAAAAAAAATACATTATGAATATGGTATACAACCTAAACAATAATGGTAGCTACAGGAAAACTTAATAAAAGTCCCCTTAAGAAAATTTCAAGAAAAGTCTCTAATCACTTCCAATCTAATTTTGAATTTAATTCTATTAATAAGAAGTTTATTGAAAGAAACCCTATCTCCCCTAGGATCTATGGCCTCCCCCAGATCTATAAAGATGGGGCTCCCTTCATTCCCATTGTTAATACCATTGGCAGACTGAGTTATCTTCTCGCCATGTACTTGGCTCAGATTCTAAAGCCACTAGTTGGTAATTCTAACTTGTTTTTCAAGGATTTCTCCTCATTTGTTAAAGAAATAGAGCATTTTCATCTTGAACCAAATGACATTTTTGTCATTTTTTTTTATGTTTTTTCTCTTTTTATGCGGATCCCCATCAATGGAACTATAGATATTGTTAACAAGGTAATTGATCCCAATACTTCTAAATTAGTAGGTGCTTTCCTTAAATCAACATTTTTTAGCTTTTAGGATGAAATCTATGAACAAAATTGTCGTCTTGCCATGGGTTCCCCTCTTTGCCCCATCGTAGCTAATCCTTTTATGGAATATTTTGAAACCAAGGCCCTAACCTCTTCCCCTTTCCGGCCAAAAATTTGGAATATCATATGTCCCCATGGTCATGCCAAGTTAAAAATATTCAAACAAAATCTTAACCATGAATCAAATTTCATAAAATTCACTATGGAAGTTGAAGTTTATGGTTTCATTCCCTTCCTTGATGTCCTCATTACTAAGAAAGAGGATGACTCCATTTCCCATTGGGTATTTCATAATAAAACCCACATTAAACAATATATCCATGCAAATTCTTGTCATCTTCCTACCAAGAAAATTGGTGTCATGAATACCCTAGCCACTAGGGACTTCAGGATTTATGATAATAATCACCTTAATGCCAAGAAAGTTCATATCTTGAAGGTGTTAAAGAACAATGGGTACAAAAAATACCAAGGTTTTAGAGCCTTCCAAAAGCTATTATGGGGCCCAAATCAAAGGAAAACCACAATAATTATATGGCTATGGTCTAACTTCCTTATATTCAAGGTATGCTTGACAATTTGCCTCACATTTTAATGAAGAATAATATCACTGCAACCACCAAATTTCTCTACAACTTGAGATACTTTCTTAGGTTTTTCAAAGACAACATTGATCACTCTAACTCAAAAAGCATCTACTTGATCCCTTGTTCATGTGGGAAACCTTATGTAGGGGAAACAGAATATTCTATCAAGCTTACAATCCAAGAGCACTCTACTAACATCGAACACAATCATTATCTAGAAAATTTTAGGGACAAAATTTCATCCATTGGCGAAATTATGGGGTTATTTATATTGGTTAGGTGATTTTTTTACAAATAGGTGTTTGAGTATGCATCGCCCAATATTTATTTAGAAAAAATAATAGCTGTAAACCATTAACCCGTGGGAATTTGATGGGGAGAGTTTAAAAAAAAAATAGCCTTGCAAAATTCAAACTACATTCTCACATTTGCCCCATTTTTATGGTAATGGCAAATATCAGGATATATTTCACCCTATTTTTATGGGAATACCAATTATTTGGATTTTTTTATCCTTGTGGAATTTATTTTCACTCTTATTATATGTTTCTATTAACCCAAAATTATTGGATTTTTTTTTCTAGTATAATATATCCCACGCTTTATGGAATGTTGTATCATGGGTTTATAAGAATTCTGGGTTTATATGAAAGTCATTCCATCACTATTTAAACAACCATTCCAATGGAGAGATAATTTTTTCAATTCTTCCATGTTGATTTTCCATTTAGCGAACCCAATTATTCGTCTCATTTTAATTTGGTAGGAATTCACCCACAGACATGTTCTTTAAATGTTCAAATCATGAAGAAGTTATCCCACATAAAAATAAGAATATGATCATTAGAATTTTACTTTTTATTTTATTTTTTACCTAGATAAACTATTATAATTTTTCTTATTGTAATAGTAGAGACTATCAATAAAGCTCTATATAAATAGTAGAGGATGTACCATCTTTTTCTGTTTTTGTATGTCTAGATTGAAAATTTGTTTTATCTACTAAATCATTTAACACTCTATATAAAATAGAGAGTCAGTTTTATAAAAATAAAATACTATAGTTGTAAGATAGAGTTAATTGTAGGTGTCACTGCATTCGCCATTGAATTCATCAAAAATTTTCAGGAACTAATAAAATAATAGTCTAACGAAGATTGTTGTGGGATTTCATAATTTCCTTTAACATGGACAATCCAAGACATTAGATGGGTTTGCTCCACCATGTATCATGAATGGGTGACTGTTCTCATAATTGGAGAAATCTCTCCTTTCTAATTCAATTCGCTGTAAATGATGACAGTGAGGGTGGTGGAGCTATATTCTGATGTAGATATAAAAACTTTTAATATTCTGGTGGAGCTATATTCTGATGTAGATATATTCTGACTTGTAATGTCTCCCTTTTCCTTACCATAGCTTTTTAAAAATATTACAAAATAGTTAGTTTCTAGGCGTTTAGATTCACATTAACTCGTTTCCATGCAACTTTCATGGTTCGAAATTACATTCAAAATAATAATCTTTAAATTCCTTTGATTTTACATTCACCTTTGGAGCTATATTCCGATGTAGATATAAAAACTACTAACTTGTAATGTCTCCCTTTTTCTTACCATAACATTTTTAAAAATCTTACAAAATAGTTAGTTTCTACTCATTGAGATTCACATTAACTCATTTTCGTGCAACTTTCATGGTTTGAAATCAAATTGAGAAATAATAATCTTTAAATTCCTTTGATTTTACATCCACCTTTATGTTTTGCTTGAGTGTTGCAATTTTATTTGTTCAGTTAAAAGCTTATTCATGATTAAGGTATAATACTATAAATCTTAGATATTAAAAATTTCTCTACAATATGTTGGGAATATTAGTTTTCCTCACTGCTTAGAAACATTCTATTGCTTGCATGTTGTAGTTTTTTTCGTAAAAGTCTGTGTATATAATTAAAAAATATAACGAAAAAACATATATAGATAAAAAAACAATAATTAAACCTTTTTTACAAAACATTATGAGAGATACTAAGTTTGTCGACATAGGAAACCCTGATCACATGCAAATTCCTCCATATACATACAACTATCAGAAGATTTTATGTGTGCTCCTTCCTTAAACAACCCAGGACCTCACATCTTGCATTCCTATACATACTATCGGGTATGGGCTTAGTGGTTATACCCACAATCACATATCGGAAGCGTTTTCTTTCTTTGAACATTTAAAAACTTGGCTAAAAAACTTAATCATAATACAAAGGAACATGGGAAAAACCCGCTATGATCTCATAAGCTGGACGTCAAATGGAATTAAATCCATTGTATAAATCCCATCGGGTCCGGATTGGGAATTAACTTTCACGCTTATTCGCACCCAAAATCAGTCCAATTGTCCATTCGACAGATGGTCTGATCACCTCTAGGTCTCAACTTAATTTAATTCCGACTCATATCCTCATCAGGTTCGGATTGGGAAAACCGCTTATGGCTTTTGAGGCCACCCGATAACCACTTACCACCTTTTGGAAACCACCTTCTAGTTAATGCACATGCACCTTATCTCCATTGTTGATCAAGTATATGATCCAACGGTCCACGTTGTATTGCAATTTTTCTATCGGAGTTTGCAAAGGGTTAGGGCCTGGTCCATCCACAAAGAATTCTGCCGATGCGATATATCGGCGATCGCTCATCGCAAAGACTTAAGGCCTAAGTCTGCTGCATACACATGAATTTTGTCGATGCGATAAAGTGACTCTATTCGGCTCGATTAGATTTGGTCTGTTGATCTTAGAGATCCAACGGCCACTATTCCTTCTCGCAATTATTTCCTCCTATATTGATCTCACTTGTTTTAATAGACTCTGCATTAAAACACGATTCTCCTCTATACTTTGTTCCCACGCAAGGCTTTCATATATAATAGTAAGCTATGATCTATTTGAAATGCTCAATCATGATTATAACAATAAGGACCCAATTATGCTTTAATGTTGTGATTCATAACTTAAGGAATAAAATAGAGAAGAATGCTTCAGTTGTTACGCAGGCAACAATATATAGAGACCAGCGAAGGATTTCAATAGAAATGGTCCATTAACACAGTGAACCATCTGTTCAATATAATAAAGTTCTACAGAGTCTCGCCCTCTGGCTCAATTACATCAATGAAAGAATCTGATTCAATCTTAAAATCCTCAGTCTCTCTTACTCTATTCTAACTTAGCTAACCTATCCAACCTCTCTAGCTTCTCTCTAACCCCTGAATTATACAAAAAGATCACAATTTATACAAAAGTGGATTCATGAACCAATTCTAGTTCAGAAAAAGAAATATCTCACTCTCTCCTAAAAAGTCTCTTCAACTCCACTATTTTCTAAACAAATGATAAATCAAGCTTTCAAATTCCTCATATTCTATTCAAAGCAAATAAATCTAACTGTTTGGCCTAATCTCCATATAGGGAGAATCAATTAGCAGTATACCCTTTTCACATATTTTGACAATAAATAAACACTCTCACACATTCAAATAAATAAAATTAACTAAACTATTGTCTTCCAACCCCTTGCTAGTCACAACATGCGATCATACTATCACATTGCTGACTAGGCCTGAATGCTCCTGTATCAGACTCCCAAAGTTGAAAGTTTTCATGACCTCCTGGTCATGTGTTCCTTCTATTGTCCATCTAGTATCCCAAACTTTACTTTGTAACTGGTCATCACTTCCATCATGTTGTTGGTTCAATTCTTCTGCCACTGTCACTTCTGTTCTTCCAAGATTCCAAATATTATTTTGTTGTTGCCCTCTTTCCTTGCTGATCAATACAAATTCCTTTTGTGAATTTCTCTTCTTTGTTGTCCCTCTTTTTAACTGTCTTCATCTTCCATAATTTCTCAGCTTCCTCTTTACAATTTTTTCTTAACTGAACTCCATTGACATCTGCTTACTGTACATTTCTCCTCACCATAGAAGTTATGAAATTTCTGTCCAAATCTTCTTTGCCTCTATCATTTACAATATGTTGTTTGTACTCTACAACTTCCCTTCCATTATCATTAAAGATAATCCTTTCCTCTATGTTATCAGGTTCATCTAATAACCTTTCCAAAAAAAATACAAATTCCTTCATATTCAATAAGCATGTCATTTGCATATGACTCCTCCTTCCTGTATAAAATAGAACTTCCATCACAATTGTTAGACTCAAAATAACTATGGTTTTCACTTTCCATAGGTAATTCTGCCATCAATTATTTATAT
The DNA here is from genome assembly GCA_031772625.1 of Pinus tabuliformis. Lineage (NCBI taxonomy): Eukaryota > Viridiplantae > Streptophyta > Pinopsida > Pinales > Pinaceae > Pinus > Pinus tabuliformis. The sequence continues at coordinate 1,002,201,647 of CM062819.1, forward strand.
TGTCCTTCTGCAAGAGCTATGCAAATGTCATCAATTCTCATTCCAATACTTTCCTCTGCACTATACAGTGTTCTTTGTTCTAACACAAGGCTATCATTCAACAATTCAATAGCTAAGATTTATTGGAGCATATCATTATGAGGTATCTTTTCATCCTCTATACTTATACTATTGCAACAAAATGATGTTGTTTCATCTTTTCCTACAACAGGAAAAAAAATTTGGTTTTCTAAAGCTTCTTCATGGTTTAAAACTTCATAAAAATAATCCACTTTAAAATCATAGAATTCCTGAACTTCTGCGGCTGTCAACATCATTTTATGTTCCTTAATAATTTCCATAGTACTTTCATTTTGATTCTCTAATAAAGATATTTCATTCTGGTTGTCATCTCAAACTTTCATTTGCTTATCTTCAGCTTCTTTAATCATGACAATTTCCCTATCAATACCATCATTCTCAAAATTATTAAATACATGCTCAAAATATCTTTCTGTTTCAGCCATCTCTTCTAGTAATCTCACTTCTTCATCAACATGCATAAGCACATTGTCCAATTGTTGTTCATCACCTGTCAAACCTGAAAACATACACAAATTGTCAGTTTCGAAAATGCAAGGCTCTTCATTTGAAGCCTCAATGATCTGATCCTCATGCTTCTCTGAACTATTCTGATATTTCACTAAGTTATTGAGAAATTCTTCCTCAACATATATGATTTCTTCCTCATCAAAGAAAACTTCTGGGACTGCAACTTCTTGACTATGCTTGGCAACTTCATCATAGGTTTGTAGAATACCTTTTTGTTCTACACAATTTTTCCCAACACTCAAATTATCCAAATAAGACAACAATGTCTCTTCCTCTTCTCTGATAAGACTTCGATCTTTCAAATATTTCCTTGACTTAACTTCTTCAACTAAGTTATCTGTGTTAGCTTTCCTTCTCTTCGCTTCACAAATCTGCAATGCATTTGTTTCCTTTCCTGTTTCCATTTCCCATTGGTCTTCTATCCATGTTAAAATTCCTTCAAATATGATCTAATAATTTTTCACTAAGAGAAGACACAACCATTTAGCCATATCTTTTAATTTCCTCCACCAATTAAAGTCTTGAAAGTCTTTATGCACCTCCTTTTGTGTTTTTCTTGCCTCTACCTCTTTCACCTTTTCATACACAGATTCAAATTCATTAGGCTGCATACCTGTAATTTTACATTCACAGAAATAATTAATCCCAAAAATATGAGATCCTCTTTTCTATGAGGATGCTACCAGCACATTCCTTTCGTTCTGATCTGCATAGATCAGTTCTTCATCACTGTCATCATTGCCATCACTATCTCCTTTCCCAAGGAGAGATCCTTTCTATGGTTCATAGATGTATTCTACTCATTCATTCTCAACTGTTTGAAGTATTAATTTCTCAGCAAACAATTCTCTGACAGGGCATTTAACTCTTCTTCCCACATAGAATCCTTGTTTCCATTTTTCTCTAATTCCTTTCAATACTAGCTTCTCCTAATGACTGAGTTCTACCTTCATCTCAGCCAACTCTATGTCCCTTTCTTCTTTACTCATTCCTTTGAGTCCAATTGCTTCGACACTCTTTTCCCTCTGTCTGTGACTTTCCTCTATACCCCTGTCATAACTATCGATAGTCAGTTTCATTTCTTCCTTTGGTGAACTTTCCATGTTCACTAGTGAGTTGCAACTATCCTTTTTCATTTCACCTGTAACAAGTCTCCTTCATGCCTCACCAAACTTTCTTGAGTTCAGCCTTTTGACATCTATTGGTTCTTTCCTCGAACCTTTCACTGACTAACAATTCTACCCAGCACTCCTCTTGCTGGAATTGTTATCTCCTATCCACAATCACAATTGTGGAGTTGCCTCAACAACTTCTACCCAACCACAGTTGGAAGTTGTTCTCATCTTCTCTCGAACACTCCTTGATTTAGGCTCTACATATTCAATTGCTCACTTCTTTCTTCATTCAGTAATTTCATTTATTGTTGGGCACTATCACCCTTACTCATCTGAGAGTTCTTCTTGCTCTATCTTCTTTAACACAACTCATATGCTATGATGCTGGTACAATTCATTCTATCTTTCAACAATTCCACTACTTCCATTGACCTGCACAATCTTATCTCAAGATACATCAAAGCACCTTTAATCAAACCTGTAATATTTCCTTGAAAGATGTCTTAAAACTAATTCCCATTCCATCAGTTAAATCTTTGACAAATGATTCATTTGTTCACTATTTCATTTAGATTTTCCATTCAAAAGACTCCACATAGCCAACAACTATTTCCCATTTTACGTCTCATAATGGATTCTTCAACTTTCAAGATCAATTAAGATTAGATCTGAGTTTCAATTATATATACCAATTCATGACAGACACTACCAATTCCTTCGGATAACCTGTTTATAAGCAAATCATGTCTTGCTTCTATAAATTCCAAAATTCATTCCTTGTAATGGTTCTTCTTTCAGTCCTACTAAACCCCATCTCTGTTCCTTCAATAATCAATATCATTTCCTTCAACAATACTTTAAGCAATCCTCAATCATTCTCAGTTTTCACAAAATTCTTCAAATCATTTAAACGACTTCAATGCCATAGCAAACCACTCTTCTTTTCAACTTTAACCTTTAAACTTTTCATCTCAATCAAATCAATCATGCAATCAACTTACATGGAAATTTCATTTTCCTGAAAGGAAAACATCTTCTCCTTTGAAATTTCAATCCCTTGTTGTTCTCTAGACATTTAAAACAAATCTCTGCAAAATTGTCAAATTAAACATTCTTACCAGGCCTTCATCAGAAAATTCATTGTTTCCCCATTCTGATCTCAGTGTCCTGTGTAGTCTGATCCCCATCTGTTCCAAATTCACTTCAGTGTAAAATATACATATGCTGAGATTACAATTCAATTTCCAAACCATTCTTTACAGAGCGTTGAGCTAGCTCTGATACCAAAAATGATGTAGGAAACCCCGATCACATGAAAATTCCTCCATATACATACAACTATCGGAAGCTTTTATGTGTGCTCCTTCCTTAAACAACCCGAGACCTCACATCTTGCATTCCTATACATACTATCGGGCATGGACTTAGTGGTTATACCCACAATCACATATCGGAAGCATTTTCTTTCTTTGAACCTTTAAAAACTCGGCTAAACAACTTTATCATAATACAAAGGAACACGAGGAAAACCTGCTCCGATCTCATAAGCCAGACATAAAATGGAATTAAATCCACTGTATAAAGCCCATCGAGTCTGGATTGGGAATTAACTTTCGCGTTTATTCACGCTCGAAATCCGTCCAATCTTCCATTCGATGGATGGTCTGATCACCTCTGGATCTCAACTTAATTAAATTTTGACTCATATCCTCATCGGGTTCGGATTGGGAAAACTTCTTACAGCTTTTGAGGCCACCGGATAACCGCTTACCACCTTTTGGAAACCACCTTCTAGTTAATGCATGCATGCCTTATCTATGCAATTGATCAAGTATATGATCCAACGGTCCACGTTATATTGCAATGTCACTATTGGATTTTGCAAAGGTTTAGGGCCCAATCCATCCACAAAGACTTCCACTGATGCGATATATCTGCGATCACTCATCGCAAAGACTTAAGGCCTAAGTTTGCCACATACACATGAATTTTTCCGATGCGATAAAGTGACTCTGTTCGGACCGATTAGATCTGGTTCATTGATCTTAGAGATCCAAACGGCCACTATTCCTTCTCGCAATTATTTCCTCCTATATTTATCTCACTTGTTTTAATAGACTCTATGCTAAAACACGATTCTCCTCTATACTTTGTTCCCACGCAAGACTTTCATATATAATAGTAAGCTATGATCTATTTGAAACGCTCAATCATGATTATAACAATAAGGACCCAATTATTCTTTAACATTGTGATTCATAACTTAATGAATAAAACAAAGAAGAATGCTTAAGTTGTTACGAAGGCAACAATATATAGAGACCAGCAAAGGATTTCAATAGAAATGGTCCATTAACACACAGTGAACCATTTGTTCAATATAATAAAGTTCTACAGAGTCTCGCCCTCTGGATTGATTACATCAATGAAAGACTCTGATTCAATCTTAAAATCCTCTCTCTCTCTTACTTGATTCTAACTTAGCTAACCTATCCAACCTCTCTAGCTTCTCTCTCGCTAACCCCTAAATTATACAAAAAGATCACAATTTACACAAAAGTGGATTCATGAACCAATTCTGGTTCAGAACCAGAAATCTCTCACTCTCTCCTAAAAAGTCTCTTCAACTCCACTCTTTTCTAAACAAATGCTAAATCAAGCTTTCAAATTCCTCATATTCTATTCAAACCAAATAAATCTAATTGTTTGGCCTGATCTCCACACAGGGAGAATCAATCAGCCACTAAACCCTTTTCTCGTATTTTGACAATAAATAAACACTCTCACACATTCAAATAAATAAAATTAACTAAACTATTGTCTTCCAACCCCTTGTTAGTCACAACATGTGATCATACCATCACATTGTTGACTAGGCCTAAATGCTCCTGCATCATTTGTGCATGGAATAAAAAATATAATTACTTATATAAATAAAAGAGATAGTAAATTTGTGCATGGAATAAAAAAATATAATTACTTATATAGATGAAAGAGATATTAAGTTTGTGCATGAAAAAAAATATAAGTATTTATATAGATGATTTTCTAATGGAGACGAAGTGGGGGAAATTGCCTCCCTTCCTTCTATTTGTAAAGGTAGACTAGCTATGTTTTCTAGTACAATTTAGATAAATTCAATTAGAATTCAACGCCATGTTTCCTCACCTACAATTATATAAATATGTCAAATTCATCTATATATATATATATATATATATATATATATATATATATATATATAGATATAGATATATATAGATATAGATATAGATATATAGTCTAGTGCTGGAATATTTTGAAATGGATTTTGATGTAAAAATTTATGCAAAGTTGTACTAACACGTGAGTCACTTGCTCCATTTCATTTCATTGCATTGTATTTGGGAAATAATAATAATAATAATAATAATAATAATAATATTATTATTATTATTATTATTATTATTATTATTATTATTATTATCTACACTACTTTGAGCAAAGAAAAAAGTGTCCCTAATTTTCTCATTTAAAATTAATAATTTTATAAATTTGAAATTATATTGTAAATTAAAAAATGTATTTGCACATTATTATTTCATTATTTTTATAATTAAAAAGACAAGTGATATGAAAAAGAAATTAAAAAAAAAAATACTAATAATATAATTTATATTCTATCAGCTTTTCTTTTATAATTAATAAATAATTATTTTTTTTCTTATAAAATATGTCAATCATATGAAGTTAAAAAATTAAAATTATATATATATATATATATATATATATTTAAAATTTATATATTATATATGACTATTACCAATTTAAAATTAAATTTGTATTATTTTTAGTTAAAGTGAAATAATATTATATATATATATATATATATATATATATATATATATATATATATATATATATATAATAATTAAATTAAAACATTATTGATTTTACATATATATTTATATATTTAACAAAATTTTCCATAACACTTGTAAATGACTCAAATTCATATAAACAAATAATGCTTAAGAAATAATAGATATAGAGATACAATGAAACTATTTCATTAATATAAAAAAAATAATTAATGTAAGATATAGTATTTATATTTTCTATCTTTAAATTTTTAACTAAATACACTAAATATTATTATAATGGTATTTTTATATAACTTAAAATATTATTTTTACCTTCTCATCATATTCTTTATATAATTCAATATAAAATAAAATATAAATAAAAATATATAAAATATAAGTAATACTTTATATAATTAATCAAAACAAATATTATATAATTATAATAATTATTATTAAATTTTAGTTTCAAATATTTATACAATAAATATTATTTATTTTAATTTATGTTTTAATGTAAACATTATATACATTATGTATAACATTTTATCTATGGTTATAAATATAAAAAAAAATAATAAATGTTTTTTTATTATTTATTTATTATTATTTAAATAATAATAATAAATATTTTTAATATTATTTATTAATTATTATTTTTATAGATTTATTTTTTAGAATAGGGTTTTTAAAGGTTTAATTTAATTATCAATGATTATTTGGTGGAACAATTTGACCTACACTAATTTTTAGTACTAGCGAGGATAAGGGTGATATTTACCTTAAAAAATAACTCTTAACAAACCTAATTGCCCCCCAAATACCACCAAATCAACCTCTTAACCCACCTAATTTCCCCCCAAATACCACCAAACCAACCCTACTACAACTCACCAAGTGGAGAAAATGCTCCTAAAAATGAGCAAGCCCAAAACTTGAAACAGTTGGGTAGGGAAATAATGTCACATAGATTAATGGTCCTTTGAACTTTTCCAAGATGTTGGAATGATATTATCGAGTGCCAAAATATAACTTGTGAAGGTGTTGAATTCTTTGAACATAGCATCACTCACTTAGCCACCAAAACACTATATTCAGAAGTAACACTATTTGCAATGATTTTACAATGTTTTATAATTACGTGAAAAATCCACCAAGATTTAACAAAAAATTATATTTCAAAATACTCTCCAAAAAATTATATATACATATTATATATTAGAAAAAATAGCTTGTACATTTTCATATGTATCATGGGGATTCACCCATTTATTATACATATAATTTCAGGATTTTCTTAAAATTTTCCTTATCGGTCTTCAACCTTTGCTAAGTGCTTTGAGAAAACCAAACATCACATTTGTATTGAAGACTCCAGTGCCTTATAAAAATTTGATCATTACCACCATAGAAAATTTGGGGAAACCATTGAAATTGAGAAATTGACTAACAATATTAAAAAAGATAATAAATGAGAAATTAACAAAAACTGAGTTCCAACACTTGCTTACAAATTTATTTCTTCTCAATTTCTCTCCCTATTACCTCGTCCCTATCCTCCCCTCCCCTCCCCTCATATAGTCTCCTTTAAATGTTAATATTTTTTTTTTATAGGTAAATTCCCCTCCCCTATTTATTCTAACGCCCCACATTTTTTTTTAAACTTCTATTAATTATTATTAACAAACCATTTACCACCTTTATTATACCATTTAATAAATAAGGTCCACCTTGTTATTATTATTAAACACATTTTTTTAGTTATTTCTTTAATATATATATTTTTTTTAAAAGCTTTCTTAATTTTAATATTTTTTCTACTTTTCTTTTTTATCCTTCTCTCCTACTTTCTTTTAAATGGGGTACTTTATCATATTATCTTTTTATGTTTATTATTTTTTTCTTTTCCTATGAGATTTATTATTAGTTTTATAACTTGTTTCTTTGAAATTATTTTTTTCCCTAATAATTATTCTTATTTTTATTTAATTTAATTTATTTTTATTTTTATGTTTTCTTGGACTTTTACTTTTGAGGTCTTTTATTCTACTTTTATTTCTTTTTCATTTCCAAATTTTTGACCCTTTGAATTTTGTCCCTGATTCTAGGGTCGTTTCGTTCCCTATTTATTCCTAGGTTCCCTATTTATTCTTAGGCATGATCAAATTTTCTTCATTATTTTTTCCCTAATGATGAACCAAACTTAATGGTTCAAAATGTTGGCAGATCAAAAGTTCTTAATGTGATGGATCCAAAAGATGAAACTTGAATCATCATAGTATTGTCGTGTTAAAAAGGAGGAGAAGGTGGGAAGTATGACAAATGTTTTGAAATTTATATTTCATCTCGGTATGAGTTGGCCACTTTAAGAGAAAGTGTTTTTTAGTTTCAACACTATTAGTGTCACAAAGGTGAGAGTGTCTTTCATTCCATTATCTTATGGTGTTTGAGAGTTTATCAATGCTCAATTTCACTATCATGAGTTTATGAGAATTTATTATTATTTTAGCCATGTTTATTTTCTTCTTTGTGTTAGTCAAGATAGAGAGATGCTTTTGGCTTTTGAGACTTGGATTGACCACCTTTTTATAATATCTCAGCTTACATTTTTCTCTCTAACTCTTTATTTCCCCATAATTTCTCCTTAGATTTTAATGTAATAATACTTTTAATGCTATTATCCTACATAATGATATCCTTATTTATCTTCTAGTAATCCAGCTAAGACCAAGCATCTTTATGCCATCTTCTCTTTAGTGAAAGGTTATTTTGTTATAAATGTCAAAATTCAATGACAAAACTTTCGACTTAGAATCTTTTGAGTAAACTTGAGTTATATATATGAAGTTGTAGTTCCAATATAGTGAATTTGTTTGCATGGTAAAAGGAAGCAACATTTTTTATACAACCAAATATAATTTATGATATTACTCGAAATTATTTTGAAATTTTATTTTTATGCTCAAAAAACGTTAAGAGAAGTGATGTAAGATCATCACAATTTTGTTGAGCTAAAGATTAAGATTAAGGAAAATTTTGAGGATGGAAATTTATCTTAAATTTTAGAAACTTTGGCAAATCTTAAAACCCTAGTATGCAAACTACAAAAGTTTTGACAAAATTTTTGTAAAAATATTATAATTTCCATAAATTTTTGGTGTTTTTCAAGGTAAAATAACGTTATCTTATAAAATATGCACAAACCACTTTTATGAAAAATAGAAAACATAAAAAATTAATTAATCCATTTGCACATATTAATTTTATCGCTAAAATTGTTTATAAAAATTATTTATGAAAAAATACCAAAAATAATGAAAATTTTTAAAAATTTAATATTTTTAAAAAACTTTAAAAAGTTAGTTTTATCTCTTTTTTTTATGTTTTTGAACCAATTTAACGTAAACAATTTATCATTTATAGTAAAACAAAACATCCTTTCCACCATCATCCGAAAACAAATATTTATAGCAAAGATGACCATGTTAGGACATATATTTATGACCAGTCTATTTATTATTCAAGGTTTTTCCATTGAAAACTGGCATTTGTAACAAGTCTTGGGGTTGGCCATTTGACGGAATAGTCAAAATAATTTTCGCCAAGACTTCAACAAGATCATGTGAGGAGGATTAAAAACAAATGATGGCAATGATCGGGGCTAGGGTTATTGTGGAGATGCACTACGATGATTTGGACCGTGATGCAAGGTTTGGTCAGAGTGATCTGGGTCTTAAGTGTGATTCCCTTCATCGTTTTGGGCTAGTTTTTGGTTGTGCTAAAAATTTATTTCTCTTTGAAGTTCTATATCATGTTGGCATGAGTTATATCATGTTGGTATGAGTTTTGGATGGTTATAGATCTTCTCCTTTTAAGATGTTGTTTTCTGAGTTTGATTTTTATTGGAGGTGACGATGGTGATCAATATCTTTTGTGTGAGAGGCACATTACAATACTCCGCATTGGGTGATTTTTTGGGTTTTTGTCGAACGACATGCCTTCCCTTTTTTGTTTCGAGCCTTTCGTTGGGGTTTTGAGGGCCCAACTCCCTCTCTTTGGATTTTCATGCTTTTATGTGCATATCTATGAGTTTTTCCTTTTCTTACAAAGTCATGTCTCCTCAATATATGTAGGTGCACTTCAAAAGAAGTAGATTTACAAAAGATCCCTTTAAATCCCCCTTCCATGGGGGTGATGGACAATGTAGAAAGGCTTGAATCCAAGCAAGAGTTTCAATTTTTTTAAAAACCTTAATGGAAAATCTATACTATTCTAGGTATATGCATAAGTTAAGGTGAAGGAATTAAAATAGATCTTGGAACAATGTCTTGGAATTCTTGTAATATTTCAACATCTTATTTGTTGGGAAAACAATTGTTTGGATACTTGTGAGTTGAGTGCATTTACTTCAGTACAAGGACGTTGGACATGCTAAAAAGCCCATCTCAATGGTCTAGTCACAAGCACTTCCAGGACTGTACCTTGTAGAGTGCGTTAAGCTCTACTGAATACCGTGAATTCCATTGAATGGTGCATTCATCCTTGTCCGTGAATTAAAGATTGGTATATATATGCATTGAATATTGTACGGTGCGTTGGTATGTGCATATTTGAGCTCTGCCTTGAAGTTTTTTATGGCCTCACATTGAAGACTGTGTAATAGTATTCCTCTGCATTGAATATATTTTGAAAAAGATGAGTTATGGATTATGTATTGCATTGACTACCATTTTGAAGGTCGTAAATACATTGTGAATACCACGAAGTGATGCGAGATATGTTTGTTGGCCATTTGTATATTGAATGCTCTTTATATCTTAGATTGGAAGGCTATTTATTGAAAGCATTGATTGAAAGGTTGTGGGTATATTTTCGATGATATGTATTATATGAGCATAAGTATGATATGAGCGTTGACCTATATATTGTATGTTGAATATCTTGATATGACATTGGTATTAATATGAGCATTGGTATTATATGATATTTGAGTTGAATATATATCCCTTGATTTATATGTACATTGACTTGGTTAGTTAGTTGTCATATTGGTTTGATGGCTGTCATATAAAAGGTAGAAAGTAAGGTTGTGATTTTTTTGGATATTAAAAGTATATAGTCTTTTTTTGATGATGCATTTACTCATTTTCATCATTGGAGGAATTATTTTTGGAAAAGATAACTACCATGAATGGTCTAGGAAGATAAAGAATATCGTGACTTTTAATGATGTGTGGGAAGGAGTTTGTAAAGGAGAAGGAGACAATCCTCCTTAGAATCACACTTCAGACAAAGATCTTGCCATATGGGACAACATATGCCTTGAATGTAGCATTAGTCAATGAAGAGGTGAGTCATCAGATTACACCATTTACAAATGCCTTTGGAGCCTTAAAGAAGATGAAAGATTTATATTCCTCACACTGTGAGCTTGAAGTTTTCCATCTTATGATAAAAATTTCAATCTAGAAGTGAAAGATGATGATCCCCTTTCCTTAGCCTCTAAGTAAGTGTCAGTATGCATGATATAGAGATTTTGGTGTTAAAATAGATGTTCCTATAATAGCTTTTGTCAAGGCATTGTATCCCAATTATTCACATTATCTTGAGTCATTACAAGCTAGTGGCAAACTTAAGGAAATCTCCTTTGACTCTCTCATCAAGAAGTTTGTTGAAAGAGAGAATAATTGAAGAAGGCAGTTTCTCAAGTATTTTGAAGATGTTGTGTGCCTTACGCAAAAAGAGAAGAATCAAGCATAGGATTCTTCTATAGGAAGAGGTCGTCGAAGAGGACATGGAAGGAAGAATAATAGAGGCAGGGGGGCTGACAATACCAAGGAGGAAGACCTGATCTTCATTGTATATAATGCAAAAAAATGGACATGATGCTTCCTCATGCAATCTCTCTTAGGACGGGATTATACAAGAAAGGGATGAAAAGAAAGGAAGATCACCAGAGAAAAGGAAAGGTAAAGCACCTAAATCCACTCACTATATTGTGGCACATCGCAATATTGGAGTAAAGAAAGACTTGTATAATGCCTCACTTGCTACGTGGAAAGATGCATGGTTGCTTGATTTAGGAGCAACTTACCACATTACTTTTATAAGAGATTTCTTTGAACAATTCACTGGAAATGGAAATGTTGATGGACCAGTCTATTTTGCAAACAAGTCAAAAATCAAGCCTTCAGTGCTTGGCACTATCAAGCTCAAGCTGCCTAGTCTCCCAAGCTTTCTTCTACATGATGTTCTCCACCTCCGAGAGTCAAGGAGAAAATTGTTATCTTTGGTTCACATCTGCCAACAAGGGCACTCCATTCACATGTTTGATGCAAAGTTTTAGGTCATAAAAGCATCAAACAACTCGTCATAACTAGGATAGAAGAAGAAAGACTACTGAAGTTGCAATTAACCTCTGATAGTGCACAAAATTTTGAATGCAATTCTCTATTTTATGAAAGTGCACTACCATCTAGTCTCTTATGGAATGCTATATTTGGACATATGAACTATGCCAATTTTCATTTATTAAAGATAAATGGTGTTATTGGTTTTCCAACCATTCCTGGGAAACATAAGCAATGTGGTGCTTGCATCTTAGGAAAGCACAATAAAGAGTATATTCATGATTCTCATTCCAGAGAAAATGTAAAGCCTGAGCTAATTCATTCTAACTTGTGTGGCCCTATGTCTATTCCTTCTGCAAATGGTAATGAATATATGATGACTTTCATTGATGACAACACCAGAATGCCTTAGGTATATCTTTTAAAGAAAAATATAAAGCTTTTGAAATTTTCAGCAACTTTCATGCATGGATTGAATAAGATACACAATCTCATATTCGATATATTTATATTGATAATGGAAAATAATATACTTCAAATGTATTTGAAAACTATGTTTGCCAACATGGGATCAAACATCAAACAATCACGCCTTATAATCCTTAATAAAATAGTTTATCCAAAAGAATTAAGATGACAATATTAAATATGGTATGTGCAATGATGTTTTAAAAAATGTTAAGGTGATGTTTTGGGCTAACACAGTTCTATGTGTAGTGTATACTGAGAATAGATGTCCATATGATGCTCTCAAAAACAAGACTCCCTATGAAATGTTGTATGTCCACATTCCTTCGATGACGCATCTCAAGTTTTTTGGTTCCACCTATTATGCCCTAATACCTATGGAATAGAGAAACAAACTTAGTGCAAGGAGTTAGAAATGTATCCTCTTGGGGTACTTGAATACCTCCAAAGCATATCATCTCTATGATGAAGAAAATATAAAGTTTACAATATCTAGAGATGTAATTTTTCTCTAATATTCCAAGATTAACAATGTTGTTGAGTGGCATCTTAATCACTTGGACAAATTTGGGCATGAAAAATCATTTCAAGAGTTTGATAATGAGACTCCACATCTAGCAGGGGGGATTCTTATCTTGGATCAATTTGTGGAATCTCCTACTGAAGCACTCTCTCCCCCTCATGAATCTCCAACCACTAATCAAGAAGGCACTTTGATTGATGTGATTGAGAGAATTGGAAGGCTAAATCTTGATTCAACCCCATCTCAGTCAACTGAACAACCTGGGCCATCTCAGAAAGGTTCTCCAAAATGGCTCACAAAGACACTTATAAATGGTTTTCTTGATGAGGTTAGAAAGACAGGAACAAGAATATCTGCTAAATAGAATGGAGATGATGTAGACGATTCTAATTCACCTATTGATATGGATATTTCTTATGACTGTAAATTAAATTTTTCTACAGATTTTGAATGAACTTCCTTTGAATAAGTTGCATCTCATGATGAATGGAAAGGAGAAATGTAGAAATATTATGATGCTCCAATAAAGGATGGAACTTGGAAACTGGTTGATCCTCCATTGGGAACTAAACCAATAGGCTACAAGTGGGTCTTCAAGAACAACTATAAAGTATATGGCTCACTTGAAAAGCATAAAGCTAAGTTCGCAGCAAAAGGTTTTACATAGAATGAAGGGGTCGATTATGAGGATAATTTTTTCCCCACAAAAAAATGGGATACCATCCAAACTCCCTTTGCCTTGGTAGCTAACAATAGCTGGAAATTCCATCAAATGGATGTAGAAACTGATTTCTCGAATTGAGATTTGAAAGATAATTTTTTTTGTCCCAACTCATGAGCGCCAATATTGCAGCAAGGATGCTGCAACTCCTGGGCTATCAGCTTTACTTATCAACCCGGGGTTCATACAAACTTGGAGGTGACAATGCTATATGCACAAGTAAAAGTGAAGGTCCTGCCTGTTGTCACTGTTCATCCAGAGAGAGACCCCAGGGGTTCCAAGATAGACTTCTATAGAGTCAAAAGAAGCTTGATTCTTTGATGGAAGAAGAGCAAATCCATTGTAAGAGAGCTACTCTACTGTAGTAATGAAGAAAACATGTAATGTTAAATCACACCATATCCTAATTAACCATTTAAACAATTATGCTAAGCAGAATTGCTAAATCAACACTAACCTAATTCTGTTATCTAAGTTACATAAGTAAAGAGCATCAAACCATACTAATGTATAAGCAAGAAAACTAAACTAAATATGTTTTCACCCTTTACAGTTTTTTAGGCAAAATCAAGTATGCAAATTAACTGTTCTTGTGGATGTGACAAGTGGATGGAAGGTGATTGAGGATGGCTAGAAGGTTTATGGAGTGATTGGATGGTGTGGAAGGGTCCTAGGAGGTTTTTTGTGACTTCCTAGAGGTTCCCCATCAATTTGGATGATCCTTTAGGAATTACATGAAACCTACAAGATATATTTGAGAGCTAATTGTGAGGTGTTGGAGGTGTTGGGACATTGGGAAAAGGTGTGTGATGAGTGGGATATAGTGTTAGAAGGTCTAGGAACACTCAGGAGTCAATATCCAAGAGAAGAGATGGCTAGATTCACTCAATGTGTCTAGGGGAATTTCAATGAAAAAGGACAAAAAAAACTAGTGAGGGTGATGGTGGAACAAGAGATGGTTAAGGTTGATGAGGTGGAATATGGATGTTGGTGATGACATTTAGACCTCCTCCTGAAGTACTTGCAGTGCTTAAAACATGTGTGTCTTTCAAGAACTATGCAACAAGATACATCTTCATAAACTAGAAAAGCATGAATCAATTGCCCATATTATGCATGAAGAAAATGCTGAAGGAAATGAGAACATGAGTGAGATCTTATTGCAAAAATAGAGTAATGGAAAAAGACAACAATGAAATGAACCAAATGCTGAATCAAGACAACAAACTCCAAAGCTCATGCAAGAACTAGAAATCTGTGCTTTTGGGGCTGCTAAAGGGTCTCTTCCTAAATTCATGGTCCTAGAGGGAGGAAGTGAGGCTGAGACACCTGCTGACAACCTTATGGTGATCCTTTTTCTCCTTTCTAACATGCTAATTGAATGAAGGCACAAATGGAAGCAAACTAACATACAACCAATCTAATCTACACTATTGTAATGGAGATGCAGCTACTTAAGCAAATGAACAATTAAACCATGAATCTATGCTAACATACATCTATAATAAAGAGGAGCCTTGGCTGCTAGGGTTGGGTCGTAACCCAAGAGCTTAAGCCCTTTGAGTTAACTCAGTGCTAGCTCAAAACAAAACTCATTCTTATTATCAAAACGATGGATTACATAAAAAATTGTCACAAGTCTTGCAGCTTGAAAATAGAGTAGAGTTTTACAGTCAATAATCTGAATCCTACTCAGGTCCTAGGCCTCTCTACTTATACATTTGAAGTCTCCAACAAATTTCTTAAAATTAGGGAGTCTCGGCTGCCAAACTCAAGATAAACTGGTGCTTTATCTTTCACTTGCTTGACAGCCTTCTACTCCTCATGATTTGGTTGTTTGCACTACAAGCTGATGGAGGAATATTTGAATGGAGGAGTAGTAAATGAGGAGGATTTACCTCCTATAATTCCTCTCCCTTGTCCCATTCGAGTTTTGACCAAGGACTTCGCCAAAATTCCTTGCTTTTATCTTTTAATCCTGCATCAAATGCACATTAGACCACAAAGCAAAATATCCAACTCTAACTCATCTCATAAAAAAAATATAATCAAAAGTATGCAATAAGTTGTGAGAATAGTTGCTTTGGCTAGGCTAGGAGGTGAATTAAGGCCCATATAATTACCCAATGATGAGGTTCATCATCACCCCACTACTGAAATTGTTGCTCATCCTCTTAGCAACTTAGTCAATTCCCATGTCCTTCATGGCTCTGGTAGCCTCTCTGACATCCCATGCCTCTATTTTGGTCTCTTCTTCTTATTCATGGAACCCTACTTTCTTTTCTACCTCTTCCCACTGCCTCTTTTCTTCTTCTTCTTTTCTCCCTTCTAGCATCCCTAGGAGTAGTGGTGGACTGAGTTTTAGGCCTATCTAATTGACCTTCAACCTTTGCATTGATTGCTTATACATAGGTGTCATGTTGAGTGCCTCTCTCAACCTTTGAGGGGAGTGATATTCTCTGATCTTCAAGTTGTGTGGCAGTGTGTTCCATCTTCTTAGGCAAGCATGTATACTATCATCCCCTATCAGCCTAAACATATCCTCAAAATGTGAAATTTCTTGCTCTTGGGTAGAAAGATATCTAGGTGCCAGCTGAGGGTCATTTATAATCAAATTATGGGTGCTGATTAGGTCAATGGGATTTGATTGTTCAGCTTTGATGAACATAGGTTCATTTTTCTCTTTGGCCAATATCATTTTCATCTCTACAGCCCTTGACTCCTCATGGCTCGTCCATGAAGCCAGAGCCATTAATTGTAGATCTCCTAGCCTAGCATTAGGATCCAAAACATTCATGTCTATGAGTTCCATGTTGTGCAACTAAAACTCAGCCATGTTGGCCCTATCCTCTAGTGTACTTTTATCACAAAGATCAATAAACTACCTATCTTCCTGAAATGGCATGGTGCCCCTTTGTGCTAGTATTTTAATATGAAACTGCAGCCATTATTCTTTGAGGTAACGAGCATAGGATTTAGCTGGAATCCTACACTGGATGGCCTCCAAGGTGAGGCTGGCCATACATGCTAGTCAGTTTTGCCTTTCCTGCAGTTGTCCCCTCAGCCATCCATTTTCCCTCTCAAGTTGATCTCTCATTATTGCTTCTCTGTCCCTTAAGCCACTTATCTCCTTGCCCACTTATTTGAGCTTCTTTTCCATGTGCCCAATGTCTTCCACCCCTTTTGACTTGGTGATTTTCATCCATCGGTGGGTTCTGGCCCTCTCCTTCTCAAGTTCGAAAAATAATGGGATGGAAAATATTTGAGGTATCACCCTGCCTCCTTCAATAAACTGGTAGTAGGAGTCTAGGTTAGGTTGGGGGCTTGGTTCCTTTTTCTCTGGGTCTTCTTCTCTTATTTCCTGCTGCTCCCCTACCTTGCTTTCCAATTTCAATGATTCTTGTAGTTTCAACATAGTCTCCTGTAGGATTGTTTTTGCTTCTTGTAGGTTTTATTGTGGATCCTGTAGGATTGCCTTACCCTTTGAGGAAGTTGATTTAGCATGAGGCCTCCTTACATATGTAATTGGTAACTTAGGGGAAGGTATTTTGTCTCTTTGAGTAAGGGAATCTTCAATCTCAATAGGAATTTTTGTTGAAATTTGTGGCTTCCCTTGTTTGATTCTTGTGCTCTTTCTTGTTCTGAAATATAGTGGGGTTTTCCTCCTTATTTTTCCTTTTTGCTTGACTGGGGTATTGAGAAAAGTGAGGGAACTTGTTTCCACTCTCTCAATGGCCTCTGGGGACACCCTAGGTGACCCCTCCTTGTGTTCTTTACCCTCGATTTCAATTCCTTCTTCCGCTTTGTTTTTCCTTTCTTCCTCCTCTTGTGGTTCTTCCTCATCTCCATTAGTTTCTTCCTTAGTTTCCTCCTTTGTTTCACCATCCTCCTCCTTCTCCTCTCCCTCTTCTTCTTCTACTTCATCATGTTCCTCTGTGTTAGCTTCTTCTTCATCCATCTCATCCTTAGTTAGCTTTGTATCTTCTTCTTCCTATTTTGCCTCCTCCTCACTGACAGAAGGACTAACATCATAAGTGATGGTTTTGATGTCGTCTTCTGCTGGAAAGTCTCTAAAGACCGACCATGTTATAGGGATTTTGAAGTTTTGGAGGGCATCCTCAATGAGGATCCTGATCAACCCATGATGAGCCAATTGTTGGGAAATCCCTTCCTTTACTTTGTTGTTGGAGTCTATGGGTGATTTCATCAAGAAATAGGGTATGCTAAGTTTTTGGTGAACTGGTGTTTCTACTCCAAATCTTAATTCTTCAACGATCCTAAAATGGTAGCCATAAATAATACTATATCTACCCTCACATGAGATATATTTTATTAGTTGGTAGCCTACCTCACTCCATGGGTATGTTAGACTATCCCTCCTTACTCCATTTTTGTCCTCTGTGGTTTCTTTAGTTTCTAAAAAGAATTTCCTTTTTGCCACCTGCCTGTCTTCTTTGTATTCTTTTCTCCATGGAATTCCCAGGGGAAGTGTGGTGACCCTACTGATGAGCTCTGGGGTAAGATCTATAGTGAGGCCTCTAACTAAAACAATGGCATGGATTTTGTTGTGTGGAGTTGTTATAGAAAATTTTGTGCCTTACAGCAACAGGCATGAATTGTCAATAATCCAAGGGATCCAAAGTCCCTAAACATGATGTTCCTACCCCTAGAGGAAGAAGGTCAGCAAACCAACAGCTCTCAGATCAGTTCTCCACCTGAAAACACTCAAAAACAAGCAATCCTGAAATCAAAGCAAGTGCTCCACTAGGCTTCTGCGCTGAAACTCAACTCCTCCATGGTGTACCTGCGTTGCAAAGCAAGTGGAACAAAGGCCACCTGCGCTGAGCGAGATGGGACAAGTGGCACACTGAGTCATTGCTCTGGAATCTTCCAAAAATGACACTTGGATCAGGGATTTCGCCTTGTGATGAGTCAGAGGCTCTGTTTCTCCAAGTGGAAGCAAGGTTCTCCAAGTGGACTCAAGAACTGAAGATCAACTGAAGAGAGAGAGGACACAAGGCAGCTACACATCAGTTGCAAGCTGACTCATCCTTTCTCAATTCATCTATATATTGAGCTCTCTCCTATGAGCTCAGGAGGCTGGAATTTTGTGCAAAGTAATGATATGCTGTTGGTTTCACTATAGAACTATTGGGTGATTGCTTGAAGGAGGTGAAGAGGAGAAATTCTTTCTGCTGGGAGGTGTTGCTGGATTGGGGCCTTCAATGGTTGTAACCTTCTCAGAACTTTACTTCTTCATTAATAAAAGCTATTGAGGTTCTTCTATATGCATTTGTTTCAATGATATATTGTGATAATTGTATATTTGATTTATGCTAATCCGTGAATCAGTTATGATTGCATGCTTCTTGTAGTTTCCTTCTTTGTTATTCTGCAGGATCTCATTGTAGCTGGGCCAGCAAAAGAGCAAGGAGCTGGGAGCAAGCAGCCAAAGAGAAGAGTTTGGATTCGATATTAAGCGCAAGGAAACGGTTAGTGCATTTCCTCATTCTCTCTTGCTTTCGTAAAGAAGTAAACCTTAAGTAGTTTCCTTTACAGTTGTTGCTGAGGTACTATCACCCTTAGAGTGGGATAGGGTCATCCGAATCAGATACTTTTCCCTACAACAAACTGGCGACTCCGCTGGGGAACCGTATCTGTTTGATTGTGTTTGTAGTATTTTGCTATTCATTTCCTGAACAAAAGAGTACCGAGTCAAAAAGCTTTTGACTATATCAAAAGCGAAGTAGAGGGCAGCTACTCTAGCTCATTTCTGAGCATGTTCATGATTTGAAGAGCTGATCTACAAGGATCCTTGTAAGCTCTTAGTGATAGCTTTTCACCCTCCTAATCATCCCTTTGTGTGTACTTGACTGATTGCTTCTGATTTGAGCAAAAACTGTGCATTTTTTAGAAAACTGTGACCCGGAAACTATGAAAACGTAACTTTCGTTTTCCAAAGCAGGTAGTACACAGGCTATCTGCTTTGCAACGCAGGTCTCGAAGGGGCTACCTGCGCTGAGAGCTAGACTGGCTGAGCAGCACCTGCGTTGGCCCAATTTTGCCTAGTGCAGTTGGGGTTTCCTCCCTTTTTCTTGCCTGTTTTCACTATAGTTTTTGCAGCAAGTTGTCTTTCTTGTACCTATTCTGAAACCAACCTTACTTGCCATCATTCTGCCTCTGTTATATAACGAAATTGTACTTGTTCTTTTGTATTTCTTACTTCATTTACAATTTCCCATAACGAAGAGTAAACTAGTCTTGCTTTGGCCTCTTAGATCTGAACCTGTGTTAGGCATTTTGCTGGTCTAAAGAGTTAGCTTGTTTGCTGTCCATAGCTGATTAGTCTTTTTACTTTCGTCATTATGGTTTGATTTCATGTATTTCCAGTGATTAAACAAGTAAATCTTAAGGTGTCTTTTGATTTTGGGCTAGCTTGTTTACTTTCGCTTTAAATCGAAATCAAAGTTATATAACAACTTTCTTTTTGTAATACATCAACATTAAGAAAGGGAAAAGAAAATACATGCATTGTGCATTTTGCATTTGAAAAAGTTTGCATGATGATTTAGGAGAAAGTGCATTAGTTTGTGCTGTATGAACTGTGTGAAAAGATTTGCCTTTCTTCTCCCTCAGTAGTTAAGATTTTCATCAGTCAAAAAGATTTGAAAAAGCTTGCTTCTCATCTTAGGCTGCATTTAGGAATTGTTCATATACATCTCGTGGTGAACCTTAAAAGGCAAACTTTAAAAAGATCAACTTAAAATATACTGAATGAACCTAACAACGCATTTGAAACATAACTCAAACACATAGAGGTCTAGGTAGAGACGTGTTCCGGCGTCGTTAAACATAGTGACTGTCGATCTCTACGAAGGTGGGTGATTCCTCCTGAGAGTCGGTGGCACTAATACGGACTTGTGCTCCCACGTACCGTCGCGTATATATTGGGAGACCCCTATAGGCATTTATCCTTTATCCTTAGGAAGCCGTGTCGACCGCCCTACTGATCGCGATGCAGTGAACACAGCATTCACGAAGATCGACCACCCGTACCGTAAAACGTATTCTGTGGTTTCGCGAAAGGTTTGGCACACCCTCTGCCTAGATCTCCAGAGTAGTTTCTTTTGGCCCTTTTCAAACTCTATAACTGAAAAGGTCCAACCGAGCATTTGTCACTTCGGGCTCGTTAATACATCGAAGGAGACTAGAGTCATCTTTAGCTTTTTCTCGACTCTTAAAACATGAAAAAGTAAAGTTATGTTTAAAAGCATCTAATAAAATTCATTCAAAACGGAAACACAAATTTTCCCCTTTATATTTTAGTTGATCGAGTAATCCGAAATCGTGGAAGAAAGTCAATTGAATATCCGTCGTTCTCGGAGGCTTGCGAGTCAACCGTCTTTGTCTCCGGAGTCGAAAACAATCCGGACAAAGCGAGCTCGTCGAACCAGTTCAAAATCTCCTTTAAAAGTTAGGACAAGTGTTCCATCTGAGATTCTGGTTACTCCAAACATTTCCGGAAACCCTGCCTCTATAGAAGAAGTTCAACCGCCACAGAAGGACAGTAATACTGATCCTAGTCTGGGGGCAAATACTTGTATAACTGAACCAGTTCCATCTGTAACCGGTCCAGAGAGTTTTGTTCCTCAAACATCTGTCGCTGTCGATACAACCCCTTCTTCGGCACCGGAAATCTTTTACGGACCTGACGGTCTTCCTCTTCCACCTGCTCTGATTGCGATAGAGGAAATTATAGAGGAACCGCAAGTATCCACTCCAACTCATTTTGGAGTAGGGGTCACTCTATTTCCTGCTACAACAGAAGTTTGTCCATCACCAGTGGAAGTTCCTGTAGAATCACTAGGCAATCAATTGGATAGACTCAAAATGTCTGAACAACCGTCGACATCTAGGACTGTGTCTAATGACACGACGACGGCAGAATTACCTGCTGCAAATCCAACAATGTTCGCCGGCATACCATCTATCCCAACTAGCTCTCAATCGCTAGAAGGAGTCCACCAAGGGACTACCTCGACAGTATGGTCTGTTCCTGTTTGTTCCGGAGTAATGTCTGGTAACTCTTATGGTGAGACTCATCAAATTGACCCTTTTGGGAATCTAATTAGGCCATCCAGTCCTCCAGGGCAATCAATTGCCTTGAGTTCTGGATTACCACCGTATGGGGGGCAGTATACCCTTTCATTACCCCCTCCGGGAGGGTACCCATACGGGAGTTCTCAACCTTATTCAAGTTATGGTGGAATTGCAACGAGTAGTTGGGTACCTATGCTATCCCAGCCACCAAGAGTTGTATATTCTATGCAACAGTGTGTACCTGTGATGAACATCCCAACTACACCGGCTATTGTAACCGTGTCGCAAGTTCAAACGATGCCTGTTGTATGTCAACCTCAGATTTCTCAGGTTCTCATGCAACAGCCCCTTGACCCTGCGACCCAACCACAATCGCCTACTGGTGGGGCAACACAAGTACAATCGGGTACAAATACCCCACATCTTGGTCCAATGGTTAGTATAGCGCAACAACCCATGGTGTCGCAACCGTGGATAGTGCAATACCAACAGCCACAATTCCAACAAGTGTACCAGGGTTCTGAACAGCAAATCTTTGCGAATACGGGACAACCATATATCCAAAATGGTCAAAATCAACCACTTTATAGTGGTCAAGTCCATCAACCGTATCAGTCATACCAACATCAACTCCATTATGCTGGTATGCAAAGACCAACTGTTCAGGCGATTCCATCGTACCCTGGTTACGCTTCACCTAACTTGAATCAACAGTTACCATTCGTGGCAACTTTAGAGTTACCTGATTTACATCGGTTAACCAATGATCCAATTGCTTACGCCCCATGGTGGCCAGTGATCCCGCACAAACTTCCATCCGACATTCCTAAATTCAATGGAAATCCAGGTGAAGACCCGTCGAATCATGTGATGACATTTCATCTATGGTGCTCGTCGAACACTTTAAATGATGATTCGATAAGGCTTCGCCTCTTTCAGAGGACATTGACAGGTCCAGCAGCAAAATGGTATATAGAATTGCCAAGAGCTTCGTTCGACAATTTTAGCTCCCTTGCCACGACATTCTTAACCCATTTTCAATTACCGATAAGGTATGAAACAGGAACAGAGATATTGACTAACTTCAAACAGACAACCGCAACTCATATATCAGATCATATACATGAGTGGCGACGTCGATGAAGAATGGTTAAAACATACGTTCCTGATCAGCTTTTAGCTGAGTGGTTTATAAAGTCGTTACTTCCGGCCATAACGGAAGATGTGGCGAAGGGGGGAGTCGTAACAGAAGAGCAGGTTATCGCTCGTGCACAATATTTGGACTTAGTATATACTCAGTCCGGCATGCTCTATGACAAAATACCAGACGCCCCTAGACCAGAGTTTTCAATCCCTCCTCCTCCTAAATCAAATAGTGACTCTCATGCCGGCGATGGCGTGATTGGCACGGCAAACACGAATCCAAAAAGGACCAATCAAAAGAAGGCCCGTAAGGATTCGAATCAAAATGCGCATGAAGAAGTTCTTGCTTCGGAAGTAAATGCCGTATCGACCGATAAAGGCAAAGAAACCAATCAACCAGGAAGCAAGAAGAAACAAAACAAAGGGAAGAAGAATAAACAAGGTGAGTCATCCCCTAAGAAAAATTCTTCGAACCCTCCTGGGAATAGGAAACCGAGTCCATGTCAAATATGCGATGACAAAGATCACAACACTAAGAATTGCCCATTCAAAGCTGAGCTAAAGAGGTTCTTTAAGAGTCCTCATACCTCAACTGTGTCAAGTGATCCATTTCCTAACCCAGGTCAAAATCTGGTTGATAGTGGAAACGCTTCCCCATCTCAAGTGCTTATGTTGTCAGTTTCAAAACAGCAAAATGATGCTTTGATTTCGACAAGGAACAAAGATTACGGGAATCCACAGGTGTCGAACGATAAAGGTAAAGATCAACCTAGCAGTTCGACAACAACTTCGGCAGAAGTTGTACCCCCCATCACGCATGAATTAACGATAAAACCGCCAAAGGGAGTAGTACACAAGTCGACCTTTAATCCTCGTGCCAAAGCGGCACAGCATTATAACATAGTGGAAGATTTGGCGCAATCGCCATCTGCTATGTCGACTCTTGAGGTACTACAACATTGCCCATCCCAAAGGCAGGCATTGTTATCAGCAATTGGTGGGGTGGATCCTAAAGATTCCAATCTGGTATCCTTTGATCACAAAGGGTATGATCCTCAGTTACCAGCTCAACTAGCTTTCCTCATCCAAGTGAAAGCCCTCAACAAAACAGTTCATAGAACGATTATTGATGAGGGGCAAGGAAAATTTTAAGGATGGAAAATTTTCTTGAAGTTTAAAACATTGGCGAATCTCACTAATCCCTAATATGCAAATTATAAATGTTTATTGATATATTTGTAAAATTAATCAAATTTATAATTATTTTATATATAGTCTCTCTATAATGTTGGCGATTTTTAAGGTAAAATAATTTTATATTCTAAAATTTGGGCGAATCGTCTTTTATAAAATTGGAAATTGGCGAATCTTTTTTTTGGAAAAATCATGGAAAATTAGCCCACTAGGCGAACATTAGCCCCTAAAATTTTCCATGATGAGGGGGCATCGACATGTATTATGTCGATGAGTTGCTGGAAAACTTTAGGATCTCCAACCTTGTCGCGATCATCGACAACATTAAAAGCATTCGACGGAAGGATATATACCCCTTACGGTATCCTTAGTAACCTGAAAGTTGAACTAGGGGGTAAAACAGTAGAAATAGATGTTGAAGTCATTGATGGAAATCTTGACTATAACATCCTACTGGGAAGACCATGGATTTATGCCATGCAAGCTGTTATGTCGACTTATTTTAGGAAGATCGCATTCCCCTTTGAAGGAGGGATTACGGTCGTCGATCAACAAAACTTCCTCCCTAATGGTTCACAAGTTACAGGAAGCGTTCCCATGATCCATGGCAACGACCGGTCGATTCAAGATATTGGAGTAGGTCTGTTGAAAGATCCCACTATGATGGGAACATTCGCGCTACCACCTCCTATTTGCATAGGAAATGTACCATTTGTAGCAACATGCAATATGGTATCCACCTTGAAAGTCACAGAAGGCAGAGTCGCTATGGATCATTCGATGGTTTTGCCACCAAGCCCCATTGAAATATTGTAGCAATCAATGTTTCAGGCCTGGGAGGCGAACCCCAATCAGCGCTCACCGAGTGTTTGGGTAGATAGATCTGGAGAATATGGTACCCCATTAGATCCTTGGTCAAAAGTACATGGGACTGACGAAGGAATCTTACAATCAATGATGATTGAGGGGGCACCATGGAATGACCACCACCATCGTTCCCTTCTTCCGGAATACGAAGAAGATACTCAAAAAGATCTTTACCACCCTTCAGTCTTTGAATTCCTAACAAATACTGTAAACACGGTGGATTCCGAGCGAAACTTATCCAATATTGAAGAGACTATAGCCATAAATATCTCGACCAAAACAGGTGTTGTAGAGAATATTCATGTTGGCAAAGGTTGTTCCCCTTCAGAACTGGAAATATATAACGCTCTCTTTCGCGAATTTAGAGATGTCTTTGCTTGGTCGTATGATGAAATGCCAGGCATCAACTCGAGTATCATTGAACATGAAATTAAAATGTATCCTGATGTCAAACCAGTAAGACAACGGCTTCGACAGGTGCACCCTAAGAAAGCCGCTGCCATTAAAGCAGAAGTTGAGAAACTTCTCCATGCTGGATTCATCTACCCGGTTCCACTGACCGATTGGGTATCGAATATTGTTCCTGTTATGAAAAAACAAGGAACAATACAAGTGTGCGTCGATTATAGAGATGTAAATCAAGCTTGTCCGAAGGACAACTACCCTACACCCTTCATCGACCAGATAATTGATGAATGCGCCGGATGTGAAATCTTTTCCTTTATGGACGGATTCTCTGGGTATAATCAAATTAATATCCGCCCGCAGGACCAGTCGAAGACTGCATTTATATGTCCGTGGGGCACATTCGCTTATCGAAAATTACCCTTTGGTTTAAAGAACGCAGGGGCGACATTTCAGAGGGCTATGAATTATGCCTTCCATGACATCAAGAGCATTGTTCAACCATATCTCAACGATCTTCCGACTCATTCGCGAAAGCGGACTGATCATCCGCAGCATCTAAGAGTGATATTTCTACGTTGCCGACACTACAAGATAAGACTCAATCCACACAAATGTGTATTTTGCGTCGGTTCTGGTCGTTTACTTGGCTTTGTAGTCTCCAAAGATGGGATTCGTCTCGACCCTTGTAAGGTTCAGGCAATCATCAATTTGCCTCCACCTTCGAATTTGCTTCAGATTCAGAAACTCCAAGGGAAAGCAAACTTTCTGAGGAGGTTCATTCCAAATTACGCAGAACTTGCTAAAGGTTATACACGTCTTTTGAAAAAAGATGTACCCTTCGATTGGGACCAGGTTGCGCAAGCTTCCTTTGACGCTTTGAAAGAATCTCTAATAAAAGCATCATTAATGTACGCCCCAGACTATCTTAGGGATTTTAACCTGTATCTAGCTGCAGCAGATACAACCATTGCGATGGTTTTAGTTCAAGAAGTCGATGGAGTTGAACATCCTATATATTATTTAAGTAAAAACTTAAATGATACAGAAAGTAAATATTCTTACGTTGAAAAGCTAGCGCTTGCTGCTGTTCAAGCGGTACAGAGATTTCGACATTATATCCTCTTTAAGAAAACTACCATTCTGTCAGATTGCAACCCCATGACTTATATACTGTCGCGACAGTTGCTGGGGGGCAAGTATTCCAAATGGATAGCGATTCTTCAAGAGTTTGATCTGGAATTTGTGAAATCCAAGTCAAAGAAAGCTCTGGTATTCGCAGAATTATTATGCGACCTCCCTTCGTCGTCCAACGATGAAACCTCCAAGGAATCAATCGTGGACGAGAATTTGTTTCTGATATCTGTAAGCGATGAATGGTATGGAGATATAATTATCTATCTCCAAACCCAAAAGTTTCGGCCAGACACCTCACACTCCGAACAGAAACGTATACGATACCAAGCAAAGGACTACATGATCATCGGTGATACTCTTTACCGTCGTGGTATCGATACCGTTCTGAGGAGGTGTCTCACCCATGAAGAAGCCGAAAAAGCCCTGAATGAGTGTCATTCAGGTGCTTGTGGGGGGCATCAATCAGGTTTCGCTACAGCCCAAAAGATATTAAGAGCAGGATATTTTTGGCCAACAATGTTCAAAGATTGCATAATCGCAGTCCGAAGTTGCCATTCCTGCCAAATATTTGATAGCAAAACCAGAAGACCGCCCGCACCCCTGCAACCAATAGTTGCAGTTGGGCCTTTCGCCAAATGGGGCATCGATTTCATGCAATGTAACCCCACCTCGACCGGGGGGCATGGGTATATTATGGTCGCAGTAGACTATTTTACCAAGTGGGCCGAGGCGATGCCTACATTGGACAATACTGGTGAAACAGCTGCCCTATTCTTTTTCAATCATGTAGTCGCCAGGTTCGGCGTACCCCAGGCTATAGTTACAGATCATGGATCGCATTTCCGCAATCACATGATGGTCAAATTAGCTGCCAAACTAGGGTTATCTCACGACAGCTCTACTCCGTATTATCCACAAGCCAACGGACAAGTTGAAGCAATCAACAAGGTCCTGAAGCGTATGTTGCAGAGGATGATCGGAGTTCATAAAAGAAGATGGCACCTAATCCTGTATGCAGCCTTGTGGGCCTACCGAACCTCGGTAAGAAACGCAACCGGATTCACACCTTTCCAATTGGTGTACGGTCTAGAAGCAGTCTTACCGATCCAGTGTGAAATTTCGTCGCTTAAACTCGCAATTGATCTCCTCCCCGGAACTTCGGAAGAAGAGGCTCGTTTCTTGGAATTAATCCAATTGGATGAAACCCGTCGTGATGCCGCTTTGGCTAACGAAGCCCATAAGAAACGAGTCAAGGCTCAGTTCGACAAAAATGTCAAACCCCGTGTCTTCTCAGAAGGTGATTTGGTCTTGCTTTATGACCAAGAATCCGATAAATTAGGAGCAGGTAAATTCAATTCCTTATGGATGGGCCCCTATATTGTTAAAAGAGTGTTAGCAAAAGGAGCCTACGAGTTAATAGATTACGATGGAATTCCACTGGCGCAGCCCCGGAACGGGCTGTACCTCAAGCGTTACTATGCTTAAATAGTAACCTGCATGCTTTTGTTGTATTTTGTTTTCGCCAAAGTTCTTGTTCTGGTTGAGTGATTCCCCTTTTTCATTCGTTGCAGATGTCAAACCTTATGGAGACATGTTTTGGATATGCCGACGGAGCGAGTCGTAGTTCGCGGAACCTATCCTCCGCAGCCTGGGCCATTTTTGATCCAAGCGGCGAGTTAGTAAGTTTCAGAGGTGTATGTATTGGGCAATCAACGAATAACATCGCTGAGTATAGCGCGTTGATAGAACTACTCTCTGATGCCATCACACGTGGCATATGCCGACTGATCGTCAGGCTAGACTCACAGCTCGTAATACGACAACTCAACGGTATATATTATGTTTGCAATCCAGCTATTTATCAGAGTAAAAATCTTGGAAAGACGATTTGATTCAATTCAATATCAACATATTTCAAGAAATCTAAACACATTAACTGACTCATTGGCAAACTATGTTCATAAAGTTCATACATAATGTCCTGTAACCAAGACAAAAATTGGTCATATGACCTAAAAACTCAAAATGCTAGGGGGCACCCTAGCCTAGTGATGCTCCTGATAGTAAGCCACAGTCTGTGCTATCATGCGCAGAAGACGGGTCCATCGTCTAGGTACACTGATAGTATGTTGCTGCATCGGTAAAGGTAACTCGTCAATCTGTACATCCGGAAGACCACGGGTAAGGTTCTCGACCTGCCCTTGCACAGCTGTAAGGGTCTCTGTGTCGCTAAGATCACGGATAATAACTCTCCGAGCAGGCTCCTCTACCGAAGCAGCAACAGGTGGTCGCAGACGAACTGCCGAACGAACAGGACCGACATCTGCAAGCACACATGAGTTCAATTAAAGTCTTGATAGAATATAACACAAGAACATTATAAATGAAAACAATGAACAGTAATATGGTTGAAGTTCTTACCAGTAGCATCCCACTGAGCACCGTCTGGCAGTACCATATCCGGATCACCCCGGAAATCCATACCAACATATGGGTACTTGGAAAAAGCCATCTCCTGGCGATCGAACCACCTGAAGAAAGCAGCATTGAAAGAAATCTGGGATTGACCTGCATGTCTGGACATGTGATCGACCCATCGCTGCATACGTGGCTCGGTAGGAGAAGGCACTCCGAGATCAATGTACTGAGGTTGCATCAGAGGGATCTTCTCCAAGGCGAAGGCAGTCAGAATCGAACCAAAACCAAAGTTCTTCAGCTTCCCGTCCTTCACCTTGTTCAATTGATTTTTCATCTGAGTAAGCACCGCATCACTCCAGTTGAAGATCTTCGGTTGGAGACATTCCAAGGCGTGTTGCATATGAGACCTGTCGGCAACATGTAAAGATGCGCTACCGGCCATCCTACCAAGAGTATACAGAATGGACCTGAGAGGCCTGCTAGTAACATCACGGATAACCACCTTGCCGTCTCTGCTCGGCTGGGACCCCTCCCTGCAATACTGGCGGACATAGTCTCTCACGGAATCATTCCCCCGAACTGTACCTGATAAAGAAATGGGGGCACCCCGCCTTGACAGGCCGGTCAAGAAGTAAATATTTGTCACAGTCAATGGAATAGGTTTGTTCCTGATCTGGAATACTTGGTTAACAGGATCCCAAGCATCAAGCAAGTACTGCAGTAGTGAAATCTGTGCTCTCATGCTAGAGATACGGAAAAACTTCAGCAAACCACAGTCTCGTAATGCGCCCACCGTAACAGGATCATGAAGGGCAATCATATCTTCTTCTTCATGTTCTCGTTCTCGCCATGTTAGGGCCATCTTGATCAAGAATCCCTGCAAAACAAACAAGAGAATGAGTCAGCTCCTGAAATTGATGAAAAACTGGCGAAAATTTCATCAAAATCTGCAAAAAATTGTTGTTTTTATGCCCCAAAGCAGGTGCCCAGTGTACTACCTGCGTTGGGGGACAAGCTGCCTTCAAGCAGCTTGGATCCCAACGCAGTTTTCGAATGGGGAACCTGCGTTGATCAGAGGGCGCCCTGGCAAAACCCCAGAGGCTCAAAAGAACAGCAAAACAGGCATAAAACAGGAAAATGAAACCATGAAAATGAAGAGCTAAGGTTTAGCTCCTACCTGGTCCAAACGGCGCCGAAAATCGTCCGCAGAATCTCCCGGAATCAGCTGATGAAAATCGAGGGGAAAGAGGCTCCTCCAAAGCTCCAACAAGAAAAAAGCAAATGAAATGGTAAAATGAGAGGTAAAAACCCTTTTTATTTGCTTTCTTACGTAATTCGAGGTAAATATTAATGTGTTAATCTCATTTTCAAGTAAATATTACTCATTTCTAACTAGTTTGTTGCAGCAATTTGAAAATGCAGTGCTATCAGTGAAAAAGAGAAGCTAGTTATGGTAAAAAATCAAAAGTAAACCATATAATCGAGCAGTTTTAGCACACAGTTCATGCTCGTTAAAAAATAAACGCAAGATCCGAGCAGTTTTAGCACATAGTTCATGCTCGTTAAAAAATAAACATAAGTTGTGAGAAATCTTCCCCTAGAGTTCAAGCTCACCCAGAAAAAATGAACCGGTAAATAACCTTGAGAAATGTAACCTTTGACTGCCATATTAAAGCCCTTGGTCGTGTTCTTTCAGTCTCACCTCCATCCGTTCATTTGGCCAATCGTTCATCTCCATATGTTTGTTTACCCATTTTGAGGAACAGCTGCGAAGAGTGATTTCACTAAGCCATCCTTGTGACACTGCCGTGATTGGAAAATTCCAACCTGTACCTGGAATCTGCTGCTATCCCTGTTTATCACTCGTTCCTCAAAAGACGAGTCTTCTTTGAGCTCTTTTCACTGACTCGTAAAATATGAAAAGTTTGCCGAGTTTTGGCCTTCCAGCTCGTTAAACGACCGGAAGAGCTATCCCTCCTCTAGATTTTAATCTTTTTGGACTTGAGGGATTATTGCACAAAAAGATCGAGCGCTTGTTTTGTTCGGCTCGTTAAAGCAATCGAAAATTCATCCCTTCTGTATTGTTTTATACTTTTTCGGACTTAAGGGATTAGATGACGAAAAAGGAATTCTGGAGTTGACTTTATGTACCTTTTCAGACTCTCTAAAAATGAAAAGGACCGAGTTATCCTTGTCGTTAGACTCGTTAAAATCATTAAATAGCGACAAACTTGTCTTTAGACGAGAACGAGTTTCCCTATCGCTAGGCTCGTTAAAACATAGCGATGGGCTTGCCCGAAGGGCAGGTTATAGAACAAGCATATGTTATCCTCCTCGAGCTTGATAAAAAATAAAGAGGTACTGGTCAGCAATGACTGGGGAAAAATTGGGAGAACCTCACAGCTTTAATGGTAGCAAGTCGCTCTTGAACATGACACTTTGTCCTCCGTACCACATCGGGTTGGGTTGTTTCATTCACCGGTCTCATCACCATGGTCCTCGCCACACCATCCACATTTGGGGTAATGCTACCAATCCATCACATCAGTGTCGTTATATGTTCAAGAGATGTTGTTCTGCAAAGAGTCAACTGTGTCCCATCCACTGCCATACATTGTCCTTCATCCATTTCATGACCGCCACCCTGAATCATACATCACAGTTTGTTTTCACCTCATCACAATCACTAGCTCCGTTCCGTGTCACTGATGTGGGATTCATTAAGGCCCTCCTTTGACGGATCGCTCCTTGTCGACATCAGCTCATTATCCAAGGAGTTGATCTAGGAACAACCCCTTCAGTACTTTGAAGCTTGCATGCCTCAATGGCAAGTTTCTCACTTCCGGCGACAGGTATACATCAATGACCTTCGACCAGAAGATTTTGCATGGTGGTCAACGCCAAGTCCTTTATTCCCACCATGTGAATTGTACTGCCGTACCTTGAGGGTCATCATCCTTATTGGTGATTCCTCTCGCGCTTGTTAACGGTTTACATTATTGACCGGTAATCAAGCGATGTCTTTCCATGTTCGACTTCAAGAAATTCTCACATGGATCGACTTGTACATCAAGTGAAGATCGGAAGAGATTGAAGACCCCGGATCTAGTTTCATCCATCCGGGCTGCGATATATATTCAGGATATAAAGACATTTGATATGTACATCATTGCAGCAGATGATCATCCTTCTCAAAGGATGATAATTTCAGCAGAGAATTATCAGTCTATCATCAGACGATCGTCTGTGCTATGTACCAAAATGAATTTATAAATCTGAGCATGGGAATGCCCGCCTCAGCTAGATCATGAAAAAGAAATGAAAAATAATGTATTGTATTGTATCTTATTACAGGACACTTCTCAGCAGATTGAATGAACTTCGGATCCTCCTAATAAATCATTTCACCCGATAAACGACCTCATACTTTAGGGGGCATCTGTTATAGACAATTTTGTGCCTTACAGCAACAGGCATGAATTGTCAATAATCCAAGGGATCCAAAGTCCCTAAACATGATGTTCCTACCCCTAGAGGAACAAGGTCAGCAAACCAACAGCTCTCAGATCAGTTCTCCACCTGAAAACACTCAAAAACAAGCAATCCTGAAATCAAAGCAGGTGCTCCACTAGGCTTCTGCACTGAAACTCAACTCCTCCATGGTGTACCTGCGTTGCAAAGCAAGTGGAACAAAGGCCACCTGCGCTGAGCGAGATGGGACAAGTGGCACACTGAGTCATTGCTCTGGAATCTTCCAAAAATGACACTTGGATTTTGCCTTGTGATGAGTCAGAGGCTCTGTTTCTCCAAGTGGAAGCAAGGTTCTCCAAGTGGACTCAAGAACTGAAGATCAACTGAAGAGAGAGAGGACACAAGGCAGCTACACATCAGTTGCAAGCTGACTCATCCTTTCTCAATTCATCTATATATTGAGCTCTCTCCTATGAGCTCAGGAGGCTGGAATTTTGTGCAAAGTAATGATATGCTGTTGGTTTCACTATAGAACTATTGGGTGATTGCTTGAAGGAGGTGAAGAGGAGAAATTATTTCTGCTGGGAGGTGTTGCTAGATTGGGGCCTTCAATGGTTGTAACCTTCTCAGAACTTTACTTCATTAATAAAAGCTATTGAGGTTCTTTTATATGCATTTGTTTCAATGATATATTGTGATAATTGTATATTTGATTTATGCTAATCCGTGAATCAGTTATGATTGCATGCTTCTTGTAGTTTCCTTCTTTGTTATTTTGCAGGATCTCATTGTAGCTGGGCCAGCAAAAGAGCAAGGAGCTGGGAGCAAGCAGCCAAAGAGAAGAGTTTGGATTCGACATTAAGCGCAAGGCAACGGTTAGTGCATTTCCTCATTCTCTCTTGCTTTCGTAAAGAAGTAAACCTTAAGTAGTTTCCTTTACAGTTGTTGCTGAGGTACTATCACCCTTAGAGTGGGATAGGGTCATCCGAATCGGATACTTTTCCCTACAACAGGAGTGAGGGAATGAGAAAATTCTTTAGCTACCTCATCATCGTACCCTGTGATTTTTTTGAAAAACCCCATCCAGTTGTCTCTTGTAAAAATTTCAAGCACTTGGGGGTGTTGTTGTATCCTCATAGCGTTTTTGGGCTCTCTCCTACTAAACCCTCCTTTCATATTTATTGTGAGGCTTGAGGAGAAAATGAGAGGGTTCACACAAAAAAAAAATATTCAAGAGGAAAATAGAGTTGACTGTGTATGTAATTTACCCCTCACAGTTGCTAAATTCACTAGATTTTAGAGTATTTCTGGTTCATTTTCTTGTAAATGGGGATGGAATTTTAGAGCCTACCTCTTTAGATTGGTGGCAGTGGACAATTCTCGTGATATCCCCTCTTGAACACTTCTCTGCCTATCATTTAGACTGCCTTTATGTATGTTGTAGAATGATCCTGTAGATTGTATCCTGTAGGAATTCCTATGCATGCTCCTATAGGAATTCTTGTGCAGAACGATGGATCCTTACTTCCAGTGGGTGGCCAGAGTTATGAGAGCGACTTGAGTGAGGGAGTTTTGAGGAGGTGGAATGCATTAATTCATGCAAACGATTTTTTATTTCCCTTTATGGTGTTTCGGGGTGAGGTGGTGTGCTGGCAGCAGAGGTACGTTGCCATTTTTGGACCGTTGGTCCCCACTACCACCTCATCATTTCCCACTCCTCGTAATCATATCCCACCTCGTAGATCTGTAGTTAACCACTTCTTGTCCTACTCCTCTGTCTTTGAGTTGACTGTAGCCACGTGTGAGAGGACACCCGGTTTTGCATGTGCTGACTGAACGAAGGTGGCCAAGTTAAATTGCCACCTTTTCACTTATAAACCAACTATCTCGTAACCATTACAACTTTTGATTAAATGATGCATACGAGTGAGTGAGTGGGATACTTACTTATGATTTTGATGCCATGCTGTAGTTGTCGAAGACCACAAGTGCTGTGTTGTTTATTTGCTGCATGCCATTCTCCTTCCTCCTTCTACTATCTTCTGATGGTTTCTTGGCTTTTGCAGGCATCTATGACTAAAGATCTGATGTTGTTGCTGCTGTGGAGCTCCTGGATCATCCTAGTGAAGACATGTAGCTGATGATTGACATTCTATGGGATAGGCTACTACAAGATTTCCTACAAGATGTCCTGTAGCTGCTTCTCCCTTAGAATTCCTTAATAATGTTGATGGCTAGGGCTGTGAGGGTGGTGCAATGAATGGACAGAGGGAGTAAGAGTGTGTGTGGAGCAAGGGACATTCAGGTAATGCTCTTACTCTCCTTTGTTTTTTTTTTCATAACTCGTAGAAACTGATCTCTTTTTGTTTTGAATGGTGAGTGCAGGGATGATGATAATGGATGAGGTGAGGTGTTAGATCATGTCTAGGATGAATTTGAGGGACCTAACAAACCTACCATGTGCCCTCAAATTTCTTCCTGTAGGTTTTCCGGGCCATTGTAATTCCTACAGGATCATCCTGTAGGTTTTCAGGGGATCCTGTAGGAATACAAGGGATCCTGTAGAAAACACAGTCTTCACCTAAATCAAAGAAATGGAGTGGAAAAATAGTAGAAATGATGGAGGGATGCATGGTGAGGAGTGAGGGAGATGAATATGTGTGATGCAGGGTTCCCTTTGGATCCTATTTTTTCTCCTTGACTGTCTTTCTCGCCCACCTGCAAATAACAATTTTATCTTTTCTCTCTCCTTTTTTTTTTTGAAAAACAACTAGGCTGCCTCAGAGAGGTTTTCACCCTAGCTGTTTGCCCTGGGCGCCTCAAGGGAGGTTTTCACCCAGAGGTCTTCTTATTCTTTTTCTATTCTTTTTTTCATCATTGGGCTGCCTCACGACGTTTTCAACCCAAATATGGGACTCAGGTGCCTCATGGAGGTTTTCACCTAAGTCCTTATTCTTTTTCTTTTTTAGTGACTTAATGAGGGAGGAGCTGAACCTTGCTCCACCATCATCATTGGTTTATTGATATTGTGAATGAACTCATGTTTTGATAAAGGTCTCTTGTACATTTTCAATTGATGCCCATTAACAAGCAATGGAATGGCTTCTCCATCTATCTTTCTCATCTGCACTGAACCATTATCATGGCATATTTCCACAACATAAGGTCCAAGCCATCTTGTCCATAGCTTGCCCTTGAAGTATTTATACCTAGAATCATATAACAATGCCCAATCACCCTCCTGAAATTGCTTCTCCTTAATATTTTTATCATGTCAAATCTTCCTTTGAAGCTGAAATATCTTTGTATGTAGGAGGGCTTGCATTGTGAATTCACCCAAGCCATTCAATTGGAAAAATATCTCTTTATATGCATGACTGAGGTCCAAATCTAGTTGGGATGCCATCCTCAATGTTTTATATTCAAACTCAATGGACAACAAAACATTTTTCCCATAGACCAGCTCATAGGGTGTAAATCTAGTGGTGGTCTTCCATGTGTTATTATAGGCCCAGGTGGCCTCAACTAGTTTCTCTGCCCAATCCTTCCTGTTACTGCTCACTACCTTGGCTAAGATGCCCTCCGGTGCCTTGTTGGTCACCTCCACTTGCCCATTAGCTTGTGGATGATAGGGAGTGGAGGTTCTATGCTTGAGTTTGTGATGGTTGAGCAATTCTTCAATCACGTTGGAGGTAAACTGGCTACCTTAGTCTATGACTAGCTCCCTAGGGTACCCAAATTTGTAGAATACATTCTCCCTTAGGAACTCAAGCACCTTCTCTTTTGTTCTTGCCTTAATTTCCTTGGTTTTAGCCCACTTAGTCAAATAATCAGTGCACACAATAATGTATTGTTTTTGCTTTGAAGGAGGGTTGATAGGCCCAATGAAGTCCATGCCCCACTTGTCAAATGGCATGAAAGTCACTTGAGGTTGTAGGGGAATTTGATCTCTTGGAGTAGGCTTTCCCATCCTTTGGCACCAATCACATTGACTTCACATCCTGATGGAGAGTGGGCTAATAATAGCCTTCTTGTAACACTTTGAATGTTGTCCTCCTTGTTGCAAAGTGACCTCCACAAGGCCCATCATGGCAGGTTAGAAGGATGTCAAAAAATTTCTCTTCCCTTGCACACCTTCTCAAGATTTGATTTGGGCCAAGTTTGAAAAGATTGCCCCCAAAGGTGAAGGGGGCATTTCTCTTGACTATCTTGCTCTTTTCTTTGGAGGGCAAGTTTGGTGGGAACTGTGTTGATACAAAATGGTTTTCTATATCAACAAACCATGGGGAGAGAACTAAAATAGCAAACAAGTGATTGCCTAGTAACTGGTCATACACCATTCCTTCTTCACTTGTAGACAGATTCACCCTAGATAAAAAGCCTACAACAACATTTTCCTTACCCGGCTTATCAACAATGGTGAGATCAAACTGTTGTAATAAAAGAAACCATATTATAATTCGAGCATTCACATCAGATTGGTTCATTAAATATTTGATTGCAGCATGGTTAGTATGCACAAATGTTTGATAGCCTATAATGTAATGCCTAAATTTTTTTAATGAATACACAACAACCAAGAGCTCCTTTTCGGTCACAGTATAATTTAGCTTAGCTTTGACAAGTTCTTACTGATAAAATAGATGGCATAAGGCAGTTTTTCCTCTACGTGACCTAAGGCAGCTCCTATGGTTTTGTGTGAGGCATCAGCATGAATATGGAAGGGGAGGGCCCAGTTTAGGCCTCGGAGAATTGGTGCAGTGTTTAACTTACCCTTTAGAATGTCTAAGGCCTCTTGACAATGTTTTGACACTCATAATATTTGGCCAACAACCCAAATATAGGAAAGGCCAACTTGCTGAAGTCCTTTATGAACCTTTGGTAGTATCCAGCTAACCCCAAGAAACTCTGACATCTCTCTACTTTTGTAGAGGTGGGACCCTTTGGATGATTTCTATTTTGTTCGGGTCCACCTGTAGTCCTTGCTAAGATATTGAATGATGTAGCACAGTCCCTTCAATCATTAAGAATTCACATTTTTCCAGACTGAGAGACAGGTTCACTTCAATGCATTTGTGCAATAATTTTCCTAGGTTAGTCGGGGCTTCTTGAAAATCACAACCATAAGGTGTAAAATCATCCATATACATTTCCACCACATCATGTACTAATTCGGCGAAAATACTCAAGACTACTCTCTGGAAAGTGGCAAGAGCATTGCATAGGCCAAAAGGAAGGACCCTATAGGCACAATTACCCCAAGGACAATTAAATATAGTCATATCCTGGTCTTCTGGGAAAATTTGGATTTTGTTGTACCCACTGAATCCATCTAGAAAAGAGAAAAACCTTTCCCCTGCAAGGCCGTCTAGCACTTTGTCAATGAAGGGTAGAGGAAAATGATCCTTCTTTGTGGCTTTGTTAAACTCCCTATAATCGACACAAATCCTCCACTTACCACTTTTCTTGGGAACTAACACTAAAGGGGACACCCACTCATTGTGAGAGATATGGTAAATGAATCCTGCATCTAGCAGTTTTGCAGTTATTCTTTGAATATATCTTTAAGAGCTAGATTCATCCTCCTTGTGGTTGCCGAACTGGCTTGCAACCTTCTTTGATGTATATGCGGTGAGTACACACTGAGGTGTGTACTCCCTTAATTTCCTTGTAACTCCAAGCGAAGGCTTCTAGGTTTTCTTTTAACATGTTGCATAGCTTTTCCTCTTCAAGAGCAGAAAGAGATGGATTAATTTTCAATGTTTTCTCTGGGCCAAATTCTATGGTTTTGACATGGAGTGGGTTGGAATCGACCAACCATAAGTCAATTGGATGATTGTTATGGGTTTCCCTTACCTCTTCTTTTAATGGTAATGAACTAGGAGTTGGACATTGGAGAAGGTGTTCAATTAAGTCATCCTCATCTTTTTGTCCTCCTCCTATGGTTGCTTCCAATGCATAAAGTTAGGTGGAATAAACCTCATCTTCTTCCTCCTCCTCCAACAATAAAGGTAAATCATTCTCTAGAGAAGGTTGAGTAGGAAAGTAAAGGACTAACTATTTGGACATATGCCCATTCTTGATGGTCATATTCCCAGCTCTCCAGCTAATGTAAGCATCGGCTGTGGCCAGCCATGGCCTCCCAAGGATGAGAGGATAACTAGTAAGTTTAGCCTTAGGGTGGAGAACTAGAAAATCTGCAGGGTATTCCCAGGAGTCAATGGAGACCATCACATCCTCCACAATTCCCTGAGGGGTGATTTTGGAATGGTCTGCCAGTTGCAGAACTATTGTGGTCTTCCTCAATGACCCTTAGAGGTTGATCTTGAGCATAGTGTCCTTGGTAATCACATTAATGGCAGCCCCAAGATCAATCAAAGTGTGTCGAACGATGGTGCCATTCATGTGCACATCTACTACAGGGATTCCAGGATCCAAATATTTCGGACATATTACCTGCCCCAACATTAAGTTGGACAGTTGCCCAATGACATTAATGGTAGGGCCATCCCTTTTTCTTCTTCCTGGATGCTTGAAGAATTTCTCCTTAGTCAACTTATTGTAAATGGGAACATCTTTTATTGCCTTGAGAAGGGGGATCATTACACATAGATTTTTCAATTCTCCCAGAAGTTCAGTTTCTTCTGAGTTAGGTTGGAGTGGTTGGGCTAATCTCTCAGGAAAGGGTGGATTTACTTTAAGGTTGCTTTCCATTCTTTCTTCCTCAAACTCTGTATGTGGAGGGGGAGGTTGGTTATCCAGGAGAATTATCCCAGATCTTAGGTTGATCTCCTGGATTTCTACAGCATAAGTTGGATATGATGTCTCTCCACTGTATACTAGTTGAGCCTGCCTATTATTTGAGTTTGGATTTGGCTGGGCAGGCATCTGGGGTTGCTTGGGTGGAGCAGAGGGTAGGATTTGTGGTTGGGTAGGTGGTGGAGGCAATAGAGCAGGAGCATTGTTGTATTGGGGCCTCCACCCCTAGAGTGGTGTATTCCACTGAGGTTGTGGCGAAGCATAAGGTTGAAATGACTGGTTGGCTAGCTAGGAATGATATTGAGATGCATAAGACCAAGGAGGGGGTGTAGACCAGGAAGGATGAGCAGGGGGTCCCCATGAAGGTATAGTTGTGGCTTGGTTGGCGTTGTAATATGCATGGGATGACCCTTGCATGCCCTGATGGTATGGTCTAAGTCCAGGAGTTCTCCTTTGGATGATGTAGCAAAGATTCTCAGTGACCCCTTCATCTCCTTGATATACTACTTTGAGTCTGGGTAAAGAAGGGCACTTATCTGTGGAGTGGTTTTCTTCATAGACTGAGCAAATATCAATACAGTTCAATGGACATTCGTTCCTAGGATACCTCCTGGTGCATCTAGGGCAAAAGACGGCCAAGGCTCTCTCTGCTTCCTCTTGCTTAATTTTGATGTTCATGGTGTCTAATTGCAAGGCAATGGTTTGTAGCATCTAACTTTTGAAATCTTCCAACATATTTCCAATTTCACCCTTGATGGATGAGTTGGAAGCTGATATACTAGCCATAGGTCAACTACCCCTACCATTTTTTCTGACTGCCCTAGAATGGTTTCTAAAGACAACCTTGATATCCTCATAGGGTAATTGGTAGATATCTCCTCCTGCTAACAAATGTAAGGATCTAGAAGATCTTCCCTTACTCCTTTGAGTATGACTAGCTTTAGTGACTCGGGGTCAAGTGTCCACTTGGCCCTTTTGTAACTAAGTTGGAATCTTTCTTCGTAGTATTCTAAGGATTCATCCCGGCCCATGGTCATCTTGAAAATTTATTCTTTAGTATCCTTTGACCTACAGTAGTCTTGATATTTGTTGTTAAAAGCCTGTTACATCTGAGCCCAAGTTGTGATGCTATCTCGAGGTAAACCCATGAACCAGTGCAATGTTGCATCCTTGAGGGTAGATGGAAATAGTTTAAATTTTTGCTCATCATTTGTATAGTCATAGGTTTGGCATATAACAGAAAAC
The DNA here is from genome assembly GCA_031772625.1 of Pinus tabuliformis. Classification (NCBI taxonomy): domain Eukaryota; kingdom Viridiplantae; phylum Streptophyta; class Pinopsida; order Pinales; family Pinaceae; genus Pinus; species Pinus tabuliformis. The sequence continues at coordinate 1,002,241,996 of CM062819.1, forward strand.
TGAAATAGGAAAGTGTCGAGGTCCTCTGTGGTCAAGCCATGGAAATGAGGTAGGGCAAAGGGGCTTATAGTCTCCATCTTAGTGTCCCCGTTGGTTTCCCTGATGGGGAAGGCACCCTCAACTCTCTCTCTATTCCCTCTTTCATTTCAGTTTTCATCCATTGGTTCAGTAGGAATGGGTTCTTCTTCTTCTTCTTCCCCTGTAGGTTCTTCAAATATGTCAGGTTGCTCACCTAAAGTTTCCTCTAGTTCACATCCACCGAAGAAGAGAGAAGGTTGACTATTGGATGCAGTGGGGGTATTTGATAATAATTTCCCTAAGTTGTCCCTATTCCTATGAGGCATGAAAAGGAAATGTTTTGGGTTGTTTTTGTAAGATTTTTTTAAGCTGGAAAGTACTTTGCAGAAATAAAATTGTTGATTGAATGAAAAATCACTGACAGAATGAAGAAGCTACTTGCTAAATTGAAATTCTACTTGGATAATGGAAAGGAAAGCATTTAATGAAAGATGAAAGAAATGAAGCTACTAGATTACTTTTTGTAGAAATAAACTAATGGCAGAAAATTGAAGACAAGAAGTAGAAGAAACGAAAGAAGTAATCACATTCTACTCAGACACCTCCCTGGCAACGACGCTAAAAAGTGATAAGCGTCAGTATTGCAACAAGGATGATGAAACTCCTAGGCTACCAGCTTTACTTATCAACCCGGGGTTTGTACAAACTTGGAGGTGATAGTGCTATATGCACAAGTAAAAGTGAAGGTCCTACCTGTTGTCACTGTTCATCTGGTGAGAGACCCCAGGGGTTCCAAGCCAAACTTCTATAGAGTCAAAATAAGCTTGATTCTTTGATGGAAGAAGAGCAAATCTATTCTAAGAGTGCTACTCTACTACAGTAATGAAGAAAACAACATGTAATGATAAATCACACTATATCCTAACTAACCATTTAAACAGCTATTCTAAGTAGAATTGCTAAATCAAAACTAACCTAATGTTGTTATCTAAGCTACAAGAGTAAATAGCATCAAACCATACTAATGTGTAAGCAAGAAAACTAAACTAAATCTATTTTCACCTTTTTTGGTTTTTTAGGCAAAATCAAGTATGCAAGTTAACTCTTCTTGTGGATGTGACAGGTGGATGGAAGGTGATTGAGGATGGCTAGAAGGTTTATGGAGTGATTGGATGGTGTGGAAGGGTCCTAGGAGGATTTTTGTGACTTCCTAGAGGTTCCCCATCAATTCAGCCTCAAAACAATCCGTCTCAGTAAAACCTACAGGATGTACTAGAAACCTACAAGATGATCTTGTAGGAATTACAGGAAACCTACAAGATACAGTCGAGAGATAATTGTGAGGTGTTCAAGGTGTTGGGATGCTAGGAAAAGGTGTGTGATGAGTGGGATAGGGTGTTAGAAGGTCTAGGAACATTTAGGAGTCAATATCCAAGAGAAGAGATGGCTAGATTCACTCAATGTGTCTAGGGGAATTTCAATGAAAAAGGACAAAAAACACTAGTGAGGGTGATGGTCAAACAAGAGATGGTTAAGGTTGATGAGGTGGAAGATGGATATTGGTGATGAAGTCTAGACCTCCTCCTGAAGTACCTGCAATGCTTAAAACATGTGTGTCTTTCAAGAACTATGCAACAAGATACATCTTCATAAACTAGAAAAGCATGAATCAATTGCCCATATTATGCATAAAGAAAGTGCTGAAGGAAATGAGAACATGAGTGAGATCTTATTGAAAAAATAGAGTAATGGAAAAAGATGACAATGAAATGAACCAATTGCTGAATCAAGACAACAAACTCCAAAGCTCAGGCAAGAACTAGAAATCTATGTTCTTAGGGTCGCTGAAGGGTCTCCTCCTCAAGTCATGGTCCCAGAGGGAGGAAGTGAGGCCAAGAAACCTACTGACAAACTTATGGTGATCCGTTTTCTCCTTGCTAACCTGCTAATTGAAAGAAGGCACAAATGGAAGCAAAATAACATACAACCAATATAATCTACACTATTGTAATTGAGATGTAGCTACTTAAGCAAATGAACAATTAAACCATGAATCTATCCTAACATACATGTAAAATAAAGAGGAGCCTCAGCTGCTAGGGTTGGGCCCTAGCCCAAGAGCTTTAGACCTCTGATTTACCTTAGTGTTGGATCAAAACAAAACTTATTCTTATTATCAAAACAATGGATTACATCAAAAATTGTCACAAGTCTTGCAGCTCGAAAATAGATTAGAGTTTTACAATCAACAATCTGAATCCTACTAAGGTACTAGGCCTCTCTACTTCTACATTTGAAGTCTCCAAAAACTTCCTTAAAATTAGGGAGGCTCGGCTCCCAAACTCGAGATAAACTGATGCTTTGTCTTTCACTTGCTTGGTTGACTTCTAGTCCTCATGATTTAGTTGTTTGCACTCCGAGCTGATGGAGGAATATTCGAATGGAGGAGTAGTAAATGAGGAGGATTTACCTCCTATAATTCCTCTCCCTTGTCCCATTTGAGTTTTGACCAAGGACTTTGCCAAAATTCCTTGCTTTTATCTTTTAATCCTGCATTAAATGCACATTAGACCACAAAGCAAAATATCCAACTCTAACTCATCTCATAAACAAAATATAATGAAAAGTATGCAATAAGTTGTGAGAATAGTTGGTTTGAATAGGCTAGGAAGTGAATTAAGGCCCATATAATTACCCAATGATGAGGCTCATCACCAACCAGAAGGACTTGTTGTGAAGGTACACAAGCACAAAGTATGCAAGCTTGTCAAATCCTTGTATGGCCTAAAACAAGAACTACGAGCCTAGTACAAATAAATGACTGAACATCTTCTAAAACTCAATTTCAAACATTGAACTTGATGATGCAAATTTCTTTGTCAATAAAGTTTGAAAAACAGTTATATATCTTGTGGTGTATGTAGATGATCTTTTGAAGACAGGGAACAATGAAAATTACGTTGCATCCATAAAGAAAGAACTATGGAAAGGTTTTGTAATGAAAAATTTGGGATATGTTCACTACTATATTGGTATTGATGTAACCGACATACGAATTTTATATTCCTCTCACAAAAGAAGTACATTGGAGATCTGTTGAACAAATTTGGCATGGTTAAGTGCAATATTTTGACTACTAAAATGGAACAAAATATAAAGCTCGCATCCACTAAAGGAAATGAATTTCAGGATGCAGCAAAGTAAAAACACATCATAGGAAGTCGACTACTACGAGACATAACATTTCATTTTTTTTTGGAATCCTCCCAAATTTAATCCAAAAGCCTTGCAAGGGTCATTAGTCTACTGCCAAAAGAGTTCTAATGTACTTGAAGGGAACTCAAGACTTTGGACTCAAGTATATATAGGTGGATGAATTTAACTTGATTGGATACTCTGATTTAGGTTTTGATGGAGATAAACAAAATGGAGTACCTACTTCTAGTTATGCCATGAGTCTTGGATCGAGAATTGTCTCCTAAAGGTCACAAAAACAAATTGTTCCAGTATATTCCACAACTGAGGAATAATATGTGGCAACAATTGAATCAAAGAAGTAAATTGTATGGATCAAGAAAATTCTAGAAGATTTGTAGGAGAAAAAAGTGTGTTCTACTCCTCTTTGATTGACAATGCTTCTACAATAACATTGGCCAAGATTCAAAAGTTCCATGATCGAACCAAGCATATCAATACAAAGTATCATCTGATTCGACATCATGTTGAGGCCAAGACTATTCACCTTCATCGTTGTTCCACAAATGACGAGATTGCTGACATCTTCACTAAAGTTATTGGAAGAGAAAAGTTTGAATGATTTAGAATGAAGCTTGGATGCAACAACATCCCTTCAAATTAAGGGGGGCAATGTTGACACCTAAAATTTGGGATTAGGAAATTCGTGTAAATATTGTAAATATGAAAATAGAGAAGGCAAAGAGACACTAAAATTTGAATTCTAAGAGTCTCTCTCTCAATGTATATATAAATAATCTCTTAATGCAAATCAAAATTCATTCAGAGTTACACAAACTTGGCCTGACATATATATAATGAACAACCAAGTTAGCATAATGGTTGTTGGGAAAAGAACCATCAATTAAGCTAAATGGTCTTCCTAGGTAGGGAAAATGAGACGACAAAATGTTTTCACAATAATAGGAGCAGAAAGAACAAAAAGTTGACAAAGATAAGTGACAACTAGAGTTCATTCATAATAGTGCACTTCACAACTCGTAAAAGAAAACTGAAATAAAGTAACATATGTGGTCACTTTGTATCACGTGGGCTTCACTCAATGAACCTATGACATATCATGTGAGTTCATGGCATATTAAACAAAACCCTTAATTTGACTACATATTGGAAAATACCTCTAGAAATCGCATTATTTAACCCCCTACCGATACAAACCCAATACATATTATCAAATTAAAAAATATGTACTTTCACTAAATATTGTAGGTATGCATGTTTTCAGTAACATTTTTATACCCCTTTATATTTTTTCATTAACTTTGAGCTCCATTTTTTCTACCCGCCAATATAAAAACCCTTTACCCCCTATATATCCCCCAATATATTATATCATATTTTCCTCAATATATATCCCCCAATATGAACCCATGTGGTATGGTATTGCTCCACCAATGAAGCCATTGTGCTTTGTATATTGCTAGCACTACCTGTAGTTTTTTATTTTTATTCATAAATTACAACAAATAATCTGAGAGGCATTTTATAGCTCAATATGGAGGTGATGTTGTAGTGGTGTAAATGTTTGTAAATAGTTACATGTAGGCTCAATTAAAAAATAATAAAAGGTTAAAAGTAATATAAAATCCAATATGGCGAGATGTTGCAGTCTCTCTAAATGAGTGTAAACATTTAAATGTTGGACGAATTAATAATAAAATGTTAAGAGTAATAAAAGTAATAAAATTAAATTTGTTATATTGTAATTTCATTTTTGTTAATAAAATGATGAACAATTATTTAAATAAAAGAAAATCACAATATACATATCACATTAAAATGTATAAAATATAACTAGTAATTATTAGTTAAGTTCCATTTTACCATAAAAATTAAAATAATGATTCAATAACCATATTTAAATTTAATAAATAAGCACATAAGAACTTAGCTTATAATAAACTTACAATTTAACTAGATTATTAACCATGGGTATTCATCCCCACTTTACCTAGGATATCGTTAACTTGTAAACATACTTTGTTACAATACCATGGGCCAATACCATGGCTTACCAATACCACATGCCCAAAAACCATAACCCATTTTACAATCAAAATATTTTATAAATATTTTATTTTAATTTATTTTTATAACGTTTTTTTAATTAAACCTAAAAGGTTATCATTACTTCTTAGGTATATTTAAACCCTCTAACCTCACTACTACTAATGATGTCCCTTGAGGTTTTAATAAAATTAAAAAATGAGAATACTTTTATATATAGAAATGAGAAATTTACATAATATAAATAATATTATTAAGAATAAGCATAGACCCATCTTAACTAAGGGTCTACCAAGTGATGAGAAGAATCAAATCTCTCAAGGTGCAAGCCTTTTCTCAAGTTTCGCACACAAAAAGAAGTTTGCATCTTGAGATATTTGATCCCTCTTCGCACTTGGTAGATCTGGTGTTAAGATGGATCTATGGTAATATGTATGAAGGTGTAGTTCCAACAAGTCAAATTTTTAGTATGGTAAAAGGAAACAACTTCATTTACTAAGAACAAATATGATTTATTGAATCTTAGGAAGGTAAGAGATAAAGAGAAATTCTTTAAAATTGATTTTTTATGTCGTAAGGTGTTCCCCTTAGAAAACAACTCCCCCAGTTGTCACTATGTATTGATTTGTAGTGTTGGATCAAGCGTTAGACGATTGAAACGTCTTGGGTTATTGGATCCCACCCTTGAAATTTCAAATAACTCCTTGGTTTACGCTAGTTTGTTCAACCAATCTCTCAAAACAAATTTCATGTGCTATAAACAAATTCCCAATCCGAGTAACACATCTTGTATTTTATGAATGGTGTAACAACTTCCCTGTTGTGTCTGAGCGGAATCAATTAAGAATAATTAAGAGAAAGACATTTACAAAAATGTGAGTTTGATGGCTTGTAGAATTGGACAGTCAAACCTTATTTATTACCAATGTTGGTGCTTCTTTCCACTACATCCTTGAAATGATTCCCTCAAATCCAACTTATTTCCTTATACTTGCATTATATGGACTTCAAATTCATAAGACAGTCGAACCGTATTTCTTAATTATGTTGGCGCTTCTTGCCACTATGTCCTTGAAAGGATTCCCTTAGCTCCAACTCATTGTGTTATCCTTTCATTATCTATACTTCAAATTCATAGGCCCCATTTGTTCAGGGTTGTAAATGCATTTGACCTGGCCCATTCACATCTTGCAAGAAAGAAGAACAAATAACACAGTGGCTAGTTCTATTGGGTAAGTACAATATCTTTATCTGCTTAGCATTTTATTAGGGTTTATTCTCGACATTTCATGAGAGTTTTGTTTCTCTTTAGAAGAGCAAATACCGTGATGGTCAGTTCTATTGGGTAAGCTCCATAGACCTATCTTCTTAGAATTTTATTAGGGTTTCTTCACGGAAATTCATTAGAGTTTTGTTTCTCTTTAGCAATTCTAGTTCAATTTCTAACTTGTAGTTCTTCGTTGGTTGTTGTTTACAGACATGGTCACATTTATTGGCCCACAATACTCTAACCTTGCTCATGTTGTATCTCATATAGTAAATGGAATCCAAATACCATTTGTGTCCCTTGTTTCCACTGATCCAACTCTGACATCATACGCACTAGAGGCCTATACGTGGCAGAGCAATTATTTTTCATAGTCAATCTGCTACCTTTAATGGAGCTTTCAAATAAGTAATAAATCCCCAACCATTGATTCTGCAGTAGTGACCGGTCTACGGGTTTTGTTTGGGAATAAATAGGTGTTGTTTCTCCAACATAAAATCCAAATATACTTATCTAGATATATTGGTCTAGATATCCACCAGTGGTAGAGAAAACCCAACAAAGCCAGTTACTACTACAACCAGATAGGCCCGAAATAAATTTTGACTTCCTTGCCTAGCACTGGATGGACACCAAGTCATACGCAGGTATGATCCTAATAGAATATTGATATGTCTGGAATTCTTTAAACAATTTATTTGGAATACATTTTCTACCAACTTGCCTTTTTTTCATGTTGATGCTCCTTTCATGCAATCACTAGGTTCAACAACCCAAAAGATTGAACTAACAACAAACCATAGAGTTGTTTAGCACTTGGAGAACCATCTTTTTTCCCCTTTCTCCTACTGGGGTGGTTTTTCTTCTTGTATTGATGTTGGCATATTTGTCTTGTTGATGAATTCGTATGTAGGAGGCCATTGTTGGAAAGAATTTTTTGTGACCAAGACAGAAAGAGTTGGATTTTGCAGGGTTGCGCTAAAATGAAATAACTTTCATGAGGTATTGCCACAACAACATATCCATTTCAAAGCTCTTAAATAAGTTCAACTGCAACTTGATAATGTACTTTGGGAAAAGACTTGGATGTTCTCATCCAATATCTCCATGGACATGATACTCAACAATCATTTCAATTGTAGAGGAAACGTTGTCATCCCTGCATTTTAGAGGATGAGAACGGTTGTAGTATTAGCAATCTTAGTATAATCCAAAAACATCATTTATCACAAGAAAATATGTTATTGGGACTTCCATGCGAAACATCTTAATATGAGAATCTAGAATCTATGTCTTTCTTGGGTATCACATTTTTGGTTAACTTTATTTCGAGAGACGTCTTCTTAACCGCAAAATTGATTCCCACCCTCAACCCCATTTGGTTAAACTGATAGGTTACTGTTGCGAAGATCACCATATATTGTTGGTTTATGCGTTCATGTTTCAGGGCAATCTCAAGAATCATCTATTTCAGAGTATGTATTTGTTGCCTTATTTACTGGTTGATGTATTTATTTCCTTATTTACTGGTTGATTATGTATGTTTAATGAGAACCAACAATTCAATGGTGTGTGTGTATCCTTTCTAAAATTACTGAATTCCTGAAATTCAGAACAAGACCAATGTAAATTATTTTGGCATCAAACTCCTTGATTAATGATTCTATAGATCATTTCAACTAATCTAATTGACTTCATATGAATCTAGAGATGTACTATTGTATAGTATGCATTATGGATTTCAACAGGTTATTTAACCATGCATAATGATTGACAGTTCATTTCTATGTGCAATGTGAGTTTTGTGCCTTTTTTAGTCACAATTAGAATGGGATTAACAAAATATGTTGATTGGAATGAAATCGTGTGTATGATACTATGTTTTGTTGAGAAATAGATATGAAGTTGGTTTTTCCACTCTTATAACTAGTTCAATTGGTATAGATCTATGCCATTGTTCATTATCGGAGAGGGTTGAATCCAATTGGGGAAATTTTTGATATAAAAAATTAATGCATACCATGGTTGGAATTGAATTTTCTTGGTTAACGACATTGCATTTATCATTTACAAGAAACCTGATCCATTTATATAAGCTTTCTCTCAGTGAACTAATTTTGCTAGCTGCTACTATATAGCAAACATGAAGGCAATGTTATAGTGTTATTTAGTTTGTAAAGTATTCCATAAGACTTCTTGATGTTAGATATTATCTTGATGCTCATAGAGGAATTTGTTCCTTTTCCTTGGTCTACAAGGATGATGATTGAAACTGGGGTTTCTAAAGGGCTTGTTTTTCTTCATGAAGCAAAAAAACTAGTTATCTATCTAGATTTCAAAACATCCAACATTTTATTGGATTCAACTAGCATTTCCGACCTATAGCAGAGTGACATTTTATTCACGTGAAATATATTTCATTTCTTTACAATATTAAGTTTGTAGGAGGACTTATTTTAAAATTTTGGCTCATGTGTTTTGATACATGCCATTACAAGTTTTAAAAATTTCTTCTATTCAAGCTTTGAATAGCTCCTCCAGAGGCTTCAACAATTCGATATTTGATTGGAAAAGGTATTTACTTTACAAACCTAGTGAGAAAGAGTGTGTATTGTTGTTCCACACATAAGAAGAATCCCATGGGATTGATGCATTGATCAAATCAAAGTTGAAGATGCCCAAGGTGACAAGCTCCTAAAATTTACATCCTTGGTAAGCTTTTTTCATGTTAATGTGGTTAGAACAAAAGTACTACTATTTAATTGAAATTTTAACCTCCTGAGTCCCAAATCCCTTGGATCTTATTTTGGAGAAAAATTTTCCTTGGTTACATCGATTTCTCTACAAATTTTCTATGAAGCTCCTGATACGTGGCGAAGAACTAGTCTAGACAAAGTTAATTTAATCTTAATTGGAGTCTCTTGGAAGCCATTTCTTTCATCTCAACTACAGTTATCAACTCTTTATTCACTCTTAATAAAAATCACTTAGTGTAGTCTAAAGCCTATTTATGTGTTCATTGTGTGCAGTCTCTTCAATTAGTTCCAATTGCCCCTTCCTCTTAACAGATTTGAGTTTGTTGTAATTTGCTTATCTCTTAAGTATTGATTTTTGTCATATGTTTGCATTATGGAGATTAGTTGATACTTAATATCACTTCAATTTTTTATCATCTTATAGCAGAGAAGGATCTTGTGCATTTAGTTAAACCTTCATATTTGTGGGTGGTATTGAAATGGCACTCTTTTCGGGGTCTTTTGTGTTAAAATTTTTCTTGCCACAAATAAAATAATGTGAATATTTTTTCATGAGACTAATGTAGCACCATTTTGTTCTTAGTCATGTTTATCATCCAAACATGAATTCCAATGGTATCATCTATTTGGATATACTCATGGAACTTTGGAGGCTTGCAATGACAATCTTGAATAGAATAAATTTACATCCTTGGTAAGCGCTTTTCATGTTAATGTGGTTAGAATAGTATTACTACTATATAATTTAAATTTAACCTCCTAAGTCCCAAATCCCTTGGATCTTGTTTTGGGGAAAGATTTACCTTGGCTACATCGATTGCTCTCTAAATTTACTATTAAGCTCCTGACAAGTGGCCAAGAACTAGTTTAGACTAAGATAATTTAATCTTAATTGCAGTATCTTAGAAGCCATTTCTTTCAGCTCAGTTGTAGCTTTCAACTCTTGCTTCACTCTTAATAAAACTCATTTAGTATAGTCTAAATCCTATTTTATGTGTTCATTGTGTGCATTCTCTTCAATTAGTTCCAATTTCCCCTTCATCTTAACAAATTTGTGTTTGTTGTAACTTGTTTGGCTCTTAAATCTTGATTTTTGTCATCTGTTTGCATTATGGATATTATTTGATACTTAGTATCGCTTCAATTTTTTATGAGCTTATAGCAGAGAAGGATCCTGTGAATTTAGTTGAACCTTTATATTTGTGGGTGGTCTTGAAATGTCAGTGTTTTGGTGGTATTTTGTGTTAAAATGTTTCTTGCCACAAATAACATAATGTGAATAGTTGTTCATGAGACTAATGTAGCACCATTTTGTTCTTAATCAAGTTTATCATCCAAACATCAATTCCAATGGTAGCATCTGTTTGGATATCCTCAAGGAATAGTGGATTCCTACACTGAAAATCTGAAAGGTGCTTTTGCCAAATTTATCTCTTATGACTGACCCAAATCATGATGATCCTCTTGTTCCTGAAATCGCTCATATATACAAGAGGCAAAGGTCTCGTTATGAGGATACATCAAGAGCATGGAGTCAAAATCATGCCATGAATTGATTCCACCCTTGTCATATCAAAGCCAGGGAATAATTTGCAGTTCATGAAAACTTGGTTTTGCCTGTATCAAGTTTGAATCATCCTCAAGTTAGGAAGATATGAAAATTATTGTTGATTCTATAATATTGAGAATTATGGTGATCTACCAATCTCATATGATATAAATGAATGTAGCGTCTATTTGTACATTTAAAAGTGGAATTTAGTGGTTGATTCATAGTTAACAATGGACTTTGGTTTGTTTCAAGTAGGGAGGATTTCTTTCCTTTGTTAGCCTATTGTAAGAATGTTAATATGGTTTCTATTGCTTTAAATAATGTTATGCAATTTTTTGAGCTAAGTCTTTTCTTAAGTGTGTTTCTTAGGTGCCATTAGATAAGCTTTTATTGATGTATCCTTTTTGTTGGTTTCCTCTATTTTGCACAGGGTAGTTTCATGGTCTAATATGAACATATGGTTGTATGGTTGGGTGTTTATAGCTCATACCTCTAATTCCGCTTATCTAGTTTTGGAATTTCAGTGTCCTCTAGAATTTATAAATGTAGTAAGATACATATGGCTAATCCACCTTGTAGCATGATTGGATATTTATAGCTCATAGCTCAACTTTCTTTGGTCGTGTTTCAAGCCATTTGAGTGAAGGCTCAAGTCATAGGTTCTTGTTGTGAATTTTGTTGACATTAGGGATGACTTTATACTTGATTGGATCAAAGTTACATTTGTGACTTCTTTAGACAATAGGGATGAATGTACACATGGTTGGATTAGAGTTACATTTGTGACCTTATTCTGACACCAGGGATGCTTGTGTTTGTTCCTTTCTGTTTAGTCTCGTGTTCAGGGAATTTTAAAGGGATGAAATACATGCTCCAATTATTTGGTCCCCCAACACCATAATCACATAAATCTAAGAATTTGTCCTCCATCTATTTCTTTTTCTTTCAAGACAAAGATTTTTCGTTCGTTTTCATTGACTAATTGCTTTCTTATTTATTCATTTGGAACAAAAATGAGGTTCTCCTTCTGCACACTTGCATACATATTCACTTACATTCTTACCAGGTAGGTTGGGTTGGGAATGAATGCCAATATATTAGGAGGCGCCCTGGAATCCTCAACTGAGATGATGAAATGTTGTTGGCCTTGAAAGGTCAATCCTCCATTTTCTTGCTACAAGGGTTGGAGACATTATAATTTTTGGGTCATTGAATGTGAGATATTCTGCAACAAGAATAGGTTGCAAGTTTTTTCTGGATTACCTCATTATTCATGTTACTAGTGTCATTGTTATTATGAAATTCATAAATTTTTGGTTCATAGATCGTGCCTTTTAAATATATTATTATATATAGATTCAATATTATTGTATTTTTTCATGTATTTATATTGCTCTTTGGTATCCATTCTGAAATTAAATGTTATGGTCACTGATTGAATGTTTCAAGGTCCTATTTTTCTAATCAATCAATATTTTGTTGTGGAATTAATAATATCTTGAGGGTTGTTTTCATACCGAATAGTTTAATAGTGGTTAGTGTGGAACCTCCTAGGCCATGTTGAGAAAATGAGTGCCTATAATGATGAAGTGTGCTTGAGTCTTAAGTTAGGGCTACTCAATTTTGAAACAATGACAATGTGGAAAATGTCCATTGCTAGTTTTAGATGTTCTACTCACTGATTCAATTTTTAGAGGGCCTATTGTGTTACTTTAACTAATGTTTTTCTTTGTTTTATAGTAATATTTTTTCTTTAGTGCATTGATTGAATTTGAGATCATTGATGCATACAATCATGGAGATATGTTTCAGCGTTAAGTTTGGCCAGCTCATTTCCAGGACGACAGTTTGGGCAATGTTCATCGGACATCCACAAAACAGACATTAGAGAATGATTTTCTAAGTGCAATTTGTCCCCAACCAAGTAAGATAGACATTACCATTGATTATGACAAACAATAATTTGTATGGCCATGAAGGCATTATCTGGGAAAATCATGCATTCACAATCTCAAACTCATGCATTCATGTTTACAATATTCTTGACTTTAGAAGGCATAATGGATTCCCCTATTTTATTCTCTTATAAAGGTGCTTGATACAAGCACCTTACCAAAACTATGCTCAACTACCTTCTAACCAGTGTCAGAAAATGATCACATAAATCTAAGAATTTGTGCTCCATCTATTTCGTTTTCTTTCAAGGTAGATTGTTTGTCCATTTCCATTCATTAATTTCTTTCTTATTTATTCATTTGGAACAAAAACGAGGTTCTCCTTACACACACTTGCATATGTATTCACTTACATTGTAACCAGGTAAGTTGGTTTGGGAATGAATGCCAAAATAATAAGAGGTGACCTAGACTCCTCAACTAACATGGTGAAGTGTTGGCCCTTAAAGGTCAACCCTTCGTTTTCTTTGCTAGAAGGCTTGGGGACATTTATTATTTTTGGGTCATTGAATATGAGATATTTTGCAATAAGAATAAGTTGAAAGATTTTTCTATATTACCCAATTATTCATGTTTCTACTAGCATGGTTATTATGAAATTCAGAAATTCTTGGTTAATAGATCATTCTTTTTAAATATATTATTGCATATATATTCAATATTATTGTAATTTCTCATGTATGCTTGTTGTTCTCTCGTATCCATTATGAAATTTGATGTTCTTCTCATTGATTAAATTTTTCAAGGGCCTATTTTTTTAATCAATCAATATTGTGTTGTGGCATTAATAGTATCTTGAGGGTTGTTTTCATACCAAACAATTTAATAGTGGTTACTGTGGAACTTCCCAAGCCATGTTGAGAACATGAGTGCATATAATCATGAAGTGTGCTTGAGTCTTAAGTTAGGGCTGCTCAACTTCTAAAAATGACAATGTGGAAAATGTTCATTGCCAATTTCAGATGTTCTACTCACTTATTTAATTTTTTGAGGGCCTACTATGTTACTTTAACCAATGTTTTGTTTTTCTATTTATAGTAATATTTTGTTTTTAGTGCATTTATTGACTTCGATATCATCTATGTGTACAATCATGGAGATATATTTCAGTGTCATGTTTGGCCAGCTCATTTCCAATAGGATAGCTTGGGCAATGTTCATCCACAAGACAGACATTAGAGAATAATTTGCTAAGTGAAATTTGTCCCCAACGAGGTAGGATAGACATAACCATTGATTATATGGAAAACAAGAATTTGTATGGCCATAAAGCCATTACTTGGGCAACTCATGCATTCACAATATCAAACTCACACATTCATGTTCACTCTATTCTTGACTTCAAAATGAATAATTGATTCCCTTGTTTTAGCCTCTTATAAAGGTTCTCGATACAAGAACCTTACCAAGACTATGCTCAACTGCCTTCTAACTAGTGTCAAAAAATGATCGCATAAATCTAAGAATTTGTCCTCCATCTATTTCTTTGTCTTTCAAGATAAATTGTTTCTCCATTTCCATGGAGATGTGTTTTAGTGCTAACTTTTTCCAACTCATTTCAAAGAGGATAGTTTGGGCAATGTTAATCCACAAGGCTATATTAGAGAATGATTTACTAATTGAAATTTGTCCCCAACCAGGTAAGATAAACATTGCCATTGATTATGACAAACATGAATTCATATGACCATGAAGCCATTATTTGGGAAACTCACGCATTCCCAATATCAAAATCACACATTCATATTGACACTATCATCGAATTTAGAAGGGATAATTGATTCCCCTGTTTTAACCTCTTATAAAGGTGCTCGATATAGGAACCTTACCAAAACTATGCTCAACTAGCTTCCAACCAGTGTGAGAAAATGATCACATAAATTTAAGAATTTGTCCTCCATCTATTTCTTTGTATTTCAATATAGATTGTTCGTCCATTTCAATTCATTAATTACTTTCTCATTTATTTATTTGGAACAAAAATGAGGTTCTCCTTCCACACACTTTCATATGTATTCTCTTACATTTTAATCAGGTAGATTGGGTTGGGAATGAATGCCAAGATAATAAGAGGTAACCTGGACTCCTCAACTGAGATGGTGAAGTGTTGGCCCTAAAAGGTCAACCCTTTGTTTGCTTGCTGGAAGGGTTGGGGACATTTATAATTTTTGGGTCATTGAATGTGAGATATTCTGCAACAAGAATAAGTTGCAAGATTTTTCTGGATTACCATGTTATTCATGTTTCTACTGTCATGGTTATTATGAAATTAAGAAATTCTTGGTTCATAGATCGTGCTTTTTAAATATATTATTGTATATACATTCAATATTATTGTATTGTTTCATGTTTGTATATTGTTCTCTGGAACCATTCTGAAATTATATGTTCTTCTTATTGATTAAATATTTTAGCCAATGTTCATCCACAAGAAATACATTAGAGAATGATTTTCTAAGTGTATTTTGTTCCCAACCAGGTAAGATAGACATTACCATTCATTATGACCAAAAAAAATTGTATGGCCATGAAGCCATTATTTGGGAAAAACATGCATTCAAAATATCAAACTCACACATTCTTGTTGACATTTTTCTTAACTTCAGAAGGCATAATTTATTCCCCTGTTTTAGCCTCTTATAAAGGTGCTCAATACCGACACCTTACCAAAACAATGCTCAATTACCTTCTAACCAGTGTCAAAAAATGAGTGCCTTAGGTTGTTGACATGATGTTGTCAAGAATGAGGCATTTCATGCCATAGGTACTATGTAAATATGTGAGAATATGAAATATGGGGATTGGAAAACATAGAGATACAACTCTAAGGTTTTGATGTGAAACAATGCAAAAGATATGCCACATGGTATTTTAAAAACAAACAAACCCAATTGTGAATCCAATCAAACAAATATTACAACTATTGAAAGAAGTGAAGATAGATTCCAAATCCATATTAGTTTAAAAGAAGAAAATTTCTATGTAATAAAATAGGAGAGCACAAAACCACTTCATAACGTGCCAATTGTGACCATATACCACTTCAAAATCATCCAAATAACTATTTCTATGATAAATATGAAAAATCGTTAAAAAAGGCAGGCGACTTTAGAATGCATACCTTGTCATGCTGAATTTTGGTGATGTCTAGGAAAGTTTGTGGTATGCTTAGGAACTTGTTCTTCAAGCTCAGTGGAATAATCTCTACCCTTTCAATGTACAACTCCTTTCTTCCCAATTCATTTTCAGAATCTTTAACTAGGGACCATGCAAATTTAACATTAATTTTCCTATTCTCAATCAAGATGCTTTGCCTATTGTGAATTCATGTTTTACATGTGTATATGCCTGCCTCCAATCGATTCGGAAATTCCAAAGCATTGGGATCTATTGATAAATCGAGCAAGGAGAGAACATTTTTTGCAAATGTATAATCGACAATAATGATTCTATAAAGGGCATATCCAAGGTTTTACTTGATAATCTATAAAAATAAATGATTAGAGATTGATAAATGAACTTTAGAAATATGCACACCAATCTAGATTTTAATCAAAGTGTTTAAAATATAGGATCTTTTCAAGAAGGATGAGATAAGATAGAGACAATTCAGGAAAGGTTTACAACAATTGAAATGAAGAAACAAGAAGAAACAATAGGTTTGTTGTGTAAAATTCAATTGACAATAATGATCTTTTGCAGGAAATGGCCTAGAAAATTAGAACTTTGAAACTGAAATGGGAAAAAACTTAAATTAAGCCGTTATTTCTCCAATAAGTTCCAAGAAACCCAAGGGTTACTATCAAATTGGGATTTGGCCGATCTTGGAGAAAGTTTGGTCAGTGTCATTATACAAAACCAGTTGCAATTCTTCAAGGGTAGAATTTCTAGCCAAGACAACTAGCAACTTTCAAGACAATATGAGGTCCACACCACCTCAGGTGTAGAAAAGAAAGAGTAGTAACAAACATATTTGTAAGAAGAAGTCTCCAAGATTAAATGAATGCATAATGAATCTCACTCTTCTCGAAGGAGAATCACACAGAGCATCTCCATATTTGGAAAGAAAATGTTTCTGACAAAAAATATTGAGCACTGCTAAGAGGTTAGAAATGAAGAATTTGTAGTTACAACTTCAGAGTGTGTACTTGGGTTCAGTCAATGGCCTAAAAAGTGGGAGGATTTTCCCAGCCATAGTGCATGAGAAGCATTGAGTTACATATGACACATGAGCTTCACCATCTCAAAACCAAAGAAACTCCTTTACGACAAATTGATGATTTACCTTAGGAAGTGTATCCCAGTACACATCACAAACCTCCATTTCAGAAAGAACCTGCTCATTTATGGATATTTCAGCTTTGAAGAGATGACTTATACAATCTCTGTGGTAATTTTTTCTTTTCCTTGTTTCATTTGATAGTGCATTCACAGGGACTATTGGAATTGGAATTGGAAACCAACATTTCTTCACTTGCACCTTGTTCCTATTACCAAAGTCATGTACTAGTGCATTACGTCCTTCAGCATACCAAATTTTTGTTTGGCCTATGCTATCCAAAGATTCAGATTTAAAATACATCATGTATATTAAAATGATGAAACATTCAATAAAATACTCTCCTAGTTCTAGAGAGGGTAATTTTAGCAATGAAGCCATCTTGTAATTATAATTCATGATATAGCTCAATTCTGCAACGTAAATTTCAGAGTCTTTTTCACAGACACGCTAGTAAATAAATAGAAAAGAAAAACATTTTTACTTCTATCTTGTATATTTCTCTTTCCTACGCTCCTGCCTACCTTACGGAGTTTCCTTTGCAACATGTGGTGCAATTGCTAGTTATGCTCAAAAAATATTAAGAGAAGTGATGTAAGACCATCATAAAGATTAAGATTAAGAAAAATTGTAAGGGTGGAAATTTATCTTAAAGTTTAGAAATCTTGGGGAATCTTAAAACCTTTGTATATAAACAACAAAATGTTGACATTTCTTTTTAAATATTCAACTTTTTTAATGATTTTATAGTCTCCATAAAATTTTGGCAATTTTGAAAATAAAATTATTTTATTTTATAAAATTTGGACAAATTATTTAAAAAAAATAGAAATTGATAAAAAATTTTCAAAAATACATAGAAAAATAATAATATAAAAATATTTAGAAAATATCCATTTATACTCTTAACTGTTAATAAATGTATAATAAAATATTAATATGAGATGTTTTTTTAATAATCTTAATGTAAACCATTTATCATTTATAGCAAAACAAAATCTCCTTTACATCATCATCCCAAAACAAATTTTTATACTAAATCTTACTATGTTAGGTCGGAAAGGACGGACATTTATGACAATTCTATTTTTTACATCATTCCCAAAACAAATATTTATACTAAAGCTTACCATGTTACGACAGACATTTATGATAATTTTATCTATTATTCAAGGTTTTTCCATTGAATATGGGCATAGATAACAAGTTTTGAAGAGATTAGTCAAAACACTTTCGGCCTTTCAGTTTATGGACAAATTAGTCCCAAACAACAAAACAAAAAAACAAGGAACACTTTCAACCTTTCAGTTTATGTATTAGAAATGGAATGGTTTTTAGAGTTTTGCCACTAAATATTCTCTTTACGAATAGTCATAGCATTTTTGGGACCTTTCCGTTTACAGTGTCAAATCAATGGTATTAGAAAAGAATGGGTTTATAGTGCAGCCACATCATAGAACCAAATTCCATAAAAGTACACGCCATGTTCTCCACAACACATGACCGTTGGGACCAACAAACAAACAAACGTACAAGCAAGCCCATGATCGTCTCCTTCCTTCCGGTAGAGTCTGTCATCCATCTCTGCGATAAACTCGCCACTGAAATCTTAACACCGTGACCTGTAACACTTTTTTTTAGGTATTCTTAAACATCCACTGTAACCCAATTATCCATACATTTTACAGTCTTAAAAAACACACAAAATTTATTCGTACATATACTGATGTTAGCTTATTATAACTATAGGATCAATACAAATTAGCTCTTCATAAAACTAATGGAACGAAGTAATCCCTAGTCTCAAGCCGTGGGCTGATGACAATCGTTGACAATGCGTAAGAAACACACCATTTCGGACGTCACTGTGTAAGAAACACACCATTTCTGACACGCTGCAGGAGGGGCAAAGCCAAATCAGAGGATCTGAGCCAGGACGAGCATGCCCGAAATTCCTGATGCAAAACCATAGTAACAGCTCTTTGATATAAAGATAGATATAGCCTGCCAAGACTCCATACAAAGAATAACCACAAAAGCTGCTCTGTCAGGGAAATGAAAGGGCACCACAAGGGCCTCCATCCAACCCACATCATTCAGGCCGCCATGGAGGTGGTCATCCAGCTTGTTCACAAGCACCTTGAGAGAGAGAACCACTGCAGAAAATCAAATATGGTCATTCCCAGCGGGGTAAACATACTCTGATAACGATGCTATTATTGTGATGAGAGAATGAGATAAAAATGCAAGAACAAGAACAGTGAATCGAACCACTGCAGAAAATCAAACATGGGCATTCCCAGCGGGATAAGCATACTCTGGTAACGATGCTACTGTAGCAATAAGAGAATGACATAAAAATGCAAGAAACAGAACAGTGAATCCAAACATGGCACTGTCCATCTGTGACTCAAGCTGCATTCCTTTGCAAATTAGGGACGACCAATTTCATCAAGCTCAACACCTGATCAGTCAGTCAATAACAGAACTATATAGGAATATTTTGTACAACATGTATAATTAACAAATTGCACATGTTCTTAACATTTTTCATAGATTCTCACTTATCCTAACATGTTTCCCCAACTTGGTTAATTTCTTTCGCAATATATAGGGAAATACGAGAGCTAACTAGGTCTATTGCTCTTCTTTATTTTGGATTTTGGTAAAAATGAATTGATAACTGGCCTTTCGCTTTATCAAACCCTTCATATTTTTTTTCACAAGTTAGTTAATGTATTTCACAATATGATATGGAAATACTAGAGCTAACTATGATTGTTCTTTTTTATTTTGGTTTATTTCGTATTATTATTAAAAATGAATTAATAATTAGATATTTTGCTTCACTTTTTTATTAATATTCCTAAAAGAGATATGGATAGCTTTTTCTTTTTCTTTTTTTATTTTAGTTTTCAGTATAAATGAATTAATAATTAGTTATTTTTCTTCACTCTTTGTTTTGGTTTACATCTTTAGATTCCTAAGAGAGGTATGGATAGCTTTTTATTTTAGTAATACACCAAATAGCATGATCTATTTTCATTATTTTTGGATAGAAGGGTCTATAACCATGAGATCCAAAACTTTTATTAAAGAAAGATTAAAGCCAACTACCTGATCAATGTGACAATAATCCTCAAGTAAATGCATTCCATATATCAATGAGACTTGAACTAGAAAAATAAATATTAAAATGGAAAAAATACAACTTCAAACATTTTTTTCAAATTATTGTTGGGTGTCTCTATAACTTTGAAAAGATTTGATTAAAATGATAATAAATAATTGGACTAAGGAAAAAGGAAAACAATAATCTTTGATTTTAATTTGTATATCTTGGAAGACAACCTTAGAATATGCTTCCACAATCAATTTTATAGTTTGTTAATAAAAAATAATATTAAAAGATTGATAAATATTGAAATGGCTGCATGAAAATATAAGTGAAAGAAGTTGTGAAAAAGTTTCTACTATTGTTCCTAATCATCTCCAATTTTCTCATAAGAAATATACATTTTCATTTAATTTCCAACAATTTTCTCTATTTTTCCATTCCTAAAAGGCAGATCTTTGCATTCTTTTAGATTCAATGGTTATTTTATATCTTTTAAAACCTACAAAACAAGGATCAATGTAATATATAGTTGGCTAGGGTGGATAGTAAGGTTCTAGACCAAGTATAGGAAGGAATTTTAAGAAGAATTAATTTATCATATCCTAAATATCTTCTCACATAGAGGAAAATGGCTTTGTGCTTATCTAGTTCAGAAATATTTTTCATTAGATGAAGCACCAAAAATATTTTTCCCTATCCATCTCCTTGTGACATTCAACCATGGTTTTGACTGTTCTATACTAAGGAATGAAGTTCATTGTCTCTTCTTACTACGGCATTTTCCTATGCAATATGAGTATTCCTACCTTATGACTAGGTATGGGATTAAATGAAGTTTTCAATGCTAATTACAATTCCCATTAATGGATGTTTATGATGGGAGTTATACTAATGGTAGAAGGTAGATGGTATTGTTGGAGCATGTATTTAAGTGGAGTATGATGTCATCCAAGTGAAGGGTTGTGAGCAAGTAAAGGAATATACATTGACAAAGTGATTTGATCTATGTCATGTTGAGGAAAATTATGAACAATTCAAGGCATTGGCTACAATGACATGTTGGAAATCCCAAAGGCCATCATGAATATGAGAAGGAGGAGAATTATTCTAGAGTATAACCTAAGTAGGGTTGACTTGTTTTCATAGTTAGATATTAATAAATGCTCATTACATTTTCCAACGCCAACATCATTGTTTTTGCAATAAAAAATCAATCTTTTTAACTAAACAAATAATAGAAAACTTTTAAAATGCTTTTAAATATAACGTTTCATTAAAACTTTGTTTTAGGAAAATTTTAAAGGTAAAATTTAGCAAAATAGACTATATTTTTTATATTTTCAAAAAATTATTCAATTTTACATATATAATTAAATGGATGATATTTACCAAAAAATTAACATTTTTAATAATAAATTACATGTTTTTTTTATTGAATATTGGTCTACATTCTACACATATGAATTTTTAAACTAAAATAATAAACTAAATATTATATATATATATATATATATATATATATATATATATATATAAAAAAAATACTTTTAACTAAATTAAAAAATATTAAAATAAAATAATACCCAATTGATGGAGTTACCTGAAGGAAGGATGGCGCGACTCCGTGAGGGTTTAGGTTAAACCCTAGGGTTTTTACTGCAGATTATTCTAGGCTACAGGAGCTGTGTACCTATAACCATCTGTTTTCCGTTTTCCTGCCCGTCGCTTTCAGCTGTCGTTTATCTAGCTGGAATATGGGGGACACCATGGATTTCTAAGAACTTGATTATTCCAAGGAGCCCTTTCCGGACCATGTCAGATTTGGGAACCCCAGTTTCTCCTTGCCAACATCTGGCCTTATTTGCTCGCCTAAACCTGTTCCACCCATAACCTCGCTGGTGGTCTCTTTCTTTGGGCACTATTCTGCGCCCCCTTACACTGGATCACTCTAAATTGATACATCTGCATTGGATTGTCCCCCTCTTTCTCCTGTTACCCTCCACATTCTTACTGTGAATACCCCTCCATCGCCTTCTTTTGATCCTCATCCGTCCATTTCAACATTTTTCTCCACGCCTTCTCCTAAAAACCCTCCCTCTGAAGCTCCTCACACTCTCCCCTTTGCTCACCTACCGTTGGGTTGTTTTGAGACCCCTGCGGTTAAGGTAAAACCTGTTAAATAGGTTCCTTTGGAAGGAGTCTCCAATCCATTGGTGGACCATCCATCAGCACCTCGCATGGGCAAGAGGAAAACCAAGTGCGCGAAGGCCACTTCTAAGGACATCACCATCAGATTCGGCAAGACCTCTGCAATTAGGGAGGAGATCTACATGGCTGGTACAGTGCTTGTTGGGCATGTTCATGGCAGAGCATACTCGGCCAACAGACTCACTCTATGAGTCACGTAGATATGCGGTGGTTTATTGAAGGAATTGCCTGAGGTACAGATCCTTCCAAGGGGGTGGTTTTCCCTACATTTTGCAAAGGAAAACTACACGGATTTGGTCCTTGCCAGGTACTGGCACATCGAGATGGCTTCGGTTCTAATAAAGAAATGGAGACCTCTGTTTGACCCTGAGCGAGAGCAATTCAGGGCCAGACCCCTCTCGGTATGTTTGTCGGGGCTTCCATTATAGTACTGGTGCGAGGAAATCTTCATTAGAATTGGAAATGCTCTTGGCACATATTTGGATCATGACTGTACATTTGTGGAATCGAAGAATTGAACCCTCACCCGTATTTTGGTCCATTTGGACACCCGCAAAGGACTAGAGGAGAAGATAACATTACAATGGGGAAAGTACATCAGGGTCCAGATCCTGGACTATGAGGGGGTTCCGTTTCATTGTTGGTGATGTCATAAGGTGGGGCATATCTTCAAAGATTTCCCTCTTGTCAGAAAATCAGAGGATACCCCAAAGACTACACCTACTCCATCCAGGATCAACTCATCGGCCGTTATGCGCTCTCCTACTCCGGGGCCTACTCCCTCGACAAGCTCTCCTCTTCATAAGGTGGTGGACGTAGTGCACATATCGATCTCGTCGCCGCTCACCAGGGCTCGAGCTGTTGTTGAAGCCGCAAAAGCTTCGGGTACTCCTCTGACCTCTTCTACCTCTAATCTTGTTTTTTGTTCATCTTTCGTTTCATCATCTATTTGCACATCCATGGCACACTGCACAATGTCGACTCCTTCGCTTATTGCCACTACTGCCCCCTCTCTATACTCAGTCTCTACATCCTCCTCCTCTCCATCATCCTCCAGGGTTTCACCATCTCATCACTACTATCTGCATTCCTGAACCCTAGCTAATGGCATCGTGGCTAGACAGGCTAGGTTGGGTCTCACCCTTACCGGTTCGGTTCCTTTGACATCTCGGGGGGGAATTTTGATCTATCTAAATCCATAAAACGTTCTGGGGCAGAGGTTATTTCTGGTCGTCAATCCACTCTTTACGAGGTAATTAGAGCTTTGAACACCCCAAGTCGAGGTCCCCCATGAAGTGTCTATCCTTTAATTGTAGAGGCATGGCTAGTGCCTCTAAGAAACTAGCGCTGAGGAGATTTTTTGAGGTCAATATGATTGATATCATACTGCTTCAAGAAACCCTTGGTTTGGCCGAACACATTATCAGCACCCTACAATATCTTGCCCCGGGTTGGACCTTTTTGGCTTCGGATGTTGTGGGGAGATCTGGAGGACTGGCCATTGGATACAACCCTCGAACCATCAGGGTTGAAGCATCATGGGGAGGTCTTGGTTTCTTGGGCATTGATTTATTCTCGGCTAAGCTTGGATATAACCTTCGGGTTGTTAATGTATATGGACCCTGTCATCAGAGGGAACATTTCTGGCAACATCTGCTAACCCTCTCGATCCTTGCTCCTGACCACATTATCATTGGAGGAGACCTTAATTTTTCCCTGGGTTTCTGTGAATCTTGGGGGACTATGGCACAAGTGGATTCTATCTCGGGGTACATGACAAACCTTTTGGAGTAGTCCAATTTCGTAGATGTTCCCATGCATAAACCCCTTCCCACTTGGAGAAATAGAAGGGTGGGTGAAGTGGCTCTGGCAAGAAGACTAGACAGATTTCTAATGAAAGGTCCCCTTCTACAACTTCTGCACCATTACAAACAATGGGTTGGCACAGGGGGCATATCAGATCACTCCCCAATATATTTGGAGATTATGGCCCCTCACCATAAACCAAAAGCCCCCTTTAAATTCAACCATGTTTGGTTACAGGATCCTGCCTACATCAGTTTGGTCACGGACTTCTAGGCTGCCAACCCAATTAATAGAGCAGAATCCCTAGCAAGAGGATTCTGTCAAAATCTATCCAAGCTCAAGCATCTCTCTATTAACTGGGCTAGAGAGAAAAATATGAGGGAGAACTCGCTACTGGTCCATATTGAATCTAAGTTAAGCTCTCTACTTGATGAAAGAAGTTTGGGGTTTATATCTGTTGAAGACAAGTCACACTTGATTGAGTTGGAGAACCAGAAGGCACATATTTTGAAGGAGAGAGAGGAATCCCTGAGATTAAGGAGTAGAGCCATATGGTTGAAAGCTGGGGATGATAACACTAGATTCTTTCAAAATTATGCTAAGGGAAGAAAGGTATCTAATACCATTTGGAATCTTCCTCTACTCAAGGGAGGTATAGTTGATTCTTTTAACAAGCTCTCCCATCTTGGCTCTACACATTTCCGGAATCTATATAAAAACCCTCCTGGTTCAAATCTTGCTGACATCATCAATGTGGCTGGACATTTCCCAAGATTTGTTAATGAGGAAGAGGCAGAGGAGCTATATGCACCGGTAACTACTGGTGAACTTGAAAGCACACTAAAATGGTTCAAGAAGGACAAGAGCCCGGGCCCGGACGGTTGGACCATAGAATTCTATCTTGCTTTCTATGAGCTTCTGGGACAGGACCTGTTGAAAGTTGTGGAAGAGTGCAGATTATCCGGATCTTTGTACAATGCCATCAATTTGACCTTCATTGCCCTCATTCCAAAATCTGACACTCCTTCCTCTTTCGATGATTATAGGCCTATATCTTTGTGCAACTGCTTGTACAAAATTATATCTAAGATCATAGCCAATAGACTCAGGCCTATTCTCTCCCGTCATATTGCCCCTCAGCAATTTTCCTTTCTTGAACACAGACAGATTCATGAAGCCATTGGATCGGCACAAGAAGCTATTCATTCTATCTGGACCAGACATCATAAGGGCATCATTCTCAAGATAGATCTGGCAAAAGCATTTGATCGTGTAAGCTGGCTTTACATTAAGATGCTCCTTATCCATTTGGGCTTCCCTCATCACTTCATCACTTGGATTATGGCCTGCATTACTTCCCCCACCTTCAGTGTCCTCATTAATGGCTCTACTTCTCATTTCTTCCATTCTGAAAGGGGGCTTAGACAAGGTTGCCCACTCTCTCCCCTCCTTTTCCTGATTGTCATGGAGGGACTTAGTCGCTTGATTACATCAGCTAAGAGGGATGGAGATCTCCGTGGTCTTAAGATTTCTGATGATTGCTTCCTCACTCACCTCCTTTTTGTAGATGATGTTCTTATCTTCCTTGATGGTAGTATTCGGGACTCCCATACTTTCTCCAAAATCCTCCTTCTTTTCTCGTCTGCTACTGGGATGTTAGCCAACCAATCAAAATCTACCATCACCTTTGCTCGAACCTCCATCCATGAATCCCAATTTGCACATCAGCTCTTTCCTTACCGTATCCATCCACTGGATAGGGGTCTCAAATACTTGGGATTTTGGATAAAACCCACTAGTCACAAGATTACTGATTGGGTCTGGCTAGTCACAAAATTGGAAAAAAGGTTGTCCATCTGGAGCCACAGATATCTATCCAGGGCTGGCAGACTCGTCCTTATCAAATCTGTTCTGGAGGCTACGCCAGTCTTCTGGATGGCACTTGCTTGGATTCCCAGGAATATCTTAGCTCGTATGCAACAACTTTGCAATAGATATCTTTGGAACGGGAATCAGGACAAAAGAATTTTTGCATGGGTGAGCTAGAAGAAGATCGCATTGCCTAAACATTGGGGCGGTTGGGGTCTAAAAGATCTCCCATTATTCATACAAGCCCTTGCTACTAAAATGGGTTGGACACTGTTGACTGGTCAGAACCTTTGGACATCTATTTCTTATCATAAGTATATCTGGCCTCAACACATCATGGACTGGGTCCGATTGCCAAGTTGGCCAAAATCAGGCATCTCATCAGTATGGAAGGCACTCCTACACTCTCTTCCACATATCAAGGACAATCTTGTTTGGCGAATCAATGACGGTACTAAGGTCATCATTGGTCTAGATCCATGGACTAGAGGAGGAGGTAGACATCAGCTTTCCAGAGAACTCATTCAACATCTACACTCTCATGAGATCAAGGTGATTGCAAATATTGCAGACCATCAAAACTCATGTATATTTTCTCAAGCATGGAAATCCGCTTGGCAGCTTGAATTACCTCCATGTTGGCACCAGGAATGGCAGGAATACATCTCTGCTCTATCTGAATCACACATCAGGATAAAGGAAGGTCCTGATGAACTAATCTAGTGTTAATCGGAGAATGGTATCTACTCCCCCAAGTCTAGGTATCTATCCTTGATACTTCACAAAAAACCGGATCAGATTACATCATGGTGGAAGTATATTTGGAAACTTACAGCACCGCCCCAGACCAGATTGTTATTATGGTGTATTCTTAGAGACAAAGTGCCTACAGGAGAACACCTCACTCACAAGTCCTTTCATGGGCCAAATTGGTGCATCTTATGTAAAAAGGCATCTGAATCAACTACACA
Source organism: Pinus tabuliformis (assembly GCA_031772625.1). Taxonomy (NCBI): domain Eukaryota; kingdom Viridiplantae; phylum Streptophyta; class Pinopsida; order Pinales; family Pinaceae; genus Pinus; species Pinus tabuliformis. Next base: position 1,002,269,057 of record CM062819.1, read on the forward strand.
TCTCTTTTTAAACTGCTCTTCCCTTAGCACTCTCTGGCAAACCTTATCTTCTACCATTCGTTTTTCTGGGCAATGGGTTGGCGATGATCTTGGCAGTGCTTGGGAAGACTGGACAAATCGACATAAGGGCTCCAAACTACAGAGCCTCCCCTTGATCACCTGCTGGTATGTATGGTTGGCCCGAAATCGATCCATATTTGATAATAAATAGGTGTGTTGGCCACACATTGTGGCAGGTATTGTATCGGCTTATAACGGGATGCCCAACCCACAAATATCTAGAGTGCGCATGCCACATGCTCCTCCTCCCATTGACAGGAACACACCACGGGAGTTTTTTGATGGCGCTGCCAATCAGCAAGGATGTGGTGGAAGATTTATTCTATACATTAATGAACAACATTTCTATAAAGTGAATATGGGATTAGGAGCTGGAACTAATAATTTTGCTGAACTCATCACCCTGCGACACCTCCTGCATTTCTCCTTGGGACACCATTGCATTAACTTGAACATATTTGGAGACTCAAAGATCATTATAAATTGGTTCAATAATATTACTGCTTGTCACATTCACACACTCAGTAATTTATTGGATGAAGTTAATATATTCAAGGCTCAATTTAATAACATCACTTGCAATCATATATACAGGGAGCATAACAACAGCGCTAACCAGTTATCCAAGGAGGCCTCGTTACTACCCAGAGGAGAGTGGATGATCCAGGAGCAACGGGGGTCAAATGAATACCGCTACTTCCATCGTCCATATATAGATCAGCATTATCACAGGGCAAAGAGCCCATGAACACTGGATGTTTTTATGACTCTTACTGAAAATTACAAATTTTGACATTGTATATAATTATATAAATCTGGACATATTATGCTAATTTCTTTTTGAAATGCCCTGCGTGGCACATGTACAGGTCTATAACAGAATCCATATATAGATATTATGGCAGATCACCCTGTGTGGTGAATCTGAACAGCTCATAGTTTTTGATATATTTTTGAAAACAAGTCCTTGGCGACTGAACATATAGCATATGCAATCACATCTACAATATGTAATTTTTCTATACTTTAATGAAAATTACGAATTTTTCTAGTGAAAAAAATAATACCCAATTAAACCAAATTGAATTTTATATATATTTCTTTAAACATTTAGAAGAAAAAACTGAATGTGGTTTGTTAATTAATTTATGCTATAATTGAATGGTCAAAATAATTTAAAATACATGTAAATGTTGATAACTATTTAAGGAGAAGGAAAACGGATTATTATTTTTAACGTGTTATTTGTTGAAATTAAAATTATATATTATTAATAATATTAAAATTATTAATTTAATAAAATATATGTGTGTAATGTGTAATAAATTATATATATTTAAATAAAATTAAAAATATATATTTTTCATTAAATTATTAAATAAAAATTAATATCATTTATAATAAAATTGATTAATTTACTATAATTTATAAGATTAAATTTTTATTATTGATTAATTTACTATAATTTATAAGATTAAATTTTTATTATTTTAGCTTTTTTTTGAAATTTCTTGAAACAATTTAATATAATGTTGATGATAAAAAAATTTCAATAAGATTAAATATGTTGTAACACATTTTAAGAAAGTAAGATATTAATTGAAATTTTTTAGAATTTTATTTCTATGCTTCAGAAAGCATTAAGAGAGATATTCAAATTTCACCATAGTTTTGTTGAGTTAAAAGTGTGAGAAGGTGAGCACTATGACAAATATTTTGAAATTTAGATCTAATCTAAGTTGGACAATTTAAGACTAAGTGTTTTTCATATTCAACCCTATTAGTGTCAGAAAGTTGATAAAGTTTTTCACCCATGGCTTTATGGTGTTTTGAGAATTGACAAACACCTAATTTCACTATCATGATCTCATGAGCATTTTTTCTTATTTTACTTATGTTTATTTTCTTTTTTGCATTAGTCAAGATAGAGAGATACTTTTGATTTTCCAGATTTGAATTGATCACCTTTTATAATATCTTACTTTACTTTTCCCTTCTAACTCTTTATCACCCCGCAATTTCCCTTTAAATTCTGATGTAATAGTATTGATCTAGCCAAGATTAAGAATCCTTATTTCATCTTCCCTTTAGCCAAATGTGATTTTGTTATAAATGTGAGAATTCAATGGAAAAGCTTTTATTGATTTAATTAACTTCAACTTAAAAGCCTTTGAGTAAACTTGAGTTTTATATATGAATGTGTGGTTCCAACATTGTAAAAGTGTTTAACTAGTAAAAGGAAGCAACAACTTTCAGTAAAATGGTATATGATTTATTGAATTTTAGGAAAGTAAAATATTGCTCCAAATTCTTTAAAACCTTTTCTTTGTGCTCACAAAAATTAAGAGAAATGATATGAGTTAAAAGATTAAGATTAAGGAAAATTTTAAGAGTAGAAATTTATCTTACAATTTAAAAATATTGGCTAATGTTAAGACCATAATATGCAAACTATAACATGTTTGGCCATGTTTTTGTTAAAATATTCAACTTTCAAACAATTTTATATAATCTCTTTTAAAATTTTAAGAAAAACATTATTTAAACATAGAAAATTAATTCATTTACAAATATTAATTTTTTAAATTTTCTATAATTAATACTATTACTAATATTTAGCTATATTTTATTTATATTCTTATTTATACTCTTAAATATTAATAAATTTATTATAAATATAAATATAATTTTAATATTTTTAAAATTCAAAATAAAAAATATAATTTTAATATTTTTAAAATTCAAAATTCAAAAAATAATTTTGATGTTTTTGAACAAGTTTAGTATAAACAATTTATCATTTATAGCACAACAAAACTCCGTAGGACACACATTTATTACAACTCTATCTTTTATTCAATGTTTTTTATTAGAGTTTTGCTATTAAATATTCTCTTTACTAGCATAGTCAAAGCATTTCCAGGACCTTTCAGTTTACAGTGTTAAATCAATAGCATTAGAAAAGGATGCGTTTATAGTGTAGCCGCATCATGTAATCAAAATTCCATAAAAGTAGACACCATATTGTCCACAACCTGTGACCAATTGGACTAATAAACAAATGTACAAACAAGCCAAGGATCGAGTCTGCCATCCGTCTCTGTGATAAACTCCCAACATGAATCTTAACACCATGGTTTATAATACGGTTTTTTGTATTCCTAAACGTCCACACTATCCCAATTATCCCTATGTAACATTTTACAGTCTAAAGACCCACAAAATTTATTTATACGTACACTATGTTAAGCTTATTATATGAAATCAACCGCGGGAAACTATAGTCTCATAATTCATTACAAACTAGCTCTTCACAAAACTAATGGAACGAAGTAATCCCTAGTCGTAAACCCTGGGCTGATGACAACGAAGTAATCCCTAGTCGTAAACCCTGGGCTGATGACAGTTGTGACAATGTGTAAGAAACACACCATTTCTGACTCCGCAGGAGGGGCAAAGCCAAATCAGATGATCTGAACTTTCAGGACGAGCACGCCCCAAATTTCTTGTGCAAAACCACACAAACAGATCTTTGATATAAAGATAGATATAGCCTGCCAAAACTCCACAGAAAATACCCACAATAACTGCTCTGTCAGGGAAAAGAAATGGCACCACAAGGGCCTCCATCCAAAACACATCATTCAGGCCGCTATGGAGGTGGTTATTCAGCTTGTTCACAAGGACCTTGAGGGAGACAACCACCGCAGAAAATCCAACCTGGGCACTTCCAGCAGGATAAGCATAGTCTGACATAGATGCTATTATAGCAATGAGAGAATGAGATAAAAATGCAAGAACAAGAACAGTGAATCCAAACATGGCACTGCCCATCTGTGGCTCCAGCTGCATTCCTTTGCAAATTAGGGACACTGTGTTATAAGTGAAATGGATGTGGTTCATGTGATAGAATGATATCTGGACCAATTTGATCAAACCCATATCCTGATCATTCAATGAATCAATAACATAATAATATTTCAGCCATTGATCGATTCAGCGTGGGAATCACGTTGGTGGAAATTATAACAAGTACAACCAATTTTAATTACCTTGATTGCACCATGAGGGATCTGTTCGTTATTGCAGTAGACCATCACCAAAACATTAACCAATACTAGCAGCGCAGTTGCCTTGAATTTCAGTAATGTTTCCATCTCTTCTTCTCTTTCGAACCTGCTTGTGGCCGCTATTGCAGAGATCAAACTATCTATATAGTTGTTGCAGAGATGAAAGTATATGTATAGTGTTTCCTGCGTGTCATTCCTCGCAAATAATAGTGGTCCGTCAGCGTGAGAACGAGACCCTTCAACGCCGAGTGGAGGACGACTACCGTGTTTAGTAATATGAGTAAAACGCTTTGACGCGTTCAACACACGGCTGGGACACGACCGGCTATTTTGATTTAGACTGGACAGAAGGAATTATTTGAAATAGATCTCATGGTCAAGGTTAGTGAGATGGGTGCTACATTAGTCCAACAGCTACAGAGTTTCAAATATCCAATAGGCAAGGTAAGCACTTTTCCTTCCTAACGGTCTTTGCGTTGTTTGAAATTGTACCAAATTCATTATTTTCTCTTTTAAATATTAACACACTCATATCTACTCCAAGTTATAAGATTACATGAAGTTATGAAGTTATAAAAGCATAGGAAGTAAGTAGTCTTTTTGCTTGGCTAAGAGTTTGATATTTTTGGACACAAACAAACATTTAAAGACCTAAGACTTAGAGCCATCTGCATGAGTAAAAGTATACGCCTTCAAGGACCACCACCGGGTTATTTTTAGGTAGTTTGATTTTCCTTGAATATCTGTGATGAGTCAATTTCGGTAGCTTGGTTTTTCTTGAATAACTGTGATGAGTCAACCTCCATTTATAAAGTAATAGATTTAGTTTCAAAATGTCATGACATGGAGTATTTTAAAGAGAAAGGGAGCTAAGTATATTAACTTAATAATTAATTAATTATTATGTTATATATATATGTGGATAGAGTTAGTCAGAAATATGAATCAACTTTATTAAGCATCTAAGCAGCTTACAGGTGTGGAACACCACCTGTAAGACTGCCACTGCAGAACACGTTCTACCTATCATTCATTACATGATGAATATATATATAACAAGCACACATTTAAGGAAGTTGAACAAAATACTAATCTAGGGTTCGGTTTAAACTCTTTCTACATTAATATCAACACCCCCCCTTAATGGAGAAATGGATTCACAGATATGCCTAACACTTCCCTAAACAACTCAAATTTGATTCTACCAAGAGGTTTGGTAAAAATATCAGCAGCATTGTCACAACTATTGCAATACTCAATATGGATTTCTTTTGATTGAACTTTCTCCGTGACAAAATGAAATTGTGTATCGATATGCTTTGCATTTTTATGAAACACTGGATTATTTGCAAGTTTGATGGAGCTCTGGTTGTTGCATTTGATCATTGTTGCAACATTCTGTTCTTCTCCAGCATCAAGGAGAAGTCTCCTCAACCAAACTGCTTCACATGTTGCTGCACACATAGCTTGATATTCAGCTTCTGCAGAAGACAAGGATATTGTGTTTTGCTTTTTGCTACTCCATGTAATGACCCCAGATCCAATGCTGAATGCATAGCCTGTTATGGATCATCTATCATCTACATTTCCAGCCCAATCGGAGTTTGAAAAACCTGTCAATCTAACATCACACAAATCAGTATAAACAATACCAAAATCTAAGGTTCCCTGGAGATACCTTAAAACACCTTTTGCTACAACCCAATGGCTCTCAAGGGGCTCTGACATAAATTGGCTCAATGCATTGACTGCATAAACCAAATCAAGCCTAGTTGTATTCAAGTAGATTAGACTCCCAACCAGCTGTCTATACAACGTCACATCTGCCTCCTTAGATCCATCATCATTATGAAGTTTTAAATTTTGTTGTAAAGGTACTATTGCAACTTTGCACTGATCCATTCTGAACTTTTCCAGTAAGCTCCTTACATACTTACTTTGTGACATAAAAGTTTGTCCAGAATCCCTCTAGACTTCCAAACCCAAACAGGAATGTAGCTCTCCAAGGTCTTTCATCTCAAAGAACTATGACATCTCCTCCTTGATTTCGTTAATGAGATTATCAGCATTCCCTGTAATGATTAGATCATCTACATATAAAGAAATCAAAACAATCCTCCCCTCTTTATCAAACACAGTATAAAGATTATGGTAAATTTTGCTTCTTTTATACCATGTTGCATGAAAAATGAATCAATTTTGTCATACCATGACCTAGGTACCTATTTTAGTCCATACATCGCTTTCTTCAACCTACAAACTAAATGCTCTTCACTCTGTTTGTCAAACCCCTCAAGTTGCACTAAGTAGACTTCTTCTTTTAAGTCCCCATTTAAAAATGTAGATTTAACATCTAACTAGTGAATCATCCAATGGTGTTTAGTAGCTAAAGAAATTATCATTCTGATTGTGTTAAGTTTAGCTACAGGGGAAAATGTTTCATCATAATCTATGCCTTCTTGTTGTGAATACCCCTTTGCAACCAGCTTAGCTTTATACTTATCTATGCTCCCATCTGCTTTAAATTTAGGCTTATACATCCATTCGCATCCTATGGGTTGTTTTCCTTTAGGTACTTTAACTAAATCCCAAGTTTTATTTTTGAGAATTGATTCATATTCCTCTTCCATAGCAGCCCTCCATTCATTATATTGACTAGTTTCTTTATAACTAGAGGGTTCAACGACATTCATCATACTAGTTATAAAATCATTTTCCCTATATCGTGCTAGCAACTGAGCTTTCCTACTTGATCTCCTGAGTGGTGGGGTAGCTTCAAACCTTGTCTGATCATCATTTTTTTGGCTTGGCTTGACAACTACAACATCTTCTTTCCCTTCTACTGTTGTTGTTGTTGCATCTACTCATTCTTGTCACCTGATTCATCACTTCCTTCTTCCACCAACAAGGGCACGTTCCATTCTTCATTAGCGCTCTCATGGCTTCCATCATTAACCTGCTCATGGAACACTACATCTCTGCTCGCAAAAACTTTATGAGTAGAGGGATTAAACAACTTGTAAGCCTTAAATTTTGTACAATATCCAAGAAATATACATTTGATGGCCTTTGAATCTAGTTTCTTTCTATCTTCCTTTGGGATATGGGCAAAGGCTTTATTGCCAAAAACTCTCAAATTCCTAACTGTAGGCTTATAACCTAATAAAGCTTCAAAAGGATTTTTAAAATCTAAACTTCTTCTTGGACTCATATTCTTTAGATATACTGCAGCATTAATCACTTCAACCCATAAGCCATTAGAAATATTCTTACCTTTTAACATACTGCGAGCACACTCCACAAGGGTTCTGTTTTTCCTCTCTGCAACCACGTTTTGTTGAGGAGTGTGGGGTAATGTAAACTGTTGTTGTATCCCATTATATTTGCAGTATTTTAGTACACAAGATTTCTTGTACTCTCCCCCTTGATCCGACCGGAGAATGCTGATGCTTTTACCTATCTGCTTTTCAACCATACTTCTAAACTCCTTGAAGTATTCAAAAGTGTTGCTTTTCTTCTTGAGGAAATACACCCAATTAAATCTAGTACAGTCATCAATAAAGAGTCAAAAATAGTATGCACTGCCTAAGGATCTTGTCTGCATAGGCCCGCATAAATCTGTGTGTACAAGCTTGAGTATAACTCTCTTATTTCTATCGGGATTCACAGGAAATTCATCTCTGTGCAACTTTCCCAGTGCACATGCATCACAATCAATATGAGCAGATTTTAAAACAGGAAGGCCTTCGACCATACCTCTTTTCTATAAAAGTAGCAGACCATTGAAGTTAATATGGCCGAACCTTTGGTGCCATAAGTCCACTGTAGTCATCCATATGATGCCAATTCCTAATGTAGTGCGCTTTTGACATTTAGCTTGTACAATCCTCCCACATGAATACCTGATGCAATAGGCTTCATACAATCCAACAAGTCTTTGATGACACAATATGCTTTCTAAAACTATACCTTGAGATTTTGATCAGTTATAGTAGAAACAGAGATCAGATTCTTCTTTATCCCTGGTACATACATCACATTATGAATATGTCTAATATTTTCATCACGCAGAACAATAGGAATATTACCATAACCTTTGATTTGATACCCTCTATAAGATAGATGTTTGCTCCACTGCTAGTTTCTTTGAAGTCTTCAAACCACTGTTTGTTCCCTGTCACGTGGATGGATGCACCTGAGTCAACAAACCAGGTATCTGCCTCATCCTCAGCTGAAAGTGCAGAGTCATATATGAATAGTCTGATGTTCTGACTCTATTCCTCATCAGCAAAATGACCTGCATACTGCGTATGTCTCTTCTGGCCTTCATCAAACTTCTTTTTCATGTAATATCTGGCTATATGGTCAATTCTACAAAAATAAAACATTTGGTCACGAATTGATTTCGATTGAAAGATGTACCTTGAGGTGAGGGCATATTTCTCTGTAGTGCTGTGCTTCTCTTCTGTGTTGCATTTGGCTTTCCTTTGAAGGGATTCTTCTTCGCCATTAAGGCTAGATCTAAACTCTAGGGTTTATGAGTCAGTCGTATTTCCTCCTCTTGCATGAGGATCCCTATCAATTCTTCAAACATGGGGGCTTTTTCTCTTGCATTCAAGCCAATGATGGACATCTGATACTCGTCATTCATACCATTCATGGTAATTGTGATCAAATTTGTATCTGACATAACTTCACCGATGTCACCCAGCTTGTTCTTGAGCTCCTTGATCCGCAAAATGAATGCTACAACTGTCTCATTCTCCTCCACCTTGATGGAGAGAATCTTGTTTTTCAAGAACAACAATCGATTGGTGTTCTTGACCTCATAGAGATCCTTGAGCGTCTTCCAGATCTGGTGCAGTCTTGCAATCACGAATATGGGGAATAATGAAATCTTTGACTGACAGTTTCAAGAGCATTCTAACCTTAGTCTCCCGCTTGTCCCAGTCTTGGATTGTTGCTGTTGTTCCTCCTGCAACGAGGTTTGGCTTCACTTCATCATTGTTCACAATCGTCCATGCATTGTGTCCCTCAAGCAGGGTCTGTAGCTTGAATTTCCAACCAAAGTAATTGGATCCATCCAGCTTGTTGTTTTCATTGAGGTAAGCTTCTGCTAATTGATTATTCATGTTGAATGAATAAAAAACCTTCAACCCCAACAATTAAAAAAAAAAACAACCCCGAATCTCTTTTAAAAACAAAACACTACCAAGCACTAGATCCAATAAAAATGACCCCAGATCCTCTTTTTTCCAATCACCCTACCTTTTTAAAAAAAAAAATTACTTCAATTATTTCTCTTTTAAAAAAAATTAATCACCCCTTTTTAAATAATGAGCCCCCTCCTTTTTTAATTAAAGACTTTAATTAAAAAATTTAAAAAAAAAATTCCAATCTAAATTCTCTTGGGCACCATTCCTCCAATTTTTTTGAAATGTATTTTGACCTCAATTTAATCAAATTGGATTCAACGCAGCGAACAAACATTCATGCCAATCCACGGTCTCCAGCTTTTTCTCTACGCTCCTCCATGCCCACGCCTCTTGCGACCTCCACGATAGTTTTGAATCAAGTGATGCAGTGGCTCTCCTCTGTCGCAAACAGCGGATATGCCTCCTCCATGCTGTTATAGACAATTTTGTGCCTTACAGCATCAGGCATGAATTGTCAATAATCCAAGGGATCCAAAGTCCCTAAACATGATGTTCCTACCCCTAGAGGAACAAGGTCAGCAAACCAACAGCTCTCAGATCAGTTCTCCATCTGAAAACACTCAAAAACAAGCAATCCTAAAATCAAAGCAGGTGCTCCACTAGGCTTCTGCGCTGAAACTCAACTCCTCCATGGTGTACCTGCGTTGCAAAGCAGGTAGAACAAAGGCCACCTGCGCTGAGCAAGATGGGACAAGTGGCACACTGAGTCATTGCTCTGGAATCTTCCAAAAATGACACTTGGATCAGGGATTTCGCCTTGTGATGAGTCAAAGGCTCTGTTTCTCCAAGTGGAAGCAAGGTTCTCCAAGTGGACTCAAGAACTGAAGATCAACTGAAGAGAGAGAGGACACAAGGCATCTACACATCAGTTGCAAGCTGACTCATCCTTTCTCAATTCATCTATATATTGAGCTCTCTCCTATGAGCTCAGGAGGCTGGAATTTTGTGCAAAGTAATGATATGCTGTTGGTTTCACTATAGAACTATTGGGTGATTGCTTGAAGGAGGTGAAGAGGAGAAATTCTTTCTGCTGGGAGGTGTTGCTAGATTGGGGCCTTCAATGGTTGTAACTCTCTCATAACTTTACTTCTTCTATTAATAAAAGCTATTGAGGTTCTTCTATATGCACTTGTTTCAATGATGTATTGTGATAATTGTATATTTGATTTATGCTAATCCTTGAATCAGTTATGATTGCATGCTTCATGTAGTTTCCTTCTTCGTTATTTTGCAGGATCTCATTGTAGCTGGGCCAGCAAAAGAGCAAGGAGCTGGGAGCAAGCAGCAAAGAGAAGAGTTTGGATTCAACATTAAGCGCAAGGCAACGGTTAGTGCATTTCTTCATTCTCTCTTGCTTTCGTAAAGAAGTAAACCTTAAGTAGTTTTCTTTACAGTTGTTGCTGAGGTACTATCACCCTTAGAGTGGGATAGGGTCATCCGAATCGGATACTTTTCCCTACAACAAACTGGCGACTCCACTGGGGATCGTATCTGTTTGATTGTTTGTAGTATTTTGCTATTCATTTCCTGAACAAAAGAGTACCAAATCGAAAAGCTTTTGACTATATCAAAAGCGAAGTAGAGGGCAGCTACTCTAGCTCATTTTGAGCGTGTTCATGATTTGAAGAGTTGATCTACAATCCTTGTAAGCTCTTAGTGATAGCTTTTCATCTTCCTTGTCATCCCTTAGTGTGTGCTTGACTGATAGCTTCTGATTTGAGCAAAAACTGTGAATTTTTGAGAAAATTGTGACCCAGAAACTGAGAAAACGCAACTTTCGTTTTCCAAAGCAGGTAGTACACAGGCTACCTGCTTTGCAACGTAGGTCCCGAAGGGGCTACCTGCGCTGAGAGCCAGACTGGCTATGCAGCACCTGCGTTGGCCCAATTTTGCCTTGTGCATTTGGGGTTTCCTCCCTTTTTCTTGCCTGTTTTCACTATAGATTTTGCGGCCAGTTACCAGTCTTGTACATGTTCTGAAACCAACCTTACTTGCCATCATTCCGCCTCTATTATATAACGAAATTGTACTTGTTCTTTTGTATTTCTTACATCATTTACAATTTCCCATAACGAAAGTGAACTAGTCTTGCTTTGGCCTCTTAGATCTGAACCTGTGTTAGGCATTTTGCTGGTCTAAAGAGTTAGCTTGTTTGCTGTCCATAGCTGATTAGTCTTTTTACTTTCGTCATTATGGTTTGATTTCATGTATTTCCAGTGTTTAAACAAGTAAATCTTAAGGTGTCTTTTGATTTTGGACTAACTTGTTTACTTTCGCTTGAAATCAAAATCAAAGTTATATAACAACTTTCTTTTTGTAATACATCAACATTAAGAAAGGGAAAAGAAAATACATGCATTGTGCATTTTGCATTTGACTGTTTGCATGCTGATTTAGGAAAAAATTGCATTAGTGTGTGCTCTATGATCTGTGTGAAAAGATTTGCCTTTCTTCTCCCTCAGTAGTTAAGATTTTCAAAGTTGAAAGATTGAAAAGTTTGCTTCTCATCTTAGACTGCATTCAGGAATTTGTTACATACATCTCGTGGTGATCCTTAAAGGCAAACTGCTAAACAAGATCAACATTAAAATAAATTCAATTTACATAACAACGCTTTGTAACATAACGCAAACACATAGAGGTCTAGGTAGAGACGTGTTCCGGCGTCGTTAAACATAGTGATTGTCGATCTCTACGAAGGTGGGTGATTCCTCCTGAGAGTCGGCGGCACTAATACGGACTTGTGCTCCCACGTACCGTCGCGTATATATTGGGAGACCCCTATAGGAACAAAGCCTGTATCCATAGGAAGTCGTGTCGGCCGCCCTACTGATCGCGATGCACTGAACAAAGCATTCACGAAGATCGACCACCCGTACCGTAAAACGTATTCTGTGGTTTCGCGAAAAGTTTGGCACACCCTCTGCCTAGAACTCCAGAGAAGTTTCTTTTGGCCTTTTTCAAACTCTATAACTGAAAAAGTCCATCCGAGCATTTGTCACTTCGGGCTCGTTAAAACATCGAAGGAGACTAGAGTCATCTTTAGCTTTTTCTCGACTCTTAAAACATGAAAAAGAAAAGTTGTGTCTAAAGCGTCGTTAATAAAATTTATTTTAATCGGAAGATAATCACCTGTTATTCCCACGTTGATCTTTCAGTTGAAAAGTATGGAGCCCACCAACCAAGGAAGTCACCTTGGCGGAAGTCCCAATCCCTTCTCCTCTTGGGGAGATGTTGGTGCGCCTCATATGGCCACATTGTCACTTCCAGGATTGACAATTGGCCTACCTGTATGGCTCTTTTCAACTAATGTAGTTCAGATCACCACTAATCCTGAGCAGTCGAATCAACAGTCAGACCAGTCTAGAACTACCCACCAGCCTTCCACTTCTTACAATTCTTCCTCTGATCCTTCATCTTCGCAAGGTAGAGCCGGCAAAAGTCAGCCTCCCATGGAGAAGAAGGAGAAGAAGAAGAAAGAAAAGAAGCAGAAGGAGCCTAAGGCGAAGGCGACTGGGGGCAAGCAAAAGACATCTGACAAAAATCCACACACTGCACCGACCGGGTCTAAATCGCCATGTGTCATTTGCAAAGGGACCCACTTCCACCGTGATTGTCCTTGTATTCCCCGGATACTAAGGGACTAGTCCCCCAGGTTGCACAACCCGGTAGCATCAACCTCTGATAGACATGTTGATTGCATTCCGTCAACTAGCGAGAGTGAAGGACAAAGAGGGAGACCAAGATCACCCTGCAGACTGTGTGAAGGCGATCACGCCATCCACCGTTGTCCATTCTTAGATGAGGTGAAGAGAGTTTTGGAAGATCGTCCGGTTTCACCGTTACGACTTCCTCCTGGATACCAAAAACTCGTGCCAAGTCCCTCGATAGTTGAAATTCCAGCTGGCCCGATCAAGTGGTCAGCTGAAGTGTCGGTCATTGAGAATGAACCTACTGAATCCAGACCAGACGAAAGTCTAAAGGTTGAAACGGCAGTTGACCCGGTTCTTCCTTCAGAGGTTTCATCCTCAAATGACACCGTCATTGAAGATTCATCTTCAAATGACACCCTCACTGAAGAGAACAAGGATGACACCATCCAGATTCTTTTCATCAACACAGACTCTGATGAGCATCAGGGCAACGCGCCCATTCCTTTATCGCAGGAAGGAACATCGTCAGGGTCGTATCCGGCCGTGTATTCGGTCCCACCACCAAGCAACCTGGTTGTGTCCTTTGATTGGAATCAACTAGGCAGACCCCGGTTACCAGCCAGTATCCCATTCAGAATCATCGTCCAAATCTATAGAATGGTGATGACTGGAACTATCATTGATGAAGGGGCATCTGTGAGTATCCTTTCCTCTATTGCTTGGAAAGCACTAGGTTCCCCGGCGCTTTTACCTGAGATGAGAAATCTATCAGGTTTTGATAAAGGAACCAGTCGCCCGTTAGGGATTCTCCCCAATGTTCCCGTTACATTGAAGGGGAAGACAGTTCATATGAACGTCATGGTCGTCCACGGACCCTTGGTGTATAACTTACTCCTTGGACGAGACTATATATATTGCATGGAGGCGATAGTGTCCTCACTCTTCAGAGTTATGTGTTTTCCGCACGAAGGAAGAATGGTCAAGCTCGTAGACCAACTTTCATTTCCAGGATCACGCATCGCAAATAGTCAAATACCATCCCTTAACGGTTTATTCACTCAAGGAATGCCTCCACCCCCGATTCTACTTCCCGATGAATGCGAGTGATTCGGAAGAAAGAACTGGGACCCAGGGGGCATGCACCCTGGCCTGCCTTGGGCAGAGAAAACCTTGGTATAAAGTTAGTTTCCGCAGAAGAATGGGACTAGTCCGTACCCCGTCCAAAAGAAGGAAGAGAGGGTTGTTCTAGGATAAAGTTCTTTTGTCAAAGTTATGTGAGTGAGATAATCAGCTTCTCGCTCCCTTTGTCTAAAAGTAGGCTCTCCTGAGGGAGGAGATCCATTTGTGGCGGCAAGTAGCCACCATCTTTGAAGGCAAGCCTCACCCATTAAAACATATGTTTTGAAGGATAAGTAGGGGCAGCCTCCAAAGAAAGAGATGAAATTGCTGCAACAAGTAGTCACCATCCTTAGCAACCTAATGATAGACATTGCCGAAAAGAGAGTTTAGTTTGCGGCAGCGAACAGAACCATTTTTCGGATAATAAGTAAGAGGCAAGCCTCCCTTCGTAACGCCAATGTTTTATCTGTTGCGATCTTGCAAAAATCTAAAAGTGAACTGATGGGAAGACAAGTACCATCGGCACCAGAAAATAACGAGAAGACAAGTATCGTTAAAAATATAGCAAGACGACAAGTAGAAAAACAGAGGTGGGATAGAGGAGGGGTAGCCTTGAAATTATACTTTATACCTGGGGGCATGCAAACCTTTTGGAGTGCAAGCACAGGACGACTATTTATTTTTTAAATTTTTAGGTCCTCCCTTTAAACCTGTAGGTCTAACCCGTTAAACTCGTAGGATTAGCCGTTTCCAGCTTGCATAAAGAAAGGATGTGGGGCAAAAGTCAAAACTTGCCAAATAGGAGCATAGCTTCGTGAGATAAAGCTCCTTAAAAAATAGCTATCTCACCTGAGGCGTTTCTTGTATTAAGACTGGTATAATCGAGTAGTTTTAGCACACAGTTCATGCTCGTTAAAAAATAAACGCAAGATCCGAGCAGTTTTAGTACATAGTTCATGCTCGTTAAAAAATAAACATAAGTTGTGAGCAATCTTCCCCTAGAGTTCAAGCTCACCCAGAAAAAATGAACCGGTAAATAACCTTGGTAAATGTACCTTTGACAGCCATATTAAAGCCCTTGGTCGTGTTCTTGCACTCTCACCTCCATCCGTTCATTTGGCCAATGGTTCATCTCCATATGTTTGTTTACCCATTTTGAGGAACAGCTGCGAAGAGTGATTTCACTTAGCCATCCTTGTGACACTGCCGTGATTGGAAAATTCCAACCTGTACCTGGAATCTGCTGCTATCCCTGTTTATCACTCGTTCCTCAAAAGACGAGTCTTCTTTGAGCTCTTTTCTCTTGACTCGTAAAATATGAAAAGTTTGCTGAGTTTTGGCCTTCCAGCTCGTTAAACGACCGGAAGAGCTATCCCTCCTCTAGATTTTAATCTTTTTGGACCTAAGGGATTATTGCACAAAAAGATCGAGCGCTTGTTTTGTTCGGCTCGTTAAAGCAATCGAAAATTCATCCCTTCTGTATTGTTTTATACTTTTTCGGACTTAAGGGATTAGATGACGAAAAAGGAATTCTGGAGTTGACTTTATGTACCTTTTCAGACTCTCTAAAAATGAAAAGGACCGAGTTATCCTTGTCGTTAGACTCGTTAAATTCATTAAATAGCGACAAACTTGTCTTTAGACGAGAACGAGTTTCCCTATCGCTAGGCTCGTTAAAACATAGCGATGGGCTTGCCCGAAGGGCAGGTTATAGAACAAGCATATGTTATCCTCCTCAAGCTTGATAAAAATAAAGAGGTACTGGTCAGCAATGACTGGGGAAAAATTGGGAGAACCTCACAGCTTTAATGGTATCAAGTCGCTCTTGAACATGACACTTTGTCCTCCGTATCACATCGGGTTGGGTTGTTTCATTCACCGGTCTCATCACCATGGTCCTCGCCACGCCATCCACATTTGGGGTAATGCTACCAATCCATCACATCAGTGTCGTTATATGTTCAAGAGATGTTGTTCTGCAAAGAGTCAACCGTGTCCCATCCACTGCCATACATTGTCCTTCATCCGTTTCATGACCGCCACCCTGAATCATACATCTCAGTTTGTTTTCACCTCATCACAATCACTAGCTCCGTTCCGTGTCACTGACGTGGGATTCATTAAGGCCCTCCTTTGACGGATCGCTCCTTGTCGACATCAGCTCATTATCCAAGGAAGTTGATCTAGGAACAACCCCTTCAGTACTTTGAAGCTTGCATGCCTCAATGGCAAGTTTCTCACTTCCGGCGACAGGTATACATCAATGACCTTCGACCAGAAGATTTTGCATGGTGGTCGACGCCAAGTCCTTTATTCCCACCATGTGAATTGTACTGCCGTATCTTGAGGGTCATTATCCTTATCGGTGATTCCTCTCGCACTTGCTAACGGTTTACATCATTGACCGGTAATCAAGCGATGTCTTTCCATGTTCGACTTCAAGAAATTCTCACATGGATCGACTTGTACATCGAGTGAAGATCAGAAGAGATTGAAGACCCCGGATCTAGTTTCATCCATCCGGGCTGCGATATATATTCAGGATATAAAGACATTTGATATGTACATCATTGCAGCAGATGATCATCCTTCTCAAAGGATGATAATTTCAGCAGAGAATTATCAGTCTATCATCAGACGATCGTCTGTGCTATGTACCAAAATGAATTTATAAAGCTGAGCATGGGAATGCCCGCCTCAGCTAGATCATGAAAAAGAACGAAAAATAATGTATTGTATTGTATCTTATTATAGGACACTTCTCAGCAGATTGAATGAACTTCAGATCCTCCTAATAAAGCATTTCACCCGATAAACGACCTCATACTTTAGGGGGCATCTGTTATAGACAATTTTGTGCCTTACAGCATCAGGCATGAATTGTCAATAATCCAAGGGATCCAAAGTCCCTAAACATGATGTTCCTACCCCTAGAGGAACAAGGTCAGCAAACCAACAGCTCTCAGATCAGTTCTCCACCTGAAAACACTCAAAAACAAGCAATCCTGAAATCAAAGCAGGTGCTCCACTAGGCTTCTGCGCTGAAACTCAACTCCTCCATGGTGTACCTGCGTTGCAAAGCAGGTAGAACAAAGTCGACCTGCGCTGAGCGAGATGGGACAAGTGGCACACTGAGTCATTGCTCTGGAATCTTCCAAAAATGACACTTGGATCAGGGATTTCGCCTTGTGATGAGTCAGAGGCTCTGTTTCTCCAAGTGGAAGCAAGGTTCTCCAAGTGGACTCAAGAACTGAAGATCAACTGAAGAGAGAGAGGACACAAGGCATCTACACATCAGTTGCAAGCTGACTCATCCTTTCTCAATTCATCTATATATTGAGCTCTCTCCTATGAGCTCAGGAGGCTGGAATTTTGTGCAAAGTAATGATATGTTGTTGGTTTCACTATAGAACTATTGGGTGATTGCTTGAAGGAGGTGAAGAGGAGAAATTCTTTCTGCTGGGAGGTGTTGCTGGATTGGGGCCTTCAATGGTTGTAACTCTCTCATAACTTTACTTCTTCTATTAATAAAAGCTATTGAGGTTCTTCTATATGCACTTGTTTCAATGATGTATTGTGATAATTGTATATTTGATTTATGCTAATCCTTGAATCAGTTATGATTGCATGCTTCTTGTAGTTTCCTTCTTTGTTATTTTGCAGGATCTCATTGTAGCTGGGCCAGCAAAAGAGCAAGGAGCTGGGAGCAAGCAGCAAAGAGAAGAGTTTGGATTCAACATTAAGCGCAAGGCAATGGTTAGTGCATTTCTTCATTCTCTCTTGCTTTCGTAAAGAAGTAAACCTTAATTAGTTTTCTTTACAGTTGTTGCTGAGGTACTATCACCCTTAGAGTGGGATAGGGTCATCCGAATCAGATACTTTTCCCTACAACACATGCACCCTCTGATCCCTACGTGGATCCTCAGCAGCTTACCACGCATTCAATGGCCTCAACCATGCACCAGTAGCTCGCACACAGATGGAAGAGGCTCTCACACTACACTGAGGATGGCGACCACCTGCACGCCTCCTGCAGCCTACTCCACAGCCACCGAGAAGCTTCTCTCTGATTTCTTCTCTGTTGTCACTGGTCTCACACAGCCTCCTCCTTGTAAGTCACGTAGCCTACGGCCTCCTCCTCAATTGACAATCCCGGCTTGCGTGTGATCCAAAGAACTGGATTCAACTCCAGTTTGTAGAGATCTCCTCCACGGCGATCCAGCAGCGAATCACCTCACGCAGCAGCGATCTACCACATCCAATTCTCTAGCTCTCTGTGCTAGATCATGACCCCCTTAACGGATTCTCCTCCTCAAGTTGTCTGTAGAACAAGATTCAATTCGAAACTTGGAGCAACTGATCACGCGGGAAAATCACCTCACGCCTCCTGGGGCCTCATCAGATTTCTCTTCTTCCTTCACCTTCACAAAGAGATCCACTCTCCTCTCATCACTGTCAGCATTACCAAGTAAGCAGCGGTGCACCTCTTCCTCGGCCTCCACGGTCTCACTCGAGCCATTATGGCTAACAAAAAATGCATAAGTCTAGAGGTGAAATCGGTGCAACAATCACTTTTAAAACCACGTTCATTGCCCTCCAAATGTGCTGGTTAATTTTCTGCCTCCACTCAGGGTTACAGGCTTCCTCAGCACTGTAGCTTTGATACCATATCAGAAATACAAATCAACTTTATTAATAATCTGAGCAACTTAGAGGTGTGGGACACTGCATAACACACTCTACCTATCATTCATTACATGATGAATATATAAAACAAGCACACATTTAGGGAAGTTGAACAAAATCCTAGAAAACAAGAACAAAATCCTAGTCTAAGGTTCAGTTTGAACTGTTTCTACATCAATCTCAATAGGAAAGGTAAGCACTTTTCCTTCCTAACGGTCTTGCATTGTTTGAAATTGTACCAAATCCATTATTTTCTCTTTTAAATATTAACACACTCATATCTACACCAAGTTATAAGATTACATGAAGTTATAAAAGAGTAAGTAGTCTTTTTTCTTTGTTAAGACCTTGATTTTTTTTGGACATAAGAAAATAGGTTAACGGCCCAAGACTTAGAGGCATCTCGCATGAGTGAAAGTATGCTCCTTCAAGGACTACCACCGGGTTATTTCTAAGTAGCTTGATTTTCCTTGAATAACTGTGATGAGTCAACTTCGGTAGCTTGGTTTTCCTTGAATAATTGTGATGAGTCAACCTCCATTTATACAGCCAGTAAGATTTTTCGCCACTGTGTAAAAAAAAAACAAGCTAGTAATAGATTTAGTTTCAAAATGTTATGACATGGAGTATTTTAAAGAGAAAGGGAGCTAACTATATTAACTTAATAATTAATTAATTATATCTATATATATATATATATATATATTGATATCTATATGAGGATAAAGTTATTTCAATTGAGCATTTTTTAAGTATTTAGAGCATTGTACATTGATTTCTTTTTATTTTTAAGAGTGTTTCCTAAAATTAGGAGTTAAGGTTTATTTGCGCTAATTATTTTTAAACAAAGGGGTTTATAATTCATTCTTTTTACCTACTTGGATTTTTTATTGAATTTAGTTTCAAAATATTTTTTAATCTTATATTTAATAAAAGTTTATAAGTCTTTGTCTTTTGCCTGGTACAAGGATCATTGTAAGGATCATTGTTCTTGTGATGGTTATAAGCCCTGCTCTTGGGTGTAATATGTATGCAAACAACTAGTTGCAATACCTCTTTATGTTATATCCTTTCGTGGGCATGTGAGGATGGGATGTTGATTGGCTCACTCTATGGATTAAATGTCAATTTGTCTTATACAAATACCTTTACCCTCCTCTATAATATATTTAATTATTTTTGTTTCATCATATACAATCATTCATTTTTTGCTAACTGGTCTTCATCAAATTTAACATTAACAATTAAAATTGTTGGATTCACCATACTACTTGTTGCTTCAATGGAAGTTTCATTTTCATTAGCAAGCTCTGTTGTTGGCTTCACTCGATTGTCAGCCACTTGTGGCTATGCATAGTGGGATTCAGGAGAATTTTTGTACCCTTTTCTACTTCTGGTAATAGACCATCATCATTTTCATACACTTTCAAGTGGGGTTCACCAAACTCTTCATGTATTTGTAGATTTGCTGTTATAGATCCACCTTCATCCTCAACTTGAATAATCCCCATTACACCCAAATTTATCTCAATGGTATCCCAAGGCTCCTTGGTTGTCTTCGCATCTGCAATGAGGGGAAGAATGCTATCATCTACGCATTCTTTTATGCATTTAAATACAAAGGCATACTTTTGCCTTTTCACTTCCCAATCTTTGAAAACATCTTCATGCATCTCTTGCTGTTTATTCAAATTTCTTAGCCTCTTGGATTTTCACATTTATTGTGGCTCAACAAGAAAATCAAGTTATAGACATATTGATCAGGGGTAATGAAAATTCCCTTGCATTGGATTCTCTGCTTCTACATAAAAAACAGGTGTACAAATTCTCTACAAGTGAAACACATTTCACAAAGGCTTTTAAAAACTCTTTTTTATTTAAATATTGCAATGCTCACAAATGATCGGAATAACCCCCTCTTTTAAAGATATCACTGTCCTTTTGTTTTCATAGGGTCATTTCTTATATTTGAAGTTTCTTTTCTTCCAAATCCTATAGCCTCTGAATTGCTTCAGATTTGTCTTTTCACTGTAATTTTCAAACTTTAGTTTCTTCATTCGCTGGTGCAACTCTTCCATTGTTCCATGTTGTCTGTAAATATCATACATTTTCAAATATATTTTTGACTCAGACCAGTGGGCATCTTAGTTTAAATTTTTGTGGTTTTAATTAAGGGGGGAGTTGGAGAAACTATTTGCAACCACTTGCTAGGTGTCATAATTGTCCATCCAAGTGTCACAGTCAGTTAGAGTTAGTCTAGTTTAGTTGAGTTCTAGTTCAGTCATTTATGGGTGATGTCTCATATGTAATATCTTAACCTATTATTGAGTAGTGAGATTTGAGACATTTTCTCCATGTTTTTCACTCTAACATACATGTGATTCTACACAAATACAAGTGGTCTCCCAGCGTGAGAACAAGAACCCTCCATGTCGAGTCAAGGACGAAAACCATGTTTTATTTAATGCATGGAAGTTAGTAAGATGAGAAAAATTCTTTGACACATTCAATACACAGTTGGGACACGACCACTTAGTTTTGTTTAGACTAGATAGGACCCACTTATCTTTTTTGGGACTGGACAAGACCAAAGGATTTCTTTGAGGTGAATTTTTAATTTTCCCCTTAGACGATCCCTATTGAGGACATTATGTGTAACATTGAGTCTCTTAATAAAAATTAGCACATTTTTGTTTTAAAATCTAAGAAAGGTGGAGTTGTGGTCATATTTGATACAAAAAAATTACATTATGAAGATGTTTGAAAACCTAAACAACAATGGTAGCTACTAGAAAACTTAATATAAGTCCCCTTAAGAAAATTTCAAGAAAAGTATCTAATCTCTTCCAATCTGATTTTGAATGTTATTTTATTAGTAAGAAGATTATTGAAAGAAACGTTATCACCCCTAGGATCTATGGCCTCCCCAAGTGATCCGGATTTAAACAAGAACACAAAAAATTACAGAGATAACCATAAATAAAGAGATATAACAGAAATAATACTTCATTTCATTAATGTAAAATACTAAAATATGCTTACAAAGAGAAATGGAAATAAACTAGCTTGGGCGATGGTAGCTTATCTCTGAGGAGAGATTTGGTGGCTACATGTCTTTGAACTATCTTACAATGAGGCTCCAAGGCCTATTTATTGTTAAGAAACAATGGAAAACCCTAAACATCCAAAACCCTAACCCTAGGAGATGAAGTGCCAAACTATGGGCCCCGTTTTGGGTAAATTGGTACATCAACTTCCCGAGGTCGTAACTTTGGCATACAATCTTCGTTTGGCATGCACAATATCTCGTTAGAAATATATATCTGAGGAATACAAATTTGGGATGATAAATATCAATACATGGACCCATGTTGCTCCCAGTTTTCCTAAAAAATGTCGTTTAGGGCCTCAAAACGGCTCTGGAAGTTCAGGACCCGAAAAAACTGCCAAAAATAGTAAATTGTGCTACAAATAAGGAAATTAAAAAACTAAAAGAAATAATGGTGGGGGTCCAAGTGGAATTGGCGGGTGGCCACCAATATCCACCTGGATCATTCCTCCCCCCATAGGAAGCAATGGTCCCCATTGCGTTGAGTTCCTCCATGAGATGAGGAAACTTCTGCTAAATTTGGTCCCTAGTGAGCCACTTGCCCTGGTGAAGGAGTTGGCCTACTTTGACAACTTGATACAATTGGATATTCTACTAGCAAGTGTGATTGATCTGTTTGTACATGATTCGATCAGTTGCAACTTGTTCCATGCAATCTGGATTTAACTCTGTTGGTGTGAGTTGTTCTGCAATGTCAGATGTGTCTAGTAATGGTGGAAAGTATGGTTGAAGGCGGTCCACATTGAACATTGGGTGCAGGCCAAGGAATGGGGGAATTTTGAGCTCAAATGCATCATCTCCCACAGCCTTGGTAATGTTGTAAGTACCATATCGGAGTGGTGTGAGTTTCCAATAGGCTCCGGAAAGGCGTTTCTTTTGCAAATTCTACCAGACTTTGTTGCCCACCTGAAATTTGTGTGGCACCCGATGTTGATCATGTCGCTGCTTGTACTTGGAATTTGATTTCTCCAGAATGTCATGGACCTGCTAGCAGATATGTTGGATGTGCTCAATGAAGTTTTTTCCCTTATCTGTTTCGAACTGGACATGAGGCGAATCTGTCTGAGTAACTACAAATGGCATGGCCACATCAATGGGACATAGTGGCTGGAATCCCAAGCCCACCTGAAAAATGGATGTGACCAGTCGAGTTATGGAGGGCCCAGTTATAGTTCTGTTGAACATAGGGGAGGCTCTCATCCCATGTGTGTGGATGTTTTGAGTTGTACATGCACAGAATGTGTATGATCATCCTATTGACAACCTCTGTCTGGCCATCAGTTTGGGGATGGAATGCTGTGGATTTAGTGATTTTAGTGTCCAGCATCAACCAAAGACTGGACCAAAATGTACTGAGGAACCTACTATCCCGATCTGATATGATAGACTGCGGGATCCCAAAGTGTACCCACACTCATTCAAAGAAGAATTTAGCAGTGGCTTCTATTGCGATATTCTTCTTGCAGACCGCCATAATCTCCATCTTTGAGAACCTGTCTACGACCACAAAAACACAGTCGTTGCCCTGCTTAGTAGAAGGAAGGCCCGACATGTAATCCATGGAGATGGATTCCCAAGGTCGACTAGGGGTAGGCAGCGGAGTATAGAGGCCTTGCTTCTTAATGGTCAGTTTGGCAATGGCATAGGCAATGCAGGATCTGATGTACTTCCCGACATCGTGTCGAAGATTCATCCAATATAAATACTTCTGCAATATTGCCACCGTTTTCACGACCCTGAAATGCCCAACAACTCGACTATAGTGTGATTCCTAAATCATCTTGGCACGCTCGCTTGAAGGAACACAAAGGTGACCCAGGTGGCATAACAGGGCATCCTGGAGGTGAAAATATAGAACATGCTAACCCTCCAAGAGTTTCTAGTATGTGTGGTTGAATTC
Organism: Pinus tabuliformis; assembly: GCA_031772625.1. NCBI lineage: Eukaryota > Viridiplantae > Streptophyta > Pinopsida > Pinales > Pinaceae > Pinus > Pinus tabuliformis. The sequence continues at coordinate 1,002,292,870 of CM062819.1, forward strand.
TAGGTCGCTTTTGTAGAGAAGTGGTCAATCAGAAGTCGTGTGCTCACAAGAGATGAGCATGGTGGTTAACACCATGATCTGTGGTCGACTCAGGAAATCTGCAACATTATTGGTGCTACCCTTCTTATACTTGATATTCAAATAGAACTGTTGCAAGTATGTGGAGCACTTCTGATGGCGATCATTCTGCAACTTCCCTTGTGTTTGTATGAACTACAGGGGCTGGTGTTCTGTGTGGATGACCGTTTCCTTCTCAAAAATGTAATGCTTCCATTGTCGGCAGGCCTGCATAATAGAATACATCTCTTTGTCATAAGTGGGATACTTTTGGGCTATGTTTGAAAGTGTATCACTATGATATGCCACTGGATGCCCGTGTTGAGTAAGGACTGCCCCAATAGCATAGTCAAAGGCATCTGTCTTGAACTCAAATGGTTGTTGCAAGTCTGGTAATTCGAGCACTGGTGCCGAGCAGAGCTGATGTTTCAACTCTGTGAATGTATTCTGTTGAGATTCAAACCAAAAGAATTTTTCTTTCGCTCCTCCCTTGGTGACTTGACTCAAGGGCCAAGTGATATGAGAAAATCCCAAAATGAACCTGCGATAGAATTTGGCAAGTCCTAGAAAGATGTGGAGCTTTGTCAGAGTGGTTAGAGATGGCCAATCCTGAATGACTTGGATCTTAGCTGGATCCAAAGACACCCCCTGTTCATCAATAATGTATCCTAGATATTGAACTTGGGTCATGCCAAAAGTTCATTTCTCCAAATTGGCACATAACTTGTGTTGCCGTGGTGTTTGGAGAACCTATCAGATGTGGTGGAGGTGCTCTTCTCAAATTTGGCTGAAGATCAAGATGTCATCCAAGTATACCACTACAAATGCGTTGGTTAATGGCTGCAAGATGTCATCCATTAGCCTCATGAAGGTTGCAGGAGAATTCCTGAACACGAAAGGGATAACCAACCATTCGAAAAGGCCCTCCTTGGCTTTGAAGGTAGTCTTCCACACATGGGAGGGTTCGATTGGTACCTGGTGATATCCTGAATTCAAATCAATCTTGCTGAAATATTTTCCCCCCTTTAGTTGGTCCAGAAGTTCATCAATCCGTGGGATCGGGTACCTATTCAGGACAATGATCTTGTTCAATGCCTGATAGTCAATATAGAGTCTCCAAGTCCCATCCTTCTTCTGTACCAACACAATCGGACTCCCATAGTGTGATGAACTCGATTAGATGTGACCTTTCGATAGAAGCTCCTAAATCTGGCTATTAATTTCATCGTTCTCTAGAACGAAGCACTGATAGAGTGGTCCATTGGGCGGCGGCACACCTGGGGTCAGATCGATGGAGTTCTTGACTTGACAGTGCATAGGAACCCTTGCGGGGGAGGTTAAGATGTCCTCGTACTCCTCCACGACCTTGTCCATCTATAGCTGTCATGGGGAGGGGCCCTGTCTAGAGGTCATGGACACCATCTTCTTCTTTCCTTGAGGGCGTATCATCAAGAAAACAAATTTCCTAGTTTTGGAAATGAGCTTACTGCATTGTTTTGCAATAACCAAAGAGATGGTGGTAGGCAGTGCTACCTCCTGTATACAGCACGAGGCCTTGACTCATATACAACATGTCACTTCCACAAGTATGTTTGGCCTAATAATACATCACAAACATCAAGGGGAGCAACGTCACACAATACCTCATCCATGAAGGGCTTGATGTTGTATGGAAGGCGACACTCTTGGCTCACGTGCAGATCCCGTCCTTGGTGAATCCACCTGATGGTGTATGGTTGTGGATGTGTTATGGCTAGTAAGCCGAGATGCTTCATGACCTCTGCCAAAATGAGGTTCTTTTGGCTCCCGTTGTCGGCAATGAACTGTAGCAGGAAACCCTTTACCCACATTTGGTAGTGGAAGAGGTGCTCCTCCTCCTCTGGATCTTCGCGTTCCTCCTTCTGGATCTTCATGGTGGCAATGGTGGCATTGGGCTCCGCATCGATAATCTGCTTCCCTTTTTCATTCCCCTTATCGGGTTCTAACTTAGAGTCTGAACATGCATCTGATTCTGAAGACTTTAGCTCAGCCACCAGTGACTGCTTGGTTCGACACTCACTTGTGTTGTGAGTGGAGCTCTTATGGAACTCACGCAACTTTCTTGTGTCCTTCTTCGACTTCGCAGTGTTCTTCTTTGCTTGAGGATTTGGCAATTTGTCCCAGGCCACCTCGCCTTGGCTTTGTCCTTTGTTTAGCGGTTTGGGGGCACCTTTCCCTTGCTTCGGATTTGCAAATCCAAAGTCTCGCTTCTTCTATATAAACTTTTGCTCGATCTTGACAGTGTATCAGTGCACCATGCTGAGCGAAGATATGTCCAGGAACTCCATCTCATCTTGGATGTACCTATGTAGGCAGCCATAGTATTTGAGAACTAAATGCATCTTAGAATCCTTGATACCTAACTTTGTGCAAAGGGTATGAAAAATATTGGTAAACTTTGGCGCGTCTTTGTCCCTTCCCTGTCGCAGTGTGGTCCACTTTATGTATTTATCCTCATAGCTTCTGACAGGTAGTACTTCTCCTTGAAGGAATTCCAAAATGAATTCCAAGTGGGTGCAGCTGAAAACAATGAGGTCGTATTTTCATCCTTCTACTCGCAGTGGGTTTCCCACCAGTCCTTGACGTAGGGGGTGGCTTTGAGAAGAGCGAAAGTAATCTTTTCCTAGCCAAAAAAATCATGAACAAAAATATACCCTTCCAGTAAATTTAACCATTTATCTACAATGTATGCATCTATCTAACCCTCAGATATGGAAATGTCAAAGTTAACTTGTACCTTAAAGGGTGTGGCGCTTCCAGAGTCACTGCTGGAAGTAGATTTGTCACCCCTGGGTAGTCGCTGAAGGATCTGGGAAAAGTTGTCCGTCATCGCGTTCCTTTGTCACTCGAGGGCCTCTTCGAGAAAGATTTTGATAGGATCTCCTGTCCCCTTGTCTTTCTTTTCATCCTCCATGGGAGGCCGTTGGGATTTGCGAGGCTGGTCTTGCAAAGGTTCGACCAGTTCAAACCCTAACTCCTCATATCCCGACCTCATTGGGGGCATGCAAAGAAAAATAGAGAAAGAGCAGACCGCTATGATACCACTGGTCCAGATTTAAATAGGAACACAAAAAATTACAGAGATACAGTAGAAACAATACCTCATTTCATTAATGTAAAATACTGAAGTATGCTTACAAATAGAAATGGAAATAAACTAGCTCGGGCGATGGTAGCTTATCTCAGAGAGATGTGGCGGCTACATGCCTCTGAATTGTCTTACAATGAGGCTCCAAGGCCTATTTATTGTTGGGAAACAATGGAAAACCTAAACATCCAAAACCCTAACCCTAGGAGATGAAGCACCAAACTATGGGCCCCAGTTTGGGTATGTTGGTACATCAACTTGCCAAGGTCGTAACTTTGGCATACAATCTTCGTTTGACACGCATAATACCTCGTTAGAAAGATCTATCTGAGTAATACAACTTTGGGATGAGAAACATTCATCCATGGACCCATGTTGCTCCCAGGTTTCTCAAAAAACATCATTTAGGGCCTCAAAATGGCTTTGGAAGTTCAGGACCCAAAAACCTGCCAAACATAGTAAATTGTGCTACAAATAAGGAAACTAAAAAACTGAAAGAAATAATGGTGGGGGTCCAAGTGGAATTGGCGAGTGGCCGCCAATATCCACCTGGATCACCAAGATCCATAAATATGGGGCTACCCTCATGCCCATCGTTAATACGATTGGTAGACCCGATTACCTCCTCGCCATGTACTTGGCTCGGAAGCTCAAGCTGCTAGTAGGTAATTCTAACTTGTTTGTCAAGGATGACTCCTCATTTGTTTAAGAAAATAAGCATTTTCATCTTGAGCCAAATGAATTTTTTATCATTTTTTATGTTGTTTCTCTTCTTATGAGAATCCCCATCAATGAAACTATTGATATTGTTAACAAGATCATTGATCCCAATATTGCCAAATTAGTAGATGTTTGCTTTAAATCAACATTTTTTAGATTTTAAGATGAAATATATGGAAAAACATGTCATGTTGCCATGGGTTCTCCTCTTTCCCTCCTCGTAGCTAATATTTTTATGGAAGATTTTGAAACCAAGGCCCTAGCCTCTTCCCTTTTCCACCCCAAAATTTGGAAGAGATATGTTGATGATACCCTCATAATATGTCCCCATGGTCATGCCAAGTTATAAATTTTTCAAACAACATATTAATCATCAATCGAATGTCATCAAATTCACTATGGAAGTTGAAGTTTATGGTTGCATTCCCTTCCTTGATGTCCTCATTACTAAGAAAGAGAATGCCTCCATTTCCCATCAGTTATTTCGTAATAAAACCCACATTGAACAATATATCCATGCAAATTATCATATCTCCCTGCCCATAAAATTGGTGTCTTGATTACCCTAGCCAATGGGACCTTAAGGATTTATTATAGTAATCACCTTGATGCCAAGAAATCTCATCTCTTGAATGTGTTCGAGAAGAATGGCTACAAAAACACTAAGGTTTTAGAGCCTTCCAAAAAGATTTTATGAGGCCCAAAGAAAAGGCAAACCCCAAAAATTATATAGCTATGGTCCAAATTCCTTATATTCAAGGCATGCCTGACAAGTTGGCTCATATTTTAATGAAGAATAATATTAGTGTGACCATCAAATCGCTCTGCAACTTGGATACTCTCTTAGGTCTGTCAAAGACGTCATTGATCACTCTAACTCAAAATGCGTCTACTTTATCCCTTGTTCATATGGGAAACCTTATGTGGAGGAAACAAACTATTCTATTAAGCTTAGAATCCAAGAGCACTCTGCTAATATCATACACAATCATTCTCAGTCCTCATAGAAAATTTTAGGGGCGGAATTTCACCCATGGGTAAAATTAAGGGGTTATTTATTTTGGTAGGGTGATATACTTGTAAACCATTAGCCCATGGGAATTTGATGGGGAGAGTTTAAAAATTATTGTGCCTTGTAAAATTCAAACTACATTCTCCCATTCAACCTATTTTTATAGTAATGAAAAGTATCAAGATATATTTCAACCTATTTTTATGGTTGTTAGTGTCTAGGAGTCACTAGTGATCAAATGTACTCTTTCAATATGGTTGATAGGGTCCTAGGTCAAATTGTTATAGTTTCAAATAAATGTTTACATAAAATTTGATCATTGGTTAGTTGTTGAGTGTCTAGGTCATTAGTACTCCCTTCATTCTCATGGTCAATAAATGCCATCATGGTCTTGTCATCACTCCTTGTCAATAAAGAGTGCCTTGGTCATCATTTCATGGTCATTCATACTACAAGGTCTGAAGATCAAAATCATGGTCTTAGATGTCCATTTGTTGTCATTGTTAGGTCATATTATCAAAGAGTCATATAGGGGTCATGTCATCACCTCATATCACCATTATGGGAGTAGAAATTAGGGAAATGTGTTCAAAGAGTTTCCTAAGGTACATTTTCATCCTTGTGAAGATGTAACTATGCTTAATAAAGTGATAAATGTGTTGTACACTATCCTATCATCATGTATCAAAGACATATGATATCACTCCATGACCTAAGCAAAAAAATTGATTTCTAGCCTATAAGAAGGCCATCATCCAGTAAAAACCTTAAATCAAAAACCATAAATTCAGCTGAACTATCTAGCCTAAAATCCATTCTTTCACGAGTCAAATCCTTAGTTGTGACCATAGAGAAAGCCCTCTCTGGTTTGGTAGGGATAACTGCCAAATCAAAAGGTTGGTTTGAGGTTTCCTCCACCGGTCTCCTTTCTCAGCCTTGGGATGTTGTGGAGTGCTAATAATGGTAATGTTAAGTATCAAGATATATTTCACCTTATTTTTATGGGAATAACAATTATTTAGATTTGTTTCTCCTCGTGGAATTTATTTTCACTCTATTATATTTTTCTATTAACTCAAAATTGTTGGAATCGTTTTCTTTTTTCCAGTAAAATGTATCCCACACTTCATGGAATGTGGAATCATGGGTTATAGGAATTGGGGGTTTATATGAAAGTCATTCCATCACTATTAAAAATACCATTGCAATGGAGAGATCACTTTGTCAATTCTTCTCTGTTGATTTGCCATTTAATGAACATAGTTATTCGACTATCAGTGTTTTAATTTGATAAACATTCACCCACATTCATGCTCCTTAAATGTTCAAATCATGAAGAATCTATCTCACATAAAAATATGAATATGATTATTAAATTTTACTTTTTATTTTATTTTTTACTTAGATAAATTATTATAATTTTTTCTTATTGTAATAGTAGAGACTATCAATAAAGCTCTATATAAATAGTAGAGGATGCACCATATTTTTGTATTTTCATGTATCTATATTGAGAAGTTGTTTCGTCTATTAAATCATTTAACACTCTATATAAAATAGAGAGCCGATTTTATAAACTTAAAATACTTTGGTTGTAAGATAGAGTAAATTGTAGATGTTTCTACATTCACCATCGAAGTCGTCAAAATTGTTCGAGAATCAATTAAATAATAGTCCAATGGAAAATGTTGTGGGAGTTCACAAATTCCTTTAATATGGAGACTCCAAGACATTCAATGGATTTGGTCCACCATGTATCATGAAAGGGTGATTGTTCTCATAACTGTAGCAATCTCTCCTTTCTAGTTCAATTAGCTATAAATGATGACAGTGAGGGTGGTGGAGCTATATTCCAATGTAGATATAAAAACTACTAACTTGTAATGTATCCCTTTTACCTACCATAACAATTTTAAAAAGATTACAAAATAGTTAGTTTCTACACATTGAGATTTACATGAACTCATTTCTATGCAACCTTAAAGGTTTGAAATCACATTCAAAAATAACAATCTCTAAATTTCCTTTGATTTTACATCCAACTTCATGTTTTTCTTGTTCATTTTTATATGTACCATGGGGATTCACCCATTTATTATATATATATATATAACTTTGAGGGTTTCCTAAAATTTTCACGGTTGGTCCTCAACCCTTGCTAATTATTTTAAGAAGACCAAACACCACATTTGTATTGAAGACTCCAATGTCTTGGAAAAATTAATCATTATCACCATAAAAAATTTAGAGAAACCATTGAAATTAAGAAATAGACCTACAATCTTAACAAAGATAATAAATAGAGAATTAGAAAAAGCTGAGTTCTGACACTTACCTCCAAAATTGTTTCTTCTCAATTTCTCTCCCTCTGTATCTTCTTGTCCTTTCCCTATCATCCCCTTGTATAATCTCCTCTCTCCATTTTTTTCACTTATATTAATTATTATTAACTTCTTTTTTTTCACTTCTATTAATTATTATTTTCTCAATTTCTCTTCCTCTATATCTTCTTGTTCTTTCCCTATCATCCCCTCATATAATCTCCTCTCTCCATTTTTTTTAACTTATATTAATTATTATTTTCTCTTTTTTTCACTTCTATTAATTATTATTAACAACCTTACTATTTAATAAATAAGGTCCACCTTGTTATTATTATTAAACCATTTTTTAATATAAAAAATTTATTTTATGTATTTTTAAATAATTAATTAATTAATTTTTATTTTATTTGTTTTTAATTTTCTTTAAAATTCTCTTATTTTTAATATTTTCTTCCTTTCTCTTTTTTCTTTTTCAACTCTTTTTTTAATGGTTACTCTATCTTATTATCTTTTTACGTTTTTTTAAGGTTTATTATTAGTTAATATTAATAATTTATAACATCTTTCTCTAAAATTCATTGTTTTCTCTTAATAATTAATTTTTTTTATTTAATTATTTTTTTATTTATTATTTTTAAGGTTTTTTTTGACTTTTATTTTTATTTTTTAGTTCGTTTATTCCACTTTTAACCTTTTTTTATTTTCAACTTTTTCATCCTTTCAATTTTGTACCTAGTTCTAGGGTTTATGTTCACTATTTATTCCTAGGCATGATCAGATTTTTTTCATTATTTTTTTCCTAATGATGAACCATACTTGATGGTTCAAAATGTTGGCACATCAAAATTTCTTAATGTGATGGATCTGAAAGATGAAACTTGAATCATCATAGTTTTGTTGAATTAAAAAGGTGGGGAATGTGGGAACTATGACAAATGTTTTGAAATTTAGATTTAATCTGAGTATAAGTTAGACAGTTTAAGAGAAAGTGTTTTTTATTTTCAACACTATTAGTGTCACAAAGGTGACAATATCTTTCATTCCATGGTGTTATGGTGTTTGAGATTTTATCGATGCTTAATTTCACTATCAGGAGTTTATGAAAAATTGTTCTTATTTTAGCAATGTTTATTTTATTCTTTGCATTATAAGATAGAGAGATGCTTTTGATTTTTGAGATTTGGATTGACCACCCTTTTATAATATCTTAGTTTACCTTTTCTCTCTAGGTCTTTATTTCCTCACAATTTGTCTTTAGATTTTGATGTAATAACGCTTTCAATGTTATCCTTATCCTACATAATGTTCTATGTATTTATCTTCTAGTGATCCAACATCTTTATGCCATCTTCCCTTTAGATAAAGGTGATTTTCTTATAAATGTCAAAATTCAATGACAAAACTTTATTGATTTAATTAACTTCAACCTACAAGCTTTTGAGTAAACTTGAGTTATATATATATATGAAGTTGTAGTTCCAATATAGTGAAATTATTTGCATGTTAAAAGGAAGCAACAAATTTTGCTACAACCAAATATGATTTATAGAGTCTTAAGAAGGTAAGAGATTACTCAAAATTCTTTTGAAATTTCAATTTTATGCCCAAAAAACATTGAGAGAAGTGAAGTGATGTAAGATCATCACAATTTTGTTGAGCTAAATATTAAGATTAAGGAAAATTTTGCGGATGGAAATTTATCTTAAAGTTTTGGAAACGTTGGCTAATCTTAGAATCCTCATATGCAAACTACAAAATGTTTGACAATATTTTTGTAAAAATATTCAACTTTATCATGATTTTATATAGTTTTCATATAACGTTTGTGTTTTTCAAAGTAAAATAACTTTATCTTATAAAATGTGCACGAATCATTTTTATGAAAAATAAAAATATAGAAAATTAATCCATTTGCAAATATTAATCTTTAAATTTTTTTTTCCTAAAATAATTTATAAAAATTATTTTAAAAAATTACCCAAAAAAATAAACATTTATTATACTTTTAAATGTTAATAAACAATAAAAATTTAATATTTTTAAGAAACTTTAAAATTAGAATTTAAAAGTTTTTATATTTTTGAACAAGTTTAACGTAAACAAGATGATCGATACACAAGGAGAAAATATGGGGAGGAATGGTGGAGAGGCAACGAACAGGTAGGGTTTATAGTCTGTAGCAGGTCTTGAACTCCATGGCAGGGTGCGAAGGAGGGAGCTCCACTCCCTCCTACAAGCAAGTGGTAGCCAGCTGAGGTAAGAACCCAATAGAAGAGGTCAGAGGTCTTGCTGAAGAAGGGAAAGACAGCATGGAAGAAGAGAAAGAGGGAGTCAAATCAAGGGAGAATAAAAGAACAAGAGAAAAGGAGGAAGACAACAAGGAAAAGGGAGAAAAAACCAAGGCACAGAAGGGTCTACGTAAACGCAAAACTGAGGTTACACCTAGAGTAGTTCTGAATGATCCTGCTCTGTAGGCACACAGGGACCACATGAGGACGTATGCTATCATTTGTAAATTCATGGGAGTATGGCCCACTGAAAAAGCATTACAAACATGGATTAAATACCATTGGAAACCAAAAGGCAGCAATGACCTACATCTGGGATCAAAGGGATTCTTTATTGTGGTCTTCACAAATATTGAAGATAAAGACAGAGTGTTTGAAGGAGGGCCCTACTTCTACGCAGTTGCTGGCCTCTATATGAGACCATGGATGATGAACTTTGTCCCGAAGCAGGAGACCTTCACTTCCGTTCCGGTTTGGGTAAGACTTTACTCCCTTCCTCTTGATTACTGGAAAATAGAATCATTAACAGCCATAGGAAATAAATTACGATGTTTTTTTAAAGCTTCTGAAGCCACCAGAAGAGGAAAATACACTTCCTTTGCATGAATCTGTGTGGAAGTGGATCTCTCCAGAGCTCTACCAGGTGAGGTGATCTTAGAAGTTTTTGATGATGAATGGGTGCAAACAATTGATTATGAACATATTCCCTTTAGATGTCGTAGATGCCATGAGAATGTACACCTTTTCAGGGATTTCCCACTCAATAAAATAGAGAACAAGAGTAAAGCTTCCACAATGAAAGACACAGAAAGCTTTCAAAAAAGTTATCCATAGAGGTAAAGGGGGAAAAAGGGGACTTAAGTAACATCAAGCAGAAGGGCCTCAGGCTAATCTGAATAGGTACCAAGTTCTCAAGGAAGAATAAGAGATGACAAATTTAGATCAGGGAATGGAGGGAATTCCAGAGGATAAGGAGAAAGAGGAAGAAAAAGACCAAACAAAGAACAATAATAAATAGAAAGAGGCTATGATGAGCGATGTAGAACTGGATATGGACTAGGAAATGACCCAGAGCGAGATGGAAATGGAAGACCATGAACTTCAGGAGATTCTTGATAGAGAACACCTAGATTTGGAAGGGTTCTTGAAACAGGGAACAATGGGAGGGTTAGACTCGTTACCTCAAGAAGAGTTCACTAGAGTACAGTAGCTGTACTTATGGAAAACCCGGGCTAAAGGGATGGACAGGCAAAGTAATATGGAAAAACAGGGTAATGAAGGTGTGAAATCTATTAAAAACGCACCAAGATTAGCACCCAAATGCCCAGGAAAGAAAAGAGGTAGAAAAAATCAGAACGATCTGTTGCTGGAATGTGGAAAGCTAATGATAGATTCAGGTAAGATAAAAGACCTAACTAGTTACTCCTTCACAAACCTTTAATGATTAAGCTTACTTCTTGGAACATCAGGGGTATAGGTAGTCAAAGGAAACAAAGATTACTTATTAACATAATGAAACAAGAAGCTTCGGATATGATTTTTATCCAGGAAACCAAATGTTCCATTAAGAAAATAAAAGAAATTTATAGCAAATGGCTCAATCGATTTGAGTTTCTATAAGTCAAGGCAAAAAATATAGAAGGAGGAATTCTTACTGTTTGGAACCCCCTCAAGATTGGTATTATTGATGCTGAGGCTTCTAGAAATTATTTATCAGTGGTTATTCAACATGTGGGGGATAGGGAGACCTATCTGGTCACGAATGTTTATGGCCCTCAGAAAATGAATGACAAACTTAGGTTTCTAGATTCTCTTATGGATCTCATAGAGATATATGTAGAGATACCATGGATTATGGGTGGGGACTTCAACATGATCAAATCACTATCGGAGAAAAAATGTGGCGCTAGAACTCTTAACAAAGATTCCTTAGCTTTTCAAACTTTTATGGATACTATGAAGCTAGTTGACATTGATTCGAGTAATGGTCTCTTCACTTGGAACAATAGAAGAGGAGGAGAGTCTCTAGTGGCCTCAAAGTTAGATAGATTCATCATCTCAGAGGACCTTACACTCAATGATAAGGGAATGGAAGCAAGGATTCTCCCCTTTGGAGGATCCAATCATTGGCCGATGCAACTGGAGGTCAAGGGCATTGGCACACCCAGGAATAGACCTTTTAGATTTGAGAATATCTCACTCACCCATCCATATTTCACTAGCAACATTTCAAGTTGGTGGTCTCAAGATTTTTAGATTTATGGTAGACGTATGTTTCTTCTTCACAAAAGACTAAAACATATCAAGCTCAGGCTAAAAGATTAGAACAAGAATGAATTTGGCAATATTTTTGAAGGAAAAAGGGCTGTTGAAAAAAATTGCAGGTACTCAACCAAACCCTTATCAAGGATGGCTTTGGTAAAGTCAGCAACAATAAAGCCACCAAACTCCAGCAAGACTGGGAGAACTTATGTAAACAAGAAGAAATATTTTGGAGACAAAAGTCTAGAGTGCAATGGCTAAAAGAAGGACAACAAAATACCAGATTTTTCCACAGATCTACCTTGGCAAACAGAACTCATAATAGAATGTCTTTGATCAAGGATGAAGGAGGGCAACTGCTTAGTACCCATGAAGAAATTGAAGCTGTGTTAGTTCAGCACTTTCATGGGATTATAAAGGAAACCATTTCAAATAGAGAGCCTTTCATCAAGGATCTAACAAGACATATACCAAGACTAGTGTCCAGAGAGGATAATTTCAACCTCAATAGGCCAGTTATTGAAGAGGATATCAGTGACGTCCTCAAGGAAATGCAGAATGGTAAAGCGCTAGGCCCTGATGGTTTTAATGTAGATTTCTTTAAAGCTTGCTGGAATATTGTTAAATAGGATATTTTGAATGTAGTAGAAGATTCCAGGAGGAATAGAACTATTCTGAAGGCACTCAACACCTCCTTCATCTCTCTGATCCCTAAACAGGTCGATGCCCTAAATCCAGATAAGTTTAGACCCATAGCACTGTGCAATGTGGTTTACAAGATTATATCCAAGGTTGTGGCCAATAGACTCAAACGTCTTCTTCCCACTTTTGTGTCTAGGGAACAATATGGTTATGTGGAAGGCAGACAAATTCTCAACAACATCATTCAAGCACAGGAGGTGGTGCACTCACTGACTAGCAACAAAAAGGTTGGAATGATCATGCAACTGGACCTAGCCAAAGCGTATGATAAGTTGAACTAGGCGTATATTAGGATGGTTCTTATTGCTTTTGGGTTTGATCATAATTGGGTTAGATGGGTCATGGCACTGGTAACTTCTTCCAGTTTTTCAATTTTGGTAAATGGTTCTCCCTCCGAGATTTTTATTCCCTCAAGAGGCCTCAAGCAGGGAGATCCACTCTCTCCCTTTCTCTTTATACTCATGATGGAAGGACTTGGCAGATCGATCAAGCAGGCAAAAGAAGCTGGCAAAATCAAGGGCCTCCAACTTTCATAGAATGGACAGACCTTGACTCATCAACAATTTGTGGATGATACCATGCTTCAGGGAGTCCCTATAGTCAAAGAAGCTCTGACATACAAACAACTTCTAAGTGACTTTGCCATGGCCACAGGTATGGAGTTTAATCTTTCCAAATCTAAGATTTTTTTCTTTAATTCCAATATTGTTATTCAAAGGAATATCTCCAGAATTCTATGCTTTCAAAGGGATTATCTTCCTTCAAAATATTTGGGAGTTCCTCTAACTGCTAAACATCTTCATAAGAGCATTTGGGAGCTGGTGATTAATAAGATGCAGGATAAAATCAGGAATTGGACCATCAAATCTCTAAACTTGGCTGGCAGTTTGGTGCTTACAAAGGTTGTTCTCCAATCTATCCCAATTTTCATGCTATCAGCACTCCCACCACCAAAAGGATTCTTACAACAATTCAGAACCATTCAAAGAGAATTCCTCTAGGGTAAGGGGGAGAAAAAAAGGAAATGGGCCTTGGTAGCTTGGGAAAAGATTTGCAAACCAAAAAATCATGGAGGTCTTCGTTTGGATGATCCAGAGGTTCTAAGAAGGGCCTTAGGGGCTAAATTATGGTGGCGATGGGTTAAAGAACCAAAGGATTAGTGGGCTAGTATCTGGAAAGAAAAATATGCTAGCACATTGAAAATTAACGATCATATTAGGATGTCTGGGAGTATAAAGGGCTCATTCATATGGAATAAGGTCTCAGAGAATAGAGGCTTAGTACAAAAGAACAGCTTCTGGGAAATTAGAGAAGGAGATCTGGCACTATTTTGGGAAGACAAATGGCAACAAGAACTGACACTGCAAAAGGAGGAATTTTGGACCTCAAGATAGAGACAGATATCTTAGGGTTATCAAAGGTCAAAGATTTCTGGGACCAAACCAATAATGCAGGCAAATGGAGAAATTGGAGGAACATTGTTTACAGGGAAGACAGCCCCTTGAAAGCTAAAGTAGAGGTTCTTATGCAAATGTTGGAACAAAGGAAGATTCTAGTGACAGGGGGGCATGACCAATTAAGGTGGGGCAACAACAATGAGGGAACCTTTAACCTTAAGGAGGCAAAACACATACTCCTTGAGCTGGATTCTCTTGCTCCGGATAGAATTTGGCAAAATCTATGGAAGCATCAAGGTTGGATGAAGATTAAACTCTTCATGTGGCTGGTTTATCAGAAGAAAATCTTGACTTGGATAACATTCGAAAAAGGGGTGTTCTGGGGTCTTCCAGATGCATGCTCTGTGAGGCCCATGAGGAAACTATGGAACACCTCCTCAATAATTGTATCTTCACCTCTAGTTTGTGGGATTCTTTTGCCACAATCTTCCAAAAGACTGACAGGGATAGAGGGAGTATCATCAACACCCTAACCAACTGGAGACGAAATTTTCAGATTATGAAATTCTTGGCTCAGCTTGGGCTCTTATGCCCAGCTTCATTATTTGGAATGTCTGGAAAGAAAGGAACAAGAGAATTTTCAAAAATGAGAAGAGACCCTTCCTATGTCTTTTTTAGCAGACCTTGACACAACTTAAGGAGACGGTTAGTACCATTGTGTGAAATCTCCCTAAGAATCCACCTTCAGATGTTGATATAAGGATTCTAAGACAGTTGGGCATGCAGGGGCTTATTTCACAGGACCTAAACAGAAAGGTTATGATAATGGACACTGAGTAGGACTACTGGCATCCTCCCCCTAAGGGCTTTCTGAAATATAACATTGATGGGGCCTCAAAAGGCAACCCCGACACTGGCTTTGGGGGGTGTTAAGGGATGATACAAGAAATATCATTTCCATCTTCCATGGCCATTTAGGCAGAGCCACTAATAACATGGTAGAATCTATGGCTATGGAGCAGTGCTTAGAAATCCTGGTGTAGGATAATCGACAAAATGTGATTATCGAAGCTGACTCTGAGTTAATCATTAACATAGTCAAAAGAATTAGTTGGGGCTCGAAGTCGGAGAAGGTTTCAAAACACTGGAGGTTGATCCGTGTCTTTCAACGGATCCAACTCCACCTCATGGGCCTTCGCACGGTAAGTTTTAACCATGTGCGAAGGAAGGCCAACAAACTAGCGGATTTACTGGCTAATCAAGGAGTGAATTGTACCATTAACAAGGTCGAGTTAGGTTGGCAAGGGTTGCCTCAGAACGGTCTCATGGATCAGTGCCACTGCCAAGCAGATGAAGATATGATGGTGTATCATAACAAAGCCATGGAGGCTCAGTCAAGTTAATTTGGTTTCGTCATGAGTTGCAATTTTTTCCTCTTTTAGCTCTTTCTTGGGTTGCTCAGTAGATTCTGCTGCCCAGGTAGTTGGCTGGAGGAATGGAGTTTAACTTCACATGGGCACTCATACAAGTGCAAAAGAGATGGCGTGAGTTGCCAAAACTCGGGCTCTCGTGGCGACCGGAATATTACTGATTCTCTGCACAAGGACGCAATTCCGCCTGCAGAGTGGTTTTCGGTGTATCGGGAGCATTTTGGGCTGGAAGCGGTTTTTAAGATTTGGGAGCAATCCCACTCAACGCCCTACACGTGGCCGAGGGGTGGGTAAGATTACCACCCTTATCGCATTCTAACTAGCAGTGCTTTTGACCCGTGCGATATAATCCTTGGCCATCAGATCAAGCACGACAAATCAACAACTAAGATTCATCGTGCATGTCAGTGGGTCCATAAAGTTAAACAACAGACTTTTAAGCATTGTGATATCTTCCTCTACTGTTGGATCAAGTTGGGAGGATCTACGGTCAGGAACCTGCGTGCATGTTGGTGGGTCCATATTGTTAATTGGCGAGAGTCTCGGCACAATGATGTCCTCCTCTGCCGTTGGATCGAGCATGGAGTTCTGATGATGGTGATTAAAGGATTCAAAGCCGATTTCCACTTCGAGGATGTTAAGTATTTCATTAGTACGAGTGTTAGTGCCCCATTCGGATTTGGTGGGTAGAATATGTGGCCTTGGTATTGTTTGCTTTTGAGGGTTGAGCTATTTTGGGGGTAGGGAATGGAGTATTCACCTTTAACTCGAGGCTTGGAGCCTTTAGAAAGTAGTTTTGGCTTGGTCCATGGATCCATGTGGATAGTTGTATTCTATGTAAATATTTTTTGAATTTAATGATAACGAAGGCATGACTCTTGCTTTAGCAAAAAGAAAGTTTAATGTAAACAATTTATCATTTATAGTAAAACAAAAGCTCCTTTCCACCATCATCCAAAAATAAATATTTATACCAGAAATGACAAGTATAATATTTATGACAAGTATATCTATTATTCAAGGTTTTGCCATTGAAAACTCGCATTTATAACAAGCCTTGAAGGTTTTCCATTTGACAAAATAGTCAAAATAATTTTCGCCTTTCCATTTTTGTAGTAAAAAAGAAATGGTTTATAGAGTTTTGCCCATAACTACCAAATACGCCCATATCAGAGAAATAAATACGAAAATTCGGCAATTCGATTCGAACATTGAATAATTCGATGAAAATTTGATTCGGTTCATGGTAACTTCGTTTGGATAACAAAAAATTCACTATTTATAGTTTATTATAGTTTATTGCATGGATTTGTTAATTTGTCTCTCAGATAAGTTCAGTGATCTTTGTTAATCTGCGTTTTTGAGAATAGTAAAGTAGTAATCCTTAAGCATAAAATAGATAGGTGCCTTATTGCAGTAGGAAATGGAAAGGCCACCAGATTGTAGGTAGGAAATGGAAACAAATTTTGAGTGAAGAAAATTTCCTACCTACAATTTGAAATTAAAGAAAAGTAGTTTTGATTTTAGAATATTTAATTTTTAAATAAATATTAATCATAAAATATTTTTAAATAAGATTTGAAAGTAAGAGGGAAGTTTTGAATTTTAAAAAGAAGAGAAATCTTGGAGTAAGACAAATGTGGTTATAGTTTTAGTAAGTAAACTCTAATTTTAAAATTCTCTATATTGATTAAAATTATTAAAATTGATTTAAATTTCAAAATGAATGCGGAAAAATTGAAAGCATTGTTGTTACAAGAAAAAAGTATATATATTTAAATGTTTAAGATATATACTTTCGAATTTTTTCCGAATTGAAATTTTTCCAATCAAATTTTTATGGTATCGTATCGAATTCAAATTCGAATCCCAATTTAAACTTGGTAACTATGGTTTTCCCATCAAATATTCTCTTTGCGAGAATTGTCCAAGCATTTCCGGGATTATAGAAAAGGATGGGATTTTGTATTCCTTCCTAAACGTCCACACTATCCCAATTATACCTACATTTTACAGTATGAAGACGCACACAAATAATATATGTAGTACATACACTAATGTTTGCTTATTATAAGTAATATGTATGGTGTTCCCTTACACGCAAATAAAAGTGGTCTGTCAGCGTGAGAAGAAACCCTTCCACGCCGAGTGGAGGACGACGACCATGTTAGTAATATTCAGACAGAAGGAATTCTTTGAAATAAATATGATGGTCAACGTTGGTAAGATGGGTGCTGCATTTGTCCAACAGCTACAAAGATTTTAATTAAAAAAAAAAAAATGGGCAAGGTCAACACTTTTCCTTCAGTACGATCTTGCGTTCTTTGAGATTATACCAAATCCATTATTTTCCCTTTTAAATGTCATTACTCTCTACGCCAAATATTAGGAAGATATAAGATCATATGAAAGAGAGTAACGCAAATAGTTTCAAAATGTTACTGCATAGGAGTCTTTTAAAGAGAAGCGGAAAGTAAACATATTAACTTAATAATGATTTTATTATAAAATAATATTTATAAATTATAAGGTTGATTTAATTATTGAGAGTCGTAAACAAGGGATTTATAATTCACTCACTTTATTGATATGTATAATTTATTAAATTTAGTTTTCAAGATCTTATTCAATTTGATATAAGAGAGTTCAAGGTTATTAAGTTTTTATCTTCACTCTTGTAAAAGGAATTTTGTTTTTTTTTTATTATTATTTATGGTTGTAAGGAATGCTTTTTAGTGTAACCTATATGTACACAACCAATTGCAATTCCTTTTATGATATATCTTACAGTGAGCATGTGAGGATGGAAGCTCAATCTATGGTTTAAATGTCGAGAAGTCATGCACATATTCTCTAACACTCTCTAACACTGGTAAGAACCAATAAAGATGTATCTTAATCATTGATCCTTCCTAGTGCTTGTTAATCCATGGTCTTTCTCTACACGTCATGTGTATGTTTTCATTGTTTATATTGTATTTTAGAATATTTTATTTTGAAGTAACTAAATAATAATTACTTTTAATTACTTATTCCTTTTGAGCATTGAAATAGTTTATTATGGTCAACAACAATAACTACATCTATTTCATATTGGGTTGTAATATTAACAATAAACCAAGTGATAACAATGAGAACGAGATTATTGATGTTTTATAAAAAACTAAACAAATATGTATAATTATTTCAATTTTTATTATAAAGAACATTTTTTATTTAGAGGATTTTTTTTTAAAGGACACATGTAACTCCACATTGATCATGAAGGAAATCACACATCACCCTCATATTGGGTTGTAGAAAGTGCCTCTCGACACAATAATGAGATGTAGAGTCAAAATTTCTATTCTCTCTTCCTATTAAGATATCGAATTATGGTTCTATTTGTGTGATGGGTTAGCTTGCTTGTTACTTATGTTGGTCACTGAGCCTTCTAAGCCTTTAGATTTGGTTTCATGACTTCAAAAAATTTAGTGCTATGGAAAACCCATGTATATTTTAAACAATGGAGCAACCACTCATCCTAACCAAAAGATATAATGCATAGGAAAAGATTTAATGCTTCACAGACATATAAGCATGGAAACATCAATTTGTTTATTTGGAGGGATGATTCAAGGTGTAGTCAAAATGAATTTGAATATGGTGTAAGAAAATGAAATGTAGGAAGTTGAAATAGCTTTTTGAATAAATATATTGTATTTATAGAATTTGTATATAAATGTGAAATTTGAGTTTTCTAAATAGTAGTATTTTATTTTTCATGTAAAATATGATGCATATGTTTCCACTAGTTCAAGTTTTCAGTACCTAAATTACTAGATTTGGATAAAAAAAATTATAGAACTTTCTTTTTTCCGTAAATATTTAAAAAAAAATCTATGCTAATTTTATATTTATATTTTTTTTAGTTCTGAAAGTTATTATATCCTTGAAATATTAAAGGTTGTATGGTACATGATTCTTAATATAAGTAAACAATTTTACTTTTGTAGATTGTAGATCCTAGTCTATTCTAGTGCAACATGTAGCTTATTTTTATAATGGTTATGGTAATAAAAATCTATTACACTAGTAAAAGATGAATGTATTTTAAAAATTAGATATATGGTGAGATAAAAATAATGAAAAGTATAAATTATTTATATATAAAATATATATAATATATATATATATATATATATATATATATATATATAGACATTAACAAGATCATGTGAGGAGGATTAACAAAAAGGATGGCAACGATCAGAGCCAGGGTTATTATGGAGATGCGCTACAATGATTTGGACCATGATGCAAGGGTTCGTCAGAGTGATCTGGGTCTTAAGTGATGCAAGAGCATCTGGCTGACAGGGCAAAGACAACATTGAAGGTGATATGGTCTTTGAAGGGGACGAAGGAGTTAATTCACTGAATGGATAGCGTACTTGTTTTTTTTTATGATTTCCTTCTTTTATTTAGTTGCCTAAGTTAATGTAGTAAATTGTAATTAGGAACAATAGGAATTAGTTAGAGTCATTGTTTCCAGATAGTTAATTTACTGTTATAAAAACATGAAAAGAAAATATGCTAGACGACCATGAAAAGTTCCGTATGAGGAATAACTGATGTAACCAATTGAACATAACTAACAGCAGTTAGTGACAGTTTGAGAACACTGATATTAAAAAGAGGGACAAAGCACAATGTAAGGGTTCGACTGACAAAGAAATAAAAAGGAGAAAAATATAAATTTTCTATGCACATTCATCCCTACAGCGTCCCAAACACTGTGTATAATAATTTGTGTAAAATTACTTCATGGAGATTGTTGTTATACCACTACAGGTTATAAAACGAAAGAGGAGATAACCAAAACTAGAGGAGAAGTGACAGCGCCCAGATTACAGGCGAACTCAACAAAACAATCAGACATAAAATCATTTATGTGAACAAACGATACGAAGTCGGAAATTGCAAGTCCAGATAAGCAAACAAATTCTGTAAACACCAGGTATGCGAATCTATAAATATAGTCCAAATCAGTTCTAGAGTTGAATTCATAGAAAACATAAATACAACCATCCCATTCTTTTCTCATTTACATTCTGTTCAAAACAAAGGAACAAACCCAGTTCATAAATACATGACTCATACTTATAACAAGCGGAAGACAAACCTCGTAGTCCTCGACTCATTACCATAACCCAACGACAGTGACAAACTACAGAAGAATCAAATACAGACAGCGGCTCAAAGGCCAAAGATATACCGACCCTACAGGTGTAACACTAAAGCCAAGCGAAAACAACTAACGAACATAACGACACTACCCATGGTCAATTGGAATGGCCTAGTTTCCATGCGCCGAAACCCTCGGGTGGCTCTACCTGCAAAGAGAAACGACAAATGAAATGAGTTCTTGTGAAATGGAACAAAGGGGAATCGAAAGTTGAAGAAAACAATCAATACATATCTGGTTACCTGACGGAGGCAAGCCATAATTGCAACCACTCCTCCAGGTTCTTCCCTGCTCACGAGGAACCAAAGACGTTAGACAACTGAGAAAAAAGGAGCACATATATCTAGTATAGGACAGGGGACTTACCCAGATAAATTGGCGGAGGAACCGAAGGAATTCACCACCTCAGTTCTGTCGGGCTCGTAGAGGAATTGAACTCGGAGCTGGAGAAACATTACCAAGAACAACGCAACCAACAACCCACTGTAAGAATCGTGGAAAGCACAGATACCGAACTGAGACAAGGACGCACAGAGACGGAGACATACCAAGTTGGATACCAAGCATACCATAACAATTGACATTCGAGAAGGAGACCACGAAGGGAGCAAACCTTACCAGGGTTTCAAACCTTTCTGGACAAATGGAAAAGCTTCCAGGTCGAGTCCCGAACCAGTAAAGCAAGACAGCAAAAATGAAACCCACATTGAAGCCGCGAAGACCACCAAAAGCACACAGCTCAGAGAATCAGGCAGACAAACCATAAACAAAAAACGAAATCCACAGTGAAGCTGCGAGAGGCCATCGAGATCACATAGCACAAACGACCGAGAGAATAACGAATGAGCGCGAAGGTGGTGAAACCCTATACCAAGGTGGGCTCGTGGAATCCCAAGGAGGGACAGATGTCCAACACACAAAAACCATCGTTCTAATCACCATAACCCTCACTTAAGTCAACGCGGTTAAACAATTTGCATATATCAAAAAAAACTATGTTAAACATTATTATCTGTTTGTACACCCATCAAGTGGAACGCGTTGACAATGGGATCACGTGAGCTGGCCCCATTAAGTGGTATTAGAGTAGGAAGTTGAAAAAAAAGGGAGATGAGGTTCAAATATGAGGATGTGGAAGAGGTGTGTGCAAAGTAGTAGACGAGGGCTTGAGGGAAGAATTGAGGGCTCTTACTGCTCGCTTGGAAGCAGTGGAGGCAGGAAGGAGAAGAGAGCCAGAACTTGAGGATGACAGTGAAGAGGAGGCAGTAATTGCTACGGACGGATCAAAAGAAGAAGCCCCAGAGTTAAGACTGTTGAGATCAGTACTGTTAGCCATCATCAAACCCAAACCTGAGATCCCTAACTATGATGGCAGTCTATCCGCAGATGTTCTGCTGGATTGGGTAAGTGAGTTAGATAAGTATTTTGAAAATGAAGAGATCAGTTAGGACAAAAGAGTCATATTTGCTGCAACCAAGTTAAAAGGACACATTGCTTTACATGGGATAGTGTCCAAGCAGACAGGAAGAGGATGAACAAGCTACCGATAAGGAAGTGGCCAAGTATGGTGGCAAAACTGAAAGGCAGATTTTTGCCTAAAGACTACCAGGTTGAGCTTTATCAACGGGTGCAGAATTTAAGACAGAAAGGCATGACCGTAAAGGAATACACAGAGGAGTTTTATCGTGTAAACTTGTGAGCTGGTTATACTGATGATACTCCAGAGAAGACAGCGAGATACATGAATGGCTTGAGGCTGGAAATACTAGATGAGATCAGCATTATCTCTCCACAGATATAGAAGAAGCCTTTTAGAGTGTTGTAAAGGTTGAAGAGAAGATTAACAGGAAACATAATAACACGAGAGGATGAGGAAATAGCAGAGGACAAGGACAGTCCTACAGGAGAGGGAGAACTACCACTAACAACGAAGAAGGCAACAGCTCCAGAGCTTCAGGGACAACAGAGAAGGGAGATAGCACCAGAGGAGGTCGGCCATATCAGCGGGGAAGAGGAAATGGTCGCAGAAGGGGGACTAATGTCCAGTGCTATAGGTGCCATAAGTGGGGGCACAGATCCTTCGAATGCCCAGAAGCCGAGCATGCTGGCCAGAGGGGAGCATTTGTTGCACAGCCCTGGGAGGTAGAAAATGTGACAGAAACAGGAGAGGCTTTAGTTTTAAACAAAGTATTGTTGAAGCCAACCAAGGAGATGGCTGAGCAGACCCAACGGAAGGCACTGTTCCGAAAAGCTTGCAAATCACATGGAAAGTGTTGTAAATTGATCATAGATAGCGGAAGTACAGATACTTTAGTTGCCACCGAGATGGTGGAAAAGCTGGGATTGAAGCGACTTAAGCATCCCACACCTTACAAGGTGTCGTGGCTACAGAAAGGCCACCAACTATTAGTTGATGAACGATGCGAGGTTGAGTTTCACATTGGCAAATACCAGGACAATGTTGTCTGCGATATCATGCCAATGGATGTGTGCCATATACTGCTAGGGAGACTGTGGCAGTGTGATCGGAAGGTGACGCACGATGAGAAGACGAATTGTTACAAATTTGTGAAAGATGGATTCAAGCATACGCTTGTACCCATCAAAGAGGAGGATACAATAGAAGCAAGTGGAACAAAAACATTGTTAATGGGAGGAAAACAGTTTGTTAAGTAGATAGAGGAAAACAAGGTGAATTATGCGATTGTAAGGAGGACTAAGACAGTGTTGCTGAACAAAGAAAATTCAGAATTGCCTACAGAGATTCAAGAGTTGTTAGAAGAATTTAAGGACATTGTAGTCGACGACTTACCAGATAAGTTGCCTCCCAAGAGGAGCATTAGCCATCATATCGATTTCATACCTCGAGCAAGCCTACCGAACAAGGCAACATATAGAATGAGCCCGAAAGATAAGGAAGAGATTCATAAACAGGTGCAAGAGTTGCTGGATAAGGGACTGATTAGAGAAAGCTTGAGCCCTTGTGCAGTACCAACAGTACTCGCACCCAAGAAGGGTGGAGAATGGTGGATGTGTACGGATTCACGAGTTATTAGTAAAATCACTATTTGGTACAGATTTCCCCTACCCAGAATGGATGACATGATGGATTGTCTTAGCGGGGCAACTTATTTCACGAAAATTGATCTGAAGAGTGGATATCATCAAATCAGGATTAAAGAAGGAGATGAGTGGAAGACAACCTTCAAGACCAATGAAGGGTTGTACGAGTGGCTAGTCATGCCATTCAGATTGAGCAACGCTCCTAGTACTTTTATGAGATTGATGAATGAGATGTTAAAAGAATTTATTGGCAAGTTTGTGATAGTTTATCTTGACGATATTTTGACTTTCAACAAAACAAAGGGAGAACATCTTCAACATGTTCGAAGGGTGCTAGAGAAGTTACAGCAAAACAAACTGCTGATAAACTTAAAAAAATGTACTTTCCTGCAGAAGGAACTAGTCTATTTGGGGTTTGTAATTGCGGAAAATGAATTGAATATGGACCTAGAAAAGATTACGACAATCATGAATTGGCCGTCACAAAAGAGCTTATTTGAGGTACGTAGTTTTCACAGACTGGTAAGTTTTTATCGGAAGTTTATTAGGAACTTCAGTGAAATCTGCACGCCGATGCTAGACACCATCAAAAAGGCCAGTTAGCCTTTTTGTTGGACCAGAGCAGCAGAGGACAGATTTCAGCTTTTGAAGCAAAAGATTACAGAGAGGCCAATCTTAAGGCTACCCGAATTTAACAAACTTTTTTCAGGTTCGATGTGATGCAAGTGGGACAGCTATTGGTGCTGTGCTCAGTCAGGAAGATAGACTGGTGGCATTCTTTAGTGAGAAACTGAACAAAAGTAGGCAGAAATACTCCTCGTATGACAAGGAATTTTATGTCGTGGTCCAAGCTTTAAAGCATTGGAGACACTACCTGCTGGGCAACGAGTTTGTATTATTTTCTGATGATTCAGCGCTGCAGTATGTGATGGAGTAGCACAAATTAAACCATAAGCACGCCAAATGGGTAGAATACTTGTAGAGTTTCACTTTCATGTTAAAACACATTAGCGGGCAAGCCAATAAAGTGGCAAATGCCTTTAGCAGGAGAGCTTTGCTCTTATAGGAAAGTAGAATACAGGTAATGGGATTCGAACATCTAAAGGATTTGTACCAGACCGACACAGACTTCAAAGAAGCCTTTGAAGCCTGCCAAAATCCCATGTTGAGGAATACAAGTCCATGGTTGGACTACAATTTGCAGGAAGGACTATTGTTCAGAGGTGGACAATTATGTATCCCGGACTGTTCGATGAGGGAGAATATTATATGGGAGAAACATAGTGGTGGTCTAGCTGGTCATTTTGGCATAGAAAAAACTTTGGAGCAGCTCAGACACTTTTATCACTAGCCCATAATGCGTAGGGATGTATAGCGATATGTGAAAAGGTGTAAAGTCTGCTAACTGGCGAAAGGACATAGTCAGAATACTGGACTTTACACGGAACTACCTGTTTCGAGCATGCCATGGGACTCAGTCAGCATTGAGTTTGTCTTGGGACTGCCTAGAACGCAGTGGGGGTATGACTCATTGATGGTGGTGGTAGACATATTTTAAAAAATGGCGCATTTTATCCCTTGCTGATAAACTAGTGATGCCACGTATGTAGCTCACCTGTTTTTCATGGAGGTTGTTAGATTACATGGCCTACCCAGATCTATCGTTTCTGATAGGGATGTAAAATTCACATGACATTTTTGGCGCACCCTCTGGAAAAAGTTGGGCACGCAATTGAATTTCAGCTTTGCGTATCATCCGTAGACTGATGGACAAACAAAAGTGGTGAACAGGAGTTTGGGGAATTTATTACGGAGTCTGACTGGTGAAAATTCACGGTTATGGGGTCGTGCTCTCGCTCAGGCGGAATTCGCTTATAACGATTCGCCAAATCGTAGCACTGGACACAGCCCATTCCAAATCTTGTACCGCATGCATCCTCGGGGAATACATGAACTGCAAGATTTGTGAAAATTGGAGCGGAGAAGCGCGGATGGAGAAGATTTTGCCGAAGCAATGAGTGAACTACATGAACAGGTAAAATTAAAATTGCAGGACAGCGTGTAGAAATATAAGCAGCAAGCAGATTCAAGGCGGAGAGAATTACAATTTAATGTTGGAGACGAGGTCCTCGCACACTTGCGCAAAGAACGATTTCCTAAGGGTGCATATAATAAATTAAAATTTAAAAAATTGGTCCCTGCAAGATCTTGCGTAAATTCTCAGCCAACGCCTACGAAATTCAGCTGCCACCTGATATAGGCATATCACCTATTTTCAATGTGGTGGACCTGTTCCCATATACTGCCCAAGCAGAGGAAGACAGTGTGGTACGTCCAGAATGGGACACCCAAGTTGGAGACAGTTCTTGGATGAGGCATATGCCTTCGGCTCAATCCCATGAGATTGAAGGGATTCTCGGTACCCAGATAGCCAAGAAGACACGTAGGAAGGAATATCTATGATATCTCTTCAAGTGGAGACACCGTCCAATGGAAGACAGTTTGTGGCTCGACGTGGCGTAGATACAGAAGGCTGGCTATTCGGTGGAGGAGCTCATCGAACGGAGCCATGATTTTCTTTTACCCTGGGAGCCTGGTGCAAGAGCATCTAGCTGACAGGGCAAGGACAACAGTGAAGGTGATATGGTCTCTGAAGGGGACGAAGGAGTTAATTCACTGAATGGATAGCGTACTTGTTTATTTTATTATTTCCTTCTTTTATTTAGTTTCCTAAGTTAATGTAGTAAATTGTAATTAGGAACAGTAGGAATTAGTTAGAGTCATTATTTCCAGACAGTTAATTTACTGTTATAAAAACATGAAAAGAAAATATGCTAGACGACCATGAAAAGTTTCGTATGAGGAATAACTGATGTAACCAATTGAACATAACTAACAGCAGTTAGTGGCAGTTTTAGAACACTGATATTAAAAAGAGGGACAAAGCACAATGTAAGGGTTTGACTGACAAAGAAATAAAAAGGAGAAAAATGTAAATTTTCTATACACATTCATCCTACAGCGTCCCAAACACTGTGTATAATAATTTGTGTAAAATTACTTCGTGGAGATTGTTGTTATACCACTACAGGTTATAAAACGAAAGAGGAGATAACCGAAACCAGAGAAGAAGTGACAGCGGCTAGATTACAGGCGGACTCAACCAAACAATCAGACATAAAATCATTTATGTGAACAAATGATACGAAGTCGGAAAGTGAAAGTCCAGATAAGCAAACAAATTCTGTAAACACCAGGTATGCGAATCTATAAATATAGTCCAAATCAGTTCCAGAGTTGAATTCATAGAAAACATAAATACAGTCATCCCATTCTTTGCTCATTTACATTCTGTTCGAAACAAAGGAACGAACCCAGTTCATAAGTATATGAATCATACTTATAACAAGCGGAAACCAAACCCCGTAGTCCTCAACTCATTACCATAACCCAATGACAGTGAAAAACTACAGAAGAATAAAATACAAACAGCGGCTCGAAGGCCAAAGATATACTGACCCTATAGTTGTAACACTAAAGCCAAGCAAAAACAACTAACGAACAGAACAACACTACCCGTGGTCAATTGGAACGGCCGAGTTTCCATGCACCGAAACCCTCGGGTGGCTCTACCTGCAAAGAGAAACGACAAATGAAATGAGTTCTTGTGAAATGGAACAAAGGGGAATCGAAAGTTGAAGAAAACAATCAATACATATCTGGTTACCTGACGGAGGCAAGCCATAATTGCAACCACTCCTCCAGGTTTTTCCCTGCTCACGAGGAGCCGAAGACGTTAGACAACTGAGAAAAAAGGAGCACATATATCCAGCATAGAACAGGGGACTTACCCAGATAAATTGGCGGAGGAACCGAAGGAATTCGCCACCTCAGTTCTGTCGGGCTCGTAGAGGAATTGAACTCGGAGCTGGAGAAACATTACAAGGAACAACGCAACCAACAACCGACTGTAAGACTTGTGGAAAGCACAGATAAAGAACCAAGACAAGGACGCACAGAGACGGAGACATACCAAGTTGGATACCAAGCATACCATAACAGTCGACATTCGAGAAGGAGACCACAAAGAGAGCAAACCTTACTAGGGTTTCAAACCTTGCGGGACGAATGGAAAAACTTCCAGGTCGAGTCCAGAACCAGTAAAGCAAGACAGCAAAAACGAAACCCACATTGAAGCCGTGAAGACCACCAAGAGCACACAGCTCAGAGAATCAGGCAAACAAACCATAAACAAAAAACAAAATCCACAATGAAGCTGCGAGAGGCCGCCGAGAGCACAAAACACAAACGACCGAGAGAATAATGAATGAACCAAATGAGCGTGAAGGTGGTGAAACCCTATACCAAGGCGGGCTCGTGGAATCCCAAGGAGGGACAGATGTCCAACACACAAAAACCATCATACTAATCACCATAACCCTCATTTAATTCAACGCGGTTAAAAAATTTGCATATATCAAAAAAATATCTGTTAAACATTATTATTTGTTTGTACACCCATCAAGTGGAATGCATTGACGGTAGGATCACGTGGGTTGGCCCCATCATTAAGTGTGAGCCCCTTCATCGTTTTGGGTTGGCCTTTCGTTGTGATGAAAATTTCTTTCTCTTTGAAGGGCTATATCGAGTCAGTATGAGTTCTGGATGGTTATCAAATCTTCCCCCCTCAAGATGTTGTTTTCTGAGTTTGATTCCTATTGGAGGCGAGGATGGCGATCAATCCGTTCTGTGCGGGATGCACATTGCAATATTCAGTCAGTGTTGGGTGATTTTCTAGGTTTTTGTGGAACGACATGCCTTCCCTTTTTTGTTTCGAGCCTTTGGTTGGGTTTTTGAGGGCCCAACTCCCTCTCTTTGGATTTTCATGCTTGTATGTACTTATCTACGAGTTTTTCCTTTTCTTACAGAGTCATGTCTCCTCAATATATGTAGATTCACTTCGAAAGAAGTAGATTTACAAAAGATCTCTTTAAATCCAACTTCCATGGGTGTGATGGACAACACGGAAAGCCTGGAATCCATGCAAGAGTTTCAATTTTTTGTTAAAACCCTCAGTGGAAAATATATACCATTCTAGGTTTATGTAGAAATTAAGGTGAAGGAATTAAAATAGACCTTGGAACAATGTCTTGGAATTCTTGTAATATTTCAACATCTTATTTGTGGGGAAAAGAATTGTTGGATACATGCGAGTTGAGTGCATACAACATCTCCAGGAAATAAATTATATTTTTAGCCTTGAGACTACATGGAGGAGTAATGGTTTCTAAAGGGCCCTCTACTTCAGCCTCATACAACGACGTTGGACCTGGTAAAGAGCCCATCTCAACAGTCTAGTCACAAGCTCTTCCAGGATTGTACCTTGTAGAGAAGATAGAGGAAATTCCTTCTTTGGTTCAAATAAACAAAGCTCATGTAATGCATCTCTTCACATTCCTACAAACTAGGGATATCATCTACATATTCAATGAATTTTGGCCAAATATTGCATCAATGGATTTTTACATGGACAAAAAATTGTGATATTTATTTATCTTCCGAAAAATTCTTCATTGTACAATTTGACTTTTATAATAAAACAATTTTTTAATAAAATATTTAAGATATAAATCACTTAATATTAAAGAAGCTTTTATCTAAATTTTAAGTTAGCAATGTATAATACAAATTATATATATACCAACCTAACTTGACATGGCATCAGAGCTACGTACCCCTTTTAGCATTTTTCTATTGTGTAACTCTTATTCCCTACCATATTCCTTGTCCTCCACTGTTCTCTATCCATCTGCATTGATCTTGTTGAAGCATTGGAACAGTGCTAATGAACCCGACGTGAATCATTCTCTCCGTTGTGTGTGGTGCTGCTCCCTGCTTGAATGTGGGCTCTCTGCATTCAAAGACTCCATATTGAAGACTCCTCATTGTGGCATATTTACATTGAATCCTCTGCATTGAATGTTTGAAACAATGTTGAGCATTTTGGAAGAGTGCGTTGATCTACGCTAGTCAGAGCCGTCATTGTTATTAGAGCTGGTGCATTCAACTATACTGAATACCGTGAACTCCATTGAATGGTGCATTCATCCTTATACGTGAATTAAAGATTGGTATATATATGCATTGAATATTCTTGATATATATGGTGCGTTGGTATGTGCATATTTGAGCTCTGCCTTGAAGTTTTTTTATGGCTCGACATTGAAGACTGTGTAATAGTATTCCCCTGCATTGAATAGATTTTGAAAAACATGAGTGATGGATCATGTATTGCATTGACTACCATTTTGAAGGTCGTAAATACATTGTGAATACCACGAAGTGATGTGAGATATGTTTGTTGGCCATTTGTATATTGAATGCTCTTTATATATTAGATTGGAAGGCTCTTTATTGAAACCATCGATTAAAAGGTTGTGGGTATGTAATGGTATATTTTGGATGATATATATTATATGAGCGTTGAGCCATATATTGTATGTTTAATATCTTGATATGACATTGGTATTATATGAGATTTGAATGGAATATATATTCCTTGATTTATATGCAGATTTTAGTTTTCATATTGGTTTGATGATGATTGTCATAGAAAAGGTAGAAAATAAGGTTGTGATTGTTTTGGATATTAAAAGTATATAGTTTTTTTTATGATGTATTTACTCATTTTCATTATTGGAGTAATATTTTTGGAAAAAAGAACTACTATGAATGGTCCACGGAGGTAAAGCAAATCCTAGTTTTTAATGATGTGTGGAAAGGAGTTTGTGAAGGAGGAGACAATCCTATTTAGGGACAACCAATGTCTTGATTACAACATCAGTCAATGAAGAGGTGAGTCATCATATTACACCATTTACAGATTCCTTTGAAGCCTTAAGGAAGATGAAAGATTTATATTCCTCACACTCTAAGCTTGAAGTTTTCTAGCTTATGATAAAACTTTTCAATCTAGAAGTGAAAGATGATGATCCCCTTTCCTTAGCCTCTAATTAAGTGTCATTAAGCATGATATAGAGATTTTGGTGTTAAAATAGATGTTCCTCTCATAGCTTTTGTCAAGGCACTGTATCCCAATTATTCTCATTATCTTGAGTCATTACAAGCTAGTGGAAAACATAAGGAGATCTCCGTTGATTGTCTTGTGGAGAAGTTTGCTGAAAGAGAAAATAATTTTGGGAAGAAGAATGAAGTTGCTCAAGTATTTTGAAGATGTTGTGCGCCTTATGCAAAAAGAGAAGAATCAAGCACAAGATTCTTCTAAAGGAAGAGGTGGCCGAAGAGGACATGGAAGGAAGAATAAAAGAGGCAGGGGGTAGGCAATGCCAAGCAAGAAGACCTGATATTCATTGTATACAATGCAACAAAAATGGACATGATTCTTCCTCATGCAATTTTTGTTCAGACAGGATCAAACAAGAAGGGGATGAAGAGAAAAGAAAATCACCAGGAAAAAGGAAAAGTAAACCACGACTCACTATATTGTGGCACATTGCAATATTGGAGTAATTGAAGACTTGTATAATGCTTCACTTGCTATGTGGAAAGATGTATCATTGCTTGATTTAGGAGCAAATTGCCACATTACTTTTAGAAGAGATTTCTTTGAAGAATTCACCAGCAATATTGATGGAGCAGTCTATTTTGCAAGAAAGTCAAAACTCAAGCCATTAGTGCTTGGCACTATCATACTCAAATGGCCTGGTCTCCGAGGCTTTCTTCTACATGATGTTCTCTACCTCCCAAAATTGAAGAAAAAATTGTTTTCTTTGGTTCACATCCTCCAACATTAATACTCCATTCACATGTTTTGATAGAAAGTTTAAAGTCATAAAATCATAAGACAACTCACTTTTCATGAGCAAGAAAAAAAAAAACAAAGACTATTAAAGCGGCAAAAAAACCTGTGCTCGTGCACAAAATTTTGTATACAATTCTCAATTTGATGAAGTTACACTACCATCTAGTCTCTTATGACATGCATTGAATATTCGTGAAATATGGCTGTATTGTGCGTTGGTATGTGCATATTTGAGAAAGAATTTTATTTAGAAAGAAGTTATGTGCATATGGTGCATTAGTAATATTTAGACACAAGGATTTTTAGCCTCGACAAAAGGAATTCTTTGAAATAGGTATGATGGTCAAGGTTGGTGAGATGGGTCAACACTTTTCCTCCAATACGATCTTGCGTTCTTTGAAATTGTACCAAATCCGTTATTTTCCCTTCTAAATATCAACACTCTCTACACCAAATATTATGAAGATAAGATCATATGAAGTTATGACAGGAGAGTAACAGAAATAGTTTCAAAAATGTTACGGCATGGGAGTATTTCAAAGAGGGGAAGTAAACATATTAACTTAATAATGATTTTATTATAAAATAATATTTATAAATTATAAGGTTGATTTAAATTATTGAGTGTCCTCAACCAGGGATGTATAGTTCACTCACTTTACCAAGATGTATAATTTATCACGTTACCAATATGTATAATTTATTAAATTTAGTTTTTAAGATTTTATTTAATCTGTTATGGAGAGCTCTTTCATTATAAAGGTTACCAAGCCTTTGTCTTTTTCTTTGTAAAAGGAACTTTGTTTTTTATGGTTGTAAGGATGTTCTTGGGTGTAAATTATATGTACACAACCAATTACAATCCCCTCTATGCTATATCTTTTAGTGGGCATGTGAGGATGGAAGTTTAGTCACTTGAGTTGTCTCATGTAGAGACCTTTGTCATCTCCTTTATTCTTAGTATAGTTTGTACAAAATACAATTTTTTAACAATGGTAAGAATTAATACATATCTATTTTAATCGTAGATCTACCAAAGGCTGAGAGTAATTAAATCTCTTGATGTGCAAATCTCTTTCTAGAATGAAAAACTTGAAAAAAAAAATGATTTAATGCTTTTTAGTGCTTGTTAATCCATGCTTTTTGGCCCCCTCTCTCTCTTTCTCTCTATACATACCATGTGTAATTTTTCATTGTTTACATTGTATTTTTGAATATTTTATTATGAAGTAACTAAATAATAATTAGTTTTAATTACTTATTCTTTTTGAACATTGAAATAGTTTACTATTGTCAACAACAACTCTCTCTCTATATATGTGTGGGTGGATATTCAAATAGTTTATTTAAGCTCTATATTGAAATATTTATAAGATAAATAGAATATTCTATTTTTACTTTTAATTACTTAATCTACATCTATTTCATGTTGGGTTGTAATATTAACAATGAACCAAGTGAGAACAATGACAATGAGATTATTGATGTTTTATAAAATCCTAACCAAATATGCATAATTATTTCTATTTTTATTATAAAGAACATTTTTTTATTTAGATGATTTTTTTTAAAGGGATATGTGTAACTCCACATTGAGCATGGATGAATTCACGCATCACCCTCATATTGGGTTGTATAATGTGTCTTGCAACAAAATAATGAGATTTCTGAGTTTAGACTTCTATGATCCATATTAATAATAACAAATTCTTTTGGAAACAATCAATCTATCTGGGTTGTGGAAGGAGATTCCATCATTTTTATTCTCTCTTCCTACTTAGGTATGGAATGATGGTCCTATTTGTGTGATGGGTTAGCTTGCTTGTTACTTATGGTGGCCACTCCGTCTTCTATGCCTTTAGATTTGGTATCAAGACTTCAAAAAAAATAGTCCTATGGAAAACCCAAATCTATTATGAACAATGAAGAAGCTCACTCATCCTAACCAAAAGATATAATGCACACAAAGAGATTTAATGCTTCATGCACATATAAACATGGAAACCATCAATTTGTTTATTTGGAGGGATGATTCAAGGTGCTTTCACAATGAATTTAAATATGGTGTAAGAAAATGAAATGTAGAAAGTTGAAATAGCTTTTTGAATAAATAAATTTTATTTATAGAATTTGTATATGAATATGAAATTTGATTTTTTTTTAAATAGTAGTATTTTTTTCATGCAAAATCTAATGCATATTTTTCCACTAGTGTAAATTTTGAGTACCTAAATCATCGAATTTGCATAACACAATTTATAGAACTATGGAGAACGATTGTTCTTGTGTAAACATTTAAAAAATAAAAATCTAATGCGAATTTTATATTTATGTTTTTTTTAGTTGTAAAAATTATTATATCCTTGAAATATTAAGTGTTTTATGCTACATGGCCCTTAACATAATTAAGAAATTTTACTTTTGTAGATTGTAGATATTAGTATGTTCTAGTACAACATGTAACTTATTTTTAAAATGGTTAAGGTAATAAAAATCTATTACACGAATAAAAAGATGTAATTATTTTAAAATTTAGATATATGTCGAGATAAAAATATATAAAGAGGATATATATATATATATATATATACAGAAACATAGACTTCAACATGATCATGTGAGGAGGATTAACAGAAAGGATGGCAACAATCGAAGCTAGGGTTATTGTGGAAATGCACTACAATGATTTGGACCCCAATCCAAGATTTGGTCGGAGTGATCTGGATCTTAAGCATGAGCCCCTTCATCATTTTGGGTTGGCCTTTGGTTGTGCTAAAATTTTCTTTTTCTTTGAAGGGCTATATCAGGCGGTATGAGTTCTGGATGGTTATGGGATGATTTTGTTTTCTCAGTTTGACTCCTATTGGAGGTGAGGATGGCGATCAAGCCTTTATGTATGGGTGTCACATTACAATATTAGGTTAGCGGTGGGTGATTTTCTGGGTTTTTGTGGAACGACATGCCTTCCTTTTTTGTTTCAATCCTTTGGTTGGGTTTCTGAGGGTCCAACTCCCTCTCTTTGGATTTTCATGTTGGTTTGTGCAAATCTATGATTTTTTCCTTTTCTTACAGAGTCATGTCTCCTCAATATATGTAGATTCACTTGGAAAGAAGTAGATTTATAAAAGATCCCTCCAAATACTCCTTCCATGAGGGTGATGGACAGCGTAGAAAGTTTGGAATCCATGCAAGGGTTTCAATTTTTTGTTAAAACCCTCAGTGAAAAATCTATACCATTCTGGGTTTATGTAGAAGTTAAGGTGAAGGAATTAAAATAGATCTTGGAACAATGTCTTGGAATTCTTGTAATATTTATGCATCTTATTTGTGGGGAAAACAATTGTTGGATACTTTCCAGTTGAGTGCATACAAATCTATAGGAATTAAATTATAGTTTTAGCCTTGAGACTACATGGAGGAGTAATGGCTTCCAAAGGGCCCTCTACTTCAGCCTGATACAAGGACATTGGACATGGTAAAGAGCTCATCCTAACGGCCTAGTCGAAAGCTCTTCCAGGATTGTACCTTGTTGAGAATATGGAGGAAATGCCTTCTTTGGTTAAAATAAACAAATTCGAGGTAATGCATCTCTTCACAGTCCTATAAGCTAGGGATATCATCTGTAGATTCAATGAATTTTGGCCAAAATTTCATCACTAGATTTTTACAACTTGGACAAAAATTTGTGATATTTATTTATCTTCCGAAAAATTCTTCATGTTTTATAGTTTGAATTTTATAAAGCTTATTTTTAATAAAATCTTTAATATGTAAATCACTTTATTAAAAAGTTCTCGATCTAAATTTTGACTTACAAGTGTGTGCGTGTGTGTGTGTGTATATATATATATATATAAACAAAAACCATTTTGACTTATCTATATTTATAATAAAAATAAACATGATGCACATATATTATATATGTTGTTGACACCTAATCTTTGAGATTAGGGAAAACTATTATAAATAGAAAAATAAAGAAGATAAAGAGACATTGGAATTTCAATTCGAAAAATCTCCCTCTCAAAATATATATATATATATATATATATATATATATATATATATATATATATAATCTCTTAATGCAAATCAAAATTCATTCAGAATTACACAAACTTTACTTGACATGGCATCAGAATTACATATAAAAAAATAAAGAAGATAAAGAGACATTGGAATTTCAATTCGAAAAATCTCCCTCTCAAAAAAAAAAAAAATATATATATATATATATATATATATATATATATATATAATCTCTTAATGCAAATCAAAATTCATTCAGAATTACACAAACTTTACTTAACATGGCATCAGAATTACATTCCCCTTCCGGCATTTTTCTACTATGTAACTTCTATTCCCTACCATATTCTTTGTCCTCTATTCTCTATCCATCCGCATTGATCTTGTTGAAGCATTGGAACAGTTTTGGCATATATATATATATATATATATAAACAAAAACCATTTTGACTTATCTATATTTATAATAAAAATAAACATGATGCACATATATTATATATATATTATATATGTTGTTGACAAATAATCTTTGAGATTAAGAAAAACTATTATAGGAAAATAAAGAAGATAAAAAGACATTAGATTAGAATTTCAATTCGAAAAATCTCCCATTTGATATATATATAATCCCTTAAAAATCAAAATTCATTCGAAATTACACCAACTTTACTTGACATGGCATCAGAATTACATTCCCCTTCTCGCATTTTTCTACTATGTAACTTCTATTCCCTACCATAATCTTTGTCCTCTATTCTCTATCCACCGCATTGATCTTGTTGAAGCATTGGAACAGTGCTGGTGAACTGGACGTGAATCATTCTCTACGTTGTGTGTGATCTCTACATTCAAATAATCCCTGTTGAAGACTCCCCTTCGTGGCATATTTGCGTTAGATCTTTACATTGCACGTTTGAAACAACGTTGAAAAGTTTGGAAGAGTGCATTGATTTATGCTAGTCAGATTCGTCATTGTTATTAGAGTTGGTACGTTAAACTCTATTGAATATTGTGAAATCCACTGAATGGCGAATTCATCTTGTGCGTGCATTAAAGACTAGTATATACATGCACTGAATATTCTTGACATATGGTTGCATGGTGCGTTGGTATGCGCATATTTGAGCTCTGCGTTGAAGTTTTTTCATGGCCTGACATTGAATACCGTGTAATGGTATTCCCCTGCATTGAATAGATTTTGAGAATCATGAGTGATGGATTATGTATTGCCTTGAATACCATTTTGAATGTTGTAAATACATTGTGAATACCATGAAGTGATGTGAGATATGTGTGTTGGCCATTTGTATATTGAATGCGCTTTATATATTAGATTGGAAGGCTCTTTATTGAAACCATTGATTGAAAGGTTGTGGGTATATAATGGTATATGTTGGATGATATATATTATATGAGCTTGGAGCCATATATTGTATGTTGAATATATTCATATGCCATTGGTATTTATATGATTGTTGGTATTATATGGGAGTTGAGTTGAATGTATATCCCTTGATTTATATGCACATTGGCTTAGTTGGTTAGTTGTCATAGTGATTGGTTGGTTGTCATATAAAAGGTATAAAGTACAGTTGTGATTGTTTTGGATTTTAAAAGTAAATAATAATTTTTTGGTGATGCATTCACTCATCTTCATCTTCATCATTGGAGTAATTTTTTTTGGAAAAAAGAACTACTACAAATGGTCCAAGAAGATAAAGCATACCCTAATTTTTAATGAGGTGTGGAAAGGAGTTTGTGAAGGAGAAGGAGATAATCCTCCTTAGAAGCCCTCTTCAGACAAAGATCTCGTTGTATGGGAGAGTAAAAACAACAAGGCCTATGCATTGATTGTAGCATCAGTCAATGCAAATGTGAGTCATCATATTACACAATTTACAAATGCCTTTGAAGCCTTAAAGAAGATGAAATATTTATATGACTCACACTCTCAGCTCGAAGTTTTCCAGCTTATGATCCAACTTTTTAATCTAGAAATGAAATATGATGATTCCTTTTCCTTAGCCTCTAAGTAAGAGTCATTATGCATGATATACAAGCTTTTGGTGTTAAAATAGAGGTTCCTCTCATAGCTTTTGTCAAGGCACTGTATCCAAATTATTCTCATTATCTTGAGTGATTACAAACCAATGGAAAACTTAAGGAGATATCCTTTGACTCTCTTATGGAGAAGTTTGCTGAAAAAGAGAATAATTTTGGGAAGAAGAATATAGTTGCTCAAGTCTTTTGGAGATGTTGTGTGCCTTATGCAGAAAGAGAAGAATCAAGCATAGGATTTTTCTAGAGGAAGAAGTGGCTGAAGGAAAGAATAATAGAGGTAGGGGGCAGGAAATACCAAGGAGGAAGACATGATCTTCATTGTATACAATGCACAAAAATGGACATGATTATTCCTCATGCAATCTCTCTTGGGATAGGATCAGATAGGAAAGGGATGAAGAGAAAGGAAAATCACCAAAAAAAGTGAAAGGTAAAGCACCTAAATCCACTCACTATATTGTGGCACATTGCAATATTGGAGTAACTGAAGAATTGTATAATGATTCACTTGCTACGTGGAAAGATGCATGGTTGCTTTATTTAGTAGAAACTTTCCACATGGCTTTTAGAAGATATTTCTTTGAAGAATTCACTGGAAATGTTGATGGAGTATTCTACTTTGATAATAAGTGAAAACTCAAGCCATCATTACTTAGCATTATCAAGCTCAAACTGTCTGGACTCCCAAACTTTCTTCTACATGATGTTCTCTACCTCCCAAATTTGACAAGAAACGTGTTGCCTTTCATTCACATCCTCCAACAAGGACACTCCATTCACATGTTTGATGGAAAGGTTGAGGTCATAAAAGCATTAGATAACTCACTTGTCATGACTAGGATAGAAGAAGAAAGACTATTGGATTTGCAAGGAACCTCTGCTCATGCACAAAATTTTGTATACAATTCTCAATTTGATGAAGGTACACTACCATCTAGTCTCTTATGGAATGCTAGATTTGGACTGAAATATGACATTTTTCATTTATTGAAGAGAAATGGTGTTACATGTTTTCCAACCATTCCTAGGAAGCTTAAGCAATGTGATTCTTGTATCTTAGGAAAGCACAATAAATAGTAAATTCATGATTCTCATTCCAGAGCACATATAAAGCTTAACTTGATTCATTCTAACTTGTGTGGCCATATGCCTATTCATTCTACAAATGGTAATGAATATATGATGACATTGATTGATGACAACACCGAAATGCATTGGGTATATCTTTTGAAGAAAAAATATAAAGCTTTTGAAACTTTCAAAATCTTTCATGCATGGATTGAATATGATACAAAATCTCATATTGGATCTATTTGTACTGATAATGGAAAATAATATACTTCAAATGAATTTTAAATTTATCTTCACCAACATGGGATCATACATCAAACAATCGTGCCTTATAGTCCTCAATAGAACAACTTATCTAAAAGAATGAACATGACAATATTAAATATGGTATGTGTAATGATGTTTTCAAAAATGTTAAGCTGATGTTTTGGGTTGATGTAGTTCTATGTGTAGTGTATATTAAGAATAAGTGTCCATCTCATGCTCTCAAAAACAAGACTCCCTATTAAATGTGGTATGTCCACATTCCTTCGATGAAGCAACTCAGGATTTTTGGTTCCGCCTATTATGCCTTTATATATATGGAATAGAGAAACAAACTTAGTGCAAGGAGTCAGAAATGTATCCTCTATGGGTACTCAAATACCTCCAAAGAATATCATCTGTATGATGAAGAAAATACGAAGTTTATAATATCTATAGATGTAATTTTTCATGAATCTTCCAAGACTGCCAATGTTGTTGAGCAGCAGCTTAATCGCTTGGATAGATTTGGGCATACAAAATCCTTTCAGGAGTTTGATATTGAGATTCCACATCTACAAGGGGGAACTCTTATCATGGATCGATTTATGGAATTTCCTTCTGAAGCACTCTCTCCCCCTCATGAATCTCCGACCACTGATCAAGAAGATACTCTGATTGATGTGATTGAGAGAATTGGAAGGATAAATCTTGATTCAAACCCATCTTAGTCAACTGAATAACCTAGGTCATCTTAGGAAGGTCCTCCAAAATGGCTCACAAAGACACTTGAAAGTGTTTGTCCTGATGAGGTTAGAAAGACAAGATCAAGAAGCTCTGCTAGACGAAATGGATGTGATGTAGATGATTCTAATTCACATCATGATATGGATATTTCTTATAACTATAAATTAATTTTTTCTACAGATTTTGAACCAACTTACTTTAAATAAGTTGTTTCTCATGATGAATGGAAAGAAGCATTGCAGAAAGAGTATGATGCTCCGATAAAGAATGAAACTTGAAATTTGGTTGATCCTATATTGGGAACCAAACCAATAGGCTGCAAGCGGGTCTTCAACAACAAGTATAAAGAAGATGGCTCACTTGACAATAATAAAGCTATGTTCATGGTAAAAGGTTTTACATAGAAGGAAGGGGTCAATTATGAGGAGACCTTTTCTCCCAAAACAAAATGGGCTACCATCCAAACTCCCTTTTGCTTGGCAGCTAACAACGATTGGAAATTCCATCAAATGGATGTAGAAACTTCTTTCTTGAATGTAGATTTGAAAGAGAATGTTTTTATGTCCCAAACAGAAGGATTTGTTATGAAAGGATAGGAGAAAAAAGTATGAAATCTTGTCGAATATGGCCTCAAACAAGAACCACGAGCCTGGTACAAAAAATTAACTAAGCATCTTCTGAAACTCAATTTCAAACATTGATCTTGATGATGCAACTTTGTTTTTCAATAAATTTGGAAAAGTAGTTGCATATCTTATGGTGTATGTATATGATCTTTTGAACACAAGGAACAATGAAAATTACATTTCATCCATAAAGAAATAACTATGGAAAGGTTTTGTAATGACAAATTTGGGATATGTTCACTATTATCTTGGTGTTGAAGTAACCAACATCCGAAGTTTATATTCCTGTCACAAAAGAAGTACATTGGAGATTTGTTGAACAAATTTGGCATGGTTGAGTGGAATATTTTGACTGCTCCAATGGAACAGAATATAAAGCTCACATCCACTAAAAGAAATGAATTTGAAGATGCAACAAAGTACAATAAACTTGTAAGAGGTCTCAACTACCCAACTACTACCAGACTGGGATCTTCATTTGGGGTTGGAATCCTATTTAGGTTTACAAAAAAGCCTTGTGAGCGTCATTGGAATGATGAAAAAAGAGTTCTAAAGTACTCGAAGGTAACTCAAGACTTTGGACTCAATCATACATAGGTGG
Source organism: Pinus tabuliformis (assembly GCA_031772625.1). Taxonomy (NCBI): domain Eukaryota; kingdom Viridiplantae; phylum Streptophyta; class Pinopsida; order Pinales; family Pinaceae; genus Pinus; species Pinus tabuliformis. The sequence continues at coordinate 1,002,333,676 of CM062819.1, forward strand.
ATGACTTTAGCTTAATTGGATACTCTTATTCATATTTTGATGGAGCCAAACAAAATGGAGTATCTACTTCAAGTTATGCCATGGGTCCTGGATCAAGAATTGTCTCCTGGTTGTCACACAAACAATCAGTTCCAGTAGATTCCACAACTAAGGCGGAATATTTGGCAGCAATTGAAGCAAAGAAGGAGATTGTGTGGCTCAGGAAAATCCATAATATTTTCAGGAGAAACAAGTGCATTCTAATCCTATTTTGATTGACAATGCTTCTGCAATAAAGTTGGCCAAGAATCCAAAGTTCCATGATCGAACCAAACATATAAATAAAAAGTATCATCTGATTCGACATCATGTCGAGGCCAAGACCGTTCACCTTCATCGTTGTTCCACACATGAGGAGATTGCAAACATCTTCACCAAAGTGATCGGAAGAGAAAAGTTTGAATGATTCAAAATGATGCTTGGACTCACCAACATCCCTTCATATTAAAGGGGGGAATGTTTACAACTAATATTTGGGATTAGGAAATTCGTGTAAATATTGTAAATAGGAAAATAGAGAAGGTGAAAAGACGTTGAAATTTAAATTCTAAGAGTCTCTCTCTCAATGTTGCAAATCAAAATTAATTCAGAGTTACACAAACCTGGCATGACAAATATATATATATATATATATATATATATATCTAATGAACAACCAAGTTAGCATAATGGTTGTTGGGAAAAGAACCAACAATTATGCTAAATGGTCTTCCTGGCTAGAGAAAATGGGATGGCAAAATGTTGTCATAGTAGAAGGAGGAGAAAGAAAAAAACGTTGATAGAGATAAGTAACAACTAGATTTCATTCATAATAGTGCACTTAACAACTCGTAAAAGAAAACTGAAATAAAGTAGCATATGTGGTCACTTTGTATGTGCTTTGTATATTGTTAGAATTATTTTTGTATCTTTGTAATTTTTGAAGAAGAAAAAATTATCTGTAAAACAATTATTTTTATTTATAAATTCCAGAAAATAATCCGAGAGGCATTTTATAGCTCAATATGGAGGTGATGTTGTAGTGGTGTAAATGTTTGTAAATAGTTACATGTAGACTCAATTAAAAAATAATAAAAGATTATAAGTAATATAAAATCCAATATGGGGAGATGTTGCAGTGTCTCTAAATGAGTGTAAATATTTAAATGTTGGATCAATTAATAATAAAATGTTAAAAGTAATAAAATTAATTTTTTTAGATTGTAATTTCATTTTTATTAAAAAAATTATGAACAATTATTTAGATAAAAGAAAATCACAATATACATATCACATTAAAATGTATGACAAATAATTAATTTTTATTATTTAATATCCATTTTACCATATAAACTAAAATAATGATTTAATAGCCATATTTGTGTCGTAATAGGTTCCGCTTTGAAAATAACTCCCCCAGCTGCCACTCTACACAGGTTTGCACCATAGGATTGAATGTTAAATGATTGAAGAATATTATGTCATTGGATTGGTACAGTTTCAACCATTTGAAATTGATACAGTTACCTTTGGTTGGTGAAATGACCCTGGAAGATTTCTTAGTGAAAGTCAGGGTATTCATGGAGGAAAACAATGGAAATAGTAATAATAATAACAGTAGTGTTGTTACTGTTGGTATTATAGAGAGCTCCCAACCAGTCTCGATTTGCGGTGTGCCCACTTCTAGGATAGGGATGGATGCAATGGCAACAACACAAAATTTGCAGCAACAGGCAGAGTGGTACCAGTATCATCTCAACATTGCGTAAAAGCAACATCAGTAACATCAACAACAAAATATGATGGTAGCTTATGGCACCAAGCATCCCACTCCACAAAATGGTCCATTAGGTATCCTTGGAAATCCCTTCTTGGAAGGTGGGTATGGGGACAATCAACTTGATCTATCATCGCCTCCGATGGGCTGCATGTTGTCTAAATCTTAGACTCCGAGTAGAAAACGGGGAGCATTAGAGAGCATTATTGAGAAAATCATTGAGCGGTGTAAGAAAAGGATGCTTAAAGACCATGAGTCAACTGCACGATCCAAAGCAAGAAAGTGGGAACGATGCTTTTCTTTTTATTCTTTATGTGGCCCTAATATATTTACTTAACGTAAGTTGTGGCATTTAATTCTCTCCATTTCTTGCTGCAATCCCTTTTCCCATTTCGCTCTATTTATCTAACATTTGATCTTCATTTCACATTAATTAGTTGTCGATGATGGTGAGATAGCTCAAATTCCCAGATGCGGGTCTCCAACAAAGATGACTTGTTTTAAAGCAATCGCTACAATGCACGTGGCACTAATTCATTTACAAATGCAGATAAATACCACCCATGTTGTTTCCCATTCCACTTAGTGTTCAAAAGAAAAAATACAATTCAAAGCGTGTATATGACAAAGACAAACAAAACCTCAAGGTTGGAATCCTTTTGAATTCAAAAGTACTTGAACACACTAGGTTTCCCATTTCCTACAGCATACAACTTCTCATCCTCAATTTAACCTCCTTATTGAACTCATAGTGTAGTGAGTGTGAAGATAGGTATAGGCAGAGATAAAATCTATTGGATTAATGAAATCCATGAGGAGCATAAATCAAGAAGAGTCATAATGGTGGCCATAGAAAAGACCAAGATGAGCATCAAAACTCTCCATTGGACTCTTAATAACCTATTTTCATCTTCATTCATGTTCAACGCTCTTCAATTTCCTATTTCGCAACGTGATCAGGTGAGTCTCTTCAGGGTTTTTTTGGCCGGTTATTATCTTTATTTTTGTTTTGGTAGAGTGTCAATCTGGTGGGACTGGAGCCAGGAGGAGAGGATAATAGTGACTCTTCCGTACCACCCATACTACACCCACTTGACTAGTATATTTTTATGAGTCTATTATGAAAAATGATATAAGACTCTTGAATTTATTGATGGAAAGGATTTTAATATTTTAGGCCACAGAAAGCAGTGGAATGAGTGTTTTGTTGATTCATATCAGAGATTGTAATGGCATTTCAATGTGAAGTGTTTTATTTTGTTTTGGGTTTGGTGGAGTCAGAGTTCTAATTGCAGTTTGGTGTGGGCAGTGTTGATGGTTCCAGCAAATGTGTTGCAGATATTGGAAAACGATATCAAGAATTCTACAGAGAAGATTTTAGCCAAAGAAAGGGAAATATGCAAAGCCAAAAATGTAATATATACTCATATTTTGCAATGTATTTGAAGAAGTTGGTGTGAACTAGATTGTTGGGTTTATTCCATATTTTAAGTTGTTTTGATGTTCAGTTGAATGGAAATATTTGGAATTAAATAAATGCAACCTTGATCATTGCAATCTTGGGATGGATACTAAACATAGTTCAAATTGCACTTAAACAAAAAATTCAAAACCCATCATTCAACAAGATATTGGTTCAACTTGGACTTTATTGACATGTTTAACTTCAAGCAGCATCTATACATGAATGTCTTGTCTCATTTAAGTTAGGATTGCAAACTTTAAGAGGAAGATCCTTTAGTAGATCAACTCTATCTTATTAGGATTCACAGACATGTCTTTCACAAAGCAATGGAATGAGTGTTATGTAGATTCATCTCAGAGATTGTAATGGCATTTGAATGTTAAGTGTTTTGTTTTGTTTTGGGTTTGGTGGAGTCATAGTTCTAATTGCATTTTGGTGTCGGTAGGGCTGATGGTGCTAGTAGATGTGTTATGTACATTGGAAAACGATATCAAGAAGTCTACAAAGAATATTTTGGCCAAAGCAAGGGAAATATGCAAAGCCAAAAATGTAAGATCTACTCATATTGTGTATCGTATTTAAAGAAGTTGGTGTGAACTAGAATGTTGGTTTTATTCCAGATTTTAAATTGTTTTGATGTTCAGTTGAATGGCAATATTGGAATTCAAGAAATGAAACCTTGATCATTGCAATATTTGGATGCATACTAAACTTAGTTCAAATTGGAATTAAACAAAAAATTCAAAACCCATCTTTCAAAAGATACCGGTTCAACTTGGACTTATGATAGGTGCCTATATGAGTATTTCAGAATTTATTGACACGTTTAACTTCAAGAAGGTTCTATACATGAAGGTCTTGTCTCATTTTAGCTAGGATTGCAAATATTAAGAATAAGATCCTTTAGTGGATCAACTCTATGTTATTAGGATTCACAAAAGTGTCTTTCACTAACCACACAAATGGTATTTTGTGGATTTTCCATTCTTCTTCCCTCTGTAGTTTCATAATGGAAAACCTTATAGTTTTTGGGCCATTGTTCCAAGTGACTCCAGAACCTGAGATTCAAACTCGAGAAGCTAGGGAGGTCCTTATATGCAATGCTGCCAAAAAGTATAATCTTGACATGTTGGTGTTAGGTAGTCATGGATATGGAGCCCTTAAGAGGTATTGCATATCAAAATTTCCCCCATTTTCAGCTCTATGAAGTGCAATTTAAATTAAGAATTGTTACTAATATGCATGATTTCTGAATGATTCATGCTATTGTTGTTTTAAAAAACAAGCATTTCTCTTTTCAGGTTTAGAATAGGGTTTTATTTTGGAAAAGTGGTAACTATATTTTGAGATTTTTATTGGGTTTTTATTTTTGCAATATAACGCTCGTTTAATAAGATGGTATTGGATTCTGTAGGGTGGTTCTTGGGAGTGTGAGTGACTATGTGTTCACCACATACAATTCCCTCTTGTTGTGGAGAAACCCAAGAAGGAGCAAGCTCATTGATTTCTATTAGCCTAGTGCCACCTATTTTCTTAAATTCATATTATACTTGCCCTTATTTCTAATATGAGCCGCAAATACTACATCTAATTGAAATATTCTAAGACATAGTCTAGGAATTTCAATAGTCATAATATTTGTTGGGGATTTTCATTATTCTTTATTTTTATGTATGGTTGTATCAAATGATATATATATATATATATATATATATATGCATGAATTGATATTTCATTTGAATCATGCTCCCTTTGCATCTTATTGTGTGGCATCATATTTATCTTTAACATACATTCTAGTTCACTAGGATTATTTAGGCAATGACAATTTACAGGCAGGAAGATTAAGGAATATTTATATGGGATGGAGTTTTGACCAATTATCCATTAGTAACTAAAAAAGTGAAGTGGCCTGAGAGATAATCTTAGAGTACATCCTAGTTTGAAATTTGTAGACAGTTTAACAGATTTTACATACTGAGGACAGAAAATAAGATAAGAAAATACCCTTTCACAACCAAAAATAGTTCAAATTCATATATATTTTTTTCTATTAAATATAGGTTTTATCTTTCCTTCTACAAGGGCATTGCTAATATTAGATCTCTATGCTGAGGTGGGTAGAAAAAATCTAGAGAGAGTCAGGCCTGGAGGCTACTCATTGATTGGGGAGAAGCCACAATCTCAAGTATATGCCAAAGAAAAAATGGGGTGGTGTTGAAGCCTCAAATTTTTGTTGCTCCAACATGGGGGATAACCACCCAGTCCAGACCTTAAGACAACTCCTTTTTCGTTTGAAGTGGTGGCTCCGCCTGGGGATAATGGGACCAGTTTCCCAGTGTGGGTTTTAAAATGAAAGTGGGTGGTTTACGAGTGACTGCAATAGAATAATGATAACTTGAATGACCTATTATATCATGCAAATCTCTAGCTAACTTGATCTAATCTAAACCCAGGTATTTTTGTACAATATGTGATCTACAAAGATATCTACTTGACATGTGATAATAAAGATCAATCACACATAAAACAGAGATGATAACATGTAAATATAATTTCTTTGACTAAATAGTTAGTCAAAGAAATGTATAAACTATATCACATATGTGATATATATATATATATATATATATATATATATATATATATATATATATATACATGAAAATATATAATCTCAGTTAGGCATCATAAAATAGTGCAATTAATGCTTTAACAAAAAAAACATATCTCATATACAATTCATGAAAATAAAGTGTTGTAACTAATTAAACAGAAACAGGAATAATCACATAAGATAAAAGTATCATATATGTGAGGTTCTACTCATTTGACTAATGACATAGATCAACTCCTTCTTCACATAAAATTATCTTCCAAGTATACAAAAGTGCATCAACAAAGGAAAGTAGTCTAATATTTAAAAGAAACGATTATGTTCCATAATTTCACCAAAGTGTTAACAAACTTACAATAGTGCATTCTTTGCAATTTTTGTGATAAAATTCTGGACCGTTCTTTAAATGCATGAGAAGGGTATAAATACTATTCTAACTAATGTTCAAAAATAGATTATACAAAAATTTGAGGAGGTTTAAAATGACCTTCCTCCTAACTAGTTAACAAACTCTAAAAATAAACAGTGGCTTAATGAGCAGAGGCTATGTGTTGGAAATAATACTGAGAGGGGGGGTGAATCAGTATTATCAGATCAATCAAACTTTTTCAATGCTCAGAAACATATACGCTACTTCAGTTAGGTGAACCAGCGTGTACACGCTACTGTGACTAAATAAAACAACGTATAAGAAGAAAACTCATAATTTAGTTAGCTTATTCTTCAGTTAAGTTCATCAGGACATTATTCACCACATTAACAGTAAACAGGTGCAGTATAACAGAACAGATCAAAAGCCACACACATGAACACCAAGATATAAGGTGGAAACCCAATGTGGGTGAAAACCACCTGCTGCAAGTTGTCTCTATCTTTCTTTAATATGAAACTTCAGTTTACAATCTTTTGTACTGGTGCAGCCTTATACCAGTACGCAGGCTACAACCTGCAGAAGGCTACAACCTTCTCTTGTTCTCCAAACTTCCTTGGAAGGGAGCTCCAACCCCCTTTGCTCTTGTACTAGCCAAGATACTAGTACGTAGGTGCTGACCTACAATCTTCTTTCCTTCAGGTACCACCTTTCATACATTTTCAGACTGGATATTCCTGAAGCACAACATTACAATCTGTAGACCCCAATTCATTCAACTTTCACAACAGATCATTGAAGCATCAAACAACCAAACTTTGAATTACTGAATCACTGAACCCTGTCAATCACCAGTTACCAGAACACAGAGCAGACTACAGAACTCTGCAATAACAGTCAGACCCCCCTGTAAACCCAAATCAAGCTTCAAAAGATATACGCTACTTCAATGAGCAAAACCCGCGTATACACGCGCTTTTACCGAAGCCAACCTGCGTACAGATCTAAAAATAAACTTTCTCAATTTGCAGCTGTACCAGACATCAGTTAGACCCAGAACATAACATTGCGATGATATGCAGATCTAGAAATACGCATAATCAACCATATCATGATAGTGCATTTCAAACCATTAGATCCCGATCTATCCTTAGATCTAGTCTTCCATCAACCGATGTGATCTCTCCTTGGCTTAGATCAAGCAACCCAGAACCTGCATATCAGATCTCTTTCTCTCTTAGATATTCAAGCCTTGTCGAAAGATGATTTTGCCTAATGATCTTCTTCTCCTTATATAGCCTTAGGCCTTGCTCAATACCAAGAGCCAAAACCATAGTAACACAATACCATCAACTTCAAAACTAGGGATCGACACGCCCGTCGAGACACAATGGTCCGAAACCATAGGCACAACTTCCAAGGACTAACCGCCATGGACCAAAGGTACTTTTACACATACACGCGCTTTTTCTGAATCCAACTAGCGTGTACACGCGACTTGGGCTTAACGAACCTGCGTATATGAACTTCCTTGGCATGCTGTACTAAGATCTGTCTTCTGATTAAGTTGCCATCACCTGTACCAACCTCTGAGCACCTGTACCAACCTCTGAGTGAGTTGCCATCAAGGACAACACTTGAATCATAATGCCAACAATCTCCCCCTTTGGACTTGATGGCAACCACCACACCAAGTCACTCTCCCCCTTTGACATCAAGGGCAAAGGGCTGTGCTCCCCCTGAGGACATGCTGATACCTCTGCTTGGCTGTGCTGACTCATGCTCCCCCTGACAGTAGGCCAGATCTGCAAAAGATGTTCTTCAACAAGAACCAAGACTTATACACCATAAGGGACCTTCCTATCACCAAAAGACTCAATACATACATCCATACTCCCTACCAAGAGGGGACATATCAGAAACAACCAATTATATTACAGCATTCATCCCAGGCATAGTGGGGAAACCAACATAGGCCGTTACATGACCTTGACACCATAGAAGAGATATCACAAGAGAGATACATGACATAGAGACAACAGATCTAGACCAAGACTTATGAAAGTCACCAGCAGCATATGATAAACATCTTTTTAGATCAGCAACCAGGATTTCTTTCTGAGCTCCTTTTCCTGAAATCAACAACCAAAACATCTGAATGCCAACAATGCTTTATGAGACTTTTAAGCTGCTCCCCCTGAACCTGTGCCTGCTGCACCCCCTGAAACCGTGCCTGAAGAATTCTGACATACCCATTGCTGTTCAGAACTCCAGAGTGTGCCCTTGCTGTTCAGAACTTCATATACGCGATTTCTCCTGCATGAACCAGCGTATGGATGCGGATATACTCTCTGCAACAAGCGTACACCATACGCGTATATACCTTTCGTAACTTGCGTATACCAACTTTTCTGTTGAACAGACAAGCTTCAACAGCAGGATGAAGCATCTACTACTCCCAGCTTTTGTCTGAGATATTCAAAAGTTTCCCTGGGCAGTGGTTTTGTGAGAATATCAGCAACTTGTTCCTTAGAAGGAACATACTCCAACTTAACCTTCTGCTCAAGCACTTGTTCCCGAAGAAAATGGTACTTGATTGGTATGTGCTTGGTCTTTGAGTGCATGACTGGATTCTTTGAAATGCTGATTGCACTTGTATTATCACATAAGATAGAGACGGGTGGAGTGCAAGTGATTTGAAAGTCCTGCAAGGTCTGCATCATCCAAAGAAGTTGTGTGCAACAAGATGCTGCAGCCACATATTCTGCTTCAGCTGTAGATAAGGCAATCGAACTCTATTTCTTGCTGAACCAAGATACTAGTATGGAACCCATGAAGAAAGCACCACCACTTGTGCTTTTCCAATCATCCACACTTCCAGCCCAATCTGCATCTGTGTAAGCATGAAGAGTGAGATCTGTATTTCTAGGATACCATAAGCCATAGTTTTGGGTCCCTTGAAGATATTTGAAGATTCTTTTGACTGCCTGAAGATGAGTTTCCTTTGGGTTGGCTTGAAATCTTCCAACCATTCCTACTGCATGTGTAATATCAGGTCGAGTACCTGTCAAATAAAGCAAACTCCCAATCATGGATCTATAAGTGGGTTGGTGAACTGCTGCTGATTCATCATTTGCACTGAGGCTGCATCCTGTAACCATGGGTGTACATACTGGCTTTGACTCTTCCATGCCATACTTCTTCAAGATCTGTTTGAGGTATTTGGTTTGAGACAAGAAGATACCTCCTTCATTTTGTTGGATTTGCAATCCAAGAAAATATGTCAATTCTCCAAGAAGTGACATTTCGAATTCTTTCTGCATAACCAAGGCAAAGTTTTGACTCATAGTCTCTTCATTGCTGCCAAAAATAATATCATCTACATAAACAACAAGAATTAGCAATTTGTTATTTTCAACTTTTATATAGAGATTGCTATCTGCTGATCCTTTTGAAAAGCCTTGTTGGTGAAGATATTTGTCCAACCGATAGTACCAAGCCCTTGGAGCTTGTTTGAGTCCATAGAGTGCCTTTTTCAATCTGCATACAAGGTTTGGATCATTCCCAAGAATGAAACCATCTGGCTGCTCAATATATACTTCTTCTTCTAAGTCTCCATTCAAGAAAGCTGATTTCACGTCCATTTGAAATACCTTGAAGTTTTGAAAGCTTGAGAGAGCAAGGAACATTCGGATGGCCTCAAGTCTTGCCACAGGAGCAAAGGTCTCTTCAAAATCTATTCCTTCTTGCTGCGCATACCCTTTACAAACAAGTCTGGCCTTGTTTCTAATTACTTCTCCATTTTCATTTAATTTGTTCTTGAAGACCCATTTTGTTCCTATTACATTCTTATCTTTTGGTCTAGGAACTAATTCCCAAGTGTTGTTCTTTTCGATCTGCTCAAGTTCTTCATCCATTGCTTTGACCCAACATTCATCTTTGCAAGCCTCTTTAACATTTTGTGGTTCAGTGGAGGAGAGTAATGCCAAATAGCTTGAAGCTTCTGCAAGTGTCCTTCTTGTTTGTACTCCTGCTTCTTTCTGCCCCACAATCTGAGATTCTGGATGATTCTTTTGAACATATCTGGATGGAGTCTTCTCTTCTATTCTTGTCTGCTCCTCTGGTTCTTCCTGAGGTTCTTCTTCTTCTTGAGGTTCTTCTTCTTCATCATTCCGCCTTTGGGGGTAACCTTCATCTTCTTCAATGTCTTCATGATGAACTTGCCTAGGAATATATCCCTTCTCGTCAATCACTACATCAATGCTGTCAACAATTCTGCCAAGTCTTTTATTGTAGCACTTGTATGCTTTGCTATATGGAGAGTAACCAAGAAGAATGCCCTCATCTGCTCTTGGTTCAAGTTTGCCAAGTTGCTCATCAGTATTTTTAATATAACATTTGCTCCCAAAGATTTTGAAGTGCTTCACCGAAGGAGTCTCACCACTCCAGAGCTCATGAGGTGTTTGAGTGTTGTTTACTCGGACATTTGTTTTGTTAAGAATAATAACCGCAGCATGTGCAGCTTCACCCCAGAAGGTTGCGGGAGTACCTGATTCATCAAGCATTGCACGAGCCATTTGTTGGATTGTTCTGTTCATTCTTTCCGCAACCCCATTTTGCTAAGGAGTTCTAGCTGTAGAGAATTCTCTTCTTATCCCATGTTCTTCACAGAAATCGAAAAATTCGTTTGAGGTAAATTCCCCACCTCTGTCAGATCTGAGGCACTTAATTTTGTGTCCTGATTCATTTTCAACCAAGGCTTTGAAGGATTTGAATTTTTCGAATGCTTCATCTTTGTGCTTCATGAGCCCTAACCAAACAAATCTGGAGAAATCATCAATGAATAATATCAGATATTCTTCTCCTCGAGGTGTCCTCTTCCTAAATGGACCACATACATCTGTATGGACTAGCTCGAGAGGCATGCTAGCTGATCCTTCCTTTTCTGGAAAGTTAGTTCTGGTTTGCTTTCCAAATTGACAAGATTTGCATATGGTATTGTCTGGAATTTTGATATCTGGAAGACCACGAACTGCCTGATATTTGCATGCTTTCCTTATTTGTGAAAAGCTTAGATGTCCCAACCTCCGATGCCATAGCCAATGTTCATCATCCTTGCTTAAGTAGCATTGTTGTCTTTCCTCAAAGATATATAGATTATTTGGAGTCCTTCTTCCTTTGATCACTGTTTTACCTGTATCAAGATCGCGAACACAACAACCATTTGATCTAAATATTACCTCAGTTCCTTGATCGCACATCTGACTGACACTGAGAAGATTATGCTTCAATCCATCAACATATAAAACATTTCCTGCTTTGACCTCTTCTTTCAACGGAGCAACACCTTTTCCTTTTATGGCTGCAGAGATATCGTTCCCGAAAGAAACTTTCTTCCCCTTTTCTAAAGCGGTATATGACTCAAGCTTTTCTTTGTCCCCTGTCATATGCTTCGAACATCCGCTGTCAATGTAACATAGACTTTCTTGACCTTCTGCATAAAAGGCTATCCCACATCTTTCTGGTTGTGATTCTTTTATTCTCCATGTTCTAACATTTGAGGTTTGTTCCTTCTGAGTTGTCTTCCGGAATCTGCTCCTGCATTCAGAGTCTTCATGACCAAAGTTATTACAAATAGAGCATTCAACTTCATTTTCAAGAACCGAAAAATTGTTATAAGTCCTTTTCATGATTCCAGTCATTCTCCCTTGCTTTTGAGCTTCTCTAGTCATGATTGTTTTGTAGGCAACACATTGAGCTGCTTTGTGACCGAAGTTATGGCAAGAAAAGCATTGGCCATTAAAGAAACTTCTGCGATAATCAGATCTATCATCCAACCGATTATAGCTTCTATTCATTCTTGGAGCAAATTGGGAAGATTTTACTTGTGGCTGATTGTAGCTTCTGTTTGTCCTTAAGGCTGTTTGTCCCTGAATTTCTTGATGGTCTTTATTTGTTCTTGAGATAAACTGTCCCTGATTCACCTGATGACTTTTATTTGGCCTTTGCTCGCTTCTCCTTGCTGCATCAAGATAACTTTTAGAGGTAGAGGCTTGAGATGTTTCTCCATTATATCCAAGACCTGTCTTGATCAGAGGAGATCGCTACACATTGATAATCTCATCCAAGGTTTCAGATCCTTTGACAAACTTAAGATTAATAGCTTTTGTTTTCTCAATTTCTTTTCTGAGTCCAACAATTTCACCTTCTAGTTTTTCAAGATGTTTTTCTTTTTCATCAATTTGAAATTGTAGAGTATCAATGATCACACTCTTTTCTTCTATACATCTCTTGAGTCTAGTAATTTCATCATAGAGGTTATTCACATCTACAGCATCCTCATAATCATCATCTTCAAATGCCATTAACAACTTATATTTATTACCTTGTTCATCTTCATCACTGTTTGATAAGCCATCACTATCTTCATGGGTGTAGTAGCTTTTCTTATTTGCACTTTGTTTCTTGTTCCATCTAGCAGGTTCTTTTCCTTTATCCTTATAAGGACATTTTGCAGCATAATGACCTACTCTTCCACAAGCAAAGCATTTGAAAGGTAGCTTACCTCTGAACCTTCCAGAACCCCTTTGAAGATTTCTGACAAAATTTGATTCTTCTTCCTCTTCTTCTGGAACATGGCTTGCTTCATAGTAATCTTCTTTTCCTGATGCCTTAAAAGCAGCTTCCCTTCTGTCAGATGGACCTCCCTTTCTCATTTCATAAGCAGTTAGAATTCCATGTAGCTGAGACATAGTGAGAACACGGAGATTTTCTTTTTCTTCTATTGCAGATACTTTAGATTCAAACTTGGGGGATAATGATCTTAGAATCTTTTGAACTACTATAGTCTCTTTTATTTCTTCACCCAAATTTTTCATACAATTAACAATCTCATCTACCCGAAGAAAATAATTAGCCACACTTTCATCATTATACATCTTGAGAGTTTCATATTGAATCCTGAGAGTTTGAAGTTTAGCTTGCTTTACCTGTTCATCTCCTTCATAGCTAGTGATCATTTTGTCCCATATCTCTTTTGCTGATTTGAAGTGCATGACCTTCATGAATTCTGTTTGGGATATACTTCCTAATAGAGTACTGACTGCTTTTACATTTGTTTCATACTGCTTTTTCTCAGCTGGATCTGTAGGAGTAGCTGAAGGAAAAGCATAGCCTGTTTCTACAATGTTCCAAACTTCTGTACCAAGAGATTGAAGATATGCAGTAACTCTTACCTTCCAATAATTGAAATTTGTCCCATCAAAAATCGGTGGCCTGATTGATGCTTCTTTCTCGTAGTTGCTCATGATGAATGATCTACCTTCAAGCGATCAAGCTTCTCTGAAGGACCTGCTCTGATACCAATTGTTGGAAATAATACTGAGAGGGGGGGTGAATCAGTATTATCAGATCAATCAAACTTTTTCAATGCTCAGAAACATATACGCTACTTCAGTTAGGTGAACCAGCGTGTACACGCTACTGTGACTAAATAAAACAGCGTATAAGAAGAAAACTCATAATTTAGTTAGCTTATTCTTCAGTTAAGTTCATCAGGACATTATTCACCACATTAACAGTAAACAGGTGCAGTATAACAGAACAGATCAAAAGCCACACACATGAACACCAAGATATAAGGTGGAAACCCAATGTGGGTGAAAACCACCTGCTGCAAGTTGTCTTTATCTTTCTTTAATATGAAACTTCAGTTTACAATCTTTTGTATTGGTGCAGCCTTATACCAGTACGCAGGCTACAACCTGCAGAAGGCTACAACCTTCTCTTGTTCTCCAAACTTCCTTGGAAGGGAGCTCCAACCCCCTTTGCTCTTGTACTAGCCAAGATACTAGTACGTAGGTGCTGACCTACAATCTTCTTTCCTTCAGGTACCACCTTTCATACATTTTCAGACTGGATATTCCTGAAGCACAACATTACAATCTGTAGACCCCAATTCATTCAACTTTCACAACAGATCATTGAAGCATCAAACAACCAAACTTTGAATTACTGAATCACTGAACCCTGTCAATCACCAGTTACCAGAACACAGAGCAGACTACAGAACTCTGCAATAACAGTCAGACCCCCCTGTAAACCCAAATCAAGCTTCAAAAGATATACGCTACTTCAATGAGCAAAACCCGCGTATACACGCGCTTTTACCGAAGCCAACCTGCGTACAGATCTAAAAATAAACTTTCTCAATTTGCAGCTGTACCAGACATCAGTTAGACCCAGAACATAACATTGCGACGATATGCAGATCTAGAAATACGCATAATCAACCATATCATGATAGTGCATTTCAAACCATTAGATCCCGATCTATCCTTAGATCTAGTCTTCCATCAACCGATGTGATCTCTCCTTGGCTTAGATCAAGCAACCCAGAACCTGCATATCAGATCTCTTTCTCTCTTAGATATTCAAGCCTTGTCGAAAGATGATTTTGCCTAATGATCTTCTTCTCCTTATATAGCCTTAGGCCTTGCTCAATACCAAGAGCCAAAACCATAGTAACACAATACCATCAACTTCAAAACTAGGGATCGACACGCCCGTCGAGACACAATGGTCCGAAACCATAGGCACAACTTCCAAGGACTAACCGCCATGGACCAAAGGTACTTTTACACATACACGCGCTTTTTCTGAATCCAACTAGCGTGTACACGCGACTTGGGCTTAACGAACCTGCGTATATGAACTTCCTTGGCATGCTGTACTAAGATCTGTCTTCTGATTAAGTTGCCATCACCTGTACCAACCTCTGAGCACCTGTACCAACCTCTGAGTGAGTTTCCATCAAGGACAACACTTGAATCATAATGCCAACACTATGATGATGATTTGTTGTCTGCGAGCTTGTCCTTCAAATTGCACATATCAGCCATCGGTTTGACTTTAGGAGGTGCCCCGAAATGTGTTCTGACCTGTCCTACAAAAATCGCATCTGTGAGAGGTGGCAGCATCCGCTGAGTCAAATGGACAGAGCAATTAAGGGTCATGATTTGACTGTATGGCTTGACGAGGTATTTCCAATACAAGTCCCAATTAGTCTTTTCCAACTTTGTAATTGCTTCCCTTTGATTTTCTACCCTTTCCTTCCACCTGTTATGTAATTCATTCAAATCGGGCAGTTCTTTCGGGTTGCATTCTTTTACCAAGTTGGTGTAAAACAAAGTATGGTCTACCATATTTACTATATTATTTGATACCCCAGCTGCTCTTGCCATTGCTAGTTCAGCTTGTTTGATCCTTGCGTCCCAATCCGTGAAAAGAATGTCCTTGTGTGTCTCCTCAATCTCAAGCAGATTGGCTTTCCTCCCTTCTTTTGTTTCTTGCCATTCGATGAACTCTGAGATTCTGGTGCTCAGATCAGTAAACTCAATTCTTTGGTCAATTGCTTTATTCGTTAACTAGTCACTAGTGATCAGATAAGGAGCGATATATGACATGTTTTGGAAAAATTGTTCTTACTGCTTAAAATAAGAGAGAATTAAGCTTTAGCGCCTCTTTGATAAATTCCTCGACAGTATGAACATACTTTTATTTTTCCATAGCTTGTTGCAAGCCTTGGAGTTTCATATTTTCGGTCGATATGTCTTCCTTGTGGCTTATTTTCATTACGTCAATGCTTTGTTGCAATTGGGCCAGTTGCTCAGTGGCCTGCCTGTTTACACTGTTACACTAAAATTTGTCACCATGACTATTTGCAGTTAGTATGGCTCCATCAACTGTCATACTATCCTCCTTGGCAAGCCTCATACCTCTGCTCTCCATGTCAAACTCCAAGAAAGAGAGAAAGTCATTAAAAATCTATATATCTCTGGGTACGCAGTTTCTCTTAGCCTTACCTGCGTGTACGCACCCCAAGTTCACAATACCTGCGTACTTGTATGCTCTGTCTGTAAAGCAATGGGTGCGTACTCCTGTAAAGGTCAAAAGGCGCAATTTTCACTCCAAAAAGTTACTTGTGGTCATTTCTAGAGCATTCTAGAAGCTTGTTTGACGTGTATGGAGCGCCTCCAGATGGCTCATGTATCCCTATCAAAGAGGAACTTATCCCATCAAGAGGGGAGCTATCCCATCCAAAGAGGGGCTTATCCCATTGATGGTGGACCTGAATAACTTCCTCTAGAGCACTATAAATATAGGCATTGGGCCAAAGGGAAGGGAGGTTGAAAGCTGAACATTCCTAAGGGTAGATGCTGCTGGAATTAGGACTCCCTTGTAAAGCTTGAGAGGAGAGATTCCCATCCTTTCCTAGCCTTATTTGAGAGTGGGTGAGCTGATCAAAGTAAAGGAAAACTCTTGCTAGACCCTAGGAGGGACCTGCACAATACCAATGCTCAGGTTGTAATGGTTTCTTTTTTTCCACTTAATACAAATGAACTCATTTTTCTCAACAGGTTGTTATTCATGATTTGTTTCATATACTCCTTGGTCTGTATGATGGATATGTATTGTTTTATGATTTTATCACGTGCTATTTAATCTTTTGGCTTGTTAGTGAATGCAGGTTTCGAAGAGAAGGAGGAGCTCATCCGGATCGGCAAAGCTGGACTACTACAAAGCGTTGGACTAAAGGTATGTTACATTCACCTGATTACTTGTATTTTCGATGCATGTTTAGAGAAAGGTAGTGTTTATTTGTCTTGTTTGTCACTAGAAAGCCTTTGCTTCTAGGGAGGTCGGTTGTGTCCGCACTATCGACTCTTTTTGCATGACAAAATGGCGACCATACTGGGGAATCCATTGATGTGAATGATTTTTCCTTTGTATGAAATTTTGATCTCAGAAAAGTCGTTTGTTTTCTAGTTTTTGGCTGTCTGACTGTGTTTTTGGGTGGGCTAGCTTAAGGTTAAATTAGATTTTAGTTTTTCTTTGTTTTGCTAGAAGTACGCAGCCTCTGCGTTGAGCACAGTGCGTACCTGTATGCACTGTCGCTTTGTGCACAAAGCGTACCCGCACCTGTGCAAACAGGTCGCCTGCATACCCTGTCAAAATTAAGAAAATTTCAATTTTCTTCTTTTTGCCTTTTAGATTTTGTTTTTAATTTGTTTTTTCTACCCAGATCCACTGATTTTCTGCCATAAATCTTCACCTAAACTTGTTTCGTCAGTGTCGAGAGTTTTAGTGAAATTCATAGAGATTTTGCCTTAGGGTATGATTTTTGGACTGGTCCTATAGTGACTTTGGCGTTAGAGGTTGTCAAACTTTGGATCTCCCTGGTTTTGTTCAGTCCTCTTAGGAGTCGGACCTGTCATAGAATCCACCCTTGTGAGAAACCTACCTTTGTGTCTTCTCTTTGCGAATCTCGAAAAAGTTTGTTGATTGAACTTTGAATTTTATTCTTGAGAAAAAGAACAAAAGATTTTGATTTTTGTTTTTGACTAGTTTTTTGTTCTACATCAACTAGTCCTTAGTTACATTTTGACTGAGTAAAACATCCAGGAATCATCTTTAGTAGGCTTTTGCCTAATTAGATTTACTTTTAGGTGAATTTTCTCTTAGATTTTCTTTTGAGTGAAATTGAGTTGATTTGATTGCCATAGCTTTTTTAACTTTGATTTTTGTTAAAGTAAGTTTTACATGCTTTATTAATTAGGAAAAAATACAAAAAATATCTTTTGAAGGAAAGTTTGCTTTGGTAGCATTTGAGTCTTTGAAAGAAAAAGGAATTTTCGTGAAGTGATTAGTGGTCATGCGTTGTATGTTTTTGAAAAGATAAAGAGTTTGTTTCTTTGATTTTCATTGCCAAGAAAGTTGTTTTTATATCAATTTTGCATTCTCCAACTCTCTTAGCTAGGAAATTCATCGAAAAAGAAAAATTAGTATAAATCATCCTAAGTGCATCCTTTTAGTGGATTTTGGTCGAGTCTACACACCATCAGTTTCATCTCCACTACCTTTTGTCTTAAAGAAAAGCCATAAAATTAACGCTTAAAGTAAAACCAACTTAGTAAATTTTTATTTACTAGGGCTCTGAAACACCAATATAGATCAAGCTAGTGTCTTGGAGTAGAAGAGTAATTAACTCTCCAAGACAGCAAAACCAAACAAGTAGCTCATCTTGTGGTAGGATAAATCCAATTGTTTCATTTGTACTCTGGGAAAGCTCCTCTTAAAGGAGAAGCACGAGACCGTGTCCGAACCAGTGAGGGGATCAATCCTCCTTCATTGGGAAAGACGCCAGATACGCACGTACTACAAACGGTAAACCTCGGATTATTGTCAAGGAGCCTGGGGTCACTTGTCGGTAAACCTTGGATTATTGTCAAGGAGCCGGCAAGGGGATTGAGCTTGTTACTCTTCCCTTGCGTGCTATCGGGTCGTAGACTGTTCCCCCAGGTGCATTTGTTGTTGTTGGTAACCTTAGTGACCATTATCTTTAGGATTCTACTGAGGTGACGGTGGAGGGAAGATCCCACTGTACCTGGAGCAGACGTCGACTAGACTCACTTGGATTTTCCGGGGGGTTCACTTCACTCGAGACGGTTAAAGTGGAGGAACTTGTGCCGCTCTATTCATTAAGCAGGTTGTCGGGGTAACTGTTCCGCCCACCACTTCTATATTGAATTCGGCGATGTTGGGTTTCATCTCCAACTAGTGTTTTCGGTCCAGAAGGCTACTGTTTGTGTATGGTTTGACGCCCTAGATTCTTTAGGCATGTGATTCAAATTTGTTTGGTTCTTTAGAGACTTTAGGTGGTTTGCTTTGAGATTTTAATTTGTTTGCGTGTGCAGTAGTTAAAAGTCTTTAACTATGGCTGAATTACCGAGACAGTCTCGTAGACTTCGGGGCAAGTCTCCTGAGATTGTTACCATGGACGATTTGTTGAGGAAGTCCCGTAGACTTCGGGGTGAACCTCCTGAAGAGGTTCCAGGTCATTACGAAGGTTTGAAAGTCCTTGTAACTCCTAGTGGCAGTAAAGTAGGTTCACCTGAAGAAGGAGAATCATCGTTGGTAGTCCATCCAGATTACCAAGGTCTAGAAACAGGTTATAATCCCGAAGCTGTTGCAGTTTCTGAGCTTGCTGGTAGTTTTTCATCTACTAGTGATATAGGCGAAGAACCTGAAATATCTGAACCTGTTACTCCAACTTCTAGTGCACCTGATTCACCTAGGGTAGAAAGAGTCATCACCGAAAATCTTCCTGCTGGTTTGATAGCTATTGAAGAACTTGCTCCAGAGGAATAATTTGGCGTATCTATCCTTGAAGATCAACCTACTATTGATCTGAGGGAGCGTGAATCCATCTTTTACAGTCCTCCTAGAAGTACTACTTGGTACCTTTTGTTAACCAATTATTTAGACAACTCAGGGATAAGTTTTTCTCCACCTCGTACTCCTTTTCCACCTGGAGGTATTTATACTCCTATAAATATGTCTGGTCAATCGTCCGTGTTTACTCAAACTCCTGAATCTTTCTTATACGGCGGTCCTTCTGTTCCCTCTGGGTATCAGTCATTTTCTGGTACTTTTGCGGGAGAATCTCCTCAACCCATTGAACATGGGTTATTAGCTGGAAACAATGGAAACAAACCATTGGTTGTAGGAAACATTTACATGATGTCAGGCTCAGTTCCCGGTTCTCCACCTCAAGGTGGCCAATTACCGCCTGGGGGCAACCTCAATTAATGCCTGGGGGGCAACCTCAAGGTACACAAGTTGCGTCTGGGGGGCAACCTCAATTAATGCCTGGGGGGCAACCTCAAGGTACACAAGTTGCGTCTGGGGGGCAACCTCAAGGACAGTATGTACCCATAGTACAATACATTTCTCAAGGTCAACCCCAGCCTCAATATGTACCCCAGGGTCAACCTCAGTATCAGTATTTACCTCAAGGGTATCAACCTCAAGGTCAAGGTCAACCCCAGTATCAGTATTTACCTCAAGGGTATCAACCTCAAGGTCAATACTCGAGTCAAGGTTATCAACCACCTCAAGGTCAATCTTATGTTCAAGGTACGGGAAATGTACCTTTCAGTTATCAATCCTACCCTCAATCTGGTTATGGATCTCAATATCCTCAACCTGTAATGGGTCAATACCCCGGAATGAACATAGTGTGGGATCCATCGCAAGTTCAACAGGTATTGCAGCCAAGTGTACAGTTGTCATCTCAAGCTGGACAGCCCTTAGTTGCTGGTCCATCCCAGCAACCAGTCCAGTCTAATGTTCAAACTTTTGTACCCTCGGTAGTTACTCAGTCGCCAATTTCACCTAGTACTCCATCTCAAACGACTACTGCAACTACCGCAATATCTGTTCCTTCCACCACACTTGCTTCTGGAGTATCGACAGCTCCGGTTTCTACTGTCTCTGCAACTACTCCTCAAACATCTTTACCATTGTCTGGATCTACGATTCAAACTACAGTTCAGATGCCTGTAGGACAACCTGGTTTAAGTACGGTTGTCACTAGTCAACCACAATTCGCTTATCAACCGTACCAGGGACAGTACCAATACGGGCCTGCTGTCCAATAGCCGATTTACCAGTATCAACCGTATCCTGGGTACACTTATCAACAACCTCAACAACCCCAGTACGATCCAGTTAATCCTGGTTTTCCAGGAGGATACAATATCCCGAATGCGATACCTATTCCAAGTTATCCTGGATATCCTCCTCCTGGGACTGGTCTTGTAACCCAGAGTTTTAGGGATCCTAATCGACAATTACCGTTTATCACAACTTTGGATTTACCAGACTTGTCGCGCCTAACGAACGATCCAATAAATTATCTTCTGTTCTGGCCGCCAATGCCAAATAAGTTGCCCAGCGATATACCCAAGTTCGAAGGTAAGTCTGGAGACGATCCGTCTAATCATGTGATGACTTACCGCCTCTGGTGTGATTCAAATTCCATCTCGGATGATTGGATCCGCTTACGTCTTTTCCAACGTACGCTCATTGGTCTCGCGGCCAAGTGGTACATTGAGTTACCACGGGCCTCTTTTTACAATTTTAGTCAGTTAGCTACCTCGTTCCTAACTCATTTTCAGTTGCCGGTCAGATATGATAATGGCACGGAGCTACTAACTTCACTAAAACAGTCGACGTCCACTTATATTTCCGATCATATACATGAATGGAGACGTCGACGGCAATTAGTGAAAGCTTTTATCCCGGACCAAATCTTAGCTAAATGGTTTGTTAAATCATTATTACCGAAGATTACTGAAGACGTAGCGAAGGCCGGAGTAGTTACTGAGGAGCAAGTAATTGCTCAAGCGCAGTACCTTGACTTAGTTTACACTCAGTCAGGTATGTTACATGAAAATATCCTAGATCTTCCAAAGTCAAATCAAATCGCTTTTGCTCCTTCGGGATCTCATGCTGCTGATGGCATGATTGGTACAGTAAATACTAAAAGCAAGAAGAAATCTTCAAAAAATTCTTCGTCCATTATAACCTTACCTGATTCCCCGACAGGAGAGTCTTCTCCTGAAATCTCTGCTGATATTCACGTTGTAGAGTCATCTACGGCTAAATCAAAAAACGGTGGGAAGAAGAAAGGTAAGAAGAAGGGTAAAGCAGACAAGACTCCAAAGGAGAAAACAGAAAAGTCGGAAACCAATGACGAAAAGCGCAAACCTCGATATCCTTGTCTTATTTGTGAAGAAGATCATTTTACAAGAGATTGCCCCCATCGGGCCGAGGTTGTGAAAATCGTCAAAGGTTCCTCAACTCCTGCTGTTTTGAAAGATCCATTTCCAAAGCAGGAGAGTAAGATGATAGGTTCTTCCTCGGGTGCCACTGAAGAACCCATATTGATGATGTCTCATGTAAGGATTGCGACTCGATCGCAAGATTATGGTAGTAAAAGTCCTGTTGATGGATCGAAAGAAGCAGAATATTCTCATTCAAATCTATCAACCTCAGCTCCCGGTTCTGATCCACTACAGATCGAGAAACCTAACCCTCACTTAGTAATAAAACCGCCCGCCAAGGGTGTACTTCGAAGGTCTGCTTTCAATCCACATGCGAGAGCGGTCCAAAATTACAACATTGTTGAGGATTTAGCTGTTTCACCCTCAGCAATGTCGGCTTTAGAAATGCTGCAATCATGCCCAGCACAACGAAAATTACTTTTGTCGGCTATAAGAGCTGTTGACGTTCAGGACCCGAACCTCATAATCTTTGATCTAGAAAATAGTACACCGCTTTTACCTCATCAGATGGCTTTCCAGATCCCAGTGATAGTCAAAAACAGGCCTATTCATTGGACTGTAATTGATGAGGGAGCTTCCACGTGTATTATGTCGATACAGTGTTGGAGATCGCTTGGTTCTCCTTCACTAAACCAATCCTCGACAATTCTTAAGGCCTTTGATGGCTGTGAGTTCCATCTGTTTGGCATTTTACAGGATTTGCCTATAGGGGTTGAAGGAAAAACCGTTAGTCTAGATGTGGAGGTGGTTGATGCCCCTCTAGACTACAACCTTATTTTGGGTCGAAGTTCGTCTTACGCTATGACAACGGTCGTTTCATCAGTCTTCAGAGTAATAAAGTTTCCACACAATGGCAAGATCGTAACCATAGACCAGCTGGCTTATTTTTCATCCGACCCAGCCTCTTCAGAGAGTATCTAGCATGTCGGTAAAACGACTATCCCTTACAAAGATGTTGGCGTAGGATTAGTTAAAGATGCCGGTTTACTGGGAACTTTTCCTTTTCCTCCAATCAACGTCGTGACTTCATTTGCATCTATTCATATGATTACTTCAAACACTATTATTTATGACGATCCTTGGATCATTCCTTCTGAATCTGAGATAGACTCATTCGATGATGCAATGCCTTTGAGTCCATATGAAATTGCTTATGAAGCCGTGCAGTCTTTTTCTGACCCAAGTTCAACCAAAATCGACCAAATGAATGTGGTCTGTGAGGAATCTCTTTTCGCGTCAACCTCGGAGTTAATAACGTTTCCCAAAGTTGTGTCATCTGACGAACAACTTTGTGAAATCCTGTGTGTAGACGATTTACCATGGGAAGATCTCCATCATAGATCTTCGTTTTTACCTGAGGATGATCGTTTCGAAAATGATTTCTCATCAATCTTTACAGCTGAATATGTCAAAGACGCTCAGAGTCCAATGAAACATCCTGATTCAGAGTTGAATTTGGGAAACATTTCTCGCACTATTCCCATTGACATTTCAGTAAAGCCCGGAATTGTTGAACACATTCATATAGGTGCCTCGTGTTCAGATGACGAAATTCAAACATACAAGGCCCTATTTCAAGAATTCCGTGACGTGTTTGCCTGGTCTTACGAAGAAATGCCAGGAATTGATCCCGCCATTGTTGTCCATGAAATCAAGACTTACCCGGACGCTAAACCTGTCCGGAAACGTTTGCGTCAGATTCACCCACGGAAAGCGGCTGCGATTAAAGCAGAAGTTGAGAAGTTGTTGAAAGAAGGTTTCATTTATCCGATCCTGT
Organism: Pinus tabuliformis; assembly: GCA_031772625.1. NCBI lineage: Eukaryota > Viridiplantae > Streptophyta > Pinopsida > Pinales > Pinaceae > Pinus > Pinus tabuliformis. The sequence continues at coordinate 1,002,357,389 of CM062819.1, forward strand.
TAACGGATTGGGTATCGAATATTGTTCCGGTTAACAAAAAATAGGGAACAATAAGAATATGTATCGACTATAGGGATATCAATCGTGCTTGTCCCAAGGACAACTATCCAACACCCTATATTGATCAAATAATTGATGATTGTGCCGACAGTGAAATATTTTCCTTTATGGACGGTTTTTCCGGTTACAACCAAATCAATATTCTACCTGCCGATCAACCAAAAATGGCTTTCATTTGTCCATGGGGGACATTTTCTTATTGCAAATTACCTTTTGGGCTTAAGAATGCCGGAGCCACTTTTCAAAGGGCGATGTCTTATGCATTTCACGACATCAAGCACATTGTGCAACCGTATCTCGATGATTTGCCAGCTCACTCCTTACATCGAGCTGATCACCTTGTCCATTTACGAGCAATTTTTATGAGGTGTAGGCATTATCGTATACGGTTGAACCCACACAAATGTGTCTTCTGCATAGAAGTGGGACGATTGTTGGGGTTTGTAGTTTCAAAAGCCGGCATTCGCGTCGATCCCTCGAAAGTAGAGGCTATCATCAAATTGCCTCCTCCTTCGAGTTTGCGCCAACTCCAAAGTTTGCAAGGGAAAGCAAACTTTTTACGCCGATTCATTCCGAACTACGCCGAGATTACCAAGGGTTTTACCCGGTTGTTGAAACAAAATGCTCAATTCTCTTGGGATGAGATAGCTCAGAAATCTTTTGATGCGCTAAAGCACGCGTTGACCCATGCACCGTTGCTGCATCCTCCCAACTACAACTAGGATTACTTTTTATACCTCGTCGTCGCTCATTCCACCATTGGAATGGTCTTAGTCCAGGAAGATGAATTCGGAACGGAACATGTGATCTATTACCTTAGTCGGACGTTAAATCCCACTGAGCTCAAATATTCACATGTGGAGAAATTGGCCTTGGCAGCTGTTCAAGCTGTCCAACGTTTTCGTCACTACATTCTTCTCCGTAAAACTACAGTCATTTCGGATTGCAACCCTATGATTTACATTTTTACAAAACAATTGCTAGGTGGAAAGTACTCTAAATGGATCGTTATCCTGCAAGAGTTCGACTTGGCATTTGAAAAGTCTAAGTCTAAGAAATCTTTAGTTTTTGCGGAATTGATGTGTGATTTCCCGCGTGCTGACACAGAAACTGTGGCAGAGGAACCCATTGCGGATGAATCTCTGTTTCTCATCAGCACTTTAGATCCGTGGTATGGGGATATAATTGTCTATCTCCAAACCCAACCCTTTCGGCCCGAACTTTCAAAGTCGGAATGTCGAAAAATTCGATTCCAGTCCCAACAGTACAAAATTATTGGAGATACTCTTTATCGTCGTGGGGCGGACTTGGTTTTTCGTCGTTTCTTAACTCACGAAGAGGCAGAAAGGGTTATGAATGACTGTCATTCTGGAGCGTGTGGCGGTCATATGTCTGGGTATGCCACAACCCAGAAGGTGTTGCGTGCTGGCTACTTCTGGCCATCCATGTCTAAAGATTGTATCATTGCGGTCCGAAAATGCCACAACTGTCAAGTGTTTGATCGCAAGATGCGTGCACCCTCCTATCCACCCTATAATTGTCGTTGGTCCTTTTGCTAAATGGGGTATCGATTTTATTACATGTAACCCTCACTCGGCCGGGGGGCATGCGTATATCATCCTTGCGGTTGATTATTTTACTAAGTGGGCCGAGGCGATGCCTACATTCGAGGCAGACGGCAAGACAGCTGCGATTTTCGTATTCAATCATATTATTGCTAGGTTTGGTGTCCCACAAGCGATAATCACTGACCATGGGCGCCATTTTCGAAACATTATGATGACGGAACTTACAGGCCAGCTTGGTTTGCGTCACGATAGCTCAACTCCTTATTATCCACAAGCCAATGGCCTGGTTGAGTCTATCAACAAAGTTTTAGTTATCATGATCCGACGAATCATTGGTATTCATCGGTCGAATTGGCACAACATGTTATTTTCCGCGCTTTGGGTGTACTGAACCTCAGTGAAAACATCAACAGGGTTCACTCCTTTCCAACTAGTTTATGGTTTGGAAGCAGTGCTGCCCATTGAATGCGAAATCCTGTCACTTCAAATGGCTGTCGAATTACTTCCAGCTACTTCCAAAGAGGAGAAGCGTCTATTATACTTAGCTCAATTAGATGAGACTCGACATGATGCTGCTCTAGCAATCGAGACTCACGCAAAACGGATGAAAGCTCAGTATGATCGTAACGTGACCGCTCGAAATTTTGCGGAAGGAGACCTAGTGCTATTATATGATCAAGCTAACGATAAATTAGGTGCTGGAAAATTCGTTCCTATGTGGCATGGGCCCTACATTGTCAAGCGAAAGCTAGCAAAAGGGGCCTATGAGCTGGTAGATTTTGATGGGGACTCTTTGGGTAAGCCCAGAAATGAACTTTACCTAAAGAGGTATTATGCTTAAATGATGGGTATGGAGATTTAGTTAGGTTAGTTTTTTTTTTTTTCTAGCTGGTGTGTTTGTTAGTATAGACAGTGTGCTTAGCTTAGAGAGTGTGTTTTTCGTCGTTATTCTAGCTTATCTTGGTTTTACTATTGATATTGCAGATGTCAACGCCTCTCCAAACGTACATTGGATTTGCTGATGGTGCTTGTCGTAGTACACGGAATATTTCTTCCGCAGCTTGGGTTATCTATTCGCCCTCTGACGAGTTAGTTTCTATACATGGGGTGAGCCTCGGTCAAAAAACAAACAACATTGCAGAATACAGTGCAGTGATTGAGTTATTATCTGAATCTATTTCATTTAGGATTCGGAGTTTGATAGTGAGGTTAGATTCTGAACTCGTTGTATTACAGCTTAATAGAGTATATGCCATTAGAAATCCAGTGTTATTAAGGTTATTTTTGAGAGTGCACCTCTTGGAACGTGAATTTGATTACATTGAATATCAGCATATTCCAAGGTCATTAAATACATTAGCAGATGCAATTGCTTCTCGAATGTTAGACAGACATTTGCGATAATCATACATGTAAATTTAAAAACATTTCATCATACATGTTTAACAAGATAAGCCGGTAATAATGATATATATAGATAGGAGTGTGTCAAAATATACATCGTCTTCGATCATAGGTTGAAAAACACCTTATGATCAGCAAAAATGATAAGTAAAAAAAACCAAAATGTCACATGTGTCTACAAAAAGTGACTAGCCAATCACTGGTGGTGCTCTCTATACGACACCACTGCCTGCGCTACCCTACACAGGAACCTCCTGAAAGGTCCTGGGACTGCGACCACATAGCGCTGAAGTCGAATAGGAATATCGTCTATAGTCGTCTCTGGTATGTCCGCCGTGAGACGCTCTAGGTCCTGTTACAACTCGACTAAGGTCTCTGCGACCGCATCCTGTGGGGTCGGTGCTGGTGCAACTGGTACTCTTCTCTCGAATGGCCGGAGATTGGCCGGACGCTGTGGACCTACATCTGCATTTTGAAAATTGTCACTGTCAGTTTTGAGACGATATAAAAAACAAAAACAAAAAAAGTAAATAATTTAAAAATTTGTGAAAAATGAAGTACCTCTGTCGTCCCATTGTTCTCCCTGTGGAAGAACCATGTTTGGATCACCGCGAAAATCCACTCCGGCATAAGGAAAATCCTGGATCGCAAAGACCTGGTCCTCCAACCAGTGAAAGTAACCCGCAGGAAATCGGACAACTCCCGCTCCCTCATCAGGATGCCGGGCCATCACCGCAACCCATCGCATCAACTTTGGCTCCCGAGGATGCCCAACTGCAACAGTGAGATGCTGCGGGATCAACATCAGAACCCTCTCTAGGGCAAAGCTCACAACTAAAGGCCCATACCCAACGGTCTTTAATTTCCCGTTCTTTGCCCTAGTCAGTTGGCCCTTCATATTGGCCAACACAGCGTCGCACCAGTTGAAAATGGTGCCTCGGAAGCAATCAATTTCCATCCGCATTTGGGACCCGGTGGAAATATGCAAAGCGGCTGCGCCGCAGATTCTGGTAACTGTAAAGGCAATTACCATAAGTTCAGGTCGGGATATGTATTTGATTTCTATCCCCTTCTCCTGGTGTTGATTGTTGCACCACTCTAGCCGGAGACTAGCAAGGGATTGGCCACCCGGCCTAGTCCCGAACAGAGACAGTTGCTCGCCCCTATTAGGCAAACCAATGAGAAAGTATATGTCTGAGGGCTCTATCTCGAGCTGGTGCCATCCGATGTAAAATCATTGATCCTGAACGTTCCACCTTTCAACCAGCCACTTAAGAATCGCACCTGGGCCCTCATGCCAGGTATGGCCCAGTATTTGTAGAGACCGCATGCCTTCAAAGCATCAATGGAAGGTTGATGATCTATTGCGGCCAAATCGACATCTTCGTGTTCTCTTTCGCGCCAATCAAGCATGGTGGGAAATCTACACACCAGCAAACATCCATTAGAATTCACTAAATCAAAAATTAATGGTTCAAATTTGAGATTTGGGGGTTTAAAAATGCTTTGTGCGGAGTACGCACCCCGCCTTCAGAAAAAGAGCGTGGGTACGCAACTGCTCTGAAGGTAGGCTGCGTACACCTACCATTTTCCCAATGGAGAAAATGTCGGGGTACACAGGTCACCCATGGGGGACCTGCGTACCCCGAAAAGCGGATCTTTAAACCCTAAAGCCCCCAAAAAATCAAACTAGGGCCTAAAATGAAATTCTAAACAAACAAAAACAAAGAGGAGGATGTTGTGAAATACCTGAAAGAGACGATGCTCGATTCCGACGGTCGGATTCTCCGCAAAGTCCACGGGAAGTTTCTTGCCAAAAGCCCTTTTCTCTCCCTCAATAGTAAAATGGTAAAAATGACATGGTAAAAGGTCTTTTTATAGGTTTTTTGGATAAATGAATGCTAAGTTTGTTTATTTTTCACCATGGAAGGATATTTTTCAATGTATTTTTGCTTATCTTAAACAGGTATGAGTAATGTGTCGTTTTTGTGCAGGACAAAAGGATTTTCAGGGAAAATTATCACTTTTCACGAACCAAAACATCAGATTCATCTTTTAAGCCCTTTTCTGACTCCTAAAACATGAAAATATTGCTGAGCGTTTCTTTTACACTCGTTAAAATGGAATTAAAAGACGGTCCCCTTATAGCCCTTTTTTGACCGTAAAAACAGGAAAAGATTGTCGGGTTATTGTCGTTTCAAACTCGATACTGGAAATAAAACGACGTGTCCTTGATCGCTTTTTACTTTTCAGGTCAGAGGCACTAATCATGAAAGTACTCCTTGGTCGCAAGATCAAGCGGTTCTCTCAAGTATTATTTTATACTTTTTTGGGCTTGGGAGACACAACTTTACGAAAAAGTTCAACCTAGAGTCTTCTTAAGTTTTTTCAGACTCTCTAAAAATGAAAAACGCCGAGTTTCTCCTATACTGGACTCGTTAAAATTTCACAGTAAAGGACCTGTTCGATTACAAACAGGAACGGACCACTCCTTCTTAGGGTTTGAATCAAAACTAAGTTGGACTCATCCGAAGGATGAGCTTATAATCAAGCATATGTTATCCTCCTCAAGCTTGTAAAAAATAAAGAGGCACTTGCCAGAAATGGTGGGGGAAAAGAGAGAAAAATGAGCCTATTTGTCATCCTTTGTCTCAGAAGAAGCCTTATTACCACTCTTGAACACGACACTTTACATTCATCTGGGTTGGGAAATCCTTTGCCTCACAGTTGATCAAACCACAGTGAAAGTCTTCAGCCGGGTATTAACTTTGGGTCAAATGTCACCAAGCCATCTGTCGTGTCGTTATGTGTTCAAGAGGTCTCGGCATATAAACCATTCATCTGCAAAATACCCGTCATCCATCTCGACCATCCCTGAGTCAGTCCTTACAGCTACATTTCTTCAACTTGATCTATGATTTCGTGTTGTGGGCTTGCCTGCAACGGGTCGCTTTCTATCGACATCAGCACATTATCTAGAAAGATGACCTAGGAATCGTTAGTACCTTGAAGTCTGCATGCATCAATGGCAGGTTTCTCGCCTTTGACGACGGTTTACATCATTGACTTTCGATCGAAGGATTTCGTGAAATGTTCGACATCAACTCATTCATTCACATGTCATGGATTGTACTGGGTACTTTGAGAACCATTGACATCACTGGTGGTCTCTCTCACGCTTGTTAACAGTTTACATCATTAACTGGTAATCAAGTGGTTTCTACCATGTTCGACATCAACTTATTTATTCGCATGGATAGGATCGTACCTGTTCGGGAAGTAGAAATGAAGACCCTGGATCTAGTTTCCACCATCCAGGCTGCGAGGAGTTTTGTATTCATTATATAGTAGACCAACTATAAACAGATGGCTGCGTCCATACTGTGTCTACAAAAAGTCTATGATTATGATGTACTGCAAAATCATTCCTGTATCAGAGCAGTAGAGAGTCAATTAGTTAAAGTTTTCAATCTGAGTATGGGAATGCCTACCTCAGCGATGATATGATCTTATATATGTATTTTGTGTTGAATACTTGCAGGTTCCGACTGGGCTCTCCACAAGATAATCCTTGAAATGATAAAGTACTTCACCCTTCCTAGATTATATGAAACCCTTATCTACTACAGGCTTCGCACTTTAGGGGGCAATTTGTTACACTAAAATTTGTCACCATGACTATTTGCAGTTAGTATGGCTCCATCAACTGTCATACTATCCTCCTTGGCAAGCATCATACCTCTGCTCTCCATGTCAAACTCCAAGAAAGAGAGAAAGTCATTAAAAATCTATATATCTCTGGGTACGCAGTTTCTCTTAGCCTTACCTGCATGTACGCACCCCAAGTTCACAATACATGTGTACTTGTACGCTCTGTCTGTAAAGCAATGGGTGCGTACTCCTGTAAATGTCAAAAGGCGCAAGTTTCACTCCAAAAAGTTACTTGTGGTCATTTCTAAAGCATTCTAGAAGCTTGTTTGACGTGTATGGAGTGCCTCCAGATGGTTCATGTATCCCTATCAAAGAGGAACTTATCCCATCAAGAGGGGAGCTATCCCATCCAAAGAGGGGCTTATCCCATTGATGGTGGACCTGAATAACTTCCTCTAGAGCACTATAAATACAAGCATTGGGCCAAAGGGAGGGGAGGTTGAAAGCTGAACATTCCTAAGGGTAGATGCTGCTGGAATTAGGACTCCCTTGTAAAGCTTGAGAGGAGAGATTCCCATCCTTTCCTAGCCTTATTTGAGAGTGTGTGAGCTGATCAAAGTAAAGGAAAACTCTTGCTGGACCCTAGGAGGGACCTGCACAACACCAAGGCTCAGGTTGTAATGGTTTCTTTTGTTTCCACTTAATACAAATGAACTCATTTTTCTCAACAGATTTTTATTCATGATTTGTTTCATATACTCCTTGGTCTGTATGATGGATATGTATTGTTTTATGAGTTTATCAGGTGCTATTTAATCTTTTGGCTTGTTAGTGAATGCAGGTTTCGAAGAGAAGGAGGAGCTCATCCGGATCGGCAAAGCTGGACTCTAACAAAGCGTTGGACTAAAGGTATGTTACATTCACTTGATTACTTGTATTTTCGATGCATGTTTAGAGAAAGGTAGTGTTTATTTGTCTTGTTTGTCACAAAAAAGCCTTTGCTTCTAGGGAGGTCGGTTGTGTCCGCACTATCGACTCTTTCCGCATGACATACACTTTCCCTTTTTGTTTCAAGCTGTTGCTCGAGCTGTGCAGTATTTTCTTATTTTTCTTTCAACAAAAGAGATATTTCGGTACCCTTGTCCATGGTAGCAGTTGCGTATGCTCCTGTAAACTGTGACAATCTCGTCAAGTTTGGAGCTGGGTTGTAAAGGACATCCTTCCAAACTATGTCCATTTTCTCATTGCCAGGTGGGAATTTAGGTGTTCCAATCCTTCTCCTTTTCCTTTGTCTCCTTACTACAACCTTGTGTAGTGGGCTATAGAATACTTCAAGAGGAGGGATTTCAATTACCTTCAAGACAATTTTTGATGTGGGCAAAGTGACGATGATTTCAGTCTGCTAATACGTCGTCGCTTGCTCGTCCATCGTTTCCGACTCTGTATTATTTTGAACATGTAGAGGAGATTGATACTTCGTATTTTCCTGGGCATCTATCATCTTGGGAGTGTCTTGTAATTTCTTATTGACAGTCCCAAGATGACAGTCACACTGGGAGTAGGCTTTTCCTCAATTTTCAACAAATGTAGTGGGACAACCTCGAGCCTTTTGTTCCTGAACTCCTAAAACCTCTCAAAATCTCTAGGACTCAAATTTTTCCTCGCCCATTCGAATGCTTGTTTGAAGGATTGAGCTGACTGTAAAAGGTCCTCAAAATTATTAGCTTTATGGTTATAAGGCTTGATCATTACCGAAGTGGTCATGTTGTATGCTATCTTGTCTGGATCAAACTGCCTTTTGGGAAAAGTATGGAGCCTGAGACCTTCTAGGCTTACTGATTCCTTTATAGCATGATTAAAATTTGCTAAGGAGAAAGAACCGCACCTGATAGGAAAAGATGGCCATAGAAACTTCTTGCTTTCTTTGAGAACTTTCGTCAGGCCTTTTCCCACGATCTATTGGGTTATTTCTCTTGCTAACAATTTATCAGAAACATATAGAGGGAGGACATGTGGGTCTGTTGTGCTACCAAAAATCCTAATGTAGGTGAACCATTCTTCAAAAAAATATTTTCCGACAGCCAAAAGGTCTGTAGCAGCTTCTTGGGAAAACCTAGGGGCTTTCTTATTGAAAATTAATTGATATAGTGGCAAAATAATTCCATTACATATTTTATAGAAATAGGGCACATAATGGGATTCCCAAATTTTCTTATGGCTGAAATGGATAGGGTAGGGGTCCTGCAAGGTCTATTTCCAACCCATGATTTGAAATTTAGTGCAGAAACAGATGGCGTCCATAATGTAGGCACTAAAATAGAATGGATGAAGGTTCTTTGGAGAGGAGGATCTCTTCTGTCAATATTCGGTGATGATGGTGGCTAGGTTATCAAATAGGATGGTGGCCCAATTCATGATGTGGGAATTAACATAGGAATCAATCAGAGGAATCCATTCTATGGAAAACTTAGCATTATTAGGTAACCTGTATAGTCTACATAACATAGTAGCTGCATAGTTGTAAGGATTAGTCAAAGAGGCTATAGGATACATACTAGATTTATCGAATTTTAACTTATTCTCCAATACTCTCCAGCCCTGAATCATCTTGAGGGGTTATTTTTTCTTCTTCGCGAAGTCGGCAACGTATGTCTAATCATATAAATCCTGAGGGTTAGGTATATGGTACATTTGCTCCACGTCCTCTGCTTTGAATGACCCCATGAGTTCCATTCTCGAATTCTTGAATTTCCTATCTTCAATGGTGAGGTTTTCCACCACCCACCTGATCGTATCAGTGTATGCGAGGATTTTAGATCTCGCTCCTATCCTATGAAGGAAAGAACAGGTAGCATCCTTGAATTGGAGTCCTGAAGGTTTTATTGAGTCAGTTGTTGCTCTTGTGATAGTAATCTTGGGATGCTCATCCTCAAGCCTATTGTATATCAACTCCTAAGATGTTACACCTTCATCAGCATTGAAGACTGTATCAGAAAATATAGGAGACATTTATGTAAGCTCAGACTCTGCAATGCTCATTTTTTTCTATTTCTACATCACCTTCCCCAATGACATATCTTTTGTAGCTTGCCTGAAATGGACGAGATATATTAGCGCAAACAATATTGGGTGATTAAGGTTGAAATCTTTGTGAAAATATTTTGAATCGTGGGGAGATTTAAAATGAGATATTCAACATTAACGAGCCATAACTTGCTAAATCATTACCTCTCCTTGGTCTGCTAAATATTAATTACCTTGTCAAATTGTTCATTATTATATTTAAAACACAATTACTTCCCACGTGTGTTACCTGATTTGCACATTGCAATTTTTAAAACAATGTTATATAGAATTACCTGTTCATAATGCAAAATGCGACTGCGGATATCGCAATATCACATTTTGCAAATCGTTGGCGGATGACATTGTGGCAGGTCTTTTTACTTGAAACTTTTACAAAATGTGGTTTGTGATTTCTTAAGGAGTTTTTCTCTGTATGTTGCAATGCGAGGTTTGATCTCATATCGCAATCTCATTAAGGTATTTATGTTCATCATATGGAAAAATGTGATTTGCAATTTGCGATGGGGATCCTTAAACTTGAGTGGTTCTTAGAGTTAGGATTTATTTTCTAAGGACTAAAAAAGATTTAAAAATATTCTCCATTTATATTTCTAACATTAGCTATTATTATCATAAATGGGGAGGTTGTTTCATAGTACAACAATTGGCGATTCACTTGGGAGAACCATTTATCTCTGATTGGTTTTCTGAAATTTCTATAACTTTCAAAGTAAAAAGATGTATAGGAATAATAATTACATAAGTTATAAATTAAACAACACTTCTCTAGAATCATAATCACTTACCTAGTCTATTTATTCAACTACTTTACCCTTTATAGTGATAAAAATACAAATTCCTTCTCCAGTCAATACTAAGATTTTAAAGAGATATAGTAGGTGTCTTTCTACAAATTAATTTTTTATTTTTTCTACTCATTTATCACAGATAGAGCCTCTGCTGCCAGCAGGCATTCATAGACTCGACAGGGTTATCTTTTAACCAACAATGAGTCATTGTCCCATTTGAAACAATTTTCAAAATTCAAAATGATGTTCGCTTGCTTCCAATCTCATTTGGATCTTGTCTTTTTTTTTTTCTTTTTTTTTGTTTCTTAAAAGACATTGTCTAGGCTTGGTAGCATAATAATGACAATGCCACTCACTAGTTGTAACTAAATTGAATAAGCTGACTCTTGATGAGACTCCTTGTCCTTTGATTGGTTATCTCATTGGCTATTACCCTGTTTTGATATGCAGTTTTGGTAATATCAGTTTAATTATTGTAGGTTTTAACCCCGTACAGAAATTCCCTGCATACGAATTCTAAGAACAGAAAAATAAACAATGCGAGATCATAACACATAAAACACATATACATAGGGATTTTCCCCTCGATCCCAAAACCAGGACTACCAGCTTGATTTTTCATTATGTTCCTTTCAATGTTACAATACATATATATACATGCCGAAGCATCCAATACCATGGACCGAAAACCATCACGCCCAAAACCATGTGCAAAAACCATGCACAAAACCATAGGTAGGTTTGCCCCACCTAATAAAGAGTCCAAAAAAAAATTCCCCATGTCGCCGGCCCAGACCTCGTAGAGGGAGGCTACCTGCTCCCCTCAAATCCCCTGTGAGATCCCCCCCATCTGCTGCACAATGGGCGCAACGAACGGGGGGCTCCACCCACCCTCTAACCCCTCGTTTAACTAGGCGAGCTAGTCATGGAAAGAATATAACACAACCCAACATTCTCCCACTTGTTTTTTTCTTTCCACAGGGGGAGACAAGAGAGCTTAGTCATTTATCCAACCCTCCAATCCCCATTGTTTCTCTACACCAAGAGAACTTCTTAGAGCTCACATATTTTTTCAATGCATCTGCAGTATTCTCCAAGTGTCCACCTTTACCAACAACACCTTTTTGTCTTCTATCATATCCATCACAAAGTGATATCGAACATCAATGTGCTTTGTCTTTGAATGGTAAGAAGGGTTCTTTGCCAAGAAAATTTCACTTTGGATGTCACAGTCTATCCTTATAGCTCCCTGTACTAACCCCATACTTGAACACAATCTCTGCAACCACACTGCTTCCTTTCTTGCATGAGTGGCTACCATGTATTCATCCTATGTAGTTGATAGTGCCACTACAGATTGTTTTTTACTCATCCAATTGACTGGACCTCCAAATAGTCTAAACACATACCCACTTATGGATCTTCTCTGATGCAGATCTCCAGCCCAGTCTGCATCAACAAATCCACGAATATTCAAAACTCTGTCCAATCCTGGTCTTCCCTGGTAGTAGAAACCATAATCACTAGTGCCACGCAAATACCTGAAAACCCGCTTCATTGTTGTCCAATGCTCCTTCCGTGGTTTTGACATAAACCTACTCAATACTCCCACTACATGTGCAATGTTCGGTCTAGTGCACACCATCGCATACATCAGGCTATCGAATGTACTTGTATATGGAACACGGGACATATCCTCTTTCTCTTCTTGTGTCTTGGGACATTGTTCAGCAAATAACTTTACACCTACAGGAATAGGAAATTTCATGGGTTTACTATCCTGCATATTAAACCTCTACAATATTGTCTCGACATACTTCCTCTAGTTTAACTAGAGCTTCCTTTTTTCCCGATCTATCTTAATTTCCATTCCCAAAATATAGTTTGCAGCACCAAGATCTTTCATGTCGAATTTGGAGGACAATTGGGTCTTCAAATCCTAGATAATTTCTTTGTCATTTCCAACCAGCAACATATCGTCCACATACAAGACCAGATAAATAACACGGTCACTAATTAATTTAAATACACATAGTGATCTGCTTTTCTTCCAGTGAATCCAAGTCCCCATATAAATGTATCAAATTTCTAATACCACATCTTTGGTGATTTTTTTAGCCCATACAAAGACTTCTTTAACTTGCATACCAGTTCTCTCTTACCCTTCACCACAAAGCCTTCAAGTTGCTTCATGTATATCTCCTCTTCCAGATCACTGTGAAGAAACGTTGTCTTCACAACCATCTATTCTACCTCAAAATCAAAAGCAGAAACAATAGATAAAAGTAATCTAATAGAAGTTACCTTGGAAATAGGAGAAAAAGTATCACCAAAATCAATTCCTGACACCTGGGAATAACCTTTTGCTACAAACCGAGCTTTTTATTTCTCCACCTTTCCTTCTGCATTCGTCTTCTTCTTGAACACCCATTTGTTGCCAATGGGTTTCCTTCTAGCCGGAAACTCCACCAGATCCCATGCCTCATTTTTGTGAAAAGATGCCATTTCATCAACCATGACCTCTTTCTAGAGTTTTCCATCCTCTGAATCTACTGCTTCTTTCACAGTTCTAGGATCATCATCCGTAACAGATAAAGAAAAAAATGAACAGAAAGCAGAAGGACTATACCTTTTGGCTACCTTCTTTCTTGAACTAATCTTCTCAGAATCGGAGTTTGTGGCTCTTCATCTTCTGATTCCTCTTTTGTTGTAGAGTCTGATTCTTCCTCCTTTAGCTCAAACTTTATCTTCTCAGGTTCCTTTGATGGCATCTCATGTTTAATAACATCTTTCACCTCTTTGAAAACCACATCTCAATCGTACACAACCTTCCTTGTTGCTGGGTTCCAAAGCTTATAACCCTTTAAACCATCCTTATACCCAGTAAAGATGCACTTTTCATATTTACTATCCAACTTTGTTCTTTTCTCCTTTGGAACATGTACATATGCATCACATCCAAATACCCTAAAATGTGAAAGAAAGGGTTTCTTACTAGTCCATACCTCTTGTGGAGTCTTATCCTCCAACATTGATGAAGGTCATCTGTTGACCAAGTAACATGATGCCTCCACCACCTCTGCCCAGAATTCCTATCCTAAACCGGCACCACTGAGCATGCTTCTTGCCCTTTCCATCAACGTCTTTTTCATTCTTTCTGCAACTCCATTTTGCTCAGGTGTGTGGAGTAGTCTTCTATAGTGCTATACCACACTTCTTACAGAATTCTTCAAATTCCTTGCTACAAAACTCTCCACCGTTTTCTGTCGTCGGCACCTTATATTCTTCTCTGTCTAGTTTTCCACCAGAGCCTTAAATTCTTTAAACCTGTCAAAAACTTCAAATTTCTTCTTGAGGAAATATATCCATGTATTCCTTGAGAAGTCATATATAAATGATACATAGTACATAGACTTACCCAGTGATGGAACCTTCACAGGTCCAAACACATCACTGTGCATAAGATCTAATATATGTTTCACCCTCTTACCACTAGAGGGGAAATTCACCCGAGTTTGATTCCCCTATACAAAATTTTCACAAAAATCAAAATCCAGAGAGCTATTACTCATACCTTTACCATGAAGTATGCGAAGGCCCTTATCTCCAATATGTCCAAGCCTTTGATGCAACAACATGGTATTCTCTCCAGAGACCACTAGATTTTCTCCTCCACTTTCAGGAACCACAAAATTGTTGCACCCATCAACAATAGTGCTACCTTGAAGCTTGTATAGAGTTCCAATCTGAACTCCCTGCATCAATACCAGTGCTCCCCAAACCATCTTGCAAGTATCCTTCTCAAACATTGTTTTTACACCTGCATCATCTATCTTGCTTACAGAAATCATATTTTTGGCCAATTTAGGAATATGCAGAACACTCAGAAGCGTTCTAACCCTTCCACTTGCAACTTCAACTTTAGTTTTCCACGACCAATGATTCTAGCCTTCCTATCGTCCCCTAAGAGGACATCACCACTATCGTATTTCTCATACTCACAGAATCACTCTCTATGGGGAGTGAAGTGAAAGGATGCACCTAAGTCAATCAACCACGCGTCATGATCTACATGTGTACTTGAAGAAGCCAAGTACACATCCCCACCTTCATCTGAGGTGGTTTTCACCTCTATAGAAGGAGCATCATCAGATCCCTTTCCTTTGTCAGGAGCTTTATATTTACAGTCCCTTTTGTAGTACCCTTCCTTTCCGTCCTCATACAGACAAGGCATCACCATTTTGGATCTCCATATTTTTCCATCTCATATCCTCTGTCAGCGAGGACGAGACTATTTCATCAAACTGCAAGGTAGTTGCATTGCTACCTATTGTAATAACGAGACTATCCCACGAATCTGGTAGAGAACACAACAAACTATGCACTTATCTTCATATGAAATTTTAATATCAACAAATAATAACTGACTTACCATAGTATTAAATTCGTTCAGTTGCTTTGTCACCAAGTCTCCATATTGCATCCTCAGGTTATACAGATTTTCCGTAGGAACAGTTTATCCACCAGAGACTTAGATTGGTAGAAATTCCCTAACTTGTCCCACAAAGCCTTCACCGTAGCTTCCCCTGATACGTTTAGGAATACTGAATTTGAGACACACAATCGTATTGTGCTCTTTGCCTTCCGATCCAAATTTCTTCTATTCTTTGTCAGACACTCTTGTTGGCTTAGTACCCAGATCTACCACGATCCAATGATCTTTATCCACCAATAGATCCTCCATCTTGAGTTTCCACAACTCAAAAGTCTGATCGTTAAATTTCTCGAACTCTATGTTCCCACTGCTCACCATCTTCTTTCACCACCAGAATCAATCCCGCAGATCTCTCACTGAACAGGGTCTACCACAGGCCCGAGAAAAACCCCTCAGCAAAAAAGGCGTCCCCTTGAAGCCAAAACAACTCTGATACCAAATGTAGGTTTTAACCACATACAAAAATTACCTGCATACAAATTCTAAGAACAGGAAAAATAAACAATGCAAGAGCATAACACATAAAACACTTATACACAAAGATTTTCCCCTCGATCCCAAAACCGGGACTACCAGCTTGAATTTTTATTATGTTCCTTTCAATGTTACAATACATATATATACATGCCGAAGCATCCAATACCATGGACCGAAAACCATCGCGCCAAAAACCATGTGCGAAAACCATACACAAAACCATAGGTAGGTTCGCCCCACCTAATATAGGGTCCAAAAAAAACTCCCCAGGGCGCTGCCCCAGACCCCGTAAAGGGGGGCTACCCGCCCCCCTCAAACCCCCTGTGACCCCCCCGCTACACAATCAGCGCAATGAAGGGGGGGGCTCCGCCCCCCCTGTAACCCCTCGGTTAACTAGGTAAGGCTAGTCATGGAAAGAATATAAAACAACCCAACAATTATTTCCCTATGATCATGGTAAACAAGCTCATAATGAGACTTATTATCTTCTAAGTATTTTATATTTTAGAATTACACTCTGAAAAAGGAAAATTTTATCATATGGGGTGAATCATTGGTTCATTGAAGAGTTTTGGATGATAATGATAGAGTTTTAAGATATTGATCTACAGAAAGTCCATACTAGGCTAAAGATTCTTTTCTTGACTGATAACATCACATCTATACTTTGTAAAGATAAGACTTTGTTCATAGAATAAATATTTCAGCAAAATCAAGTTTTCCAAAGAAATCAGGCTCACTCTAATACTCAAATTTTCTAATTATTTCTTTAAGTTTTCCTACTTATAGAAGCTAACAATAAAAAATACTATCAAATATTTTATTTTTAAAAACCAAAAGTAAATACTACTTAACTTTTATTTTCCTAAGAATTATAAAGGGAATATGATACAAAATCAAGAGAGTTTATCTTCTAGGAAAAGTATTTCTTGAGAATTTTCCCATTAACAGGCAAGGAATCTGTCCTTCCTAATAAGTCTTGTAAAAGAAATGTTTACTGACCAATTTTATCAATGACTTGGAAAGGGCCAATCCATAGTCTTTGGAATTTGGTATGTTTACCCTTTTCTTTGTGTGCTTTATCCCATTTCAAAACCAAATCACCTACTTCAAAATTTTTATGACTAGCAGAGGTTGTATCAAAAGAGACTTTGACTAATTATTGATGATGGAAGTGGGTTGCTTTAGCCTTTTCTCATTTTTCCTCTAGTTTAAGAATCTGGAATAGTCTTGCTTGCAGGGAGGAGGAAGGGTTTTCATTGATGAATTACACTAGGGAGAGAGATGGAATTGCTATGTTTGTGGGGAGAACATCTTCTTTTCCATAAAATAAAGCAAAAGGAGAAGAACCAATGGAGGCCTCCTGTGTAATTTTTCCTGCCCAAGGAGCAAATGTCAATGCTTTGTGCCAATTCCTATGATTTTGGTCAATAGTACTTTTGATGATTTTGATGAGGTTTTTGTTTGTCAATTCTGCTAGTCCATTACATTGTGGATAATAGTTGGCTGAATACTTTAACTTAAAACATATTTTCAAAGAAAATTCTACCATTGTATTTCCAGAGAAATAAGATGCATTGTCAAACATTAAAAGCTATGGGTAAGCCAAACCTGGTAAATATGTACTCGTTAATGAAGTTCGTAATGATTTCTGTATTATCTATCTTTAGGGGGATATATTACACCCAATTTATAAAATAATCAGTAGTTGTAAGGATGTACTTGTGTTTCTTAGAAGAGTTAGGAACAATCTCACCAATTATATCTAATCCCCATTGTTCGAATGGTTGTTAGATGTTCACTGGTTGCAAAGTGAATGTTGGCTTCTTTTCTCTTCCAATTGCAATTTGATAGGTTTTACACTTTTTTTCATATTCATGAGCATCATTGAATAGTGTTGGCCAATAATAACTTGCATGGAGGATTTTGTGAGCTGTGGTATTTCCTCCAAAATGTCCTCCAACTGGTCCATCATGTAATTCCTGCATGACCTTTTCAACTTCAGGTTTTTCTAGGCATCTTAACAATACTAAATCATAATTTTTTATAAACAATAAATAATTGATTAATTCATACTGATTTGACCTTCAACCTTAAAGCACGTTTTTTTATAATTGAGATGCATAGGGGCATATCCATTTTTCAAATAAAATTTCAAATCAGCATATTGCAATTGTGCATCATTGAGGCTTACCTCTGAAATCTGCACTTCATTACCTTGGCCTTCTTCTTCTGATAGGTGAGAAGCTCCAGCCAACATCCTGCAAAAACCTTGGCCCCTAACAATTTTAGCTGGCTAGATTTTTACATCGTACTCTTGAAGCACAACCCAATTAGCTCTTTTCTCCCCTACTTCTCTTTGTATCAATAACTGCCTTACTGCAGGGTAAGGTACTACTATTTTTGTATGGGTTTTAAGAAGAAAAGGTATAAAATGTTTCAAGTTTTTTAAAAACAACAAAATCCTATTTCTCAAAAGCTGAATAATTTAACTTGGCACCTTGCAAGTTAGAGCTGAAAAAAGAGATGGATGCCTCGATATTTTGTTCATTCAGTTGTGTTAAAACTGCTGCATATGATGTATCAAATGAAAAAGTATATAACACAAAAGGTTTGAGAAAGTCAGGGGTTGTTAAAGAAGGAGCATTGATAATGTATTTTTTAATCAACTCAAATGATTATCTTTCATCTTTCCCCATTTGAAGACTGTGTTTTTTCTTATCATTGGTTGAAGGGGTAAGACAATCTATGAAAAGTTTGAAACAAATCTTTTTACAAAATTAATTTGGCCTAGGAACGATTGCATGGTGTTTTTATTATGTGGGAGAGGAATTTTTTCATTCTCTTGCACTCTATTGGGATCGATGTAAATCCCTTTCTTGGACACTATAAATCTAAGGAGTTTGCCTTCTGGTAAAGAAAAATAAGATTTTTTTGGATTTAAGGAAATTCCATATTTCTTGCATCTTTCAAAAATATGCTTCATGTCATTTAAATGATTATTTATATCCTTAGAATAGACTATGATGTCATCTAGGTAAATAAAAACTTATTTATCAATCATACCTTTGAAAGCAATGTCCATAGCACGTTGAAATGTAGCACCTGTGTTTATGAGTCCG
The DNA here is from genome assembly GCA_031772625.1 of Pinus tabuliformis. Classification (NCBI taxonomy): domain Eukaryota; kingdom Viridiplantae; phylum Streptophyta; class Pinopsida; order Pinales; family Pinaceae; genus Pinus; species Pinus tabuliformis. The sequence continues at coordinate 1,002,376,041 of CM062819.1, forward strand.
AAAGGCATCTTCTAATAAGCGTATGTTCCCACTTGGTCCTGAATGTTGTATTTAATATGTCATCTAGATGTACAAGAATTTGATTGTGTCCTGAAAATCCATCTAGAAAAGACATTAATTCGGAATCTACAACTGATTGTAGTATTTTCTCCACGGTAGGAAGAGGAAAGTTATCCTTTTGACAAGTTCTATTTAGATTTCTAAAATCAATACAAATCCTAATATCATCATTCTTTTTCCTTATAGGGACCATATTCAATACCCATTTTGAGTGTCTAACAAGAAAGATTATTTTGGCTTTGAGGAGCTTGTTCTATTCAGATTTCATTTGACTTTCAAGGTTTGGGTGAATTTTCCTAAGCTTCTACTGTACTGGCTTTTCATTTGAAGTCATTGGTATAGTATGTTGAATTACATAGGTATCATAGGTCTTGAGATCTGCATAATCCTAGGCAAAGACACCTTTATAAGCTTTTAACGACTTAATGAATGACATCTTTTCTTCAGATGATAAACCAAGACCTAGGTTGACATTTTGAGGTTTTTTAGTTGACCCTAGGTTTACCACTTCAAATCTCAGTGTGGAACTCTGAGTTTTGGAGTTAGTAATTTCCTTGAATCTATCCTTTAAATCATAGAGATCTTCCATCTTAACTATATGTATAAATTTCTCTATAGATCAGCTAGCTCTGATACCATGTAGAAATTCTCACTGTAGATTAAACTGATTATGCAATGTACTAAAGAAAAATACTTAATTTACTTCTACAATCAAACTTGCAGAAGCTTAATCGATTTTTGAGCAAGATAAAATAGAACACATATAACAGAGAAGAAGATTCAATTACACATGAAACATAGAAGAATACTCTAGGGAAAGCCTCAGCTAAAAACCCCGCTATTTGTATTATCATACAAGTGGAAATATCTCAGGATTACACAAAGCTTTAGCTCTCACAGCTATCCATCTCTTAGTAAAATCCCTCACTGCTGCTCATAGACAGAATAGAAAACACATATGCCTTCCTTCAGTCCTCCAAGCCTCATATTTCCTTGGGCAATTTCTCCTGGGTCTTCCAGCTGCCACCTGTGTGATTCTCACCTCACACACTATTCTGACCTCTGTAGTAACTCGCAATCCAAAAGGAATGAATTCCTTCTGCATGCAAGAGATTTTCTTATAGGAAAATTCTTGCAACTGATAGTACATTGTCCCTTCCTTTAATCTCAATTGGGTCTTTGTCTGAACTGACATGCATGAGTTATTTATGAGAGAATATTTAGTTATCTAGAGAACACTAGTTGCATGCATGCATACATTAACTGACTGAACTCACAATTAGTTCCACAAAGTGTTTCGAACTAATCTAACTGGACTTAACTTAGGTAACTGAGCTAACTAATTACAACTCAAATACAACTCATCCTTATCTCCTTAATTAAGGGATAACTTCCTCAATCAAAGGGATAATTGTTGCATGTCTTCACAAAGACTTCATGTTCAAATTTCACCAACTAATTAACTCAAGATGAATTAATTAATTATTTTTCAAACATATCGGGAGAGTAAATTCAAATTTTAATTCTCAATTTTGATTCAAGGAAAAACAAAATTGGAATATATCCTGAAATGTTATCTATAGCAATGCTATTTTTAGCATTTCTTGTTGTTATTTTCAACAGAGTTGGAGTATATCCTGAAATGTTATTTGTAGCATTTCTATTTTTATCATTTCTTGTTGCTATTTTCAACACTATAGACCTTGAAATTGGGTTTTGGATATTTTTTATGGTTGATTTGTAGATCATGCTCATGTTCATCTATGATCTGTTCCTCATAAGACCCTTCTAATGTAAGGAAATCGATTATATCTGCATCATTATTAAACACTCTCCAATTTGTCACATTATCGAGAATGGATGGCCTAAAAACTAACTCTATTGAAAATATGTCCAGACTAAATTTTTCAGAAGGTATAAGCTTGGATGCCACATTAGCCAGTAAATCAGCACTTGCATTTTGCAATCTACGAACTGAAGAAATGTTAAAAGCAGTGAAATGAGAAGTAAGATTTTGGGTAAGAGATTGATAATGTTTAAGGTGCCCAGACACACAATGAATTGTATTTCTTACCTGTTTAACAATTATTTTAGAATCCCCATATACTTGCAAATATTTGACATTAAGGCCAATGGCTTTATACAACCCTTGAATTAATGCTTCATATTCCGCAGTATTGTTGGTGCATTGAAATTCAAGTCTGTAGGCTAACATGGTCTTCTCTCCTTGTGGGTTGATTAGAATACACCCTACACCTGCACCAACTTTGGATTCGGAACCATCAAAATAAAGAGTCCAAAATAATTAATTATCTACCATTTTATCCACTATATTAACACACTTTGAAGCATTGGTTTGTGAAAAAATCTCTATTTGAGACACTACAACATTGTTCAGAAAAGGGGACCTTTGAGCATTAAAAGATCCTAAGAATGAGTCAGTTGAATAATTACTAATGATATTATTGGTGAAGGCAATAGGTTCATTGCTTCCCTCAATATCAATGACTGTGTAATTCATGAACTTTTCTCGGTCGACTCCAATTTGATTTGGGTTACCATTGTGTGGTAGCCACATGTGAGACCAGTGAGTTGTGAAGTATCCGTGCAATTTTTCAGACCAATCCCTACATAGAATTAAACCATAAAATTAAGGTATGTCAGCCACTAGAATATCGATTATTTGTGAAACTTTTGGATTAGAGGAAAGCCTAATTGAAACTGATGTTATTTCTCCAAGTACCTCTACTTTTGTTCTGTCCAATTGAACTATGTGTACTGCAGATTTTTTAGGTGTAATATTCAGTTTGGTGCACATGGTTCTTGGCATAATATTTGAAGAGGCACCTGAATCAACAAGGAAATTATGGACATTTTTTCGAAAATCTCATAAGCAAGAAGAAATGGAGGAGTATGAGAGATAGACCTATCACCTATCAGGACTAAATATGTTGGATTTAATTTGTTTGAAGATGGGGGAGGTTTTCCCATATCGTATGCAGCTTGAGTAACTATAGTAGATGGCAAAGGGGACATAGGAACTGCCTTTAATTCTCTTAATAGAATTTTTTTTTGTTTCTTGAGTTTAGTGAGTTCGTGCAAAGAAATGTTTGCTCTTGTCTTTTTCATATCTTCGACTATGTTGTATTCCAATGTGCCTAAGATTACCAATGTTTTGGAGGAATTTGGAGGATCTAGTGGAATAAGGTCAGTTTGACTTGTCTTAGACTTCTTAATTATTGTTTTCTTCTTTACAGGAGTAGCATTTTTTTGTTTTTGATTTTTGATATAAATATCAGGAGAGTTTTTGCTTCTTGTAGTTACTGGCATAGCTTGTGCTTCTTTTTAAGTTGGGAGAATGAAATCTCACATTCCATTTAATTCAACCTCTCCTTCCATTTTGGTTTCCTCTTCAATAAGGAGTCTTCTTCTGTCTCTGGATCAGATTGAGCATTGGAAATAATATTGGGTGGTTGTGATGAAGAAGAAGGGTTTCGTTTAAATGAGCGAAAAGGTTTTTTAGGAGCAAAGGATTTTGCAACCTGTTTTTTTATTTCGACCATTTTATTGGACATGGTTTTTAATACTTTCTGAAGGCCTTCAAGATCAAAAGGGTCCTTTCAAGTTTTCTTTTTGGAATCATCCTTAAATGTTACTTTCTTTCATTTCCTTTTGTCTAGTTGTGATCTCTTTTCTAAAGCAATAATCCATCTTTCTACAGACAAGGCCTCTTTCATGTTTTCTACAAGGGTAACCTTATTAGCTGTATCTAAAAAAATTGCAATATTAGAAAGAAGAGAGGATATATACAATTCTATTTGTGCATCTACCTCATGTTTTGAGGAAGCTGGGATTTTGTTTAGTAACTTGTTAAATCTGGAGTTGAAGTCTTTGATTATTTCATCTGAATTTGATTTTAAGGTAGAAAGATCATTGATTAAAGATGCAATGGTCCTGTCATCACCAAATTTTGCAAGAAATACTTCTTGAAAAGTATCCCAGTCTCTTATTGAACTTGCTGGAATGGAAAAATACCATGATCCAACAGATCCTTAGAAAGTATAAGGAAAAATTCTAATCACAACATCTTGGTGTGAAACTCCGTTAAGATTCATGGCTAACATAAAGTTATTTAGATGTTCTTCAGCAAGAAGACCATCATCCGGATTGTACTTAGGTAACCATTTTTCTGGGTTTGCTGGGAGAGAATTTGGATTAGCGACCAGGATAGCACCAGGATTTGTCCAAGGTTGAGCGGGTTAATTGGCCATAGCTTGAGTTGGAGACTAAAAATATGGGAAGTCCGGTCCAGAAGTAGTTATATATGGCGAAGAACCTACTACTGGGCTAGTATTACTAATAGCAGTACTAGTTGGAGAAGTGGATATTTGGGAAGCAGCGGATTGAGTAGAAATGAATGGAGAAGTGAATGGATGGAAGGGTGATGAGATCTCGCTAGTATCTGATTCTAATATTGATGTAACAAATTTCCTGCGTTGTGGAGGGATGGGAAACTCAAAAGGAGTTACTCTAAGCTTTTCACTTTGCAATCTAGTTAATACACCAATTTTTCATAATAAGGAAGTAACATTTTCTTCAGAAGCTTTGGGCTTCTCTGTTTTCTCGGTAGAAATGGATATTTGTTCCAATTTCTATATCAAATAATGGACTACGGGAGACTCAGTAGTGTAATTTGAAGAGGGTGGTTGTCTTACTACTTAAGGAGATGAGGGAGATGTTTCTACAACTTCAGATTTCTGATCCATAGATTTTGAATGGGATCTAGAAGGTGTAGAAGTGGTGGAGGGGTTTTGACTCTTACGAATATTTTTTTAGATTTTCCATTCATAGTAGAATGCCCTCCTTCTAGCGCCAAAATGTTAAGCCTCGTATTTTTGCTACTCCAACATGGGGGATGACCACCCGGTCCGGACCTTAAGATAACTCCTTTTCCATTTGAAGTGGTGGCTTTGACTAGGGATAATGGGACCAATTTCCCAGTGTGGGTTTTAAAATGAGAGTGGGTGGTTTACAAGTGACTGCAATCGAATAATGATAACTTGAATGACCTATTCTATCATCTAAATCTATAGCTAACTTGATCTAATATAAACCCGGGTATTCATGTATAATATGAAATCTACAAAGATATCTGCTTGAAATGTGATAATAAAGATCAATCACGCATAAAACAGAGATGATAACGTGTAAAGATTATTTCTTTGACTAAATAGTTAGTCAAAGAAATGTATAAACTATATCGCATATGTGATGATATCTATATATATATATATATATATATATATATATAGGTGTGTGTGTGTGTGAAAATAAATAACCTTAGCTAGGAATCATACAATAGTGCAATTAATGCTTTAACAGAAAAAATATATCTCATATACAATTCATGAAAATAAAGTGTCGTCACTAATTAAACAGAGACATGAATAATCACATAAGATAAAAGTACCATATATGTGAGGTTCTTCTCATTTGACTAATGACATAGATAAACTCCATCTTCAGATCAAATTATCTTCCAAGTATACAAAATTGCATCAACAAAGGAAAGTAGTCTAATATTTAAAAGAAACGATCATGTTCCATAATTTCACCAAAGCATTCACAAACTTACAATAGTGCATTCTTTCCAAATGTTTTTGCTAAAATTCTAGACCCTTCTCTAAATGCATGAGAAGGGTATAAATATTATTCTAACTAATGTTCAAAAATGGATCATACAAAAATTTGAGGAGGTTTCAAACAACCTTCCTCCTAACTAGTTAACTAACTCTAAAAATAAACAGCGCCTTAATTAACAGAGGCTATGATGGCATTTTTTTGTATGATAGCTTTCCCTTCAAATCACATATATCGTCCAATGGTTTGACTTTAGGAGGTGCCCCGAAATGTGTTCTGACTTGTCTTGCGAAAATCGCATCTGTGAGAGGTGGTAGCATCCATTGAGTCAAGTGGAGAGAGCAGTTAAGGGTCATGATTTGACTGTGTGGCTTAACGAGGTATTGCCAATATGATTGCCAATCGGTCTTTGCCAAATTTGTGATTGCTTCCCTTTTAGTTTCTACCCTTTCCTTCCACCTATTATGCAATTCATTCAAATCAGGTAGTTCTTTCGAGTTGCCTTCTTTTACCAAGTTGGTGGCAAACAAAGTATGGTTTACCACCTTTATTATATTCTTTGATACCTCGACTACTCTTGCCACTGCTAGTTCGGCTTGTTTGATCCTTGTGTCCTAATATATGAAAAGAATGTCATTATGTGTCTCCTCAATCTCAAGAAAATTGGCTTTCCTCCCTTCTTTTGTTTCTTGCAATTCGCTGAACTCTGAGATTTTGGTGTTTAGATCAGTAAACTTAGTTCTTTGGTCAATCGCTTTATCCGTTAATTGGTCACTAGTGATCAGATAAGGAGTAATATGTGACATCTTTTGGCAAAATTGTTCTTGTTGCTTCAATAAGAGAGAATTAAGCTCTAGCACCTCTTTGATAAATTCCTCAACAGTAGGAACATCCTTATATTTTTCCATAGCTTGCTGCAAGCCTTGGAGTTGCATATTATTGGCTGATATGTCTGTCTCATGGCTTATTTTCAGTACCTCCATGCTCTGTTGCAATTGGACCATCTACTCAACGGCCTGCCTGTTTACACTTGCCCTTTCAGTTTCAACCTATTGCTCGAGCTGTGCAATCTTTTCTTCTTTTTCTTTCAACAAAAGAGATATTTTGGTAGCCTTGTCCATGGTAGTAGTTGTGTATGCTCCTGTAAACTATGACAATTCTCATCAAGTTTTTAGCTGGGTTGGAAGGGACGTCCTTCCAAACTATGTCCATTTTCTCATTCCCCCAGGTGGGAGTTCAAGTGTTTCAATCATTCTCCTTTTCCTTTGTTTCCTTACTACAACCTTGTGTAGTGGGATGTAGAGTACCTCAAGAGGATGGATTTCAATTACCTTCAAGATAATTTTGTTGTGGGCAGAGCGGGGATGATTTCAGTCTGCTAAGACATCGTCGCTTACTCATCCATCGACTCAAACTCTGTATTATTCTGAACATGTAGAGGAGTTTGATACTCCGTAGTTTCCTAGGCATCTATTGTCTTGGGAGTGTCTTGTAATTTCTTATTGAATTGATCCCACTCATGTTCTAGACTGCTGCCTTTGATCTCTGAAACAATTTCTTTGTGTGGGGTACTCATGCCTTGCTTTTTGGCTGATTTCCTACTGGATTCTGCAGTGGTCTCGATGTCTTGGGCCTTCTTTGTGTTCATTTATTTCCCTGTATCTTCATGAGACTCTAAGCGAGAATCAAGTGCCTCGCTATTGACACTCACACTGGGAGTAGGCTTTTCCTCGATTTTCAACAAATGTAATGGGATAACCTCGAGCCTTTTATTCCTGAACTCCTAAAAGATGTCAAAATCTCTAGGACTCATATTTGTCCTCGCCCATTCAAGAGATTTTTTGAAGGATTGAGCCGACTGCAAAAGGTCCTCAAAATTATTAGCCTCCTGGTTATAAGGCTTGATCTTTATCAAAGTGGTGATGTTCTATGCTATCTTTTCTGGATCAAACCGCCTTTTGGGCAAATTATGGAGCCTAAGACCTTCCAGGCTTACTGATTCCTTTATAGCATGATTAAAACTTTCTAAGGAGAAAGAACTGCACTTGATACGAAAATATGGCCATAACAACTTCTTGCTTTCTTTGAGAACATTGGTCAAGCCTTTTCCCATAGTCTGGTGGGGTATTTCTCTTACTAACAATTTATCAGAAACATGCAGAGGGAGGACATGTGGGTCTGTTGTGCTACCAAAAACCCTAATGTAGGTGAACCATTCTTCAAAAAAATATTTTCCAACAGCCAAAAGGTATGTAGCGGCTTCTTGGGAAAACCTAGTGGATTTCTTATTGAAAATTAATTGATACAGTTGAAAAATAATGGCATGAAATATTTTATAGAAATGGGGCACATAATGGAATTCCCAAATTTTCTTATGGATGAGATGGATAGGGTAGGGGTCCTGAAAGGTCCATTTCCAACTCATGATTAGAAATTTAGTGAAGAAACTGATGGTGTCCATAATGTAGGCACTAAAATAGAATGGAGGAAGGTTCTCTCGAGAGGAGGATCTCTTTTGTCGATATCTGGTGACAATGGTGGCTAGGTTATCAAATAGGATGGTGGCCCAATTCATGATGTGGGAATTAACACAAGCATCAATAAGAGGAATCCATTCTATGGAAAACTTAGAATTATTAGGTAACCCGTATAGTCTACATAGCATAGCAGTTGCATCGTTGTAGGGATTAGAAAAAGATGTTATAGTATACATACCCAATTTATTGAATTTGAACTTATTCTCCAATACTCTCCAACCCTGAATCATCTTGAGGGGTTCTTCATTCTTCTTTGTGAAGTTAACCACGTATTTCTTATCATATAGATCCTAAGGGTCAAGTATATGGTACATTTGCTCTAGGTCCTCTACTCAGAATGACCCCATGAGTTCCATTCTCGAATTCTTGAATTTCCTCTCTTCCATGGTGAGGTTTTCCACCACCCACCTTATCATACGAGTGTATGGGAGGATTTTAGCTCTTGCTCCTATCCTATGAAGGAAAGAACAGGTAGCATCATTGAATTGGAGTCCTGAAAGTTTTATTGAGTCAGTTTTTGCTCTTGTGAAAGTAATCTTGGGACTCTCGTCCTCAAGCCTATTGTATATCACCTCCTAAGATGTTGCACCTTTGTCAGCAGTGCAAACCATATCAAAGAATATAGGAGACATTTCTGTAAGCTCAGACTCTGTAATGCTCAGTTTTTTATGTTTCGGTATCACCTTCCACAATGACATATATTTTGTAGCTTGCTTGAAATGGACAAGATATATCACTGCAGACAATATTGGGCGATTAAGGCTAAAATATTTGTGAAAATAATTTGAATCATGGGAATATTTCAAATGAGATATTCAACATTAACTAGCCATAACTTGCTAAATCATTACCTTTCCTCGGGCCACTAAATATTAATTATCCTATCAAACTGTTCATCATTATATGTAAAACATAGTTACTTCCCATGCGTGTTGCCTGATTCATAGATCACAGTTTTTAAAACAATGTTATATAGCATTACCTGTTCATAATGCGAAATGCGATTGCAGATATCACAATATGAGATTTTGCAAATCGTTGGCAGATGACATTGTGGCAGGTCTTTTTACTTGCGACTTTCGTGAAATGCAATTTGTGATTTCTTAAGGAGTTTTGCTCGGTATGTCGTAGCGATAGGTTTGATCGCATATTGCAATTTCCTTAAGGTGTTTATGATCATCATATGGAAAAATGTGATTTGTGATTTGCGATGGGGATCCTTAAACTTGGGTGGTTCCAAGAGTTTTTTTTCAAGGTGATTTCTTAGAGTTAGGATTTATTTTCTAAGGACTAAAAAAAATTTAAAAAGAGTCCCCATTTATATGTCTAACATTAGCTTTTATTATACATAAATGGGCGGGGGGGGGTTTCATAGTACAACGGGTGGGTGTAAGTAAATATATTGTAAACTTGTAAAGTAAGGATACAAAAAAGATCACAATGAAACTATGAAAAACAAATGGAATAAAAGAGTGTTAAAGGGGGTTTAAAGAGTTCTATAAATCCTAGCAATGGAAGATAAGTGAGTTTTGGGTCCATCCTAAAAGGTCCAGAAGAATAAAGGATTGTGGCACTAATAGACCTATGTATATTAAAATGGAGAGCTCTCTAGATGAGTGAGATACATTGATTTTTGGTTTTTGAAAGATTTATTTTTGGTTTTTGAAACATAATGCTTCATTTTGTACCTCCCATTTGTTTTTGAAATGTGTTAAATTTCTTTCATTTTGTACTTTCCTTTAATGCAACCATTCAATTTAGTTTTTGGTTTGTAGAACAATTTGATTTTGATAATAGGGTGTTATAATCAGGTCATGGAAGGTTTATATCAGAATTCTTCTTAGAAATATTATTCACGGAACTTACTCATCTTGTGTTCTTTTTCTAAGTTAGGCATTGGTGAAGATACATCATGGTCAAGTGAATAGAACGAGAAATTGAACCTGTAACCAAACTTAGATATAAAATTTAATATTTATAAATTAATTATTTGTATATATTAATTTGATATTTAATTTAATAATATTTTAAAAATTAAATTATTAATATAATTATTTTTAATATTTGTTAAAATTTTCGAACCCCACTAGCACAACTAGTTAGGCATGTAATGAAATTTAAAATATAAAATTTAATATTTATAAATTAATTATTTTATATATTAATTTCATATTTAATTTAAAAATATTTTAAAATTAAATTATTATTATAGTTATTAGTTTTATTTGTTGCTCCAAGCATGTTTTCTAGAATCTTTCTTGTTTTCTCTCTACACAATTTTTAGAGTGTTAGTATGAGAGACAAAAATGTGAGCTCTTTCTTTGAGTTAATATATGGAGTTTTGTGTGTTGTACATTTCTGCTTTTTGATTCATATATTCAATTAGCTACATGTTATTGATCTAGCATAAGGACTATTTCCCTCTATAAATAGAGATATGTATCCACTTTATCCCCACTCAAGGGTTGTCAGCCAAAATAATTAGCATAGGAAGAGGGGTTAACAGAGAAGGAACATACATATTTAACTAGGCAAGCATAACCAAAAATCAAAAGAAATTAAATTGTTTTAACAAATTCTTGTAATTATATAGTTGTCATTGAACATCTGACGATTTGAAAGTCCTAGCATCACTTTGACAATAAAGCGCTAGTCCATTCTACAAATTATCATGTGTCATAATCGTTACAATTTTGAGCCAACAATGTTGTTCGCGAGAAGTTGTCACTTCCCTAGAAAATACAAAAAGATGTCCCCTGCCATCACTCACACACCTTAAATTTAATATTTGTAGCTCCCATCGTCAGGAATCCAAGCCAATCGACAGAGTAGAACCCCAACACATCCTTATTAAGGGAAGTGCACAAGATCTATTTACTTTTCATTTTGCATGCATGATCACCTTGTGTATCATCCCCTTTTATAATGTATTCTAGGCTTTAAGCACATTACATAACCATTGCCCCCGTTGTGCTTGAACTTTCCCCCTCACAATCAAATAAACCCACCATTAGATATAGATGTTGGGGGTGATTGAGTTAGGTGCAGAAAAACAGAGTAGGAATAACAACCATCTATACATGGGTGGAATCCCTGGCTTCATTGACCCGGACATTCACAAAAAATTTCAAGCTCCAACATCTACATAGTACAATCTAAAGGAAATAACTCCAAAAATTTCTCTTAGTGAAAAGGTCAATCATAGGCTCTTCATTCGACACGCATGAGCTCCTTGCACATCATCCTCTTTTATAATGTCTTCAAGCACCACCACTCCCTCCAATGTGCTTGAAATTTCTCTCTCACAAGAAAATAAAACCACAGTTAGGTACATATGCTAGGGATGATTGAATTAGGTTCAAACAAGTAAAGTGGGAATAACAACCATTTGTGGATGGGTGCAATCCCTGGCTTGATTGACAGACATCACAAAAAATTCAAGCTTCAATACCTGCAACCTAAAGGAGACATTCCTAAACCATGCTCTTCATAAAGAAATAAATCGTAAATTGTTCATTCTATAGGCATGAAATCCTCATGTATCATGCACAACCACTCCCTTCATGCACTTGAACTTTCTCCTAGGTGACCAAATAAACCCACTATTAGACACATGCTAGGGGTGATTGTATTAGGTACAGACAAGTAGAGTAGAAATAGAAACCATTTGTGCATGGCTGGAATACCTCACTTCATTGAACCTACAACATAAAGGGAGACAGTCTCAAATAGTGGAATACCTCACTTCATTGAACACTACAACATAAAGGGAGACAATCTCAAACAATGCTCTTAACAACGTAATCAATCATAGATAGGCTAGCTTGCCTCTACAAAGCTACTAACAGATCTGGTTGTTGCCACTTAAGTTGATGTTGAATCATTATCTCCCTAACATCATGAATAATATCCACAAGAATGATCTCCACAAGCATAGAGTCCATCCTTGAAAATATGAATGGAAGTTAGCACAAATGTTGGGTCCCTATAATACTAGTGATTACCCCATTACTATTATAGTTATACCCCTTATTAATATTGTTGTGCCCCTATTTCCCCCCATATTTTTATTACTGTGCCCCATAGAATCCCTCTATTGTTATTTTTGTGGCTTTATATTATTATTGTTAGGTTGGCTGGATTATATTGTGACTCCTTAGACTCCTATATATAGAAAGGAGGTTTTGTCATTTGAATCATCCAAGAATTGTTCATTTATGTAATTTAAAGGAGGTTGCCCCCTCGAAGAGGCTAAATTCTAAGGCGTTGATCTATATTTTCTATCTTTTCTTGAGCTGGTTTCATAACATTTGGTATCAGAGCTTTGGATTCTAGGGTTTCGCTGCTCCAAACAGGTCATCGTGGCATTTTCGCTATAACGTTTTTTCTGCGGCATTTCAGAAGTTGCAAAAAAAACCCATTTGACAAGAAATCACGCTGAACCTCAGGTCCGAATTTCAGAGCTTCTTGCGCTACATTTGCGGAGATAAGATCTGAGGAAGTTGGTCTTTTTGCAGACTCCTGAATTACATTCCAAACAGGTGACCTGGGGAAAATCATCATAACTTTCTCTATGGGGATCGGATTGAAATTTCGTAAGAAGGTATAGAAAGAGAATGGACTATAGTATCGTTTATGCATTTTTCAGATCCAAAGGTTGAAACAGTGACTCGTGGCAGGTCGTACAAGTTTGTTGTACTGAACTAGTCTATAATCAAGTCACTGTGGGTGATTTCACATAACTTTTCGTTGGAGAATCCAATTTGGGTCAGACTTGTGGCATTGGAAATAGGACGCAGAAGGATACTATAGGTCGCAATTTTAGAACTAGAGGATTTGAAATTACAGAGATAGATCAGATTCAATATCAGGCTTCTACAAAGTGAAAAAAGGTGTGCAGTTTGTTTTTTAAATTTTTGCGTAAGCTTGGTTTGAAGGAATTAAAAGGGCATAGTAAAGCATTATTATCGGTAACTGATGCCCTAAGGAAAGAAAATGCAAACACCTAGTAAGGAACCTGAGATCTCTAGCATGACTCATGAAGAAGAGGAAGAAATGCTACATGATATATCAAAATTACAAGAACAAGTGCAACAAATGTCATGCTCACAAAAGCTAACAGAAGCTAAGATAAATGGTGTGGAATCTAAGATAAATGGCATGGAAGCTAACATGGATGATTCAAAGACAGATTTGAAGACAGACATGGCAGATTTGAAGACAGACATGGCAGATTTGAAGACAGATTTGACAAATTTTCTACAAGAAATACTTACTAATGGTGAAAAGGTTGTAAAGGAAACTCATGATGTGAACAAAAGAAATGTTAATCATGATTCCATAGACTCTAATTTTGGATCGAAGACCCACCATATTCCAAAAATCGATATGAGAAAGTTTGATGGCAAGGATCCCGCCACATGGATATTACAGATGGAGCAATTATTCGATCTCAATAATGTGAAAAACACACAAAAGGTACGTATGGCAACTTTATAGTTGGAACCAAATCAGTTTGTATGGTATCAATGGCTTTGCTCTCGTAAACAATTTATCACTTGGGCAATTTTTACGGAAGAATTGATAGCACATTATGAGGATACAAAAAGCAACACTTTTTTTAGCCAATTGATAAGTCTCAAACAAAAGGGTTCAATAATGGAGCACATTGAGGAATTCCAAAAATTGAACATAAGGGTAAAAGATATTCCAGAGGAGCATAGAATTGGTGTGTTCATAGGGTCTTTAAAGGATAATATCCAACATGTTGTTCACCTTTGGGAACCTGATTCATTAGAGAAAGCATTCAGGTTAGCAAGAAAAATGGAAAGCAAAATTATGGCAACCGGGAAGCATACCACTCACAACTATAAAGACGGAAGTGTTGTTGCCCCTAGTCTTCCACAACCTATAAGGTTGACACCACAACAATTGGAAGAAAAAGAGCAAAAGGGCTTTGTTGCAGTTGTGATAGCAAATACACTAAAGGTCATAAGTGTGCTGAGATGAAATTATTCTACATAGATTGTGAAGAGGAAGAATAAAAGGAGCAAGAAAGGTCAAAAGAAGAGGATATACTCCAGGAACAAAGCCTAGATGAAGAACAAATAAATCTGACCATATCTTGTAATGCATTGGTGGGAATTACCACTCCTCAAACCATCAAGATAGAAGGAGAAATCAAGAAGAAAAAGGTAATAGTGTTGATTGATTCAGGAAGCACCCACAATTTTATTCATTGTAAGGTAGCAAAAGAATTGAATTGCTTCCTATATCCAACACCAAAGTGTCAAGTGATGATTGCAAATGGAGGAACAATAAATTGCTTTGGAAAGTGCCATAATATCAAGCTATCCATGGGAGAATATGTATTGAATAGCCCAATGCTTTCCATTCCAATGGGAGGTGTTGATGTTGTACTAGGAGTCCAATGGCTACAATCCTTGGGTAAATAGCTTTTAATTTTCAAGAACTTGTCATCAAATTTTCTACGGAAGGAAAGGAAGTTGAATTAAGGGGTATTACAGGGAAACCAGGAAAGATAATCAGCTCTAATGGTATGACAAAGCTTCTAAAAAAGGAGCAAAGAGGTGTAATTGCACAATTATGTTCGCTAGACGTTTCCACATCGGAATCATATATTTCTCCAGATCTCCAAAAAGTCCTAGACAATCATTCCAAGTTATTTGAGACTCCCAAAGGTCTCCCACCTATGCGTGATCATGATCATGCTATTCATCTAATTCCAGGAAGTGTTCCTCCAAACATCAGGCCGTACAGATATCCCTATGTCTCAAAGAGTGAAATTGAATGTATGGTTGCAGAAATGCTAGAGGCTGGTATAATTCAACCGAGTCAAAGTTCTTTCTCTACTCCAGTAGTATTGGTACACAAGAAGGATGGATCATGTTATGAAACCAGCTCAAGAAAAAGATAGAAAAGATAGATCAATGCCTTAGAATTCAACCTCTTCGAGGGGTCAACCTCCTTTACATTACATAAATGAACAATTATTCGATGATACAAATGAAAATACCTCCTTTCTATATATAGGAGTCTAAGGGGTCATAACATAATCAGAGCCGACATAACAATAATAATGTAAGGGCAAAATAATAACAATAATGGGCTTCTATGTGGCACAATAGTAACAATATGGGCACTACATGGGTACATCAATATAATAAGTGGGTTGTACTAATAACAATAAGGGGTTACACTAGTAGTATAGGGGCCTAACAGATCATGGCGCATGTGTCCGGATTATAGGGAGCTCAACAAGCTCACTATTAAAGATAAGTTCCCCATTCCTATCATTGATGAATTACTGGATGAATTGCATGGATCAATTTACTTCACCAAGTTGGATCTTCGTTCAGGATATCATCAAATCATAATGAAGACTGAAGACATTCCGAAAACAGCATTTAGAACTCATGAGGGTCATTATTTTGGTCATGCCTTTTGGCCTTACCAATGCACCTTCAACATTTCAAGGTTTGATGAATTCAATTTTCAAACCATTCCTTAGAAAATTTGTGTTAGTATTTTTTGATGATATACTAATCTATAGCAAGTCTTGGAAGGATCATGTTGAACATGTTGACAGGGTGCTACAACTACTGGAGGAGAAACAATTATATGCAAAAAGATCCAAATGTTTCTTTGGAGTCCAAGAGGTGGAATATTTGGGCCATATTGTATCTCATGAAGGAGTTAAGGTAGACCCTAGCAAAATTAAAGCCATTAAGGAATGGAAAATCCCCACATCCATAAAGCATCTGCGAGGATTTCTCGGGTTGACAGGGTATTATCGCAAGTTTGTTAAGAATTATGGGAGAATAGCAGCACCTCTAACAACATTATTGAAGAAATATGCATTTTCATGGACTCCGGAAGCAACAAAGGCCTGTGAACATCTTAAAGAGGCAATGTGCCAAGCACCGATCTTAGCTACACCGGACTTCACAAAAACCTTTATTGTGGAATGTGATGCTTCAGGAAATGGAATTGGTGCTGTTCTAATGCAATATGAACGACCCATTGCTTTTGAAATTCGTCCAATCAAGGGAAAGTTTTTAAGAAAAGCTATTTATGAGAAGGAAATATTGGCAATACTCCATGCACTTAAGAAATGGAGACCCTACCTAATGGGAAGACACTTCAAGGTAAGAACAGATCATGATAGCCTTAAATACTTTTTAGAACAAAGATTATCCTCTGAAGAGCAACAAAAGTGGGTCACAAAGATGTTGGGTTATGACTTTGAAATCATCTACAAAAAAGGGAAGCAAAATGTGGTGGCAGATGCACTCTCAATAAAGGATGAGGATGTGGAAGCATTGTTGTGCGCCATTTCTATTATCCAACCAAACTGGATAAACGAAGCAAGGGAGGAATGGAAGAATGACGAAGAAGTGTGGGCACTTATTCGAAAGTTACAACAAGATTCCAGTATGTCTGATACATTTAGCTGGAAAAATGTTTTGTTATGGTACAAAGATTGCTTATACCTTTGTAATAATTCCCAGCTAAAACAAAATATTCTTATGGAATTGCACACTTCTCCCTTAGGAGGGCACTCAGGATTTTTAAAAACTTACCACAAGGTTAAGAAGGAATTTTTTTTGGGATGGCCTTAAATCATATATTCAAAAGTTTGTGGCGGAATGTTTGGTTTGCCAACAAAATAAAGTTGAAACAATTAAGACACTGGGTCTATTACAACCTTTATCCATTCCAAGCCAACGTTGGGAGGAGGTTTCAATGGATTTTATCACAGGTTTACCCAAGTCTGAGGGAAAGAGTGTCATCATGGTGGTAGTTGACAGACTTACCAAGTATGCACAATTTTGTGCATTATCACATCCATTTAAAGCCAGTACAGTTTCTACTACATTTATGGAAACAATTCAAAAGCTACATGGAAACCCAAAGATTATTGTAAGTGACAGAGATCCCATTTTCACGGGAAATTTTTGGACAGAATTATTTTCTTGTCTTGGTACTCAGTTAGCTCATAGCTCATCTTATCATCCTTAATCTGATGGGAAAACTGAGATAGTAAACAAATGTTTGGAAGGATATCTTCATTGCTTTGTATCTGATAAACAGACACAATGGGTCAAATGGTTGGCTCTCGTTGAATGGTGGTATAACACTTCCTTCCATATAGCAACAAAAATGACCCCATTTATGGCACTTTATGGGTATCAACCACCATCCATCACATCATATTTAAGAGAAAATTCTAAGGTTCAGGTAGTGGAACATCACATTGAACATCAACAACAAGTCCTCCAACTCTTAAAGGATAACCTCGTGTTGGCACAGAATAGAATGAAACAACAGGCAAATCAACATCGCAATGAAAGAAGTTTTGATGTAGGTGATTAGATATTCCTACGGCTACAACCATATAAGCAAATGTCCCTCAAGCAAGATAAGAAGGATAATAAATTATCACCAAAGTATTATGGTCTGTACAAGGTGTTGCAAAAGATTGGTACTATGGCATACAAATTGGAGTTTCCTGCAGCTTCTCAATTGCACCCAGTTTTCCAGGTTTCATGTTTAAAGAAGGTTATAGGCGACAAGCTCCGAGTTCAAACAATATTGCCAGAACTTGACGAGGAATGAAAAATTATTTTGGAACCAGAAGTAGTCACAGAAACAAGAACTCGACAGCTACGAAATCGATCAATTTCAGAGTATCTTATCAAGTGGAAGAACTTATCCGCTAAAGATTCCACATGGGAGGATGAGAATTTTATGCAGAAGTATCCAGAACTACTCAAGCGTTGAGGACAACACTTTTTTGAAGGAGAGGGGCATGTTGGGTCCCTATAATACTAGTGATTACCCCATTTCTATTGTAGTTATACCCCTTATTAATATTGTTGTGCCCCTATTTCCCCCATATTGTTATTATTGTGCCCCATAGAATCCCTCTATTTTTATTTTTGTGGCTTTATATTATTATTGTTAGGTCGGCTGGATTATATTGTGACTCCTTAGACTCCTATATATAGAAAGGAGGTTTTTTCATTTGAATCATCCAAGAATTGTTCATTTATGTAATGTAAAGGAGGTTGCCCCCTCGAAGAGGCTGAATTCTAAGGCGTTGATCTATCTTTTCTATCTTTTCTTGAGATGGTTTTATAACAAAAAATGTGAAGGTTCTTGAATAGCCAGTGCGGAAAGAGTCGTTAGTGTGGACACAACCGACCTCCCTAGAAGCAAAAGCTTTCTAGTGACAAACAAGACAAATAAAGCTACTTTTCTCTAAACACGCATTGCAAATATAAGTAATCAGGGGATCTTTAACATACCTCTAGTCCAACGCTTTGTAGTAGTCCAGCCTCGCCGATCCGGATGAGCTCCTCCTTCTCTTCGAAACCTGCATTCACTAACAAGCCAAAAGATTAAATAGCACCTTATAAACTCATAAAACAATACATATCTATCATATAGACCAAGGAGTATATGAAACAAACCATGAATAACAATCTGTTGAGAAAAATAAGTCCATTTGCATTAAAAGGTAACAAAAGGAACCATTACAACCTAAGCCTTGGTGTTGTGCAAGTCCCTCCTAGGGTCCAACAAGAATTTTCCTTTACTTTGATCAGCTCACCCACTCTCAAATAAGGCTAGGAAAGGATGGGAATATCTCCTCTCAAGCTTTATAAGGGAGTCCTAATTCTAGCAGCATCTACCCTTAGGAATGTCCAGCTTTCAACCCCCCTCCCTTTGGCCCAATGCCTGTATTTATAGTGCTCTAGAGGAATTTATTCAGGTCCACCATCAATGGGATAAGCCCCTCTTTGGATGGGATAGCTCCCCTCTTGATGGGATAAGTTCCTCTTTGGTAGGGATACATGAACCATCTGGAGGCACTCCATACATGTCAAACAAGCTTCTAGAAGGCTCTAGAAATGACCACAAGTAACTTTTTTGGAGTGAAAGATGCGCCTTTTGACCTTTACAGGAGTACATACCCATTGCTTTACATACAGAGCGTACAAGTACGCAGGTATTGTGAACTTGGAGTGCGTACACGCAGGTAAGGCTAAGAGAAACTGCGTACCCAGAGATATATAGATTTTTAATGACTTTCTCTCTTTCTTGAATTTTGACATGGAGAGCAGAGGTATGAGGCTTGCCAAGGAGGATAGTATGACAGTTGATGGAGCCATACTAACTGCAAATAGTCATGGTGACAAATTTTAGTGTAACAGCCAGCCATGATAAATATTAATAAGCCCAAATGCAATGGCAATCTTTTCACTGTTATGAGATTAAGCATGCTTCTTCTTCAATGGTGTTTTAGTTTTTTTTTGGTATTCATAGTATGGGTTAAATTTTGACCCCTTCTCCAAGGTAGCTAATTACAACTATCACACTTAGACCCATCTTCCAATCAGCTACTTTAAACTTTCTAAAGATACAATCATTGATATTACATGTCCTTGTTGAGGATGTTTAACATTCAAGAGTGTGTAACTTTTTTCCTTTGTTTCTTTCTTCAATATTTTTGGTCAGTGGAAGGGTGCAAGATTGGTTGAAGCTCCACTGAAAATAATTGTGGAACTATTAGTTTTATTTGTTTCTCTAAGTGTGTTTTCTAGAATTTTCCTTGTTTTCTCTCTACACAAGTCTTAGAGTGTTAGTAAGAGAGAAAAAAATGTGAGCTCTTATTTCCAGTTGATAAATGGATTTTTGAGTGTTGTACATTTCTTATTTTCGATTCATATATTCAATTAGCTATGTGTTCATTGATCTAGCATGCAAACAATAGTTTTGAGAGTTCATGGAATTTCTAGGATGTAGGATCTATAGTTTGTAGGTCTGCTTATTATATAATGGAATTTTGACAAGAACTTCCTCAAAATTGGTCATAAGGACTCTATTTCCCCTTCTGAATTATTTATGTTGCCATTTTTTCCCCACTAAGGGGTTGTCAGTCCAAATACTCATCATAAGAAGAGGAGATAACAAAGAAGGAATGAGGCAGAAGTTGATTACAAATGCAATTTAATGGCATCTCATTTTTGTAGTCCTTATTAAGGCCTTAAGCGAGTTTGGCTCTCATAATGATTTAGCATGTATGTTAATAGTGGTGCCAACTAACTATTCAATTAAGAATATCATTGGGAATCAATTACTTGGACTAACTTCTCAAGTAGGAACATCAGACTAACCACCCACTCAAAATAATGATGAGTTTGGAAATTTATAACAACTATAGTTTTGGAAATATACTTCACATATTTAATTAGGCAATCACAACCATAATTCAAAAATAAATAAATAAATTATTGACAAATTCCTGTAAGTATAGAGATGCCACTGAACGTCCGACCATTTGAAATTCCCAACATCACATTAACAATAAAGTGTTAGTCCATTCAACAAATTATCATGTTTCATAATCATTGCAATTTTGAGCCAACAATGTTGTTCACTAGAATTATCACTTCCCTACAAAATACAAAAAGATGTCCCCTGGCATCGCTCACACATGCCTTAAATTTAATATTTGTAGCTCCCATCTTTAGGAATCCAAGCCAATAGGCATAGTAGAATCCCATCACATCCTTCTCAAGGGTAGTGCACAAGATCTATTTACTTTTCATCATGTAGGCATGAGAACCTTGTGTATCATCCCTCAACCTAAAGGAGAGATTTCCAAATTGTGCTCTTCATAAAGAAATCAATCATAAACTATTAATTCTATAGGCATGAACTCCTCATGTTTCATGCACAAAAACTCCCTCCATGCAGTTGAAATTTCTTCCAGGTGACCAAATAAACCCACTATTAGACACATGATGGGGGTGATTATGTTAGGTGTAAACAAGTAGAGTAGGAATAGAAAACATTTGTGCATGGATGGAATACCTCGCTTCATTGAACCTAACATTCATAAAATTTCAAGCTTCAACACTACAACATAAAGGGAGATGGTATGAAACAATTTTCTTAACATCATAATCAATTGTAAAAAGGCCATATTACCTATGCAAGGAAACTAACAAATCTGATTGTTTCCACACAAATTGAAGTTGAATCATTACCTCCCTAACATCATGAATAATCTCCACAAGCACATAGTCCATCCTTGAAAAGATGAATGGAAGTTAGCACAAATGTGAAGTTTCTTGAATATCCAACCATGAGATGTATTAATAAGCCCAAATGCAATGGCCAACTTTTCACTGTGATGAGATAAAGCATGCTTGTTATGCTTCCCATCCACATCATGCAACAAGAAGTTTGGGTTAGGAACATAACCTGTCTCCATATTTTCATCCAATTACTCCATTTGCACATAAATATATGGTGTTGGTGAGTGTATTCAGTCTCCTACTTGGAATGAATATACCTTGTTATTGATCTCAATCCAGCTATTCCCTGGTATTGTTTCCACCTTCTGGTATTTCATAAAATTTCTTACTTTTTCTACTTCATCGCACCTGGTAGAATCTTCATATATGTTTGATAACAACATATAATGTGCAAAATTTTGGGGGTTTGACTCAAAAAACTAGTTTGTTGTATGTATACCTATATCTACATTGTTATGGTATCTCTATATTGTTATGGATTCTGCATGCACTGAGAAAAGATCCCCATACAGCTACATCAAGCTCTAATGGCATGTTGCTGATAAAATTTTGTTGCTTGTAAAGGTTCCTAGGACGACCTAGAAGATCAAACATACAACAATAATGCTCTATTGTACAAATGATATTGTAATATTGATTCATGCAATAAAAGTATTTCCAACCATAGTTTGCTAAACCCACATGGACACATGAAAACATAACACCAACAAAGGTGACTTTGTTTAGTTTTATGGAAGAGTGTTGAATCTATTCAAATAATTGAAGAGATTCCTTGTCAAATCCGTGAATAGCATATCCTATAATAATAGAAATCCAAGAGAGAAACATCCCATTTAGACGCTTTACTAAAGATTTTATGTTCATATTCTATACTCCCACATTTTGGCATACATGTATACGAGTGCATTTTCCACAAACATGTCAAATTGAAATCCACTTCATATTATGCCTTCATGGAATTCCTTGTCGTGTTTCGGAACTGCAATGTTGGAAAATGCTGGAAGAACACTTGTAAAAGTGACAGAGTTTGGTCTCACACATGCCAGTTTCATTTGTTTGAAGATTTTGAGAGACACATCAAAATACCTATTCTGTAGATACCTTGAATTCAACACACTCCATGATACCATGTCTTTCCTAGGCATTTTCTCAAACACTTTCTATGCATTAACCATGCTTACCACAATTGGATTACATACCAACAATTTTGTTTCGTACAAATATATCATATTAAATTTCATTCTTAATAATATGTGCATCGACCTTCACACCATGTTTTTCAAGTGGAAAATGGCAACATGCTAATAGAATACTCATGAAGCTGATGGAGTTTGGCTTCACTCCTTATAATTGCATAGATGGTAAGAGCCTCAAAGCTTCATTAAAATGCCCCCTTTGTGTATATCCTACAATCATTGAATTCCATGATATCACCTTTTGTTAAAGAATTTCATCAAAGAGCTTCTAGCCTTCTCTAAAATGTTCATGTTGAGCATACCCTGCAATCAATGAATTCCATGAATTTGTAGCTTTTTCAACATCTGTAGAAAGAATTCTGTAGCCTTATCAAGATACCCCTTATGAGCATTTCTAGCAAGTGTTGTAGCCCATGAAACCACATCTCCTTCAGAAATTTGAAGAAAATGTTTCATGGTCTCATCTACATTCCCATCCTCTACATACCCTAATATCATAACATTCTAAGATACTACATTTCGTTCAGGCATTTTTTAAAACACTTGTTGTGCATTCTATATGCAACCACAATTAGCATACATATTTATAATATCACTCCCCACAATGGAATTACACTGTAATCCACAAGCAATTATGTCATGATGGACTCCTTTTCCATGTTCCAGATCTACCAAATTAGAACATGTGGAGACAACACTGGTGAATGTGAAATGGTTAGGTTTTTGCATATCACAGTAAAAATTCAATGCCTCGTAGTAAATTCCCCACCTCACAAAATCAACCACCATTGCAGATGATGATAACACATTTGGTTTAGACATTTACTTAGGTAGATAGGGTTCCCCTATCTCTCATCTCCCTATAGAGTACTCTGGTCACATATTCTTTCTTCTATGATACTAGTTCCTATGATACCACCTTATGGTGTTTCCTTTACAACATCTGGTGCAATTGCTAGTTAAATTTAATTAATAATCACATCAGAACTTAACTTACAATTTAACAAGATTATTAACCATGGATATTCATCCACACTTTACCTTGGATATTATTAACTTGTAAACAAACTTTGTTACAATACCATGCTTTACCAATACCACATGCCCAAAAACCATAACCCATTTCACAATTAAAATATTTTATGAATATTTAATTTTAATTTAATTAAATCTAAAAGGTTATAATTAATTTTGAGATATATCTAAGCCCTCTATCCTCACTACTACTAAAAATGTCCCTATAGGTTTTAATAAAATTTAAAAAACGAGAATACTTTTATATATAGAAATGAGAAATTTATATAATATAGATGCCACTATGTATTGGTTTGCAGCATTGGATCAAGCATTAGATTATTGAAACCTCTTGCTTTGATGGATCCCACCCTTGAACTTTCAACTGACTACTTGGTTTACACCAGCTTGTTCAACCGATCTCCCAAAATGAATGCATGTGCTATAAACAAATTCCCAATTTGAGTAACACAGCTTGTATTTGATGAATGGTGTAACGACTTCCCTACTGTGTCCAAGCGGAATCGATTGAGAATAATTAAGAAATGGAAATTTACAAAAACCTGAGTTTGATGGCTTGAAAAATTGGACAATCAAACCTTATTTCTTACCAATGTTGGCGTTGCTTGCCACTACATATTTGAAAGGATGCCCTCAGCTCCAATTTATTGCCTTATAATTGCATTATCTGGACTTTAAATTCATAGGACAATCTAATCTTATTTGTTACTTATGATGGCGCTTCTTGCCACTAAGTCCTTGAAAGGATTCCCTCAGCTCCAACTCATTGCCTTGTCCTTGCATTATCTAGACTTCAAATTCATAGGCCATGTTTGTTTGGGGTCGCGAATGCATTTGACATGGCACATTCGCATCTTGCAGGAAAGAAGAACAAATACCATGGTGTCTAGTTCTGTTCGGTAAGTACCATATCCCTATCTGCTTAGTATCTTATTAGGGTTTCTTCTCGTCATTTCATTAGAGTTTTGTTTCTCTTACAAGAACAAATACCATGGTGGAAAATTCTATTGGGTAAGTACCATATCCCTATCTTCTTAACATTTTATTAGGGTTTCTTCATGACAATTCATTAGAGCTTTTTAATCTTTAGAGATTCTAGATAAGATTCTAACTTGTAGTTCTTTGTTGGCTATTGTTTACAAATGTGGTCAAACTTATTGGCCTACAATAGTCTGATCATGCTCATGTTATATCTCATATAGAAAATGGAATCCAAATACCAGTTTTGTCCTTTATTGCAATTGATCCAAATATGACATCATACGCATCGATGGCATATCCGTAGCAGAGTGGTTATTTTTCACATTTGATACACTACCTTCGATGAAGCTTTCGAATAAGAAATAGATCCAGTCATTGATTCTACAACAATGATCGGTCTACAGGCTTTGCGCGGGAATAAATAGGTGTTGTTTCTCCATCATCAAAGCCAGATATACATATCTAGATATATTGGTCTAGATATCCACCAACAGAAGAGCAAACCCCAACAAAGCCAGTTACTATTACAGCTAGACATGCTCGAAACAAATTTTGACTTCCTTTCCTAATACTGGATGGACACTAATCCATACAAAGTTATGATCCCAATAGAAGGTTGATATGTCTAGAATCCTTTAAACAAATTATTTCTACCAACTTGGCTTCTTTTCATGTTGATGGTCCTATCATAAAATCACTAGGTTCAACCGCCCAAAATATTGAACTAACAGCAAACCATATAGTTTTTCAACACTTGGAGAACTATCTTACCTACTAGGGTGGTTTTTCTTCTTGTATTGATTTTCACATCTTTATCTTGTTGAAGAATCAAGATGTAGGAGGCCAGTTTTGGAAAGCATTTTGTGTGACCAAGATTAATACAGTTGGATTTTTCAAGTCTACGCTAAAATGAAAGAACTCTCATGAGGTATTACCACAACAACATAGCCATTTCAAAACTCTTAGAAATTTCAACTACAACTTGATAATGTACTTTGGGGAAAGACCTAGATTTTCTCATCCAATACGTTCATAGACATGATACTCAACAATCATTTCAATTGTAGAGGAAAAGTTGTCATCCCTGCATTTTAGATGATGAGAACGATTGCAGTATTAGTAATCTTAGTATAATCCAAAAACATCATTGATCACAAGAAAATATGTTATTGGGACTTCCATGAAAACTATCTTAATGTGAGAAGCTAGAAGTTATGTCTTTCTAGGGTATCAGATTTTCGGTTAACTTTATTTCGAGAGAGGTCTGCTTAACTACACAATTGATTCCCACCCTCAACCCAATTTGGTTAAACTGGTAGGCTATTGTTGCAAGGATGACCATATATTGTATTTTATGAGGCCATGTTTCAAGGTAGTCTAGTGAATCATCCATTTCAGAGTACGTATTTGTCGCCTTATTTATTGGTTGATTATGTATGTTTAATGAGAACCGACATTTCAATGGTGTGTCTGTGTGTATACTTTCTAAAATTACTGAATTATTGAAATATGTTTTAAAATATGAGTGTGCATGTTTTGATACATCTCATTATTCATCTATTTCAGAGTATGTATTTGTTGCCTTATTTACTAGTTGATGATGTATGCTTAATTAGAACCAATAGTTCAATGGTGTGTGTGTGTGTGTGTATCCTTTCTAAAATTACTGAATTCCTGAAATTTGGAACAAGACCAATGTAAATTATTTTAGCCTCAAACTCCTTGATTAATGATTCTATAGATCATTTCAACTAATATAAATGTCTTCATTTGAATATGGAGATGTACTATTGTATAGTACGCATTATGGATTTCAACAATTCATTTAGTCATGCATAATGATTGAGAGAGGGTTGAATCTAGTTAAGGAAATTGGTTGGTATAACAACTGGATGCATACCATGGTTGGAATTCGATTTTCTTATTTAACAACATTGCATTTAACATTTACAAGAAACTTGATTCATTTATTGAGGCCCTCTCTCAGTGAACTGATTTTTCTTGTTGCTACTATATAGAAAACGTGAAGGCAATGTTATAATGCTATTTACTTTTTAAAGTGTTCAAGAAAAAATTATGTATTATCTTGATGCTCACAGAGGCATTTGTTCGTTTTCCTTGGTCTACAAGGACGACGATTGAAATTTGGGCCGCCAAAGGGCTTTTTTTTCTTCACTGAGCAAAGAAAATAGTTATCTATCGATATTTCAAAACATCTAACATTTTATTGGATTCAGTTAGAATTTCTAACCTATAGCCGAGTTTCATTTTATTCATGTGAAATATATTTCCTTTCTTTACAATATTAATTTGGTAGGAGGATTTATTTTAAAATATCAGTGTGCTTTTTTTTTATACATCTCGTTACAGGAGGGCTTGTTTCAAAAGCTCAGTGTGCATGTTTTGATGCATTCCATTACAAGTTTTAAAAATTACCTGTATTCAAGCTTCAAATATCTCCTCCAGAGGCTACACCAACTGGATATCTGATTGGAAAAGGTCTTTACTTTTCATACCTAGTGAGCAAGATTACGTAGTGTTGTTGCACACATAAGAAGAATCCCATGGGATTGATGCATTGATCAAATCAAAGCTAAAGATGCCCAAGGTAACAAGCTACTAAAATTTACATCCTTGGTAAGCGATTTTCATGTTAATGTGGTTAGAACAATAATACTACTATTTAATTGAAATTTTAACCTCCTAAGTCCCAAATTGCTTAGATCTTATTATGGGGAAAGCTCTACCTTGGCTATATCAATTTCTCTACATATTTACTATGAAGCTCCTGACGAGTGGCCAAGAATTGGTTTAGGCTAAGTTTGTTTGATCTTAATTGTAGTCTCTTGGAAGTCATTTCTTTTAGCTCATCTGCAGCTATCAACTCTTGCTTCACTCTTAATAAAACTCATTTAGTGTAGTCTAAAGCCTATTTTATGTGTTCATTTTGCTCAATCTCTTCAACAGGTTCCAATTGCTCCTTCCTCTTAACACATTTGAGTTTATTGTAATTTGTTTAGCTCTTAAATCTTGATTTTTTTCATATGTTTTCATTATGGAGATTAGTTGATACTTATTATCACTTCAATTTTTTATGATCTTATAACAGAGAAAGATCCTGTGAATTTAGTTGAACCTTTATATTTGTGGGTAGTCTTGAAATGTCAATCTTTTGGTGGCCTTTTGTGTTAAAATGTTTCTTTCCACAAATAAAATAATGTGAATAGTTGTTCATGAATCTAATGTAGCACCATTTTGTTCTTAATCAGGTTTATCATCCAAACATCAATTCCAATAGTAGAATCTATTTGGATATCCTCAACAAACAATGGAGTCCTACAATGACAATTTCAAAGGTGCTTTTGTCAATTTGCTCTCTTCTGACTGGCCCAAATTCTGATGATCCTCTTGTTCCTGAAATGTCTCATATATACAAGAGCCAAAGGTCTCATTATGAGGAGACAGAAAGAGCATGGACTCAAAAGTATGCCATGAATTGATTCCACTCTTGTCATATCAAAGCGAGGGAAGAATGCGCAGTTCATGAAAACTTGGTTTTGCCTGTATCAAGTTTGAATCTTCCTCAAGTCAGGAAGACAGGAAAATTATTGTTGATGCTATAAGATTCAAAATTCTGGTGATTGATCAATCTCATATGATATAAATGAATGTGGTGTCTATCTGTACATTTAAAAGTGGAATTTAGTGGTTGATTCATAATTAACAATGTATTTTTGTTTGTTTCAATTAGTGAGGATTTCTTTCCTTTGTTAGTTTATTGTAAAAATGTTTGTATGGTTTCTTTTCCTTTAAATAATGTTATGCAATTTATTTAGCAAAGTATTTTCTTAAGTATGTTTTATAGGTGCCATTAGATAAGATTCTATTGATGCAACCTTCTTGTGGGTTTCCACTATTTTTCATATAGTAGTTTCATGGTCTAAGATGAACATTTGGTTGTATGGTTGGATTCTTATAGCTCATACCTCTAATTCCACTAATCTAGTTTTCAAATTTTCGTGTCCTATGGAATGTAGGAATGTAGTAAGATAAATGTGGCTAATCCAACTTCCAGCATGGTTGGATATTTATAGTTCACAGCTCAACTTTCTTTGGCCTGGGGTTTCAAGACATTTAGGTGAAGGCTCAAGTGAGAGGTTCTTGTTGTGACTTCTATTGACATTAGGGATGATTGTATACTTGGTTGGATCAAAGTTACATTTGTGACTTCTTTTGACAATAGGGATGATTGTACACATGGTTGGATTAGAGTTACATTTGTGACCTTATTCTACCACTAGGGATGATTGTGTTTGTTCCTTTGTGTTCAATCTCATGTTTAGGGAATTTTAAAGGGATGAAATATCTGCTCCAAGTATTTGGTCCCCCAACACCATAATCACATAAATCTAAGAATTTTTCCTCCATCTATTTCTTTGTCTTTCAAGACAAAGATTGTTCATCCATTTTCATTCATTAATTGCTTTCTTATTTATTCATTTGGAACAAAAATGAGGTTCTCCTTCCACACACTTGCATACGTATTCACTTACAATCTAACCAGGTAGGTTGGGTTGGGAATGAATGCCAAGATAATAGGAGGCGACCTAGACTCCTCAACTGAGATGGTGAAGTGTTGTTGTCCCTGAAAGGTCAACCCTCCATTTTCTTGCTGGAAGGGTTAGGGACATTTATATTTTTTGGGTCATTGAATGTGAGATATTCTGCAACAAGAATAAGTTGCAATCTATTTCTAAATTACCTTGTTATTCATGTTGTTACTCTCATCGTTATTATGAAATTCAGAGTTTTTTGGTTCATAGATTGTGCTTTTTAAATATATTATTGTATATACTAGATTCAGTATCATTGTATCTTTTCATGTCTGTTAGTTGTTCTCTTGTATCCATTCTGAAATTAAATGTTATGCTCATTGATTTGATTTTTCAAGGGCTTATTTTTCAATCAATATTGTGTTGTGGAATTAACAATATCTTAAGGGTTGTTTGCATACCAAATAGTTTAATAGTGGTTAGTGTGGAACCTCCTAAGTCATGTTGAGAACATGAGTGTCTATAATCATGAAGTGTGCTTGAGTCTTAAGTTAGGGCTACTCAATTTGGAAACAACTACAATGTGGAAAATGTACATTACTAGTTTTAGATGTTCTACTCACTTATTGAATTTTTGGAGGGCCTACTGCGTTAATTTAACCAATGTTCTGTTTTGTTTTATAATAATATTTTGTTTTTAGTGCATTGATTGACTTTGAGATCATCGATGCATACAATCATGGAGATATGTTTCAGCATTAAGTTTGGCCAGCTCATTTCCAGGAGGACAGTTTGGGCAATGTTCATCAAACATCCACAAGATAGACATTAGATAATGATCTACTAAGTGCACTTTCCCCAACCAAGTAAGATAGACATTACCATTGATTATGGCAAACAAGAATTTTTATGGTCATGAAGCCATTATTTGGGCAACTCATGCATTCACAATATCAAACTCACGCATTCATGTTTACATTTTTCTTGACTTCAGAAGGCATAATTGATTCCCCTATTTTATCCTCTTATAAAGGTGCTCAATACAGGCACCTTACCAAAATTATGCTCAACTACCTTCTAACCAGTGTCAAAAATGATCACATAAATCTAAGAGTTTGTCCTCCATCTATTTTGTTTTCTTTCGAGACAGATTGTTTTTCCATTTCCATCATTATTTTCTTTCTTCTTTATTTATTTGGAAAAAAAACTAGGTTCTCCTTCCACACACTTGCACACATATTCACTTACATTCTAACCAAGTAGGTTGGTTTGGGAATGAATGCCAAGATAATAGGAGGTGACCTGGACTCCTCAACTAAGATGGTGGAGTGTTGGCCCTAAAAGGTCAACCCTTCATTGGCTTGTTGGAAGGGTTGGGGACATTTATAATTTTTGGGTCATTTAATGTGAGATATTATGCAATAAGAATAAGTTGAAATATTTTCTGGATTACCCAGTTATTCATGTTTCTACTATCATGGTTATTATGAAATTAAGAAATTCTTGGTTTATAGATTGTGCCTTTTAATTATATTATTGCATATATATTCAATATTATTGTATTGTTTCATGTTTGTATCTTGTTCTATGGTATCCATTCTGAAATTAGATATTCTTCTCAGTGATTAAATTTTTCAAGGGCCTATTTTT
This sequence comes from Pinus tabuliformis, assembly GCA_031772625.1. NCBI lineage: Eukaryota > Viridiplantae > Streptophyta > Pinopsida > Pinales > Pinaceae > Pinus > Pinus tabuliformis. Next base: position 1,002,406,823 of record CM062819.1, read on the forward strand.
TTAATCAATCAATATTTTTTTATTTAATAGTATCTTGAGGGATGTTTTCATACCAAATAGTTTAATAGTGGTTAGTGTGGAACCTCCTAAGCCATGTTGAAAACATGAGTGCATGTAATCATGAAGTGTGCTTGAGTCTTAAGTTAGGGCTGCTCAATTTCTAAAAATGACAATGTGGAAAATGTCCGATGCCAATTTTGGATGTTCTACTCACTTATTGAATTTTTGGAGGGCCTACTATGTTACTTTAACCAATGTTTTGTTTTTTTTTATAGTAATATTTTTTTTAGTGCATTGATTGACATTGAGATCATTGATGCATACAATCATGGAGATATGTTTCAGTGTTAAGTTTGGCTAGCTTATTTCCAAGAGGACATTTTAGGCAATGTTCATCCACAAGGCAAACATAAGAGAATGATTTGTTAAGTGAAATTTGTCCCCAACGAGGTAAGATAGAAATTACCATTGATTATGACAAACAAGAATTTGTATGGCCATGAAGCCATTATTTGGGTAACTCACACATTCGTAATATCAAACTCGCACATTCATGTTCACTCTATTCTTGACTTCAAAATGCATAATCAATTCCCTTGTTTTAGCCTCTTATAAAGGTGCTCGATACAGACACCTTACCAAAACAATGCTTGATTCAGTATTATTGTATTATTTCATGTTTGTCTATTGTTATCTGGTATCCATTCTAAAATTACATGTTCTGCTTGCTGATTAAATAGTTTGGACAATGTTCATTGTTGGGTCCCTATAATACTAGTGATTACCCCATTACTATTGTAGTTATACCCCTTATTTATATTGTTGTGCCCCCATTACCCCCATATTGTTATTAATGTGCCCATAGAACCCCTCTATTGTTATTTTTGTGGTTTTATATTATTATTGTTAGGTCAGCTGGATTATATTGTGACTCCATAGACTCCTATATATAGAAAGGAGGTGTTGTCATTTGTATCATAAAAGAATTGTTCATTTATGTAATTTAAAGGAGGTTGCCCCATTGAAGAGGCTGAATTCTAAGGCGTGGATCTCTCTTTTATATCTTTTTGTGAGCTGGTTTCATAACATTTGGTATCAGAGCTTTGGATTCTAGGTTTTCGCTGCTCCAAACAGGTCATCGTGGCATTTTCGCTATAACTGTTTTTCTGTGACGTTTCAGAAGTCGCAAAAAAAAAACCCATTTGAGAAGAAATCGCACTGAACCTTGGGTCTGAATTTCAGAGCTTTTCACGCGCTATTTTCGGAGATATGATCTCAGGAATTTGGTCTTTTTGCAGACTCCTGAATTACACTTAAAACAGGTGACCTGGGGAAAATCGTCATAACTTTCTTTCTGAGCATCGGATTGAAATTTCGTAAGAAGGTACAGAAAGAGGACGGACTGTAGTTTTCGTTTATATATTTTTCAGAGTCAAAGGTTCAAACAGTGACACGTGGAACTTCATACAAGTTCGCTCTACTGAACTAGTCTATAATCAGGTCACTGCGAGAGATTGGGAATAACTCTTTCTTGGAGAATCCAATTTGGTTCAGACTAGTGCCATTGGAAAGAGGACATAGAAGGCTACTACAGGTCACAATTTTAGAACTGGATGATTCGAAATTACAGAGATACATCAGATTCAATATCAGGCTTCTACAAAGTAAAAAAAGGTGTGTAGTTTTTATTTTTTATTTTTGCATAAGCTTGGTTTGAAGGAATTCAAAGGGCATAGTAAAGCATTATTATCGGTAACTGGTGCCCCGAGGAAAGAAAATGAAAACACCTAGTAAGGAACCTAAAAGCTCTAGCATGACTCATGAAGAAGAGGAAGAAATGCAACATGATATATCAAAATTACAAGACCAAGTGCAACAACTATCCCTTGCACAAAAGGGAACAGAATCTAAGATGGATGGTTTAAAGAAAGATGTAGAAGCTAAGATGGATGGTTTAAAGAAAGGTGTAGAAGCTAAGATGAACGGTTTAAAGAAAGGCGTAGAAGCTAAGATGATTGACGTGGAAGCTAAGATGGATGATTTGAAGATAGATTTGAAGACAGACATGGACGAATTGAAGATAAATATGAATAAGTTGCTACAAGAAATCGTCCCTAAGGGTGAAAGGGTACTAAAGGAAACTCATGATGAGAACAAAATAAATGTTAATCATGATTCCATAGACGCTAATGTTGGATTGAAGAATCACCATATTCCAAAAATTGATATGAGGAAGTTTGATGGCAAGGATCCCGCCACATGGATATTACAGATGGAGCAGTTCTTCAATCTCAATAATGTGCAAAACACACAAAAGGTACGTATGGCAACTTTATATTTGGAACCAAATCAATTTGTATGATATCAATGGCTTTGCTCTCATAAACAATTTATCACTTGGGCAATTTTTACGGAAGAATTGATAGCACATTATGAGGATACAAAAAGCAACACTTTTTTGAGCCAATTGATAAGTCTCAAACAAAAGGGTTCAATAATGGAGCACATTGAGGAGTTCCAAAAATTGAACATAAGGGTAAAAGATATTCCAAAGTAGCATAGGATTGATGTGTTCATAGGGTCTTTAAAGGATAATATCCAACATGATGTTCGACTTTGGGAACCTGATTCATTAGAGAAGGCATTCAGGTTAGCAAGAAAAATGGAAAGCAAAATTATGGCAACCAGGAAGCATACCACTCACAACTATAAAGACGGAAGTGCAGTTGCCCCTAGTCTTCCACAACCTATAAGGTTGACACCACAACAATTGGAAGAAAAAAGGGCAAAAGGGCTTTGTTATAGTTGTGATAGAAAATACACTAAAGGTCATAAGTGTGCTGAGAAGAAATTATTCTACATAGATTGTGAAGAGGAAGAAGAAAAGGAGCAAGAAAGGTCAAAAGAACAGGATATGTTCCAGGAACAAAGCCTAGATGAAGAACAAATAAATCCGACCATATCTTGTAATGCATTGGCGGGAATTACCACTCCTCAAACCATCAAGATAGAAGGACAAATCAAGAAGAAAAAGGTGATAGTGTTGATTGATTCAGGAAGCACCCACAATTTTATTCATTGTAGGGTAGCAAAAGAATTGAATTGCTTCCTATATCCAGCACCAGAGTGTCAAGTGCTGATTGCAAATGGAGGAACAATAAATTGCTCTGGAAAGTGCCATAATATCAAGCTATCCATGGGAGAATATGTATTGACTAGCCCAATGCTTTCCATTCCAATGGGAGGTGCTCATGTTGTACTAGGAGTCCAATGGCTACAATCCTTGGGTACAATAGCCTTTAATTTTCAAGAACTTTTCATCAAATTTTCTGTGGAAGGAAAGGAAGTTGAATTAAGGGGTATTGCAGGGAAACCAGGAAAGATAATCAGCTCTAATGGTATGACAAAGCTTCTAAAAAAGGAGCAAAGGGGTGTAATTGCACAATTATGTTCGCTAGATGTTTCCACATTAGAATCATCTATTTCTCCAGATCTCCAAAAAGTCCTGGACAATCATTCCAAGGTATTTGAGACTCCCAAAGGTCTCCCACCTATGCGTGATCATGATCATGCTATTCATCTGATTCCAGGAAGTGTTCCTCCAAACATCAGGTCGTACAGATATCCCTATGTCCAAAAAAGTGAAATTGAACGTATGGTTGCAGAAATGCTAGAGGCTGGTATAATTCAACCGAGTCAAAGTTCTTTCTCTGCTCCAGTAGTATTGGTGCACAAGAAGGATGGATCATGGCGCATGTGTCCAGATTATAGAGAGCTCAACAAGCTTACTATTAAAGATAAGTTCCCCATTCCTGTCATTGATGAATTACTGGATGAATTGCATGGATCAATTTACTTCACCAAGTTGGATCTTCGTTCAGGATATCATCAAATCAGAATGAAGATTGAAGACATTCCGAAAACGGCATTTAGAACTCATGAGGGTCATTATGAATTTTTGGTCATGCCTTTTGGCCTTACCAATGCACCTTCAACATTTCAAGGTTTGATGAATTCAATTTTCAAACCATTCCTTAGAAAATTTGTGTTAGTATTTTTTGATGATATACTTATCTACAGCAAGTCTTGGAAGGATCATGTTGAACATGTTGACAGGGTGCTACAACTATTGGAAGAGAAACAATTATATGCCAAAAGATCCAAATGTTTCTTTGGAGTCCAGGAGGTGGAATATTTGGGTCATATTGTATCTCATGAAAGAGTTAAGGTAGACCCTACCAAAATTAAAGCCATTAAGGAATGGAAAATCCCCACATCCATAAAGCATTTGCGCAGGTTTCTTGGGTTGACAAGGTATTATCGCAAGTTTTTAAAGAATTATGGGAGAATAGCAACACCTCTAACGACATTATTGAAGAAAGATGCATTTTCATGGACTCCGGAAGCAACAAAGGCCTTTGAACATCTTAAAGAGGCAATGTGCCAAGCACCGGTCTTAGCTACACCGAACTTCACAAAAACCTTTATTGTGGAATGTGATGCTTCAGGAAATGGAATTGGTGTTGTTCTAATGCAAGATGAAAGACCCATTGCTTTTGAAAGTCGTCCAATCAAGGGAAAGTTTCTAAGCAAAGCTATTTATGAGAAGGAAATGTTGGCAATACTCCATGCACTTAAGAAATGGCGACCCTACCTAATGAGAAGACACTTCAAGGTAAAAACGGATCATGATAGCCTTAAATACTTTTTAGAACAAAGATTATCCTCTGAAGAGCAACAAAAGTGGGTCACAAAGATGTTGGGTTATGACTTTGAAATCATCTACAAAAAAGGGAAGCAAAATGTGGTGGCAGATGCACTCTCAAGGAAGGATGAGGATGTGGAAGCATTTGTGCGCTATTTCTATCATCCAACCAGATTGGATAAATGAAGCAAGGGAGGAATGGAAGAATGACGAAGAAGTGTGGGAACTTATTCGAAAGCTACAACAAGATTCCAGTACGTCTGATACATTTAGCTGGAAAAATGATTCGTTATGGTACAAAGATCGCTTATACCTCTGTAAGAATTCCCAGCTAAAACAAAAGATTCTTATGGAATTGCACACTTCTCCCTTAGGAGGGCACTCAGGATTTTTAAGAACTTACCACAGGGTTAAGAAGGAATTTTTTTGGGATGGCCTTAAATCAGATATTCAAAAGTTTGTGGCAGAATGTTTGGTTTTCCAACAAAATAAAGTTGAAACAATTAAGACACCGGGTCTATTACAACCTTTATCCATTACAAGCCAACATTGGGAGGAGGTATCAATGGATTTCATCACAGGTTTACCCAAGTCTGAGGGAAAGAGTGTCATCATGGTGGTAGTTGACAGACTTACCAAGTATGCACACTTTTGTGCATTATCACATCCATTTAAAGCCAGTACAGTTTCTACTGCATTTATGGAAACAATTCAAAAGCTACATGGGAACCCAAAGATTATTGTAAGTGACAGAGATCCCATTTTCACTGGAAATTTTTGGACACAATTATTTTCTTGTCTTGGTACTCAGTTATCTCATAGCTCATCTTATCATCCTCAATCTGATGGGCAAACTGAGATAGTAAACAAATGTTTGGAAGGATATCTTCGTTGCTTTGTATCTGATAAACAGACACAATGGGTCAAATGGTTGCCTCTGGCTGAATGGTGGTATAACACTTCCTTTCATACAGCAACAAAAATGACCCCATTTATGGCACTTTATGGGTATCAACCACCATCCATCACATCATATTTATGAGAAAATTCTAAGGTTCAGGCAGTGGAACATCACATCGAACATCAACAACAAGTCCTCCAACTCTTAAAGGATAACCTCGCGTTGGCACAGAATAGAATGAAACAACAGGCAGATCAACATGGCAGTGAAAGAAGTTTTGATGTAGGTGATTGGGTATTCCTACGGCTACAACCATATAAGCAAATGTCCCTCAAGCAAGCTAAGAAGGATAATAAATTATCACCAAAGTATTATGGTTCGTACAAGGTGTTGCAAAAGATTGGTACTATGGCATACAAATTGGAGCTTCCTTCAGCTTCTCGATTGCACCCAGTTTTCCATGTTTCATGCTTAAAGAAGGTTATAGGCGACAAGCTCCCAGTTCAAACAATATTGCCAGAACTTGACGAGGAAGGAAAAATTATATTGGAACCGGAAGCAGTTATAGAAACAAGAACTCGACAGCTACGAAATCGATCAATTTCAGAGTACCTTATCAAGTGGAAGAACTTATCCGCTGAGGATTCCACATGGGAGGATGTGAATTTTATGCAAAAGTATCCAGAACTACTCAAGCGTTGAGGACAACACTTTTTTGAAGGAGAGGGGCATGTTGGGTCCCTATAATACTAGTGATTACCCCATTACTATTGTAGTTATACCCCTTATTTATATTGTTGTGCCCCCATTACCCCCATATTGTTATTAATGTGCCCATAGAATCCCTCTATTGTTATTTTTGTGGCTTTATATTATTACTGTTAGGTCGGCTGGATTATATTGTGACTCCATAGACTCCTATATACAGAAAGGAGGTGTTGTCATTTGTATCATAAAAGAATTGTTCATTTATGTAATGTAAAGGAGGTTGCCCCCTCGAAGAGGCTGAATTCTAAGGCGTGGATCTCTCTTTTCTATCTTTTTATGAGTTGGTTTCATAACATTCATCCACAAGAAAGATATTAGCTAATGATTTGCTAAGTGTAATTTGTCCCTAACCAAGTAATATATACATTACCATTGATTACGACAAAAATAATTTGTATGGACATGAAGCCATTATTTGGACAACTCACGCATTCACAATATCAAACTCATGCATTCATGTTGACATTATTCTTAACTTCAAAAGGCATAATTGATTCCCCTATTTTAGCCTCTTATAAAGGTGCTCGATATAGGCACCTTACCAAAACTCTACCCAAATACCTTCTAAATAGTGTCAAAAACTAAGTGCCTTAAGTTTTTGACATGGTCTTTTCAAGAATGAGACATTTCATGCCATATGTACAATGTAAGTATGTGAGAATCTGAAATATCAAGATTGGAAAACATAGACGTACAACTCTAAGGTTTTGATGTGAAACAATGCAAAATATATGCCACGTGGTATTTTAAAAATAAGCAAACCCAATTGTCAATCCAGTCAAACAAATATTACAACTACTAAAAGCAGTGAAGATAGATTCCAAAGCCATATTAGTTTAAAAGCAAAAAATGTTTATGCAATAAAATAGGAGAGAACAAAAACATTTCATAACCTGCACAATCGTGACCATATACCAGTTTAAAATCATCCAAAGAATGATTTCCATGATAAATATAAAAAAAAAATTAAAAAGGTGGGTGACTTTTGAATGCATACCTTTCCGTGTTGAATTTTGGTGATGTCTAAGAAATTTTGTGGTATGCTTTGGAACTTATTCTTCAGGCTCAGTAGAATATTCTCTGCCCTTTCCATGTACATCTCCTTTCTTCGCAATTCATTTTCAGACTCTTTAACTAGGGACCATGCAAATTTAACACCAATTTTCCCATTCTCAATCAAGATGCTCTGCCTACTATGTATTCTTCTTTTCCATGTGTATATGCCTACCTCCAATTGATTTGGAAATTCCAAAGCATTGTGCTTTATTGATAAATCGAGCAAGGAGAGAACATTTTTTGCAGATGTATAATCAACAATAATGATTCTATAAAGGGCATCTCCAGTTTGACTTCCCAATCTACAAAAAGAAATGATTAGGGATTGATAAATGATCTTTAGAAATATGCACACTTATCCAAAGTTTAATCTAAGTGTTTAAAACATATGATCTTTTCAAGAAGAATGAGATAACATAGAGACAATTCAGGGAAGGTTTACAACAATTGAAATGGAGAAACAACAAGAAACAATAGGTTCACAATGTAAAATTCAATTGACAAGAATGATCATTTGCAGCTAAAATCCTGAAATGGCCTAGAAAATTAGAACTTTGACATTGAAATGGGAAAAAAGTTAAATTAAGTCACCATTTCTCCAATAAGTGCCACGAAACCCAAGAGTTACTATCAAATTGGGATTCTGCCCATCTTGGAGAAAATTGGGCAATGTCCTTGTACAAAACTAGCTTCAATTCTTCGAGAGTGGAAGTTCTAGCCAAGACAACTAGCAACTTTCAAGACAATATGAGGTCCACACCACCTCAAGTGTAGAACAAAGAGAATAGTAAAAAACATATCTGTAAGAAGAAGTCTCCAAGCTTACATGAATGCATAATGAATCTCACTCTTCTCGAAGAAGAATCACACAGAGCATATCCACATTTGAAAAAAGAAAATGTTTTTGATAAAAACAATTGAGCACTTCCGAGAGGTTAGAAATGAAGGTTTTGTAGTTACAACTTCAGAGCGTGTACTTGGTTTCAGTCAATAGAGTGAAAAAGTGGAGGTGTTTACCAGCCACAGTGCCTGAGAAGCATTGAGTTACATATGACACTTGAGCTTCACCATCTCAAAACCAAAGAAACTCCTTTACAACAAATTCATGATTTACCTTAGAAACTGTATCCTAGTACACATCACAAGCCTCGATTTCAAAAATAACCTACACATTTATGGATATTGTATCTTTGAAGAGCTGACTTATACAATCTCTCTGGTAAAAGAGTTGTTTCCATGTTTCATTTGATAGTGCATTCACAAGTACTCTTGGAATTGTAAAATAGCATTTCTTCCCTTGCACCTTGTTCCTATTACCAAAGTCATCTACTATTGCATTACCTCCTCCAACTTACCAAAATTTTGTTTGGCCTATGTTATCCAAAGATTTAGATTTAAAATACATCATGTGTATTGAAATGATGAAACATTCAGTCAATAGAGTGAAAAAGTGGAGGAGTTTACCAGCCACATTGCCTGAGAAGCATTGAGTTACATATGACACCTGAGCTTCACCATCTCAAAACCAAAGAAACTCCTTTACGACAAATTGATGATTTACCTTAGGAAGTGTATCCTAGTACACATCACAAGCCTCCATTTCAAAAAGAACCTGCTTATTTATGGATATTGCAACTTTGAATAGTTGACTTATACAATCTCTCTGGTAAAAAAATTGTTTCCTTGTTTCATTTGATGGTGCATTCACAGGTACTCTTGGAATAGTAAACCAGCATTTCTTCCCTTGCGCCTTGTTCCTATTACCAAAGTCATCTACTAGTGCATTACCTCCTCCAACTTACCAAAATTTTGTTTGGCCTAGGTTATCCAAAGATTCAGATTTAAAATACAACATGTATATTGAAATGATGAAACATTCAATAAAATACTCTCTTAATTCCAGAGAGAGTAATTTTAGCAATGAACCCATCTTGTAATTATAATCGACGATATAGCTCAATTCTGCAAAGTAAATTTTAGAGTCTTGCTCATAGACACTCCAGTGAATAAATAGAAAAGAAAAACATTTTTACTTCTATCTTTTATATTGCTCTTTCCTAGGCTCTTGCCTTACAACATTTCCTTTGTAACATGTGGTGCAATTGCAAGTTATGGGCAAAAAATATTAAGAGAAGTGATGTAAGACCATCATAATCTTCTTGAGTTAAAAGATTAAGATTAAGAAAAATTTAAGGGTGGAAATTTATATTAAAGTTTAGAAATATTAGGGAATCTTAAAACCCGTATGTAAACTACAAAATGTTTGGCAAAATTTTTGTAAAATATTGGACTTTTTAGTGATTTTATATAGTATTCATAAAATTTTGGCAATTTTAAAAGTAAAAAAAAAAAAATTTATAAAATTTGGGCAAATTATTTTTAAAAAGAATAAAATTTAATGATTTTTTTCTATATATATATATATATATATAAATAAAATTTAATGATTTTTTTCTTAAAATATATATATATAAAATAATAATATGAGAAATATTCCGAAAATATCTATTTATACTCTTAATCATTAATAAATGTGTCATAAATATAATAAAATTTTAATATGAAATGTTTTTAAGCCAAATTAGTATAAACAATTTATTATTTATAGCATAACAAAATCTCCTTTACATCATCATCCCAAAACAAATATTTATACTAAAGCTCACTATGTTACCACAGACATTTATGACAATTCTATCTATTATTCAAGGTTTTGCCATTGAATATGGGCATATATAACAAGTTTTGAAGGTGTGCCATTTGACAGATTAGTCCAAACACTTTCAGCCTTCCAGTTTATTGACAGATTAGTCAAAACACTTTCAGTTTATGTATTAGAAATGGAATGGTTTGTAGAGTTTTGCCACTAAATATTCTCTTTACGAATAGTCATAGCATTTTTGGGACCTTTCCGTTTACAGTGTCAAATCAATGGTATTAGAAAAGGATGGGTTTATAGTGCAGCCACATCATAGAACCAAATTCCATAAAAGTACACGCCATGTTCTCCACAACACATGACCGTTGGGACCAACAAACAAACAAACGTACAAAGCAAGCCCATGATCGTCTCCTTCCTTCCAGTAGAGTCTGTCATCCATTTCTGACATTGCGGGAGGGGCAAAGCCAAATCACTGGAGTATCTGATCTTTCAGGACGAGCATGTCCGAAATTCCTAATGCAAAATCACTAGATAGATATAGCCCGCCAAGACTCCACGGAGAATAACCACAAAAACCTGCCCTATCGGGGAAAGAAAGGGCACAACAAGGGCCTCCATCAAACCCACATCATTCAGGCCGCCATGGAGGTGGTCATCCAGCTTGTTCACAAGGACGTTGAGGGACAGAACCACTGCAGAAAATCAAACATGGGCATTGCCATCGGGATAAGCATACCCTGATAACGATGCTATTATGGTGATGAGAGAATGAGATAAAAATGCAAGAACGAGAACAGTGAATCCAAACATGGCACTGCCCATCTGTGGCTCAAGCTGCATTCCTTTGCAAATTAGGGACACTGTTATAAGTGAAGTGGATGCGATTCGTGTGATAGACTGATGTCTGGACCAATTTCATGAAGCTCAACTCCTGATCAGTGAGTCAATAATAGAATTATATAGGAATGTTTTGTACGAAAGTATAATTAACAAATTGTACATGCTCATAACATTTTTCATAGATTCTTCGTCCTTTTCATAACATTTTTCCCCATTTTGGTTAATTTCTTTCCCAATATGATATGGAAATACCAGCTCTTCTTTATTTAGGATTTTGGTAAAATGAAATAATAATTGGGCCTTTTGCTTTATCAAACCCTTCGTATCTTTTCTTTTTGCACAAGTTCGTTAATGTATCTTACAATATGATATGGAAATGCTAGAGCTAACTACCATCGCTCTTCTTTATTTTGGTTTTCCGTAGAAACGACTCAATAATCAGGTATTTTGCTTCACTCTTTGCATTGGTTTGTATTTTTGGATTCCGAAGAGAGGTATAAATAGTTTTTTACTCGTTATTTCTATTTTGGTTTTTAGATTACATGAATCAATAATTATTTAAATTTTTGGATCCTCTTTGGGATAGCTTTTTATTTTAGTAATATACCCCTAGCATGATAGTTTTTCAAGGGTCAACCATGAGATCCAAAAAAAAGAAATTTTAAAGAAAGATTAAAGTCACAATAATCCTCAAATAAATGTATTTTATATATCAATGAGATTTGAATTAGAAAAATAAACATAAAAATGGAAAAAATGGAAAAATACAACCTCAAACACTTGTTCAAATTATTGTTGCGTGTCTTTTTAACTTTGAAACAATTTGATTAAAATGATAATGAATGATTGGACTAAGGAAGAGGGAAAACAATCATCTTTAATTTTAATTTGTATATTTTGAAAGAGAATCTTATAATATGCTTAATGATTGGACTCAGGAAGAGGGAAAAAAATCATATTTAATTTTAATTTGTATATCTTGGAAGAGAAACTTCCAATATGCTTCCACAACAAATTTTATAGTTTTTTAATAAAAACCAATATTAGAATATTGATAAATGTTGAAATGGTTGCATTAAAATATAAGTGAAAGAAGTTGGGTAAGTTGTCACTACTATTCCTAATCGTCTCCAATTTTCTCATAAATATATATATATATATATATATATATATATATATATATATATATATCATCTCATTTCCTACCATTCTCTCCATTTTTCCACTCCTAAAAGGTAGATCTTTGAATTCTTTTAAATTCAATAGTTTATATCTTTTAAAGCCTACAAAACAAGCATGAATGGAATATGTAGTTGGCTAGAGTAGATGGTAAGGTTGTAAACCAAGTATAAGAACCAAATTTTAAAAGCATTATTTTATCATGCCCTAAATATCTTGTGACATAAAGGAAAATGGCTTTGTGCTTATCTAGTTCAGAAATATTTTTCAGTAGATGAAGCTCCAAAAATATCTCCTTGTATCATTCAACCATAGTTTGACTCTTTTATGCTAAGGAATGAAGTTCATGGTCTCTGCTTACTACGACATTTTTCTATGAAATATGAGTATTACTACCTTATGAGTAGGCATGGGATTAAATGAAGTTTTAAATGCTAATTACAGTGCCTATTAATGGAATTTTCAAATGGGATTTATATTAATGGCAGAAGGTAGAGGGTATTGTTGGGGCAAGTATTCAAGTGGAGCACTGCATGCATATAGATGAGACAGCATCTGGAGCTTTGTTTCACATGTAGAGGCATAAACATTGACAAAGTGATTTGACCAATGCCATGTTGAGAACAACATTATGGAAAATTATGAACACTTCAAGGCATTGACTACAATGAGAGTATAAAACTCTCAAAAGCTATCATAAATCTCAAAAAGAAGAGAATTATTCTAGAGACCTAAATAAAGCATACATTTTTTCATAATTAAATAATAATAATTGAGTCATTGCATTTTCCAATGCTAATGCAATTGTTTGTAAAATAAGAAATCAATCTTTTTAACTAATCCAATAATAAAAAAAATTAAATAATTTTAAATATAATATTTCATTAAAAAATTGGCAAGAATATGAAAATAACTCAAAAAAAAATAATACCCAGTCAACCCAAAAAAAAAATTACATACATTACCTTAAACATCTATAATAAGAAACTTCCTGTGAGTTGGTTAAATAATTTTTTCTATAATAAAATTGTCAAAATAATTAAAATAAATGTAAATATTGATAATTATAAGAATAAAGGAAAATAATTTAAAATAAATGCAAAGTTTGATAATGGCTTAAAAATGAAAGAAAAATTGTTATTTTTAACTTGTTATTTCTTCAAACTAAAATTATATATTATTAATAATATTATATTTATTAATTTAATAAAATATTTGTGTGTAGCGTATAATGTATTATATAATATAATTTTTATAATTATTTTAAACAAAATTATAAAATATATTTTTGAGTAAAATCTTAAATAAAAATTAATATAATTTTTAATAAATTTGAATAGTTTACTATAATTAATAAAATATTTATAACTTAAATTTTTAAAAATGTAATTTAAAATGTTTAAAATTTTTGGACTAAATTTGAGTTATATATATGAAGGTGTTAGTTTTAATAGCTTGAAATTTATTGGTAAAAGTAAAACTCAACTTAATAATATAATATTGATGATAAAGAATCTTTACTAAGATTAAATATGTTATAACACATTTTAAGAAAGTAAGATATTAATTGAAATTATTTAAAATTTTATTTTTATGTTCTAAAAAGTATTAAGAGAATTTTTATAAAGTCATTATAGTTTTTTTTAATCAAAAGTGTGAGAATGTGAGCACTATGACAAATATTTTGAAATTTGAATCTAATCCAAGTTGACAATTTAAGACAAAGTGTTTTTCATATTCTCTCTTACTGTCAGAAAGGTGAGAAAATCTTTCACCCATGGGGTTAAGGTGTATTGAGAAATTGACCAACATTGAATTTCACTAGCATGAACTTATGAGGATTTGTTCTTATTTTAGTCTTTTTTTTCCTTTGCACTAGTCAAGATAAAGAGATACTTTTGATTTTCTAGATTTAGATTGATCACCTTTTATTATATCTTAGTTTACTTTTCCCATCAAACTTTTTATCAACGCACAATTTCCCTTTAAATTTTGAGGTAATAGTAGTGATCTAGCTGAGACTAACCATCCTTATGCCATCTTACCTTTAGCCAAAGGTGATTTTGTTATAAATGTGAGAATTCAATGGAAATTTTTTATTGAGTTAATTAACTTCAATTTAAAATCCATTGAGTAAACTTGAGTTTTATATATGGAAGTGTGGTTCCAACATTGTAAAATTGTTTATGTGGTAAAAAGAAGCAACAACTTTCAGTGAGACAGTTTATGATTTATTGAATTTTAAGAAAGTAAGAGATTAATCCAAACTCTTTAAAACATTTTTCCTATTCTCAAAAGAACATTAAAAGGAATGATGTAAGATCATAATAATTTTGCTGAGTTAAAAGATGAAGATTAAGATTAAAGAAAATCATAATAATAGAAATTTATTTTAAAATTTAAAAACAATGACTAATCTTACAACCTATGACGAATTGGACTAATAAAGAAAATAAACAAACTTACAAACAAGCGAAGGATCGTCTCCTTCCTTTCGATGGAGTATGCCATCCATCTATGTGATAAACTCCCCACGTGAATCTTAACACCATGATATATAATACGGTTTTTGGTATTCCTAAACTTCCACACTATCCCAATTATCCCTACATTTTACACTCTAGAGACCCACAAAGTTTATTTATACCTACACTAATGTTAGCTTATTATATGAAATCAAGCGAGGGACACTACAGTCTCAATACAAACTAGATCTTCATAAAACTAATGGAACGTAGTAATCCCGGCCCAGTAATCCCTAGTCGTAAGCCCTGGGCTGATGACAGTTGTGACAATGTGTAAGAAACACACCATTTCTGACTCCGCAGGAGGGGCAAAGCCAAATAAGAGGATGTGAACTTTCAGGACGAGCACGCCCCAAATTTCTATTGCAAAACCACACAAACAACTCTTTGATATGAAGATAGATATAGCCTGCCAAGACTCCACACAGAATACCCACAATAACTGCTCTGTCAGCGAAAAGAAATGGCACCACAAGGGCCTCCATCCAACCCACATCATTCAAGCGGCCATGGAGGTGGTCATCCAGCTTATTCACAAGGACCTTGAGGGAGAGAACCACTGCAGAAAATCCAACCTGGGCACTTGCAGCAGGATAAGCATACTCTGACATAGATGCTATTATAGCAATGAGAGAATGAGATAAAAGTGCAAGAACAAGAACAGTGAATCCAAACATGGCACTGCCCATCTGTGGCTCCAGCTGCATTCCTTTGCAAATTAGGGACACTGTGTTATAAGTGAAATGGATGTGGTTCATGTGATAGAATGATGTCTGGACCAATTTCATCAAACCCATCTCCTGATTATTCAATCAATAACAGAAAAATATTAAAGCCATTGATCAATTCAGCGTGGGAATCACGTTGGTGGAAATTATAATAAGAACAACCTATTATAATTACCTTGATTGAACCATGAGGGATCTGTTCGTTATTGCAGTAGAGCATGACCAAAATATTAACGAATACTAGCACAGCAGTTGCCTTGAATTTCAGTAATGTTTCCATCTCTTCTTCTCTTCCAAACCTGCTTGTGGCTCTTATTGCAGCGATCAAAATCTATATATATAGTTGTCGCAGAGATGAAAGTATATGTATAGTGTTCCCTGCGTGTCATTCCACGCAAATAATAGTGGTCCGTCTGCGTGAGGACGAGACCCTTCAACGCCGAGTGGAGGACGACCGCCGTGTTTAGTAATATGAGTAAAACGCTTTGACGCGTTCAACACACGGCTGGGACACGACCGGTTATTTTTATTTAGACTGACGGGACAGAAGGAATTCTTTGAAATAGATCTCATGGTCAAGGTTAGTGAGATGGTTGCTACATTAGTCAAACAGCTACAAAGTTTTTAATTCAAATATCCAACAGGCAAGGTCAGCACTTTTCCTTCCTAACGATCTTGCGTTGTTTGAAATTGTACCCAAACCATTATTCTCTCTAACACTCTCTACACCAAGTTATAAGACTACATGAAGTTATAACGGGAGAGGAAGTCGAGCTGTTAGAAGCAAAGCACGCTCTGTTGGGTTAAGAATTTGATTTTTTAGAACTTGGGTGAAGAATTTGATTTTTTTAGAACACAAGGAAACAGGTCAATGGCCTACGATCCAGATAATATTGAATGTCTCTTATGATCGTTTTAGGTGGTTTGATTTTCTTCTTTAAATCACTGTGATGAGTCAATCTCAATTCATTAATTGTAGCCAATAATGATTGTTCTTATTGCTAGTTTGATAATTAAGTTATGATAGGTTTTTCCCTACTATGTGAAAAAAACAAAAAAAAAAGTAATATAATTAATTTAAAAAAATAGTAAAACTAGTTTCAAAATGTTATGAATAAAAGTATTTTAAAACTAAAAAAAACTAAGCATATTAATTGATATATATATATATATATATATATATATATATATATATATATATATATATATATATATATATATATATATATATATGATGATGATGATGGTTAAAGTCCACTGAGACCAAATTGGTCTATCGGACCTACAATTTTCTTAATTTTTATTTGTCTGGCTCCTCGTCTTTCTTGGCGAGATTGGTGTTGTAGCTTTCTTTCTTTTCTCTACGGTCTTCCAACTTCCTTTGTCTTGCATCTCCTTCATCTCTTCTGGTTCTTGGGACATTGGTGTCTTAGCTTCGCGATCTATAGTCAGAGAAGTTTGGTTTAGGAGATCTGCTTTGCTGTTAAATGAAGATTTATTTTCTGCGGTATTCAGAAAAATATATATATATCAATTAAAAGTTTTTTTTTTTTTTTTTTTTGAAGTATTTAGAGTATTGTATTTGAATTGATTTTTATTTTTATAAGTGTTTAGTAAATTAGGAGTTAAGGTTTATTTGGGTCAATGATTCCTAAACAAGACATTTATAAGTTACTCTCTTTATCTATATGGATTTTTTTATTGAATTTAGTTTATAAAATTTGTTTCAATCTTATATTTAATAAAGACTAATAAGTCTTTGTCTTTTGCCTTGTACAAGGATCTTTCTTCTGCTGATAGTTATAAGTTATGCTCTTAGGTGTAACTTTTATGGAAACAACTAATTGCAATACCCCTCTATGTTATATCTTTTTGGTGGGCATGTGAGGATGAAATGTTGACTCCCTCGCCCTATGGATTAAATGTTCATTTTTCTTATGCAAAGACCTTTGCCCTCCCCTGTAATCGTCCTAATATCTTATTATAGCATGCACATAATACAACCGCCTAACAATTGTAAGAATAAGGAGATGTTGAGTGAAAACTTCTATTCTTCAGGTATGGAATGATGGTTCTATATGTATGATGGATTAGCTTGCTTGTTAGTTGCTTATGATGGCCAGTGAGTCTTCTATGCCTTTAGATTTGCTTTCAAGACTTCACTAATTTAAGTGTTATGTAAAACCAAAGTTGATGCTCAATAATAGAGAAACCGATTCATCTTAACCAAAAGACAATGCACCTAAAGAGATTTGATGCTTCATTCACATATCGATATCAATGAACAAAGGTCACAAGTCATGAAAGGAATACATTTTTTTACTTAATGGGTGGGTTCAAGTTATTGATAGTCTCTCATGATGCATTAGTGCCAATGCAAGCATGGAAAACATCAATTTTTTTACTTGGAAGGATATTCTAGGTGCTCTCACAATGAATTTGAATATGGTGTAAAAAACGGAAATGGTGGAAGTTGAATTAGTTTTTTGAATAAACAAAATTTATTTATAGAATTTGTATATGAAAATGTGAAATTTGAGGTTTTCTATACAGCAAAATTTTATTTCTCGTGCAAAATTAGGATGAATATTTTCCCATTAATGCAAGTTTTGAATACCTAAATGATGGATTTACTTAAATTGTTCTTAGAACCATGGAGATAATTGTTCTTGAGTATATATTATAGTTGTGTGTGTGTGTTAACTTCATATTTTTATTTTTATTTTTTTAAATGTGAAATTTATTATATCCTTGAAATATGAAGGCCTTGATTTAGTGTGGGGTACAAGGGTATTAACATAATCGAATAAGTTTTTTTTTTTTGAAAAAAAATAGTAAACCAGAGAGAGAGAGAGAGAGAGAGAGAGATTTTGAAATTTTGATATATGCCAAGATACAAATATATGAAAAATAGTAAACCAGAGAGAGAGAGAGAGAGAGAGAGATTTTGAAATTTTGATATATGTCAAGATACAAATATATGAAAAATAGTAAACCAGAGAGAGAGAGAGAGAGAGATGTCAAGATACAAATATATGAAAAATATTAAACCAGAGAGAGAGAGAGAGATATGTCAAGATACAAATATATGAAAAATAGTAAACCAGAGAGATAGAGAGAGAGAGAGAGAGAGATTTATTCAACTCTAATGTGTGTAGTTACATCGACAATGGATCTACATAGGCTATTCAAAAATAACATAAAAAAATGGGGAAATTGAATGACAATAAAAAAAGAGAGGGTTTCATGTATTTGCATTTTGAACAACCAAGTTTGTCATATAAACCTAAATCTAAGGAAACCAAGTGATCTAGGGATGAAGACCACGCCTTAGCTACTAAAGAAATATTTGATACATCTAGAACCATGGACGATACCTTAAAGCACCAAATGTTACCTTTGGTGGCTATCCTTCACTTTTGAGAATGATATTAGTGTCATCAAATGTTTTTGATCACTAGGTATGTATCTAAATCCCTTGATATGGCCAAGGGGAGGGACATAATCCTTAGATGAATTATGGCTCTATCCACAATCCCATCCACTATTTGGATTTCACCTTTACTTGAATCTCCATTTTCCCCTGGGCCACTAATGCCTTCTCCCATTAGGCCCTTGCCTCTACCCTGACCACCTCCATCTTAAGACCATCCCTCCCATTAGGAACTCATCACCTATACCCTTGGACCTCCTTCCCAAAGGCCCTATTCCTTTTCTATCCACTCTAGCCTAGGGCCCTATTCTTGTTACTAGGAACCTTCACACCATTAAGTCTTATGTTTGGGTCCCCTTCACCCTAAGCCCCCCATTTTGTTGACCCATAAATTTATCCCATAGCCCTTCATCCATAGCCTTGAAGCCAACCACAACCCTTGAAACGTAATGCCCTAGACCTGATCCCCTTAGCCTTGTATGATTCACTAATGGATCAAAAATCCCCCTTACCTCTTCCACATAATCCCCACCACCCTCACTACATCTATTTCTTCCCTTGGGTTCTTAATTCTAATTAGTCCACCAACACTATTCCCTTTACACCCATCTCTTGGACCCTAGCTCCATTTATACTTGGCCACCCACCTCTTCCTAACACCTAAGCCTCTTCACCCATGGGACACCTTCTTGATACACCCGCAGGACCCTAGACACTATGGCCCTAGGGAATAACAACCTACACTTTTTCCCTTGGTCCAAAGCATGTGACACCCTTTGGCTCCACCAAACATGGCCCCTACTAGGAAAATTCCCCCTACCCACTTAGGCCCTTTATCCATTGCATCAAAGATAGTGATCTTATCCGTTCTCCACCCCTAGGCCCTAAAATCTCTCCTCGAAGTCCCTTCCACCACTATCTCTCAACCTTCACCCCATTAGGCCCTTATCTTCATCTAACCATTATCCCCACTACCTCTTTATCCTCATCTTTGCTCATATCCTAGCCCTGCCTACCCTTAGCCCCCTACCTTTTCTTTATTTCTATCGCCCTTTGCACCTAGGGCCTTTCCTCCTTTTTAACCCTGGCCCAATTTTTCCATAGGGCATCATATCTACATAACCCCTAGCCCCCTATACACATATTCCCTATGCTTCCTACGCTAATACGTCTTCCCCAACACCTCTTATGCATTCATCCTAGTTTCCTAGTCACTACTGAAGGATTTAAACCATCTTCATTCCTAGGCCCACATGCCCATGTTCACCCTAATCCTCTCCATGCCTAATTCACCTTCTCTATTCTTAATGTCTTAAGACTTAATTAAAAGTGTGTACCACAATAATTTTCTTTACTCCTCCCTTATCTTCCCTCCTTCCCCCAGTTAATCTTACCTCACTTGACCCTTTAACTTATTCTTATTATTCTTAGTTCCCACCACTCCCCATCCCCCATCCACTCTACACCTCCTCCTTATTTTTCCCTATCTCTCCACTCCCTTATGACCACTTTTCCTAGCCTCACCTATCTATCACTCTTCTCTCTCCTTCCTCTCTACCTACCATGCCCATCCAAATTCACTCTCTTCTCACTTCCTCTCCCAATTCCTCTAATGGATTTTCTCCCATTTGCTTCATGCCCACCACTTCCTCTTCCATACCCACCTACCATTTTCCTCTTCTCACCTCCATGTCCTTTTCCCCTCTTACCCCACCCCTTTGTTCCATTTCCTCTTGTCTCACCAACCTCTCCCTCTTCATGCTCCACACACTTCAACACCCATATAGATCCACCTTCCCTCTCTTCTCACCTCCTATACCAACCCTTTTGGTCCATCCATCTTCTCTACCCATCATCTCTGCCTTCCCATGGCCCACCACATCTCCCATTCCCCTCTACCACATCCTTGCCTCCTCACCTCCTTCTCCTTTGTCATACCTCACCATTTCCCTTTTATTTTCCCTCATATACTTCATATCCACTAGTCCCCCTCCCTTACCCATATACCCTTCACCTATTCTAACATCCTCCTCATTTTAACCTCTCATCCCACCACCCCAACCCCACCTCTCCTAGTCTCACCTTTATCCCTCTTCTCCCCCACCTTCTATTTTTATCCCATGTTCATCCACCTTTTATCTCTTCTCATCTCCTCTCCCAATCCTCTAATGGATTTTCCCTCCTTTCCTTCATTCCCACCCTCCCCTTCCCATACCCATCCACATTTGATCTCTTCTCACCTCCCTTTACCACCACATTCCTCCTTCCCCTCTATCCCTTCCACACCTTCTCTTTTCCTCCTCCTTCATCTTGTCACTTCCTACCCCTTATATGCTTCCTCCTTTCCTTCATGCCAATCATTCCTCCTACCTTACGCATTAACCCTTTTCCTCATTTTCCCATCGCATCCCACTCACTCATGCATGCTTCCCCTAGTATCACATATCTCCCTCATTATTTTGGCTTTCCCTCACCTCCTCTCCTACTCCCCCTCCCTCTTGGCTCTAATCTCCTCTCCTTCCTTATCAACCCTTCCCCTTTCCTAGCCATCCACCATTCACCTCTTCTCACCCACCCAAAATTTCTCCCTCTCACTGCACCTCTTCATGCTGCACCACATCCCCCATTTTCCTCTCTCCCATACAACCCCTATCCCAATATACCATTCCATCCCTACCTCTACTCAAACTCAGAATCATATCCCCTTAGGTACCTACCTCTATTTGAATACTACCCCCCTCTATGCCTAGGCCACTTCCTCCTCTTGGACCATAGTACAAACTACCCCTAATATCCCACCTCTATCTCACTCCTAACCCCCTCTTGGCTCTTCTCTTTCTTTTTTGTAGTTATTTCCAAACTTTGAACTATATAGGAATGTTTTGTACAACATGTACAATTAACATATTGTACATGGTATTAACATTTTTCACAAATTCTTCATACTCAAGCAAACCTTTGATAACATGTTTCCCTAATTTGGTTAATCTCTATCATGATATCATATGGAAATATGAGAGCTAACTAGGTCCACTTCTCTTCTCTATTTTGGATTTTGATAGAAATGAATGATTTAACTAGGCTTTTTACTTTATCAAACCATTCATAATTTTTTTGCACAGGTTGGTTAATCTCTTTCATAGTATGATATGGAAATATTAGAGCTAAATGCCATTTCTCTTATTGATTTGGTTTTTGGTATCAATGAATCAATAATTAGGTATTTTTCTTCACTCTTTGCATTGGTTTGCATTTTTGGTTTCCCAAGAAAGACGTGGATAGCTTTTTATTTTAATGATACACCAAATAACATGATCTCCCTTCATTATATTTGGATTATTTTTTGACAAAGGTGTCAACAATAACAAGATCCAAAACTTTTATTAAAGAAAGAGTAAAGTCAATTACTTAATCAATGTGACAATCATCCTCAAGTAAATGCATTCAATATCAATGAGGTATGAATAAAAAAATAAAATTAAATAAAAAATAGGAAAAAAATGGAAAAATACAGCCTTAAGCACTTTGTTCCAATTATTGTTGGGTATCTCTATAGGTTTGAAACATTTTGATTAAAATGATAATAAATGATTCAATTAAGGAAGAAGAAAATTTAAAAATAATATTTGATTTTAATTTGTACATTTTAGAAGACAATCTTAGGATGTACTTCCACAACAAATTTTATAGTTTGTTAATAAAAAGTAATATTAGATGATTAACTAATCTTGAAATTCCTGCATGAAAATAATCTCTCTCTCTCTCTCTCTCTCTCTCTCTTAATTCTGAAAAGTTGTTGCTAGCAAATATTTGTTGAACCAACTTTCATTCATCTCACTCCATTAATCTCGCAGTTGTATTGCTTCTCCATTCTCGATGTGGGATCAGCTAGCTCTCTCAATCATTTGTACCAACTCTATAGGACTGGCTCTAATGTCACTTTCTTTCTCTAGGACCCGCCTCTTAATTGATATGGCTTCTCTCTCTCTCTCTCTCTCTCTCTCTCTCTCTCTCTCTCTCTCTCTCTCTCTCTCTCTCTCTCTCTCTCTCTTCTCTATATATATATATATATATATATATATATATTATTTTTTGCAATTTTCTCCATTTTTCCACTCCTAAAGGGTAAATATTTGAATTCTTTTAGATAGTCCTTTTATATTTGTTAAGACCTACAAAAAAGCATCAATGGAATACATATTTTTCTAGAGTGGATAATAAGGTTGTCGGCCAAGTATTGCAAGGACTTTTACCAAGCGTTAATTTATCATGCCATGAGTATATTCTAACATAAAGGAAAATGGGTCTGTGCTTGCCTAGTTGAGAAATATTTTGCATTAGATGAAGCTCCAAAAGAATTTTTTTCTATTAATCTCCTTGTGCCATTCAATCATGGCTTTGGCTCATCTATACTAAGGTATGAAGCTCATGGCTTATGTTTACTAAGACATCTTCCTATGCATTATGAGTAGTCCTACCTTATTTCTAGTTATGGGATTAAGTGAAGTTTTCAATGCTAATTATATTTCCAATCAATGAAAAATTATTATGCTAGCTATACTAATAGTAGAAGCTAGAGGATGTTGTTTGAATCGTGTTTGAACCAGCATCCAAGTGGAGCATTGCATGCACATCGATGAAGTGTCATCCAGGTGGAGCATTGTGTGCCTATAGAAGCATATGTGTTGACAAAAGTGATTTGATCTATGCCATGTTGAGAACATTGTTATGGATAGTGATGAACAATTCAAGGCATTGAATGTAATGAGATGTTGAAATTACTAGAGGGTATCAAGAATGTTAGAAAAAAGATAATTATTCTAGAGCATAACCCAAGTGGAGTATACCTATTTTCATAGTTAAATAATAAATGAGTCACTACATTTTCAAATCCAGTACCATATTTCATGCAATAATAAATAAATATTTTTATCTCATCAAGAAGAAACTTTTTAAAATAATTGTAAATATATGATTCCATTAAAACTTTCACTAAATTGTGAATATTAAATTAATTCAACAAAAATTAATACCCAATCAACCGAAATTGAATGCTATATACACTACCATATACATGTATAATAAGGAACTTATTGTAGATTAGTAAAATATACAATGATATAATTAAAATTTCAAAATTATTTGAAATCAATAGCATTATGTTATAATTAAAATGTCAAAATATTTTAAAATAAATGGAAAAGAGAAAAGATATTATTTTTAAGTTGTTATTTATAAAAGTTATATATATTTTGAAGAAAAAACGTAATTTTATTCAACCTAAAAATCAAGAAACAAAATTAATTTTCCTAATGTCAAAGCATTCAATCAGATTAGCCATTTGGCCGATGCACAAAAAGAGAAAAAGATAAAATTAATAATTACATGAAATTATGTAGGCTAAGTGTGATAATAATCAATTATTTCCCCCCTTTTTCCTTTCTTTTTTCCATCTTTCACCAAGCTTCTTGATTTTGAGTGGTTGGTACTCTTTCCAATTCATTGTGTTCCACCTTTGGGGGAGCTTCTTTTTCCGAACTCTAAGATGTATGGGTTTGCTTTATGCCCCCTACTTCCTTTTGAATGGGTATGATTGCCTTATGTTGCTCTGCTACTATGATCTATGTTGTTTCTATACCATTGCCCGTTTCCTCACGTTGATTACCAAGAGTCTCTGCATGTTTGGCAATATCATTTTGCTTCTTCTGTGCCCCTGGTTGTTTATGGCTCTCATCAATTTCTTCATCGTCTTCAACAAAAGGTAGATCTAGAAATTGCTAACCCTTTGGCTTTTGCGATCTCTTCTTTGTCATTTTTTTCTTATGGACACGAATTTTTCAAATTCCTTGTTTGATGGCATATCCAACACTTGAAAGCAATATTTTCAAATCTAACGATTTTTTCCACTTGAAATCATGGTGGGTCAAATGGACGTGATCTGGTACACCTTTACTTAAGTATATCTCCACGCATATGCAAGAAAAAAAAGCTACCTTTGTCCATTCTTTCTAGATCTATCTTTAAAAATCTCCTCAATGAATTTCCAATGCCTTTTAGGACTTGGTGACGTGAGAAAGGAAGAGGGAGATTATGTAACCTTACCCATACAACCATCCTCGTTTGATCTGAAAATGGGGCACTTAGGCTTCTTTTCTAACTTACAAAAACCTCTCCCACTTCCAAAGCTTGAAATTTCCCAAGTCTTTGATGATTAACCAATGCAGAATTAAGAAATGCTTGATAATATAGTGTATGCTGATAATTGTTTTAAACTGATTATATGTTATAGAGTTTGTTGTTTGTGCTAATATGTGAATGTGCTTAACTGATAAATAAATGCATATAACAGTGAATAATACAACAGTAAAAACAAACAAATAAGACAGCAAATTAATTAGGATTTCACCCACAACTCTTGGGCTATGTCTCCGTGAGCTCTAGTCAACTCAACTAGGCTCTCTGGCATTATGGTGCAAGTCTTTTTTACAAGCTCTTGGCCCAAATCCTGTTGTATTGTAAAAAAACAGTGGGTTCAGATACCATTTAATCCCCTCTGGCTCTTGAAGCTCTGGCTCCTAGCTCTAGCTCTTGGCTCTGGCTCTTTGGCTCTTGGTTCTGGCTCCTAGCTCTGACTCTGGCTCTTTGGCTTTGGTTCTGGCTCTTGGCTCTGACTCTGGCTCTTTGGCTCTTTTCCTCTTCGCTCTGGTTTCTTTCTGCCTTCTGCAACCTTCACGCTCTCTGGGTTTTCAATTGAACTTCAAGTGACCCCAAAGGCTCCCTCAGCTACTCTTTTTCTTCTGTGCTGCCTCTTTGGCTTCTACGCTGCCTTTTTTGCCTTAGCTTCCTGCTTTGGCTTGGCTTTCAGCAATAGAAACCCCAACAACACCTTCAACAACCAAAAATGCTCTCGTTCTGTTGTTCTGTGGCTTTAAAGCCAAAACTACGCTGCCTGTTCATTTCAGATTCTCGTCTCTCGGTCTCCCAGGCCTCCATCCGTTTCGAATCCCTCTCTTAGGTGTTATACCATCATTGCTTAATGCCAAAAGGGGAGGTGGCGACCATTTCTGTAACGTAAGGGGAAATCGATGCTTGGAATCCTTAGTAACAGTCATTCTCTGTTTACATAGAGAACACTGTGAAAACACAGGAAACTCCATAGAAAACACAGTTCCTGGACTTCAAATTTTCATAATCGCATCCCAAACTCCCATCGGGTCTGCCCATGATCACTATCGCATGTCGTAGTTGGCCTGTTCCCTGGTTTCCGATCGTATTTTAAAAATACATTAAAATGGTGAAATTAACGCAAACATGGCTTTGGGCAGATTTGTAATTATGTATATTTCCATTCCAGAACCATTTCGAGTCTGGTTTACATCGCATCGTGCTTATATAACATATGTGGCCACGCTCCAATTTTTTGTGTCGACGTAATATTGCGATACGACAAGTTGCAATCGCAGATTGCACAAGTCTGAGGCCTCCCCGTATACATGGTTCATGCCAATGTCGCTTGTGTTTGCCTATCCACCTGTCACCGCCAATGCGATATGCCGATCGGATCTGCACCATTGATTAGCCAGATCTGACGGTTCTTGTTTATTGCCTCTGATACCCTTGTTTTCGTGGTTTTCTTCATGTTTTTAAGGCCCGATAGTGTTATCCGCTGATGCGATATTTCCTCTTTGACAAATCAAACAGGGCCACGTGGCCCAATCCCAACCTGCCATGTGTCAGCTGTAGATTGGCCCGTGAGCCTATACTAAAATCAGAATTTTCAATATAGTTCAAAATTTAATGAAATTGCTTCCTTTTCTAAGGACATTAGGCAATTTTCATTTTACAATAACTCCTTCATCTGGAGTCCGTTTTCGCCCATTCAAGTTGCATTGGATTCAGAATGAGAAAATCCCTGTAATGAGACTATTTCTGAGAGAAACCTGTGACTTTCATTTTCCACTGCTTTATAAAGGATTTGTGCCATTTGGCACCTTTTACCTCTTGCATGAAGTCTTTTAGACTTATAGTTTTATCCAGGACCCATTTTTTGATCATCCTTACCACCATTGTTGTGGCATCGAAATCAGGAAACTGTGGAGTTACAAAGAGACTCACCTTTCCCTAAAACCATAGTCCTTCATTTATGACATATTCAAGGCCTTTTTTATTATCGAATTGAACCACAAAAATTCTTTTCACGCACAAGTAAATATCACAAATTTTAGTCTAGTTGAGGTAGGTCCATTGATGGATATCTTCAAACTTGTGCCATAAACCATTAAATCGGCGTATAATGGCTTTGGCGTGAAGAACAGTGAAAAGACCACTCACCTCTGCAATTTTATTGATAGATCTCGAGCTTTCTCCATTTTCTCAACTAGATAAGGACCTGGAAGAGCTTTCTCCATCTTCTCAACTAAGTAAGGATATGGGGGTTGTCTGTCTAGTTTGGCAACATTCCCTCTCATTGTGTACTTGAAATAATTTGGACCAATCTTCTCAACTAAGTAAGGATATGGGGGTTATCCGTCTAGTGTGGAAACATTCCCTCTCATTGCGTCCTTGAAACTATTTGGACCCTTCGCAACTGAAGTTGATCCTAATGGAATTCTCATTCCAAAAAGCTCCACCTCCACCTCACCTCATATTCGCAATGATCATAGAATTACGTTTGATACAGTAATCTTTCAATTTAATGACATCTTGTAGTAATTTTCCCTCAAAGATCATATTCTGATTATTGGTTGGTATTACCAATTTTTCTTGCACTTCTTTTTCAAATTTGATATTAGGTCCACTCGTTGAATCCCAATAAAATTTGAATTTCCATTTAGGGTTTTTAAAAAAGTTTGGAACTCCTCCTCACGAGCTCGCTTTGAATCTTCAAGTTCGTGACTTGGATCTAAAGAAGTAGAGACCCATATTTCGGATCTGGAGGTGTGCAAAGATCATCTAACTGGATCCACAAAATTTTGGAACTCCTCCTCACGAGCTCGCTCTGAATATTCAGGTTCGTGACTTGGATCTAAAGAAGTAGAGGCCCATATTGCAGATCTGGATTTGTGCAAAGATCCTCTAATTGGATCCGCACCCATAAAAGCATAGGCATGCAGATTTGGACTACGCCTATTCATTTCAACTTTCTCAATCCAACCAATACCACATCAAAATATAACAAAATACCTGTCAAGAGATCCAAGATAGCGATACTTGGATCTGTTCTCCACGCAGCCAAGTTGTAGACTTCATCTGGGCAGATTGCATCCACCCATGGGATGATGTGTCAGTTTGATCTCCATGGTGTAGCTTCATATGAGCTTGGGTATTGTGAGGATCAATGTATATGTGATCAAGGCGTCGTCTATTGAAATTGGAAGAGCGACGGATGATTCCATGCACTTCATAGTTCTTTTTTATAAGACATTCAATGAGATCAGATCTGTCCTGACCTGTTATACCTATTATCAACACCTCAATGCTATGTGAACTTCTTTAATAAATTCTTAAATAAAAATTAATGCCATTTATAATAAAATTGATTAACTTAGTAAAATTTATAAAATATTTGTATTTAGTAAATTTTAGTTATATAGGAAGGTGTTGTGTTAATAATCTGAAATTGTTTGTATGATAAAAGAAAGACATAATTTAAAAAATCTCCACTCGATTAAATATGGTCTAGCACATCTTTGGTAAGATATTAATAAAAAAAAAATAGAATTTTATTTCTATACTTCAAGAGTATTGAGAAAAGTTTTTCAAGATCACCATAGTTGTATTGAGTTAAAAGATTTAGAAGGTGGTCACTATGATAAATAAGAGAAAGTGCTTTCCATCTTCAACCCTTGGAGTGTTACAAAGATGCAAGAGTGTTTCATTCTATGGTGTTATGGTGTTTTGAGAATTGACCAAAACCCAATTTTACTATCATGAACATATGAGAATTTATTCTTATTTTAGCAACATCTATTTTCTTCTTAGTATTAATACAATTGATTTTGCAGATTTTGATTGATCGCCTTTTCATAATTTTTAAACACACACATGGGCAGCAACAAAATATGAATGATAAATAGGAGAGTACATTTATTATTAACAAATGATATGCATTTATAATACATGGTGTGACCCTTGGATTCATATTCCAAGTGATCTCTTGGACTCCTTTTGGCTGTTCAGCTTCCACACCAACCCTTAGAGGATTAGGTGTCCAACATTCCCCCCCTTAATCCGAAGGGTTATGTATGAGTCCAAGAAGAGAGTTGTAATACAAAATGTGCAAAAAATGTATGGCAGCACTAGGCTGAATGTGCTCTATGAAATGTTGGTATAAGGGAGGTGGTTTAAGGATGACCACCAACACTGGAACACTTAGTGCAGTTCCCAGAACTCTTCCAAGTCTGGCATGAAGCTCAAGTTTTCTGCTACAGGAAGTGCTCTTGATGTTTTGAAGAGGGAAACCTTCAACCATGAAAGGGAGGTATCACCCCGCATAAAAGGGAGAACTTCAACCTAAAAAGGGAAGTCTCAACCTGTGATGGTTTAAGGATGACCAAAAACTCTGGAATTCTTAATGCAATTCCTAGAACTCTTCCAAAACTGGCAGGAAGTTGAAGTCTTTTGCTAGAGGAAGTGTCCCCAATTCTTTGAAGAGCTGTTACAAACTTAAGGCATGCTTAGGGGCATCTTTGTCTCTGGCTACAACTCTGAATATGGTATGGGAAGTTGTGGCTCAGGCTCACTTGATGTGGCTTTGAAGCTTGTGGATGACCATCATTTCCTCCCCTGTCAGATACAAGGTGAGATGATGGAGAAAACTCAACTACAAGATTGTTCAATACTCTAGAACAAGTTCTGACATATTACTGGAATATCTTCTTGGTTGTTGATGCCCATTGCCAAGAAGCGATCCATCCAAGATGAATCTTTGTTCTTGCAGGAGGTTTTTTTTTGAAGCATATGTTTAAAGAATTACTGGTTTTATGGCAGTGCTTACATGGATGAAGATCAAAATAGTGATTTTTCATATGGCCAACTCGGTCATAGTGTTGGCATTTCACAATCTATTGTTGTTGCTGTGGAAGAGGAGCAGAAGCTGAAGGTGAACTGTCATGAATGAATCCAGCACTCTAAAACTGGATGGGCTTTGAATAATCTGGAATATGAAAGGACATGTCCTTGCCATATCCAAGACCAATTTTGTGCTTTTTGTGGACAAGCTCTTCCCAATGTCTGATGACCGACTTGGGAAGTGCAGACTGAATTTCTGCATATGCATGTACAACTACTGTTTATTTGCCACTGGATTTGAATCAATTGTAACATTATTGTCTTGCTATTTATGGGAGTCTGTTTCATTGTTCTGAACAGAAACAGGTTCAGAATGATGAGTCCATTGTTGTAATTCTGCTTGCTGTAGCTGAGATTAAAGTTGTAAAAAATCAATGTTTTCCTATGCATTTTGCAAATAGGTTATGATATCGGAAAGATTGTCCTTGTTGATGTTTACCATCCCATCGTCATTGGACTATATCAAAGTATTTAATAAATCTAATACATCATAAATTAGAGCCATTTTCTGGGCTTTAACAATCAATGTTCCAATCAACCAACAACAATCACTGTGATGCTAAAAGAACACTACTTTCATGAACCATACATACTTATGCAGTAGTGAATATAACAAGGAATCAACAACTCTGGAATCAACAAGTCAATACCTCTTTGCTTCAAAACTGTAATGTCATTATCCTCTCAAGAGCGGGTTTGATCCATACAGAGTTCAGATCAGGTTCTCGGAAGATGTTGAAATCCCGTCTCAAGTCAGTCCATGTAGAACATAGTCGTAATTGGAGAATCTGTCAGAATATTATGTGGATGAGGGTATGGACGACCAAGTTGCTTCAAATATTTTCGCATCCCACTCCTGCATGCATATTTCCATGAGCGACAGCCATTTTTCAGCTCAAATAACCTTCAGTGCAATTCTCTGATGAACCCAGTAAAGTGCTCTCTTTCTCTAGATCTTCCCTTCCTTTACGAAGCAAAATAAACCACAATGATATTGATAGACTACTATATGCACATTACAAGCTACTACAGGCACATGAAATCTGGAACATGTACACGAACTCAGCCTCTCATAAACTCACTGCTACAGGCATGTAGAAATCAGATCTAAAACATAACATTAGTGGCTGCAATACGATTCCTTTGATCCTAATATTGCAACATGGCTTCTCCAATGGCTAGATGAATTGACTCCTTTCAACAGGCATGGAGTGATGGCAGATGATTTGATCCACTTAACAGCCAAAAGGAGATGGAGTGCTTCTCCAAATGTAGGCGTTGAAGTAGATCCAAATGGAATAGATGTCGTAGAACCGAATGCGGGTGTCGAAGTTGCACCAAAAGTTGGTGTCGAAGAGGTGCCAAATGCACATATCAAATAATCATTCCATTTGTGCATCAATCTAATCAGGATCTTATATGACTGGAGGACCAAGAATGGTAGAAGCTGGTGAAGTTGAGACCTTTTCCTTCCAGGCTGAGATCAACTAGCTTTTGAGTCTTATTATCAACACTTTATACTTTATTTTTTTTTAGCAACAAGGAAATTTTTCTTAGAGAGCTTATCAACAATTCACACACATCCACTATGCATAGGCCACCACGCTTCCACTTCAATGTATGATTGTGTGGTATAATCGGCTCCTATATTCATAAGTATCATCAGTGTATTTCTCTGAGTACTGAATTTGAGGCATCCTGGTCGAGCGAACTAAAGGCTTGAATGATCTGTTGGATAACAGACAGGTCGAATTCCGCCCTAAGAACTTGAAATGCCCTACAGATAGTGGTGGAAAGCTCTGATAAAACCCTTTGAACCGAAAATTAGTGAGCGAGAACTTGAGATTGAGCGAATGATACGGCGTGTAAAAGGTCGAAATGATGAACTTAACGAGGAATAAACTAAGAAGCTCCCAAGGGCAGAAGGAATACAACAGAAGAATATGGCTGAGGGTGTTGTAGAAGGCAGCGTATGGAGTGGTGTTGTATGAGAGGGTTGAGGGTGTTGTGGATGGGGACTATACAAGTGAGGAGTCGATTGTATATTAACTGCAGTGATCAAAGGTATGGGAGCGGCGTTCACCACAGCAATATACCACAATTTGAATCTTTGAATGGTTGATAATGTAGGCCAAGAACGCAACAACGGAGGCCACAAGTATAATGAGTATAATGAAGCTGCGGGGTATGGGAGTTGATGTGTTACTATGCTCAGCAGAATGGCAACGAGAATGGCGTTGATATTCTCGAGGGAAGGAGCATTATATTCATGCACAGGGAATCACCAACGTTCAGGTATTTAAACGTGTCAAGTACATCAACACAACATTCAATTCATGGCAAATAGCTCAACCAACAATTCATTCAATGACCATTTCAAAAACAATGTGCAACTGCTTAATGCAGAGCTCAGAAGTTCCATTCAAATGTACAAGACATGAATTAAAGAATCAAACAGAAAGATAGGTGACATATCTGAATATGAGGGAAAACACCCATTTTTTTGTTATTTTGAAAGAATGGGCAGAGATGGCAGGTGTAAGGAGAGAACCCAACTCAAATATAGCTGACAAGGGTTTCATAATAGAAAATCTAAGTGGCAGAGGGCCAGGAATGACCATCCAGCTCTGATACCATGTTAAACACACACATGGGAAGCAACAGAATATGAATGATAAACATGAGAGTACATTTATTATTAACAAATGATATACATTTATAGTACATGGTGTGACCCTTGGATTCATATTCCAAGTGGTCTCTTGGACTCCTTTTGGTTGTTCTGCTTCCACACCAACCCTTAGAGGATTAGGTGTCCAACAATAATATCCTAGATTAGTCATTTTCTCCTTAAATTTTGATGTAATAATATTTTTAATGTTGTCTTTATTCTGTGAAATGATCTCCTCTTTTCTCTCCTAGTGATCTAGCCAAGACTTAGCATCCTTATGTCATTTTTAACCAAAAGTGATTTTTTTATCAATGTCAAAATTCAATGACAAAAATTTATTGATTTAATTAACTTTAACTTAAATCCTTTCACTAAACATGAG
This sequence comes from Pinus tabuliformis, assembly GCA_031772625.1. Classification (NCBI taxonomy): domain Eukaryota; kingdom Viridiplantae; phylum Streptophyta; class Pinopsida; order Pinales; family Pinaceae; genus Pinus; species Pinus tabuliformis. Next base: position 1,002,439,743 of record CM062819.1, read on the forward strand.
TTAAACTTTATTGATTTAATTAACTTCAACTTAAAGCCTTTCACTAAACATGAGTTATATGTATGAAGGTTTAGTTCTGGTATCATGAAATTGTTTGTATGGAATGAGGAAGCAACAACTTTCACTAAGATCAAATATGATTTATCAAAATTTAAAAAGGTGAGAAATTATCATGAATTTTTTTAAATTGTATTTTTGTGTTAAAAAAATATTAAAAAAATGATATAAGATCATCATAACTTTTTGAGTTGAAAGATTAATAATATGAAAAATACTTAAAGAAAATCTATTTTACTCTTAAATGTTAATAATTTTTTCACAAATATAAATACAATTTTAATATTTTTAAGAAACTTTAAAATAAAAAATAGAACTTTGATTTTTATTTTTTTAGCTAATTTAATGTAAACAATTTATCATTTATATCTGAACAAAAAATCATTTAAATCATCATCCCATAACAAATATTTATACTAAATATTACCATCTTAGACAAATTTATGACAAGTCTATCTATTATTCAAGGTTTTTCCATAGTGGCATTTATAACATGTCTTGAAAGTTTTCCATTTGGATGAACAGTCAAAACATTTTTGGCTATTCACGTTTTGTATTAGAAAAGGAATGGTTTATATATTTTTCCCATTAAATATTCTCTTTACTAGAGTAATCAAAGCATTTATGGGACCTTTCTGTTTACAGTGTCAAATCAATAGTATTAGAAAAGGATCGGTTTATTGTACAACCACATCATGTTAGCAAATTCCATAAAAAGTACACACCATACTCTCCAAAACACAGGACCAATTGGACAAACAAGTAAAGGATTGTCTCCTCCTTCAAGTAGGGTCTACCATCCATCTCTATGATTAACTCATCATATAAATCTTAACACCATGATTTGTAATAAATATTTTTGGTATTCTTAAACATCCACACTATCCTATTTATTCATTCATTTTACAGTCTAAAGACACACAAAAGATTTATTTGTACATACATTAAGCTTAGCTTATTATATGAAATCAAGTTAAGAACACTATAGTCGCATTACAAATTAGCTCCTCATAAAACTAATTGAACAAAGTAATTCTAGTCGTAAGCCCTCAACTAATGATAGTTGCGACAATGTGTAAGAAACACATTTTTTTGCTCTGCATGAGGGGCAAAGCCAAATTAGAGGATCTAAACTTTCAAGATGAGCAAGCTCGAAATTTATAATGCAAAACCACAAAAACAACTCTTTGATATAAAGATAAATATAGCCTACCAAGAATCAACAGAGAATTCCTACAATAACTTCTCTATTTGGGAAAAGAAAGGGCACCAGAAAGGGCCTCCATCCAACCCACATCATTCAAGCCGCCATGGACATGCTCATCCATCTTGTTCACAAGAACCTTGAGGGAGAGAACGACTATGAATTTCTAGCGGGATATGCATACTCTACTATTAATGTCATTATGGTGATGAGAGAATGAGATAAAAAAAGTAAGAACAAGAGTAGTGAATCCAAACATGGCACTACCCATCTGCAAGTTGCATTACTATGAAAATTAGGGAGAGTGAGTTATAAGTGAAATGGATGCAGTTCATGTGATTAAATGATGTATTGAACATGTCTAACAAGGAACTTATTGTGGATTAGTCAAATAACTATGTTATAATTAAAATTTCAAAAGCGATCTCCCTAGATACGGCACCCAGATCTAGAACAAAATAGGTAGTGACAAGAAACTTTCCCTAGGTTTAACACCACCAAATCAACAATTAAAATAAAAGTGGGGTGGACCCATACCTTTTTATGATGATTGTCCTCACTAGTTGTTTGCAGCTTCCAATCTTGTCCTCTATGCTCTGAAGACAGGACCTACAAATGAAAGAAACAAACAAACCATCAAAGTACAATAATTCAAAGATGGCTTGCTAAAACCTATATACACAATCAAGGAAGAATATGCCAAAGATTGAAAACAAATAGACAATGATATGTGGGAAATGAAAGAGTAATCATTATTATAATGTAGTTATAGCTTGAAGTCACCTTAATGTTGTAGGTCCCTTTCCAACTATTCTTTGTTCCAATGCCTTGCCTTCAAAAATATTGAGATCAAAGGTTTGATATTACAATGGAGTTTCACCAAAGCCAAAATCCTTATTCATATTTTCTAACTATCCATCTCAATGGGAGATGGTTGTACTTGTAGGCTTGAGAAAGGATAGGAGGAGGATAAGGGATGGATGTTGAGATCCAACAAGTTATGGATGTGAGTTAGATCCACACTGCTCAAAGGAGATGTCATCTGTGAGGCTTCTATTCTAGAAGCTCCTTGTACTTTTTATTTTTAACTGAACATTAAAACAATGTCACGCCCTGTGAATGAACAAAGTGCAACAATATCATAGTCTAGTAGGTATGCAACCTGCGACAACCTAGTAGTGTCATAGTTCATTAATGTGTTAGTTATGCCATCCTTTTGAATTGGGGTTTTTTAAGACATTTGCACAAGTCTCTTATCTTCGACATAAGGTTTTTTCTTCCATCTTCTCCAGGGATTAATGGTGATTATGATTTAGATAACGAAGGATAGGGAAATGATATCAATTGCCATGAACGCGACAAAATAATGTGTCATATATATATATATATATATATATATATATATATATATATATATATATATATATATATATATATATATATATATATATATATATATATATAGTACAATGAAAGTCTCCATATAACCTCCAATGATATAACAATTAAAGTACTAATGTATGATTATTAGGTCCTTCATATAGGGGGACCAAGCCTCCTTAACATAGTACCCCTTAAAAAAAAAACTATCAAATCTTTTAATTTATAGTATTTCTTCATGAATTTCTCTTTTTCCCATGTAGTTTCTTCAAGAGGAATATTCTTCCACTTCATTATATACTCCATAATGGTTTTATTCTGAAGAGTTAGAGAATGTTGATGCATAATGTTTTTGGTTCAAGAATTAACTTCCCTTGTTAATCTGATTCTGGAAGTTTTGTTTGCATTGGAATAGTATGTCCCATGACTTTTTTTAGAAGAGATACATGAAATACCTTATGAATGTGAGAAGAAGGAAAATTTAACTCATACGTCACTTATGAATATGAATAAGTTTGTAGGCTCCATAAAGGTTTGGAGATAATTTTTAATTCTTATTTTTCTTAATTGTGTATTACTTATAAGGTTGTAGTATTAGAAATACCCAATTATTCTCCCAAAATTTTCTTACACTTTGTTGTTCATATTCTTGTTGTTTCATCCCATTTTACACCATTCGAAGGTTTTCCTTAAGAATTGTCAAAGTTTCTTTAATATTCTCTATATGTGACTTTATTTCCTATACCTTGGACTATTCTTGTGAAAAATATGAGATACCAAGAACTAGATATCCATAAAGAGCCTCAAATAGCATCATTTTAGTAGATGTATGATAGGTAGTATTACACCACCATTTTGCTAGAGGAAGCTACTCCACCTAGTGAGAATGATTAGCTAAAGAATAACATGTGTCCACAAGAAGGATTTGTCAATTAACAAAATTAATGACCATATTGTGGAATAATCTTCAGATATATTATTTAGATTCATTTTTATTGATTGTGCCCTTGTTTTCTTGAGTCTTTCTTCTTTCTGAATTGTTGGTGATCCATATCTGACTCTTCAACCACAGAATTATTTGGAACTTGAAAGAATTTTTTTATTTTTCTTAATTTTTGCACCAGTTTCACCCTACTTTGGGAACTAGAGTGACATTGTCACACTATGTTAGATTGCAAGTTGCGACACAGCCTGTCTATCACACTATGTTGCACTGCAACCTATGACACTTCCTAGAAAACCAAAATTTTCGTAGGTTTTTTCCCGAATCGATCTTAGATCTATTTTTTATATTGCTTTTGAGGGTTTTCATTATTTGTTTATAGTTTAAACTTTCCAAATCCATTCTTTTTGTGTTTTTTCACTTTTTCTGTGTTTGAGTGAAATTTCCATTTTTGCTACTTTGACCTAGTTGTCTTTTATTCGTTAATTGAAAATTTTGTAGTCTCATAGGTTTGAATATTTATATCTTAGAATATATTTATTTTCTCCGCAAGTGAGTAATTATTGGTGAGCCCTAGTATTGCACTAAGAATATTGCAACTCCCAAGGGCTCCTCAACTCAAATTATCAACTCGGGGTTTGTTCAAACTTCGAGGTGACAGTGCTATATGCACAACAAATAGTATTCCACTCATGCCACCCTCAGTTATGACATTAGATCAAAAAATTCTCAGAGACTCTTCCTCTTATTGAATTAGAATGAAATCTTGTTGATAAAGGGACAATTGGAAATTTCCTCTAGCTATGAAAATAGAAATTCCATTGACTCAACTTGTAAAATCTTAACTAATCAATTCATGAAAGGACAAAGGCTAATCTACTTACAGAAATAAAGTTATTTTATCTTGCAGAATTCATCAAATTACCTCATCTACTTGCAGAAAGGAAACTAATATATCTTGCATAATTCAACAACTCACTCGAAATTGTAAGTACTATCTACCTAGTTCATATTTGCTTACAAATCAGTAACCTACTTGCATGATAAAGAAACTAACTCTATTCTATTTTTGCAGTGAAGAAAAAGAAGGTTTGGATTGGCCTAGGAGCTTTCCCTAATAATAATATCATGATTGGGGGTCATTATGCATCTACGATAAGCCAAAGTTGTAGTGGGGATCGAAATTGATGGAGGAAAATGTTGCTACAGGCGATTGCTATAGGAGGTCTGTAATGCTACAAGAGGGCATCAGAGTGGTTTTTGAAGGTGAAAACATTGTCTTGAGGGTATGTAGAGGTGGATAGTAGTTGAATCAAATTAAAGGAGGTTGGTTTGAGACCCTAGTTAAGCTGAGGACCTCTCGAAGGCTTGTCTTGCACTAGGATGAGTGCTCTTGGTGTCTTAGGAGAAGATGAAGGAGCTTAGGATGGAAGTGGCGAAGGTTCCCTTCCCTGTAGATCAACCAACCCTACAATCAATTGCATGCATGCATCCATTTATCATTAACAAAATGAAATAACTTATGATGGAAAATATGAGTTGAATTTAAATAACATCTAATTCATGCAATACCACTAATCTAATCGCTAAAATGACTTCTAAGATACAGAAAGAAGATGTAAAACAAGACAACTAACACTAATCTATTTCCAAGAAATCATAAACACAATATTTTTTGGTTTTGGTTGTGAATCCTTCAACTCATTCTCCCATAATAGAGGTGGTGTAGAGGCTGCAACCACGGGATCTTATAGATTAATCTCTACTGAAATGCAAGAAACTATGAACTGCTTGGAATCAAGAAGAAACATAAGTACAAGAAGAGGGACCAAAGCCTCTAGGTTGAGCCCAAACCCAAGGGTCTCGACCCTCTGAAACTGTAGTATACCTAAGGGGGATATTATGGGGTACAAAGGGAGGTACCCTAGCTAATAATGAGATGTAAGGATAATAAATAAATGGGCCATAGTTAATAAATAAAGTGGTTAACCCACATCATGTAAGGGACCATAAGTAGTTAGGAATAATGTGATAAGTCCATTGTATTAGATATATGGTATTGAGAGACCCATGGTATTGTATCTATGAAGCCTATATAGAGGCTAGAGACTCCCCATTTATTTATTATCCTTACATCTCATTATTACCTTAGGTACCTCCCTTTGTACCCCATATTATCCCCCCTAGGTATATTATCCCTTTGTACCCCATAATATTCCCACTAGCATACTACAGAAAGTAACTCAAATGCAACACAAAATCCAACTTCTCATTATCAAAAAGTGCGGGTCTAATACATTGCATGAAAGTTGAACATAATAATATCAATCTTGAAGCTCAATAGCTACACCTAGCTGAACAAAAACTTTGAATCCTAATGAAATCGTCTTCTAGTTTATTTATACAAAAGGGCAGCTTTAGTAGCTCCCTTAAAAGTAGAAATGGTTCCCTCCTTGATCAAAATGGTGGATCTTGTCCCTCTTGATCTTCACTTCGACTAGGAGTCATTTGAATGTTAGTGAACTCGAAAGTGTGAGAGAGGATATGGTGATCCCAAGTTAAGTTTAGGGAGTTAAGGATGTGGGAAATCCCCCTAGATTCTCTTCTAGTTGTCTCCATTAAGCCCCTGCATAGTAGTATCCTAAAAACTGCTTTATTTTTGTAAAAATAAACCAAAATAGGCCATATACTATGAAAAACACCTTTTACTCCTCTTATTAAGCATAATATAACATAAAATTTGAATTAATGTAAGAGAGGGATAGTTTTAAGGATGGAGGATGCCATATTGATATTCAAAATGTACCTATTAATGGGACTCATCAACACCCCACTGTTGAAGTTGTTGCTCATCCTCTAAGAAAATCAGTCATCCATGTGCAGTTCTTTCATATCCCTGGTGGCCTCCCTCACATCCCAAGGCTCCTCAGATGGTGTGACCTCTTGGGGGTAAAACCCTGCATTCTGCTCTATTTTTTTTCCATTTGTTCTCTCCTCATTCATCTCTTCCTTCTTGTAAGCCTAACAACAAGGGTGGAGTGAGATTGAGTCATATCCACCTAATTTTCATCCTTCGCATGATCCTCTTGTATAATGGTGTTCTCTCCAAGGAATTCCTTAGCCTTTCAGGAGAGTGATATTCTCTAATTTGTAGACTATGGGGTAAGGCATGCCATCTCTTCTAGAAAGCTTCCAGACTTCATGTTCCCAACAACCTGAATGTGTCTTCAAAGTGTAGAATGGATTGCTCTTGGGTAGAAATTTATTTTTGTGCTAAAGAAGCATCATTGGATATGAGGCCATTATTTCTAATGACAACCTTTCGGCTCACTAACTCTGCCTTGATATATAATGGTTCATTTTTATCCTTTTCCATTACCCTTTTCCCTTCCTCAACTCTTGTCTCCTCATGAGTCATCCAAGATGTTAAAGCCATCAGCTGCATATCTTCCAATATCGAATTGGGATCTAAAAAATTCATATTTTTCAAAGTGAGGTTGTGTATGTAAAATTGAGCCACTTTTTCTTTGTCTTCCAAGTTCATTTGGCTGCAAAATTCAATGAACTGTTTATAGTCCGGAAATGGTAGAGATCCATATTGTGCCAAAGATTTGATTTGGAATTGCAACCATTATTCTTTGAGAAAGAGGGAATAAGACTTTGATTCCTGTCTTCATTGCAGTGCTTCCATGGAGAGACTTTCCATGGTGGAAAGTTGTGTTTCTTTCTCCTACAGCCTCTCTCTCAACCTCATGTTTTCTACTTGTAGTTGTTCCTTAATTATATACTCTATCATTCTCATCTCACTTAACTCTTTTCTCATTTAAATTACCTTTTCTTCCATGAGGCCTACATCCTCTACCTTCTTAGATTTAGAAACTTTAATCCACTTGTGGGTTTTGCCTCTCTCTATCTCGAGCTCATAAAGGAGTGGGATTGAAAACATTTCAGGGATAATCCTTCCTCCTTCAATGAATTTGTAGTAGGAGCTTAAGCTAGGTTGTGGGCTAGGTTCTTGGAGCTCTTGTAGGTTTTTTCCAATAGTCTTTGATGTGGTGGCTTCCTCTTTTCAGCCTTTCTTGGGCTCTTGTAGCTTCCCCTGTCCTGCCTGTAGTAGACTTTGCCCCTCATCTAGCAAACCCTGTCTCTCTTGTAGAAAACCCTGATCCCCATGTGGCTTATCTTTTTCCTCTTCCTCAAAGGAAGATTATGTCCTTGGATTTTTGAAGGTAATAGACCTAGTGGTATGCCTACTCACAGGTGCTATGGGTGACTTGGTTTTGTTTTTAGGAGGAGTGACTCCTCAATTTTTCCCTCATTAGGTCTTATTTCTTCCTTTTTCCTTGGTGACTCATCAATAATTATAGGAACCTTTGTAGGAGTTTGTGCGTTCCCTTGTCTAATTCTAGTGGTCTTCTTGGTTCTAAAATACATTTGACTTGGTCTTGATTTCTTCCTCTTGGGCTTGACAAGAGTGCCCATTGTCGTTAAGGTTGTAGCTAATTTCTGTTCAGTGTCTTTTGCTCCTTGTGGTGGAGAAGTATTCTGAGGGCTTGTTATTTCTTCTCCTTTCTCCTCCTCCTCTTCTCCTTTCATGTCTACTTCTCCTTCCTCCATCTTTGTTTCCTCTTTCTCCTATGTCTTTCTTTATTCTTCTTTTGTTCTTACTGTGTATTCCTTCTCTATCTTTTCTCCTTATTCTTCCTCTGTTTTTCCTTCTCTTCCTCCAACATTAGAGGTTGGAGTCTCTCTTGGTGGGAGGGCTTTTGTTTCTATGAAAGTCTCCCTATCCATGTCAACAATTTGTTCCATATGATAAGGATTCTCAAGTGGTTCAGAGCATATACCACTATCAATTTGATGAGGGCATGGTGACCTAAATTCTGGTATTTTCCTTCCCTTACCTCCTGACTCATCTCCATGACTGACTGTAAAAGGAAATGAGGGAAACTAAGTCTTTGAGAAAGGGGTAATTCTACCTTGAATCTTAGCTCTTGGAGCAACCTGAAGTGGTAGTCATAAACTACACTTAATCTCCCTTCACAAGATATATATTTAAGGATAGCGTAAGCTACCTCATCGCAAGGATAAGGTAGGATTTCTCTTCTCACTCCATTCTTGTCTTCTAAAGGCTTATCTTTTAAAGGAAGAATTTTTTCCTAGCTATGACACTTGCTTGTCTTCTTTGCTCCATCTAATTCCTAGAGGAAAGGTGGTCACTCTGTTGATAGTTTCAGGACTAAGAGAGATAGTCAACCCTTTGACAACATTTGTGGCTCCCCTTGAGAGTGCAATTCCATGGAAAATTCATGGGCAAGATCATCATCATACCCCTTTAGTAGCTCAAATAAACCTAACCATTGGTGGTTTATGAAGATATCAACTAAATGAGGGTGTTGGTGAATTATCTTGGTGTCTGAGGATCACCTTCTATTAAATCTTCCCCGCATCTCTTCTCTATTACTCCTTTATGCTATGTATGTGTGGAATTCAAAAAAATTCAAGCAGTATCGGTGGTGAAATAGTGGCATAAAAAGTGGTGAAACAGTGGCACATTAGTTGGTAATAGTGAGGAAGAAGGGTTCTCGAATTGATATCAACCAAACTATTTTATTTCATCTTAACCACAACAACTTCCAAAAGGATCCCCTATTGATCAATTGACCGCTATAGGCTCTTAATTTCAAGCAGAATACCCATGAAATTGGGTGTAAAAATAAAGAAGGAGGGTATCTCTTACTCCTTATCAGAGCAATTATGGGTGTACACGAAGGTTTTGAGATAGTATCGAGCCACTATGTGTTGAGGGAAATGTTCCCCTAGGGCTTTTGGGTTGAAACCCTAGTAGACTGAAAATTGTCTATACAGAGAAACACGCATTCATACAGCCATTATGCTATTGTAAGCAAATTCTATGATAAGATAGCGTACCTTAGGTCCTACATTTCAGAAGGCCCTTTAGGGTGCAAACCCTTCTTGGAGTTCCCTTTTTTCTCCTTTGATCTGCAAAACCACAAATTCCAAAGAACACAGTAGTATATGGACAAAACCTTATAAAGAAACCATCTTCATGTTATAAAGAAAGGTAGTTAGTTATGAAATATAACAACCATTCACATATGTATTTTAACATGAATATCATGAACATAAAGAAGATTTATATCAGGAACCAAGACATGTGTTTCTTTTATTATAGACAAATAAAGTACAGAAAAGGAATAATTTCACCTGAGTCACCTTTCGCAGGCTCCAAGCAAAGCTTCCTTCCGGATTCGTCTAGCCTCAAGCCTTTAACAAAATCCTTCCATGACTTACTCCATGATGTCATAAGTAGTGGATGAACATCAACACAAGGAAACAAGGGTTTCCTGTACAAATGGGGGAAGTACAGAAGGCACAAGGATCTTCAAACCTGGTCAGGGGAAAAATCTAAGCATAATAACCTTTCTCTCTCTTCTCTCCTCCTTTAGGCCTTCCCATTGAGGTCTTTTTATACCTCTCCCAAATTATTTTTTTAGTTGGGAGTTGTTTGGGAACAGTTGGGCCACGGGCACTAACAAGTGATTAGCAGGTAAAACTCGCGATCTCCGCCCGAAATTAACGAGTTTTATATTTTTTTAAGTGTTTTAATACATATACACGGGTTGGCTATATTCCTACCTGCATATACATGTGTTTAATTCATGGTGATGTCGCATATAAGGGATAAAACACTGTTTTTTAAATTTTAGGACCAGGTCTGGAAGGAGGGGTTGCCCTAGGCCATGAGTGCAGCATCACAAACCATAAGAGTGAGATTTGGAGCTATAACAGATGCCCCCTAATATATAAGGTCAAAAGGGGTATATGATGGCCGAAATGTATTATGCAAGTACATGGAAAGGAAATCTGTCAAAAACCGAGGAGAACTTCCCCAGAATTCAGCCTGCCAAGCCACAAAAGGAGATCAGAAAGAAACATTGTCTGAGGCGGGCATACCCATGCTCAGAAAAATTAAAGCATGTCCGCATATCAACTACAAGCGGATCCACTAAGTATACAAGTATAAATGACTGGAAAATACATAATGGATCATCTGATCATGATGAACAAGTACATGTCTGAATATCACATATAAGACTGTCAATGATGTTGAAAGATGTAACGGATCACTGATATCAAAGACTGATCCCAAAAGGTACCAACTGAACATGATGGAATAGGATGGTACTACACTGCAAACTCAGGTGCCAGCATATAGAATGTCGCCAAGACTGGCTGCAACATATAAGGTGGAGTGGTATCAACTAGCAGCAACAAGAGCAACTGTCAAGTGAACCAATGAATGTTGACACAACCTGAGGTCTTCACCGACTGCCGTGGTATATTTCTACACCATGGGAATAAATGATCTGAATTCGACCATGTGAGAAATCGTTTGATTACCGGTCATTGATGTATACCATTAACAAATGCGAGACTACTCACCGATAATGATAATGAGCATCAAGGTACCCAGTACAATCTAACAAGTGTGAATAGATGAGCTGGAGTCGAACACCTGTAAGAATCTATCCATCAGGAGACAATGATGGTTTCCCACTGTCGATAGCGAAGGATCTGCCACTAATGACTGAAAACCCCAAGGTACTGCAAAATGGACTCTATATCTTTGCCCCAGAGAAATGAGTCGGAGTCGATAGGGAAAGATCCGCTAGAAGGAAGGCATTAAGGCATCCTTCATCAATCTAGCACGAGTGTAACCCATAGGCCAATAATGTGGAAGGAATCGGACGAAAGAGATGTAGTAACCCAACCGAAGTACGTTTCCGGCGTACACAAGATGTGGCTAGCACACGACAGAAACCCTATTAACCAACCAATAATGGAAGCTGACAGAGAGGCGAGGTATCCACCAATAGGGTCAAATGGAAACCAAGGTACTGCACGAATCCCAATGTGTGATAATGTAATCTGATGTCGAACACAAGGGAAACCACTCAATCAAAGACCCATGATACTGATCGATGCTGAGCACAAGGTGACCTATCCATAATGAAAATAGGGCCAAGGTGCAGCTCTAGGCCTGTCCTTAGAGCAAGATGTCGTCATTGATAAGGACAAGACCTGCCAGCAAGAAGTCAATGGGAACCTTCTCAAACTGGCACGAGTAAAGGACCAATATAGCTGATGTGATGATAGACATGACACCGACAACCAGGGATGGCCGACTGAAAAAATGAGTCAAGAGACACCGCAGAGAGGCCGACGCAGGCTAACTTCCCTTGAACAAAAGCACAACTCAATGTGACTATGTGGCGGCATATGATGACTCCGTATAAGTTCGTCATGCAGGAGGCACGAACAAACCCTCCATATGATTGGAAGAGATAACCAATCGGGGGAGAACTGACTCAATAACCAGGTTAAGGCTTACCTAAGTCAAACTAAATCCCGCCCAAATGGAGGAGACTTTGTTTTGAGTGATTTGTTCAAGGGCGACATGACTGACTCTAGATGCCAACAATAAATGGAAATAATGTCTCGTTCCTGCTCTTTTTGGAATATTTAATTTTTTTGTCTTTTTCTGTTAAGCTTGAAAAAGAATAAAAGAATGCTATGGTATAGTGGAAAGAATGAGTGTCGGTGAAACAGATGATCTAGTTCCTGGGAATGGAACGTTCCTATGCTCAATGCAGGGAGGTGAAAACTGGTCAGTGACACTCAAAGGTGTGTTCCTTCCATGGGTCAAGGTGTGTCAAGTTGCAGAAGTCAAAGGTATGCAAGGTTGATTTTGCAGTCGTCATGGTCAAAAGTTGGCTTAAACATGAGTCCAAGTGAAACCGGCTCTAGGCCAAAAGGTGCAAGTGGTCAACATGCAATGCAGTAGTACAACTCAACACAAAGGAGCCTCTAGGGTATAAGGCCAGAACAAAGCGAAGAAGCTAAGAGAAATGATTCTTCAACGCATAAGTCATGGCGGGACTATAGAGGACTCCCGAGCCTACTCAAATCGGAGCAGCATGGGCAACAAATGTCAGTGAGGTGTTAATTACGATGCCCATGTAAAGGATGGCTCTACCATCATGTCACGATTTAAAGAATCGGCGAGTGAAGATGGCTTACGAACCATAACATGATGGGGTCGACCCTATGGCAGATGTATCGGCAAATGGAGGCTAGTATGCATAATGCAACGGAAAAATGGTGTCCCTAACCTATATGCCAGTGAGAAAACCATACCTGCCATGACGGGTCAGCAGTCATGGAACCGTCTCGAAATTTTCGAAAAAAACGTCCAAAATGTCCTGAAAAACAAACCATTCTCGACATTCCAAGCTCCCAAGTTAAAAGTCACATGAGGTCAAACAAAATAAAATTTTGAAAAAATTTTGCATTTTCAAAACTTATAAAAAGGATTTTGGACTCACCATTTTCACCATTTGAGTTTGAGAGCAAAGGATTTGGAGCAAAAGGAGCAAACTTCCCATAGCCAGATTCAACTGTTCAAATTCTTCAAAAACCTCCAGGTAACTCTTATACTTAGCTTGCAATTGATTGTGACTGGTTTTAAGATTTTTAATTAATGTTTCACCATTGAATTTTTGCCTAAAATTTCACCGCGGCGTATACGTGGGTTGGTAATATGAAACCTGCGTACACGCGGGCCCTATACACGACTGTGTGAACAGGGACCCGCGTATACGCTGCAAACAATTTTTAAACAAAAAACTAACGGTTGCAAATCATTTTTTTCTCAGAATTCCAGTCACCTGGCGAGAAAGAGAGCACGCAGCGGTGGATAATGAAGTCATGAATGATCCTGATGCTTTGGAAGCCCTATGGGGATGCGGTTTGCTTAAATTCTTCAAACTGCCGAATATGAAGGCAAACACACGTCTGCTTGAGATGCTCATTGATTATTGGGACGTCGAGGAGGAAGCCTTTATGATTGACTAGATGCTGCTCAGGGTAGAAGTGGAGGATATCTATTTTATCACGGGACTTTCCCGAAGGGGAGAGGTAGTACATTCCCAGGGCAAGACACAGAGCAGTCTCACGATAGAAGACTACGTACATATATATTGCCCGAGACATCCCAAGAAGGTTGGGAGCCAGATTTCCATCACCCATGTGGCGAGTTTATCACTGAGGATAATCATGTTCACCATAGCTCGAGTGAATGAATCGTCCTCTCTACATCAGGCATCATGGCTAACCATGAGCGTGGCAGTTGACTGTCTCACCACTGTGTTCAACTGGAGTACTCCTCTTCTGGCCAACATGAAGAGCCAGCTCACTTCTATCAAGAGGGGATAGACCAAAAACTTTGGATATGGGACTATCCTGTGTACTTTCTTTTTTTAGCCGCTCATCCTGAGCCGGGGCATTAGATATGCCGGACATGATTATGGGCATTTGAGTTCCAATTTTGTATATTTTTGGACAAACATATGTACACTCGAGACGCTTTATGATATATATATATATATATATATATATATATATATATATATATATATATATATATATATATATATACAGTTCGACTTTTTGATGCTTGATTTTATGGTGATGAATGAATGATGTGCCAGTCTAATGCTTGATTAGCGATAGAGTCAGCTAACCAATTATGAGATCTTGGAATGTGCAAATAATTAATATAAGTAAATGATCTTTGCAACAACCTCACCCTTAAATACTGGCGATATAAACATGGATCCCTTACCCGATAAATGTTGTTTAATTGTGACACTATCAATTGAGAATCAAGATACACTACCAACGAGTCGATCCCATGAGAGATTGCCTCGGATAATAAATTAATAATGGCAGTATACTCAGCCATATTGTTTGAAGCAGGACCGATGCATATGCCACTTGATACCATCAATTGACCAATTGGATAATAGAGTACCCAAGCTACGGAAACGAGATTCCGAGTGTGCCGACTAGCACCATCGGCGAACCCAAAATAGACTAAGTCATCCATCCACACCTGCCACAGCAGACCAAAAGTGTTGATATCAAAAAACTCTCGATGATATATGTACAAATATACATAAAGTACAAAGAAGCCATTGCCTGGCCAAAACTGAGCAAAGTACTTCTTTAGGTAGAGCCCATTACGGGGCTCCGCGAGCTTGTTTCCATCAAAATTGATTAACTCATACGACCCTTTTTCTAAAACTCGTTTAATACTGAAAGGACCGTACCACATAGGCTTAAACTTGCCTACCCCCAAGGTGTCTTTTTCTTGGTCATAGACCAAGACAAGGTCACCTTCAGAAAAGACTCGAGGACGGACAAATTTATCATACTGCGTTTTAACCCTTTTCTTATGAGCCTCATTCATCATGGCAGCATCTCGACGCTTCTCATCGAGATGTTCCAAGTGAAGTAGGTGCTCTTCGAGACTTGAATTCTCTGGAAGGAGCTCAACAGCTAACTTAAGAGATGGAATTTCACATTCAACCGGAAAGATAGATTCCATCCCATAAACCAACTGAAAAGGTGTAAAACCAGTAGCAGTCTTTACGGAGGTCCGGTATTCCCAAAGAGCCAAATACAACATAATGTGCCAATTGGACCGATTTTTATCGATTTTCTGTTGGAGGATCATCTTAAGAGTTTTATTGACTGCCTCGACCTGTCCATTGGCATGAGGATAATAAGGAGACGAATGCTCCTGCCGGAAACCCAATTTGAGAGCCAATTCAGACATCAGTTGATTCTGGAAATGACTGCCATGATCAGTGACAATCTCTCTCGGGATACCGAATCTTGAGATAACTTGATTAAAAAGGAACAGTGTTGTCGTGTCACTATTGTTTTTATAAGTGGGCATGGCCTGGGCCCACTTCGTAAAGTAGTCTACAGCCACGATAATGTATCTGTGATTTGCAACTGAAGGCAGATTACAAGTTGTAAAGTCAATACCCCACTTAGTAAAGGGACCGACGGTGACAACGGGAAAAAGAGGAGTTGGATGTGCACGCATCTTGCGAGTAAAATTTGACAGGGGTGACAGCGTTTGACCGCTTCCACACAGTCTTTAAAGAGTGAAGGCCAAAAATAGCCAGCACGTAAGATGCGCTGGGCTGTAGCAAGCCCTGATAGATGACCACCACAAGCTCCACTGTGGCAGTCATTGAGCATTGACTCTGCTTCCTCTAAGGTTAAACAGCGTCGAAATATTGAATCAACCCCTCGACGGTATAATGTGTCACCAATGATAACATAATTTTCACCCAGGTGACGTAATTTTCGACGTTCATCCTTGGAGAAAGTAGAGGGAAACTTCGAAGTCTGGAGATAGACAATGATATCTCCATACCAAAGGTCGAGTGAAGAGATGAGGAATAAATGTTCGTCGGGAAAACTTTCCTCATAAACAGTATCCTCTCCACAAGGCAGCTCAGAAATTAGCTCCACGAAAACCATGGATTTCTTAGACTTGGCAGACAAGAATTCGATATCAAATTCTTGAAAAATGACTATCCATCGGTTATATTTGCCCCCAATCACTCACCTACTAAGGATAAATTGAAATGGATTGACCGTCGCTAAGACAAAAGTTTTGCGTAGCAGGATATAATGACAAAGCCGCTGGACAGCATGGACAGCTGCCAAGGCCA
The DNA here is from genome assembly GCA_031772625.1 of Pinus tabuliformis. Taxonomy (NCBI): domain Eukaryota; kingdom Viridiplantae; phylum Streptophyta; class Pinopsida; order Pinales; family Pinaceae; genus Pinus; species Pinus tabuliformis. The sequence goes on from CM062819.1 coordinate 1,002,455,944, forward strand.
ATTTCTCCACTGGAGAATAGCGAAGTTCAGGACCTATTAAGCCTCGGCTCAAATAATAAATCACATGCTCGGTGAGAGCATCGTCCTCCTCAACGAGAACCATACCAATGGTTGATTCTGCTGCAGCGAGATATAAAATGAAGTCTCTACCATAATCCGGTGGACTCAAAAGCAGGGCAGAGACTATTGCCTTTTTCAAAGCATCGAACGACTACTGCGCAAAGTCATCCCACACAAATGGAACTCCTTTCCGTAGCAAATGCATGAACCCTTTAGTGATCTCAGCATAGTTTGCTATAAACTCTCTTAAAAAATTAGCCTTCCCTTGAAGACTTTGAAGTTTTCGAATTGAGGACGGGGGAGGCAACTGAACTATTGCCTCAACCTTGAAGGGATCAACGTGAATCCCTTCATTTGACACAATGAACCCTAACAACCGACCAGACGTAACCACGAAAATTCACTTGTTGGGATTCAACCGGATTTTATAAAAACGACATCGCTCAAAAACCATTCGAAGATGACTAGGGTGATCAGTTCTCTTTCGAGAACGAGCAGCGAGAACGTCCAAGTACGCTTCGATGACATGTTTGATGTCGTGGAAAGCATATGACATGGACCGCTAAAAAGTGGCTCCAGCATTTTTAAGACCAAAAGGCATCTTTCTATATGCAAAGGTACCCCAGGGACATATAAAGGTTGTCTTATGTTGATATTCAAGACGGATAGAAATTTGATTATAACCCGAAAAACCATCCATGAAGGAAAAAATCTCATTACTCGCACACTCGTCGATAATCTGATCAATGAATGGCGTGGGGTAATTATCTTTCGGACAAGCCTTGTTTAGGTCCCTAAAATCGATGCATACTCGGATTGTTCCTTGCATTTTATCCACAGGGACTGGATTAGAAACCCAATCAGTAAGAGGAACAAGGTATATGAAACCCGCCTTTAGCAGCTTCTCAACTTCAGCTTTGATAGCTGCTGCTTTCCTAGGATTAACCGGCCGAAGCCTTTGACGAACTGATTTGGCGTTTTCATACATCTTGATCTCATGTTGAACTATAGAAGGATCAATGCCAGGCATTTCTTCATAAGACCAAGCAAATACATCTCGAAATTCCTTGAACAGGTCGGTGTAAATTTGAATTTCTTCAGGGGAACATTCAATTCCGATGAAGAGATTCTTGATCACGTTAGGGTCCCTAGAGATGTTTATAGGTATCGTTTTTGAAATCACCGACATATTACCTTCGGCACGAACGTGTGCTGGAGCCAAAGGATTTGACACCGTACAAACATCACTAGTAAAGAGCTCGGAGAATCTAGATTCTACTTCCTGCAATGGAGGAAGAAAGTATGAACAATGGTGTAAGTCTTCCCAAGGTCGATCTATACCCATCATTGCTTCGAGGATTGCTTCTTCAGAAGGTAAAACTGAATCTAAGCAGTCCAAGGCAGAGGTAGAATCAAGGCTCCAGGCCGGGGCCACATCACCATCTAACTCCTCTTCGGAAAAAGGAGTAGAGTGGTCATCTGCAGAGTTAACGATAGATTGATATCTAAGCTCAGCTACAGATATAGGGAATGCCATTCCATTCACTTGTCCTTCAACTAATGTGGTCGTAGGTGAAGGCAAGGTCCAAGGGTCTGAAAAATAACAAGTTCGGAATAACTCTTCTAGAGGAGACTCCTTAGATGATGAAATGACATCGATTTTAACGAAAGGAGAGGGAAGATCAAAGGTACCCATCAATGAGGAATACATCCCCACTCCTAAATTCTCAGTAGGCAGATGAGGGTTATCCACTAAAGGGACAGTAGAGTCAGAGCTTGCTTGAGGATCGACTGGACAATAATCCAATTGATCAACCTTAACGATTTTCCCCTCATGAGGAAAGCAAATGACACGAAACAGAGTCGAAACAATGGCGTCCATTTCGTATGCCCAGTTACTTCCTAAGAGGAGATTATGGTCTAGGTTAGCATCTATGACTTCTACTTCAATATTAACGACCTTCCCCCCAACACATATAGGAAAGGCCAGGATAATCCCATGCGGCTTATGAGAATAACCATCAAATGCAGTCAAGACGATAGGTGAAGGGACGGACGAAGGCGATCCAATAGCCTTCCAACATGACATCGACATGACGCACGTGGAAGCTCCTTCATCGATAACGGTACGAAAAATGTTAATTTTCCGGTATGTAGACTTTATTTGGAGAGCCATATGATGAGGGAGTCGCTTTTTTACATTTAACATGTCGAAAGTGAGCACTAAAGAGTTAGTTGGATCAGCTACCTCAATCGCGGAAAGTAAAGCACTTCGCTGAGCCGGACATGACTGGAGAACCTCTAAAGCAGACATGGCGCACGGACTCTGAGCCTAATCCTCAACAATGGAGTAGTTCTGGGCGGCCCTAGCATTAGGATTAATAGTCGCGCGTTTAGCGAAACCTTTCGGTATCCGTGGTATAGTCTCAACAGGGGGTCGCTCAATATGAAGGTCAGTATTTCCGGGAACAGTCTTGTCCTTGGAAGTTTTGGCTTCACCATAATCACGTGACCGAGTAGCCACATGGACATTAGAACCCATCCTGAAAACATTCGATGATTTTTCCCCTTCCTAGTTGCCCCCTGCGGAGGTTCCAGGGTTTGAACTCGCGCTAGCAAAAAGTTGTTGCCCTTGGGGAAAAGGGTTGGTTAACACAGCTTGAGAACTAGAAGTCCCTTGCTGCCCTACAAGCACTGAGCGTCTTCAATCTTAGGGCATAGATGAGTTAAATGGTCTCCACTGCACAACTTGCATGGAAACTTGACTTTCTTTCTAAACTCATTTCTACCACCACCATCATTATTGCTGGATTTATTTGCATTGGCCTTCCCATCCTGGTTCTTTTTCTTACCTCGTCCTTTATTTTTCCCATTGGAATTTTGATTTCCTTTGGGATTATCAGATTGGATGGCATTAATCGAAGAGGTTTGGGAAGCCGAAGGGTTAGACGATGTGACTTGGTTGTTAGAAGCAGTTTGTAAAGACAACTGCTGCAATTGGTTCAACAAGTTCACTGCATTTGTGTCTACCGACCCAACGATACCATCTGCGTGGGGACCTAGATTCGACTTAGCTATGTCAACCTTAGACCCAGGAGCATCTGGCAAGTATTTTTGTAGGATCCCAGACTGAGAATAGATCAATTCTAATTGCTAGGCCCTAAAAATGGCTTGCTCCTTAGAATAGACTCCAGATATGGAGACATCCTTTGAGATCTCGGGTTGTAAAGATTTCAAAAACCACTTGAGACGGTACTCTGGAGGGATTTTGGCTTTAATGAGCCTCTTTCTCCGTCTCCATTCCTGAATATGGTCAGAAATGTGAGTTGCCTTATCCTGACGAAAAGTGGCCAGAAGTTCAGTTCCGGCATCATAACGGACAGGCAACTGGAAATGATTTAAGAAAATATTGGCTAAGTCAACGAAAGATGTAAAGCTGCCCCCTGGCAACTCTATATACCATTTGGCCACATTACCAGTCAAGGTGCGTTGAAATAGTCTCAACCTAATCGAGTCATCGATAAGGGAGTTAGATGAGCACCAGAAATGGAATGTGGTTACATGGTCGCCTGGGTCTTCATCGCTCTTCCCTTCGAATTTTGGAATGTCCGAAGGGAGTTTGGTTGGGACCGGAGGCCAGGCTGGATTGTACTTGATTGGATCGTTTGTTAACTTAGTGAGATCTGGCAAGTTCAAAGTTGCCAGAAACGGAAGCCTAGGAGGACCTTGGGGATTCCACCCAAATTGGGCAGAACTCCCAAAGTTCTGAAAAGATTGGCCTGGATTTTGGAGGGCACCAGGCTGCCCGAAGTAACCAGCAGAATCGGCTGAACCAAAAGGCAAGCCTTGTGATCCAGCAAAATTCGGAGTTTGACCAACTCCGGCCGTAAAGCCTCCATAACCAGCAAAGCTTCCTCCTAAAGGATTATAAAGAGTTGATAACCCCTGATATGGATTCCAAGCCGAAGCTAAGGGAGGAATAATTTGAAATGAACTAACTGTGGAGTACGGCCTATTCCCTTGTTGGCCGAAAGACGGATTCCCAGTTCCCGCACCACTAACCCCAAGGTTAGTCCAACCTTGGAAAGGATTGCTGCTTTGTCCTATAGAAGAAAAAGGCATGGATCCTATTGTCGGGTTGGAATGTGGTATATGACCACTTCCGAAAGGAAAAACCTGGAATGAAGCCGATCCGCCCATCATGGACGTAGCGGCACTAAACGGAACTGATGGAATACCCTGTGAGTGGGTGCCAAATGGGAAGAATCCAGAACCAAAAGCATTGGTTTGGGAATTTCCACTCGTGGACGGAATGGAGGTAGACCCAACTAAAGATGTGCTAGCAAAAGATCCAAGCAAAGAAGCAGAGGAGATGGAAATCGTTCCTCCCCTTGCACCGATGTTGGAGTCTGCATAGTCGTATCACTTATAGTAGAAGCCATGCTTCCAGTAGTGGTCATCGATGGTAAGCGCGTAGCGTAACTTGGACTTGACGGTCTATGCGTCAGAGTCCCAACGTATTGTAATACGTCCGGATGACTAGATGGTAGGGGAGAATTCGGAGCCACTAACGACTCTGAGAGTTCTTCTACCTCTATGTTATTCTCCACTTTAAAGAGAACTCGAGAAAGAACTGGAGTGTTCCTCACTTGTTCCGCGGAAGTGTCAGACCTTGCTTGAATACTAATGCCCCCAAGAGGAGGATCAATCCCTGATGCGTCAACTACCCTGGGACGAAACCCACTAGCAGTATTACCCCTGCGCCTTCTAGGAAAAGGCTCTAAAATTGGTGGTGAAAGACCACGAAGTCTTTGAGAATGTCTGGGTGATCGGTCAGCCACTTTGAATTTCTTGTTAAGATCTAACTAAAGAATCAAAAAATTGAAAGCTAGGCCAACTAAGAGCACTAAGCACACACTATAAAGTCCCTAAATATATCAACCAGCCAAACAACTTCCAAGTATTTCCACTCCGGGTGATTAGAACCGGACACCAAAATACAAGAAAGTGAATTAAGGGGCCTTCCGAAGATAGTCTGGGATGATGAAGGCCCAGTCCTATCAGCGAAGGTATCAGAGGAAGTTACGCTGACCTCCTAACAACAGCCTGCGTCGGTGCAAGCCCCCAAGCTTCGCAAGGGTTCCCTCTAGTAGTACTGTCGAAAGTGATCCAATGTCGACCTCAGGTGCCACAGGATTCCCCTCCACAGCCACCTGTGTAGATCCCTAGGAGTAGCAACTATGGATACCAACTCGTCGCAGAAGCCAGGCGGAACAATCGTGAGGTAAGTTCGGACAAGTAGGAGAGGGGGTATCTCTCTTCCCTGTCTTCACAGACCCTCATGCTTAACTCCCAGATCCAGAGCTTTCCTGGTCTTCCTAACGCTATTGGATTTTCACTCGCTATTCAGACTCCTACGTTTGATGTTTAAATGGCCTTGGAGAGTTAACTCTCCACTCGCCTAATCCAAGGCCCTAAAATCCTAAAACTTTTTGGTGTATCTAACTTAAAAAAAAGTTTTAGTGAATTTTAATTAGCGCTTGATTTTAAAATAGGCTTTTCTTTAAGTCACGGGATAACGGAAGTGAAACTAGTGGTGTTTTTGACGCAAAAGAAATTAATAAATACCTAACTACATGCACATGCACTTGTTTTCGTTTTTCAATGAAAAGTAATTTCTATAGGGTTCAGAGGAACTTCCAATAAAACAAAATTTTCTTTTCTTTCGTTAATTCACGCTTCACACTCACAAAAGTTAACAAATCTATGGATGCCTAAAAAGATATGCAAATCTATCCTAATGCAACAAATATATGCTGATGCAAGATTTAAAACTACTCTAAAAACAAGAAATGAAAGTTGCTTGCTTATCACTTTTTATTTTGCCACTTAAAATGTCTAGATGGAATATGAGATGCTACCATTCATTTCGTCTAAACACTAAAAGCAAGTTTCAAGACAAACATAAAGCACTTTCATTCACTAAAAGGAAACCAAATGAAAACAAAGTTCAAGAAAGCAAAACGAAGTTTTTCAAAAAGTTTTCTTCAAAAAAAACAACAAAAAAGTCTTTTCAAAAATTCTCTCAACAAGACTAAAACTTTGTTATTGAAGAATAGGCAACAAACACTTTTGCAAGTTGACACCACACAATGGATGAAAACTCAACAAAAAGAAATGTGCTTAAGGATGCTCTTAACAATCAAAAGCAGCAATGAAAGCTTTGGCAATGAAAACCAAAAAGATCAAAAAGACCAATTTCAAGAAAGTATCAATCAACAACTTTCATGAAACAAAGAAGTGGATGGTCACAAAAAGCGGTTTTGTCAAGAAAACAAAAAGTCACCAAAAGCAAGATTAACACAAAGATTGAGACCAATCTTTCTGCCCTGATGAATCAGAGCAGCCAAGATTCCAAACAAGAAATCTTGCGTGCTTAAACAAGAAAGGATGACGCTTGCAACAACAAAAACAAGACCAATACCCCTTACAATCAGAGAGAATTTGGAACAAGATGCTTGTTGTAAAACAAACAACTGATACTGGAAAGTGACTGTTTCAGACTGAATCAAATCACTAGACAAACCTTCAGAGATAAAAAGATTTAAAAATCTTGAAAATTGCAGGATATACGCGACTGTACTGGTGTACAGATTGCGTGTATACGCGACTGTAACTAAGGAAACCTGTGTATACGTGGGCTCACTTAAAGAAACATGCGTATATACGCCTCTGTAGCTAAGAAAAACAGTGTATATAAAAGGTTTCAAGAAAAATAAAAAGCAAACTGAAGAAACTGGCAAAACTTAAAGTTCAAAAATAGACCAGACAGCAACAGCAAGAAAATAGGCAGCTGAGCCCTGATTGGCTTGAAAACAACCAAACTAGGAACAACAAGAGTGTTGTACCCAGCGGAGTCGCCAATTCTGTTGAGGGAAATGTTCCCCTAGGGCTTTTGGGTTGAAACCCTAACAGACTGAAAATTGTCTATACAAAGAAACACACATTCATACAACCATTATGCTATTGTAAGCAAATTCTATGATAAGAGGGTGTACCTTAGGTCCTACATTTGAGAAGGCCCTTTAGGGTGCAAACCCTTCTTGGAGTTCCCTTTTTGCTCCTTTGATCTGCAAAACCACAAATTCCAAAGAACATAGCATTATATGGACAAAACCTTATAAAGAAACCATCTTCATGTTATAAAGAAAGGTAGTTAGTTATGAAATATAAACAACCATTCACATATGTATTCTAACATGAATATCATGAACATAAAGAAGATTTATATCGAGAACCAAGACATGTGTTTCTTTTATTATAGACAAATAAAGTACAGAAAAGGAATAATTTCACCTGAGTCACCTTTCACAGGCTCCAAGCAAAGCTTCCTTCCGGATTCGTCCAGCCTCAAGCCTTTAACAAAATCCTTCCATGACTTACTCCATGATGTCATAAATAGTGGATGAACATCAACACAAGGAAACAAGGGTTTCCTGTACAAATGGGGGAAGTGCAGAAGGCACAAGGATCTTCAGACCTGGTCAGGGGAAAAATCTCAGCATAATAACCTTTCTCTCTCTTCTCTCCTCCTTTAGGCCTTCCCATTGAGGTCTTTTTATACCTCTCCCAAAGTAGTTTTTTAGTTGGGAGTTGGTTGGGAACAGTTGGGCCACGGGCACTAACAGGTGATCAGCAGGTAAAACCTGCGATCTCCGCCTGAAATTAAGGAGTTCTATATTTTTTAAGTGTTTTAATACATATACGCGGGTTGGGTATATGCCTACCCGCGTATACACGCATTTAACTCAAGGCAATGTCACGTATAAGGAATAAAACACTGTTTTTTAAATTTTACAACCAGGCCTGGAAGGAGGGGTTGCCCTAGGCCATGAGTGCAGCATCACAAACCATAAGAGTGAGATTTGGAGCTATAACACTATGACTCCTTTTCCTCCTCTCAACTCATCATGTAGCACCTCTCGACCTTTTTGTAACAATTGCAGGCATGCATGTAGCTCTCTCCTATAACACTATGCAAGTAGGGTTCGAAACTCCTCGGTAGCACTCTAGGCTAATCAATGAACTAGCTCATCCTTCCTCTACCTATTTTTGGAATGAATGATGGTGCAAATGAAGTTGAGCCAATACATAATATCCTTTTTTGGTTAAAATCATGGAGTGCTATAGTAAATTGGGATTAACATGAGTTTCCTCTTTTGGACTATTGTCCCCACTAATTGTAATCATATCCCCCTCCTCGTGATTATCACCCCACTCTTCGAGGACACCACTTCATTTTGAGTTTGTATTTCCACGTTGCATGGGTACTTAACTCACACTTGAGTTTACTAGTCAAGGGTAGCCAAGTTTACTAGCCACCTCCAACCTATTAAAACACCTATTCTCACTTAAAATGCATTTTTGTCATTTTTATGCAGAGGAAGGAGGTTAGGGTTTCCATACACGATCCTACCTATAGATCCTAGATAGACTTTAGCTACTGGCATTACTGATGATTCTACAAGGTTGTATAAGTTTAACAACTTTGGGTCATCAAATCTTCCCTCAGTATTTGTTGCTCATAATGATGAAGTAAGAAAACTTTGGCATGAACGATTTGGTCACTTAAACTATCGCTCCCTTCAAAATCTATATAAAAAAAATATGGTGACAAGTCTTCCAATGGTATCTTGAAGAGATGGTGTTTGTTCCGGATCTGTACTCGGAAAACATCATCGGGATAGATTTGAAAAACGTGCCTCTTGGAACGCCTCAGCCCCTTTACAGCTTGTGCATAGTGATTTATGTGGTCCACTTCCAGTTGTTTCATTCTCTGGCTACAAGTATTTCTTAACTTTCATTGATGATTTCTCCAGACACACTTGGGTATACTTCTTAAAACTCAAGAGTGAAGTATTTAACATGTTCTTGGCCTTTAAGGCCTTTGATGAAAAACAATCTGGACATCAAATTCTTAAGCTAAGATCTGATAATGGAGGAGAATATGTTAACAACAAATTCATCAACTTTTGCACTGAGAATGGAATTCAAATTCAACATACTGTTCCATATACTCCACAACAAAATGGTGTAGCTAAAAGGAAGAATCGCACCTTAAAGGAAATGGCTAATTGTATGCTTCAATCTAAAGGACTTTGTCTTAATTTTTGGGCAGAAGCAATTAACTGTGCAAATTACATAGTAAATCACACTCCTACTAAGGTTTTAAAGAATATCACTCCAGAAGAAGCATGGAGCTCAATTAAACAAGACGTAAGTCACTTTCGTGTTTTTGGAAGTAAAGCATGGGCCCATATTCCAAATGAGAAACATAAAGCGTTAAAACCTAAGAGTGAAAAAGGTATTTTTGTTGGATATTTTGAAGATGTCAAAGGATATAGACTTATTCCACTTAAGTCCAAAAATGTTACCATCATAAGATATGTAAAGTTTGTTGAAAATATATCAGCCTATGAACCTAGTTCGACGGATGTGCCACCTCTCTCTATCCCTTCTAATTCTGAAAATATTTCTTCTTCAGATGATGACAGCGAGGATGACAATCCTCCCCCACCTTCTTAGGATCCTCCTTCAACTCCTCAACTTCCAAAATGGGTCTGTGCTACTCGGGATGCAGCAAGTGCTCTTGCAGGTGATCCTACAGATCAGCGATGTACACGTTCTCAGTTCGATAGAGCCTCTTCTTTACTGGCTCAAGCTTCAGTGAATTATGATCCTGACACCTTTGCAGAAGCTTCAAGCCATCTAGATTGGGACACGACTATGAATGAAGAATATCATTCATTATTTGCAAATGATACATGGGATCTTGTTCCTCTTCCAAAGTGACGAAAACTTGTTAGATGCAAATGGGTTTATAGAACCAAGTATCGACTAGATGGAAAAGTTGATAAACATAAAGCTCGTCTTGTTGCTAATGGTTTTTCACAGGTTGGAGGCATTGACTATACTGAAACCTTCTCCCCTGTTTCCAAAATGAACTCTATCCACCTTGTTATTTCCCTTGCTGCCTCTTTCAAATGGGAAGTCCATCAAACAGATGTTAAATCTTCCTTCTTGCATGGGGACTTGCATGAAGAAAGCTATATGGAACAACCTACTGGTAACAGACTCTAGCCTTGTATGTCGGCTTCATAAATCCCTTTATGGTCTCAAGCAAGCCCCTAGGGATTGGTATGCCAAAATAGATAGATTTCTTTTAGAAACTGGCTTTTGTAGGTGTCATTCTAACAATACTGTCTACACCAAGAAAGTGGGAAAGTCTCTTATCATTCTTGTTCTTTATGTTGATGATCTTATCCTTAGTGGTAGTGATCCCAACCTTATAAACCATGTGAAGTCTAGCCTTAAAAATAAGTTTGAAATGACAGACTTAGGACACTTATATTATTTTCTTGGTCTTCAAGTCTTGCAATCCAAGGAAGGTATTTCCCTTTCCCAGTCCAAGTATGTCTGTGATATTCTATGCCATTTTCACATGGAAGATTATAAGCCAGCCCCTTCTCCCTTTTATTCTGGAGCCAAACTTTCAGTCACTTGTACTTCCCCTGAAGTTGATGTTGCCTTATATCGTCAACTTGTAGGAAAACTTTTGTATCTGACCCATACTCATCCTGACCATTCCTTTGCTATTGGCCTTATTTCTTGGTTTATGCAAAACCCACATGAAAGTCATTGGAAAGCAGCTAAAAGAATACTTCGTTATGTTCGAGGTACAATTCAGTTTGGGATTCATTACAGTGTAGAAGCATCTCCTCTATTGGTTGGTTTCACTGATTCCGATTAGGTTGGTGACCCTGATGATCGGAAGTCTACTACATGTTATGTGTTCACTCTTGGTTTAGGACCTATTACATGGGCTTGCAAGAAACAAAGTGCCATTTCTCTTTCTTAGAGTATCATGTTGTTGTAGAAGCTAGTAAGGAAGCCCTATGGCTTCGTTAGATCCTGTCAAAGTTTGGCTTTCAGCAGCTGCATCCGACTACACTTTGGTGTGATAATCAAAGTGCAATTCAACTATGCAAAGATCCAGTCCAACATCAGCGCAGCAAACACATTGAACTGCACATGCACTTCATCAGAAAGCTCATTCATGACCATGTCCTTGAAGTGCAATATTGTTCAACCGATGATCAAGTTGCAGACATCTTTACAAAGGCTCTCACAGAGGCGAAGTTTACTAAACTTCCATTTATGGTTAGAGTTTAGGAAGTTGTCACTAAGGGGGGATAGGCTCTAATGCCTCCTTCCTTCTCCTATTGTGTCATATTTGTACACCCTTCAATCCTATCCCAAGTTGTCCTTAAGGCGGGATGTTAGGATATTCTGAAACATAGGAAATAGTTAAGTATAACTTGGTCTAGTGTAGGGTTAGGTAAAGTGTGTTTCTTTACTATGTGCTTTTGTAACTTACAATCTGACGGTCATGATATGTAGTGATACAATGGTTCATTCTCTCCTCAGTATTACCGACACTTGATCCATGGCTTAACACCCGATTGGTCCATGATCTCTATTTAAAGAGCATGGAGGGTCATTTGTAGGGTAATTTTTCATGAGAGAAGCTTATGTAAATTTTCATTATTTTATTAATAAATTGCCTGAAGTGGTCGCATTAGCTGAGGTTGTGGACTGTTTCCCTCTTTGAGTGTTTTAACCATGTCAATAATACTGGTGTATTGATATGTGTTATGTTTGTGAGCAGTGTCCTTTGGTGTTCTATCTGAGGAACTTTCCTTGTAAATTCCTACATACTCAATTTCACCCATCTTGGATAGTGAATTTAAAGGTAGTTCTTATCTCTGTACAATTCTTGTGTTTGGTTTTTGGTACCCAAATCATATTTCAATGTGTATTGAAGTTGAAGAATTTCAAGCTTTGTCTATAGATGTTTCACATATTTATAGGGTTTTTGTTTGGGACTACTTGATACACATTTTTAGAGTACTTTAGGTTGACGATTTTTTGTGTCACTTAGCTAGTTCAAGAGCTATTTTGTTTCTTTAGTCTGGGTTTCACCTTGTTAACGCAATCATTTATTTTGGGTAACGGGAGTGGTCTTGTTTTCAATCTGGGTATCTAGAGTCTTCAAGTTTTGGTATGGGTCTGGGAATTTACGTGTATTATATCATTAAAGTGTGGTGAATTTCATAATTTTCTTGAATTTGGACCTCTGGTGTGGCACTTGGGGGATGATCTAGTAGCCTTCAAGTCTAGGGTTGAAGGGGTGGTGGTCCGTATATTTGCATGTTTCTTTGTTCATGGTTCTATAAGTGGTTGTCTTCATTATTTCCCTTGTGTCTGTCATTATGCCTCGTTGCTAGAGAATGATGAGAAAAAGAGGTGGTGTAGGTAGTGTCAGATTCAAAGGAATTTAGCCTTTTTCCTATGACTCAGTGGAATTTTTTTGGCGTTTTTCCTCTTGAAGTGAGGAAATCAATTTTGTTCTTGGAGTTGAAATAATCAGGAGAACACCCTTATCATTATGATTCAAAGATTGTTGTTGATGGTTTCAAATCGATTTCGGATCCAAAAAGATACTGGAAGTGGCAACTTCATTTCCTACACTCTTTGCCTTTGCATCAACAAATGGACATTATGTTACGTTTAATTTTAAAGACAAGCAACTTGAAAATTATAATGTTTCTCTGGGTTGGAGGACATCAAACTATGCTCATGAACCACATATTCTATCATGACAACAATGATTCTCGTTTGGGTTGGGTGCAAATTTTTCTGTTGTCAAATTCAACTTCTGGTGATCTTATGGATCCTCCTAGTGACCCTAATGATCCACTAGTTGACAGTGCTCAAGATCTCACTATCATTTCCTCATATCAAGACTAGAATTTGGCATCAAAGTTTTTGTCTCCTTTTTTCCAGTCTTGTTCTAGTGATGTTGATGGCTTTTTTGCTTCTCAAGATAGGGATTTGTGGGGATATATTGTGGCTTTTGTGTCTTCTTATATTTGTCAATTTTTCGACGTGAGCAAGGATTTGATGTTCATTCTATACGTCATTTTTTTTGCTCAAAGTTGGTCAGTTTCAACATATTTTTTTTTCCTATGTGTGTTTACTTAATGATTATATGTTGGGATGTCTCTTCAACTTCAACTTGCTTAACTTCCAATGATGTCTAGTATTTGGTTATACTGGAGAAGTTGCTCGTGGTTGGAATGAGTTTAGAACACTTGCCTTCATCTTATATCTGTGGTGTTCCTATGATGCCTTTTTTGCTTCCTATGGGTATTGGATGTAGGGATTGTGGTTTAAATTATCATGTCTATTATTTTTTTTTGTTTCCTATCTCTCATATGCAAGGCATTTGGTTTACATTATTTTGTTCTCTCTTGTCTCGGATCCTTGGAGTATGGTATATGGCTATGGTTGTTGTGAGGAGTCTAGTTCTTTTGTTGTTCTAAAGAAATCTCTTTTCCTTTGTCTTTGAATTTTGTTATCAAGACCCTCTAGTTATGGATGTAATCTTTATATAATCCTTTTTTAATGGATACAAATTGCAACAATTAAAAAAAATCCTATTAATTCGATTTGCAATTATTGAAGATTGATTATACAGAAAAATGAATTTAAAAAATAATTAATGTGAGGTTTGGAAACTTACTTCATGTTGTAGTTTATGGGCTTGATACTTTTGTATAAAGGATATTTACTTCTTACAATTGAGGGCTTGATGCTTTCTAATCATGGATATTTTTCTAAAATTTTGTTACATACTTTTTTTTTCCATTTTTCAATAGTATTTTTATAACTTATTTACATAATTGAAAAATCTCTTCAAGTAGAAATTGAGATGAATGAGACTCATGTGTTTAGATATAATATAGAAAATTGAGTAAATTTCATTTAAAAAAAAAACAAATTAAAACATCCTTAATTTATGTAGGTCACTTTTTAACTCACATATAGATATAGTTTAATTATATGTTTAGAATAAACAAAATATTATAAATTACAAATTATTTTAAACAATTCAATATAAGAACTTCAAATAAAAAATTCTTTAATTAATAGAAATCACTTTTTAACTTTTATATATCTATATATAGATATAGTTTAATTAAATGTTATTCAAAATAAATTAATTACAAATTATTTTATACAATTAAATGTAAAAATTTTAAACAAGAGCATAGCCATAACCATAACAATTGAATATAAATATCATAAATTTATAATAATAAAATCATTATAAGTAGAATTTTCATGTTTTCCAAAATCTAAATAAAAAAAATTATCACATGTCCCATGCCATATTGTTAGGATAAATAAATAAAAATGTTACATTATTATTTTAAAACAATTATTTAAATAAAAAATTTATCATATCCAAGATTAAGATAAATAAATTAAAAAAATGTTACATTATTATTTTAAAACAATTATTTATAATAAATTTATTTTTATTTAAAATTTACTCATTAATATTTTTATAAATTTATAATAAAATATTTATTATTATGATTATAATTTAGATGGTTCTTTCCATTTCACTTCAATCATCTAAATTTTAGATATAAAAAGAAAGAAATAATCAAAGCACAAGCCCCTATTGGACTTTTCACTTTATAGTGTCAAATCATTATAATAGAGAAAAGGAGCTAAATTCGATTTTTGGAGATGGAATATAAAATTATATATTCCAAATTATGGATTCCATTTGGAAGGATAATGAAAACATTGGCCTACGCTTGTGGACCTTTCCTTTCCTTTCATTTCATAATGCCAAAATCAATCGTATGAGAAAAGGATGGGCTTAGAGTGTAGCTTGATAAATGTAATTAAATTCTGTAGAAATACACGCTATATTTTCGACATCATCTGACCCATTAGACTAATAAACAAACGTACAAACAAATGCAGAATCGTCTCCTTCCTATGGAGTCTCGAGTCCATCTTTGAATGAAACTCGAGGTTTGTTCCAACTTACACTTGATCATTTGGATCGAATTTTATTCTTTGATTATTTGGATTGAATTTTATAGCCACAATGTAATAATTTCTTAAAAAAATATTGATGTTGACATTAATTTCAAAGTGACCAAAAATTAAAAATAATTTTACAAAATTTATATTATAATATTTAAATTTATTTATTGTTTATTATTATTTTAATTTATTTATTTAAATATCTATTGGTTAAAGTTTTATTGTGTTTTTATTATTTTTAACACTATGACTGTTATTAATGGAAACAGTGCGATGTCTTGTTGGGTAAGGTTTTACTTACCAAGGATTAAACATGACATCACCTCTCTCCATCCATGGTTTAGTTGTTGACACACATGGGTGACTTGTCTTTTCACCATAATTTACTAGCAATTGCTCCAAAAAGGTTGATAGAATTTTTAAATTGAAAAACATGTATTTTAATTTTCATAATCAAACAATAATGATTCAAACATTAAATTTAATTTTTTTTGTTTATTTTTTTACTAAATTTATAATTTGTAAGTATATCAGAGTTTGTTAACAAAAGCATGCATTCTAGAATGTCATTACAACTGCAAGCTGAAACATTAAATACTAGACACTCAAAATGCCAATGCATTCTAAAAATCAACCAAATTAAATTAAATTGAGTGTGTCACAGATCCATTTATGCATGCAAAAACATTTATAAAAAACAAGAAACTGTAATGTGGTTAAAAATTGTATTGCTAATACATGGCTTCTTGTAAAACGTTAAAAGTTCAAATTCAAAGGTTAGAAAATATGCATCTAGGAATCAAATCACTATGCAAAGACATTGCATTCATATTTAATTATAAGTTCCTAAGAATTGAGATAGTCAAGTAAAATTCAATTAACCACATGTAGTTTTTCTATATTGAATTGTAAATAGTGTTTTTCCATTCAATTGTAAACGATGGAGAGTTCATTCATGTAATGGGAAAATTTGACATCTTTGCATATTCATCTAAATTTTTATTTTCAATGTAAAGCAGTGATTGTCTCCACAAATTTTTATGTAAAGCAATAATTGTCTCCACATTGAATTACAGTTTTTAATATATATATAATTTATTTTATTTTTTTATTATTTTTATTTTATATTTCGAGAGTAGAATGAATTGTACGTCCATATATTGCTACACATAGAAACAAATCTTTGGACATTATTCCTATAAGCATTGAGCTTTGTAATTAATATTTGTGATGGAAAATTATTATTTTAATTGTAGAATTTCCATACGTAGAAATAAGTATTTGGACATTATTACCCTAAGAATTGAAGTCAATAATTGATTTGTCATGGAAAATATTATTTTACCAAGTCAAAATTTTGCATAATCATCTTAGTGAGGAAAAAACATATTTGAAAACAAATGCAATTTATATAGCTTCCAAAATACTTCTACTACTTCAATTAGTAAAGGGAACCTAACTTTCCTTTATATTTATGCAACAAATATAATAAACCAAAGCATACTATTAAGGTAAGGCTATTGTTACTAGTTATGCAATTTAGTTTGCCTTCATATTTATGAAACAAATATACAACTCAAAGTATACTATTAAGGTATGGAAAATTTCTTTGATTCCATAATTCATAGAACATAACAAAGTAGGTCATAATGGCGCATTATCTATTCTATTGTCTTGTAAACCATTTTTAATTAAGAGGAAATAAAAATAGTGCAAAAGGAAATGTTAGTATTTCTATGTTGAAGTGTGTGATCTAAAAAAAAGCTGCATCCAAGATGAATTGCTTCCTTTGCATTTTCCACAATGTTCTTAATCATTGATGGCTTCTTGATCTCATATGCATTGTAAGTTAAGTCTATCACGAGACTTCTTGAGGAACCTCTACACACCATACATGCCATCTCATATGCACTGGTAATTAAATCTATCACTAGGCTTCTTGAGAGATTGTCTACACATCATACATGCAATCTCATATGCATTGTAAATTAAGTCTAAAAAATATTTTCACTAGTCTACTAGTTATTATTTTACATTATTTTACATAATATGTAAAACTAAATTCAATATTTGTTTCATGTATTAAAAAAAAATTATTTACAATATTTCTTTTTAAAAATTAATTACAAAAACAAAAAAAATTGTTAAGAGAATAATTATAAAATTAAATTAAAAATAGAAAAAAAAAATAAATAAACCTAATCAACAATTTTCAAGACTATCATTCCAATACTTTTTGAACCCCTTACCCAACATTCTTGAGTAATGGAGATTATTAAAGTTATTAAAGTTTTTTAAAAAACATTTAGGTTAGAAAAAAACATATTTATTTAAATTTTTTTTAATGAAAAATTATAATTTAATATATTTTTATTTTTTATTTTTAATTAAATATATAATAAATTAAAGTTCGTCAAATTTCACATAAAAGTTATATTAAAGAAATACTATTTATTATAATTAAAAAGAGTTATTGAAAATATATAAGTTAAATCTTTTGACTCGCAAGAAATGAACGTAAGAATAATCATAAAAATAATATGATTGGAGCAATCTTGATTAAAAACAATCAAGGAACAATTTAAAATCTTGGTTAACACTTACAGGCGAGCATAGTTCGGCAATGTTACAGTTAACAGATCCCCTTCCTGCTCTAGCCTACCTAGCTTGCTTATTCGGACAGAAATCTAACGCATAACTCCAATAAGTCAAACTACAGGAATCGGACATCATCGAGAACGAGGACAGAAGCTAGGGACCTACCCTACGTCAAAGGCGATGAGAGGCCTTCAAGATATATCCCACACAGTTATAGAATCGGGATTCCTCTTCTTATCAGTCGAGCCCCTGCCGGTCCTCAGTGAAAAAAAACTCAGATAACAATCAATTACAACAGCACGAAGCGGGGGAGCAAGCTTCAACACAAGCAAGGGCTACAACACTTGCTATGATAGTTGCTTCGCTCTTACTAGGGATGCGCACGAACGATTACAGCCACTCTACTGCGCAAACTAAGCCTTCCCGTCTCTGGCTGTCAGTACAATTGTGTATGGGAGCCATAAGTTTGCGGCCATGAAACTTAGCGCAGATCCTGTCAAATTTACACCCAGTCTAGGCCAAGAGTACTGATTAATTTCTAATTGTTGATAGTAAATGCTTGCTGCTACAATACATGGTTGTTTGAATTTTTGTTCACCCAGAAGAAAAACGGAAAATGCGTTTTCATTACAGACTAACAATAATTGCATCCTCTTGCAATTACTTAAAATGCATTGAGATAACATTACTTTTCAATTGGGTATGGCTCCCACCATTCCCGGAGCTATACAATCAGTTAATCATGGAGATAACTGGGTCAATCTTAGATCTTTATATCAAATTTGTTTTGTTTGGAGCCAAAAAATTTACCACAAACCATTCTTTCGATAAGAAAATTGGAAAAAGCAAGAGAAGGATGTACCTTGGCATCAGTCTCCATCTGGGCAGCTTTATCCTCTGCCTCAGGAATCCCATTTTCAGCACCAGTGGCAGTTCCAGCTGTTGCAGGTCCAGCAACATTTTTGGCATCCTGCATATTAATATCAGCATTGTCACCAGCTGCAGATGTACCATTGTTTTGTGCATCATCTGTATCCATTGCAGCAGTCTCTTTCTCGTCATTTGATCCTTCTTTCACACTAGAAACAGGGACTTCTATTTCTTCTTCCTCAATCATCTGCAGGATACAAATAATGTTCTCATCCCAGTAGAGCTGAGCTTCCGATTTTTCAAGTACATAACTCATATTATAAATAAAATATAAAAATCATATGTGAAACCCGTCACTACTTACAGTTGCAGAATCAATCGAAACTATTCCATGCTTATCCAACTGGACTCTTACTTTCAGCTTAGCCTTTTCACCTTTTGAATTCTGAAAAGGACCAATCTGCAAAAACAGAAGAGTTTTAATGATTGGCAATTTTTTCTCACTCCACAATTTCAACTCATCAAATAATCTCAATTTGCAATTTCTCAGAATGGCAACTGGAATAAAAAGGAGAAGAGAATCTCAATATATGCGTGTATTAGGAAATTGATTAAATGTATTACATATTTAAAATAAACAAAATTAAATATTCAAAAGAATTAAATATTCAAAAGTCGTGACTCTTTTCATCAAAAATAGACAAATTTACAATCAAATGATACCCAGCATTGTTTCAGTGCTACAACTAAATCCCTGTTAATGCTGCATTGCTAGTCCGCAATATTTTTCAGAGATTTCAATTCTGAGAATTTTGTATGAAAATGGCAACATTTTATTCTTCGGCATAAAATACCATACCATGTATGAACTTTTTTTTACATGATGAAAAAGCATGATGTATTTATATAAGAAATAGGCATGAAAGTACATTCATTTGTAGTATCATGTGACTCATATAGCCTATATAGTGTTATTCCCTCCACAGAAAATAATATATAGATCATATAGGTCTGACACATTAAGTCATGGAGGGATAAAACCAAAGAAGGCAATATAATGCCATGAAAACAGCAGAAAATTAAGCTAATAGCCATCATCAAAACTCATAAAGAGGCAGAGGAGAGATGTTGAAGGATAATCCTGCAGCCACAAAAACAAAACGAAGAGACAGCAACATATGTAATAAAACCAATAGATTGAAGTCCAGAATGTGAAAACAAAAAGATCAGAGGGACCAAAAGCGAACTAGAAGTCTGGAGGATAAAATTCCTTAATGGAAAGGAATTTCTCCCCATCAGCCACTTGCAAAAAATAGAGACCTGGAACCACATGAAGACCCTTTTTAGATAGAACATCTGCTAGTTGGTTGAGTGCCCTGTTGATATGATGAATAGAACCATCCGCCAATCTATTCCACAGAAACCTTATCCTGTCCAACCACCCAACAAGCTGAGGCTTGAGAATTTTATTTTCCCAAGGACATAATCCACCATAACTCTAGAGTCTCCAAAGATTGAGAAATCCTGTAAATTAAGAAAGAGGCAGAAACTTAGAAGGCCAGCTAGGGCCATAGCCTCAGCTTTACTGTTGGAACCCCTTCCCCCATTCCAATGAATAAGAAAATGATTGTTTTCATTTGCAAAGATGTGCACCCCACAGCCGCAAATGCCATCCTGTTCAGCTCCATCGAAAAAGGCTCTTGGGATAAGAGAAAGCTCCCGAGGGGGCTCAAAGCATTTGCTTAGGAGGCTTCTACGGGATCGATTCATAAAGAAGAGTGATGTTGGAGAAAATATCCAAAAAAGGGACTGATTTTCCGTTGAAAATGTAACTATTGCGCCATTTCCATATGAACCAAAAGGTGATAATGAAAACCGTTCTCCATGACTCCTTTTGCATACTGCACCATAGAAACGCTTCGCTAATAGACACATGGAGCATACGCTGTATCTCATAGAAATCCGCCAGGGACTTCCATAGCTGCTGAGATATATTGCAGTTAAGAAAAAGGTGGAAATTATTTTCCTCTGCTGACTTGCAGATGGGGCAAATGTCAGCACCCTGCCATCCTCGCTTCCTTAAATTTTCCCAAGAGAGATTTCTATTGTGAAAAGACAACCATGAAAGTAATATCATTTTGGATGGGCACCCGGATTTCCAAAAGATGAGAGGAAAGGAAGGGTTGAGAGGAGCTTTCCTTAAACCACACAGATTTTGGTATATGTCTTTAACTCGAATTAAGTTTATCCCTTTTGAGTTCCTCCATATAAGACTGTCATAATTCGCCGAGCGAAAAATCCCACAGTTTCTGAGACGTGTTCTAATAAGTTCCCATTGCCGAGCGAGATCACCTTGTAAGCCCAAACATCCTTCTTCCTTCCAGATAGGAATCGGACCCTGCCAACTTGTAATTAAGCTATCCCAAAAGAAAAATCCTTTTCTGTGGAGGAAAGACAATAATGATTCAGGTACGTCAATAACCTCAGCACCACTCAGAAAATGGTCTTTCCCAATAGGAATCTTTTTGCCATAATGGAACCGCCAGACTAAATTCTCCAGGAAATAACTTTCCATCTTGCGAAGGCTTAACCATATTGAAGATCCAAACGGAGAGCCGATCCTTCCTTTCCTGAACCAGAAAGATATGTCTTTCTTACGCATATATTTCTTTTGAATTATGTTGCTCCATGGCCCTTCTTCATAAACCCCTCTCCACAGGGTCCTACATAACAGAGCCTTCCCGAAAGTCCTCAAATCTAAGAGGCCCCATCCTCCCATGTTCTTCGGCAGAGAAATATTTGATAATTTCGAAAGGTGATATTTCCTTTTTCCTTCTTGACCACCCCAGATAAAGTTAGCAGTAAGCTTATTCATTGACTGGATAATGCTCGCTAGAAGGAAAAATAAATGAGACCAGTAAACTGCTAGTTGATTTAGGACAGATTGAGCCAAGATCACCCTTCCTGCCAGTGAAAGGCATCTGTACTCCCATACAGATATCCTCTTATAATATCTATCTGGAATCCACTGCCAGTCCACCTTTGAATATCCATTTGCTCTTAACTGGTAGCCCAAGTATTTAATTCCATGACTGATAGATTGCGCCTCAATGCCAAAGAGAGCCGATAACCATTCAACCTCCTCCTGACAAATATCATTGTGATAGATGATTGATTTTGTATTGTTTATCTGTAAACCTGTTGCTTTCTTAAAATTGAAAAGGATTTCAAAAGAACATAACCAAGTGTATCTACATAGTATTCCAAACATTATAATATCATCAACAAATAAATTATGAGATATCGAGATGTTCTTGCAGATTTTTAGCGGTTGACACCTGTTTTTTATGACTGCCTTGTTGATATGTAAGCTGAGGGAATTCATAGCTAGAATGAATAAGAGCGAAGAAAGAGGACAGCCTTGACGAAGACCTCTGGAAGCAAAGAAAAAGGGAGATGGGATTCCATTAATGATGACCGCATACTGTACCTTCTCCACGTAGGCCATGATCCAATTTATCATGCTTGCTCTTAAGCCAACCTTTGCAAGTAAACATCGAATGAATCCCCATTCAAGGCAGTCACATGCCTTACGAAGGTCAATATTTAGAATGATTGCGTCCCTTTTTTTGTAATGCAAGGCAAAAAGACCTTCCTGTGCAATAGCAACCGCATCCAAGATGTTTCTTCCTTGCAAAAATGCATGTTGGTCTTTTGATAAGAAATTAGACAGAGTTTCTTTTATTCTTTCTGCAACAATCTTTGAGATAATTTTGTAAGAGATATTACACAATGATATCGGTCGAAAGTCCCCAAAAGTCTCTGCCTTTCCTTTCTTTGGAATAAGTGCAATATTTGTGGAGGACGTCTTCTGATTGATACTACCTGCTATCCTGGCAGCTTCTACCATATTTAACAGATCGACTTTGATGATGTCGAAAAAGTGAATGAAGAACTCTATAGTCCAACCATCCGGCCCTAGACACTTGTCTCTCTTGAAACACTTCAATGCCCCACATAATATCCTGAAAGCTACATACTTCAGATCTTTTATACTGGTTTACAAAAAAACTCACCGCCTCATTTGTTATTTCCTGTTGAGAATATAGAAAACCTCCTCTTCCATCACTAATTTTCCATATGGAGTTCTTTTCCCTCCTAGAGTTTGCGAAATTATGGAAAAAAATTGTATTCTTGTCCCCTGCTTTTATCCATATCTCCCTGCTTTTCAACCTCCAGAAAGATTCCTCCTGTTCTAAAATTTTAATTTTCTTTTCTGACGCTGCTTTATGTGACACCTCTCTTTGAAGGATAGGCGATGAACAAACATGGCTTTCAAAGCTCTGTCCAATTCTTTTTGAATTTTGTTAATATCATTTTTATTGGACTGCCTTTTCTTAAATCGCCAGCCTTTTACCACCTTTCGCATATGTTCCATTTTATCTCTAAAAGTCATCAAAAGCGGAAAGGGACTAGAGGACACCATCTCGCTCCATGCTTTCTTTATATGGTCATTGAAATCTGGATCTTCCAAGGCTGTTCTGTTAAATTTGAAACAATATCCTTTTTTTGAAGCCTTTTTCCTTCCAGCCTAATAAGATCGGTCTATGATCCGAAATGAAGATATTCTCGATCGATGAGAAAGGCATACCCATCTTGTCAATCAAATTGGCATGAAGAATAAATCTGTCAAGTCTCTTTGCTATGTAAGCATTTTCAATTCTTCCATTTTCCCACGTCGGGTGCATTTGGGGAGGGAGGATGTCAATATAATTCCTCCGCAGCAGCAATTCATTTTTTATTTTTTCAGAAGGGGGTCCTTCTTCTTGTTGATGCCCCATATTTCCTCCATATTAAGAGTGATGTTTAGGTTCCCTGAAGACGCAGGCGAGCCGTGGGCAGAGTGCAAGAGGAGGAAGAAAAAGCAAAAATAACTAGAGAAAATCCCTTATCTAAACGCACAGAATTGTGAAGCCAGGTTGGTCCTTCTTCGCAAAAGAGATAATCATCACACAACATAATCGAAGGAAATTCAAGGAGCAGAATTGCAGGAGGAAATCCTGAAGCAGGAAGAAAAGACGATGGAAAGAAAACTAGCCAGAGTGCTAGTCGGAGAAAAATGAAAAGAGTTAAGTTGACAAAATGCAAGGCTAAGCTCCGACAAGTGTCATGGACGAGCCAGAAGTCATGAGAGTGCAGGTGTGTTTTAGAGACGGCTTTAGAAACAGATGATTGGATGGCTCAGAAAAGAGCATGCACGACAAGAACATGTCCGCATGCAACAAAACTATGCACCTGAGTTTAGCTTATTGGCTACATCTCCACCGTGTTCTCTGGTTGGACGCCCCTACCTACAAACACCACACAGCTGTCGCCCAGTTTTTTCCATACACTCACCATACCATGTATGAAGTTATCAGTGCAGGTGCCCGAACTTGGTTCACATCTTCATATAAAATGTCTACTGTGAAGGTCCCAGACCTTAAGAATGTAAAAACCTTTGTATTTGGCAATGTGTTGCCTCTAGGGAACACAACTTTGGTTTGTCGTTGCTCTAAAGTTCCATCTTCAGACTCGGGAGCAGAATCCTTCCACGCCAAAGCAATAGAGAACTGAAAACTTTCTTGAACCTGGGAGAAAAGAAAAATAAAACAGATCATACTTGTTTTGAAGGTTAAGTAGGAATATGCTAGTACTATATTTGTAGCAAAATATTGATTCTCATGTCTAATGAAGTTGGTTTATGCTTCAATAGTTTTGATCACAAATGATTAATTGAACAATGACACTAGACTTGTGTTTGCTGATGTACTATTAAAAAATAATAAATTCAATGTTCATCAGCATAGGCATTTGAAATACATCGAAAAACTATACAATGAAAATTAACAGTGTAAACATCAGATTTCTCAAGTTCGCATTCAATTTTACCACAATAATAAGCTTCCTGTAATGTGGTTGTACATATATTGATTACAGTCGGTAGATATTTGTTTGCATAGTAAATAAAACCAACCTCGCAACAAAACATCAAATCGAACAACCATGGTTGATTACATTCGCCTACCTTAACTGAACGAGGGATAATAGTCATCGTGCGTGCAGGAAAATTTGTTGTCGTGAACCACAAAAATAAATCGACATTATGAACACCATCCTGCAGCGAGTGAAACGGAGTTGTCTTTAGTGCGACTTTTTGGAGATTCTGGTGACGGAATCCAGCGGAAAAAATTGAGGTTAAATCTTGATTTGTATTATTTAAAATCATTTTTTAACTACATCTTTGGATTCAGCGCCCTAAAAAACCCCTAGGACGCTTTGATTGTGCAGAAATTAGCTATCAAACTTGTGATTTCAATAAGTTGCTACTGGATTTTAGAGAAATTTGACCGGAAAAACCCACTGGAAAAGCCTCCAAAAAGTCTCACTAAAGACAACTCCAAGTGAAACAGCATTGGCGATTGCGGAAAACGAGGTAGCAAGTACAGACAATCCACTTTTGAAGGAATACAGAGGTGTGGGAGCTCAAGAGAGATAGGTGCCAAATTACAGGGAAATCCACAAGAGAGACAGGTGTCAAATTACTGTGCGATGGGCACATGTCAATCAGATCAGAGTATGCCACATGTCAATCAGAGAATAGAAATGTTGACGACTGAATTGATTTAAAAGGAAAGCCTATCGGCCTAAATATACTAAGGATTAAACATGATGTCACCTCTCCATCCACTATTTAGTTATTAAGACACATGGGTGACTTGTCTTTTCAACGTAGGCAAAATTATTTAATATACTGAGGATTAAACATGACGTCAGCTCTCCATCCATGGTTTAGTTTTTGAGACACATCGGTGACTTCTCTTTTCAGCGTAGGCAAAGCTATTTAATATACCAAGGATTAAACATGACATCACCTCTCCATCCACGGTTTAGTTGTTGAGACACATCGGTGATTTATCTTTTCAGCATAGGTGAAGCTATTTAATATAGGATTCGTTTAATGAGGCGAAGGAATTGCCTGGATGGCCAAAAGTGGCTGGAATTTGGGAAAAAAATTTCAAAAAATCTTGTAGATACAGTGTTTGAATCTTGTTTTTGATGGTGGAAATGGATTCAGCACCATCAAAAACATATCTAGGACACCTAAAATTTTGAAATTTAACAACTATAACTTGGATTTACAAAAATCCTTGCCGGATTTTCTCTAAATATGACCAGAATTTCCATAACTATTCGGGCAATTCCTTTGCCTCGTTAGACTATGCGTTTAATATATCCATGCACTAGAATAAAGCCTACTTATCTTTTCTTTTTTTTGCTTACAAAGAAATCCGCCACTGAAGCAGCCTTGCAACTCATGTTACACGCGGTGGTCGATTCTGACCGCTACCACTATAACCCCTGGAAAACTGTGTCTGCCTACTTATCTTTTCAGCGTAGACAAAGCTATTTAATATATCCATGCACTAGAATAAAGCCTCATTAAAGACGTTTTATAAATAAAAGATCAAAATGTAAAATCAATTTAACTCCAACTTTAGGTCATTTTTTTTTTTTTTTTTTTGTGATATTATGATTGAGAATTAATTTATGTGCTTTCAATACAAAGTAGAAATATGAGAATAATCTAAATATGTATGGAGAAAAGATATATGAGAATAATCTAAATATGTATGGAAAAAAGATGTTAAGTGGAATAAAATATGTGGATGTAAATCAATGAAAGATGAAGAATTTTTTTTTATACAATATATTCATAAAGCTAAAACATGCTTTATTTATAGTAATAAATAAAATATATATAAAAAATAATTAATTAAATAATTGTGAGGGAAAATTTAATTACTTTATGAATAGTACTTTATGATATAATATAATACATTTATGATTTTTTTAAATATATATATTTAATACAAAACAAAAAAACAAAATATAAAATGTAAATCAATAATAAATATAAAATTAATGGGGCTCTGCTAAAGTTTCTGGTATGTTAGGGTTTTGCAGATGATTTATGAATTTTGGTTAGCGAATTTTCATTATGTACATGTTTTCTTCTCAGCCCTCCAACATTTTCTCTCACTCATTGATTTGACTCATGTCAACTCCCCTAGGGGAGGGGGAGCCCTCCCATCATTCAAATATGTGCTTCTCGGCAATACACTCCTTGCCTTTCCGGTTTTGCATGGTAGCAGAAGAACAAGCAAGTTGCCTCTCCGGCTTTAGGGGCACAATGGCAGTCCAACCTGAAGGGAAACTCCCTCTCGAAGGCAGCAAAAAACTATCGGGTGGTTATCCCCAACCTGGCACAATGGCAGTCCAAACTGAAGGGCAACTGCCTCCTGAAGGTAGCCAACCTGGCACAATGGCAGTCGAAACTGAAGGGCAACTGCCTCCCGAAGGTAGCCAACCTGGCACAATGGCAGTCCAAACTGAAGGGCAACTACCTTCCAAAGGTAGCAAAAAACCCTCATGTGGTTATCCCCAACAATTCCCTGGCACAATCCCGACAGTTCAAGCAAGATCATGCAAGCATCTACGAATTTATGGGCATTTGGCTCAGAGAAACAGACATTCTTTGCTAGAACCAGCTAAAATGGCAACCAAAAGCCCTGATTGAGCTTCGACTAAGAGCTAAAGGCTTCTTCTATGTGAATTTTCAAAGGTCTAGAGGATAGGAGAAGAGCTCTGGACAATGGCCCTTATTTCATTAATAGTGTTGGGCTTTCTATGAGGCATTGGAAGCCTTGTTATTCTCTGCCACAACAGGGTAATAATGTATTCAAAAAATATTGATGTTGACATTAATTTTAAAGTGACCAAAAATTAAAAATGATTTCACAAAGTTTACATTATAATATTTAATTTAATTTTATTTATTATTAATTTAATTTATTTATCTGAATATCTATTGGTTAGAGCCTTATTGTGCCATCATTGTACTTGGCACTATGGCAGTCACTCCTCAGCAGATTAGCCGCCAAGGCATTTAATGGAAACCGTACGATATCTATTGGTTAGAGCCTTATTGTGTCATCATTGTACTTGCCACTATGGCAATCACTCCTCAACAGATTAGTCGTCAAAGCATTTAATAGAAACAGTACGATATCTCATTTCGCGTCTGTATTTTTAATACCAATCCAAAATTTGCCTCAATGGAGTTTCATTGTTCATTTGAATGAATATTGAAAGAGTTATTAAACTAACCTCATTGTCGTGTCAACACCAAATACGAATCACGAGGAACCAAACACGAATCTTCTTGATATTGCAGGTTCATTCTCCTTAATATCAATAAATTTAACTATTCCATTTCCCCTCATATACAAATATTATATAAAATTTATTATTCATATAAGACAAACACTCGTTTGACTTGACCTGACGCCCAATGAAAATTGGATCTTTTAAAAAACCAAGTTACTATGTATAGACATTGCAGTTAATTAGGTTAATTTTTTAAAATAGTAATTAATGAATTGTTATTAGTTATTATTATTAAGATAAATTATATTGTTTTTTTGTTTTGGGTCAATTACTTTTATATCATAGTTAGTTCATACATTTCAAAATTTAATAATTAAACCAAGTGGCAGGTAACGCTAGCCATGCGGCCTTGTTTTTGTTGTAGGGAGAGGATATTGTATTGAGTTTATGGTCAAATTCATATTATTTTGGGGTTGATTTAAATTTTTTATCAAGTTTCCATAGTTTAACTTTGAATATTGAAATTTATTATTTTTTGACATTATTTTAATTTATTTTTCTGTAATTTGATTAGTTATGAAAATGAACATATTATTACTCAATGCATGGATTAATGAGCCAAAAGTACACATGTCTCATCATAAAATATGGTTCATTAAACTTATTTTACCTCTTTTTTTATAATTAACCATTTAAAAAATCTATTGACACAAATTTCAATTACATAGGTCAAAAACTTAAAGATTTCTTTGTGGTAAACCCATAAATTCATATACATGCATGGAACTATGACCTATTGACCACTATATTAAGTGTTTCTATCATGTTACAATTAATTATATGTTTTTACTAATTATATTTTCTTAAATTAAAAATTGTTTTTTTAATTATAATATTTTCATAATTATTTAATTTTGTTTTTAAATTAAACATACATTTTTTTAATTTTTCGTTTTTATTATATAATATTCAGCTACAATTAATTAATGTTTCCATATGTTTCAACCAATTAAAAATCTATAGTTTAATCTTTTTTTAAATAAATAAAAAATGTTTTCTTTAACTAAAATATTTTCATAATTATTTAATTTTGCAAAATAATAAGATAAGCTATAAAATATGTAATATATTTAAAAAAAAAAAAAACAACAACTATAGTTATTGAAATTGTTCATGGAAATAGAAGTTTATACGTCATGATGAGGACTAATAAAACATTATTATGGTTGTTGGGTAGAATTAGATTCTCCACTACACAATGGGAAATTACAAATAACAAAATATCTTAATTTACCAATTAGGGAAATATAAATAGACTAGATTCCAAAATAACCAAATATCTCAATTTACGAATCAGTGAAATCTAAATAGTCCAGATTACAAACCTTAACAATAATTTGAATTCAACAGCAAAATCTTCAAAGAAATAAAGAACCCCCTCAAGACTATTTTGCAACATATCATATCCATCTATGATTTTGTGCCGAAAAAGCAGTGCAAAAACGAAAAGTGGCCATAGAAATGAGCAAGAAATTTATCTCTCAGGGACCCCAAGAGCGTTTTTTGATGGTGCTGAGCAGCAAAACACTTGTGGCTGCGGGGTTCACATCATAATGGACGAGAATATTCAAAATTTTATATCATGGAATGGAGGAAAGGGCACAAATAACATGGCTGAGGCGAGGGCTCTAGCGGGTCTTCTTGCTTTCTGTATTTTTTTTTTATATACAGTCTATTTCAATTTTTGGTGACTCCAAAACAATGATTGATCATGTCAAGGGAAATTGTCATATTAGGAGCCCACACCTCGCAGGATGGATGGACAGGATTATGTTTTTTTGGGGACTTGTGAAAGATTGCTCCATTCAACATATTTACCGTGCTCAGAACCAGCAAGCGGACAGCCTGTCAAAGGAAGGTCTTCTACTAGAAACAAGTCTACTCTTTTTCATCCTTTTTGTTTAATCCTTGTATATGTATGATATATGGATGTCCAATCAATTTCTGAAATCAAGGTTTCATCTCAGAAATGTTTCTACATGTGATGCACATATAACTTGTATTTGTTTTCTAATGTTTGGACTAACTTAGATCGTTTTTTCTCTTCCCTTCATGAAGGAACTCATCCTTCAGTTTTTGTTTTCAAGATCAAGATCATCCAGCTACTAAAAGCTTGATATTTGTACTCTCTGGAATCTTTATATAGTCTTAATATAATACAACGATGTTTTTTCGTTCTGACAAAAAAAATACAAAACAAAAACAAACAAACAACTAAACTGCAAAGAAAACTATTATATAACAATGGTTGAAATTGAAATTGGTTCTAAATTAAATTTTTCAAACAAAAATTTATTTTATTTTTTATTAATATTAAAAAAAACTATATACAATTAAAAAATAATACATTTAATAATTATTAAATTTAAAATAAAATAATTTTTTTTTACTATGTTATAAATTTAAAAATATTTATTTGATATAAAAATATTTATTTGAACGATTAAAAAATGATTTATTGCGTAAGGACATTTTGAAATTATTATTTTGCATCATATAACTCCTTACTTTTTCGAAATATCTCCTTACTTTTTCGAAATATATGTAGGAACGCTTTGTGAACCCAAATTTTATTTTATCCCTTTTTCTGAATAGAGATCATTCTTATAAAAATTCTCTATGACTATGGATGCTTATTTAAAACACAAAACCGAAATATATATAAATAGGAACGCTTTGTGAACCCAAATTTTATTTTATCCCTTTTTCTGAATAGAGATCATTCTTATAAAAATTATCTATGACTATGGATGCTTATTTAAAACACAAAACCAATAGTCTAGAATTTATTAACGAAACCTTATATGTTTTAAGTTTTCTTTATTATTTAATTTAATTTGTAAATTATAATTAAACAATAAATTATTTCTTTTCACGGAAATTTG
The DNA here is from genome assembly GCA_031772625.1 of Pinus tabuliformis. Classification (NCBI taxonomy): domain Eukaryota; kingdom Viridiplantae; phylum Streptophyta; class Pinopsida; order Pinales; family Pinaceae; genus Pinus; species Pinus tabuliformis. The sequence goes on from CM062819.1 coordinate 1,002,486,597, forward strand.
TCAAATCCATTCAGGATTTCTCAGCGTACCATGTAATTGTATCCGCAATTATATTTTTTATGATTATATTTTTATTTTTTATGTTTGAGGACGAAAAAGCTATACGTTATATTATATGAGAGATTTTTTTTCTAGAAAGAAAATCTTGATATTATATTGAGGAGATATACAGACAAAAAGTTCAGGTGACCTGAACACCTTATGGCTCAAAAACAGCTTGAAAGAGCTTGCAGTTTAATAGGCAGCATCTGGAAAAAGCCTCATGAGGCAGATAACCATCATATGACATACCCTTTTAACATGTACCTATAATCAGAATTTGAGAAGAAAAACAAACCCCATGGAAAACATGCAGCTGTTCGGGGAGTGCAGAGCAGAGACTGATTGAAGGACAAAGTTAGCAGAAAGTGAGGAGTCTTCAAAAATTATCAGATTCCGCCACCGCCAAAGAGACCAGATGGTGATGGGCAGAATGGGGCGGAGAGATTTTTGGCTCCCCCACCAGGCAAAAGCTGCATCCACAGAGATGAAACATAGATGTTGAAAAGAGTAAAAATTTGCAAGGTCATACCAGATTTGTTGGGCAGCAGAGCACTTGAAGAAGAGATGAAAATTTGATTCTTCGTCCATCTTGTAGAGGGCACATCTGCTGGGGCCATGCCATGACCGCCGCCTCAAGGAGTCCCAGGTTAGGTTCTTGTTGAAAAGTACCAACCAGGAGAACAAGATAATCTTGAGGGGGCAACGAATCTTCCACCAGAAGACTGGAAAGCGCTTCTTTGCAGGAGCATAGACAGAGATGAGGTCTGAGTATATATCCTTTACGATTGCATGAGGAGCAGAGAAAGGGAGGGACCAGAACAGATGGTCAGCAACGATGGAGCGAAGAAGGCCACCCCGCTGGAGGGAGGATGAGATATCAGACCAGAGGGGGATGAGGTCGATTGGGAGGTTAATATCATCGGCATCTCAGAGCACATGCTGAGAACCATCCCATTCCTTAATGATTCGATCCCATGTATACAAGCCTGATCTTCGAAGGAAGAATAGAAGAGGTGGGGGGACCAGCAAAGTTCCCCTGAATCCAGCGAAAGAGTCTAGCCCAATGAAAATCTTGCTGCCTGTGTGAATGTTCCATTTTAGATTGCTGAGGAAATATCGTTGGATCCTTCGAAAGCTTGACCAGATTGCAGAGCCTTGTTTGATGCCAATAGAGTCGAATCTGAACCAGTATTCGATTCCCCTACCTTTAAGATAATTCTGCCTGACGATGTCGCTCCGCAGACTAGATCCATATATACCCCTCCACAGGGATTTACAGATGAGTGCAGCGCCGAAAATTTTAATGTTCAGAATGCCCCAACCGTCTGAATTTTTCGACAAAGAGAGAGAGTCCAGCTTTGTAAGGTGGATTTTATACCGATCGGCCTTTGCGCCCCAAATGAAACAGGAAATAATTTGGTTGATTGAATGTATAATGCATGGCAGGAGAAGGAAGAGATGTCCCGAGAAGACAGAGAGCTGTGCAAGAACGGATTTGACAAGGACGACCCTGCCTCCCAAGGAGAGGGTGCGGAAGCTCCAATTGGCGAGCTTATTGTGGAAGCGTTCAACAATCCAGCGCCAATCCTTCGACTTGTAGGAGCGACTCTTCAATCTGAATCCAAGATACTTTATGCCCTCTGAAAGCGACAAATGTTGTATGTCAAAAATCTGGGCAATCTGGGAGATAAGGAGATCATCAGCTCCATTATGGTATAGGATAGACTTTGCTTTGTTCATGGCCAGGCCCGATGCTCTGTGAAATCGATCCAGGATGGATTTGATGCATATCCAGGTAGCCATAGAGAGCATGGCAAAAATGAGCACGTCGTCAACGAAGAGGCTGTGGGACATCTTGATGTGCTTGCAGATCCTAATCGGAGAAAATTCTTTCAGGGCCACCGCGCGATTGATGTGGAGGCTCGTGGCGTCGATTGCAAGTATAAAGAGGAGGGGGGACATCTGTAGTTGACCCATAACACTTGGGTCGAAAATAGGGATCAGCATGGAAAGCATAACCAGATAAACAAAATTGGTTCCTGCCAGGATAGACAGATCTGGGAGATCCCCATTGTATATAGATCCAGAGATCATAGAGGGCGCAAATCAAAAGCAGAATCGACTATCTGAAGCAAAATATATACATGAGCAAAGACAAAGGAAGAGGATTCTGCTGAGAAAGAAATTATGAAGCAGCATCATAAAACCAAAAAGATCCAAGGAGAACCTGTGAAACAAAGTTATACAACCTAGAAGTCCGGGAGAGAAAACTCTTGGATATAAAAGATTTCCCCTTCAGAAAAAACCTGCAAAAACCATAATCCTGGAGCTGATTGAAGACCCATTTTTGACAGAGAGTCGGCCTGCAAATTTTTGTCCCTACTGATATGGTGAATTGTGCCTCCAACCAAACAACCCCAGAAGAAATTGATCCTATCCATCCAGCCAATCAGGTGAGGCATTAATATATGATTTTTTCTTGAGACGAAATCTACCATTACTTTCGAATCTCCAAATACCGAGACATGTTGAATATCAAGAAAGAGGCAAAATTTTAATAGTCCAGCGAGAGCCATAGCCTCCGCTTTACTGTTGGAGCCTTTCCCCCCATTCCAGTGAATGGAAAAATGAGTGTTTTCATTAATCATAATGAGTATACCACAGCCACAAGTGCCTTTCTGCTCAGCTCCGTCGAAGAACGCCTTAGGGAAAGATGAGAGCTCCTTTGATTGATCAGTACAGGCGACCTTTTTTTGATTGATAGGCTTCTGCGGTAGGGCTTCAAAGGAAGCGACAATTTTAATGAGGATTTCCGAGCAAGTAGATTTAATGCCATTGAATATATTGTTGTTACGCCACTTCCAAATGCTCCACAGAGAAAAGATGAAGATCCTTCTCCATGATTCCTTCTGCTCGCTACACCATAGAAACATTTCAGAAATTGAAGCATGTGTCATATGCTGAATTCCATAACTGATCTCCAAAGCCTGCCATATTTGTTGCGATTTTTTGCATTTTAAAAACAAGTGAACATTACTTTCCCCCTCTGATCTACATAATGAACATAGACCTGGCCCGTGCCATCCTCTTTTCATTAAATTTTCCCAGGTTAAATTCTTGTTGTGGAAGGTTAGCCAAGCAAAAAGAATCATTTTTGAAGGGCAACCATCCTTCCAGAAAATTTGAGGGAAAACAGGATTGCGCGTAAGAAGCTTCGAGCCAATTAAATGTTGATATACATCTTTAACTCTTACTACGTTCATCTCTTTCGAAAGATTCCATATAAGATAATCAGAATCCACAGAACGAAAAATGCCACAGTTTCTAAGGCCCGCCCTAATGCAATCCCATTGAAGTGCGATCGCCTGAGGCATTTCCAGAACGTCTGCATCTTTCCACAGAGGAATGGGACCCTGCCAGCCAGCTATCAAACTATCCCAATAGAAATGACCTCTTCTATGAAAGAAATTCAATAAAGACTCTGGTATATTGACCTCCTCAGTGCCACACTTGAATTGATCCTTACCAATAAGAATCTTACTACCAGATTGAAAATGCCAGATTAAGTTCTTCAAAAAATAGTTTTCAATCTTATGAAAGCTGAGCCAAATTGAAGAGCCATATGAGGCCCCGATCTTTCCTTTTCTGAACCAGAACGGTAAGTCCTTCCTTCCTAAGTATTTCGACTGAATCATGTTACTCCATGGACCTTCACCATGAACAGCTCTCCACAACGACTTGCATAAAAGGGCCTTTCCGAAGGAGCGCATATCGATCAAACCCCAACCTCCCATGCTCTTTGGTAAAGAGATACTGGCTAGCTTTGTGAGATGGTATTTCCTCCTATCCACTTGACCACCCCAAATGAAGTTGGTTGTTAATCTATTCATGCTATTAATAATACTCGCAGGAAGAAAAAATAAATGCGCCCAGTAAACCGCGAGTTGATTTAATACTGATTGCACCAGAATCACTCTTCCCGCCAAAGAGAGGCATCTGAATTCCCAAGCTGAAATCCTCCTGTAGAATCTATCCAGGATCCATTTCCAATCAGTTTTTGAGTAACCATTAGCTTTTATCTGAAAACCCAAGTATTTAATACCACAACTGATAGATTGCGCATTAATTCCAAAAAGATCAGATAACCATGCAACAGCTTCTTGATTTATATCATTGTGATAGATTGTTGACTTCTCATTGTTTACTTGCAAACCCATAGCCTTTTGGAAATTTTTTATGATTTCATAGAAGCATATCCAAGTGAACCTGCAAAACAAGCTGAATAAGATGATATCATCTACAAATAAATTGTGTGAGATTGAGATATTTCTGCAGATTTTTAGGGGGCGACACATGTTTTCCTTGACAGCCTTATTGATATGCAGGCTAAGAGAGTTCATTGCCAGAATAAATAAAAGCGGGGAGAGGGAACATCCTTGACGAAGACCCCTTTCCGCACGGAAGAAAGGGGATGGAATCCCATTGATGATGATTGCATAGTCCACTGGTTCAACGCAGGCCATGATCCAGTTGATCATGTTGGTTCTCAACCCAATCTTTGCGAGCAAACACCTGATGAAGCCCCAATCCAGGCAGTCGTATGCCTTCCAGAGGTCGATCTTGAGAATAATCGCATCACATTTTTTTGAATGAATAGCATAAAGACCCTCTTGAGTACTTGCAACTGCATCATGAATGTTTCTTCCTTTTAGAAAACCGTGCTGCTCCTTTGTTAGGAACTCTGAAAAAACTCCTTTGATTCTCTCAGCTATGATCTTCGAAACAATCTTGAAGGAGATGTTACATAGCGAAATCGGCCTAAAATCCTTGAAAGATTGAGCATCCCCCTTTTTGGGAATGAGCGCTATGTTAGTGGAGGAGATTTTTTGATTGATACTACCCGACATTCTGGTACCCTCTACCATCCTCAACAGATCAGCTTTGATGATTTCGAAGAAATGAATGAGGAACTCTATCGTCCAGCCATCTGGACCAGGACTCTTGTCCCTTTTGAAGGATTTCATAGTAGCAAGCAGCTCCTCCTCTGAAACTGGCTGGAAGATTTGATCATTTAAATCATCATCAAACATCCGTGGGAACAGATCAATTCCCCATAGAATATCCTGGATTTTGCATTTATTCGATCTTTTATACTGATTTTTGAAATATGCCACCGCCTCATTTGTTATATCCTGTTGGGAATAAAGGAAGCCCCCTTTTCCGTCACTAATTTTCCATATAGAATTCTTTTCTCTTCTGGAGTTGGCGAAATTATGGAAAAATTTTGAATTCCTGTCTCCTTCTTTCATCCATATCGCTCTGCTTTTTAACCTCCAGAATGCTTCTTCTTGTTTCAAAATCATCAATTTTTTCTTTTGAAGACCCTTTATTCGACATCTCATTTCAAAAGATAAGGAATTATAAGCCATGGAATCCGCAGCACTGTCTAGCTCCTTTTGAATTTCCCGGAGGTCTTTTTTATTCGCTTGCCTTTTTTGGAACTGCCACTCTTTTACAACCTTTCAGATTGATTCCATCTTATCTCTGAAAGTCATTAAAGTAGGAAATGGTTTTGAAGATGACATCTCGTTCCAAGCTTTTGAAATAATGTTATTAAACTCTGGATCTTCTAAACATTGCCTGTTGAATTTAAAAGAGTAGCCTTTTCTGAAGCCCTTATCCCTCCATCCTAGTATAATCGGTCTATGATCAGAAATGAAGACATTCTCGATTGTTGAAAAAGGCATGCCTAGGATGTCAATTAGACTGACATGAAGGATAAATCTGTCGATTCTCTTAGCAATATATGCCTTCTCGACCCTTCCATTTTCCCAAGTTGGTAGAATTTTGGGAGGGAGAATGTCAACAAAATTTCTACTTAGAAGCTCATTTTTAATCTTGTCCGCAATAGGATCCTGTTTCTTATTGATGCCCCAGATTTCGTCCATATTAAGAGTGATATTTAGGTCACCTGCAATCAATAAAGATTCAACATCAAAAATTTCTGAAGCAAAGAGACTTTCCCAAAAAGACGATCTGTTCTTGTATGGAGCATATATATTCAGAATATTTATAGGACATTTATGCCCCCTTATCTGAGCTGAAATGAGAATGTCTGCAATGCAGCTATAAGCTTTTGCATTGATCCAGTGTGGATCCCATAACACCGCCAGACCGCCAGATAGGCCGATAGCTTCTACAGTAGAAATGTGCCAAAGGGGAAACATTTTCCTGAAGTAAGACACTGTTACAGATGCTGCATGCATGGTCTCTTGTATTAATATGATTTTGGGGCTTGCCGACAAAAAGAAATTTTTTAAGGCCAAAAATTTTAGGTCTTCTCCCAGACCTCTAATGTTAACCGATAAGATGAAATTCATTTCGAAAGCGATCCGGCCCTGCTTGCTCTAAGTGGCCTATCATCAGACATATCAATGATTGGAATGTCGATCAGGGAAAGATTATTGATTCCTCTGCCTGTACCGTCTCCCCTCCCCCTGAAATGCCTACTGCCCCTATTATTCTTTCTCCTCACTGTGATATTGCTTGTAGAATTGGGGTTGATCTTAGGAGAGCTACGATTTCCGGGTTTATGAACGGTGAGCGGCCTGAGGTCAAGAGATTTTTTGGACAAAAGGTAGTCTAGATCACTACCGATAGAGTTTGAAGGCGAAGAAATAGGGGAGTTTACAGGAGTGGGAGCAATCAATGGTTCTTTTCCTTTGCCTGTTGGAGAATCCGCCTGTTTAGGGGGCGACGATGGAGATTGAATGTGGAGGACTTCCTTGCTTATTACGGGCCGAGTAATAGGAAGAGGACTAGGGACAGCATGATCGGAGGATGGTTCCAAAGGAGATTTTGGAGGACGTGGAATCTCATAATCAGAGGCCGTCTCCAACGGGGGCATGGAAGGAGAAATTCTAAACAAGGGATCCGAGACTTTGAGCGGCGGGGGAGATTTCAGATAGTCACCATCAAAATCCTCTTGATGAAAAGACCGAGAATGGCTTTTTGGAGATGCCGATTTCTCCGAATCCAAGTAAGAGGCTTTTAATCTATGAGGCATTTCCGTGAATTTGGTTAGACCATAATGTTTTCGGCCTTTTATAGGATGCCGCGGGCAATTCTTAATAAGGTGACCAGTGAGATGGCAAGCAGCGCACCTAAAGGGCACACCCCAGAAGTCTAACCTCTGTCTAATATTTTGCTCATTCCAACAGATATCGATGTGCTCCGGAAAGCCTCCTCTGTAGGCTTTTTCTATCAGTATCCAGGCCATTCTTTTGTCTTTCTCCCCTAAACACCATGGATCAACATAAACACACCTGCCTATAGCATTTCTGATTTCTGTTAAAGTCTCTTTCGACCATAATTCCAGAGGCAACCCGGGAAGTTTAACCCAAATCAGGTTATTATAAGGCGTGTTTTTTAAAGGGTTGTAACCCAAGTACCACCTATGCAAGGCCAGAAAACTACGACCATAGACCCATTGATGTTTCAGAATGGATTCCAGGTCAACCGCACTAAGAAAGTGAAAGCAATACCATTCTTTTAATAACCTGGCCACAATCGGAACATATCCTATTAAAGGCTTCCACTGCAATTCAAGCCAGTCTCTCATATGTTGGTCATCCATCTCCGGGAAATGCCACCGGCCTACCAGTGCTTTATCTTGAAGGCTTCCAATGCGGTCTGCCAAGTGGACGCTGTCAATTTTTATGGCAGCAGGAGGAGGTATAGATTTAACAGGCTTTTGACTCTTTCGAGATCAATCTCCAACATAAGCCTTTCCTTTTAGCTCTTTCTCGAATATATTATCCCCTTGAGGGTCCGATGGACGAATCATCATTTCATCCAACGTGGACTGCCAATCATTAGACAGTTTGGCCTTCCCTTGGAGGGACTCCGCCTGGATGGCCGCGTGGACCATTGCCTCCATGGCGGATGAGTCCGACAGAAACTCCATTCATAAATAGGCCACCTAATCCTTATCCCATAAGTACAGGAGAAAATCCAAGGGGGATGTGAGTCAGACACTGCAAAAAAGACTGGACAGAGGATGTCTGAACAAATATCCTGGAGAGAGAAAGATCAAATACTTCCCAGCTGACCAAAGTACGAGCTAAAGGAAACCTCGAGAAACAAAAGGCACATTCTCGATGGGATATATTTCAAAAACTAGGCCAGTTGTCCCCCTATTAATAGATGGATGACAGAATCATGAGCTGGATTGCGTCATGATGGAGAGATATTTGAAATATGACGGCTCCATTTGATTCAAGTATTTACTCTCGTCTTGAAATAGACTTAAATGACCTGTAAGGCAAATAGATATGGATCTTGAAAGATCTACCTGAGAAAACCTTGAAGAGTTAAGGGGAATTCAAACCTTGAACCGAAAACCAGAAATCGGCAACCTAGGGAGAAACCAGATCAGGAAAAACCAGGATGGAAGACAGGAGAGAAATAGGAGCCGAATACTCTACTGCAGTTCATAGGACCATCGAGACATGTTCCAGAACCAGAGAAATCCAATTGCACACCCCTAACTGGGAGAATTTCCTCATGAAACCTCTTCTGGGCAAACTATACAACAACAGAAAAAATCCTCACATACACACCACCATGGTCCTAGCTTGAAACGAAAGTCAGTGCATGGCTTTGAGATGACACAAAAATTTTGAAATCTTAAGACCCGAAACCATGACCAGCAAGTGAATGGCTTTTCAGACATGAGAAGATATTCATATATCAGAGAAAGAAACTCATTTCCTCTATAAATGATTCTGTCTATTTAGAATAAAATTCACGTAATTCCTTAGTAATCGATAATCACTCCCTGATATTGCTAAATCATGTGAACTGTTCCTTTCCTTTTAATCCAAAGCCATTTAAAAGCAGAAAAATATATTAAAAGATCAGAAGGCCAACCTGGAGTCGCAGACGAACCGAAGCCGAGGTGCATTCAGTAAAGCAAAGATAATGTCTCCATCGAAAATAGCCGGAAGATACAACTGAGGGGATATACACACCACTGCATCTTAAGGACGCAGGGAGAAGGCAGTAAATATCAGGGAGCGTATGAGAATTAAGGCAGTATATATCAGAGGACAGAAGATAAGGCACAGCTGACAAGGAAATGAGAAAAGAGCCAAGTCTACAGGACGAGCTCTTTTAAGGACAGGGAGGAAGGTATGCAGGTCTAGAACAGCTGTCGACTGGAGAGAATGCATGAGATGGGCTCCATATAAACTAAGGAGGTGAACACCACAAAACCCGACTCTGGTTGGCTTCCATTACCTGAACACCTCCGCTCGGCCGTCACGCTCCCCCACCAAGTTCTATGCTTCTTTAGGCATTAATGTTTCAGTAAAGGGATAACCCGATTACATTTTTATTTATATATTTATAAATTAAAATTATGGAAATTCAGGGAAGATTTTGTTAAAATTTGGTAAGATTTTTTGTAAATCTGAGTGATAGTTCTTAAATTTCAATATTTTGGGTGCCAAATTTTTTTTTGATAGTGCTAAATCCATTTTCACCATTAAAAACTCAATTCAAATATTCCTACTAACAATTAAAAAAATAAAAAAATTGTCAAATTTTGACTATTTTTTACACTCAAGAAAATTTGAAAGCTAAATATACAGACACCCTAAAAGCAAGGTGATTAAGTTATTAGGTAAATCAAATAAAAAATTTATAATTTATTGTTCAAACTTGTTATATATATATATATATATATATATATAATTATATATAATTAATTTTAACATGAGTTATGTAATATAAATAATTGTTTTTGGATAATATTTACATAGCTATATTTATTTATTGTTAAAATAAATTATATATAATTTGAATATATATATATATATATATATATATATATATATATATATATATATATATATATATATAATTTCTTAGGAATTTGGATGTGAGAAAGTATTTACTTTAGCAAAACAACATACATAATATGATACACAAAACCACAAGTAAACTAAGTGGAGATAACATAAAGATTACAAATTTTTCGCTAAATTATTTTTTATTTTTTTGTAAATGTTTCTTTTATTACTATCGAAAACCAAAGAGATTACATGAAATTCTGATACTAAGATCAATCAAGGCTCTGACAGTAACATTGATGCAATAGACCCTGGTTATGGAAACTAACATTGGGGCCATCGTAAACTTATAAGACCCAGAAAGTTGGGGAACACTATGAATCTTGATCTTTCTATCTTCCCCTATAGAAAATTGTTATTCGGACAAACTGAGACAACTACTAGAAACGATATCAAACAATAAACAAAACATAGATGCCATAGAAACATAAGTAGTAAAGTATAAATATGAGTAGACTAGTCAAGGATGATGACTGTAGACCCCAAAGAGCTAGCTGCATGAGAATTGTTTACTTGTGGGTCTGAGTTAGTAGGAATGGATTTAATATGGACTGCATTGATAATGACTTCCTCTTTGTCATGGACCTTTGATTCATTACCAAAATCTCTTGCAATATACCTTTTCACTTGGTTCAGCTACACCACTATATTATCGACATTGTAGTTGATGTCTCATAATGCGTTTGATTTCTTCCTGCCTCGAAATTGGTTTGTAATTATCAATTTGTATATCCCTTATTACCATGTTTAACAAAATCTCCAATTGACGATAAAGAGTGATGGAGTGAAAAAAGTCAATGCATCTCTTCCTAAATTTGCCATGATCCGAAACCCATTTGAGACAACCTCCCTTAATCTCAGAGTCTGAAAAGTACTATCGGTCACCAAATTATTTGCCTTCTAGCATCATAATTTCCTTCCTGGCCTCCAATGGAGAAGCCTCAAAGAATTTTATGATGGACTCCCAGCTGAAGAGGCATCGGTGTCTAGTGGAAGAAGGCCTAGCAACGCCTCCTTAATGAGTCAGTTGTCATTGTCTAGGTGCCATAAATTCCCTGCAAAAACCAACAAACTCGACTGCAATTGACCACTGTAAATATTGGCAACCCGGTAAGTGGACTGGGGGAGTGTAGCTGCTGACGAGGACCAAGTTACGACCCGACAAAGAAAGGATGATATTGAAGGATGGTAGGGTGATGGAGTTATGAATGACCACCCTGAATTGCATACGAAACCAATTATGGAACCCCGGGAAAAGATTAAGGTGACACATCTTGGTACAATCTAAAGGATTATATACTAGAACTATTATATGAACCTCGATACATTCAATGTGTTTGTAGACTTGAAATTTAGCGTGAACCTAAACAACAGAGAGAACTGCATGGAGTTGAGAACCCTTGGAGACTAATTCAAAACCAGATTGAGAAGGTGCATGAGTGCCAAACCCCACAGGCAAGGATCGGGCAGCTAAAATAGACACTAGTTAGATCAAAACCTTGTAGGGAAGTCCAAGAAAGGATGACGACCAACTCAAACACCGAGCGTGGCCCCATGTTATGCAGAAATAAAATAAAGAACATAGATGACTATACTCCTCCAGAGACCTATGATGCAGACTAGAATGACAATGAAATTGAAAGAGTTTACAGAGAGGGACAGGAGATAGCCAAATGTATATTCAACCTCGAATTAGCATGGTTAGCTTCGCGACGCTAACCCAGGAACCACATAGTATCGAGCATCACATTCCAACACAAATAAATTTCCTGAGTTTCACCACCCTACGAACTTCGTGGGAACTTTATAGAATCTTTGTTGCATGGAATGCCTAAAAGGGGTCATGAAGGGTAGGTAGATGATTGCACAGTTGAATGGCCAAGTGTCCCAGAATGGACTGGGACTCCACAGTTCGAAGAAGGAACACATGATGCAATCATAAATGGGATAAATCCATCTGTCAGGGAGATCCTAGGTGATAACCAATCCACCGTGGGGTAGGAGCACCATTGTCATAGGGACAAAGGGAATTATAGTGTGTGATGATCCTGGTGCAATGGAAAATGGAATGCGGAGGGGTTGAGAATTTAATAGGATGAAGTGGGCGAGGAGGAGGACTATACCTACAATCCATGTCGGCCACACGGTATCCATGTGGAGTATTATGGAGGGCCCTATGCAGTTAACCATTGTCGCCAATAGTCGTGTCAAGAGGAGGACACACATGGTGTAACTCAACAAAAGTATTTAAGATAGGTCTAGTGTTGTGTGCCTGCCGAAGTTGCAATTCTCAGTGGCCAGAAGGTTTGCGAAAAACAATCACCCCCATTGGGGAAGTTTTTCACTAAATCATTAGGAATAAAGGGAGAGGTCACTTTGAAGAATAAAGATGATATTAAAAAACTTATTTGTTTAATGCAAAAAGAAATTGCCATCTTATAAAGAATTAGAGAATTAATAGATATCTATATATATATATATATAAAGGAGGTGATCAATCCTAATTTAAATTGTGTCACAAATAAAATGATCAAAAGTATCTCTATTTTAACTAGCCTAGAATAAAAAAAAGGTTTCATTCTTAAAATAAGAGTAAGGACCTGTAAGCTTGAAATAAGGTGCCCCAAAATTCGAAGAATAAGGTGTTGGATAATTCCAAAAATATCAGCGAGAGAAAATTTGTTATAAGAATATGAGGATTAAAGTTGTAAATCATTTTCTCTTAAAATACCTCAAGTAAGCCCAAATTAAATTACAATATCAAAATGCTCATAAGAAAATTAAAAATGTAAATTATTTTCTCTCAAAATATCTTTTGAATACCCAAATTAAAATACAATTGTCAAAATATTTATAACAATATTAATATTGTTAACCTTTTTAACCCATTAAAAGTATGACAATCTTAAAAAAATCCCCCCAATTTTTTTTTAATATAAAAAATTAAAAATAAATAAACAATTTCTTACCTTTTAAAAATATTAAATTTTAATAAGCATCATAAAATAAATGCAAACAAATATTATTATAGTTAACATATCATCCTTTCATATATGGCTTTTCCCTAGGGTTGCTTCTGCATCGTGAGAAGGGGATCGTCCCATTCCACCAGTCAGATTGTCTCAAGAGTTCGTAGAAATATATTAATTATATATTATAGGGGATCGTCCCATTCCACCAGTCAGATTGTCTCAAGAGTTCGTAGAAATATATTAATTATATATTATATTGAATATATTGTATGTTCCTAGAAATATATTAATTGAATATAATGTATATTATATATTAATTATATATTATATATTAATTGAATATATTGTATGTCCTGAAGACGACGTTCTGGCAATTGAAACTATATGACATCTCATTGTTGAGTTACGAAGTGTTGTAGGTGAGTAATGATAGCAATGATGTAGGTTGTCTTCATGGTGTCACGGTGTTTAGTGTAGATGGCAAGATGTCATATGAAACGATGATTAACGCAATCAAGGTTGTGGAGAGGTTGATCGCTATGGTAATGAAGGTGCCAGATATACATTTTTGACACGTTGCATTGAACAAAAAATTCAGTTTTTTCATAGAGTTTTAACTTTTTTTGCCAATAAAATTCGGAAAACATTAAAAGAATATTCAATATGTATAATTATAAATTATGGGATTGGTTTTTTTTAATATTATTTAAAAAAAATTGTGAAAACTTTTTATGAAATTTTAAATTAAAAAATTAGAAACGATTTAAAAATAAATATATAAATAATAACAATATTTTATAATAGGGAAAAAATCAATCGAATAATATAAGAGATTAAAAGTTATGAATAATCAATTAGAATTTAAGTATACATAATCATAAATATAATTTATTATTATTATGGTTACACTTATAAAATTCAAGTGTATATTTTATGATTAATTTAGGAGTAAGATATATCTGGATCGTTATTTACTTCAGATATTCAAAAATGACATGTAAATATCAATATAGCTTAATTAAACTAAAAATAATAAAGATAAAGATTTCATCACAAAAATAAAACAATTAATAAAATACTTTATTGTTAAATGCTATAATAAAAAATACACACACACACACACATATATATATACTTGTATATACTTTTTCTGTATTCAAACTTCTGTGATCCATAATGAATTAAACAAAATCTTTTGATAAAAATCACATGAGAGAATTTTTTTGGCCGACGGGTTTCAAACCAACAAGTGTGGTTCATCCTCAGGATAAGACGAAGAGGCAAGCCATGGCAAATTATTTGTTCTTAACTCCTTTTAATATTTTTGTTATTTGTTTAATGGGCCTAAGCCCCATATTTTATTGTTAACCCATTTTATTTATATGTATATGTTTCTCTTTTTATATCTATATCTATATCTATATCTATATCTATATCTATATATATATATATATATATATATATATTTGTGTATATTTTTGTTTTATTTTATTTTTTTTCCATTAATTTTTTTTATTTTATTTCCATTAGTTATTTTATTTATCAAATGATCTTGTTGATTAGGGTATTCAATGGTTTTTATAATTTTTGACTCCCCTCTTTTAAAGTTTGACTTTGATTATTTATTTATTTATTTTAAAAACTAGTTGTTTAATATAGCGGTTACTTATTAATAAATTAATAAACTAATATCACAGTTTAAATATTATTTTTCAAAAACTAGTAATAATTGGTTTTAATAAATTAATTTAAATATTACTTTTCAAAAACTAGTGGCTTAATATAGCCCTTACATATTAATATTTTAATAAATTAATAAACTAATATCATTATTTAAATATTATTTTTCAAAAACTAGACCCCGTTACCTATTAATATTTTTAATAAATTAATGAAATAAAATCATTATTTAAATATTTTTTCAAAAACTAGCCATTTAATATAGCTGTTACATATTAACATTTTAATAAATTAATAAACTAATATCATTATTTAAATATTATTTTATTTTTCAAGAACTAGTAATATTTGGTTTGTTCAAAAATATAGGTGTTACTTGAAATTATGTCTCTACATTGCTCTCTATTTAAGCCTTTGCCATGGTCTGCCTCTTCATCTTGTCGTGAGGATGAATCACACTTATTGGTTAGAAATGCGTCAGCCAAAAAAATTCTCTCATGTGATTTCTACCACTTTGTTTAATATATATTTTTTTAATTAAATTTATTAAATGATGTTTTTAATATACTAATAAGCAATCTTAAATTGAAAATATAGACAAAAAAGCTATAATTCATGAAAATGGAAATAATAGAAAAAAAGAAATTTCGAGGTTTTTGATGGTGCTAAATCCATTTCCACCATTAAAAACTTAATTCAAACATTCCTACAACCAATTTCAAAAAAAAAAAATGTTCAATTTTGATTATTTTTACAATCCAAGCAAATTTGAAAGCCAAGTATAATATACATACGCCGTAAAAACAAAGTGATTAACTTCTTAGATGAATCAAGTGAAAGTATATATATAATTTATTGTTGAAACTTAACATATATATATATATAAACATTAGTTATGCAATATATATATCTATATATACAAACATTAGTTATGCAATATATATATCTATATATACATTAGTTATGTAATATAATTAATTGTTTTTGGATAATATTTACATAGCTATATTTATTTATTGTTAAAATAAATATATATAATATATTCTTCAAACTTGGTATGTTTTATTTATTGTTAAAATAAATATATATAATATATTCTTCAAACTTGGTATGTTTTATTTTTCATATTGTTAACATTTTTAATTATATAATATAATTAATTGCTTTTGGATAATATTTACATGGCTATATTTATTTATATAAGGTATAGTATAATATTTAGAGAAATTTTTTAGCTTTACAAATATTAATATTAGTTTATTATATATTTTTGTTGATGAAATTTTACATATTTTATTGATTTTATAATAAATGAATAAATAAAATTATTTTATAATTTATAATTTTAAGATTAAAGGAAATATTGTTTATCATATATATATAATTTTTTAGGAATATGGTTGTGACTAAGAATTTACTTTACTCAAACAACATGCATAATATAACATAAAGATCACAAGTTTTTCGCTAAATCATTTTTTATTTTTTTGTAAATGTTTCTTGTATTACTATCCAAAACCAAGAAGATTATATGAAATTCTGCTACTAAGAGCAATTAAGAATCTGAAAGTAACATTGATGCAATAGACCCTGGTTATAAAAACTAAAATTGGGGCCATTGTAAACTTATAAGACACAGAAAATTGGGGAACACTATGACGCTTCATCTTTCTATCGTCCCCTATACAAAATTGCTATTCGGAAAAACTGAGACAACTACTAGAAATGATACCAAACAATAAACAAAACATAGATGCCTTAGAAACACAAGCAGTAAAGTAGAAATATGAGTAAACTAGTCAAGGATGATGACTGTAGATCTTGGAGAGCCAACTACATGAGAATTGTTTGCTTGTGGGTTTGAGTTAGCAGGAATGGATTTAATAGGGACTGCATTAATAATGGCTTCCTCTTTGTCCTGGAAATTTGATTCATTATTAGAATCTCTTGCAATATACCTTTCCACTTGGTTCAGCTACACCATTATATTATCCAAGTTGTAGTTGATGTCTCAAAATCCGTTTGATTTCTTCCTGCCTCGAAATGGGTTTGTAATTATTCCATGTTTAACAAAATCTCCAAAATGGGTGTTGAAGGACCCTCTTTATGTACACTTTGCTCAAACATGGAGGAAACTTTGGAATATTTGCTTAATTCATGTATAATTATATAGGGAGCATGGGCTATCATTCCACTCATTTTTGGTATTAACAACATGCATAGAGACAATATAGTAGAGTCATTAGCTCAATGGAATTGGACTTCATTCAAAAACTTTATAGTTAATAGAGCTTGGGTCCTAGCTATTAGATTTGTTTTACGAAATTTGTGGAAGGAAAGTAATGCCAAATTTTTAGGGGAATGACGAGACTAGTTTCAATGTTAAACGAACTAATTATACAAAATATGAGGGAAACCCTTCTTGTTGCCCCATGTTCATCATATGATTGGAAGGTTGATAGCCATGAGGCAATAATCGTGGTTAAACTAAATTAAAGTTAGAACATGAGAACCTGCATAGCTAAGCTTCCTTAAGACTCGACTCCTTCAAGGTATCCTTTGTTATCCCCTCCTTCTATTTTTATTAAATTGAATTTTGATGGATATTTTAAGGGTAATCCAAGAATTGTTGGCTTTGGTGGAGTGTTTCATGACTAGAATGCATCTACACTGAGGCTTTTTTTGCAAAGTTGTGGTTCTAGTAGTAATAATTTAGCACAATTTTTGGCATTAGAAAAGGATTGATGATAGCAATTTGTGAGGGCTTCCTTTTGCTACAAATTGATGGTGATTCCCGAATTTCCATTCAGTATATTCAACAACTTTTCAATGGTCAACCTCCAGGAAAAATAGTAAGGAGTTGGTGTTTGGAATGTGTTGTTGGGTGCATCAGTGGCTTACTTTATAAGTTTGAATATGTATCAGTTAAGCATTCTAGGAGATCTGGTAATAAGGTTGCATATTTCTTTGTGAATTTGGCATGTAGCTATCGCGAGTTGATTTTGGATGATGGTTGGTCCCCTTCTGCCTAGGTTGCTAACATAGAGAAAATATAGGATTTGTTAAAAGTTGATAGGTTGGTCCTTGATGGGGGTTCTAATAGTGGAGGGAGTGGCACTTCTTTAGAAGTTGTGCTTGAATTACAATTGTCCCTTCCTCGCCATGGCGTGGAAGCATACAACTAAGGTGACTTGGTTAACGAACCTAATGTCTCTTCATTATAAATGCGTGATCAATGCAGTGGGGTGGAAAAGGTACTTTAAACGTGAGAGTGGAGGTGAGGATCAATCCTCAACCTCCTTCACCTACTTTTATTTAGGATTAAATTCTTTGGTCTCTTATTTGTATGTTGTAGAGCTCAAACCGACTTTTGAGTTTATAGTCCTATGTTCGATTTTGCCGATTCTAGGTCGTGTGTGGGTTCGATGTTCTTGGTTCTTTGGATGCATGATACAAATATTGGGCATGTTTTCATGTTGGTGGTGATTCACTCAATTTTACCCATCCTGGATAGAAAATTCAAAGGTATTTCTTATCCCTATACAATTCTTGTGTTTGGTTATTGGTACTCAGGTCATATTTCTATGTGGTATTGAAGTTGAGGGATTTATAGCTTTGTCTATAGAAGTTTCGCATATTTATAGGGTTTTGTTTGGGTCTACTTGGTTCACATTTTCAGAGTACTTTGGGTTGGTGATTTGGGGTGTCACTCAGCTAGTTCAAGAGCTAGTTTTTTTCTTTAGTCTGGGTTTCACCTTGATAATGTAGTCATTTATTTTGGCCAATGGGAGTGATCTTGTTGTCAATCTGGATATCTGGAGTCATCAAGCTTTGGTATGACTATGGGAATTTACATATATTATGTCATTAAGGTGTGGTGAATTTCATAATTTGCTCGAATTTGGACCTTTGGTGTGGCACTTGGGGGATGATCTAGTAGTCTTTAGGTCTAAGGTTGAAGGGTTGGTGTTTTGTCTGTTTGCATGTTTCTTTGGTCATTGTTCTCTAAGTGGTTGTCTTCATTGTTCCCTTGTGTGTGCCATTATGCCTCCTTGTTAGAGAATGGTGAGCAAAAGAGGTGGTGTAGGTAGTGTCACATTCAAAAGAATTTGGCCTTTTGTCTATGACTCTGTGGAATTTTTTTGACATTGTTCCTCTTGAAGCGAGGAAAGAAATTATGTTATTGGAGTTAAAAGAATTAGGGGAATGCCCTTATCATTTTGATTCAGATATTTCTAGTGATGGTTTGAAAACAATGTAGAAATTTTGAATAATTTAACACATATTCACAGAGATTATCCTGATCATACAATTATAAGCGGAACATGTATAATACATAATCTCCTCTACGTTGATCATCAATTTACAGAAGCAGAAACATTCACAGGCACACATAGAAGCATCAATCAAACTCATTAACACAGTATGTATCCCGGGGAAAGCATCTCGCTAAAAACCCCACACTATCTGTATATTAATGATTGAGAACATGTAACATTACAAAGTACAATTCTTATCACAAGCAATCCAGTACCAGCTCCACCTGTCACACACAATACAGCTCAGATCTGATCTCCAAATCTATTCCACTGCTTGCCTGTCTCCACTGCTCAATACCTGCTCAAGAACTGATGAGAATGACTTCCCAAACTCATATTTCACCTCAAAATAATCACTCACACTTTGTTGGACGTGAGAAAAGGCTACAATACTGGGCAAATACGTGAGCAAACTCATTGGCATACTCAATCCCTTGATTGTGCAAGATCCGGTGCACAACTATAGTCACAACTGATAGCAATCTGATTCTCTAACACCTGTCCCTCCTGAACTGAACATGCACTGACATGCAACTGAGTTAACTCATGTATTCTATAGTTGCATTATGAGTTAATAACTTGTGAATTAATTAATAACTAATTCACCCAACTCATCTCTAGTCTATTGATCAGTTAGACTAAATACAACTAGTTTAACAAAGCTAAACTGAACACAACTCCATCAACTTCACCTCCAGTCCACTAAACTCAACTCACTTGAGTTCTAACTGAAGTCCTGCATGCAAATATTAGTCATCCCATAGGTAACCACGTATTTCCTTTTGGGATATGCATGTACCACATCCGTAGGTCATCCTGAAGTGCTCCAAGAGAATAAGATCAAGTTTATAGTCCAAATATTATTATGAGACAATAATATTTGACTTTTCTATTTTTGACAGCCAGTCTAAAAATAGACTGTGATCACTCACACTGTGATCACTCACACTTTGATAAAAAATAGAAGTCCATCTATTTTTCCCAACTTGACCAATCATCCATAAACAACAACCTGCAATCCATAGACATGATCCATATGTCTAAAAATAGACTTGCGCCAAAAGTAGCCTGTGGGCCCACTTAGTGAAGGCAACTCTTTTCACTAAGCTCCATCATCTTGTTGCACTCTCAACAAGCATTTCTTGTTGCACACTTTTCAACACTCCCTATCAACAAGAAAGGCTTCCTCTCAAACCTGATCCTGTAACTCTGGAATGTTCTCCATGCAACACATCTGGCCGGTCCACTTGCTCTGTCATCAAAGTCTCTGACTGCTATTGTCTCTGTCGACTGAAACTCTGCATCTTTGTGCTCTTCAGTATCTGACTGCTCTAGCCTCTGTCACTTTGATCTCTGACTGCATTCGTGCTGCTGCTGGTTCTATCTCCCAGCATTGCATCCGCACTGCACCTCCCAACTGACCTCCCTGTTGGGATAGACACATCCTCTGATGCTGAAGCTCTACCTGCTACTGACAAGTGCTCCCTCTCTGACATCTGCGCTACTGCAACATCTCCATGCATCTCGCACCATTGCACACCTCTCTGTGCCACCTAGCACTATGCAAAACACTTGTGCCTCTCGCATTGCTACAGCCTGCTAGCTATGCGCTGTCCTGGGATTCCTTGCACTGTCGCTCTCTCCGCCGCTCCATTCGCATCTGTCTCTACCCAATCAGTCAGTTCCTGCTACTACACATCGGGGCTCCCGTAGCAAGGTCTCATCCAAGAGGTTGGGTACCTCAAGGATCCTGCCCCTCCTCCTTGGGATGGTCAATCCACATCACCCCACCTCCTACCTGGAGGTATGGCAGCATGCGATCCCTCAGCCCACCTGGCTTGAAGTTTCCCCCTACTGGAGGTCTCTGGATGAGTAGATGTCTCTACTCGATCTCCTCTCAGCTTCCCCTGTTGTGGCTCCTCCACAATCTCTTGAAGCTGCTGCACCAATCGTGGCTCCTCCACAATCGTCTGAGACTTCTTCTGGCTCTGCATGTTGAGAGGTAATATACGCTCCCTCTCAACCACCAAGTCTCCATTAGTTGCCTCGCTGCTCAAGGCTTTGCATGCATCTTGAACCTCAAGAGCATACAGGTTCCTGACCCATGAACCAATCTCATGACAATGAAAGCATCTCACCTTCGACTTGTCAACCTTCTTCCCATCCCTGGAAGAACTGGATTCGGAAAGAGAAACATTCTTCTTTCCCTTCTTCGCCTTACTCACTAAGGCACAGTTCTCCTCATCATGCATAGATGAAGAATTGTCTCTGGTGCACTGTCTAATCTCCTCCTGCATCAAATCCGACCATAGTCGTACCCAATTTGGCAGTTTCTCCCTTCCATTCGCCGAGTCCTGGTAGCTATGCCAACTCTTAGGAAGGTCAAGGAGTACTAGACTCACCATCCTCATCCGACAGTCACCCCCACACTTCCCAGCTCATCCCGGCATTGGGTGAACTTCGTGAGATACTGGGGCATACTGTCTCCATTCTCACACTGAATGTTTATGAGTTTATCTCTTGCTTTGGAATTAAATCCGAATTCCACCAGCTCAAAACTCAACCGCTTCCAATCTAGAATTCGTGAGAACAAAGTATTTCTTGTACAGAGATTGACTGTCTGGGCATTCACCGGATATCTCACCTTCCAAAAGAAGGATGAATCCAGAGGCTACCTGGCCCGATTACAGACTCTGCCTAAAGAAATAGAATGTAAAAACTTCATGAATAGTAGATCTGATGATCAATCCTCGCTTGATATCCTGTAAAAATCTCTTCTACAAATCAAGCTGCTCTAATACCATGTAGAAATTTTGAATAATTTAACACATATTCACAGAGATTATCCTGATCATACAATTATAAGCGGAACATGTATAATACATAATCTCCTCTACGTTGATCATCAATTTACAGAAGCAGAAACATTCACAGGCACACATAGAAGCATCAATCAAACTCATTAACACAGTATGTATCCCGGGGAAAGCATCTCGCTAAAAACCCCACACTATCTGTATATTAATTATTGAGAACATGTAACATTACAAAGTACAATGCTTATCACAAGCAATCCAGTACCAGCTCCACCTGTTACACACAATACAGCTCAGATCTGATCTCCAAATCTATTCCACTGCTTGCCTGCCTCCACTGCTCAATACCTGCTCAAGAACTGATGAGAATGACTTCCCAAACTCGTATTTCACCTCAAAATAATCACTCAAACTTTTTTGGACGTGATCAAAGGCTACAATACTGGGCAAATACGTGAGCAAACTCATTGGCATACTCAATCCCTTGATTGTGCAAGATCTGGTGCACAACTATAGTCACAACTGATAGCAATCTGATTCTCTAACACCTGTACCTGCTAAACTGAACATGCACTGACATGCAACTGAGTTAACTGATGTATTCTATAGTTGCATTATGAGTTAATAACTTGTGAATTAATTAATAACTAATTCACCCAACTCATCTCTAGTCTATTGATCAATTAGACTAAATACAACTAGTTTAACAAAGCTAAACTGAACACAACTCCATCAACTTCACCTCCAGTCCACTAAACTCAACTCACTTGAGTTCTAATTGAAGTCCTGCATGCAAATATTAGTCATCCCATAGGTAACCACACATTTCCTTCTGGGATCTGCATGTACCACATCCGTAGGTCATCCTGAAGTGCTCCAAGAGAATAAGATCACGTTTATAGTCCAAATATTATTATGAGACAATAATATTTGACTTTTCTATTTTTGACAGCCAGTCTAAAAATAGACTGTGATCACTCACACTTTGATAAAAAATAGAAGTCCATCTATTTTTCCCAACTTGACCAATCATCCATAAACAACAACCTGCAATCCATAAACATGATCCATATGTCTAAAAATAGACATAGTCTAAAAATAGACTTGTGCCAAAAATAGCCTGTGGGCCCACTTAGTGAAGGCGAATCTTTTCACTAAGCTCCATCATCTTGTTGCACTCTCAACAAGCATTTCTTGTTGCACACTTTTCAACAAACAATTCCAAATCCAGGAAGATTTCGGAAGTGGCAACTTCATTTCCCGCATTCTTTGTCTTTGCATCAACAAATGGACACTCTATTAAGTTTATTTTTTAAACAGAAGCAATTTGAAAATAATAATGTTTCTCTGGGTTGGAGGACATCAAATGTATGCTCAAGAACCACATAATTTGCCTTGAAAATAATGATTCTCGTTTGGGCTAGATGGAAAGTTTTTTGGTGCTAGATTCAACTTATGGTGATCTTGCGGATCCTCCTAGTGATCGTACTCATCCACTAGTTGACAGTGTTCAAGACCTCACTATCATTTCCTCAGATTAGGACTAGAATTTGGTATCGAAGTTTTTGTCTCTTTTTTGCCAAGCTTGTTCAAGTGATGCTGATTTTTTTCATGTTTTTCAAAACAGGGACTTATAGGGATATATGGTGTTTTTTGTGGCCTTCCTTGATTTTTCATTATTTTTTATTTGAGTAGGGATTTGAAGTTCATTCTATACACTGTGCTTTCTACTAGAAGTTGGTCAAAGCCTGTTTGTTTCAACATATCTTTGTTTTCTACGTGTGTTAACTTAATGATTATATGTTGGGATGGCTCTTCAACTTCACCTTGGTTAATTTCCAGTGGTAGCTGATATTTGGTTATGTTGGAGACGTTTCTTGCAGTTGGAGCGAACTTAGAACACTTACCTGTGTCTTATATTTGCAGTGTTCCTATGATGGCTTTGTTGTTGCCTTTGACTATTGGATGTAGGGATTATGGTTTAAATTATAATGTCTTTTATGTTCTGTTGTTACCTCTGGCCCTCAGATGCAAGGCATTTCGTTTACAATATTTTGTTCTCTCTTGTCTCGACTCCTTAAAGTATGGTATGTGGCATATCGCTATCATGAGGAGTCTTGTTCTTTTGTTGTTGTGAGGAAATCTCTTTTCCTTTGTCTTCGATTTGACTTTTGTTATCAAGACCTTCTTCTTATAGATGTAATCTTTATATAATCCTTTTTTAAGGAATACAAATTGCTTAAAAAAAAAAAAATTATTAGATTTGTAATTAGTGAAGATTGATTATATAGAAATATATATTTGACAAAATAATTAATGTGAGGTTTGGAAACTTACTTCATATTATAATTTATGGGCTTGATAATTTTCCATAAAAGATATTTACTTATTATGGTTGTGAGCTTGATGCTTTCTAACCATCTATATTTTTCTAGAATTTTGTTACATACTTTTCTTTTCTGTTTTTCAATAACATTTTCACACTATATTTTTCTAGAATTTTGTTACATACTTTTCTTTTCTGTTTTTGAATAACATTTTCATAACTTATTTACATAATTGAAGAATCTCTGCTTTAAATTGAGATTGAAATGAATCAGACTCATGAGTTTAGTTATAATATAGAAAATTGAGTAAATTTCATTAACACGAAACAAGTTAAAACATCTTTAATTAATACAAATCACCTTTTAACTCACATATAGTTTGATTAAATGTTATCCTGATCAGATATGGTTTGTAACTAATATGGAATGATTGACCCTATTAACCTTATTGGTTATGATAAGAGTTGTATGTTCTAGTATGATAACCATTGTTCTTCATTATACATGATATTACGTGAGTAATCGATACCAGCTGTATAGAGCTACTAGAGGAGAAGGACAACATTTCATTTCTACGCGCCATGGCTGGCTGGAAAGAGCTCCACATATGTCACGCAGCTTTCTCATGAGGCCGATCGGAGAGCAGAAATGCATAATTAGAGCGAAAGGCTGTGAACAACATATGCGTAGCAGAGTCATGGGTATGGGAGCGATTGGGTCACTACCAGGCGACCTTCACACAGATGAGTAGGAAGACCTTCTATCTATGCATAAGAGGAAGGAAGGGATGCCAACATGTCCATGTCCATTGCCCTCGGCTTGGGACATTGAGAACATGTTTCTACGTATTTTTTCATTGATCGAATAGTAGTTGGTAATTTTACCTTTATTTATCTTTGAAATATTATTATTGATAATGAATATTTGTCCGTAAATTATTGCAAAATCCAAAATTTGATCTTTGACTCAATGAAATGAATAAGAGATTTCAGTCCGTTGGGTCCGGCATTTTTTCGAATAATAAATCTCAAAGGAGCCTTTTTCATGGTCAAACTCCTCGCTGTTATAATGAGGTAAGCTCGTCTAGGAGTACCGGACCGTAATGATTGGAGTCGAACCGCGAACCGATTAATGAAGCGAATTCGATGAAACCACAGTGTAAAAACTTTCAACAAAGACATAACCATAGCAATGGAATAAAATTATCATAAATATAATTTTCATATTTTTTAAAATTTAAATAAATATTTATCATCCCATATTGTTGGGATAAATACAAAAAAAATGTTTTATAATAATTACATTTTTTTTACTTAAAATTTATTAATTTAATATTTTTATAAATTTATAATAAAATATTTATTATTATGATTATAATTTAGATGGTTCTTTCCATTTCAATTCAATCATCTAAATTTTATATATACAAAAGAAAGTAATAATCAAAGCACCAACACCTCTTGGACTTTTCACTTTATAGTGTCAAATCATTAATAATAGAGAAAAGGATCTAAATTCAATTTCCGGAGATGGAATATAAAACTATATATTCCAAATTATGGATTCCATTGGGAAGCATAATGAAAACATTGGCCTACACTTGTGGACCCTTCCTTTCATTTCATTTCATAATGCCAAAATCAATCGTATGGGCTTAGAGTGGAGCTTCATAATGTAATTAAATTCTGTAAAAGTACACGCTATTTATTTTCTACATCACCTGACTCATTGGACTAATAAACAAATGCAGAATCGTCTCCTCCCTATGGAGTCTTGGGTCCATCTTTGAATGAAACTCCAGCTGTGTTTCAACTTACACTTACTTGATCATTTGGATCGAATTTTATAGCCACTTATTGAAATTGGTTCCGGATTGAGAATTTCTAACCAACATTTTTTATTTATTAATATGGGAAAACGTTTTATGTGATTAAGAAATAATATTTTTAATAATTATTAAATTTAAAATACAATAAAAGATTATTACTACTTTATAAATTTAAAATCATTTATTTAACTGATTAAAATATGATTTATTTTGTAAATACACGTTGGAATTATTATTTCGTATCATATAATTGCTTGCTTTTTCGAAAAATATATAAATATATATTTTACCCTTTTTGGTAATAGAGATTCCTCTTATAACGATTCTTTATGACCATGGATGCTTACGTAAAACACAAAACCAATAGTCCAGAGTTTATTAATGAAACCTTATATATCTTAGGTTTTCTGTTTTATTTAATTTAATTTATAAAATTATAATTAAAACAATAAATTATTTCTTTTAACTGAAATTTGTCAGATCCATTCAGGATTTCTCCGCATTCCAGGTAATTGTACCGATAATTCTATTTATTCATATATTTATAGGCTAAAAACAAGGTCACAATTTATTTTTGAGTTGTTTTTAATATTATTTTTTGAAGTTTTTTTTTGCATTTTTCCGGTTTAATTTCTCTAAAATACTGCTGGAATTCATTGAAATCACAAGTTTGATGAGTATCCTCTCCACAACAGAAGTGCTCTAGGGGTTTTCAAGGGTGCTGAATCACAAATTTTTCTGCCAGATTCAAGTACCGGAAACTCCAAAAAATCACACTAAATACAACTCCATTTTCATAACATTAATATTAGTTTATTACATAAATCAGCTAAAATGTCTGTATAGTTTATTGTTCAAACTTTGTATATTTTATTCTTATGTTATATAATATTATTTTTAAATATAATATACATTTTTTCAATCTATAAAAAAAAACGTATTTTAACATTTTAGATTATATAATATAATTATTTATTTTCATGTTATATTATAATATTTTTAAATATAATATACATTTTTTTAATCTATAAAAAAACATATTTTAACATTTTTAATTATGATGATGATGATGATGGTTAAGGTCCACTCAAGCCAAACTTTGGTCTATCGCACCTAAAGAAACTAATTATTTAGTTTGATTTAAGATTTTATTCTTATGCTCAAAAAGCTTGAAGAGAAGCCTCGAGAGCTCACTATAATTTTGACATCCTAAAAGGCGATGAAGGTTAGTGTCGCAGCAATTACAACAAATATTATGAAACTGAGATATAATGTGGTTGTACGAGGGCACTCATATTTTTAGTGATCTAATATTAGATATTTGATTGATTTTTATGATATATATATATATATATATATATATATATATATAAATTTAAGATTAAAGGGAATATTGTTTATCCTATCTCTATTTAAAAAAAAAATACTTTTTAGGAATATGGTTGTGATTAAGTATTCCTTGTACCAAACAAGATACATAATATGATAGACAAAACTACATGTAAATCAAGAAGAGATAACATAAAGATCACAAGTTTTTCACTAAATCATTAGGAATTAAGAGAGAGGTCACTTTGAAGAGTAAAGATGATTTTAAAAAACTTATTTGTTTAATGTTAAAAGAAATTGTCATTCTAAAGAATTAGAGAATTAAAAGAAAAAAATATATCTTAATTTAATATAATCAAAAGTGTAACACAAATCAAATGATCAAAAGTATCACTCTATTTTAACTAGCCTAGAATAAAAGAAAACATTTTTAGAATAAGAATAAAGACTTGTAAGCTTGAAATAAGGTGCTCCAAAATTCCAAGAAGCTGTTGGAGAATTCTAAAAATATGAGCTAGAGAAAATTTGTTACAAGAATATGAGAATTAAAGATGTAAATAATTTTATCTTAAAATGCCTCACAAATGCCTCTAGTAAACTCAAATTAAATAACAATATCAAAATACTCAAAAAAGGACTAAAGATGTAAATTATTTTATCTAAAATTTTTTCTGGTATACACAAATTAAAGTACAACATCAAAATATTAAACCCAAATTAAATTACAATATCAAAATACTAAAAAAAACGATTAAAAATGTAAATTGTTTTTTCTAAAAATGTCTTTAGTATACACAAATTAAAGTACAACATCGAAATATTTATGACGGTACCAATCTTCTTAACACCTTTTAACCATTAAAACCATGAGAATCTTAAAAACTTCTCTCAAATATTTTTAAATACAAAAATAAAATAAAAAAATTAAATAATTCTTACCTTTTTAAAAATATATTAAATTTTAATAAATAACAATAAGTATCATAAAATAGATGCAAACAAATAACATTCTAATTACCATATCATCCTTTCATCTATGTCTTTTTTCTAGAGCTTCTTCTACATAGTCTATATCATCCTTTCATATATGTCATTTTTCTAGAGCTTTTTTTACATAGTTTCTCCATCAATGATATTGTCTCAGGAGTTCATAGGAATGTTCGATTGACCAACATTCTCTCCCAAACTCCTCATCATTTGAGTTATTTTCAAAGCTCAAATGAAGAATATGGAGATTTTGATCACTTTGAGAAACCACTACTTGAGCATTTTGGAAAAATAAAATTCTAGGACTTTGCCTACCAAAAGAAGTGAAAGACCCAAAGTACGAGGTCAAATCCAACAAGATTGCAAATACAACTAATATATGCAGGATCATACTTTGATTTGCAAGTTCATTAGATTATGACACTCTAAAAAATCCTTAATGAGTTGGATCCAAAATAAATGGCGTCTCAAAGGTCAAATTGATGTGCAGCTAGGAGCAAAAGAATTATTCATTGTAAATTTTTTCAGCTTAGAGGATAGAATGAGGGTTTTTGAAAGAGGGCCTTCCTTTTTTAATAATGTTGGGCTCTTCATGCTAATTTAGAAAGAGTAGTATAATCATAATAAGCTAGACCTCCTTGCTTCCTTGATATGGATTTTGTTTTTTATGTTCCAAAGGATTACTGTGAGGTAGAAACCCTTGAAGGAATTTGCAATGTCATTAGCAAGTTTTTCAAGGTTTATGGGGAAACTAAGATAGGGAGATACACATCCTATGCAAAGATCTATGTATATATGCATATTTAGCAGTATCTTCTAACTTCAATAGACATTTATTATTCTGATTGCAATATATATTTATTATCATGATAATCTTTAGTAATAAACACTGGATTTATGAAAATGTCCCATTTAGATGCATACATTGTCATGAATATGGACATATTTTTAGACATTGTTCTTTGATTGCAAAATATTTACGGACAGATCAATCAACTGATAAAGAGTAAGAGTGTTTTGAAAATTCTCCCAAAAGGAAAAAAAATTGAGACATCCAAGAGTTACAAATTTTGATCAAAATCCCATTCCTAGAAATAGGTTCGTGTTTCTCTCGTCTTTGGATGAGACCCTGGCACAAGAAGATTATCAATTAGTCCCCTAGCCAGTTGTTGAAAGTATTGCCAAATTTTTCTGTGCCTAATAGAGTTTGAGAAAAAGAGTCCATAAGGTAATAAACAAAATTCTCTGCCAAATGAGCCAACTAGCTCAATAATAGAAGAGCATGAGACTCAAGACCTACTAGAAAACATGGATCTTGATGATCCACACATGTTGATTTCCCTAAGAGAGGCCTCTCTCGATAAAGATCTGCAATCCATGTCAAGCTAACATATGAAGGCTATTTACAGGGAATATCTAAAATCCAAGAGTGAGACAAATAATGCTCAATCTTGTTTGAGTTCTTCACATTCTCATTTAGGAGTTCATATGTCATTCTTCAAAGATTCCCCAAGATGGTTAAGAAGGATAGGAAAAAAAAGACAAGAGAACATTAAGATATTGATCTGAAAATGGATAAAAATTAATAAACTCAAAGAAAATCATGCCAATGTAAAAACCATGTCTTTCATTTTTCAAATAAAAATTTATAATTTTTTAATGATAAATGATAATTTCTAAACTTTAAAAATTTAGCCTACATACCTTTTTTTCCTTTCATTAATAAAAATAATTAAAAAAATAAAAATAATCATCTCAAATGAGATAAAACATCCCAAGGTATTGTCTTTCCGCTGAAATCTTTCTAAATCTATATAAAAATTACAATTTTAAAGATTTCTCATCATGCAACGTAATCAATCTTTTTTCCTACAATGTAATCAATCTTTCCTTTTTTGGTTATGCACACCGTCCTATTTATTTTTACATATGAGATAAATATAAAAGAGAAGTTTATTGTGAGATAAATATGAAGCGACAAATTTATGGTGTCTAAAGAGCTTCACGAAAAACAAAAAGTAATAGGTGTTCATTATTTTTTTTTAACATTTTGTAAGAAAAATTGTGCACCTGTAAAGACATGGGCAGTTCATTTGACCAGTTGTGAAAATGTAAGACATTGTGAATGATAAGATTTATGTGCAATTTGTTTGTGAAGTTTATTGTTCCATAAAAATATTTTTATTTATTTTTATAAAACTCTTTGTAAAAAAAATTGTGTACGTGTAAAGAGATGGGCAGTTCATTTGACAAGTTGTGAAAATGTAACATTGTGAATGATAAGATTTATATGCAATTTGTTTGTGAAGTTTATTGTTTCATAAAAATAAAAATAAATTATTTATTTCAATTTGTTTTAATGTAATTTTATTTTTATTAAAAATTATAAATAATGTTATTACATTAAAAGAAATTTAATAATAATAATTTATATGGATAATTTTATGTTTAAATTTATTAATAAATATATAATTAAAAATAATATATTTATCTATATAAAAATGTGAAATATATACGAAATATTTAAATAATTAGTATAATTAAAATTTATTTTAAAGATTTCTTAACACATGTAATTAATTATTTTTTTGTTGTATGCAGATTGTATTATTTATTTGTAAATCATATATATATATAGATATAAAGGCACAAATTTATATGATATTTGTTGGTATTAAATTAATCAATTTAATTAAAAAAAAATAAAAAGGCATAACTACTTTATATATAAATTTTCATTTTTGATTTGTGCATATTACTAAGAATATTCTAAAATTATTATGTGGAAGTTAAATCTTATTATCCATCTAATAATTATTAATAATTAAATTAAAAAATTGGAAGCCCTATTTCAAAATAGACATGCTTATCCATATAACTATAAATTAATATCCATTTTACCATGTCCATTGGGCATAGAATAGATGGTGACATGATGTTCCTTGGTGAAAAAATTAACATCTTGAAACCCCCTTTAATTTTGATGGCTATGATGCCTCTAGATGACCACTACTCAAGCCACATATTAAGCCTCCACTCATTTCAAAACTCACATTACCTAATAAACAAAAAAAAATTATCTTATAGATTAAAATTCCTAAAATAAAATAATGATGATTCATATTCATAATTATCATATTTCAAAATTTTATATGGTAATTTAATTAATAAAAATCTAAAAATTTAATACTTCTTATAAAATCTTTTTTTTTTTCTTCTTTCAATTATATGTATAAAATTAATGTACGTAAATCTTTTCTTAATTTTTGTATTAAAAAAAATTAGCATGTTAAAAAATTTAATGCTCTCCACACTTATTCACTCATTTTCACAAACATTTATATCAATTTATTATATAACATGTGCAAAATACATGTGCAAAAATGTCATATACTTCATTGGCCAAACTTTCTATTTCTTATTAATCTTTATATTATATAATATTAATTATAAATAGAATAGAATATATTAAAATGATTTTATTTCTTTTTATTAAAAAAAATTAGAAACTAATTATAATAAATTTTTATTTTTAAAATTTTTATTAAAAAATGCAACCAATCTTTATATGATGGTATATCTATATTTTCCTGTTATTATTTTTTGCTAAGGCAAAGCTCTAGTAATAAAATAAAATAATTATTTTTCAATATTATTAAAAAAATTTAAACATTTAATTGTACTATAATTTGGAGGTCATATTCCAGCCTTTGCACCATAGAATGTCATGTGCATAATTTTTGGATACAATTTCAATATTTATGCTATGATTTGTAGAATTTTGTGCAATGACCTTTCATGGTTGAACTTCTTAAAAATCTATCAAAAATAAAAATTCCCTAAAATCATTTATATTCAGGTAGATAACATATTTACCATCAGTTACTGCCCACTATAATCTAAACAAGTATTTGCATAAAAAACGAGAAGAACAAGATGTAAATAAATATAGTAACTATGAGTTTCTTCCCATAATGTAAATGTACAGACTTACTAGTAATTACTGCCATCAAAATTTATACAAATCCTTTACCCTTTGAAAGTAATTTATTTTTTCCACATTATATATTAATTTACAACTTTTTTGAAAACATAGTTTATACTTTTTTGAAAACATAGTTTATAACTTAAATTGCAGAAACTAAACTGCCATAAAACACTTATTTATTCACAAATTTATAACTTTAATATATAACTCTTTTTTTCAAACCCTAAAATTAGCTTATTATATGAAAATGAAATCAGGAAGGGAGACTACATGCTCAACACAAATTAGCTCAACATTGAACAAAAACAGTATGGCTTGATAGAACAGAGAGGGTAAATCATATTTAATAAAGGGCTGTAGTGAAAATGGTGAATGTGAATGAGAAATATATGCAGATGTAATTTCATTTTATCAATGAAACTAAGTGTTTTTTTCTGTGGCAAAAAAAACTTAACCCAAATTAACCCCTCAAAAAACTAATGGAACGAAGTAGTCCCTAAATGTAAGTCCTAGATTGACAACAGTTATGACAATGTGCAAGAAACACACCATTTCTAACTTTGCAGGAGGGGCAAAGCCAAATCAAGGGGTCTGAACATTCAGGGCGGACACACCCAAAAACTTTAATGCACAAGCACACAAACATCTCTTTGATATGAAGATAGAGATAGCCTGCCAAGACTCCACAGAGAAGACCCACAATAACTGCTCTGTCAGGGAAAAGAAAGGGCACCACAAGGGCCTCCATCCAACCCACATCATTCAGGCCGCCATGGAGGTGGTCATCCAGCTTGTTCACAAGCACCTTGAGGGACAGAACCACTGCGGAAAATCCAACTTGGGCACTTCCATCAGGATAAGCATACTCTGACATAGATGCTATTATGGCAATGAGAGACTGAGATAAAAATGCAAGAACAAGAGCTGTGAATCCAAACATGACACTGCCCATCTGTGGTTCAAGTTGCATTCCTTTGCAAATTAGGGACACTGTATTGTAAGTGAAATGGATGTGGTTCATGTGATAGAATGATGTTTGGATCAATTTAATCAAACTCAACTCCTGATACAATCAACCAATAACAGAAAAATATTTCAGCCAGTGAAGGGTATAGCATAATTGATACTGTTGGTGCAAATTATAATAAGAACCAATACCAATTATAAATACCTTGAGGGCAACATGAGGGATCCGTGGTGGGTTATTGCAGTAGACCATCACCAAACCATTAACCAATACTAGCACAGCAGTTGCCTTGAATTTCAGTAATATTTCCATCTCTTCCTCTCCTTCAAACCTAAACCTGCTTGTGGCTGTTGTTGTAGAGATCAAACCATATGTATAGTGTTCCCAACTGTGTGTGATTCCACGAAAATAAGAGTGATCTCTCAGCGTGAGAACAAGACCGCTTTCACGCTGAGTTGAGGGAGAGCCGTGTTCATGTTCAATGCATTTTTAGTCAAAAGTTTTGACGCGTGCTGTACATGGCTGTAACCGGTCAGTTTTACCTATCAAATCCTATAAAATCATGTCATGGTCAAGATTTGTTAAAATTGTGGTGCATCGGTCCAACATCTACAAGGTTTTTGATTTAAAAATCCATGAGACAGGGACAGGTTGAACACTTTCCCATTCTCGCCATTTCGCGTTCTTCGAAATGATTATTTTCTTAAAACAATTTACACCGCACCAGAATGTTCAAAGATGATATGAAGTTATGATAGTGATGTTATAAAGTATTAATATTATTTAATTTTAAGGCACCAAATTTTGACGGTTAAGTTTATCAAGGTATATATATTTTTCGTATACATATTTTATTTTTCTGATTTTGAACCTGTAGTTTTTAGGAGTTTTTAGGAGGAAAGACATGCTCTTAATCACCAATCCACTCAAGTTGTATAAATAATGAAATACATGCTCTTAACCATTATATAAATCAGGAAATTTAAGGTTTATAAATCTTTTCTTGGTTATTAATACTATTACTTATATTTATATAAATTTCATATATATGTATAAAAATGTTTTATTTTTAAGACAGATTTAAGTTGGTTTTATAATATTATTTACTTAATTTAATTATCAATAATTATTAGGTTGATGGCATGAATATTTTACAATATTATTAGTAGTAGCCATATATCAAAGATTGAGATTAATTAAATTAATTAATTAAAAAAAGACATATGAACAAATGCCATATAAAATGAGTTATGGTTTTTTGGGCATGTAATATTCATAAACATAGGATTAGTCCATAGTATTGTTACAAAGCCTATTTACAAGGTAAGAATCTTCATAGTAAAATGAGAATGAATCTATGTGGTTAAGAATCGTGTTATATGTGTTGAACTCATATATGCATTCCTTTTATAATTAATAATAATAATAATAATTTTGCCCCTGATCCACGTGACCAAGTGATAGGGGATGGCATTAAACACCTACACGTTTTCTGAAGCTAAGGCAATTAAGATGGGAAAATGATAGCGCTCTAGGCTAGCCATCTACGCAAATCTGAGACAATACGTGCACTGTGGTAGCATGATGACAATGACTTGACATTTATGGCTATCTCAGAAAATATACATTCATTTAACAAGGTGGAGGTTTAATCATTAGGAACTAGTTATAGAAGGTTGGGTGATATGAGTTGTCAAAGACCTACAACAATGATGAGAGAGTATGGTTGTCCCAAGAGAGGGGGCAGAGGTAGAGGTTGGCCGCTCTTCCTCCCTAGCATGCCCATGGAGCATAGCGCTTCAATGAGGATCTCCTAAGGCACTATTCATGCTTGGTCTCAGACATGGAGTCTCAAGTGTTTGGAAATATTGGAGACAACCAGTGGGGATTACGAAGTTTGTTGGGATGCCACCTTCGAGACCAAGAAGAAACAGTGATGGTGGTCGAAGGTCAAGTCATGGACCTCTAAATCCACCTAGTTCGTGCTCGGGAAACGCTGAGAGTCATCGTTGGATCTTTGGGTTTATAATTCTCGCCCCCTCCTTCACTTCCAGAATCATTCTACACTATTGATAGTTCTACCTCTTAGATTCCTTGAGACTTTGTATTTAGGAACCAAACTCCCTAGTCCTAGGAAACTAAATCCATCGAGTAATGGGATTCTACCTATTGAATTACTTGGAAATTGGGTAGTGTTATGGAGAAAACATCGAGGGAGATAGGGTCTTCAAAAAACAAGGGAGTAGAACTAATGACTAATAGTGAAGGTGCAACAACCAATCCGTAGTCAGATATGCACCCTCAGTAGGGCGACAATGCTTACTATGGCTTGGTGTTGGTGGATTGGGAGTGTCCTCCTTGGTTGAAGGAAGGTAAGGAGAACCCCCACAAGTAGCTCTCGACACATGACAGATCACAAATGAGAATCAGGAAAAGATCCCTTTGCTACTCTTATTCTTTTACTATTCCTCTATTTTTTTATGATACAAACTGTTTTCAAAACATTATGGGATGCTATATGATCACCCTCACATGGGTAGATTGTCCTACCTACAATAGTTCTAGGCTAGATAGTCTTTT
Organism: Pinus tabuliformis; assembly: GCA_031772625.1. Classification (NCBI taxonomy): domain Eukaryota; kingdom Viridiplantae; phylum Streptophyta; class Pinopsida; order Pinales; family Pinaceae; genus Pinus; species Pinus tabuliformis. The sequence goes on from CM062819.1 coordinate 1,002,522,346, forward strand.
TTATTTTTTTCTCAAACTAGACATCATCTAGTAAAGACTTTCTATGGATATAAATTGTGTAAATTTTCTGCAATGTAATGAATTCTAACTTACTACTACTACTACTAATAATAATAAAATTTGACATAAGAAGGATCAGAAGGAAATGGATATTTTGATGAGTGTTAGGGTTTTCAGCCATGAAGTCTCATCATATGTCGTAGTTGATGCCTGATTGGCCACAAAATTTGACAAAGTGCATGGGAGTGTAGTAGAAGTCTTTTGTATTATCCACTGTGGTCGTTGTAGAAAATTTTTGGTTTTACAAATTGAGAAGTTCACGTCTCTTTATAGATCTATGGCCCAAGCCCTCGAGGGCAAGCAAAAATTTCAATATGCGGAAGGCCCGTCCACTTGGGGTTGTGGAAACAGTGGAACCATGGAAAAGAGTAACAATTGACTTAAAGTCGTTGTTGATGGCAACAAATCTACTCATTAGAGAAATTTTTAGGGCAAAAATGGGCTAACAAAAATCAACTTTATAAGAACGAGTAGGAATCAATATGATGATGTTAACCATGGGGATGATTCACCATTTTTAGAGTAAAAACATAAAAAGATAAAAAGAATAAATAAATAAATAAATAACTACGTTTTCAACGTGTATTTTCAACTTATCTCCATATGATTTTACTCAAATTTCGAGTGTGAGCACTCGTTGGATGCAAAATTTAATTTTGCATCCAAGGAGTACCCATGTTACGTAATTTTGATGGACCTTACTATATGAAAAATGTGAAATACATGAAAACCATTATTGCAATCATGTTTTTTGACGTGTTTCACATTTTTCGTGTAGTAGGGTCCATCGAAAGTATGTAAGATGGGTACTCCTTGGATGTAAAAATAAATTTTGCATCCAAAGAGTGTTCCTGCTTGAAATTTGAGTGAAATCATAGGGAGACAAGTTGAAAATACGAATTGAAAAGGTGGTTTTTTCTTCTTCTTTTTTTTCCCTCCAAAACTTGATAAGGTAATTTAATCTTATTTTATTATTTCCATAATTATTTTATAATACTCCTTAGGAGGCTCATTTTAGACCTCAAAATTTCTCTAACGCTTATGGAATGGCCATGACGGGAATACGCTTCTTGGATGCCGCTAGAGTTAACATTTATATTAGATTTGTTGCTACGCCTTGTCAGGATGGGTCTTTAGCTCATGAAGGAGTTGTGGCCTGTGCACATTGGTGGTTGACAAGATCACGGTTCTAGGATACTGCTTGATTACATAGTAGAATGGATGGATCCAGTCTATGACATTAATAAATCTCAAATATTATTTCCATATTTTCCCTTCTACAAGTGACTTCTCTATCTTTTTTATCCAGGTCTAGACAAAAAATAGAAAGAAAGAGGAAAATACTAGATCTTCTTCAAGAATTTAAATGAGAAGCCATCTATCTGATGGATCCAGGGCACGAGTCTAGTGAAACAACTAAAGAAAAACATTCAAAATGACTTGGGAATACCAACAACAATCCAATTTTTGTTATATGAAGGAAAAGTGCTCAAGGACTCTCTCAAGATAAAATATTAAGGTGTGGCAAAGGATTATACTATAATATTAAATATGAGGCTGCGAGGTGGAGAAAACCCTAATACAAATCCTAGAAACCCCAATGGATCCATCTCTTTCAAAGATGCAATGAAAGGGAAGATTACTGCTCCAGCTGATTTGATCCAAAATTTGTCATGACTTTATATTGTTGAGCAAACGGGAAAGGTACTAGCCATGGATTTGAAGACCCCAGAGGTAAAATACTATTTTGTTGATCTACAATATAAGGCATTAATATGCCAGTTTAATGGCTTCTATTTAAGACCTAAAGACATATATCAGTGAGTGTATTCCTCTTGGACACAAAATTTTGATCTCTACTTATGCTCCAAAGGCTTCTTCATAGTTCAATTTGACACACAATAAGATATGGAAAAAGTTTTGAAAGAAGGGTCATGGTTTTGTGGTAGGGTTGGGCCTTTCATTACCCCATGGTTCCCAGAATTTGAAGCTATTAGCATGGTGGTAACAACAATGTCGGTATGGGTGAGGTTACTAAACCTTCCTCTTCCATTTTGACACCATTAAGTATTGGAGGAAATTGGAAATACCCTGGGTAAATTCAAAAAAATGGATTGGACAGAACAACCAAAAACATCTTTACATTTTCCAGAATATGTGTAGAGATATACCTTAACAAAGGTCTCCCTGATTGTATTCTTTTAAAAAATAAAAGCATCCAGTGGACACAGGCTTGGATTATGAGAATACGACATTACGATGTCGCACATGTTTTCAAATAGGAAATCTTTAGAACCCGTGCCCACATGCAAAAAAGGTTCAAAAAAAAAAAGAGGCAGGTCCCAAAACCAAGGGGATGGCAGTTTCCTAAGATTGTTGATGATGAAGAAGAAACACGCATGTAAAATACTCCAAATACATCAACACAGACACAACTGGGTAGCCAAGCAAATGGAGGAGCTAGGAATTAGTTAGTAATAGTGGCTCATAGCTAGAAGGGTGCCGAATCAACAAAGATCATAGCAATAATGCAATAGAAAGTGGAAACACCCATTGAAATGGAATTGGGAGGCATAAAGAGAACTCGTGTTTTCAAGAGCTTGGACTCAGATAAAGAATCACCTTAGAAGATAGAAGGAAATCACTCAACAATAGTAACAACCACTCCTAAACAAGGAATTTGGCAAAAAGTAGAGAAAAAGAAAGAAAAAAAGGGGAAACAAAGTGATTTTTATCACACTTAGCCCTGGCAAAATTATTTATTTTTATAGTGCTTTTCTTTTGTTGAGAATCAATAGAGAAGCTGACACGACCAAATGTTCACCAACATCTACATAATGTAATTTTATTGTTTTGTTTTAGGTTTAATACAATTATGATTTTTCCTTGGGAAAAGTAATAATAATAAAGTTATAATTTAGTTAATTTTTATGTTTTTTTTTTTTTTTTTGGCAATAAAAGATGTACAATTAAGTAAATGTTTTTTTATTTATTATAAATTGATCTCAATATATATTTATTAGGTATTTCATTTATATGGCTTTACTAGTTAGCTTGACATCTTTTTTGACATATTTAAAAAAAAAAATTAAGATTTTAATATGATATGTATAGCACTAATTATATATATATAGATATGTTTTAAAATAAGTTTTATTTGTTTTTAAATTAATTTTAAATATGAAGTTCTGAACTATATGGTTATAAATGTTAATCATTATTATACTTTATATTTTAAAATAATTTTAATTTATGATTATTATATATATATATATATATAATTTTTTATTATAGATATATTAATTGAATGTATTAAGTTTTTATAATATTATTAATTATAAGTTTTGAAATATTAAAGTTATGAAGAATTATTATTTATATTTATATTAATGTGATGGGTATATTATATAAAATTTATTTATAATAATAACTAACGTTTTATAATTTCACTAAAAAAATAAATTAAATTAATAAATTTTATTAATTTTATAATTAAATTCATATTATTTTATTTTATTATTATTTTATACCATGTTTTTTCCATAAAACATCGCATCTATGCTCGCAATAAATAGTAAATAAAATTTGATTATTAAAAAATATTTTAACATTTTCCTCAAAAAAATCATTATATTTCGATAAAAATAATATACATATTTCTTCTTGGAGGGGTTGTAGTGATACATTGGCTATAAGAACAACAATAAATACTATAGAATTTATCTCTTTTTATTTGTTCTACAGTAATACCTTAAGTAACTTAACATATCTCTTTCTAGTTTGACATTGTTTTCCTGAATCTTTAAAAAAAAAAAATATGCATCTTATAAACTTCACAAAATTATAAAAAAATTGTTGTGTAGAGATTATATATGAAATATCATATCATGATCAAAAGGTCAAAAATTCATTGGTTAGGAAGGTTCCACTATGGAAAATCAAGAAGGGTACGAGCATAAAGAAAATCAAGAAAGGTCCAATGTAGAGTGGTTAAGTTTTAAAGTTTTTTTTAAAGTAACGTTAGTTTTTTCTAATTTTAATGTTTTCTTAATGACGTAGTATAAAGTAGGGGTTAATATTTTAGTGTAACTAAACTAAATAAGGTATTTAATGTAATGGGAATGTTCAGCGATTGTCGTTTTTGGAATGTGATTATATTTATAAATAATTTTTTTGATATGGGTTTAAGATAAGATTTACTATAAAAGCAATGAATTTGATAAACTTATTGAGAGAGCACTCTATTGGATTGATTTTTGAGTTGTTGCTTAAAGGTTTTGTGAAGTTTGAAATAAGTTTCGGTATTTTTTTCTATCTAAGCATCTTAAAATATCATCAACAATTTTATGAATGTAAGGGAGTAAATTTTGGTCTTAAGAAATTAGTTGAGAGAGGGTGTTTACTTTTAGGTTATATAATAGAGTAGAAAGATATGTTGGTTACTTTTAGGTTATATAATAGAGTAGAAAGATATGTTGGTTTGGGAAATGTAGTATCTATTAGATAAGAGAGAATTATTGAAAATGGATCATTATTTGTTTAAGAGTTGGGAGCATAAATTTGAATGATTTAAGATACTAGAGTTTTAAGAATAAGACATTTTTTTAGCAAGGTGGGGTGGGATTGGCCACGGAAATACTTATTGGTATAATAATTTTTTTGAAAGACTCGATGGGAGAGCGAACCATCTACTTACCAAGTGAGTAGAATATTGAGAAAAAGTTTTGAGTTATCTTGTTAGTTTCCATGGTAAAGTGAATGTGAAGATATATGATGTTGAGTTAGTAAAAACATGATGTTATTGATGAATGGCCATGGTGCTAAATAACAAAGTGTTATTAGCAAATCAAAACTAAGATTTATGTTTGATATGGAAATTGTTAAAGTGTTCCATGAAGATGGTTATCAAAATGGAAGATAAGGATAAGTTCATTGTTTTACCTTTTGTTTGTTCATAGAATTTATCTCTAAAAGTGAATAAAATGAAATAAATCTCTTGATAAGGTTTAAGATTTATGGGTAAATGATCTTGGAAATAAGTTTAGTGGCTTCCGAAATAGTAATTTTGTTGAAAAGGAACATAACATCAAAACTAACCATAAGGTCTTGGTCATTGATATGGAGATTGTGGATTTTGTGGATTGTCATTAGAATTTTTAATCTATAAATTGTCATGGATATTTAACTAGAATAGTCATCACAACACATCTTACAATATTATGAAATATTTTATTACCTTAGATCTTATATTTAATATTAGTATCATAATGCTCAATATTGTGGAAATAACTAAAACTAAAATAAAGACACAAGAAAATGAACACAAGATGCTATCCCAGAGCCCAATATAGGATAAAAGCTAGCTAGAATGTGAAGTTTATCCACCAATCTCTTTCTCTTAGTTATAAAATGGGGTGCTCATTATGGCGTTTCCATGGACATTTTGTCTTGAGTGACTCTTACTAAATATTCTACCTCCTACATTATTATTCAATATCCCACTCCTAGATTCTCTATTCAATTATGAAAGAAATACCAATACCAGAAGAATAGAGCCCCTTCCGTTTCTAACATCCTAGTATTTAACATAACCAAATTTTTGTATAGGGTTAAGGTTAGGGTTTTTGCACGACTCAATCCTCAATTAGTGTTAAGGTTTTCGAACTTCTAGAATCTTCTTCAAATTCCACACATGACTGGCCCTACATGTGAGTAATAGGGGTTCGCATGGAATCTACTTAGTACCATTATGGTCAACAAGGTAGGTTAACTTGTGGCAATAATAACTTCCATATATGAAATCCAATTGAGGTGATTTTCACACCATTGGAAATATTTTGATGTGTAGAACAACGTATAGGGGTTATGATATATTTTCACAAAGCTTTGACCCCAAAGAGTGTTATTTTATGCCTCAAAAATGACTTTAGAATTTTCCAAACCCCAAATCACCAAACTAGGAACTAGCCCTTAAATGGGCCCTATAAGTCAATTCTTCCAATTTTTCCACCTAGAGAGTACCAAGATAGATGAAAAATTATATAATGATCCATTTTCGATCATACCTTCTATTTAGGGAGGATTTTGGTCCCCAAAATATTTTAGTAAATGAGATCATAAAGCTTCCCCTCTACCTTCTACTTGGAGTAGGGTGTATGCAAGCTAGTGATTGTAACACCCTCCTCCCACATTTACCCAAGCTAATTGGTCCACTGGAGTAAACAGGTGATGAGAGGTTACTATGATGTGATTCAACTCCCCAAGTATAGTTAAGGAATTGGAACCGACAAACACAACCAAATAAACCTTTCCCAGGAGCTATAGACCCTTCAGGATGTAACCAATCCTTCTAGGTGCTTAACCCTTGAGACAAATTAGATTTTCATTGTCTTAAAGCCCTAGTCACTCCCATGAAAAGGCATGCATGCGACCAAAGCCTTCCTATCGCTCCCAAAATAAGGGCATGACAACGACAATGGACTTTTCTAGATAGTTCTGAGCCGACCCCAGATTTTGTGCCAATTTTTCAGGGCCAAGACTCAGGCCACTACTTAGAAATTTATGAAACTTTTAGGAATGATAAATAACATTAAAAAAAGGTACTTGTGATCCAGGTGGATATTGGTGGCCACCCACCAATTCCACTTGGACCCCCACCATTTCTTCTTTCAGTTTCCTTAATTATAACACAATTTAGTATTTTTAGTAGTTTTTCAGGTCCTAAACTTTCGGAGCTGTGAGGCTCTAAACGACGTTTTTTTGGAAATCTACTGCTAGCCATTTTTTGTCTAAAATTATCTTTTTTGTTGTAGTCCTCGGAAAGATATTTCCAATGGGGTTATCATGCACGTCAAACGGAGATAATATGACCAAGTCATGACCCCGGGAAGTTGGCTGTCCAACTCACCCCAACGGGGCCCATAAACTCTTGGTGTTACATCTCCTCGGGTTAGGGTTTTGGTTGTTTAGGGTTTTCTCTTATTGTTCAATAATAAAAAAGGCCCTTGAGCCTCATTGTAAGGAGTTCAGAGGCATGTAGCCGCCACATCTCTTCTCAGAGATAAGCTACCATCGCTCTAACTGGTTTATTTCCATTTCTATTTGTGAGCATATTTCAGTATTTTACATTAATGAAGTGAAGTATTATTTTTGCTGCATCTCTGTGTTTATGGTTATCTCTGTAATTTGTTGCGTTCCTATTTAAATTCATATCAGTGGTATCAAAGCGGTATGCTTTTTTTTCTCTATTTTTCTTTGCATGTCCCCAACGAGGTCAGGATATAAGAAGTTAGGGCTTGAATTGGTCGAACCTTTGCAAGACCAGCCTTGTAAATCCTGACGGCCTCCCATGGTGGATGAAAACAAAGACGAGGGGGCAGGAGATCCTATCAAAATCTTGCTTGAAGAAGCCCAAGAGCAACAAAGGAACGCGATGATGGACAACTTTGCCCAGATCCTTCAGTGGCTACCCAGGGGCAATGCATCGGCTTCCAACAACTACTCGAGAAATGCCACACCATTTAAGGTACAATTTAATTTTGAAATCCCCGTATTTGAGGGTTAGATAGACGCAGATGTCGTCGATAAATGGTTAAATTTGCTAGAGGGTTATTTTTCTGTTCATGATTTTTCCAGTCAGGAAAATATTATTTTTGCTCTTCTCAAAGTATCCCCCCACGCCAAGGACTGGTGGAAAACCTACTACGAGCAGAAGGATGAAAGTACAGGCTCACTATTTTCAGCTGCACCCACTTGGAATTCATTACAGGATGCCATCAAGGAGCAGTACTACCCTGTCGGAAGCTATGAGGATCAATACATAAAGTGGACCACACTGCGGTAGGGAAGGGACCAAGACATGTCGAAGTTTACCAATATTTTCCATACCCTTTGCATAAATTTAGGTATTAAGGGTTCGTGAAAACATTTGATACTCAAATACCACGACTCCCTGCACAAGTACATCCAGGAAGAAATAAAATTCCTGAACATCTCCTCGCTCGGCACAACATACCGATATGCCGTCAAGGTCAAGCAAAATTTTAAACAGAATAAGCGAGACTTTGGATCTGTGAATCCGAAGCAAGGGAAAGGTGCTCCCAAACCGCAAAACAAAGGACAAAGTTAAGGCGGGGCGGCCCAAGACAACCTGCCAAAGCTGCAAGCAAAGAACAGCACCGCGAAGCCAAAAAAAGACATGGGAAAGTGGTGTGAGATCTGTAAGAGCTCAACTCACAACACAAGTGAGTGTCGGGCCAAGCAGTCATTGGTGGACAAGCTAAAGGTTTTAGAATCAAATGCATGTTTCGACTCCGAGTCAGAACCTGACAAGGGTAATGACAAAGGGAAGTAGATTATCGATGCGGAGCCCAACGCCACCGTTGCCACCACGAAGATCCAGAAGGAGGAACCTAAATATCCAAAGGAGGAGTAATGTCTCTTCTACTCCTAGATTTGGGTAAAGGGCTCCCCGCTACAGTTCGTTGTCGACAGCGGGAGCCAAAAGAACCTCATTTCGACAGAGGTCGTGAAGCGGCTGGGCTTATCGACCACAACACATCCACAAATGTACACCATGGGGTGACTTCACCAAGGATGGGATCTTCGCATGAGCCAGCAGTGTCGCCTTCGATACAACATTAAGCCCTTCACAGATGAGGTATTGTGTGACATTGCTCCCCTTGAAGTTTGTGATGTATTATTAGGACAACCATACTTGTGGAAGCGACATGTTGTGTATGAATCAAGGCCCTGTGTTATTATTGTTACTTTGGGAAATAAGTTATACAGGATACCAGAGGTAGCACCACCTATCGCCATCTCTTTGGTTACTACAAAACAATACAGTAAGATCATTTCCAAAACCGAGAAATTTGTTTTCCTGATGATACACCCTCAAGGAAGGAAGAAGATGGTGGCCACGACCTCCAAACAGGGACCCTCCGCATGACAACTATAGATGGACAAGGTCATGGAGGAGTACGAGGACATCTTCACCTCCCCCACAAGGGTTGCTCTACACTGTCAGGTCAAGCACTCCATTGATCTGACCCTAGGTGCACCACTGCCCAATGGACCAATCTATCAACGCTCTATTATGGAGAATGATGAAATCAAGAGGCAGATTTAGGAGATGTTGCAGAAAGGTCATATCCGTCGAAGTTCATCGCCCTGTGGGAGCCCGATCGTGTTGGTACAAAAGAAGGATGGGACTTGGAGACTCTGTATTGACTATTGGGCGCTGAACAAGATCATTGTCCATAATAGGTACCCGATCCCACGGATTGATGACCTCTTGGACCAACTGAAGGGGGGAAATATTTCAGCAAAATCGATTTGAAGTCAGGATATCACCAGGTACCAATCGAACCCTCTAATGTGTGGAAGACTACCTTCAAAGCTAAGGAGGGCCTTTTTGAATGGTTGGTTATGCCTTTCAGATTGACGAATGCTCCTGCAACCTTCATGAGGCTAATGGATGACACCTTGCGGCCATTCACCAACTCATTTGTAGTGGTGTACTTGGATGACGTCTTGATCTTTAGCCAGAGTTGGGAAGAGCACCTCCACCACATCTGACAGGTTCTCTAAACACTGCGACAACACAAGTTATGTGCAAATTTGGAGAAATACACTTTTGGCATGACCTAGGTTCAGTATTTGGGATACATTATTGATGAACAGGGGGTGCATGTGGATCTAGCCAAGATCCAAGTCATTCAGGATTAGTCATCTCCAACCACTCTGACAGAGCTCCGAAACTTTCTAGGTCTTGCCAACTTCTACTGCAGGTTTGTGTTGGGATTTTCTCATATCACTTAGCCCTTGAGTCAAGTCACCAAGGGAGGAGCGAAAGAAAAATTATTTTGGTCTGAATCTCAACAGAAGGCATTCACAGAGTTGAAAGATCGCCTTTTCTTGGCACTAGTGCTCGCATTACCATACTTGCAACAACCATTTGAGGTCGAGACAGATTCCTCTAACTATGCTATTGGGGCAGTCCTTACTCAACACGGGGATCCAGTGGCATATCACAATGAGACACTTTCAGACACAGTCCGGAAGTATCCCACTTATGACAAAGATATGTATTCCATTATGCAGGCCTGGTGACAATGGAAGCATTACATTTTGGGAAGGAAACAGTCATCCACACAGACCACCGACCCCTGTAGTTCATACAGACCCAAGGAAAATTTCAAAATGATCGCTATTAGAAGTGTTCCAGATACCTGCAAAAGTTCCATTTGAATATCAAGTATAAGAAGGGCAGCACCAATAATGTTGCAGATTGCCTCAGTTGACCACCGATCATGGCGTTAACCACCGTGCTCAACTCTTGTGGGCATGAGACTTTTGATTGGTGACTTCTCTACAAAAGCGACCCAGAATTTGGCCACACATATCAAACACTCTTGGAGGAGCATGTTCTAGATTTTCACCTCCAGGATGCCATGTTATGCCACTTGGGTCACCTTTGTGTTCCTTCAAGCGAGTGTACCAAGATGATTTGGGAAGCACACTACAGTCGGGTTGCTGGGCATTTTGGGGTTGAGAAAACGGTGGCAATAATGCAGAAGTATTTCTATTGTCTGAATCTTCGATAGGATATCGGTAAGTACATTAGATCATGCACTGCTTGTGCCATTGCCAAACCAACCATCAAGAAGCAAGGCCTCTATACCCTGCTGCCTACCCCTAGTCGACCTTGGGAATCCATCTCCATGGATTACATGTCAAGCATTCCTTCAACTAAGCATGGAAATGACTGTGTTTTTGTGGTCATCGATAGGTTCTTGAAGATGGCCATTATGGCGCCGTGCAAGAAGAATATCACAACAGAATCCACTGCTAAACTCTTCTTTGAACGAGTGTGGGTACACTTTGGGATCCCATAGTCTATCATATCAGATCGGGACAACAGGTTCCTCAGTACATTTTGGTCCAGTCTCTGGTCGATGCTAGACACCAAACTCACTAAGTCCATAGCCTTCCATCCTCAAACTGATGGCTAGACAGAGGTTGTCAACAGGATGATCGTACACATTCTGTGCATGTACAACTCAAAACATCCATGCACATGGGACGAGAGCCTCCCCTATGTTTAGCACAGCTACAACCGGGGGCTCCACAACTCGACTAGCCATAGCCCTTTTCAGGTGGACTTGGGATTCCAACCACTATATCCCATTGATGTGGCCATGCCATTTGCAGCTACTCACACAGATTCAGCTTATGTCTAGTCTAAAACAGATAAGTCAAACAACTTCATTGAGCACATCCAACATATTCACCAGCAGGTCCATGACATTCTGGAGAAATCAAATACCAAGTACAAGAAGCGACATGATCAACATCGGGTGCTACACAAGTTTCAAGTGGGCGGAAAATTCTAGTTGCATTTGCAAAAGGAACGCCTTACCAGAGCCTAACGGAAACTCAGACCACTCCGATATGGTCCTTACACCATTAGCAAGGTTGTGGGAGAGAATGAATTTGAGTTCAACATTCCCCCCATTCCTTGGCTTGCACCCAATGTTCAATTTGGACTGCCTTCGGCCATAATTTCCACCATTACTAGACACATCTAACATTGTAGAACAACTCACACCCATAGAGTTGAATCAAGATTGCATGGAACAAGCTGCAACTAATCGGATCATGGACACACAGATCAAGCACACTCGCCAGCAGAATATCCAATTGTATCGAGTTGTCAAAGCAGGCCAACTCCTTCACCAGGGCAAGTGGCTCACTAGGGACCAAGTTCACCAAAAGTTTCCTCATCTCATGGAGGAACTCAATGCAATGGGGAACATTGGGGGTAGGAATGATCCAGGTGGATATTGGTGGCCACCCGCCAATTCCACTTGGACCCCACCATTTCTTCTTTCAATTTTTCAGTTTCCTTAATTGTAGCACGATTTACTATTTTTAGCATTTTTTAGGGTCCTAAACTTTCAGAGATGTTTTGAGGCCCTAAACGACATTTTTTTGAAATCTACCACCAGTGTTTTTTGCCTAAAATCCAATTTTCCGTCGTAGTCCTCGGAAAGATCTTTGCAACAAGTTATCATGTGCGTCAAATAGAGATAATATGACCAAGTCATGACCCCGAGAAGTTGGTTGTCCAACTCACCCCAATGGGGCCCATAAACTCTTGGTGTTACATCTCCTTGGGTTAGGGTTTTGGTTGTTTAGGGTTTGCTCTTATTGTTCAATATAAAAAAGGCCCTTGAACCTCATTGTAAGGAGTTCAGAGGCATGTAGCCACCACATCTCTTCTCAGAGATAAGCTACCATCGCCCTAGCTGGTTTATTTCCATTTATGTTTGTAAGAATATTTCAGTATTTTACATTAATGAAGTGAAGTATTATTTCCTCTGCATCTCTGTGTATATGGTTATCTCTGTAATTTGTTGCGTTCCTATTTAAATTTGGATCAACTAGTGCAAACACTTGATAAATGACTTGTCTTGACCACTACTAGCCATAATAGGCATTTTGTCAAACATGTCACAAATATGCATTCAACAGGTTTTAACAACAAATCTGAGCATCGGGGTCTCATACTTATGTGAGATTCGTAAAGAAGAATTTTTACCTTATAACAATCGATGCATTATCATCTATTGGTTCATATATTCATTATACTTTCAGTTACTAATCAAAACATGATGAGAGCCATACATCAAGTCTGTCATAAAACATACTCATAACCAACATATAACCAACAAAAATAACAAGGATATAAAAACCATAAAATCCACGTATGAGTCAGTACATTTACACATAAAATACCAAGGAGAAGAAGCTCTTATTAATGAATGCAAAAGCCAACTAGTTTTGGGACTTCCACGAACCACCTGACCATATATTGGCTGAACCAAATATTTTTGTAAGCCAATCATCCCCATGCCATATTCCAAGCATGAATGTGGGACTCATAACAGAACCAAGCTAGGTTTCCTCAGGCTTTACCGCAATCCTCACTGGAACACTAAACCATAAACAAGCATGGATTCCACCATATTTCTCCACCTAAACTGTGAGGAATTTACCTGTCTCCTAGTCTCTAGGCCTTACTTTATATCCCGCCATACAACAGTCGAGGATTCCTAGGCCTAATCAAGCCTCCACCCTCCAAGCTTTATTTTATATGCCACCATTCATTGGTCAAGGATTCCTAGGCCTGATCGAGGGCTCACACCTCTAGGATTTACCGTATATCCCTCCATTCACTGGTCTAGGATTCCTTGGCCCACCAAGGCACACAAAATCTAGCTTTACCACAATCCCAGTCTGATTCAGGGATTCCTAGGACTTGTGTTCTTTCTTTCATATACCACATCACTTAGTTTTGAAACCATCTAGCAATCCAACCCAACCAAATACAAGATAACCCATCACACCATTGCTATCAGGAAATGGCAAGGCAAGGCTAAAGAACACTATCAGACCTGGAAAAACCCATTCCAATGAAAAAAATAGAACCAAACACACACATGCATGTACCATGCATGCCAAATATAGTAAGGAAATCACACATGCAAATCGAAAGCTAAAAATAATCTCACTATTTCTGCTAGATGCTTCTCTTCCTTGCTTGATTGTTGCTTTCCTTTGCCTTCTTGGTCCTTCCTTTACTTTCCTTGATCCAAAGTTGAAGTGCTCCAAGAAAACTCTAAGTGTTCAAGAGTGTGTGTGAGAGTGAGAACAGAGAGAGGGCTCCAAAAATGAACTAACAAAAGGTACCAATTGATCCTCAGAAGCCTTGTTATTAATGGGGCCTCTATTTTCTTCATTTTATATTATTTTTCCTTTATTTTCCTCGCATGCAACCTGTGACCTTACACCTTCCTTTTCTCCTATTTTCCATTATTTTCATAAATAAAACGCCAATTAATTCCTCATGCCTTTCCAAAGCCTTTGAATTTTCCATTTTTGTTCAGCCATAATAAACCAAATGAACACCCACACTAGGATGTTTTACCCAACACTCAGCTTGGAATATGTGTCCTGTGGCCTTGCTTATTATTTTTCCTTTATTAACTGTATTTACATGGAATTTTGACCAGGGTTGTTATAGAACCCCCCCCTCGGGGAACACTGTCCTCGGTGTTTAATGACACCTACAACCAACAAGAATGTTGAAAGAAAAACATAATTACCATGGAGATTTATAGCTTAGCTCAATGCATTATTTACAATTATGAACTTGCTGAGAAGCAAACCAACATGACACATAACAACATAAAAACCATAACAACATGACACCCATATCGCTTATTGGAGCTTTATAACACAACTCATGGCGGTATTTTCATCCATACACATATGTACACATACCAAAAAAATGCGCTCAACCGACAAATAGAGAAGGGAAAATAACCCACAGCTGATCTGCCATCTCCCATGTAGCTTCATCGGGCCCAAAGTGCTCCCACTACACTTTAACCTACTTGATTGATTGGTTCTAGAGCATGAGAATCTTTCTCTACAATGTACACTGAGGTTCTGGTTGGAATTCTCCATCTAGCTCCACTTGCAATACAAACCATTCAATCACATGATCAATATCTTTAACATACTTCTTAAGCAATGACACATGGAAAACATCATGTACTTTCACTTTTGGAGGTAGTGCAAGTCGATAAGCTACTGGTACAATCCTTTCAATAATCTTGAAAGGTTCAAAAAATTGAGGTGCCAACTTGGGACATGATCCAATCCTCAATGCGCTCTTCTTCGGCTTGATACAAAAGTACACCTGTTCCCCAACTTGAAACTCCTTAAACAACCTATTCCAACCTGCATAACTTTTCTACATATCTTGTGTTTCCTTTAGATTCTTATTGATTTCATATTTCATCTATGCCAACATATCTTGTCCAATAAATGCCCTGTTCATTGTGTTAGTGTCAGTCTTTCCAGCCTTCCTTCAGTGATCAAATATGCTCTTACAAAGTGGTCTCATAGTGTCAAGGTCAAATTTTGTCATTTCAAAGAGTTTTCAAGCAAAATTTGGTCACTAGGCATTAGGTCTAGGGTTTGCCCAAATGTGAGTCCATGTCACCATTCAGCTGAGTTTATCATCATTCATAGGGTTTTCATTATCATGTCAGTGTCTAATGAGTCATTTTACACCTTGTTCATGCTTCAGTTGCACTTAGGCAAGGTCATTTCCCTCTCCTAGGGTTTTGAAGGAAATTTCTCTTGGACGGTCAAATCATCGGCAAAACTTGTATCCAGATGTTCATACACCTTCCCCTATCCTTAAAGTACCTTATCAAACACTTCCCATCCCTTAGATCCGCCAAATTCCTCATTTTTGCACAAACCCTAGTTTCTAGCTACAACCTGGCAATTTTCTAGGTTGGGCCTGTGTTTTGCCATTTTGGAACCCTTCCCCTCGCTCAATCTCTGAGATTCCACTTTCCCCTATTTCCTAACATCCCTCCCCACTCCCAAAAATTTCCTCAAGAATTTAGAAGCCCCCTATCCCCTTCATTTCGCTTCATTTCGACAAAATTCCTTGTTTCACACATCGGGACAAGTCGCCCTCAAATGATGTTCCAGAGCAATAAAAGATGAATTTTGGAAAACTGAGAGCGGTTTTTGTCCAAAACATGCCAAAGAAGCAAAACCTCCTTCAATTTTTGCACAGGTGTCATGGTTTGAGAGAAATGTCAAGAATATCGTCGCCTCAGGAGAATCACAGACACCTCTGAAGTGACCTTGGGAAAATCAAGTTTTCTCCTAGCTTGGTTGGCCAACTGATTTTCTTGATGGGTAAAATGATAACTAGACATAAATATATTTCCAATGAGCTATCATGATCTCAATGTGGGGTTGAGGAAGGCATCCAAAAGTTGACTGCAACAACACTCTTCCTTGAGGCAGCCTCATTTGGCACTTTTTGACCAGTATTGGGAGATTTGATTTTTGACAGGTCAAATCAACTCCAAATTGAAAATTCCAATTGGGTTGTAAAATAGACTCAAATACCTTTCCAACGAGCTATCATGCACCTGATTCCGACATCGGGAAGGCCTCCAAAAACCTCCTGCAAAAGTGCGACCCGTTGGGTGATGCGCGACCCGTTGAGAGCTCTTCCGCAGTTCAGAAAAGCAACGTGCGCGACCCGTTGGGAGGGGCGCGACCCATTGGGGATTTCTCCACAGGAATTTGCCAATAAGCTACCAAATGACCCCAAATCTCTTCAAGGTTGGAAGTAGGCCTCTGATCATCAAAGTATTTTGCTTGATAGAGAAAAATGAGCATGGGAAATGTGTTTTAATGCCATCAAGTTGAAATGAGAAGTTCATGTATATTTGCTTTAAAAATGTCAAAATGCAAGTAGAGATAGGGTTTTGTTTTGCTGCTCTCAAGGTTATCCCTTTCACCCCCTGAGGTTGTTCATGAGGAGGGAAGGCCATCACAGTAGCATGATATTCTTGAGACCAAACATGTCAGCTCCACTCCTTTGGTCACTTATCAGAAAGGCCCAAGGGCCTTATTTGTAGCAGCTAGGCGAGTACTATCTCCACAGCAGGTGGAAGGGGTCTCACCTTCATCTTCAGCTCAGCGAGTGTTATCTCCACATCAGGTGGAAGGGGCCTCGCTTTCTTCACCAGCACAGGTACTATAGAGGGGCAAAGAGCCCATGATTCATGAGGGTCCGGTGATTGATCTTGAGGCTAGTTCTCCTAGCTGAGAGGCAAAGGAGATCATTCAGCATCTCAGGGCTGAAAATGCTGCTTTTCAGAAGAGACTTGAGGGTACCCAATGGACTATCACTTACCTGGAGCAGCGGAACAAACAGTTAGAAGAGGAGAAAGCACTTGATGAGTTATGGAGGATTCGTAGCGACCGAGTCTTGAACCGTAGAAGACCCGGTGATCCATTGCTTGCTGACCGAGAGTCAATGCTCATTCAGGAGAATGCCCACTTGGAGAGGTTGTTGGATAAGGCCAACCAAGAGAAAACGCTGTTGAGAAACATGAAGAATCACTATTGGGCAAGGATGCATGTATGCAAGGCCAAAATGAAAATGTTCCAAAGGAGGTTGTCCGAGGCTCTTAGGCGGAAGAAGAAGACCAATCCACTCCGTATCTTGGTGGAGGCATCCCTCAAATATCATGGCACTCACTAGCTCAGCTACAGCACAAATCCCAAAATTTTTTGAGAATTTTGGGTAATTTTGGAATTTTTTGGAAATTTACAGGTTTTGGCTCCTCAAAGGGTCTCACCCCCGGTGAGACCCTTTGTCATTGTAGCTCCGTTTTGAAAAAAATCAACATTTCTAGATTTTTCATGCAAAGTTACACATGCCTATGGATGGACTTGAGTTTTTATGGGGTTTTGGGCCTCCAGAAGGTCAAAATACATGCAAAATTTGACTTTCTGCCCCTTTTTTGCGTTGCAGAAGCAGTCTTGGGAGAATTGAGTTTTTACTAGGAAAATGA
This sequence comes from Pinus tabuliformis, assembly GCA_031772625.1. Lineage (NCBI taxonomy): Eukaryota > Viridiplantae > Streptophyta > Pinopsida > Pinales > Pinaceae > Pinus > Pinus tabuliformis. The sequence continues at coordinate 1,002,539,874 of CM062819.1, forward strand.
CCTCCAAATCCAAAAATTCTAGTTGGGTTAGAAAGTAGACTCAGATACCTTTCCAACGAGCTATCCTGCACCTAATTCTGACACCGGGAAGGCCTCCAAACAGAGCTCCAAAGTGCGCGACCTGTTGAGGAAATTGTGCCAGATTTGACCAGTTCAGCCCAGAAAACGCAGTTTGGCTCCAGTTTGACTTTTTGAGGTGGATGGTGGTCCTCTTGGATGTAATCGTGACACTTTTTGGATATTTTTACTCTTTTTTAACTCTTCTAGAAGATTCTTTCATGTAAAGGGTAAAAAGTGAATGTATGAACTGGTTTCCTAGCTTATAGAGGCAAGTTGTTTTGACTGCCTAGATTTTAGTGCTCAGTTTAGAATTAGTTGAAACAGCTCCTAGAAGGATGAGCTTGTTGAGATTGCAACAAGATGATGGAGCTTAGTGAAAAGAGTCGCCTTCACTAAGTGGGCCCGCAGGCTATTTTTGGCGCAAGTCTATTTTTAGACTATGTCTATTTTTAGACATATGGATCATGTCTATGTTTATGGATGATTGATCAAGTTGGGAAAAATAGATGGACTTCTATTTTTGGTGAAAGTGTGAGTGATCACAGTGTGAGTGATCAAGTCTATTTTTAGACTGGCTGTCAAAAATAGAAAAGTCAAATATTATTATCTCACAATAATATTTGGACTATAAACTTAATCTTATTCTCTTGGAGCACTTCAGTTTGAGCTACGGAAGTGGCACATGCAGCTGTCAGAAGGAAATTCGTTTTTCTTATGAGTCAGTTGAGTTGTTGCTTGCATGACTTAAGTTAGAACTCAAGTGAGTTGAGTTTAGTGGACTGGAGGTACAGTTGATGGAGTTGTGTTCAGTTTAACTTAGTTAAACTGGTTGTAGTTAGTCTAACTACAGATAGACTAATGATGAGTTGTTAAACTAATTATTAACTCATAATACAACTAAAGAATACATCAGTTAACTCAGTTGCATGTCAGTGCATGTTCAGTTCAACAGGGACAGGTGGTAGAGAATCAGATTGCTATCAGTTGTGACTATAGTTGTGCACCAGATCTTGCACAATCAAAGGATTGAGTATGCCAATGAGTTTGCTCACGTATTTGGCCCGCATTTTAGCCTTTGCTCACGTCCACAAAGAGTGAGTGACTATTTTGCAGGTGAAAAACGAGTTTGGGAAGCAATTCTCATCAGTTCTTGAGCAGGTATTGAGCAGTGGAGGCAGGCAAGCAGTGGAAGAGATTTGGAGATCAGATCTGAGCTGTATTGTGTGTAACAGAGGTGGAGATACTTGTGAGAAGTATTATGCTGTGTAATGTTACATGACTCAATCATTAATATACAGATAGTGTGGGGTTTTTAGCGAGATGCTTTCCCCGTGATACATACTGTGTTAATGTGTGAATGCTCTTGATGTTTTATTGTTGTTGATGCTGCTATATTCTTGATCAACGTAGAGGAGATTATGTATTATACATGTTCCGCTTAAATTGTATGATCAGGATAATCTCTGTTGAATATGTGTTAAATTAGTCAAAGTTTCTACATGGTATCAGAGCTAGATAATTGTAGAAAAAGTTTCTACATGGTATCAGAGCTAGATGATTTGTAGAAAAAGTTTCTACATGGTATCGGAGCAGCTTGATTTGTAGAAGAGATTTTTACAGGATATCAAGCGAGGGTTGATCATCAGATCTACTATTCAGGAAGTGTTCTCACGAATTCTAGATTGGAAGCAGTTGAGTTGGAGCTGGTGGAAATTCGAATTTGCAGCAGTGTTGTTGAAAATGTCTTTCAACGGATTGCAAATGTTATTCCAAAGCAAGAGCGACCTGGTGCTCAAGGATAAACTCAGTAACAATAAAGGTGAGAATGGATCTTCATCAAAGGTATCTGATGAAGAGAATTGCGCTTTGGCTGCCAAAGCAAAGAAGGGGAAGAACAAGAAAGCTTCTCATTTCGGTGCGAAAGGCAAGAAGCAGGACATGTCCAAAGTGAAGTGTTTTCACTGTCACCAGCATGGACACTATGCCACAAATTGTCCGCAGAAGAAGAAGAACAAGCAAGCTGCTGGATCTGCAGGGGGAGAGGCTTTAGCTTCTCAGTTTGAGCTTGATTTTTCATTGATCGCATGCTTGGTTTCAAGTGTGATGGGATCAGTGTGGTTCTTGGACAGTGGTGCGTCTTTTCACATGACGGGAGATAGAGATTTGTTCTCTGATCTGGAGGACAAAGATCTTGGAGTGCACATCGAGATGGGTGATGATGGTAGATACAGTGCGACCGGTATCGGTACCATTTCCTTTGAGAGGGAGTCTGGTAAACCCTTTGTATTGAAGGAAGTCATGCATGTTCCAGGATTGAAGAAGAATCTCATCTCAGTGGCGATGTTAGAAGACAAGGGGTATGATGTTGTTTTCAGCGAGGGAAAGGCCTTCCTGTGCAGCAAGACAACTGGTGAGACCCGGAAGATAGGGGTTCGAGTGAGGAACCTTTATCAGTTGCATGTAGATGGATGCGCAGCAATGGCAGGCAAGGCAGAATGATTGGTGAGCCGGGATGATGGCGAGTTGTGGCACAGGAGATTGGGTCACCTTCACCATGGAGCCTTGAAGATACTGCAGCAGATCACTACAGGGCTTCCTAAAGGCACACTTGCGCAGTCAGATCAATGCAAGGGGTGTACTTCGGGGAAGTTTGTGAAAGCCACCTTTCACGAGAAGGATAGTCGCGCCACGACGATCCTTGAGAGAATTCACACAGACGTGTGTGGACCTTTCTCAGTTGCTTCGACAGCAAAACACAGGTATTATGTGATTTTTGTTGATGATTTCTCTCGTAAGTGCTGGATCTTCTTCATGCAGAAGAAGAGCGAGACATATTCAAAGTTCTGTGAATTCAAAGCACTGGTCGAGAAGGAGTCGGGGAAGAAGGTGAAGGCTCTTAGGAGCGATAATGGTGGTGAATACATCTCGGACGAGTTCAAGGATTTCTGCAAGGCAGAAGGGATTCGTAGAGAGCTCATAGCTCCCCATAACCCACAGCAGAACGGGGTAGCTGAGCGGAAGAACAAAACGATTGTGGGTGCTGCACGGGCAATGTTGCATGATCAGGGCCTACCCCTTCACTTGTGGGCGGAAGCATGCAATACAGCAGTTTATGTGCAGAACCGTTGTCCTCATAGGATACTTGGCATGAGTACACCCGAGGAGGCTTATTCTGGTAAGAAGCCTGATCTTTCTCATTTGAGGATTTTTGGTGCTAACGTTTACATGCATGTGACGAAGGATGCCAGAAAGAAGTTGGAGCCGACTGCAGAGGTTGGGATATTTGTGGGGTACACTGATACGCCCCACAACTATCGTGTGTATTTGCCAGACAGTGGTAAAACTGTTGTGCGACGGGATATAAAATTTCAGGAGGAGAAAGCCATGAAGTGTTCGCTTGAGAGGTAGCTACACTTGCATGCAGATGAGGAGCTATTAGTTCCTAAGGATGAGCTTCAGGACGCGGATCAGCCACAGGATGAGGTTCATGGAGTGGAAGAGACCACTCATGCAGCGCCAACCATCAGAGGGCGAAAGCGCTTGACAGAAGCTGAGCGACTGGCTCAAGATGCAGAGAAAGTTGTAGGACCACCTACAGCCCAACGCAGGCAGAGACAGTCACCTGATCGGTACACTGGATACATGGCTCTTATGAGCAAGTGTGTTGTGACTGAGCCATCCTCTTTCGAGGAAGCTATGGAGGATCCCGCATGGGTAGACGCCATGGTGGAAGAGTATGATTCTATTGTCAGAAACAGTGCATGGGAGATTGTTCCTAGACCGGAAGGGAAATCAATGGTGGGTTCGAGATGGATCTACAAAGTTAAGCAGGCATCTGACGGGAGTGTGGAGAAGTACAAGGCAAGATTTGTTGCCCGAGGCTTTTCACAGATTGAGGGGATCGATTATGAGGAGACCTTTGCACCTGTCGCAAGGTATTCTTCCATACGGACGATTCTTGCTCTCTCAGCGCAGATGGGATGGCACATTCATCAGATGGATGTGAAGACTGCGTTCCTCAACGGAGTCATTGAGGAGGAGGTGTACATTGAGCAACTCGAAGGCTTTGAAGTCTTCAGCAGCGAGTCGCATGTGTGCAGGCTCAAGAGAGCGCTGTATGGGTTGAAGCAAGCACCACGTGCTTGGTACACACGGATAGACAGCTATTTCATAGGACTTGGATTCTCCAAGAGCGAGGCGGATCCGAACCTATACCAGATTGTGGTGGAGGGTAAGTTGCTTATCATTGTACTGTATGTTGATGATTTGATTCTAACGGGTGATGAGCTGTTGATACTGTCATGCAAGAAGGATCTTGCTACAGAGTTTGAGATGAAGGACTTGGGCCTCCTTCACTATTTCCTAGGATTGGAAATATGGCAGCGCAGTGGTGGACTGTTTGTTTCTCAGGGAAAGTATGCTCGGGAGATACTGGAGAAGTTCAACATGCATGGATGCAAGCCTGTTGATACTCCTCTTCCTGGAGGTTGGAGGAAGGAGGATGCCACTTCGGGAGAAGAAGTGGATGCCACTGCTTATCGACAGTTGGTGGGGTCGCTGATGTATTTGGTCAATAAACGACCTGATATATGCTATGCAGTTAACCAGCTTTCACAAGCTATGGTTAAGCCTACCAAGCTCTTCTGGAAGGCGGGCAAGCATGTATTGAGCCACTTGAGAGGCACATCGGGATATGGATCTTGGTACAGGCAGGAGGATGCAGAGTGGGTAGGGAGCCCAACGGACAGAAAGAGCACATCAGGAGGGGTCTTCAGTATCGGATCGACAGTAGTTTCTTGGTACAGCAGGAAGCAGAGATCTGTGTGGATGAGGATGATCTTGGTCGGGTTTTTCGGGTCCAAGCACATCAGGTACCATCATATCAGAGATTGTGTGCAGCGGAGGATCATGTTACTTTCGTACATTCCAACGGAGGATCAGGATGCTGATATTCTGACGAAGGCTCTCACCAGGAGCAAATTCGAGTACCACCGAGGCAGGATAGGGGTTGCTGATAATCCATATCTTGTCGAGAGGGAGTGTTGAGATTGCAACAAGATGATGGAGCTTAGTGAAAAGAGTCGCCTTCACTAAGCGGGCCCGCAGGCTATTTTTGGCGCAAGTCTATTTTTAGACTATGTCTATTTTTAGACATATGGATCATGTCTATGTTTATGGATGATTGATCAAGTTGGGAAAAATAGATGGACTTCTATTTTTGGTGAAAGTGTGAGTGATCACAGTGTGAGTGATCAAGTCTATTTTTAGACTAGCTGTCAAAAATAGAAAAGTCAAATATTATTATCTCACAATAATATTTGGACTATAAACTTAATCTTATTCTCTTGGAGCACTTCAGTTTGAGCTACGGAAGTGGCACATGTAGCTATCAGAAGGAAATTCGTTTTTCTTATGAGTCAGTTGAGTTGTTGCATGCATGACTTCAGTTAGAACTCAAGTGAGTTGAGTTTAGTGGACTGGAGGTACAGTTGATGGAGTTGTGTTCAGTTTAACTTAGTTAAACTGGTTGTAGTTAGTCTAACTGCAGATAGACTAATGATGAGTTGTTAAACTAATTATTAACTCATAATACAACTAAAGAATACATTAGTTAACTCAGTTGCATGTCAGTGCATGTTCAGTTCAACAGGGACAGGTGGTAGAGAATCAGATTGCTATCAGTTGTGACTATAATTGTGCACCAGATCTTGCACAATCAAAGGATTGAGTATGCCAATGAGTTTGCTCACGTATTTGGCCCGCATTTTAGCCTTTGCTCACGTCCACAAAGAGTGAGTGACTATTTTGCAGGTGAAAAACGAGTTTGGGAAGCAATTCTCATCAGTTCTTGAGCAGGTATTGAGCAGTGGAGGCAGGCAAGCAGTGGAAGAGATTTGGAGATCAGATCTGAGCTGTATTGTGTGTAACAGAGGTGGAGATACTTGTGAGAAGTATTATCTTGTGTAATGTTACATGACTCAATCATTAATATACAGATAGTGTGGGGTTTTTAGCGAGATGCTTTCCCCGTGATACATACTGTGTTAATGTGTGAATGCTCTTGATGTTTTATTGTTATTGATGCTGCTATATTCTTGATCAACGTAGAGGAGATTATGTATTATACATGTTCCGCTTAAATTGTATGATCAGGATAATCTCTGTTGAATATGTGTTAAATTATTCAAAGTTTCTATAGAGCTCGACCCCTAGAGGCAAGGGAAGAGGTTGGCTTGCCTATATTATGTATTTTCTTAATCATTTTCAGAGGTTGGAGGGTTGGACTCTTGAGGGAGAAGCTATCATTGTATTATCACTTGTATCTTTGCAATTTTTGGCTAAGGAAGACCAGGGTTTTGCAGTCATCTTTGGGATTCTTAAGGACTCATGTGTTGATGGTGTGTTTCTCCATGTTATTGTAAGCTTTGTTATGTGATTCATTTCCTTTCTATATTGCTGTATATTAAACAAATGAAGTGTTAAAGTAAGAATTCATGCTTGCCATGCTCTGCTTTTAAATTTTTTTAATTTATATGTTTTCTACTGTCTAAAGAGAATTCAAATTCATTGTTTTCTCTCTTTAGCCTTATTTTATTTCTTCCTAATCATCCATTTCAGCTAAAGACATCAATACAGGCTCCTACCTCGCCCCAAAGACCCCCCTGCAGAAACTGTGTCCAATCCCCGCACCCTAAATTGCAGCGCCTCAATTTGCCACCAAAAACCCCAAAACCCCCAAATCAACCTTTATAACTAGTTTACTAGCCTAATATCAGTGTTACATTGTTGGTCATCTCATCCTATTGAAAATCTACCGAGATTGACCGGAGAGAGCCTTCTCCTGCCCCGTAGGGCTAGCTACGAGGCTGAATGGTTTGATGTAGCTTTGAGATTTGCCTTTTTCAACCTGAGGTGAAATTTCAAGTGCTAACATACTGGCGGCCATACTGGGGAGAACAACTGATCGTTTGTTCATTGACGTGTTATCTCATAAGTCTTAGACGGAGCCTGAAGTTATGCCAGGTAGCCTTCGAAAACGCTCTTGTTTTACATCAGCGTTAGTAGATAAACGCTGCTTCAGTCAATCTCCGTGAGCTTGTGATTATAGCACTTCATTTGTATTTTACCCCAGTACATGTATCAAGTTCAGATCTGATTGTTGATGGTGGACAACGATCAGACACTTGAAAGGCTGAAATCATTCACTTGGCGACTCTAAATCAGTTTTGAGATCAGATCCAAAGACTCCACTGGAGGATGATCCCGACCAGCAAAAACATGAAAGGAGAATATGGACAGATCAGGTACTCAAGTTGGAACTTCATCCAAGATGTTTTGTTCTTTGTTCTAAATTATTTCTCCTCTTTTCCTGAGAATGTAAAAAGGGCTTTGCAAAGTATACTGTATTTGAGAAGAGATCCTCGACCTACAGTTAATTCTTTTCCTTCGAAGATTGTGAATACCAAAGATTTGCATACCTTTGAGCTTGATCAAGATCCTTTTTCTGAATTTTGTGATGACCATCTTCAAATTGATGAGCCTCCAAAGACCAAGATTAATTCTATACCTGTTGTACATACCCCTACATCTTGTAAAATTCCAGATCGGTATAAACCTCTTGTTTTACCTTCTGTTCTTCATGCTTTCCCCAAAAACTATGATCTATACTTGCCGATGTTTGATGGTGAAAGTAAGAATGTCAACGTTGAGCAACATGTGCAGAATTTTAAGAATTTTCTAGATCTTTTTGAAGTTGATGAAGAAGATGATAGTATAAGGCTTTTTGCTCTTTCTTTGCAAGCCAAAGTGAAGAGTTGGTTCAAAGCCCTGCCTGATGCAAGCATCTCAGAGTTCCAGCAGTTCGTCAAAGTTTTTCTTGGTAGGTGGATGATTGGGCAGAACCTTTTCTTGATTGTAGAAGAGTATAACCAGCTGAAAAGATTGCCAGGGGAGACAGTACAACAGTTTTCGGCCAGATTCAACCAAGTTTATTATTCAATGCTAGTTGATATAAGACCTTCTCCTAGATCTGCTCTCTTGCACTATCCGGGTGCCTTTGATCTGGAGATGGAGTTTCAGCTGAGAGAAAGGGATATTGCAACACTTCACGAGATGCAAAACAGTGCAGTAAATGTAGAGGCTCATCTGCTGATCCGACGGGCAAGGTTGAAGGAAGAAAAGATGAAAAACATAGATCCAGAAGAATCAAAATCTCTATAGGTGAAGCTTGACATTTTAATAAGTGCCGTGGAAAAGATGATGGACAAGATCAACACAAGAAATGCTTATGATGTTCAAGCTCATGGCTCGCTGATTGAAGAAGAACAAGTTGCTGATCCAAAACATTTTTTTTCTTATCCTAGTTGTCATAGATATGATAATGATTGTTTTGTAGATCACCTTGGAGAAGAGAGATCTGTTGATATGACATGCATGCTTGATGATGTGTTTTATAGTGATGATTTGCCTCATTTTGATGAGTATGATGATGATTACGTTCTCCAAACAAAAGCTAATCTTACAAACAAATCAGCAGCTAGTTTGTGGGAGGAAGAAGTTCATTTTCAGCAGCCTTAATACAATGTTCAGCCATCACATATCAGCTATGACAGTGACGAGGAAAGTGCAGCAAATTTTGAAGTAAGTGAAGGATCTTTACCTTTCTGTTTTGATTCATGTCAGTTCATTAAAGACAACTTCCATGAAATTAGAAATCAGCTGTCAACAAGTCTTGATCTAGACCATCTTGGAGGCAATAAAAACCTTGTTCCAAACTTCTCATATTCAGATTTGCATCCCCCAAATGCCATTGGTTTTCAAGTTGCAGATGAAAGAATGGAAGCTGACATATTTGATCAAATGATACAAGAAGGTGACTCCATACCATTCTGTTTTGAATCATTTCAGTTTTTGAAGGGTAGAGTGCATAGTGAATCTTCAAATGAACAGCCTATAACAAATCAGCAATCTCTCAGTGTAAATGTTGAGGATGAGACAGATGACAACATTCTTTAGCAGCCTGTAGCATCGGATTTGCAGGTACCAAATGAAATTGAAAGGCAGATTACAGATGAAGCTGTGGCAGCCGAAATACATGATTTGATGATGCAGGAAGATTCTATACCCTTTTGTTTCAAAGCATTTTAGTTTATAAGGCAGAATTCTCATAAAATCTCTCAAGAACAAGATGAACAGCTAGAAGGATGTCATACATTTTCAATGGATACATTGCAGCAATCTTTTCAAGTTTTTCATGATCCAATAGCTGATGTTTTGGATGAGGTTTGCAATCAAAGTCTTTCTACATTGACCACATGTGGGCTTGAAACATGTGCTGATATGAATTTGATTCGGCAGCCAGTTTCTTTGTCATTTTCAGCAGAGGTCTCGTCACAAGGCTTAGATCAAAGTTTTCATTCATGGTATGAGGAAATGAGAAGTAATCCATTCGATGAGCTAAGTTCCAGTGTGCTTGAATTTCAAGATCCTTATGCAGTGTTTTTGGAGGTGGATAGAGAATTCATATCATTCTATGGATCTGTTTCTAAGTCGTCATGGGAGTTGCATTTTATTATTTCTCTCTTGTTGGTCATAAGCGAGGACTTGTGGAGAATTCGAACAGCAGATCGGATACTTGCTTGGTTACATTGGTTGTTTCATTTCAATTGATCAGCTGATGTATGAAACTGTTAGAGTAGGTTGTGATGAATAAGCTCCCCTTTGAGAATCATTTTCAGTTTTTCGGTTGTGCTTGAGTATCGAGTCAGTTTTTAGTTGAGTGAGAGTCAATTTGTGTTGTCAACTCATCAGTTTTTAGTCATGCATTTCAGCTTGAGTTTTTGACTCCATTGCCCAATGGCTGAAAGCACTGGTCTGCTCTCCCAGAGGTCTAAGGTTCTTGGTACCTCCAAGGAGCTACCATCCCCATTGGAGCCAATGTTAGTGTCAGTCTTTCCAGCCTTCCTTCAGTGATCAAATATGCTCTTACAAAGTGGTATCAGAGTGTCAAGGTCAAATTTTGTCATTTCAAAGAGTTTTCAAGCAAAATTTGGTCACTAGGCATTAGGTCTAAGGTTTGCCCAAATGTCAGTCCATGTCACCATTCATCTAAGTTTATCATCATTCATAGGGTTGTCATTATCATGTCAGTGTCTAATGAGTCATTTTACACCTTGTTCATGCTTCAGTTGCACCTAGGCAAGGTCATTTCCCTCTCCTAGGGTTTTGAAGGCAATTTCTCTTGGACGGTCAAATCATCGGCAAAACTTGTATCCAGATGTTCATACACCTTCCCCTATCCTTAAATTACCTTATCAAACACTTCCCATCCCTTAGATCCGCCAAATTCTTCATTTTTGCACAAACCCTAGTTTCTAGCTACAACCTGGCAATTTTCTATGTTGGGCCTGTGTTTTGCCCTTTTGGACCCCTTCCCCTCGCTCAATCTCTGAGATTCCACTTTCCCCTGTTTCCTAACATCCCTCCCCACTCCCAAAAATTTCCTCAAGAATTTAGAAGCCCCCTATCTCCTTCATTTCGCTTCATTTCGACAAAATTACTTGTTTCACACATCGGGACAAGTCGCACTCAAATGATGTTCCAGAGCAATAAAAGATGAATTTTGGAACATTGAGAGAGGTTTTTGTCCACAACATGCCAAAGAAGAACAACCCCCTTCACTTTTTGTACAGGTGTCATGGTTTGAGAGAAATGTCAAGAATATCGTTGCCTCAGGAGAATCACAGACACCTCTGAAGTGACCTTGGGAAAATCAAGTTTTCTCCTAGCTTGGTTGGCTAAATGATTTTCTTGATGGGTAAAATGATAACTAGACACAAAAATATTTCCAATGAGCTATAATGAGCTCAATTTGGGGTTGAGGAAGGCATTCCAAAGTTGACTGCAACAACACTCTTCCTTGAGGCAGCCTCATTCGGCACTTTTTGACCAGTCTTGGGAGATTTGATTTTTGACACGTCCAATCAACTCCAAATTGAAAAATTCCAATTGGGTTGGAAAGTAGACACAAATACCTTTCCAACGAGCTATCATGCACCCAATTCCCAAATCAGGAAGGCCTCTAAAATCCTCCTGCAAAAGCGCGACCCGTTGGGTGGTGCGCGACCCGTTGAGAGCTCTTCCGCAGTTCAGAAAAGCAACGTGTGCGACCCGTTGGGAGGGGCGCGATCCATTGGGGATTTCTCCACAGGAATTTTCCAGTAAGCTACCAAATGACCCCAAATCTCTTCAAGGTTGCAGGTAGGCCTCTGATCATCAAAGTATTTTGCTTGATAGAGAAAAATGAGCATGGGAAATGTGTTTTAATGCCATCAAGTTGAAATGAGAAGTTCATGTATATTTGCTTTAAAAATGTCAAAATGCAAGTAGAGATAGGGTTTTGTTTTGCTACTCTCAAGGTTATCCCTTTCACCCCCTGAGGTTGTTCATGAGGAGGGAAGGCCATCACAGTAGCATGATATTCTTGAGACCAGACATGTCAGCTCCACTCCTTTGGTCACTTATCAGAAAGGCCCAAGGGCCTTATTTGCAGCAGCTAGGCGAGTACTATCTCCACAGCAGGTGGAAGGGGTCTCGCCTTCATCTTCAGCTCAATGAGTGTTATCTCCAAATCAGGTGTAAGGGGCCTCGCTTTCTTCACTAGCACAGGTACTACAGAGGGGCAAAGAGCCCATGATTCATGAGGGTCCGGTGATTGATCTTGAGGCCAGTTCTCCTAGCCGAGAGGCAAAGGAGATCATTCAGCATCTCAGGGCTGAAAATGATGCTTTTCAAAAGAGACTTGAGGGTACCCAATGGACTATCACTTACCTGGAGCAGCGGAACAAACAGTTAGAAGAGGAGAAAGCACTTGATGAGTTATGGAGGATTCGTAGCGACCGAGTCTTGAACCGTAGAAGACCCGGTGATCCATTGCCTGCTGACCGAGAGTCAATGCTCATTCAGGAGAATTCCCACTTGGAGAGGTTGTTGGCTAAGGCCAACCAAGAGAAAAAGCTGCTGAGAAACATGAAGAATCACTATTGGGCAAGGATGCATGTATGCAAGGCCAAAATGAAAATGTTCCAAAGGAGGTTGTCCGAGGCTCTTAGGCGGAAGAAGAAGACCAATCGACTCCGTATCTTGGCAAAGGCATCCCTCAAAGATCATGGCACTCACTAGCTCAGCTACAACACAAATCCCAAATTTTTTTGAGAATTTTGGGTAATTTTGGATTTTTTTGGAAATTTACAGGTTTTGGCTCCTCAACGGGTCTCACCCCCGGTGAGACCCTTTGTCATCGTAGCTCCGTTTTGCAAAAACTCAACATTTCTAGATTTTTCATGCAAAGTTACACATGCATATGGATGTACTTGAGTTTTTATGGGGTTTTGGGCCTCTAGAAGGTCAAAATACATGCAAAATTTGACTTTCTGCCCCTTTTTTGAGTTGCAGAAGCAGTCTTGGGAGAATTGAGCTTTCACTAGGCAAATTACCTCCAAATCCAAAACTTCGAGTTGGGTTGGAAAGTAGACTCAGAGACCTTTCCAACGAGCTATCCTGCACCTAATTCTGACACCGGGAAGGCCTCCAAACAAAGCTCCAAAGTGCGCGACCCGTTGAGGAAATGTGCGCGACCCGTTGAGGAAATTGTGCTAGATTTGACCAGTTCAGCCCAGAAAACGCAGTTTGGCTCCAGTTTGACTTTTTGAGGTGGATGGTGGTCCTCTTGTATGTAATTGTGACACTTTTTGGATATTTTTACTCTTGTTTAACTCTTCTAGAATATTCTTGCATGTAAAGGGTAAAAAGTGAATATATGAACTGGTTTCCTAGCTTATAGAGGCAAGTTGTTTTGACTGCCTAGATTTTAGTGCTCAGTTTAGAATTAGTTGAAACAGATCCTAGAAGGATGAGCTCGACCCCTAGAGGCAAGGGAAGAGGTTGGCTTGCCTATATTATGTATTTTCTTAATCATTTTCAGAGGTTGGAGGGTTGGACTCTTGAGGGAGAAGCTATCATTGTATTATCACTTGTATCTCTGCAATTTTTGGCTAAGGAAGACCAGGGTTTTGTAGTCATCTTTGGGATTCTTGAGGACTCATGTGTTGATGGTGTGTTTCTCCATGTTATTGTAAGCTTTGTTATGCGATTCATTTCCTTTCTATACTGCTGTATATTAAACAAATGAAGTGTTAAAGTAAGAATTCATGCTTGCCATGCTCTGCTTTTAAATTTGTTTAATTTCTATGTTTTCTACTGTCTAAAGAGAATTCAAATTCATTGTTTGCTCTCTTTAGCCTTCTTTTCTTTCTTCCTAATCATCCATTTCAGCTAAAGACATCAATACAGGCTCCTACCTCGCCCCAAAGACCCCCCTGCAGAAACTGTGTCCAATCCCCGCACCCTAAATTGCAGCTCCTCAATTTGCCACCAAAAACCCCAAAACCCCCAAATCAACCTTTATAACTAGTTTAATAGCCTAATATCAGTGTTACATTGTTGGTCATCTCATCCTATTGAAAATCTACCGAGATTGACCGGAGAGAGCCTTCTCCTGCCCCGTAGGGCTAGCTACGAGGCTGAATGGTTTGATGTAGCTTTGAGATTTGCCTTTTTCAGCCTGAGGTGAAATTTCAAGTGTTAACACATTGGATCACTCCAACTTATGGGAGTATTACAACTTTGCCCATATAGTGCATCGATCAGACTCATCCTCAGTGACTCTTGATACGCATTGTTATAAGAAAAATCAACCAACGGAAGGTACTGTTCTCACTTTCATTGTTGATGCATCACATACATCCTCAACATGTCCTCCAATATCTTGTTGACCCTCTTTGTCTGCCCATCTGTCTGCAGATGATAAGTTGTGTTGAAGGCCAACTATGTAGCCAAACCTACAAACAACTCCTTCCAAAACTTGGAAGTGAACTTAACATCTCTGTCTCATACAATCTTCCTTGGAACTCCATGCAACCTCTCTACGTATATGATGAATACCTATGCCACATCACTAGCTGAATACGTAGACTTCACTAGAATGAAGTGCGCTACCTTTGTCAACTTTCCCGCCACAACCATGATGGAATCATGTTGTTTAGACATCCTTGACAAACCTGTGATGAAATCCATGGAAATGACATCCCGCTTCCACTCTGGAATCAGAATCGATTGTAGTAGTCCACCTGGATGCATACACTATGCCTTCACCTACTGATTGTCCAAACATTTGGCCACAAACTCTACCACATCCTTCTTCATATTCGGCCAATGATAAAACTTCTTTATTATTGTCATTGTCTTCTGGTATCCTGGGTGATCTAAATATAGTTTTTCATGAAACTCTCGCAAGATAGTCTTCTTAATCTCATTTTCATTTGGCACATATATCATGTCCCTAAATCTGACCAAACCATCAGCTATGAGATGATAGTCCACATCCTAATCACTTATACCCTACTGTAATATGTGCATAACTGCCATCCTACTATCCTGCCTGTAATATCTGATCCTGTAAGTCTCTCCCATAAGAACTCATAGTTGCTATGTGATTCACTCGTACTTTCCTACTAAGATTTTCTACAACCTTATTCTCCTTACCCTTGATGTACCTAATTTCAAAGTCGAACTCATTGATCCTGGCAAACCATCTAGCTTGTCTAACATTCAGATTCAGTTGGTCAAATAGATACCTCAATCCATTGTGATCACTCATCATGATGAATCACCTGCCAAGAAGATAGTGTCTCCACATCTTCAAAGCATGGATGGTCGCTGCCAACTCAATATCATGTGTCAGATAATTTTTCTCATGCTCATTCAGTTTTTGTGAATCATATCATACTACCTATCCTTCCTGTGTAAGGACTCCACCAAGTCCTCTCTTGCAAGCATATGTACACACCACAAAATCTTTGTCTGAATTTGCAATCATTAACATTGGAGCATTTGTCAAAAACTGCTTCAATTCCTCAAAATTGGTTGCATATTCCTCTGTCCATTCAAATGTCTTACCTTGCCTCTGCAACGACGTAATATGATATGCAATCTAAAATAAGTTCCTAATGAACCTCTTGTAGTAACCTTCTAGTCCCATGAATGATATTACCTCATCTACATTTCTAGGAGTTTCCCACTCCATGATAGCTATTTTCTTCTCTTGATCTACTACTGTGCCTTCCTTGGAAACAACATGTCCCAAGTAATGTACATTTTTCTGAAAGAAACTACATTTTCTAAGCTTAATGTACAACTAATTATCTCTCAGTAGTCTCAATATTGTTGCCAAATGCTCGGCATGCTCTTCCTTATTTTTAAAATATATCAAGATGTCATCAATGAATACAATAAAAAACTTGTCTAAATCAGGACTCAATGCACTATTCATCAAGAACATAAACATAGCTGGAGCATTAGTTAAACCAAATGGAACTACAACAAAATCATAATTCCCATACCTGGTCCTAAAAGTTGTCTTGTAAATGTCCTCTTCTTTAATGTGTACTTGATGATATCCTGATCTCAAATCAATCTTCAAGAAGATTTCCGCTCCCTTCAAATTATCAAACAAATCATTGATCCTCGACAATGGATACCTCTTCTTGATAGTCACTTTGTTCAATTGCTTGTAATAAGTGCATAACCTGAGAGTACCATCCTTCTTCTTCATAAAAAATACTGGTGCACCCCAAGGTGATACACTTGGCCTAATGTATCCCTTTTCAAGCATTTCCTTCAATTGCAACTTCAACTCTACTCACTATGGAGTGCTCATCCTGTATGGTGCCTTTGATGTGGTTCTTCCCCTGGAAACAACTTAATGGAAAAGTACACTTCCATATGAGGCGATAACTCAAAAATATCTATTGGAAACATATCCTAAAACTTCTACAAGATTGGGTACCTGCTCAATACCTCCGCATCGTCAACATCCTTACCTTTATCACTAGAAATATGCACTGCAAATAACACACACCCTTTTCTCTAATTGTGCTTTGCCTGCATAGCTGTCACCATTTTAACTGATGTTGCCTTCTTCTTACCCTGCAAGATTCTCTATTCTCCATTATCATCCAAACACTCAATGGCCTTGTCATAACAATCCACTTTGGTCATATGGAAATACAACTAGTCCATACCCAAAATCATACTATATGATCCTAATGGAAATACATTCAAATGTGCTAATGTAGGCATACAATTCAAATCGAATGCATAAGCTCTTACCGAGTGATACACTCTCTTCTTTGTACCTATAGCCAATTGCACTAACTAGGATTTTGCATGCACTTATTTATTCAAACCACACTTATCCATCAGGTCAGGACTAACATAACTATAATTAAATCCAAGGTCAATGAAAATGGAAACAACTTGATCAAAAAGCTTAGTGTCCATCTCAATAACATTTGCCTGGTGATCTTCCTGCTTGTTATCCAGCGTTGCATAAATCTGTGGAATGGCCTTCCCGACATCCCTAATTGTTTGCGCTTCCTGTGCATTGTAAATATGAGGCCTACCACCTTGATTCTATGGATAATCCCTCTTAATATGCTCCTTACCACATGTCTAACATTGGAACCATCCTATACCATCACCTTTATTTTGATGCCATCCATGTTGTGACCCATTAAACTTCTTGTATGGTGCAACATTTTCTTTCACACTTGCATCCTGAGGCCTTATTCTTTTTGGCTACCATTTAACTTTAGCTTTGTCTTTCCCTTTGCACCCTTGATGAGATTTTGTCTTATGCTTTGACTGCTCGTAACAATGCTTCAATTTCCCAATAACTTCCCCAAGTGACCGAGGCTCATCATACTCAATTTGATATCTAAATTATAATGCCAATCCACTAATAAATCTTTGAAATTTAACTTTTTCATCCTTAAGATAAGGTACATACCTCAATAATTCCAAGAACTTGTTCATAGACTCTTCATATGTCACTGTTCCCATCTTTAGCTCATAAAAATAACTTGATTTGTTGTCGTAGTACCACTATAAAAAGTACCTCTTCCTTAAGAATATGTTGAATTCATGCCAACTCAACTCCTTTGTCCAGATATCTCTAACCCGCTTCACATCTTCCCACCATATGTCTACTTTCCCTTTGATGCTGAAGATGGCTATTCTAGCCTTCATGTTCTTTGCGTATTCATGCAACTAAGAATTTATTCATCCCAATTAGCCATGATTTTTCATCCTCTAGCTTATTCAAATATCCATCAAAAGTAGGTGGATTCGCTTTTTAAAACTCATATGGAAAATATCCCACGTCACTCCTCTTGTAAGGATGATATCGATGATGATCATAGTGTCGATTAGAACCAAAACTATAATAGAACTTGTGTCCATCACCTCTCCTATCCAGATTATCCAAGAGGCTGCCATCCCTGGCTGTTTCATCCCTATCTGACCTGTTCCCACCATGAGATCTACTGCTATATGCCCCATTAATTATGTCCTCCTACCCATGGTTGATAGGAAGTGGTTCCTGTCTATGCAATTATGAAAAACTCTGAAGGATTACCGCATTGACTTTTTCTCGTTTCTCTTGTGCCTGGATAATTTTGTCATTATCTTCCTTGCAACTTCTTATTTCTGCCTTCAAGCTTCTCAATGTGTTTGTTAAGTCAGAAGAATTCCCAACACCACATTTCTCATCTGACCCATAGGGAGAATCTCATGAACTGTAGTCTACCATCTTGCTAGTCATCTTTGATCTCTTTCCTCCAAGTCCACCATGTCAGCTAAAACCAAAACATAACATAATCAACATACCTGAGTACAGTTCAGGGGTGGATATCGCATCTGCAAGATCCACCAAATTAGCACGATATATGTATAATCATAATCAAATCAACATATAACATTAGTTTAACCACTATCCAGATATCAATGCATGACCATATCGACCACATGCCATGACATCATGCATGACAACTACAACCATATCAATGTATGTATAACAATATATATAAGCATTGACATGCATAAACAATGCATAAATGACACACACTCATGATGATCACATCCAACAACACACCATCCACTTTCACATGGCGACACGACTGCAACCATGGCCACCACCATGCATACACAACAAGTACATAGAGCATAAGCATAAAGAACACATATATGAAACTAACATGAATGCATGACTAACACATCGCACATCCAGTCTAAGGGGTGAACCATGCTCTAATACCACTTTGTAACACCCTCCTCCCACATTTACCCAATCTAACCTGTCCATTGGGGTAAACATGTGACTAGAGGCCACTATGATGTGATTCATCTCCCCAAGTGCAGTTAAGGAAGTGGAACCGATAAACATAATCAAATTAACCTTTCCTAGGAGCTACAAACCCTTCAGGAGGTAACCAATCCTTCCAGGGGCTTAACCCCTGAGAAAACTTAGATTTTCACTATCCTAAAGCCTCAATCGCTCCCATGACAAGGTATGCATGCGACCAAATCCTTCGAGTCACTCCCATAGTAAAGGCATGCCCATGACTGTGGACTTTTCTAGATAGTTCTAAGCCAGTGACCCCAAATTTTGTGCCACTTTTTCAAGGCAAGGACTCAGGCCACTGTCCATAACTTCATGAAAATTTCAAGAATTTTAAATGACATTGAAACAAAGGTACTAGTGCAAACAATTGATCAATTACTTGACTTGACCTATAATATCCATGACAGGAATTTCATCAAACATGTCACCAACATGCATTCTATAGGTTTTAACAACAAATTTGAGCATTGTGGTCTCATACTTAACTGATATTTGTAAAGAAGCATTGTTTCCTTATCACAATAGTTGAATTATCATATATTATGTCATATATTCATTGTACTTTAAATTACTAATCAAAACATAACGAGAGACATACATCAAGTCTGTCATAAAACATACTCATAACCAATATATAACCAACATAAATAACAAGGATATAACAACCATAAAATCCACATATGAGCCAATACATTTACACATGAAATACCAAGAAGAAGGAGATTTTATTAATAAATGAAAAATCCAACCAAGTTTGGGACTTCCATGAAATATTCCAAGCATGAATGTGGGAATAAAAAATGAACCAAACCAACTTTCCTAAGACTTTACCGCAATCCCCACTAGATCACTAGGACCCAAACAAGCATGGATGCCACCAGATTTATCCGCCTACATCGTGAGGAATTTCCTTGTCTCGTAGTCTCTAGGATTTAGTGTATAACCTGCCATACAATGGTCTAGGATTCCTAGGCCTAATCAAGACTCCACCCTCTAGGATTTACCGTATATCCCACCATTCACCGGTTAAGGATTCTGTTGAAAATGCAAGAAGAAAGTCTCAACTTTGATTTTTTCCTTAATCAAATTGAGAAAATTGTAATTCCAAATCACAAGACAACTTGAATGAGTTAATTAAGTTAGTTTCACCTAGTTGGATTAGTTAATTTGAGTTGAGGGTCTAACTTGAGTTGTGTAGAGTGATTCCTAAATTTTAGGAGCCTAGGTTGAGTTAATTTTAGTTATAAGAATTTAATTCAGTTAAACTAAGTTAAAATCAGTTAAACTAGTTCCAGTTGTTGGAGGAACTAGTAGGAGGTCTAGCAGTGGGGTGTAGCTTTAGTGTTCAACTAGTTAATTGATAAATCAACCATAATTAACTCATGCATGCATGTAATCCGAGTTACCCAATTGAGATTGGGGTTCAAGGGAAATGTACTATCAGTTGTATAAATTTTTGAGTTGTACAGGTGGTGCATGTAGTCTGATAAGGGCCGACAAGGATTGCACAATTCTAATTGGGAATTTCTATGATTAATAGGGGTCTAATTCCCAAGGAAACAACGCAAGGAAATAGGGACTTAGGCAGGCTTGAATTTGGTTAAGTATTAACCAAAGCTTGTCTTGGAAGTAGGGAGATAGATTATACTTGTGAAGAGATTGTTCAGCCTCGAACCAACATTGTATTTCCTCTCTATTTTCTGACTAATGCAATACAGATAGGAAGGAGTTTTGAGAAATATCTTTCCCCTTAGATAAATCTATGAGCATATGTGATTGGATCTTGCCTCATGTTTATGTTTTGATTTCTTGATCGATTAATTTTTCTGCTGATGAGTAGAGTAGATTAAAGTCTTTTGTTTTATAAAATTACATAAGAAGTTTAAATCTACAAGGAATTTCTACATGGTATCAGATCTAGATTCACAGTAGAGAAGAGAATTTGAAGTTGTCTCTTCAGGAGGTTCGAATTTCAAGATAAGTGTTGCAGGCTTTCTCCAGGACTGATAAGATGACTTCCACTAGACTCAGGCTCGAGTATGCTTTGGAAGGAACCATAAATTTTGTGGCATGGAAGATTCATATGGAGGTAGTATTATATGAAAATGGGCTACTAGATTACATCAAGACAAATGTAGTAAAACCTTCAGTAGTTGATGCCTAGGATGTAGCTAAAGTGAGGAGGATTATATTGGAGGGAGTTCGAGATGATAATGTCTCGAATCTCCATGGGAAAAAAATCCATTCGCAATGTGGAAAACAATGATAGATTTTTTTGGGAAAAATAGTGACCGGAGGAAGCTGGAACTCAAGGACAAGCTTTGAAGCATTAATATGCAAAATCGTAACACAATTCCGCAGTACCAGAGAAAGTTTACGCAGTGTCGTGATGAGCTTGGTGGGGTCGGTGTGACTGTACCTAAAGAAGATTTGTCAGCTCTAGCTCTATTGGGTCTTCCCAAGGGTTGGCACAGTTATCAAGATTTCATTAATGGTAGAGACAAACTACCAAGTTGGGACCAGTTATGGTCTGATCTAGTACAGGAAGAAATAAGGTGGGACAACCAATATGGGACCTCATCCAAAGAAGAGGAATAGGACCTTGCATTAGTCAGCAAAGGAAAGAAAGCCAAGGGAAATAAGTCCCAAGGTGAGGAGGGAAAGAATAAAGACTTATCCAATATCAAGTGCTTTCACTATCATGAATTCGGGCACTACGCCACAAAATGTCCATAGAAGAAGGCAAGTAAGAAGGAGCTTGCAGTAGTAGCAGAAGGTGAAACTCTAGCTTCACAATTTGAACTTGATTTACTCCCATTGCATGCATGGAACAAACACTAATGGGAATCATGTGGTATTTGGATAGTGGTGCCTCATTCCACATGATGAGGAATATCGATCTCTTTAGTGACTTGGAGGAGAAAGACCTTAAGAAGAATATTTAGTCTGGAGATGACGGAAGGTATAGTGTGGTTGATATCGGTACAATTAATTTTCAGAGGGAGTATGGGTCCCCTCTCAGACTCAATGATGTTATTTTTGTTCCAGGACTGAAGAATAATCTTGTTTCCGTTGCGGTATTTGAAGACCATGGCTACGATGTGATATTTATCAAAGGGAAGGTTTTCCTTAAACACATTGCCACGAGATAGGTGAAGCAGATCAATGTGCGAGTCAAGAACCTATATGCACTTGAGGTACAATATGCATGCAAATAATTGAGGAGAAAGGAAAATGTCATATACTTGGTGGTTGAGAGGGAGCATGAATTACCTCTCAAAATGGAGCCTCAGAAGCAACCTCAACAAGTTGTGGAGCAACCACAAATGGAGAAGCAAAGTGGAGATAGAGTGGAAACATTTACTAAAGTAGAGACATCTAGTAGGAGGAACTTTCGAGTGAAGTGGGCAGAGGGCCCACATGCATCCATACCTCCAAGTGTGAGGTGGGGTGATGTCAAGTAATAGTCCCAAGAGTTGCAGAAATTTGGGCAGGGTTCATGAGGTGTTTTTGTCTCATGGACCATTACCTTGCTTTGGGGGCCCATAGTATTCAGTAGCAGGAGGATCAATGTCAGTAAGGTACTGAGGAGTGCATAGGAGTGTTGAAAATAGAGAAAGAGGATCAGTAGCAAAGTCAGTAGTAGCACAATTTTCGTAGTAGACAGTTGCAGATTGATTTAATGATTATTTTTAATTTTGGATGCTTCTTAGTTGCAGATATTGCAGTAGCAGTAGCAACAGAGAGAAGTGTTGCATGTAGTACATTCCAAAGGTGCTGGATTGGGGTATATGTGGATCCCTTTCTTGCTAATAGGGAGTGTTGAAAATGCAACAAGAAAATCTCAATTTTGATTTTTGCCTTAATAAAATTGAGAAAATTGTAATTCCACGTCACAAGACAACTTGAATGAGTTAACTAAGTTCATTTCACTTAGTTGGCTCAGTTGATTTGAGTTGAGGGTCTAACTTGAGTTGTGTAGAGTGATTCCTAAATTTTAGGAGGCTAGGTTGGGTTGATTTCAGTTGTAACAATTTAATTCAATTAAACAGAGTTAAAGTAGGTTAAACTATTTCCAACTGTTGGAGGAACTAGTAGGAGGTCTAGCAATGGGGTGCATCTTGAGTGTTCAACCAATTAACTAATAAATTAGCCATAATTAACTCATGAATGCATGAAATTCGAGTTACCCATTTGAGATTGGAGTTCAAGGGAAGTGTACTATCAATTGTATAATTTTCCGAGTTGTATAGGTGGTGCATGCAGTAAAAGAAGGGCCTATAGTGATTGCATAATTGTAATTGGGAATTTCCCTAATTAATAGGGGGATAATTCCCAAGGAACAACGTAAGAAAATCGGGACTTGGGTAGGCTCAAATTTGGTTAAGTATTGACCAGAGCTTGTTTAGGAAGTAGGGATATAGATTATACTTGTGCAGAGATTGTCAAGCTCGAACAAGCATTGTATTTCTTCTCTATTTTCTGACTAATGAAATACAGATAGGAAGGCGTTTTGAGAAGTTTCTTTCCCCTTAGATAAATATCGGAGCATATGTGATTGAATCTTGTCTCGTGTTTATATTTTGATCTATCGATCGATTAATTGTTTCTGCTGATGAGTAGAGCAGATTCAAGTCTTTTGTTTTAGCAAATTACATAAGGATTTTGAATCTACAAGGAATTTCTACATATTCTTAGGCCTAATTGAGGGCACACACCTCTAGGATTTATTGTATATCCCGCCATTCATTGGTCAAGGATTCCTAGGCCCATCGAGGCACAAAAAATCTAACTATACTGCAATCTCATTCCGGTTCAGGGATTACTAGGCCTTATGTTCTTTCTTTCAGAGACCACCTCACTCAGTTTCAAAACCATCTGACAATACAGCTCAACTAAATACAAGAGAACCCATTGTTTAGTCAATTTAGTGTTATCTAAATTGCTAGTATTTATTGTCAACCCGGGGCTCGTAAGCTGATGAAGTGAAGGTGTACTATATGTACTTAAGTATCCTCTTAGAGTTTTTCTTATCGTTGGGGGTGTTGTTGCGGTTTAATTATGTTCCTAAATGGAATGAGAATTTATAAACAAGTGAGTGATGGTGTGTGTGTAGAGTGAATTCTAAATGAGTGGAAGTGTGTGTTGAGTGATTTCTAACTATTTGCTTGAAAGGAAATGCTTGGAATGAATAAATGAAATTGAAATGACTTGAAATAAACTTGAAAGCAAATGACCACTACCAATGGCACTAGACACCGTTCAAGTTGCTGCTAATAAAAGGAAAAAGAGTCACTTTTAAAACCCAAGAATGAAGATTATCTCTCTCTAACTCAATGCCTCAAAGCACATGTACTGTGTAAAGCACGGAAAGAAAGTAGCTTAAATGGAATTATAAAAGTGAGAAAAATATGCTTGAAAGACTAATGATAATAGTTTGCTATTTCTAATACTCTACTTCAGCCATATGTACTATGGGAAGCATGATTAGAAAGTAGTGAGGAAATAGTCTAGGAAACACTTTAAAATCAAAACTTTTACTTTAAAGACTAGTGGTAATGATTTACTCTTTCTAACTCAATACTTCAAAGCACATGTACTGTGTAAAGTAAGGAAAGAAAGTAGCTTAAGAACAGTCCAAAAAGCACCCAAACAAGCTGCAAGTTAGTGATATTTTGATCTTAAAAGATAGTAGTTTATGATGAAGATCATTCATGTATGTTAACAGCTCTTTGAGAAATAAGATTAAAAACTAACTATAAAGACAAAGGCAGCACTTGAATTGTCAACTTCAAATACCATTAGCTGTAAAGCAAACACAACACATATAAAAATAAATCCCGGGCTAAAAGAAACCTGCAAAGAAATAACACTGATCAGCTGAAAATAAAGGAAAACAAGTAAATAAAACTATACATGCTTAAGGAAACAAATGAGAAAATAATGAAATGCTGCACATGAAATACTTTACAAAGGCTGAGATGAGCAGGGGCCCTCTGTTCATTCAGCCACAAGAGAACTCAAAGATCTGGAAACTTCAAAACAGTGCTATATTGATTTCTCCATTTGCAAAAAGTTTACAAAACAGAGTGCTGGAATAGCACTAGAAAACAGAGTTCACAAACGCTTCTAAATTCAACACGAGTGCAGCAAAATACAACTAATCAAAAGTTCTTTGAGCGTACGCAGACGCATCAATTTATAGGAGCTTCTAAGTTATCCTACGCGTACAACTAGTTAACAGAAAAACAATAAAACAGTATGCGTATTAATGGTCCTTGGACACATCACGGTTGCGTGGACGAGTTCAGTGGTTCTTGTCGACATGGATAATAAATCCCCTGTTGGATTGCGTCCTCTGCCACCCGTAGATCATAGACAGATCACCATTTACGGTGCCGTGACCAAACAGCTCTCAAACACCGTTTAAACCACTTTGAGTTGACCGTGGTTAAACCAGCTTTGACCATGGATGAAAGTGACGTGGATGGTTGGAACAATAGGATAGGAACCTCGAGCACACTGATACCTGAGTGCCCATGTGGCCCGTCTAGCAAACTGACACGTGGATCATAGTGTTTAACAAAAAGGCTGCAGGATCTTCAGATAGCTGCGGGATCATCAGATAGCTGCGGGATTCCTGCAAGTAAGTCAAAAACTAAACAAATAGTCATCCATTAGCAACACTTGCTTGATCATGCTTATTGACACTGAATGTAATGATCTGAGAGGTTTTATGGTGAAAATGAGGCAAAAGTGAAGGAAAGATAAGGAAAAGTGGAGGAAAATGGTAGACAAATGGGTGTAAAATAGAGGTTCTACATACCCCCACTCCGAGGGTATTGCATGTCCTCATGCAATGAAAACACAATTCAGTCCATCTGCTGGGATGCCTCAGCTAGGACATCCAACCTCCTTCTCTTCCTTTGTGTAGAAACATTAACCTTTGGCCTTTTGAACATGCATCTGAATTTCAAATTAATTAAGGCTCTGTTCAGCCTTCTGCATCTCTTCTTGAGTCTGCTATGTTTCTTCTGCCACATGCTCATGTGAAGATAGGTATTATCTTGGATTGCCTTGGCAATATCAGCTTGCTGCTTCATTTCTTCATTTCTCTGTTTAATGTGACGGTTCAGCACTTCCAGTTCATAGATTTCTTGTCTAAGTAAATCTATTTGCTGCTCATGAGGTATGACATTACTTGGGCCAGCAGTGTTTTGCTCTAATGTCTCATAATAGTTGTACACCTCTTGTTGAACTGGGTCAACAATTGGTGACCTCCTTGGACTGTATTCATGCTCGATTTCAGTTTCAAATTCCGGCTGAAATGGACTGTCTTCTCTTGGAGGAGTAGCTGCCTCACGTGATGATGGACTATCCTCAAGGTCTGCTTGTGTAGCACCCTTCTCAGGTGTGCTAAGATCAACGAAGAGTGTCCTCGTGGCTTTCCTTTTATTCTGCAATCTACTACTCCTTCTTACAGTGGCAGCACTATGTGTTTCTTTTTGTGCCTTTTCCTTTGGTTTTTGAGCTTTTACTTTCTCAGAGAGGGCAGTTTTCTCATGGAGTTTAGTTATCCTCTGTGCTAAAGGCTGGTTATCTCTTTCTTCACCACTAGAATGCTCTGGGGTCTGGTCAGTTTCTCGGATTATGGATTTCCCCTTATCTTGTTTTTGTTTCTTTTTGTCCTCTCTTTTCTTTTTGGCAGCTTCCTTAGCAAGTTCAGCGAGGGTTTCCGGGATGACCTCTTGAGCACTGTCTTCAGTGGGTTCAATCTCAGGTTCAGGATGATGGACTTCTATTTCTTCTACAGTTTGTCCTTCTAAGACATCAGTCTCAAAGATACTTTCCCTTCTCTTCCTTCTGCCCTTAGGTATAGAAGACTCTCCAGGCTCTGCAAAATGATTCCTTACAAGGAATTTTTCCCATGTGTCTTGTTTTTCTTTTAACTGTTCTTCTATCAATAACTTTACAAGACCATGGTGACAGAGGTAAGCTTCTACATTTCGTGGATTTCGTTGAGCCATGGAACACATTTTCCTAAGGCTTTGAAATAGGAAATAAGGAAGGTTTATATCATGTTCTCCTTGAAACTGCAGCATAATTTTACCATGATAGACATACAACACTCCAAATCTCCCTTCACAGGTGAAAAACTTTTGTACTAATAACAATAGGATTTTCCATTCTTCTTTAACATGGGAAATTGGGATGCCTTTGGTAAAAACACTTGTGTCCATACCTGGGTTTTTAAAAATCCGCTTCCATTGTTGATCCTGGACTGCCCGGTTTTTGAACCAACGTTCACCGGTTTGTGGAAGAGAGGTAGCCCTTGCTATGCATCCTTCGCTGACTGTAACTGTTAAATCTCCCACCTTTGCCTGGCTGTCCTTATCCGTAAACGATCTTGTAAAGGCTTTGGTTACTTCCTTATGGTAGCCCTTAAACTTTCTGATACATTGTAACCAATTGGCTTTTTGTAGTGCCTCCTCAACCTGTGGATATGCCTCCAAGAATTTCGAACCTTCCGGTTCAGCCCTCAGAAGCTTTCCCATCGACTCTTCAGCTTTGTTTAAACACAAATTTGATGGTGACCTTACACAGTAACTCCGTAACTTCACACAGTAACTTCTCGGTCTCTGTTCAGACTCTGTGGAACAGAGGGTATACGGTGCATAAACAGTCTCAGACACCGGGAATTCACGGCTTGAATTTAGAGTTAAGCGGTGGAATTAGCGTGGACACGGTAAAAACAGTGGCTAACAGTCGTAATACGGCTGTATTACAGGTTTACGGCTATACGGCAGAGGGAAAACAGAGGATGGTTTATGGAGGTAATCGTAGTGAGTGAAAACGAAACAAGGGAGATAATGGCGAGGAATAGGGTGTTATGAACATAGAGGGTTTTGAAATGACGAACGGAACGGCTACATTCTCCAATTTCGGATGTGGAGTGACACATGGCTGCGGAACGAGAGCTGAGAGACGTAATGTGGTAGGTTACGTCATTAGGGTACAAGACCTTAATGACCGAAACAGCCACATGTAATTTCAAAAATCGTGGTTATTATGAGCTGGTAGACGTGGAGGATTCGGAGATTTGTAGTCGCATGGGAAAAAGAAAATGGGTAATCATTACGTTTAGTGGCCAACAAAACATAACCCAGAAAGTTCGCATAATGAAACAACCATAGGTTTAGAGTTTTGAACATACCTCGGATCACATTTGATTTGGCTTCTGATGATTTACTGACCTTTTGTTAACTTTATTGCTAGCACATGATCTTTTCTCCTTGTCTTTGATGATTTTGAACTGTAAATATTTTCTTCAGACAAACTGTGTTTCTTGTGCAGGTACAGAAGGCTGCAGGAAAGCTAATCGGCTGCAGGATTGTCAAATGGCTGCAGAAGCTGTAATGAAGTCTTCTAGCTGCATAAAATACTTTAGTTGCCTAAAAAAAAACTTTATTAATGAAGTGAAATGGAATGAATGAATGAATGAATGAGTGAAAAGCAGTGAGGTGAAGTGAAGATGGTAAGATGAAAGAAAATGGTGAGATGAAATAAATGAAATGGAAATGAAAGAAAGGGAGAGAATTTTTTGGAAAACATGAGGTGTCAGGTGACCCTGATTTTCACCTTATGTTTTCTGCATGAGACTGCCAATCAGAGATTGGTTTTCAGGTTCATACATTTATTCATTTTTCTCTTTTTTTTTTCTTTTTTTTTTCCTTTTTTTTTTTTTTTTTTTTTTTTTTTATTGAAATTGAAATTGAAAGAAACAGAGATTAGGCTGATGGAGGAGAAGAATTCTTCTCCACCAACCTCATTTCAGAATCGCCTTGGAATAACTTAACAAACTCCTCTCTTGAGAGTGGCTTGTGATAGACTTTTAACCGGTGGCCATTCACAATAAAGGGAGTTTGAAGTTCATCAATAGTCTTCACTCTAACTGCTCCATTGTTAAAGACTTCATCAATCTCATATGGCCCAAGCCAATGAGTTTGAAATTTTCCTTTGAAGTCTTTAAATTTCGAATCAAACAATAGTGCCCAATCACCCTTTTGAAACTTCTTTTCTTTGATATGTCGATCATGCCATTTGCTTCTTTGGTGCTGAACTAGATCGGTTCTTAGAATTGCATCTTGTCTTATTTCATCTAGTTCATTTAACTGGTCCATTCTGTGCTTCTGGGCTTCTGTTAAGCTCATCCCCAATTGAACTGCTGTCTTGAAGGTCTTGATTTGGAACTCAATGGGGAACAGGACTTCCTTCCCATAAACAAGTTCATAGGGAGAATGTCCTGTAGTGTTCCTCCATGTAGTTCTATAGGCCCATAAGGCTTCAGGAAGCCTTTCTGCCCAATCTCTTCTATGAAGATGAACAGTCTTTGTGATGATGCTTTCAAGAACTTTATTTGTAGATTCTACTTGACCATTCGCTTGCGGATGGTATGGAGTAGATGTTCTATGCTTAATCTTATATTCCTCCATCAGCTTTTCCACCATCCTTGATGTAAACTGGCTTCCCTGATCTGTTACAATTTCTCTTGGGACACCAAAACGAGTGAAAATATCCTTGAAAAGAAATTGAACAACTGAATTTTCAGTAGCAGAAGTTAATGCTATAGCTTCTACCCACTTGGTAACATAATCAGTACAAACCAGTATATATCTATTTTGCTTGGATGGCGGATTAATTGGTCCAACAAAATCTAGAGCCCATTTCTCGAAAGGTTCGATGCATACCTGTGGCTGTAGTGGCATTTCATTTGAAAGAGTTGGTCTCCCAGTTCTCTGACAACTGTCACACCTTTTAACATATTGCTTGGCATCCTTAAAGAGAGAAGGCCAATAATATCCTAATGAAAGGATTTTATAGGCAGTCCTCTTATCAGAAAAATGTCCGCCACAAGGTTCGTCATGACATGCTTTAAGGATGTCAGGCATCTCATCCTCTCGTACACATCTTCTGATCATCAAATATGGCCCTGTTCTGAACAATTCATTAGAAATCCAAGAATAAAGTGAACTATCCTGAATGATTTTCCTTTTCTCATTAGGAAATAAATGTAAAGGTAATTTTCCAGTAACTAAATAATTAGCAATATCAGCATACCAAGGGGTTTTGGTAGTTACTGCAAACAAATACTCATCTGGAAATTTGTCCTCTACCGGAGAGTCCTCATTAGTGTTTTGGATTCTGGACAAGAAGTCAGCTACTGTGTTCTGCTTACCTGGTCGATCTAACACAGTTATGTTGAATTCTTGTAAAAGCAAAAGCCATCTTGTAACTCTACCATTAGTGACTGGTTTGTTCATGAGGTATCTAATGGCAGAGTGATCAGTGTGGACAAAGGTTTCATAGCCGGTTATATAGTGTCTAAACTTGTTTATAGCATGAACAACGGCTAGAAACTCCTTTTCAGTAACAGTATAATTTAACTCAGTAGGAGTCAAATTCTTACTCGTATAATAAATGGCATAAGGGATCAAATCCTTTTGTCCCAAAACAGCTCCTAAAGCTGTATCTGAAGCATCAGTAGAAATGTGGAAAGGGAGTTTCCAATTTGGACCCCTTAAAATGGGTGCTTCAGATATTCTAGACTTTAAAGCTTCAAAGGCAGATTGACATTCAGGATCCCACTTAAACTCACAATCTTTGGTAAGTAATTTGAAAAGAGGGGATGCTATCTTTGTGAAGTTTTCAATAAATCTTCTGTAATAACCAGTAAACCCAAGAAAACTTCTAACATCTCTTTGGCAATTTGGAACAGGTAACTTAGAGATGACTTCTACTTTAGATCTATCAACTTTGATTCCATCTCCTGAAATATGATGTCCTAAAACAATCCCTTCAGTAAACATCATAAAACACTTTTCATGACTTAAAGAAAGATTTGTTTCCTTACATCTTACCAGTACTTTTTCCAAATTTGCCAAAGCTTCTTCAAATGTATTACCATAGACTGTGAAATCGTCCATGTATACCTCTACACAATCATGAATCAGATCTGAGAAAATTCCTAGTACAACCCTTTGAAATGTGGCTGGTGCATTGCATAAACCAAAAGGGAGTACTCGATAGGCAAAAGTCCCCCAAGGACAAGTAAAGGTGGTTTTGTCTTGATCTTCAGGTGCTACCTGAATCTGATTGTAACCATTAAAACCATCCAAGAATGAGAAATACTTTTTACCTGCTAAAGTGTCTAATACCTGATCAATAAAAGGTAGAGGAAAATGATCCTTTAAGGTTGCCTTGTTCAATTCTCGATAGTCAATGCAAACTCTCCATTTACCATTCTTTTTGGGTACTATAACCAAGGGAGAAACCCATTGGCTATCTGAAATGGGGTAAATGAAGTTTACCTTGAGCAATTTCTGAAGTTCTTCCTTCACAATTTCCCTAAGATTTGGATTCATCCGTCTTTGTGGCTGCCTAATAGGTCTGCTGTTTTCTTCAATGTAAATATGATGAATACAAGTCTTAGGGTCGATTCCTTTCATGTCGGTATATTCCCATGCAAAGGCAGTGGAATGTTTTTGCAACAGTTTAGTTAATTCTTCTTGTTGTAGTCTTTCCAAGTTTTTGTTAATGTTTAATGTTTTTTCTGGAAAGATTTCAATTGTAGAACTACCAAACTCTTCCATTGAGAAGAGAGACATTTGTCTAGAGGAGAGATATTCAATATCTGCATCTAACTGGAATTGTGAAGAGTCATATTCTAAAGGTGCCTCAAAATTTTCTAATGTATTTAGAATTTGACTGTCCTCACTGATTTCAGAGATGGTTAGAACAGGTTGAAGAGTTTCCTCATCATTAATCCACTCATCTTCTCCTATTTCTGTTATTGCCTTTGCGGGAGGATACAAGTTGAATTTCTTGGTAGAATTACCATCTGATATATACATGTCTCCCGACCTACAACTTATGAAAGCATCAGCTGTGTCCAGCCAAGGTCTTCCTAAAATAAGAGGATGTCCTCCTAGATTGTTCTTGGGAGTTAAAATCATAAAATCAACTGGATACTCCCAAGAGTCTAGTGAGACTGGAATGTCTTCCAATACACCATCAGGTTTAATGATTGATCTGTCTGCAAGTTGCAGCAAAGTAGGTGTAAAGAGAAGATTAGGAAGTTTTAACTGATCCATGGTCTGTCTACTCATAATGTTGATAGCGGCTCCTAAGTCAATCAAAGTATTTGGGATTTCAACCCCATTAATATGAGTTTTAACAATAGGGCTACCGGGATCTACATATTTTTGCATGGTAATTTTACCCATCATAATGTCTGCAATTTTTCCAACTAGATGTATCCTTTTTGTGTCTCTGGTTCTTTTTATTGTTTTTTTCAAACTCATCTCCTTTATTGTCTTTGCTAGAATGGGAATCTCCTTAATGGCTGTTAACAAGGGGATCTTGATACAGACATTTTTCAATTCATCTAGAAAGCTATAGTCAGGCAACCAAATCTGCTTCTCTACTCCTTTATCAATTTGCAATCTTTCAGGAAAAGGAGGAATAGCTGAAGATGTAGGTTGCTCTACTAAAGGAGTTGACTCTTTTTCTTTTTCTTTAATGCTTGGGTTTTGAAGGGATACTTCAGAACCTTTATTGGCTTTGAGAGATTCTTCCTCAGAAATGTTTGGTTGTTGAGTACTTGTAGAAGGTTGGTCTAAGATTCTACCTGATCTGAGTTGGACCTCATTGAGAGGGACAACCATATAGGTAGGGAATGGTTGACCTTCCATAAGTGGTTGACCTTCCATCACATAAGCATTTTGAGGATTCCTATTATTGGGGTTTGGTTGAGGTTGAGAGGGAAGTTGATTTGGCCTCTGCTGAGATTGTAACAAGAGTTGAGAATTTTGATTTTGTGGAGGAGGTTGTTGTTGAGGGAATGGTAATGACAATTGTTGACCTTGATTTGGAAGTTGGGGAGCTTGCTGATTCTGAAAGGATTGAGGATATTGATAGAATTGGGCAAATCTCCCATAAGGATTTTGCATTTGCATGCTTTGCAACCATGCTTGGAAAGGGTTTTGTGGTTGTGACCAATGTTGTTGCCAAGGATTCCAATTTGGTGGGGGCTGGAAATTCATAGAGTTGTTAAACCCTTGATTTTGCTGCCCCTGCCAAGGTTTCCTTGCAACAAAACAAAGAGATTCAAGCGTACTTGGATCTTCTTGAAAGACTGCTTTGAGGCCAGGGATTGAAGGACATTCCTTGGTCTCATGGGTTTCTGAGCAAATTACACAGGTTTCCACAACTTGTGCTTCCAAGGGACATTCCCTTAAAGCATGCTTCTTTCTACACTTCGGGCAAAAAATGGTCATAGCCTCGGCTTCTGCCTTTTGTTTATTCTGAATCTTAAGGGTATCAATTTGTTCACTAAGACTCCCTAAGATGTCAGTTTTAAATTCATCTAGCATATTACCGATTTCAGCTCTACTCACTGATCCTGTTGCAGATTTATTTGCCCTAAGGAGAGAAGGATCTCTAGGCCCTTTTTGAGTTTTTGATTTGCCTCTTGAGAGATGGGTACATAGTTCTGCTATATCACTGAGAGGAAGTTGAGAAATATCCCCTTTCCCCATCATGTTTAAGATATCTATCCACTCATCCCTAATGGCTTTTAATAAGAGGGCTTTTAAGGTCTCTTCATCTAAGGTGCTCATTTTTGCTCTTTTTAAATTATATTGAAATCTCTCAAGTAAATCTTCTAAGCTCTCATCTTCTTTTTGCATCATTTTAAAAACTTCACCCTTATGATCAGTAGGCATACAATAGTCCAAATACCTATCCAAAAAGGTTTGTTTCATTTCATCCCAGGTCCTAATGGACTGAGTAACTAATCCCATGAACCATTTCAAAGCTTGATCTTTTAATGTTGATGGGAACAGTTTGAGTTTCTGAGTATCATCCAGATAGTCATAAGTTCGACACACAACTTCAAATTCAAACAAGAATGTTTCAGGGTCCTCAGTTCTTAATCCATGAAAATTTGGGAGGACGGATGGTGATATGTTTTTCATGGTGGCTCAGGAGTCCTCATCAACAATGGGAAACCCAAATGTGTTATCCCCATCTCTATTTCCTCCAATGGGACCTCTACCTCCTCCATTGTTATTGTTATTTCCTCCTCCTCCTCTACCTCTACCTCCTCCTTCTTCTTCGGCCATGATGATTCTCCTAGGGATTTCAAAATCTTCTGGTTCTTCTACAAGGGGTGAATGAGAAGAGATTTCTCCTTCCTCTTCAGGTGAGTCTATTTCCTCAATTACAATTGGTTGTCTGGTAGGAGAAAGAGAAGAGTCTCTTCCTAGTTCGAACTCAATAGAAGGTATAGGAGAGTCAACTCTTGGTTCTTGAATTTCAGGACTAGGAGTTTCGGTTGGAGATAAGGGAGGTATTTCTTGTCTATCTCTTGAAGCAGATGGACTTGTAAAAATTGAACTTCGAGCTCTAGCTAAAAACCTTCCCCTAGAATCTCTAGCTCTATGCATGTCATTTTTATTTTATCCTCAAGTTAAGTTAAATAGTTCTTTTTCTGATCTTCCAGTTCACTCTAGGTGCAAGAAGAGAGCATACTTAAGAAACTATTAGATTAATAACTTTCTCCTTTCTGATCCTCCAGATCACTTCAAAGTGCAAGAGGAGAGCATACTTAGATAGGTTATTAACTTCTTTTCTTGAAGTTGTTGTTTTTTTTTTATATATTTTTTTTCTTCTAAGAATATGGCTACTTAATTTCACTTCCCCGGCAACGGCGCCAAAATGTTTAGTCAATTTAGTGTTATCTAAATTGCTAGTATTTATTGTCAACCCGGGGCTCGTAAGCTGATGAAGTGAAGGTGTACTATATGTACTTAAGTATCCTCTTAGAGTTTTTCTTATCGTTGGGGGTGTTGTTGCGGTTTAATTATGTTCCTAAATGGAATGAGAATTTATAAACAAGTGAGTGATGGTGTGTGTGTAGAGTGAATTCTAAATGAGTGGAAGTGTGTGTTGAGTGATTTCTAACTATTTGCTTGAAAGGAAATGCTTGGAATGAATAAATGAAATTGAAATGACTTGAAATAAACTTGAAAGCAAATGACCACTACCAATGGCACTAGACACCGTTCAAGTTGCTGCTAATAAAAGGAAAAAGAGTCACTTTTAAAACCCAAGAATGAAGATTATCTCTCTCTAACTCAATGCCTCAAAGCACATGTACTGTGTAAAGCACGGAAAGAAAGTAGCTTAAATGGAATTATAAAAGTGAGAAAAATATGCTTGAAAGACTAATGATAATAGTTTGCTATTTCTAATACTCTACTTCAGCCATATGTACTATGGGAAGCATGATTAGAAAGTAGTGAGGAAATAGTCTAGGAAACACTTTAAAATCAAAACTTTTACTTTAAAGACTAGTGGTAATGATTTACTCTTTCTAACTCAATACTTCAAAGCACATGTACTGTGTAAAGTAAGGAAAGAAAGTAGCTTAAGAACAGTCCAAAAAGCACCCAAACAAGCTGCAAGTTAGTGATATTTTGATCTTAAAAGATAGTAGTTTATGATGAAGATCATTCATGTATGTTAACAGCTCTTTGAGAAATAAGATTAAAAACTAACTATAAAGACAAAGGCAGCACTTGAATTGTCAACTTCAAATACCATTAGCTGTAAAGCAAACACAACACATATAAAAATAAATCCCGGGCTAAAAGAAACCTGCAAAGAAATAACACTGATCAGCTGAAAATAAAGGAAAACAAGTAAATAAAACTATACATGCTTAAGGAAACAAATGAGAAAATAATGAAATGCTGCACATGAAATACTTTACAAAGGCTGAGATGAGCAGGGGCCCTCTGTTCATTCAGCCACAAGAGAACTCAAAGATCTGGAAACTTCAAAACAGTGCTATATTGATTTCTCCATTTGCAAAATGTTTACAAAACAGAGTGCTGGAATAGCACTAGAAAACAGAGTTCACAAACGCTTCTAAATTCAACACGAGTGCAGCAAAATACAACTAATCAAAATTTCTTTGAGCGTACGCAGACGCATCAATTTATAGGAGCTTCTAAGTTATCCTACGCGTACAACTAGTTAACAGAAAAACAATAAAACAGTATGCGTATTAATGGTCCTTGGACACATCACGGTTGCGTGGACGAGTTCAGTGGTTCTTGTCGACATGGATAATAAATCCCCTGTTGGATTGCGTCCTCTGCCACCCGTAGATCATAGACAGATCACCATTTACGGTGCCGTGACCAAACAACTCTCAAACACCGTTTAAACCACTTTGAGTTGACCGTGGTTAAACCAGCTTTGACCATGGATGAAAGTGACGTGGATGGTTGGAACAATAGGATAGGAACCTCGAGCACACTGATACCTGAGTGCCCATGTGGCCCGTCTAGCAAACTGACACGTGGATCATAGTGTTTAACAAAAAGGCTGCAGGATCTTCAGATAGCTGCGGGATCATCAGATAGCTGCGGGATTCCTGCAAGTAAGTCAAAAACTAAACAAATAGTCATCCATTAGCAAAACTTGCTTGATCATGCTTATTGACACTGAATGTAATGATCTGAGAGGTTTTATGGTGAAAATGAGGCAAAAGTGAAGGAAAGATAAGGAAAAGTGGAGGAAAATGGTAGACAAATGGGTGTAAAATAGAGGTTCTACACCCATCACACATGGCTATCTATAAATAGATAGGCAAGGCCGAAGAACACCATAACACCTGGAAAAACCCATGCCAATGACAGCAAGCGAGCCAAACACACACATGCATGTACCATGTATGCCAAATCTAGCAAGGAAATCACACATGAAAATTGATACGTGCAAAATAATCCCTTTGTAGTTGTTAAATATTGCTCTTCCTTGCTTGTTCCTTAATTTCCTTTGCTTTCCTTTATCCAAAGTTGAAGTGCTCCAAGAAAACTCTAAGTGTCCAAGGGTGCGTGTGAGAGAAAGAATAGAGAGAGAACTCTAAAATTGAACTGACAAAAGGTACTAATTGATCCTCATAAGCCTTTTTATTAATGAGGTATCTGTTTTATTCAATTTCTGTTATTTTTCCTTCATTTTCCTCCTCACATGCAACTTATGACCTTTCACCTTCCTTTTATGCTATTTTCCAGTATTTTCATAAATAAAATGCCAATTAATGCCTCATGCCTTTCCAAAGCCTTTGCCTTTTCCAATTTCCTTTAGGCATAATAAACCAAATGAACACCCACACTAGGATTTGTTTCCCAACGCTCAACTTGGAATACATATCCCATGACCTTGGTTATTATTTTTCCTTTATTAACTTTATTTACATGGAATTTTGACCAGGGTCGTTACAGTGATGGTCTCTCATGATGCATTAGTGACAATGCACACATGAAAAAACAATGTAATGAGAACTTGGAGGGATGATTTGAGGTACTTCGATATTGAATTTTAATATGGTGTAAACATATGAAATTTGGGAAAATGAATTACTTTTCTGAATATATAATTTATATTTTTAATAGAAATTATGTATACCTATGTGAAATTTGAGTTTTCTTAATAGGGGGATATTATTTTTCATGTAAAATACAATGCATATGTTTATTTTAGTGCTAACTTTGAGTACCTAAATGATATAATTTTACTAGAAAATTTTATGGAAATGTAGAGAAAAAATGCATACATGCATATATACATATAATGAAAATCTTAATATCCTTGAAATTAAAAGGTATTTCACTAATGTTGCATATAAGGATGTTAGCATTATCAAAAAAATAAATAAAAAAATGTAGGTCTCAATCTCTGTGGGTGCACCATTTATATATAGATGGAAAATAAAATTATAACATAAATTAAATAGGTACGTATTTTATGATCCAAGAACACAATATATCAAAAATAGTAAACAAGGTTGATTTAAAAAACATGCATGTGCTCCTATTGGTTAAACACTAGCTCTCTCTTCAAATATATTTGTCCCTCCCACTATATTCTACCCATTCTTTCTCTTGCTTGCTAACTCACTTTATTACTATCTACCCCCTTCCCCCACTTTCTCTTTACCTCTCTCTCTTTCTACATCTCTTTATCTCTCTTCCCAACGTGTTCTCTCCCCTTTCATCTCCATATTTGTCACTCTCCCTCCCTCCCGCAATCCATTCCTTTCTCTTACCAACAAAATCTCTCTCTCTCTCTCTCTCTCTCTCTCTCTCTCTCTCTCTCTCACGCATACACACACACACACCTATTCTCTTTCCCAATTTCTCCCTCTAACATAATTTCTCACCCTTACTCTTCCAATCTCTCTCTTTCTATCCCTCTGCCCCTCTTTATTTATCTATTTCTCACACACTCTACTCCCCTCTCTCTTCCATCCCCCCTCACCAAGTCCCCACTTCTCTCTCTCTCTCTCTCCCCACTTTTGTTAAGGTTATATTTTTTGAATGCTTCAATCCTATATTAGTGTTATGATTTTGGAACTTCTAGAATATTCTTGAAAGGATAAACATTCCCAACCCTACATGTGAGTAATAGGGGCTAGCATAGAATCCAATCTATACCATGGTGGGGAATAAGATAACTCAACTTGTGTGATGCATAACTTCCACATATGAACTCTAATTGAGGTGGTTTTCACATTGTTGAAATATTTTGATGTGTAGAACAACATTTAGGTGACACAAGACATGTTCACAAAGTTTTGACCTTAAAAAGTTCCATATTTCCCTCAAATTAGCTCTAAAAGTTTCCAAACAACAAATTAGAAAATAGGACCTAGACCTAAAATGGGATTTTCAAGCAATTCTTCCAATTTTCAACCTAGGGAGTACAGAGATAACTGAAATATTATATAATAATCCATTTTGGATCATATCTCCCCATTTGGGGAGTATTTTGGTCTCTAAAATATTTTACTAAATGAGATAAGGAAGTTTTTGCTCCACCTTCTCTTCAAAGTAGGGTATATGGAAGTTGATGATTTTTCAAGATGTGTTAGTGGTAATGCAAATATGAAAAAACAAAAATATGTTAACTTGAAGGAATGATTCAAGGTACATACAAAATGTATTTAAATATTGTGTAAAATGACAAAATGTAGGAAAGTGAAATAGGTTTTTGAATATATAATTTTTATTTATATAAATTATGGATAACTATGTGAAAATTGATTTTTCCTTACAGCGGAATGCTAATTTTCATCTAAAATATAATGCACATGTCTACATTAGTGCTACCCTTGAGAACCTAAATCATAGAATAACACTACAAAATTTGTAAAAATGTATAGAACAAAGTTTTCTTGCACACACACATTATGTAAGTTATTATATCCTTGAAATTAAAAGGATTTTTGTTAGTGCTACATAAAATGGTTTTCACATTATCAAACTTTTGTTTTTAGATTGTGGTTCTTAGTCTCTACTAGTGTGTGACCATATATGTATTTTTTAAATGGTTTAGACAAAAAAGTTAAGGAAAAAAATTAAAGAGGTATGCTTTTTATGATTACGATATATTTCAACAAAAAATATATTAACAATAGTAAAAAATATGTTTTTAAAATAAATCTATATATTTGGAGCCTACACAATCAACACATATAATTTCATCAACAACAGGTTTGTCTATACTATAGGAAAATAATGCCAAAAATAGAGATTCTCAGAGGTAATTAGAAAATTGGAATTTTAAATTATTTGTAGCCCAAACTGCTAGGTTTATGATCTCAAATCCATATCCAAAGAAAGCAACTAAAAAAACATATACACCCAAGTTTCCACTCCTGATAAAAAACATTTGAATTGAAAATAACATATCTGCATTAGGAATGTGTTTGTGTTCCTATTGAGACAAAAGTTTACCCAATAGGAACACACATGTGTTCCTGTTAGGAAAACAATTTACCCAACAAGAACATGTGCATTTTCTTACTAGGAAAAATAATTCACCCAACAAGAACATATGTGGATTATTTTTGTGAAAAAAATCACTAAAAAGGAAAGTGCACACATTCTTATTGGCAAAAACTTACCAAATATGAACATGCACATGTCCCTATTTGGAAAAAAAATAGCTCTCTCCCATTCTCTTCATCCGCACATCCCTCTCTTCCCCCCTCTCTCTTTCTCATACACTTTTTTACTACCTCCCTCTTTCCCTCTCTTTCTCTCCCACCTCTCCCCTTTTACCTATCTCTCTCCTTCCATTTCTATATCTTCTTACTACACTTGCACTCTATCCTTCTCTCTCCATATTTTTACTCTCTCTCTCTCTCTCTCTCTCTCTCTCTCTCTCTCTATATATATATATATATATATATATATATATATATTCATCGTCCTCTTCCTCTCATTTATTCCCACATTTACCATCTCTCTCTCTTTGTTCATCATCCTCTTCCTCTCTCTAATTCACCCACACATTTACTATTTCTCTCTCTCTCTCTCTCTCTCTCTCTGTTCATCATCCTCTTCCTCTCTCTCGTTCACCCCCACATTTACCATTTCTCACTCTCTTCACTCTTTTTTCATCATCCTCTTCCTCTCTCCAATTCACTTCCACATTTACCATTTCTCCTCATCTCCCTCCCTCACTCCCTCGGCCCCCTCTCTTTCTCTATTCATCATCCTCTTCCTCTCTCTCATTCACTCCCACATTTACCATTTATATATGTCTCTCTCTCTCTATTCATTATCCTCTTCCTCTCCCTCATTCACCCCCACATCTACCATCTCTCTCTCTCTCAATTCATCATCCTTTTCCTCTATTTCTTTCACTCCCACGTTTACCATTTCTCCTCATCTCCCTCCCTCACTGCCTCTCACCCTCACCCCATCTCTCTACTTCTCTCTCTCTCCACCCTCCCCTTTTCCACCCCATTATCTATCTCTCTACCTCTCTCCTCTCTAAACTCTTTATTTTACACTCTCTCCCCCCCCTCTAACAACTAACCCCACTCTCACCCCCTCCATCTATCCCCCTCTCCCTCTCTCTCTCTCCCCCTATCTCCCTCTCTCTCTCCCCCTCCCTCTCTCCACTTCTCTCCCTCTTCTCTTATATCCCCAGCTATAGTGCTCTCTCCTCCTCTCTTTCTTGCTCCATCTATTTCTCTCCCTCACCCTCTCTCTATCCCCCTCCTTCCCACTATCTCTCATGCTATCTCTCTCACCCACCTCTCTCCCTACCCTTCTTCCCATCCCTCCCTCTATATTCCCCTTTCTCCTCCGCGGCACACCACCCCCCCCGCTTCTATACCCCCTTTCTCCTCCCCCCCCCCAACTCTCTTTCTATCCCTATCTACTTCTCTCTCTCTCTCTCTAGGTATTTCAATTGCCTCTTATTTACTTATTGGATATTTGAGAAGTTGTACATTTAATATTCAATATTGTGTTCATATGAAACTCACAAATTGTCGTGCACCATACATGATAATACAATTTTTTTAACTGCCAATGAGGTTTTATTATTGGTCTCTCTTTCCTCATTGTCACTCTCTCTTTCTCTCTCTCTCTCTCTCTCTCTAGGTATTTCAATTACCTCTTAATTAATTATTGGATAATTGAGAAGTTGTACATTTAATATTCAATATTGTGTTCATATGAAACTCACAAATTGTCGTGCACCATACATGATAATACAATTCGTTAACTGCCAATGAGGTTTTATTATTGGTTAAATATGTTAGATTTTAATTTCAATGTTCTTTAACATGTCACCAAACCACACTTTTGTAGGAATTGAAAATAACACACTTGAAGGAATTGAAATATCACACCTGTAGGAATTGGAATATCATACCCACACTTGCAGGACTAACTATTGAATTTTGTAACTATGGTCAGTATTCATAATTAGTATTTTTTATTATTAATATATTTGTAATCATGTTCTTCATGCTAGAAACAAAAAAAATAAAATTAATAGACATGTTCTTCATGTTGGTTGGAAAAGAGGAAAAATTGAATTTGTAAAAGCTATGTTTTTGGCTCCAAAATGATGAAGTCGACCTCCTCCTAGTCAATTCAGCCCTTCAAATGTTCAGGTCAGCTCCAATATAGTCACACCCATTTGACCTCCAAAAAATTATATATAAATATCACATTTCATCCCTCCCCAAGCAAGCAAATCACATCTACTAAGGCAATGAAGTTTGAGGAAACAATAGAGGTCTAAGGCAACAAAATTCTAAGGGATTATCTTATGTTTGGGAATTCGAAGAAGGGAAGAAAGAAGTGAAATCCTGAGGCATATTATGAGGCATATAGGATGAAAATTCTGAGGTTTGGGGATGAGCTGATGAATGAGGAAGAAGGAAAAAATTATGTGCTTGAGCAGAACAGAGCATGTTTCTTGGGCTAGTTGACTTGACTAGGAATATAGACCATGTTTGACCTAGTTATTGCCTAAGATGTATCTTTGTTGAATTACATATTTCTCTATTGAAAAGGTTGTTGGGTTTTTCCCCATTTGGGTTTTCCAAAGGTAAAATCTTGTGTTCTTTTGTGTTTGTCTCTTTATATAGTTTTTATTGTTTAATTTCTCTATGTAATTGTTTTATGATGAACAATAAATGTAAGAAAATATAAAACTAAGAAAGAATCATATGAAGCAATTATTAGATTGGAGGACTCTCTAAAATTCAACACTAACTACATCACTCTACACAAAAATGTAAACCACACTTTTGTTGGAAAGTAATCACATAGATAGAAAATAAATCACTTTGTTAGAAAGTAAACACTCAAGAAATAAATAAATGAGTGACTTGTTCAAGCTAAACATTCATCCATAAACTTTTCAAATTAAATACTCTTGAATTGATCATATATTGTAATGTAGGATATATACTCAACAATTTGAATCAAGAATGGAGAAAAAAATTGACCTATTCTTGAATCAATCAACGCACACAAAATTAGGAGAGAGTACATAATTTAATGATTTTCGGGAGAAGTAATAATAAAAAAATAGAGTAAATAGGAGTGAGTTGCATCAAAATAGAGTAATGACTAATTGAGTTGCAACATTATCAATAGTTAGGAAATAGGGTAAATAACCAAATTGACTAATTTGTAAATGAAACTATAACATATTGTAGCTAAAATATAGGAAATACCTAACTAAGGAAGGTGCCCTACCTCCTCAGCTGAGGCACTAATTAAACTCATAGTAAAACATGTATATGATTAACACATTGCACACACATGAAATGAAATGGAATTAATGAATAACGGACTTTTGTATTAATAGATATCAAAGTAAAATCTCAAGAATATGCTCTTCTCTTTTCTCCTCCCTTAGCTCGAGTAGAGTAGGAGTAATTTTACAATGTCTAAATTTCTTGTTTTAATCAAATAATAAGGGGAAAAACATGAGAATATTAGATTATTAGGCTATTCCCTCTTTGTTACAACCAAAATTCCAAGAGATAGAATTTCTAACTCACACAACTAATGGAATAGGTAGGAAATTTAGTCATAAATAAGTATAGGCAATTCTTCCCTATTGGATAGACCAACTTCCTTTTTCCTTTATGTTATAGCTCAAAATTTCACCCCCAACGTTCATCATAGCTCTAAATGACACCCCTTTTGGTATACTAGGGAAACACCTCAAAATGAAGTCTAGAATGCAAAAGAAACTCCACGGAAACCCCACAAAAAGCACATTTTTTCCTCTTCAACACCCATAGAATACTAGTAAGTAGAATTGCAATGCTCTTGTTGGCTTGCTAAGGAGAGCTGCAATGCTCTACCTACTAACAAAGGAGAGTTGAAAGGTTGGTAAAGCAAATGGATAAGGATGGAAGGGGCGAAAGATGATCATTTATAGAAGATAAGGATGAAAGCCTTCTACACAAGGCATGTTGTCCATGGAGCAAGAAGAGAATATGAAAATAATGAAATGTTGTTGGATTGAGAATCCCATTCTCTTTGTGATAAGATGTAGAACACAATGAGTTTGATTGTGAATTGTTGTGAGAAGAGAACCTAGGGGAAGGAACACAAAGGGAGAAACATTATAAATTCTAATTGGTATAGTAAAAAGATCTTTCTTTTGACCCCAACAACATGTTTTTCTATTATACTATTAATTCTTTTTTTTGCGCTATTATGATGCTAATGCTATCTTAATTTGTAGGGACATAGATATGGTTGTTTTATATTGTTTGCGTGTAGGTTACAGGTATAAGGAGCTAACATTTCTAGAGGTTCCATCACTGCAAGCACCAAATATCCACCTTCCATGACAAGGTGCACTTCTTTCTTCTTCTCTACTTTTATTATGCATGGTTGTGTCATATGTTTTTTGGGTTAAGTAGATATCGCACACATTGTTTGTCACTGGCCCTGGATAGGAATGTGGGTTAAAAATACTTGTTGAGGAAATACCATATAAATAAAACTGGTGACTCCTAGTGTATGTTTTTGTGGTCTTTGTTTTCTCATTTATTCTCTTTTCTCACTTCAAATTCATCATTATGGATCTTAGAAGAATATATGAAATTTTTTAGTTTGAAAAAATTCTAAATAGGGTTTACAACCATTCAAATCTCCTCTTTTTTATTCAAAGAGTATTTCCAACTTATTTAATGCTTTCTCTCGCTTGTGACAAAGCATTAAAGCAATTAAAGTGAGGGTTTTTAGGGGTTTTCTCTAAAAAAATTTAGTTTTTCTTCCATCAATTTGTGAATAGGGTAAGGCAAACTTTAGATATAGTTCTTTTAGTCTTTTTCTTAGTAAAAAATCTCTCAAATCCACTTCAAAGAGGTGGGGTTATGGTCTTATATAATAGTTTTGAATCCTCTTGGTTTGATTCCAAATAGTGAAATTGGAGGTTGGGTATTTCTCTGTCACCATTGTCTTATACTTTTGTTTCCTTATTTCCTATTGTCATGAGTATGTTGTGATCTTTGAACTATTTTCTTTGATGCATGCTTTCTTGTAGGT
This sequence comes from Pinus tabuliformis, assembly GCA_031772625.1. Classification (NCBI taxonomy): domain Eukaryota; kingdom Viridiplantae; phylum Streptophyta; class Pinopsida; order Pinales; family Pinaceae; genus Pinus; species Pinus tabuliformis. The sequence goes on from CM062819.1 coordinate 1,002,584,190, forward strand.
GGCCGGGTCTTAGGTTTTCAACTTGTTTCTTTTGTTTCCTTTGCATTTTTCTATATTTGCTTGAGTTTTTTTATTCTAATTTGTTAGTGCATGTCAAAGTGATAAAGGAGAGAGATGTGAATATTGTATTCGTTCTGCATTGGAAAGATATAACTCTCATATAGATAGTATTCATCGAAAGAAAAGATTACACTTGCAAATATTGCATCTCTTTCCTTGAATAATGTCAAGACACCATTAAGTTTCACTCCATATACCCCTAACTTTAAAAAACTTCCACTAAAATTAATGTTTGATAAAGTTGATTAGGAATTTTTCATTTCTCTAGTAGCACACCAACATTAGCTTAGGGTTTAGGGCCTTGGAAAAGGTTAGTGAGGATAGCCTCAAGGACCATAAAAAAAAATAGAATATTGAGTTAGGGATTGTAAATCTAGTCATTGTCAGATGTTTCCTAGGAATCCCTTCTAACACAAGGGTGAAGTACTAGGTCACACTAGGAACAATGGAGTGATCACCACACTTCATTTGATATTTGTGTTATACCCATGATTTTTCCCCTAGGTTGGTTGGTTTTAGGTGGTAACCATATTGGCCATAATCTTAAGGACCTTACACATGTGATGATGGGTGGGTTAACCTTGTTGTACCTGGGACAAACATTGGTCAATACTCACTCGGATCCCCTAGAAGGTGCCTATGCATAACTAAGGATACTTGCACCAGTGTGAAACCATTAAGCAGGAGGTCATGGTAATTTTTCCAACCTTATCTTCATGGCTTAATTGGGTCCTAATCAACCAAACTCCAGTTGTGGGAAGATCCCTTTGATCTATTTGTTTTCTTATTTTCTCCTTAGGTTTGATAGGTATACATTATTTGGTTGAGTCTATTTGGCCTTAGGTTTCATTTATTTTTCATCTTTTCATACATCCTTTGTAGTCACTATGATTGGGATTAGTCCATATCATTATTTTTGTCCTTATGGAATTTCTCTGTAGGAGGAGGGTCCACCTATCTATAGACATAGGATAAACCCCACTACTGCCATAGACTAACCTACTTCAGAGGCCAATTTGGGTGATTCTCAAGGGTCCCAACCCATAGTCCTTAAAGTGGTTCATGGATTTTTTCCAAGTCATTCTCATTCACTAGTGACCCATATTCTATTAGCGATATTCCTACGTGGGGGTGTAAAATTAACTAGATATTTCTACTCAAATTGTATTTACTAAGAGTTAGTTGTGGGCAGTGTAACCTTGATGGAAAATCCTAGTGTGTCCACACCTAACATCACTATAATTGTCCCTTAGATAACCTCCATAGCTTTTACCACTTCCATAGGTCTTGTCTACACCATGTTCACTAAAAATACCTTATCATTTTGGAAAAATATCCCAAGATCCCATCTCCCTCCATTTAGTACATCTAACATAGGTGCCTCCACATCATCCACTATAGTCTCTTTGTGCACATTCTATGGAGGTTCTAGTTCCACTATGAGTAGCATACCCACGTTAATTGTAGGATTTTCAAGCCCTCTATCCACATCTGTGTCTAGAGGGCCATCTCTTAGTCCTTACTTATCTCTAGGTGGTTTCTTCACACCTAATGTTGGACTTCCTTTTGGTTGGAATAAACATACTAGGCCCATTTCATTCCCAAGCATAGCTAGGAGCACAAACATTTCTGGTGGATTTACATTTCCTTGTGGTAGTCAATCATTAGGGGGGTCAAATTTTTAGAGGAATATTCCAATTCCCTAGAATATCCAATGGGTTGGGGGAATTTTCCTAATAATACAATCTATATTAGGGTAGCAACTACTTTGGTAAACCTTTTGGTTGAAGAGGCTTTCATCTTGGCACACCCTTTGGTCTTGGAGGTCCATAACATTTTAGGAGTCCCTTTTCCACTGGTGGCCCATCCCCTAGGGGAAGTAACCCTTATGATACCATGATGAGTACTAGAGTTAATCCCTCTATCAACCCTGCTTCCTCAAATATCCCTTCCACTTCTAGAAACTATCCCATGGGAGGATCACAACCTCTACTTAGGACACATGGGACATCATTTCCTTCCCATTCATTATTTAACTCACCTTTCTTAGAAACCCTTGCATTTCCTAGCCTCTCAAAGTTTTTTAACGATCCCATCAAACTTAGCTTCGCATGACCTTCGCTCCCACCTAACCTTCCAGCTAACATCCCTAAGTTTGTTGGAAAACCTAGTGAAGACCCTACAACACACATAACTAATTATCACTTATGTTGCTTGTCCAAATATTTTATGGATGATAGAATTCGGTTGCATATTTACTAGTGGAAACTTATGATGTTGAAAAATGGTACCTTAATCTTGAAAGCATTTCATACGATAACATTATGTCTTTAGCATAGGATTTCATCAACCACTATAAATTTCATATGTTAGGTATGAAACCAGAATGGACATACTCACTATAATCCATTAGGATACCTCCACTCACATCTTTGATCATATATATGAGTGGAGGAAGAGAAGAATTTTGTACACAACCAAGTTCCCTAATGTGTTTTTTCATTAGTGGTTCATCAAGTCACTCATTCCTAGGATTGTTGAAGATGTAGCAAAGGTAAGAGCCTAAACTGAGGAACAATCGATCATGTGTGCCCACAAATTTGACTTGAACTATTCTCAAATAGGTACTCTATACGAAATCATCCCCAATTCTCCTTGGTTATTGAATGAAATTTCAAAACCAAAGTCGAGATCCCGCATTGACAGTGTAGTGTGGTTCGTATCCTTGGGAAACATAAGTTAGCTAGAAAATCACATGGGTCAAATGAACATATATTCTAACACCATGACTATCTCAAACTCCTAGTGCTCTTGTTCAAACTTTCAAGTTGATTTCCATGTGATCCATACCTTCAAAGAATGCTCAACAACCTAGAGGCAAAAAGAAGAAAAACAAGCCCATGAAACCTTCTAACATTGAATAAGGAGCATCTCAAACCCAAGAAACCGATGCATTTGACATGAAAGAGAAATATAAAAAGAACCATTTTTAAATATATGTATGGAATACCATATTAATCATGACTTTCCCAAAATTGATGAGATCTATCTTTATTTCTCATAGAAAAATAATTCTTGTTATCTCACTATCCTAGCAACTCAATTTATGGACCAATAACAACATATTTTTGTAATCCCTCCACCTCCATAGCAACGGATGGGGGGTGGGGGAAATACTTCAAATAAATCCTCGTCATCCATTCAAGATACATTTATGGTGGAAAGCTCGATCCTTATCACTAATAGAGAGCATAATTATGATAATCAAGAGAGTGTCACTTCCACATCAAAAATCATTATCCCTACTCAACCGAATGGTCCCCTTCACTTTGAAAAACCATAATTTAGCATTGTGTCACAACCTCCCAAAGGTGCACTTCTTATGACCATGAATAACCCCAATGTAAGGGCCACTCACAACTACAACATTATCGAGGATCTAGCCCAAGCACTCATTGCCTCGATAGGGTTACCTGTTACCCAACAATGATCCTATATCACACTTAGAGAAATATATAATTTTCAAAGAGAAATCCATATCTACACTTATTGCTTTCATTTTATTTTAATCCTTAAAGAACAATGCCTTGGTTTGATAGCCAAATTATGACAGTGCCACTCACTTGATTTATAGCTTTGCTGAACAAGCTGGCTCATGATGAGACCCCTTGTCTTTTGATTGCAACAATCTTGAGTCATTGCCTTGTTGTGGTATGCAATTTTGGAAAAGTCAGCAAGTTATAATATCTTTGATCATGATAAGTCGGCTCGTGATGAGACCTCTTATTCTTTAAGTTTAAAGTGTATCATTGGATTATTCCCTGAAGCTTGTGATTCCTTAAGTGGGGAGGAAGTCATTGTTTCCTTAAGAATAGCTCTGGACGACAATGGTAGAGTTTTTGGAAAGAGTTTTTCTACAGAGAATCTTTGTTTTGTTATTGATGCTTTTCATTGGACTGATATAAAACAAATTCCCACTAAAGGTAGCTTTTTATCAAAATTTACAAGGTTGAAACATGTTCAGGCTTATAGCTTTTTTACTGTATCTTTCAATAATAATGACCAACTTTCTAGATTATTTCTATTTATACAAGCAGAAAAACAAAATCTAAAAGAAATCTTGTCCTTTTCGTGAATTCCAAATGTAACCATTTACAACTGGTTTTATTATGAAAGTAAAGAAAAACTAATTTACAAAAATAGAAGAACGATATCCTATGGAAAGTATTTTTGAGGATTTGCTCGTTAATGGGTAAAGATTCTCTTTTTCCTGTTAAATCCTGTAACATAAAGGTAGATGGGCCTATGATTTCTACAATTTGGAAAGGTCCAAGCCACATTCGTTGAAACTTTGTATGTTTTCCCTTTTCCTCATGAGCCTTGTCCCATTTTAAAACTAGATCCCCTATCTAAAAGTCTTTTCTGGACATCATGTTTGAGTCAAAAGAAGCTTTTACTAATGCTTGGTGATGAGCGTGAGATATTTTAGCCTGCTCTCTTTGCTCTTCTAGCTTAAGGATTTGTAACTACCTTAGTTGTAAGGAAGAAGTTGGCGTTTCATCAATATATTGAACTAAGGCCAAAGAGGGAATTGCTAGATGAGTTGGAAGAACCACTTCTTTCCCATAAACTAAATTAAAGGGAGAAGTGCCAATAGAGGCTTTCTTATTCGGTCCGCCCATAAAGCATATATTAAAGACTTGTGGCAATTTTTATGATTTTGGTCAATGGTTTGCTTAATGATCCTAATCAAATTTTTATTCGTAGATTTAGCTAACCCATTCCCCTGTGGGTAATAATTGGTAGAGTACTTAAGCTTAAAACCTCTTTTGAGTGCAAATTCAGTCATAGCATTTCTAGAAAAATACGATGCATTATCAAACATTAAAGCAGAGGGTAAACCAAACCTGGTGATTATGAACTGATCTATAAATTCAATGATGTGTTCGGCATTAGCTGTCTTGAGAGGAACTGCTTCTACCCATTTAGTAAAATAGTCTGTAGCTGTAAGGATATACCTATGCTGTTTAGAAGAGTGTGGAATGATCTCACCTATTATATCCAATCCCCATTGATCAAAAGGTTGTTCAATGTTGACTGGCTGCAAAGGTAATGATGGCTTCTTTTGTCTTCCAGCAGCAGTTTGAAAATCTTGACACTTTCTTACATAGCTATGCGTGTATTTGAATAATGTGGGCTAGTAACAACCTGCGTGGAGGATTTTATGTGAAGTGGTATCACCAACATAATGTCCACCTATTGGTCCATCGTGGAGTTCCTGCAAAACATTTTCAGCTTCAGAGTTCTCAAGAAATCTAAGGAGAACAGAATCATAATTCATCCTAAAAAGTACATTGTTCATGAGATGATATTGCTTAGCCTTAAACCTTAAAGCTCTTTTATTTGTATAATCGAGGTTTGAAGGGGCATATCCATTCTTTAGATAGAATATGATATCAACGTATAATGAATCAACATCGTTTAGGCTTACCTTGCACATTTGTATCTCTATAGATGGTATTTCGGAAATAAGTGATGCTCCAGCCAACATTTTGCAAAAACCTTGACCTTTAACAATATTTGCTGGTTTAATCTTAACGTCATATTCTTGTAATGCGGTAACCCAATTGGATCTTTTCTCACCCACATCTTTCTGTACTAAAAGATTTCTTACTGCTGGAAATGGTACTATGATCTTTGTATGGGTCTTAAGCAAAAGGGGTCTGAAATATTTTATTGCTTTGAAAACAACAAATGCTTGTTTCTCTACGTTTGAATAGTTTAACTCGGCCCCTTGTAGATTTGAACTGGAAAAAGCAATTGGGGCTTCTGCCTTGTCTTGATTTGGTTGAGTGAGTATCGCAACGTATGATTTATCAGATGCAAATGTATATAAAATAAAAGGATCGGAAAATTTGGGAGTTGCTAAAGATGGAGCATTAACAATTGCTTGTTTGATCAAATTAAATGCTTCATATCTGTCTTGGCCCCATTTGAAGTTTGAGTTCTTTGTAATCATTGCCTATAAAGGAGATACAATTCTTGAAAATCTAGAACAAATCTCTTTACAAAGTTAATCTGGCCAAGGAAAGATTGCATAGCTTTCTTGTTGTAGGCAAAGGTACTTCAGAAATTTCCTTGATTCTGTCAGGATCGATGTGGATTCCATATTTCGATACTATGAACCTAAGGAGTTTTCCTTCACTTAATGCAAAAACGATTTTTTTTGGGTTAAGCGAAATTTCATACCTTTGACACCGTTGGAAGATCTGTTTTAAATCTCTGATATGATTGCCTCGCTTCTTTGAATATACAGTTATATCATCTAGGTAGATTACTACCGATTTATTTACTAATCCTTTAAATGCGATGTCCATGGCTCTTTGGAATGTGGCACCAACATTAATCAGACCAAAAGGCATCTTTTGATAGGCGTAAGTACCCCATTTGGTTCTGAATGTGGTTTTTAATTGATCATCGGGATGGACCAAAACTTGGTTATAGCCGGAGAAACCATCCAAGAAGGACATTAATTCTAATCCTGCAACTGCCTGCAATATTTTCTCCATAGGAGGCAAAGGAAAATTATCTTTTTGGCATGCTTTGTTCATATTTCGAAAGTCAATGCAAATTCTAATGTCTTTATTATTTTTTCTAACAGGAACCATATTGGAAACCCATTGAGAATGTCGTACGAGAAAGATGATTTTGGCTTTCAATAGCTTATTGAGCTCAAATTTGATCTAGTTTTATAAATTAGGATGTATCTTTCTCAGTTTCTGCTGGACAGGTTTTTCATCGTTTATCATTGGGATAGTATGTTGGATGATAGAAGTGTCATAAGTCTTAAGTTCATCGTAGTTCCAAGCAAAGACACTTTTGTATTGTTTCAAGAGACGAACATACGCTAGTTTTTCTTCAGGAGCTAGGCCAAGGCCTAGGTTGATATTCTATGGCTTGGTATCAGTTCCTAGATTCACTAATTCATAGTTCATAGTTGAACTTTCAAGCTTTGAATTGGTAGATCTTTTGAATCGATCTTTTAAATCATATAGATCTTCTAATTTGACTACTGATTTTGGCATAACATTATTGGTGCTATCTTGTTGCAATTGTCTGTCACGTTGGTCCTCATCAATTATCTGATTAGTATAAGATCCATCAGAGATGAGGAAGCTTACAATATTAGGATCATCATTGAAAATTCTCCAATTTGTAATATTATCAGGAATTGAGGGTCTAACGATTATTTCGATTGAAAATCTATCGGGGCTAAAGTATTCTGAGGGAATGAGCTTGGAAGCCACATTTGCTAAGAGGTTGGCACTAGCATTTTGGATTCTAGGAATTGATGAAATATTAAATGCTGTAAAATTTTCAGTCAGATCTTGTACTAAAGATGGGTATTGCTTTAAATGACCTGATAGACAATGTATAGTATTCCGTACTTGTCTGATAACAATTTCAGAATCTCCAAAGACTTGTAGATACTTGATGTTCAATCCGATTGCCTTGTATAATCCTTGGACTAAAGCCTCGTATTCTGCAGTATTATTGGTGCAATCGAACTTGAGTATACAAGTTAGCATAGTTTTGCTTCCTTCTAGGCTAACTAATACGCATCCTGCTCCTGCTTCTTCATTAGACTTAGAATCGTCAAAAAGTAATTTCCAAAATAAAGATTTATTTATAGGATTATCTATAAAATTAATACATTTAGAACTATCTCTCTGAGAAAAATTTTCTACTTGAGATAAAACAGAATGTTCTAAGTAAGGTGAAGTGTGAGCATTGAAATGTCCTAGGAAAGAATCAACAAAATAGTTGCCAATTATATTATTGTTGTATGCTATCAGTTCATTTACTCCTTCCAATTCTGTTACTATGTATTTCTGATGTCTTTCTCACTCAACCTTTATCTGATTTGGCTTACCATTGTAAGGGAGCCACATATGCGACCAATCGGTTGCAAAATATCCATGAAACTTTTTTGATCAATTCCTGCTAAGAATTAAGCCATAGAATTCTGGAATGTCTACAACTAAAATATCAATAACTTGACATACCTTTGGATTAGATGAAAACCTTATGGTAACCTGATTTAATTCACCGATCACTTCAACTTGCGACTGGTCCAGCTGCACTATGCGCACAACAAATTTTTGAGGTTGAAGGTTAAACTTTGCACAAATTGATTTAGGTAAAATATTGGATGAGGCTCCTGAATCCACTAAACAATTATGCAAATTTTTATTTAAAATTTCATAAGTAAGAAGAAATGGCGGAGTATGAGATCTTGACCTTCCTCCAATTAGAGCGATGTCATTTGGATCAACTTTGTTAATCATAGTATTTGGAGGTCTTCTCATCTCATGGGAAGCTTGCAAGATTACAGCGGCGGGCAATGGTGCAACTGGTACTGCATGCAATTCTTTCAAAAGGAGCTTTTGCTGATGTTTTAACTTGCTCAATTCATAAAAATTGATGTTGGCCCTACTATTCTTCATGTCTTCTATGATGTTATACTCCATTTCATCCGAAATAATCAATGTTTTAGATGGAGTTGGTGAATCTATTTGGGCTGGGCTTGTTTGAGTCGGTTTGGATGTCGTTTTCTTGGCTGCGACTTTATCCTTCAGTGTTGAGCTTGTGCTCTTTAGCTTCGGAGTAGATTGAGGAGGATCGAGTTGATTTCTACTTCGAGTACTAATTGGAAATGCCTCTTGATCCTCTTCATCGGGGAGGATGAAATCCCACATACCTTGTAATTCTACAACTTCTTCTTCATCGGTCGGTACGTCGGTAGTAATTTCCTCTTCTTCTTCTTCTGATTCAGCACTTGTAATAGTGTTAGGAGGCTTTGGATCAGTCGAAGGATTTCTTCTATAAGGTTTATAAGGCTTTTTAGAAGAAGTCTCTGCTACTTGTTTCTTTATATCAACCATTTCGTTAGACATGGTCTTCAAAACTTTTTGCAATCTTTCTAAATCAAATGGGTCTTTGGGTTGTTTTTTCTTTGGATCTTCTTTGAAAGAAACCTTTTTGGATTTACGTTCTTCAACGACGTTTTTTTTTTCTAGAGCTATGATACATTTCTCTACTGCTATTTCTTCCTTCATATTGTCAGCTAAAGATGTTTTGCTAGCTCTATCCAAAAAGATTGCTATATTTGATGGTAAGGCAGAGATATACCATTCACTTTGCACTTCTTCGCTAGGTTTAGAAGCAGTGGGAATTTTGTTCAATAGTTTATTAAAACGTGAGTTAAAATCTTTGATAGGTTCCTTTGACTCAGCTCTAAGGTTAGACAGGTCATTGATTAATGTTGCAGTGGCCCTGTCATCACCAAACTTAGACAAGAATTGTTCTTGGAAGATGTCCCAACTAGTAATAGACCCAGATGGTAATGAGAAATACCATGATCCAGTTGCTCCTTGCAACATGTTAGGGAATAGTTGAAAGACAACGTCCTCATTAGTGACCCCATTAAGATTTATGGATAACAAAAAATTATTTATGTGTTCTTCCGCTAGCATGCCTGCTTCAGGATTAAACTTAGGCAACCATTTTTTAGGATGGGCTGGTAGTTGACTCAAGGGCGCAGGCATTAAGACTACCCCTGGGTTATTCCATGGAATTTGGGCCATTGTTGAACTGCTAACAGAGGAAAGCACAGAAGATGAGGTTATTACAGTTCCTAATGTTTGAGAAGGAGATGTTGAAGTTCCAGTGGTCTGATGGACGATGATTTGAAGTGGAGGAGTGGATGGTTGACTTCGCGTTGGGGAAGTTGAGATGGATGATGATGATAAAAGAGTCTCACTATCAAACCCTTTAGGTGATTTCTTGGCTCTCTTCCTTGTAGGTAGAGGTAACTAAGTTGGCTCAATACCAAACTTTTCGCTCTTTAATCTGGTGAGAGGATGAGCAGGATTATATTGCGAAGTCACACTGCCTTGAGATTTATCAGAACTTAGAGGTGATATTGAAAATCGTTGAAGTTTATGAATCAAAGATTCAACTTCAGGAGGTTCAATAGTAGATTGCTCTAAAATATCAAGGTTTGTGGCAGTGGTTGTTGTTCGTTCGACTTCTGGCTCAAGATTTAAATATTCTAAGTGTGATGGAGAAGTCGGGGGAGATGGTGAGGGCGATTTACTCTCAGAATGGTATTTAGATTTAGAATTTCTTGCCATTCATAGTTCAGGCCCTCCTTCTAGCACCAAATATGTTTAAGCCCCAAAAATTAGGTCTACAACAAGGGGGATACCCACCCGGTCCGGACCTTGGTTAGCAGCTCCTTTTCGGTTTGGTATAGTGGGTCTGACTGGGGATATGGGACCAGTTTCCCAATATAGGTGTGTGTGTGTGTTTAGAATTAATATTTCTTAAATAATGATTTCTAAGTAAAATTCTTTCTTTATTCTAAATCTAATCTATCAACATGCAATTGAAATCTAATAAACAGAAATATCTGATTCTAAACTAACCTGGGATGTAATCTTTCCTTTATGCGATCTAAAATGATTTCAAATGACAGTTGGTAATAAAGATCATTCAACTGCTATGAGAAAAGAATTCAGTAAAGATAAACCATTTCATATAAAAAGTTAGATGAAACAGTTGTGAAAAACATATCACATAATAAGTTACTCATATACTAAGCATAAATAAATAGCTATCACCGTACAAAAGTGCCAAATGATAACTCAAGCATTTAAGCATTCATATATAAATCACTGAACATGAATATCACCATAACACATAAGCAGAAACAGTTAAGAGATAAAAGTACCATTTATAACTAGTTCTACACATGAGCTCTAGCAATAATGATCTATTTCTTCTTAATCCAACATCCACTAAGAGTATAGAAGTGCAACATCAGTAGTAGATATTAAATGTAGATATCAATAAATCCTATTCCATTCATTCATCAAAACCTCCTCGGAGGGTGCAAAAGTGCATGTTCTGAGGACAAGTTTTTGATAAATTTCTGGACCCTTCTCTAAATGCATGAGAAGGGTTTAAATGCTGCTAACTAATTCTATAAATAATTTATTACAAAAATGTAGGATGTGGTTTAAATGACCGTCCTCATTTCAGGCAAAAAGAAAGAAAAATTAAAACTAAAACTGAATCTAAAACTAAAACTACTAACTAACTATTTATGTATCTGCTCCTTGAAGTCGCAAGCGTTCAACATTTTATTGAGGAGAGTTGGGTGGCTGACTTCTAATTTTAGCTGTCCTACAAAAACAGAATCGTTAAGAGCTGGCGCTATCTTCTCGGAAGAATTGATGACACATTTGAGAGTCATACACTAGCTGTGTGGTTTTACCAAGTACACCCAGTAAGAATCCCAATTCAACTTGGTTAACCTTTGGATTGAATCTGCCTTTTCTTGAACCTTCTGTCTCCAACTTGTTTGTAAATGCTGCACCTTTGGTAGATATTTACGTATCGCTTGGTGATATACCTGATAAATATTACTGGTTTTGAGTTCCAATTTTACTTTACGTCTTTAGCACTTTTTCCCTACCAATTTCCATGCTTACAGGTGACTGAGAAATTTGAGGCTTTCCATCTCAAGGGGTTTTGTCCTGGTGATGTGCGATTAGCGCTAATCGCGCATCGGAAAATGAATTCATTTCTAGATCCGGGCTCTCTCATGCGATTTTCGCCTCTTGCACGTTTTGTTAGAGGATATAAAGAACAGTTTTATATGTTCTTGATTCTGAGCTCTTGATTTATTTATACATGATATCAGCATTATTTAGTACTCATTTAACCATGTCCATATATGGGAGAATTTTGGGTCTCGCTGTTATCCTGTGCAAGAATGAACATGCTCAATTTGTAATAGATGCCTCAGAAGACCCGTGTGAGCCTGTAGTGGTCGTTACCTCCATTACCTTGGGATCTTCTTCCTCAAGTAAACTATACATGCCTTCCCAAGTAGTGATACCGATGTCTTTGTTGCAGGTGGCGTATGTGTGCAAGGGAGTCATCTCTTTATCTTTAGCACTGGGGGCTTTACCCTTTTTCCCATAATATTTTGAAATCTGCTCTATATACTTCTCATTTCTTTGCTCCTGCAGTTTACAAATGAGGTGAGAACAATGATAAGAAAAGGTGACGGGAAAGCTTTAAATGCAGAAAATATATAAAAGATATCACCTTACGTGAACTGGCTCCTTGATAAGATCAAAACCATATTTCATTAATGATTGCCAACTAACTCATTAATTAACATAAATGTGCATAACCGGGCCTCGGTTTATGGAAAAAGCTTTCTTGAATGATGGGCCGTGCAAATTTGCGATAAGGCGATTTTGCGATTTGCTTCGCAATATCGCAAATCACAGTATTGCAGTTTGAAATATCACAATATCGCAAATCCTTTACGTGTGGCAAGCATCCGTTAATGTGTTTTCTGTGAAATGCGATTCGCGAGATGCACCATCGCATATCGGCGTTTTAAGGCACTTGAGCGTAGGTGAGGTTTAAGGCATGTGATGCGGTAAGGTTTTATCGATGTGTGATTTCGCATCGCAATTTCGCATTTTTAGAATTCTGCTTGTGAGAAGGTATCCTTTACCCTTTTTGCGATGCGACGTGCTTTAAGGAGTGATTTCCTTCTAACTTACCATAAAACTTAATTCTTTTTAGGTTTTTGAGGGTATTCTCCTAAGTTTATGATAGTAAGTTTTATTGAAAAAGGAAATACAGGCACTAATTGTTTTTTTTTTTTTTTTTTTTTTTGAATAAGGGTCGCCACCTATTTAGTATTAGTGATAACACTAAATAAGAAGGGGGGTTGTTGTTGGCCACAACAGAATGATTGATCTCTAACTCACTATGTATTTTTTCTAATTTATATTTGGATGGTATAATTGAATTTCATTGTAGATTCAACACACACAACTACCATGATTTCCAATCTTATTTTTCAAGTTCATGCTTTTATTTGAATGAATAATTTGGGAATTATCAATTATAAAGAATAAATATCTCATAGCATATACATGTTATCCTATGCTCATGTTTCTCCCTAATTATTGGTATTTTCATATGCCTAAAACTATTGTAGTTGCTTTTTGTTAATTTTCCTTTTTCTTTTCATTTTATATTGTTTATTTTATACAAATCATTGACATATATAGTTTAAATAATTATCATGGTATTGGTTAGTATCTTGATGATCATGTTTGTTGAATAAATATATTTCAATAAATTGGCTAAACTAAGAAAATTGGGATCTCTTTAAAGTTAGTGTGAACTTTATTAAAGTTTCTAAGTTCATACATTGTTTTTCCTTGCCAAATACTTTATTCTATTGTTGTGCATAAATTCTAGCTTACATTTAGCAAATTATATATCATTACATGAACTATATTATGTTTTGATAAATCATATTTTGCAAGGATACCCCATCCAGACAAAAGGAGCTAGTTTTTACTTAAAGCGGGAAGATAAATAGATATTCATTGAATGCCTTGATGTTGTGTTAGTTTCCATAGAAAAATTGAGGAACAACACCTTCCTTGACTAAAATCATCCCAATGGTTTACAAAGAATCCAGATTTCTCAGGGATTACTATGGCCCATCAACTACCTTCAATTTACCAATATCGTCTCATGTGTACATGGTGTGTGGTTCCCAAACCTGTTAGAGACCTGGGCCATCCTTTTTGTAGCTACATACTCAACAACCTACATTTGAAACTTCAATACCTATGACTTGTGTCATCCCCATTGGTCATTATCCCTGTGACCAGATTCCTTTCCTATTCCCATTACTAGGAGTTGGTTAACACACTAGTGATGGGAATTTTGAATTTTCCATATGTTACATTAGGGATTTCGATATGGTACTTGGATCCTCCAACTCCTACCCCACCCTCTCAACTATAGCCATACATGGAATTGGCATGAATTCAAGCTATTCCTATTGCCACAACCATAACTTCAATTTAATCCAACCCCATGAGGAGTTAGCTCTTGTTGCACAAGAAACTAGAAAGGGGGGAAAGGATAAGAAGAAATGGGGCACTAAGAAGACATCTCAAGTTGTGGCTACCTAAACCTCTACACCAAACCCTCCACCTCCTAATGTAATATCCACAACAATGCTATCAATAACAATATTTATTTTCATAAGCTCAAAGAGTTTATCAACTTGGATAACACAAAATTAGATCAGAATATTCTAGTGGTGCAAGTCACTATTCTTAAATATTCAAATCATAACAAATTATTACATACAAATCCCCGTTATTCTTTTCTAATCTCATTATTATTATACTATCATGATACATTTGTTAAAATGTGAGAAGTTTAAGCTACTCATAGTGGAGTATCCACCCATGTAATTGCAATCCATGGTGCCCCTCCTATGCCAGGGAAGGGAAACAATCAACCAATCATTAAGATTGATCTCCCTAATGTGGAAAGAGAAGAGAATAATGTACACATCTTATATCTTTCATTATCCATGGGATCAACATCTTTGGACTCCATATTAGCATCTTATCATGAACATATAAAAACACCTTCTACATGCCATGTAGATTTTTTCTCAATATCAGTGGATCCTTCATCCACTTGTCATCAGTATACCCCTATAGAAATTGCATATATGAATCATATTTCTCATTCCCATGGCGATGATTCAAGATTTACTTCACCATCCATTCCATATAGAAGTGTCAAATATAGTAACATTATTATTCCACATTTTAAAGAACTTACATATTCACATATCACTCTAGATCACCCTAGGGATGACCCATCTAATCACTCCTTCTTAGTACCTTGGTAACCTAATCTCTTTGACAATTGTGTTGTTGAATCATAATCTTGTATAGGTGAGCATTTTTTCACTATATACCAAGCCATTCCTTGGCATGGTCATACCTATTTTCCAATCCAAAAATTCAGTCCCTTTGACTCATATATGTAGTATATACAAATATAGATTGGAACTCCACCATTTTATTTCTCTCGTTACATTATTGCATTCATACCTAGAAGATACAAATTTAATAAACTAGTGACATCACATTGTTTTCAAAGATACACCCCTAATGGATATGAATATGAACACCACCTAGGGCATGTCACTTGCATGCTACAAGGACACACAGGAGGAGAAATCATTCCCACTTTTGCATACCCAATCAATTCCCCCATTGTCATATCATTTATTAGGGGGAACATCTCATGCTTGGGGATATGATTGAACATCTCTATACAATTTCCCAATTAATAATTATCCGCTCTTGGCTTAGGACCCAATAGGTATAGGTATGGTATGTTATCATCTATTTCATTGGGTGATCTACTTACCATACCCTTCAATGATATGTCTACACATATCATATAGTTGATGATTAATACCATATATTAAAATAAATTACTCTATACAATGACACACTTACCATATAGTCCCCATGTTTGACTTGGTTGGGGGTGATGATTTTGGGCCACCATTGGTAGTTTATCCCCTCATCCTTTCTTGCTTTGATTCTTCACTGAGAAATATCTTACCATGAACCATTAAAGAACTTTTATTTAGCCCCTTTGGTCCTTTTTAAACCATTCTTAGAAAAGTAAAGACACCAACCTAAAATTTACAAACCCATATTCCACTAGCTGATTTTTCCACAATGATCTTCCCAAAATTTAGGGCCTACTCCTCCTCTCCAAGCTCTTCTCTATCAAATGCACAAATTACTTGGAATTGGAGGGAAAAGACCTTTTATAGAAAAATTCACCATTTTTCACTTAGCCATTAAGGGCTCATCCAAGTTCCATTTGATGAACTACCATCACCTTTAGAAATCTCTCTTCAATCTCTCAATTGGGTCTTCATTAGTTTTATTTTCTTTGATGCTTCATCGAGAAGCCATTTTTCCCATGAGTGCCCCTTCCTTTCAAATCAAATTTCTTCATATTTTTCTCTCCTTCTTTCACACCACCTTATTTTTGTACTTGTTGACTCATGTGTGAAATTTCACCATGCGTACATCACCATTGCTCCTGCAAATCAGGTCTCCTTTGGGCTCATTCCCTCTAGTATTTTGCATACAAGTAACATTCATTGTTCATTACATTTTCATACCATTTAGTAGAAACAACCTTAAGGACATCCATACTTTTCCAGATGGATCATCCCATCCATCTCTTACATATATCATCTATCAAGTGTTATATCCTTCCTCACATGGACACTCTAGCAACATTACCTCTAAAGTTTTACATTTTTGTGTCCATGCCATATAATCCCCTTATAGAGTGGGAATCTAGTTTTTCCTCATACCATAGCAACAAAAAAAAAACTTCATTTTTCATTATCATTTTGGAAACCCATGTCCCCTTCTATATTTCCCCTTTTACAACCTCTTGGTTTAATCTAGGAAGGCCTTATACCTCTTATACTTGGTTAAATAAATGGAAGCACCATTTTGTCCCCTTTGCTTAGAGCATTAGAGATGAGTCACCATAATGTCCCATATATTTTTTTCAACACCATGTTGTGTCCTACTATAGTATGTCAGAAATCCCATGAGTTTCACCATCTTGTATTGCTAACATTTAACCTCCATATGTCCCATTGGCTTATTGATATGTCTTTGAAAATCCTTTGTCCTAGTAAGGGACCATTCCTTGTGGAATGATTTTATTTTTTTCCAGGATAAACTTGCATGTTATGATCTAATCAATGGAACTCATTTGTCCATCCATCATATCATTCACCCCCATTACCATCATTCTCTATTAGTCACATTACACTATATACCTAATTATCATTGTTTATGACTCATGACTTTAGTAGGCCTTCCTCTATTTACTTCAACAAATGTATTCCATGGCATTGGCCTAGAGAGTGGTGTACCTTTGATCCATTTTCCTCGTAGTTGGGTGCATCAGATCCAGTAGAGGGAGACCTTTATTCTTTCTAACTTGGTTATTTCATGTATGTTTTACTTCAACTCATTATTTCATGATTGAGAATCATACACTTGATGGTCCAATGTTTCAAATGAATGTATCATATCCATCTAGAATGTGTGATTTATTACCAGACCTCAGGATGGGGTTTCCCTTCAAGTGGTCCCTTGCATTCCCATCATTCAACAATATATGATATAGCTTTAAATGCAGTTCAATAGATTTGATTAATTCAATTTCTGTTGTTCTCAAAGCCTACAACATGAGCCTCTCATTAGTTGGATTATTTAGATCTTTCAAGCATCTTCCTATTTAGTATTGATTCTTACATTATATCCACCGCATATCCTTAATGAGGGGGAAATTGGTCCTATTCAGATCTATAGCAATTTTTATATCAGCCTTGGTCATTTTGTCCTAGGCATGTGTATATGGGAATATTCATATCATTGTACTATATTATTTCATATTGATGTCAACACATTGATATACTATATATTATTTTTCTTAGAACCACTTTGTTGGGCACATCATTATTCTTTGGGAAAAGAAACATTGCACACTTGCAATTTGATATACTTACATAGTTAAGAAATGTTTGTATCAAAGTTTCATTAGTACAAACTATTAATATAGTCCTATTTATGCCAAAATATTTAGGTAAATTTTCCTAAAAATACTTGTAATGAAGAAGATTGAGCCAAAATCCATTCAACTTATTACTAAATCAGCAAATCTGATGTCAAGAAAAACTTACATAGATAAATATTTGATCCTAACAACCCAAATTTTTAATTTTGTATCAATGATGATCTTGTCCCCAATACTTCAATTGACTAAAAATACCATGGAATATTTGTAATTGTCCAACATAAGCCATATCCTTACAATCCTTGAATTCGAAGAATGATAAGCCAAAAGGTGTATTGGATGATATTGTCATCTTCTTAGACTCATAGGAAAACCCATTTGACTTGATGGTTCTATGGCCCAAATCTTCAAGGGGACACTTCTCTATCTTAGCAAGGCCATGTCTAGCTACATTTAATGCATTTATTGGTTTCTAGCCTAGAAAATGTGCTTATCTCACATGGGGACTCAATTAACGAAGTAACTATGTATCCTCCTACAAAATATTTCACAGAGTTAGAAGATATTAATGGCAATGAAGAAGACATCTAAAGAATATGTACAATATACAAATTTATGCAAATAAAGAAAATATTGAGGAGAATTAGGTTCTTAATTTCCTTATCAAATTAGATTTCCTTCACTTTGATTTAAATTTATATCCATTTAAAAATATCTTTTGATTGAAATTTCAAGAAAATTGTGATTTAAATACTTTGTCATCACTACCCATCTCTACAGTAGCTACAAACAAATCCAAATCTACATTACCCCTATAAAAATTTATCTAGGAGAATATTGAAATAATAACTCTAAATTAAACAAATCTCAGCAAGAACAAGTAATTCAAATGTTATAAAACATAATAATGTGTTTTCTTGAAATTATCATGACATGTGAGGCATTCACCCTAATACTTGTACACACACACACACAAAAGTGATTCTATCATATAATGTTGAGTTTGTTAGTAAGGAACACGTAGTTGAAGGATTGGGCTTTCCTAGTTGTGAAAATTGTAAGGGATTAATGATATATGAAAGCAAGTTTGTCATTAATACCTAATGAGTTAGGACAAATGCAAGAAACCTTAAGTATGTGAAGGTCGCTAGAGTATTTGTGATGCATCCATGAGTTATTATCACATGATTTGGTCATGAAATTAATATTATTAATCATGATGGTACATATGCTTTTTGCATTGAGTGCATGCATGATCATATGAGATAATCAATTGCATGATTGAATGTAATTAAAATAAACAAATTCTAATAATTTTGAGGAATTTTTGAGTATTGGAATGAATGGCATGGATCTCTCATCTTGTAAAGCAAAAGGGAAGCTAATTAATCATGAATTTAGAGATATGTATCTTTCATTTTTGGCTCTTTGGGTTTTGGAATAAATGTTTGAATAAATTATGCAATGCTTAGAATGATTGTGATGCAATAAATAATGCAATGATAGCTTCATTTCAATTTATTTTTAAATCAATTAAAAGTGATTGAATTATTATGTGTATACATATTTTGAGATCACTTCATGGGAAACTTTTATAAGTCTTGCAATGAAAATATTTTATGTATGAACACTTACCATGATTTCGTTGATTAAAAGTATAAATTTTTGTTGAAATGGCCTTGTTTATGATAATGAAGACTTAGTACTACCATATGCAAGAGTTAAATATCAAGAGAAGAAAATCATATTTATGAAATTTTATTCCTATATGAGGTAAGTTTGGAAAAGAAAAGAAAAAGGAAGAACACTTGATTATTATTATTATTATTATTATTAATCTCATGGAAATTGTATGCTTGTGATATAGGTGAAATGATGATCTATCTAGGAAGGATAGATTATGGTTCTGAAGTTGAAAATCTTAGAGATAAGGTCATTTAGGTGACACTACAATCCTATGACATACATTGATCACCATGAGTTATGTTATACCAAAATGTGTTGTGCTAATTAGAGAAAACCAGAGGGATGCCTTAAGTATAAGATCCAATAAGTCTTGAGACTCTTCCCGTGTGAGGAAGACTTGACAAGAAATGGATCCCAAGGGACTTGGGAGACAAAGAAATGAATGCTTGAACTTGGAAGGTGTTATCACTAGGAACTATAGTTCATGTATATGAGATTGTCCACAAATTTTTATAAAGTCTTGAGGTCTTGTAAATAGGTTTGTTAGTTTATGTCAATTTCAAAATTTGAAATTCAAGAGTTATGGATGAAAATTCGTGTAAAGGCAAGGTTATTAGTCATCCTCCATCATTGTTAGTTATGTCATGTCATGTCATTGGTACTTTGCGCAGTTTCGCAGCGCGGGTATGATGTCTTTGGTACTTGCGCAGTTTCGCAGCGCGGGTGTGATTGGTCAGTTTTGCTGCGAAATAATGTTTGCGTGTTTTCGTAGCGCCCCGTTTGTCAGCGATTTCATAGCGCATTCTCTTAAATTTGAACTGCCCGCGCTACGAAATCGGGGTTTCAGGCTTTTTTGCAGCGTTTTTCTCTGAATGTCTAATCCGAGAAGTAGTGAGTCACGAATCCGGTCATGATTGTTTTTTCACACCATTTCTATGTCATGATTAGCCATTACTTTGCCATAAGGTCCGAAGTCATATAGTTGTGTGTCAGTTTAGAGGACGTTATAGGAGCTGGTCATTCCATAATGAGTTCTTCATATCATATGAATGTTTTTGCTCTATGAAAAGCCTGAGCTTTGTTTTAAACGGCCTACTGCAAGCGAGCCTGCTCTCTACAGCTAAAGATTGTTTTCGTGCTGCAAACCACCGTCATTCCCTTGTGTAAAATTACTCAAAGAAGCATGGAAAGAAAGGAACACCGTTCGGGTAAATGTGTGAGAACAGAGCCGGAGGGGTTAGATGTAACTCTCAGAGATGAGGAGGTAGCAAAGGCGTTTAGAAGTGCTGGTTGCTGGCGATTTTGTGAAAAATTAAAGGGTGGACATGCAGAAGTGACCAAGGCATTTGCATTGAACTTCACTGGACTGAATTCGAAGGTGGCCATGTTGGAGTTTCCAGTGTCCCCTGAAGTCATTTCTACTGTCACAGAAATCCCGAGGGGTGGCCAAGAGTGGTTCAAGAATTTCAAGTTTGACATGGGTCCGTGTAAGGAGTTCTTGAAGGCACCATATGTAGACGAAGATCTCACTAAAGCTGTCCCAAGGAGCTATCTAAAGGAGAATTATGCTATGCTATTGACATGTATCCAGAAGTACCTGACATGTGAGGGTCGGTACAACAAAGTCTACTCATACCATTTTAAGCTGCTGCTACACTTCACTGGTAAGAGCTCAATAGACATACCTTTTTACTTATTCAGGAGTATTAGCAAGATGTGTGATAAGATTCAGTTAAAGAAGGAAGCTTATGAAACATCTCTTTTTCATCATGGTCTGGTTAAATTACTGGTGTTGGATAGCCTACATAAAATTGGTAAAGACTGGGATTCATTTGTGTTCATGGCCGGTTTCCCAAGTAAAACGGGCCTAACTCCATTACCTGTAAGAGAAAGAGAAGAAAAGAGTGAGGAAACTACTTTGGCTGAGATTAGGAAAGAAATAACAGACCATAAGAAGCCCAAAGCTAAAACAAAGAAATCAGAGAGGTCTGTAACAGTCAAAGAAACACCTGAAGCATCAATGAAGAAAACTCCTAAGCCAGCAGTTAAAGAAACACCTGAAGCATCAGTAGATAAAACTTCAAAATCATCTAGAGTATCTGAAAAGGAAACCTCTAAGTCATCTCCTAAAGAAACACCTCAGTCATCAAAACAGAAGACTCACAAAAGAAAAGATGAAATTAAATCTAGTGAAGTTGAAAGGGTTTCAAGGGTGAGAACTAGAGGCCAGCTAAGCAAAGAAAAAGGAAAGTCAGCCCCTGTGGAAGAGAGTCCTGTTTCTAAGGGTAGTTTGAATGACTTACTGGAAGCCATTGAATTAGAGCAAGATCATCCAATTCAAATTGAACCACTTGAAATTGAGCAAGATCAATTGGTATCACCAATGCATATTGATCTAACACAATCCTCACCTGAAAGTTCTAAGAAGTCAAAGGCTTCTAAAAGGTTAAAGTTTGAAGAACCAAGTGAAGAGTATGCCTTTAAACCACGCAGACCAATGACTAGAAGGCAAATGAAAGAAGTGGAAAAAGCTCAAAAAGAGAAAGTACCTTCAGAGATGCCTAGGACAGAGGCGCTTGAAATCTTCTCTGAAATAGTCCAAGCAGCTAAAAATAAGAACAAGGACAATAAGGTGGTTATTAGTCAAAGTGGAAATGTGATTGCCATTAAGAAACAAGCTGGAGCAAGTAAGGAAATACCTCAGGTTCAAAATGTTTTTAAAGAAAAGGCAGTAAGATATACAAGCTATAAGAAAGCTGTAATGAAAGGTAAAACAAGTTTGATCAGTCAAGCTAGCTCAGTATCTGATGCCTATGTATGGACAGTGCCAGCTCTGAAGCAGGCAAAGATTATGAAACAAATGAATGCAGGTCTAAGAGCAGAGAACAAGAAGTTGAAGGAAGAAGTCATCAGCCTGAAAGAGAAGCTAGACAAGCTAGCTAAATGATTCAAGGAGGAATGTGTTTTCCAAATTTTGATATATTTTGGCCATCGTCTTTTTAAAGCTTTTTGAGACTTTTTGATGTCTTTACACCTGTATAGAATGACTGAAGAAATCACAGACTTGAGTTATTGTTGCTTTGAGGTTCATGTATTTAATTTTGATGACCTACAGCAGTTTCGTAGCGCGCTACGAAACTGCTGTAGATGACTGGTTATGTTGAAAACTTGAGTTTGAATGCTGAGGTCAGCAAATATCTAAAGAGATGACTTAATGCCAGCATGGAGGTTATAGAAGGTCAGTCAGATATTTAAAAAAGGATGCCAGGTGTAAATATTCGAAGAAAAGGTGAAGTTTTGTCTCTTATTGAAAGTTTCACTTTATGTCCGAATTTTTAGGGTTATGATAGAGCTGCTGAGGTGTTAAGTGATACACTTGTCTAGTTATGGGATGGCCAGATCATGAGTTTTCTTCAGTCACACGAGACTATCCAAGGATTAAATGGCTTGAAACTGGATCATTAATACATGAACACCGATGGGAGGCAGCAACCGAGAATATAGGCTTCATTTTCTTATTGGTTGATGAATCATCTATGCATCAGGTATCCGGAGCGGTTCATACATTGAATCTGCTTTCAGTTTGGGTTTGGTTATTATTGTAATGCTACAGGTGGCAAGCTCCAAGAACGCAGCAAAGTATACGAGGAGAAAGACTTAAAGTGCCAATGTGATGGATTCCTCTGTTTTCGTAGCACCATATCTCTTGTAATCAATTAGTTTGTTTATGATATAGTTAAGGTCATTAATGTCAAAATTCCGAGCTCCCTTCATGCTTGTTGAGGAGTCTCGTGCAGTAGTGTTTTGATTGGCTATATATAGGAATAACTTTTATGTAAAAAAAACGTTGGATACTTTATAGAAAAACAGTGTTGTTTTGGGCCATTGTAAGACCTTTTTGACAGTAATAGTAAAACAGAGTTATTCTCTTCTCAAGATTCTCGAAGGATTGTCATGTTCAAATGTAGTGATGGTGTTTTATACTTTATGTTATTTTATAGTCTTGTTGTATGCAATCACTCAGAATTCATAATTATATGCTCTGACTTCCTGTGTATTCAGCAAGCTATGTTTTGGTAGAGTATGTTTGACATGTAATGCTAAGAGCCTTGATTTCCATGAGATCACTGTGTTTTCCTTGTTTACTTAATATTATAGACTCCATAGCCCAATGAGAGCCAGTCTGATGTGTTTCCAACCAGTTATGCTTTCATAAGTGAATAAAGAGTTAGCCATCTAGTGTTTAAAGGATTTTATCAAGAGTTGTGAGACAGCCCTCTCTAATTAGGAAGGCTAATTCCTAATCTAAAGTATGGTCTGAAACAGTTACATGAACCCTTGCTTGGTTGCAGCCCCTAGTACTGGTTTTGTGATAACAGAAGGTGTGTGACAGAAAGGAAGGGGAG
This sequence comes from Pinus tabuliformis, assembly GCA_031772625.1. Taxonomy (NCBI): domain Eukaryota; kingdom Viridiplantae; phylum Streptophyta; class Pinopsida; order Pinales; family Pinaceae; genus Pinus; species Pinus tabuliformis. The sequence goes on from CM062819.1 coordinate 1,002,607,889, forward strand.
ACTTGAATAATTTGGTTTTCAAATATTCATGTATATACTCATTTGGATCATTAATGCATTGGGTATGTACAAGAAAAAAATGAGTTGAACTTGTTCCCAGTGGAAGCCTTATGAAGAAATGAACAACCATGCAGGAATGTGTTGGAATACGAGGAGGTCTAGAGGTAACTATATCATGAAAAATGAATGGTATTGCTCGAAGTGGCAACCAAGAACATGGAAAATGTTGCTAATACGAAAGTGGCATATCCCTTCATCTTCATAAAATGGTTCTACAAATAGTAGAACATCGCGAAGGGTGTTCCTTTAAGGGAGGGGGGCAGGGGATTGTGACACCCTTTTCATTACTTAAAATTTTGTAATGCAATTAATAACATATGATGTCACGGTACCAACATTGATGCTATGATGTAAAACTCTATTATATGATGTAATATTTATTTTTATTAATGAAAATACTAGAGTTTAAGAAAGGGTACAACCAGTTGATTATGATGCCTTAGGGAGGGGGAAAACTTCAATTAAGAGGAAAAATATACCTTGGGTGAATATTTCCCTTTGAAGTGATAGTTAGTCTTCCCAAGAAGCTGAAAGTTTGGGAAGGTGCAGTGTTAAGGTGTGACTATAAAAATAAGAGTGAGGAGCAAACAAGGGGTTCATATTGTGTGTTCATAAGCTTGTATTTTTTCTCTCTTCTATTTATCTCTCATACATATCTCTCTCATGCCTATAAAATCTGAATTGGAGAAAGGATTGGTGATATAACCTAGAGAGGTTCACACCTTATGATTGGTTAAGAGTTGTGAGTGACAACTTATATGACAAAAAATGAATGTGTTTCAGTTCTTTTTCTTTGGACAAGATGGCTTTGAGGACTAAGAATGTTCGGGTTGTGTGTGGCAAATAAAACACTCAGAGAAGGACTTCCTTGTGTTATGCAGACCTGCATGGTCTTTTCATGAATGTGATCCTGGTCAAAGATGGAAAGGTTGATCACTGATTTTTTCTTTGTGTATGTGAAAGAGAATGACCTTCACTTTTGGTGTTAAATTTTAGTCTAAATCTAAGCGTGTGGAATACCCATGAGTTAAGTTCTCCTCAACACATAAATATCTGCAACATGGGAAGCCAATTGTGAGAAAATTTGTAGAAAATTTGAACCTATGGTGGGGTGGAACGTGGCTCACCCTACTTTAGTTTCTAGTATTTTTTGGTTGGTAGATAAATATTTATTTTTTTGTTAGTGATACTTTTGGCATTGAGTTTTTTTAGTGGCATGCATAATTATTTAATTTCTCATTGATCCATAAATGGACATAGATATTCCACTGAACAATTCGTCACAACAAATTTGGTAAAATTATATTAAAAAAATTATGAAATATACATTATTATAGTTTTATTTCTCTTTAGATTCCTAGATCTATAGATCACTATTAATTACATATGCATGTGAATTAAAATTATGCACAAAATATAAAACAACAAAATACAGACTCACAAACCATGATTTGACACAAGATATAACCCGAGAAATCCTTTCAGGAGAAAACCCACATGGAATGTGACACCACTTTGCTCTCTTTCTATAAATAGAAAATGGATACAAGTGCAAATAAGTATGAATTGTGGCCCGTGAGATAATACATCACACAAATCCTCTCTATGTTCTTTATCTACTATCCCTCTCAGCTATTTTTTCTCATCTATGGAACAAATGCACTTGAAAAGAAATGAAACCCCTTTCCTCCCATTGGCCTGGTTAAAACACAACCGATAGCCTATTAGTGGTTAGGTTTGACTACATCAAATATTAACTAGAGTTACAATATGGACTCTTATAGAGTATTCTTCATAATCATGTGGCTAGCCACTTTTCCAGGAATAGTGGGGTTTGACATGGCATCCTCTCGAATTATGGTGGTGAAATAGGAAGGTCCACTTATTAGTGGCATAACTTTTGCATATAGACTTTGATTAACATGATTATTGCATTGTTGGAATGGTCTATGTGTGTAGAATAAGAAAAGAAGGTTCTTTGATAAAGTGGAAAATTTTACCCACAAAAACATCATTTATGCCTCAAAATTCTCCTAGAAGGCTTTAGACCCCAATTTTCCAAACTGTGTCCCACTCGCAAAAATGGTCCTCTGAGCTAATTCCTCCACTTTTTCCACTATGAAAGCATCGATATGGATGATAAATAATATATTGATCTAATATAGATCACACCCTATTTTTGGAGGATTTTGGTCCCCCAAAGCTTCTACCGCATGAGGAGAGGAAAATTTTCTTCCACCTTCTCTCGAGTGTACCATTTATATTTTCCTGGAAGTTGTCCTTTCAACCCAATTTTCCAAAGTTCATTATGCCCCTGTCTCATAGTTCTAGACCTCTTCTGCAAAATTATATCTTTTGTAAACTTTTCCTAAGCATCTGGTGCTAAATTCTCCACAGAAGATAGGACATATTCCTATTCCCAACCTAGCATGGAAGGCTCATAGAGTTTTAGATTCTATACATTCAAAACTGAGTAAATGTGCATGTATGGTGGAAGAATGAGTTGATAAGCATTATCACCCACCTTTTCAGTATCTTGAAGGGATCATACCATAGAGCCTTTATTTTCTTACCAGGACCCTGTGGCCTCTCCTTATTCAACTCTAGCCATACTTTGTGATCCTAAATTAAACAGGAATGCAACAAATTATAGATATAACCATAAATACAGAGATGCAACATAAACAACACTTAATTTCATTAATATCAAATACTAAAATATACTTAACAAACATAATGGAAATAAGACTATCTCGGGCGATGGTAGCTTATCTCTGAGAAGAGATGTGGCGGCTACATGCCTCTGAACTATGTTAACTGAGGCTCGAAGTCCTATTAATGGAAAACCCTAAACATCCAAAAACCTAACCCTAAGAGATGAAGTGCCAAAACTATGGGTCCCGTTTGGGTAAATTGGTACATCAACTTCCCGGGGTCATAACTTTGGCATACGATCTTTGTTTGACATGTAAAATACCTCGTTAGAAATATCTATCTGAGGAATACAACTTTAAAGTGGAAAACATCAAATAAAAACCCTTGTTGGCTCTAGTTTCCCCCAAAAAAAAATCATTTGGGGCCCTAAAATGGCTCAAGCAGTCTAGGACCAGAAAAAACTCCTAAAAATAGTAAATTGTGCTACAATTAAGGAAATTGAAAAACTGAAAGAGACAGTGGTGGGGGTTCAAGTGGAATAGATGGGTGGCCACAAACATCCACTTGGATCACTTTGTTTCCCACCTTGAATAATTTCTCTGTTCCTTTGTTGATCATGCTTGGCCTTACGTTTTTCCTATGACTTTTGTAATTTCTCTTGTATTTATTTATGGAACTTCTTGATCTTCTTGATAATTTTTTCAGCTTGTTAGTCCTTACAATTTCCTAGGCTGAAGATGAAATCGAATGGGTAACCTCAAACCACTTCAGCTCAGTAGCTAGCCCTACTGAGCATGAGAGGGATCTCTCTATGTCTCTTATCAGTAATATGACTTTAAAAAAAATGAATTTTAGGCTAGATATGTGTATTTGTGTGTGAAAATTTGGTTTTTTTAAGGATTTGCTGAACTTAGGGTTTGGAGCCACAAGTAGGTCTAAACTGTGGAAATGCAGGAGCAAACATAAGAAGGAGCTAGATGTCAGAAGCCATGGTGTAATTTGAGTATTTTTCAGTGTAGTATAGAGGATATAGTGTGGAAGAAACTATTGTGCATAAATAAACATGATTTCATTAGCTTAGGAAGACAAAACACATAACTATGAAAACCAGATAACGGTGCTTGAAAAACAAAAATTCAGAGTATTTTATCACAAGGAATTCATAGAAAGAAGAGATATAATGTAGATAAATATGTTTAGACCATGAGAAAACCAAAGGAATGAAGTACAAGCACCATGAACTCACTGGGCTAGAGTTCCTTGAAAATAGCTGCAACCTGTATCTGTATTAGATGAAATATTATTACAATGCAAGCCTCCTTCAAAAAAAGTTCAACCTTCTTCTCCTTAAGTGAAAATGATACATATAGACTCTCCTAGACCACTTTCCCACCTTCAGAAGTTGAATGCCTTGGTGGAGGAACTGACTCCAAGATTCTCTCAACCAACAGGTGAGAGTGAGAAGGTGAAACTCAAACACTTCATGAAGAGTTTGTTTAGGAGTTTGCTTCTTTTATGAGGTCTAATAAACATAAAAAACTACCTATGATGTAAATTTATTCATTCCTACATCACCTAGCCTCATAACTAGTGCCATTACATAGAAAATCTTGACTTTGACTAATTCAAACTAGAAATTTACACAGTGAATTTTACAATTTTAAACACAGAAAAGTGTAGAAGCATAGCACTAACTTTGATCTGATTTTTAGGTGCCTTCTAGGGGTCAAAATTTCAATCTGAGAGAACGGTCAACTAGACATTTAAGTCTAGTTGCCATAACAGTTTGAATTTCCAAATTTGGAGCAAGGGAAGACCTTCAACAATCCATTCTCCCAAGGTCGCTCCAGAAGCGCAATGCCTGTCAAAAAATGGTCTAGAATGCTAGTTTTTTGCCACTTTTTTGCATTTTTCTCCAAAAATAAGCCACCTCTGCAAAATATGGGAAAATGGTTTTTTATAGGATGACAAGACCTTTCCAAAAATTATATCTTTCATCAAATGGAGGCCTAAGGAGAAAGCACAGTGCCAAAGCGTTGTGCTTCTCGAGCCGCTGAATTTCTAAACTTAGACCAAAAATTCTCAAAAAACTCAAAATGCTCAGAATTTTCTCAAAATTGGAGGGAAGGTGTTAAAATAGGTTTTTTATAGCTTCATGGATGCTTCAGTAAGCATATCCAAGTTTCCCTCATCCTTTGGTCTTTTTTGGCCTCGTTGAGCTTGTTTTCAAGTTGTTTTACCTTGACATTGGCGATCACATTTTGAGCTTGGTAGTGGCGTGCCATGTGTCTAAGCAACTGATTGTCCATATTTTCCTTCTCAAGGAGCTTCTCCAAGTGTTCATTTACCCTATTTAGCCAATATTCCTTATCTTGATGAATCTCTAGGGCAATCCTATCTTCTAGGTCAAGGTCCTCATTCAGCAGAATTTTTTCTTTCTCCTTTTGCAAAGCTTTCTTGAGGCCTCTTGTTCTTGGTCTTTTCCTTTTTCCTCTCACCTCTAATGCTTCAGGCTTGCTTGATTTGGTAGTCCTTATCCCTGATAGTCTATCACATTTTTATGGTTTGATCCTCAGTCTTTGGATCAATTAGTTCAAACTCATGTTCAATTGTGTCTTTATCCTTTGCTGCTGATTTCTACTTTGTCGATGAAGAAGGCTTGGCCCCTTTCTCTTTGTGAGAAGAAAACACAAGCCTCTACCCTTTCTTATACACTTTAGTCACCTCAGGTTTGGATAGCTAAGTCTTCTCCATTATTTTTCTAGATGACCCCACCTCTGTTTGTTGTTTTGGCGCACTTGGAGACTAAGATGCTGCATTTTCCTCATGCCATTTCAAGGCTGCTTCCAAAAAGGCTTCCCAAGCCATACCTCTCTCTGCCAGCTGGTGAAGGACAATGGTTTTGATGAGACTGTGATGGAACAAGCTTGGGGAGTTCTCTTTGTCCTTTAATTGTATATTTTCAAACATTTTGGAAATGCTCCTAAATAGATAATTACACATGTTGAGTGGCTTTTGAGATGTGAAATGCATCAGGAGGTGAATATGATAGGCATACAACCTGGAGAAGATACCTTCACAAGTGAAGAACCTCATGACATTTTTCATTAAAGGGGCATATTTCTCCAATAAATATCTAAAAGGCAAGAGGTGAGTATGTGTATCTCTATATGGCGTTTTGAAGAAAGGCTAGTAGTTTTCAAGATCTAGGTTCATTCCTTTGAACCAATATTCACCATTGTTTGGTAACCCAGTTGCTATTGAGATGGAGGCCACTCAGAAACTGAGCTCAATACCAAAAATGACAACAATCTCTCCTTTCAGTTGTGTTGCTACCCATCTGTTAGTTGCTCATGAAATCCTGCCTCGCTCACCCTTTTGCAAAATTCCAAGCAGTGTACATCCTCAAAGAATTGTTTGATGAAAGGATAGGAGTTAATTGTGCTATAGTCTAATGTTTCATATCTGAGGATCCTCCCTCATTTGTGTTGTCTCTTTCTTTCTGGTGAATATTTTGCCTCCATAATGACACAAAGCCCTAGCAGCAGGAAGCGAAAATAAGATGTGAGGTGTGAATGGAAATGAAGTGATATGTAGGTGATTTTGACAAAATGATGGAAGGGGTCTTGGGAAAGGTGAAATGAATTTGAAGGATGATGAAAATGAGTGGAGAAATAGTGGAAATATGCTCTAATTGTAGGTGGAAACAAGAGGGTTTATGACGAAATTTGCCAAAAAACCTCTAGGAATGAGCTAGGGTTTTGCTTTTTGAGTGTTTAAACTTTGTTTTGAGGTGGGTAAAATGGTCAAAATGGCTCATTAAACATGTATGCAGGTGTAGGATATCATTTTACATGTTTTGAAAATAAAAAATAATGATGGCCAGTTTTACCCAAACATTTCTTGTGCAAAATTTGCTACAAAACCTAACTTGAAGAATTATTGAAATGAGATGAAATTGGGAAAGAAAAAGATGGAGGATGATGATGTACTTACTTGTTCCTTATCTTAGAATTCAGTGAAATCAGGCTTGCAAGTGAAAAAATGAATTTTGGGAGAGTTTTGATGAATTTTGGGGCACTCTATCCTACGCACAGCACAATGTTCCTACGCGCAGTGCTTCTACGTGCGACGCCTGTCTCGTAAGCGCAGCGCAGTGCTTCTACACACAACGTCTTCAAATTTTTGCTAATTTCTCCTAGGAAGACAAGTTTTTTGCTTTTTTGGGTGAGAGAGCTTGATGATAAAGAGTGAGTAGGATATGAATGAAGGAGTTATGGGGCTTTTTGAGTTTATATAGAGAAAATTTCCTCACTTTTGCAAAAGGAAATGGGAACTACCGTCCTTTACAAACTAATTTTCACTTTATGAAGATAGATTTTACCTTTACCATTGCAAACCTGAGATGTCCTTTGCTTTCCTGAGTGCTAGAGCTTCTTTTTCTGGAACCTTTGATATCATGAGAGTATGAGGAGTGTGTGAAAAATCAAGATCAATTCTCCAAAAGTTGCTTTGTTATGTTTTACTCACTGCTAGTTTTATTCATGGAAATGATGGACCTTGGAAACCCTAGCGACCTAATGGATGACCTAAGTCTTAATGGAATGATGATGATGACTAACCCATTTTCATTGTGACATTTTCATAAAGTGTGATAGGCAACCAGCTGAGTGAATTTTCAAACAATGACTTCATCTTTAGACTGAGCATACAATGACCAAATTGTTGTGTAAACCTAGTAATAGAAAAAAATTGATTTTGAAAGCCTGGAGAAACATAGTAAAATCATTTTTGATCCAGGTGACACACTAACACATCCCTCAAGGAATCCCATATATCCTCCCTCACTCCTCCTTTCTTCCCATATGTAATATCCAAAGTTAAAGGGGGGGAATATACAAAACAAGTTTCAAGTGGGGACCTACCAATGGACTTTTGGACCGCTCTATTATAAGAGTGTTATAAATATACTATATTTTCTTTCCAGGTCTTCAGATTCTTCTGTTGTATCCTCTTAGAAGTTTCACCAATCTCTTATTGACTACTTACATCTACCCATTTATTTGTTGATGGAATGTTGTAGACCTCTTAAAATTTGTGTCCATCTTCTCCCACAATGTAGTAAAAAATTCACTGAGAAATCTCATGTTCTTGTCTGAAATGATGCTCCTTGGTAGGCCAAAGTGTGACACATTTGGGATGCTTTCCCATCATTTTTGTAATGTAATGATACTCTAAATTATAAATGAATGTAGTTTTATGCAATGACCTTAAGAGTGGGACCAAGATACATGGTTTGAGGAAGAGGAAAAGAAAGCCAAGTGGAGTTAGCTGGCACATTTAATTAATTTTATGGCCCAAATAATAAGAAAAAGAAGTGGAAGAGCCAATGAGGAACATGAAGAGGAACCCTTGATAAATTATAAAAAGACATCTCCACACCAATGTTGGCGTTGGATTTTCATCTTAAGAAAGCACATGAGAAGTGTTGGAAAAAAATGCAAAGTGGAGGGAATGAATTCCCTAGGAAGCTTAATTGTAGCTTAGAGGAGCTCAAGAAATTTTGAGGAAAAGAGGAATGAGTGCTTGCCAAGAATTGGCTGAGAAACCACTCGGGATTCTTTCTAAAGAGATGATAAACCACCTGATTTTATAAGTAATCCATATCCTCCTTAAATTGAGTATGACATCCTACTTAAACTAATAAAAAAATTCCTCTTAGATTGTGGATTTGGATCAGGGGTGACTATTGCAAGTGATTTTGGTTGAAGTGAGTCTAAGGTTGTGTGGAAAATTGAACTCCCACCTTTAGTTTGGCCATTTGTTTTATAATAAATGAATGCATTTAGCCTAGATCTATCAAATCAAAGTTTTTCTTTGTGGAATTCAATGTGTGGCTTAGAGAAATGCTACATTGTTTTAGGATGTAGGCACATTAGGTTTATTGGTTGAATGCTTGAATGTTCTATAATATTATTATAAACTATGTCATGCATTTGTAAGTTAAATGCCTTATGTTTCTTTATAATGCATGTGGATATCTTGTTTGTGTTTGATGTGCTGAGATTTTTCTTAGATCTATAGCAATGGATTCCCTAATCCATGTGTGGAAATGAGAGGTTGATTCTCAAAAATGTCTACCATTTAATATGCATGTGAATAATGTAGAATGTGGTTTGTTGCATGCCTGAAGAATGTTGATTTAATGCCAAAATTCATGAGTAGTTGAATGATTCCTGTATGAAATCATGAGCTTGTTTTTCTACTTATCATTAGCCTAAGAGGCCTATATATTTCTAAGAATATTATAAGCTTGAACTTGGTCCAATGGGCATAAGTATAATGAATGGACAAACCTATGTCTTATTTATTATGTAGCTAACAGATTTGGCTCCGAGGAATTATTATCAGTTGCTAAGCTCAGGAAGGATAAAACACATATTGTGTTTACGCACATCGTAAATCTTAGGTGGGAAATATCTAATGAAATTACCATTATGCATTTATGTGCTCACATGGAAAATGAATGCGGTTAAGCTTAATGCGTTAAGAGTTTGAACCTCAAGTTGCATTAGCCCAAGTTTGTAGGTGTTGTAGCTAAGCGCTAAGGGAAAAACTTAAGAATATATGTTCATATGCCATGGGAGTTGAAACTCATTGCTAGGGGTTATAAGATTGGACACCATGTCTAACTAAATTTCCTGGTGCCATGACCAAGGGTGCTCAGGCTGATGAGTCTAGGGCAGTTGGATTTCACAAGACTTTTTGTGCTCTAGGACAGACCCTGGAAGTATTTACATAAAGGTTTCGAAGTGAGGCATGAAAACATCCTACTGGGATTTTATTTTTGGGATGATGTGGCTTGAGGTAACCATTGGCATAGAAACCTCATGGTTGATCTTGGTAATTAAAGATTGACGTGCTCCTCTCTTTTGGATGAACCTCGATAGAAATTTTCCTCAGAGATCTAAAGTGGATGTCATTCCTAGCCCTGTGATGATTTATTCATCACCGTGATGTGGATAGTGGGTTCATGTCCATGTGTTTGGAAAATTAGGACATAGGAACACAAATATAGATTAAACATGAAATTGTGTTTTTTTTGCAACAAAGGATTAGGTGGGATTCATGGCTAGCATGACAGGTGATGTAGCTACAAAGCCATGTGGAAAAAGGAAAGTAAGATAGGCATCACATGGGTTCATGGTTTTGATGTGGCCAAGTGATCGATAAATGCGTAACACATGGCACACCTAAGGGGTGCCACATGGAAGGTGATGACACTTTTGCAGAAAGGGTCACTGACATCATCCTAGTGCATTGTCCCCGAAAATTTGTTATGGAGTTGGATGCATACCTACCAAGATTTTATCCCTAAATGAGGTGGTCGTGGTGGGGTCCACATGCACAGGTGTAATAGAGAAATACCCTAGTGATTGGTTGAGGTAGAGTTGAGGTGGTGAGTGGCTAGCAAATCTTCCACATCACCCTGGTAGTTATGAATGCATCAAAAGGAAACAAAAGGGTTGAGACGATGTGGAAAGGGAAAATCTAAGTGTGCAGTTGTAGAGAATGGCATTGTGACACATGGGATGAGGGGTTCACAAGGGACCCATGTCACTTCAAAATATCCTACTCAGAAGTTTTGATGGGGGAGTCCAAAGGATACCATTGGGATTCTATTTCCGAGGTGAGGTGGCATAAATGGGCTTGCATCCCCTCAACTTGTAAGTATTATATACATACTACATGTTTGGTCCTGTGAAGTATAAAAATGGGGTAGTATGTGACATGACATGAATGGGTCGACATTTGGGCTAGGGTTTCCCTATGGTGATGAGTTGGATATGACTTGTGTAGCCACATCAGGACCACGTAGGTGTCACATGACATGCCAAAGAGACATGGCACTATCTAATAGGCCAAATATTTAAATGGATGTATCTTTTTATCTAAGAGTCAGACAAGGGAGAAATTTGTAACATTGGAAAGGTCTCAACGAGATAAGCATATTCATTTTAAGTTTTGAAGAGTTTAAAAAATATTGAAAAATTCAAACCCCATTTCCATAGTGGTACCTTGAAGATCGGGTCAGCGAAGTAACTACCAAGTTTTGTCCTTAGTTGGGGCTATGTATAGTAGGGGGTGTGTTACAAAGTGGTATCATAGCTTCTAGGTTCAACACTTAGACTCGATGGGATCTATCGTAAAATAATTTTAGACAAAGGTTTCAATTCTAGACTAATGGGAATACTTTGGTGCTCTGTTACAGAATTAACAAAGCAGTAGATCCAATGCTTGGATCTTTGGAGCTAGGGTGGATCTCTACCTCTGAGTGTTGTAGCCGAATCTAGATATGATTGCATGATATTATGGCATTTTATTCTGATTTGTATGCTAGTTGTAAGGTTGTTTTGATATGATTGTTTTGTTTTAAATGTGATGGCATTACATGTGTTTATTATTAGACATCTTGAAGGTGTGGATAGTCTATTGTTGTGACCATGGGTTCTTGTTGTGGAGAAGAGAGTTCCATGGTCTATAGATGGAAAAGAGCCTCTCTCTCTCTCTCTCTCTCTCTCTCTCTCTCTCTCTCTCTCTCTCTCTCTCTCTCTATCTCTCTCTCTCTCTCTCTCTCTATATATATATATAGATAGATAGATATGTTGTGGAGAAATATGTTGTGGAGAAGAGAGCCATATTGTGACTCTCTTTAAGAATAATTTATTTTTACAATTTCATGCTAGTACTAGTTGTTGTACTATTGCATTTTAGTAGCTTGCTTCTGCAAGTGGGTGCTAGGTGTAGAAATGTGATTAAGAGGTTAGATTCTATGCATATCTATGATGCATTTATAAATGTGATAATTATAAAATTTCAAAGATGGCATATATTGATGTAACAAATGGATTTTAACTATCTTTTTTCAGATTTCAAATGCTTATATGTTAAATGGTTTTCTATTGAGAGGTTTAGTTTAGTTAGTGTCAATAAGCCTTGGTAATAAAGTGATTTTGATCTTGTGATGTGCATACACATTATGGTTTTGAAAATTATGTTGAGATATAAAGTATGCATAAATAATGTCCTAGATTATGAGACATGTGACTAATAAGTAAATCAAGATATATGTGCAATTGCAGGACAACATGCTTGGTATAGCATGAGAGGGCAGAAGCTAATGTGTAAGTTACATTGATGATGTTAACAACGCAATGTATGTGTTAGGTCCCTATCAGTGCATCCCCCTTATTTTTATTGTTTTCCCATGTAGCCCCCATATTGTTATTGTTGTGCCCCACAGAAGCCCACTATTGTTATTTTGTGCCCTTACATTATTATTGTTATGTAGGATTTGATTATATTGTGACCCCTTAGACTCCTAGATATAGAAAAGAGGTCTTGTCATTTGTATCATCAAAGAAGTGTTCATTTATGTAATGCAAAGGACGTTTCCCCCTTGAAGAGGATACTTTTTAAGTCATTGATCTACCTTTTTGTGACTTGGTTGCATAACATTTGGTATCAAAGCTTTGGATTCTAGGGTTTTGCTGCTGCAAACAGGTCATCATAGAATTTTCACTATAACTTTGTTTCTACAAAAGTTCAGAAGCTGAAATTTTACCACATGGATCCAAAATCCTGATGAACTTCCTGTAAAAGTTTCAAATCTGCCTTCATTATATTTTCGTAGATATGGTCCAAAGAAGTTAGGGTTTTTGCATGCTTCAAAATTTCGTCTCAAATAGGCGACCTTGGGAAAATCATCATAACTTCCTGTACGAGCATTAGATTTGAATTTCGTAAATATTGGATAAAAGTAAGTGGACTGTAGTATATTTTTTATCATTTTTAAGGCCGAAGGTCGCAAGAGTGACATGTGGCACTCCGTACGAGTTCGCTAAACTGATCTATTCCACAATTAGGACATCATGGGAAATTGGGTATAACTTTATCTTTAAGAATACACATTTGGTTTGAGTTATGACATTGGAAATAAGATTCATAGAGATACCACAGGATCGAATTTCAGATCTTGGAGATCTTAAATCTCAGAGATACAACAATTTATATATCGAGCTCCAAAAAATCAAGAAAAAGGTGTGTATTTTTTAATTTTGCATAATTTTTGTTTGGAAAATCAGTTTGAATGGATTTAAAGGCCATATTGAAGCATAGATATAATTATTTAGTTCTAAAATTCCTCCCAAACAAAATAAATCTACACCCATTAAGCCCTCAGAAAGCTCTACTCTGACACATGAAGAGGAAGAATTGCAACATGATATATCAAAGTTACGGGACCAAGTGTAACACATTTCGCTCTCACAAATAACAACCAAAGATGACATGGATGGATTAAAAGGGGACATGGATGGTATCAAAGGAAATAAGGACGTTTTTAAAATATACATGGATGCGATGAATGTCAAGTTGGAAGGGTTGACAAAGTTTTTTCAAGAAAGGCTTCACAATGGTGACAAGGTAATCCATAAAAATCATGATGAGGACAAAATGAATATGAATTATGATTTTAGAGACTCCAATGTTGGTTTTAAGAACCACCACATTCCAAATATAGATATGAGGAAGTTTGATGGAAAGGATCTGGTAACATGGATGCTACAGGTGGAGCAATATTTTGATGTGACACCCTCACAAAAGGTACGTCTTACATCTTTATATTTAGAACCCAACCAGTTTGTATAGTATAGATGGCTTTGTTATTGTAAACCACTTGTCACCTAGTCAATTTTTACTGAGAAAATGATAGCACATTATGAATATACAAAGAGAAACGCCTTCTTTAGCCAATTGATAAATCTTAAACAAAAGCATTCAATGGTGGAGCACATTGAAGACTTCCAAAAATTGAATATTAGGGTAACCAATATTCCAGATGAGCATAGGATTCATTTATTCATAGGGAATTTAAAAGATAGTATCAAACATGAGGTGTTCCTTTGGGAACCTGATCCACTATAGAAGGCATTCATGGTGGCAAGAAAATTTGAAAGAAAAATTATGGCAACAATGAAATCTACCACTCACAACTATAAATATGGAAGTTTTGTTGCTCCTATTCTTCCACAACCTACAGGGTTGAAACCAAAACAATTGGAGGAAAAAAGAGAAAAAGGGATTTGTTACAATTGTGATAACAAATACACTAAAGGTCATAAGTGTGTTGAGAACAAATTATTCTTCTTTTTATTTGAGGAAGTGTTCCTCCAAACATCAGGCCTTACAATTATCCTTATGCCCAAAAGAGTGAAATTGAACGTATGGTTGCAAAAATGCTAGAGGCTGGTATAATTCAACCTAGTCAAAGAGCTTTCTCTGTTGCAGTGGTATTGATGCACAAGAAGGATGGATCATGGAGTATGTGTCTAGATTATAGGGAGCTAAACAAGCTCATGATTAAAGATTAATTTCCCATTCGTGTCATTGATGAATTTTTGGATGAATTACATGGAGAAATTTACTTCACCAAGTTGGATCTTCGTTTAGGATATGATCAAATTAGAATGAATATTGAATACTTTCTATAAAAAAAAATCAGAACTGATGAGGGTCATTATAATTTTTTGGTCATGAGTTTTGGCCTTACTAATGCACCTTCCACATTTCAAGGTTTGATGAATTCCATTTTCAAACCCTTCCTTAGGAAATTTGTGTTAGTATTTTTTGATGATATACTAATCTACAAAAAGTCTTGGAAGGATCATTTTCAACATCTTGATAGGTTGCTCAAACTATTGGAGGAGAAACAATTATATGAAAAAGAATCCAAATGTTTATTTGGAGTACAGGAGGTGGAATATTTGGGTCATATTTTATCTCATGAGGGTGTTAAGGTAGACCCTAAAAAAATTAAATCCATTAAGGAATGGAAATCCCCCACAACCATAAACAATCTTTGAGGATTTCTTGGGTGACAGGGTATTATCGTAAGTTTGTTAATAATTATGGGAGAATAGTGGCACATCTAACTTCGTTACTGAATATATATTCATTTTCTTGGACTCCAGACACAACTAAGGCCTTTGAACATCTTAAAGAGGTAATGTGCAAAGCACCGGTTTTAGCTACGCCAGTCTTCAGAAAAACCTTCATTTTGGAATGTGATGCCTCGGGAAATGGAGTTGGTGTTGTTTTAATTCAAGAAGGAAGACCCATTGCTTTTGAGATTCGTCCAATCAAAGGAAAGTATTTACACAAACCTATTTATGAGAAGGAAATGTTGGCAATAATACATGCACTAAAGCAATGGCGACCTTACCTAATGGGAATACACTTCAAGGTAAAAATAGATCATGACAGTCTTAAATACTTTTTGGAACAAAGATTATCTTTAGAAGAGCAGAAAAAATGGGTGACAAAGATGTTGGGTTATGACTTTGAAATCATCTACAAAAAAGGGAAGAAAAATGTTGTTGCATATGCACTCTCAAGAAAGGATGAGGATGTGGAAGCATTTCTTTGTGTCATTTCTATTATCTAACCTACGTGGATAACTGAAGAAAGGGATGAATGGAAGAATGATGAAGAGATGTGGACACTCATTCTAAAGTTGCAACAAGATCCATGTACATCTGATACATTTAGCTGGAAAAATTATTCGTTATGATACAAATATCACTTATATATTTGTAAGAATTCCCAACTCAAACAAAATATTCTTTTGGAATTACACACCTCTCCCATAGGAGGGCACTCAAGATTTTAAGAAACTTACCATAGGGTCAAAAGGGAATTTGGCCTTAAATTTGATGTTTAGAAGTTTTTGGCAAAATGTTTGGTTTGCCAACAAAATAAAGTTGAGGGAATTAAGATCTTAGGTCTGCTACAACCTTTAGCCATTCCAAGTCAACATTGGGAGGAGGTCTCAATGGATTTTATCACAGGTTTACCCAAGTATGAAGGAAATAGTGTCATCATGGTGGTAGTTGATATACTTACCAAGTATGCACACTTCTATGCATTATCTCAAAATTTTAAAGCCAGTACAGTTGCTACTGCATTTATGGAAACAATTCAAAAGTTTCATGGAAACCCAAATATTATAGTAGTGACAAAGATCCCATTGAAAAATATTTGATACTAGGGAGTACTTTTCCATTGAGATGGGAAGCTTATGAATCTTTGAAGCCTAGGGAAAAATCCTAATTTTCTATTGTATATGGAAAATTACATGTTGTTGATGCTTGTGGCATATGCTATATGTGTGACTGTAGCCATCAAAATAGTATAAGTCTGTACATATTACCTAGGTAGGGTGGACCTTAAGAGATCAATATGTGTTTACAAATAATATTACAAAATTTAAAAAATGTTCTATTATGTGAATTTTCTGTTTGTAGGTGCCCAAAAAAAAACTATGATAAATTAGGTCCTATCAGCCCTTTTCTACATTTGTTCTATATAAGGCCTGTGGTATAGCTGGTAGGCCTATCCCTGTCTTTGTTCATGTATCTGCCATTCACCCCTGGGTTGGTGTGCTACCTCTTTTGAAAGTTGATTAGCAGATTTGTTGTGCTCCCTATAAATATGAGTACATGAAATCTAACCAAATTGTGATTTTAAAAACAATGCATCATCCAAAATGTTCCTGAGTGAATGAACATGGCATGTAGTTGTGCAATTGAACCAATTTATGACAATCTTGGAGTCCCCAAAGACCTGTAAATGTCTACAGTTTTGGTTTAGAGCATAATATAAAAGATGGCGAAGCGAGATGAGCTCAGCATAATTATTTGTGCCTGCACCCAAGCCCATACAAATGCGGAAGAAATGTGAATCAGATAGGTGGAGTAGGAGTCCCCCCCCCCACCCCCACCACTACCCACACCCCTGTTCTTGTGCTGAACCATCAAAATAGGCCCAGGGATGAGCATGATCTATTACTTCAGGGGTGATAGTTCGAGTCGAGGTGGGAAGGTCCTCGTCTGGGATTTCATTATAACAGTTGCAAATTTTTGAGGTAATTAGAGGCCACTTTATTTTCATGTTGTTGAAAATGATATTATTTCTGCATAACCAGATATTCCAACACATGATCAAAGGGAGGTTTCAGATTTTCATTGTGGGGGCTACAGTCCACCAACTGTTCCACGCTTCCTTAATGCAATTCCCTTCCCATCTCTGGTTGATGTTTAGCATGGACAACACATGTTCCCAAATCTGTTGTGTGATAGTGCAGGTCAGAAATAAGTGCTCATTTGATTCCTCCTCCCGGTGACATAAAACACACCAAGATGGACCCTGAAAAGATCTTTTCATGAGATTAGTGCCTATGGGAGTCTTATTCATGATCATATTCCACATGAAGAGGCACGTGTGGGGCGGTGCCTTGAGTTTCCAGATCATTCGCCACCAACTTTCCAGTATATTGGGCTTATGAGCAGTGTGGATGATGGGGTAGCCATCTTTAGGTGTGTATGCCCCATGCACTGTCGGAGCCCAAATCAATTCATCCTCGTCGTCCCTTATTCGCACATGTGATTATGTTAATGCATTTGTGTAATGCCTCCACTCCTAACTCCACAGATCGGGGATACCGAGATCAGCTGCAGACATCCAAGCTTGTTGAAAAATAGTAGTATTCCCCCGTCCATGATATGAGCTATGGGGACAATGCCCTTGTTCTTTAGAAATTCATTCAGTTCTAGGGGAAGGTTGCACATATTGCCGCAACCAATCCATGGATCAACCCCAATGTGAACTGTTGTACCATTTCCAATTCGCCATGTAAGCCCACTCCTAATAGTGGGGAGAGTTTGTATGATTGCTTTCCAAATAACTGATATGCCTTGCTTGTTCCAAGATGGTAGTCGAACCCAATCCATGATATTCTGTGGCCAGATATATTTATAAGTGATGACTTCTGTCCATAAAATTTTGGTCTTCAGGAGGAGCCAACCCAATTTGGTTGCCAGTGCATGAGCGAAAGCTGGGAGATCCTTGAGGCCCCATCCCCCCCATTTTTTAGGGATAACAATTTGGCTCCATTTGACCCAAGCAAAGGGTTTACCTTCCTTATGCCCCTTCCATAAGAATTTGCAGCATATCCTTTCTATCCTAGATAGAATTCCTTGAGGAATCCAAGCTAGAGACATCCAATAAATTGGGGTGGCTTCAAGAACATATTTAATAAGCACCAGGCACCCTGCCCTGGACAAGAGTTGATGGCTCCAGTTGTTCAATCTTTTTTCAACCCTGGCTACCAACTAGGTCCAGTCAGATATTTTATATCCATGATATTTTATGTGAAAGCCCGGGTATTTCAGTCCATCCTCCAGCTGTAGACTCTAGAAGGGGAATTTTTTATATGCATGACGGTGTTCTTGAGGGGATCAAACCGAAAAGGTGATGGTATATTTTGGTCGGTTTATTTCCATCCTCGTGGTTGTACAAAATAAATGAAGAATCTCTGAAGGAGTGTTGAAATCATGTATGCCTCCATTGAGGAATATAAGTACATCATCCACGAATAGGAGGTGAGTAAGTATGCATTGGTCCGTGATCTTGAGGCCCTGTAGCCTTCTTGCCCTTTTTTCAAAAGAGATTAGCCTGCTTAAACCTTCCATGACAATCAGGAAGAGAAGAGGGGAGAGTGGGCATCCCTGTCGGAGTCCCCTCTCTACATGGAAGAAATAGGAAGCAGATCCATTTATGAGGACACTGAAAGAGAAAGATGTAATGCAACACATAATCCATTGAATGAAGGGAATAAGAAAACCAAGGTGAGTTAGAATCATCCGATGTATAGCCAACTAACATGGTCAAAGGCCGTTGAGAGATCAATTTTGAGAATGCATCCTTTCATATTCTTCAGTTTGATAGAGTGGAGGGCTTCCTGAGCAGTGCCTATGGCTTCATGGATCTGACGGTTGTGGAGAAAGGCAAATCGTTTAGATGATATGTTATCGGATAGAATCGTCTTGATACGGTTTGCAATGATCTTAGCAATAATCTTGTACAGGCACTTGCAAAGGGAGATGGGCTGAAATCACTAAAGGATTCAGGGGAGTTCGTCTTAGGAAAAAAGGCTATGAAAGTAGTGTTAATGGCTTCATACATTCTCCCAGAAGTTCTACATTCCTCGATTACCTTGAGAAGATTTGGGCCAATGGTATCGAAGAAGGATAGATAGAATTCCACCGACCATTTGTTCGGCCCTAGACTTTTATCCTTCTTGAACCATTTCAAAGTGCTCTCTAATTCCCCTAATGATACTAGTTTGATAAGATCCTCCAGAGAGTCTAGATCCATAAATCTAGGGAAATGCCCAACAATTCAAATAATTTCTGCAAGTGTTGTTCCAGGGGGAGCTTCGAAGGGCTGACTAAAGTGTGTATTCCCCAAATGTGTCCGTTGATGAAAAGTGTAAGTCGTATGCCCCTATTCAGTAGGCATCTCCCATATGGTATTACTGGCCCTCCTCCCTTTGGAAAAGTTATGAAATAACTTTGTGTTGTCATCCCCTGCTTGAAGCCAGATAGCTCGGCTTCTGAGTCTCCATGTCCCTTCCCCATCTAGTAGAATCTTGGATCTCTGGGCCTCCAGACTAGTCAATGTGGCCTTTGCTTCAATAGTGATGTACCTATTGGCATTATGATACAAGTGTTGTCCTTGATGGCAAGATGACAGATTATAGTGCAGCAAGTCAGTAGCAAAGAATTGATGATCAGACTACAAAGAATGAAGAAAGATGAGTATATACGCAGGTTCACTATATACCAAGTCACGTACATAGGTAGGTTATAGACATGTTCACTATGTACCAAGTCACGTATATACGCAGGTTCGCTATATACCAAGTAGGGTATACACGCATGTTCTCTATATACAAAGACGCGTATACACGCGAGATTGCTCATCAAAAGTCGCGTATGCGTATGCACACACTTTCATGCACAGAAAAGCGCGTACATGTGGGAAAGCCTATTTTTGGGTCCGTGGTATTTATACCTATGGTTTTGGTCCTTGGTATTACGTCCGAAGTGTTGAACCCAGGTATTGGGTCCCTAATATTGGTTCTCAATGGTTTTGGACCATGGTATTGAGTAAGGCCTAAGACTATAAAAGGAGAAGAAGATCATTAGGCAAAAGCATTGAGAAAGTCTTGAATATCTGATGAAGTATGAGATCTAGTATGCAGGTTATGGGTTTATGATGCATTGCTTGATCTAAGCTAAGGATGAATCTCACCGGTTGATGGGGAACAAGATCTAAGGATAGATCGGGATCAAATGGTTTGAAATGAACTATCTCTATATGGTTGATTATGCTTATTCTAGATCTGTATACTGACGCATGTAATGTTTTGAACTGGGTATAACTTAAGATTGAAATAGCTGCAAGTCATGATTGAATATTTATAGATTTGTACGTCGGTTGGCTTTAGTGAAAGCGCATATGTATGCAGGTTTGGTTCATCGTAGTAGCGTATACATTATGAAGTATGATATTTGAACTTGCGGTTGGGTCTAATTGTTATTGCAGAGTTCTGTTGTATGCTCTGTGTTCTGGTGACTGTGTTGTTGACAGGGTCTCAGTGTTTCAGTGATTCAGAGATTTATGATGCTAGTATTGATTGATTTTGTGCTTCAATGATATTGATGGGTCCAGTATGAAAATGGGATGAAATGTGGCCTTCAAATTATTGTGTTATGCTTCAAGAGTATCCAGTCTGAAAATGTATGAAACGTGGTACCTGGAGGAAGAAAGAGAAGGTTGTAGCCTTCTGTAGGTCGGCACCTACATACTAATACATCAGCTAGTACAAGAGCTAAGGGGGTGGTAGCTCCCTTCCAGTAGTAGCTAGAAAACGAGTAAATATTGGAGCATTTCAGTAGGTCGGCACCTATGTACTAGTAACTGGATTGGCTAGTACAAGAGCTAAGGGGGTTGTAGCTCCCTTCCAGGAGAGTCTGGAGAACGAGAGAAGGTTGTAGCCTGCGTGCTGGTAAAGGAATGCACCAGTACAGAATCATTGTAAAAAGAAGTTTCTAATTGAAAGAAGATAGAGACGCATTGCAGCAGGTGGTTTTCACCCACATTGGATTTCCACCTTATATCATGGTGTTCATGTTTGCTTCTTGTGTGTGATGATCTGTTCTGTTTTACTGCACCTACTTACTGTTCATATGGTTAATGAAGTTCTGATGCACTAATTAAAGATCAACATTTAATGGATTAACTGAATCATAAGTATTTTGGATATACGCTAGTTTCATTAGACACAGTTGCGTATACATGCGGGTTCCATTAACTGAAGTAGCGTATATGTATCTAAGTATGGAAATGAATTTTTTTTTATTGATTAGATAATACTGATTCACCTCCCCCCCTCTCAGTATTATTTCCAACAGTACCCTCTACCTTGGTCATCAGTCAAATCGTCAATCTGGTGCTCAATGTCACAAAGAGTCTATTCATCCCTAGACTTTTTGTGTTTTTCCCAATTATGGAGAGTATTTTAAGAATCACTAGGTTACGAAAAAATCCCTCCACCACACAGTGATCATTTGATAGTGGGTGGTCTCTCCAAAACTTAGAAACTAATCTATGATAATATGGGTCCTTTAACTAGGTCACATTGAAGTTAAAAGGAGACTTGGGCTTTTGTGATGGTCCAACCAGCTCTAAACATATGGGGCAATGATCTGAGATCCCACCAAACCCCACCCACTACCTGTAATTAGTGAAGGATGCTAACGGATCTTCATGGATGAGAAACTGATCCAATCTTATGCCTATTGCCGCATCTCCAATCCTTTTTTAATGCCAGGTGGGCATCTTTTTTTGTTCCATAGGGACATCTATAAGGTGATGCTGCTCCAATAGTAGTTATAGTTGGTCTAAGAGAGGGTTCAACTGTAAGTGATGACCCCATGATTCTTCGTGGCCAATGGTGAAATTTAGGTCGCCTCCTAATATGGTAGAGTTGTTGATCAGGGAGAGCCCTAATATATTTTGCCAGAAATCCTCTCTATTATGATTAGGAGCATATATATTAACAATGCAAAGATTCTTGCCCAACTCTGTGGAGAAAATGTCCATCCCAAGGTACCCATGGGCATCCCATGTAGAGATAGGTTTAATGGAATGGGAGTTAACATCAAGAGCGAAACCACCCGATCGCCCCAAGACATCCAAGGCATGAAAGGTCCAACCAGGCTTCAGAGAGTGAAGGGTCTAGGTAATCTTCTCATCCATTCCTAGGGTTTCTTGAAGAAATATTATATCGCAAGGCTCAGAATCCAAAATCCTCTTCAAAGCTAGTTTTTTGGAGGGACTAGCTAAACCCCTGCAATTAAAAGATATCCACTTCATGGGGGAACCATAGCTAGGGTTTCATGTGCTCTAAGTACCCTTTCAATGGTGTATTGTTTTCCAAGGGCCACATCAGCCCCTGTAAGCTTAATAGCCTTAGAAATCTTGGAGGGCCTCCCTCAGGAGGGTTTAGTCTCCACTATCGAAGATGAAATGCCTAGTACAATCGATTTTGGAAGTGCAGGGATACGAGAACAAAGGTTATATGAATGCGATCAAGAGGAAGTGGATGGCACAAATGGATCAGACTGTATTGAAGAAAACACAACAGGAGGGGTGGTGGAAAATATAGCTAGAGGAGGGTCAAGTGAATAGTTGATAGGGGTGGATTTCATACAAGGGATGAATGCAAATGCAAATAGAGAATGCATGAAATTACTAAATTGCAAAATAGAGGAACAGAGAGGAGGAGTTGTACCCATGGATGGAGAATCCGCCACAACAGTCTGAGATCTAATCATGGGCAGGGATATAGGTAGAACTTGGACTGAACAAGTTTTCTGAGTAGTGTCCCCAACCGCATCCATCGGACTAGTAGGACATGAAGGCTGATCTTCCACTTGTGGTTCATCAGGCTACAAATTATTTTTTACCTTTGCAGATGGAGGAGATGATGGTGAAACGAGCGGACATTCTTTATACAGGTGCCCAACCTTGTGACATCTCTAGAACCAGAAGGGAACTCCTTCGTAATCAAGGGTTTGCTTATGAGAAAAATGTCTCTAGTGGAGGGTGATCGTCTCCTCCAATCCTTCCCTTGTATCTAGAGGGACAAGGATTCATGCCATGGACATGATGCCTAAAGGTTCCGATGTCTTGTCATGTTCCAGATAAGTCCCCAGGGCATTGCCTATGTGGATCAAGACATCCTCCGACCAAAAGTGCATCAGGAGCCCTGGAAGATGGACCCAAATCGGCCTTGCACTGATCTATTCCCTTTTTGGGTCGAATAGAGGACTGCATCATTTTAGCAGGACTGGCAAAAGTTCAACGTACTAATAAGGCGATAGGATCCAATCTGTATACTCCTCCTTGTGGAATAAGAGAGAAAACCACCCACGAGTAAGGACAGTAATAGAGGGCAGATCTTTGAGGTGTGAACCCTAAATTTCCATGGTCCAGAGACGCAAAAGCTCCGCAGAGTATTTTCACCCTCAGATGCATCCCACCAGAACCCTGTTGGCCATGTCCACCACCTCTCCCATCATAAGGTCTTCACCCATTGTGAGGTTAATGTCCTTGTCTGTTACATTTACACACTTCCCTTTCTTGACTTTGCTAGATCTTGGAGTTGTCAGGTAGTCCCAGAAGGGGCCCTTGATACCCTGTTGTGTCATCAGAGGGGAATGAAGGGTTCTCTTAGGGTGGTGGACAAGAGTACTAAAGCAGCTTGAGGGAATGTGGAAACTGAGCGAAGGACAATTAGGGTTAGGGTTAGAGATACTAGATAAAGTAGAGAAGCAGGGGGAGGAAAGCCTGGGCTGTGTGATTTCGATAGAGGAGGGGGTGCCGGCGGGAGCGGTAGGGAGAGGGAGAAGGAGGGATGCAAGCCATGATGAGATTGAGGGTTGCAGGGGAGAGCGGAGGACAATCTAGGCCCGAAGATGCATCCAGAGCAGTTCAATCAGACAGTTGGGGCACAGATGGCCCTGGGCGGTCCAAGACAGGTATCTATGCAGACAACGGGCGAAGTGGCAAGAAAAAGGAGCCAGATCCCGACATAGTGTGTGGGCGTGACCAAATCTCCTTGTAGGGATTTGGGTTAGCTAAATATTCGACGACATTCAGTTCCATTCCGATAGTCACATAGCTATATGAATTGTTATAATGAGCTTCCTTTTGTTGTTTTTTATATATATTTGTGTTCTTTATATTTCTTTGTTGTTGTTTTTCCTTATGGTTGTTATTGATTTTTTGTTGTTGTTGTTAATTTCCTAGCTACTGCTAATGTCCACCACTTCCTTTGACTACAATTTTGATAGGTATTTTGACTTATTCAACATGGTTTAATGGATCTTTGAAGTCTAGTCTTGATGAGAGGAGATATTTAACTTATAAGAATTCCATTCAATATTATAGTGTTATTATTATATTTATTTATCTAATAGTTATCTTTTCTTAGATCATTTATCAGTGAAATAATCTTAGATTCTAGTCACAATGAACCTCTCATTCCTTCAAATGGTTTTTCACTACTTCATTCATTATTTTGACCTCTTCTTGTTGACTCTTCAGGATATAAGCTCTTTTGTTTAATTCTTCAAGATCTTAATCCTTATGCTCATAATCCTATAACAATCCATTATGTCTCTGATTATTGTTGTAATATTTTCAATCTCGTCTAGAGAAAAGATAATTTTTCTTCTACAAGATATATATTCATCAACACTTTCTTCCTTTTTTGAATCTGAAATATCTTCCATAGACATAGGAATTATTCCTTCTTTATCACTACTAGATGTGTATTTATTGACTTCTTTAATGGGTAATCATGAGACCTTTTTTCGTTTTTCTTATAGGGTATTCTCTCAATTTCTATTTCTATTACTATTGTCTTCTAAACATTCATTTAAATAATTAAGAGCAACATGACCTATTCTTTTAAAATTAAAATATAATAACAACACACCTATAGATTTCTTCTCATTAGTACTGCCTTTACCTCTAACTTCATCCTCTAGATGATCAACAACTAGAGCATTTATGACAAAGAGATCTTCTTCAAGATCTATTTCATTACTTAAGCAACCATGATCTTCAATATTCATTGGTGCCTTTTGATTTACTTCTTCATATATGCATTACAACTTATCCAACATCTCTTTAGTCTCACAATGTCCCACTTTATCAAAGTCTATGTTTAATAGTCCTTTCAAGATAATCTTCTTTTCTTTTGAACTATGTTCATTCTTTTCTCCATTCACTATAGAGAACCAAATATATAAATCAAGAGCCATTAAGTAAGCTTTCGTTATTACCTTCCAGAATATATAATCTAATAAATTCATAAATTATCCTTGAAATCTACCTTCTAGCAGTAAAATTGTTCATGAAAGAACCTGTTCTGATGCCAAATGTTGGAAACTAGGATAATACTAAGAGGAGGAAGGGGTGAGGGTTGAATCAGTATTATGACCAATCTTAACAATTGTTACAAATATAAAATATTTCAATTCATTTGTCAATCAACCATGTAAGTAACTCATAAATCACACAACAA
The DNA here is from genome assembly GCA_031772625.1 of Pinus tabuliformis. Lineage (NCBI taxonomy): Eukaryota > Viridiplantae > Streptophyta > Pinopsida > Pinales > Pinaceae > Pinus > Pinus tabuliformis. The sequence goes on from CM062819.1 coordinate 1,002,633,165, forward strand.
AACCATAAGAAACATACACATATGTAACACATAAAGACACCAGATGTACATGGAAACCCATAAAGGGAGGAAACCACAAATATAGTTTTGTTTTTAATTCAAGCTACAACCTATTGTTATATCATGTTTGCTATAATCAAATAGAAGCAAGCACCCACTCCATTTGCAAGCACCCACTTTCAAGAGGCACCAATTGTAAAAAAAAATAATAGGCACTAACTTGAAGGAAGCACCAATTCCATGATTTGCAAGTGCCCACTTGCAGGGGGCACTGACCCCCGAGTTCTTTTACACACACCCAACCGAAGGAAGTACTATCTACCTTAGGTGTAGGAACCACCCTACAGATTCTAGTAGATCCCTCTTTCATAACATTTTCAAACTTAGATCTATAGGTACTCTATCACTTTCAAACTTCATATTTGTATTTTCTTCTCTCACTACTTCAAATCTCGCTCATCCAGATATCTCATTGTATAACCAACATCCTCAGGCTAGCAATATTTCTGATTTTAACTCATTCTCTACTCTACATCTCATCTCACACCCAAATCTAATCACAACATTCTAGATCTTCTCAACAACTCTTCCTTTGGTTCCAGATGTGATCAAAACTTCTCAAATCTACTCATCAACTCTTCTATGCAATCTTAGATTTGATTTAGCATTCAAATCAACTCCTTTTACCAGACAACAACTTCTCAGATCTTCATATAGATATACTATGGGCTGTTTTTCCCAACTCATCCTTCTTTAACACTCTTCACACTCTCTCTTGACCCTCATCAGTTTCTCTTGTTTTGTAGTAGCATCCAGTTGTTCCACTTACTCAGCCTTTATTTTCATCAACATGGGCTCCAACAGTCTCATCCATTTAACAATCTTAGCCCTATCATAAACTTGGTCCTTTCAACTCTTCATTGGAACAACTCAACTTCCTCTATATTTTACATTTTTCTTTTACAGTTCTATCCATTATTTACTATGGGTATCATTCCATGGTATTTTCCCATGGTAATATACACTATGATTGTATCAACTAGATAAAATCATTTGACTAAATCAATCAGACTGATTCATGTGTAGATCTCTCTTCTTTATGTAAAAATTGAACTAATCATTAAATTCTTTGAGAATTCTCACACTCTCAAATTATGCATGGAAACCTCATTCTATTTCACTTATTTACATAGAGGTTCTCTCATCTAAATTAACTTATCATCTCGTTGTCTTAAATATAGTTATATTCACAGCTACATTAGACCCTACAACTAAAATTCTTAACTAAATTTGGTGCTCAAACCACCAAATTTTATTTTCGTTTCTCCCTTCAATCTCAACTATAAGGCACATATGACCACAAGCCAGAATCAATAGCTTAATCCAAAAAGGTGCTTATCATTTTTTCTTGATCAGTCCAACATCTGAGTGCTTTTGGTAAAAAAAATTGTGCAAAATGCTCGGAGGCTCGATTGTCTGAATACACTTCTCGTGGTTAAAACTTTTGCCATGTCTCTCTACCATATTATGTTGGTATATTAGCTATTTGATCCAACAATAAAACACCCAGTTTATCTGTGTGAGCTAATTAGGTTCTGCCACCTCGCATTGTCATCACACTCTACCTTTTCATGTTTCCATGTCATGCTACTATACCACATTATCATAGTGATGCCATCCTACCATATGTCATCTTTTGAGTGGTTCTACATGTCACCTTGATAGTGTCCCACACCAATTGTTCACCATATCATACTACTTGGCACTATTTTTCATCCTATATAAAGTTTCCACTTGCCATATTTTCTAAGTGGATTCCATGTCATTATTGTCCAAAAGAAATATGGTATTCAAGTGTTTTTATATGTTTTCCTTTTCCAAATCTCGAAACGGTTGAATGCTCATATACAATGTTTTACTATGGAACCATAAAAAAATGGAACTGTGACCATCAATGTTAAGCTCATATCCAAATATGAATCAATCCTTAATTGTTGCATTGTGCTAGCCCCGAATGCTTAAATCCATGGATAAATATTCTACATGGAACCTTTCCTTAATGAAACCTTGAACCATTTGCTTTCAAGATGAATCTGGATCTAAGTCTTTCTATAAGTGGTTTCCCTATGCAAACCCTGGATACCCAAATGCCTAGATATCTTCTCCTCCACGCAGAACTCTAATATTCCAAAATCTTGACATGAATCTCTCTAAAATAATTCTAGTTTTGGAAGAATAATATTGAAACCCATGGATTATTTGGATGACACTGATACTTGAAAAACAATACAACCTAAAATGTGCTTGAATATCCCAAATTTTTAAAATATCTTGATGGTCTCAAATATCTCAGATAAGTTAGGATGAATATATCTGTTTTTTCCATGTGCTAATTTTTTTATATCCTCAATTTCTTGGATGCCCCTAGATTCTTTGAATCCTTCTATTTCTTCCATACACACCTTCACTTCAAAACACTTTTTCTTATCAATCCTTGAGTGTTTTACTAAGTGCCATATACCATTGGAAAGGTCTCTAAGCGGGTTATCCAACTAATCAATTTACAAGTGCTTTTGAACACCTTATCTGTAGAAAGCATGCATTCAAATTAAAGTTATTAAATCATACACCAAACCATTAACAAGCACACAATATCATCAGTTACAACCTCAACAAGCTCCCCCTAATAGTGTATTAACTTTGACATGAATGAATACCAAATTCCAACCTACTCAATGCTCTCCTTAGGCTTGAAATCGATGAATCGCTAACATCGATGATAACACTTGTAATATTCACAACAAAATCTAATGTGTTATAATTGAAATTATCCCCCACTCTCCACCTAACTTCCTTCTAACATCCCAAATTTTGTAAGAAGGCATAGTAAAAAATTGTTTTAGCTACTGCAACACCCTCCAAAATTTTGTCTTACACTCAATTTTAGAGCCTTCCTTGGTCTTTTAATTTTTTTTCACAAACATTGCAGCTCATTTCATGAGCTTTCTTGTAGTGCTTTGGTCCCATTTGCATGTTGGGCTAACTGTCATATTTTGGCATGTTTGGTTGTCCTGTAATGTTTTCAATCCTATTTTGATGGTTTCAAAGGTATTTCTTTGTGTATATGAGTTTTTCTAACTATGTAAACATATGTCACACCCATACACAAAATCTTAAGCACTGTCGCAAAAGTGTCCTAAAGTATATCTTAAGTGTCGCACTTGTCATATCTTGTTGTAAGGCAGTCACACAGAGGGAAATCTTTGTTCATGTGTTTGGATGATCTATGTTGTTGTGTCATCAAAAAATGCTAACTGTGTGATCACAGTTAAGGTTCATCACAATTGATCACTTATCCCACACTTAGCCATTTTCGAAAAATATTCTCGATCGAGAAACTTAGCTTCATGGGCCCTAACTAAACCCTGCATTATGCAGTCTCAACCCTCTAAGTTGAGACCTTTCTGCTTGATACTACACAATGCACAATCCCTGTCTCCCAGGGTTGTTGTACTACAAAATTCCTGTGCCCGACTCCCGACCTTGACCCCCATAACTGCGCAATTATGTCCCCCAACCTTCCTTGATCTATGTACTTCGCATCTTCAAGCATCAAGATCTTCCTTTGGGTACTATAACTGAGCAATGTGCAGACGCCAAACCTCCCTTAACATCCAAAACCACACAGCTGGCTTTCCTAGTGTCCATTCCTTCACCCTGACCCCACTGTTTCCAGAAACTGTGCAGTCCCGACCAAGACTAAATACCATTGAAGACTCTGCATCACCAAGCCATCTAAAGGTGAAGATAAAGAATATTCAAGAATATATCTAACACTTAGCAACAACAGTGACTTGGCATTGCCACATCATCAAGCAATCCATGTCAACAGTGTCATGTCATGCCATGTCATGAGTAGTCATATGCCACATCACTATTGTGGATCATGTGAATTATATTAAAATGTATTGTAAAGTGGAAGTTCAACAGACACACATGGAATGTAAAGAGTCATGTAAGTTGGAAAGTCATAGGAAGTCAAACAGTCATGAGGGTAGTCAAACAATCACCCTTCGTCATATATACTCCCTCATCATATGAGAAAAGAAATTTTCACCTTGGCTCCTCCTTTTTCTTCCAAAGGGAAACAATCTTCCTAGTCATAGATTCTTCTTCATATTGAGAAACTTGTGGTTAAGCGTATAATTCATGTGTCAAAATGCTCTTTAAAAAGGTTGATGCATAATCCTAATGTTAGGGCCACTAGAAATTAAGGATTTTACCGAGGCCCCATGTGCCATGTTTGTTTTATAGGTACTCCAAATGTGTCCAACTCAAAGGATTACATTACTTATCATCATTGGAATTTTCCACCTAATGAAAACTTATATAACTGTGTTTGACACTTCTAATGTAAAACCCACACCTCCCTCACCATGTTTCCTCCAAATTAAAGTTGACTACCATGTGAAACCTATCCTTTGAACTATCATAGATGAGGATACTTCCACATGTGTTGTGGCTTTTTCATGTTGGAAAGTAATAGGTTCTCCCAAGCTTTTTCCATTTCCAACATTAATAATTGCATTCGATGTTCATTGTCACCAACCCATGGGATTATTGCTTCCTCTCCTATCAATTTAGGAGGATTTTTTTCTATGTAAGTGTAAATAGTTGATCCAAAACTTGATTATGATATTCTGTTGGTACAAATTTGGGTCTGTGAAATTTTAGTTGTCGTATCCACACTTTTTCATGTCTAGTGCCTCCCTCATGAAGGGAATATTGCTATGATTAATCAGATGGCATAGTGTCAATTGGAACCAAATTCTTCTTTAGAAATAATTGTCCCTTTAGTAAATCAATCCTAAAAGGCCTCTAAGAATATAGGTGTTGGAATGTACACATTACTCATGGAAACATTTAATTTATCATCTCCTATTGTGTATATTAACACAATTTTTTCTAGTTTTGAGTTGATCACTCAAACTTATTATGTTTGTACATCATGTTTCAAGGATCCATTGATTTTACCTTCTCCTTCTACCATAGTTGAATAGGATCAACATGCAATAATGGTTGTTTCTTTGTTTATAACAATAATTTCATATCAACCTATTGTCAATAATGTTGTAAAATTTGATCCAAATTTGCTTGGGATAGAATATTTAGATCTTGGTATGATTCTCATATGGGCCACCAGTTCTACCCTTTTAATGGATTGCCTAGACATCATTTTAACATCTGATGAAGCAATCCTTGAAGCCATGTCCAATCTATAGAAATATTTGGAGGACATAAATCATCAATCTTATTTACTCCTAAGGTTAAGTATGGTAGAAAGCAATAAGTTTCATTTGATCATGTTCTAAGGTGAAGATCAAATCATGAACCCTTTGGTGGTACCTTTAGTGTATGTTGAAGGGAACATGAAAAATATATCAGATACTATGTTGATAAACATCTATAAGAATCCTAGAATCATGAAAAATGTGTTTATTAAACAATATTATTCTGCAGAAGAGATCTGCACCTCTACCAAACTCTTTAAATATTTTTTCAATGTATTTGCTTGGTAATATGAAGAATTCCAGGAATTTACCCCAAAATTGTCCAAAATGAGATTAATGTTTATTAAAAATTAAACCTATTAGAAAAAAACTTCTAATAACCAATCCTAGGAAGGATGTGGTAATTAAGGCACAAGTAGAGAAGCTAATTAAAGTAGGTTTCAACTATCTAGTTACCCTTATGCAATGGGTCTCAAATATTGTTCTAGTTGATTAAAAATAGGGATTTTTTAGGGTGTGATGGATTTCCATGACTTGAATAAAGCTTTCCCAAAAGGCGAATCCCCTACACCTTTCATTGACCAAATTATTAATTAATGTGTAGGGATTGAGACTATCTCATCTATGGATGGGTTTTTGGGCTATAACCAAATAGAAATATGACTTGAGTATCAAAATAATACAACTTTTATTTTTTTTGGCGGCATGTTTGCATATAATAATATGCATTTTGGTCTCAAAAAAATTGGAGCTACGTTCCAGTAGGCCATGTCATATGCTTTCCACGACATCAAAATTATTGTAGAGGCTTGTCTGGATGATCTCATTGCTTACTCTCGAAAGGGAGTTGGTCATTTGATACACCTCCATATAATTGTTGATTGATGTTGTCATTATAAAATCTTGTTGAACCCACCAAAATTTACATTTTATGTGATTCTAGGAGATTACTAAGTTTCAATGTTTTTAACAATGGGACCATGCTCGATCCATTAAATGTTTGTGAAATTATACACTTACCCCCACTATGCAACATATGAAAACATTAGAGTTTACAAGGAAAATACAACTTCTCATGGTAGTTTATTATAAACTACACCAAGATTACAAAAGGCTTTGTGCACTTGATAAAGAAGTGCATCCCATTTATTTGGGATGATTTTATTCATAGGTCATTTGATGCCTTGAAAAAAGGCTTTGATCTCTACCTCGATATTTATTCCTCCAAACAATAGTAAATAATTCCTTTTGTACTTCGTTGCAGTAGAATATACCATAGGTATGGTTCTAGTTTGATGACTTCAAAAAATGCGTCATTTATTACCTAATTTGTGGCCTAATAGGTTCTAAAATAAATCACATGGACAATGAGAAGCTAGCTATGGAAATAGTCAATGTTGTTGAGAGACTTCATTATTACATTATGTTGAAGAAAACCATCATAGTTGTTGATGTTAATCCATTTCTATACATCCTGACTAGACAAGTGGTCAGGGGAGATTAAATTAATGCATTGTAATTTTATAAGAAATTTATATCGAGTTCACATTAGAAATGTCCAAAAATTCTTTGGTCTTAATTGAATTAATTTTGGAACTACCCAAGGGGAATGAGAAATATTTTGATGAGGATTCATTACCTGATAAACACTTGTTTCTCATTATTTCCAACAATCTTTAGTATGTGGATACCCTTTTGCATGTTTGTATTATTGATATTTATAGTGTACAAACTAAGGTTGACCATTGTGAAAAATGATTAAAATTTTAACGAAGTCATGGGAAATCAAATTTATTTAGTGCTAACACCAAAATTTGAATTAAAATAAAGGATTAAAGAAAATAAAATTTATTTAAAGGAAATAAAAATGCCAAGATGATAAAAACAAAAGGAGAGAGGTAAGAAAATGAAAAGGTAAAAAGTAAATAATAACATAAGCGGAAAGAGATAAAAGATAAAAAATAAATTAAGAAATCAAAAAGAAAAAAAAGGAGTTGATGTTTAACTAGGTGAATAGTGGGTTTCCAAAAATGTTTAAGTTTATAGCCATATTTCCTACTAAAACTATTAGGATTTTCTCTATTTTAGTGCTTTCCTAATTATATGAGTGGAGTAATAAGGTTCTAATGATAGAATTTTAGTTTGGTGAAAGAAAATGAGATGATTTGATTTGTGGGAGTTTTCATTGATACCTAATTTAGAGATGTGATTATGAAGGTGTTAGTTGTATGTTATTTGAGACACTTTAAATGATCTATTAGTTTGGCCCATGTATGATTTTCCTTAGGAGTAAGGAAATTTCTAAACTACATTGCCAAACATGAGCTAGATTATCCTTAGAAATCTTAAATAATTTTTTAATGGTTTTACGAGATTTTAAGAGAGTTTTAATACTCTCTTTGGCTAAAATCTTAAAGATAGGATATCTAGTACATTGGGTATATGGTGTTAAACTTTGTAGCTTGGGCCGCTACTTTTGCATAGGCCTTGTGTGTAGGCATGCAAAAGTCGCCCACATATCACCTTAGAATACCTGCTCTAGGTTGAGCAAGTTGTTTATGTAACTTAGCCTAATTTTAACTTAGTGGTGATGGTGTTGGAATTATTTCAACCAAGGGGGTATCCCTGGTATGAAGTCCCAATTATACCTCACAATGTTTGGAGTAGGAGCCCCAATCAGAAATACGCTCGATTTCCATTACTCTTAGGAATCTTCTTTGGTTGCAATTATTAACATAAGATGTTATACAACAATCTTTGAAACAAGAAAATTGATACTATGAGGCATACAATTGCAATGTATATAAGGTTCTTTTAGGGAAAGGAAAGAGGGAGTGAAACTCTAAAAGGAAATTAATAGTACCATCCTAAAAGTGACACACAAGAGCATATGGGAATTTTTAGTGAACTTGAAAAGTACTTCACAAGAAAATAATGATCATAAAAGTAAGTAACAACACACATTCAATAAGAACATACCAAATCCAATGAAATAGTTCATTTTCATTAGTATGTGTTAACATATACATAAACCACAAACAATCAAAGAATAGTCTCATAATCATTCATGACATATGCATGAAAGTGCATCAACTCTGAGAGCATCATCTATTAAGTGAAAGTGCCAAGATATACAATGACAATGATGCCACACTAGTCCCAATAGTGGAACATTAAGTCACCACTTGCTCCTACAAAGAAATATCTTCTCTCCTATGTCGAGCTAGAGAAGCTAAGGTGAAAAGTTAGAGTCGCAAAACACCTTTTTATTGAGTTATGAGGATGTATTTATAACAAATGAGGTGACTCTCCACCTCCCTCATGACTCTTAAGCTTCTATTATGACTTTTCAAATTCCTATATGACCTTTGAGCTTCTACATGACTAGAAATTTGTAGTGACCTTTCACATTCCATGTGGGACCCTTGGGCTTCCACACATCACATTTTCTCATTTTGGTAAATTACACAATTACATTACACAAATGATGTGGCAAGACACATTGACACATATGACATTGTGGTAACACTTGTACAAGTTGTGACTTGGCAATGATGACATGGAACTCCATGCTAATGTGGCAATGCCAAGCTCTTCTTTTTGCTGCTATGAATTTGATTTCTACATGATGGATCTTTTCATGTTCTTCATCTTCATCCTCTAAAGAATATATGAGTATCGAAACCTTCCAAGTCAGTATGAGGTGCCACCATTCTGTCATGGTCAAAGGTTTCTTCACGATGGTTCTTCGTTTTCTCCTTCTTCTAGCCTCTCCTTGATTGCCTCTCTTAAGAATGACCCTTTCATGTTGTAATGATAATACCTACAGACGGAGAACACTCATGAAAATCCAAAATTTGTACAAAAACCACATGTTCTACCTCTTCTTACTCATGGAATATGTTGATTGAGATGAGACAAAATGCAAGGGATTTGAGAGCAGGAGGCTAGGAATTGCACAGTTGAGTGTTATAGGGACTCGGGGATTCCTCATTACTAATTGGAACTATGAAATTAAAAGTAAAGGAGGGCATTGAAATTCTTCTTATGGAGTGAGGGAGTCCAGGATGCAAGGTACTGAGCTTGCTGACTAATGATGTACGATTAGGAGTGTTGAAAGAGGTGGAGATAGGGATTGCATAGTTTTTAATCATAGGGATAAGGGAAAGGTCACATTGTCCATCGGAAATTTTTAGTACGTATTAGAGAGAAAAATAGGTTAAAGGATTGCATAGTGATGGATCTCAGTAAATAGTAGGATCATGACTAGTCATTGTAACTACATAATGCACAATGATCGAGAGACAAGCTTAATGAATTGTGCAGTTGAGGAATTCAGTGGCCCAAAAGTGATCCCTTTCTCATTGGAAATGTGCAATGCACAATAGGAGGCCCACCTAATGAATAGCATTGGGTCCTTGAGCACTTCATAGGGACAAGGAGGCAAGGTTGCTTACTGAAACTGCGCAATGCGCAGTAACTAAAGGGAAGGCTTATGCAATTGTGCAGTTGTGAATTTAGTGACATAGAGAGGCCTCAATTCCCACTTCAACTATGAAATTCACAATTCAAGGCAAGATATAACATGGATTGCGTAGTTGTCAAGGTTAGGTAGCTAAATTGATGGCCTAGGAATCAAGGTTGTTCAGTGCACTGATGGAGGGAGATTGTCCTCTAGAACTGCGTAATGCATAGATTCAAGAGGCATATGATACTTCACTATGGCTTAAGACTATGTAGTGCATAGTTCCAAGGGGAAGAAATATTGGTCAAATATTGAGTAAGTTTCAAAGACAGTGAAAGCTCCAAAATGACTAAGTATGGGATAAGTAAGACAAGAAAGAACATGACATGCAAACAAGTCCTGAAATGGTGATATAACACTCAAATAAAATCAACACGCACTAAAAGGATACATAGAACTCAAAATCCACATTCATACCTTGTAACGAAAACAAATATGGACTTATTTCTAAGTGTGACAGTTGAAACATCACTTTCGACACTTAAAATACAAGTTACAACAGAAGTGTCAAATGCAACCAGAAAGTGTGCTTAGTTGTGAGAGAGTGTCTAGCACATCTTCTTATGATATATATGATAAGCTAATGCAGAAGAATTTTCTGGAGTAGCCTCCAGTGGTGTGCTAAAATGAAACACATGTAGGAGTTTAAATAATTAAAGTAATAGTTGTGACAACAAGAAAAGCGAAAATGACAATTGCAAAAGCTAAATAAAGTGAAATCAACACATGCTAGAGTGAGAGTAAAGGTAAGAAAAAGCGATAGTCACAAAAGTGAAAGTGACACTTGCGAAAGTAAAAGTGCACAAAAGCAACAGTTGATAAAAATCATTGAAATGAAGATACAATGTAACTGAGAGCGAGAGGGAGACTATCAGCTGATATTATGCATTGACTGCCTAAATAGATTGCGTATTCTAATGTCTCTATGGATTACATAAGCCTTACTTTAAAGAATTGCACAATGGTTATTCTAAAGGATAGACATTGGTTATTAAACTTGGTAGAAAGGGAGCGTGCTTATGGACACATCAAAGATTGAGCATGTCTAAGAAAGTGGTTTTGACATAACCAATTATGAAGTGACCAAGAAAAACCGAAGTGATAGATCATGAGATCATAAGTAGGCTGCAAAATACTAGTCTAAGAAACTTTTTGGAGGGTGTTTTTCGCAACGACAACACTTGCTGACACAATAGTAGAGCTCTAAATTCTCTATTCTATTCTAACTTTATGCACAGGGTCTAGTTCTTTAGGAAGTATTGATTTTTTATATGGATTACGTAGGCTTCCCCATATGACTTGGCTATGTATGTAGTCTCCTCTATTCCCTTTTTCGGTTAAACAGATTTACAAATATTGCCATATCAAAATTGTTTTGATATAGGAGAAGGGTAATAAGTAATCATGAGTTTAATTTGATAAGAGTCTTGGTTTCCATCTCTAGTGTTTATTCACTACTAGCAAGCCCGTTCAATACCCCGACCAAGTCACTATAGGAACACAAGCATTTCTTCACTGCTAGAGAGCCTGTTCAGTACCTGACAAAGTTAGTTGCTCCACCTCTTTGTGCATGAATCCTTTTCTATTCTTTCGCCCCTTTTATTTTGTTTCAATATGCTCATTAGCATTTAATACATTTATATTGCCAAGGTGGAAGAGGGATCTCGACTTATTGAGAGAAAGAGAGGTTATTCCTTAAGATACTATTATATACCTATGAAAATAATGCAATCACTATTAGTTTTCCCATTTCCTTTCTCTACTTGATTGGATTAGCATGTAAAACACCATTTATTTATAAAACTGAGTTAAGGAAAGAATATCCTAGAAAGTTGCAGGTATCATGGATTTTTCTGAAGCTTTCCATACGAATGGATCGTGTTTTACATCAAGACATCATTTACCTTAGATATATATAGGCCAAAACAAAGAAGAGGAAGACAGATTAGCCAAGCGTTGCTCGTCATCACAATTTCCTTTTAAAACTTTGCCACATTTTTCTTTTGATCCAAACAATAGAATTTTTCATGCGTGGTCTTATTGAACAAAACACAAACAAAAATACACGATAAGACAAGAAGGACAAAATAAAAATAATAAAGAAAAAGAAATACTCGAGAAAAAAAAAACATGCAATATAGGAAACAAAAAATAAAGCAGATGCACAGACTAGATGTAGGGTAGAACTAAATGCAACTAGACCTACTCGCAATCTAACTAGCTAGAAGGTCAGGGTTAAGTATAGTGAAATTTCCAATGTAGCCATCAAAGTGGTTATCGACCTGTAAGACACAATATATGAGTAATTAAAAACAATAGAAAAATGTGCAAATGTAAATATTACAACTTGAATACCTAGCCCAAGAATTTGAAGGTCTAGCCTCATAGGCATAAATATGTGTCATAACAATTAGTCTTAACCAATCTGTAACTTTACCTTGTCGATCCAAACAACAATAATACAAACCCTGAGAGCTTCTTGTGAATGTACCTTTGTCCATGTTTTCATTCTTAGAAACATCAAGAAATATTAAAGCTTATTATTTGCAACATCACTTGCTAAGTAAGATGCTCCCAGCCAATCATTGATTTGATCATCAAATCCAAAAAAATCATCTCTAAAACCCTGAAATCCTTGAGAAAATGAATTTAATGGCACAAAATCAAGGGGATAATCTTGTAAGGGAAAATGATTCTGATCACATTCATAAGGCTTGTCAAGATCATGAAGACTTGAAATAACCATCAACAATAGCTAAAGTGCTTCAACTACTTGAAAAGTATATGAATAATCAAATGATGAATCATAGGAAGTTATGGCCTTAATGAGATCAACAAATGTGAAAACATTATCATCAAATACACCAATGGGGTCATGATCATCTGAAAGGAAGGTGTTGAGGCAATGATTATGATTAGATAGGTTAGTTAAGGCATCAGATTCTTCATTATTCGAACATGGAAATGGATCAATTTGAGAAGCTTCACAAATGCTTTCAATAATCGAATCATTCTCCTCACAAATTGAATACAAAAAATCACTACCTTGTGTCTGATTAGAGGGAATAAAGATGAATGATAATATAGAAAACATGAGAAAACAATCAATATACAATGGATCAACATGCATTGAATCAAATTCAACCTTTGAATTAGCTTGGGAAATTAATCTGTGAATATTTGATTCACCAAATAACTCAGGGATTCACCAACACTCAAGAGGATAGAATGTGCCAAGAAAAAAAAAAATAAAAATAAAAAAATAAAAAAAATAAAATAAAATAAAATAAATAAATATATATATATATATATAATAAAAATAATAATAAAAAAAAAAAGTTAAAAAAAAATTAAAAAAATTAAAAAATAAATAAAATAAAAATTATTACCATCATAATATGCATAATAAAGACTAGGAGGTGATAATTCACATAAGTATTTGAAAGATGTGAATCCTTCGGCTGATGAGAATCAATTTCATGATAATTAAAAGGATGAGGTTTAGAAATCTGTGCATCCATGGAAGATGTGCATTCCAATATTGAGTTCAATGTAAGAGGTTTATATGAAGATAAATTAAAATAATCCTCTATTTGATAATAAACCAAATCTTGAAAATTAGAAAATTAGTCTCGGAAAAAACCAAAATTTATCAAGAATGAGTAATCATCTAGTGAAATAATATACAGAAAAGAATTTTGCGAGAAAATCCATATCTAACATAATTTGGGGATCTCATCAGGATTGCGAGAAATTAACATAACCATCAACGGGAGTTGATCTACATCACTGGTTTGATCATATTTTTTAACTTCAACAAATAGGTTACTCAAGTCATAAGATCCTTATAATTTCAAATCTAGAGATGCATAAATCGAAGAAATCTCATGAGCAACCAGATTTGAAATGTTATCCTCATGTAAAACAGGAGATTGCAACGAATGAGATGGATGCTTAATGATTTGATTGTTCTCTTCTTCATCATGGATGACCTCACTATCTTGTGTCAATTCAAGATTCTATTCATCATAGTATAGATTCAAAGAGCATGACATGTCTTTATCATGAGTTAATTCATTACAAAAAGTAGGACACTAGGGGAAGTGATTTGAAGAAGAAGTACTCATAAGAAGATATTCTTGAGAAATCAAAATATTGGCTATTGTACCTAGGAATTCATAACAACATACATTAGAGAAATCATCATTGTCAAGATGGTGGTTCCTTGGGGCTTTGGGTTGATTAAGAGCTTCAATTTCATCTGATTGAATACTGATATTACTAGATTCTAAATCAACCAAGAACAAAGGAATATCATCTGGACATAAATGATTTTTAAAGATAGAAGAGAGATTAAAACCATCTTCACACTCCTGTCTTCGTAGCTATGAAATTTGACCACCTTATACTTTATCACAATTTGGACCAACAAATTTAAAATTAAAAGTATCTAAAGAACTCGCTGGTGGAGGAGATTGATCAAGTGGATCAAGGTATGAAGGGTCATGACATGCAAATGATAGATGATTACAGGTGTCCCTTGAATAAATAATAATTTCAATCAAATTAGATTCAAGACTATGATTATGTGCATAAATGTCATCTGAAGGAGTCACGGGATCAATATTTACCTGATGTTTCATGGGATTATAATAACATTCAGAATTTTCCTAGATGAGACCTTGATCATGGTAAGGAAATATAGGTAGGATAAATGAATAAACAATTTGATTTTTAGATTTCCTAATGCCAAATTTGAAAGGAGGAGGAGAGGGGATAAAAGAAGAGGTAGATTCCTCCTATGAGATTAGAGATGTGTCATAATTGATATGAGTTGGAAGAGAAAAATCATCCAGGATTCTAATTAAAAAAATTTCAAAGAGACTTGAACCAAATATTGAAAATTTTCATACATGAAATCCCAATCCACATCTTCTTCTGAAAACTGATAACAAAGATGAAGAACCTAATCAATAAAATCCTCTAATGTTTCATCAAATTGCATTCTAGGTGTATTTATCCTTTTATATACATCTTGATAATCATACCCGTCAAAGGCTGCATGAAGCTCCTTAACAAGTTGTTCAAATGAATGGATGGAAGCAACCATTACCATTGCTTGATACGACCTTCAAGGGTGAGGATGAACAACTTACTCTAAACATCTTTACAACGAATTCCATTAGAGAGACAAAAATGAATAAATTGAATCAAGTGTTCAAGGATAGTTAGTTCACCCTCACTATCAAAATTAACTTGAGACAAGTTATTGATTGTTCTCACAGGTATTTTAAGATTTAATCTTTTAGACAACACTCGAGGATTATGGTTTTGGAATGACCCATTCAAGCTAAGATATTCAAGCAGACTTAAAGGTCTTATCTTGTCATATGGCCCTCCTTCTAGCACCAATTGTTGATGGTGTTATAAAACCATCAACCAAGGGGGTCTCCCTAGTATTAAGTCCCAATTATTGGTATTGATATGTGCTGCAATGTTGCAGATGTGTGGTTGATTGTCATTGATGTCAACTTGGTTGCATGGGTTACAGGCCAGTTGGTTAAGCATAGGTATGGGTGGTTGCAGGTGGATTTTGTATGGTTGAGGTGATTATGTGATTGAGGTGTTTCTCCAGACACTAGTGGCATGGAAAAAGCTCAAAATTCAAAGTGGAGGAAAGATGATGAACTTGACATCAGATCGAAGTACTTGTCTCCCTGATTCCAACAGTGCGAACGACACTCCAATTTGAGTTTGGATGAAGGAGATAGAGGAAGTCAAAGTTGGGTTGACTTTTTCATGACTGGGCAGGATTAATGAAGGCACAATTTAGAATTTTTCCAGCGGACGGAATCCGACCAACTCTGGCAAATTCCGAGCGAAATTTTTGCCTGGATAAAATGACTCCTATGGTCAAAAACCAAATTTTCAAAAATTTGCAATTTGTTTTATTTAAACAGAAAAAATATAAAAAAGGGTGGCGGGCCACCAACCCCACCACCCCAACCCGTACTACGTGACATATCATATTAGTGGAGGAGCGGGCCAATAACCCCTGTCCCTCCCATAGAACCACAGATTTTATGCAAAGTTTGGGATGGGCCGGCCCTTGTGGCACGGACCCAACCCCATTAACAATAAAAAAAGCATAATGGGTGGTGGGTCGGTCCTTAGGGAATAGACCCAACCACACCCACTCTAAAAAAACAATGAATCATCCGGAAAAAGAAATGGAGCCGGTAGGAGATGGGGTAGGCGAGCCGCCCAAGGCGGGCCCAACCTGATCCTTATTTTAAATTAAAAGATTTGATGTATAAAAAATGAGGAGGCGGGGTTTGACCGCCCGACCTCCTCCATATTAACCAGATCTTCAACCAACGCACTACAACAGAATTCTTGTTAAATTCGCCACATTTTTTATTAATTAAACGTAGTTCACCAGTGCGCCTAGGCAGAGAGGGGGCAGTGTACACAATTCGAGGCAGAATTTTGCAAGAGGGCAAAAATTTCACTTTGCCAAATTTTGACAAATTTTATATGGTTTCAGCATTTCTCGATGCCACGAATGCAATGGGTTGTCCGTTTCTCCGTCAGAGTTCTGCACTTTTTGGCCATTTTTCAGTATGGAGGTATAAAACTCCTTTTTTGTAACTAATTCTTGTACTCTTCTTTCTCATGCCACTTAATGAATTAAGGCCTCCCCATTGATCTAATAGGGCCTAGAGACATAGTCAAAGTCGGACAAAATCCGTTATCAAGTGTTGTTGTCTTCTTTCATGCTTTATTTTTTTCTTCTCTTCTCTCATGTGCACATTAAATTTCTATGTTAAAGCTACAATTTATGCATTTAATTATTTAACACATCTATAAGAAAAAGATCTTGGATCAAGTGGTATCGGAGCAGGTCTTTTTAGTGTTTGTATGCTAACAATAAATAGGCTCTAAAGAGGTGAAGGGAAACTAAAGTCTTGCGATCCCGAAGCAAGGCATGCACATCGAAGGAGAAACATGGCAGATGAAGAGACTCGTCATGAAGAGGAGCTCAATTTCCGCAAAACCTTCTATACAATGGCAGAAAATGTTGGTCAGTTTCTTTCAAGGCTAGAGAAAGAAGAAGGGAAAAGGGCAGAAGAACAAGGTTCAGTGCATGAAAATGGTGGAGAAGAACCCCCTCCTTCTCCTTCCACGAGTGAAATTTCTTCTTCCTCTCATCACCATCATCATAGAAATTCAAGGGATGCATCTAAGAAATCTTTCTTTAAATTAGATGTCAAATTTGATCTTCCCATGTATAACAGTGAAAGTAATGCAGAAAAGCTTAATAAATGGATTAGGCAGATTGAGATATACTGTAGGATTCAACAGATCAAAGAGGATGAAGCAAAGATTCAGTTCGCCTCTCTTTGACTGAGTGGCACCGTGCTTGTCTGGTGGGAGAGAAAATTGTGAAGCAGTAAATGTGTGGGTAATCTTCTTTCTTCATGGCCTAGTTTCATTTCCGCATTAAAGGAACAATTTTATCCCTTGGGCTATAAGAAAAAAGCCTTAATGAATTGGCAATAATTAAGGCAAGGTAGAGGTCAGGATCTTCAAAGCTTTACCGAGGAGTTTAGAAAACAATCACTTAATTTTGGGTATTTAACTTGATTCACTTGAAGTAGTAACAAAGTATATTGGATCATTACATAGTTACATAAAGCATTCATTATTATTGTTTGAACCTACTACAATTGACTCGGCTAGTGTAAAGGCCATTCATCTGGAAAATAAAGGAACAATTGAATGGGATGAACACCCAAAGAGAGCCGCAACATCCAAGAGAAGGGGATAAAATCCCTCTTGTACACATTGTGAGAAAGAGGGGCATGATGAAGAAAATTGTTGGAAGTTGCACACTGAGTTAAGACCTGAAAAGAATGACAGAAAGGGGAAGTAGAAGGTCGTCAACACCATGCAACAAAACCAAGATTCTGAGTTAGAGGAAGATGAGAAGGTCATAGTTGCAGGATTTTCATGAGGTAGGCCCATTGACTTGGGGTCTGATTCTGGTGATGAAACGAAGTTTGCAGCCCTTGTGATCGCTACAGTAGGACCCATAGATTTGGGGTCCGATTATGGCCATGAATCAAGGATTCCAACAGACATAACGAAAAGGGCACTCCCCGCAACAAGACTCCAAGAACTTGAGGAGATCAACCACTGCATCCAAGCAGAGAATGCTGAGCTAAGGAGGCTTCTGCATGAGGCAAGGGAAGAAAACAAAACATTACTACGCTAGTTGCAAGCCAAGGATGAGGCCTTGGAAAAGTTGCAGCATCGCTATCCGGAGGTAAAAAGCAATTCCTCGATTTCATATGATTTTCATGATGATGAATTAGCTTCTTTTGAAAAACATACTACAGGGATTGTATCCAAACTATTGAAGAAGATGGGGTATCAGGGAAAGGGCCTCAACATTAAAGGCCAAGGCATCATAAACCCCATCAAAGTCGAGGAATTTCCGTGTCATGCAGGACTCGGATACACCAGAAAGGAAATGGGAGAAAGCTCCAATACATCTAGTAGCCAACCCATTATAGACGATGAAATTCCCTCCTCACATTCCAACGATAGTGGGGGCCCCATAAACACTTATAGGAGGAACACCAGGGAAAGCGCCCCAAGGCAACCCTAGAAGTTTGGAGGAAAAATAATCGTTGTAGCCATTGCAACAAAGAGGGACACCAACAAACCGCATGTCTGATGCTCCATGCTCTGGAAACATTGCTGGAGGAGCTGAAAGGTGAACATGTTCAGCAAATGAAACCACCCCATTCATGGTGGTCTACTTTGTTAAGTTGGTTTTTCTAAGGTAGTAGCTTGTTATGGCCACCATTGTAAATCATACGTTGCAAGTAAATGTAAAAGTGATGGTGTGTTTCCTATCACTTCAAAACGCAACGATGATATTTTGGCCTTTCTTTACTAGTAGTTGAGGTATTGATTACTTTTTATGTAATCCTTGGCCAAGGAGTGTGTGCTATAAACTCTTGGCAAGGAAGGGTTGTTAAGTCATGTGTGGTGTGCATGATTGCAAAAAAATGTACTAGTTTTGGATGCAGGTGATCAAAAGTGTGGGTTGAAAGGACATAAATAGTGTGTTAAGTGTAAATTCTTTTGGTGGTCCAAGAGCTCCTCAATAGGGAGGATTGATGTAAGTGGATCTCCAGACACTAGTGGCATGGAAAAAGCTCAAAATTCAAAGTGGCAGAAAGATGATGAACTTGACATCATATTGAAGTACTCGTCGCCATGATTCCAACGGTGTGAATGACACTCCAATCCAAGTCCGGATGAAGGAGATAGAGGCAGTCAAAGTTGGGTTGACTTTTTGATGACTCGGCAAGATTAATGAAGGAAAAAATTAAACTTTTTCCAATGGATGAAATCTGGTCAAGTCCGGCCAGATTCTATGTGAAAATGTTGCCTGGATAAAACGACTCCTACGGTCAAAAACCAAATTTTCAAAAATCTACAGTTTGTTTTTTTTAAACAAAAAGGTATAAAAAAAGGGTGGCGAGCCACCAACCCCACCACCCCAACCCATACTAGATGACATATCATATTAGTGGAGGGGTGGGCCACTATCCCCAGCCCCTCCGACGAAACCACAAATTGTATGCAAAGTTTGGGGTGCGTCAGCCCTTGGGGCGTGGACCCAACCCCATTAAAAATAAACAAAGCATAGCGGGTGGTGGTCCAGCCCTTGGGACACAGAGCCAACCACACCCACTCTAAACAAACAACGAACCATCCAAAAAAGAAATGGAGTTGGTGGGAGATGGGGTGGGCGAGCTGCCCAAGGCGGGCCCAACTCGACCCTTATCTAAAATTAAAAGATTTGATGTATATAAAAAAGGAGGAGGTAGGGTTTTACCACCGAACTCCTCCATATTAACTGAATCTTCAACCAACATGCCAAAACAGACTTCTTGTTAAGTCCACCACATTTTTTATTAATTAAACGCAATTCACCAGTGCGCCCAGGCAGAGAGGAGGCAGTGCACGCAGTTCAAGGCAGAATTTTGCAGGAAGGCTGAAATTCCACTTTGTCAGATTTTGACAAATTTGATATGGTTTCAGCATTTCTCGACGCCATGAACGCAATGGAATTGTATATTTCTCCATTAGAATTCTGCAATTTTCGGCCATTTTTCAATATGGAGGTATAAAACTCCTTTTTTGTAACTAATTCTTGTACTCTTCTTTCTCATGCCACTTAATGAATGAAGGCCTCCCCATTGACTGAGCAGGGCCCGGAGACGTAGTCCAAGTTGGATTAACTTCGTTATCAAGTCTTGTTCTCTTATTTCATGCTTTATGTGTTTCTTCTCTTCTCTCATGTTCACATTAAATTTCTATGTTAAAGCTACAATTTATGCATGCAATTCTTTAACACATCTATAAGCAAAAGATTTTGGATCATTATGAATGATGTGTAGATGGTCCTTGGGATGTCTATTAGCCTGTACTAGCTTGGATATGTGATGGATGGTCCTTGGCATGTCTACTATCCTGAAATAGCTTAAGGTGTAGATGGTCCCATTCCATGATGAGTTGGATGATGGTGTGTTGCACTAGCTTGGAGGCCTTCCCATGATGATGGTCTTCATGATCATGTTGTTCCATATATATGGTGATTGTTTCTTCAGAAGTTAGTGTTGAGGGGCCTTGTTGATTAGTTCTCCATGGTCTCCATGTCCCTGATTAGGTCTGTTATGTTGACATATTGTACCTTTGGCTTGGAGACGATCTACATGTCTCTGTCGATGCTTGTGATGATTTTTATATGTTGGAGGATATCTGAAAGGTTTTGGAGCTGCATATTGATGGCAGAGATGTTGAGGAATAGTTTGATGACTCAAATGCTTAGGTTGGTTTTGGATTGGAATCCTAGTCAACCTAGTTTAACTTTTGATGATGTTGGTGATGTTACAGTGATTTGTAAGAGTGTTGCAGAAGTGTCAGAGACTTCTAGAGGTCCTAGAGAGTTTTTTCAAGCTAGGAAGAAGTTGAGACAAGTTCTAAGCTGAGGAAGCATGATTTTGAGTCTCCTTAGCTCCAGTCACTTGCATGATGGGTCAAGGGAGAGATTTTAGGCTTCAACTGCTTGTAGGAAAGGATCAAGGGAGAGATTATAGCTCCAGTCACTCAGAGGATAGTGCTAATGGAGAGTTTGATGGATTTCATGAGTTTTGCTTCGCATTCCTCGCATTGCTCAACCAATTTTGGCATTGTGGCAATGTTATTGATTGATATTTTTCAGCATATGGTCAGAAAAAGTTTGTGGGACCTCTAAAAGTTGATCAAGGTTGAAGATATAAAAGGGCTAGTGAAATTAATGATTGATTTGGTCAAGAATCATTCCTCAACCAAAACTGAAGAATGTGAATATATTTGTTTAGTTTTCCATAACTTGTTGCATTTACTAAGTTAATCATCTTAGAAAATGTTAAATACAAGAAGGATTCGAGTTCATTTGGTTTGTTTCTTGGAGAGTGTGTAAGGATGCTATTGTGAGAGAATTGTGAGTGAGTAGAGTATGCAATAAATGCTTACATAGTTAGTGCAGAGATATATCAGATATTTGTGATAAGAAATCAAAGATAGAGTTGAGAAGAAGATGTAAAATTTGTGTGTTGGTTGTGGAAGAAATTTGGTAGATTTAAGTGTGTTAGAAAGCCGTGTTTGGTGTGTTGATGTTGTGAAGAAATTCCCTTCTCTCAGTCATATTTATGATTCAAATTTGATGAGCAGAATGCTAGAGCTATTGGGTTGCTCATGTTGAGCGAATTGAGAACCCAGTTTGAAAATATATGAAACATGGTTCACATGGAGGAAGTGAAGGTGTGGAGGCTTCAATATATACAGTGATTTGGCCAATTAATAGTAGGAAGAGTTTTCTCCATCAAATAGGAGTTGGATATTCCAATGGTGGTTGGGCGAGGATCATTGGTCATGGGAGCTTCCAATGGATGGTATTTTGTAGATCCACGAGAGAAACAAAGTTTTGAATTGATAGATGTTAGCATACTATAGAGGAATCCAAGTATTCCAGCTTATGGTTGTAAGCTAATTCATGTAAATTTGTTCAACATATTAATAGAAGATTTAATTAGCGCAAAAATAGGAGGGTGGTTTCCTCCTGAAAGGGTTTCCATTATAAATACTTGTTTTCTTGTGTGTGCATGCTTGTATTTCTCATGTTTATTTCTCATGATTGTTATTATTTCATTTTATTGCTTATTATATGTTTTGATGATATAATGTTGTGGATCTTCATGGAAAATTGACATTGATGCAAAAGTATAAATTAGTGAAAAATTGAAGGCCATCACTACTAATTCACCCCCCCTCTCAATTGGTATCAGATCCAAGTTCTCTTCAATGAATCTTGAAGAGGAGGATGTCTAAAAAATCCAAATAATTCAAAGAAGGAAGAAAATCAATCCATTGTAAAAGAAGCAACAAATTCTGAAATTTCATCCAAAGAAGTTGTGTCATGAGGTAATATGTTGGAAGAATTTTTGAATTATAATTCTGATGATTCCATTGGTTTTGATAGTGATGATGAGAAGGATTTTTCTCACATTAAGGCTAAATATGAATCAACAATAATTGTAATCAAGGAATTAATTGTTGAAATGGGAAAACTAACCACCGCATGTAAAGATAAAAAAAGACTTTTGCAAATATGCGATGAGAAAGAAAATGGGCTAAGAGAAGAGATCAATGGATTGAAAAATCATCATGAGGAGGAAAATAAGATTGAGGAAGAAATAATAAAGCAGCATAGAAATAAGGAGGAGGAATGTGAGAGGTTAGAATCAGAAATGGTTTCACTAAAAAATGATTTAGAGGAGAAAACCACTTCCTCAACTATCAAGTCGGATTTCAGTGTGCATATGGAAGAAACTAGTTTTGTTTTAGCTACGAGTATAACCTATGATGGAAATAGAAAAAGAAACATAAAGGAGTGCCATTAAAAAAAGGTAGCCAAAGAAGTAACTCAAGGAACTAAAACCGAAGGTGATGCCAAGAAAAACACCTAGAGGATCATTTTAACTTTTGGGTGATGTGAGATGCTACAATTTATAGAAACAAGGACAGATTGCAGCAAATTGTAGATCCATGCAACAAAAGAAGCAGTGGTGCAGAAAGTCATATAAAGAAAATAATCCCTCCATGGTTATTTCTATGGTTATTGCCAAAATCAGGTATAATGGCCATTTCTATGGTTATTGCTACTCATGCAATGATTTTGGCCATAAGGCTATTGAATGCAGGTTGCATGCAATGAGGAGTAAAAGGAGTATTAAGAGATTCAAATATTTTCCTCCATTTCTTCTTCATACCAGATGCTACATATGTGATAATCTTGGTCATATGGCCAAGGATTGTAAGACTCTAAGGCACTTGAGGCCACCAAATCAAAGAATGAATAATATGTAAAGTAGGCCAAACAAGAGGACAGTTGGACATCTGCATGCAAGAGAGAAGCCGCTCCAAGTTGGAGGAAGAAGGAGTAGCAAGGACCGACAAGAAGAAGTTGAGGCTTGCATGGTATCATGGGGAGATATGGTGGATCTCATTTTTGCATATAGAATCATTGATGGTGTTGTCATAGCTAGTGAAGTGTGAAGTTAACAGATTTATCTAATGAGGAGTTATTTTTGTTGCATATTATTTTTGATGGATTTTATTTTTCCTACTGATGTTGCCTTTGTGATAAGGTGATCAAATTTTAGCTCAAAAACGAAAGTGCCCCAAAAGTATTGAAACTGGCATCAAGTCAAAGTGTTCATCGTTTTGAATCCAACAACATTCGTTTCACCTTAATCTGACGTTGTATGCTCAAGTTATCATGTTCTCATCGTTTGGGCCAACAACTAAAAAATGAGCAGGGTTGCTGACTGGGCTTTCATACAGCTAACATCATCTAGGTTGACTAGGAAGGTATGAGCCAATGAGGATATTCCAAGTGGAGGCCTTGTACTGGGTGAGTTGGATCATTGTGATTGGTTCATTTTTTATGGTAGCCAATGAGTGTGTACCATGTGGCCCAACCAAAGGCAGCCATGTGGCACCCCATGGTTGGGTAAAAAAATTATAGGTTGGACTGTTGGGTGTGTGTTATATTATTTGGACCCTATATTAGGTGGGCATACCTCCCTATGGTTTTGTGCATGGGTTTTGCACATGGTTTTGAGCATGATGGTTTTCTGCCCATAGTATTTTGTAGATCCGTTCAAGGCAACTACAATTATGTTCTAATCCATGGTTAATGGATTAGGGTTTATGAAATCTTCGATGTGTATATATATGTATTGTAATGTTGAAAGGAATTAATGAAAATTCAATCTAGTAGTCCCAGTTTTGGGATCTAGGGAAAAATATCTGTGTATTTTTTTGTGTTTCTCGTCATTGTATATTTTTTTTCTTTTAAGAATTTGTTTGCAAGTAATTTCTGTACAGGGTTAAAACCTACATTTGGTATCAAAGATATTTCGGCTTCAAGGGGAACCCTTTGCTGCTGAGGGGTTTTACTTGGGAGATCTATGGGATCGATTCTTGTGATGAAAGAAGATGGTGAGTAGCAAAAAGATAGAGATCGAGAAATTTAATGGTTAGAGTTTTGAGTTGTTGAAACTCAAGGAGGAGGATGTACTGATGGATAAAGATCAGTTGATCATGGTATATCCAGGTACTAAAATAATTGAAACATCATATGAAGACTGACGAAATTGGATTGGAAATTAAAGAGAAAAATACGGTTTTGTATATCTCAGATTTAGTATTATTGAATGTATCAGGGGAAGCTACGACAAAGGATTTGTGGGATAAGTTAGGGTCTTTGTACCAATCTAAGTCTCTAGTGAACAAATTGTTCCTATGGAAAAAGTTGTATAGCCTGAGGATGATGGATGGAGACTCGATGATAGAGAATATGAATGCCTTTAATATTGTGGTAAGCCAGTTTTATCTATTGATATTAAAATTTCAGATGAAGATAAGTGCATCAGTTGTTTGTGTTCTCTACTAGATTCGTGGGATATTCTGGTTGTTGCATTAGGTAGTAATATAACTACCTTGAAGTTTGATGAAATAGTCTCATCCTTGCTGTTAGAGGAGATGAGACTGGACAATATGGAAGGTAGGAAAGGAGATGCCTTGTTTGTATGAGGCAGTCCCATAACAGAAAGAAAAATAAGTCCCCGAGTGGGAGATCTAAATCTAGAGGGAGATCTAAATCTTCGGGAAAACCTGTAAAGGTGTGCTGGAAATGCAGAAAGGAAGGGTGTTGGAAATAATACTGAGAGGGGGGGTGAATCAGTATTATCAAGTCAACTATTTTCTTTTTCACACCCAAATCATATACGCTACTTCAGTTAGAGAAAACCGCGTATATACGCAACTACAATAAAGGAAACCTGCGTATAACTTACAGACTTGTAATTTAATTAATCTTCACATGCTGATTTTAAATCTATGTGTCAGAACCATAGAAACAATAACCAGGAACAAGAAAAATGCAGATAGTCACACACAAGAACACAAGATGTAAGGTGGAACTCAATGTGGGTGAAAACCACCTGTTGCAATATGTCTCTATCTTTTCAATTAGAAACTTCTTTTTTAAATGATTATGTATTGGTGCAGTCCTTTACCAATACGCAGGCTGCAACCTGCAGAGAACTACAACCCTCTCTCATTCTCCAGCTTCTCCTGGAAGGGAGCTATAGAAGGCTGCTACCTTCTCTTTCTTCCAGGGACCACGTTTCATAAATTTTCAGACTGGATCCATGAACATCAATCAAACATCAAGAATTTCTGCATCAAACAATCTCCTTTTCACCAATTAAAACTGAATCACATAGACACTTCTCTGACAACTGTACCCAGAACACAGTAATAGTAACCACACACCAAATTCTGAACCAAGAACATTGCAGCAATAAACAAAAGCAGCTAGAACACAATTCAAGAGACGTACGCTACTTCAATAGCTAGAAACCACCGTGCATACGCTTCTGTGTTTGGACCAACCTGCGTATACACTGTTTTTACTCACAAAACCAGCGTGTATACGTGCCTTCGATTCACTGAACCTGTGTATAGATCTATAAAGGATAATTCACTCTTTCAAATATTCGGACATTAGTTAACCCGGATTACCAGATTTATAGATTAAGCATGCGCCACATATAATAGATCAAAATCATACAAAGATGTTATTATTCAAGCCTTAAGATTATGACCCATCAATAGAACTTATCCTTCTTCTTGCGCTTAGGTTCCTCCTTCAATCAGATCCAGATCTGCACCATAACCCAATCACCAGTATACCAGATCTAGCACTTTATCAGATATTCAATAATTCAGATGATACCTTGCCAAACGATCTCCTTCCTCTTTTATAGTCTTAGGCCTTTCACAATACCACGGTCCAAAACCATAAAAAAACATTATCATGGACCCAATACTTGGGATCAACACTTCTGACGAGATACCATGGCCCAAAACCATAGGTTTAATTACCAAGGACTAAATATCACGGATCAAAAGTAAGTTCTCCCACATGTACGTGCTTTTCCTTGCGTGAAAGTGTGTGTATACGCATACGCGCCTTTGGAACGTCTAACCCGCGTGTATATGCGTCTTCGTCTAGGTGAACTTGCGTATATGTCTTTTCCTTCATTCCGAGTGCTTGAACTGAGATCTGTCACCAGAGTGAGTTGCCATCTGTTAGCCTCCTGTTGCAACAGGGTATCATTTTTCATGATTGACATTTTTTACATGCCAAATATGTCATAATTTGTAGGCTGCAGTGTTCCATATTTCCACGAGGTGCCATGAAGTATGCTTAGTCCAAATGCACTGATGTATTCCATTTTTGATGTGTTTTTCCAGTTTTGAAGAGTTTTCAGTTAAGGGAGGTCCAAACAGTTTAATCTTGGTCTCCCTAGGTTTCAATTTCCTGTTTTAGAATATAGAGAATGATATCTGTCCAAACAGTTTAATCTTGGCAGATCTGTAGATAGATAGAGAATCAAAGGGACCCAGCTGTTTAATTTGGGCCCTGGCAGAAATAAGTGTAGATTTAGATAGGAAAAATTCAAAAGAAAAATTGTAAATCTGGGTTTGCAAGTCTAAGTGCACCCAATTCAAAAGAAGAAAAAATGTTAGGAGAGTAGGCTGGGTAGGTAGCTGTGTGGTTGAAGAATGATGATTTATGATCAATTTTGTGTTACAAAGTGCTTTAACTTTACAGATCACAATGCAAGCAGTTTTCATGCAAGGGAGCTCAAAGGTGGACATAGCTAACTCCCCCTTCTTCTAATCCCCCAAGTCACTTACTAATTTCCCAAAGAGGTCAAGATCTGCTTGATTCCTCTTAGTTTCATCATCATCCATATCAGTTGCCTTGGTGAAGATATGCTTCACTCAAGGATTTTATTTTTTCAAACTCTTTTTGCCAAAATATCCTAAGGTCCCTGACCTTAGCGCCTGCTTATCATCTTCATATTAACTACTAACAAGTATTATATAACTCCCTATCAATCTTCCCCTTCCCCTACTAAAACTTTGTATATAAAATTCCCCTATGTAAATATCCCCTCCCTGGCAATATAGCCATATTCTCTCTAAGTCAGGGAAAGAACAATCCATCTGGGGCTGCTTTTAGCCCATCCGTGTCTAAACAGGGATTAATCTGACACCTGGCCAGATTAATAACCTCTTCCCTAGCCCTAAAACCCCTCAAAAACCCACTTTTTTCCCCTTTATCCTAAGTTTCGGGCATAAAATACATTAACCCGCGCCCGTATTTACCCCCCAAACCCACTAAACCTAAGTTTCAAACCCCACCTGTGCGTGCTATTTAAATTGGAATATTCCGCGCATATTCCCCGTCGTATACCCCCGCCGACTCTCCATCCCCGCCAGCCGTTGGATCATCTGCCCCGCAGATCTACGGCTGACGGGCCCTCCCATCCTCGAAACGCCCGAGCTTTAGCATCCGGGAGATGGGCGGTATTACCGCCGTACTCCCGCCATGCGTCAGGCTCTGGGGTGTGGCAGAGCCCCTCCCCCCAAAACCGCCCAGGCGCTAATGGCAGTGCGCCCAAAACCGCTTACCGCCCTCCCCTGTGACGTAAGCCCCACGTCACCTGCCTGCGTTACCCCCCCGGCCCAGTCACCGCGACACGTCGTTCGCCTGCGTGGCCTCCTGCCACCATACCGCCAAGTCACCAGCCACGTGGCCTCCTGCCACCATACCCTGCCACGTCACCGTTCGTACATGATGACATCACCCGCTGACATCATCCCACCACGTCATCGCTGACGTCACCCACCGTACGAAGTCACGTCCGCTGACGTCATGCTGATGTAATCAGCACTTTTTGGCGCGAAGGGCAAAAAATCGCACTTTGGAGCCCCGGAATCAGTTTCTGAGGCAGTTTTTGATGAGCGATTTGCGTGGGCCAGAATGGGGAATCTTCAGGGAATCTTTTCATTCTGCATCCCCGAGGAAGCCCGAAAGGCGTCGAATGAACCATTTTTCTTCGCGAAGCTTGCCGAGAGGAGCAGAAAACAGTTTTGAAGGAAACAGAGGCCGAACAACAACCATTAATTTGTGATTAGAGCCACCAACACGTCAGAACATCATCGGTTTATTACCAAAGAGTATCAGATGAAGATGAAAAGCCAAAGAGTATCAGCCGAAGATTTTTTAGGGGCTCGAAGCACCTAAACATTGATGAACCCCCCCAGAAAGTCAAATCAAGAGGCATGAGCCCATCCTTGCCCTCAAATCACAGTTAAAGCCTTAAATGCAGACAGACAGCAAAGATGCAGAAACCCATACACATTTATTTCAGAAAACACTGCAGCAAGCCACAAGGGATAACATCATTTACTCAGTTTTGATACGGTGGCCCTGAGCGCAGCCCGAGATATTTTTGCATTTATTTCTGGATAGGATTAGGTTAAGTAATCATCTTTATTTCAGACCTAATTAGGTCAAGATATAATAAAGGAACTCTGTAGATAGTTGCCCTATATATACCGCCCTCTGCATTGTTACAAGGGTTGGTTGATTGATAATTTTCACTGGAGACTCACATTGTATACCTGAGTTTTTTCTATAATCAAATATTGTTGAAAGCTTGGAGAGCAAACTGACTGTTGTAAATGAATGCTTTTAGAGACATGAAGATGGAATTCTTGTGCTGCAGCCTGAAGCAATAAGTGCATCTTACCTCTTTTTATTATTTACCACTATCTAAATAGCAGAAAGAAAGAATAGCTTAGAATTTGTTTAAATACACTCTATGATCAATTTCTGCTATTTCTTTATGTTTTCCTCTGATTGAATTGGTTATGAATATGAATTCCTCCTGGCTCATGTTTACCCCGATTCACTTGTGTTGGCCAATTATCTAGGGATTCTTCACTGCCCCTAGGTAGAGCTCTGTTACCTCCATCTGTTAAGCTGATTGAGAGATTCTTAACTGCCTCTCATTACTTAGCATTCTTCCCATCATTTAAACCTGAAATATTGTTTCATGCACGACTATCTTGCTCCATTTTACCTCTCTTGTGACCGAAGAAATGCACCAGCAGTTCCCCTCCTCGACTCCACGCCCAATGGTTTGAAACTACCAGAATATGCCTTGCCTCTCTGTCTGAAAACATCAAGTTTCCCACCAAAAACAAAACAAAACCCTCTGAACTCAAGACCTAGACTAAAATCCTTTTCAACAAAGCTAAATCATAAATAGAGAGCCCTCTCTGATTGCAGGTTGGCTAGAACCTGCAGTCCAAATTTGGTATGTGGTTACCTCGGCCGTATCCTTTTCCGGAGCTTAAGGACAACCTGAGTGATAACACCATCAAGGACAACACCTGTGCCACACCAGTGCCATAGTGCCAACCTGTGTCATAATGCCAACAATCTCCCCCTTTGGACTTGATGGCAACCCCAAGATCCTCAAAGTCATTCTCCCCCTTTGTCATCAAGGGCAAAGGGTGATGCTCCCCCCGAGTACATGCTGAAATCTCTGCTCTGCTGTGCTAGCCATGCTCCCCCTGACTGTAGGCAAGATCAGCAAAAAGATGTTCTTCACGGAGAACAATGATTTATACATCATAAAAGACCTTCCTATCACCAAAAGACTCTATACAATATCCATCACCCAACCAAGTGGGGATACATCAGAAGTTTACATATGACAAACAAGAACATTACAACATTCATCCCAGGCATAGTGGGGAAACCAACATAGGCTGTTACATGACCTTGTTAATAATAAAAGATAGAGATGAAAAATCTAGAGCAAGACTATGAAAGTCACCAATAACTAATACCAGCAGCACTGTTCAGATCAGCAACCATGTTCTCCTTCTGTTCTCCTTCTGCAGCTGATCCACCTGAACCCAAAACAGCTTGTGAACTCAAACCAAGAGCTTCTAGTGAAATTCCAACAATGCATTATTAGAAGTTTATCTGCTCCCCCTGAGCCTGTGCCAGATGGTCTCTGTCAGACCCATATCAGACTCTTTTCAACCAGAGTCTGTCCCCACTGATTTTCCTCAATCCACCATATACGCGACTGTATCTGCATAAATCGGCATATATACGCAGATCCCCCCATGCAACTCGCGTACACCCATATGTCCGTGAAACAGACAGGTTTCAACAATAATATGATGCATCAACTACCCCCTTCTTTTGTCTGAGGTATTCAAACGTTTCCCTGGGCAGTGGTTTTGTGAGAATATCAGCAACTTGTTCCTTAGAGGGAACATACTCCAATTTGACCTTTTGTTCCAATACTTGTTCCCGGAGAAAATGATACTTGATCAGTATGTGATTAGTCTTTGAATGCATGACAAGATTCTTAGAGATACTGATAGCACTTGTATTATCACAAAAGATGGAGATAGGTGGAGTACAAGTGATTTGAAAATCCTGCAAAGTTTGCATCATCCAAAGGAGTTGTGTGCAACAAGATGCAGCAGCCACATATTCAGCTTCAGCTGTAGATAAAGCAATTGAACTCTGTTTCTTGCTAAACCAAGATACTAATCTAGAACCCATAAAGAATGCACCACCACTAGTGCTTTTTCTGTCATCCACGCTTCTAGCCCAATCTGCATCTGTATAAGCATGAAGTGTGAGATTTGTATCTCTAGGATACCATAAGCCATAGTTTTTAGTTCCTTGAAGATACTTGAAAATTCTCTTTTCTACCTAAAGATGAGTTTCCTTTGGATTTTCCTGAAATCTTCCAACCATTCCCACTGCATGCATGATGTCTGGTCGGGTACCTGTTAAATAGAGCAGACTTCCAATCACGGATCTATAAGTTGGTTGATGCACTACTATTGATTCATCATTTTGCACTGAAGCTGCATCCTGTAACCATAGGGGTACATACTGGTTTCGAATCTTCCATGCCATAATTCTTCAAGCTCTACTTGAGGTACTTGGTTTGAGATACAAAGATATCGCCTTCCTTTTGTTGGATTTGTAAACCAATAAAATATGTCAGTTCTCCAAGCAAGGACATTTCAAAATATTTCTGCATCACCAAGGCAAAGTTTTGACTCATAGCTTCTTCATTGCTGCCAAAGATGAGATCATCAACATACACAACAAGTATTAGCAATTTGTCATTTTCAATTTTTATGTAAAGATTGCTATCTGTTGATCCTTTTGAGAAACCTTGTTGATGAAGATATTTGTCCAAAAGATAATACCAAGCCTTTGGAGCTTGTTTAAGACCATAGAGAGCCTTCTTAAGTCTGCATACAAGTTTTGGATCATTTCCAAGGATGAATCCATCTGGTTGCTCAATATACACTTCTTCTAAGTCTCCATTCAAAAAAGCAGATTTCACGTCCATTTGAAATACTTTTAACTTCTGGAAACTAGAGAGAGCAAGGAACATTTTGATGGCCTCAATTCTAGCAATGGGAGCAAATGTTTCTTCAAAGTCGATTCCTTCTTGTTGAGCATACCCTTTACAAACAAGTCTTGCTTTGCTTCTAATAACTTCCCCATTTTCATTCAACTTGTTTTTTAATATCCATTTTGTCTCTATGACATTCCTATCCTTTGGTCTAGGAACCAACTCCCAAGTGTTATTCTTTTCAATCTGCTCAAGTTCTTCATCCATTGCCTTGACCCAGCATTCATCTTTTCATGCCTCTTTTACATTTTGTGGTTCAGCGGAGGAGAGCAATGCCAAATAGCTTGAAGCTTCTACAATTGTTCTTCTTGTTTGTATACCTGCCTCTTTCTGCCCCAGAATTTTAGATTCAGGATGATTATTTTGAACGTATTTGGATGGAGTCTTATCTTCTATCCTTATCTGTTCTTCTGGTGCCTCTTGAGCTTCTTCTTCATCATAATTCTGATTTTATGTTGAAGGTTAGTCCTCATCATCTTCAAAATTTTCGGGACTTACTTGCCTAGGAATGTTTCCTTCTTTGTCAACTACTACATCAATGTTGTCAACAATTCTTCCAAGTCTTTTATTGTAACACTTGTATGCTTTGTTGTGGGGAGAGTAACCAAGGAGAGTGCCTTCATCTGCTCTAGGTTCAAACTTGCCAAGATTTTCATCAGTATTTTTAATATAGCATTTGCTTCCAAAATTTTTGAAATGTTTTACTGTAGGAGTCTTACCATATCAGAGCTCATGAGGAGTTTGTGTGTTGTTCACCCGGACATTTGTTTTGTTGAAAATAACAACTGCAGCAAATGCAGCTTCACCCCAGAAAGTTGCGGGAGTTCCAGACTCATCCATCATAGCACAAGCCATTTGTTGAACCATTCTGTTCATCCTTTCCACCACTGCATTTTGCTAAGGAGTCCTTGCAGTAGATAACTCCCTTCTTATTCCATGTTCTTCACAAAAATCGAAAAATTCATTTGAGGTAAACTCCCCACCTCTATCAGACCCGAGGCATTTGATTTGTCATCTGATTCGTTTTCAACCAAGGCTTTGAAAGATTTGAATTTTTCGAAGGCTTCATCTTTGTGCTTCATAATTCCTATCCAACACATCCTGGAGAAGTCGTCAATGAATAATATAAAGTATTCTTCTCCTCGAGGTGACCTTTTCCTAGATGGACCACATACATCAGTATGGACAAGCTCAAGTGGCCTGCTAGCTGATCCTTCCTTCTCAGGGAAGTTAGTTCTGGTTTGCTTGCCAAACTGAAATGATTTGCATATTGTATTGTTTGGAATTCTGATGTCTGGAAGACCACAAACTGCCTAATATTTCCATGCTTTCCTTATTTTAGAGAAGCTAAGATGCCCCAATCTTCTGTGCCATAGCCAGTGTTCATCATTCTTGCTTAGATAACATTGATGTTGTCCTTCTTTGAATATGTATAAATTATTTGGATTTCTTATGCCTTCGATCACTGTTTTTCATGTATCAAGATCATGAACACTACATCCATTTGATTGAAATATTACCTAAGTTCCTTGATTGCACATCTGACTGACACTCAATAGATTATGCTTTAAGCCATCAACATACATAACATTTCCAGCTTTGACCTTTTCTTTCAGTTGAACAGAACCTTTACCTTTTATGAGTGCAGGGGTGTCATTTCCAAATGAGACCTTCTTCTCCTTCTCTAAGGCACTATATGACTGAAGTTTTTCTTTATCACCTATCATATGTTTTGAACATCCACTGTCGATGTACCATTGATTTTCCTGCCCTTCCGCATATAAGGCTATACCACATCTTTCTGGTTGTGGTTCTTTCATTCCCATATTTTGGCACTTGAGGCTTGCTCCTTCTGAGTTATCTGCCGAAACCTACTCCTGCATTCAGATTCTTCATGACCGAAATTGTTACAAATAGAACATTCTATTTCATTTTCAAGAGCAGAAAAGTTATTGTAGGTTCTTTTGATCCCAGTCATACTCCTCTATTTTTGAGCTTCTCTAGTCATGATAGCTTTGTAGGCAACACACTGAGTTGCTTTATGACCAAAGTTATGACAAGAGAAACATTGGCCATTAAAGAAACTCATATGATTATCAACTCTACCAGCCAAATGATTGTAGTTTCTATTGACATCCATTCTTGAGGCAAATTGAGAAGGTTTTACCTGTGGCTGGTTGTAGCTTCTGTTCATCCTTAAAGTAGATTGCCCCGATTTACCTGGTAGTCTTTGTTCATTCTTGAGGTAAATTGTCCCTGATTTACCTGGTGAGCAGCATTGTGCCTTTGTTGTTGATTTTCAATTGTTTCACTTCTCCTTGCTGCATCAAGATAACTTTTGGAAGTGGATGGCTTCTACGCTTGAGATGATTTTTCATTATATCCCAGACCTATCGTGATTAGTGGAGAACGCTGCACTTTGATAATCTCATCTAGATTTTTAGATCCTTTAGTAAATCTAAGATTAAGAGCTTTTGTTTTCTCAATCTCTTTTCTGAGTCCCACAATTTCACATTCTAATTTTTCATGATGTTTATCCTTTTCAACAAGTTGAAATTGTAGAGTATCTATGATCATATTCTTTTCTTCTAAGAAAATTTTGAGTTTAGAAATCTCTTCATATAGACCTTCTTCATCTATAGCATCCAAGAAATCATCCTCTTCAAAAGCCATTAAAAGTCTATAATTGTTACCTTGTTCATCTTCATCACTATTTGAAAGTCCATCACTATCTTCATGAGTGTAATAGCTTTTCTTATTTACATTCTGTTTCTTGTTCCATCTAACAGGTTCCTTACCTTTTTCAAGCTTATCTTTATGAGGACACTTGGCAGCATAGTGACCGACTCTTCCACAAGCAAAGCATTTGAAAGGTAACTTACCTCTGAATCTTCCAGCACCCCGTTGAAGGTTCTTAAAAAAATTTGATTCTTCCTCTTCTTCTGACATATGTCCTGACTCATAGTAATCTCCTTTGCCTGAAGCCTTGAATGCAGCTTCTCTCCTGTCTGATGATCCTCCTTTCCTCATTTTGTAAGCAGTTAGAATTTCGTGCAGCTGTGACATGGTAAGGTTCTGTAGATTCTGTTTTTCTTCTATTACAGAAACTTTTGATTCAAACTTAGAAGACAAAGATATTAGAACCTTTTCAACCACAACAACCTCTTTTATTTCTTCACCCAAGTTTTTCATACAATTAACAATCTCATCTATACGTAGGAAATAGTTAGCCACACTTTCATCATTGTACATTCTGAGATTTTCATATTGAATTCTGAGGGTTTGAAGTTTTTCTCATTTTACCTGTTCATCTCCTTCATCGCTCAAGACGATCTTGTCCCATATTTCTTTTGCGGATTTATACTGCATAACCTTGATGAATTATGATTGAGATAGACATCCTAATAGAGTATTGACAGCCTTTGCATTTGTTTCATATTGCTTCTTACCAGCCAGATCTGTAGGAGTTGCTGAAGGAAAAGTGTACCTTGTATCTATGATATCCCAGAATTCTGTACCAAGAGATTGAAGATAGGTTGTGACTCTTACCTTCCGATAGACGAAGTTGGTCCCATCAAAAATTGGTGGCCTGATTGATGCTTCTCTCTTGTAGTTGATCATGATGATAGATCTTCCTTCAAGCGATCAAGCTTCTTCTGAATGACCTGCTTTGATCCCAATTGTTGGAAATAATACCGAGAGGGGGGGTGAATCAATATTATCAAGTCAACTATTTTCTTTTTCACACCCAAATCATATACACTACTTCAGTTAGAGAAAACCGCGTATATATGCAACTACAGTAAAGGAAACCTGCGTATAACTTACAGACTTGTAATTTAATTAATCTTCAGATGCTGATTTTAAATCTGTGTGTTAGAACCATAGAAACAATAACCAGGAACAAGAAAAATGCAGATAGTCACACACAAGAACACAAGATGTAAGGTGGAAATCCAATGTGGGTGAAAACCACCTGCTGCAATATGTCTCTATCTTTTCAATTAGAAACTTCCTTTTACAATGATTCTGTACTGGTGCAGTCCTTTACCAGTACGCATGCTACAACCTGCAGAGAACTACAACCCTCTCTCATTCTCCAGCTTCTCCTGTAAGGGAGATACAACCCCCTTAGCTCTTTCACTAGCCAAGATACTAGTACATAGGTGCTGGCCTACAGAAGGATGTTACCTTCTCGTTCTTCCAGGGACCACGTTTCATAAATTTTCAGACTGGATCCATGAACATCAATCAAACATCAAGAATTTTCTGCATCAAACAATCTCCTTTTCACCAATTAAAACTGAATCACATATAAACTTCTCTGACAACTGTACCCAGAACACAGTAATAGTAACCACACACCAAATTCTGAATCCAGAACACTGCAGCAATAAACAGAAGCAACTAGAACACAATTCAAAAGACGTACGCTACTTCGATAGCCAGAAACCGTGTGCATACACTTTTGTGTTTGGACCAACCTGCGTATACGCTATTTTTACCCACAAAACCAGCGTGTATACGTGCCTTCGATTCACTGAACCTGCGTACAGATCTATAAAGGATAATTCACTCTTTCAAATATTCAGACATTAGTTAACACAGATTACCATATTTATAGATCAAGCATGCACCACATATAACAGATCAAAATCATACAAAGATGCTATTATTCAAGCCTTAAGATTATGACCCATCAATAGAACATAGCCTTCTCCTTGCGCTCAAGTTCCTCCTTCAATCAGTTCCAGATTTGCACCATAAACCAATCACCAGTATACCAGATCTAGCACTTTATCAGATATTCAATAATTCAGATGATACCTTGCCAAATTATCTCCTTCCTCTTTTATAGTCTTAGGCCTTTCACAATACCACGGTCCAAAACCATAACAAAACAATACAATGGACCCAATACTTGGGATCAACACTTCTGACGAGATACCATGGCCCAAAACCATAGGTTCAATTACCAAGGACTAAATACCACATACCAAAAGTAAGTTCTCCCACATGTACGTGCTTTTCCTTGCGTGAAAGTGCGTGTATATGCATATGCGCATTTGGAACGTCTAACCCACGTGTATATGCGTCTTCGTCTAGGTGAACCTACGTATATGTCTTTTCCTTCATTCTGAGAGCCTGAACTTAGATCTGTCACGAGAGTGAGTTGCCATCAAGGACAACACCTGTGCCACACTAGTGCCATAGCGCCAACCTGTGTCATAATACCAACAAAGGGAACTTCAAAAAGGACTGTAGATCTAAATCTCCTGAGAAAGGAAAGGGATCTAATGATGCTCCTTCTCCAAAGCCTAAAACCACCTCAGATGGATTTAGTGATGTGTACTGATCTTCTTCTTCAAGTACACATGTAGATCATGAGGCATGGTTGATTGACTCAAGTGAAACCTTTAACTTCACTCCCCATAGGGAGTGGTTATGCGAGTATGAGAAATATGATGGTGGTGATGTCTTATTAGGGGATGAGAGGAAGGCTACAATCCTTGGATGCAGAAAATTCAAGATGAATTTACAAGGTGGAAGGATTAGAACTCTTCTGGGTGTTCTACATATTCCTGCATTGGCCAGAAATCGTATTTCTGTAAGCAATATGGATGATACAGGTGTAAAGACGGTGTTCGAGAAAGATATCTTCAAGATAGTTCAGGGAGCACTGGTATTGATGCAAGGAGTTTAGATTGGAACTATGTATAAGCTTTTGGGTAGCACTATTATTGACAAGTGCAACAGTTCTGGGTTCCTGAAAGTGGAGCAGAAAATCTAGTGGTCTCTGGAAAAAATACCATGATATGACATCAAAGGCTTGGACATATTGGAGAGAAGGGCCTTCAAACACTTCATGGTAATGGTATGGTAGAAGGTATGTCTAATTTATCTCTGGATTTCTATTTCTATGAACATTATGTATATGGGAAGAAAAATCGGGTGAGTTTCCCCTTTGGTGCTAAGAGGGAAAAATGGATATTAGGGCTTGTGCATAGTGATGTGTTTGGATCTGTGTTAGTTCCATCACTAGGTAAGTTTGTGTACTTTGTATCATTTATAGATGACTTCTCAAGAAATAAATGGATATATTTCCTTAGGAATAAATCTGAAGTCTTTGACAGGTTTAGAGAATTTAAGGCTCTAGTGGAAAACTAGACAAAGAAGAAGATAAAGATGTTGAGGATAGATAATGGTGGAGAGTTCTGAAAGAAGGAATTTGAAGAGTTATGTAAGAAGTGTGGTATAGCATGATAGAAGACTACTCCATACAAACCTCAGCAAAACAAAGTTGTAGAAAGAATGAACAAGGCGTTGATTGAAAAGGCAAGAAGCATGTTCAGTGGTACAAGGTTAGGACATGAATTCTCGACAGAGGCGGTGGAAACTGCATGTTACTTGGTTAATATATCACCTTCATCAGCGTTGGACAATAAGTCGCCACATGAGGTATGGACTAATAAGAAACCCTCTCTTTCACATCTAATAGGTATTTGGTTGTGATGCATATGTACATGTTCCAAAGGAGAAAAGAACCAAGTTGGATAGTAAATATGAAAGGCGTGTCTTTATTAGGTATGAGGATGGTTTAAAAGGTTGTAAGATTTGGAACCCAGAAACAAGGAAGGTTGTGTACAACTGAGATGTGGTGTTTAGAGAGGTGAAAGATGTTATTGAACATTAAGTCCTACCAAAGGAACCCAATAAGATAGAGTTTGAGCTAAAGGAGGAAGAATCAGAGTCTACAATAGAAGAGGAATCAGAAGATGGAGCCACAAACTCCAACTTTGATATGATTAGTTCGAGAAAGAAGGTAGCCAAAAAGGTATAGTCCATATACTTTCTATTCAAAATTTTCTTGATCTATTACTAATGATGATCCCAAAACTATCAGGGAGGCAGTATATTCAGATGATGGAAAAATATGGAAAGGGGCAATGGTTGATGAAATGACATCTTTGGACAAAAATGAGGCTTGGGATTTGGTGGAGTTGTCAGCTGGAAGGAAACCCATTGCAAGCAAATGGGTCTTTAAGAAGAAGATGAATAAAAAAGGCAAGCTAGAGAAATAAAAAGCTCGGTTGGTAGCAAAAGGTTACTCCTAGGTGTCGGGAATTGATTTTGGTGATATTTTTTCTCCTATTGCTATGGTAGCTTCTATTAGATTACTTTTATCTGTTGTTGTTTCTTTTGATTTTGAGGTAGAATAGATGGATGTGAAGACAACATTTCTTCGTAGGGATCTAGAATAAGAGATCTCCATGAAGAAACATGAAGGCTTTGTGGTTGAGGGTAAGAAAGAACTAGTATGCAGGTGAAAAAAGTCTTTGTATGGGGTAAAATAGTCACCAAGGATGTGGTATTAGAAATTTGATACATTTATACGGGACTTGGCTTCACCAAAAGTAAAGCGAATCACTGTGTGTATTTTAAGCTAATTGGTGACTGTGTTATTTATTTGGTCTTGTATGTGGATGATATGTTGTTGATTGGAAACGATAAACAAATTATCCAGGAATGAAGACCCAATCATGGTCCAAATTTGACATGAAATATCTTGGTGCTGCAAACTGTATTTTGGGCATGGAAATTAAATGATATCGGGAAAAGAGAAATCTCTAGTTAAACCAGAGGAAGTATGTCGAGACAATAGTGCAGAGGTTTAATATGCAGGACAGTAAACCGGTGAAGGTTCCTATTCATGTAGGTGTAAAGTTATCTACTAAACAATGTCCCAAGACACAAGAATAAGAAGAGGACATGTCCTGTGTTCCATATGCAAGTTGAATCAGTAGCCTGATGTATGACATGGTTTGTACTAGACTAGACATTACACATGTAGTGGGAGTATTGAGCAGGTTTATGTCAAAACCAGGGAAGGATAATTGGACAACAATGAAATGGGTTTTCAGGTATTTGCGTGGCACTAGTGATTATGGTTTGTGCTACCTAGGAAGACTTGGTTGGATATAGTTTTGGACATCCATGGCTTTGTTGATGTAGACTGGGTTGGATATCTGTATCAGAGAATATCCACAAGTGGGTATGTGTTTAACGTATTTGGAGGTGCAGTTAGTTGGATGAGCAAGAGATAATCTATAGTGGCACTCTCAACTATAGAGGCAGAATACATGGCATCCACTCATGAAGGAAAGAAAGCAGTTCGGTTGCAGAGATTGTGTTCAAGTATGGGGTTAGTACATCCAACTATAAGCATAGATTGTGATAGCCAAAGTGAAATTTTCTTGGCAAAGAACCCTTCTTATAATTCAAAGACAAAGCACATTGATGTTTAGTATCACTTTGTGAGGGATACGGTTGAGGACAAAAAGTTGTTGCTGGGAAAGGTGGACACTTTGAAGAATGTTGGAGATGAATTGATGAATTTTGTGAGCACTGAGAATTTTTCTTGGCGTAGAGAAATAATGGGCGTTGCAGGGCTGGACCAATGATTAAACTCTCCTATGACCCCCCATGTGGAAAGAAAACAACAAGGGGGAGAATGTTGGGTGTGTGTTATATTATTTCCATGACTAGATCCACGCTTGAAGTTGGGGGGTTATAGGGGGTGTGATCAGTACCACCTTCGTTGTGTCAGGCGTAACGGGGGGGTTCATAGGGAGCGGTAGCCCCCCCTACACAGGGTGTAGGGTAGTGCCCCAAGAATTTGTTTTTGGACCCTGTTGTAACATTATTTAGTTTTGATAAGTTAGAATATTAGTCAAAATAATTATAAAATGTTAAGTTAGGATATGGATGCAAGAGAAATAAAAGATAAAATGTTATGAAAATTTGATGTTTTATAGGCATCCATATCAATAAAATGTTAGGGAAGCAAAAGAAAAGGAAGGCTTCATTTTATGTTTTTGAAAATGCACACGCTGCTAGTCTAAATGTGCCATAATCAAACATCAACTGTGTTTTCATGTGCATAAGAAAAAGAAATAAGAGTAAAGATTTACTCTAAGGTTTTTATATTAATTTTTGGTATTAATACGATTCCTTAGTTTTAATCCCACATAGCCCCTTCGGTCATAATTCCCTTCATTCTCATTTCCCTAAGTTTAATACCCCTCTTATATTGCACATTTCCCAATACCATATTACATCAATTCTCAACCCTACCAAGCAATCATGTCACATCACGGTTAATCCCCCGCCATGTCAAGATTCATATCTACCCATTTTCCCACATCCGATGGCCCACGTGCAATTTTGGCCCCCCCTGCCATCTGAGCTTTATCGCAGGGGGGTCCAAAATGGGCTATATACCAAACTGCCCCGCCCCTACGTGGCAGCTCCATAGCATTTCAAATCCCCCATGAGTAAAACCATAAACCACTCAACCCCCCCCCCCCCCCCCCCCCAAAAAAAAAAAAAGTTGATTCCTTATTCCTGGTACCGCTTACCTGACCATTGTGCTTCCGCTATTCCTCTGCTGCCACCTCATCTATTCGTCAAAATCCATCAAATCATATTCATTCACTCCACAATCAACCCGTTAAGAATTTAA
The DNA here is from genome assembly GCA_031772625.1 of Pinus tabuliformis. Classification (NCBI taxonomy): domain Eukaryota; kingdom Viridiplantae; phylum Streptophyta; class Pinopsida; order Pinales; family Pinaceae; genus Pinus; species Pinus tabuliformis. The sequence continues at coordinate 1,002,674,520 of CM062819.1, forward strand.
TTTGCTTAGCCGTTAATTTAGGGGACCCACGCCACCAACGGAAAATCAAAATTCCTATATAAACCTCCTTCCTATCTGTTTACAGGTTACATAATTCTTTTTTATCATTGCCATTCATTTGATTACAAGTTGCTCACCAAATCCCGACATTTTCAACTGTCAGCGACACTCTTTGTCTCATCATTTCCAAATTATTCCTTATGTTTGTGTCTCCAAAACCTTCTGTCTGTTTGTGAATTGTCTCTTTCCAATCCATTTTCACTCTCATCCATCACCAACATGCCTCCAAAGGACAAAGGACATGAGGAAATTGTCAATCCTCTAATCTATCATCTTGTAGACCTTCACCATGTCCCTATGGCTGACAGAGACTACAAAATGCATGAGACACTCTGTGAGCTTGACCTCTTCGAAAAGTACTGTTGGATCGAAGATAAATATATTGACAAATTAGATGATATCCAACTGTGGGAGTCAAACTTACCCCACTACATCTTTCCTCTCACCCACGACACTCCTGATTTCACTAGAAAATGCCATGCCTCATATTTTCCAAGCCAAAGGGCCATAGTCAATCCCACTGGACAAATTTTATTCACCATAACCCATTAGGTTATTGTTCAAATGATGCAAGCCCCCACAGTAAACAATGTTACCCCATTTTCTTATGAAGCTCTGGATGAAATATACCAGAAATTAGACTTTGCTAAGAGAGCCTAGACTCTTGAATTATTCTTGACACAAGATGATCGATTACCAAAGAAAAATCCTCCTTATCACTCCTCCATATTCCCTAAAAGAGCCAAGAAAATAATCACTATCATTTCATACCTTCTTGGCTACTACTCTAATAAGTGGGTAGATGAGGCCATTATAGGATTTTTATCCATCTTCTCTGTTGATGCCAAGCCCTCAATTATGTTTAATTTCAACCATTTTTTTGCAGAGTCCATTCATCAGCAATTGGTTAAGTTTCCCACAGAGGAGGTATTCAAATATGCCTCTGTCTTAGTCCACATGTTCCTATAATTTCAGGGAGACAACATGAACTTGTCTTTGCAAAAACTAGATGAGAAGGGAAACCAAAAATCGATCATTTTTTGGACTACTCTGGTTGTGAAAGAGTAGAAAGAATATTCTTATAAATAATTTACTGAGATGTTTATTCACCCAGCATTGGGCCTCCTAAGTGGTAGAAAAGAACCAAGGATTAGTGAAGAAATAAAAAAGGTCTTGTAGCTATCAAAACAAGTGCAAACAGGAGACTAGTACTTGTGTGAAAATTACACATAAATAAGGATTTTTGGATGTGGGCTCCTACCTTATAAGCTGCCAAAATTCTTCCCAATGAGGGTTTTTCCTTAGAATACATCAGGAAGATGATCAACATGGTTGAAGTTATTAAGAAGAATTTTGGCGTAAATCACATATAGAGAACCTTTGTCGACGTGTTTCGAACCAACTAGTGTGGTTCATCATTAGGACAAGCTGAGGAGTTAGATCATAGCTACCAATTATATAGGGAGAAAAGATAATCCAAACAGCTAGGTTGACTCGATTGACCATCAACGACTATCCAAAATGGCTAGATTGATGAAAATTAATAAAAATAATAGAATAAATAACTACTTGTAATTTATCATATTAATATCTTTCTCTCAGGTTAACAAATTATTAATTTAACTCATTCATATACGAAAAAAGGGGGTTTTTTTATATCATAGGATGTTAAATTATTTTATTTTAATTATTATACTAAGTTACCTAATTCTAATTTATTTAGTCAATGGAATTGCTTTATATATTAGAAATATTTATTTATTCAATTATTTACTAATTTATTAATTCATTTACTTATTTTAATGGAATAAATTATGAAAATAGGTTAAAATTAATATATATTTCTATTTTCATTTTAAATTTATTTATATGGTAAAGGTAGAACTAGGAATATTAATATTCATAAAATTTTTGATAAGGAAAAAGTAAAAATTAAAACGGGCGTCAAATTTTATTTTAATTAATACTAAGTTACCCAATTCTAATTTATTTAGTCAATGGAATTGCTTTATATATTAGAAATATTTATTTATTCAATTATTTACTAATTTATTAATTCATTTACTTATTTTAATGGAATAAATTATGAGAATAGGTTAAAATTAATATATATTTCTATTTTCATTTTAAATTTATTTATATGGTAAAGGTAGGACTTAGTAAATAGGAATATTAATATTCATAAAATTTTTGATAAGGAAATAGTAAAAATTAAAACGGGCGTCAAATTTTATTTATTATTATTATTTTATTTTATTCTATTTATTTATTTATTTTTATTTTTTAACAAGGAGGACAAGAACAGGACAATAGTAAAAAATTACCAAAAAGGAGAACCCTGGGAGGAAGGAAAGGACAGCTATAAGGAGAAGGAACAAGGGAATAAGGGGACAAAACGAAAAGACTAAGAAGAAAAGGCAGGGATCCAACAACAACTGATCTTCCAGCCATCATCTCTATTGAGATTGATTGGTTGAAGTTTATTTTGTTGTTTCCAAGGAAATGTCTCAGTTCAAGATAAAAACACAAGTTGGCCCATTCATTTGCAATAGCAGGATAGCATGGGAAGAGGCAGACAAACTTTTGAAGGAAATGTAATTTAATCTCGGTTTTAACTGGTCTTATGATCCATCAGGGATCATTTCTAGATTAATGGTAGAAACCAAGTCTACTCCTTACTTTCACACACCCAAACTAGAAATAGAAAAGTACAAGAATCAGCGAGAGTGGGTAGAGAACACAATACAAGAGGCAGAATAAAAACAAGTCTCCTCATCAACAGTGCAGACTCCTATAATGAAAGAGAAGATAGCCAAAAGGAGTAGAGAGGAAGATTCCCCTTTAGGGACTGATATCTTCAGTGAGGGATTTAAAATCATGTACAAAAGGAGAATGCTAAGCTTAGTTCCAAACTAAGCCTTAGCAAAGATTTAGAGCAGCAAACTCTTATCACCACTAATGAGCCTCTTATATCTTCATTAGTGGGTGATCAGTCTACACAGTCTCCTACAAGCTCCACAACCTCACAAGAGCAGCATTAGATTATGCACACAAGTACATATACTTCAAGCGAGCCAGAGAAAAGAATCATGGATATCTTCAAGGAAATAAAAGTAAAAAACGAAGCCTTGAATATTAACACATACAACCAGTTCTAGAAGAAGACTTCTGGTGAACAAAGCAAGCTACTATCAGCCTTTGACTCAGAGAAGGGGAAAAAGCAGATGGCATTCCTTCAAGCACAAGTTCCTCAGCCAAAGGGAACATCAGACTACAAAAAGACATCTTTTGAGTTTCATGTCAATGATATACATCCCATTGACCAAATGGATATGCATAAGAAAACGAGGGAAATGATTTTCTCTACTATCACTAACACTGCCATGACTTTGTCCAAATTACAGGCTACACTAGCAAAAGTCCAATCACAGCTAAAGATGGAGAAATTTTCTTCTCTTGCCAAATATACCAATATTAAAATCTTGGAAGATTTGGTAATCAAACTGGGTAATGATCCTACAAACATCAATGCTGCAGAGGAGCTGATCAAAAAGAAGAATTTGGATATAACAACACTAAGGAAATAGTTGAAACTCCCAGCTACTGAAGATCCTCTAGCCAAGGATATTGCAGAGATAGAGACTAAAAAGACAGACATGATGAAACTCATCATGGAGCAGATTGCTCAGCTTAAGCAGATGGAGAAATTAATCAACGAAAAGGAGAAGGCTTCTAAACAAATTGCTCCTTTAGAAGCACTTCCTATCACAGTCATTCTGACTTCCATATCTTCTACCACCGGTACAGGAGATGTTGTTGACCAGTTGGCCAATGCAATCCAAAATATGTCCCTGCAGAATGAAGAGATTAAGAAACTGCATGATCAAGTAAAACTACTGGAGGGTCATCAAAAGAAATTTGACCCTTTTCATGCAGTAGAGCTTCTGAGAGCTCAGAATCAAATAGAAGCATGGAAGAAGTCAACAACTAAGTCTTCCATTGGCTACACTCTTGGTAATGTCAAGGAAGTTATCTGGAACAACATCATAGAGGATATTGATGGAATCTAGCCATGTATCCAGATCATTTTTTAGGAGAAGGAGTTAATGGAAAAGGCAAACCAGATAATTGCCAATATAAATGCTCAACTAGGAGAGATGCCTGCTACAGCCAACAACATTATAAGGTTTCTGAATTCCAACAATAGGTATGAACTGGTTGATCTAGGGGTGGATGATAGGACTGAGACCATTCTGGAGGTGAAGAAAGTTATGACCAAAAAGAACTTAGTAGTGCAGTTAATAGAGAAGTTTCATACTCTTGAAGTGGCGATCAATAGATTTTTCACAAGGATTGGTGCATTAAACAAGAAGGGTATTCCTTCATTGTTTGTCATCAATGATAAGTTAATGACCAGGGAGGACTACTTGAAGAAGCTACAGGATATTTCCAAGGACACAGCCAAGTCCTCCAACATCAAAGGTTCCATGACAGGTAGGGCGTTCTATGAGGCCATCGACACCATATGTTTTATTCAGAATGAGAAAAAACATATTTTTACTGTAAAACCCACTTTTGCCAAGTATACTGAGATAGATGAGATCTATCGTAGAGTAGCTAAGATATCAATTCCAGATGAAGAATGGTGGGAAAAGCTGTGTGAATATCAGGATTAGAGGAAATATCTTTTTTTCCAATGCAGCACCAGGATAGTGGCCACTCAGCAACAAATTTCCATCAAAACAGGGCCATATGTGTAGATTCATTCTTTTTTATCGAATTCCTTCCCTTTCGGTTAGTTTTAAGAAATAATAGCATGCCTTGTCACTCAGGCATTTATTGTAATATTTTGTATTTTGTTTAAATACTTAATTCTGTCGAAGTATGAAAGATTGCACCCTTGAACTAGTTAGCAAACAGATTTGTACTAAGCTGGAGCATTTTTTATATAATAAAAGATTCTGGATTTACTTCATATGGCTTGTCTCTCAGAGAGTTCTTTTCATTGTGTTTTTCATTATGTATTCCTCATATAATTTATTTCTTTTACAGTCATCCAATTGAAAATTTAATTGAATCTTAGTTTCATTTTTAACCCTCTATGAAGTTGTAATTTAATCAAGAGATTAGTTTACAGGACTATCTGTTATTGTGAATTCCTCTTTGAACTTAAATTGCACTAGATTTCTGAAATGACTTAATTATATTTTGTTGATTACGAAAACCCAATTTTCTTAATTTCCGCTTATAAAACATCAAATACTTTGTCTGAATATTAAATAATTTATACTTCTTCATATTCTACTTATCCATCCCACTTAAAATCAAAATAACCATATGTGTTTAAAGAACAACCTTTTGTTTGATTGAAAATCTGTCTAAGTTTAAAGCACCTATTTAAAAGTAGTTCACTGGTCATCCACCCATTCAAATCAAACAAAACATTTTAGATGTTATGGCATAGCCCATTGACCTTAGGTTATCTCAAACGACAACATCAGATTGGCGTCATTACCGAGGAGCGAAGAATTGAAAGTTAAATTTTCCCTGGGGCAACAATTTTCCATTTCCTTTAAGGTGAATAAACGATAAGGATATAGGTCAAAATATTTCACTTAGTGATTCCATTGGTCCAAGATGGCTCCCTATAAGCATACGAGATCACATTCTGATTCTGAGATTGTTAACCCTCTACCAGACCCAGAAAGACTTGTTAGGCGAGCCTCTTCAAGGAGAAGATGTAGAAAACCTTCTTCATCTTCAACTTTACACCCTGAAGACATTCCATCTGTAGATCCATTTTTGTTTATACTCACCCATCCTGAGTGGACTGAACTACCTGCTAGAGTTTCTGATCTTATTTCCAAAGGAGTAGACCTTCCATCAGCCTTTTTGATACAGTCACTTGAAACATATCAAGTTCTGTTGATTCCTATCAAATCACCTTCATATGACGAAGAATTGGGTTTACATTTACCTGAATTCAAACCTCAAAATTTCATTACTCCAATGCCTTATTCTATTCCATCATCCTCAACTAATTTTCAGGAAACATTTTCTATTTATTCAAATGCTTCATTTGATAGTAAAGGAGATTTTCGACTAGAAGTTAAGAAGTTGGTTATCAAAACCCCTTTTAGAACCTTAAAAAGGTCTCATCCCTCTCCTCCACATATTAATACACCTACTAACTCATCTTCATCTCCTTCATCTTCATCATCTTCCTCTTCCTCATCATCATCCACTCAGACACCCCATACTCCTCCTGTTGTTATGGATTTTCGACCCATTGTGCAAGCTAGGTATGTAGCTCTAGTTCTCCCTAAAAAGTTGGGAAATTTTCTCGATGGTTATCTAAAACATATCCCATGATTCAATGGAGAAATATGTTACTCAGCGGAGGATCATGTATCAGCCTTCCTAGATTTTGCTGACGATATGAACATAGAAGAGGAAAATTTTTATATGAGATTATTTGTGCAATCTCTAAAAGGAAATGTTAGGATTTGGTTTAGGAAACTCAGAGTTGTCTCTATCAGAACTTGGAATGAGCTCATAAAAATATTTAAAAACCAATGGTGGATAAAGAAAGATCATGTTTACTTCCTTACTGGATTTGAGGAATTAAAGAGAAACCCAGTAGAACCAGTTGTTGAATTCATTATAAGATTCAATAAACTCTATCATAGAATGCCCACTGATTGTAAACCACCAGTAGCAGCTGCAAAGGTCACATTTTGTAAAGAATTTGGTAATGACTTTGCATCATGCTAAGGGAAAGAGTTTCAAATACTTTAGAAGATATGCATGCAAATGTTATAGAGGTAGAAGCCAATAGATCAGCTTTTAGTAAACTTAAGGCTAAAGCAAAAAAAGAAGAAAGAAAACTAAAAGCTAAGATTGATGATTCATCCTCCTCTAAATCTAGAATTGAAGATCAAAAAATTGATGACATTACATCTTTGCTTAGGAACCTTTCTAAAAGGATTTCAAAAATTCAAACACAACCTAGAACTGCTCAACAAATTGTTGTTAGACCTTAAGCTCAAACACAATTCAGAAGAGCTCCTCAAATGCAAATTCTTCAGATACCAAGTTCTGACCAAAAAATTTAGCCACCTTTGCTTATTGTTGATCAAAAATCACAAGATACAGTGTTGAGAATGCAACAAGATGATGCAGCTTAGTGGAAAGGAGTCGCCTTCACTAAGTGGGCCCACAGACAAATTATGGCACAAAGTCTATTTTTAGACATATGGATCATGGTCTATGAGTTGCGGGATGATGTTTATGGATGATTGGCATGTTGGGAAAAATAGATGGACTTCTACTTCTGGTTCACAACGATGTGATCAAAGTCTATTTTTAGACTGCCAGGTTAAAGATAGAAAAGTCAAATATTATTGTCTCATAATATTATTTGGACTATAAACATTATCTTATCCTCTTGGAGCACTTTAGTTTGAGCTACAGATGTGGCACATGTAGTTTTCAGAAGGAAACACGTTTTCTTGTGAGTCAGTTGAGCTATTGCATGCAGGACTTCAGTTAGAACTCAAGCAGTTGAGTTTGGTGGAGTTGATGGAGTTGTGTTCAATTTGACTTGGTTAAACTAGTTGTCATTAGTCTAACTGCAAATAGACTAGTGATGAGTTGTGTGAATAAATTATTAACTCATAAAGAAACTAAAGAATACATCAGTTAACTCAGTTGCATGTCATTGCATGTACAGCTCAGTGGAGACAGGTGTTAGAGGTTGAGATTGCTATCAGTAGTGACTATAGTTGTGCATGAGATCTTGCATAATCAAAGGGATTGAGTAATTCCAATGAGTACTATGTAGTGTGGGCCAATACCAATTATTATAGCCTATGCTCATGTGATTTTCGGTGTGAGTGATTCTCTTCAAGCATTGTGCAATGGAGGCAGGCAAAGCAGTGGAGGAGATTTGAACCTATGACTTGCTCGGGTCTGAGCTAGTTTTGTGTGTAACAGGTGGAGATAGTACTGAGTACTTCTGAGGAGTATTGTACTATGTAATGTTACATGTTCTCAATCATTAGTATACAGATAGTGTGGGGGTTTCATCTGTAAGCTTTCCCTGGGATACATACTGTGTTAATGCGTGCATGTAATTGATGTTTTATTGTTTTTAATGCTGCTAAATTGATGATTAACGTAGAGGAGGTTATGTATTGTGCATGTATTCCACAATAGTGTATAATCGGGATAATATCTATGAATAAGTGTCATATTATTCAAAATTTCTACATACAGGCCCTTTAATCACTGAATATATCAATAATATTTATTCATCAGCAATACAGATGGCCATAGTTCCTTCATCTTAATCTTAGTATTTTGAACTAGAAGTAGGAGACACTGAAATTTCCAGATACCAAGCATTCTCTGAATTTTTTATTGAAGAATTAAATGGGAGGTATGATTTAAGACCTAGATCAGGTCTTGGTAGACCTCCAAAATCCACCACCATAATCAAACCTGCAATGAAAACTATTCAAACACAAACTCCAATGCCTCAAACTACAAAGTCATCGACTTAAACCCTTCCATTGGATAAGACTGTTTTGATTACTTTTAATATCGAAAAGGAATTGGAAAGGGTCAATATTCATATACCTTTAGCCGAACTTTGCAAAAATCTTGGTTACAAAAATCAAGTGTCTAAATGGATATAGTCTTCTAGTGTAGATGTTGAGGGAGATGTTATTAGTCTGCAGGATGAAAAACCCTCGGTTGTATTTGGTCCTAGTTCTGATATGATCAATGAAATTGTTCCATCATTTTATGTAACATTAAAATCTCATGATTTTCTGTTGTATAACTGCATGCTGGATTCGAGAGCCTCTCATAACGTTATGCCAAAGGTAATAATGGACCAGCTTCAGTTACAAGTTACTCGTTCCTATCACGACCTTTGCACCTTTGACTCAAAGAAAGTACCATGCCTATGATTGATCAATGACCTAGTTGTCACCTTAGCTCAAATAAATGTCAAAAGTATAGTTTTAGACAGTTTTCACCGATATTCCTGCCAAGTTTGGCATGCTTCTATCTAGTGTTGGCATTATGACACAGGTTTGGCGCTATGACACAGGTGTTGTCCTTGATGGCAACTCACTCAGATGACAGATAACATATCAGGCTCACAGAATGAAAGAAAAAGAGGTATACGTAGGTTCCCCTTTGACCAAGCCGTGTATACACGCGGGTTCCCAGACCAAAAGACGCGTATGCGTATACATGCACTTTCATGCAAGAAAAAGCATGTACATGTTGGAAAACTTGATATTGGTCCCTAGTATTTGGTCCTTGGTATTTTGACCAATGGTATTGGTCCAAGGTATCTTGTTCGAAGTGTTGACCCTAGGTATTTGGTCCAAGGTATTAATTCTAAGTGGTTTTGGACCATGGTATTGAGTAAGGCCTAAGACTATAAAAGGAGGAGGAGATCATTAGGCAAAGACACTCAAGTATTGAAGATCTAATGAAGAGAAAGATCTATAATATTGGTCATTGGGTTGAGGTGCATAGCTGGATCTGAATCAAGGAGGAACCTAAGCACTTGAAGAAGGATAATTTATATTGATGGGTCAAGATCTTAAGGCTTGAAGAGAAGTATCTTTATGTGATTTTGATCTTTTATCTGAATAATTGGTGCATGTCGTAATCTATAAATCTGATGATCTAGGTATAACTGATGTTTGAATGGTTGTAAAGGTTAAATCATCTTTTATAGATCTGTACGCAGGTTCAGGATAGCAAAGGCGCGTATACACGCTGGTTTAGCATTTCAAGATAGCGTATACACAGGTTTTCCTTGAGAAAAGTGCATATGCATGCAGGTTCGACAAGTTGAAGTAGCGTAATCCTCATAAAATATATTTTAGCTACTTTTTTTTTCTTGGTTTTGGATTGGGTTCTGGTTACTATTACTGTATTCTGGTTACAACATTCAGGAAAGTGATTGTTTTATTCATATTTGGTTGGTACAAAGGAGATTGGTTGATGTAGATATATTTGATGTTTGATTGATGTTATTGATGGATCCAGACTAAAAATTTATGAAACATGGCCCCTGGAAGAAAAGAGAAGGTTGTAGCCTTCTGTAGGTTAGCACCTACATACTGGTAAATACATCATCTAGTACAAGAACTAAGGGGTTGTAGCTCCCTTCTAGGAAAAGCTGGAGAACGAGATAAGGTAGTAACCTTCTGCAGGTAGAAACCTGCGTATTGGTATAAGATTGAACCAGTACAAATTTTGTAAAAAGAAGTTTCCTATCAAAGAAAGATAGAGACGATTGCAGCAAGTGGTTTTCACCCACATTGGGTTTCCACCTTATATCTTGTGTTCATGTGTGTGATTTCTTGTTCTGTTTACTGCATCTGGTTACTGGTTATATGGTTCTAATACATAGATTAAAGATTAACTAACTAGATTATAAGATTGCAAGGTATATGCTAGTTGTTCTAAACACAGTTGCGTATACACGCAGGTTGCATTAACAGAAGTAGCGTATATAAATCTGTTTATGAAAATGAAATATTATTAACTTGCTGATACTGATTCACCCCCCTTATCAGTGTTATTTCCAACAATTGGTATTAGAGTAGGTCCTTCAAAAGAAGCTTGATCGCTTGAAGGAAGATCTATCATCATGGGTAGCTACGAAAGAGAGGGATCCATTAGGCCATCAATCTTTGATGGGAGCAAATTCATCTATTGCAAGGTAAGAACCACAACCTATCTTCAGTCTCTTGTAACAGATGTTTGGGAAATCATGGAAGGAGGATACACATTTCCATCAGCAATTACTACAGATACAACAGGTAAAAAGAAGTATGAAACAAATGCCAAGGCTGGCAATACATTATTGGGGAGTCTATCACAATCAGAATTTTTCAAGCTTATGTAGTTCAAAACCGCCAAAGAATTATGGGACAAGATTGTTCTAAGCTATGAAGGAGACAATCAGGTAAAATGTTCAAAACTTCATGCTCTCAGAATTCAATATGAAACTCTCAAAATTCACAATGATGAAAGTATAGCTAATTACTTATTACGTATAGATGAGATTGTAAATTGCATGAAAAACTTGGGTGAAGAGATAAAAGAAGTTACTATAGTTGAAAAGGTTTTAAGATCCTTTTCTTTTAAGTTTGAATCAAAAGTTTCTGCCTTAGAAGAAAAGCAGGATCTTCAAAGTATGACTATGACATAGCTGCATGGAATCCTAACTGTTGTTGAAATGAGAAAAGGAGGTCCATCAGAAAAGAGAGAAGCCGCATTCAAGGCTTCAAGAAGAGAAGAGCTCAATGAATCAGGACACATTTCAGAAGGAGAGGAAGAAGAAAAATTTGTCAAGAACCTTCAACGGGGTTCTGGAAGATTCAGAAGTAAACTACCTTTCAAATTCTTTGCTTGTGGAAGAGTCGGTCATTATGCAGCCAAGTGTCCTCATGAAAATAAGCTTGATAAAGGTAAGGAACCGGCAAAATGGAATAGAAGATAGAATGTCAGTAAGAAGAACTACTATACACATGAAGATAACAATGGTCTATCAAATAGTGATGAAGATGAACATGGTAATGATTATAGACTTTTGATGGCTTTTGAAGATGATGATTTCTTGGATGCTTTAGATGAAGATGGTCTCTATGAAGAAATTTCTAAACTTAAAATCTGTTTAGAAGAAATGAGTATGATTATAGATACTCTGACATTCCAACTTGCTGAAATGGAAAAACACAATGAAAAGTTAGAATTTGAAATTTTGGGTATAAGAAAAGATATTGAGAAAACAAAAGCTCTCAATCTTAGATTTGCTAAAGGATCAGAAACTTTAGATGAAATTATAAAAGTGCAACGTTCTCCTCTAATAAAGACAGGTCTTGGATATACTAAAGAAGCATCTCAAGCATAGAAGCCATCAACCTCCAAAAGCTATCTTGATGTAGCAAGGAGAAGTGAACAGGTTGACAATCGTCAGCAAAGGCATAAAGTAGATCACCAGGTAAATTGGGTTCAATCTACTTCAAGGATGAACAAAAGCTATAACCAACCACAAGTAAATCAATCTCAATTTGCTTCAAGAATGAATATCAATGGAAACTACAATCATCAGGTTAGTAGATTCGATAATCGCAGGAATTTCTTTAATGGACAATGTTTTTGATGTCATAACTTTGGACACAAAGCTACTCAATGTGTTGCCTACAAGACCATAATGACTAGAGAATCACAAAGTCAAAGGAATGTGACTGGGATCATGAAAAGGACCTATAATAACTTCTCTGCTCTTGAAATGAAATAGAATGCTCTATCTGTAATAACTTCAATTATGAAGATTCTGAATGCAGGAGTAAATTTCGGAAAAAATCTTAGAAGGAGCAAGCTTCATTTGGTCCCAAAACATGGAGAAAGAAAGAATCACAAACAAAAAGATGTGGTATAGCCTTGTATGTAGAAGGACAATAAAATCTATGGTACATCGACAGTGGATGCTCAAAACACATGATAGGTGATAAAGAAAAACTTCAGTGATATAATGCCTTAGCAAAGGAAAAGAAGGTCTCATTTATTAATGACACTCCTGCAGTCATTGAAGGTAAAGGCTTCATTCTCTTAAAAGAAAAAGTTAAAGTTATGAATGTTATGTATGTATATGGTTTGAAGCATAATATATTGAGTGTCAGTCAAATGTGTGATCAAGGAAATAAGGTAGTATTTTGATCAAATGGATGTGTTGTTCGTGAGCTTGATACAAGAGAAATAGTGATCAAAGGTGTAAGAACTCCAAACAACCTGTACATACCCAAGGGGGGGGAAACAACAGTGCTACCTAAGCAAAAATGATGAACACTGGTTATGGCACAAAAGATTGGGGCATCTAAGTTTCTCTCAAATAAGAAAAGCATGCAGATACCAAGTTGTTCCTGATCTTCCAGATTTAACATTCAAGAGAATACAATATGCAAATCATGTCAATTTGGTAAGAAAACCAGAGCACATTTCCCTAAGAAGGAAGGATCAGCTAGTAAGCCTCTTGAAATTGTTCACACTGATTTATGTGGTCCATCTAGGAAAAATTCAACTCGTGGAGAAGAATACTTTATATTGTTCATTGACGAATTTTCCAGAATGTGTTGGATAGGAATTCTAAATCATAAAGACAAAGCTTTCAAAAAGTTCAAAGCCTTCAAAGCCTTGGTTGAAAATGAATCAGATCGTGAAATCAAATGCCTTAGGTCTAATCGAGGAGGGGAATTTACCTTGGATGAATTCTTCGACTTCTATGAAGAACATGGAATAAGAAGGGAATTCTCTACCGCAAGAACACCTCAACAAAATGGAGTGGTAGAAAGGATGAACAGAACTATTCAACAAATGGCTCATGCTATGCTAGATGAGTCTGGAACTCTTGCAACCTTCTGGCGTGAAGCTGCATTTGCTGCTGTCACTATTCTCAACAAAACAAATGTCCGGGTAAACAACACTCAAACTCCACATGAAATTTGGTATGGTAAGACTCCTACTGTAAAATACTTCAAAGTTTTTGGAAGCAAATGTCACATCAAGAGGACTAATGAAAAACTTGGCAAGTTTGAACCTAGAGCAAATGAAGGCATTGTTCTTGGTTACTCTTCCCGAAGTAAAGGATATAAGTGTCTTAATAAAATACTTGGGAAAATTGTTGAGAGTATTGATGTTGTGATTGATGAAGCAGGCAAAAATCCAAGGCAGGTAAAAACCAAAGATTATGAAGAAGATGAGGACTATCCTTCCACATCAAATCAGACTAATTCAGAAGAAGAAACCGATGAGGCACCAGAAGAATAGATAAGGGTAGAAGAAAAGACTCCATCCAAGTATGTTTAGAAGAATCATCCAGAGACTCAAATTTTGGGACAAAAAGAGGCAGGTGTGCAGACAAGAAGAACTATTATAGAAGCTTCAAGCTATCTAGCATTGCTTTCCTCTATCAAACTGCAAATTGTAAATGAAGCATGCAAAGATGAATGTTGGGTCAAGGCCATGAATGAAGAACTTGAGCATATTTAAAAGAATAATACTTGGGAATTGGTTCCTAGACCTAATGACAAGACCGTCATAGGAACCAAATGGATATTCAGAAACAAGGTGAATGAAAATGGAGAAGTTATTAGAAACAAGGCCAGACTTGTTTGTAAAGGGTATGCTCAAAAAGAAGTATAGAATTTGAAGAAACTTTTGCACCTGTTGCTAGACTTGAAGCCATAAGAATGTTCCTTGCTCTTTCTAGTTTTCAGAAGTTCAAAGTATATCAAATGGATGTGAAATCTACCTTTCTAAATGGAGACTTAGAAGAAGAAGTATATGTTGAGCAACCAGATGGATTCATCCTTGGAAATGATCAAAAACTTGTATGCAGACTTAGAAAGGCTCTCTATGGTCTAAAACAAGCTCCAAGGGCCTGGTATTATCGTCTTGACAAATACCTCGATCAACAAGTTTTTTCAAAATGATCTGCTGATAGCAATCTATACATAAAAATTGACAATGACAAATTGCTAATACTTGTTGTGTATGTTGATGATATCATCTTTGGTAGCAATGAAGAAGCCATGATTCAAAACTTTGCTTTGATAATGCAGAAAGAATTTGAAATGTCCCTGCTTGGTGAACTCACATATTTTATTGGTTTACAAGTTCAACAAAATAAAGACAGTATTTTTCTATCACAAACCAAGTATATCAAGCAGATCCTAAAGAAATATGGCATGGAAGATTCCAAACTAGTGTGTACCCCTATGGTAACAGGATGCAGCCTCAACACAAATGATGGATCAGCAGTAGTACATCAACCAACCTACAGATCCATGATTGGTAGTATAGTCTATCTAATAGGTACCCAACCAGACATCATGCATGCAGTGGGAATAGTTGGAAGATTCCAAGCAAATCCAAAGGAAGCACACCTTGAGGCAGTCAAAAGGATTTTCAAATATCTTCAAGGAACACAAAACTTTGGTTTATGGTATCCTAGAGATACAGATCTTACACTTCATGCATATATAGATGCAGATTGGGTAGGAAGCGTGGATGATAGAAAAAGCACTAGTGGTGGTGCATTCTTTATGGGTTCCAGATTAGTGTCTTGGTTCAACAAGAAACAAAGTTCAATTGCATTATCTACAGCTGAAGCAGAATATGTGGCTGCTACATCGTGCTGCACACAACTCCTTTGGATGATGAAAACATTGCAAGACATTCAGATCACATGTACTCCACCCATTTCCATTCTATTTGATAATGCAAGTGCAATCAATATTTCAAAGAATCCAGTGATGCATTCCAAGACCAAGCACATACCTATCAAATATCATTTTCTCCGGGAACAAGTGCTTGAACAAAAGGTCAAATTGGAGTATGTTCCCTCCAAAGAATAGGTTGCTAGCATATTCACCAAACCACTACCCAGAGAAACATTTGAATATCTCAGATAGAAGCTGGGAGTAGTTGATGCATCATCTTGTTGCTGAAACCTATCTCATTCAGAGGAAAGTGGCTGTATGTAAGCTTCATGAAGCATATCCGCATACATACGCTGGTTGATGTGGATACAGTTGCATATATGTTGGTTTGAAGAATATCACTGGGCTAGACTCAGGATGAACAAAGTCTGATATGGGTCTGATAGTGATCATCAAGCACAGGTTCAGGGGGAGCATATACTTCTAATAATGCATTGTTGGCATTACCTTAAAAGATCTTAGTATGTATTTCATAGTTGTTTTTTATTCAGGTGGAATAGGTGCAGAGGGAGATCATGGTTGCTAGTTTGAATGGTGATTGACAGATGTTGCTAATGATAGTTGTTGATGACTATCATAGTCTTGTCTTAGATAGGTTGTCTCTATGTCATGTATATATTTTATTATCAAGGTCATGTAACGACCTATTTTTCCCCACTATGCCTGGGATGGATGACGTCATGTTCTTGTTTTATCATGTATAAAATTTTGGTATATCCCCACTTGGTTGGGTGGATGAGTCAATCTTGGTATATCCCCACTTGGTTGGGTGGATGAGTCAATCTTGGTATATCCCCACTTGGTTGGGTGATGGATGTATGTATGAGTCTTTTGTGATAGGAAGGTCATTTATGATGTATAGAGTCTTGTTCTTCTTGTAAGAACATCTTTTTGCAGACCTTGCTTATAATCAGGGGGAGCATGGACATCACTCTTCAACAAATCAAAAAACTCATCATGTACTCAGGGGGAGCATAACCCTTTTCCTTTGATGACAAATGGGGAGAGTGACTTGGGGTTGCCATCAAGTCCAAAGGGGGAGATTGTTGGCATTATGACATAGGTTTGGCTCTATGACATAGGTGTTGTCCTTAATGGCAACTCACTCAGATCACAAATCACAATTCAAGCTCACAAAATGAAAGAAAAAGAGGTATACGCAGGTTCCCCTTTGACCAAGTCGCGTATACACGCGGGTTCACAAACCAAAAGACGCGAATGCGTATACACACACTTTCGCGCAAGGAAAAGTGCGTACATGTTGGAAAACTTGGTTTTGGTCCATGGTATTTGGTCCTTGGTATTTTGACCCATGGTATTGGTCCAAGGTATCTTGTCCAAAGTCTTGACCACAGGTATTTGGTCCAAGGTATTGATTCTAAGTGGTTTTGGACCATGGTATTGAGTAAGGCCTAAGACTATAAAAGGAGGAGGACATCATTAGGAAAAGGCACTCAAGTATTGAATATCTAATGAAGAGAAAGATCTAGAATACTGGTCATTGGGTTGAGGTGCATAGCTGGATCTGAATCGAGGAGAAACCTGAGCGCTTGAAGAAGGATAAGTTCTATTGATGGGTTAAGATCTTAAGGCTTCAAGAGAAATATCTTTATGTGATTTTGATCTTTTATCTGAATAATTGGTGCATGTTGTAATCTGTAAATCTGATGATCTGGGTATAACTAATGTCTAAATGGCTGTAAAGGTTAAATCATCTTTTACAGATCTGTACGCAAATTCAGTATAGCAAAGGCGGGTATACACACTGGTTCAACATTTCAAGACAGCGTATACGTAGGTTTTCCTTGAGAAAAGTGTGTATGCACGCAGGTTCGACACATTGAAGTAGTGTACTCCTCATAGAATATATTTTATTCACTTCTGTTTATATTTTAGTTACTTCTGTTTGTTGGGTTCTGGTTATTGTTATTGTATTATGGTTACAACATTCAAGAAAGTGATTGTTTGATTTAGATTTGTTTGGTACAAAGGAGATTGGTTGATGTAGATATATTTTATGTTTGATTGATGTTATTGATGGATCTAGTTTGAAAATTTATGAAACATGGTCCCTGGAAGAAAAGAGAAGGTTGTAGCCTTCTGTAGGTCAGCACCTATGTACTAGTAAATACATTATCTAGTACAAGGGCTAAGGGAGTTGTAGCTTCCTTCCTGGAAAAGCTGGAGAACGAGAGAAGGTAGTAGCCTTCTGCAGGTAGAAGCCGACGTACCGGATAAGACTACACCAATACAAAATTTGTAAAAAGAAGTTTCTTATTAAAGAAAGATAGAGACAATTTCAGCAGGTGGTTTTCACCCACATTAGGTTTCCACCTTATATCTTGTGTTCATGTGTGTGATTTCCTGTTCTGTTTACTGCATCTGGTTACTGGTTATATGGTTCAGATACATAGATTAAAGATCAAATAACTAAATTATAAGATTGCAAGGTATATGCTGGTTGCTCTAAACACAGTTGTGTATACACATAGGTTGCATTAACAGAAATAGCGTATATAAATCTATTTATGAAAATGAAATATTATTAAGTTGCTAATATTGATTCACCCCCCCTCTCAGTATTATTTCCAACATCTAGATCATGTTGTGCTAAACTTGGAGGGTCACTACAGATGGACATGTCTTTTTCTACTATCCCAATCTATAGAGGTGAGCATTTAAGGTTATATATGGAAGTCCATTTCCTTCATACTGTTTGTAGGTTTGATCAAGCAAAGAACCACCCTATCTATGCATTAGATCAGGATTTTGGTTGCTTTCATTTGTCTAAATCAAACACTCAACTTTCCATTGAAAATATTTTTTTCCCATCCTAAAATTGTAAAATCAGATATTTGGAAACTTTATTTTGATGGCTCTTTCTCAAAGGAAGGAGCAGGAGCAGGAATTGTTCTAATATCACCATGTAAAGAAAACATAACTCAGTCATGTAAACTTGAATTTGAAGTCACTAATAATGTGGTTGAGTATGAGGATTTTCTTCTTGGTCTTAAGTTAGCTAGAAGTTTAAAGGTTCAAAACTTGAGTGTATTTTCTGATTCTGAGCTTATAGTAAACCAGGTTATATATTTGTGTTAGAATAAACATCCAAGGCTTAGGTCATATAGAAATGAAGCTTGGGACACAGTTTAAAACTTCTTCCAAGGTTTTAACATAACTAGTATTCCCAGAGATGAAAACATGCATGCTGATTCACTAGTTGTCTCAACAAGCTCCTTCAAATCCCCTGAGCAGTATCATTAGAATACCAAATCCAAGTCAAGTACCAGCCATCAATTCTTGATAACCTTAAACACTAGCATATTTTCGAAGATTATGAATAGTTGAAATCTTTCCTTCAAGTTATTGATGAATTATCAAATATGCAATTTGAAGGAGATCAAAACAATATTCCAGAATTAAATTAGCAAAATCTAGAAACTTCATTCAGTCCTAAAATTCTTGATCATGATATTATCCAATTATCTATTAATTTTATTCGTAAAGGATTAGTCCCATTGGAAAAATTATTTGATAATAATGATGTCTCTAAAAATACCTTGTTTCACTCGCCTGAAGAAGAAATCTAAGAATGTAATATTGGGACATTGGATGATGTGGGAAACATTAAATTATCTTCAACTTTACCTTCGGATGTTAAAATCAATTACCTAGATCTTCTTAAGAATTGTAAAGATGTTTTTGCCTGGTCTTATAATGAATTGAAAACTTAGGACACATCTTTGATTGAGCATAATATTCCTTTGAAACCAGAAGCAAAACCCTTTCAGCAGAAGTTAAGAAGAATTAATACCATACTATTTCCAACCATTGAGAAGGAACTTAAAAATATGCTTGATTCTCATACCATAATGCCTTTAAGGTATTCTAATTCGGTAGCCAACCTAATTCCTGTTAGGGAGAAGAATGGTGAGATTAGGCTATGTGTAGATTTCCGAAACCTGAACAAATCATCCTTAAAAGATAACTATCCATTGCCTAAAATGGACCATCTACTCCAGAAAGTTTTAGGGGCTAATATGATTTCTATGCTAGATGAATTTTCTGGTTATAACCAAATTATGGTAAGTGAAGCTAACCAAGACAATACTGCTTTCACCACTCCTTGGGGTACATTTATGTATGCCAGAATGCCATTCGGGTTAACCAATGCTGGAGAAACTTTCCAGAGAGCTATGGATTTAGCATTTGTTGGTAAAACATCTTAATTTACTATCATTTATTTAGATGATTTAACTTTTTTCCGTGATTCTAATGAAATTCATTTAGAACACTTAAGCAAGGTTTTTGACAAATGCATGAAATTTGACATATCTATCAATCCGAAGAAATCTTTATTTGCTGTGAAGGAAGGGAAATTAATAGGGAATATAATCTCCAAGGAGGGAGTTATAATTGACCCAAAGATAGTTCAACTATTCAGACCCTATCTCTTTCAAGGAATAAGAAAGAGATCCAAACCTTCCTTGGAAAGATCAATTTTTTCAAAAGGTTCATCCCAAATTATGTTGAGATAGTTAAAGATATAACAAATATGTTGAAGAAAAATAATGAAGTAAAATGGACAGTCCCTGCTAGGTATGATTTTGATCAAATCAAAAAGGCTATATCTGAGGCCCCTACATTAGGAAGCCCTGATTATTCTTCACCCTTTAGCATATTTTCTTTTTCATCTGAAACAACCTTAGTTGTTGCACTTTTACAGAAGAATACAAATGGTGATGACCAGCCCATAGCCTTCTTTTCAAAAGTAATGAGAGATGTTGAACTCAGATATGATATTATTGAAAAACAAGATTATGCCTTAATTCAAGCCCTAAAATCCTTTAGAACCTATGTCTTGCAGTCACACATCACAGCTTATGTCCTTAATCATGTTGTTAAAACTGTCTTGACTCAACCTGATACTAATGGGAGAAGAGGGAGATGGATTGCTAAAATCCTTGAATTTGACATTGAAATAAAAACCACAAAGTTAGTAAAAGGCCAAGGCCTAGCCAAATTGTTAGCTGAATCCAACTGCAAAGTATTGGGGATAAATCTGGTTTGTGAAATTCCATCAGGGGAGAATCCATAAGAACCTTCCTCAATGTCATCAGGGGAGAATCCACAAGAACCTTCCTCAATGTCATCAGAGGAGAATCGACAAGAACCTTCCTTAACCATAGAGGAGAATCCATAAGAACCTCCTCCTCTTAGAGAAGGGGAGAATCCACAAGAACCTCTTCCTTCAGATCAAGCCATTCTTGTTCACATAGATCACAAATATCTAATTTCTTATTGGTATTCTGATATTGTGTAGTTTCTTAGAAATTTTCAATGTCTAACTGAGCTAAATTTGAAATAGTGCAAAACCCTCAAGCTTAAAGCAGTGAAATATTGTATTATCAATGCTAATTTATACTGGAAAGACCCTCTTAATAGCCTTCTTTTGTGTTTAACTCAAAAATGAAATAGAAGGTATTATAGATTAGTTCCATGTAGGGTTTTGTGGTGGACATTATTCCTGGAGAGTAACAACCAACAAAATTCTAAAAGCAGGTTTCTATTGGCCCACACTTTTCAAAGAAGTTGGAGAAAGAGTAAGAACTTGCAAACCATGCCAATTGTTTGCAGGAAAACATAAGCTATCAACACTTCCCTTGGTTCTGGTATCAGTTGATGCTCCTTTTCTACAATGGGGATTATACTTTATAGGGGAACTTCATCCACATTCCAACAATCAACGCAGATGGATTTTAACTGCTATAGACTATTTCACCAAGTGGGTAGAAGCTATACCTGTAAAAAATGCACTGATACTGTTGTGATTAAATTTCTTGAAGAAAACATCCTATCAAGATTTGGATGTCCTCAACAGATTGTTACAGATAATGTAGCAACTTTCAGTAATATTAAAATGATTGAATTCTATCAAAAATATTCAATCCTTCTACATCATTCTACGCCATACTATCCACAGGGTAATGGGCTAGTAGAGTCTTCCAACAAGAGCTTAGTTAAGGTCATTAAGAAGACTCTTGAAGACCATAAAAAGAGTTGGGACAGCCATCTTATTCATGCCATTTAGGCAAACAGAGTTTCTCCTAAGAGATCAACAAGCAAGTCTTGTTTCCAATTAGTTTATGCTAAGGAAGCAGTTTTTCCTACTCATTTAGCGTTACTTGTTATGAGGTTCCTCCAAGAATATTATGAAGAAAAAGATGATTTCTCAAGAAGGATTAATCAAATTATTGAGTTGAATGAAGACAGGGTTGAAATTCAGTACAAGCTAAGGAAATTCAATAACAAGATGAAAGAATTGTTTGACAAAAAGATTAGAGAAAGAAATTTCAAGAAAGGTGACCTAATGCTCAGATGGGTTACAAGGAGAGAATACAAAGGTAAACATGCAAATTTTGAAAACTTCTGGTTTGGTCCATTTAGCATTGTAGAATTCAAAGGGAACAATACATTTATTCTACAGAATCTTGAAGGAGAGTATTCCTCATTGTCAGTCAATGGGATACACTTGAAACATTACATTTAGTATTGATTCTTCATTCATTCATGATCTGTAAATATTCAAAGAGTTTAATTTATTTTTGAAAATTACAAGTGAGTATCTATTTGAGCAAAGACTCCATAGCCCGAGGAGAAGGCACTTGGATCTGCTTGTTCTCTGCATCCCACAGAGGGAAGCAGTCCTTAGCTGGAGCCGATGTTGTAACATTATTAGTTTTGATAAGTTAGAATATTAGTCAAAATAATTTTAAAATGTTAAGTTAGGATATGGATGCAAGAGAAAGAAAAGATAAAATGTTAGGAAAATTTTATGTTTTATAGGCATCCATGTCAATAAAATGTTAGGTGTTAGCTACCATAAATAAAGAAGGCAAAGGAAAATAAAATGTTAGGGAAGAAAAAGGAAAGGAAGTCTTCATTTATGTTTTTGAAAATGCACAGAATGCTAGTCTAAATGCGCCATAATCAAGCATCAACTATGTTTTCATGTGCAGAAGAAAAAGAAGGAAGAGTGAAGATTTACTCTAAGTTTTTTATATTAATTTTGGGTATTAATACTATTTCTAATTTTTAATCCCATATAACCCCTCCGCTCATAATTCCCTTCATTCTCATTTCCCTAAGTTTAATACCCCTCTTATTGCGCATTTCCCAACACCATATTACATCAATTCCTGACCCCACCAAGAAATCCCGTCACATCACGATTAATCCCCTAACATGTCATGATTCCTCTCTGTCCATCTTCCCACATCCGAAGACCCACATGCAATTTCGGCCCCCCTCGCCATCCGAGTTTTACTACCGATCGGGTCTGAAATGGGTGGTATACCAAACCACCCCACCCCTACAGGGCAGCTCCATAGCATTTCGGACCCCCCCATGAGTAGAACCACAAACCACTCAACCCCCCTGCAAAAAGTTGATTCCTTATTACCGATACCGCTTACCTGACCATTTCTCTTCCACCATTCCTCTGTTGTCACCTCATCCATCTATTAAACTGCTTCAAATCATATTCATTCCCTCCACAATCAACCTGTTAAGAATTTAATTTGCTTAACTGTTAATTCAACGAACCTGTGCCACCAACGGAAAATCAAAATTCCTATATAAAACTCCTTACTATCTATTTACAGGTTACAAAATTCTTGTTTTATCACTTACATTCATTTGATTAGAGGTTGCTTGCCAAATCCCGACATTGTCAACTATCAGTGACACTCTCTATCTCATCATTTCCAGATTATTCCTTATGTTCCTTTCTCTAGAGCCTTTTTTCTATCTGTGAATTGTCTCTTTCCAATCCATTTGCACTCTCAACCATCACCAACATGCCTCAAAAGGACAAAGGACCTAAGGAAATTGCCAATCATCTAATCTATCCTCTTGTAGATCTTCACCATGTCCCTATGGCTGAAAGAGACTACAAAATTCATGAGACACTCTGTGAGCTTGACCTCTTCGAGATGTACTGCTGGCTCGAAGATAAATATATTGACAAATCAGATGATATCCAACTGTGGGAGTCAAACCTACCCCACTACATATTTACTCACACCCACAACACTCCTGATTTCATTAGAAAATGTCATGCCTCATATTTTCAAAGCAAAAGGGCCATAGTGAATCCCACCGGACAAATTTTATACACCATAACCCCTCAAGGTATTGATAAAATGATGCAAGCCCCCACAATATACAATGTTACCCCATTTTCTTATGAAGCTCTAGTTGAAATGTACCAGAAATTAGAATTTTCTAAGAGAGCCCAAACTCTTGAATTATTCTTAACACAAGATGCTTCATTACCAAAGAAGAATCATCCTTATCACTCCTCCGTATTCCCTGAGAGAGCCAAGCAAATAATATCTATCATTTCCTACCTTCTTGGCCACTACTATGATTAGTGGGTAGATGAGGCCATTATAGGATTTTTATCCATCTTCTCTACTAATGCTAAGCCATCAATTGTGTTTAATTTCAGCCATTTTCTTGCAAAGTCCATTCATCAGCAACTGGTTAATTTTCCCACAGAGGAGGTATTGAAATATGCCTCTGTCTTAGTCTACATGTTCCTATATTTTCAGGGGGACAACATGAACCTGTCGTTACAAAAGCTGTATGAGAAGGGAAACCAACAGTTGGTCATTTTCTGGACTACTATGGTTATGAAAGAGCATAAAGAATATTCTTATAAATATTTTACTGAGATGTTTCTTCACCCAGCCATGGGCCTCCTAAGTAGCAGAAAAGAACCAAGGATTAGTGAAGAAATAAAAAAGGTCTTGCAGCTGTCAGAACAAGTGCAAATAGGAGACTGGTACTTGTATGAAAATTACACAAAAATAAGAATTTTGGATGTGATCTCCCACCTTATAAGTTTCCAAAATTCCTCCCAATAAGGATTTTTTCCTTAGAATACATCAAGCAGATGATCAACATGGATGAAGTTCATTTTTTTGATGCCAAGAAAAAGTCTCGGTTCAAGATAAAAACACAGGTTGGCCCATTCATTTGCAACAACAGGGTAGTAGGGGAAGAGGCAAACAAATGTTTGAAGGAAATGCAGTTTAATCTCATTTTTACCTGATCTTATGATCCATTAGGGATAATTTCTATATTAAGGGTAGAAACCAAGTCTACTCCTTACTTTCACACACCTAGATCAGAGATAGAAAAGTATAAGAATCAACCAGAGTGGGTAGAGAACACATTACAGGAGGTAGAAGAACAGTAGGTCTCCTCATCAACAATGCAGACTCCTACAATGAAAGAGAAGACAACCAAAAGGAGCAGAGAGGAAGAGTCCCCTTTAGGGACTGATATCTTTAGTGAGGGATTTAAAATCATGTACAAAAAGAAGGCTAAGTTTAGTTCCAGACTAAGCCTTAGCAAATATTCAGAGCAACAGACTCTTATCACCATTAATGAGCCTCTTGTATCTTCATTAGTGGATGATCAATCTACATAGTATCCTAGCACCTTCACAATCTCAAAAGAGCAGCAACAAATTATGCACACAAGTACATCTACTTCAAGCAAGCTAGAGAAAATCATCATTGATATCTTCAAGGAAATAAAAGTAAAAAACGAAGCCTTGAAGATTAACACTTACAACCAATTATGGAAGCAGACTTCTGGTGCCCAAAGTAGGCTACTATCAGCCTTTGACTTAGAGAAGGGGAAAATATAGATGGAATTCCTTCAAGCCCAAGTTCCTCAGCCCAAGGGAACATCAGACTACAAAAAGAAATCTTTTGAGTTTTATGTCAAGGATATACATCCCATTGACCAAATGGAGATGCATAAGCAAATGGGGGAAATGATTTTCTCTACTGTCACTAACACTGCCTGACTTTGTCCAAATTACAGGTTACACTAGCAAATGTCTAGTCACAGCTAAAGATGGATAAAGTTTTTTCTCTTGCCAAAGATACCAAGACTAAAACCATGGAAGATTTGGTAATCAAACTGGGTTATGATCCTACAAACATCAATGTGGCAGCGAAGGCTGCCAGAAAAGCTTCTCCTTTAGAAGCACTTCCTATCACAGTCATTTCGACTGCCATATCTTCTACCACCAGTACAGGAGATTTTGCTGACCAGTTGGCAAATGCAGTCCAAAGAATGTCCCTGCAAAATGAAGAGATTAAGAAATTGCATGATCAAGTAAAACTACTGGAGGATCATCAAAAGAAGTATGACATTTTTCATGCAGCAAAGATTCAGAGAGCTCAGAATCAAATAGAAGCATGGAAGAAGTCAGCAACTGAGTCTTCCATTGGCTACACTCCTGGTAATGTTAAGGACATTATCTGGAACAAAATCATAGAGGATATTGATAAAATCTGGCCATGTATCCAAATCCTTTTTTAGCAGAAGGAGTTAATGGAAAAGTAAAACCAGACAATTGCCAAAATAAATACTCAACTGGGAGAGATGCTTGCTACAACCAACAGCATTATAAGGTATCTAAATTCCAAAAATAGGTATGAAATGGATGATCTAGGGGTGGATGACAGGACAGAGACCATTCTGGAGGTGAAGAGAATTCTAACCAAAAAGAACTTAGTAGTGTAGTTGACAGAGAAGTGTCACACCTTGAAGTGGGAGCCAATATATTTTTCACAAGGATTGATGCATTAAACAAGAAGGGTCTTCCTTCACTGTTTGTCTTCAATGGTAAGTTAATGACCAAGGAGGGCTACTTGAAGAAGCTACAAGATATTTCCAAGGACACAACCAAGTCCTCAAACATCAAAGGTTCCATGATAGGTAGGACGTTCTACGAGGCCATCATCAACATATGTTTTATTCAAAATGAGATAAAATATATTTTTACTGTAAAACCCACTTTTTCCAATTATACTGAGGTAGATGAGATCTACCATAGAGTAACTAAGATATCAATTCCAAATGAAGAACGGTGGGAAAAGCTGTGCGAATATCAGGATTGGAGGACAAATCAGTTTTGCTAGCACAACACCAGAATAGTGGCCACTCAGCAATAATTTTCAATCAAAACAGGGCTAGATGTGCAGGTTCATTCTTTTTTATTGAATTCCTTCCCTTTCTATTAGTTTTAAGAAATAATAGCAGGCCTTCTCACTCAGGAATTTATTGTAATATTTTGTATTTTGTTTAAAAACTTCATTCTGTCAAAGTATTAAGGGTTTCACCCTTGAACTAGTTAGCAAACATATTTGTACTAAGATGGAGCATTTTTTATATAATAAAAGATTCTAGATTTACTTCATATGGCTTGTCTCTCAGTGAGTTATTTTCATTGTGTTTTTCACTACGTATTCCTCATATAATTTATTTCTTTTATAGTCATCCGATTGAAAATTTAATTGAATCTTAGTTTCATTTTTAATCCTCTGTGAAGTTGTAATTTAATTAAGAGATTAGTTTACAGGACTATCTGTTATTGTGAATTCCTCTTTGAACTTAAATTGTACTAGAATTATGAAATGACTTAATTATATTTTGTTGATTAAGAAAACACAGTTTTCTTAATTTCTGCTTATAAATGGTCAAATACTCTGTCTGAATATTAAATCATTTATACTTCTTCATATTCTACTTATCCATCCCACTTAAAATCAAAATAACCATATGTATTTAAAGAAAAACCTTTTGTTTTATTGAAAATCTGTCTAAGTTTAAAGCACCTGTTTAAAGGAAGTTCACTGGTCATCCACCCATTAAAATCAAACAAAACATTTTATATTCTTTGGCATAGCCTATTGACCTTAGGTTATCTCAAAGGACAATAGACCCTATATTAGGTGTGCGAACCTACCTATGATTTTGTGCATGGGTTTCGCACATGGTTTTGGGCATGGTGGTTTTTTGGCCATGGTATTTTGTAGATCCGTTTAAGGGAACTATGATTGTGTTCTAATACATGGTTAATGGATTAGGTTTTACGAATGCATTGACATGTATATATATGTATTGTAACATTGAAATGAATATAATGAAAAATCAATCTAGAAATCCTAGTTTTGGGATCTAGGGGAAAATATTTGTGTATTTGTTTTGCGTTTCTCACCATTGTATATTTTCTGTCTTTTAAAAATTCATTTGCAATTAATTTATGTACCAGGTTAAAACCTACACAGACAACCTCAGCAAGGTTCAAACACCCAACCTCTCATCCAACACTCATGCACCTTGCCATGGCACCACATAGGTGGTTCTTAACCTCTAAGAACCTCGGGCTTATTTAAAATTTAATTTACACATATATATGGAGGAGGGGACAAGCGGTTAGGCGCAGCCCCCAATCACCTACCACCACATGACCCTGGGCAGAAAGGAAAGAGGCTCAGGACCTAGCCCAGCCCCCGGTCACAAGACCCTCACGTGACCGCAAACAGAGCCACCTGAGCGCAGATGGAGACGGGACTAAGGATTGGCACTGGCCCCAGTCACATGAACCTACATAGGACCATGTTGAAGGCACTCGATGGAGGGAGCTCCATAAGGGGACCATCCACAAGCCATGTGGCCTTACACAGGACAATGGAAGACTGCAATGGGAGCTTTAGTGGAAAGGGCAGGTTGTTGGCCGAGCCCTAGGCCCTATGGGTGCTACATGACCACAACCCAGAAGAAATGGCTCCTAGGCCAGTGGGGGGAGGAAGTTAGCCCTGTCCCTCGGGCCTATGGCACCCATGTGGTCATAATTTCCACACTAAAGGGTTACTAGTAAATTTAAGTATCCAACAAATTGCACCTTCATAGGGTGAAATTGTCGCCTCCGCGATGGAAAACAAGGTGAATTTGTAGGACAACTAGACTGTTAGTCCAATTTGTAGGACATAGAACAAAAAAACTACATGGAGAGCCATATACTTGTGATTTTTGTCATTTTGGAGCTAGAGAAGAGTCTACCTATGGGTTTTCAGACATTATGGATCCAATGGTGACCTCTATTTGCTGATTTGAGCACATCTAAAGGAAATTTTTGTAGGTTCAAGTTCATGGGTGTATGGATCAATCAATGTTTTGGAGAAGTTCTTGAAAGTGTTTGAGAACAGAGAAGGCCTTGTAGGGGTTTTATTACCTTCAGAAGTTTACTGCAATAATTGTTACTTGCAGAGTTCAACTCTTCTATACTTTTCTCACTATGTCTTGTTGAGGAAAGTATTCTATTTTTACTTCAATGTGGAATTGAAGTGCTTATATGCTCATGTATGTTCATTTTCAGACGGAGTACAAGGTATTTGTAGGAGACAACTTGTGTTGTTGATGTTTTCATGACTGACTGTAGGTTTTCATGATGTTTATGGGAGAGTTCTTTGCAGGAGAATATTTCCTTGAAGGGGAAATAGCCACATTTTTTATCAACAAAATCTTATGTACTCCTTTTCCACTAAATATATGGAGTGGTCTAGTTATGTTGGCAGACCCGAAGATGTAGCCCAGGAGGGGTGAACTCTATCGAAAAATCCTTTTTTATACTCTTCATGAATGCATGTATGAGTTATGTGATGTTGTGTTACTTATGCTTAAGTTTACATGTGAAAATAAACTCATTTCTTGAAGAGACCTTTTGGAAAACCAAATTTGTGTCAAGGCCTATTTTTCCTTGAAAAGCATCAGAGAACGATCCCTATTTTTAGGAAGAGGAAATTGAATTCCTCCTACATTTTAAAATCAATTAGTATTAGAGGCTCATCTGAACAAGTTGCAAGAATGTGCTAGAAGAGTCTCTAAGAGCTAGAGGATATTAATTTGGCTCTTCATATGGAGAACATTGAGTTGAGAAGAATGTTATAAATAGTTGAAGATCAGAAGAGGCATACGTGCCTTTAGTTGTAGCATGTGCTTGAGGAACAAGTTGCTAAAAGTTCCACTCTTGTGACAACAAAAGACACCTCCAAAATGAAACCAATATGTGGGCATGGTTCACATGGTAGTTATGGACCATATGAGGAAAATGATGCATGTGCATTTTGCAAGCATCTCCAAGATTCTCACCATATGCGAATTGGTAAAAGTGGATGGATAGAGTCATCTACAATGTTGTCACCATCATCAAAAGATGAAAATATGAATGACAAGTTCAAGGAGGTAATAAGCATTTCAAGTACAATTCCTTATGTTTATGTTCATAACACCTTTTTTGCAACATTTTTTGGCAACTACCAAAGGCATTGTTACGGAGCTTCTTTCTAAAATGGGTTACGATGGAGGAGGCCTCTACATCAATGGAAAAGGGATCACCAATCCAATCATGGTATAAGAGATACCAAAGTATCAAGGATTGGGATATGGTCAAAGGGGTTTTTTAGAATGCTCTAAACAGTTTGAGTCACAGCAATCATCTGAGGATGATATGTCACACCATGATGGTGGTGACAATGTTCATTTGTCTCTCAAATGAGATGAATACTTGAAGGGACCTTGCATCTCATCGTCCACCCCATATTTTCAAAGTTTCAGCCCAAGGGTTAGGTATACATCTTAGGGGGGTTTTCCAAATGATGGTAATTTTGACTATTTGTGGAATATGTATCATTTTACTTTCTATGATGTATTTGACCATTGTTTGGTTGTCTGTGAGAAACACATGGTAATGGTTAAAAGGATGGATCAAATTCTAGGCATCAAGCATGTGAATCTCCTTCGAAAGAAAAGACTTCCTTGTCGCAAGCAAGAGAAAGTTCGTTTGTACCCATTGCAAGATGCCTGGGCATGGAAATGAACGATGTTGGAAATTACATCTAGAGCTTCGTTCCAAGAAGGAAAAAGCGATTGTGCAACCTAATGCAAGGGAATCAATAGGTTTCAAATAGGACTCAAAAAAATCCTAAATAAACCTTCAAGGCAAAGTTGATGCAAAAAGAGAACCCCTAAGCCTAGGAAAGGCAGAGATTGGGAAGAATGTTTGTAAAGTTGCTTTGTAAATTTGTAATTACTTGTTATAGTTTACTTGTTTGGCTACTTTTGTGAAGTGAAAAATAATAGTCACTATGTGCAACAAGTATGTTTCATTAACATTATGTTATTGCCTTTTTTATAATTCCATGTGTATAAGGACTTTTGGAATGTACAAGTTAGCATCCAAGTTTGTCTACAAGTTTGTCATGTATGTTGTAGCTCATTTTTCACTTTGTCTTTAATATATATATATATCTCAAAACAAAACAAAAAATCAAAATTAAAACAAACAAAATATTTTGATTTTATTAAAGGTGGATTGATATTCGACTTAGTTACGGGAGAATCCACAGTAAGAACCATTTTCTGCCAACGTTTCGAATTCCAACTGGGATCCATGATCAGGACAACTTGAAAGCTTGATAGAAGAAGAGCTTAGCTGAGAGATTAAATAGTAATGAGGAGAGTAAAATGAGATGAAAGTCGGCTCTCAATATCTGATTGATGAGAGTCGGCTGCTACAGATTATTTTAATTAATAAATTAATTATTTATTTTTTTAGTTTTTTTAAGATTGATCATTATAATTAAAAATTTTATTAATATTAAATTAATTAATAATAATCTTTTAATATCAATTAAGATGGATCATTATAACTAAAATTTTATTAATATTAAATTAATTAATAATAATCTTTTAATAATTAGTTACTTTTAATATAATAAGATAGTTATTATTAATATTACTTATATTATTAATTATTATTATTATTATTATTATTATTATTATTATTATTATTATTAATATTAATAATAATAATTATTATATTACTATTACTACTACTATTATTATTATTATTATTATTAATGATGATGATAATATTATTATTAATATTACTTATATTATTAATATTACTTATAATATGATAGCTATTACTAAAATCATAGCATTATTAATATTAATTATAATAGTTATTATTAATATTACTTATATTATTAATTATTTTTATTAATATCATAAATAATAATTATTATTATAATTATAATTTAATAATAATTAGTATTAATGATATTAATGTTAAAAATATTAATCTTAGAATATTGTATTAATATTTAATTTTTATAATAAAGTTTGATCATTAATATTAATTGTAATTATTATTATTATTAATTATTATTATTAATAATAATTAGAAATAATATTAATAATAATAATAATAATAATTATTATTATTATTATTATTATTATTAATCTTAATAATAATAATAATAATATTATTATTATTATTATTATTATTATTATTTTTATAATAATAATATAATAATAATAATAAAAATAATAATATTATAATAATAATAATAATATTATTATTATTATTATTAAATTAATAAAACGAGTTAGATTTTTCTGATTTTTGAGAATGATGTAGTGGCAGGACCTGGTCAGAGTTATTTTATTTTAAAATATATACTTAAATATCAGGCATCTACACTAAGCGGAGTTAGATGTCGTGTCAGGTCCCTGATATAACCCCAACCTAACATCACAACATGCTCGAATGTTATTCCAGTGATTGGTTTCGTAAGAAGAGTCAAAGATCTTTGTTGAATTGAGATTAATGGCGGATATGAGTTGCAGGATCACCCCATATGGGCTTTCCCTATTATGGTGGGTGCCCCCATAGCTCAGTTGCAAGCGAGCGTGTTTGACATGTTCGATCCTCCACGTCACCATTGTTTCCCACGTCATCCCATCATATCATCATGTCCCATCTTCCACTTCATTCATCCCATACACGTCATGTCACATTAATCCCATCTTTTTCCCTCCATTTTTCTATTTCCCTATAAACCCCATTTATTCTCATTTCCCCCTTCGCATCATTTTCAGTTTTCCACATCTGTAACCAGTTGTTGTCTAGTCATAAATTCAAAATTATCGTCACCAATCATCACTAGTCATTTGTGTACAAGGTAATTATAAATCATATCCATTTAGTAAAGTCTACCAAATGTAAAAGAAAGTTGTGTTGTCAAGTTCTTCTACCCAAATTCCTCTCATGGACATTAAGAGGGATGATTTTGACCCAATTTGTTCTTCAAATTTGATGGAACTTTGTCAGCATATTCTAGTCAATCAAAAGGAGTCCCCTGTATATGTTGCAGCCGTAAAATCTAGTATTTTGTTGAAATTATTCCTCAAACATATGTTTTCCCAGAATTCATCTACTGGTTAGTTTCTCCTCTTTATCCTCAAAAATTCTTTGTGATGAATGCATTATGTGAAAATAATTTTCAGGTTTCTTCCCTTTTAATTTACCAAGCCTTGGACTTTCCACCTTCTAGTCTTTACACCCCACTAAAAAGGGATTGAAAAGAGGTAGTGGAGACATAATTGAATTGGAAAGTGAAGCAGGCCAGGGTTCAAAAAGGCCAAGGTTGTCTAAGATTGAAAAGGAGTTTGAATCTTTCGTTGGGAGCTCCTCAGTTGCAATGGGTTTTTAGTTATAATTGGGAGATGATACTCGTACTACTTCTTCCCTAGTACCTAAAGAGGTTTCTCAGAGTGTTGTTCCTATTATAAAGAAGTTGTATAGTCAAATATAAGAAAGGAACAAGAAGGTAAAAGAAAATATTGAATCTTAGATTGAAGCATAATCAATTTCTGAATATCACACCAGTTTATTATCTGACATGGATCTTGAGAGAAATAAATTGAAGTTTTATTTCTCTCATCCTTCTGCCTTGTCTGTTTCATCATCATTAAGTTTCAAGACTGCTACTTTGATTGTAGATGCAAGAGAAATGCCACTGCCTGATAAGATAATTGGCACAGGAAAATTGGGGAATTGATCTACAATGATTTAGGGAAAACATTCTTGGCTACTAGCAAAGTTGAAGCTATATTAGAAAAAGTTGTTAATCAGTTAAAATTAGAAAAGGCAAATTATAGATCTGTGTTCACCCAAAATGAGGAGTTAAAGAAATTAATTGTGAAAATTGGTGTGAATAGGAGTTTTGTGCACAAAATTTCACATGGGGCGGAGACTGAAATTTAGATCCTAAGGTAAAAACTAAAGCTACCTTTAGTGGAGCATGTCATGGCCCCAAAAATAGGTCAAGTGTAAAAGCAAAAAGAAATTCTCGCAAATGAGCTCTTGCAAAGAAACAATGAAATTGTTGCACTCAAGGAAATGAATTCTACTTTGCAACAGAAATTGGATTCACATGTTTGTATTACCTTAGTGCAACTTGATTATGATGATCCTGTAGAGACGCTGACTAGAGTGATGACAGAATTAAAACTCTCAGAGGATGAGATGAAGAAGATAAAGAGAAATTTAGATGATACAAAATAGATCCTAAAGATAATAGGAAAGGAATTATCCATGGCCAAAAACACAACCTCAAAATATCAAAATGATTATTAGGTTGCTTCTCATGAAATTAAAGAATTGAAGGAGAAGGTGAAAGAGAGCATGTCCCTCATTCAAGCTGGGGAGATTAATTGGAATGACATTATTCATATAGTAAAGAATGTTTGGGATATTTTTTAATTATAAAAAAAAAGAAGGAAAAATCTATCATCAGAGACCTGGAAAGCATAATTACTGCTAGTAAATAAAAGCTCTAGAAATGAGCACAATTTTCCAAAAGGACAATCGAATTCATTACCTCTAAGTCATCTCAAGAGTTAAGAAGATGCAGATTGAATACATGCCAAGATTAGTGCTGGATATAAATAAAATGGTTTTTAAAAACTTGTACATGAAAACAACTAAGACAAATCTAATAGAAATCAAAGAGTTAGTTTTGAAGTTTAACACCAACTTTCACAAGAGGCCTAGAGGAAGATTCCCTTCGTGCTAGGACCAAAATGTAAACCTAATTCCCTCGGAGACTTATGAAATGTTGTTGGTATAAGCCAAAATTAATATTGGCACTTTACATGAAAAGGAAACAGTTCTGAAAGGGGAAACAATTGTGGATTATTTACACAGAAACTTTCAAATATTATGGTTGACTAGAACGCTTTTTATTGAGAAGCCAACTTATAGCAAGATAACCAACTTCAAAATGGATCATACAAGGTTTGTGAAAAGTTAGAGCTCATACATGACAGTCTAGAAGAAATGTAGAGAGTGGATGTCTCCCACATCCATGACAACAGAAATTGGACCTTCTACTGCACCAGAATATCAGATTACTCATTAAGAGAAGCCACCTGTTACCTCATTAGAAATTTATTTAATGTTTTTGTAAAATGATGTAATTTTGTTTTAATTTATCATGAATGTAGTCCTTCGAAAGACAAAACAATTTGAACAGTTTAAGTAGTTAACGGTTTTGACAGTTGACATTTTCATAATTGTCCTCAATGTAATTATCATACAAAAGGAAATTTTGAGGAACGAGAAAGGGTTCCAGGTTTTTGGACTTCAGAAGAAAAATACTTTTTGTGTAAGTTTTTGGATCTTCTTGGATTTTGAATAAAAAATTTCGAAGTGATTCCAGATAGATGTTGGATGTGTTATGTGTTTCCTTTTATCTGTTCATTTGATGTTATTCTTCTATAGAAGAGAGTAATGAAGTTGCTGGTTTTGATATTACAATTTCCCTAAGATTATGGTATATGTAAGTTAAAGTTAAAAAACCCAAATATGTGCTCCTCATTTTTGTATTTCACTTCATATTCCTTCCATAATTCTGCTAAATTTTAAAACAAGAGATTCTACTGCAAGTAGCCTATTGTTTAATAGACTTTCCCTAAATCTTTTTCATCCATTGTACTACAACTTAAAAAACATATACATCATCATAATGCCACTTTGAAAGGGTGTTTTTTTCCAAGAAGAATTTATAATTTTACCTATAAAATAAATACTTTTGGAGTTTAACAATGGAACAACAAATTGAAAAATCCATTATTTTCACTAAATGTCTTAGGCACTGACCTCTTCTAAGCCAGGGGTCATCTCCTAAGGTATAACAATGTACTCACTGATGCAAGTATTCAAGATGAAACTTGTGGTGAATATAATTTTTGTTTAAGATTTTACGAGATGACTATGTTTTGTAGGCAAAGCCAATTATGTCATTGAATTTTTGCAGCAGTGTACTTTTGTGTACAAACTCAATTTGAGGACGGTAAAAAAAAATTATATTGTTTTTGGTTTCCAAGATGGAATCAAGTTTGTCTTCAATAGTTGAAATTCAAGATGAATTTATTTTGAATTGTGAAAAAATGAGATTAAAGATAATGTTCAAATTCCACTCATCAATTCTTTGTTCCTACATCAGCGATAATAATTTTTGGCTCAATTCTTAATAGGACAGTAGGTATTCACAAAGAAGATAAGTAAAGTGCCTTGATTGGAGCTTGAAGAGCACCAATTGAAAAGATAGCATATGGATTGAATTTTTGTGTAATTTTGAGTTTCAACCTCATTTTATTTTCTAGGAGAAGTAAACTTTTGGAGTCCAAAAGTTCCTAGTGGGGAAGTGTGATGAGGTGATGAAATTTTAGCTCAAAAATAAAAGTGCTCAGAAAGTCTCGAACCCAATTTCACATTGAATTTCTCTTCATTCTAAATCAAACGACATTCATTTCACCTCAATCTGACATCATATGCTCAAGTTATCACGTTCTGATCATTTGGCCCAATAACTAAAAAATGAGCAGGGTTGCTGATTGGGCTTCTGTACAACTGGCATCATCGAGGTCTACTAGGAAGGTACAAGCCAATGATAATACTCCAAGTGGAAGCCTTGTACTGGGTGATTTAGCTTGTTTTGATTGGTTCATTTATTTGTGGTAGCCAATGAGGGTGTGCCACGTGGCCGAACCAGAGGCTGCCATGTGGCACCCCGTGGTTGGGTAAAATTTTGGTATGGGTTGGATAGCCTTAGTAGGGTTTGAACACCCAACCTCTTATCTAACACTCAAGCACCTTACCACTGTGCCACAGGGGTCGTTCTAAACCTCTAAAGGCATCTTGACTATTTAAACTTTAATTGGTGCATATATATGGAGGAATGGTCAGGCGATCAACCCCAGCCCATGGTCACCTGCTACCACATGACCTTGGACGCAAATGAATGGGGCTTGGGACCTAGCCTGGACCTTGGTCACAAGACCTTCATGTAACTTTAGAGGGATCCACTAGAGCGCAGATGGAGAGGGGGATGAGGATTGGCCCTGACCCTAGTCGCATGAACCTGCACAGGACCGTGGTGAAGGAACTTGGTAGATGGAGCTCCATAAGGGGACTAGGCCTAGGCCATATGGCCTTACACATGACCACGACCCATAATAAATGGTGCCTAGGCTGGCGGGGTTGGGCGGTTAGCCCCGTCCCTCAAGCCTATGGCACCCATGTGGCCAAAATTTCCACACTAAAGGGTTGTTGGGAAATTTAAGTATCCAAAAAATTTCACCTTTGGAGGGTGAAATTTTCGCCTTTGTAGCGGAAAATAGGGAAATTTTGTAGGAAAGTTAGATTTTTAGTCTAATTTGTGGGATGGATAACAACAAAACTACATGGAGATCTTGGAGATCCATATCTTTGTGAGTTTTTGTCATTTTGGAGCTCAAGAAGAGTCTACCAAGGGGGTTTTGGACATTCTAGATCCAATGGTGACCTCTATTTGATAATTTGAGCACATTTAAAGGAATTTTTTTCAGGTTCAATTTCATGGGTGTATGGATCAATCAATGTTTTGGAGAAGTTCTTGAAGGTGTTTGAGTATGGAGAAGACCTTATAGGGGTTTTCTTACCTTCAAAAGTTTACTGCAACAGTTGTTACTTGAAAGGTTCATCTCTTCTATACTTTTATCACAATGTCTTGTTGAGGAATTTTTTTTTATTTTTCCTTCAATGTGGAATTGAAGTGCTTATATGCTCATGTATGCTCATTTTCAGATGGATTACAGGGTCTTTGTAGGAGACACCTTGTGTTGCTGATGTTTTCATGACTGACTATAAGTTGTCATGATGTTTATGTGAGAGTTCTTTGCAGGAGAACATTTCCTTGAAGGGGAAATAACCACATATTTTATCATCAAACTTTCATGTACTCCTTTTCCACTAAATATATGGAGTGGTCTAGCTATGTTATAAGACTCGGAGATGTAGCCTAGGAGGGGTAAACTCTGTCAACAAATCCTTTGTTCTACTCTTCATGAATTCCTCTATGAGTTATGTGATGTTTTGTTACTTATGCTTCAGTTTACATGTGAAAACTAACTCATAGCTTGAAGAGACCTTTTGGAAAACCTGATTTGTGTTAAGACCCATTTTTCCTCGCAAAGCGTCGAAGAACGATCCTTGTTTTTAGGAAGAGGAAATTGACCTCCTCCTCCATTTTCAGATCACTTTGCTAAGGTTTGATCAAGAGAAGAGATGAAACATGTTCAGACAGAGTACTTTATATGCTTTCAATATTTCGATGGCTCCATGCTTCCTTGGAGGAGCTAGCTATTTTCTCCTTGCTATATTTTTATTTTATATATCATTGTTGCAAGATCTTTCATCTTGGTTATGCATGGATAGTATACTAGACATACAGTTGGCTTGTATCATGCATCTTGGGTTGATGACTTTATGCATATGTTAGTGCCATTGAGATTAGTATGATGATGGCACATGATGCTTATGGTGGATTTTTTTCTTACCTTTTCTGCTACATTTGATGATGATTATGGTTTTGAGTATGGTTGTTGAA
Source organism: Pinus tabuliformis (assembly GCA_031772625.1). Classification (NCBI taxonomy): domain Eukaryota; kingdom Viridiplantae; phylum Streptophyta; class Pinopsida; order Pinales; family Pinaceae; genus Pinus; species Pinus tabuliformis. The sequence goes on from CM062819.1 coordinate 1,002,712,543, forward strand.
GTGATGTTGTTGTTGTTGTTACATCATTATATGTTGCTACCGGTTTTTCAATATTTTGTAGAGGATCATACTCCATGTGATGGTTTTTGTTGCTTCCATGTTTTGGTTGTAGAGATGTGATATGTTGGGATGATTGATGTGATATGTTGTTGCCTTATGATGATGTTGATATATGCTTTTTTTGAGCCACTATGTATTGTTATGGACTACTGATTGTTGGTGCTGAAATATTGATTCATGGTTGATGTTTTTGGAGAGGCTGATACATGTCTCTTATGTGATTTATATTGACATTATCTTGTTTCCATAGAGAGAACATGTGGTTGATCATATGCTATAGATATTTGTATCATAACATCATATTAGATATGCATTGATGAGAGAGTTGTTATGAGATCCATTTTTGACATATGTTGCATAATGAATCATGAGAGTTAGTCAAGTTTTGTATGGGTTGTTAGTAATGTTGTTGCAGCCATGCATTTCATGTATTATTTATGTACACTCTCATACTTACCATGGAGAGGAAATCTTGAGTCATGTATGCATTGAAAGAGAGTCATGTGAGTCATAGTTCAGCCATATATGGGCTTATTGATGTAAGTGTACAACCATGTATTATCAATATTGTAGTCATGTAATAAACCTATGAGGCCATGTACTTTGTTGCATATCTTTTGGTCATTATTCTTTGGTCCATGTGGAGTAGCATCTTGCATATGGAAAGGAGGCATTGGTAACTATGTATATCAGTACATATTCAGCAATGGAGATGTTTGTGAGTATGGTTGGCCATACTATTATGACTTTTCATCATGAATTTGTTGTTACCGTGTTTACTTCAGAGAAATGTTGCATCTAGATAGTTGTTTCTGCTATTGATGTATGGTTTTTCTAGTGCTAGGGAGTACATTGTGGAGAGGATGTATGTGTTGTTGTTTCTTTAGAGTGGAAGGATACATGTTTCTGCTGCTATGGGTTTGATCAGTGTTGTTATTGATAACAGATCACATTATGTTGTTGTTGCCATATGTTTCTAATTTGATTTGTTGTTGTACTATGAACTAGATTATGTTGTTGTTTCTTTAGAGGAGAGAGCATGTGTTTCAGTGTTTGGTAATGCTAAGTATAAGAGTTTGTTGTTGCTTGTAGGAGATGTATTTTGTTGCTCTAGTGTGTTGATGATTGGGCATAGCTTGTGTCCAGGGGGAGCTTAGTGCACATATATTTTAGGGAGAGTGATTATTATATTTGAGTTTTGCACTCCATTGTTCGCAACCTGCAGATGACATTGGGTTGAGCTTTTTTTTTATGAAGCCCCTTTCATGTAGATGAGTATATAGAATTTTTACTTGAAATGTTTAGCCCTTTTCCATTGTTGTCAAAGGGGGAGAGTGAGATGATGTTTTATCAGATGATTATTTCAACATGGGGGTTGACATCAATGCCAAAGGGGGAGATTTTTGGCATTGATGTGTGTTACAGTGTTGCAAATGTGTCGTTGATTATCATTGATGTCAACCTGGTTACTTGGGTTGTAGGTCAGTTGGCTATGAATATGTATGGGTGTTTGCAGGTGGCTTGTGTATCATTTAGGTTTTTGATGGTTGAGGTGATTATGGATGATGTGTAGATGGTCCTTAGCATGTCTATTAGCCCGGGCTAGATTGGAGATGTGATGGATGGTCCTTAACATGTCTACTAGTCTGGAATAGCTTGAGGTGTAGATGGTCCTATATCATGAGGAGTTGGATGATGGTGTGTTGCACTAGCTTGGAGGCCTTACCATGATGATGGTATTCATGATCATGTTGTTACATACATATTTTTATTGTTGCTTCAATAGCTAGTGTTGAGGAGCTTTTTTGATTAGATATCCATGGTCTCCATGTCCCAAATTATGCCTCTTATGTTGACATGTTGCACCTTGGTCTTAGAGAGGATCCACATGTATCTATGGATTCTTGTGATGGTTGTGTAGATGTTCGAGGGTGTTTGACAGGTTCTTGAGATGCATATTGATGGCAGAGATGTTGAGGAATAGTTTGATGGCTCAGATGCTTATATTGGTTGTTGGTTGGAGTCATAGTCAACATAGTTTGACTTGTGATGATGTTGGTGATGTTGCATATATTTATAGGAGTGTTGTAGAGGTGTCAGATAGTTCCAAAGATCCTACAAAGGCTGGTCAATGTTATGAAACCAACTCACAAAAAGATAGAAAAGATATATCAACGACTTATAATTCAGCCTCTTCGAGGGGGAAACCTCCTTTACATTACACAAATGAACAATTCTTGGATGATTCAAATGAAAAAACCTCCTTTCTATATATAGGAGTCTAAGGGGTCACAATATAACCAAGCCAACCTAACAATAATAATATAAAGGCTCAAAAATAACAATAGAGGGATTCTATGGGGCACAATAATAACAATATGGGGACAATAAGGGCAAAAAAATATTAATAAGGGATACAACGATAATAGTAATGGGGGAATCACTAGTACTGTAGGGACCTAACACGCCCCTCTCCTTCAAAAAGGTGTTGTCCTCAATGCTTGAGTAGTTCTGGATGCGTCTATATAAAATTCTCATCCCCCCATGTGGAATCTTCAGCAGATAAGTTCTTCCACTTGATGAGATACTCCGAAATTGATTGATTTCATAGTTGTCGAGTTCTTGTTTCTGTGACTGCTTCCGGTTCCTATATAATTTTTCCTTCCTCATCAAGTTGTGGCAATATTGTTTGAACTGGGAGCTTGTCGCCTATAACCTTTCTTAAACATGAAACATGGAAAACTGGGTGCACTCGAGAAGCTGCAGGAAGATCCAATTTGTATGCCATAGTACCAATCTTTTGCAACACCTTGTATGGACGATAATACTTGGGTGATAATTTATTATCCTTATTATCTTTCTTGAGGGAAATTTGTTTATATGGTTGTAACCGTAGGAATACCCAGTCACCTACATCAAAACTTCTTTCACTGCGATGTTGATATGCTTGTTGTTTCATTCTATTCTGTGCCAATGTGGGGTTATCCTTTAAGAGTTGGAGAACTTATTGTTGATGCTCGATGTGATGTTCCACTGCTTGAACCTTAGAATTTTCTCTTAAACGTGATGTGATGGATGGTGGCTGATATCCATAAATTGCCATAAATGGGGTCATTTTTGCTGCAGTATGGAAGGAAGTGTTATACCACCATTCAGCCAGAGGCAACCATTTGATCCATTGTGTTTGTTTATCAGATACAAAGCAACAAAGATATCCTTCGAAACATTTGTTTACTATCTCAGTTTGTCCATCAGATTGAGGACGATAAGATGAGCTATGAGCTAACTGAGTACCAAGACAAGAAAATAATTCTGTCCAAAATTTCTAGTGAAAATGGGATCTCTGTCACTTACAATAAACTTTGGGTTTCCGTGTAGCTTTTGAAATGTTTTCATAAATGCAGTAGAAATTGTACTAACTTTAAATGGATGTGATAATGCACAAAAGTGTGCATACTTGGTAAGTCTGTCAACTACCACCATGGTGACACCCTTTCCTTCAAACTTGGGTAAACCTGTGATAAAATCCATTGAAACCTCCTCCCAACATTGGCTTGGAATGGATAAAGGTTGTAATAGACCTAGGGTCTTAATTGTTTCAACTTTATTTTTTTGGAAAACCAAACATTCTACCACAAACTTTTGAATATCGGATTTAAGGCCATCCCAAAAAAATTCCTTCTTAACCCTGTGGTAATTTTTTAAAAATCCTGAGTGCCCTCCTAAGGGAGAAGTGTGCAATTCCATAAGAATATTTTGTTTGAGTTGGGAATTCTTAGAGAGGTATACATGATCTTTGTACCATAACGAATCATTTTTCCAGCTAAATGTATCAGATGTACTGGAATCTCGTTGTAACTTTCGAATAAGTGCCCACACTTCTTCGTCATTCTTCCATTCCTCCCTTGCTTCGTTTATCCAATCCGGTTGGATAAGAGAAATGGTGCACAATAATGCTTCCACATCCTCATCCTTTCTTGAGAGTGCATTTGCCACAACATTTTGCTTCCCTTTTTTGTAGATGATTTAAAAGACATAACCCAACATCTTTGTGACCCATTTTTTTTGCTCTTCAGAGGATAATCTTTGTTCTAAAAAGTGTTTAAGACTATCATGATCCGTTTTTACCTTGAAGTGTCTTCCCATTAGGTAGGGTCACCATTTCTTAAGTGCATGTAGTATTTCCAACATTTCCTTCACATAAATAGATTTCTGTAAATACTTTCCCTTGATTGGATGTCTCTTTTATCTTGCATTAAAACAACACCAATTCCATCTCCTAAAGCATCAAATTCCACAATAAAGGTTTTTGTGAAGTATGGTGTAGCTAAGACCGGTGCTTGGAACATTGCCTCTTTAAGACGTTCGAAGGCCTTTGTTGCTTTTGGAGTCCATGAAAATGCATATTTCTTGAATAATGTTGTTAGCAATGTTGCTATTCTCCCAAAATTCTTAACAAACTTGCAATAATACCCTGTCAACCCAAGAAATCCTCGCAGATGCTTTATGGATGTGGGGATTTTCCATTCCTTAATGGCTTTAATTTTTCTAGGGTCTACCTCAACACCTTCATGAGATACAATATGACCCAGATATTAGACCTCTTGTACTCCAAAGAAACATTTGGAGATTTCTGCATATAATTGTTTCTCCTTCAATAATTTGAGCAGCCTGTCAACATGTTCAACAAGATCCTTCCAAGACTTGCTATAGAGTAGTATATCATCAAAAAATACTAACACAAATTTTCTAAGGAAGGGTTTGAAAATGGAATTCCTCAAACCATGAAATGTAGAAGGTGCATTGAGAAGGCCAAAAGGCATGACCAAAAATTCATAATGACCCTCATGAGTTCTAAATATTGTTTTTGGAATGTCTTCAGTCTTAATTTTGATTTGATGATATCCTGAACGAAGATCCAACTTGGTGAAGTAAATTGATCCATGCAATTCATCCAATAATTCATCAATGATAGGAATGGAAAATTTATCTTTAATAGTGAGCTTGTTGAGCTCCCTATAATCTGGACACATGCACCAAGATCCATCCTTCTTGTGCACCAATAGTACTGGAGCAAAGAAAGAACTTTGACTAGGTTGAATTATACCAGCCTCTAGCATTTCTGTAACCATACGTTCAATTTCACTCTTTTGGACATAGGGATATCTGTAGGGCCTGATGTTTGGAGGAACACTTCCTGGAATCAAATGAATAGCATGATCATGATCACGAATAGGTGGTAGACCTTTGGGAGTCTCAAATAACTTGGAATGATTGTCCAAGACTTTTTGGAGATCTGGAGAAATAGATGATTTCAATGTGGAAACATCTAGTGAACGTAATTGTGTAATTACACCTCATTGTTCCTTCTTTAGAAGCTTTGTCATACCGTTAGAGCTGATTATCTTTCTCGATTTCCCTACAATACCCCTTAATTAAACTTCCTTTTCTTTCGTACAAAATTTCATGAAAATTTCTTGAAAATTAAAAGCTATTGTACCCAAGGATTGTAGCCATTGGACTCCTAGTACAACATCAGCACCACCCATTGGAATGGAAAGCATTGGGCTATTCAATGCATATTCTCCCATGGATAGCTTGATATTATGGCACTTTCTAGAGCAATTTATGGTTCCTCCACTTGCAACTATCACTTGACACTCTGGTGCTGGATATAAGAAGAAATTCAATTCTTTGGCTATCTTACAATGAATAAAATTGTGGGTACTTCCTGAATCAATCAACACTATTACCTTTTTATTCTTTGTATGTCCTTCTATCTTGATAGTTTGAGGAGTGGTAATTCTATCCAATGCATTACAAGATATGGTTAGATTCATTTCTTCTTTATCTAGGGTTTGTTCCTGGAGCATATCCTCTTCTTTTGAAATTTCTTGTTCCTTTTCTTCCTCCTCTTCACAATCTGTGTAGAATAATTTCTTCTCAGCACACTTACGACCTTTAGTGTATTTTATATCACAACTGTAACAAAGCTCTTTTGCTCTTTTTTCTTCCAATTGTTGTGGTGTCAACCTTGTAGTTTGTGGAAGGCTAGGGGAAACAACACTTCCATATTTATAGTTGTGATTGGTAGGCTTCCTGGTTGCCATAATTTTGCTTTCCATTTTTCTTGCTAACCTAAATGCTTTCTCCAATGAATCAGGTTCCCAAAGGCGAACCTCATGTTGGATATTATCCTTTAAATTCCCTATGAACACATCAATCCTATGCTCCTCTGGAATATCTTTTACCCTTATGTTCAATTTTTGGAAGTCCTCAATGTGCTCCATCATTGAACCCTTTTGTTTGATATTTATCAATTGGCTAAAAAAAGTGTTGATTTTTGTATCCTCATAATGTGATGTCATTTCTTCTGTAAAAATTGCCCAAGTGACAATTTATTTACGAGAGCAAAGCCATCGATACCATATGAACTGATTTGGTTCCAAATATAAAGTTGCAATACGTACCTTTTGTGTGTTTTGCACATTATGGAGATCGAAAAATTGCTCCATCTGCAGTAACCATGTTCAGGGATCCTTGCCATCAAACTTCCTCATATCAACTTTTGGAACATGGTGGGTCTTCAATCCAAAATTACAGTCTATGAAATGATGATTAACATTTCTTTTGTTCTCATCATGAATTTCCTTTACTACCCTTTTACCATTAGTGACCATTTCTTGTAGCAACTTATTCAAATTTATCTTCAATTCTTCCATATTATCATCCATACCATTCATCTTAGCTTCCATGTCATCCATCTTAGCTTCCATATTAACTTGCATTCCATTCATATTATCTTCCGCACCATTCATCTTGGCTTCATTTACCTTTAGTGAGAATGAAATTTGTTGTACTTGGTCTTGTAATTTTGATATATCATGTTGCATTTCTTCCTCTTCTTCATGAGTCATGCTAGAGCTTTCAGGTTTCTTACTAGTTGTTTCCATTTTCTTTCTTCGGGACATCAATTACCGATAATAATGCTTCACTATGCCCTTCGAATTCATTCAAACTAATTTTTCAAACCAAGCTTATGCAAAAATTTTGAAAAATCTAGACACCGTTTTTTCATTTTGTAGGAGCTCGATATTGCATCTGATGTATCTCTGTAATTTCAAATCTTCTAGTTGTGAAACTACGACATGCAGTAGCTCTCTGCGTCCTCTTTCCAATGCCACCAGTCAGATCAAATTTAGATTCTCCAAGAAAGAGTTATGCACAATCTCCCAAGATGACCTGACTATATACCTTTTCAGAAGAGCGAACTTGTATGAAGTGCCACGTGTCACTATTTTGACCTTAGGATCTGAAAAATATGCACAAGAAACTACAAGCTGTCCTCTTTCTGTAACTTCTTATGAAATTTCAATTTGATCTTCAAAACAAAAGTTATGACTATTTTCTCCAGGTCACCTGTTTGTAATGTAATTCGAGAGTCTGCAAAAAGGACAACTTCCTCAGATCATATCTCCACAAATATAGCACAAAAAGCTCTTAAATTCGGACCCAAGGTTCAAAATATTTCAACCCAAATGGGTTTTTTTAAGTGTTTGAAACGTTGCAGAAAACAAGTTATAGAAAAAATGCCACGATGACCTGTTTAGAGTAGTGAAACCCTAGAATCCAAAGCTCTGATACCAAATGTTATGAAACCAACTCACAAAAAGATAGAAAAGATAGATCAAGGCCTTATAATTCAGCCTCTTCAAGGGGGCAACCTCCTTTACATTACAAAAATGAACAATTCTTGGATGATTCAAATGACAAAACCTCATTTCTATATATAGGAGTCTAAGGGGTCACAATATAACCAAGCCGACCCAACAATAATATTATAAAGGCACAAAAATAACAATAGAGGGATTCTACGAGGCATAATAATAACAATATGGGGACAATAAGGACATAAAAATATTAATAAGGGATACAACGACAATAGTAATGGGGGAATCACTAGTATTATAGGGACCTAATAGTCAAACTCTGGAAGAAGTTGATACAATTTCTAAGCTCAGGAAGCATGATTTTGAGTCTCCTTAGCCCTAGTCACATGCATGATGGGTCAAGGGAGTGGGTTTAGGCTCTAGATGCTTGCAAGACAGGATCAAGGGAGTGGTTATATCTCTAGTCTCTCAGAGGATAGTGCTAAGAAGTGATTGAGGTATTTCACAAGTTTTTCTCCACATTCCTCACGCTGCTCAACCAATTTTGGTGTTTTGGCGATGTTATTGATCGGGAATTTTTGGCATATGATTGGAAAAACTTTGTAGGCCCTCTAGAAGCCAAGAAAGGTTGAATATATCAAAGGGATAGTGGATTTAGTGATTGATTTGGTCAAGAATCCTTACTCAACCAAATCTGAAGCATGTGAACAAATGAATTGAGTTTTCTGTAACTTGTTTCATTTACTGAGTTAATCATCTCAAGAAATGTTACATAGAAGAAGGCTTTGAGTTCATTTGGTTGGTTTCTTGGAGAGTGTGTGAGGATGATATTATGAGAGAATTGTGAGTGAGTAGAGTATGTAGCAACTGCTCACATAGTTAGTGAAGATATATATCAGATATTTGTGAGTAGAAATCAGTAATAGAGTTGAGAAGAAGATACAAAATTTGTGTGTTGGTTGTGGAATAAATTTGGAAGATTGAAATGTGTTGGATAGAATGTTTGGTGTGTTTAATTTGTGAAGAAATTCCCTTCTCCGGGTTAGATTTGATGAGTAGAATGCTAGAGTTGTTGGATTGCTCATGTTGAGTGAATTGAGAACCCAATTTGAAAATATATGAAATGTGGCTCACATGGAGGAAGTGAAGGCATAGAGGTTTCAATATAGGCAGTGATATGGCGTATTCATTGTAGGAAGAGTTTTATCCATCCAGTAGGAGTTGGATAGTCCAATGGTGGTTTGGCGAGGATCATTGGTCATGGGATCTTCCCGTGGATGGTATTCTGTACTGTGAGAGAAACAGAGTTCTGAATTGATAAATACCAACATATTGTAGAGGAATCCAAGTATTCCATCTTATGGGTGTAAGATAATCCATGTAAATTTGTTTAGTAGATTAATAAAATATTTGAGCAGCACAACAACAAGGGGGTGGTTTTCTCCTGAAAGTTTTTCCACCAGAAATACTTGTGTTCTTGAGGATGAATGCTTGTATTTCTCATGGTTATTTCTCAATATTGTTATGAGTTTAATTTATTGTTGCTTATGTGTTTTGATGATCTTATGTTTTGGATGTGCATGGATAATTTACATTTCGGAAAAAGTATAAATTGGTGAAAATTGATTAAAGAGCATCACTACATATTCAACACACCACAACCCCCCCCCCCCCCCCCCCAATAGTTAATATATTTCCAACACCAATTAGACCTCACACCATTTGGAGTAGGAGCCCCAATAGTAAATATGACTAGGTTGCATTATTCTTAAGAATCTTCCTTGGCTGCAATTATTAACATGAGATTTTATACAACAATCTTTGAAAAAAGAAAGTAAATTTGCACTATGAGGCATACAATTGTAATGTATATAAGGTGCTTTCATGACAAGGAAAGAGGGAGTGAGCCTCTAGAAGGAAAGTAATAGTACCATCCTAAAACAGAGATAGAAGAGCATAAGAGGATTGTTAATTAACCTGCAAAGTAGGTCACAAGACAACAATGATTATAAAAGTAAGTAAAAACGTGCATTCAACAAGAACATACCAAATCTAATGAAATAGTTCATTTTCATTAGTATGTCTTAACATAAACATACACCACAAACAATACAAGAATAGTCTCACAATCATTCACGACATATGCATGAAAGTGAATCGACTATGAGAGCTTCATATATTACGTGAAAGTGCCAAGATATATAAGTACAATGCTACCACACTAGTCGCAGTAGTGGAACATTAAGTCACCACTTTCTCCTCTAAAGAAAGATATTCTTGTGAAAATTCCTTGAAATGCAACAACTGGAAATATTTCTTCTAAATGATAAATTAATTATGTACTTATTTTGTTTACAACAAAATAACAAAAATATTCACACTGTAATTTCTTCACCATAGAAATTAACCATGGAAGAAAAAATAGGAACTAAGAAATGCTAGCACACACAAAAATATTGACACCATTATTTTTGGACAAATGTCCCCGGAGAAAAAAAATGTGGGAAAATTGGTGTAGCAAATGAGGGTTTATTTTATTATGTAGTAGTGAATTCTAAGTACAATATTTAGAAGCCCTACTAGCTATCCAATCAACAAGAATTTGAAAAAAATATTTGGGGAGATTTTTCTCTCACTCCACAAACAAACCTTGACCTCTGTCTCCCTATGAGAAAAGGTTGTCCAACCCATGTGCATGGTGTTTCTATTTCTTGCAATCCATGTAGTTGTGCTAGGAAAACCCATGCATCCCTAATTGCAACCCGTAAGAAAAATCCACACGACCCTTGCGGTATTTCTAGGCTAGCTTCACCATTGAATATTTTTGTCACTTGTTTTTACCTCTTCGGAACTAGAAATATTCCTCTGGATCACTATCTTTGACCCTCTCACACTAGCTATTCAATATCTCCTATTGATCACCTAAACTATAGTATCGAACTGTCTAGATCATTGAGTATCTACAATGTGTGTTCCTCCATATACCCATCGACTTCTTCTTGTAATCTCAATATGGGACTCCAAGGACCAAGATTAAATATTAATCAACGGCTATGATTATTTCCTAGTCGATCTGTGTGATTTTTTAAAGAAATCTCACCTTCCTCAATTACTTTCTATTATTAATCATTTTTCCTAAGTTAGACTCAGGAAAAATTTAGTTACTGCTTAATTAACTTAATTAAGGCATTTCTAGGTGGATTTTCCTTAACCCTTTTCTAGGTTTTGGAGTCCTAGTGTTTCTTAACCTCTCTAACAACTGTCAAGACTAGAACACCATATGATGCTACAAAAACTAACACTTCTCTCCTATGTCGAGCTAGAGAAGACGAGGTGAAAAGTTCAAGTCTCAAAAGTCCTTTTCCTTGAATTATGAGGGTGTATTTATAACAAATAAGGTGACTCTCCACCTCCCTCATGACTCTTGAGCTTCTATTATGAGTTTTCAAATTCCTATATGACCTTTGAGCTTCTACATGACTTTAGAACTTTGTAGCAACCTTTCACATTCCATGTGGGACCCTTGGGTTTCAACACATGTTACATTTTCTAATTTTAAGAAATTACACAATTACATTCCACAAATGATGTGGCAAGACACATTGACACACATGACATTGTGATGACACATTTACAAACCATGACTTGGAAATGATGACATGGAATGACATGATGATGTGGAAATTCCAAACTCTTATATTTACTGCTATGAATTTGCTTTCTTCATGATGGATATTTTCTTGTTCTTCATCTTCATCCCGCAAAGAATTTGGATGAGTATCAAAACCTTCCAAGTCAACATGAGGTTCCACCACACTGTCATGGTCCAAGGTTTCTTCAAGATGGTTCTGCTTTTGCTCCTTCTTTGCATGTTCCCTCCTGTAGCCTCTCCTTGATGGCCTCTCTTAAGCATTACCCTGTCATGTTGTAATGATAATACCTACATATGAAGAACATTCATGACAAGCCAACATCAATCAGAAAACTACCTATTATACCTCTTCTTACTCATGGAAGATGTTGATTGAGATGAGACAACATGCAGGGGTTTTGAGAGAAAGAGGTTTGTAATTTCATAGTTGAGGTCTATAGGGACTCACAGATGCCTCAATACTGATTGGAACTATGCAATGCATAGTACAAGAGAGCATGAAAAATCTTCCCACACAATGACAGAGTCTATGAGGCAAGGTACTGAGCTTGTTAATTGATGATGTACAATGAGGAGTGTTGAAAGAGGTAGAGATATGGATTGAAAAGTTTGGCATCACAAGGAAAAGGGTAAGGCCTCATTTTCCTTTGGAACTGCACAGTGCATAGTAGGGAGTAAGCCAAGTCAAAGGATTGTGCGGTGAGGGATCTCAGTCAGCAAGAGGAGCATTACTAGTCACTATAACTACGTAATGCGCAGTGATTGAGAGACAAGGTCATTGATTTACGCAGATGAGGACTTTAGTGACCCATAAGTGATCCCTTGCTCATTGGAACTATGCAATGTGTAATAGGAGGCCCACTAATGAAGAGAACTACATAGTTGAGCACTTCAGAGGGACAAGGAGGCAGGGTTTCTTACTGAAACTGTTCAATATGTAGTAACTGAAGGTAAGGATTAGGAAACTTCATTGTTGGGAAAGTTAGTGACATAGAGAGGCCTCACTTCCCACTACAACTATGCAATGCACAATTCAAGGTAAGAGAGAACTTTAATTGCATAGGTGTCAAGGTTAGGCAACTAGATTGATAGCCTAAGAATCAATGTTGCTCAGTGTGCTAGTGGAGGGAGATTATCGTGTATGATGTGCAATGTGGAGTTTCAAGAGGAAGAGGATGCTTCACTATGGATTAGGATTGCATAGTTTGCAATTCCAAGGGACATAAAGATTGTTCAAATATTGAGCAATTTGCAAAGATAGTGAAAGCTCCAACATGACTAAGTATGGGATCAGTAAGACAAGAAAGAAAAATACATGCAAACAAGTCCTAAAATGATTATATCACACTCAGATAACATCAACACATGTATAATTTGAAATGAAAACAAATCACATACATATAACTCAATATCCACATGCGTACCTTGAAATGACAACAAAGTGACACTTTTCTAAGTGCAACAATTGGAATGTCAATTTGCGACACACAGGATACACTTTATGACAGGAGTGTCGACTACAACCAGAAAGTGCACTCAATTATGAGAGAGTGTCTGGTGCACATTCTTATTATATATATGATCATCTAATGCAGAATAATGTGGTAGAGTATCTTCTAGTGGTGTGCTAAAATGCAACACATGCAAGAGTTAAAAGAATTAAAATGATAGTTGCGACAGTAAGAAAAGTGAAAACAACACTTGCAAAAGCTAAATAAAGTGAAAGAGACACATTCTAGAGTGAAGAAAAAGAAAAATAAACACTTGTTAAAGTGAAAGAAAGAAAAATAAACAATGGTAAAAGTGAAAGAGACACTTGCGAAAATAAAGATTAGCAAAAGAGACAGTTGAGAAAACTAACTGAAATGAAGATATAATGCAACCAAGAGAAAGAGGAAGACTGTCAAAAGATATTGTGCACTAATTGTTGGCATAGATTGTGCAGTGTATTGTCTATATGGATTGCACATGCCTTACTTTCAAGAAATTTACAATGGTTATTCTCAAGGATAGACATTGGTTACTAAACTTGCTAGAAAGGGAGTGTGCTTATGGATACATCAAGGACTAAGAATGTGTAAGCAAGTGGTTTTGACACAACCAATCATGAAGTGGCTAAGAACAACTGAATCAATAAATCATGAGATCTTAAGTAGGATCCAAAATTATAATGAGAAAATTTTGAGGGTGTTTTTTGTAGCAACAACATTTAGGAAAAATCACATAATATTATGTTGGCTTATTGAGATAAAATAAAACTTAGGAAAAGTAAATTGTTTACTTTAGTGAATAAGTTTGATATTAGCCATTGATCTCAAGTGAGGTGATATCTAATATTGGCCATCAATCACTTTGAGAATAGGCTTAGGGTTAAGATTATGGTTTTGGCCCAATGTAAAGTTATAAAAGAAAGGCTAAGGTGAGGAGAAGACACACAACAATGACACTAGCATTCAGAGGAAGAGGAGTGCGATACTACAATTTGTCAGGTCTAAGGAAGGTGCAAAGAGTAGCAAGGGAGACATATATATATATATATATATATATATATATATATATATATATATATATATATATATATATATATATATATATATATAGGAAGGTTGAATGAAACATCTATGGCTTGATAAGCTAAAATCAAATGTACATTAACCATACAAATGCATACACAAATAAAAGATTCAGAAATATACAAGTATATGGAGGAAAACTCAAATAGCTTTATTAATGGAAGTAGAAGAAGAGAGGATTACAACCCAGCTGTCTGATCCAGCACCATCCTCCCAGCATGAAAGCCCTCTTCACCTCATGAAAAGCTAGATCACCCAACAATACAATGCTTCCCAGAGAAACCAACAACACTTCCTTACAAAATACAAAATTCCAGCCTCTGGATCTCTAGGATGAAGGATCCATATATAGATATTTGCAGGGGGGTGAGTCAGCTTCTGGGATTTTGATTAGTGTCATTTCAGTGATAGTTCTTGGTTCCACTTGGAGATTTCATGATCTCTTACTCATCCCTGGGCGAATTCAGAGAGGCAAGTGTCATATGAGAAGTTTCTAAAAGATTCTTTAAGTTTCCACCTAGCAAACTGCCTCTTCCATTTGTCTACTCTCGCTCATCACACCCTACAGAAGGGATTTTCAGTATGCATCGCACCCTTTGTGTGTAACAGGTGAGATGCATCGCACCCTCAGCATGGAGCAGTCTGTATGGTCCAGTTTTGACAAGTTCTGAGCAGTTTTTCAGGGAGAACTTCTGGGAAATGATGTAATTAGTTGACCTTGATCCTTTAGGGTATGAAACAACAATTTTATGGGTTTAGAAGCCCTTGGTTTATGGACATATGTGATTGGCGTTGCAGTGCCCAAATATGTCTATAACAGTTGCCCCCTAAAGCATGAGGTCGTAAATCTTCCGATGTCGAGTGAAATGCTTTATCATGAGGATCCGAGGTTTTTCGAACTGGAAGGTGACCTGTAATAAGATACAATACAATACATTATCTTCGTAATATTTTCATGATCTAGCTGAGGCAGGCATTCCCATTCTCGGCTCTATAAATTCATTTTCATGTACATAGGACAGACAATTGTCTGTGTGGTAGACTGATGATTCTGGTAGAGCCATCATCCCTTAGCTTGGATGATTATCTGTGCCACTATGGAGTACATTTGATGTCTTTATTTTCCTGAATATACTGCAGCTCGGATGGATGAAACTAGATCTGGGGTCTTTAAACTCGTTCAATCTTCACTCGAAGTACAAGTCGATCCATGTGAAAAGATGTTCTCATGTCGAACATGGAAAGACATCGCCTGATTACCAGCCAATTATGTAAGTTGTTAACAGGCGCGAGAGGAATCACCGATAATGATAATGACCCTCAAGGTACTGTAGTACAATTCACGTGGTGTGAATACATGAGTTGATGTCGAACATCATGCAGTCGAAGGCCATTGATGTAAACTTGTCACCAGAAGTGAGAAACTTGTCATTGAGGCATGCAAGCTTCAAAGTACTGAAAGGGTTGTTCCTAAGTCGACTTCTTGGATAATGAGCTAATGTCGACAAGAAGTGACCCGTCGTAGGAGGGCCTTAATTAATCCCACATCTATGACACAAAATGGAGAAAATGATTTTTTGGAGGTGAAAACAATCTGATGATACAAGGTTCAGGGTGGTGGACATGAAAGAATGGAGCATGAAGGTATTGCAGTGGATGAAGCGTTAGTTGGGTTGGTGAATTCTCTAAGCGAATTCTCTTGAACATATCAGTGACACTGAAATGTATTGGTAGCATTAACCCCAAAATGGATGGTACGGAGGACCAATGGTGATATGACCGGTGAACGGAATAACCCACCCTGACTCAATCATGGTGATGGAGTGAAAGTGTCATGTTCAAGAGTGACCTACTACCAATGAAGTTCTTCAAGTTTTCTTCCCTTTTTCCCTAGTCATTGCTTACCAGTACCTCTTTATTTTTTTCAAGCTTGAGGAGGATAACATATGCTTGTTCTATAATTTTCCCTTCAGGCAAACCTGTCGCTATGTTTTAGTGAGCCTAGCGACAGTGAAACTCGCTCTTGTCCATATGGACAAGTTTGTCGCTATTGTTTTAACGAGTTTAATGACAAATATAACTCGGTCCTTTTCATATTTAGAGAGTTTGAAAAGAGATAGAAAGGAAACTCCAGTAGTCCTTTTTCATAGTATAATCCCTTAAGCCCAAAAAAGTATAAAATAATACGAAAGGGATGACTTTTCGATAGTTTTAGTGAGCCGAACAAGACAAGCGCTCGATATTTTTGTGTAATGATCCCTCAGGTCCAAAAAGATTAAAATATAGAGGAGGGATGGCACTTCCCTTTACTTTAACGAGCTGGAAAGGCCAGTAGCTCGGCAATCTTTTCATATTTTATGAGTCTAAAAAGAGCTTAAAAGATACTTGTTTTTTAGGAACAAGTGATGTTTTCGGGTAGCAACTTGTTTCGGGTAAGTTTGGAACTTTTCAAGCACGGCAGTGTAAAGAAGGTGGCTAACAGAATCACTCGTCACAGTTGTTCCTCAAAAGGGTAAACAATCAAGTGGAGGCATATGATTGGCTAAAAGAGTGGAGGTGACGGTAAGAACACGACCAAGGCTCAAAAGGCTGATAGTAATGCGATCACAAAGGTTATTTATCGAGGGTGGATTCATTTTTTAACGAGTTTGAATCTTTGGAAACTATGCACAGTGTTAGGTTTATTTTTAACGAGCTTGAACTTTGCGGAAACATTGCTCGTAATAATAGTCAGAGATGTTCAATTCACCATTAACACTATGTTCTTTTGACGGTCATACTACCTGTTCTATTTCTCCATCAAATTGATTATAAATGTAAATACATGCTTGAAAAATGAGCTAAAAACCAACATCTTACTTGAATTATGTGAACAATAACATAAAATTAGTTTTACCTCTCATTTTACCATTTCATTCAAATTTGGGATTGTTGGAGCTCTAGAGGTGTTTTCCCCCTCGATTTTCATCAGCTGATTCCAGGAGATTTGGTGGACTATTTTCGGCACCATCTGGACCAAGTAGGAGCTAACCTTGAGCTCTTCAATTGCATTCTTTCCTTTTCTGATTCTGAGCAGCTTTTCTTATTTTTCTGGGCTTCACGGGTTTGAATAATGTTCTCTCCCCATCGCACCTAGTATACATTGAAAGGTACGATGCATACTGAGCTGGCCATTGGCTAGTCAGTATGCATCCCACCCTGTACATAGCTAGGGTGTGATGGGCGCAAGGAAGAAAGTCTGTGCACTATTTTTTTCATGGAAAATTTGCTTGTTTTTGCCCAAATCAGGATCCTAATTCTTCCCTTGTTTGTTTTTCAGAGATTAATTGGATCAAGATGGTCATTACATGGCATGAACGTGAGCATGAAGAAGAGGATATGATTGCCTTACATGATCCGGGTATGGTTACTTCATTGCAAAATTGTGGCTTGCTCAAACTCTTCCTCATATCCAACACGAGGTAACAAATCAATTTGTTGCAATATATTCTCGATGCATTGGATCCTACCAACCAAGTGTTCCAGATTAGAGGTAAATCCATCCCTTTGATAATTGAGGATATCTATTTCTTGACTAGGTTGTCGAGGTGTGGTGCCCCTCTCTCACTATCAGGATCCGCCCGTGGGGGTGTCTGTGAGGGATTACATTCGTCAATTCTGTAGAGATGGATCTTAGCCGAGCAGGGACGGAAAGATCAGTATCTGAGATGTCACTGACCGGTCCTTGAGGACTATTTTATTCACCTTTGCTAGATTATCTGGTAGCGCGGCTCTTCACTTGGCCAACAAGTCTTATATGCAGTATGCCCTGGAATTCCTTGAACCAAAGGTATTCAACTGGTGTGATGAAGTACTTCCAGTTATAAAAGAACAGCTTTCCAAGGTGAAGAACGGAAGATCTAAGAAATTTGGTTATGGTTCTATTCTGACCGCTTTCGCCTTGGAGAGGATTCCACTGATGCAACCACAGTACATTTCACTCGGACTGCCAGCACCAAGGGAACCACGAATCCAGAGATGGGTTGATCTTATGGCTAGACAAGCTGGTCAGTCACAAATTTCATTCTCTGATGCCTTCTTTGAGTGGTTCAACCGTCAGCAGATGGTCTTTGCCGAGTATCCATATGTTGGGATGGATTTCCGGGGTGACCTAGATTTGGTGTTGCCGGCAGGCGAGCAGTGGGGTGTTATAGGTAAAAAGATCTGATCATATCTTTGTTTATTGCTTTTATAATGTTCTTGTGTTTATTAAATGTTATCAAGACTAATCAAACCCATATATTTGTGCAGATATAGGACTAGTGCAACCAGCAGTGTGCTTGAGGGTAGCAGTTGTTGTTCCAGCAGGAGAGGCTGTACGCAGGGCTGTCCTTCACGATTTGGATGTAGCAGAGACCCTTAAAGTATTGCAGGATCAGATCGAGGGTCTCACACTTAGTATTCAGGATGTGAGTACCGATGACTTACCTCTAAGATTATAGCACCATACCACTGGCATGCAAGTCAATGGACTAGGTTCTTACATATGATCACACAGGCGGTGACTTGTTATCACCAGCACTATTAGTCTAGGGTGCTTTCCTGGATTTTTGAGTTTTTGGGTCGTATGACCGATTTTTGTCCTGGACACAAAACACTTTGTAAAAATTATAAACAACTATATGTATTTTTGATTTTCAGAGTTCTATTTTGGTTAAGTTATATGATCCTGATGCAAATGTTGATTGAAATGCTTTTTCCTTTATAAATGATGCAAATGTCTATCTAACACATGATTGTCTAATGAATCAGTTAATGTGTTTAAGTTTCTAGAAATGTGTTGATATTGAATAGAATCAAACTATATTTCCAAAATCCTGACCCTTAGGAACATATGATAGATAGTTGGATTTCGTACGGAATAGATGCCAGTAAGCTGTAGGATGACGAGTTGTGAGTCTAGCCTGACAACAAGTCGGCGTATGCCATGTGAAATGGCATCAGAGAGAAGCTATATCAACACACTATACTCAGCGATGTTGTTCGTTGACCGACCAATACATACCCCTCTGAAACTCACTAACTCACCACTTGGATCAAAAATGGCCCATGTTGCACAAGATAGGTTCCGCGTACTATGACTAGCTCCGTCAATGTATCCAACAAATGATTCCAATAGGTCCAACATCTGCAACAAATGCAAAAGTGGATTACCTAACCAAAACGATCACTCTTGATGAAAACAAAAACGTAACAAAAGCATATGAAGAGATTACTACACTTAGTCAAGCATAGTAACACTTAAGATACAACCCATTTCAGGGTTGCGATAGTGGAATCCCATCGTAATCTACTAGCTCGTAGGCTCCTTTTGCTAATACTCGCTTAACAATGTAGGTACCCATCCACAATTATTGGAACTTACCTACCCCCAATTTATCGGATTCCTTATCATAAAGCAAAACTAGGTCGCCTTCGGAGAAGAACGGGGTTTGACATTCTTGTCAAATTGCACCTTGACTCGTTTCTTATGAGCTTTGTTAGCCAAGGTGGCGTCACGACGAGTTTCATCCAATTGGATTAGTTCCAAGAAACGAGCCTCTTCCTCTGAAGTTTCGGGGAGAAGGTCAACTGCAAGCTTGAGAGATGAGATTTCACACTGAACTGGTAAGATCGCTTCCAAGCCATACACCAACTGAAAGGGTGTAAAACTGGTTGCATTTCTCACCGATGTCCTATATGCCCACAAGGCTCAGTACAAGATTAGGTGCCAACTCCGTTTGTGGACTCCAATCATCCTTTACAGCATGCGCTTTAGGACCTTGTTGATGGCCTCAACTTGTCCGTTAGCTTGCGAATAATACAGAGTAGAACTGTCATCGAACAGTCATAATTTGGCAGCCAATTCAACCATCATGTGATTGCAAAAATGTGATCCATGATCTATGACTATAGCTTGTGGAACACCAAATCTAGAGACTACATGATTGAAAAATAAAAGAGTAACTATTTCACCATTGTTGTTTAATGTAAGCATCGCCTCGGCCCATTTTGTAAAATATTCAACTGTGACTATGATATACCCATGCCCCCCCAGCCGAGGTGGGGTTACATGTCATGGAATCTATGCCCAATTTGGCAAATGGACCAATAGTAACTACTGGATGCAGAGGTGTGGATGGTAGTCTGGTTTTGCGGTCGAAGATTTGACAAGCATGGCATCTTCTGACTAGATTATGCAATCTTTGAACATTGTAGGCCAGAAGTAACCTACTTGTAAGATATTTTGCATCGTAGCGTAACTAGATTAATGTCCTCCACATGCGCTTGAATGGAAATCATTTAGGACTTTTTCGGCCTCCTCATGGGTGAGGCACCTTCGCAAAACTGTATCGATACCGCGACGATAAAGTGTATCACTGACGATCATGTAGTCTTTTGCTTGGTATCGAGTATGTCGTTGTTCTGAGTGAGAGGTACTAGGCCTGTATGTTTGGGTTTGGAGATAGATCAGTATATCTCCATACCATTATTAGATCGATTGACGATATCATAAACAAAGACTCACCCACGATTGATGCTTTGGATGTTGAACCATTGGACAACGATGGGAAGTCGCATAGTAACTCCGCGAAAACTAGAGATTTCTTTGATTTGGATTTTATGAATTCCAGATCAAACTCTTGCAAAATGGCTATCCATTTCAAATATTTTCCCCCTAGTAACTGATGCGACAGAATATAAGTCATAGGGTTGCAATCTGACAAAATGGTAGTTTTTCGAAAGAGGATATAGTGTCGAAATCTCTGTACTACTTGAACAGCTGCAAGAGCTAGCTTTTCAACATAGGAGTACTTGCTTTCTACATCATTTAAGTTTCGACTTAAATAATAGACAGGATGTTCGATTCCATTGTCTTCTTGTACTAAAACCATTGCGATGGTCGTATCTACTACAGCTAGATACAGGTTAAAGTCTTTTTGATAGTCAGGAGCGTACATTAATGATGCTTTTATTAGGGATTCCTTTAGAGCATCAAAGGAAGCTTGTGCAACCTGATCCCAGTTGAAGGGCACTTCTTTTTTCAAAAGACGCGTATAACCTTTAGCAAGTTCGGCATAATTTGGAATGAACCTCCTCAAAAAGTTTGCTTTCCCTTAGAGTTTCTAAATCTGAAGAAAATTTGAAGGTGGAGGCATATCGATGATTGCCTGAACCTTACATGGGTCGGTCGAATTCTATCCTTAGAAACTATGAAACCAAGGAAATGACTAGAACCGACACAAAACACACACTTGTGTGGATTGAGTCGTATCTTGTAGTGTCGGCAACGTAGAAATATAGCTCTCAAATGCTACGGAGGGTCAATATTCTTTCGCGAATGAGCCAGTAGATCGTCAAGGTACAGTTGAACGATGTTCTTGATGTCATGGAAGGCATAGTTCATTGCCCTATGAAAAGTTTCCCTTACGTTCTTTAAACCGAAAGGTAGTTTGCGGTACACGAACATGCCCCATGGACATATAAATGCAGTCTTCAACTGGTCTTGTTGGTGGATATTTATTTGATTATACCTGGAAAATCCATCCATGAATGAAAAGATTTCGCATCCTGCGCATTCATCAATTATCTGGTCAATGAAGGGTGTAGGGTAGTTTTCCTTTGGACAAGCTTGATTTACGTCCCTGTAATCAATGCACACTCTAATCATTCCTTGCTTTTTCATCATAGGAGAAATATTTGATACCCAATCAGTTAGAGGAATCGGGTAAATGAAACCAGCATGTAAAAGTTTTTCAACTTCTGCCTTGATGGCAGCGGCTTTCTTCGGGTGAACCTCTCGAATCCATTGTCGTACTAGTTTGACATCTGGATACATCTTGATTTTATGTTCAACTATTCTTGAGTCTATGCCTAGAATTTCTTCATATGACCATGCAAAGACATCTCTGAATTCGTGAAAGAGAGCGCAATATATTTCCAGTTCTGGAGAAGAGAAAGATTTTCCGACATGAATATTCTCTAGAACATTAGGTTTAGTCGAGATATTTATGGCAATAGTTTCTTCAATATTGGACAGATTTCGCTCGGAATCCACCGTATTTACAGCATTTGATAGAAAATAAAAAACTGAAGGATGATTAAGGTCCCTGGAATAATCTTCGTTGTAATCCTGAAGATGGGAACGATGGTGGTAGTCTTCCCATGGTGCCTCTCCTATCATCATTGAATGAATGATTCCTTCATCTGTAGAATGTACATGCGACCAAGGATCTGAAGAGGTGCCATATTCCTTAGACCTATCTATCCAAACACTCGATGAGCGTTGATTTGGGTTTGCTGCCCAGGTCAAGAAAATTGATTGCTTCAAAATTTTTATTGGGCTTGGAGGCAATACCTGGTGATGATTCATGCTAACAAAATGTTTGGAAATCTTCTGAATCTTTGTAGATATGGAAGATATCATATTGCAGGTTTCCACTGTGGCCACTTCCACCAGATTACTCGGAGGCGGTAGGGAAAAAGTACCCATTAAGGCAGGGTCTTTTAGGAGGCCTACTCTGATATTTTGAAGCGATTGAGAGCTTCCATGGATCATTGGAATGCTTCCTGTAACTTGTGAACTATTGGGGAGGAAGGTTTGTTGGTCAATGATTGTAATTCCTCCTTGGAAGCGAAATGCAATATTTCTAAAATATGTTGACACAACAGCAGCCATAGCATAAATCCATAGCCTTCCCAGTAGGATATTGTAATCGAGGTTCCCATCGATAACTTCGATGTAAATTTCTACTGTCTTGACCCCCAGTTCAACTTGCAAGTTACTTAAAATCCCGTACGGGGTGTATGTTCGTCCATCGAATGCTTTTAATGTTGTTGATGATCTTGACAAGGGTGGTGAGCCTAAAGTTTTCCAGCAACTCATTGACATAATGCAGGTAGATGCCCCCTCATCAATGATTGTTCGATGAACAGTTTTGTTGAGGGATTTTACTTGTACAAGGAAAGCGAGTTGATTCGGTAACTGAGGTTCATATCCTTTATGATTAAAGGCCACAAAATTGGAATCCATTGGGTCAATCCCACCTATTGCTGATAATAGAGCCTGCTTTTGGGAGGGGCAATTTTGCAGTACTTCAAGTGTCTACATAGCGGATGGCGATTGGCCAAATCCTCTACTATATTATAATTCTGTGATGCTCGAGCACGAGGATTAAATGTTGATTTGTGTACTACTCCCTTTGTCGGCTTTATTGTTAGTTCAGGAATGATGGGTGGTATAACTTCAGTCGAAGTTGTTGTCGAACTACTAGGTTAATCTGTAGCCTTGTTGTTCGACACCTATGGATTCCCATAATCTTTATTCCTTGTCGATATCAAAGCATCATTTTTCTATTTCGAAATGGACAACATAAGCACTTGGGATGGGGAAGCATTGTCGCTAGCAACCAGATTGGTTTCTGGGTTTGGAAATGAATCATTCAACACTGTTGAGGTATTTGAACTCTTAAAGAACTTCTTGATCTCAACATTATGCGGACATTCTTTCGTCCAATGGTCTCCATCGCATATGAGACATGGCTGACTAGGTTTATTTTTCCCAGAAGGGTTTCCAGAAGGTTTCTCAGGAGTCGAATCTTCGTGTTTCTTTTTTTCTTTTTTCCCTTTCTTCTTGCCCACTGGTTGCTTCGGTTCTTTGCCTTTTTCAGACGACACGGCATTAACCTCTGAGGCAGGAAGTTTGTCATTTGCTTTTTTACTGGAAACTGCAAGGGCTTTACCAAATGGGGCCTTTGCGGTTGGCGTACTTGAGGTGCCAATCACGCCGTCACCAGCATGAGAGTCCCTATTCAATTTAGGAGGAAGAGGAACGGAAAACTTTGGTCTAGGAGCATTAGGAATTTTGTCATAGAGCGTGCCAAACTGAGTATAGATCAAGTCTAGATATTGTGCACAAGCAATGACTTTCTCTTCAGTGACAACCCCTCCCTTGGCCACATCTTCTGTAATAGAAGGTAACAATGACTTAATAAACCATTCATCTAGAAGCTGATCCAGAATATATGTCTTTACCATTCGACGACGACGTCACCACACATGAATATGATCAGATATGTGAGTGGTTGTTGTCTGTTTGAAATTGGTAAGGAGCTCCGTTCATGTTTCATACTTAATGGGTAACTAAAAATGGGTTTAAAAGGTTGTGGCAAGGGCGCTGAAGTTGTCGAATGAAGCTCTAGGCAATTCGATGTACCATTTCACTGCCAGACCAATTAGTGTTCACTTTAAAAGGTGAAGCCTAATCGAATCATCATTGAGGGTGTTGGATGAACACCACAAATGAAAGGTCATTACATGATTCGACGGATCTTCACCTAGATTTCCATTGAATTTAGGAATATCTGACAGAATTTTATGAGGAATCGTTGGCCACCAAGGGGCATAAGCAATTAGATCATTTGTTAGCTGATTCAGATCTGGTAGTTCTAAAGTTGCTACGAAAGGAAACTGCTAATTCAGGTTTGGTGAAGCATACCCAGGATAAGATGGGATTGCCTGAGCAGTGGGTCTTTCAATACCAGCATAATGTATCTTATGTTGATAACTTTGATAAGGTTGATGGGCCTAACCATTATAATATGATTGTTGGTAACCGTTTTGAATATATGGCTGCCCATTACCCGCAAAGCTTTGTTTCTCAGGTCCTCGGTAAGCTTGTTGGAATTATGGTTGTTGAATTGTACCAACCATGGTTGTTGGACCATTTGCTGTTGTCAAATATTGGATGTTTGACCAAGATGAGGGGTGATAGTACCCATTTGAGCCTAAGTCGCTTCAGTTAAGGAGCCACTAATCTGCGGTTGTGATTAAATCATGGAGACAAGAGGCTGTTGTATTACGACCTGAGAGACTTGAGGTTGATATACAACAGGCAACGCTCGTACTTGTGACACCGTCACAATAGCCGGTGTAGTGGGAATGTTCAACACAGGTTGATTTTGTTGTATTGAATATACAACTCTTCACTGTTGAGGCAGTATTGGTATCCAACCACTGGATGCAATTCTAGCTTGACCCGAATTTTATTGTGAACTCTCATATGGTTGTTCTCCCGGAGGGAACAATGAAAAGGCATACTGCCCCCCATATGATGGCAATCCAATGTTCAAAGGGTAAATTGGTCTTTGGAAACTAGACTTCCCAAATTGATACTAATGTGAAGGATCAATTTTTTGAGTCTCAACATAAGAAACCCTAGATAAGATTCTGGATGAACAAATAGGAACAGACCATGCTATCGAAATAGTCCCTAGGTGGACTCCATCTAGTAGTTGAGAACTAGTTGGGACAGATGGTATACCAGCGAACATTGTCGGAGTAGTAGTAAGAGGTTCTGTTGATTCTGTATCAGATGACACAATCCTAGATGTCGATGGTTGTTCAGACATATCGAGTCTATCCAAAATATTTCCTAGCAATTCGACAGGAACTTGCGATGAAGGGTGATTAAAATAAATAACTTTTGTACTAGAAGGATATAGGTGGATCCCAGTTCCAAAATGAAATGGGATGTTGGATGGAAGATCCTCCACAATCTCCTCTATAGTAATCAGTCCAGGTGGAAGAGGTAGACTGTCAGGTCCATAAAATATTTCTAGTGCTGAAGAAGGTATAGACTCTACAGCGACAGATGTTGGAGGGGTGACACCTTCCAAATCAGCCTTAGATGGAGCTAGTTCAAGAATAGAAGTGTTTACCATTACATTAGGATCAATTCTAATGTCCTCTTGTAACTGCAGAACTTCTTCTGTAGAGGCAGGGGTACCAAAAATAATTGGAGTAACTGGAGTCTCTGATGATGTTGAAACACAAGTTTCAAATAAACCAGGAGATTTCGACCCAGTTAAACGAGGTCGCTTGCCCTGGAATGGTTTTGTTTCTGGAGTCAAAGATGGTTGACTCGTTAGTCTCTGTGAACGATGGGGTTTTGGTTGACTTTCTTCCACGATTGCAGATTACTTGATCAACTCAAAATTAAAAGGGGAAAATGTTATTCCAAATTAAATGAATTTTATGACGCTTTGACACAACTTTCTTTTTCAATTTTTAAGAGTCGAGAAAAAGCTTCACCTTTGATTTTTAATGAGCCTGAAGTGGCAAGTGCTTAGATGGACCTTTTATTTTAAGGAGTCGAAAAGGAACAAAAGTGACCACTCTGGAAATCTAGATAGAGGGATTACCAAACCAATCGCAAAACTGCAATATACACCTCGGTGGTAAATTATAGAGAAATTACCGAGGACTTTACGTATGGCAGTCAATCTTCCTGAATGTTGTGTTCAATGCATTGCGATTGATAAGGCAGCAGACACGACTTCCTAAGGATAAAGGATATTAGCCTATTGTGGTCTCCCAATATATACTCAACGGTACGTGGGAGCACAAGTCCATACTTGCACTTGTCTTATCAAAGAGGAGGAATCACCCAGCCTATGATGAAAACAATAGTTACCAGGCTTTACGACGCCGGAATACGTCTCTAGCCTAGACTTCTAGACGTTGTGCGTTAGGTTCCAAAGCGTTTTTATGTTCATTGAGGTTTATTTTATAGTTGAACTTTCTTAAGAAGTTTGCCTTTCAAGGTTCACCGCGTGATGTAGATGTGAAATTCCTAAATATGCAATCTAAATGATAAACAGTAATTTATTTTCTTTTAGTAATGAAAATCCTAGCTACTAAGGAAATAAGAGTAAAATTCTTTCAACATAGAGCAGAGAGCACAAACTAAATGCACTTTTCCTAAATAAATTTCCGCATGCAATATAAATGCAAATGCACATGCATGTATTTGTTTTCTGTTTCCTTAATGTGAGAATGACAAAAAGAAAACTAAGTACAGATCTGAACTACTTTTCCTCAAAGTGACACTTTAGTAATTTCTTTTCAAAAACGAAAGGAAGACTAAGAAGGCACTTTCAATTTCGAAAGGAAAATTGCTTTCAAAACTTCAAAGAATTGACAATTCAAATCAAATACAATGGAAAAGGTATAATCGACTATCTAAAAGAGGAAGACTTTATGACACTCTTTTCCTTGACTGAAAATGACAGTTGCGACACTTTCAAATCAAAAGATGACACTTCGATTAAGCTACTTTTTGCAAGGGAGGACTGTAAATGACGAAAAATACATAAAAAAATTTACAATTCTTTATCAATGGAGGCTAAGTAATGTAAAGGAAGAAGGCTTCAACAATGATATATTGATCATAGGTAGCAAACACACTGAATAGAGCTGAAAACAATGAAGAAAAAAACCAAAATCTGGAGAGAGAAACAATCTCATTCAATCATCGCACCTATCCTTAAGAGAAACAGGGATGCATCTCACCTGCAGCACACGGGAGGTGCGATGCATCTAGACTACTAATGAGAGACAGTGCGATGGTCCAGGGATGAGACTGATCTTTCTTTTCACCCACAGTTTGCAGCTAAGTTCAGGGATTTAGGCCGAGCTTATGATAGACGATAAACACAAAGTATAGAGGTATGATCTAATGAGGTTATTGAGCTACCACCAGGGCACTTAGGATGTTTGCAAATCAGATGTTCAGTTCATAAACCAACCCGGAGATTGATTGAAGCAGCGTTGATCTACTTTTCAGTTGCATAGCAAAAGCAATTCGAAGGCTAGCTGGCTTAACTTCAGGCTCCGTCTGTAGTTTATAAAGCAAACAACAGTAACAAAAAAACAAACTATTCGCTCCCCAGTATGGTCACCATTTTGTTTATGGGAAAACAAGTGTCTACTCAGATCTGCTAGTCCCACTAAGACAGGTAGCTATCTTAGAAACAAATAATTCAAAGTAACTTGTGTTTTCCTTTATGAGAGATAGATGAGAGAGAAGTAAAGAGCACCAACCTTAGTTTTTCTCTTGGATCCTTGCTTGTTTCCTCTCTCCTTTGATAGAGATTTCACCACTCCTTTCTCACTTGTCCTACTTAAAAGAACACCTGTAGAGTCAAAGCAGCAAAATACCATCAAATCATAAAGATATATAACCATAAACAATGTAGAATCAAATGTACATTAACCATACAAATGCATACACAAATACAAGATTCAGAAATATACAAGTATATGGAGGAAAACTCAAATAGCTTTATTAATGGAAGTAGTAGAAGAGAGGATTAAAGCCTAGCTTTCTGATCCAGCACCATCCTCGCAGCATGAAATCCCTCTTGACCTCATGAAAAGCTAGATCACCCAACAATACAATGCTTCACAGAGAAACCAACAACACTTCCTTACAAAATACAAAATTCCAGCCTCTGGATCCCTAGGATGAGGGATCCATATATAGATATTTGCAGGGGGATGAGTCAGCTTCTGGGATTTTGATTATTTTCATTTCACTAATAGTTCTTGGTTCCACTTGGAGATTTCACGATCTCTTACTCATCCCTGGGTGAGTTCAGAGAGGCAAGTGTCATATGAGTAGTTTCTAGAAGATTCTCTGAGTTTCCACCTAGAAAATTGCCTCTGCCATTTTTCTGCTCTCTCTCATCGCACCCTACAGAAGGGATTTTCAGTATGCATTGCACCCTTTGTGTGTAACAGGTGAGATGCATCGCACCCTCATCATGGAGCAGTCTGTATGGTCCAGTTTTGACCAATTCTGAGCAATTTTTCAGGGAGAACTTCTGGGAAATGATGTAATCAGTTGACCTTGATCCTTTAGGGTATGAAACAACACTTTTATGGGTTTAGAAGCCCTTTGTTTATGGACATATGTGATTGGGGTTGCAGTGCCCAAATATGTCTATAACAAGTGTGCTTATGGATACATTAAGGATTGAACATGTGTAAGAAAGTGGTTTCGACACAACCAGTCGTGAAGTGACTAAGAATAATTGAATTGAAAATTTTTGAGATCATAAGTAGGCTCCAAAATTCTAGTGGGAAAAATTTTATACATTGTTTGTCGTAGCGACAACACTTAGGAAAAAACACATAATAATATGTTGTCTTATTGAGCTAAAATACAACTTAGGAAAAGTAAATTGTTTACTTTAGTTGATAAGTGTTAATCTTAGCCATTGATCTCAAGTGAGGCGAGATCTAATCTCATCCATCAATCACTTTGAGAATAGGGTTAGGGTTAGGATTAGGGTTTTGGCCACTAAAACCAAAAGTTTAACACGTAATGAGACCTGGGGCATGGGCGGTGATCTAAAGAATAGTTGTCATTGAGGAATGACCAACATCTAGTGGGGAGCCTAAGACATAGTGTCCATGGTGAATATAATGTGTTATCTATCCACTGCATTGGTCGCAAGGGATTTAGTGCAAAGTGTAGGGTAAAGGTAGGGCCACAATTGTAGGCCAACAATCAACCTTAAAGATTTCAACACCAACCAGTGAAGAGGGGGCTCGAGTGCAAGGCATAGGGGCTCATGTGAGGGTTGAGGTAGTAGCAAGCACCTGTTGTAGTCCAAGTCACAATAGGGAAATGCCCCACATATTAACTAAACCTAACGTAGGCTTCCTAGATGCAGCTAAAATTAAGGGACAAGGACTCGATCTTAGATTCCATGAGGTGAAGCAATAAGTAAGTGCTTCAAGTGTGGAAGTGAATATGAACAAAGATAGATTGGTGGGCATTAGAAAAAACCAATTCCACCACCCTAATTTCCACCAGTGATTGATGGATATGGTAGGCACAGGGTTAGCAAAAGAATCAAGTCATCATAGGCAGCTACCAAGAAAGGTCAACAAAATAAGAAGTGTCATAGGTCAAGTTGTAGAGGGTCAACTAGCCACACAAGCTTTTGAAGGATCGTGATAGTGTTGTAGGAGGGTAGAAAGAATAGGAGGGTGTAGGAGGGTGAGGAGTACAACCACCAAAAAAAGAAAGCCTAAACCAACCAACAATTTCGATATCTGACATATAGCTGACCAATAACACAACGAAAAAGGAAAATATTTATGGGAAACATCCTCAACACTAATCGATAAGCACAACAAGAAAACCAACACAACACATTCAACCACTAGTCAGAGCGAACATGCCCAACACATAAGGCTCGAGAGATAAAGGTGATCATAGTTGAGCTTCTAAAGCTAATCATCATCATGAGCTACACTTGGTCAGTTGAACACCTTCAAGGAAAAGGTCGAGCGGGTGACAAGCCACTACTACAAGAATAAGTTTGATACATAATAATATTGGGGGCATGGGTAGTAATATAAAGCATAGTCATCATTGAAGAATAGCCAACATCTAGTAGGGAGCCTGGGCTATAGCGTCAACAGTGAGTAGAATGTGTTATGAGGCCACTAAATTGGCTATAATGGATTTAGTGCAAAGTGCAAGGTTGAGGTAGGGCCACAGTCATAAGCTAATGGTGAGTCGTAAATATTTCACCACCAAGTAGTGAAAATGAAACTCGAGTGCGAGGCATAGGGACTCGTGCAAGGGTTGAGGCAGTAGAAAGCATATACCAGTAGTCTGGAAGCAACAGCTTGATGCCCCACAACTTGACTAAGCCTAACACATGCTTCCTAGATGTGGGTAACATTCAGGGAAAATGTCTCGATCTCATATTATACGAGGTGAAGCAACTAGGTAGTGCTTCGAGTGTGGAAGCAAATATCGACAACGATAGATCAGTGGGAATTGGAAAAAAACCAAGTCCACTACCCCGATTTCCACTAGTGATTGATGTATATGATAGGTACATGGTCAACACAGGAATTAAGTCATCACATGTAGCCACCAAGAAAGTTCAGTGAAATAGGAAGTGTCACAAGTCAACTTGTGGAGGGCCATAATGGGTAAAGAGTGTGTCTTAATGCCTCAAACGTAATCAGAGTATGAACGAGCCATTCCTAGGAGTGATGGGGTCTAGTGAAGATAGTGGAGCATCTAGTCACATAATGAGTATGAGGTCAATGTTCCATAGTATTTCAGAGACATGCTCATATTTATCTTTGAGTTGTGGAGCTAGCACCATGCATGCATCAAAGGGGGTTGACAGGGATGTTATTTGTTCCAATGTTTATGGTATACTTGCTCTCAATATTAGCCTTTGAGGACAACAAATATAGAGTTTTTTTTCAGGATACACGGGTGCTTATATATTCAGAGGGAGTGACCTTGGATGCAAAATTAATTCTTGGCATTAGACAAGCGTAGTTATATAGTTTGTTGGGATTATATTTTGGTGTATCTGAGGGGATCTTAGATACATGATCAATCTTAGAGAGGGCATAGGTGACTAGGAAGAGTGATTCTTTAGGTATTGTCGAGAGACTTAGTTTGTATGATATGAAATTGATAAATGCTCAAGAGTGTGATAAGACTCCTCAAATCATGGTTGGTTGTGATAGGTTCCCAGCTCAACTTTCAATTTAGGTAGTAGGGCAAGCTTCAAGGTAAGAGGGAGAAACTATATATACTGAGATGGGCTTGGAGGCAAATCTAGGTGGAGAAGGTTCTTCTAAAAGTTTCCAAAATTACATCCCTCATTAAGAGGGAGTGTTGAATTTTGTATCTCAGGAAGGAACTTTTGCACAAGCCTTATGTCTAGGTACTATAAAGAAGTCGACACATATCACCTTAGAAACTTTCTCTAGTTTGAGAAAGTTGTTGATGTAACTTAACCTAAGTTTAACTTAGGAAAAAAAAATATTAATATTTTTTCCTATTGAGCTAAAATAAAACTTAGAAAAAGTAAATTATTTACTTTAGTGAATAAGTTTTAATCATATATATTGATCTCAAGTGAGGTGAGATCTAATCTCGGTCATCAATCACTTTGAGATTAGTGTTAGGTTTAGGATTAGGGATTTGGATCAATGCTTAAAGCAAGGATAAGGTGAGGAGAAGATACACAATAGTGGCACTAGCCTTAGGAGGAGGACAAGTGTGATACTCTAGTATGTCAAGTCGCAAGAATGTGCAAGGAGAAACGAGGGACATGGATCTAGATTAGCCTAAAAGATCGAAGGATAGATCTAGGGCTTGATCAACTTGATGAGCCCAAGTACGCTTTGAGTAATTTTAATGAATAATTAATTTGTTGAGAAGAAATCTATGTGTCTCATTATGCTTTTGATCATGACATTTTTCTTCCACTTGATGTTCTTGTTAGGAACTTAGTTGTGTATTTTTTCAATAATTAATTGCTTGGAATTGAATATTGGGTGTTGGGTTTGGGTAAATTCTAACACGAGTAAGATAAATATGAGCTATAGGCGGTGAAAAGGAATGAGAGATTTTATATTTAGAATGGTAGTTTGGGTGAAATGCCTTGTTGACTTGAAAATTTGAGTAACCATTGCCTACAAGGGCCTTAGTTAGGTGACATTTTTCTTTCTCAAAGAAATGAGGAACATATATTAAAATGGTTCAACCAATAATAATTTTAAGAATAATCAATTTTTGGGTAAGGTGATGGTGGGAATGAGCATAAATTTATTGGTTAGTGCAAGCGTTTTTCCCATAAACTTAGTGGCTGAGGGTGTCATTCAGAAGACAGGTAATGAGAAAATCCAAAAAGAGGAGTGTGCCTTCATTTTGGACTTATATAGTTAATTGGATATAGGAAAAAATATTGTTAAGATCGTAGAAGAAAGAGGTCAAAGAGGGATCGCCATGAGTCCCAACAACAAGGTATTATTAACAAATAGGAATCAACATTTGGCCTTAAGACGAAAGCTATTAAAGGCTGTATCTTTGAAATGTTCCATAGAAATATTAGCAGGCATAAGGAACACCACATGTTTGTACCTTCTATTTGTTCATAGCATATCCCTTTAAAGGTGAAGAAACTCAAGATGATGCAAATTTTGATTAAGATAAGGGTTTCAAGTTCCAAGTTTGGCAATAAGATCAAGATCTTTTGGAACTAATTTTTTAGTAAATAAAGACATAACATCAAAAATAACCATGATATTTTGTTCATTAAGGTGAAAATGTTTACTTCTTTAACAAAATCAAAGGAATCTTTTATAAAAGGAGTTTTTGTTATAAAAGATTTCAGTTTATTAAATATTTCTCTAAGTTTTATTAAAAAAGATTTGCATCTTTAACTTGATGAACAAAGCATCATAATTAGTGTTGACGTTGTGTCTTTGTTTACCAAATTATGGTTCGAAATCCCCTTATCTTATCTTCACACTCATTATGAGAAATTTGATGTCTAAAGTGTACCTACTAAGAAACATAATAAAACAATAGTTAAAATAATACAATAAGAGTTATTAATTTTTAAAAGAAAAGAAGAAAGTTACATTTTTATTGTAATTTTTGCTCAATCCATATAGATTTGCTCAAATGTCAAGTGTAGGCACCCATTGGATGCAGAATTAAAATAATTCTACTTCCTATAAGTACCCAATTTGCATACTTTGTGTAGACCCAGACCGATTATTTTTTTTAAAATACATGAAAAATTGTGTTTATTCAATGAGTACCCACTCTACATACTTTTGAGTATACCCAAACCGAAAAAATTTAAAATATATGAAAAAAAATGTTTATTTCACACTGAAAAATTTGAAAAAACATGTTTCTTGAAAAAAGTGTGGTTTTTTCATGTCTTTTCATTTTTTTCAATTTGGGTCTACTCAAAAATATGCAAAGTGCGTACTTGTTCGATGCGGATATATTTCAATTCTAGATCCAACGGGTACCTACACTTGACATTTGAGTGGACATATAAGCAGATAGCAAAAAATACAATGAAAAAATAGTTTTCTTCTTTTCTTTTAAAAAATAATAACTCTTGTTTTATTATTTTAACATATATCAAATATTTTAGCCTCCCCTTGAGGGCATCTCAATTGGCGATGATCTTGAAGATAAATGATTGTGTTCCAAGAGGTTCCAAGTTCAAATCCCTTGAATTTACTTGTGGACCATGTGTTGGGGGAGGTGTGGTTATTGTGTTCCAAGAGGTTCGAGGTTCAAATCCCTTGAATTTACTTGTGGGCCATGTGTTGGGGGTGGCGTGGTTGTTGTGTTCCAAGAGGTTCCAGGTTCAAATCCCTTGAATTTACTTGTGGGCCATGTGTTGGGGGTGGTATGGTTATTGTGTTCCAAGAGGTTCCAGGTTCAAATCCCTTGAATTTACTTGTGGGCCATGTGTTGGGGGTGACGTGATTCACCTAGAAATTATAGTGATAGTGGTTGGAACTGACATCATGTCACGTGAATACGAGTTCACCTAGAAATTATAGTGATAGTCGTTGGAATTGACCTCATGTCACGTGAATACGAGACCAATCCAGTTACCAATTCCTCTAAAAAAAAAAAAAAAAAAAAAAAAACAAAAAACAAAAAACAAAAAAAAAACATATATCATATATTTTATTCTATGTTGTCGAGATATAATTTTTCCTTCCTAATTCTCTTTTACATAACAATGTATAACATTTTTATTTTACAATACGAACATTATTATTACATTTAATTATTTTATTTTTTAAATATAGAAAATTATGAATAAAATATCTAAATATTTAATAATATCATTTTATTTAAAAAAAAAATATATTATATATATATATATATATATATATATAATTTCCATTTTTTGTAAATGAGTAGTCTTGATTTTGATAAAATATCTCTCACACATATTTCCCAAAAAGGCAATCATTTAATAATGTCATAAACTTAATATTATTTTAATAAAATTTATATTTTTAAGTTTATATCATATATTATACTTAAATTGTGGTGTCGTGAAATGAGAAATACAAATTTAATTCAATATCCTTATAATTTATTATAATAACAAAATTATTATTTATAATCTCTTATTTTATTTTAGAACCTTTTTAATGTGGCCAATGGGTGGGTGTGGGGCCTTAAAGCAGCTGTAAGCACATTATTCCACTCTTCACAAAAGGTGACCCATTGACTCATATACGTACAAACATACCATACCAAGGTCATATAAAACCCTCATTTGTAAAGCGACAAGGTCCCATCCTATTAGCTTTTCTCTACAATGTATCAGGACACGGACACTGTGTTCCCTATCAATTAGCGCTTCATAAGACACTCTAATCCCTAGGTACCCTAGTTATTACAACTCCTGGCCTGACTACAGTTATTACACTTTTCAAAATACACACCATTCTTGTTCTCGCAGGAGGGGCAAATCCAACTCAAACTATCTGAATAATCCTTGTAGGGTAACCCAAAATCAGCTGGAATATTGCCATCCAAGAACGGTACAAGCAGCTCTGTCACATAAATGTAGATATAGCCTGCCACAAATCCACAGAGAAGACCCACAATAATTGCTCTGTCAGGGAAAAGAAAGGGCACCACAAAGCCCTCAATCCAGCACACAGCATTCAGGCCTCCATGGGGTTCATCATCCAGCTCGTTCACAAGGACCTTCAGGGAGAAAATCACTGCAGAAAATCCAACATGGGCATTCCCAGCAGGATATATGTACTCTGATATCGAAGCTAACATGGCGATGAGAGTCTGGGATAAAAATGCAAGGGCAAGAGTGGTGAATCCAAACATGGCACTGCCCATCTGCTGCTCAAGCCACATTCCTTTGCAAATTAAAGACACTGTATTGTAAGTGAAATGGAGGCGATTCATGTGATAGAATGCTGTCTGGACCAACTTCATGGAACCCATCTCCTGATTCATAAATCAAACACACAAAAATTATATCAATGTCATTGAAGGATTCAGTATGATTGATGTTTGTTTGAATGTAGATTTTGATAGCTGTTTATATTAATTAATGTAGATAGACTTCTGGAGCTGAACTGAACTGGGTAAGGAGGATGAAACGTCAGAGGTCTCAGGTAGACACTTTACACATCCTCTAACAAAATGAATTTTTTTGATAGCTGGCCATGAGCAGAGTGTACCTAAATCTTTCTATGGCGATTGCTGAACGGACATAGGCCCAGTCAAAAAATTGATATTGTGACAGCTTATGGCCATTGTGGATTCCCCAAATATTTGGATGGACATAGGACCAGTCAAAATTTGATAATGTGACGGACATAGGGCCAGTCAAAAATTTGACCGCATCCATATCCTTCTTATTGCCTAATATTCAGGGAATAGGCCATTGAAATAAAGATGCCCCTAAACTTAAGACGTGTCAATTCACTTACACAGTGCACTTCCAGAAATCTATCTGCAAAATGATTGATCTTTATAAGAAAAACAAGTAATTTACCTTTAGGGCAAAATGAGGGATCTGCGTATTATCATAGTAGATCATCACCAGACAATTAACCAACACTAGTGCAGCCGTTGCCTTGAATTTCAGTAGTGATTCCATCTCTTCTTCCCCTGCGTTTCTCAGCGTGAGAAAGTTTCCCTTCAGACCTGAGTGGAGTAGAAGAACCCGCGTTGGTGTTCATTGTATCAGCGTTGGCAGTATAAATCAAAAGTTTGGACGCGTTCTGAACACGGCTCTCCCGCGATCGGGTCAGTTTACTTGGGGTGGACTTGTCTCGACTGTGCTGCAGAATCATTTATGAAGAATATCGTGGTCGGTGAGAGGTGTGAATCAAGAATGTATTGGTCCAACGCATACAGAGTCTTCAATTTAAAACTCCCGCGACAAGTTAGCTGTTTTGTTTTTTTGTTTTGTTTTAACAGTGAAAATTTATCATTTCTTTTTTTCCCTTGTCAAATTTGTCAAATCAGTAGTGGGAATAATTACAATTGGTTATAATTACAATTGGTTTGTTATATGTGAATATATATTTATTTAATAATATTATTTAAAAAAAGTTTGTCATTTGGAATGATTAATTAGTGATTGGTAAGGAGTAAGTTTTCACATCACTTTAGATATATTTTTGAATTTTGGGCTATTAAATTGTTTACTTATATTTTTGGATTTTGGACTATTAATTTATTTGGTTACATTCATTAGAAATAGAAATTTTTGAGTTTTAGATTATTAATAAAAATTTTATCATCACTGACTTATTAAATGTTGAGAAGGATCAAATCTTTAGATGTGCAAATCTCTTTCATGAATCAAAAACTTGAAGAAGGATTTGCACCCTGAGACATTTGATCCCTCTCAACACTTTCTAGATCTGAAGTTAGGATGGATTTTCATAAATCTCGCTATATCCATTTTCACTTTGGATCTATCAAGGACATAGAGGAATCAAATCTCTAGAGGTGCAAAGTGCCTTTTTGGGTGCAAAACTTGAGGAAAAGTTTGCACCTCAAGATATTTGATTCCTTTAGACACCTGATAGATACAAAATTAAGATGAGTCTAAGCTCGTTTATAGTATATATATATATATTGACTTTTATATATTATTATTATATTTTTATTTATCTCTTATGATTATAAAATGAAAGAAAAAGTCATCAATCAATTTATCATTTTTTTAATTATAAATTACAATATATGAATATTACATATGTGCATATTTCATTCTTATTCACATATTTATTTTAATAAAATATATTATAAATTTATATAATATTTATTTTTTTATAAATTAATATATCAAAATTTGTAAAATTAATATAATAATGTAATAAAAATAAAATAATGTGGTAAAGAGTTTATATTTTAAATCTTAATGACTTTGTCCATGGGTTTTGGATAGACGGTGATGAGATGCGTTGTTAAGGCACTCCTAGATGTTAAGTCACTGGTTCAATTCCCTCCCCTATTTAGGTGTTATTCTTGGACATGACCACGATGTAGCCTCACCAATGCCAAACTTACCACAAAAAAGATCTTAATGGATTTATCCCCCGATGGGAGTGAATGAACAATGTGAGGAGGGCCCAAGGGAGGGCATTGGACACCTCACTGATGCCCTAGAAATTTAAGGTGGGGTGGAGTGACACACCTATGCCATGCAATTAAACATGTAGCATTTATACTTAACCTTTGGTGATGATACAAATGAACGGCAAGTTGATGGAGTTTCTTGAGGGGTGTGAGGGTTTGAGCATTACATGGTGGCAGGGTCCTTGGCTCTACACACATGCAACTGTGATAGTTTGGAGGCTTTCTTATTCCTATCTAGTTTTAGAAGACTGGAGGGTGGTGTTGGGAGATAAGGGTAATTGGTTTGGTTGGGTGGTATTTTCTTGATATCAAGCTTCATCCTATTGCGGAAATGAGGGCAAGATCAATCTTTATTTGGGTTCATTTTGATGGGATCTTGGTATTAGGGCCTCCCCAGGCTCATGTTTACATGCAGGAGAAGGCAGTCCCGAGTTCATGGCCTTTCAATATTTTACCCTTAGTCATCTTAATTCCTCTTTAGTCTTTAAATTTGTAAACATGTATTATTGAAGCCACCTTTCAGTCAGATTTACTCAATTGGTGTTATCTTTGTTAAGTTTGGCATTCAAGCTTTTTGGATTGCACTTATAAAATATATATGTATGGTAGTCTTGAGTCCTGAGTGGGCATTCAGGGTTTGTTTATTTTGGTATTGGATGTTTGCGCTGACAGAGCATAACCAACCCTCTCGCTCTCAAATCTTCACCTGTAAACCTGAGGTTTATTGTATTGTTGCTACCTATTTGGACTTGGGTAAAATCAACCACATTCAACTCAATTTGGGAGTTGGCCCCTTTACTGGCATTTTTGGGGACTTTTCTATTGTTGGTTTGAGGGTGGTTGAGGGTATAATACAGTGAAATTCATGGCCTTGGATTGTTGTCTTGTGCAAGAGGTAGCTACCTAGCTGGTCAGTGGGTTGTCTTCAACCTCAGGGCTTTCATCAGGGGGACTACATAGTGCACCTCTGGTGCTTCGAGTGTAACCCTTTTCTAAGTCATTATTGGGACATGGATGGTGTGAGCTCATTGCACTGTAGGTGGGGCCCTGTGCATTGTTCAGATGGAAAAGTTCAGTGTCGAGAAGTTGATCCCTAGGTTTGCTTCTCCTTGGAGCTACCCACTATGCTACATCAACATGGAAGAGTTAGGTAGGGGGTTGGAGAAAGAGGACAATCCATTGATCCATAATGGTCTTAAGCTGTATTTTGATTCTACAAGACTTTTGGTTGTATGTTCATTTATGTTTATGATTAGTCATATTTTTACGACAATTTTATTTTTTGGAAATTAGCTACTGGCCAACAAATTCAGTAAGAGTGAGGCCAGTAGGCTTCTAGAAAGCAACAAACAACAATGTAAAACTTTGACATAAATGAAAAACATAGATTCGCCAAAAAATAAAATTTAAAGGATTTATTAATATCTATAAAACTCTTTGAAAATATTAATAACATAAACAAAATAATATTATAAAATCTTATTTACATTAATAATTTAAAAAATAATTTTATCACTCTTAAATTTTATATTTATATTTATAATTTTTTTGCAAGTTACAGTGCAGCCAACATAACTGAGTCAATTATAAAAGAATATTAAAATATAAAAATGTTAGACCTTAAATTTTCTTCACGTATTGGTAACATTCTTCATATATCATACTCTGAATGGAAACATAGTAACCATTGATTCAATACCTAATTATGAGTCTAGATGTGTGGTTCAAAAAAAAAAAAACTATTGCTTATGATGGCATTGATGAAGTCAGTCTATTTTATTTTTGGGTAAAGTGAAGCAACACACAAAAACTAAGCCCAAAAAAGCATTCCACAAATATGCCTAAATTTAACCCTAAATTCTATTCCAAATATGCCTAAAGATCTTGGAGAAGTGTAAAAGGAGAATAAAAACATGGTGAAATGTAAAATAGCGTGGTAAAGTGCTTGTATTTTAAATTTTAATGGCTCTATGACTATCTATAAAATTCTTTGAAAATATTAATAACCTAAACAAAACAATATTATAAAACCTTATTTAATTAATAATTAAAAAAACTAATTTTCTTGCTCTTGAATTTTATATTTAAAATTATAAATTTTATATTTATAATTTTTTTGCAGGTTACAGTGCAACCAATAGAACTAATTCAATTAAAAAAGTATATAAAAATATGAAAGTGTTTAACCTTAAATTTCTACATCTCTATATATCTAAAAAAAAATATCACTTTGTCGTGATGATGAACCACGTTAGTTGGTTCTAAATGTTGACAAGAAGAAATCCTAATGTTATGTTCGATCTGGAAGAAGATCTCTAAACAACTATCCTCACAAAAACCTTAGTTCATAAAAGTTTCTCACTCTTGAATTTTGTATTTAAATTTATAAAATTGTTATTTACAAATTTTTTGCAAGCTACATTATTGCCAATAAAATTGAGTTAGTTATAAAAGCATATAAAAATATAAAAATGATTAACCTTAAATTTTCTTCACATATTGCTAACATTCTTTATATTGTCGGTAACATTACAAAATTGATCATTATCACTTTGAATGCAAATAGTGTAATCAATGATTCAAAACCCAATTATGAGCCTCGATGCATGGTCCAAAACAATTAAATAGCCATGAGTTATGATGCATTATTGAAGTCGATCTATTTTATTTTCTAGTAAAATGAAACAATATACACAAACTAAACCAAAAAAACCATGCCACAAATATGCTGAAAACTAAACTCTAGATCTCATTTGAAATATTCCCAAAGATATGGGAGAAGAAGTTTAAAACGAGAGTAAAGACTTGGTGAATTAGAAAAGTGGTTGATTTCTATTGAAAATTTTTCTACACAATCATTTCCTCTCGATGACCTACAAACTTTGTACTAAACTTTTGTTTACGCAATCATTTCCTCGCGACGACTTACAAACTCTGTACATTATCTGTATAATTTTGAGCTTGATTGCATCTATTGCTTTTGCCACTGACCCGCATTGAAGCTTTAAATCTAATTTATATTGCTTTAACCCTCATTTATAGGTATAAATTATATATTATAATACAAGTTTTATATATTAAATGAGATTAACCATAAGATAGTTGTAAATTATTAAATATTATATTAAAAAATAGATTATTCAGTCTCTAGTGCTTTAAACCTAATTTATGGTGCTATAACCCTAACCAATAGACATAAATCATATTAAAAAATGTTATGTGTATTAGAATATTTTAAGTGAAGGTATAAACTATAAAACAATATATTAAGAAATATATTATTATCCTTGCACAGGTGGTTAAAACCAAACTTACAGTGCTTTAACTGTAACCAGTGGTTCTAAATTATATATTATAATAAGTGTTATATATGTTAAATTAGATCAAGAATATTATAATTAAATTATAAAAATTTTAAATAAAATTGTGTTTAATTATGTTTTTTTCGTTGTCTATATATTTTGTATGTGTATTTATGCCATATGTAATGTGTAATAGACCCAACATTTAAAAATGTGTACATACTTACATTAATATCATCTAATGCCTACATATCTTCCCTATATTGGGCTATAGAGTGTCTCTCGGCACAATAAAGTGTAAAGTTGAAATGATATAATTTTCATATTTAAATATATGATATGGAAAATTTATTATAGTAATTTTAAAAAGATTACCCACCAAAACACAAAAACACAGTTACAAATTTTTATATTTCACCCAATGACACCAAAGGACGCATTTATCGAGAGTCTTCCCCCCTTTAAATAGGCTATATTCCACATGAATACCATGAGTCAACACCATGGATTCTTATAAACTTGGAGTTAAAAAACCGTTAGAAATTTGACACCCCCGCACGCCCCCTAGGAAAAAAGCGTAATTTTATTATTAAGGAGATATAAAATTACATTTTGTTGATAAGCATCTCACATGTATTTAGATATAATTCCAATAAATATGGATCTTATACATATAAGGTTGTTCCTTTGCAAAAAAAAACCTTCGAAAACCTAGGGTTCGCATAAAGCAAACCCTAAACCACAGAAAAGGAAACCCTGCAAAACAAAAACTATTGGGTCAAAACCCCATATAACTAAACCGAGAATAATCTTGAGATTACAATATATGCCTCAAAGGCCCACATACATTAACCCATCAGGTTCAAAAAATCCTCACTATGGAGGCAAACAAATATACCCTCATATCTAAACTGTGAATCCAACCCCAAAAGTAGTAACATCACCACAACCATAAATTTCAGGAGCAAGCCACACCAAAGATCACGAACCATGAAAGGGAGGCCAAACAACAGATCAAACCCGCAGAGAGACTACCACAAATCGAGGACATCATCGACCATAACTGGAGGCAAGACACATAATGTGACAGTTGCAACGAAACAAACCAACACTAACAACAATGGGCATGGCATGAATGACGACACATGAGAGTCGCAACAACACAACAATGAGCCACTATGAACCAAGTGGAAGAGTAAACAACAACAAAACAAGGGTTGTGACAGCTAGGGTAGTGTCCGAGCCCTCTCGAGTTCTAACTATTGGTAACTTGACTAAGTCAATTTTACCTTAATTAGCAAAAAAAATAATAAAGAAAATAATAATAACATAATAAATGTTATTATTATTATTTTAATTTGAAGTTATTTTATTTTAACATAAGACCACCCTAGATCCATCTTAAATATAGATCTACCAAGCACTGAGTGGGATCAAATATCTGAGATGCAAGCCTCTTTTAATACCTCTCGACACTTGGCAGATCCAGAATTAAGATGGATCTAAATTGGTTTAATTAT
Organism: Pinus tabuliformis; assembly: GCA_031772625.1. NCBI lineage: Eukaryota > Viridiplantae > Streptophyta > Pinopsida > Pinales > Pinaceae > Pinus > Pinus tabuliformis. The sequence goes on from CM062819.1 coordinate 1,002,755,126, forward strand.
TAATTATAATTACAATTATAGTGTTTTTTATTTACATAACATAGCATTACAACATCTCTTCCCTATTGAACTAGAGAGCACATCTCAACACAATAAAACAAGATAAACAAATATTTCATTATAATTTTATTAATACTAATAAATTTAAGCTTAATCACTAATCATTCTATCAAATCCTACATATATTTTTTAATCTTATATATATATATATATGTGTGTGTGTGTGTGCGCGCGCGCGCACATGCACGTGCATTAATCTTTTTCGATACTTAGTAAATTTATAATTAAAATGGATCTAGATTAACTTAATTATTAATTATAATTACAATTATAATGTTTTTTATTTTATTTTTATTATTTTTTATGTATATAGCATTACAACATCTTTTACCTATTAAACCAGAAATCACCTCTCAACCCAATAAAATAAATATTTTATTAATATTAATAATCATTCATATATATATATTTTAATTACTCAAATATCATTGGTTTTATAAGAATTTACCAGCAACTTGCATGAATACGATATAAATCTGCGTTGACATGACATGTGAGCTGTGAAGCTTTAAGAAATTTGGGTTGTGGGTTGTGAAATTATTGGAAATGCTTTTTCTTTCTCTTTTGAAGAGAACCGGACTTTTCGTCAAACAAAAATGATTATAAATTTCAACATCATTTTTATCCTGTTTGACCGAGTTAGGTAAGTGTGAATGAGAATCTCTCTATTAATGAGAAATCCCTTGAGCAAATAAGATGTATATACATTGGACATTCGATATTCTCTTGAGCGAATAAAATACGTATTCATTGAATATTGAGATAGATAAAGCAGTTAAGAATCCACACTCTTACACATAAATGTGGATATAGACAATGTTGGGAAATGAGTTTCGATGGCGAGGATAAAAAGTATCTTAATAAGTGGATTTTAGTTTTGAATTTCATTTTGGGTCATAGTCATTCCCCATATCTAGAAGTTATTTATATTAAATTAATAAACATATTATTTATATTTAAAAATAAAAAATAATTGTGTAAAATAAAATATTGTTTTTAATTTCTTGTCGAGTGAGAAACAAAGAATGTAATGGATTAGGAGGGCTTATTAATCTTTCGTGCGATAACAATTATGCATAAATGTGGCAGACAACTAGCATTGGGAAGCATTCGAGAGAATATTTGTGAGGCTCTTCATGGTATAATAATAATGGTGCTAGTCTAGACAAAGTAACTGTTGCAAAATGAAATTCGGTACAATTGAGGGTGGTGTTGATTTTGACTCTGCGAGTCTCTTTGGAGCCACAAGTTGTCTCTTTGGCGGGTGGGGGCTCATATTGCAACCCAAAGGCCATGCAATGACAAAGTGCTAGAGTGGGTTGACTTTGCGCTTATAGTTTGGAGACTGGGACCTGGGCTCGAATCCCTTATGGGGCCACTGGGCAAAGGGATTCCATTTGCATTCTAATTCCACCCCCCTGCATGGTTTCCTCTGGGATGTCAATAGGTCATATGTTTGGGTGGTTGTTTGGTCTTCTTCTGCTCTTTCACAGGTAATTCTCCGCCCATTTGCCTTCCCCACAAGGTTATTCTAGCTCTTTTCTGATGTGTGGGCTGCTTCTCCCTCAAGTCTAGATGAATTGTTTTGTTGTGCTTGATGTCAAACTCCTCAAGGAGTTATCTACCCTATTGTTTTGCTTCTTTGGGAGAATTGTGTTGTTTTATGGCTAACAGATAATGGCAAAATTGTGGTTTTTGTCATGACTTTCATTGGTATCTAAGAAATCCTAAACCTGATCTTTGCAGTGCTTGAGGAGAGAGTTCAGGGATAGAATAATTTTGTCAAACATCTTCAGTTAGGCATAGGGGATTTCAACGCCTTTGGCAAGCCTTGGTGGGGCCATTCAGGTGTTTTCGTCCACTCTTATTTGGAGGGCTTAGTAAGTTCAAGTCAGATTTGTGTTATACGCAAGCTATCAATGCCGAGACAACGAGGCCTTCCCTATCAGGGGAGGGGAGGTGGCCAATAGGGTAGGAGAGAAAGAAGACCAAGGGATCAATCGATGTATGAATGTGAGCTCGACATGCCGCAGGGAGGCTCACTTGGGTGTGTTGATTTTCCACTACCTTTTGATTTCATTGAAGCCCAAATATGCCTTGTCCAAGCCTGGATGGACCAACTAGCTCAAGACTGCCAAGCTGACTACAATGAAATGACCAATTTCCTTTTTGATATTCTACACAATCAGGGGCACATTGTAGATTGCCAAGCATCACTTCGACACAATCAACAAAGGTTGCATGATTAGATGGATGGTTTTGAAGGGTGAATGGCACATATAAAATCACACATCCAAGATGCACTTCATCACCAGATTGATGGAGGTAACAATGCTCAAGCCTTGAATTAAGAAAATATGCAATGAAGCAAGTGAGATATTTTCTAGTTTCTGGTGGGCTCTTGATATGAAGCTATCTAGTTTTGAACAATTATTCTCGGTTCTTTTTTGTATATATCTACCAGCCAACTAATCCAGTAAGAATAAAGCCTTGTTTTCATGGATCTTTCTTTTTTCAAGATGTATCTTTCTCTTGAATTAATAGAAAAAATGTTGATTTACAAAAAAATATTATTTTTCGTAAAAAAATTATTTTTATTTAAAAAAAAATTATGTAAAATACAAAAGCTTAAAAAAAATATAAATAAGAACACACACACATATATAACAATTTTTTTTTATCTCAAATTCATTTTGGAAAATAAAATACTATCAATTATAAAAAATACTAATAATATCAAAATTGTTAACAACGAAATGCATTGATAAAAATATTTCTTATGTGATTTTTTCCGAAATATGTTGTTAACAATATTATGGATCACAGAAGTCTTAGCTCAAAAATATCAATGAAAATGACACGATGAAGTCAAATATTTTAAAAAGGACAATTATTTGTATAAAATTTTCAATGGTTATAAAAAATTAAAAGAAAGGGAAAAAAAAGAATATTAGTAAAGTTTAATAAAAATATATGTAAAATTTTAAAATGATGTAAATTATGAAAGAATAATTTGAAAGAATATAGTTAAACCTTTATTTCTCAAAAGTTTAAAATTGTGAATGAGAAACCATTTATAATGAGATGCATAAGAATATTGTGATAAAATAAAGGACAAGAAGATGAAAAGATAATAAGTAAGATCACATGGAAGTGAAAAAATATGATTAATAAAATAAAAAAATATATAAAAATATACATGGTATTTAAAGAGATATAAACTATAAATAAAATAAAATAAAAAATAAAAAGTTTATATAAATGGGAAAAATTAAAGGATTGAAAGAGGAAAATAAAAGATAAATGAGAATAAATATGTAGAAATGAAATTTATATGTAATAAGTATATAAAGAGAAGGAAAAGAAAAAGTCTGGAAAGAATAATATATCAATATAGTTGATCTTAGAAAAATAGAAAAATGCTAACTATTTGAAAAATTATTAAGAAAATATGATTTTTAATAAGTTAAAATAGAATGCAAAATAGAATTATGCAACATAACCTATCACTGCTTTAAAAAATTCTCAGAAGCTTCTTATGGGACAATTCTAATGGATATAAAATATTTCATAGAGTTTGTTAGGAATTTTGTTGGGTATGTGTTGTATCCTTTGCATAACTAACCTCATATATGATTAATATATGCCAAGGGGTGGGGGTGTAGATAAGCGCCCAAAAAAATTATGGGCAATTTTTTGCATTTGTTTTGGCTCTAAGTGGTTTAGTACTTTTCTTGGTTTGGGTTTCTAGGGTAAATATCTATGTAATATGTGATTGATTTTATTTTACTTTTTTGTTTATTGAGAATATGTGTATGAGCTACATTATTGTGTAAAATTTAAAACATAATCTAATACAGAGAGATTATTGGCTTTAGGGGGATGCTTTGTAGCTAAGTGTTCAAAGATCGTGGGTTTGCGAAAAAAGTTGTTGCATTGGGAGCTTCGTGTTCATGATTCTTGTGTTAGAAAATAATGGAAAATAGTTCAAAAACAAAGGTCAAGAGATTTAATGGGTAAAAGTTTGAGTTATGCAATCTCAAGATGGAAGATATTTTGGTAGAAAAAGATCAATGGAATATCTTGGATCTAGGTAGCGCACCTATGTGAATTTTAATATAAGACTAAAAAAAGGTTGGCTTAGAAGGAAAAGAGGATAATTTGGTTGTGTCTCAATAATACTAAATGTTTTAGGAGAAGCGCCAACTAAGGAAGTGGAATAAGTTAGGGGCTTTGTATTAGTTTAAGTCCCTCATAAAAAACTTTTCTAGTGGAATAAGTTGTACAATCCGAGGATGAATGATGGTGACTCAATGATAGAGATTTTAAATTCCTTCAATATTGTGGTAAGTTAGTTGATGTTTATTTATATTAATATTTCTAATGAACATAAAGGTATCAATTTATTTTTCTTTTTACCATACTTGTGGGATAGCTTAGTTGTAGCCACAAGTAGTAATGCAACTACTTTAAATTTTGATGATGTGATATCATCCATATTGTTAGAGGAGATGAGGTGGAAAAATGTGAAAAGTTAGAGTAAAAAATCATCTTTAAGTGGATGTTTAGAAGACAAAAATAATAATAAATCCTTTAGTCTAAATCTAGAGGTAGATCTAAATCTCAAAGAAATATGTAAAGAGGTGTTGGAAATGTGGAAATGAAGGGTATTTAAGGAAGAATTATAATCCAAAAATTTTGAGAGAGGGAAGGGATCTAATGATGGTCCCTTAAAAGAAGAGAAGGCCTCATTAGAGGAAGGAGGGGATGCATAATTTACTTCATCAAGCACACATGATGATCATGACATATGGATGATCAATTCAGGTTCCTCCTTTCATATGACTCCCCATAAGAAGTAGTTTTGATAATATGAAATGTATGATGGAGGTGATATTTTCCTTGCCGATGATTTGAAAACCATCACAAGATGAGGAAAAGTCAAATTGATTCTTAAGGATGAAGGGAATCATACATTACTTAGGGTTTTACACATTCCAGGGCTAGCTACAAACCTAATATTTGTAAGCATGATGAGTTATCCAGCTGTAACTATTGCCTTTGAAAATGAAACATATAGGATGTTCGAGGATCAATGGTATTGTTGAGGATATTTCAGAGTGGAGCTCTATACAAGTTGGTGGGAAGGACTATTAGTGATGGGTGTAATAGTTCCATTGTTCCTTATGGTAGAGATGAAGAAGTAAAATCCCCTATTACCTCTAGATAAAATATGATGTTGTGGCATCAAAGAATAGGGCATATTAGAGATAAGGGCCTTCAAGCACTACATACTAAAGGTATGGTTGAAGGTATGTCTAATTGCACTATAGCATTTATGTGAACATTGTATTTATAGTAAATAAATTGGGTAATATCATCAGTAGGTGCTACAAGGGCTAACAAATTTTAGAGTTAGTATATAGTGGTGTCTTTAGACATGTGCTTGTTCCATCACTATGAAAATATGTGTACTATGTCTGGTTTATTAGTGATTTCTTGAGAAATGAATGGATTTATTTTCTTTGGAAGAAATTTGAGTATTTGGAAAAATTAAAGAATTCAAGGTTGTTGTGGAGAATCAGACAAAGAACAAAAATAAGGTGTTAAGGATAAACAATGGTGGGAAATTCTACATGAATGAGTTCAAGGAATTCATAAGCAATGTTGTAAATTAAGGTAGAATACTACACCATACACGCCTCAATGAAATGGGGTTGCAAAAAGGATGAATAGGACATTGATGGAAAAAGCAAGGAACATTCTAAATTGTGGTGGGTTAGGATAGGAATTCTCGGGAAACATGTTGGGTACTATGTGTTATGTAGTAAAAAAATCAACCTCATTATCATTGGTTGACAAGACTCCATATGATGCTTAACGGTCTCATAATTATCTCAAAGTTTTGGGATATGATGCTTATGTACATATTGCAAATAAAAGTAGGAGTAAGTTGAACAATAAATCTAAAAAATGCATCTTTATTGGCTATAAATATGGTTTAAAAAGTATAAGATTTGGAATCTAGAAGCTAAAAAGTTTGTGTACAATTGAGATTTTATTCTTAGGGAGGTCGAATATTTTGTCAAATAGGAAGCCCCATTAAGGGAAAATGAATAATACGTAATGGAGTTTGAGTTGTAATATGAAGAATCTAACTCAACACAGGAATGTGGTTCAAAAGAAAATGAAATACATGCTCTGGTATTGAGGAAATTGGTTTGGGAAAGATGGGAACCAGAAAGGTATACTCCAACTGATTTTGATTCTAATTTTTCATTCCCCATTACTAATAATGATCCTAGAGTTGTAAGGCAGGTAGTCAATTTAGAGGATAGCAAACACTAGAAAAAATCCATAGTTGAGGAAATTGCATCCTTGGATAAGAATGCAGCTTGGTGTCTAGTTGAGTTACCAGCCAAAAGAAATTACATTGGTAACAAATAGGTGTTTAAGAAGAACTTGAATGTACGAGGTAAAGTGGAGAATTATAAAGTTTGGTTAATAACAAAAGGTTATTCCCAGGTTCAAAAGGTTAATCTATGGGGTAATTTATTTTAGGATCACACTTTTTAGACATTACCCTTTACCTCATTCCCAAGTTTTACTTGTAATACTCCCTCCCACCCTCTTGGCTTATCTTGAATGTAGGAGGTTATACATGTTCATTTTAACCTGATCTCCAAGATTTATTATGAATATGGGGCTTGAAATTTTCTTTTTTTTCAATCTTGTAGAATTTAATTCTCATACCACCATTGTGATCAACTCATAAAGAGATTTTTGACAATATAATATTTAAATTAATCCAATTTATGGATCAAACGTTATTCCCATTCAAAGTTTACCAATATGAGGAGTCTACGTCAATTCATGGATCTCCATGTGGAACTTATGTGGCCTTTCCTTGGCCCATGTGGTGCTACTATGGCCACTTACCTATTTGTTTGGTCATCTTCTTTGTCACACACTTTGTTGAGGTATAAAACATCCTTGACCAAAAACTGGTATCGTGGACTCCCCCCGATGGTGGGTTTGAAATTGGGAAGGGGGGCATGTAAAGAATCTTAGTCATTGATTAAAGATAGGTGGGTTGGTGCTAGTCCCAACTGTGGCCTCCCCTTACTTGTTAAACATCGACCCCAGAGGGGCCCCCCTCAATAGATCTTGACTATTTATCTTATTCATGTTAATATTTCGTCGATTAACTTGCAGATGGTTGAAATCCCACTCCATGGGTGAAAAGGTGATACCACTCTCCATTTTTATGGGCCAATCAGAGTAATTTCACCCATGTTGAAAATAGTTCTAACTTGCTTCAATTGGGGTGAAACTACCAGATCCCTGGTAGGGTCCACCCCTAAGCTATGCCGCCCTTATACTATCATGTGGAATCCGCATGTACTTGATCTGACCCCAATGACACTATCACACTAACATTTCACCATGGTGTTAGGGTATCTATCCCTGACCAAATCTAGGACTGTGTAATTGTGCAACTTTGACCACTCTAGGTTTTTGAACTCTCGGATAGTCAAATGAAGGGTTCCATAGCAACATGTTTCCACTAGTGGGACAAGCCTCCAAAATAAGGAATGAAATATGGTTCTAATTGTATCGAAGTTGTTAAAAAGTGCGTTCCTTTCACCACCCCTAGATTACAAACTCCCATATTTAATACCTATACAAAGTAGTGAGCACAAGCCAAACCCTGTTTACTTTACACAGGCCCCATGTGAAGATTTGAGAGGTTGTTATCTAGGCCTAGGAACATCCAATCCTCTAAGAAGTGTGTGACTCTCGGCACCCTCAAAATTCCTTGACTCCTGTATGCAACCACATCAAAAAGGGGAAATTCAACCTTGAAGGCCTTTGGGCCGATTCAAAGGAAACTACCTCCTACCATCCCCATACCTCTCAATCCTTGGATTCTATTATTTCACTAAATATTGGGGAATAAAGAATTTTTTTGAAGGAAAAGGAAAATATCCCAAATGCCAAAATTCCCAGTAGACATGGACTAAGCCATGAAACGCGACCCTCAAAATACCATGCCATGACCAAAAAAAATCTTGGGTACTAGCAAAGCCCAAAATACACCAAACAAAACAAGGGATAAGAGTATGGCCCCCATGGTCAATTTACACAAGATACATATTATTTGATGAAAACATATGACGTAATCCAACCCTATTTCCTAGAGCAGGATGATTAAAATTCTACAATGAGAGATGAATTCATCAATCATGTGATCTATAAGAATGCACATCATTCAAAAAAATCCACAATCTATATTTCAAACAATACAATATCATAATATTTCAACCATTATAACCATCTATTGCAACAATACCATAACAATGCATAAACTCAAAGTGTATCACCTTATTCATGAATTAAGTATCTGCTATCACAATTCAAGTACATTCATTCAACTCATAACACATAAAACAATATGAAAATAAAGGATATGGAAGAAAACCACATAGTGCAACCATTCATTATAACCATAAGCATGTAATGTGTCTACAAATGAATATTATAGTGAACTAAAAGAATTCAATCATGATTATTCAAGACCATACAAAATTGTTAACATAATTGGGTTGTCATAGATTATGATTCAAATATGCATAAATTTTATACTTATATGGATATATTATAACAGTTGCCAACTAAAAGCGGGACATCCACTCTCTACCCAACCATATGAAAGCTACACAACAACCTTTCTTGTAGGTTAGCACCCCTGATCTAGATCCATAGTCTAAGGGAATTCTTACTCAAGGGAAATTCACACCAAAGCTTAGTAGATGCCTAGGAGATGGATTTCACTGTCCTAGTGGTTACCAACTTCTCTCTAGAAGTAGGCATCACAATGACTCTCTTACTTCTTTGATTTCAATTGCAAGGCTTAACCCAAGGTCCAAATGTGTTATTGCTCAGTTCTAGGAGATTTAATTCAATATTTAGGTGGTTTGATTTGCATGTTTTCATAGCGAGCACTACAAAGGTCTATATTCCATTGTATAGGTGGTTTAACAATTCTTCCAGCAAGCACCAAAATGGCTCAAATTTCCCGGTGCAAGTGGTTTAATAGCTTCTACAATAAGAACCACAAATATTTTGTCATTGATTGAGCTTCCCATTGACCATTTAAGCTTAAACACAAAATCCAATGGCCTCGAACACATCAAATGCACTGCTCATGGAGTCTTATGGTCAAGGTGTCAATTATGACTTACTCTCATGATGTAATCAATGAATCACGGGGCTTTAATGTCACCACAACAGTCTTGCTCCTAGGATCCTTGCTCGATAATTCCACTTATGTCACAACATTAATTTCACATGTGATATATTAAAAAATTTCAAACCATAAAATTTTAATTGGTCAAATTTTCTTAATTCAAAAGCTAGATATCATAAACATGAGACGTTTAGTCATGATATTGGCTTCCTTATAGGTGGTGACATTATGTTATTTTCAACTGTATTCCTGCAATTTTAACTTTTAATCATCCAAACAATTGTCATTGTTCATACCTACAATATTTTCATTGCAAATATTCACAACATCTCCTGAAGTAATTTAATAATTATTACACACATAAAAATTCTATCAGTCTCTAATGAATTCAAATAAATTGAAATGAAACTATCATACCATCATATATGTGCATCACATTCATTCTAATCATTTCATAATGTAATCAAACTTTTATTCCAACAGGCTAAGGAGTAAAAAATGAGATATTCATAAGTAATTTAGCTCTCCATTTTTATAGGCACTAAACAAGTCATTGCAATATTTTCACACTAAAGGATCCATGGCTTAACCATACCCCTACTCGGGAATTCATGCAATACTTGCATTAATTTTGAAAACCAAAATAAACCAAATTCAACTGGAAGTAATTCTTACCAAACTCCTTACCTTTACATTTTTACCTTTGCTTTATACTTGACTTATTTACTTGAATATCATTATAAGGATTCTCAATTGAATCTTTTTCAAGGAGTCCAACTAGATTTTTGTATACATGTTGTTGCAGTGTATAGTAGTCATTGAAATTATCTCAACTTCAAATATTAGTCATATCTTTGTTAATTTAGTTGGTTACAAGTTTCCACGAAATTTTCATAAAGGGAATTTGAATTAGGTATCTAATATACATATTCAAACATTGTCTTCTACCAACTATCCAAACATGTGCATATACATTACATCATGTATGTGTCATACATGCACATATTCCATGCTATCCATGCACTTCTATTTTTAAAACCAAATTTCAACATCTGTTATTTTCAATTATTCACACAAAAAATTTCATAAGCATAAGTATAGGCACACTAATTTCCTTCATGTTGTAGTTAACAAAAAGAGATCATTCTTGCAAACTTAACATATGAATATTCCATGTAACATGAAATTCATTAGGTAACCTCACTATTTTATCCAAAACATAACAAGTATCAATTTCTTATTTCCTTACCATTCACACGTTCATATTATTTTGAATATAAAATATATCATCCAAGCACAAATTTTAATTAAGGGAAACTCCATTCTCAATCCATTTTCACAACTGTAACATTATGGACCCAGGAAAGTCCTTCTTGACTGATCCTTCATCCACATCTATCCTCTAATGTAGTTCTGCATAAAAAACTTCCAATGCTCATCAATAATTTCATCAAGGTTAGCAATCACATGAATAAGCATAGCAATTTTATTACACATAGAGATAAATTCTCCCAAATTCTTAGTAGGCTCTCAACCAAAATTTCTTCCTTGTAAAGGCCTCAGTGTCCCTTCCCATTTTTTTCACTCTTATGCATATTAGTTGTCTCAATATATATTATACAGGTACCATTGCCTTAGAACATGATCATTCCTTAATGTAATCTCAAAATCATACACTCAAATCATGTACTAATTCAGAATTTCAAACAATTATTCAAGTGCGCAAGAGCCATAATTAATAATTCTTAGAACACTTATCTGGAGAAACTACTGACTGGATTTTTTTTTTTCTTAGCCACATGCTATTTTTTTCTTGTTATGTTCTTTAGTGGGTCATCGAAATCATGTTATGGCAATAGAATACTTCGAGGCTTTATGCATGCACATCCATTACTGTATGCACCTAGCATGCCTTCATTCATCTAGAATATCCTTATTTAGTATCTATCGAATGGCCATGCATTAGTGAACTAGTTCATCCCTTTCATTTTAGCATGCCTTGGCATATGTCAACTTCTCAAACTATTAAAAAAATACCAGAAATAGATAAGTTAATATATCCCCCTTCATAGTTATGGCTACATCACTCAACCATAAACTTTTACAATTATGCTGGGATGCTCTAGGGAATCTAGTCACCGTTATACATGTTAATCTTGCATGTTTAACATGCTACATCAAACTTCAAGTCAGTATTATCATCTATTGTCACACACACACACACAAATGTTAGTAAAATTGAATATAACCATATTAATAATGAAATTGGTATTTCAACATTAAGCATATCGATCTGAATCTATTCACACAACCAAAACCTATGTCAGTTGCATATTATAGGTAATAAAGAGCATATAGGAAGTTCATCAAGTTTCTAAGTACATCAACTACTAGCTTAAATCAATATCCATATAATGAATTAATTTACTTTGTCCCTCAAAGTGTAGTGCTTGAACCAAATCTCTGATACTACTCTGTATCATAGCTCCAATTTTATTCCCAAAGATATAATGTTGAATATTTTCTATGATACTAGTCTGTAACACTCCCTCCCACCCCCTTGGCTATCTTAGCTGTGGGGGGTGTTACCTGTTCTTTTTTTCAATCTTGAGGAATTTAATTCTTATCCCACCATTTTGATCAACTCGTCGAGATATTTATGATGATATAAGCTTTAACGCAATCCAATTTATGGATAAAAATTTATGCCCATTCGAATTTTACTAATGAGAAGGGTCCACATCAGTTCATGGATCTCCTCGTGGCACTCACATGGACTTTTCCTGGCCCATGTGGCACTATTGTGGCCACTTACTTATTCGTTAGGTCACTTTCCCTAATGTGTTCCATGTTGCGGTATGAAACAAACTTAACCAAACAACTGGTATCACGGACCCCCTCCCCCCAATGGTAGGTTCTAATTTGGAAGGGTGGCCCTGTAATGAATCTTAGTATTTGATAAAATATTGGTGGGTTGGATCTAATCCTAACTGCACTCACCCTTCTCATTAAACACCAACCACAAAGGGGTCCCCGTTAATCTATCTTGATCATCAATCTCATCCATGCTGATATTTCAACCAACTTACACAGGATTTAAATCCAACTCCACGAGTGAAAAGGTGATATCACTCTCCATGTTTGTGGGCCAATTAGATTGATTTTTACGCTATTGAAAAGAGTTCTAACCTACTTCAAGTGTGGGGTGAAACCACCATATTTCCAATAATTCCCACCGCGAAGCCATGTAACCCTTATACTATCACATGGAATCCACATATACTTGATCTATCCCGAGTGACACTACCAAGCCAACATTTTCTTGTGGTGTTAGTGTATCTAAGCCTAACGATGTTCAAGCTTGAGAAATTGTGTAAATAATGCCACCTCATATTTCAGAACTCCTGAATAGCCCAATGAAGGGTTCCACATCAACAAAGTTCTTATAGTGTACAAACTCTCCAACACCGAGACTTAAATCTGGTTCTTACTATATCCGAGAAGTTGAAAGGTGTGTGCCTTTTTGTACCCCAGATTCACAAACTCCCAAATTCAATACTTATGTAAAGTATTGAGCATGGATTTGACCATTTTTTTGTTATGTAAACCCCATGTTAAGGTTATATAGGTTGTTATCTAGGCCTAAGCACATCTTTTCCTTCAAGAAGTGCGCGACTCTCAACAACCCTTGACCTCTCAGACTCTTAGATGCAATCATATCAAAAAGGGGAAATTTGGCCTCAAATTTCTCCAAGCCAATTCCAAGGGAACTACCCTCTACTAGCTCTAGACCTCCAGATCCCTAGTTTCTACTGAAGCATTAAGGATTAAGGAATAAATAAAATCTTCTAAGGCAAGGGAAAATCCCAAAGACCAAAATTCGTGGTAGACATGAACTAGGCCCCGTGTTGCACATTGTGTTATCGTTATGTCAAAGGTGATGTATGGACAATAGTTGGAAGACCATCTTTGATGATCACAGAACCAACAAGCCTCTTTGTGAAGCAATATGATATTTCGATCTTTCATTAGGCCTCATTACATGTGGATATGGGCACTTGAAGTTATTTGAGTTTTTTATTAAGTTAAGTTTCTCAAAAAATCTTACTAATTGCATGGTTGTGTAGTGATCTTCGATACCTTTCCAATAATATATTATTATTAGAAAAAAATCCTCCTAGACAATAATTTATGACCTATTGAAAGTTAGCATTATTTGGGGAAAAAAATAAAATTCCAAATTATAGATCCAAAACACAAAATTGATTTAGTTAAATATCATGCAATTCTAGAGTGGATCCACTATTAGCTCAATAGATCAATGGTCACAAGCATGAAAGTATCATATTTTTTAGCACATTTAAATGACATGCAAGTTCCTGTCCAATCAACGAATTTGTCCACAAAACAATAGATAGATTAATGGAAATAGCACGGGGTTCAATAATATCTTGAAGATCCAATTGTGTATTGACATGTGGATATATGGCATCCCCCCCCCCCCCAACCTTTCCTTTTAACATAAAAAATTTCGAGTTCTTTAGGCGTAACTGGTCAAACCTCCATGATTTGAACACTATAAATATAATGCCTCTCATGGATTGAAAACATATGGATTTGGAAAATCATATGATCCTCTGTGATTTGGAGCCAATATCTGCGGTCGAAGCAATATTTTACTTTTTATTTTTTTTGTTATGATTTCTTCATGGATCGTTTACAAGATAGGTAATTTTTAATTTTCGTTGTGATTCCATGGTATAGGCGGAGAATACAATGATATCATGGTAGAGGCCAAGCATATAATGATCACCAATGTGACGGAGGTGAGCACATTGTTATCATATTAACTCATGACGGAGGTTGAGAACATAGTTATCACCATTATGACATAGGAAAGCACATTGTTATCATGTTAACTCACAATAGAGGTTGAGAATACAATGATCACCATTGTGATATAGACAAGAACATTGTTATCACATTAACCCCTAATGGATGACGGGCTATCGAACCCTGAGCATATAGATAAAACCATAGCTTCGTGACATAGTGAGAGGTCGAGATAATTGAAGCCAAGCATATAGAAAACACTATGGCATAGTGAGGGGATGAGATTTTGGAGGCTGAGCATATAGTCATCATCATAGCTCCATGGAAGGCCAAGCTCACAAAGGTTGAGCATATAGATATCACTGTAAACTCCATATCTCCATTACATTGTGAGATATTGAGATGGAAGAGGCCGAGCATATATATATCACCATAAACTCCATGGAAGGCAGAGAAATAACTCTGTGATATGGTGGAAGGTCGAGTATCATCTATACATATACATCACTGATGACATATGCATTGATGTAATTGAGGTTGATGAGCTGTCACAGTCACTATTAGCCTGATATTTTTGTGCTAGAATAACCATATATGATACCCATCGTATGCATGATATGGAATTAGCCAATCATCGATGCCACCCCAAATATGAGAGAGGGATTTGATGTGGACTCACAGAAGGTGAAAATTTAGCAAGTTAGTTGAATATAGTAGTAGTAATGTGTTAAAATGTGGATCACGCTTTGTGCCAGGGCACACCAAGAGTGCGTTAGTAAATCATTGGTATAGTATGTGGGTGGTCAAAGGTTTGACCCACGGTGCAAAACATGTTGGATAATTTTAATATATTTGCCCCCTTTTGTCACACTATTAGCAACTTTCAGTGACTTTTGCCAGAATTTGGTGGTTATTTTGTAGAACCAGCATCAATTTTCTATCAAATTGTACAACTGATGTAGGAGCATCTAGACTTAGCCAACAATGTGAAAGATTGTTCACATGTTGTGGCTAAATAAGTTGAATTTCATTGACCTGATTGGTCAAAAGTCAGTTTTACTGAGAGGGTTTGATCTCTCAAGAAATGAGTTGTATTTCATTATTGTAATAGTTAGAAATTTTCTTATTTTAGGTTCAAAGATAAGTTGTTAGAATAGGTGTCAAGTAGAGCTAGGAATTAGAAGATATGTTGTTAGATTTATTAAAAATAGAGATTGAGTTGTTAGACATAGTTAGAGTGATATCCAATTGATAAAAGGAAGGAAAAATGTAATGAAAAGAGAGAGGATTAAGGAGAGAATTGAGTGGAGTGAGAGAAAGAATAGTGTGTGGATTTCATATGAAACATAGGTCTTTTATTATGTTGTAATCAGGCCCAAGACCAAGACTCTGTAACTCTTTTATTATGAATAAGTTGTTGTTGTGCACATGATTACATATACAGCCTGGGGAAATCCTCGAGTGATTTGTTTTCTTTGTATTCGGGCAGAGTTATTTCCTTTGTTTTTCTATGTTTATGCCTAAATCACAGAATGAACAGAAGTCAGAGTCTTTTTATATAAATCTTATTGTTTGATCCACTTTGATCTCGATCGTTGGATCACCAATATCGGGTTGGCGGAGTTTATTACATTGTTTTGGTCCCGTAAGTGAAAAACTCGACTTACACTAAAAATCAGCGCAAAACAGAGATTGTATCTAAGTCTGGACGTGAAATATTATTTATGGGAGCATATACCTTATCAAGTCTGAAAGACTGATCAGATCAGCAATTTGAAGTGCAAGGAGTCTAGACAGTGGGCATTGTGGTTTGCGATCGGCCAATCCAATCGTGGCCATTAGATCGTGAACTAATTGCAATCGTTGGATCAGGAAAGCGGTCACACTACGGTGAATGGTATTTTGGGTGCCTTAAAGGTTGTAACTTGTTTTGAAGGGTCAGGACCCGATCCCATTGAAACTTTGACACATAGCCACAGAGGAGAGATAAAAACAATTTATCGGGCGATTAAACCTCGACTTATTGTTGTCGAGCGATAAAAAGGTGTTTTTTTAACTCTTAATTACCTTCACATTAATTATCAACCCAGGGACGACTTTTTATTTCAAGAGTGTACTCAGTCTGAGGTGGCTATTTACTCAAGAGTAATGTTTTGTAGTATAGTGCTTAAAATGAAAAAGTAAATGAAAGCTGGAAACAAAATCTAATTGGAACAACAAGAAACTGAAATGTTCTAAACTAAATCATTCACTCAAACAACCATCAATCGAGGATACAGTAGCAATAACTCATTCCTCTAGATATTGATGCAATTGAAATCAAACTGGAACAAGACAATCAATCTGGGAACGAGGAAGCAATAACCAATGTTCTCTACAGTTGAAACTCCTGCTTTAAAGCAATTAAAAGGAAATAGAAATTGAACTAAAGCTTCCATTGAAAGTAAACTAGGAAAACTCTTTAAAAGCAAACTATTGCAATTAATCAACAGAAATGAACAACAAAGTAAATGGGTAGCAAACTGTAATTAAAGGAATCTAAACAACAAACTCTAATTAATGGAAATCAACAACAAAGCCAAATTAATAGCAATCTTTACTCTAAGAATAAATCGGACAGCACACGGAAATAGAACAGCATTGATTAATGATAGAATATGAAACAACGCTGGAAAGTCAAATATAAATACACAATGACTTAACACACGACACACCTTAATAGTAATCTGATCTAGTTATCAATCTCAGTTAGAAAGAGTACGACTGCATTTCAAAGTAGAACAACATTGTTTATAGATCCAACAATTGCAAAGAACATAACTCCCAAGATGAATTCCGTAATGTTAATGAACAAGTGCACAACACAGAGGCTCTGTAATTAAACAACAACAGTATTCTGTAAAGACTAGCAGTATTATATCAACACTTAAAAGAACAGTGATATGATGCAGAGTCAATACAATAGTTCTGTGTTTAGAAATGTTAATAAATTAAACATAACAGAGCATGTGATGTAAACTAAAAAACACATCAGATTACCAAATAACGCTAATAAGAAAAACCACGAATAAACCAAGAAGATAATATACAGCAGCAACAACATACTCCACCAGAGGCTGGGCCCTTAACCGCCAGTGGATGCTGCTGGGTTACTTCAGGATCAAAGATGGAATGGCAACCCGATTTATATTAAAATATCAAAGCAGAGTTACAGTGGATTACAACAAGAAATCTCTCCATCTCTCAGCCATTATCCATTCTCTCTGCCATCCTCAATTCTGAATCTCTAATTCATCCTCAATTCCATCATTCCAATCCCTCTCCCTCTCTGATCTCTGTTTTCATTTAAATAGAGAGAGATCAGAGAGAAGTTACAATAGAGATAATTACAACATGATTTCTATTACAAAATTAGATTGTTTCCAACCAATTGATTAACAAGAAGATATATTTCCATCCATCTTTCAACAAGAGCAAGGCGAATTTGGCTTTGCAGCTGAGATTTGGAAAATGGCCACACAGCGAATTTGAGAAAATCGTGCTCAAAGAACCCTACTTTTATCTCAATACAAGATGAATTTGGGCAAACTGTTCTTCATTACAGTTAACTTGGTCCGTTCTGGACAAAACCCACGTTCTATATTTTCCAGATTCATCTTCATTTGCTCAGAATCTCAAATGAAAAATTGTCACTTCTTATTCCAGTGCATTTCTGAGTTGGCACTTTTAATGATCAAATCTTCAATCTGGAAATTATCTTGGAGGCTAAAAATGGTGAATAATGTTATAACCAATTTATTAAACTTTCACTGATAAAATCATGCATAATCATTAATTTATTAGAAATAAAGGAGAATAAATAATATTCATTCATAAGAGCATAAATCATTATAAAATGGATTTAAATAATAAATTATAATAAATGACGTGATGAAGAATGGTAGAAATGGGTGGAATAAGCGTTCACAAGTGATAATAATAATGGCATATTAACGACCCAACAATTGTCTCACCCAAAATCTTCGACAACCGTCAGATCTCACAAATCCAGATCGACGGTCACAAAGGATCAACGCGTTGACTTTTGGTGTATGACGAGCGCGCCGATTTAAAAAGGTAAATTTCATTATTTTTGGTTGTTTTCAAAGGAATTTCGATATAAAAGGGAAAAGTTTGGGTTATATTTAAAATGGAACCGTGTGGTGATTATTTGGGTTTTCGTGAGTTCTTCTTCCACCTGCGTCATCTGTGGTATTAGAGCAAAAGCTAAGGTTGATTGCAACAAAAATGCCACCAAGGAGAGGAGCTGGCATTGGTTGAGGAAGACCTGAAGCAAATGCAGTACTACTGGAAGAGGTTCGGAGTCTACGTACGAGAATGGAGACAATTGACACTTCCCAGAGAAGAGCACCTGATGAAGGAGATGATAGTTCTTCAGAAGAATCTCATGAGGAGGAAGGAGACGAAGACAATGAAACTACCAAAGTCATCAAGATGTTGGTGAAAGTAGGAGGAAAACCAAAGGTGGAAATTCCTACATATGAAGGGAGTCTAAATGCAGAAGAGCTAATGGATTGGATCAGATCCTTAGACAAATACTTTGACTATGAAGAGGTTGAAGACAGGAAGATGGTGAAGTTTGCAGTTACCAGATTGAGGGGTCATGCAACTATCTGGTCGGATGAGCTACAAACATCCAGAATGAGGAAAGGAAAGTCCAAGATCAAGCAATGGGACAAAATGGTAAGTAAAATGAAAGTCGATTTTTTTCCTAAAGATTATCAATTAAATCTTTTTAAATAGTTGCAAAGTTTAAGGAAAAAAGAATGTTTGTTAAAGAATATACAGAAGAGTTTTATAGATTGAGTATTAGAGGAGGACATGAAGTAGATGACATGGAGAAGGTAGCTAGATATATCAATGGATTAAGGTATGACATCCAAGATGAGATTAGCTTGTTAAGTCTGAATACTATTGAAGATTCCTATCAAGCAGGTTTGAAGGCAGAAGAGAAGATGTTGAGAAAACAGACTTAGAGGAATAGAGGAAGAAGCTCAGTAAGAGGTAGAGGAACTACCAGACCAAGGGGACAACAAACATCATCATGAAGCAAGCAGTTCAAGTAGCAGACAACCACAGAGGGGAGATTTTAACATAGGAAGATTTGCATCCAGAGGAAGAAGCCGAGGAAGAGATGTTCGGTGTTATACATGTGGAGAATGGGGACATGTGTCGTGGGACTATCCTTATAATAAACCGGCAAGTCAGAGGAATGTGAATGTTGCTGAGGCAAATCCAGAACCACCTCGACTTATGGAAAAGGAAGAACCCCCTGAAGTAGGTGAATTCATGTTATTGAGAAGGATTTTGCTTAGGGCATAGAAGGGGATTGAAGAACCAGTGCAAAGGAAGAATTTGTTTAAAACTACCTGTAAATCAAAAGGTAAGTGTTGTAAAGTAATAATTGACAGTGGGAGCACCGACAAACTTGTTTCTATAGAGATGGTGGACAAGATCGGACTAGCAAAGACAATGCACCCTACTCCTTACAAAGTGTCATGGTTACAGAAAGGACATCAGATTATTGTGACAGAACAATGCAAGGTGGAGATACAAATTGGTATGTATAAAGATGTGATATTATGTGATGTAATGCCCATGGATGTATGCCATGCATTACTGGGAAGACCATGGAAATTTGATCGAAAAGCTATTCATGATGGGAGGAGAAACACTTTACGCTGGAGAAGGATGGAACTAAACATACATTGCTGCCATTGAAGGATGATGCTGACAAAAGAACACCTGGAAGTAGTATTATGCTGATAAGTGGGAAGGCGCTGCTACAAGAAGTAGTGAAAAATGAGGAGAAATTTTGCTATTGCGGGAAGACAAAAGGTAATTTAACTTCCACAACCATGGATGATTTGCCTGAAGAATTTAAAATTCTGTTAGATGATTTTGCTGATATTATCGTGGATGAGTTGCCAAACGCATTACCACCAATCAGGAGTATTAGTCATCATATTGATCTAATACTAGGAGCAAGTTTTCCAAATAAAGTAGCATACATATTAACTCCTCGAGAGAATGCAGAAGTTGGAAGAGAAGTGCAGGAGCTGATGGATAAGGGGCTAATTAGAGAAAGTCTTAGTCCATGTGCTATACCAATAGTACTCAGTCCAAAGAATGGAGGAGAATGGCTTATATGCACAGATTACAGAGTTATAAACAAGATCACAATCAGGTATAGGTTTCCTTTTCCATGCATGGATGATTTAATGGATTGGGGACATGTGTCGTGGGACTATCCTTATAATAAACCAGCAAGTCAGAGGAATGTGAATGTTGCTGAGGCAAATCCAAAACCACCTCGACTTATGGAAAAGGAAGAGCCCCATGAAGTAGGTGAATTCATGTTATTCAGAAGGACTTTGCTTAGGGCATAGAAGGGGATTGAAGAACCAGTGCAAAGGAAGAATTTGTTTAAAACTACCTGTAAATCAAAAGGTAAGTGTTGTAAAGTAATAATTGACAGTGGGAGCACTGAAAAACTTGTTTCTATAGAGATGGTGGACAAGATCAGACTAGCAAAGACAATGCACCCTACTCCTTACAAAGTGTCATGGTTATAGAAAGGACATCAGATTATTGTGACAGAACAATGCAAGGTGGAGATACAAATTGGTATGTTTAAAGATGTGATATTATGTGATGTAATGCCCATGGATGTATGCCATGCATTACTGGGAAGACCAAAGTGTCATGGTTACAGTAAGGACATCAGATTATTGTGACAGAACAATGCAAGGTGGAGATACAAATTGGTATGTATAAAGATGTGATATTATGTTATTGAAAAATGAAGCTGGTAGTCCCGGTTTTGGGATCCAGGGAAAAATCTTTGTGCATATGTGTTTTATGGGTTATGCTCTCGCATTGTTTATTTTCTTTGTTTAAGAATTCGTATGTAGGTAATTTCTATACAAGGTTAAAACCTACATTTGGTATCGGAGCTGTTTTGGCTTCAAGGGGATGCCTTTGTTGCTGAGGGGTTTCGCTCGGGCCTGTGGTAGACCCTGTTCAGTGGGAGATCTGCGAGATCGATTCTGGTGGTGAAAGAAGATGGCGAGCAGTGGAAAGATAGAGATTGAGAAGTTCAATGGTCAGAATTTTGAGTTGTGGAAACTCAAGATGGAGGATCTGTTGGTGGATAAAGATCAGTGGATCGCGGTAGATCCGGGTACTAAACCATCGGGAGTGACCGATGAAGAATGGAAGAAGTTGGATCGGAAGGCAAAGAGAACAGTACGATTGTGTGTCTCGGATTCAGTATTTCTGAATGTATCAGGGGAAGCTACGGCAAAGGCTTTGTGGGTCAAGTTAGGGACTTTGTACCAATCTAAGTCTCTGGTGAATAAACTGTTCCTGCGGAAAAAGCTGTATAACATGAGGATGAAAGATGGAGACTCGGTGACAGAGCATCTGAATGCGTTTAATACTATGGTAAGTCAATTATTATCTGTTGATATGAAAATTTCAGATGAAGATAAGTGCATCAGTCTGTTGTGTTCTCTACCAGATTCGTGGGATAGTCTAGTTATTGCAATAGGTAGCAATGCAACTGCTTTGCAGTTTGATGAAATAGTCTCAGCCTTGCTGACGGAGGAGATGAGACAGAAAAATATGGACAACCAGAATGGTGATGCCTTATCTGTACGAGGACGGTCCCAGAACAGAAACAAAAATAAGTCATCGAGTGGGAGATCTAAATCTAGAGGGAGATCTAAATCTCCAGGAAAACCTACAAAGGTGGTGTGCTGGAAATGCGGAAAGGAAGGGCACTTCAGAAGGGATTGTAAATCTAAAGCTCCTGATAAAGGAAAGGGATCTGATGATGCTCCTTCTGCAAAGGCGAAAACCACCTCAGATGAAGGTGGGGATGTGTACTTGGCTTCTTCAAGTACACATGTATATCATGAGGCATGGTTGATTGACTCAGGTGCATCCTTTATCTTCACTCCCCATAGAGAGTGGTTCTGCGAGTATGAGAAATACGATGGTGGTGATGTCTTCTTAGGAGATGATAGGAAGGCTAGAATCATTGGTCAGGGAAAAGTAAAGTTGAAGTTGCAAGGTGGAAGGGTTAGAACACTTCCGGGTGTTCTACATATTCCTGCATTGGCTAGAAATCTGATTTCTGTAAGCAAGTTGGATGATGCAGGTGTAAAGACGGTGTTCGAGAAATATACCTGCAAGATGGTTTGAGGAGCACTGATCTTAATGCGGGGAGTTCGGATTGGAACTTTTTACAAGCTGCAAGGTAGCACTGTTGTTGATGGGTGCAATAGTTCTATGGTTCCTGAAAATGGAGCAGAGAATTTAGTGGTCTCTGGAGAGAAGACCATGTTGTGGCATCAAAGGCTTGGACATATTGGAGAGAAGGGCCTTCGAATACTTCATGGTAAAGGTATGGTAGAAGGTATGAATAATAGCTCTCTGGATTTTGATTTCTATGAAAATTGTGTATATGGGAAGCAGAATCGGGTGAGTTTCCCCTCTGGTGGTAAGAGGATGAAACAGATATTAGAGCTTGTGCACAGTGATGTGTTTGGACCTGTGAAGGTTCCATCACTGGGTAAGTCTATGTACTATGTATCACTCATAGATGACTTCTCAAGGAATACATGGATATATTTTCTTAAGAAGAAATCTGAAGTCTTTGACAGGTTTAAAGAATTTAAGGCTCTGGTGGAAAATTAGATAGAGAAGAAGATAAAGGTGCTGAGGACAAATAATGGTGGAGAATTTCGTAGCAAGGAATTTGAAGAATTTTGTAAGAAGTGTGGTATAGCACGGCAGAAGACTACTCCATATACACCTCATCAAAATGGAGTCGCAGAAAGAATGAACAAGACGTTGATGGAAAGGGCAAGAAGCATGCTTAGTGGTGCCGGGTTAGGACAGGAATTCTGGGCAGAGGCGGTGGATACTGCATGGTACCTGATCAACAGATCACCTTCATCAACGTTGGAGGATAAGACTCCACAAGAAGTATGGACTAGTAAGAAACCCTCTCTTTCACATCTAAGGGTATTTGGATGTGATGCATATGTACATGTTCCAAAGGAGAAACGAACCAAGTTGGATAGTAAATATGAAAAGTGCATCTTTATTGGGTATAAAGATGGTTTAAAGGGTTATAAGCTTTGGAACCCAGTCACACGGAAGGTTGTGTACAGTCAAGATGTGTTGTTCAGAGAGGTAAAAGATGTTATTCAACATGAAGTCCAACCAAAGGAACCTGAGAAGATAGAGTTTGAGCCAAAGGAGGAAGAATCAGACTCTGCAGCAGAGGAAGAATCAGAAGATGAAGAGCCACAAACTCCGGCTGTGAGAAGATCAGTTCTAGAAAGAAGGTAGCCAGAAAGGTATAGTCCATCTGCTTTTGCTTTGTCTGTTATTGATAATGATCCCAAAACTGTGAAGGAAGCAGTGGATTTAGAGGATGGAAAACTTTGGAAAGAGGCCATGGTCGATGAAATGACATCTTTGCACAAAAATGAGGCTTGGGATCTGGTGGAGTTGCCGGCTGGAAGGAAACCCATTGGCAGCAAATGGGTGTTCAAGAAGAAGACAAATGTGGAAGGAAAGGTGGAGAAATACAAAGCTCGGTTGGTAGCAAAAGGTTATTCCCAGGTGCCGAGAATTGATTTTGGTGATATTTTTTCTCCTGTTGCCAAGGTAACTTCTATTAGATTACTTTTATCTATTGCTACTGCTTTTGATTTTGAGGTAGAATAGATGGATGTGAAGACAACATTTATTCACGGGGATTTGGAAGAGGAAATATACATGAAGCAACCTGAAGGCTTTGCGGTGAAGGGTAAGAAAGAACTCGTATGCAAGTTAAAGAAGTCTCTGTATGGGTTAAAACAGTCACCAAGGATGCGGTATCAAAAATTTGATACATTTATACGGGGACTTGGCTTCACCAGAAGCAAAGCATATCATTGTGTGTATTTTAAATTAATTGGTGACCGTGTTATTTATCTGGTCTTGTATGTGGATGATATGTTGCTGGTTAGAAATGACAAAGAAATTATCCAGGATTTGAAGACCCAATTGTCCTCCAAATTCGACATGAAAGATCTTGGTGTTGCAAACTATATTTTGGGCATGGAAATTAAAAGAGATCGGTCAAAGAGGAAGCTCTGGTTAAACTAGAGGAAGTATGTCGAGACAATACTCCAGAGGTTTAATATGCAGGATAGTAAACCGGTGAAGGTTCCTATTCCTGTAGGTGTGAAGTTATTTGCTGAATAGTGTCCCAAGACACAAGAAGAGGAAGAGGACATGTCCCGTGTTCCATATGCAAGTGCAGTGGGTAGCCTGATGTATGCAATGGTCTGTACTAGACCAGACATTGCACATGCAGTGGGAGTATTGAGCAGGTTTATGTCAAAACCTGGGAAGGAGCACTGGACAACAGTGAAGCGGGTTTTCAGGTATTTGCGTGGCACTAGTGATTATGGTTTATGCTACCAAGGAAGACCAGGATTGGACAGAGTGTTGGATATTCATGGCTTTGTTGATGCAGACTGGGCTGGAGATCTAGATCAGAGAAGATCTATAAGTGGGTATGTGTTTAACCTATTTGGAGGTGCAGTCAGTTGGATGAGTAAGAAACAATCTGTAGTGGCACTATCAACTACAGAGGCAGAATACATGGCAGCCACTCATGCAAGAAAGGAAGAAGTTTGGTTGCAGAGATTGTGTTCAAGTATGGGGTTAGTACAGGAAGCTATAAGAATAGACTGCGATAGCCAAAGTGCAATTTTCTTGGCAAAGAACCCTGCTTATCATTCAAAGACAAAGCACATTGATGTTCAGTATCACTTTGTGAGGGATATGATAGAAGACAGAAAGGTGTTGCTGGTAAAGGTGGACACTTTGAAGAATACTGCAGATGCATTGACAAAATCTGTGAGCTCTGAGAAGTTCTCTTGGTGTAGAGAAGCAATGGGAATCTCAGGGCTGAAAAAATGACTAAGCTCTCCTGTGGAAAGAAAACAACAAGTGGGAGATTGTTGGGTTGTGTTATATTCTTTCCACGTAGTTAATAGGGGGTTTGAAGGGCACCCGTAACCCCACTTATGGGGTCCGGGGTAGCGCCCCGGAAAATTTTGGTTTTGGACCATATGTTAGTTTGGGCGGACCCACCTATGGTTTTGTGCATGATTTTTGCACATGTTTTTTGGACGCGATGGTTTTCGGTCCATGGTATTGGACGCGATGGTTTTCGGTCCATGGTATTGGATGCTTCGGCATGTATAAATATGTATTGTAACATTGAAAGGAACATAATGAAAAATCAAGCTGGTAGTCCCGGTTTTGGGATCCAGGGAAAAATCTCTGTGCATATGTGTTTTATGGGTTATGCTCTCGCATTGTTTATTTTCTTTGTTTAATAATTCGTATGCAGGTAATTTCTGTACAGGGTTAAAACCTAAAATCAAAAGGTAAGTGTTGTAAAGTAATAATTGACAGTGGGAGCACTGACAAACTTGTTTCTATAGAGATGGTGGACAAGATCGGACTAGCAAAGACAATGCACCCTACTCCTTACAAAGTGTCATGGTTACAGAAAGGACATCAGGTTATTGTGACAGAACAATGCAAGGTGGAGATACAAATTGGTATGTATAAAGATGTGATATTATGTGATGTAATGCCCATGGATGTATGCCATGCATTACTGGGAAGACCATGGCAATTTGATCGAAAAGCTATTCATGATGGGAGGAGAAACACTTTACGCTGGAGAAGGATGGAACTAAACATACATTTCTGCCATTGAAGGACGATGCTGACAAAAGAACACCTGGAAGTAGTATTATGCTGATAAGTGGGAAGGCACTGCTACAAGAAGTAGTGAAAAACGAGGAGTTGAAATTTTGCTATTGTGGGAAGACTAAAGGTAATTTAACTTCCACAACCTTGGATGATTTGCCTGAAGAAGTTAAAATTCTGTTAGATGATTTTGCCGATATTATCGTGGATGAGTTGCCAAACGCATTACCACCGATCAGGAGTATTAGTCATCATATTGATCTAATACCAGGAGCAAGTTTTCCAAATAAAGTAGCATACATATTAACTCCTCGAGAGAATGCAGAAGTTGGAAGACAAGTGCAGGAGATGATGGATAAGGGGCTAATCAGAGAAAGTCTTAGTCCATGTGTTGTACCAACAGTACTCAGTCCAAAGAATGGAGGAGAATGGCTTATATGCACAGATTACAGAGCTATAAACAAGATCACAATCAGGTATAGGTTTCCTTTTCCATGCATGGATGATTTAATGGATTGTTTGACTGGATAAAAATATTTTAGTAAAATAGAATTGAAGAGTGGATATCATGAAATAAGAATTGGAGAACGCGATGGATGGAAGACTGCATTTAAAACAAAAAGTTGTTTGTATCAGTGGTTAGTGATGCCTTTTGGACTCACTAATGCACCTAGCACGTTCATAAGATTAATGAATGAAGTCTTGAAGGAGTATGCAGGCAAGTTTTTTATTGTTTATCTTGATGATATTCTAGTTTTTAGTAAAAGTAAAGAAGAACATTTAGAGCATCTTAAGTTGGTTCTAAAAACTCTGTAGAAAGAGAAACCACTGATAAATTTGAAGAAATGTAGTTTCATGAAGGAAGAACAGGTTTACTTGGGATTTGTAGTTTTTAAAGAAGGCTTGAAAATGGATCGAGAGAAAGTCCAAGCAATTTGGAACTGGCCTATTCCCAGAAATATATTTAAGGTAAGGAGCTTCCATGGTCTTGCAAGTTTTTACAGAAAGTTTATAAAAGGCTTTAGTCAGATTTGTCCACCCATTCTTGAAACAATTAAGGAGATCAATCAGCGATTCAAGTGGACATAAGAAGTAGACGAAAATTTTAAATTGTTGAATAAGAAAATCACAGAAGAACCAATTTTAGCTTTGCATGATTTTGAGAACGTCTTTCAAGTAGAAACATATGCTAGTGGAGTTGCAGTTGGCACCATTCTGAGTCAAGAACAAATACCAATAGCATACTTCAGTGAGAAATTGAATGATGTAAAGAAGAAATATTATTCTTATGATAAAGAATTTTATGCTATTTTTCAATCCTTGAAAAAATGGAGACGTTAATTGCTGCCAAAAGTATTCATATTGTATTCATACAATCATGCCTTACAGTTCATCAATAACCAGCCGAAATTGAATCAGAAACATGCCAAGTGGGTAGAATTTTTGCAAACATTTACTTTTGTGATTGCTATGGGGTAAAATGCATGGTGTATGGAGAATGAAAACTACCCTCAAAGGCCTTCCTAGGACCTTCAACAGACTGTAAGATTATCTGCATATGATACCAAGTTATACACATGTTCATAGACAAATATCAATTAACAAAGTATGGAAAGAGGATTACCTCAAGTATCCTTCTAGATTTGTTTGGAGATCACAATGTAGCCAAGCGGAATTCCCTCGAGGCTGGCTCCAAATCAATTCCTACACAAAGGAAAGGCAAACACAATCACCGCATACAACCTTGAAAACCAATATATGAATACACAATGAACATATATTTGCGTACAACTAAACTACTCATATAAACAAGTATCGACTGAACAACTTAATGAACTATGTCACCGACACCATGGAGTAGGGAACACAACTATAGTTCTGTATTAATAACGAAAGAGTGATTACAACCATATATTGTATCAGTGTTCCTTTTCCCCTTCTACTTCTCTCTCTCTCTCTCTCCCCCTTCTAACTGACTTCTTCAGATATGAGACAGTTCTCAACAGATTAGTAGGCTATCCTTTCAAATGCTCTGACCCTTTTCACAATGACCCTCCCATTGCTTATGTAGCAATCGAGTTAGGGTTTTCAAGCTCCTCATAGAGTTCACTAGGGAAAAAGAAATGAACTTGCTCTACTTTTTAGCTCTTTCCCATTTGCCTCCTTTGTTCAGATTAGAATTTCTCAAAATAGGTCGATTTTAGATATTTTCTTGCTTTTCTTGAGTGTTTTTAGGAACAAATATCTAGATATTTGTGAGTCAATTTTCTCCTTTGACCCTTGGAACTGCATCTAGTTTCAATAACCCTGCCCCTGGCCTAACAACTTGAGTTAGTAGGGTCACTAACGCACCCTTAGGCTTGGTAAAAAGCTTTATAAAGCAGGTTTTCATTGTGCGACTAGTGTTAGTGTGGAATCAAGGCTTGTAATTGTGGTCTTTGCTTTAGTCATGCTGTCTTTCCCCTCTGAGTTGATGAGGAGGTAATTTTGTTGTATAATAGATGCCCCCTAAAGTATGAGATCAGAGGCTACGATGATGGCCGAAATACTTTACTTAAGAAATAATTTTTCTGTCAAAATGAGAGAGAGAGAAGCTTTGGGCGGCAAGGGAAACCTGATACAACACATATATATAAAAATGCTAAAATCATGTTCTGAGTCGAGTATTCCCATGCTTAGTAGCTATGTCAGAGTGATTTTCTCCAAAGAGATATGACAATACTGTCTGCCAATAAGCACAATGCAGGTCCAATGTCATAATAGGATCTTCCTGAAATAGTTGTCTCCAAAAAACAATATCTACAGCTTGGGAGAGGAAACAAGGCTGAATGATGCAAGCCTCTACCCAAGGTCTTGATTTCCACTTCACCAAACAACATAGATCGATACATGTGTGAAAAATATGTGTTGATGTCGAACATGCACGAAATCATCTAATTACCAGTCAATAATGGAGACCATTAATAGATGCGAGGAAGGCCACCGATAATGGTGATGGTCTCCAAGATGCACAATGCAATCTAACGAGTGTGAAAGATATCTTTGTCGTCGAACACCCATAGAATCGCTTAACCAGGAGCCAATAATGAGAACCCCTAATCAAACACAAGGTAACCTGCCACTAATGTCTGCAAGTACCAAGGCACTGAATGTGTTTATGGGTTATCTTCCTAGATAGAGTGTTGAAGTCGATAGGAAGAAACCTGTCAAAAGTTAGGAAATAATGTGTCCTACATCAATCGACATGAAACGAGACAAGAATGATTTTGTTTTTTGAGGAATGTTTTGAGAATTTGGGTCTAAACAATGGAGGGCATGATGAAAGGATATGTTTGATGGGTTGATGGAGGAAACAAATGGGTAAACCTTGAATAATAGAAGGCATGAAAATAGTTTTAACTAGATAGCACTAGACTCATGAACACTACAGAGTGTTATGATATAGAGATGCAATTACATCAGGGTATATAGGATAAACTCATAGGATGGTAGGGTTCATATTGAGAGGCTGTCAAAAGGAGGTTTGTTTGAGGGAGTGCCATGTTCAAGGGATCGATTTCCAAACCACACTTTCTAATACAGAATACAATTGTATTATCCACTTTCCCTGTCTAATTAATTTAATGAGTCCAGATGG
The DNA here is from genome assembly GCA_031772625.1 of Pinus tabuliformis. Classification (NCBI taxonomy): domain Eukaryota; kingdom Viridiplantae; phylum Streptophyta; class Pinopsida; order Pinales; family Pinaceae; genus Pinus; species Pinus tabuliformis. Next base: position 1,002,784,759 of record CM062819.1, read on the forward strand.
GTAAACTCATTGATCTTTTCATTTTTAACGCGTCTGAAAAGGACCGCAAAAAGAATGACTCTTTTCCCTATCTGATTAGTTTAATGATTCCAGACAGGCAAACTCGTCGATTTTTTCATATTTTAAGAGTCTGAAAAGTATTGTAAAAAGAGTGACTCTATATCTTGTCTGTGTAATTTAAAGAGTCTATATTAGACAACTCAGTGGTATTTTCATATTTAGAGAGTCTGAAAATATTGTAAAGAGCAACTCCATGGTGGTCCCTTTGTCATAGTTGTTAACCGGGTGCGGCAAAAGGTTAATAGTATACTCGGATTAGTTACTTTTATGTTAATTAATCTATTGAATCTAGATAAAGAGAAACCTATTTTTAATAGATGTCGACCTCATTTTGTTACGAGTACGAGGCGACGGACTAAACTCGTTTTTCGTCGTGAATTTTTAATGAGTCATGCAACGACAAACTCAATACCTTCATCAAAATTTTTAATGAGTCAAATGAAGAAAACTTAGTGTATCTTTTTCAGTTTAGTGAGCGAGAAAAAGAGGGAAAATAATGGCTCATTCATTCTTCATAGATTTAATGAGCTCGAAGGAGGGGAAAAACTCGGGGATTTTTTGATTTAAGAGCGTGAAATGGTCTCAAAAAAGAAAGTGCTCTTGTTGCTGCCGTATATTTTTAATGAGCCTAGTGACAAAGACTCAAGATTTTTCAGTTTAACGAGCGAGAAAAGTACCTAAAAGAATGCTTGTGTCATCTTTATAAAGTTTAACGAGCCTAAAGACAAAGCTCAAGATTTTTTTAGTTTAAAGAGCGAGAAAAAAGCACCTAAAAAGAATGCTCCCTTGGTCTTTTTCAGTTTAATGAGCTGGAAAAAGATCAAAAAAGAGTTGCTCAGAGCATTGTCGTATAGATTTAACGAGCACAACGATGAAAACTCGGAGACGTTTCTATTTTTTAAAGAGTAATAAAATATCTCAAAAAGTGCTCTATCATCTTTGTAGTAGTTTAACGAGACCAAAGAAGGAGACTCGAGGTTTTTTAGATTAACGAGCAAGAAAAATACCATAAAAAGAATGCTCAATCTTCTTCGTGGTAGTTTAACGAGCCTGAAGAAGGAGACTCGAGGATTTTTCAGATTAACGAGCAAGAAAAATACCATAAAAAGAATTCTCAATATTCCTAGATCTCATGCTTGACAATAGAAGGGTCTATGCCATGAATTTCCTCATAAGACCAAAGGAAAATATAGCGGAAGTCCCTAAATGGGTAGGTGAAGCTCACAATTTCCTCAGGATTGTTATTGGCTCCAATCTGTATGTTTTCCATGATGCCTTTCATGACAGAAATATTGATGAGCAATGTTTTTGAAATATTTCCCTTGTTTCCTTCCGAGTCCAAAGTTTGGATAGTCACATATGGTGAGGAAATGATTTCTGGTATGTCAGGTGACAGGATTTGAAGAGGCACCATGTCCGAATCAAATATCGAAACATGATGGTGCGAATCCTCCCAAGGTCGCTCTTCTAAACTCGTGATCTCTCTAATAGCTTCGTCCATAGGTAGGACTTGATTGAGTGGATCAAAAGAAGGAGCAGTTATGGGAGGGGCAGTGGTACCGTTGGCCAAAACCAAAGTGACCGGAGATTCAGATGCAAATTGAATGGCTTGGTAGGCCGATTCAACTGGTGACAATGATATTTTCTCTCCATATGTGTCAATGTTTGAAGGAACCGGTAGGATCCAGGGATAGATCTATTCATGAGGAATAGATGAAAGTATATTGACCATCTGTAAAACCTTCGGCAGCTGAAGAGGGAAAAAACCCATGAGGGAGAAGCCTTCAGCAGACCGGTACCGATACTTGTTGGAAATAATACTGAGAGGGGGGGGGGGGGTGAATTAGTATTAGCAAGTAAACAATATTTCATTTCCATAAACAGATTTATATATGCTACTTTAGTTAAGGGAACTCGCGTGTATACGCAACTGTGTTTAGAGAAACCAACGTATACCTTGCAAACTTATAATTTAGTTAGTTGATATTTGATTTGTGTATCAAAACCATATAAACAGTAACGAGGTGCAGTAAACAGAACATGAAATCACACACATGAACACAAGATATAAGGTAGAAACCCAATGTGGGTGAAAACCACCTGCTGCAATCGTCTCTATCTTTCTTTTATAAGAAACTTCTTTTTATAAATTTTGTACTGGTGCAGTCTTACACCAGTACGCAGGCTTCTACCTACAGAAGGCTACAACCTTCTCTCATTCTCCAGCTTCTCCTGGAAGGGAGCTACAACCCCCTATCTCTTGTACTAGTTGATGTGTTTACTAGTACGTAGGTGCTGACCTACAGGTCTCTTTTCTTCCAGGGACCACGTTTTATAAAATTTCAAACTGGATCCATCAATACAAAAAAATCACCACTGCAATACAACCATCATCTATATTTGCAATATCAATCTCTGAATCACCCAACAACTGAATCACTGAAACCTTGTCATCAAAACACAGTCACTAGACTACAGAGCAAAACCCAGAACTTTGCAACAACCACTAGAACCAACAACAACCTCAAATATCAAATCTCATAAGGTATATGCTACTTGGTTGTGTCGAACCAACGTGTATACACACTTTTCTCAAGGCGGACCTGTGTATACACATTTTTAAAATGTCGAATCAACGTGTATACGCACCTTTGCTATACTGAACCTGTGTACAGATCTGTAAAAAATGATTGAACCTTTACAACTATTTAGACATCAGTTATACCTAGATCATCAGATTTACAAACTACAACATGAGCCAATTATTCAAATAAAAGATCAAAACCACACAAGGATACTTCTCTTGAAGCCTTAAGATCTTGACCCATCAATAGAACTTATCCTTCTTCGAGCGCTCAGGTTCCTCCTTGATTCAGATCCAGCTATGCACCATAACCCAATGACCAGTATTCTAGATTTTGCTCTTCATGAGATATTCAATACTTGAGTGCCTTTGCCTAATGATCTCCTCCTCCTTTTATAGTCTTAGGCCTTACTCAATACCATGGTCGAAAACCACTTAGAATCAATACCTTGGACCAAATATCTAGGGTCAACACTTTGGACAAGATACCTTGGACCAATACCATGGGTCAAAATACCAAGGACCAAATACCACAGACCAAAAACAAGTTTTCCAACATGTACGTGCTTTTCCTTGCGTGAAAGTGCATGTATACGCATACGCGCCTTTCGGTCTACTAACCCGTGTGTATACACGGCTTGGTCAAGGGGAACCTGTGTATACCTCTTTTTCCTTCATTCTGTGAGCCTGAACTGTGATCTGTCATCTGAGTGAGTTTCCATCAAGGACAACACCTGTGTCATAGTGCCAAACCTATGTCATAATGCCAACAATATTGATGTAAGAGTCAGGCACACCACCTACTAGTGGTACAAAGCTACTAGGTAACGGAGAGTAATCTGGGGTGCAAGAGGACAGTTGGTCGATTGTCATTAACTTTCCATCCAAGGGAAAGAGGATGATACAGAAGACAGAAGACACAATGGCTTTCATGGCATAAGTCCAAGTGCGGCCCAAAAGCAAATTATAGTCGAGTTTATGATCCACGACTTCAATATCTACCGTTACCATTTTCCCACTCAAGGTGATGGGATAGCTAACTAGGCAACCTTTTGGGATGAAAGTGTGGTTGTTGAAAGCTTGTAGGGAATTAGACGGCGAGGATAGGGTTGGAGAACCTAGGGCGAGCCAACATGAAGCTGACATGATAATGGTAGAAGCACCTTCGTCGATGATAGTTCTATGTATACCTTTACCTTTTGAAGTTATATGCACCTGGAATGCAAGTTGGTGAGAAAGGGGAGGTTTACACTTGTCCATGTCAAAAATAGCAAGCATGGAATCCTCTGGGTTGATACCACCAATAGCCAAAAGCAAATCTTTCCGTTGTGTTGGGCATGTTTGTAATACTTCGAGCGCTAACATAGATGATCCCGCTTGCGCCAAATCTTCTATAATGCTGTAGTTTTGGGCGGCACGTGCAGATGTATTGTGCGTTTCATGTCGAAGTTCCCCTTTTGGGGGTCGAATTAGAAGGTCTGAAACCAACCTTTCGATATGAAAATCGTTAGGCGCCGGTGGGTTTGGACTTGAGGAAGGTTCTGCTGCAGGAGCGATAGGACCTCCATAAGATTTGGCTCTTGTGGTGAGTTATACCGTTTAAAATGTGAAATTTGTAGAAGATCCTTCACCAGCTGAAGGATGTTGCAAACCACCATTTCCCCCTTGCGGGGGTTGCAGTTGGTTTGCAATAAGGTTTTGCTGCTGTTGAGTAGGAAAAGGATTATTCAGGATAGTAGTGGTCCTACCAGTATCCTTTCTAGCAATGTATTATGTGAATTCCTGAAGATGCGGACAATGCTAGGTCATGTGGTCTTCAACATAGAGTTTGCAAGGAAATGTGGTGGGTTTATCCTTTCCATCGTCAGTAGGCGCAACGACCTTCTGTTTTGGGTTTGGCTTCTTTATTGACTGCTCTTCAGAAGGAGCGGTCTTTTTCTTACTACCAAGATTTTGTGTAGACTACATAGAGTTTATCTTAGTGCTAGGAAGAGCAATCGATTTGGTTGTAGTGGAAGAATTCGGGTTGCTAGGGGCATTGGGGATTATGTCGTAAAGAGTGCTAGACTGTGAATATATAAAATCTAAGTGTTCGTATGGATTGGTCTTCTGTGACTGCATCACCTAGAGCAACATCTCTAGTGATTTGTGGAAGTAAGGACCTACAGAACCAGTCTGTTAAGAGAAAGTTTGGGAGGGGAGCTTTGACTAACCTCCACCTACGTCTCCATTCATGTATATGATCGAAGATGTGGGTGGCGGTATCTTGACGAAATGAAGTGAGGAGCTCTGTCCCAATCTCATTGTGGATGGGTAGTTGGAAGTGCTTTATGAATTCCATTGCTAAAGTGTCGAAGGTGTTTACTAATGCGCGTGGTAACTCAATATACCATTTAGATGCATTGCCAGTGAGGGTGTGGGGAAAAAGATGTAACCAGACACTATCATCCACCATGGAGTTGGAAACACTCCAAAAATGGTAGGTGGTGATATGGGTGCCTGGATCCTCCCCTTGTTTTCCATCGAACATAGGGATGTCTGTTGGTATTTTATGCGGGATCAGTGGCCATTGTAAGTTGTGATAGATGGGGTCATTTGTCAGCTTGTACAAGTTGGGTATATCCAACGTTGCCAAGAAAGGCAGAGAGTTAGGTGCCCCCGGCTCAGACCATGGTGATGACGAATGAATTGAGGAGCTTTCTGCTCCTCCCATCATTTGGTTCCCCATATTATACATGGGTTGCGTGGTGTAGCAGGTGTTTTGAGGTATGGTGTTGTAGAGTGGATTTCCATGAGGATTTTGATACTGGGGTATAGAATTACCCCCAGTATAAGCGGTGCCCCCTTGACTCATTTGAATATGTGAGTAGGGTGCCCCCATGGATTGGTTGGGCATCCCGTGAGGATTCCTGCCCAACCTAGAACTAACCATTTGTCCTTGATTGATAGAGGGAATGCTCATGTAAAATAGTGACTGACCATGCACGCCTTAGAACAGAGGGGGAACTTTTACGCTCCCTACCAACATGTGCATATTGGGAACCCCCCGAGGTATATGAATCTAGGGGTTTGAACTGCACATTGGTGGCCGACCATATTATTGGTAAACGAGAATCACACCCATAGTGCCACATTGAGTGCTATAAGGAGCATTGTATGTGGCATTTGTCGAAGGTATGTAGTTTGACACCATATGGGTGGACCCTTGCATCTACTGGGTTCCACTCATAGAGGGTATCATGTGAGTGGTTGTACTTGGTACAAACGAGATAGCGGGATTCGCCATTACTAGTGTTGTGGTGACTGTCGACTGGGGAAGTGGTGAAGGACCAAAAGTGTCCCTAAAGTCCCACAACCCGTAAGTCGTCGACGAGATAGATGGAAATGTTCCAACTACTGAAGTAGGAAGTACTGGTACCACGAGAGCCAAGACAGGTTCCAATGGATTCGTGAGTGGAGGGTTAAAGGGAGGAAGAAATCCTTTGGCAAAATTTAATCATCGGTTGTCCAAACAGATCCCGTGTGAGATCTAGGAGACTGATCCCTTGAAGATGGGGAATCCAGTTCAGTAGAACTCAGCGGATCTTCCACAATGAGTGGAGGAAGTCCTAACAATCATCTGGAGTGATGACGAGGACCGGATGTAGCCACGGTGAACGTTAATTTTTATCAATAAATTTTATCGTGATATTCATTTAAAGTCTCAAAATGATAGCACTCAGGTACCTAAAAAATATAAAAAATACACTAAATATATCAATCAGAAAACAGAGGGAAATTGCCTTGCCTAATAAGCAATGATCACTGGAGATGAAATCCAGTATCTCATTGAACAATAGAGAAGGATGGCCAGATGTACAGTTATGGTTACTCTAGAGCTTTGCCTAAACCTCAGATTGAGGGGCCAAGTACTCTCGTGGAGCACCCTCCCAAAAACTGAAGACAGAGTAGATCCGTCCATGTTAGATACCAAGACAGCCTATCCCAGTCACCTTGTGTAAGTCCCTATAATTTTAGCCACTAAAGATACCTCAGATCATAGACACCATTGGGGGGGACATAGTTGTAGACAACACGCTGTGTGGGCAGGATACCTGAGTCCCTGACTTAGTTCCGAAATCCCCGAAGGGATCCCCAATACACAGAATACCCAAAGGATTTGTAAGAGAAGGTGGGCTACCTTCACTTACAGTCTGATGTTGTCTCGTATTTCCCTCTGCTTTTATTGGAGTGGTCCCGGTAGTATGAGTGTAGAAGGAATTCTTCTCCCTTTTAATTACACTAGTTTGGTTTTCGACCTTGGGTAGTTCACTCACATTCTTATCCCAAGATCCTAGCCTAGCTAATGTTTGTCTGCTCAAATAAAGAGTTACTGATTGTTCTAGGTAAATGTTATGTGTACTTGATTATTGTCTTTGGTAGGGGAGTTGACGTATGAAATGTGATGAGACTCTTAAGTCAATAAATCATGCAAAAAACAATGCTTTGAATTTTTTTTTCAATTTGATGCAAGCAAGCTATATTCTACATATTCATATTTTTCACATATTCATAGTTTCTTCCATGTATCTTTAGTATTTCAACACATGCATAACTAGTAGATTCTTTTCCAATGTTTCCTAACAACTACTTGAAAACAAAATGAAGCAACTTATAACTATTCAAACAGAAGGATGAATAAAAATGGTGAGTCTTTCTTTGAGAAAAATGTTTTTAAGAGAGAACGACGAAACTTTTTTCCTAAAAATAAATTTCTAGGACACCAATTTTGCTGACAAAATATAGTTACAGATCTTATTTCAGCCCATGAGAAGATTTTCCATCCTTTTTGGTCCACAAACACTGCTAAAAATCAAGGTATTGGGAGACTAATGCTCTATAACAGTGGCTACAGAGAGTTAGTAGGCCCACTAACACTCCCTGTGAACAGGCACAGTGCTTTATAAATCTCTGTGTAGCCTGATAACCTGCGTTAGTGTGGGAAATCAGTCAAAAATAGGGCTTTCAATATCAGTTTCTGAGATGAATGTATACAAGCATGATGCAACAAGATTCTTGTGGGTCAGAAAAGGATTTTAGGAAGTATTGGGAGCTCTTAGAAGGAGGAGAGAACCGAGAAGAGTCTGGGTAAAACAAGAACTATATGTATAGTCCCCAACAGAGTCGCCAATTCTGCTATGGGGTAAAATGCACACTTTATGGAGAATGAAAACTACTCTCAAAGGCCTTCCCAGGACCTTCGACAGACTATAAGATTATCTGCAGATGCTACCAACTTATACACATGTTCATAAACAAATATCAATTAACAAAGTATGGAAAGAGGATTACCTCAAGTCTCCTTCTAGATTTGTTTGGAGATCACAATGCAGCCAAGCGTAAGTCCCTCAAGGCTGGCTCCAAATCAATTCTTGCACAAAGGAAAAGCAAACACAATCATCACATACAACCTTGAAAACCAATATATGAATACACAATGAACATATATTTGCATACAACTAAACTACTTATATAAACAAGTATCGACTGAACAACTTAATGAACTATGTCACCAACACCATGGAGTAGGGAACACAACTGCAGTTCTGTATTAATAATGGAAGAGTGATTACAACCATCTATTGTATCAGTGTTCCTTTGCCCCTTCTGCTTCTCTCTCTCTCTCCCAGCTCACTTCTTCAGATATGAGACAGTTCTCAACAGCTTAGTAGGATATCCTTTCAAATGCTTTGACCCCTTTCACAATGACCCTCCCATTGCTTATGTAGCAATGGAGTTAGGGTTGCCAAGCTCCTCATAGAGTTCACTAGGGCAAAAGCAATGAACTTTCTCTTCTTTTCAGCTCTTTCCCATTTGCCTCCTTTCTTCAGATTCGAATTTCTCAAAATAGGTTGATTTTAGATATCTTCTTGCTTTTCTTGAGTGTTTTTAGGAACAAATATCTAGATATTTGTGAGTCAATTCGTTCCTTTGACCCTTGGAACTGCATCTGGTTTCACTAATGCTGCCCCTAGCCTAACAACTTGAGTTAGTAGGGTCACTAACGCACCCTCGGGCTTGGTAACAAGCTTTATAAAACAGGTTTTTAGTGTGCAACCAGCGTTATGTGGAATCAAGGCTTGTAATTGTGGTCTTTACTTCAGTCATGCTGTCTTTCCCCTCTGAGTTGATGAGGTCATTTTTTTTTGTATAACAGTGATAAAACACAAGAGTGGTAAGTCAAATAAAGTCGCTAATGCATTGATCAGGGTAAGTTTTATTGTGCAAGAATTCAAAGTGGGTGTTTTAGGATTTAAAGAAATAGTTGAAATGTATAAAGATGATGCAAATTTCAAAGATATCTATGCAACCGTTTAGAATCCAATAGTTCATAATAGAAGTCAATGGATGGACTATCTCATTCAAGGAGGCTTATCGTTTAAAATCACCGAGTTATGTATTCCCAAATGTTCTATGAGGGAAAACATAATAAAGAAGAAACATAGTGGAGGATTATCTAGTCACTTTGGACAATATAAAACCTTTTCTCAGGTGAATGCTTTTTATTATTGGCCAAAAATGCAGGCTGATGTTAAGAAATTTGTTGAGAAGTGCAGGATATGTCAGCATGCTAAAGGAAGGAGCCAGAATACAACATTGTACAAGCCATTTCCAATACCAGACCGACCATGGGATGCAGTTAGCATGGATTTTGTTTTGGGCTTACCTAAAAATCAAAGGGGGAATGATTCTATTTATGTTGTGGTAGATATATTTTCCAAGATGGTACATTTCATTGCTTGTAAGAAGACTAGTGATGCAACACATATAGTTAATCTACTTTTTTTAGAAATTGTAAGATTACATGGATTGCCTACAAGTATTGTGTCTGATAGAGATACAAAGTTTGTAGGGCATTTTTGGAGAACTCTTTGGAAGAAATTGGGCACTAACCTCAGTTTTAGTTCAGCATACCATCCTAAAACAGATGGACAAACCAAAGTAGTAAATAAGAGCTTGGGAAACATATTGAGAATTTTAGAGTATCAAAATCCTAAGCAGTGGGATTTAGCACTAGCTGAGGCTGAATTTTCTTATAACGATACACCAAACCGAAGTACTAGAATGAGTCCATTTCATATTGTTTTTGGAATGAATCCAATAGGTTTGTATGAGCTCAGAAATTTGGGTAAACAAGAGATAAGAAGTGCAAAATCTGAAGAGTTTTCAGAGCAGATGCAGAGACTACAAGAAGATGTCAAAGGCAAATTGAAGGAAAGTAACAGCAAATACAAACAGAGGGTAGATATGAAAAGAAGTTGAGGCATCTAGAGATGATGTTCCCCCTAGCTCATCTAGTCCGTAGGAGATTGATTAGAATTTTATAGCATCAAGCAACATCTATTATGAAGGTACAAAGCAAGCAATAAATTAGGCCAAGCAGGTTCATTCCAATGATTTTCAATGCAACTCCAAAAAAGAGAAAAATTTAAGGAGTTAAAATATAGAGGGATCCATAGATGGAAATAATGTAGGAAAGATAGTGAAAGCATCCACAATCAATAATGGGGCAAGTGTTGAATGCTAACAAATGAATATGTCTCATGAAAAAGTTGAACAATAAGGAAACATGACCCCTCTGAGAAACATTTTTAGAAGATCAAGATCTCCTTGTTTTCCTAGGTATCAAATCAAGTTTGATGTTTATTGTTACTCAAGTATTACGTTTGTACATAAAGCATGAGATTGATGGACCAATAATGTGATAAAGTATAGAGGATATGATCAAGTACCTAGATGGATACAAGTGAATCAAATAAAGAGAATGTTCCAACCATATCAACAAGTATTGAATACCAATGTTGAATGTCACATACGTCATAATGAAGGTAACATTGCTCGATATTACATACCTAATTCTAGATGGTACAACAAAGTAGGATTTCCTATTAGGACCTAGATTAGGTTTGATTCCTCAAATATAATCCCTTGAGTAAGCTTCTTTACGATCATAATTTGACGTATCAAAACTTGAAGAAGAAATTATGAGGCGATTATATAAGTTGACGGTGATAACATAGATGTAAAATGAATACATGGATATAACAGAACAAGAAGGGATCAAAATCGCAGGGGGAGTTCAACAATATTGGTAGCATTATCTCAAGGGGAGAATGAGAATAGTCATAAGTAAGTAGTAGAAGCACAATTTTAGGAGAATAATGTAGTGGAAGCATGGTCTTGGGTTGAGACTGTATGGTAGCAAGAAAGAAGCATGGGTCATGAAAGGTCCTCAAGATCTTCTGGGAATAGGTTCTCATATAGTTTCATTTACGTGACGAGTTACCTACAGATATATGTGACCCTTTTCCATTGATGTAAAAGGGGAAGAGATTGCAAAAAATGATTACAACGGGAGATATGGTAGGAATTTCACTTATTCTTTTAGCAAGGAGAGATTACAACACATTACTTGGAGCTCTTGATTTTATTTGACATCTAATGACCATCAATGTCTAGGTGTTTTGTCATTAATGACAAAGTGGGAGATTGTTACACATTTTATTATCATTTATGATAACAATATGGCATTGATGTCAAAGGGGATACATGGAAAACAACACTAGGACCACCTTTGATGATCAAATAACTAGTAAGGCTCTTCGTGAAGTAGTATGACCTCTTGATCTTTCAAAAGGTATCATTACATGTGGATATGGACACTTTAATTTATTTGAATTTTTGATTAAGTTAAGTTACCCAAATGATCTTACTGGTAGCATGATTGTGTAGTTCTCATCGATACATTTCCAATGGTATATTTTGGTTAGAAAATGCTTCCTAGATGAGAATTTATGGCCTATTGAAAGTTAGCATTAGTTGCGGCAGAAACTAAAGGGAAAAATATAGGGCTAAAACCCAAAAATTAATTTTGTTGAGTATTTTTCAAGTCTAGAGTGGATCTACCATTGGCTCAATAGATCAATGATCACAAACATGAAAGTAGCACACTCATTAACATAGTTAAATGGTGTGCAAGTTCCTGTCCAATCAACAACGTTTTCCACAAAATAATGAAAAGATAAATGGAAATAACATGGGGTTTAACTAGCTACTCAAGAGCTAATTAAGTATTGACACATGGATGTATGGCGTCACCCCCCCTCCCTTTTAACATTAAAAATTCCAAGTTCTCCAGGTGTAAACTGTCGACCCTCCATGTTTCGAAAATTATAAATATAATTCCTTTCATGGCTTGAGAGCATATGGATTTGTAAAATCATATGATCCTTTATGATTTGGAGTGAGTTCTTGAAGTCAAAGTAATATATATATATATATATATATATATATATATATATATATATATAGATAGATAGATAGATAGATATAGATATATATATGAGTTCTTGTGGTCAAAGTAATATATAAATATATTTATTTATTTTTTTCATGGAATTTTTATAAGATGGATCATTTCTAAGTTTGGGTGTGATCTCATGGTGGAGACCGAGCATATAGTGATCCCATGGCCGAGGCCGAGTATACATTGATCAAAATTATGATGGAGGAGAGCACAATGTTATCATATTAACCCTCGATTGAGTTCGAGCACACAATGATCACCATTGTGATGGAGGCAAGCACATTTTTATTGTATTAAGCCCTAATGGAGGTTAGGAATACAATCATCACCATTGTAACAGAGGTGAGCACACTGTTATCATATTAACCCCCACCTAAGGTTAGGATATAATGATCACCATTGTGATGAGGGCTAAGAAAATTGTTATTGTATTAACCCTCGATGGAGGCCAAGCATACAATAATCACCATTGAGAACATTGTTGTTGTAGTAACTTCGTGACATAATGGGAGGGAAAGCTAGTGAAATTTGAGCATATAAACATCACCATAACTTCATGACATAGTGAGAGGTTAAGCTGACAAAGGTCAATCATATAAACAACACCTTAACTCCATGACACATTGGGAGGTTGATCTCACAGAGATCGAGCATATAGATACCATCCCACAATTCATAGCTCCATGACATAGTAAGAGGGCGAGTTGGTGGAGGTCGAGCATATAGACATCATTTTAGCTCCATGGGAGGATGAGCTCATGAAGGTCAAGCATAGATATCATCGTAAACTCCGTAGCTCCATGACATAGTGAGAGACCAAACTGGCGGAGGACGAGCATATATATATCACTATAAACTCTGTGGAAGGTAGGGAAATAGCTCTGTGACATAGTGGAAGGTAGAGAAACATATATACACATACATCAACGGTGGCATATGCATCATTGCAACTTTGGTTGATGAAATTTCATAGTCACCATGAGCCCGAGATTTGTTTTTTAGCATAGTCGTATGTGAAACCCACCATATGCATGACATGGACATAACCAATTGTCGATGCCACTATAGATCTAAGAGGTGACTTGGACATGGACCCACAAAAGGTGAAAAGTCAATAGTTTTGTTCAATATAGTAACAATAACATATTAAAATATGAATCAACCTTCGTACCAAGGAAAGTTGATAGCACAGTTAGAAAAGTTACCAACTTAATGAGAATTGTAACCTCAAAATGATAAATCTAGCCCAAACAAACCATAGTTTTGTGCAAAAAACATGAAAAAACACCTTGAGAATGAAGTTTTTTGATGTTGCATCAATATTTTTTCTTTTCCTTTTGGGGTAAAATTTCAACATTTTTTAGGCAATGGAAATAAAAGCCAATTTTTTTTGCTCAAAAAACATGAAAAACGCCCTGAAAATGAAAAGTGTTGATGATACATCAATTTTTTGCTTTTGTTTTTTGTTTTTTTTTTTTTTTGCGAGTTAAAATTCCAACATTATTTAGCAATGACGTTAAATATAAAATATCATTACTCCAAAAACCTTAAATTTCCAACAATTTTTAGCCATTACATTAAAGATAGAATATCATTACTCTGAAAAAACAAAAAGAATCCAACAATTTTTAGCCATGGCGTTAAAGATAAAATATTAAGACTCCAAAAAACCCTAAAATTATAACTATTTTCAACCATGGAATTAAAGATAAAATATCATGACTCCTAAAAACCTTAAATTTTGACATTTTTGAACCATAGAATTAAAACCAAATATTATGACTATAAAATATCTTATGTTTTCAACATATTTCAACCATGACATTATGAGCCAAATATTACAACTGGAAAAAGCTTTAAAAATAAACACCTAAATCAAAGAGTCATTACACCAAGATGAATTTTTATTTTAAAAGCTAAGAGTATAGCTCTTTTGAAATCATAGCCTAACACAACTTGTCTCATTGCAATGAAAACTTAAAAATCAACTATCAAATTGAAATATTCCCTTTTTAGTGGAGCATTAAAATTGCAACAATTTTATTAACTATGATCTATCAAATCATAATAATAAATAATATCATGACAATATAACCATGTAATTTAAAAATTCAACATTAATTTTTAATATTTTATTACTTTTAATCAAAATATCAATACTAAGTTGATTAAACGAAACATAAATTATTTCTCAAAGCTATTATTACTTTGTGGATATTCAAAACAAATGAATTCTTCATAATTAAAACATATAATCCAAAAATCATAGAAATGACTCATAACTTCATGTAAGATCATATGCAAGTTAAAATATTTATTTCAAGTTACCATGAAAACATCATTTATATAAAATGTCTTAGAAAAATATTAAAATTCACTCATAGGTTTTGACGTGCCATCCTAATCTCTTCCATTGAAATCCTCGCTAGGAAGAAATCCTTCACTGTCATTGTCTATGCTTTTAAAATCTCACATGGAGAAAATTCGTCGTCAACGTTGTTTGTTCTTTTGAAATTCTCGATTGGAGAAAATCCATCATCATCAACGATGCTTTTGAAATCTTTCTTGGAGGAAATCCATCATCGTCATTGGTGCTTTTGAAATCCTCACTCGAAGAAAATTCATCATCATCGTCAATGCTTTTTAAATTCTTACTTTGAGGAAATCCTCATTTATTTCATTGAAATCCTTGTTTAGAGTAAATCCTTCAACATCCTCACTTATTCCTTTGAAATTCTCACTAAGGGGAAATCCATTATCATTGTTTGCACTTTTGAAATCCTCACTCAAATGAAAATTTTCATCACGATATGTGCATTTGAAATATTCACTTGGAGGAATTCATCATCATCATGAACACCTCTCAAATCCTAACTCGAAGAAAATGCATTATCCTCTTCTGTGCCTCTAAGATTCTCATTTGGAAGAAATTCTTCATCCTCCCCTTTACGAGTGGTGCTTTTATAATCCTTAGAATTACAACTTTCTTAATTGATATGATCAATTCCATTACTTTTACTTTCATCAAACTCCGTACTAAGTGAAATATTTGACTCTCTATTCATAGTGAAAGCATTCATGTTATATTCATTAATACAAATAAAATTGTGGTGCGAACAAGATGTTGATGTTGCGGAAATAGAAACTTCACTATCACATGCATCCATGACATTTAATAAAAGATGTTGAATAATAAAAATGCTCTCTCTCCCAATGACAATTTTTAAGTTAGAGAATGAAATTTTCTGTCTAAATTTTCTCCCCAAAAATTTTGTCCAAAAATTTTTCCTGTAAAATTTCTCTCCAAAATTTATTCCAAAACATTATACTAAAAATTTTCCTTTAATATTTTCCTTCAAAAATGAAATAAAACTTTTATTTTAATTATTTAACATCAAGTAGGTAATTAAGTTAACTTTTATAATTTGTATTTATTTTTTGTCTCCCATTTAACAAAAGTTAATCTAAACCTATAAACTTAGTTATATATTATTTTTCCTTAATTTTAATTTCAATCTTACATCCAACAAACTTAAAGTAATTCCACAACCTTTACTATATAATAGATTTTTTATTGTTTCTATTCCCCATATCACATCAAATCTTGTGGAGAATTTGTTAAAAACCTTGGAGTGATTTACAGTAGAGCCAAAGTTATTGAAAAGACATTCAACATGTCACTCTTGCATATAGAGTGTCAACTTTCTTTTTATTTTTACCATTTAGAAAAGAATTGAGTAAATATGTTGCTTCATTGTACTTTTGTTGAGAAATTAAGCTTTTGTTCTTACAATTTTTCTTTTTTCAAAAGTATTTTTGTTTTGGAGGGAAAAAACCACAAAAATATATCATTTAGAAGATTTTTAAGACAGCACACAAAAAACCCTATACTTGTATGATTTTTAGGAGAAAAAAAAACATATTTTTTTAGACTTTGAAATGTAAAAATCATTTTTTTTTCTTAAATTTATTTATTTATTTTTTTAACTTCTTCTTATACTTTTGAAAAAAAACTTAAACTAAAAATTATATCTATATCTATATCTATATCTATATCTATATCTATATCTATATATATATATATATATATATATATATATATATAAAGTTAAAAAATGAAATTGAAAAAAATAGAAAATTGAAAAAAAATAATTCAACAAATAAAAAAAATTGTTCGATTTTTTTGTTTTTAAAGCTTGGTGGGACTATATCTTCATCATATCTAATATATCACCCTGATTAGGGTAGGGAATTAAACTAATAACTTCACATCAAGGAGTGTCTTAATAAAGCACCAGACCCTGTGGACAGATTTATTCAAATTTTAAAACTATAATTAAAAAAATAAAAAAAAAATTAATTAACAAATATATATATATATATATATATATATATATATTAATTTTTATTATTTTTAACTTATATTTATATTTGTTTAGTTTTTATTTTATTTTTAAAATTTTTTATTTTTTAAATTAAAATCGTCAATTTTAGTATTTTTAAATTATAATTTCTTTATTTAATTCTAATTCTAATTATTTTTTGTTTTTCTTCTATAATGCTATTTATTTTTTAATGTTGTTTTAAAATTACATAATTAAACATTTTTTTATTTTTTAAAATTTTTAATGTTTGAATTTGTATTATTATTTTATTTTATTTATTTAAGATACCGTTGTTGTTGTTTTTTTTAAATTACAAATTTATGTTTTTTTTGCTATTTTATATTGTAAATTATTTTTTTTTTTTTTTTTTTTTTAAATTGGACGTTATAATATTTTTGGTTAATTATATATTTTTAGAATTACTAAAATATTCAAAGTGTATATTTTTTAATATAATGAGTAATTTATGATGATTATATATATATATATATATATATATATATATATATATATATGACAACAAACATTTAAAGTTGCAACTAGACCCTTTATGAATGCTACTCCATAAAACTGAACTAATGCCTACGGTAAAAGTCAAGCAACTGACCCCTCAAAATCAATGAAGAGTGTTAGAGAATGAAAGATGATACCGGATGAAAATAAAATGGACCTTTCATGGTATATTAGATATAAAAGAAGCAATGAAGGGGTACAAATATTTCTATATTGTGTTGAGCTTTGATATGGTGGAAATTATGAGGTAGTTAGCAAGGTATGAGATATATATTTGGTGCTTGATACATATATTTTTTATGTTCTTGTAAAACTTCAATTTTTTTTTTTGATGTGTTTATAGTAATTTACTTAATTTTTTTGTTTGTACTTGATGGTTACGTACAACACTAGCATGATGTTTACAAAAAGGAATAAATTACATAGCCATTGAAAAAGACTAACAAAAATACAATTTTATTCAACAAGGAATTAATGCTACTAAAGTTCTTCTAGATGCAATGCAAGAAGTTGGTTTGAGGAAAGAGGATTTTAATGAATCATGTGTGGCAAAAAAGGCAAAGGAACCTCACAACTGTTACATGTAATGATAGGAAAGGGATACTTTGGGAGATCTACGAACATCGAAGATCTAATACGAGAGGAAAATGACGAAATTAAGCACAAAATACTATGGAAGAATATCATAATGAAGCTCTTGAAGATAAATGATGAGCTTTCATATTGCAACAATAATGTTTAAACTCTAGGGCTAGAACTTTAATCTATCAATTTGGGGTTCATAAAAGCTTAAGAGGTGGCAGTGTTGTATACGCAGTAAGCTAAGTTCTACTCAACTTGCTTCTAAGGCAGTGAACCAAATCAATGTGTACAAAGACCATTCTACAAACTAAATCTATACTTTACAAGAATGAAAGAATGCTACAAAAAGGAAACCCTAATCTAATTGCAGGAATGGAAATTTTGCATGAAAGTAAATTCTAAGCTATTTGCAGGAAATGGAAATGTTGCACAAAAGTAAACATTAATCTACTTACATAAAATGTAATTGTTAATCTACTTGCAGGAAATATAAATGCTAATCTACTTGCATGAAATTATGAGGTAGTTAGCAAGGTATGAGATATACATTTGGTGCTTGAAACATATATTTTTTATGTTCTTGTAAAAATTAATTTTTTTATGTGTTTATACTAATTTACTTAATTTTTTATTTGTACTTGATGGTTAGGTACAACACTAGCATGATGTTTACAAAAAGGAACAAATTGCATAGCCATTGAAAAAGAATAACAAAAATGCGATTTTATTCAGCAAAGAATTAATGCTACTAAAGTTCTTCTAGATGCAATGCAAGAAGTTGGTTTGAGGAAAGAGGATTTTAATGAATCACATGTGGCGAAAAAGGCAAAGGAACCTCACAACTGTTACATGGAATGATAGGAAAGGGATACTTCAGGAGATCTACAAACATCAAAGATCTAATAAGAGAGGAAAATACAAAACGAAGCACAAAATACTATGGAAGAAGATCATAATGAAGCTATTGAAGGTAAATGATGAACTCTCGTATTGCAACAAGAATGTTTCAACTCTAGGGCTACCGACTTTAATTTATCAATTTGGGGTTCGTACAAGCTTAAGAGGTGCCAGTGTTGTATACACAGTAAGCTAAGGTCTACTCAACTTGCTTCTGAGGCAGTGAACCAAATCAATGTGTACAAATACCATTCTACAAACTAAATCTAGACTTTGCAAGAATGAAAGAATGCTACAAAAAGGAAACCCTAATCTAATTGCAAGAATGGAAATTTTGCATGAAAGTAAAGTCTAAGCTATTTGCAGGAAATGGAAATTTTGCACAAAAGTAAACATTAATCTACTTGCAAAAAATGTAATTGTTAATCTACTTGCAGGAAATATAAATGCTAATCTACTTGCATGAAATTATGAGGTAGTTAGCAAGGTATGAGATATATATTTGGTGCTTGATACATATATATTTTTATGTTATAATTTTATTTTTTGTGTGTGTTTATAGTAATTTACTTAATTATTTCATTTGTACTTGATGGTTAGGTACAACACTAACATGATGTTTACAAAAAGGAAGAAATTGCATATCCATTAAAAAAGACTAAAAAAAATGAACTTTTATTCAACAACGAATTAATGCTACTAAAGTTCTTCTAAATGGAATGCAAGAAGTGTTGGCATTATGTTACAGATGTTTCTGGTATGGTAATATGTTACAGATGTTGTACTTGATGGCAACTCCCGTGGCAAGGCTCTCAATCTGTTGAAAATTAAGAAGTACGCAGGAAATCAGTTCAGAAGGTGCGTACCCGCAGGTACACCATGCAGGGACCGCGTCCAGATACGCAGGCCAGCCGTTCAGGAGGTGCGTACCCCCAGTGCACACATTTCAAGGCAAAGAAATTCACATGTGGGATTTTCTTATGTGTTACTCTTGGTATTTAGCCGACGGTATTGGGTTATTATGGTGTCGGCTCGTGGTATTGTTCCATGATTTTAGGAGGAGCTTGCCTATATAAAGCAAAGGAGATCACTTGACTAAGCATCTTTTCAAATTGAATATCTTTAGATCTGAAATATTGGGTTATGGTCTTAAAAGCTTTATCTATATGAAAGGGAAGTTGAAGGCGAATCTGTGAAGGGTGATCTCTCGAGCGCATGATCAGATCTGAGCAACTGTGCCACTCTGGTGGACTGCCTATTCGGCCCTAATCAGAAGGATGCAGGTGTTTAACAGAAGAGCTGCGTGGGTACGCAGTGCAGAAGCAGGAGATCTGCGTGGGTACGCAGTGCAGAAACAGGAGATCTGCGTGGGGACGCAGAGCAGAAACAGGAGACCTGCAACGGTATGCAGAGCAGAAGAAGGAGAACTGCGTGGGTACGCAGAGCGACTAAGGTTCAGGTGCGTACGCATAGTAAAAGTATGCGGCGCGATAGTATTTTTGGGTGCGTACCTGTAGTAACAGTACGCGGCGCGATAATGTCTTTGGGTGCGTCCCTGCAGTAATAGTATGCAGCGCGGTTCAAGGAACAGTGCGTGGGCACGCAGTTCGGCAGAAGGATCCCTGCGGGTATACGCAGGAAAGCAGAAGGTGAACTGCGTAGCGACGTAGGCCACAGAAGGGAAAACTGCGTATCTGTCTTAAAATTTTCTGTTGACTGAAATTTTCTGTTGATAAGGTGTTCTGGGTTAGTTCTGTTATTGCTGATCTGATAACTGTAGTGGACTGTAACTTTTATGTACTTAATGATCATTTGATGCTTTATGAAAAGAAGTAGGGGGTTGTAGCTTCCTTCCAGGAGAGACTGGAAAACGAGAGAGAGAGAGAGAGTTGTAGCTCTCTGCAGGTTGCAGCCTGCGTACTGGTAAAGGACTGCACCAGTACAAAACCTTTGTAAAAGGAGTTTCTAATTTGAAAGAAGATAGAGACATATTGCAGCAGGTGGTTTTCACCCACATTGGGTTTCCACCTTACATCTTGTGTTCTTTGGTGTGACTATTTGTTTTCTTTGTTCATGCTCATTATTTTATGGTACTGACATGCAAAACTAATTCAAAGAACAAATAAGGAAGATTTATTAAAAGAATTAGATAATACTCATTCACCCCCCCTCTCAGTATTATTTCCAACAATTGGTATCAGAGCAGGTCCTTCCAAGAAGCTTGATCGCTTGAAGGTAGATCATTCATCATGAGCAACTACGAGAGAGAAGCATCAATCAGGCCACCAGTTTTTGATGGGACAAACTTCAATTATTGGAAGGTAAGAGTTACTGCCTATCTTCAATCTCTTGGTACAGAAGTTTGGGACATAGTAGAGACAGGCTACGCTTTTCCTTCAGCTACTCCTACAGATGCAGCCGAGAAAAAGAAGTATGAAACAAATGCGAAAGCAGTCAGTACTCTATTAGGATGTATATCTCAATCAGAATTCATGAAGGTAATGCACTATAAATCCGCAAAAGAGATATGGGACAAAATTGTCACGAGCTATGAAGGAGATGAACAGGTAAAGCGTGCTAAACTTCAAACTCTCAGAATTCAGTATGAGACTCTCAAAATGTATAATGATGAAAGTGTGGCTAACTATTTTCTTCGGCTAGATGAGGTTGTTAATTGTATGAAAAATTTGGGTGAAGAAATAAAAGAGGCTATTGTGGTTGAAAAGGTTCTAAGATCATTGTCCCCCAAGTTTGAATCTAAAGTATCTGCAATAGAAGAAAAGGAAAATCTACGAATTCTTATTATGTCTCAGCTACATGGAATTCTAACTGCTTATGAAATGAGAAAGAGAGGTCCATCAGACAGAAGAGAAGCTGCTTTCAAGGCATCAGGGAAGGGAGATTATTATGAAGCAAGCCACGTCCCAGAGGAAGAGGAAGAAGAATCAAATTTTGTCAGAAATCTTCAAAGGGGTTCTGGAAGGTTCAGAGGTAAGTTACCTTTTAAATGCTTTGCTTGTGGAAGAGTAGGTCATTATGCTGCAAAATGTCCTTATAAGGATAAAGGAAAGGAACCTGCTAGATGGAACAAGAAACAGAATGCAAATAAGAAAAGCTACTACACTCATGAAGATAGTGATGGTCTATCAAACAGTGATGAAGATGAACAAGGTAATGAATATAAGTTGTTAATGGCATTTGAAGATGATGATTATATGGATGCTATAGATGTGGATAACCTTTATGATGAAATTACTAGACTCAAGAGATGTATAGAAGAAAAGAACATGATCATTGATACTCTACAATTTCAAATTGATGAAAAGGAAAAACATCTTGAAAAATTAGAAGGTGAAATTGTTGGTCTTAGAAAAGAGATTGAGAAAACAAAAGCTATTAATCTCAAGTTTGTCAAAGGATCTGAAACTTTGGATGAGATTATCAATGTGCAGCGGTCTCCACTAAACAAGACAGGTCTGGGCTATAATGGAGAAACTTCTCAAGCATCCACCTCAAAAAGTTATCTTCATGCAGCAAGAAGAAATGAGCAAAAGCAAAATGAAGATCATCAGGTAAAGCAGGGACGAATTACAAACAGAAACTATCAGGGGCAATCCATCTTAAGGGTAAACAAAAGTTACAACCAGCCACAGGTAAAATCTTCTCAATTTGGTTCAAGAATGGATGACAATAGAAATTACAATCATTTGGCCGGTAGATTTGATAACCGCAGAAGTTTCTTCAATGGACAATGCTTTTCTTGCCATAACTTTGGTCACAAAACAGCTCAATGTGTTGCATATAAAACAATCATGACTAGGGAAGCTCAAAAACAAAGAAGTATGACCGGGATTACAAAAGGGACCTATAACAACTTTTCGGTTCTTGAAAATGAAGTTGAATGTTCTATTTGCAATAAATTTGGTCATGAAGACTCTGAATGCAGGAGCAGATTTCAACAGAAAAAAGAACAAGCCTCAAGCACCAAAACATGGAGAATAAAGGAACCACAAACAGAAAGATGTGGGATAGCATTTTATGCAGAGGGACAGGAAAATCTATGGTACATTGACAGTGGATGTTCGAAGCATATGACAGGTGATAAAGAAAAACTTGAGTCTTATTTTGCTCTAGAAAAGGGAAAGAAAGTCTCTTTTGGAAATGATACTCCTTCAACTATAAAAGGAAAGGGCATTGCTCAGTTAAAAGAAAAGGTCAAGGCTGGAAATGTTTTGTATGTTGATGGATTGAAGCATAATCTTCTAAGTGTCAGCCAGATGTGTGATCAAAGAACCGAGGTTATATTCAGATCAAATGGATGTCTTGTTCGTGATCTTGATACAGGTAAAACAGTGATCAAAGGGAAAAGAACTCCAAATAATCTGTACATATTTGAAGAAGGACAACAACAATGCTATCTGAGCAAGGATGATGAGCACTGGTTATGGCATCGGAGGTTGGGGCATCTAAGCTTTTCACAAATAAGGAAAGCATGCAAATATCAGGCAGTTTGTGATCTTCCAGATATCAAAATTCCTGACAACACCATATGCAAATCATGTCAGTTTGGAAAACAAACCAGAACTAACTTTCCAGAGAAGGAAGGATCAGCTAGCATGCCTCTTGAGCTAGTTCATACAGATACATGCGGTCCATTCAGGAAAAGAACACCTAGAGGAGAAGAATACTTGATATTATTCATTGACGATTTCTCCAGGTTTGTCTGGCTAGGACTTATGAAGCACAAAGATGAAGCATTCGAAAAATTCAAATCCTTCAAAGCCTTGGTTGAAAATGAATCAGGTCACAAAATTAAGTGCCTCAGATCCGACAGAGGTGGGGAGTTTACCTCAAATGAATTTTTCGATTTCTGTGAAGAACATGGGATAAGAAGAGAATTCTCTACAGCTAGAACTCCTCAGAAAAATGGAGTTGTGGAAAGAATGAACAGAACAGTCCAACAAATGGCTCGTGCTATGATTGATGAATCAGGAACTCCCGCAACTGTCTGGGGTGAAGCTGCACATGCTGCAGTTGTTATTCTCAACAAAACAAATGTCCGGGTGAACAACACTCAAACTCCTCATGAGCTCTGGAGTGGTAAGACTGCTTCGGTAAAGCACTTCAAAATCTTTGGGAGCAAATGCTATATCAAGAATACTGATGAGCAGCTTGGCAAACTTGAACCTAGAGCAGATGAAGGCATTCTTCTTGGTTACTCTCCACATAGCAAAGCATACAAATGCTACAATAAAAGACTTGGCAGAATTGTTGACAACATTGATGTAGTGGTTGATGAGAAGGGATACATTCCTAGGCAAGTACATCATGAAGACATCGAAGAAGATGAAGGCTACCCTCAAAGACAGAATGATGAAGAAGAAGAACCTCAAGAAGAACCTCAAGAAGAACCAGAGGAGCAGACAAGAATAGAAGAAAAGACTCCATCCAGATATGTTCAGAAGAATCATCCAGAATCTCAGATTATGGGGCAGAAAGAAGCAGGTGTACAAACAAGAAGAACAGTTGCAGAAGCTTCAAGCTATTTGGCATTACTCTCCTCTACTGAACCACAAAGTGTGAAAGAGGCATGCAAAGATGAATGTTGGGTGAAAGCAATGGATGAAGAACTTGAGCAAATCGAAAAGAACAACACTTGGGAGCTGGTTCCTAGACCAAAGGATAAGAATGTTATCGGAACAAAATGGGTCTTCAAAAACAAATTGAATGAAAATGGAGAAGTAATTAGAAACAAAGCCAGACTTGTTTGTAAAGGGTATGCGCAGCAAGAAGGAATAGACTTTGAAGAAACCTTTGCTCCTGTTGCAATACTTGAGGCCATCAGAATGTTCCTTGCTCTCTCAAGTTTTCAAAACTTCAAAGTATTTCAAATGGACGTGAAATCAGCCTTTCTGAATGGAGACCTGGAAGAAGAAGTATACATTGAATAGCCAGATGGGTTCATTCTTGGAAATGATCCAAATCTTGTATGTAGATTGAAAAAGGCTCTCTATGGTCTCAAACAAGCTCCAAGGGCTTGGTACTACCGTTTGGACAAATATCTTCATTAACAAGGTTTTTCAAAAGGATCAGCAGATAGCAATCTTTATATAAAAGTTGAAAATGACAAATTGCTAATACTTGTTGTGTATGTAGATGACATTATTTTTGGGAGCAATGAGTCAAAGCTTTGCCTCGGTCATGCAGAAAGAATTTGAAATGTCTTTGCTAGGAGAACTGACATATTTCCTTGGTTTGCAAATCCAACAAAAAGAAGGAGGAATCTTTTTATCTCAAACCAAGTATCTCAAACAGATTTTGAAGAAATATGGTATGGAAGATGCAAAACCAGTATGTACACCCATGATCACAGGATGTAGCCTCAGTGCAAATGATGAATCTGCAGCAGTACATCAACCAACCTATAGACCTATGATTGGAAGTTTACTTTATTTGACAGGTACCCGACCGGACATCATGCATGCAGTTGGAATAGTTGGAAGATTTCAGGCAAATCCGAAGGAGACTCATCTTCAGGTAGTAAAGAGAATTTTCAAATATCTTCAAGGGACTCAAAATTATGGCTTATGGTATCCTAGAGATACAGATCTTACACTTCATGCTTATACAGATGCAGATTGGGCCGGAAGCATGGATGACAGGAAAAGCACAAGTGGTGGTGCGTTCTTTATGGGTTCCAGACTGGTATCTTGGTTCAGCAAGAAACAGAGTTCGATTGCCTTGTCTACAGCTGAAGCGGAATATGTTGCTGTTGCATCTTGTTGCACTCAACTCCTTTGGATGATGCAGACTTTGCAGGATTTTCAAATCACTTGTACACCACCTATCCCCATCTTATGTGATAACACAAGTGCAATCAGCATCTCAAAGAATCCGGTTATGCATTCAAAAACCAAGCACATACCAATCAAGTACCATTTTCTCCGGGAACAAGTACTTGAACAGAAGGTCAAGTTGGAGTATGTTCCTTCTAAGGAACAAGTTGCTGATATTCTCACCAAACCATTGCCCAAGGACACTTTTGAATACCTAAGGCAAAAGCTGGGGGTTGTTGATGCATCATCTTATTGTTGAAACTTTTCTGATTGATGGTACAGGTTCAGGGGGAGCATATAATGCATTGTTGGCATTATGGAGGATGGTCAGAAGGAGATCTTGGAAATAGCCGCAATATGTCTCTATCTCTTTCATGGTGGATTATGGTTCTTTGTTGCAGATCTGGTTCATTTTTCAAGGGGAGCATGATCTTAGGGGGAGCATACCCCTTTGCCCTTGATGTCAAAGGGGGAGAATGAAGCTGAAGTTTGTGAGGTTGCCATCAAGTCCAAAGGGGGAGATTGTTGGCATTATGTTACAGATGTTTATGGTATGGTAATATGTTACAGATGTTGTACTTGATGGCAACTCCCGTGGCAAGGCTCTCAATCTGTTGAAAATTAAGAAGTACGCAGGAAATCAGTTCAGAAGGTGCGTACCCGCAGGTACACCATGCAGGGACCGCGTCCAGATACGCAGGCCAGCCGTTCGGGAGGTGCGTATCCCCAGTGCAGACATTTCAAGGCAAAGAAATTCACATGTGGGGTTTTCTTATGTGTTACTCTTGGTATTTAGCCGACGGTATTGGGTTATTATGGTGTCGGCTCGTGGTATTGTTCCATGATTTTAGGAGGAGCTTGCCTATATAAAGCAAAGGAGATCACTTGACTAAGCATCTTTTGAAATTGAATATCTTTAGATCTGAAATATTGGGTTATGGTCTTAAAAGCTTTATCTATATGAAAGGGAAGTTGAAGGCGAATCTGTGAAGGGTGATCTCTCGAGCGCATGATCAGATCTGAGCAACTGTGCCACTCTGGTGGACTGCCTATTCGGCCCTAATCAGAAGGAAGCAGGTGTTTAACAGAAGAGCTGCGTGGGTACGCAGTGCAGAAGCAGGAGATCTGCGTGTGTACGCAGTGCAGAAACAGGAGATCTGCGTGGGGACGCAGAGCAGAAACAGGAGACCTGCGACGGTACGTAGAGCAGAAGAAGGAGAACTGCGTGGGTACGCAGAGCGACTAAGGTTCAGGTGCGTACGCATAGTAAAAGTACGCGGCGCGATAGTATTTCTGGGTGCGTACCTGCAGTAACAGTACGCGGCGCGATAATGTCTCTGGGTGCATCCCTGCAGTAATAGTACGCAACGCAGTTCAAGGAACAGTGCGTGGGCACGCAGTTCGGCAGAAGGATCCCTGCGGGTATACGCAGGAAAGCAGAAGGTGAACTGCGTAGCGACGCAGGCCATAGAAGGGAAAACTGCGTATCTGTCTTAAAATGTTCTGTTCACTGAATTTTTCTGTTGATAAGGTGTTCTGGGTTAGTTCTGTTATTGCTGATCTGATAACTGTAGTGGACTGTAACTTTTATGTACTTAATGATCATTTGATGCTTTATGAAAAGAAGTAGGGGGTTGTAGCTTCCTTCCAGGAGAGACTGGAAAACAAGAGAGAGAGAGAGTTGTAGCTCTCTGCAGGTTGCAGCCTGCGTACTGGTAAAGGACTGCACCAGTACAAAACCTTTGTAAAAGGAGTTTCTAATTTGAAAGAAGATAGAGACATATTGCAGCAGGTGGTTTTCACCCACATTGGGTTTCCACCTTACATCTTGTGTTCTTTGGTGTGACTATCTGTTTTCTTTGTTCATGCTCATTATTTTATGGTACTGACATGCAAAACTAATTCAAAGAACAAATAAGGAAGATTTATTAAAAGAATTAGATAATACTCATTCACCCCCCCTCTCAGTATTATTTCCAACAAGAAGTTGGTTTGAGGAAAAAGGATTTTAATGAATCATGTGTGGCAAAGAAGGCAAAGGAACCTCAGAATTGTTACATGGAACGATAGGAGAGGGATACTTCGGGAGATCTATGAACATCGAAGATCTAATAAGAGATGAAAATGACCAAACAAAGCACAAAATACTATGGAAGAAGATCATAATGAAGCTCTTGAAGATAAATGATGAGCTCTTGTATTGCAACAAGAATGTTGCAACTCTAGGGCTACCGACTTTAATTTATCAGTTTGGGGTTCATACAAGCTTAAGAGGTGGTAGTGTTGTATACACAGTAAGCTAAGATCTACTCAACTTGCTTCTGAGGCAGTGAACCAAATCAATGTGTACAAAGACCTTTCTACAAACTAAATCTAGACTTTGCAAGAATGAAAGAATACTACAAAATGGAAACCCTAATCTAATTGCAGGAATGGAAAATTTGCATGAAAGTTAAGTCTAAGCTATTTGCAGGAAATGTAAATGTTGCACAAAAGTAAACATTAATCTACTTGCAGAAAATGTAATTGTTAATCTACTTGCAGGACATATAAATGCTAATCTACTTGCATGAAATTATGAGGTAGTTAGCAAGGTACGAGATATATATTTGGTGCTTGATACATATATTTCTTATGTTCTTGTAAAACTTCAATTTTTTGTTTTTTGTTTTTTGTTTTTTTGTTTTTAATGTGTTTATACTAATTTACTTAATTATTTCATTTGTACTTGATGGTTAGGTACAACACTTGCATGATGTTTATAAAATGGAAGAAATTTCATAACCATTGAAAAGGACTAACAAAAATGCAACTTTATTCAAGAAAGGATTAGTGCTACTAAAGTTCTTCTAGATGTTATGCAAGAAGTTGGTTTGAGGAAAGAGGATTTTAATGAATCATGTGTGGCAAAAAAGACAAAGGAACCTCACAATTGTTACATAGAATGATAGGAAAGGGATACTTCGAGAGATCTACGAACATCGAAAATCTAATAAGAGAGGAAAATGACCAAATGAAGCACACAATAATATGGAAGAAGATCATAATGAATCTCTTGAAGATAAATGATGAGCTCTTGTATTGCAAGAAGAATGTTATAACTCTATGGTTACCGACTTTAATTTATCAATTTAGGGTTCGTACAAGCTTAAGAGTTGGAAGTTTTGTATACAAAGTAAGCTAAGTTCTACTCAACTTGCTTCTGAGGCAGTGAACCAAATCACTGTGTATAAAGACCATCTACAAACTAAATCTAGAATTTGCAATAATGCATAAAAAAGGAAACCCTAATCTAATTGCAAGAATGGAAATTTTGCATGAAATTAAACTCTAAGATATTTGCAAAAAATGGAAATGTTGCACAAAAGTAAACATTAATCTACTTGCAGAAAATGTAATTGTTAATCTACTTGCAGGGAATATAAATGCTAATCTACTTGCATGAATGGAAACCTAATCTAATTACGAAAATAAAAATACTTGAAATAGAAACTCTAACCTGATGCTGGAAATCAAAGCCAAGGAAAAAAACTATCCTAATTGCATAAAGTAAAGAAAATAAATAAACTCTAAATCACTTCATTCAAAGGAGATTAAATTATAGTAACTAAGTTCATTAAGCATCTTGGAAAGTAATCATGTAAATCATCTTTATAGCATTCAATTCATGAACTTGTTTAATAAAATCCTAATTGCAAAATTGTATTGCAGTGGTGAAAAGATAAATCCTAAGTGGTCTTTAGTCTTCCTCAAACTTGTTTTTTGAGCCTACGGGTCATTTTATAGGGTCAAATGAAAAAATCAAGCTGAGAGGGAAATTATGGTCGAGTTTGGAGAGCTTTTACACAGTGATAGAGGATGCTACACAATTGCCCTTTTTTTCTACAAGATCGAATTTGAGAGCATTCTAAGGGTTTAAAATGTGATCTGAAGGTGATGAAGGGTAGTGGAAGGTGGAAGAAGGTTGTATGAGGTCCTTGTAATCTTAGTACCCCTCAAGGGCCCATCTTGTAGAAGGAGAAATGTACACAGTGGCCTTGAGGAAAGCGGAAATGAATTCTTGGTGAACAAAGTTTTGAAGAAGTTGTTGAGGGAGGAAGGAGGGTACTGATATTAGGAGGACAAGTGGGAATAATAGTTCTATGCCCTACAATCCAACAATATGACCTACACAACACAAATCTCACTCAATCTTGTAAAACATCTAAAGCATGCTAACTATGTCAGCTACAGAAAATTAAACTAGAAGGGAAAAGATGAATTGAATTTTATTCTAGATGTTCTAACTTCATGAAAAATTAAACCTATTATTCTTGTCAATGCAAGGATTACAACCACACTTTCCAAGAGAGGTGATTGGTGAATTTGTAAAGGAAACTTTTTATATAAACAAAACTTGTAAGAAAGGAAATACTACTAACCTAAGTACATAAAAGAAATATGCATAATAAAATGCATAAATGAGAGAGACTAGAGCCTTTGGGTTGGTCCCTAACCAAAGGGGACTCAACCGTATAAAACAAACTCATATTTAAGATGACAGGATGATTTTCATTGATACAAAACAATTCTTAAGTGCATAATATGAAAATTGAAAATGACAAGTACAAGCTCTTAGACCTAGCAGCCATTATTCTTCTCTAAAATTTTGAATCCTTCTAATCCCATCAGATTCCTTATTTATTAAAAAGTGGCTTAGGGGGAAGCCTCCTTGGATGGAGGGTTACTTCCCTACAAAATACCTAAAAAGGTGGATCCATCTCCTTATGATCCTTGCAATCCTTGATTGCATAAGTTTTTCAATAGATCCTCAAATTGTAGGTGAGTAAATACAGAGAGAAAGTCGGGTTTTAGGTGAGTAAATGTAGTTTACAACCCTCCTACATATCCTCCAGGTGGATCCAACTTATCTTTGCATAATAAATACACCCTTTTTCTACACATTAATCATGTTAGGTTAGAAGATATGATAAACATTCTTTAATATTCGTAATTAAAGACATTATAGCAAAAAAGGTGTTATCAAATGCAAGGAGAGAGGTAAATATATGTTGAAGGATGGCCAAAGGGACCTTATTATATACATATTAGTGAGACCCATCATCACCCCCTATTGAATGTATTTCTCACCCTTTGAGCCACTCATCCACTTAATTCCATTGCATTCAGATCCCTGGTGATAACCCTGACATCCTAAGGTATCTATGATAGAGTGCCCTCTTGAGGGTGGAACCCTGCATTTTTCTCTATCTCTACCCATTCTTGTTGCTCTTGTGTCTGCCCTTTTCTTTCTTGTATCCCTAAAAACAAAGGAGGGCTGAACTGAAGTCCAATCTAGTTGACTTTCAATATTTGAACTATTCTCTTATACAAAGCTGTCTTCTATAAGGCATTCCTCAATCTCTCTAAAGAATGATACTCTCTAGTTTTTAAGCTATGTGGTAAGGAGTTCCATCTGCTCTAATAAGCCTACAGACTCTCAGTTCCTAGCAACCTAAAAGTGTCCGTAAAGTGAAAGATGAATTTATCTTATTTTTCTATGTTCTTGATTTGGAACTGAAGCCACTGATCTTTAAGGAACATGGTATAGGATTTTTAGGGGTGCCTCCATTAGATGGACTCCATATCCAAGCTTTCCATAGTAACAAGTTTCCCTTCTTTCTCCTATAGTTGTTCCTTCAATATCTTGTTTTCCACATGCAATTGTTCCCACATTCTTGCCTCTCTTAGTCTTAAATCAACCATATCCGCACCCACATTTCTCATTTTCTCTTCCATTCGACCCACATCCTCAAATCCCCTAGAATTTACAATCTACATCCATCGGTGAGTTCTTCCTCATTCTTTGCTAGTCCAAAGAGGATTTGGACTGCAAATTTGGTAGGTATTATCTTCCCTTGCTCATACAATTGATAGTAAGACCCAAGGTTTGGTTGTGGATCAGGTTCTTAGACCTCTCTTGTGACCCTTCACCTCCTTCTTTAAGTTGTGAAACACTCTCTTGTATCATTTCCCTGCTTTCATGTAGCACTTTTTTTGCCTTCTTGTAGTATGGCAGACTCCTCTTGCAACTATCTTATTTTGGCTACCCTGGTGCTTGCTTTCCTTTGTGAGGCTTGGGACTATTTTCCTTTGGTTTTGAGGGAGGTTATTTCTTCAATTTGTTTCTTATCCTTCTCCAATTCTCCCTCCTGGTGACTAGCTAACCCCTCAATGGTGATGGGGGGTTTTTGAGGGAGGGTAAGGCTTCCCTTGTTTGAGTCTACTTATTCTCCTCCCTTTGAAATATAGAGGACCTTGCTTTGGCTACCTCCTCCGGACCTTGACTAGTGTACTTAAGGCTAACAAGGTGGCAACCACTTCTTTTTCAGTGTTCCCCTCTCAAATGCTTGCTTATTTTTCTTGTATTCTTTTCTTCTAAGGTCTGGAAGGTTCCCCAAGGGTTTCTATTTCTTTCTCTATTTTTTCCTCTTCCTCCTCTACTTTTTATTCTATTTAATCCTCTTATTTTTCCTTACCACCCTCTTCTTCTCCTGTAAAGCCAGCTTTGAATGTCCCTTCAAGTTCCAATAAGATTTTGCCTTGTGTTTCCAGAAAATTTTCCCTATCCATATCTACAAAATCTTTCCATGACATAGGGTTTTTGATGTGCTTCAAATAATCCATGACAATGAGCCTTATGAGCCCATGATGAGTAGTGTACTGATGTTTCCCTTCTCTTGCACTTTGGTCCATTTCCACTATGGGCTAAATAAGGAAAAGGGGAACACTTAGTCTGCTTGGGATATGAAATTCCATTTGGAATCAAAAAGTAGCTGGAACTGATAGGCATAAATAAAAATGAATCTCCATTCACAGGATATGTATTTCAAGATGTGATAGGTTACTTCATCCCATGGGTAGGGTAGCTTCTCTCTTCTAACTCCATTTTTATCTTCAATTAGTTTTTCTTCAGGGAGGAAGAAGTTATTTTGGCTATGATAGCCTATTTCCTCTCCTCCTTGCTCCATATTACTCCTAGAGGGAATGCAGTCACCTTGCTAATTATTTTTGCATTTAAATGGATAAAAAGCCCCCTCACAATGGTGGTGGCACTATCTTCCACTTGAAGTTGGAGGCCTACTGCAAACTCATGAGTAATTTCATCATCAAACCCCTTGAATTTCTCAAAGAATTCCATCTACTGGTGATTTTCAAAGATGTATCTAACATGAGGGTGTTGGTGCATATTTGATGTGTCTATGGGCTCTTTTCTATTAAAACCACCCCCCATGGTACCCATTATAGTTTTTCAAAGTGTTCTCAATGAAATTCTATTGTTAATTATAAGTTTTCATAGAAACATAGGGTTTCAGGGTAGAGACGAGAGGGATAGTTCTCTGTTTCTGATTAGAGGAAGAAAAGTTGCATTCCAAACAAAAAAAAGTTCATTCTCCTACTATCATGCTTATCTTGCAAGAAAAAACAGACCTTGAATTTCATTTCACTTTCAAGAGTTGGCTATATGATTCTTTATATGGAGTAAATACGAACAATTCCACATGCTCTTTCTACATAGGAGGTGAGGAAAATTGGTTACTTACCCCTCCCTTAGAGGCTTCTTCATGGCTCTAAGTTTTTTTGGGAAACCTTGCACAAGTTTGATCTCTTTTTCACCTTTTATGACAATCCTGTAGTAGTTGAAGTTAATCATGTAGCACATAGTCCGGATCCTATATCACCTACTATGTATCATGTGGCACTAAACTTAAATCTTGTAAAAACTATTCCTTACTCCAATAGCTTCTCTATGGAAACATATGGGACCCTTGGTGTAGTGAGCTCACCTCCCAACAATGCCATTGGGCCTCCTTACCATTTTTGTAATGAAAATTTGGTAAAAATGAGGCTTGGGCCCACATTTTATTTCCTTTTTGGTTTGGTGGTGGGCTCAACACATTGTATTAGCTGGCCTCCACCTACCACCTTCACAACTCCATCATAGACCCATTGGCCCACTCCTTGAAATAATCACCTTTTTGTTTTTGTCATTTTCTCCATGTGTGATGAGAGATAAAGATAACCTCGACTTAACTGTTTAAGGGTAGGCAAGACTATTAAACCACCCTCAGCCTAGAAAACCTCACCCCTTATGCATTCGAAACATTTTTAAAATATTATGCACTTAGGAAGAAGTTAGGAGTATTTCATAGCCGTACCTACCTAGTAGTCCTTGCTGGTGTGTTGATCATTGGATGTTTTCATGCTATTTATGAACAAAGGTAAGGTTGTTTTTCTTGTGTCTTCAGGTTGTCATTCCCTCATTTTTGTTACTGCATGAATTTTCGTTTCTTTGAAGATTTTTGTTTTTTTATTCTTTCAAAATATCCCTGACTGATTGAAGCTTGACAATACAGGTTCTTCAGGAAGCGGATCAAAGGATGTCTCTTGCAGGTGAAAAATGATCCTGTAGCAGCTTGTAAAGGGTCATGTAGTTGCTCAAGATCAAAGCAACGAACCTCCAATGACTTCATGATGGTTGTACTTTCAATTTGGTGCTCCAATTGTAGTCCTGTAGGGTTTGTGTAGACTGCCACAGGACATGTGTCTTCCTATAGATGTCACATAGACCCTCCTAGGATTACAATTTCCTTTAGGTGATTCCTAAAAAAATATCAATAATTCATGAATATCTTGTTGACAGGGTATGAGACCTTTTTTTTGGGTGAAGGGATGGAAAAAGGGGTGAAAAGGAGTGTTTATAATGGACAAAAGTGGAAACTTGGGTGGAGGAGAGGCCAGGTGGTGTGGAAAATGGATGATGAGGTTATGGTGAACCCCTCCCATTGTTCCTAGGTTAGAAACTTAATAATTGTACCTTTTTTTTTGTATCGATCACAATCATATAGCACGTATGGATCGATCATGTAGCAATACAAAACAATCCTATAACACTTTAGGACTGAGGAAAAATAGAGTGAGGAAGGTCATCTAGTGATTGGAGAATTTGAAGATTGGGTTTTGGATTTGTCTTCTTATCTACTATCCTCCTTTGACTATGACTGTAACCCTACAACAAAAACATGTTAGAAAAATGATGTAAGGGATCCGTTGCTTATTTTTTTCTTTCTCCTTTTTTTTTAGACCTATTGACTACCTTAAAGAAGGTTTTCAATCCCATAGGCTGCCCCAGGTACCTCAAATGAGGTTTTCACATGTATATCTTTTATTTTATTTTTTCCATTTTTTTCACTCTTGTACTATAACATGGAGGTTCTCAATCTTGGAGCTTTCCTCAGGTGCCTCATGGAGGTTTTCACCCAAGTTTCTTTCCCTTTTTTTTTTTTTTTTTTTTTTTTTTTTTTTTTTTTTTTTTTTTTTTTCAGTTTTCTATTTTTTTTCTCTTTTTTCTTCTCTTTTTGTTGATCAAATACTAGATAGATTGGTATTTTTTAGACTCCCAATCACATTAATATCCTTACTTATTGAACTGATAAACTCCTCCTTTGACAAAGTTTTCTTGTAGAGTTTCAATTGGTAACCATTGACTAAAAGTGGAATTCCTTCATCAATTGTTCTGATTTGGACGTAGCCATTCTCATGACACTTTTCCACCAAATAAGGACTTAACCATATTGTCATCATGTTTTACTTGAATTCATTAAATTTGGAGTCATATAGAAGGGCCTAATCACCCTACTAGAAGGTCCTTTCCTGGTGTTTTTGTCATGCCAAATCTTCCTCTACAATTGGACCACCTCACTATGCATGAGATCCTACAATCTAATTCATTAAGAGCATTGTGCTATTGCATCCTCTACTGTTGGTCTTTGGTGATGTCGAATTCCAATTGTACTACCATCCTTAGGGTTTTGTATTCAAAATCAATTGACAAGAGAACCTTCTTACCAGAAACCATCTCAAAGGGTGAACCCAATGGTGGTTTTCCATGTGGTATTATAGGTCCAAGTGGCTTCCACAAGTCTAGCTACCTAATCCTTTTTGCTGCTACTAACAAATTTGGTTAAGATTCTCTCTAGAGCGTTGTTTGTCACCTCCACTTGCCCATTTTCTTGAGGGTGATATGGAGTGTATTTTCTATTCCTTTGTGATGCTACTTCATGATTCCATCAATAAGACTTATGTGAATTGTGCCCCTTGATTAGCAACCAACTCCCTTGGGAATCCATACTTATAAAATATCTCTTAGAAACTTTGCTACCTTCTTCTCTGTCGCTACTTTTACTTCCCTTACTTCAGCCCACTTTGTCAAATGCTCATTGCACACAATGATGTATCTCTTTTGTTTGGATGTGGGATCAATTGGCTCAATGAAATCCATGCCCACTTCTTAAATGACTCAAGAGTCACTTTAACTTGTAGGGTAATTTCATCCTTTGGTGTAGGCTTGCCCATCCTTCGGTATTCATCACATCTAGCAGTGTATCTTCTATTATCTTGGTGTATGTAGAAAATCTGCGTAGGTTAACCCGATAATGCAATATAAATCAAAGCATAATACTATAACCTACTTCTACTATCAATTTGCAGAAACTTAAAGATCGAGCTGAACAATATAACCAGAATAAGAATAATCAATGGCACAATACACATGAAAATACTTTGGGGAAAGCCTTAGCTGAAAACCCCTCTCTATTGTATTCTCGTACATGGCGGAAATACATAGAAATTATACAAAACCTTATCTCTCACAGCGAGACAACGCTCAATACTATTCTAACAGATGCTCACAAGTAATCTTGGCCTCTCTCCAACCTTCCTCTCTGCCCTCCAAGCTCCTATTTCCTTTCGTTGTTCCTTGTGGATGATCAGCCTTTACCAAGTGGAAAACAATCCTTCAAAACTGCGCAATCCTCAAGGATGAAACCTTGATTGCATGCCTGAGTTTTCTCCATGAGAAAACACATGCAATCGATAATACATTGCCCTTGAACATTTATCTCAACTAGCCCTTTATCAGAATAGACATGCATGAGTTTCTGATGAGGGAATCTTCAGTTAACTGTAGTAGCACTAGTTGAGTGCATTAATGCATCAACTGACTGTTAACTCACTATTAGTTCCTCAAACAGTTTGGAACTAATTTAACTAGACTTAACTCAATAAACTGAGTTAGCTAATTACAACTCAAATATAACTCAATCTTATCTCCTTAATTTAAGGGATAACTCTTGCATGACTTCAGAAAGACTTCTAACTTGAATTTCTCCAACTAATTAATTTAAAATAAATTAATTAATTATTTCCAAGTAGTTGTTAAGACTAAATTCGATTTTAATTCACAATCTAATTCAAGGACAAATTAAATTGGAATATTATTGTTGCCATATTTCAACAATGTAGACTAGGACAATAATAGCTTGCTTCGAGAATTTTGAAGGTTTTCCTCTTGGTAGAAAAATGGCTCCCACAGGTCCATCATGGCAAGTTGAGAGGATGTCAAATACCTCATATTCCCTTACATACCTAATCAAAATATGATCTGTTCTAGATCTAAAAATATTTCCCCCAATCCAAGTGAAATGGGCACCTTTTCGGACAATCCTTCTCTTCTCCTTAGAGGAGATATTAGGATGGAATCTCCCAACAAGGAAGTAATTTTATATATCAACAAACCAAGGAGACATAAGTGATATAACAAAGAGGTGCTCATTCGAAATTTGATCATCTATCATTTCCTCATTTTCTACAGGTAAAGTTAGTATAGAAAAAAATATGCAACCACATTTTCCTTTCTTGGCTTGTTAATAGTTGTCAAATCAAAATATTGTAACAATAATAGAAATCTAATGATTCTAGCATTGACATTCAGTTTTTCCATTAAATATGAAATGGCTACATGATTAGTATGTACAAAAACTTGGTATCATTTTATATAATGAAAAACGTTGTTCAAGGAGTGTACAACAACTAGGAGCTCCTTTTTAGCAATAGTGTAGTTAAGATCAAATTTTGATAGGTTCTTACTAATAAAATAAATGGAATAGGGAAACTTAACTTGCACTTGTCCCAAGGATGCTCATACAGCCTTGTCAGATGCATTTGTGTGGATGTAGAAGGGAAAGGCACAATTGGTACCCCTAAGAATTGATGAAGTGGTCCATTTCTCCTTCAACTCTTCGAATGCCTCTTGATGTTTATTTATCTAACGCAAATATGAGTATTTAGTTAAAAATTCAAATAAATGTGAATCTAACTTACTAAAATCCTTAATAAATCTCCTATAATATCCATCAAGTCTAAGGAAACTCCTAACATACCTTTGTTTTTGAGGAACCAGGACATTTTTAAACATGGAAATATTGCTTATAAAGTCAACTTGGATCCCTTACTTAGAGAGGAAGTGACCTAGGACAATCCCTACATTCATAAAAAATTAACGCTTTTTCTGGACTTAGTGAGATTCATTTCAACTAATTTCTTTAAAGCTTTAAATAGGTTGGAGAGATCTTCCTGGAAATCATTCCCATAAGGAGTGAAGTCATCCATATAAATTTTAATTGTGTTATGAACAAGATCAACACAAGTACTCAACAATGCCCTCTAACATGTTAAGGTGGTTTTATATTGATCCTCATTGTTTATATGGATGTGATTATACCCACTAAAACCATCCAAGAATGAAAATAACTTCTTCCCTACAAGACCATCCAAAACATGATCAATGAAAGGCAAGGGAAAATGATATTTCTTAGTAGCCTTGTTGAGTTACCTATATTCAACACAAGTCCTCCACTTCCCATTATTATTGGGACTATAACAAGAGGAGACACCCACTCGTTATCTGAAATGGGGTAAATGAATCCTGCATCTAGTAACTTTTGTAGTTATTCTTACACAATGTATTTAAGAGAAAGGTTCATTGTCCTTTAGGGTTGGCACATAGGTTTACATCCCTATTTAATGTAGATGTGATGTGTACAAACTGATGGATGCAGCCTTTTCATCTCTCTATAGTCCCAAGAAAAAGAATCAAGATGTTTCCTTAGTAGAATGAGCAATTTCTCTTCTTGCTTTTCTAAGAGGGAAGGATTCGTTATTAGGGTTATGGATGGACTTATCTCCATGATATTAGCATGATCTTGATTAGAACCAATAGTTTATAGTTCAGCCCATGGGTTGTTCTTAGGTTTCCATAAGGATTCCTCTACTAGGTCATCAACTGGCATGGTAGCAGGAGGTTGGTTTTGCAGAAGGTTATCAATAAGGTCATCCTCATCTAGCCACCTTCTTCCTAGAATGGTGTCCAATGTACAAATTGGGTAGGGGGATGACTGATAAAAATATTCCTCTTCTTCTTCCTCTACCCTCATAGGTAAATCATGCTCAACAAGGGGTTAATAAGGGAGGTATCATACAATTTTTTTTCTAAGGTGCCCTTTTGTTATTGTCATGTTTCCAACCCTGCAATTGATGCAACCATCATAGCATCTAACCAAGGTATCCCCAAAATGAGATGATATCCATTAAACTTGGTTTTGGGTTGGAGTACAAGGAAATATGTGGGGTGCTCCTAGGAATCATTGGAGACCATCACATCGTCAATAACACCCTTAGGGGATATTATGGATCTGTTTGCAAGCTACAACACTGTGGTGGTTTTTCTCAAGGCTCCTTTGAGGTTGAGATTCAACATAGTTTCCCTAGTCATGACATTAATTGCAGCCCCAAGATCAATTAGTGTGTCGGGGACTACAATATTGTTAATGTGTACATCCATTACCAAGTTACCAAATCCAAATACTTTGGGAAGATTACCTTCCTAAGAATTAGATCAAACAACTACCCAACAACATTGATAATGGGGGAATCTCTTTTTCTTCTTCTAGGCCTCTTGAAACACTCTTCCCTAATGAAATTGTTATAAATGGGGACATATTTGATGGTCTAAAGAAGGGGTATTTTAACACAAAAATTCTTCAATTGTCTTAAAATTTCAATCTCTTCTAGGGGGTGTTGTTTAGGTTGAACCAACCTTTCATGATAGGGAGGGTTTATTGGCTTGAGGGGCATTTTCTTCCTTCTCTTCTGAAATATCTTCAGATGGAGAGGGCGGGTGAGTATATGGAAGTACGTTCCCAGTGTTGGAAATAATACTGAGAGGGGGGGTGAATCAGTATTATTAAGCAATTTACCAAATCTTCCTTATTTGATCTTTTGAATTATTCTTGCATATCAGTACCATAAAATAATGAGCTTGAATAAAGAAAATAGACAGTCACACCAAAGAACACAAGATGTAAGGTGGAAACCCAATGCGGGAGAAAACCACCTGCTGCAATATGTCTCTATCTTCTTTCAAGAAATTCTTTTACAATGATTTTGTACTGGTGCAGTCCTTTACCAGCACGCAGGCTGCAACCTGCAGAGAGCTACAACTCTCTCTCGTTTTCCAGTTTCTCCTGGAAGGGAGCTACAACCCCCTACTTCTTTTCATGAAGAATCAAATGATCAACAAGTATATAACAGATACAGTCCACTACAGATATCAGATCAGTAATTACAGAAATAACCCAGAACACCTCATGAACAGAAATATACAGTCAACAGATCATCTTAAGATAGGGACGCATATTTTCTTTCTGTGGCCTGCGACTGGACGCAGTCTACCCTCCGCTGTTCTGCGT
Organism: Pinus tabuliformis; assembly: GCA_031772625.1. Lineage (NCBI taxonomy): Eukaryota > Viridiplantae > Streptophyta > Pinopsida > Pinales > Pinaceae > Pinus > Pinus tabuliformis. The sequence continues at coordinate 1,002,824,589 of CM062819.1, forward strand.
GCATACGCACTATTCCTCTATGCTTTGCTGCGACCGGCGCACCCCGAAACACTATCGCGCCGCGTCTTTTGCTTCAGAGACGCACCCAATAACACTGTCGCGCCGCGTCCTTTGCCTCAGAGACGCACCTGAGCCTTTACTGTACTGCGTCCCGGCGCACTTGCCCTTCACTGAACCTGCGTCCCTTCAGATATAAAAGATATGAGGACTTCAGAACCAACCCAAACACTCAGATCCACAGATCTGATCATGCGCCATAGAGATCACAGTCCATTAGAAGATTCGCCCTCATAGATCTGGACTAGATCTCACCAAAAGATATTCAACCAAGATGATGCTTAATCCAAATGAACTCCTTTGCTTTATATAGGCAAGCTTCTCCCCAAAACATGGAACAATACCACGAGCCGACACCATAGAAACACAAAACCGTCGGCTAGATACCACGCAAGAAACCCCCACGTGCTTTTCTCTGCCTTGAAATGTGAGCACTGGGCGGACGCACCTCCTGAACGACTGGCCGGCGTCCCTGGACGCGGGTTCTGTATGGTATATCTGCGGGGACGCACTTGCTGAACATATTTCCTGCGTCCTTCTTGATTTATCACCTGAATGGGTTTGCCATCAAGGACAACACCTGAATCATAATGCCAACAATCTCCCCCTTTGGACTTGATGGCAACCATATAAGCTTCAGCTTCATTCTCCCCCTTTGACATCAAGAGCAAAGGGTATGCTCCCCCTATGCTCATGCATCTCCAGATCTGTAACCAGAAATCCATCATGAAGGAGATAGAGACATATTGCAGCTATTTCCAAGATCTCCTTCTCCATAATGCCAACAATGCATTATGTGCTCCCCCTGAGCCTATACCACCAATAGGAAGATGATCAACAGTAAGATGATGCATCAACAACCCCCAGCTTTTGCCTGAGGTATTCAAAAGTGTCCCTGGGCAACGGTTTGGTGAAAATATCAGCAACTTGTTCCTTAGAAGGAACATACTCCAACTTGACCTTCTGTTCAAGTACTTGTTCCCGGAGAAAATGGTACTTGATTGGTATGTGCTTGGTTTTTGAATGCATAACCGGATTCTTTGAGATGCTGATTGCACTTGTGTTGTCACATAAGATAGGGATTGGAGGAGTACAAGTGATTTGATAATCCTGCAAATTCTGCATCATCCAAAGGAGTTGGGTGCAACAAGATGCAGCAGCAACATATTCTGCTTCAGCTGTAGACAAGGCAATTGAACTCTGTTTCTTGCTGAACCAAGAGACCAGTCTGGGACCCATAAAGAACGCACCACCACTTGTGCTTTTCCTGTCATCCACGCTTCCGGCCCAATCTGCATCTGTATAGGCATGAAGAGTAAGATCTGTATCTCTAGGATACCATAAGCCATAATTTTGAGTCCCTTGAAGATATTTGAAAATTCTCTTCACTGCTTGAAGATGAGTCTCCTTCGGATTTGCCTGAAATCTTCCAACTATTCCAACTGCATGCATGATGTCTGGTCGGGTACCTGTCAAATATAGTAAACTTCCAATCATAGATCTGTAGGTTGGTTGATGTACTGCTGCAGATTCATCATTTGCACTGAGACTACATCCTGTGACCATGGGTGTACATACTGGTTTTGCATCTTCCATGCCATATTTCTTCAAAATCTGCTTGAGATACTTGGTTTGAGATAAAAAGATTCCTCCTTCCTTCTGTTGGATTTGCAAACCAAGGAAATATGTCAGTTCTCCTAGCAAGGACATTTCAAATTCTTTCTGCATGACTGAGGCAAAGCTTTGACTCATAGCTTCTTCATTGCTGCCAAAAATAATGTCATCTACATACACAACAAGTATTAGCAATTTGTCATTTTCAACTTTTATATACAGATTGCTATCTGCTGAACCTTTTAAGAAACCTTGTTGATGAAGATATTTGTCCAACCGGTAGTACCAAGCCCTTGGAGCTTGTTTGAGACCATAGAGAGCCTTTTTCAATCGGCATACAAGATTTGGATCATTTCCAAGAATGAACCCATCTGGCTGTTCAATGTACACTTCTTCTTCCAAGTCTCCATTCAAAAAGGCTGATTTCACATCCATTTGAAATACTTTGAAGTTCTGAAAACTTGAGAGAGCAAGGAACATTCGGATGGCCTCAAGTCTTGCAACAGGAGCAAAAGTTTCTTCAAAGTCTATTCCTTCTTGCTGCGCATACCCTTTACAGACGAGTCTGGCTTTGTTTCTAATTACTTCTCCATTTTCATTCAATTTATTTTTGAAGACCCATTTTGTTCCAATAACATTCTTATCTTTTGGTCTAGGAACCAGCTCCCAAGTGTTGTTCTTTTCGATTTGCTCAAGTTCTTCATCCATTGCTTTCACCCAACATTCATCTTTGCATGCCTCTTTCACATTTTGTGGTTCGGTGGAGGAAAGTAATGCCAAATAGCTTGAAGCTTCTGCAACTGTTCTTCTAGTTTGTATACCTGCTTCTTTTTGTCCCATGATCTGAGATTCTGGATGGTTCTTCTGAACATATCTGGATGGAGTCTTTTCTTCTATTCTTGTCCGTTCTTCTGCTTCTTCGTGAGGTTCTTCTTGAGATTCTTCTTGAGGTTCTTCTTCTTCATCATTCTGTCTTTGAGGGTAGCTCTCATCTTCTTCGATGTCTTCACGATGTATTTGCCTAGGAATATATCCCTTTTCATCAACCACTACATCAATGCTGTCAACAATTCTGCCAAGTCTTTTATTGTAGCATTTGTATGCTTTGCTATGTGGAGAATAGCCAAGAAGAATGCCTTCATCTGCTCTAGGATCAAGTTTGCCAAGCTGCTCCTCAGTATTCTTGATATAGCATTTGCTCCCAAATATTTTGAAGTGCTTTACCGAAGGAGTTTTACCACTCCAGAGCTCATGAGGGGTTTGAGTGCTGTTCACCCGGACATTTGTCTTGTTGAGAATAATAACCGCAGTATGTGCAGCCTCACCCCAGAAGGTTGCGGGGGTTCCTGATTCATCAAGCATAGCACGAGCCATTTGTTGGATTGTTCTGTTCATTCTTTCAACAACTCCATTTTGCTGAGGCGTTCTAGCTGTAGAGAATTCTCTCCTTATCCCATGTTCATCACAGAAATCGAAAAATTCATTTGAAGTAAATTCCCCACCTCTGTCAGATCTGAGGCACTTAATTTTGTGACCTGATTCATTTTCAGCCAAGGCTTTGAAGGTTTTGAATTTTTCGAATGCTTCATCTTTGTGCTTCATAAGACCTAACCAAACAAACCTGGAGAAATCGTCAATAAATAATATCAAGTATTCCTCTCCTCTAGGTGTTCTTTTTCTGAATGGTCCACATACATCTGTATGTACTAGCTCAAGAGGCATGCTGGCTGATCCTTCTTTCTCTGGAAAGTTAGTTCTGGTTTGTTTTCCAAACTGACATGATCTGCATATGGTGTTGTCAGGAATTTTGATATCTGGAAGATCGCGAACTGCCTGATATTTGCAAGCTTTCCTTATTTGTGAGAAGCTTAGATGTCCCAACCTTCGATGCCATAACCAGTGCTCTTCATTCTTGCTTAGATAGCATTGTTGTTGTCCTTCATCAAATATGTATAGATTATTTGGAGTTCTCTTTCCTTTGAGAACTGTTTTACCTGTATCAAGATCACGAACAAGGCATCCATTTGATCTGAATATAACCTCGGTTCTTTGATCACACATCTGGCTGACACTTAGTAGATTATGCTTCAATCCATCAACAAACAAAACATTTCCAGCCTTAACATCTTCTTTTAAAGGAGCAATACCTTTTCCTTTTATAGTTGCAGGAGTATCATTTCCAAAAGAGACCTTCTTTCCCTTTTCTAAATTAGAATAAGACTCAAGTTTTTCTTTATCACCTGTCATATGCTTCGAACATCCACTGTCAATGTACCATAGATTTTCTTGTCCTTCTGCATAAAATGCTATCCCACATCTTTCTGTTTGAGGTTCCTTTATTCTCCATGTTTTGGCGCCTGAGGCTTGTTCCTTTTTCTGCTCTTGTACCTTTCTTTCCGGAAACCTGCTTCTGCATTCAAAGTCTTTATGTCCAAAATTATTGCAAATAGAACATTCAACTTCATTTTCAAGAGCTGAAAAGTTGTTATAGGTCCTTTTTGTAATCCCTGTCATACTTCTTTGTTTTTGAGCTTCCCTAGTCATGATTGTTTTATACGCAACACATTGAGCTGCTTTGTGACCAAAGTTATGGCAAGAAAAGCATTGTCCATTGAAGAAGCTTCTGCGATTATTGGATCTACCAGCCAACTGATTGTAATTTCTATTTTCATCTATTCTTGAACCAAATTGAGAAGATTTTACCTGTGGCTGGTTGTGGCTTTTTTCACCCTTAAGCTAGATTGCCCCTGATAGTTTCTGCTTGACATTTGTCCCTGCTTTACCTGATGATCTTCCTTGTGCTCTTGCTCATTTCTTCTTGCTGCATCAAGAAAACTTTTTGAAGTGGATGCTTGAGAAGTTTCTCCATTATAGCCCAAACCTGTCTTATTTAGTGGAGACCGCTGCACACTGATAATCTCATCCAAAGTTTCAGATCCTTTGACAAACTTGAGATTAATAGTTTTTGTTTTCTCAATTTCTTTTCTAAGACCAACAATTTCACCTTCTAATTTTTCAAGATGTTTTTCCTTTTCATCAATTTGGAATTGTAGAGTATCAATAATCATGTTCTTTTCTTCTATGCATCTCTTGAGTCTAGTAATTTCATCATAAAGGTTATCCACATCTACAGCATCCTCATAATCATCATCTTCAAATGCCATTAACAACCTATACTTATTACCTTGTTCATCTTCATCACTGTTTGATAAGCCATCACTATCTTCATGGGTGTAGTAGCTTTTCTTATTTGCGCTTTGTTTCTTGTTCCATCTAACTGGTTCCTTTCCTTTATCCTTATAAGAGCATTTTGCAGCATAATGACCTACTCTTCCACAAGCAAAGCATTTGAAAGGTAGCTTACCTCTGAACCTTCCAGAACCTCTTTGAAGATTTCTGACAAAATTTGATTCTTCTTCCTCTTCTTCTGGATCATGGCTTGCTTCATAGTAATCTTCTTTGCCTGATGCTTTAAAAGCAGCCTCCCTTCTGTCTGATGGTCCTCCCTTTCTCATTTCATAAGCAGTTAGAATTCCATGTAGCTGAGACATAGTAAGAACACGGAGATTTTCTTTTTCTTCTATTGCAGATACTTTGGATTCAAACTTGGGGGATAATGATCTTAGAATCTTTTGAACTACTAGAGACTCCTTTACTTCTTCACCCAAATTTTTCATACAATTTACAATCTCATCTACCCGAAGAAAATAATTAGCCACACTTTCATCATTATACATCTTGAGAGTCTCATATTGAATTCTGAGAGTTTGAAGTTTGGCTTGTTTTACCTGTTCATCTCCTTCATAGCTTGTGATCATTTTGTCCCATATTTCTTTTGCTGATTTGAAGTGCATTACCTTCATGAATTCTGTTTGGGATATACTTCCTAATAGAGTACTGACTGCTTTTGCATTTGTTTCATACTTCTTTTTCTCAGCTGGATCTGTAGGAGTAGCTGAAGGAAAAGCATAGCCTGTTTCTACAATGTCCCAAACTTCAGTACCAAGAGATTGAAGATATGCAGTAACTCTTACCTTCCAATAATTGAAGTTTGTCCCATCAAAAACTGGTGGCCTGATTGATGCTTCTCTCTCGTAGTTGCTCATGATGAACGATCTACCTTCAAGCGATCAAGCTTTTCTGAAGGACCTGCTCTGATACCAATTGTTGGAAATAATACTGAGAGGGGGGGTGAATCAGTATTATTAAGCAATTTACCAAATCTTCCTTATTTGATCTTTTGAATTATTCTTGCATATCAGTACCATAAAATAATGAGCTTGAATAAAGAAAATAGACAGTCACACCAAAGAACACAAGATGTAAGGTGGAAACCCAATGCGGGAGAAAACCACCTGCTGCAATATGTCTCTATCTTCTTTCAAGAAATTCTTTTACAATGATTTTGTACTGGTGCAGTCCTTTACCAGCACGCAGGCTGCAACCTGCAGAGAGCTACAACTCTCTCTCGTTTTCCAGTTTCTCCTGGAAGGGAGCTACAACCCCCTACTTCTTTTCATGAAGAATCAAATGATCAACAAGTATATAACAGATACAGTCCACTACAGATATCAGATCAGTAATTACAGAAATAACCCAGAACACCTCATGAACAGAAATATACAGTCAACAGATCATCTTAAGACAGGGACGCATATTTTCTTTCTGTGGCCTGCGACTGGACGCAGTCTACCCTCCGCTGTTCTGCGTGCATACGCACTGTTCCTCTATGCTTTGCTGCGACCGGCGCACCCCGAAACACTATCGCGCCGCGTCTTTTGCTTCAGAGACGCACCCAATAACACTGTCGCGCCGCGTCCTTTGCCTCAGAGACGCACTTGAGCCTTTACTGTACTGCGTCCCGGCGCACTTGCCCTTCACTGAACCTGCGTCCCTTCAGATATAAAAGATATGAGGACTTCAGAACCAACCCAAACACTCAGATCCACAGATCTGATCATGCGCCATAGAGATCACAGTCCATTAGAAGATTCGCCCTCATAGATCTGGACTAGATCTCACCAAAAGATATTCAACCAAGATGATGCTTAATCCAAATGAACTCCTTTGCTTTATATAGGCAAGCTTCTCCCCAAAACATGGAACAATACCACGAGCCGACACCATAGAAACACAAAACCGTCGGCTAGATACCACGCAAGAAACCCCCACGTGCTTTTCTCTGCCTTGAAATGTGAGCACTGGGCGGACGCACCTCCTGAACGACTGGCCGGCATCCCTGGACGCGGGTTTTGTATGGTATATCTGCGGGGACGCACTTGCTGAACATATTTCCTGCGTCCTTCTTGATTTATCACCTGAATGGGTTTGCCATCAAGGACAACACCTGAATCATAATGCCAACACCCAGACCTAAGGTTGATTTCCCAGATCTCCACAACATACCCATGATATGATATTTCCCCACTATAGACTTGATGGACCTGCATGTTGTTCGGGTTTTGATTAGGTTGGATAGGCATATGAGGTTTCTTGTGGTGTAGTTGTGGTTGAGGTGGAGGAGGAGGAATTAAGGCAGGTCGTTGGGCTGCCTGATGTCTCCATCCTTATGAAAGGTTGTCCCATTAAGGAGTTTGAGGTTGATATGGCTGGAAGCATGGATTGACAGGTTGGAGGATACTAAGGAGGTTAGGACAGAGGAGAAAGAATGGATCAAGGTGAGTGGGTTGGAGGATACCAAGTCTGAAAGGATGCACTCTAGTTTGGATTAAAATAAGGATGGTGTGCATATTTCATGCCTTGTTCATATGGATGAGGGCCTTGTGGCCTTCTTTGGTTGATGAAACAAAGCTACTCCAAGCCACCCTCTAGCCCTTGGTATACAACCTTCAATACTAGAAGAGAGGGGAATTTGTAAGTTGCATGGTTCTCCTCACAAATAGAGCATAATACCATGACATTCAATTGACACTCATTTATGGGGTGCCTCTAGGTGCATCTATGGAAAAATATAGCTAGTGCCCTTTCTACCTCCTCTTGATTCTTCTTAATATGAATAATACCCATTTGTAAGATAAAGGTATGTAACATCTCACTCTTAAAGTCTTCTAGAATGCTCCCTATTTCATGTTTGATAGTTGAGGTAGAGGGAGAAGAGTTGACCAAGCCTTCACTAAATCTGCCTCTATTCCATGCAACATTATAGTGATTCTTAATAATTGTCTTGATGTCTTCATAAGTTCGCTGGTAGATGTCTCCACAAGATAGCATATCAAGGGTTTCCATCAAATCCTCCATGGTCTCCCAGAGAAGTAAAAGCTTTAGGGATTCTAGGTCAAGGGTATAGCTCTTCTGTAGTTGAGTTGAAATATTTCTTCATAATCCTCTAAGGATCCATCTGGCTCGAGTATGATTATGAATATATCCTATTTTGTTTCCCTTGATATACAATGGTACCTATATTTATGATTAAAATCTTGCTACATTTAATCCCAAGTGGTGATTTTGTCTCCTTCCCAACCTTAGAACCAGCACAAGGCTGCATCCTTGAGTGTTAAAGGGAACAAATTTAGCTGCTTCTCCTCAAAAGAGTAATCGTAGGTTCTAAAAACCACAACAAACTCGAACATGAATGTATCAGGGTCCTCAAAATTTAGGCCATGGAAGTGTGGGAGAGAAGTAGGGCTTATATTCTTCATTTTGGCTTCCCCATTAGTTTCTTTGATAGGAAATAGCTTAGTCAACCTATTCTCAACCATAGTTTTGGTATCCGATGTAGGTTCTTCCTCCCTTATGGGTTCTTCAAAGATCTCTGGTTGCTCACCTAAATGATTTTATAACTCCTTTGTGGTCAAAGTAAGAGGTTCACAATCACCAAATAAGAGATATGGTTGACCACTTGAAGGAGTGGGGTTTTTGGTATAAATTTCCCTAGGTTATCCCTAATCCTATAAGGCATGAAATAAATATATGGTTTTTTTTTAAATGGGGCCGGGGGGGTGGGTGTGAGGGGTTTGTAGATAGTAAAAAACTAATGAAAAGAAAATTTATCTTTTTCAAGAAATAAAATTGAAAGAGAATGAAACTCAAAGAAGAATCAACACCTACTTTGACACCTCCTCAACAATAACGCCAAAAAGTGATGAGCTTTGACATCACAACTAGAATGTTGCAACTCCCAGGGTCACTGGCTTTAATTTATCAATTTGGGATTCATACAAAATTAAGAGGTGACAATGTTGTATATTAACTAGGTTAAGATCTACTCAAGTTACTTTTGAGACAGTGAAAACAAACCAAGGTGTACAAACACAATTCTACAAACTAAATCTGAACTTTGCAAGAACGAAAGAATGTTGCAAAATGGAAACCTAATATAATTGAAAGAATGAAAATGTTACATGAAACTTAAGTATAAGATATTTTTAAGAAATGGAAATTTTGTATAAAAGTAAAAATTAATATACTTGAAGAAAAATAAATGTTATTTTACTTGCAAGAATAGAAACCTAATCTAACTACATAAATGGAAATGCTTGAAATGAAAACTGTAACCTATTGCTGGAAACCAGAGACGATGAAAGAAAAATTATCCTAATTGCATAAAGTAAAGAGCACAGATCAAATTTAAATCAGTGCATTCAAAGGAGATTAGATTCTAGTAACAAATTTCATTAAGCATCTTTGAAAGTAATCATGTAAACCATTCTTATAACATTTAATTCATGAACTTGTTTACTAACCCTAATTGCATAAATGTATTGGAGTGGTGAAAAGAAAAATTATAAGTGGTCTCTACTCTTCTTCAAACTTGGTTTTAGAGCTTAAGGGTCATTGTATAGGGTCAAAATGAAAAAATCAGGCTCAGAGGGAAATTCTTGCCAAGTTCAGAGAGCTTTTACACAGTGCTACAGGACGCTACAAGATTTCCCTATTTTGCTACATGATCGAATCTGAGAGCATTATGAGGGAATAAAGATCATCAGAAGGTGAGGTAGGGTAGTGGAAGGTGGAATAAGGTTGTTCGAGGTCATTTCCAAGCTTAGTACCCCTCAAGGGCCCATCTTGCACAAGGAGAAATGCACATGGTTTCCTTGAGAAAAGCTAAAATGAACGCTCGATGAAAAATGTTTTCAAAAAAGTTGTTGAGGGAGGAAGGAGGGTACTGATAGTAGGATGAAAAATGATAATGATGGTGCTATGGCCTGCAATCCAACAATATGACCTGCACACCACAAAGATCACTCAGTCTTGCAAAACATCTAAAGCATGCTAACTATGTCAATTGCAAAAAATTAAACTAGAAGGGAAAGGATGAGTTGAATTTTATTCCAGATATTATTAATTCATGAAAAATGAAGCCTATTTTTTTTATGCTTTCCAATACAAGGCTTACAACCAAACTTTCCAAGAGAGGTGATAGGTGAATCTGTAAATGTAGCCTTCAGTATAAACAAAACTTGCAAGAAAGGAAATACAACTAATCTAAGTACAGAAAAGAAAGATGCATAATAAATGTACAAATGAGAGAGTCTAGAGCCTTGGGTTGGGCCCTAATCCGAGGGGACTCAAACCTCAAAAAATAAATCATATTTAATATGAAAAGATGGTTTTCATTGATATAAAACAATTCTCAAGTACAAGATATGAAAACTGAAAATGACAAGTACAAGCTCTATGACCTAGCAGCCACTATTCTTCTGAGCCCTTAGGCTTCCTTTTTTATACACAAGTGGCTGAAGGGGGTAATATCCTTGGAAGGAGGGTTTCTTCCCTCCAAAATACCTAGAGAGGTGGATCTAACTCCTTGTGATCCTCATAATCCTTGAGTGCACTAGTTTTTCAATAGATCCTCAAGTTGTAGATGAGTAAATACATGGAGCAAGTTAGGTTGTAGGTGAGTAAATGTAGGGGGCAGGCCTGCTACATATCCTCCATTTGTGATATGTAAACTTCCATGGATATTCCACTGGATTTTTTTTCACAACAATCTAAGAATATTGTATTAAAAAATATGAAATTCTTACACTATCATAGTTCTATTAAATTTCAAGACCTGTAGATTTTATTGTAATTAGTGCATACATGTGAATGGAAATTGTGCAGAATTAGAGAATAAAAAACAATATCTCACACACACACACACGTAAGACACAATATATGCTTTGGGAAACCATTTCAAGAGAAAACCTAGTTGGAAGGTGAGGTTGCTTCACTCTCTTTCTATGTTTGGAAATATCGATGCAGGTAAAAAGAATAACACTTGTGGCCCATAGGCTGCTACAATGCACAAGTCCTCTTTGTGTGCTCTACCGCCTATCTCTCTTGGCTATTTTTTCTCATTTATGGAAAAAATGCTCTTGAAAGAATGGGATGCCTCTTCCTCCTAGTGGCCTGGTTATAACACAACCCGATACCCTACTAGTGGTTAAGTTTGACTACCTCAACTCTTAATTGAAGTTACAATATAGACTCTTCTAGATTCTTTTACATCATAATAATGTGGCTAGCCCATTTTCCATGAATAATGGGGGTTGATGGGGCATCCTCTCGAACCATGGTAGTGAAAACAAGAAGGTCAACTTCTCAGTGGAATAACTTTCGCATACTGACTCTGATTTGGAAAGGTATTTGTGTGTAGAATAACATGACAATATTTTGTCCCAAAGTGACAAATTTTTTTACACCAAAGAAAACGTCATTTGATGCCTCAAAATTGTCTCAGAAGGTTTCAGACCCTGGTTTTCCAAACTGGGTCCTGTTGGTAAAAATGGTCTTGTGAGTTGATTCCTCCACTTTTTCCACTCTGAATGCATCGAGATGGATGAAAAATAGTATAATGATCCAATCTATATTAATCTTCCTCCAATGTATCTCCGCATAATCAATGCACTCTTTTTCTGCACATTAATCATGTTAGGCCATGAGATATGATAAACATCCATTAATCTTCCTAACTAAACACATTATAGTAAAAAAGGTGTTATCAAATGTGAGTGAGGTAAATATTTGTTGAAGAATGGTTAGATGAGCCTTATTATATACCTATTAGTGAGGCCCATCAATAACGGACATGGATTATATGATATTGTTGATTAAATTGAATTTATGCATGAAAATCAAGCTTAATATTGAGAACTATTCATAAGTTATACTTGTAAAGTTTTGATTTTAAGATTTTATTACAAGGATGAGTATTCAATTGTTATTGTTATATGTTTAATCTTTTTATTGTTTGATTTTCATTTTAATTTTATGTGAAACATTATTTTTGGAGAAAAGCCTTTGAATATTATTATTTTCAACATAAAATTCATAAAAAGTGATATTTTTAAAACTTTTTTTCCCTAAAAAATTCCCTTAAAAATCCTTTATTTGACATGTTTTTAGCAAAAAGAGTCTCGAAATGTGTATTATATATATATATCCAAAATGTGTATTTTTTTTGTCAAATGTTTAAAATTGTTTCTTTTCACTGACAATTATTTGATATATATTAAAATTTTAATTAATGATACATAAATATATAGAAAATCTTAACTTCAAAATATTGAACTTTTTTTTTAACTTTGCAAAATATTTGAAAAATTCATTACAAAAAAAAATTGAAAAGGAAAACAATAAAAAAAACTTGGAAAACAATAAAAAAAACAAACATCTCAAGAAAAAAGAAGAAGACAACTATATTAAAAATTGTTAAATAACCAACATTTAAAAAATTGTATCCATACTTTATACATAAGAAAATTTAGTGCGTCAAAAATAAGCCCCATAAAAAGGGGGTTGATGTTGTGTCAACATTTTTCAAAATTAGCATGAAAATCACTAACTTAAAAAAAACTCCCATACTTAATACCTAAGAAAATTTAAAGTGTTAAAAATATAGTAAAAAAAGGTTGATGCTACATCAACCATTTTCAAAATCGGCATGAGAATCATGACTTTCTACAAGCTCTAGAAAAGTGAGAACTTAGTACAGTTCCCGTTAAGTTGGTAACTTTGTTAGTTGGTGAATCATTGGTATAGTATGTGGGTGGTCGAGAGTTGAACCTTGATGCAAAACACGTTGGTTAATTTTAATATAATTTCCCCCTTTTGTCGCATTGTTAGCAACTTCCGGTGACCTACACTAAAATATGGTGGTTCTTTTGTAGAACCGATGTTGATTTTATGTCAAACTGTAGAATGTACCTTGAACTATGAGTATGTAAAAATTTTAATTTAATATTTGGTGTATTATAGTTTTTGTGGGTTTTTGGAGTCATCATTGATCCAAATTACAAACTGGAAAATGTTGGGCGATCAGGGTTTATATTCAAATGTATCTAGACATGTTTGATGTTGTTTTGACTCATATCTAATGGCCAAATTTTGTTTGATTTGTTTTAGAATTCTATGGTCATGTTGGGGATGTTTTGGTTACATGAAGTGAAAAATTTCCGAGGAAGGGTTTCAGTGTCTAGATTGTATATTTGGTTGAAATAGAATTTGGAATAGTAGTATGACAACCAACAATAGAGTTGACATGAATTGTGTGAAAGTTGAGATGTTGGTTATAGGTTGTGTAGCAATTTTGGCAGGTTGCATGATAGTATAGTGGATGCAGGTTGTACGATAAAGTATGCTAGTTGTATTAGCAATTTGAGACATGTTATTTATTTAGTGATATATAATGAATGTGGATCTAGTTTGAAAATGTGACAAAATAAAGGTCCACAAGGAAGCAAAGGAAGGAGGTTATAGCCTCAATTAGTTTGGAGCCTAGAGTAAGTTGAAGCCTATAGTAAGTTGGAGCCTAGAGTAGGTTGGAGCCTCAATCAAGTTGCAGTCTATAGTGAGAAGTTGTTTGCATCTACAAGCTTAGTTCCCCAATTAGGTTGACCTACCGCAAGTGGAAAATTGCATATTTTGGGGGTAGTTAATGCCTGTAGGTTAAGGCCTGCAAATTGATGTAAGAGAATTAAAGATTGAGCAGAAGAAAAGTTGGTAGTTTTCTCCTAATTAGGTTTCCACCTAAAATGTTTGTGTCTCCTTGTGATGTGATGTCCTTTATACTATATTTGTTTATGTTGTTTACTTTATGATGCACTATAATGGCTAATGATATAGTATGCACAATTATTGCCAAGTGTTTTAATAATTAATGAAGATTCTGAAAGCTTAATATTGTCCTCACATCAATTCATTCCTGACACTCTCAGTGTGACTTTTGGACCAACACCTTGAAAATTGACTGTCAAAATACCATGACTTGACCAGAATAGGCTCTCAAATGAAGGAAAGAAGAACTAGGGGCAATTAGCCAAGTAGCAATCAAATTTCAATCAAGGAAATGATATATGGAATTCATAAATAAGTTATTGTAGATGGGTTGTAAATATTTTGAAAGGGATAAAATCAGTGGAATTTAATTTCCTTAGCATTCTACAACTATGGAGAGGCTAATCTCATCATTGCTAATTGAGGACTTGGTCATATATGGATCTTGAATTTGGAGATAGGGGAAATCAAAGAATCCATTGAAAGGATCCACCCTGTTGTGAAACTATATAGGAAGAAATGGCTTCTGCTAGCCCTTTTATAATAGAACTACCACCGGAGTTTTGCAAGTTTATCTATTCGAGAATATATGCAAGTATTTTGTACACCTTTTAATTTTACCTTCCATAATGCACTAAATTGAATGCATAACTAGTGTGGCATAATGTATAAAATATTATAAAAACTAATGGCCATACCATTGAATCCCAATTCCAATCACTAAAGTTATTGAAGCATTGACAATGAAACAATGCCAAGAGTGTATGTCACCAAGAGTATGGGAAACACTTGGTGACATGTTTGTAAAGAACATTGCTAGCCGACATATACTCATAATGTATAATAACAATATGAAGGGAAATTGACTTCCAAGAGGATGCCTTGTATGAGTTGATAGATTAATTGGTGAGGAAAGAATTGCTACAAAACCTTGCAGGTTCAACTAGTGAAATAGTGAGTGCTCGATTGATATCTCATGTTGATTTTGAAAAATGTCCTGCATTAAACATTCATATTTTGGTATTGGGAAGGATATTTTTAGGGCACTTAAATACATGGAAACACTCCACAATATCGCCTTAACTTTCAGTCTTCATTTATTGAGAAGGCCTCTACTAAAAAAAGGCCATATAACTTCTTGAATTGATTACTTCTCTAAGGTGAATACAAATATGTTGGGTATGAAAGTTAAAGAGTTGGTTAAGGAAAGGATTATTCAAGTGCTTGTAGATTATTTTCATTTCCGCCAATGCAACTCTACATTTCAAGGGTTTTTTTAGTCTTTCTATTAAGGATATCTATTCAAACAAGATCTCAATTGATTCTAATATCCATCTTACAGAAAATCCACTCACACTTATTACCAATCATGCTTGTGGAACAATCATATTTTTCTTAGGGATGTCAGTTTTCATCAAGAATATTTTCAAAGGGCATGGACAGTGAGGTAGCAGCTAGATTTGAAGATAGGCTAGTCACTCAAGATCGGGAGGTGGAAGAACTTGGGAGAGGAAAGAATTCCTTTTGAAAATATAGTTGAGAATAAGAGGATGCAAATTTTTAAGTCCCAAAAGATGTAGTTTGGTGTTGGATGTTCAAATTTGAATGTTGTAGAAAATATTGTCAAAGGTACAACTCCTGTTGTACCTAGACATGAAGTTCCTCCCATACCTTGTAAATTTCAGTCAAAAGTACAAGCATGAGGAGTAACACATAGTCAATGGAAAGATCCCCAAATACCAAGAGACGTTTAGGGGTATAATCCAGGACTTGCACCGAGGTATAGTTAGGGAATTATCCAATCTTTGGACAACTAATTAAACCAGGAATTTTGCATCATCTTAATCTCAAATTGTCTAGCATGAGAGCTCACAATCTCATTTAATAGATCGAATGTAGATGGGTAGCTTTCTGAGAAGATATTTGAATGAGCCTAATATTTGTATTTGGTTGCAGGTATGTAGCCCTTCTAGTGAAGTTAGAGCTATAACATCAAAATTCTTGGCATTTATTTCCTTGTATTGTAAATCTTATTTAGTCATAGTTATTGAAAATTGCTAAAATCATGAAAACGTCAATATGAATTGTAAATGTAACTAGGGATTGAAGAGTTAAGAGTAATTAAAAAGTAATGCGGAAAGGTGAAGATTTACTTGACCCATCTGTATAAATATTTCCTCATGCGTCAAAGATAGGGGATTTTGGGCACTTGAGCCTTTTAGCATAGTTCTTAGTACTCAAACCTTGGAGCACTCTTACTCTTGGCAGCTTTTAGGATGAGTTCTGGTGAGGCTAGGAGTCTATCTTGTAGATGATATGAGCATATTATGTTCCACTACTAGATTTTGGTGGAACTACAGTACTTGCATTTGGATTTGAAAAATCATTAATGATAATCTCCTCACTTTGGCACAAATTTATATGCATTCCTTTACTAGATGTGTTGGCCAATTGATACTCCAATCATTTGTGCATGTGGGATTTCATATTGGTTATAAGTTGAAAAAATAATTCATGGCTATTTCTTACATGTTTGCTTTGAATATTTTTTCTCTCATTCCAAACTAATGATAGTAACCTATTATGAACTAATTCAAAATTAACCTCTAGTACTTTCCTATTTGTGTATGTCTTAGATATTTTTACAACACTTAATCTTTCTTGAGACATACTCATTCTCATTATTTTGTTGTCATATGCTTATACCTTGTGCTAAAAGTTATCAATAATGGGCTAATTTTGTCCTCACTCTCCAGGTATTCCATGTTCTCACTCTAAGATCTCTTCGTTTAAGCTGCAAGAGGAAACACATAGTGTGGCAATCAGGCCCACATACCAGAAGGGCCTCCTATCGCAAATGGTGTGAGGTCTAATTGGAACTTCACACCATGGAGACACCCTTACTATTGGTGACATTTTTCCCCATCAATAGCTAGGAAACCATTTCGAGAGAAAACCCAGCTGGAAGGCAAGGATGCTCCTGTCTCTTTCTCTAATTTGAAATGGATGCACGTAAGAAGAAGTGAGGCCTATGGCCCATGGGCTATTAAAACATAGAAACCCTCTCTTTTTTCTCTCTCCCTATCCACTCTTAACTACTTTTCTCATCTATGGAACAAAATGCACTCAATGTGAATGGAACCCCTTTTCCTCCTAGTGACCTAGTTATAACATAGCTTGATAGCCTACTAGCAGTTAGTTTGACCCCTTCAACTCTTAACTAGAGTTACAATATGGAATATTTTAGAGTTGTATTCATCATGATCACATGGCTAGCCTTGTTTCCATGAATAATGGGAGCTCATGTGGAATCCTTTGGAATTATGGTGGTTAAAATGATAAGGGTTAACTTTTTCCCCCATTGTAAAACTTAGGAAAATTTTAAACATAACCTTTATTATATTTTACTAGAAGAAATCACTAAAGGTATACCAGCTAATGGAATATATAGAAGTTGGACCCACCACCATGAGTGGATTTGTTGCACTAGGATCCATGTACCATGCCTCAATATTCATGACATTGCATTAGGATCCATGATACTACTTTGGCATCTGTGTAACTACATTTTTTTATATCTATTGACATTGCAATCCACATAATTTTTCTTGGGATTTGTGTACTTAATTAATATATGTGTCACTGCATTAGGATTGGTGAAAATTTATTAGGAAATGATGGGGACACCACATCATCACAACAGACACATGGGCCACCCAACGATGACCCCATTGCCTAGTTGGATGCCTTATTTTCACATATGCATGATTAATCACTCCTTGTACCACAAATGGAAGTTTTTTTGAGACATTTGAGGACTCCTACGAGGTGGTTACATAGGCTCACGGATTTTTATGAAAGTTGTTGATGACATGGTAGCATTAGGGGAATTTAGAGGTAAAAAATGGGACTCAAACTGAAAAATGTACTAATAAAATCAACTTTAAAAGAACTAATAGAATTCAATATGATGATGTCATCCCTAGGGGTAAATATTTTTGGAGGGAAAAGAAGAGAACTAATTTTTTAATCAAATTTTCAACTTATCTCCTTATAGGTCTATCGAAATTTCAAATGTGCAACTATTTGATGTGAAATTAGATTCTACATCCAACATGTAGACCCACAGTGGAAAAAATTGAAAATACATGAAAAAACATGTAAAGCACATTTTTCCATGTATTTTCAATTTTTAATGGTGTGGGTCTAATAAAAAGTATGCAAAATGGGTACCTATTGGATTTGGAATCTAATATTGCATCTAGTGAGTTCCCACACTAGAAATTTTAGTAAACCTATAAGGAGATATGTTGAAAATACCATTAAAATAAAATAGTTTTCTTTCTTTTCTTATTTTGTTATTTTTACTATTATTTTATTCTTTTCCTTAGGAGGCCCATTTTAGACCTCAAAATTATCCTAATGTTTACCACCATGTTTTATTTGACTACCCTACTTGAAGGGCCACACATACCATCTCACATTGGATACTACCTTGGACATCACATACATGTGTGGTAATGCCATGCACATGGAGGTTGTTACTTCTTAGTTGGCCCACTTCCTTGCTTGTAGGATTTGGTTGAGGAGCACCTTGCCTATGGGCCTCTTGTTTACCACTTCGTTACCCATTTTGATGGATTTTTGCCAGATTTTAGAAGGGAACACTTGTTATATCATTTTTATGCTCACATGCATGACTTCGGTTACATATTTGACCACATTTTGAGGGGACACTCGTGTATTTGAGTCTCAGTTGTGCCCACTCAATATATTTTCACCATGGTTTTGAATTGGGCCATTTTGTTTGCTCATAGTTTGAGCTAGCACATTGTAATAAACCTTTTATTGAGGAAGCTTGTTATCTATGTAATGACGATACCTCTCTCATTTTTATTTTTTTTATTGGATACTTGTGTGAAAAACTTTCCTAGAAATTTTTGGTGTATGTTTATTTTTCTATGTGATTGTTTAGACATTTTTCAAGGGTTAGACTAAGATATTTGTTCATTTATTGGAGGAAAAAAATACTACAAGGCAAAAGAAGGTAAATTTTCTCCACTTAGAAGGGTAATCAAGGTATACTCTACTCCCCACTTTGAAGAATTGTTCCATTACATTGAGGTAGGACATCCTAGGGATCTTACCCCTTTCCTTGGTTGACCTTTGATATCACCTTGGTAGTGCTTATAGAGGATTCATATAGGACCAACACCCTCATCCATCATTGATAAAACCCAATATCCTAGCAAACATTTGATACACAATCATCCTTGGTTCCCTAAAAATTATCTCATATTAACCCTAAGCATCACCTAGATCTTGTATGGTAACCCCATAGCCTTATTAAGGCACTAGTCTATCATCCTCTTCAACTAAGAAAGCCCAAAAACTTCTTCATTTTCCCCTTTATTTTCATTTTTTTTACAACCTAGGGTTTTACTTGGTTTATATTTTGATCGAAGTCATTTGGGTCTAAGGGTATTTCATGTTATATTTTTGCAATATTATACCATGTCATGCTAAAGAAATTTTCAAGATCTATCACTTAGTGTTAGCATGTGTATTAGGTTATTGATATCTGTTGGACACCTAATCCTCAATGGGTTAGTGTGGAAGCCGAATAGACAAAAGGAGTCCAAGAGACCTTGGGATGTGGAACCCAATGGTCAAACCATGTACTATAAATGTATTTCTCTTGTTAATAAAAATGTACTCTCATGTTTTATCTTTGATATTTGTTGCTGCCATGTGTGTGTTTAACATGGTATCAGAGTAGGCATATTCCTACCGTGCATAATTACTTTGAGCCATTTGTTTTATGGCCTTTATGTGTAGATCATTTCTGCCATCAATTCTGCATTTCATGAATATTTTCTCATGAATATTTCCTCAGCTAAATTTTAGCTGCAACCTATTATTTCTCCAGCGCCATTTTTATTCACCTGCATATAAAAGCACTGCTCCTACTTTGCTCTGACATATAATACGCTGCTGGTATCTGCTCTTCTTTGACCAATTTTTTATAATCCTGATACATATAACGTTGCGCTGCCCTGATGCTGTTTCATATAATCTGCTGTTCATTACTATTCTTGTATTGTCCAGTGCTACCTCCTGAGAATTGTCTGTTGATCTTCGAATGCCTCTCCTCCCAGGCTGCGCTGCACCTCTGCCATATGACTGTGTTTAATATGTTTTTATAACGGTTTTAGAGCATTTGTTAGAACAAAACATTGTATACATAACACATCAGCATTCCCTTTATCGTAATTCTCAAAAATTCTCGTCGGGTACTTAATTGTGTTGTAGGGGTTGTTCATATTCTTCTCTGACTGCAATGTATTCCTGACTATGACCTCTGCACATTCCTAAATTTGTAACACTGCTCCGTTGATTGAGTTGAACATTGGTCCAACCCTCTATCGTCAGGAGAGTACAATTCTGAATCGACTCCCTCCATATTACCTCTTGTTGGACTATTTTTGGCACATAATAGGACCCATCATCGCTTAACCTTTCTGATAACATATTGTGAGCTTAAAGGACCATGATAGTCACAGTGCTTTATACATTCCTGTGTTGGCGCCTATGGAAAATTTTAGGGGCTAATCTTCGCCCAGTGGGCTAATTTTCCATGATTTTTCCACAAAATGATTCGCCAATTTCCAATTTTTATAAAAGACAATTCGCCCAGATTTTAGAATATAAAATTATTTTACCTTAAAAATCACCAACATTATATAGAGGCTACATATATAATCATTATAAATTTGAATAATTTTACAAATATATCAATAAACATTTTATAGTTTGCATATTAGGGATTAGTGAGATTCGCCAATGTTTGAAACTTCAAGAAAATTTTCCATCCTTAAAATTTTCCTTTAAATGGCGCCAGATTTGGTTGTGGTTCAGAGCATTTCCACTGCCATCGTGCTCGTTGATTAAGCAAACATTCACATTTTTAAAGTTTGTAGAACCAACCTTACGCTGCTATATATAATTATTGTCGTGGTTCAATTCAAAAATTTCAATATATTCAAGCTAAGCTGCTCCAGCACATAGTTTGTTGAGCATATAGGAAGCAAAATCAATTATGTTGGATTCTATGTTTAATTTAGGTGAATGATATCTGTATTTCCTCTCTATTATCTGTGCATATGCTAGTCAAGGAATGAAGGAATGTTTATTGGGAATGGAGCATTGAATTCGTGGTTTGTTCCACCTTTTCATGGATAATATGATCATTGGTCTGACTTTAAAACTTGTCACTTGAACTAAGGGAATCCGTGAGCTGATATAAGCCTGTGGATTGAAGTCAAATGCTGCAATGAAGATCAATTGTTTAGACTGTGCACTGATTTTTTCTATGTGCCTGACTGTGCATTCTCGTTGAGTGAAGTATTGTAGTCACTCCTGGAAATAAGCGTCAACAAGGAATTGAAATCAAGTCTCAGAGGAGCAAGCCATGATTAAGGAAGAATTTTCACCTCTTCTGTTGTAGCCCGATAAACATCCATGCCACCCATCTCTTGCATGGCCTCAGCCCACCTGTGGCGACCCTAGCATTGGTGAAAAGATTACATTCTTTGAAAATCTTGCATACGCTGTACGCAAGAACTCTCTCCACGCTGATTTATATCATGCTGCTCCATATATATATACGCTACTCCATAACGCTATCCTAGTATATATCACGCTTCTCCTAGTATATATAACATTTCTTTCACATGACATTGCAAAGATGGAATATGCCTATGGCACGCTGTGTAAGTGGAGAATATATGTTGATTTTAGTTCCTATGGCATGCATCTGCAACTTGGATGACATCTACAATAGATAAGCTCAACCGTGTTCTATAACAAAGAGAATCACACAAATTTGGGTCCTCTTGGAAAACAGAGCATTCTCATGGGAAATGCGCATAGTTAGTTGCTAAAACAGCCCTAGATTGATCTATAATCTTTGAAAATACCAAATGCAGTTTCATTGATACTGTATGCACATTTGAAAATTAGTTTTTAGTGAATCTCTCACAAAGGGACCGTAGATCTCATAGCTTTGTATTAACTAAGTGTTGTCTTGGAAAAAGGAGGTGAACCCACATACAAAATTCGACTATAGATTAGACTTGAATCAATATTTTCCATCTCTCCACTAGACAAAAGGGAAATTTCTGCAGATTGTTTCATCTATTGCACTATTGTGTAGGAGGAGGCTCTCTATAGAATTATTGAAACTTTAGGTTTTGTAAGAAGGTGGTTGTGCATTATTGTTAGCCATTTATTGAAGGAGAAAAGGTTTCAAGGACTGATATACATGTATATGTACAATGGGATTATAGTAATTGATTTTATTTTCAGTAAAAGTATTGTCGAAATCGAGATGTCCATAAAAATAAAGGACTCTTTCTCTGGCGATTTGTAATCCCACAATTGCAGTTGTTCCACATGCTATCATCAATGGTTACAAGAATGTATTAGCAGTTCTTTTCCATTGGCCAAGAAAGTGAAGGAGTATTTGAAGGATCCAAGCAAGTTTGCAATTGTTGCTGCCCTAATGTGGCATTGTATTTAAAACTCACTATAGTTTTTGTCTACATATATATGCATTGATTCATTGATTCGACTGCTGCATAAGAGTTTGGTGGGATGTATAAAGGCTGTGATTGTTTTGACAAATAAAAGTAATCTTTTTTGGAGAAAATTTTAGTTAGTTGTATTGTTAGAACTTAGTGTTGGTCATGAGTAAACTCTTATTTTTATATGGATTGTAATTGGTGCTTGTTGGTTGCACACTGATCATTTGCTGCACATTTATAAAGGATATTGTTGTGTACAGTGAGTGGGTATTACTTTTTTGCATTGAGTAGTAGTTGTGATCAATTTTTAAGCTGTAATTCTGACAGTAAAGAAAAAATGGCCAGAACCAATGACGTATTAGAGTTCCTCAAAACTCTCATATTGTCTACTACTCATGATACATTAAAAGTCAACAAAGTTTCTCTCACAGACATTCATGTCTGTCTACAAAATGCACAAGATAAAATTGATTTTTTGTAGCTCGAATATCAGCTACAGCAAGAAGAATTAAAATAGAGGAGTCATTCTGAACATGTTTCTATTCAGAACATTGAGACTGCAACCCATCAGAAGCAAGTCAATAATGTTACAGTTGGTTCAGATTTAGTACCCAATAAAGCAACAATTGTACATGCAGATGCAAAAGTTCAGTTTTCACTTCCCAAGCCCATCATTAGACCTTGAGAATAGCTTGTCCATAGCAAGCACAAAACTAGTCTTGGATATGAAAAGGAATTGTCCTTTCATATTCTAGACTACTCAAAGCCCATTCAGTTTCAAAGTGTTGGATTCATTCATGACAGTTCCACTTCAGCTATTCCAGATTCTGTCCCTCTTCCACAACAACAGCAACAACATCAAATTGTGAAATGCCAACACTGTGACCAAGTTGTCCATTTGAAAGATCATTGTTTTGATCTTCATCCATGTAAGCACTGTCATAAAACCACCCATTCTTCACACAGATGCTTCAGAAACAAATGTCCTGCAAGAACAAAGATTCATCTTGGATGGATCACTTCTTGGCAATGGGCATCAACAACCAAGAAGATATTCCAATCACATAGCAGAACTTGTTCCAGAGTATTGAACAGTCTTGCAGTTGAGTTTTCTCCATCATCTCACCTTGTATATGACAGGGGGGGAATGATGGTCATCTACAAGCTTTAAAGCCACATCAAGCGAGCCTGAGCCACAACGTGCCATACCAGATTCAGAGTTGTAGCTAGAGACAAAGATTCCCCTGAACATGCCTTCAGTTGGTAATCTGGGACACTTCCTCTAGTAGAAGACTTCAATTTCTTGCTAGTTTTAGAAGAATTCTAGGAACAAAATTGAGAACACTTCCTCTAGCAGTAGAATTCATCTTCTCATCGGTTTTGGAAGAGTTCTAGGAATTGCATTAAGCATTCCAGAGTTGTTGGTCATCCTTAAACCATCATAGGTTGAGACTTCCCTTTTCAGGTTGAAGTTCTCCCTTTTATGTGGTGCGAGACCTCCCTTTCATGGTTGAAGGTTTCCCTCTTCAAAACAATAGGAGCACTTCCTCTACTAGAAGACTTCAGCTTCTTGCCAGTTTTGGAAGAGTTTTGAGAACTGCACTAAGCGTTCCAGTGTTGGTGGTCATCCTTAAACCACCACCCTTTATACCAACATTTCAGAGAGCACATTCAGCCTAGTGTTGCCATGCAATTTTTCACATTTTGTATTATAGCTCTCTTCTTGGACTCATACATAACCCTTTTGATTAAGGGGGGAAATGTTGGACACCTAATCCTCAATGGGTTAGCGTGGAAGCCGAATAGACAAAAGGAGTCCAAGAGACCTTGGGATGTGGAACCCATAAATGTATATCTCTTGTTAATAAAAATGTACTCTCATGTTTTATCTTTCATATTTGTTGTTGCCATGTGTGTGTTTAACAATATCATCATTAAATTGGATAACTTATGATCTAACCTTGGGTGATAAACTCAAGACGAACTTTAATCTATTCATTATATCTCTTAGTTTTCTTTATTTTCATGGTTGGAAATACATGTTGAATGGTTGATTTCGCTCTTATTACTTCACAGCCATATTTGTGTGAGCATTGATATAGTCACATGGTATAAAGGCTTATCCTTATTGAATTAATTCTTAAAGGGGTTGAACAATTTAACACTATAGTGGAATGACTTGCATTTTGAGCATATAATTTCATCCTTTGAATTTGGAATCCATGGTTAAAATTCCATTGAAGTTCACATGTGATGGTATGCATTAACATTTGGCACAAAAACCTTGTTTATTTCTGACATGAACAAAATTCAATACACATGTTATCTTTTTTTAGCACAATTTAATATAGGGGTTTACAAATCTATGTATGCCATAATTTCATAAGTTTCTAGGAAACGTTTAAGTATATAATTCATCTTGTATCTATCCTCAAGTGAAATTATTGGTGATATTGAGGAACTACTTGAATAATAGTACTAATAGTACATTGAATTCCTCTTTGTTTTAAGGGTTTTGTGACTTACCAATTTCTCACATTTTAAATATTATAAAGGGTAATGCATTGATTAAGTAATATTGCACCAAAATTTTGATGTTCTTTATGCTCTAAAATTGACATACATTCCACACACCCTCTCCCCTCAAACCTTCTTCGAGAAACTTAGTTTATGGTGTTGACATACATTTTTGGGGGCTACCCTAACTACATAATTGCGGTCTTCTTTTAATCCTCGAAAATAACTTTGGCACATGATCTAAACACCCAAACAAGTGAAACTACATTGTTGTTACAGTTCTCCAACACAAGCATACAAAGCTTAAACTTGGCAATTTCAAATATTAATTATTTTTTAGGACATGCAACGACAGATGTTCCTTAATGTTGAAGTTTGACTGATACATGGGACAACACTCCATATGTTTGACATACTTTTACAATCTCAAACACACCATTCAATCAATGTTATTATGGTCATACTTGTGTTGAAATACTTTTGAAGGTAAAATAGCCTAATCTAAATTATGTGTTATTATTTGATTGAGAAATGTTAATGTATAAATTTGATGAAATCTCATCAATGTTTGGGACACTTCTCTAAACACACAATGGTTAATGAGCTTTGATGCTCCCTGTTAGGACAAATCTAATCACTATTTACTCTCAAGACTATGCATTGATGGTCACATTTCTATAACAGTATTAATATGCTTCTTTAGCTCATTATTGCAAAATGTTAAACTTTTCAATGGTGTTGAATGAATGGCATTTGTAAACATAAATATTGGTTAGTTTGTATTTTGGGTGCATCATCATTGATATACATGTTTCAAAAATTCATTGCATGATCTAAACAATTGTGATGTATGATCTATTAGTTGAACAAGATTCATTTCTTTTGAAATTTCCTATGTGGAAGCATTGTTTTTCTAAGTTAAACATTTTAAAGATTGTTCATATATTCTATTTGGAAACTTGATATACTATGCATACCTTCTTAAGCCTTCCCATTCCATTGAATGTGACTAGTATATTGAAGTTGTGTTCGTACAAAAAAATCTTTGATCGCCCCTTCAATACCTAACAAATTTGACTTATTTCGACCCTTTGGAACATTCACCTTTGGTCTAGATTACAAATTATTATATTGGAAATGTATGCCTTGGTGTGGGAGTCCATGCCTTGAGAAAGACACACAATGATCCTTCCACTTATATAGGTTATTGATTAGAGAAAAAATTCTAAGCACACATGCTTGAAATGAAAAAATAATCTAAAACAATACAAACATAATTGATTCAAGTTTAAATGGCTAATTAAACATGTGTTAGGGCGTCTACTTGTAGAAACTCCAAGTGTAGTGTCTTTGTCTCACTACCTTAGGTGGGTGAAAGACTTGAAACAATACTCCTTTAGATTCACTATTTTAATTAATCAAGCAATATTAAACTTGAGTTTTGAAAGCAATAAAACTTCTATTTAAAGGAAACTAAGGTTGTTCATGAACACTACAATAATTAAGGTACCATGAAAAAAAACTAAAGTTGTAAATAAACAAAACATATCAACAAAAGGAAAGTGAAACAACTATCATATAAACAAGGAAACTAATGACAAATATAAACAATTATTATTATGCACATATAAATCTAAAAATGAAAGATAAAACACGTAGATATTTACCAAGAAATAAAGCTACAATAATCCACAATACAAGCATGAAAAAGGAATGGTAAATGGGTCAAGGAATGGGGACCTTCCTAGCCTCAACTTGCACACCAAATAATTTTATTAGTTGAAGAAACTTAAGATTGCTACATATATTGATAAAAGAAAACCTAGTGAAAAAGTTTAAATAAAAAGTTTTCTCAGTATGAGAAACAAAATAGAACCAAAAATTAAATCTACTTTATATTCTCAAGCTTTACTTGTTTGTATATTTATACAACACAAAATAAAACTAAAATGTTGATGAATCTCAACCCAACCAACTAATTCTTATTTTTTATCATCTATATAGATCAAATTTGTCCTTTAAAGTGGCCAAAATCATGCAAAATCATAAGCTAATGAAATATAGGTAGATTTTCTAGCTATGATAATGTATTTTTCTGTTAGGTACCTACGTTGATGTGACCCTTGTGATGTTTTTCTACAGATCTAAGAAGGCATGAACCATCTAGGGAAACCAAAGAACAAAACCGACCTTACTTTTCGCATAATATGCCTACATATATATCAATGAAGGACAAATTTCCAGAATGCCTATTTCTCATAAAAGTTGGTAAAAACATTTAACAATACATAATCAATTCAAAAATTCAAAAAAACATGACAAAAATATATCTTGAGTAGTTTTATTATTCAAAATAAAGACACAATACAATAAAATTGGTGGGTGATAGATTTATTTTGGCCAAAATAAGGTTTATTGAGATGACTAATTTTCACAAAAAATGATGACCAACATCTTCCCCAAGGAGAATTTGTTGTATGTCTTCATGAAACTTTTATTGTTGTGATTGTCAAATTGCCCCTATTTCCCTTAGAAGTAAATCCACATTGGATGTACAATCCCTCTAAATTGAGTGTCTTGGTGTTACACTAAAAAATGTCACCATGACTATTTACAGTTAGTATGGCTCTATCAACAGTCATACTACCCTCTTAAGCAAGTCTTATGCCTCTGCTCTCCATGTCAAACTCCAAAAAAGAGAGAAAGTCTTTCTAAATGTATTTATCTCTGGGGACGCAGGTTCTCTCACCCTTACCTGCGGGTATGCACCCAATGTTCACAAAAGCTGCGTCTTTGGACGTTCTGTATGTAAAGGGGCAGGTGCGTCCCCCTGTAAAGGTTAAAATGCGCAAGTTTCATCTTTAAAAAGTCACTTGTGGTCATTTCTAGAGCATTCTAGAAGGTTGTTCGACGTGTATTGAGCGCCTCCAGATGGTTCATGCACTCCTACCAAAGAGGAACTTATCCCATCAATAGGGGAGCTATCCCATCCAAAGAGGGGATTATCCCATTGATGGTGGACCTGATTAACTTCCTCTTGAGCACTATAAATACAGGCATTGGGCCAGAAGGAGAAGAGGTTGAAAGCTATACATTTCTAAGGGTAAATGCTGCAGGAATTAGGACTCCCATTTAGAGGCTTGTGAGGAGAGATTGCCATCTTTGCTTGTTCTATTTGGAAGTGGGTGAGCTTTGGCAAAGTAAAGGAGAACTCTTGATGGACCCTGGGAGGGACTTGCACAACACCAAGGCTCAGGTTGTATTTGTTCCTTTTGTTACCTATTAATGCAAATGAGTCCATTCTTCTCAATAACTTGTTATTTATGAGTTGTTTCATGTACTCCTTGGTCTATGTGTTAAATATGTTTTATTCTATGAGATTATCAAGTGCTATTTAATCGTTTGATTGTTAGTGTATGCAGGTTTCAAAGTGAAGGAGGAGCTCATCCGGATCAGCGGAGCTGGACTGCTACAACAGCGTTGGATTACAGGTAGGATCTAAACACTTGATTTCCCGTATAGTAAATGCATGTTTAGAGAAGGATTGCTCTTGTTTGTCTTGTTTGTCACTAGAGAGTCTTAGGCTCCTAGGGAGGTTGGTTGTGTCCGCACAATCGACTCTTTCCGCCTGAAAAATTGGCGACTCAGCTGGGGATTCCATTGATGTGAAAAGTCTTTTCCTTTGTGTGAACTTTGCTCTGAGAAAATTGGTTTATTTTTCTGGTTTTGGCTCTGTGACTTTGTCTTTGGGTGGGTTAGCTTAGGATTAGATTCATTTTGGTTTTTCTTGAGTTTTTCAGTAGGACGCACCCTCTGAGTGTTTCACAGTGCGTCCCTGGACGCACTGTCGCTGTGTGCACAGAGCGGGCCTGCACCTGTTCTAACGGGTCGCCTGCGTCCCCTGCTAAAATTTGAGAAAATTCCATTTTTTGCATTTTTGCTCTTAGGTTTTGTTTTTTCTTAGTTTTTACTGCCCAGATTCATTAAGTCCCTTGTCAAAGATCTTCACCTGAACTTGTTTCGATAGCATTGAGTGTTTTAGTGGATTTCATGGAAGTTTAAGCCCTAGGGTTTGATTTTGAGTAGGTCTTGTAGTGACTTTGGCGGTAGAATTTGTCAAGCCTTAGATTTCTCTGGTTTTGTCAGCATTCTAAGAAGTCAGACCTGTCATAAAGTCTACCTGTGAGAGCAACTTACCATTGAGTTGCCTCTTTGGGCAAATTTCGAAGTGCTTGTTGTTTATGTCTTGAATTCCATTTTACAAAAAGAACAAAAAGATTTGAGTTTTGTTTTGACTAGTCTTTTGATTCTGCATTAGCTGGTCCTTGATTTGATTTTGGTCAAGTAAAACAACCTAGAATCATCTTTGTGAGCTTTTGCCTTGTTAGGTTTGCTTAGAGTAATTTCCCTTTTGATTTGCTTGTGAGTCCAGTTTTCATAGATTTTATAGCTTTTGAGATTGTTTTTTGTTAAGATAGGTTTATATGCTTAATTAAAAAGAGAAAATACAAAAACATCTCCTTTGAAAAGTTTTGTTTCAAGTAGCTTTGAAATTTTTTGAAAGAAAAAGAGTTTTTTCGTGCACGTAAGGAGTGGTCATGTTTGTATGCTTGAAAAGATAAAGAGAATTGTTTCTATGATTGTCTTTTCTAAGGAAGTGGTTTTCTATAAAATTTGCATCTCTCAACTCTCTTAGTTAAGAATTTCATTGAAAAAGGAAAGTAGCGTAAATCATCTTAGGTGCATCTTTGTAGTGGTTTGAGTCGAGTCTACACACCAATGGTTTCACTTCCGCTACCTTTTGTCTTTAAGAAAAACCATAAAATTAACGCTTAAAGTAAAATCGACGTAGTAACTTTTATTTACTAGGGCTCTGAAACACCAATTTAGATCAGGCTAGTGTCTTAGAGTAGGTGAGTAATTAACTCTCCAAGACAACAAAACCAAACAAGTAGCTTATCTTGTGATAGAATAAATCCAATTGTCTCACTTGTACTCTGGGAAAGCTCCTCTTAAAGGAGAAGCACGAGCTCGTGTCCGAGCCAGTGAGGGGATCAATCCCCCCTCATTGGGAACGACGCCATACACGCACGTATTACAAACGATAAACCTCGGATTAACCATTGTCGAGGAGCCAGGGGTCACTTGTCGGTAAACCTTGGATTATTTTCAAGGAGCCGGCAAGGGGATTGAGCTTGCTACTCTGCCCTTGCGTGCTTTCGGAGTTTAGACTGTTCCCCCAGGTGCATTTGTTGCGGTTGGTAACCTTAGTGACCATTATCTTTAGGATTCTACCGAGGTGACGGTGGAGGGAAGGTCCCACTGTACTTGGAGCAGACGTCGGCTAGACTCACTTGGATTTTCTGGGGTGTTCACTTCACTCGAGACGGTTAAAGTGGAGGAACTTGGTCCAGTCTATTCATTAAGCAGGTTGTCGGGGTAACTGTTCCACCCGCCACTTCTGTACTGAATCCAGCGATGTTGGGCTTCATCACCAACTAGCGCTTTCGGTCTGGAAGGCTACTGTTTGTGCTTGGTTTGATGCTCTAGATTCTTTAGACGTGTGATTCACATTTGTTTGGTTCTTTAGAGACTTTAGGTGGTTTGATTTGAAATTTTATTTTGTTTTCGTGTGTAGTAGTTAAAAGTTTTTAGCTGTGGCGGAATTACCGAGACAGTCCCGTAGACTTCGGGGCCAGTCTCTTGAAGTTGTTTCTGTGGCCGAATTGTTGAGAAGATCCCGTAGGCTTAGGGGATCACCTCCTCGAGACGACCCAGGTAATCTAGAAGGTTTAAAGGTCCATGTAACTCCTCCTAGTTGCAGTAGAGTAGGTTCACCTGAAGAAGGAGAATCTTCCTTGGTAGTCCATTCAGATTACCAAGGCTTAGAGACAGGTTATAATCCCGAAGCTGTTACAGTTTCTGAGCTTGTTGGTAGTTTTTCGTCTGCTAGTGATACAGGCGAAGAACCAGAAATATCTGAACCTGTTACTTTGACTTCTAGTGTTCCTGATTCACCGAGAATAGAAAGAATTATCACCGAAAATCTTCCTACTGGTTTGATTGCTATCGAAGAACTTGCTCCAGAGGAAGAAATAGGCATCTCTAACCTTGAAGATCAACTTACTATTGATCTAAGGGAGCGTGAATCTATCTTTTACAGTCCTCCTAGAAGTACTACTTGGTACCTTTCGTTAACCAATTATTTAGACAACTTTGGGCTAGGTTTTTCTACACCTCGTACTCCTTTTCCACCTGGAGGTATTCACACTCCTGTAAATATGGCTGGTCCGTCATCCGTGTTTACTCAAAGTCCTGAATCTTTCTTACATGGCGGTCCTTCTGTTCCCACTGGGTATCAATCTCTTTCTGGTACCTTTGCGGGGGCATCTCCTCAACCCGTTGATCATGGGTTATTAGTTGGAAACAGTGGTAATATACCATTGGGTGTAGGAGACATTTACATGATGTCAGGTTCAGTTCCCGTTTCCCAACCTCAAGGTGGCCAATTACCGCCTGGGGGGCAGCCTCAGTTAATGCCTGGGGGGCAACCTCAAGGTACATCATTTGTGTCTGGGGGGCAACCTCAAGGTCAGTACGCGCCTATGGGGCAATACATACCTCAAGGTCAACCCCAGCCTCAATATGTACCCCAGGGTCAACCTCAGTATCAATATCAACCTCAAGGATGGCAACCTCAAGAATGGCAACCCCAAGGGTATCAACCCCAAGGGTATCAACCTCAAGGGTACCAACCTCAAGGACAAGGTCAACCCCAGTATCCGTATTTACGTCAAGGTTATCAACCTCAAGGTCAATACTCAGGTCAAGGTTATCAACCACCTCAAGGTCAATCATATGGTCAAGGTATGGGAACTGCACCTTACAATTATCAATCCTATCCTCAATCCGGCTATGGATCTCAGTATCCTCAACCTGTTACGGGTCAATACCCTGGAATGTTAGTGTGGGATCCGTCACAGGGTCAACAGGTGTTGCAGCCAAGTATACAGTTGGTACCTCAAGCTGGACAACCCGTAGTTTCTGGTCCACCCCAGCAACCGCAACCTGTCCAGTCAAGTGTTCAAACTTCTGTAACTTCGGTAGTTACTCAGCCGCCAATTGTACCTAGTACTCCATCTCAAACAGCTGCTGCAACTACCACCACATCTACCATACTTACTTCTGGAGTATCGACGACTCCGGTTTCTACTGTCTCTATAACCACTCCTCAGACATCTTTACCGTTGTCTGGATCTACGATTCAAACCACGGTCCAGATGCCTGCAGGCCAGCCTGGTATAAGTAAGGTTGTCACTACTCAACCTCAATTTGTTCACCAACCGTACCAGGGACAGTACCAACCCGGGCAAGCTGTCCAACAACCGGTTTACCAGTATCAACCGTATCCTGGGTACACTTATCAACAACCTCAACAACCCCAGTACGGTCCGGTTAATCCTGGTTTTCCAGGAGGATATAATATCCCAAATGCGACTCTTGTTCCTAGTTATCCTGGATATCCTCCTCCTGGGGCCGGTATTGTGACCCAGAGTTTAAGAGATCCTAACCGGCAGTTACCGTTTATCGCAACTTTGGATTTACCAGACTTGACGCGCCTAACGAACGATCCAATTCAATATCTTTCGTTCTGGCCGCCAATGCCAAATAAGTTGCCCAGCGATATACCCAAGTTCGAAGGTAAGTCTGGAGAGGATCCGTCCAATCACGTGATGACTTACCACCTCTGGTGTGCTTCAAATTCTATCTCGGATGATTCGATCCGCTTACGTCTTTTCCAGCGTACACTCATTGGTCTCGCGGCCAAGTGGTACATTGAGTTACCACGGGCCTCTTTTTACAATTTTAGCCAGTTAGCTACCTCGTTCTTAACTCACTTTCAGTTGCCGGTCAGATACGATAACGGCACGAAGTTATTAACTTCACTAAAACAATCAACGTCCACGTATATTTCTGATCACATTCATGAGTGGAGACGTCGAAGAAGGCTAGTGAAAGTTTTTATCCCGGACCAAATCTTAGCTGAATGGTTTGTTAAATCATTATTACCGAAGATTACTGAAGATGTAGCTAAGGCCGGAGTAGTTACTGAGGAGCAAGTCATTGCTCAGGCGCAATACCTTGACTTAGTTTACACTCAGTCGGGTACGTTACATGAGAAGATTCCGGATCTTCCAAAGTCGAATCAAATCGCTGCTGCTCCTTCGGGATCTCATGCCGCTGATGGTATGATTGGTATCGTGAATACAAAGAGCAAGAAGAAGTCTTCCAAGGCTTCAACTACTCCTATTATCACTTTGCCCGATTCCCCGACAGGAGAGTCTTCTCCTGAACTTACCGCCGATATTCACGCTGTAGAGTCATCTACGGCCAAATCAAAAAACGACGGAAAGAAGAAAGGAAAGAAGAAGACTAAAGCAGACAAGGCTCCGAAGGAGAAAACATAAAAGTCGGAAACCAATGACGAAAAGCGCAAACCTCGATATCCTTGTCTTATTTGTGAAGAGGATCATTTTACGAGAGATTGCCCTCATCGGGCCGAGGTTGTGAAAATAGTCAAAGGTTCTCCCACTCCTGCTGTGTTAAAAAATCCATTTCTAGAGCAGGAGAATAAGATGATAGGTTCTTCCTCGAATGCCAGTGAAGAACCCATTTTGATGATGTCTCATGTGCGGATTGCGACTCGATCGCAAGATTATGGTAGTAAGAATCCTGTTGATGGTAAGGAAGCAGAATCTTCTCACTCTAACCCATCAACCTCAGCTCCTGGTTCCGATCCACTACAGATCGAGAAACCTAACCCGGACTTAGTAATTAAACCGCCCACCAAGGGTGTACTTCGAAGGTCTGCTTTCAATCCACATGCGAGAGAAACCCAGAATTACAACAGTGTTGAGGACTTAGCTGTTTCACCCTCAGCAATGTCGGCGTTAGAAGTGCTGCAATCATGCCCAGCACAACGAAAATTACTTTTGTCGGCTATAGGAGCTGTTGATGTTCAGGACCCGAATCTAATAATCTTCGATCTAGAAAATAGTACACCGCGTCTCCCCCATCAAATGGCTTTCCAAATTCCAGTGATAGTAAAAAACAGGCCTATTCATAGGACTGTGATTGATGAGGGAGCTTCTACGTGTATTATGTCGATTCAATGTTGGAGATCCCTTGGTTCTCCTTCGTTGAACCAATCCCCCACCATCCTTAAGGCCTTTGATGGCCGTGGGTTCCGTCCGTTTGGTATTCTACAGGAATTGCCTATAGGGGTAGAAGGTAAAACCGTTAGTCTGGATGTGGAAGTGGTTGATGCCCCTCTAGACTACAACCTTCTTTTGGGTCGAAGTTGGTCATATGCTATGACGGCGGTCGTTTCATCGGTCTTCAGAGTAATTAAGTTTCCACATAACGGTAAGATCGTGACTATTGATCAGCTGACATACTTTTCATCCGACCCAGCCTCTTCAGAGAGTATCCAGCATGTCGGTAAGACAACAATCCCTTATAGGGACGTTGGTGTAGGTTTAGTTAAGGATTCCGGTTTACTGGGAACTTTTCCTCTCCCTCCACTCGGCGTAGAACCTTCATTTGCAACAATTCATATGATTACATCAGAAAACATTATTTATGATGATCCTTGGATTGTCCCATCTGACTTTGAGATAGACTCATTCGGTGATGCTATGCCTTTGAGTCCATATGAAATTGCTTATGAAGCTGTCATGTCTTTTACCGACTCTCATTCAACCGAGATCGACCAAATGAATGTGGTCAGTGAAGAATCACTTTTCACCTCAACCTTAGAACAGATAGCGTTTCCCGAAGTCGTGTCATCTGACGAACAACTTCGCGAAATCCTAAGTGTAGACGATCTACCATGGGAGGATCTCCATCACAGATCTTCGTTTTTACCTAAGGATGATGCATTTGAAAATGATTTTTCATCTATCTTTACCGCTGAATATGTCAAAGACACTCAGGATCCAACGAAACATCCTGATTCAGAGTTGAATTTAGGGAATATTTCTCGTACTATTCCCATTGATATTTCAGTGAAGCCCGGAATTGAGGAGAACATTCATATAGGTGCCGCATGTACAGAAGATGAAATCCACAATTACAAGGCCCTATTCCAAGAATTCCGCGACGTGTTTGCCTGGTCTTACGAGGAAATGCCGGGAATCGATCCTGCCATTGTTGTTCATGAAATAAAGACCTACCCGGATGCTAAACCCGTCCGGCAACGGTTGCGTCAGATTCACCCTCGAAAAGCGGCTGCCATTAAAGCAGAAGTCGAAAAGCTGTTGAAAGCAGGTTTCATTTATCCGATCCCGTTAACGGATTGGGTATCGAATATTGTTCCGGTCAACAAGAAACAAGGAACAATAAGAATCTGTATCGACTATAGGGATATCAATCGAGCTTGTCCAAAAGACAACTATCCTACGCCTTATATCGATCAAATTATTGATGATTGTGTCGGAAGTGAAATGTTTTCCTTCATGGATGGTTTTTCGGGCTATAATCAAATCAATATTCTACCTGCCGACCAACCAAAAACGGCATTCATTTGTCCATGGGGGACATTTGCTTATTGCAAATTACCTTTTGGGCTTAAGAATGCCAGGGCCACTTTTCAACGGGCAATGTCTTACGCATTTCATGATATCAAGCACATTGTGCAACCGTATCTCGATGATTTGCCTGCTCATTCATTACATCGAGCTGATCACCTTGTCCACTTACGAGCAATCTTTATGAGGTGTAGGCATTATCGAATTCGGTTGAATCCCCACAAATGTGTTTTCTGTATAGAAACAGGTCGATTGCTGGGGTTTGTTGTTTCAAAAGCCGGCATTCGCGTCGATCCCTCGAAAGTCGAAGCTATCATCAAATTGCCTCCTCCTTCGAGTTTGCGCCAACTCCAAAGTTTGCAAGGGAAAGCGAACTTTTTACGCCGATTCATTCCAAACTACGCCGAGGTCACTAAAGGTTTTACACGGTTGTTGAAACAGAACGCTCAATTCTTTTGGGACGAGATTGCCCAACAATCTTTTGATGCACTTAAACACGCGTTGACCCATGCACCGTTGTTGCATCCTCCCAACTACAACCAGGACTACTTCTTATACCTCGCAGCTTCGCATTCCACCATTGGAATGGTGTTAGTTCAAGAAGATGAATTCGGAGCGGAACATGTGATATATTATCTTAGTAGGACCTTAAATCCCACTGAGCTAAAATATTCGCATGTGGAGAAATTGGCCCTGGCAGCCGTTCAAGCTGTCCAGCGTTTTCGTCACTACATTCTTCTCCGTAAAACTACAGTTATTTCGGATTGCAACCCTATGATTTACATTTTGACAAAACAACTTCTAGGGGGCAAGTACTCTAAATGGATCGTTATCCTGCAAGAGTTCGACTTGGAGTTCGAGAAGTCCAAGTCTAAGAAATCCTTAGTTTTTGCGGAATTGATGTGTGATTTCCCGCGTGCTGACACAGAGACTGTGGCAGAGGAGTCCATTGCGGACGAATCTTTGTTTCTTATCAGTACTTTAGATCCGTGGTACGGGGATATAATCATCTATCTCCAAACCCAAACCTTTCGGCCTGAAGCTTCAAAGGCGGAACGTCGAAAAATTCGGTTTCAATCCCAGCAATACAAAATTATTGGAGATACACTTTATCGCCGGGGGGCAGACTTAGTTTTTCGACGTTGTTTAACTCACGAAGAGGCTGAGAGGGTTTTGAATGATTGTCACTCTGGAGCATGTGGCGGTCATATGTCTGGGTATGCCACAGCTCAGAAGGTGTTGCGCGCTGGTTACTTCTGGCCATCTATGTTTAAAGATTGTATCATTGCAGTCCGGAAGTGCCACAACTGCCAAGTGTTTGATCGAAAGATGCGCGCACCACCTGCTCCTCTCCACCCTATAATTGCCATTGGTCCATTCGCCAAATGGGGTATCGACTTTATTACTTGTAACCCTCACTCGGCCGGGGGGCATGCGTATATCATCCTCGCGGTTGATTATTTCACTAAATGGGCCGAGGCGATGCCTACATTCGACGCAAGCGGCAAAACAGCTGCAGTTTTCGTATTCAATCATATTATAACTAGGTTTGGTGTCCCCCAAGCAATCATTACTGACCATGGGAGCCATTTTCGAAACATCATGATGACTGAGCTTACAAGCCAGCTTGGTTTGCGCCACGATAGCTCTACTCCTTATTATCCGCAAGCCAACGGTTTGGTTGAGTCTATCAACAAAGTTCTGGTTATCATGATCCGACGAACCATTGGTATTCATCGGTCGAATTGGCACAACATGTTATTTTCAGCGCTATGGGCATACTGAACCTCAGTGAAAACTTCAACAGGGTTCACTTCTTTCTAGCTAGTTTATGGCTTGGAAGCTGTGTTACCCATTGAATGCGAAATCCCATCACTTCAAATGGCTGTCGAATTACTCCCAGCTACTTCCGAAGAGGAGAAACGTTTATTGTACTTAGCTAAATTAGATGAGACTCGACGTGATGCTGCATTGGCAATCGAGACCCACGCGAAGTGAATGAAAGCTCAGTATGATAGAAATGTGACCCCTCGAAGTTTTTCGGAGGGAGACCTAGTGCTATTATATGATCAAGCTAACGATAAGCTAGGTGCTGGAAAATTCGTTCCTATGTGGCATGGACCCTATATTGTAAAGCGAAAGATAGCAAAAGGGGCTTATGAGTTGGTAGATTTTGATGGGGACTCTTTGGGTAAACCCAGAAATGGACTTTACCTAAAGAGGTATTATGCTTAAATGGTGGGTATGGAGAAGTTTTAGTTAGGTTAGGTTTTCTTTCTAGCTAGTATGTTTGTTAGTTAGTCAGTGTGCTTAGCTTAGCGAGTGTGTTTTTCGTCGTTATTCTGGCTTATCTTGGTTTTACTCTTGATATTGCAGATGTCGACGCCTCTCCAAACATACATTGGATTTGCTGATGGTGCTTTTCGTAGTACACGGAATATCTCTTCCGCAACTTGGGTTATCTATTCACCCTCTGACGAGTTAGTTTCTATGCATGGGGTAAGCCTCGGTCAAACAACAAACAACATTGCAGAATACAGTGCAGTGGTTGAATTATTATCCGAATCTATTTCATTTGGAATTCGACGTTTGATAGTGAGGTTAGATTCTGAACTTGTTGTATTACAGCTTAATAGAGTTTATGCCATTAGAAATCCTGTGTTATTAAGTTTGTTTTTGAGAGTGCGTCTCTTGGAACGTGAATTTGATTACATTGAATATCAGCATATTCCAAGGTCTTTAAATACATTAGCAGATGCAATTGCTTCTCGAGTGTTGGACAGACATTTACGATAAATCATGCAAGTAAATTTAAAAGCATTTCATCACATATGTTAAACAAGATAAGCCAGTAATAGTGATATATATATATAGATAGGAGTGTGTCAAAAAATATACATCGTCTTCAATCATAGGTTGAAAAACACCTTATGATCGGAAAAAATGATAAAGTACAAAAAGTCAAAAATGTCACATGTGTCTACAAAGTGACTAGCCAATCACTGGTGGTGCTCCCTATACGACACCACTGCACGGGCTACCTTACGCAAAAATCTCCTAAACGGTCCAGGGACTGTGACTACATAGCGCTGAAGCCTGATAGGAATATCATCCATAGTAGTCTCAGGCATATCCGCCGTCAGACGCTCTAGATCATGCTCCAACTCAGCTAGTACCTCTGCAGCCGCGTCCTGTGGGGCCGGTACCGGTGCAATTGGAAGTCTCCTCTCAAAAGGCCGGAGGTTGGCTGGGCGCTGTGGACCAACATCTTCATTTTGAAAATTTTTACTGTCAGTTTTGAGACGATATATATAAAAAACAAACAAAAAATACATAATTTGAAAACTTGTGAAAAATAAAGTACCTCTGTCATCCCATTGTTCTCCCTGTGGAAGAACCGTGTCCGGATCACCTCGAAAATCTACTCCGGCATACGGAAAGTCCTGGATCGAAAAAACCTGGTCCTCTAACCAGTGAAAATAACTATCAGAGAATCGAACAAACGCCGCGCCCTCGTCAGGATGCTGGGCCATCACCGCAACCCATCGTACCAGCTTTGGCTCCCGAGGACCCAAGATATCAACAGTGAGTTGCTGAGGGATCAGCATCAGAACTCTCTCTAAGGCAAAGCTCACGACTAAAGGCCCATATCCAAAAGTTTTCAGTTGTCCGTTCTTTGCCTTAGTCAGTTGGCTCTTCATATTAGCCGACACAGCATCACACTAGTTGAAAATGGTGCCTTGGTAACAGTCAATTTCCATCCGCATTTGGGACCCGGAAGCAATATGTAAAGCGGCTGCGCCGCAAATTCTGGTAACCGTGAAAGCTATAACTTTGAGTTCACGCAGAGAGATGTGTTTGATTTCCACGCCTTTCGCATGGTGTGCATTGGGTGTGCACCAATCTTCCCGGCGACTAACAAGGGATTGGCCACCCGGCCTAGTCCCGGCTAGATTGAGTTTCTCGCCTCTATTTGGCAAGCCAGTGAGAAAGTATACATCAGAGGGCTCTATCTCGAGCTGGTGCCCTCCTATGTAAAAGCATTGCTCTTGAACGTTCCATCTCTCAACCAGCCATTCTAAGAATCTCACCTGAGCCCTCATGCCAGGTATGGCCCACTATTTATATAGCCCGCATGCTTTTAGGGCATCAATGGAAGGTTGATGTTCAATTGCAGCTAAATCAATGTCCTCGTGCTCTCTTTCTCTCCAATCCAGCATGGTGAGTGCCCTACACACCAAGAAACAATGATTAGAATTAATTTGGGGAAATTTGAATGGTTGTTTGTGAGGATTGGGGTTTCAAATTCCGCATTCCACGGAGGACGCACCCCACGTTTAGAAAACAGGGCGTCCGGACGCAGCTGGCCTGAAGGTGGGCTGCGTCCCCCGACCATTTTCCTGTATAGGAAAAAGTCGAGGGACGCAGGTCACCCGAGGGGCACCTGCGTCCACCGCAGAGCGCATTTTGAAACCTAAACCCCCCAAAAAACAAAACTAAAACCTAAAATACAATTTTAATCGGATGAAATTGAAGAGTAGGATGTTGTAAAATACCTGGAAGAGACGGCGTTCGATTCTGACGGTCGGATTTTCCGCAGCAACCACGGGAAGTTTCTTGCCAAAAGCCCTTTTTTCAACCTCAACAGTAAAATGGTGAAAATGACATGGTAAAAAGTCTTTTTATAGGTTTTTTGGATGAATTTGTTCATTTTTCACCATGGAAGGATGTTTTTCGATGTATTTTTGCCTATCTTAAATAGGTATGAGTAATGTGTTGTTTTTGTGCAGGACAAAGGGACTTAGAGGGAAAATTGTCATTTTTCACGAATCAAAATATCAGAGTCATCTTTTAAGCCCTTTTCTGACTCCTAAAAAATGAAAAGATTGCCGAGCGTTTCTTTTACACTCGTTAAAACGAATTAAAAGACGGTCCCCTTATAGCTCTTTTCTAACCGTAGAATCAGGAAAAGATTGCCGGGTTTTTGTCGTTTCAAACTTGATACGGAAATAAAACGACGTGTCCTTGATCGCTTTTTACTTTTCAGGTCAGTGACACTAATTATGAAAGTACTCCTTGGTCGCAATATCAAGCGGTTCCCCCAGGTATTATTTTATACTTTTTCGGGCTTGAGGGACACAAATCTACGAAAAAGTTCAACTTGGAGTCTTCTTAAGTTTTTCAGACTCTCTAAAATTGAAAAATGCCGAGTTTCTCCTATACTGGGCTCGTTAAACATTTCACAGTAAAGGACCTGTTCAATTACAAACAGGAACGAACCACTCCTTCCTAGGGTTCGAATCAAAACTAGGTTGGACTCATCCGAAGGATGAGCTTATAATCAAGCATATGTTATCCTCCTCAAGCTTGTTAAAAATAAAGAGGTACTTGCCAGAAATGGTGGGGGAAAAGAGAGAAGAATGAGCCTATTTGTTACCTTTTGTCTCAGAAGAAACTTTATTACCACTCTTGAACACGACACTTTTCATTCACCTGGGTTGGGAAATCCTTTACCTCACAGTTGATCAAACCATTTTGAAAGTCTTCAGCCGGGTTCCGGGGATTAACTTTGAGTTATTCAGCACCAAGCCATCTGTCGTGTCGTTATGTGTTCAAGAGGTCTGCAAGCAAAACTTTCATCCGCAAAATACTTGTCATACATTTGACCATCCCTGAGTCAGTCTTTACAGCAACATTTCTTCAACTTGAACAATGATTTCGTGTTACGGGCTTGCCTGCAATAGGTCGCTTTCTATCGACATCAGCACATTATCTAGAGAGATGACTTAGAAATCGTCAGTACCTTGAAGTCTGCATGCATCAATGGCAGGTTTCTCGCCTTTGACATCAGTTTACATCATTGACTTTCGATCAAAGGATTCCATGAAATGTTCGACATCAACTCATTCATTCACATCTCATGGATTGTACTGGGTACTTTGAGAACCATTGACATTACTGGTGGTCTCTTTCACGCTTGTTAACAGTTTACATCATCGACTGGTAATCATGTGGTTTCTACCATGTTCGACATCAACTCATTTATTCGCATGGCTAGAATCGTACCAATTCGAGAAGTAGAAATGAAGACCCTGGATCTAGTTTCCACCATCCAGGCTGCGAGGAATTTTGTATTCATTATCTAAGTAGACTAATCATAAACAGATGGCTGCACCCATACTGTGTCTACAAAAGTCTATGATTATGATGTACTGCAAGATCATTCCTGTATCAGAGTAGTTAGTCTGTTAGTTAAAGTTTTAATCTGAGTATGGGAATGCCTACCTCAGTGATGATATAATCTTATACATGTATTTTGTGTTGAAAATTGCAGGATCTGACCAGGCTCTCTACGAGATAATCCTTGAAATGATAAAGCGCTTCACCCTTCCTAGATAATACAAAACCCTAATCTATTTCAGGCTTCGCACTTTAGGGGGCAATCTGTTACACTAAAAAATGTCACCATGACTATTTACAGTTAGTATGGCTCTATCAACAGTCATACTACCCTCTTAAGCAAGTCTTATGCCTCTGCTCTCCATGTCAAACTCCAAAAAAGAGAGAAAGTCTTTCTAAATGTATTTATCTCTGGGGACGCAGGTTCTCTCACCCTTACCTGCGGGTACGCACCCAATGTTCACAAAAGCTGCGTCTTTGGACGCTCTGTATGTAAAGGGGCAGGTGCGTCCCCCTGTAAAGGTTAAAATGCGCAAGTTTCATCTTTAAAAAGTCACTTGTGGTCATTTCTAGAGCATTCTAGAAGGTTGTTCAACGTGTATTGAGCGCCTCCAGATGGTTCATGCACTCCTACCAAAGAGGAACTTATCCCATCAATAGGGGAGCTATCCCATCCAAAGAGGGGATTATCCCATTGACGGTGGACCTGATTAACTTCCTCTTGAGCACTATAAATATAGGCATTGGGCCAGAAGGAGAAGAGGTTGAAAGCTATACATTTCTAAGGGTAAATGCTGCAGGAATTAGGACTCCCATTTAGAGGCTTGTGAGGAGAGATTTCCATCTTTGCTTGTTCTATTTGGAAGTGGGTGAGCTTTGTCAAAGTAAAGGAGAACTCTTGATGGACCCTGGGAGGGACTTGCACAACACCAAGGCTCAGGTTGTATTTTTTCCTTTTGTTACCTATTAATGCAAATGAGTCCATTCTTCTCAATAACTTGTTATTTATGAGTTGTTTCATGTACTCCTTGGTCTATGTATTAAATATGTTTTATTCTATGAGATTATCAAGTGCTATTTAATCGTTTGATTGTTAGTGTATGCAGGTTTCAAAGTGAAGGAGGAGCTCATCCGGATCAGCGGAGCTGGACTGCTACAACAGCGTTGGATTACAGGTAGGATCTAAACACTTGATTTCCCGTATAGTAAATGCATGTTTAGAGAAGGATTGCTCTTGTTTGTCTTGTTTGTCACTAGAGAGTCTTAGGCTCCTAGGGAGGTTGGTTGTGTCCGCACAATCGACTCTTTCCGCCTGACACTTGGTATTTGCATGAGCACTCTCACCTTCAAGCTTCTATTTTTACCATAGTTCCTTCTTTTGTTGATAATATTCATAATTGCATTTTTAAATCATCACATTTTCTTCCT
This sequence comes from Pinus tabuliformis, assembly GCA_031772625.1. Taxonomy (NCBI): domain Eukaryota; kingdom Viridiplantae; phylum Streptophyta; class Pinopsida; order Pinales; family Pinaceae; genus Pinus; species Pinus tabuliformis. The sequence goes on from CM062819.1 coordinate 1,002,867,559, forward strand.
ACAACTTCTTATTCTCCTCTGTGATTCTACAATTTTCTTCAATAATATTCATGATTTTCCTTGTGAGTAATTCAATTTTTATTTATTTATTTATTTATTTTATGTACCCCTCTATGACTTTGATCTCCTCTACTTCCCTTTTTAGTTTTCTAATGTTTTTTTTTTTTTATTATTTCTCCTCATATTTTCCTTTGAAAATTGCATATGATACTACCCTTTTCCTTATGAGGGAGTTATTTTTGGTACATCATCAAATTATTCTTCAACTTCTAACCCTTTTTATATAGTGAATAAGGGTTTATGTTTTGGTGGTATATTTAATTCATCACTTGTTTATCTACCTATTGAGGATTTCTATTCTTTAGCTTCTAGATGTTGGGAATAACACTGAGAGGGGGAGTGAATCTGTATTTACAAATCAATAACTTTTTCCATTTCATATTCAGATTTATATACGCTACTTCAGTGAAGGGAACTCACATGTGCACACAACTATTATTAAGGCAACCAACGTATATCTAGTGAAATTTTGATTCAGTTAATTCATCATATGTTGATCTTTAGTTAGTGCCTCAGTACTTTATTAAACATTAAACATTAACCATGTGCAATAATAACAGAATAAACCATCACACATAAGCAGCACACATGAACACCGAGATTTAAGGTGGAAACACAACGCGGGAGAAAAACCACCTGTTGTTGTTGTCTTTCTCTTCTTTTTAATATAAAGAAAAATTTGTTTACAATCTTGTACTGGTGCAACCTCATACAAGTACGTAGGCAATAAGGCTACAACCTTCACTCATTCTCCAACTGCTACTGGAAGGGAGCTCCAACCCCCTGATGAAATCACCAACCATTATTGGTAGGAAGCTTTGACTTCCCCACTGAAGGCTCCAACCCTCAGTATCCTCCAGGGACCACGTTTCATAAATTTTTAGAATGGATACACCTAGTACACAACAACACAATATGAAGGCCACATTTCATCAAATTTTCATACTAGACCCATCAATAACATTGAAGCTCAAAATCAATCACCACTGTAATACATCCATCAAATAGATCTGCATATAATTGAAACCCAATAATCAATCTCTGAAATCATTGAAATGCAATCATGAATATCTGATACAACTGAAACCCAATCATCAATCTTTGAATCAACCATAACTAAATCTGACATATTGAATCAAATAATCATTGAACCTCTGACGCAACTGTATCAACCATTTATTCAAACTTAATCAAATTCAACCTATCAAATGGAACAGACAGATCATTGTAACCAGTACACATATCTAGCCCTAGAACACTACATCAACAACCAGAACCAACTGTAACCTCAAAAGTCATGTGTGAGAATGTATACGCTTCTTCAATTAAGCCAACCTGCGTGTATATGCTTCTTCCTTTAGCCCAAACTGCTTATACCTATAAAGGCATTGAATCATAAAACCTCTGAACCACAAACTATACCAATTAGTGACATTCTGAAGATCTACTGTCATATTACAGATTTATAAATAGATAGAAACAAGGATCACCCTTCTTTCTCAATCAATCAATCAACCAAATTCAATCTCCTTATACACACAATTTTACTTTCAAATATAATGAAGACATCATTGAAAACAACAATAAAACAACAACACTGATCAGATAGATCAATCATCCCTGAACAACAAGATTTTCTTCTACATACGCTACTTGGAATTGCCGAACCAACATGTATATGCACCGTCACCATTGCAAACCAACGTATAGATTTGCAAATAAAAAATTATAACTTTGCAGCTATTCCAAACTTCAGACATACCCATATCATAGAATTTAAAGCAAAAAACAATTGTTAACACTCAAATCTATCCTATCCATTATCAGATCACATAATGATAAGTCATTATGATCTTGATCCATCATTATATCTTATGTATCAACAAACACTCAGGTGCATACTTAGTCTAGATCAAGCAAAGCATCAGAAACCCATAACATGCATATTTTCTTTTGATCTAACACTTCATAAGATATTAATTACTTGTCCACTTATCCCTTTGATCTTGTCCTCCTTATATAGTTTTAGACTTTCTCAATACCTCAGACCAAAACAACACTTAGAACTTGTGGTATTCTTGGACGGGATCAAATAATCGTTATCCCACTCAATATTGTGGGCTATTACCATGGTATTGACCCTTGGTATTCTTTCGCCTTAATTTCCTTAATTTTTCATCCCATATGTGCTTTTCCTCTTGTGAAAGTGTGTGCATATGTATACGCTCTTTTTGTACTGTGAACCCGCATATACAACTTAACATACCTGAAAATGTCCTTTTTCTTCAACTTATTGATTCTGATATGTAGTCCTTTGTTCCATCATTCTATTCTTTTGTACCATTACTTTGTTCCCTTTGAATAGACCTGTTATAGTGTGATTTTCCATTGTATATTATTTCTAAACTGATTCCTTTGAGCTTCCCTGCATTTTGTCACATCAATAACCACAACAACCATGCATTCTATAACATCTGATATCTCGATGTAGATTCATCTAGTTACGTAGATTCATCTAGTTACCATATAAAAGTGAGTTATTTTTCTAAAAGTGGGTTGCCATCAAATACACCACATGCATCATAATTCCAACACTAGAGACTCAATGTAATCATAAAATGCTTGTTAATATTGATCAATCTCCAATGTTGAGGTTTTTGGTGTGGAAAATTTGGTACTTTTCCTTTTTGAAATGTTGTCAAAACAATGCTCTTCTTGGTTGATTACTTTTACCCTATTTTTTTGTAACTTTGGTTATTCCTTTGATGTATGTAACAATGTATTTCTTATCCTTCTGTGGTACTTTCCTAGGCTATGGTGTAGGTGGATGAACTCATATAATTCCTCTTCAACTGATGCTACTTCATCTTCACTAACAATCCCTTCAATAAACTCATTCTCAATGAGGAATTGCTCCCAAGCCTTGCCATATTTCTGTAACTAGTATTGCACTATCATCTTGATGAGGTCATGCTAATAGAGACCCATCTCTTTATTCTTGGATTGTTTTTTAATGTTCTTAGTCTGTTTTGTAAAGGTTATTCAATAAGAAGAATGGCATATTTATAAGTTTTTCTCCCTTGAGATGTTGTACGATAAGATATGATATAGAAACATTATGTTATATCTATTTTCACATGTGACATGTTTTGAGTCAAGAAAGTTAATTCCTTTCATGGTTAATTCAATTATCTACTTGTTATTCCCTTAGTCCAATTATGTTTGGCTTGGAATTGTTTAAGAATGGTGTCCATGCTTTTTCCCTCCATTTGTTTGTTCTTGAACCATATTTCTCCATATTGAGCTAGCCCTGTAACTTGTGAAATTATATTTTATAAATATGTATGATAAAACTACCAACATTTTCACTCTCCCTATCAAATGAATGGGAAAAATCTCTTGCTACATCGTCATTGTATCCATGAAATTCAACAAGGAACCCTAAGTATCCCACTTTTAAAGAATTATTAAGAATTTTGGTTGTAACTTTAATTATTCAAATTTAATAGTCTCAATTCTCACTTCCATTTCTCCAAATTTTTGTATAGACCATGTGTGAATATTCTTGACTATTAATTTGGAATTTTGAGGAGTCATTTTACTATGCTTCAAACCAAAGAGAAAGAGAGAAACTTTGTGGCTACCAAGATTTTTTTATAGACTTAAACACTTTGATATGTAAGTCAAATTGGTTGCAGTTTGTTAACTCAATAATTTCGAATGGTTTCAAACTAGGTATTGAGAATTATGCCACATAAAATCATTTTAACGAACATACTTTTAAAATTCAAGAATGTTTTTCTTGGAAATTTGAAATGGTTGCATACATGTACCATACTCTATTTTCTCCACTCATAATTAATTTCATTTCATATAGTTTATCCTTCCATGCAGACAACAAATCAACTTGGCTATTTGTTGGGGGGAAAAGTATCTAATGCAGAATGCCTCTATCCCACTCTGAAGGTGATAGTACTCCAGCAACAACAGAATGCAAAGCTATTCAAAGTTTCTTCTTTATGAGATGAGAGAGGGAAGAAAAGGATGATCTACTAACCGTTATCTTGCGCTAATAGTCGATCCAGTCTTCACTCCTTGCCACTTACTCCTAGCTCCTTGTCTTTTCACCGGGCCAGCTACACACAGATCCTGTAAAAGAACAAGAAAAGGAAACTACAAGAAGCATACATCCATAATCGATTATAGGATTAGCATAAATCAAATATACAAGCATCTATTCATCATAAAGACACATGCATATAGAAGAACCTCAAATACTTTATTGATAATAGAAGTAAAGTTCTGAGAGAGTTACAACCACAATGGGCCCAATCCAGCAACACCTCCCAGCTGAAAGAAATCTCCTCTTCACCTCCTTCAAGCAAACACCCAATAGCTCTAATCACAAACCAACAGCACTTCCTTACTTGCACAAAATTCCAGCCTCCTTAGACCTCATGAGAGAGTTCTATATATAGGTTTTTGGAGAAAGGATGAGTCATCTTGAGACTGGCCTGAAGCTGACTTGTGTCCTCTCCCACTTTAGTTAATCTTCAGTTCTTGAGTCCACTTGGAGAATCTTGCTTCCACTTGGAGATCAAGACCCTCTTATTCATCACTAGGCGAATTCCTTGACCCAAGTGTCAGTTTGGAAGCTTCCTGGGCAGTTGACACCTTGCAGAATGACTGTGCCACTTGGCCAATCTCGCCCAGCGCAGGTAGCCTTCATTAGTTTTGACCTTCAGCACAGGTACAAGGAGGAGTAGTTGACATTCAGCGCAGATGCTCAGTGGAGCAGATGACATGATCCAGAAATAGCCTGTTTTTGAGTGTTTTTAGGTGGAGAACTGATTTTTAGTGCTGTGGTTTGCAGACCTTGTTCCTCTAAGGGTAAGAACAACATGTTTAGGGACTTTGGATCCCTCAGATTATTGACATTTCATGCTCCATGCTGATAGGCACAAAAATGTCTATAACAGTTGCCCCCTAAAGTATGAGGTCGTTTATCGGGTGAAATGCTTTATTAGGAGGATCCGAAGTTCATTCAATCGGCTGAGAGGTGCCCTGCAATAAAATACAATACAATACATTATTTTTCATTCTGCTTTCATGATCTAGCTGAGGCGGGCATTCCCATGCTCAGCTTTATAAATTCATTTTGGTACATATAACAGACAACCGTCTGATGATAGACTGATAATTCTCTGCTGAAATTATCATCCTTTGAGTAGGATGATCATCTGCTGCAATGATGTACATATCAAATGTCTTTATATCCTGAATATATATCGCAGCCCGGATGGATGAAACTAGATCCGGGGTCTTCAATCTCGTTCGATCTTCACTCTAAGTACAAGTCGATCCATGTGAGAATTGCGTTGAAGTCGAACATGGAAATACATCGCTTGATTACCGGTCAATAATGTAACCGTTAACAAGCGCGAGAGGAATCACCAATAATGACAATGACCCTCAAGGTACTGCAGTACAATTCACGTGGTGTGAATAAAGGACTTGGCGTCGAACACCACGCAAAATCTTTTGGTCGAAGGTCATTGATGTATACCTGTCGCCGGAAGTGAGAAACTTGCCATTGAGGCATGGAAGCTTCAAAGTACTGGGGGGGGTGTTCCTAGGTCAACTTCTTGGATAATGCGCTGAAGTCGACAAGAAGCGATCCGTCAAATGAGGGCCTTAATGAATCCCACATCAGTGACACGGAATGGAGCTAATGACTTTAGTGGAGGTGAAAACAAACTGTGAGATATGATTCAGGGTGGCGATCATGGGTGGATGAAGGATAATGTATGGTAGTGGATGGGACACGGTTGACTCTTTCTGAACACATCTCTTGAACATATAATGACACTAATGTGATGGATCGGTAGCATTACCCCAAATACGGATGGTTTGGCGAGGACCATGGCGATGAGACTGGTGAATGAAACAACCCAACCCGATGTGGTATGGAGGACAAAGTGTCATGTTCAAGAGCGACTTGCTACCATCAAAGCTTCGAGGTTCTCCCAATTTTTCCCCAGTCATTTTTGACCAGTACCTCTTTATTTTTGTCAAGCTTGAGGAGGATAACATATGCTTGTTCTATAACCTGCCCTTCGGGCAAGCCCATCGCTATGTTTTAACGAGCCTAGCGATAGGGAGACTCGTTCTCGTCTAAAGACAAGTTTGTCGCTATTTAATCATTTTAACGAGTTTAGCGACAAAGACAACTCGATCCTTTTCATTTTTAGAGAGTCTGAAAAGGTACAGAAAGTTAACTCCAAAATTCCTTTTTCGTCATCTAATCCCTTAAGTCCGAAAAAGTATAAAACAATACAAAAGGGATGAATTTTCGATAACTTTAACGAGCCGAATAAAACAAGCGCTCGACCTTTTTGTGCAATAATCCCTCAGGTCCAAAAAGATTAAAATCTAGAGGAGGGATAGCTCTTCCGGTCCTTTTAACGAGCTGGAAGGCCAAAACTCAGCAATCTTTTCATATTTTACGAGTCAGATGAAAAGAGCTCAAAGAAGACTCGTCTTTTGAGGAACGAGTGATAAACAGGGATAGCAGCAGATTCTAGGTACAGGTTGGAATTTTCCAATCACGGCAGTGTCACAAGGATGGCTAAGTGGAATCACTCTTCGCAGCTATTCCTCAAAATGGGTAAACAATCATATGGAGGTGAACGATAGGCCAAATGGAATGGAGGTGGCAGGTGCAAAACATGACCAAGGCTTTTTATGGCTAATAAATTTACGATCACAATGGTTATTTACCGGTACTGGGTTCATTTTTTAAAGAGCTTGAATGCACCAAAACACTGCTCAAAAGCTTATGTTTATTTTTTAACGAGCATGAACTATGACGCTAAAACTGCTCGGATCTTGCATTTATTTTTTAACGAGCATGAACTTTATGCTAAAACTGCTCGTTATACCAGTCATAAGATAAGAATGTCTCCTGAAAGATCCCATTTTTTATAGAGCTTGCGCCTTACCAAAGCTATGCTCCCTCTCATCCTTTCTTTATGTAAGTTAGGAAACGATCAATGACCGCTCTTAGCTTACACTCCAAAAGGCTCGCATGCCCCCAGGTATAAAGTACAATTTCAAGGCTGCCCCTCCTCTCTCTCACCTTTGTTTTTCTTTGGGTGTTCACAGCTACTTGTCGTCCTGCTAGTCTAATGTTAACGATACTTGTCTTCTCGTTATTTTAACGGGTCTTACGCGGTACTTGTCTTCCCGTCGGCCCAATTTTAACAGATCCTTTGCAAGATCACAAGAGAACAGCTACTTGCGACAAGAGAGCAGCTACTTGCGACAAGAGAAGAACACTACTCAAAGACAAAACATTGATGTTATTGAGGGAGGCTTGCCTCTTTATGGTTACCCAAAGAATGGTTTTATTTGCTGCCGCAAATGAAACTATTTCTTCGGCGATGTCTATCATTAGGTTATTCAAAGATGGTTACTACTTGTTGCAGCAAATGAATCCCCTTCTTTGGAGGTTGCCCCTAATTATCCTCTAAAACATTAGTTTTAATGGGTGAGGCTTGCCTTTTACCCAAAGATGGTTACCATTTGCTGCCGCAATAGAATCTCTCTCTTTGGTAGCCTACCTGTTTAGACAAAGGTGAATGACTAGAAATCATCAAACACATAACTTTGACAAAAGAATCCTATTCTAGAACAACCCCTCTTCCTTCCACGGACGGGGTACGGACTAGTCATATTCTTTCGCGGAAATTCTACTTTATACCCAAGGTTTCCTCTGCCCGAAGCAGACCAGGATGCATGCCCCCTGGGTCCCAGTTCTATCTTTCCGAATCACTCGCATTCATCGGGAAGGAGGACTGGAGGTGGAGACATTTCTTGGGTGAATAGACCATTGAGGATTGGTATTTGACTATTTGCGATGCGTGATTCCGGAAATGAAAGTTGGTCTACGAGCTTGACCACCCTTCCTTCGTGTGGAAAACACATTACTCTAAAGAGTGAGGAGACTATATCTCCCATGCAATATATATAGTCACGTCCAAGGAGTAGGTTATAATCCAAGGGTCCTTGAACGACCATCACGTTCAAATTAACAGTCTTCCCTTTCAATGTAACAGGCACATTGGGGAGGATCCCTAATGGTCGACTGGTTCCTTTATCAAAGCCCGAGAGATTTCTCATCTCAGGCAAAAGCGCCGGGGAACCCAGTGCTTTCCAAGCAACAAAGGAAAGGATACTCACAGATGCCCCTTCATCAATGATAGTTCCAGCCATCACCATTCTATAAATTTGGACTATGATTCGGAATGGTATACTGGCTGGTAACCGGGGTCTGCCCAGTTGGTTCCAATCAAAGGACACAACCAAGTTGCTTGGTGGTGGGACCGAATACACGGCCGGATACGATCCTGACGATGTTCCTTCCTGCGATAAAGGAATGGGCGCATTGCCCTGATGCTCATCAGAATCTGTGTTGACGAAAAGAATCTGGATGGTGTCATCCTTATTCTCTTCCGTGAGGGTGTCATTTGAAGATGAATCTTCAGTGACGGTGTCATTTGATGATGAAACCTCTGAAGGAAGAACCGGGTCAACTGCCGTATCGACCTTTAGACTTTCGTCTGGTCTAGATTCAGTAGGTTCATTTTCAATGACAGACACTTCAGCTGACCACTTGAGCGGGCCAGCTATATTTTCAACCAACGAAGGACTTGGCACAAGTTTTTTGTATCCAGGAGGAAGTCTCAACGGTGAAACCGGACGATCTTCCAAAACTCTCTTCGCTTCGTCTAAGAAGGGACAACGGTGGATGGCGTGACCGCCTTCACACAGTTTGCAGGGGGATCTTGCTCCCCCTCTTTGTCTTGAACCTTCACTTTCGCTGGTTGACGGTAAGCAATCAACATGGCTATCAGAGGTTGATGCTCCCGAATTGTGCAGACGAGGGGACCAGTCCTTTAGTATCCGGGGAATACAAGGACAATATCTATGGAAATGGTCTCCTCTACATATGACACATGGCGATTTAGGCCCGGTCTGTGCTGTGTGTGGGTTTTTGTTAGATGTCTTTTGCTTGCCCCCAGTCGCCTTAGGCTCCTTCTTCTTCTTTTACTTCTTCTCCGTGGGAGCTTGGCTTTTGCCAGCTTTACCTTTTGAAGATGAAGGATCGGAGGAAGGGTTAGAGGAAGTAGAAGGCTGGTGGGATGCTCTAGACTCATCTAACTGTTGACTCGACTGCTCAGGAACCATGGTGTTCCGAACTACACTAGTTGAGAATAGCCAAACAGGCAGGCCAATTGTCAGTCCTGGAAGCGACAATGTGGCCATGTGGGGCGCACCAACTTCTACCCAAGAGGAGAATGGACTAGGACTTCCATCATGTGGAGTTCCTTGGTTGGGGCGTTCCATGTTCTCAACTTTAAGATCAACGCGGGAATAGGAGGTGATTATGTTCCGTTTAAAATAAATTTTATAACGACGCTTAGACACAACTTGCTTTTTCACTTTTTAAGAGTCGAGAAAAAGCTAAAGATGACTCTAGTCTCCTTCGATGTTTTAACGAGCCCGAAGTGACAAATGCTCGGGTGGAATTTTTCAGTTATAGAGTTTGAAAAAGGCCAAAAGAAACTGCTCTGGAGTTCTAGGCAGAGGGTGTGCCAAACCTTTCGCAAAACCACAGAATACGTTTTACGGTACGAGTGGTCGATCTTCGTGAATGTTGTGTTCACTGCATTGCGATCAGTAGGGCGGCCGACACGGTTTCCTATGGATAAAGGCTTTGATCCTATAGGGGTCTCCCAATATATACGCGACGGTACGTGGGAGCACAAGTCCATATTGATACTTATCGCTTCACCGTGGAGGAATCACCCAACCACTCAACGCTAAGATATCACGTTTAACGACGCCGAAACACGTCTCTAGCTTAGACCTCTAGATGTTTGCGTTATGTTTCAATGCGTTGTTATGTAAATTAAATTTATTTTAAGGTTGATCTTGTTTAGCAGTTTGCCTTTATGGATCACCACGAGATGTATAGAAACACTCCTGAATGTAATCTAAGATGATAAGCAAGCTTTTCAATCTTTCAACTTTGAAAACCTTAACTACTGAGGGAGAAGGAAGATAACACCTTTTCACGCAGATCATAGAGCACACACTAATGCACTTTCCTAAATCAACATGCAAACTGTCATAATGTACATGCACAATGCAAGTATTTCTTTTATCTTTCTTAATGTTGATGAAATGCAAAAAGAAAGCTGTTGTATAACTTTGAATTCAATTTCAAGCGAAAGCAAACAAGTTTGTCCAAAAATTGAAAGACACCTTACGATTCACTTGTTTCGACACTTAGAAATATGTAAATTCAAACCATATAACGAAAGCGACAAACTCAATCAGCTATGAACAGCAAATAAACTAACTCTTGAGATCAGAACGACACTTAATCACAGGTCTATATCTAAGAGGTCAATGCATGACTGGTTCACTTTCGTTATGGGAAACTGTAAATGACACAAGAAATACAAAAGAACAAATACAGTTTCTTTATACAACTGAGGCGGAATAATGACAAAGGAAGATGGTTTCAGATAGGCCTACTGACTGGCAGCAAACAGCAAAAACAACAGTGAAAACAAATCAAGACACAACAGGAAACCACAGTAACTCAAGCCAAGACTGGTCCAGCGCAGGTGTAACACTGCTTGTTTGACCTTCAGCGCAGGTAGCCCCTTCGGGAACTGCGCTGAAATGCAGACTGCCTTTGTACAGTCTGCAATGAAGAACGAGACTTTCGTCCGTCTTGGTTTCCGGGTCACAGATTGCTCAAAAATTCACAGTTTTTGCTCAAATCAGAAGCTATCAGTCAAGGACACACTAAGGGATGCAAAGGAGGATGAAAAGCTATCACTAAGAGCTTATTAGAGTCCTTGTGGATCAGCTCTTCAAATCATAAACTTGCTCAGAAAACTGAGCCAGAGTAGCTGCCCTCTACTTTGTGTTTGATAGATTCAAACACAGTTCGATTTGGTACTCTCCTTGTTTATGAAATGAATAGCAAGAAACACAACAAACTAACAAGATACGCTCCCCAGTGGAGTCACCATTTTGTTGGGGGGAAAAGTATCTAATGCAGAATGCCTCTATCCCACTCTGAAGGTGATAGTACTCCAGCAACAACAGAATGCAAAGCTATTCAAAGTTTCTTCTTTATGAGATGAGAGAGGGAAGAAAAGGATGATCTACTAACCTTTATCTTGCGCTAATAGTCGATCCAGTCTTCACTCCTTGCCGCTTACTCCTAGCTCCTTGTCCTTTCACCGGGCCAGCTACACACAGATCCTGTAAAAGCACAAGAAAAGGAAACTACAAGAAGCATACATCCATAATCGATTATAGGATTAGCATAAATCAAATATACAAGCATTTATTCATCATAAAGACACATGCATATAGAAGAACCTCAAATACTTTATTGATAATAGAAGTAAAGTTCTGAGAGAGTTACAACCACAATGGGCCCAATCCAGCAACACCTCCCAGCTGAGAGAAATCTCCTCTTCACCTCCTTCAAGCAAACACCCAATAGCTCTAATCACAAACCAACAGCACTTCCTTACTTGCACAAAATTCCAGCCTCCTTAGACCTCATGAGAGAGTTCTATATATAGGTTTTTGGAGAAAGGATGAGTCATCTTGAGACTGGCCTGAAGCTGACTTGTGTCCTCTCCCACTTTAGTTAATCTTCAGTTCTTGAGTCCACTTGGAGAATCTTGCTTCCACTTGGAGATCAAGACCCTCTTACTCATCACTAGGCGAATTCCTTGACCCAAGTGTCAGTTTGGAAGCTTCCTGGGCAGTTGACACCTTGCAGAATGACTGTGCCACTTGGCCAATCTTGCCCAGCGCAGGTAGCCTTCATTAGTTTTGACCTTTAGCGCAGGTACAAGGAGGAGCAGTTGACATTCAGCACAGATGCTCAGTGGAGCAGCTGACATGATCCAGAAATAGCCTGTTTTTGAGTGTTTTTAGGTGGAGAACTGATTTTTAGTGCTGTGGTTTGCAAACCTTGTTCCTCTAAGGGTAAGAACAACATGTTTAGGGACTTTGGATCCCTCAGATTATTGACATTTCATGCTCCATGCTGATAGGCACAAAAATGTCTATAACACTATTAACAATTTATTTCCAAGGAGAATGCAAAGATGTTTTGTGGAGTTTGTATGGTAATATGTAGTGTGTAGAGATGGAAATGAAAATCGAAGTATGAGAGTGGTATTCTTTAAAATAGAGGCTTCAAAACTTTGAAAATAAAGTATGCCCTTTTCAATAGAGAGTGTTAGGATATAGAGTTTATTTGGCTTAGTATGAAATTAATTTTGTAAGTTAATTGTGAGGGAAGATGTCATGAAATAGCCATAAGTTTTTAATGGGCTAATGACGAGGCTATCTATATGTTAGTGCAATAATAAGGGCATTTAATGTAATTATATGATAGTAAAAGCATGTAGGGATAATAACACAACAATGTAGTGGGTAATGATGAATAGGATATGAAAGATAGAATAGGTTTATTTACAAATAAGTTAGTTTTTGATACTCCTAATGGGTTATGAGGTAATAAAATTGTGACACCCCTTTCATTACCCCACATTTTGTAATGTAAGTAAGAACATATAATGTTGGGGTGCCAATATTGATGCTATGGTCTCAACTATATTATATGTTGTAATGTTTATTTGTATTAATAAAAATTCTAGAGCTAAATAAAGTAGACAACTAATATATTATGATTCCTTGGGGTGGGGGGAAACTTGACTTAAGAGGAAAACTATACCCTGGGTGAATATTTCCCTTTGATGTGATGGTTAGTCTTCCCAAGAAGATGAAATGTTGGGAAGATGAAGGGTTTAGGTGTAATTATAAAAATAATAGGGAGGAAAATCAAGGGGTTCTTCTTTTTGGTTCTTAAGCTTCTAGTTTTTATCTCTTCGGTTACTCTCTCATACACCTCTCTCTCTCTCACTCAAAAATTCAATTTGGCATGAGAATCAATGACAAATCATGTGACAGGAAATGAATGTATTGCAACACTTTTTCTTTTGGATAGATGGCTCTGAGGACTGGGAATTTTCCTGGTTGTGTGTGTAACATAGAGCATGAAAGATGGGAGGGCCAAGGGACTACAAATATCAAAGGACTCTGTTGTGTTGTGCAAACAAGCATGGTATTTTTGTGAATGTGAGCATGTTCAAAGATGTAAAGTTTGATCACTAAGTTTTCCTTTGTGTGTATGAATGAGAATGGAGTCATTATTAGTGTTAAAATTTGGTTTGAATCTAACTTTGTGAAATATCCACAGGTTAATTTCTCCTAAAGACATCAAGATCTAGCACAAGAGTGGCCAGGTGTGAGACAATTGGTAGCACAATTGAGCCTATGGTGGGGATGGAACATGGATCACCTTATTTTAGTTTACAATATTGTTCTAGTTGAAATAGATAAATATTTATTTATGTATTAATAATATTTTTGGAATAGATGGTTCAATGACACACATGATTATTTAATATCTCTTTGCAACAAGTTTATATGTTTGAGTTTTGATACTTTTATGATGTGAATTTTGGTGAATTGCTTTAAGAGTTAACCCAGAATCTAGGGTTAACACCAATTAGATCTTAGCATTGGGAACATTTATTTAGAACAATATCTCATTAAATAATCTCATGTTGAATCCTCTTCGACCATCTGTCTACTCTAATTGAAACTTCAAACCTTATAACCTAGGTACTCTAAATAATAAGGATTAGTTAATTTGAATATCAAAACATTAATAATACACGTATTTAACCCATAATAACATTGCCAAACGCAAAAATGAATGAATCATTATCTAAAGACGATACACATCTCACGAAATCTTCAACTGAAACTTACTGCATAGAGAATCACAGGGGCTTCACTGGGGGAGAAATACCATACCATGTGCATTCAGAGGGGGGATATATATTGAGGAAACAATGACATAATATATTGAGCATATAATAGGGGGTAAAGGGTTTTTATATGTTGTGTATAAAAAAATGGAGCTCAAAATTAATGAAAAATATAAAGGGGTGTAAAAAAAGTTAATGAAAAAATGGATAGCTACAATATCTAATGAAATCAGGGCTTTTTTAAATTGGGAAGGTGTATTGGGTTCATATTAGTAGGGGGTTAAATAATGTATTTTTTAGAGGTATTTTTCCAATATGTAGTCAAATTAAGGGTATTATTTATGTTGATGGTGTTGGACCCACCATCATTCAGGGGATCTCCTCGGTAAGAAGTCCCAACTAGACCTCAGATCGTTTGGAGTAGGAGTCCCAGCAATGGGTGTTAATGTAATGCCTTGACCATGGTATCATGTACAGATAAGTATGATAGATTTTGGTTGAAGCAAGTGTGTGACCTTGCAGCGAGTCAAGTGAGATGCATGGGGGTTCTAACACATGGAGGGGAAAAGGAAGTGTGCCCCTTAAAAACCTGTAATAGTACGCAACCTAAAAGGAACACACGAGTGAAATGACATCACAAGTTGAAATGAATATTAGTCCACAAATCAAAGTGATGGGTTAATCCAACAACATGCATTCAACAAGATTCATATAAATGCATACAAAGTAGTTGATAAGAAAATGTGTAATTTAAACAACATACATTGCTAAAGAAACTAGTATAGTCCAACTACAATAACAAAATATGCATGAAGGTGTGTTAGCTTTGCTATTATTATTGTAAGTGAAAGTGTCATCCATACATACACCATTGAAAACCATTAGCCCCAATAGTGGAACATTGTAGTCAAGAAAACCTACTCGTCCAAAGAAGTATACTCCCTCTACACTATAGAGAAGCCAAGGCTTGTCACAATACTCCCAAGCCTTCTCTAATCCTAAGCCTAGCCAAAAAATTAGCTCCCAAAAACCCTTTATAAGAGTTATGAGGTTTTATTTATAACAAAGGGTGGGGTGACCCTTGAAATTCCCCTTTGTGGCTCTTTGACTACCCTCATGACTCTTCAACCTCTTTACAAATAACTCATTAGATAATATGATGACCTTTCATATTCCACTATTGACACTTGGAATTTCACTTACAACATACTCACAAATAATATTACATTTTGCACATGTGCCCATGTGAGACAAGATAGGCTAGAGACAACCTAACAAGAAAAAAAACTATGACTCTGAAGTTTGGACTGTTGAGAAATGGAAACAAGAAATTCTAGTTTAATTTATCCTTGAATTAAACTGAGAACTAAAATCGAATTCTATTATGATAACAACTTGTGAATAGTTAATTAATTTTAATTAAATTAATTAGCTTATGAATTTTGAGTTGGAAGTATTTCTGTAGTCATGTATATGTTCTCCCTAAAGTTTAGGATTCTAGTATGAGTTTAAATTGAGTTGTAATTAAATAAATCGGTTTACTGGGTTATGGTAATTTAAATTAGTTCTAATTGTTTGTGGAACTAATAGAGGACTAATAGTCAGTTAGTGCACTGGTGCATCCACAAGTGTTACTCGTATTAACTAAAGATTCCCTCATGATAAACTCATGCATGTTAGTTCAGAGAAAGACCCAGTTGAGACTAGAGTGTACAGACAATGTACTATCAGTTGTATGATTTACTGAGTTGTAAATATCATGCATGCAATTAGAGAAGGAACTATGTTTGGATTTCGTAGTTTTGGAAGCATGAGTTCCCTTTAAATACGGGCTATTCATCCTAGGAATTGCGCAAGGAAATAGTGTCTTGGCAGGCAGTGGAAATTGGCTAAGTGTTGGCTAATAGTGGGTTTGTGAGGTAGAGATTTGAGCATACTTGTGTGGAATTGTTCTTTTGAGAACAAGCTTTGTATCTTCACTCATATTTATGATTTAATGCAATACAGATAGGCAGGGTTTTGAGCTATGGCTTTCCCCAGGAAAACTTATTGTGTTATGTGCCATTGATTTGTCTTCTTCTTGTTCATATTGTTTTCGTTGATCTATTGGCTTCCGCTGGTTGAAAGTAGAAGTAGATTCTTGTCCTATGATTTAGTAAATTGCATGAGCTTGTGATTATAGGAAATTCTACATGGGGTAAGACCAAATCGTCAATATCCACTTGGTGCTTCTCAATCACGCACTCATGCCAAGCTTGGTACTGTGAGATGATGTCCCCAAACTACTTGATGGTGTCTTTCTAATAGCAGAATTATGTCTCCATATCATTAGGGCATATGGTCTTCGAACCTGTGTCCAACTTGTCTTGAAGAATGTGAAACATGGTGTTGACCATGATGGGACCACCAATGTACTTATGCATGTTATGTGCATTGAGATCCAAGTCATCCCTGGTGGCATCTCACCTTAGCTGCTCCATGTACTCATCGATCTCTAGTCGGACTTGATTCTTATGTTTAGCTTCGGTGAGCGAGCCGATTGAAGGGATCCTGTGGGTTCTCATCATGACATCCAAACTTTTGTACAACCATTCATATGAGGTATGTATATTGGTGATAAAATGGGCAAGGTTCTCATAGTTCTGGATCAAGATCCAGACCTTTTGTTTCTCCAGCTTTGCCTAAGGCTTCATCATATATGGTAAGTGAATCAGGGCCCCTTTGTACCACATTGTCCACTCTTGCACATGGGTGATGAAAACATGTATTTCCCTGAGATTTTGCACAATTTTTTTCTCTATTGTTGTAGGCCATGCACATGGACAACTAATTTATGCATGTTGACGAATCTGTCATAGATCTTTTTCATGGTAGTCCCAATTGTTGATACTTCATCAGGTATCACTTTCCTAATTTCTGCCATTGCAAAAATTATCCTCTGCTCTCTGAGTTATTCTACCTCTTTCCTGGCTGCCTGCAAGTTCTTTTCCGCTTGTTCATTCTTAACAAATAGGAAATTAACATTGGATCTCATGGCTCCTACATAGGCTGAGGTGGTATCAACAATGGAAACTACACGATTTCTGACATCTGAGACTATCACCCTTTCCTTCCTAAATGCGGGTGACGTGTGATCATCCGGAAAGTGTTTTCTCCATGCCTATACAATCTTCTTATGCAACTAATCGAATTTAAGATTGTACACTTCCATCACTGGATCATCATTAAGGAGAACAACTTCTCCTTGCTTGATCATAACTAGTTATGACACTGGAGGTGGAGGAGACTGAGAGGTGACCTCGGGTGCTCTGGGCATGAGGTCAGTGTCTTCATTCCGTGGCTCATCCCCCAAATCCATGTCCATCACTTCAATCAGTTGCTCAATCTACTGAGAAATCTATTGATCCTCCATCTGTTCACCCTTTTCTTCAACTGCTTGGTTTTTTGACTCTTCAACCTGTATGGTCATTGTTTGCTATATTATCATGCCTTGCCTTTCTTATTCCTCCTGTTTTTTCTTCTCTTCCCTTTCTCTCCTCCTTAGCTCCTTCTCTTCCTTCAACTTCTTCTTTGTTTCCTGCAACGTCTTCTCTACTTCCTCTAGCCTTTTATTCTCCTTTTTCCTTCACTCTTCTCTCTTTAGTCGTTGCTCCCTCTTATCCTCCACTACCAAAGCTGCTTTCTCAGTGATAGGATCTGCTCTCATCTTGTAGCTTTTCTTAGCCTATGGATTCTCTACAATATTCCTCTTTCCTTTTTCCTACACTGGATTGTTGCTTATTGTTTTTGTTTTTGTTGCTTCCTATGGTGCTATCACTTGAAGAGCAGCCTTCCAAGCTGTCACTATACTGACTAGATCGTGGATCCATGGATACTACACCTTCACACACTAGTTCCTTAAAATACCATGGGGATCATACAAATTGAAGTCTTTGGTATCGAACTAGAACTTCAATATCTCCTTAGCTTCGGTACCAACATCTTTCAAGCTCTTAATCTCATACAATCTGATTTGCAAAGGAAGGATGGGCCATGGTGCCTTCTTCTTCTTGTGCAGTCCTGATGTTAACCATATGGAGAGGTGACATGAGACTTCGTGCATGACGAGCTTGTCCATGGGATACCTTGGTAGAACATGTAGAGGCTTCTCTCTTCCAAACACTCTGATGAAGGTTCCACCGTGTGAGGCATGCCAATATGTAATGTTAAGTATTTCCTCCATCGCTTCTCTTGACATGGAAGTTGGATCCTGCTCAAAGATTAGATTATACAACAGGATGATGAAATGGTTAGTCAACCTTACCATTACTCCTCGGTAGATGAAGTCAAAAATAAACTTGCAATAAATATTGATGGAAGTCTCTTTCAGTGTCCATGTCCATCTCAGGCTAGGAAATTGTTGTTGGGCACATATTTCATCCAGTAAGTATGCAGACATGTAGAATCTCACTTGCTCATCCTTGGGTGGATTTTAGACGTTGGTCACATGTAATTTCAACTGAAGAGCCAAAAAATATGACTAGTTAAATGGCCTTCCATAATTCACCAACTTGTCCAATACAACCACCTAACCTTTAGGAAAGGCATCTATGCTCTCTTGATCGTATAATCGACATGCAAAGGTGATCAAGAAACAATAGGCCTTCTTGAGATAATTTGTCTTGTAAACATGATTGGGTGTCACTTTGAACTTTGATGGCTCTTTCACACAGTGCTTAACTATATCTCTTGTGTTCATCTAGCTGTGGGTGGCATAGAAAATTGTGTCCATGCACCTCACTGGTTGAGGTAAATGGTACATATGATGATAGTTCTTCGCGGTGAGGTAGCAAGTTCTATCCTGCTAGAATTGCTCAATGTCATAGTTTCTGGATCCGTGTGTGAGACAATGCAGCTCATAATATCTTCACATGGGAAGGCGGGGTTTCTGCATGCAACCTTGTAAAAGAGCGACTGCTGGATATTGATATAAACCTACCAGTCCTCTAAATCCTCCTTGAAGTCCTCTACAAAGGTATCCTGAATCTACTTCCATGTCAACTTCATGCCCTTCTCAATGAACAACTCAGTGTCTGCATAAAATGGCAAGTTAATTGACACCTACTTAGGTGCTTCCCCAATACCACTCTCGATAGTTTTCTTTGACACATCTCTCTTGGAAGCCATGTTAACTATAACTTCTCAAGAGACTCTTAATAAATGTTGTACCTGGAGACAGAGAGGACACTAATGGCATGCACATATTAGCTTAAAACAAAAGCACTTCAAGACAACATTGAACAACAAACCAAGAAAATTTTGGGAGGGATTGCACAATCTTGGTTCATAGAAGTGACTGACTATGTGTTGTATCTGTGCATTTTGCAGTCCCAGTAGTTAGTGGGGAGTTCTTGGTGACTGCAACTACGCAATGCACAATTCAGTCTAGGCACAAACAAGGAGAGACTGCGCATTGCATAGTCTCAGTGGCCAAGACTGGGAGACTAGCTCCTCCAACTGCGAAATGCATAGTTGGAGTGAGGCCCAGGTTGCCTCTGTGCAATTCCAAAAGCTAAGGTCAAACCTTCATATCTAGAAATGCGTAGTGCATGCAAAGGAAGGCGATATTTGAGCAAGGGAAGCCCATATCTACCCAAGAGGAGTGTGAAAATGGGCATTTGTGAAGGATGATTAGATATTGAGTGTAGATCTAAGTGAATGATGATGCATGCAAGTGAAACAAGTGCAAGAATCAATGAAACTAAAGGAAAATGAAGCATGTGGAGAGATTCGTCATAACATCAACCGTTAGTGCAAAAATTAGGTAAAGCATGTGACACTTAGGAAAGGCAATGAAAAATTTAAAACAAAAATTATACAATCTAAAACAAGTTAAAACACCAGTGTTAGTTCAACAAAACAAGTTAAAACACCAGTGGTAGTTCAACAAAAAAAGTGAAACAACACTCTCAAAATCTAAACAAACAAAAGTGATAGAAAAAGCAGCAAAAGACTAGAAAAGCAAGACTTACCTAGAAAAGCAATAATGATTGCATCAAAGATTCCTTGATCTCCTCGAGAATGCTAGAGCTCCAAGATTGAATGTGAAAATGAGCCCTAGATGCACTGATTAAATAGATTTGGTTGATTTAGGGTTTAGGATGTGAAGGCTAAAATCAAGGAAAAAGTGACATTTGGCAGTAGTTTCTAAAATATCTCAAATGCCTCCTCCTAGCTACTAAAAATATATCCCTATTTTCTAGGGATGCTTTTTCGAGAAAAGATGTCATGCATTTCCTGGAGAGATTGCGTAGTTTCGGGGAAGGATTGGGCAACTCACTAGCTCATGCACTGAGCAAATTCTGAGTGAGAAGTTTCTGCGTAATTTATGGGTTGAGTGGCTCTGCGTTGCCTCTTAGGTTCTATGCATTTCCCTAGCTGAAGACTGTATATCAAATGGATTTGTGCAATTTCAGAGTCGAAGGTTCACTGTCAGCTTGGACTATGAAATTTTGAAGAGAAAGGTGTTGGAAATAATACTGAGAGGGGGGTTGAATCAGTATTATCAAGTCAATTATTTCCTTTTTCAAATCCAGACCATATATGCTACTTCAGTTAGAGAAAACTGCGTATATACGCAACTACGTATAAGGAAACCCGCGTATACCATGCAAACTTATAATTTACTTTATCTTACAGATGTTGATCATTAATCCGTGTATCAAAATCAAATAAATAGTAACCAGAAACAGTGAAATAGAGCAGAAGACAATCACACACATGAACACAAGATATAAGGTAGAAACCCAATGTGGGTGAAAACCACCTGCTATAATTCGTCTCTATCTTCTTTTTAATTAGAAACTTCCTTTTACAATGATTTTGTACTGGTGCAGTCCTTTACCAGTACGCAGGCTACAACCTGCAGAGAGCTACAACCCTCTCTCGTTCTCCAGCTTCTCCTGGAAGGGAACTACAACCCCCTTAGCTTTTGCACTAGCCAAGATAATAGTACATAGGTGCTGGCCTACAGAAGGCTACAACCTTCTCTTTCTTCCAGGGACCACGTTTCATAAATTTTCAGACTGGATCCATGAACATCAATCAATCATCAAGAATTTTTGCATCAAACAATCTCCTTTTCACCAATTACAACTGAATCAAGTAGACACTTCTCTGACAACTGTACTCAGAACACAGTAATAGTAATCACATACCAAATTCTGAACCCAGAACACTGCAGCAATAAACAGAAGCAGCTAGAACCCAATTCAAGAGATGTACGCTACTTTGATGACCTGAAACCTGCATGCATACGCATCTGTGTTTGGACCAGCCTGCGTATATGATGTTTTTACTCACAGAACCAGTGTGTATATGTGCCTTCGCTTCACTGAACCTGCATACAGATCTATAAAGGATAATTTACTCTTTCAAATATTCAGACATTAATGAACCCAGATTACCAGATTTATAGATCAAACATGCGCCACATATAACGGATCAAAATCATACAAAGATACTATTATTCAAGCCTTAAGATTATGACCCATTAATAGAACTTATCCTTTTCTTTGCGCTTAGGTTCCTCCTTTATTCAGATCTAGATCTGCACCATAACCCAATCACCAATAGATCTAGCACTTTCTTGGATATTCAATCATTTAGATGATCCTTTGCCAAATGATCTCCTTCCTCTTTTATAGTCTTAGGCCTTTCACAATACCATGGTCCAAAACCATAATAAAACAATACCATGGACCCAATACTTGGGATCAACACTTCTGAAGAGATACCATGGCCCAAAACCATAGGTTCAATTACCAAGGACTAAATACCACGGACCAAAAGTAATTTCTCCAACATGTACGCGCTTTCCCTTGCGTGAAAGTGCGTGTATATGCATACACACTTTTGTGACATATAAACCGCGTGTATACGCATCTTCGTCTAGGTGAACCTGCGTATGTATCTTTTCCTTCATTCTGAAAGCCTAAATTGAGATCTGTCACCAGAGTGAGTTGCCATCAAGGAAAACACATAGTTCCAAATCAGTGCAGTAATGCCAACAATCTCCCCCTTTGGACTTGATGGAAACCCCAAGATCCTCAAAGTCATTCTCCCCCTTTGTCATCAAGGGCAAAAGGTTGTGTTGCCCCTGAGTACATGCTGAAATCTCTGCTCTGCTGAGCTGACCATGCTCCCCCTGACTGTAGGAAAGATCTGCAGAAAGATGTTCTTCAAGAAGAACCATGACTTATACATCATAAAAGACCTTCCTATCACCAAAAGACTCCATACATACATCCATCACCCAACCAAGTGGGGATACATCAAAAATTTACATATGACAACCAAGTACATTACATCATTCATCCTAGGCATAGTGGGGAAACCAAAATAGGCCGTTACATTACCTTGGCACCATAAAAGAGATACATGACATAGAGACGAAATATTTAGAGCAAGACTTATGAAAGTCACCAATAACTGATATCAGCAGCATCTGTCAATCACTATTCAGATCAGCAACCATGTTTTCCTTCCGTTCTTCCTCTGCATTTGTTCCACCTGAGATCAACAACTGTGAACCTTAACCAAGAGCTTCTAAAGTAATGCCAACAATGCATTATCAGAAGATTATCTGCTCCCCCTGAACCTATGCTAGATGGTCTCTGTCAACCCCATATCAGAATTTCTTCAACTAGAGCTTGTCCCCACTAATTTCTTTCAAACTGCCATATACACGACTGTGTCTGCATAAACTGGCATATGTACGTGGATCCTTCTCAGGCAACTCGCGTACACTCATTTTTCTCTAGAACATACAAGTTTCAACAGCAAGATGATGCGTCAACTACTCCTAGCTTCTGTCTGAGGTATTCAAAAGTTTCCCTGGGCAAAGGTTTGGTGAGAGTATCAACAACTTGTTCCTTAGAGGGAGCATACTCCAATTTGACCTTTTTTTCCAACACTTGTTCCTGGAGAAAATGATATTTGATCGGTATGTGCTTAGTCTTTGAGTGCATGACAGGATTCTTTGAGATACTGATAGCACTTGTATTATCACATAAGATGGAGATAGGTGGAGTACAAGTGATTTGAAAATCATGCAAAGTTTGCATCATCCAAAGGAGTTGAGTACAACAAGATGCAGCAGCCACATATTCTGCTTTAGTTGTAGATAAGGAAATTGAACTTTATTTCATGTTGAAACAAGATACTAATCTAGAACCCATAAAGAATGCACCGCCACTTGTTCTTTTTCTATCATCCACGCTTCCAGCCCAATCTGCATTTGTATAAGCATGAAGAGTGAGATCTGTATCTCTCGGATACCACAGGCCATAGTTTTGAGTTCCTTGAAGATACTTGAAAATTCTCTTTACTGCCTGAAGATGGGTTTCCTTAGGATTTGCCTAAAATCTTCCAACTATTCCCACTGCATGCATGATGTCTGGTCGGGCACCTGTCAAATAAAGTAGACTTCCAATCATGGATCTATAGGTTGGTTGATGCACTGCTGCTAATTCATCATTTTCACTGAGGCTACATCCTGTAACCATAGGGGTACATACTGGTTTCGAATCTTCCATGCCTTAATTCTTCAAAATCTGCTTGAGGTACTTGGTTTGAGATAAAAAGATACCTCCTTCATTTTGTTGGATTTGTAATCCAAGAAAATATGTCAGTTCTCCAAGCAAGGACATTTTGAATTCATTCTGCATCACCAAGGCAAAGCTTTGACTCATAGCTTCTTCATTGCTGCCAAAGATGATATCATCAACATATACAACAAGTATTAGCAATTTGTTATTTTCAATTTTTATATAAAGATTTCTATCTGTTGATCCTTTTGAGAAACCTTGTTGTTGAAGATATTTGTCCAGACGATAGTACCAAGCCCTTGGAGCTTGTTTAAGACCATAGAGAGCCTTCTTAAGTCTGCATACAAGTTTTGGATCATTTCCAAGGATGAATCCATCTGGTTGCTCAATATACACTTCTTCTTCTAAGTATCCATTCAGAAAAACTGATTTCACATCCATTTGAATTACTTTGAACTTCTGGAAGCTTGAGAGAGCAAGGAAAATTCGGATGGCCTCAATTCTAGAAATGGGAGCAAAAATTTCTTCAAAGTCTATCCCTTCTTGTTGAGCATACCCTTTACACACAAGTCTGTCCTTGTTTCTAATAACTTTTCCATTTTCATTCAACTTGTTTTTAAAGATCCATTTTGTCCCTATGACATTCTTATCTTTTGGTCTAGGAACCAACTCCCAAGTGTTATTCTTTTCGATCTGCTTAAGTTCTTCATCCATTTCCTTGACCCAACATTCATCTTTGCATGCCTCTTTTACATTTTGTGGTTCAGTAGAGGAGAGCAATGCCAAATAGCTTGAGGCTTCTGCAATTGTTCTTCTTGTTTGTATACCTGCCTCTTTCTGCCCCAAAATTTGAGATTCTAGATGATTCTTCTGAACGTACCTCGATGGAGTCTTATCCTCTATCCTTATCTGTTCTTTTGGTGCCTCTTGAGCTTCTTCTTCATCATAAGTCTGATTTGATGTTGAAGGACAATCCTCATCATCTTTGAAATCTTCGAAATTCACTTTCCTAGGAATGTTTCCTTCTTCATCAATCACTACATCAATGCTGTCAACAATTCTTCCAAGTATTTTGTTGTAACATATGCTTTGCTGTGTGGAGAATAAGCAAGGAGAATGCCTTCATCTGCTCTAGGTTCAAACTTGCCAAGATTTTCATCATTATTTTTGACATAGCATTTGCTTCCAAAAATTTTGAAATATTTTACCGAAGGAGTCTCACCATACCAGAGCTCATGAGGAGTTTGAGTGCTGTTAACCCGGACATTTGTCTTGTTGAGAATAACAACTGCAACAAATGCGGCTTCTCCCCAGAAGGTTGTGGGAGTTCCAGACTCATCAAGCATATCACAAGCCATTTGTTGAACCGTTTTGTTCATCATTTCCACTACTCCATTTTGCTGAGGAGTCCTAGCTGTAGAGAATTCCCTTCTTATTCCATCTTCACAAAAATCAAAAAATTCATTCGAGGTAAATTCTCCTCCTCAATCAGACATGAGGCATTTGATTATGTGATCTAATTCGTTCTCCACCAAGGCTTTGAATGATTTGAACTTTTCAAAGGCTTCATCTTTGGGCTTCATAAGTCCTATACAACACATCCTAGAAAAATCATCAATGAATAATATAAAGTATTATTCTCCTCAGGGTGACCTTTTGCTAGATGGACCACATACGTCAGTATGGAAAAGTTCAAGTGGCCTACAAGTTGATCCTTCCTTCTCAGGGAAGTTAGTTATGGTTTTCTTAGCAAACTGACACGATTTTCATATTGTATTATTTGGAATTTTGATGTCTGGAAGACCACGAATTGCCTGGTATTTGCATGCTTTCCTTATCCGTGAGAAACTAAGATGCCCCAATCTTCTGTGCCATAGCCAGTGTTCATCATTCTTGCTTAGATAGCATTGATGTTGTCCTTCTTTGAATATGTATAAATTATTCGGAGTTCTTATGCCTTTGATCATTGTTTTTCCTGTATCAAGATCACGAACACTACATCCATTTGATCAAAATATTACCTCAGTTCCTTGATCACACATCTGACTAACACTTAATAGATTATGCTTTAAGCCATCAACATACATGACATTTCCAGCTTTGACCCTTTATTTGAACTGAACCGAACCTTTACCTTTTATGAGAGCAGGGTGTCATTTCCAAAAGAGACCTTCTTCTCCTTCTCTAAGGCACTATATGACTGAAGTTTTTCTTTATCAGCTGTCATATGTTTCTAACATCCATTGTCGATGTACCATTGATTTTCCTGCCCTTTCGCATATAAGGCTATACCACATCTTTCTAGTTGTGGTTCTTTTATTCCCCATGTTTTGGCACTTGAGGCTTTCTCCTTTTGAGTTGTTTGCCGAAACCTGCTCCTGCATTCAGAATCTTCATGACTGAAATTGTTACAAATAGAAAATTCACTTCATTTTCAAGAGCAGAGAAGTTATTGTAGGTCCTTTTCATGATCCCAGTAATACTCCTCTGTTTATGAGCTTCTCTAGTCATGATTGTCTTATAGGAAACACATTGAGCTTCTTTGTGACCAAAGTTATGACAAGAGAAACATTGGTCATTGAAGAAACTCCTGTGATTATCAAATCTACCAGCCACATGATTATAGTTCCTATTGACATCCATTCTTGAGGCAAATTGAGAAGATTTTACCTATGGCTGGTTGTAGCTTCTGTCCATTCTAAAAGTAGATTGCCCCTGATTTATCTGGTAGTCTTTGTTCACTCTTGAGGTGAATTGTCCCTGATTTACCTGGTGATTTCTATTTGGCATTTGTTCACTTCTTGTTGCATCAAGATAACTTTCGGAGGTAGATGATTCCTACGCTTGGGTTGTTTCTTCATTATATCCCAGACCTATCTTGATTAGTGGAGAATGCTAAACTTTGATAATCTCATCTAATGTTTCAGATCCTTTAACAAATCTAAGATTAAGAGCTTTAGATTTCTCAACCTCTTTTCTAAGCCCCACAATTTCACATTCTAACTTTTCATGATGTTTTTCCCTTTCAGCTAGTTGGAATTGCAGAGTATCAATAATCATATTTTTCTCTTCTAAACAAATTTTGAGTTCAGAAATCTCTTCATAAAGACCTTCTTCATCTATAGCATCCATGAAATTTTCATCTTCAAAAGCCATTAAAAGTCTATATTTATTACCTTGTTCACCTTCATCACTATTTGAAAGTCCATCACTG
The DNA here is from genome assembly GCA_031772625.1 of Pinus tabuliformis. Taxonomy (NCBI): domain Eukaryota; kingdom Viridiplantae; phylum Streptophyta; class Pinopsida; order Pinales; family Pinaceae; genus Pinus; species Pinus tabuliformis. Next base: position 1,002,894,363 of record CM062819.1, read on the forward strand.
TCTTCATGAGTGTAATAACTTTTCTTATTTACATTCTTGCTTCTTGTTCCATCTAACAGGTTCCTTACCCTTGTCAAGCTTATCTTTATGAGGACTTTTGGCAGCATAGTGACCAACTCTTCCACAAGAAAAACATTTGAAAGGTAACTTACCACTGAATCTTCCAGCACCCCATTGAAGGTTCTTGACAAAATTTGATTCTTCCTCTTCTTTTGACATATGCCCTGACTCATAGTAATCTCCTTTGCCTGAAGCCTTGAAAGCAGCTTCTCTCCTGTTTGATTGTCCTCCTTTCCTCATTTCATAAGTAGTCAGAATTCCGTGCAGCTGTGGCATGGTAAGATTTCGTAGATTCTCTTTTTCTTCTATTGCAGAAACTTTAGATTCAAACCTAGGGGACAAAGATCTTAGAACCTTTTCAACCACAACAGCCTCTTTTATTTCTTCACCCAAGTTTTTCATACAATTAACAATCTCATGTACACGAAGGAAATAGTTAGCCACACTTTCATCATTGTGCATTCTGAGATTTTCATACTGAATTTTGAGGGTTTGAAGTTTTGCTCATTTTAACTGTTCATCTCCTTCATAGCTCAGAACAATCTTGTCCCATATTTCTTTCGCGGATTTATACTGCATAATGTTGACAAATTCTGATTGAGATAGACATCCTAATAGAGCATTGACAACCTTTGCATTTGTTTCATATTTCTTCTTACCAGCCAAATCTGTAGGATTTGTGGATGGGAAAGTGTACCCCGTATCTATGATATCCTAGACTTCTGTACCAAGAGATTGAAGATAGGCTGTGACTCTTACCTTCCAATAGACGAAGTTGGTCCCATCAAAAATTGGTGGCCTGATAGATGCTTCTCTCTCGTAGTTTCTCATGATGATGGATCTTCCTTCAAGCGATCAAGCTTCTTCAAAAGGACCTGCTTCTGATACCAATTGTTGGAAATAATACTGAGAGGGGGGTGAATCAGTATTATCAAGTCAATTATTTCCTTTTTCAAATCTAGATCATATACACTACTTCAGTTAGAGAAAACCGCGTATATACGCAACTACGTATAAGGAAACCCCCGTATACCATGCAAACTTATAATTTACTTTATCTTACAGATGTTGATCATTAATCTGTGTATCATAATCAAATAAACAGTAACCAAAAAAAGTGAAACAGAGTAGAAGACAGTTGACACACACAAGAACACAAGATATAAGGTGGAAACCCAATATGGGTGAAAACCACCTGCTGCAATTCGTCTCTATCTTCTTTTTAATTAGAAACTTCCTTTTACAATGATTATGTACTAGTGCAGTCCTTTACCAGTACGTAGGCTACAACTTCCAGAGAGCTACAACCCTCTCTCGTTCTCCATCTTCTCCTGGAAGGGAGCTACAACCCCCTTAGCTCTTGTAGTAGCCAAGATACTAGTACGTAGGTGCTGGCCTACAGAAGGCTACAACCTTCTTCTTCTTCCAGGGACCACGTTTCATAAATTTTCAGACTAGATACATGAACATCAATCAATCATCAAGAATTTCTGCATCAAACAATCTCCTTTTCACCAATTACAACTGAATCAAGTAGACACTTCTCTGACAGTTGTACTCAGAACACAGTAACAGTAATCACATACCAAATTCTGAACCCAGAACACTGCAGCAATAAACAGAAGCAACTAGAACCTAATTCAAGAGATGTACGCTACTTTGATGACCTGAAACCGGCGTTCATACGCTTCTGTGTTTGGACCAACCTGCGTATACGCTGTTTTTACTCACAGAACCAGCGTGTATACGCGCCTTCGCTTCACTGAACCTGTTTATAGATCTATAAAGGATAATTTACTCTTTCAAATATTCAGACATTAATGAACCCAGATTACCATATTTATAGATCAAACATGCACCACATATAACGGATCAGAATCATACAAAGATACTATTATTCAAGCCTTAAGATTATGACCCATTAATAGGACTTATCCTTTTCTTTGCGCTTAGGTTCCTCCTTTATTCAGATCCAGATCTGCACCATAACCCAATCACCAATAGATCTAGCACTTCATCAGATATTCAATCATTCAGATGATCCTTTGCCAAATGATATCCTTCCTCTTTTATAGTCTTAGGCCTTTCACAATACTACGATCCAAAACCATAATAAAACAATACCATGGACCCAATACTTGGGATCAACACTTCTGACGAGATACCATGGCCCAAAACCATAGGTTCAATTACCAAGGACTAAATACCACAGACCAAAAGTAAGTTCTCCAACATGTACGTGCTTTCCCTTGCGTGAAGGTGTGTGTATACGCATACACGCTTTTGTAACATATAAACCGTGTGTATACGTGTCTTCGTCTAGGTGAACCTGCATATATATATTTTCCTTCATTCTGAAAGATTGAACTGAGATCTGTCACCAGAGTGAGTTTCCATCAAGGACAACACATAGTTCCAAATCAGTGCCATAATGCCAACAAAAGGATGATTTCCCTCAAGGATTGCGCATTTCATTAATTCAAGCATGGAACGAGGTGAAGATTAATTCAAGAGATCTTCTTATGGGTTAGGCAGTAAGCCAAGTAAGGAAACCCAATCCATAATATTGTTCACTTCTTTGATTTTCATAGCTTCTTCACTAGCTTGAGTTAAATATGTAGTCCCTACCATTCTCTTTATCAGCAGCACACATACCAAGGCAAGTCAACTGAGTTGTTTCAATTGGGGATGAGGGGTATTCAAATGCACAACTAATATATTCCATCAAAGATTTAGTTTGATCTCTATTGTTTCTCCATTTCCAGCAAGCCTGGACAGTACCTTGGTTGAGTCACTTCAGGAACACAAGCATTTCTCAATTGCTAGTGAGCCTTGACAGTGCCTAGGTGGAGTTAATTTCTTCACCTCTCCACGAAGGAAGCCTTTCTCTTCTTTCACCTTTATTTTTTTTTATTTTTATTTTTTCATATAACTGTGCATAGGCACTTATTTTTTTCATGAGGCAGAAGAGGGATCCTGACTTATTGAGAGCAAAAGAGGTTGTCCCTTCAAAGAAGGATGCTTATATATACCTTTGACATACTTGTTAAGATTTCCCCCCATCCTTACTCTACTTGACTGAGTTGACAAGGGTTAACCGAATATACAAAACCGATTATAATAGGTGGTGCTAGTTAAGAGTGAAAGCATTGTGATTTCACCATGATTTTCTTTGAAATGAACGTATTTTCCATCAGGGCATCATCGACTGAAAGAAACGAAAGATTCTAATAAAGAGAGGAAATATATAGATAACCAAGTGTTGATAGTTGTACAAGTCCTTTGAGATTTCACCATGCTTGTCTAAGAAGCCAAACATGATTTCATCCGGGACTAACCTACGGGTGCACAAGCAAACAAGCAAAGGAAAGAAGCAAGATAAAGAAAAAAAAGTAAGCAAACCAAAACAAAACACGAAAGAAAACACTACTTCTACTCATAAGCTAAGCAGAGCATGGTCCAACTCATGTGAAATGATAGTTCCAATAGAGCCACCGACACATTAGTTGACCCATGTAGGTGACAACATGATTGACAAGAAAGATATTTAAGCATACCAACAGACAAGAAAGATGAAACAATGCAAACCAAATCGTTCAAAGTTTGAATGAATCCACATAAAAGAAAATATTGAAAGCACATGAAAGGAACTCTGCAGATGTATCATGGTGTCCTGTCACATTGCGCATGGAAGACAAGCATGTATACACCTTTGAACATGAAAAATGAGAAAACATAAAGAAAAAATAAAATTTACGCTTTGCAATAGTGCTTGCTACATATGACTCCTCTAATGCATGAGCAATAGGATAGTTTGATTTTGGTGGAGGATGCAAAAATTGTGAAACGGATTGATTTTCAATGTGAACAAGAGAGTGATGAGAATCCTGGGGAGATTCAATAGATTTTTTATCAGAAGTGGAACTGACCTCAAGGCTATGAGAACTTGACATAACCATCAGCTAGGGCTGAAGTGCCTCGACAACTTGAGGGGTTTCCCCTTCGCCTAGAAATATTAACAACAAGTGAATTAGAATCGTGATCGGATGAGGGAGTGAAAGATCACAACATTCATGAGCAGAAAATTCGAGGTGAACAACGAAATCCTCATGATTGGATGAATCATAAAGAGGGGGCGATGAAAAACAAGAATTTTCACCCTTTATGTTCCTAGAAATGAAAGATGAGAGATTGGGTGAATTCGAGAAGAAATATTATGACATCCCAGATGTTCTGTGAATGATAGGAAGTGGAAACATCCAGAGATGAGTTTTCACAAGATGAAACATAAATGGAAGAATCGTGGAAGATGTTAGGATAAAGAACACGAGGTGTAGACAGAAGGAAGTCATCCTTCACTGTAGATTGTTTTTCAAGATCCCACACATACTCATAAAAAATAGCAGTGTAGGTTGGTTGTTCAACACCAAATTCATCCAAAAAATAATCCTCATGAACATCACTTGTGGAATCTAGAACAGATAAGCATAACACACAAAATCTAGAGGATCAAAGGAACCAAAGGATGGAGGCTGAGTGGATAATACCATGTGACAACTGTTAGGATTGCATTCCAAATATGCGCATACATCTTGAGTAGGTGGGGTAGGAGGAGATGATGACCGTTCAATTGGTAGATTCACAACTTCTCCCACCTCTTCCTGTGGAGCTAGAGCTATTTGATGAGAAGGGAAAGTAGGGTCACTCGGGACAACAGCCTCATCCATCTTAGATGCAAAGGCTCTAACACTGAGTTATGTTGGTAGAGAGTTAGAAATTTATAACTTGTGCGGATTCTCTGAGATGTGAACAGGATATTGAAATCTTCCTTATAAAATTTTCTAGTCGATTTCACCTTCAGGAAATTAAAAACAATAAAGAAGAAAATGATCATAAAAGTGCTCAAGTGATTCGTCAGGTAGTTTTCACAATTTTAAAATTTTCGATGAATTTCTTTATGGTCATAAAGGATGAAAGCACAACATAATTCTATGAGAATGTGATCAAAAGAGTGTATAGAGGGTGCGGGCAATGTGTGACACCATTTCTTGATGTGCCCTTCAAATGTGAAAGTGAACAACCCACAGGGAATTTCATCTAAGGGGACATCCTACCTGTCACAGAAGCCCAAAAAGGAAATCGTGTGCCTGAATAGGGGAGTTCCATTTTCACCATGGAATTTTTACTTTGAAAAGTCATCTATAACATTTACCAACATAGAAAAATCAACAATGTGAGAAAAACATTTCAGTGTTTTGATTGAGACATAAGTCATGAATTATGTGCTGAAATAAAAAATAGACTTCAAGGGCTCATATTGTCATCTGGCCCTCCTTGTAGCGCCAGAAATGTTGACAGTGTTGAACTCAACAACATTCAAGGGATATCCCCAATAATAAGTCCCAACTACACCTTAGACCATTTGGAGGAGGAGTCCTAGCAATGGGTGGTAATGTAATGCCTTGACCGCGGTAGCACGCAGTGATATAGGGTGAAGCAAGCATGTGACCTTGCAGTGAGTCAAGTGAGATGCATGGGGGTTCTAACACATGGAAGGAAAAGGAAGTGTGCCCCTTATAATCTTGTAATAGTACGCAGCCTAAAATGAACACACGAGTGGAATGACATCACAAGCTGAAATGAAAAATAGTCTAGAAACCAAAGTGACGGGTTAATCCAACAACACACATTCAACAAAATTCATATAATTGCATACAAAGTAGTTCATAAGCAAATGCATAAGTTAAAAAACATACATTGCTAAAGAAACTAGAATAGTCCAACTACAATAACAACATATGCATGAAAGTGTGTTTGTTTTTTTATTATTATTATAAGTGAAAGTTCCATCCATGCATACACCATTGACAACCACTAGCCCCAACAGTGGAACATTACAGTTAAGAACGCCTGCTCCTCCAAATAAGTGTACTCGCTTTACATAGTGGAGAAGGCAAGGCTCGTCAAGATATTCCCAAGACTTCACTAAGCCTAAGCCTAGCCAAAAGCTTGGCTCCCAAAATCCCTTTCTAAGAGTTATGAGGCTCTATTTATAAAAAAAAGTGGGGTGAACCTTGACATTCCCCTTTGTGACTCTTTGACTACCCTCATGACTCTTCAAATTATTTACAAATAACTCATTACATAATATGATAAACTTTCACATTCCACTAATGACACTTGGAATTTCACTTACAACATACTCACAAATAATATTACATTTTCCACATTTACCCATGTGAGATAAAATATGCTAGAGACAACATAATAAGACAAAACACTATGACTCTGAAGTTTGGGGAATACCAACTTGGAAACCTCAACTTGGTGCTTCTCAGTCACATACTCATGCCAAGCTTGGTACTATGAGATGACATCCCCAAAATACTTGATGGTGTATTTACGATAGCAGGCTCTTGCCTCCATGGCATCTGGGTATATAGTCTTATTTTGTTCAACTCATCCTGAAGCATATGTGGCGTGGTGTTTACCATGACGGGACCACCAATGTATTTCTACATGTTATGTGCGCTGAGTTCCAAGTCATCCCTGGTGGCCTATCACCTTAGCTTCTCCATGTTCCTATCTATCTCTAGCTAGAATTGGTTCTTGTGTTTAGCTTTGGCGAGGGAACCAATTGAAGGGATCATGTGCATTCTCAACATGAAATCCAAAATCTTGTACAACCGTTCATATGAGGTGTGTGTGTTGGTGACAAAAGGGGTGAGCTACTCATAGTTCTAGATCAACATCTAGACCTTTTCTTTCTCCATCTTTTCTTGAGGCTTCCTCGCATTTCACAATTGAAGCACGAACCCTTTGTACTGCATTGTCCACTCTTGCACATGGGTGATGACAGCATGTATGTCCCTAAGTTTTTGCACAAATGTTTTTCTCTGTTGTTGTATGCCATGCACATGGACAACTGATTTATTCACAATGGTGAATCTTTCATAGAGCTTCCGCATGGTAGTGTCACTATTGATACTTCATCAAGTATCACTTTCCTCATTTATGCCATTGCGGAAACTACGATTTGCGCACTGTTTTGTTCTGCCTCTTGCTTGGCCACCTGCAAGCTCTTTGCCATTTGTTCATTCTCATCCAACAAGAACTTAACATTAGAGCTCGTGGCTCTTTCTTATGCCAAATGGCATCGACAATGGCAGCTGGATGTTGACTGACATATCACACTATCACCACTTCCTTCCTGAATGAAGGTGACGCGTGATCATCCATAATTTTTTTCTTCATGAATGTACGATCTTCTTCCGCAACTCATCGAATGACAAATTGTACACATCCATCACCAGATTATCATCAAGGAGAACACATTTTCCTTGCTCGTTCAACACTGGTTCTGACACTAGAGGTGGAGGAGACTAAGAGGTGATCTCGGGTGCACTAGGCATGAGGTCGGTGTCTTCCTTCTATGGTTCATCCCCAAAGTCCATGTCTATCACTTCAATCCATTTCTCAATCTACTGAGCAAGTTCCCAATCTTGTATCTATTCACCCTCTTCTTAAGCTGCTAGCTTTTCTGACTCCTCAACCTGTACGGGTGTTGTTTTCTCTATTATCGTGCATTTCCTTTCTTCTTCCTCCTGTTTCTCATACTCTTCCTTTTCTCTCCTCCTTAGCTCTTGCTCTTCCTTCAATTTCTTCTCTATTTCCTACAACTTCCAGTCTGCTTCCTCCAACCTTTGCTTCTCCTTCTTTCTTTTCTCTGCTCTCTTTAGTCGCTTCTCCCTCTTTGCATCTATTTCCAAAGCTACTTACTTAGTGATATGATCTTCTCTCATCTTGTAGATTTTCTCAACCTCTTGGTTTTCGGAAATATTCCTCTTTCTTTTGTCTTACACCAAATTGTTGTTGTTATTGTTTCTTCCTGTGTTGTTGCCGCCTGTAGAGCATCCTTCCAAGTTGTGGCTATACTGACCAACTTGTGGAGCTTGGAGTTATTATAGCAGTATCTCCAAGGATCTTCCTCATGCTAGTGGAATGTCTCGTGGATCCATGGATAGTACACCTTCACATAGTGATTCTTGCAAATACTATGGGGGTTGTACGAATTGAAGTATTTTGTGCTAAACTTGAAATTTAATATCTCCTTAGCTTCAACATTAGCATCTTTCAAGCTCATAATCTCGTATAATCTGATCCACAAAGGAAAGGTGCCTTCTTCTTCCTATGTAGTTTTGATGATAACCTTATGGAGAGGTGATATGAGACCTCATTCATGACCAACTTTTTCATGTCATACCTTGGTAGAACATTAAGAGGCTTCTCTCTTCCAAACACTCTGATGAAGGTGCCACCAGGTAAGGCATACTAATCTGCAATGTTCAGTATTGCCTGCATCACTTATTGGGACATGCAAGGTGGATCCTGCTCAAATATAAAATTATACAATGGGATGATGAAATGGCCAGTCATCCTTGCCATTAATCCTCAATAGTTATAGTCAGAAATAAACTTGTAATAAATATTGACGACATTCTCTTTTGGTGTCGATGTCTAGCTCATGCCAGGAAGCTGTTGCTAGGCACAGATTGCATCCATTAAGTATGCAGACATATAGAATCTCTCTTGCTCGTGCTTGGGATGATTTTGGGTGTTGGTCACATGGAATTTCAACTAAAGAACATACAAATCTAACCAGTTGAATGGCCTTCCATCATTCACCAAATGGTCCAACACAACCACGCAACCTTCAGGAAAGGTCTTTGTACTCTCTTGACTACATAATCGTCATGCAAATATGATCAAGAATTGGTAGGCCTTCCTGAGAGACTTTGTCCTGTAAACATGATTAGGTGTTTCTCTAAAATTTGACGACTCTTTCACCAAGTTCCTAACTATACATCTCGTGTTCACCTAGCTATGGGTGGCATAAAACAGTGTGTCGATGAACCTCTCCGACTGAGGTAAATGATACATCTGATGATAGTTCTTCACCCTGAAGGCAGTAAGATCTATCCTGATGGAATTGCTCAATGTCATAGTTTCTAGATTTGTGTCGGAGAAAATCTAGCTGATAATGTGTGACACATGGGAAAGCGGGGTACCTACATTCAACCTTATCAAAGCCTAACCGTTGGATATTGATATAAACCTACCGGTCCTCTAAATCCTCCTTGAAGTCCTATGAAAATGTATCCTTAATTTGCTTCCATGTCAACTTCATGCCTTTCTCAATGAATAGATCAGTGTCTGCATAAATTGGCAAGTTAACTGATGCCTTCTCAACTGCTTCCCTAGTACTACTAACGATAGTTTCCTTTTATGCAGATCTATTGAAGCCATGTTAACTGTAAGTACTCGAGAGGTGCTCAACAATTATTGTACCTGGAGACAGAGAGGACACTGATGGCATGAAAATATTAGCTTAAAAAAAAAGCATGTCAAGACAATATCAAGTAGAAAACTGGGAAATTATTGGAAGGGATTGCAAAATATCGGTTCACAAAGGTGAATAAATGCCTATTGGAATTGCACATTTTGTAGTCGTAGTAGTCAATGGGAAGGTCTGGTGACTGGAACTGCATAATACATAGTCCAGTTTGGGCATAGGCTAAGAGAGACTGCGCATTTCGTAGTCTCAGTGTCCAAGGCTAGGAGATTGGCTCCTAGAACTAGGCAGTGTGAAGTTGGAGCTAGGCCTAGCATGCCTCTGTGAAATTCCAGAAGCCAATGATGTAGAAATTTTGAATAATTTAACACATATTCACAGAGATTATCCTGATCATACAATTATAAGCGGAACATGTATAATACATAATCTCCTCTACGTTGATCATCAATTTACAGAAGCAGAAACATTCACAGGCACACATAGAAGCATCAATCAAACTAATTAACACAGTATGTATCCCGGGGAAAGCATCTCGCTAAAAACCCGAACTATCTGTATATTATATTGATTGAATCATGTAACATTACAAAGTCCAATTCTTATCACAAGCAATCCAGTACTAGCTCCACCTGTTACACACAATACAGCTCAGATTTGATCTCCAAATCTCCCTCACTGCTTGCCTGCCTCCACTGCTCAATACCTGCTCAAGAACTGATGATAATGGCTTCCCAAACTCGTATTTCGCCTAAAAATAATCACTCACACTTTGTTGGATGTGAGCAAAGGCTACAATACTGGGAAAATACGTGAGCAAACTCATTGGCACACTCAATCCCTTGATTGTGCAAGATCTGGTGCACAACTATAGTCACAACTGATAGCAATCTGATTCTCTACCACCTGTCCCTGCTGAACTGAACATGCACTGACATGTAACTGAGTTAACTGATGTATTCTATAGTTGTATTATGAGTTAATAACTTGTGAATTAATTAATAACTAATTCACCCAACTCATCTCTAGTCTATTGATCAGTTAGACTAAATACAACCAGTTTAACAAAGCTAAACTGAACACAACTCCATCAACTGCACCTCCAGTCCACTAAACTCAACTCACTTGAGTTCTAACTGAAGTCTTACATGCAAATATTAGTCATCCCATAGGTAACCACGTATTTCCCTCTGGGATCTGCATGTACCACATCCGGAGCTCATCCTGAAGTGCTCCAAGAGAATAAGATCAAGTTTATAGTCCAAATATTATTATGAGACAATAATATTTGACTTTTCTATTTTTGACAGCCAGTCTAAAAATAGACTTTGATCACTCACACTGCGATCATTCACACTTTGATAAAAAATAGAAGTCCATCTATTTTTCCCAACTTGACCAATCATCCATAAACAGCAACCTGCAATCCATAGACATGATCCACTTAGTGAAGGCGACTCTTTTCACTAAGCTCCATCATCTTGTTGCACTCTCAACAAGCATTTCTTGTTGCACACTTTTCAACACTCCCTCTCAACAAGAAAGGCTTCCTCTCAAACCCAATCCTGTAACTCTGGAACGTTTTCCATGCAACACATCTGGCTGGTCCACTTGCTCTGTCATCAAAGTCTCTGACTGCTATTGCCTCTGTCGACTGAAACTCTGCATCTCTGTGCTCTTCAGTATCTAACTGCTCTAGCCTCTGTCACTTTGATCTCTGACTGCATTCGTGCTGCTGCTGGTTCTATCTCCCAACATTGTATCCGCACTGCACCTCCCAACTTACCTCCCTGTTGGGATAGAAACACCCTCTGATGCTGAAGCTCTACCTGCTGCTGACAAGTGCTCCCTCTCTGAAATCTGCGCTACTGCAACATCTCCACGCATCTCACACCATTGCACACCTCTCTGTGCCACCTAGCACTGTGCAAAATGCTTGTGCCTCTCGCATTGCTGCAGCCTGCTAGCTATGCGCTGTCCTGAGATTCTCTGCACTGTCGCTCTCTCTGCCGCTCCATCCACATCTGTCTCTACCCAATCAGTCAGTTCCTGCTACTACACATCGGGTCTCCCGTAGCAAGGTCTCATCCAAGAGGTTGGGTACCTCAAGCATCCTGCCCCTCCTCCTTGGGACAATCAATCCACATCACCCCACCTCCTACCTGGAGGTATGGCTGCATGTGATCCCTCAACCCACCTGGCTCGAAGTTTCCCCCTACTGAAGGTCTCTGGATGAGATGTCTCTACTCGATCTCCTCTCAGCTTCCCCTGTTGTGGCTCCTCCATAACCTCCTGAAACTGCTGCACCAATCGTGGCTCCTCCACAATCGTCTGAGACTTCTTCTGGCTCTGCATGTTGAGAGGTAATATACGCTCCCTCTCAACCACCAAGTCTCCATCAGTTGCATCACTGCTCAAGGCTTTGCATGCATCTTGAACCTCAAGAGCATACAGGTTCCTGACCCGTGAACCAATCTCATGACAATGAAAGCATCTCACCTTCGACTTGTCAACCTTCTTCCCACCACTGGAAGAACTAGATTTGGAAAGAGAAACCTTCCCCTTCCCCTTCTTCGCCTTACTCGCTAAGGCACAGTTCTCCTCATCCTGCATGGATGAAGAACTATCTCTGGTGCGCCGTCTAATCTCCTCCTGCATCAAATCTGACCATAGTCGTTCCCAATTTGGCAGTTTCTCCCTTCCATTCATCGAGTCCTGGTAGCTATGCCAACTCTTAGGAAGGTCAAGGAGTGCTAGACTCACCATCCTCATCCGACAGTCACCCCCACACTTCCCAGCTCATCTCAGCATTGGGTGAACTTCGTGAGATACCTAGGCATACTGTCTCCATTCTCACACTGAATGTTTCTGAGTTTATCTCTTGCTTTGGAATTAAATTGGAATTCCACCAGCTCAAAAACTCAACCACTTCCGATCTAGAATTCGTGAGAACAAAGTATTTCTTGTACAGAGATCGACTGTATGGGCATTACCGGATATCTCACCTTCTAAAACAAGGATGAATCCAGAGGCTACCTGTCCCGATTATAGACTCTGCCTGAAGAAATAAAATGTAAACACTTTCTGAATAGTAGATCTGATGATCAATCCTTGCTTTGATATCCTGTATAACTTTTCCTACAAATCAAGCAGCTTTGATACCATGTAGAAATTTTGAATAATTTAACACATATTCACAGAGATTATCCTGATCATACAATTATAAGAAGAACATGTATAATACATAATCTCCTCTATGTTGATCATCAATTTACAGAAGCAGAAACATTCATAGGCACACATAGAAGCATCAATCAAACTCATTAACACAGTATGTATCCCGGGGAAAGCATCTCGCTAAAAACCCCAACTATCTGTATATTATATTGATTGAATCATGTAACATTACAAAGTCCAATGCTTATCACAAGCAATCCAGTACCAGCTCCACCTGTTACACACAATACAGCTCAGATTTGATCTCCAAATCTCCCCCGCTGCTTGCCTGCCTCCACTGCTCAATACCTGCTCAAGAACTGATGAGAATGGCTTCCCAAACTCGTATTTCACCTAAAAATAATCACTCACACTTTGTTGGACGTGAGCAAAGGCTAAAATACTGGGAAAATACGTGAGCAAACTCATTGGCACACTCAATCCCTTGATTGTGCAAGATCTGGTGCACAACTATAGTCACAACTGATAGCAATCTGATTCTCTACCACCTGTCCCTGCTGAACTGAACATGCACTGACATGCAACTGAGTTAATTGATGTATTCTATAGTTGTATTATGAGTTAATAACTTGTGAATTAATTAATAACTAATTCACCCAACTCATCTCTAGTCTATTGATCAGTTACACTAAATACAACCAGTTTAACAAAGCTAAACTGAACACAACTCCATCAACTGCACCTCCAGTCCACTAAACTCAACTCACTTGAGTTCTAACTGAAGTATTACATGCAAATATTAGTCATCCCATAGGTAACCACGTATTTGCCGCTGGGATCTGCATGTACCACATCTGTAGCTCATCCTGAAGTGCTCCAAGAGAATAAGATCAAGTTTACAGTCCAAATATTATTATGAGACAATAATATTTGACTTTTCTATTTTTGACAGCCAGTCTAAAAATAGACTTTGATCACTCACACTGTGATCATTCACACTTTGATAAAAAATAGAAGTCCATCTATTTTTCCCAACTTGACCAATCATCCATAAACAGCAACCTGCAATCCATAGACATGATCCATATGTCTAAAAATAGACTTGCGCCAAAAATAGCCTGCGTGCCCACTTAGTGAAGGCGACTCTTTTCACTAAGCTCCATCATCTTGTTGCACTCTCAACAAGCATTTCTTGTTGCACGCTTTTCAACACTCCCTCTGTTGGTATCATCCCAAGACCCTTTTTCCTCCTAAAAACACATCATTTACCCATTCCTTTTCATCATATATTCCTTAGAATCCTTGAAAATTAATTATTAATAGTCTTATAGTTATTAAAATGCATTGGAATTGATTTAGGGATTTTATGTTGAAGAATTAGAAGTTTTTGGTGAAATGGTTACAGGAAGTTCCAACATCCTGTAATGAGCTCATTGTTTGACATGTGGCACAACAGTTGGGCGAGAACGAAAGGCATGGATGAAAGGTAGAATGTCCAAGCATGGAAAAACACCTATCTTACAGCCGGATCGACTCTCCTACATGCGCGGTCAACCCAGGTCAAAGCATGGCACACTGGCGACAAAGGCAAAAACAACAGCTCATTCTATCTTGATTTAGTTTTTGTTCTTTTTGATCAGTTAGGATAGAAACATTTTGAAAAGCTCGATGTAATAAAAGCGGCAACAGCCAAATTCCGAATGTACATTCATTAATGACATGGTTATGTAAATACAGTCCGAGTAATGAATAGGGTTAGAATCGTTGTATCGTTCCAAAAACTCTGTTTTTAAACTTAATACTAAGAACCAGTTACAGTTCCGATTTGTGTCTCGTGCATTGATTTGATCTTCAGTCGATTATAGTCCAGTGTACCTCTGGAGTGCGGACGGGCCCTGCGCTCAACCGGTATACTGTTCTTTCTATTTTATTTGCACTTAGGTTATCGTATGGTTTGATTTGAATTTCAATAGGTCTTATATGGTTTGCACAGCAGTTACAATTACTTGGGTTTCGATTTCCATAGCTTTTGATTTCCATTGAATGTATATGGTTTGCGCTTATGGTTGGTTTGCGTTTATGGTAATGCTGAACAGTCATCACTGAGATCTGGAAGTGTGTCCTGTAAGGGATTCGATCCTTGTGTGTTTCTTAAAAGCACCATCATAAACTTTGTTTTCATTTCACAATTCATTTATGATCTCTGTATATTTTGATATTGTATAAATATTAGTGAATACTGGGTGTTTACTGAACAAGGGTTTTATGTGTAATGTCTTTGTAAGGATATTGAGATCATTGTTGTAGTGATACACAGTGTTTAGTTTTAGTGTGTAATTTGGTAAATGCATTTAACGACAGCATTGTAATCAGTTATATTAGCAGGGTGACCTGAGTGTTTGGATGATAGGTGACATATCCCAGTCTTCCGTAAAGAAGCCTTGTGACCTACATCATAACCGTTTAGTCAACAATCCTTTATGTCTATATACTTTAGACGCATGCCTCTAAGCTTACGCATCCTGGTCGATAATTAATATAGTCTAGTTTAGTACCCTAGCTAGAACACTACACTCTCAACAAGAAAGGCTTCCTCTCAAACCCAATCCTGTAACTCTGGAATGTTCTCCATGCAACACATCTGGCTGGTCCACTTGCTCTGTCATCAAAGTCTCTGACTGCTATTGCCTCTGTCGACTGAAACTCTGCATCTCTGTGCTCTTCAGTATCTCACTGCTCTAGCCTCTGTCACTTTGATCTTTGACTGCATTCGTGCTGCTGCTGGTTCTATCTCCCAGCATTGCATCCGCACTGCACCTCCCAACTGACCTCCCCGTTGGGATAGAAACACCCTCTGATGCTGAAGCTCTACCTGCTACTGAGAAGTGCTCCCTCTCTGACATCTGCGCTATTGCAACATCTCCATGCATATCGCACCATTGCACACCTCTCTATGCCACCTAGCACTGTGCAAAACGCTTGTGCCTCTCGCATTGCTACAGCCTGCTAGCTATGCGGTGTCCTGGGATTCTCTGCACTGTCGCTCTCTCTGCCGCTCCATCCACATCTGTCTCTACCCAATCAGTCAGTTCCTGCTACTACACATCGGGTCTCCCGTAGCAAGGTCTCATCCAAGAGGTTGGGTACCTCAAGGATCCTGCCCCTCCTCATTGGGACAATCAATCCACATCACCCCACTTTCTACCTAGAGGTATGGTTGCATGCGATCCCTCAACCCACCTGGCTCGAAGTTTCCCCCTACTGGAGGTCTCTGGATGAGTAGATGTCTCTACTCGATCTCCTCTCAGCTTCCCCTGTTGTGGCTCCTCCATAACCTCCTGAAGCTGCTGCACCAATCGTGGCTCCTCCATAATCGTCTAAGACTTCTTCTGGCTCTGCATGTTGAGAGGTAATATACGCTCCCTCTCAACCACCAAGTCTCCATCAGTTGCATCACTGCTCAAGGCTTTGCATGCATCTTGAACCTCAAGAGCATACAGGTTCCTGACCCGTGAACCAATCTCATGACAACGAAAGCATCTCACCTTCGACTTGTCAACCTTCTTCCCACCACTGGAAGAACTAGATTTGGAAAGAGAAACCTTCCCCTTCCCCTTCTTCGCCTTACTCGCTAAGGCACAGTTCTCCTCATCCTGCTTGGATGAAGAACTGTATCTGGTGCGCCCTCTAATCTCCTCCTGCATCAAATCCGACCATAGTCGTTCCCAATTTGGCAGTTTCTCCCTTCCATTCACCGAGTCCTGGTAGCTATGCCAACTCTTAGGAAGGTCAAGGAGTGCTAGACTCACCATCCTCATCCGACAGTCACCCCCACACTTCCCAGCTCATCCCAGCATTGGGTGAACTTCGTGGGATACCTAGGCATACTGTCTCCATTCTCACACTGAATGTTTCTGAGTTTATCTCTTGCTTTGGAATTAAATTCGAATTCCACCAGCGAAAAAAATCAACCACTTCCGATCTAGAATTCGTGAGAACAAAGTATTTCTTGTACACAGATCGACTGTATGGGCATTCACCGGATATCTCACCTTCTAAAAGAAGGATGAATCCAGAGGCTACCTGGCCCGATTACAGACTTTGCCTGAAGAAATAAAATGTAAACACTTTCTGAATAGTAGATCTGATGATCAATCCTTGCTTTGATATCCTGTATAACTTTTCCTAAAAATCAAGCAGCTTTGATACCATGTAGAAATTTTGAATAATTTAACACATATTCATAGAGATTATCCTGATCATACAATTATAAGCGGAACATGTATAATACATAATCTCCTCTATGTTGATCATCAATTTACAGAAGTAGAAACATTCACAGGCACACATAGAAGCATCAATCAAACTCATTAACACAGTATGTATCCCGGGGAAAGCATCTCGCTAAAAACCCCAACTATCTATATATTATATTGATTGAATCATGTAACATTACAAAGTCCAATGCTTATCACAAGCAATCCAGTACCAGCTCCACCTGTTACACACAATACAGCTCAGATTTGATCTCCAAATCTCCCCCGCTGCTTGCCTGCCTCCACTGCTCAATACCTGCTCAAGAACTGATGAGAATGGCTTCCCAAACTCGTATTTCACCTAAAAATAATCACTCACACTTTTTTGGACGTGAGCAAAGGCTAAAATACTGGGAAAATACATGAGCAAACTCATTGGCACACTCAATCCCTTGATTGTGCAAGATCTGGTGCACAACTATAGTCACAACTGATAGCAATCTGATTCTCTACCACCTGTCCCTGCTGAACTTAACATGCAACTGAGTTAACTAATGTATTCTATAGTTGTATTATGAGTTAATAACTTGTGAATTAATTAATAACTAATTCACCCAACTCATCTCTAGTCTATTGATCAGTTAACTAAATACAACCAGTTTAACAAAGCTAAACTGAACACAACTCCATCAACTGCACCTCCAGTCCACTAAACTCAACTCACTTGAGTTCTAACTGAAGTCTAACATGCAAATATTAGTCATCCCATAGGTAACCACGTATTTCCCTCTGGGATCTGCATGTACCACATCCGGAGCTCATCCTGAAGTGCTCCAAGAGAATAAGATCAAGTTTATAGTCCAAATATTATTTTGAGACAATAATATTTGACTTTTCTATTTTTGACAGCCAGTCTAAAAATAGACTTTGATCACTCACACTGTGATCATTCACACTTTGATAAAAAATAGAAGTCCGTCTATTTTTCCCAACTTGACCAATCATCCATAAATAGCAACCTGCAATCCATAGACATGATCCATATGTCTAAAAATAGACATAGTCTAAAAATAGACTTGCGCCAAAAATAGCCTGCGGGCCCACTTAGTGAAGGCGACTCTTTTCACTAAGCTCGATCATCTTGTTGCACTCTCAACAAGCATTTCTTGTTGCACACTTTTCAACACTCCCTCTCAACAAGAAAGGCTTCCTCTCAAACCCAATCCTGTAACTCTGGAATGTTCTCCATGCAACACATCTGGCTGGTCCACTTGCTCTATCATCAAAGTCTCTGACTGCTATTGCCTTTGTCGACTGAAACTCTGCATCTCTGTGCTCTTCAGTATCTGACTGCTCTAGCCTCTGTCACTTTGATCTCTGACTGCATTCGTGCTGCTGCTGGTTCTATCTCCCAGCATTGCATCCGCACTGCACCTCCCAACTGACCTCCTTGTTGGGATAGAAACACCCTCTGATGTTGAAGCTCTACCTGCTGCTGACAAGTGCTCCCTCTCTGACATCTGCGCTACTACAACATCTCCATGCATCTCGCACCATTGCACACCTCTCTGTGCCACCTAGCACTGTGCAAAACGCTTGTGCCTCTCGCATTGCTGCAGCCTTCTAGCTATGCGTTGTCGCATTGTCGCTCTCTCTGCTGCTCCATCCACATCTGTCTCTACGCAATCAGTCAGTTCCTGCTACTACACATCGGGTCTCCCGTAGCAAGGTCTCATCCAAGATATTGGGTACCTCAAGGATCCTGCCCCTCCTCATTGGGACAATCAATCCACATCACCCCACCTCCTACCTGGAGGTATGGCTGCATGCGATCCCTCAACCCACCTAGCTCGAAGTTTCCCCCTACTGGAGGTCTCTGGATGAGTAGATGTCTCTACTCAATCTCCTCTCAGCTTCCCTTGTTGTGGCTCCTCCATAACCTCCTGAAGCTGTTGCACCAATTGTGGCTCCTCGACAATCGTCTGAGACTTCTTCTGGCTCTGCATGTTTTGAGGTAATATACGCTCCCTCTCAACCACCAAGTATCCATCAGTTGCATCACTGCTCAAGGCTTTGCATGCATCTTGAACCTTAAGAGCATACAGGTTCCTGACCCGTGAACCAATCTCATGACAAAAAAAGCATCTCACCTTCGACTTGTCAACCTTCTTCCCACCACTGGAAGAACTAGATTTGGAAAGAGAAACCTTCCCCTTCCCCTTCTTCGCCTTACTCGCTAAGGCACAGTTCTCCTCATCCTGCATGGATGAAGAACTGTCTCTGGTGCGTCGTCTAATCTCCTCCTGCATCAAATCCGACCATAGTTGTTCCCAATTTGGCAGTTTCTCCCTTCCATTCACTGAGTCCTAGTAGCTATGCCAACTCTTAGGAAGTTCAAGGAGTGCTAGACTCACCATCCTCATCCGACAGTCACCCCCACACTTCCCAGCTCATCCCAGCATTGGGTGAACTTCGTGAGATACCTAGGCATACTGTCTCCATTCTCACACTGAATGTTTCTGAGTTTATCTCTTGCTTTGGAATTAAATTCAAATTCCACCAGCTCAAAAACTCAACCACTTCCGATCTAGAATTCGTGAGAACAAGGTATTTCTTGTACAGAGATCAACTGTATGGGCATTCACCGGATATCTCACCTTCTGAAATAAGGATGAATCCAGAGGCTACCTGGCCCGATTACAGACTCTGCCTGAAGAAATAAAATGTAAACACTTTCTGAATAGTAGATCTGATGATCAATCCTTGCTTTGATATCCTGTAGAACTTTTCCTACAAATCAAGCAGCTTTGATACCATGTAGAAATTTTGAATAATTTAACACATATTCACAGAGATTATCCTGATCATACAATTATAATCAGAACATGTATAATACATAATCTCTTCTACGTTGATCATCAATTTACAGAAGCAGAAACATTCACAGGCACACATAGAAGCATCAATCAAACTCATTAACACAGTATGTATCCCGGGGAAAGCATCTCACTAAAAACCCCAACTATCTGTATATTATATTGATTGAATCATGTAACATTACAAAGTCCAATGCTTATCACAAGCAATCCAGTACCAGCTCCACCTGTTACACACAATACAGCTCAGATTTGATCTCCAAATCTCCCCCGCTGCTTGCCTGCCTCCACAGCTCAATACCTACTCAAGAACTGATGAGAATGGCTTCCCAAACTCATATTTCACCTAAAAATAATCACTCACACTTTGTTGGACGTGTGAAAAGGCTACAATACTGGGAAAATACGTGAGAAAACTCATTGGCACACTCAATCCATTGATTGTGCAAGATCTGGTGCACAACTATAGTCACAACTGATAGCAATCTGATTCTCTACCACCTGTCCCTGCTGAACTGAACATGCACTGACATGCAACTGAGTTAACTGATGTATTCTATAGTTGTATTATGAGTTAATAACTTGTGAATTAATTAATAACTAATTCATCCAACTCATTTCTAGTCTATTGATCAGTTAGACTAAATACAACCAGTTTAACAAAGCTAAACTGAACACAACTCCATCAACTGCACCTCCAGTCCACTAAACTAAACTCACTTGAGTTCTAACTGAAGTCTTACATGCAAATATTAGCCATCCCATAGGTAACCACGTATTTCCCTCTGGGATTTGCATGTACCACATCCGTAGCCCATCCTGAAGTGCTCCAAGAGAATAAGATCAAGTTTATAGTCCAAATATTATTATGAGACAACAATATTTGACTTTTCTATTTTTGACAGCCAGTCTAAAAATAGACTTTGATCACTCACACTGTGATCATTCACACTTTGATAAAAAATAGAAGTCCATCTATTTTTCCCAACTTGACCAATCATCCATAAACAGCAACCTGAAATCCATAGACATGATCCATATGTCTAAAAATAGACATAGTCTAAAAATAGACTTGCGCCAAAAATAGCCTGCGGGCCCACTTAGTGAAGGCGACTCTTTTCACTAAGCTCGATCATCTTGTTGCACTCTCAACAAGCATTTCTTGTTGCACACTTTTCAACACTCCCTCTCAACAAGAAAGGCTTCCTCTCAAACCCAATCCTGTAACTCTGGAATGTTCTCCATGCAACACATCTGGCTGGTCCACTTGCTCTGTCATCAAAGTCTCTGACTGCTATTGCCTCTTTCGACTGAAACTCTGCATCTCTATGCTCTTCAGTATCTGACTGCTCTAGCCTCTGTCACTTTGATCTCTGACTGCATTCGTGCTGCTGCTGGTTCTATCTCCCTGCATTGCATCCGCACTGCACCTCCCAACTGACCTCCCTGTTGGGATAGAAACACCCTCTGATGCTGAAGCTCTACTTGCTGCTGAGAAATGCTCCCTCTCTGACATCTGCGCTACTGTAACATCTCCATGCATCTCGCACCATTGCACACCTCTATGTGCCACCTAGCACTGTGCAAAACGCTTGTGCCTCTCGCATTGCTGCAGCCTGCTAGCTATGCACTGTCCTGGGATTCTCTGCACTGTCGCTCTCTCTGCCGCTCCATCGACATTTGTCTCTACCCAATCAGTCAGTTCCTGCTACTACACATCGGGTCTCCCGTAGCAAGGTCTCATCCAAGAGGTTGGGTACCTCAAGGATCCTGCCCCTCCTCCTTGGGACAATCAATCCACATCACCCCACCTCCTACCTGGAGGTATGGCTGCATGCGATCCCTCAACCCACCTGTCTCGAAGTTTCCCCCTACTGGAGTTCTCTGGATGAGTAGATGTCTCTACTCGATCTCCTCTCAGCTTTCCCTGTTGTGGCTCCTCCATAACCTCCTGAAGCTGCTGCACCAATCGTGGCTCCTCCACAATCGTCTGAGACTTCTTCTGGCTCTGCATGTTGAGAAGTAATATACGCTCCCTCTCAACCACCAAGTCTCCATCAGTTGCATCACTGCTCAAGGATTTGCATGCATTTTTAATCTCAAGAGCATACAGGTTCCTGACCCGTGAACCAATCTCATGACAACGAAAGCATCTCACCTTCGACTTGTCAACCTTCTTCCCACCACTGGAAGAACTAGATTTGGAAAGAGAAACCTTCCCCTTCCCGTTCTTCGCCTTACTCGCTAAGGCACAGTTCTCCTCATCCTGCATGGATGAAGAACTGTCTCTGGTGCGTCATCTAATATCCTCCTGCATCAAATCCAACCATAGTCGTTCCCAATTTGGCAGTTTCTCCCTTCCATTCACCGAGTCTTGGTAGCTATGCCAACTCTTAGGAAGGTCAAGGAGTGCTAGACTCACCATCCTCATCCGACAGTCACCCCCACACTTCCCAGCTCATCCCAGAATTGGGTGAACTTCGTGAGATACCTAGGCATACTGTCTCCATTCTCACACTAAATGTTTCTGAGTTTATCTCTTGCTTTGGAATTAAATTCGAATTCCACCAGCTCAAAAACTCAACCACTTCCGATCTAGAATTCGTGAGAACAAAGTATTTCTTGTATAGAGATCGACTGTATGGGCATTCACCGGATATCTCACCTTCTAAAAGAAGGATGAATCCAAAGGCTACCTGGCCCGATTACAGACTCTGCCTGAAGAAATAAAATGTAAGCACTTTCTGAATAGTAGATCTGATGATCAATCCTCGCTTTGATATCCTATAGAACTTTTCCTACAAATCAAGCAGCTTTGATACCATGTAGAAATTTTGAATAATTTAACACATATTCACAGAGATTATCCTGATCATACAATTATAAGTGGAAAATGTATAATACATAATCTCCTCTACGTTAATCATCAATTTACAGAAGCAGAAACATTCATAGGCACATATAGAAGCATCAATCAAACTCATTAACACAGTATGTATCCCGGGGAAAGAATCTCGCTAAAAACCCCAACTATCTGTATATTATATTGATTGAATCATGTAACATTACAAAGTCCAATTCTTATCACAAGAAATCCAGTACCAGATCCACTTGTTACACACAATACAACTCAGATTTGATCTCCAAATCTCCCTCGCTGCTTGCCTGCCTCCATTTCTCAATACCTGCTCAAGAACTGATGAGAATGGCTTCCCAAACTCGTATTTCACCTAAAAATAATCACTCACACTTTGTTGGACGTGAGCAAAGGCTACAATACTGGGAAAATACGTGAGTAAACTCATTGGCACACTCAATCCCTTGATTGTGCAAGATCTGGTGCACAACTATAGTCACAACTGATAGTAATCTGATTCTCTACCACCTATCCCTGCTGAACTGAACATGCACTGACATGCAACTGAGTTAACTGATGTATTCTATAGTTGTATTATGAGTTAATAACTTGTGAATTAATTAATAACTAATTCACCCAACTCATCTCTAGTCTATTGATCAGTTAGACTAAATACAACCAGTTTAACAAAGCTAAACTGAACACAACTCCATCAACTGCACCTCAAGTCCACTAAACTCAACTCACTTGAGTTCTAACTGAAGTCTTACATGAAAATATTAGTCATCCCATAGGTAACCACGTATTTCCCTCTGGGATCTGCATGTACCACATCCGTAGCTCATCCTGAAGTGCTCCAAGAGAATAAGATCAAGTTTATAGTCCAAATATTATTATGAGACAATAATATTTGACTTTTCTATTTTTGACAGCCAGTCTAAAAATAGACTTTGATCACTCACACTGTGATCATTCACACTTTGAACAAAAATAGAAGTCCATATATTTTTCCCAGCTTGACCAATCATCCATAAACAACAACCTGCAATCCATAGACATGATCCATATGTCTAAAAATAGACATAGTCTAAAAATAGACTTGCGCCAAAAATAGCCTGCGGGCCCACTTAGTGAACGTGACTCTTTTCACTAAGCTCCATCATCTTATTTCACTCTCAACAAGAATTTCTTGTTGCACACTTTTCAACAAATGATGGTCCTTGATCTCCAGATATTCATAATGCATGAAAGGGAATGCGAGATCTCAGCAAAGGAAGCCCATATCTGCTTAAGAGGAGTGTGAAAACGAGTAGATATGGAGGATTATTAGATGTTGAGTGTAGATCTAAGTGAATGATGATGCATGCAAGTGAAACAAGTGCAGGAATCAATCAAACTAAAGGAAAATGAAGCATGTGGAGAGAGTCACCATAATGACGAATGTTAGTACAAAAAATGTGTAATTCATGCGACACTCGGGAAAGCCAATGAAAAACTTAAAAACACACTTCTACAAGGTAAAACAAGTTAACATAGTTCAACAAAACGAGTGAAACAACAATCTCACAAGCTAGACAAACAAAAGCGATAGAAAAAGCAGTAAAAGACTAGAAAAACAAGACTTACCCGGAAAAGCAACGACGATCGCACTGAAGGTTCCTTGATCTCCTCAGGAATGCCAGAGCTCTAAGATCAAAATATGAAAATGAGCTCTAATTATGTCAATTAAATAGATTTGGTCAATTTAGGGTTTATGACGCGAAGGCCAAAAATCAAGGAAAAAGTGACACGGTGACAGTTTCCAAAATAACTTAAGTGCCTCCTTTGAGTTGGTAAAAAAAAATCCATTTTTTGTAGGGATTCTTTTTCAGGAAAAGTGTCCATGAATTTCCTAAAGAGATTGCACGGTTTTGGGAAGGATTGGGCAACTCACTGGCTAATGCATTGAGCAACTTCTGAGGGAGAAGCTTCTGCAAAATTTCTAGTTGAGTGGCTTTGAGCTACCTCTTAGGTTTTACATATTTTTCTAGTTGAAGGCTGGCTGTCAACTAGCTCTACGCAATTTCAGAGCTGTAGGCTCACTATCATCTTGCATTGTGCAATTCCCAAGAGCAATGCTAGTTTCCCTCAAGGATTTCTCAGTTCATTAAGGAAATCTTGGAACCAGGTGAATACCAAGTCAAGAGATCGACTTGTGGATTAGCAAGTAAGCCAAGTAAGGAAATAGAAGCCATAATTAAAGGTTGAATCTCAATCAAAGCACAAGTACCTAGGTCAGTGTGAGATGAGCTGCTTTAGTTTAGAAGGGAGTCTCCAAAATGAAGCATAGGCAAAATTTTAGAGGTTTGTTGTAGCCACTACAATATTTTGTATGCCACAAACACATGTGCTATGTCAGAGGTTCATTCAGTGAAGCCCCTATGTAGATAATAAAGAGAATATGGAAAAACCTGAGTGCACACATAACAAGGATGAACAAAAAAACAATACATTGAGGTTGAACACATAAATATCTAATGTTTCTATGTTGGTTATAATCAATTCTAATACAAGAGTAGATGATCACAATTATAAATCTATAATTGAAACTCATGACACCAACCACACTTATAATAAGGCTAATATCAACAACTTGGTGGTTAAATTGATAAAAAATACATCAAGGTTGAATCCATGCATATCTGGTGATTCTAAGTTAGTTGTAAATAACTCCACAAAGTATAAACTGGGATTAGAATTATGTGTTTCCAAAACTATGATACCATAAGAAATATGAATACCATTTTGAACAATACAACCCTCACCAACAAACTTGTTATGAACCTTTCTCATCTAGAAACGGATGAACACACTTTTAGTCTATTAGAACAAGGACTATTTTTTTCTATTGCTCCCTGCAATATTCCTATTGAAGATGTATTATGCAATATTGAATGCAACATTAAAGATATACCCAATAATATTAAAGAACAAATCAGAGAATATTTCTCTATTATTCTCACGAAAGAAAAACCTTCCAAGGGAAACATTAATAAACATGAATACCACACACTAAAATCCCTAAACAACAACCCTAGCGTTGTTTTTTCTATAATATGATAAGAGAGGGGTTGTTGTTATCATGAATAGAAGTGAATATGATGAAAAAATGTTAGATCATATAAAAAAAGTGGAAGCTACAAAAAGTTACGTATTAATACTTTGATGAAAATACTAAAAGATTTCTACAACACCATCAAAGGTAGTAATGAGAAAGACAACAATAAACTAATTAAAATTCACATATATCCAAAGGATTAAGGGGAACCTAATATTCACAAGGAATGGCCCCTTAGACCCATCATTAATACTATTGGTGGACCTACATATTATCTTTCCAAACACCTTTCCCTGAAACTTAAACCTTTGGTTAAATACAAATTCTTTTGTTAAAGGGTCCATGTTATTCATCAACGAAATTAAAGATCTAAGACTTGATCAAAATGAAAATTTGGTGAGTTTTGATGTGATGTCATTTTACACCAACATTCGTATCGATGGCACTATGGATGTAGCCCATAAAGTTATTGCTTTAGAAATGGCCAAGTTATTAGAAGTTTTTCTTAGATCCAAATTTTTTAGTTTTTTGGGTGAATTTTATGAAAAAAACATGTGGTGTGGCTATGGGCTCCCCCCTCTCCTATTGTTTCAAATATGTTCATGGAAGAATTAGAAACTAGAGCCTTAGATTCTACATCCTTCAAGCCAAAGCTATGAAAAAGGTTTGTCGATGACAACTTTCTCATATGTCCTCATGAGCGAGAGAAATTATAAATTTATAAGCAAAATATTAACAATGAGTCAAACTTTATTAAATTCATGATGGAAGTTGAGGTCGATGGAAGCCTTCATTTTATTAACATTCTCATCACCAAAAATCAAGAGGGTTCCATATCCCACCAAGTCTATCGAAAGAATACCCACATTGAGAAATACATCCACACCACCTCCCGCCATCATCCTGCACAAAAATTTGGTGTTATTAATACTTTGTAAGCTAGAGGTGTGAGAATATCTGATTATGAACTCTTGAAATTGAAAAAACCAATATTAAGAAAGTTTTGAAAAATAATGGATACAAGAAAGTGACCATGCTATTAGGGAATTCCAAAATTTCAAAGGATCTAAAAGATCTGAAGGAAAAGAGAAAATTGACAATACTCTAGGCAAAGTCCACCTCCCCTACATTCATGGACCCACTGACAAGAATGCCCACATTTTGAGAAAGGACAACATTGTGGCTACCTTTAAGCCCATGAACACAATTCAAAGTTTCTTAAAATCCGTCAAATACCTCATTGATCGTGTGAATCAATAAGGTGTTTATTTAATTCTTTGTTCATGTAGAATACCTTGTATTGGTGAAATTGGATGCTCTGTAAAGACAAGGATTCAAGAACCCTCATATGATATAAAACATAATAAGTATAAAACATCTATATTAGCTAAAAATTATAACAAAACTAAACACCAAATTTGCATTGAAAACACCTGAATCCTTTCCAAAATTGAACACTATCACTATAGAAAATTTAGCGAAGCCATAGAAATAGGAAAAAGCCAAATAATGTTAATAAAGATGAAGGTTGGAAGATTAGTGAGAATTGAATTCCCACATTAACCTATAAATCTATCTATAACTAGCTCCTACTTTTTTATTAACTATTTTATATAAACCCCTTAATATTCCATAAAAATTAATATACATTTACACATATCCTATATTATATTAAATTAAATCACATAAATAAAATACATATAGCATATGCTATATTATAATATTATGTTGTATTATATCCTTTACTATAATTCTTAATTATTATATTAAAGTACATAATATTAAAACACACAATATTGTATACCCTTTAATATTTAATCATAAAATACAACATTATATACATAATCATTTAATTAATTTCATATTAGAATCCATATTAGGGTTTCTCTCTAATGTGATATCTGTTGACTTCAAATTTCTTTCTACCCTTAGGATGTACCATATATATGACTTCTTGGGGGATCAATCTCTCCCACATTTCATCTTATATTTGTGATGATGAGCCATTTATGATAGCTCTAAATGTCAAGGAATAAAGAGAGAAACCTGATGTGATGACTCTGGAAACAGAAGTTTATATGCACATGCATTTACCATTCAACAAGTTTATCATGGCTACAGTTGTTATTCTATTTGGATGTATCTTTTTATCTGTATTAAATTTTGTAGCAACACTGGTTGATGAAGTTAGGCTTCCTAAATTCTTCTTTAAATGGGCCATGTTAGAATTCTGCTATAAATTTTCTTTTACGAGGTTACAAAAGCTAAAACTTGGACCATAGTGAGGGGATTGATCTTCTAGTCCACTATTCAGGCCTTAGGTCATGAAATTTTAGGAAATATGATCAAAGGAAGTTGGAATTCCTAAATGCATCTTTAAATAGGTCATGTTGGAATTTATGCTATAACTTTTCTTCTAGGAGGTTATAGATTCTTAAAATTGGAGCATAGTGAAGGAAAAATCATTCTGATGATATTTTCCAACTTTAATATCTCAGGTCTTGATATTTTAGGAGGTATGATCAAAGGAATTTGAGCTTCCTCGATGCTCCGAAAATCATGCATCAAATAGATCATGTTGGGATTTTTACTATAAAGTTTCTTTTGGGAGTTTCCAGAAGTTGAAAATTGGAACATAGTGAGGGGAAATCCCACTGATCATTTGGTCCAACTTTCAGATCTTGGGTCATTATATTATAGGAGATATGATTAGAGGAATTCAGTCTTCCTATATTCTCCTAAAATCATGCATAAACAAGGTCATGTTTCCATTTGTACTATAACTTTTCAAATTGGAGATTCGATGGCCTGAAACTTAGACAATAGTGAGGGGACATCCAACTTATCATCTGGCTCTATTGTCAGAACTTGGGTTGCTATAATTTAGGATATATTCCCTAAGGAATTTTCTATATTAGTTTGTATGCATAGTGTTTGAAGAAATACCTTAATGAAAGTGTTGTTATGGATGGGGATAATTTTTGTTGTGTTTTAGCATTGTTTTATGAAAAATATGCTATAATTGATCTATGCCTATTTTCACACAAAGAATTTAAATAAATGTGTTAAATTTGTCTTATTACAATTTTCATACAAACTATTTGATAAAATACCTTAAAGGTAGAAATCAAAAGTTGCACAATTGAGTGGTATATTTTAGTTACTATGTTACAAGTGAAATGAGAATAATGTTTCTTATTTGATTTCATAAAAAATGTTTGACAAAATGTATACAAGAAAAATAATACTTAATTGGTTGTATACAAATTATTTGAAGAAAGGTTTACATGTAAAGTGTTTAACAAAATGTATGAGAGGTGAAAATGGAGTTTTTGTAATTTTGGTTAGGATAAATTTAGTAGGAGTATGTGACAAAGTGGTATCAAATATTTTGGTCAAGCTAGTAAAAAGAAAAAGAAAATTGTGGGTACCCTTTAACCTCTATAAGTCATTTAGGGAATTGGGTGTGTGACAAAATGATACCAAAGTTGATTGATAAGCTCATGAAGAATAAAAAAAATTGATACCATGTATCCATAATTGAGCATTAAGGAATTGGGCATGTTACAAACATTATCTTATTACAAAGTAAAATAGGTTAGTTTTTTTATGGGAATCATTAATAGGTAAATAATGAGGCCCATTTGACCTTCCTTCAACCTGTATTTACCTATTTCTCACATTAAATGACATATTTTGACTAGTATGTGTTTATTAGGAGGACTAGAGGATGATTGCCATACGTCATGGCCTAATGTGTTTAATATGTATGAAAATAGTGCATTTGAGTGCATTTACTATGCAACAATATGTTGGAGGTAGCTGGAGAAGATGTAGGAGGATTGTCCCCTATGTTTACTTACCCATAACTCTACTTGCTCCCTGAATTTGCTCACCCAGATGTTCAAATATTCACTAACAACTAATGGACTCAAGGATTGCGAGAATCTAGGGATTTTTGGAGGGAAGAATCCTTGTTTACAAGGAGGTTTCCCCTTATTCATTTTAGTATAAATAAGGAAGCTCAAGGGCTCAATAAGATTCATTTTTTTTTTAGTAGATAGAGACATCTAAGGGCTAGAAGATCAAACTTGTTATTTCCATTCGTTTGTCACGTACTGGAGAACTAATTTATTTTAATGAATTTTTTTATGTTATATTCCATATGATATTTTTCTAGAGGGTTGATTCCCCTTGGGTTAGGGCCCAACCCAGAGTCTCTAGTCTCTCTCATGTGTATTTTACTTATGCATTTTCTTTCATAGCAACATTTTCTTCCTTTCCTAGCAACATTTGCTTATAAACATTGCTTGTGTAGATATGCCTACCACCTCTCTTGTGGGAAGTGTGGTTGAGGCTAATGTATGGGAAAGCCAAAAACACATAGTTTCTTCCTTTTGTAGTTATTAATACTCTTCTTGCATCTATTTTTTCTGCAATCTAGTGATTGGTTAGTAGTTTCCTCTAAGCACATGTAGTATAAACTCTTGTGGATGTAGGTTTAGTGTAGCCTACAATATAGGTAGTCTTTCAATGAAAAAGTTGGATTTCAAATAAAATAAAATTCATCCTTTCTCTGTCACTATAATTTTTTGCAATTTACATTGTTGATATGCCTGATGAGTTTGGAAATATTGAATAACTTTTTATGGTGTGTAGGTACTATTTTTCACTTGCAGGGTTGACAATGACATTCACACTCCTTATCCCACCACCAAATCTCTTCCTTTAACCTTAACAACTCCCTCAAAGCAATGTTCATCCTGTGTATAATTTAGGGTTGTTGAAGACCACCATGTTCATCGATTCTTGTGCAATATGGGCCCCTGAAGGGTATAGTCTTGGAAACAGTTTCATACAACCTTCATTTAACCTCCATTACCTTTTCCTACCTTTGTATCACTTTATCCACCCTAAAAATGGTCATGGATCCGATCCTGTAGAAACATAAGGCAATCCTGTAGCATCCTATAACAATCTTTTATCATCCTATAGCACTGTGCAAACTGGACCAGAATTGACCTTGAAGATTGTTTTTTCCTCGCCTTAAATAATGTTCCTTAGAATATGAAACCATGATTTAGGAAGACCAAAGACTACTTAGGACTTTCCATTTTACCACTACAACACATTTCAACAATTAGACTTAATGGACAGATTTATGATTTGGATAACACAATAATGATTTTCTTGATCATCTCATGAAGCATCTAATGGACTCTATTGCTAAGTCTAATCTATTTGAATACAATGACTAAAGTTTGATTACATGCCTTTTCTTTATGCAAGATAAATTAGTATGCTTTCTTTTTTCTTAAGCTAGGGTTTCCATTTTAACATTGTTGTTTCCTATGCATAACTAGGTTTCCTTTCAAAGCAATGTTTAAATTCCACAAGTAGATTAATGTTTACATTTATGTAAGTAGCATAGTCTTTAAATTTATGTAATTATTTCAGCATTCAAATTTGAGTAAGAAACATATCCATTCTTTCAAATAAAGTACCATTTCCATTTTTTCAAAGTAGATTAGAAATTTTCTTTCATGTAATTTATTTCCTTGCAAATCTAGATTCAATTGATAGAGTGGTATTTGTATGCCTTGGTTTGGTCCACTGCTTCAAAGTGACTTGAGTAGAGCTTATCATACTATGGATACAACACTATCACCTCTAAGTTTGTAAAAACCTCGAGTTGATAATTAAAGTTGGTAGCCTTTACATTTCTGCAAGTAGTATAGTCTTTACATTTTTGCAATTAGGTCAACATTCAAATTTGAGTAAGAATCATTTCCATTCTTGCAAATAGAGTACCATTTCCTTTTCTACAAATTAGATTAGAACTTTTCTTTCATGCAATTTCTTTAGTTTTAAATCTAGATTCAGTTGATAGAGTGGTCTCTATATGCCTTGGTCTAGTCCATTGCTTCAAAGTGACTTGAGTAGAGCTTATCCTAATGTGCATACAACATTGTCATCTCTAAGTTAGTACAAACCTCGATTCAAAAATTAAAGTTGGTATCTTGGAAAGTTGTAGCACTCTTGTTGCAATAATGGGGCTCATCACTTTTTAGAATTATAGCTGATTTATTTTCATTTTACTTTTGATTTGCTTCATTTCTACCTGTCTTCAAAAAAAAGAAAAAAGGGAAAAAATAGAGAATAAAAACGAAGGAATAAACAAAAAGCACAAACTTATTTAATGCATCGTAGGATTATGGATAATCTAGGAAAATTCCTACCAAAAACCCCCACCGCTTCTGGCAATCAACTATCACTCTTTTTTGATGACTATGAACGTCTTTCTCTGACCATCAACGATTTAGAGAATCCTTTAGGTGAACAGCCAAAAATATTTGAAGAACCCACAGGGGAGGAAGAAACCACATCACCTATCCAAAACATGGATGAGAACAAGAAGATCGAGCTCTTTCCTTTTTGAGAAACCAATGGGGAGGCCAAAGTGAAAAACATAAGCCTCACTGCCAACCCACACTTCCATGGCCTAGCTTCTGAGGATATTGACACATTTATGTTTGAATTTTTTATGGTTTGTATATGATTACACTTCTCATGAGTAGAAGTAAAATTTTTTTCCTTCCACCCTCAAGGATGTAACCTTGCACTCCTTCATGAGCATGGAAGGGAGCAACATCATTACCTGGGCTCAAATGCAACAAGCTTTCAATAAAAAATATAGGGACTATTGCAGATCAAGGGAAACCAATGGCGAATATCTTTAGGATGACCTGGGGCCATATGAATATTTAGAGGATTATGAGGAAAGATTCTAACTCAACTATAGAAGAGCTAAGTGCACCCTTGAACCAGAATCCTTGAAGCTTGTATTTATTTGAGGGATTACAAAAGATTTTATGAAGACCCTTAATATGTTGTCTGGTGGAGATATTTACTAGCTGACCTATGAAGGCATCAGGACAATATTCAAAAATCATTCTAGAGTTGCAAGGAAGAGGGGTAGGTCTATTCAAAGCCTGATCAAATCTTCTCCCTCTATTTGAACAATCAAACATGAAATGGGGATCTTTTTAGAAGAGTTTAAGAGTGAGATGTTGCATACATTTCTCTTGAAAATGGATATTATGCATATAAAAAGGAAGCCAGAGGAGGAAGAAAGGGCACTGTTTATCTTTTCCCTAGGTGCATTAAGATGCACTGCAAAAATGAGTGGCCACTAGAATTCATAGAGGTTTTCTATGTTTGTGAGGAGAACCATGTAACTAGCAAATGTCCCCCTCTTCTAGGCCTGAAGGTTGTATATCAAGGAGAAGAGAGTGGCTTGGAGCAACATTGCTTCATGTTGTCACTGCTACAAAACCCTCCAAAATTTTGGCCTACACCAAAATTTAAGAGCCTACTCTGACTTTGCATGTTTTCGTCACAAGAATTAAGATTTACTGCATGTGTTTTCTCTAAGTGTCCTTGTCCCATTTGCAAGAAAATCAAAGTTTCATATTTTAGCATGTGGAGTGTCACATAATGCACAAAAGATAGTTTTGGTGGTTTCAAGGGGTAATCTTTGTGTAAATGATTTTGTCTACCATGTACACATGTTACACAATCATTTCCAAAGTTTCAAGCGTTGTCGCACAAGTGTCGTCATGGTCATCAAAAAGTGTATCTTTGGTGTCGCACTTGGTGTAAGTTGTCGCAAATTTGTCGCATCGAGGAGAGGATGTTGTTAATGTGTTCTAAGTGTTCCATGTTGTGTCATCAAATAATATAAGTGTGTGATCATGTCCAAATTCATGATTTTTCCCATCTTTCTTTCACTGATCTGACACTTAGTCAATTTGGAAAAAATCCCTTCCTGGGCCACTTAGCCTCTTTCAGCCAACTTGAACTATGCACTGTGCAGTCTCAGCCCTCAGGTAGCAGACTTTCCTCTTGGAACAATGCAATGTGTAGTTCCTACCACCAGGAACTGTGCACTGCATAATCTCAGTGCTCAAGCCTAGCCCTTTGAACTCCAAAATTGTGCAATCTGCCTCTCTAGTTAGCCGTGAAGTGTGCATTGCGCAATATCAGTCCTCAAGCCTCAAAATTGAGCTCTTGAACTGTGAAATTTCACAATGACCTGGCCTTCATTTCCTTCCAACACTTGGTAGTGGGAAATCTCAGTGCTCAAAGCCTTAGCTTGGCTCCTTGAATTCCTCAACTGCGTAATCCTCAAGCCTAGTCCAACATGAGCTATTCATTGCATAGTCTCAAGGCTTAGACTTGACCCTTGACTACCTGAGATTCACAATTGCACAGTCACTAAGTCTCTCCCTTAGCCTGCCTCCTAGTTCCATCTCATTCACTGGATCATCATGCAACATCTTAGACTAGGGTTTTTATTAGACTAATGTCATCTTATCATGAGTGAATTGTAGATGTAGGTACTCTATCATGCTATGACATGATAATGAAGAAGGAGATGGAGATGGAGAATGAGAATGTTGTTTACCTCTAGAATTTGTGTAGAGGGAGGGAGATGAGAGGTCAAATTGAATATCCCTAGCTAAAGAATAAATTAAATTAGAGATGGGGGCAAATTTATAGTCCCTTGTGCCATGGAAGACGTTCCAAAGTTCACACTCATGAAGAGCCCCAAAAAGTAAGCACAATTGGTTGAAACGAAAATTGGAGTATAAGCGCTAGTATGGTTAAAGTCTAAGTAGGTTGATGGGTGAATCACCATCTATTCAAGTCTGAATAACCCCTAACAACATTTCAAGGGGGTAACCTGTGCGAGTGATAAGTAGGCACTACCCCCCTGAAGTTCTGGGTGGGATCGCCGATCCAATAACCCAAATTAATTCTAGGGGGTAACCAATGGATCCAGAATCCCGCCCTCCTATCCACTAGAGGATGGTGGGGACCACTTGCCACAATGATCAGTCTGTTGGCACTATTCAAGAGAACCAAGAATTCAAACAAAACGGTAATAGCTTTGCCCTCCTCTTGCTGACGTCCACCTGTCTCTTGTCACCACACAATCCTTCTTCCACACATCCTCCCATGACATCAACCCCATGTCAGCCAACCATTGGCCCCCTTCTGCCTATAAAGACCCTTCCCTCCTAGATTTTTTTAAAATTTCAAACTACTTCCCGATGTAAGTGCCTCCTGCCTTCCATCTGTTCTGCAAATGTTATCCAGTCGTTCAGCCAATTGAGAGCACCCCTCCAATGTCATTTTTATCTTCTCTAGGGAAAAAAGGTAATCGATCACTCCTTCCACCTACAAATTCATTTTATTATTTGTTGGAAAATTAAGAAGGCAACCCTTAAGCCCCTAAAACCTATGAGGCTAAACCATCCTCCAGTGTTGAGTATCTCATGGAAATTGAGGTGAAAATTGTGTACCCCTCTAGTGCTTACCACCTTGCAAACCTACTTTTCAACCTGTATGGTAGCCACGTCATAGGGTAAGATCTGTTTCAAGTGGTCGACTCAGGCATGTACTACTAGATTTCACCCTTAATGCACCATTT
This sequence comes from Pinus tabuliformis, assembly GCA_031772625.1. Taxonomy (NCBI): domain Eukaryota; kingdom Viridiplantae; phylum Streptophyta; class Pinopsida; order Pinales; family Pinaceae; genus Pinus; species Pinus tabuliformis. The sequence goes on from CM062819.1 coordinate 1,002,929,534, forward strand.
TATTGAGTTTGTCTCCTTGCTAGCAACATCATATATAGATGATAAATACTATTTTGTCTCCTTAACTGGGGTCAAAATCCTTCATGGGGTATTCATTTAGTGAATGTCTAACATATCACCTACATTCGTGGCATATTAAACAATACCCTTGAATTGACTACATATTGGAAAATCCCTCAAAAAATCACATTATTTAACCCCCTACCAATATGAACCTAATACAACTTCCTAATTTAAATAACCCCTACTTTCACTAGACATTGTAGGTATCCATATTTTTATTAACATTTTTCTAACTCTTTATATTTTTTTCATTAACTTTGAGCTCCATTATATTTACCAATATAAAAAAAAATTACCCCCTATATATCCCCTAATATATTATCTCATTTTCCCTCAATATATATCCCTCAATATATATCCCCCAATATGAACCCATGTGGCATGATATTTCTCCCCCAATGAAGCCCTTGTGAAATCCTTGAGGTGACCCCAGAGATAATTCGAAAGGCCCTAGTTTACCCAAGCTCCCGTGAACCTCAGAAGTTCAACAAAACCCCATTCGTCTACCACTACACAACCCTTCCAACTGATGAGCAACAATCCTTTTTGCAAATGGTCATGGGCTGTGGCCTACAGTCTCTGCCTGTTGTTGATAGTTTCCCTATAACCCTCTTTGCAGAGCCTATTCAACCTATCATGTCCCTAATTGGTCATCTGTTTGGGGACGATGATGTAAGTATAGCCTCAAAAGCCTCTCTAGCGTTTCTAAGGAAAATGATGCAACCTGGCCATTTGTTTGATATCCTTTCTTACATATTCCAGCTGCAACATTTCCCCACCACCTCCTATTTCAGACAGTAATCCTTATTGTTATTTTTATTTGTGTACACTCATGTGGATGAATTCGAATGCTTGCGTCTCAATTTGGTGGCTTCCAAAAAACATGGGAAGTATGTTTTCGATTAGGATGTTGTTGTAAGGAAAAGACAAGAACCTGCGGGTTATTCCCAATTTAAATCCTCCTACATGGCTATTGCCTACAAAATCATTCATGGTGTTTCCCATCCCATATTTATCCTTCAGAAAAATTAAATCCTCCAACTCAACAAGAATGCTAGGGTGGGGGACTAGTACCTATTTGAGGAATTCACATAGATCGGGGTCTATGGGCGTGAGCTTCCTCCTTACTGCTTACCTGTGTTCATTCCCATGAGGATTTTCGCCCTTGAACTCATTAGAAAAATATTGAATGTAGAAGATGTGCACTTTGTCTCAACTAAGAAAGGATATATTTTTAAATTGGGTAAGCTTGTGGGACCTTTTATTTTTCATTTCAAGTAGGCCCACACGTAAGTTGAGGAATTAATCAGGAAGATGAATTTTAGCCTAGGGGAAGTCTTGCATTATGATCCTCATGGTGTAATTTCCAAGAGAAGGGAGAGCATAAGGGCTTTGACTTATGAACATGAGGATAGGCCAGAGATCGAATGGAAAGCTAACTTTGATTCATGGCTTATTAATACATAGATGGAGTTCAAGATTCTAGAATTGAAGGATAAGGCATAGAAAAGGACCATTGACCAAGCTAAATATTCCGAGATGGAAGATGTAAATCCCAAAAAAAAAGGAAAAAACCCAAGAAATAAAGGAAGAAGAAATGATACCATGCTGGTAGAGACATGACCATATCAACTAGGATTCTAGGTGACCTTGGAAGATCCATTACAGACTGCTGCCTCATCCTCTCCAAAGGTAGCTATTCTAAGTTCTAAAGGAAGTGTTACTGTTACTGAACCAAGATGGCCTATTAGAAAGGTCATTAAAGAAATAAACAAGAAGGTAAGGGAGGATATGTAGCAATAAATGGCATCTCACTTAGTCCCTTATCAGACCAGACTTCTGGCTACCATGGACTTGTAGAGAAATCAAATGAATTTATCCTTGCAACACCAACTAGCACAATCACTTTCTTTAGGTTCTCAGTTCAAGGCCTTGGACATTTACTTAGACTTTACCGGTGTTCCTTTGTCGAACAATATTAATTTCCACAGACAAGTGTGAGAAATTTTGTATACTAAACTCAATAGAAATGCAATGAGCATCAATAAGGGTAAGAAGTTGGTCGAGAAAGAAACAACAATGTTGAACATGAGAGAGCTAAATATAGAGCTCTACACAAGAAGAATGAGAGCTTCAAAGAGTTGATTGTGAAGTTTGGGGTTAATCCAGAAGACAAATATGCATTTGAAGCCCTCCTCTAAAGTTCATAAGCCTAAATGTAGGAGCTAAGGCACAAAATGAAGATGTTAGGAAGTGAATATGTGCAATCTAAGAAACTTGCATAGGTGGAAGAAGAGAAGGAAATCTTAGACAAAGCACTGAGATAAAGAAACAATGAGATAGTATCGCTCAATTAGAAAGTAACAAAAATTCAACAAAGGATAGAAACACACATTTGTATAGTGCTAGTGCTTAAAAATCCCTAAAATGCCACAGAGAAGCTCAACTCAACCCTCACTGAACTCCAGCTTTCGGAAGGGGAACTTAAGAAAGTGTAGAAGGATTTGGACACTGCCCAAAGGAAGCTAGAACAGAAAGAAAAATGATTTGAGATGACCAAGACCAATGCAGACATAATTGGTAAGAACTTACAAGTAGCAAACCAGGAGATTACTAAACTAAAAGGAAAGATGAAAGGAAACATGTCTCTCCTGCAAGCCAAACAACTTTTCTGGGATGAAATCATAGTAGAAATGAAAAGAAATTGGGAGTACATAGCTCTAATAGATGAACACAAAATTGTGATCAAGGATTATGTGTTTTTCATCCTTGCTTGCAAAGAATATTTATAAAATAACTCTTGTATTTCCAAGAATTTTATACAGTTTTTGGATGAAAGTCTAATCAGTGAGTTGAGGAAAATTGATGTAGTATATAGAGTGTCTACTATCATGGGGGTCCCTAAAATTTTTCAGAAGGAGGAGGCTGGAGTCAAAGCTGAGGAATTCCTAAGGTTGGTAATGAAATATGTGGATGTTTTCCATGTTGCGTTTGATGAAAGAGTCAGGGTAGGGTTTGCTAACTGTTGGCATCTTGTGGGAATGATAATCCCATGGAAACAATACAACTAGATGTTAGTGGATGCCAAGTGTAAGGAATATTCCTCCCATGAGAAGATTGCCGCCCTTAAAGGTAAAAAAATGGTTAACTATCTTAGAAAGGAGTTCCAGATATTAGGGTTTATAAAGACCTTGTTCTATCCTAGGTTGGAATACACAGGGGTCATGAATTTCAATATCACATATAAAAAATTATTCCACGCTCAGTACAAGCTCCAACATTATGGAAAATGTGTGAGTAGTTTGTAAATCTTCCTGTGCTTCAGATCATTAACCTAGTGACACTGCCTCAAGAACCTTCTTATCATGACTAAGGATGTTGTTGATTGCGTCGATCATGACACTTTGATTTTCCATTTATGTAAATATTTTATTTCAGAAGAAACTCTGCCATTTAGTTAGAATTCGGTTTGTACAACTGTTTCACTGAGCACACTGATATTTTGTTATGATGATTCATTGTCAAATCAAGAAAGAATATTTTGTAATGGGCTCTCCCTCTGAAGCCCTATATAAACAATTTATGATATCTATAACAACCTTATTGAAAATTCCATCTAATAAAAGTTAATAAAGGCAAAAATAACAACCACGGTTGATGCGACACTTATTCCAAATTGAATGTTGGGAAAAAGCCTAGTGATGAGGATTAATTTTGATTGTTTAATGGCTAAGGAAATTGGCAAAGGAAATCGCTAAGGATTTGGAAAGGAAAAATGGAACTTTTGGCACATTTATTTATGAAAATAATGGAAATTAGGAGAAAATGGAGGTAAAAGGTCACAAGTTGCATGTGAGGAGGAAAATGAAGAAAAATAATGGAAAATGAAGAAAATAGAGGCCTTTTTCATAAAAAGGATTATGAGGATCAGTTGGTAACCTTTTGTCAGTTTAGTTTTGGAGCTGTCTATTTATTCTCTCTCTCTAATACTCTTGGATACTTAAAGTTTTCTTGGAGCACTCTTGGAAAGTGTGGCATACTTGGATTTTTGGGGTAAGAAGGCAAAGGAAGGGCAGGAAAGTGCAAGATGACATCAGGATCACCAACTATACTGTATTTTTCTTGTAGGTACCGAGTTGCATGTATGTTGTCCTCACTAGTTTTGGCATGCATGGCATATACATGTGGTTTTTTTGTTGTGATCTGTCATAACCATGGAGGATGGTTAGGATTGACATTGGATTGCCTAGCCTTGCCATTTCCTGGATAGCCATGGTGATTGTGGATTTTTTTCCTTGTTTTATTTTGGTTGGTTCTCATGTTTTCTTAGATTGGGTTGAGTTATTAGTCCTGGAAGCCCTAGTTGGACAAACGTGTAGGAAGCCCTATAACAGCTTGGATTGAGTTACTAGTCCTGGAAGCCTTGGTTGGAAAACCACTATGGAAGCCCTTGGTGAGTTGAGTTACTAGTCATGGAAGCCGTGGTTGGACAAATTATCTCAAAGCCAGGTAAAAGTTGTGGATTGAGTTACAAGTCCTGGAATCCTTGGCTAGAAAAACACTCTGGAAGCCCTCGAAGGATTGGATAGAGACCAATCTGATGATGGTTTTTTTTATTTCTGACCATGAGGTGGAATCTTTGTTTGATGGGTTGAGGTGGATGGCCTTTGGAAGCCTTGGATGGTTTTGGATCGATGTTTTATATGAGATCCAACATTCATGCTTGGAATATAGCATGGGGGTGAATGATTGAAGATAGATTTGCCTCATCCAGTTTATGGTTGATGGAACTTGAAAGTCCTATCTGGGGTTTGGATTTTTCATCATCAATATGAGATTATTTCTCCTTGTATCTCTATGAGTATTATACTGGTTTATATGTGGATCATATGGTTGTGATTTCATTGGTATTCTACCGCTATTATGGTGGTTATATATATGTTTTATTATAGCAGGGATGTATGGCTCCCATCATGTTTTTACTTCTAAATTAATGATGTATGTATCTATGAACTAATGGATGAAATGGAAGTTAACATGTTGAGGCATCAATGTCTCTTAGATATTCTCGGCTAATTATGAGACCCCTATGCTCAGATATGTTATTTACACATCTAGATTACATATCCATGATATGTTTTACGAAATGCCTATCATGGCTAGTAGGGGTCTAGTCAAGGTCTCATTCAAGTGATTGCATCTATACTGTCATTTCATTGTTATTTTAATGTTATGAAGATGTGATTCAATTATGGGTTGTGACTTGGGCTCTGGGCCATAAAATGTGGCTCAAATCTAGGGTATGGTGGGCCCACAACACTATGCAAAAAGGTCCCTGGATGTTGGCTTGCAGGCCTATGAGAGCATCCAAATGTCCCTAAACTTTGGCATGCCCATAGCATGAGAGCATCCAAAGGTTAAGTGGTCCAAAAGCTAAGTGGGACCCAGGGGTTGGTTGACAGTATGGTTGGATTGGTTATTAAGGGTCCTAATGTTGATGTTGAACTTCTGTATGGTGTGGTTCCATTGGTTCTACTTCCTTAATGTGACTTAGGAGGCCAAACCATATCATAGTGGCCTCTCATCACATGTTTACCCTAGCTAGTGATGAGCCCCAAATTTGGTAACTTGTTGGGCTCATTTGGCCTAATTATCCTTGTTCATTCCTTGTTCAATCCTTCATTTTTCATAGCTTATGCATTATTTTTTAGTATGTTTATGTCATTTGTACGAATAAGGATAGTCACTCTTCCTAGGTGGCTAACACGTGCTCATTTCAGGTTTTTTGATACATGTTGGAGCAAAACCGACCAATTATGGGCTAGAAGACAGCTAAGCTTGAGGTGAGGATTCGTAGGGGGGTTGTATATGGCATTAAATATCCCTTTCTTGGGATCTTCACCCCCAACTCCGAGCTCCAAAGGCCACCAAAACCGGATCTAGAAGGCAGTCAAGCAGATTTTGGAAGGGGATGTCTACTCACAGTTTAGATAGCCAAGTCCCATAGATTTAGGAGGCCAGCTAGGGCCCTCATGGTGTATAAATGATAAGGCCTCAGCCTTTGTGAGGGAATTTTGAAACCATTGCATATTTTGCACTACAGTGCTGTTAGCCTTATGTTGTTCTCTTGTAGCCATTTTGGCATAACTCTTGACTTATGACTATTTTTTGATAATGGGAAGCAGTTCAATTTTCTATCAACTCTGAGTTTTCTTTAGGAGCCATAGCTCTCAGGGTGGGGCCCAACCTGAGATCCTAGGGCTTCCTTTTTGTATTGTTACCTTTCCTTTATGCATCATTGTTTCCTTTTATGCATTTGAAATGTATTTCTGTTGAGCAGATTTAGTTGCGTTAGTTAAATAGGTCACTGCTTATGAATATAATTGCTTCAGATGTTTAAAATAGGTTGGTAGGATAATAATAGGAAAGTTCTTCAAGAAAAGGGTCAACACCACTCTCGGTTTCACCTCATCCTTATTGGAGCAGGGGCTGGAATTGAAGAAACAATGTTGTCCCAACCAAAAACACTAGTTTGCTTTACCATGCAATCCTGAGTGTACTGTTTTCATTTGCAGAAGTTGGTTATGTGTTCAGATCTCTGAAATGGTTCATTGCATCTTTGATATACATGGTTCTCCTCCAAATAAAGCTGTTGTTCATTCGTTTTATTGACAGTTAGATTAGATTAGCTAGGGCTTTGATTATTTGTAAGACTTTGTTGATTCGGTTAAATGTACATTGTGCAGGGCATCTCTACCACTCTCTCATCCATGTAAGCTTCATCAGAGCCAGTTGTTCCATCTCCTAGCTAGGTTCCTCGTCTCACACCTATCCTTTTGCCCACGTAACCCTACCTTCTTGCTCAATCATTGTCTTAGCCTTCTTTAAGCCAAGTTAGCCTTCTACACCCTCTCACCACTCCATCCACCAGTCCCTGGGTCACTCCAGGCCCCTATCCTACCTCCCTATCCATTCATGCATCTTCCCTCACTCACTCACCCTCTAAAATCCACTTTTCAAACATCCTGTAGAAATTTTTGAACATCCTGTAGAAATTCCTGAACATCCTGTAGAACCCCTGCAGACTTCCAGTAGAAGCTCACAAATGAGGTTTCCTGATAGCCAAACTTTGTGAAACTCTCTGGAAGGATGTTAGGGACTCCTTAGACCCTCTCTGAGCCTTCCCAACCTTTTCCAAGCATTTCTCCTCCTTGATCCACCCTTGCACAACAAAAAGCCAATTAAAATCACATGCATGATAATTCTAATAACTTATTCAAAAATACAAAAAGATGTTTTCTTCAAGTAGAGGTAGTCTAGACACATGTATTTTACCTTCATAGAAGTAATGGCATCTCTTTCAGTAGTTTTCATTCTCATTTTTGCATCAGTAGGACTAGCTGGTAGAATTAGGGTTTGCGTTTCTTTTTTGCTTTCAGTTTCTTTCCGCAAGTATATTAGCTTCCTTTGAGATAGCTTTCATCCATCAGCTAAAAAGCTTCTTCTAAGAGCTCATAGAACTTGGCTTGAGCCCCTAGTGGACTTGTGCCAACTGACCAAGTGACAACTGCGGCAAGAGCTAGTACTTGTGCGTACAACACCGTTGCTTCTAAGTTTGTTACGAACTACCAGGTTGATAAAAGTAAAGACGGGAGTCCCAGGAATTGCAACATTATTGTTGCAATACTGTAGCCCACCAGCTGGCGAGTTTCTTCGGTAGATGTGGGAGGAGGGTGTTATAGAGTGGTATCAGAGCATGGTTCACCCCTCAGACTGGATGGGCTGTGTGTTGATCATGCATGGATGTTATTTTTATGTGTTTCTCTTACACTTGCATGTCGTGTGCTTGTTGCATTTTCATGATGTTGACTGTGGTTGTAGCGATGTCATCATATGGAAGTTGATGTTTTTATTGTGGAGTAGATCATCGTGAGTATATGACTGGTTACATGTTGTTATATGTCGCTTCCATGCATCATTTCGTACGCTTCATTTCGTTCTTGTATGTTTGGTTACATTCTTGTATGCTTGGTTGCATGTATCATTTTGGTAGGTTTGGTTACAATTATTGTTCATTTATGCTAGATTATATGTGTTTATGCATGTATGTGGTTGGTTATGCATTGCTTATGCATGTTCACGTTTTCATGTGGTCAAGTGTGGAGTGATGTAATGATTTTTTTCTTGCATGAGGGTGTGGTGCTTGTTTTTGTTAAGGTCATGCATTGATGACTAGAACCTAGCTAGAATGATGGTTGCATGGTTATATGCTTATGTGTTATGTTTATATATGTTTTCATGAATATGTTATACATGTATCATGTTGATTTATTCTTTTTGCATACAAGGTATCCTCCTTGAGCTATACTAAGGTTCGTTGCTTTAATATGATTTGGTTTAGCTGACATGATATACCTTGCAGGAAGAATATCAAATGGATAGCAAGATGGTAGGCTACAAAGAATTTCTCCATGAATCAAATGAGTGGTATGTTGTTGGGAATTATTCCTATTTTGTAGATACATTGAGAAGCTTAAAGGAAGAAATAAGGATTTGTAAGGCAGATAATGATAGAATCATATAGGCACATGAGAAACTAGCAAAGGTAAACGCAATGATACTTTAGAGTTTTTCATATTTGTAGTGACAGGGACCACGTCGAATCAGCTATGAGTAGGAGGAAACAACTAATGGGGCATATGATAATAGGTAACATGATTATCACATGTCAGATAGTCAATAATAGGGTCAGATATGGTAGGTTGTTGGACACTCTGGATAGGATAAGTTATAGACATAGGTACCATTCTAATTTTAGTTCTAACAGGCATGATGATTGATATCTTATCATCCTTACAGAAGCAGTGGTAGAGGATACTTTCTAGATGAGTTTAATAAATAAAACTACCCACTTTTTTTGGACAGATGAAGAAATCGTAGGATGCAGAGGCATGGTTGCTTGGTATGAAGAATTTCTTCAGGTTGCATGATTATTCAGAGAACGTGAAAGCCAGAGTAGCTACATTCAGTCTCAAAGGTAAAGTAGACATTTGGTGGGAATATGTGAATAATGTTAGAGGTATACATGAGGAAGATTTCACTTGGAATGATTTTGAGTGGCTATTCAAAAGGAATTAAATATTAGAGAGATACTTTTATGACGGAGCAAAGGAATTCTACGAACTAAAGATGGGACCTATGACAGATGATGAGTACACTAGCAAGTTCTTGGAGCTACTGAGGTATGTCCCTTACCTCAAGGAGGAGAAGGCCAAGATTAAGAGATTCACTAGTGGCTTATGAATGGAATTCAAATATAGGATTGAGTTTGATGAGCCTAAATCATTGGAGGAGTCCATCCAGAATCTAATAATTTCTATGAAAAATCGAAGTGCACATTTGAGACTAAGCCAAATGGGAAAGGCAATGCAAAGAAAAAAGGAAAATGGGACAAGAAGCGATTAGGACCACATGATTTAGGTAATAAGGAGGATGTTGCACCACCTACGAGGCTCAATCCATTTGATAGAGGACAGGGACATCAATACGAGGAGCAGAAAAAGGATGTAGGCTAGAAGCCTATAGAGTGTTGGACTTGTGGTAAATATCATCGTAGGAGAGATTGTCTATATAATCAAGGTGGTAGGCCTCAAATATATAGTGCATAGGATGCATAGACTGTTGGGAATGTTGGTCATATCATTCCTCATATTTATGAAACATAAGATAACAAACAGATAGACCATTTGGCGTCTATCATTGAGATGCATGGGAAGCTTTGTGATCAAGTTATTTCTATTTTGATTGGCCCTGGATCTAATTATATCTATGTTATTCCTAACTTGGTGGATAAGTGTGGTTTGAGTAAGGAATTTCATGTATAATATTGGTTAGTTTAGTTGGCTACAGGTATGAAGAAGTGAGTTCATCATTGGGTAAGAGCTTGTGCATTTGATTTTAATGGTATACCTACCACATCACATTTGAATGTATTTTCTTTAGATCATACAATATGTTGTTAGGAATGGGTTGGTTGTATCTTCATAGAACCAAGGTGGATTGTTATGGCAAAACTATTGAGCATTTGGATGAAAATGGGAATCAAGATTCTTGCAACGAAAGAATAAATCCACATCAGTTAGGATGGTGACAACTAAGCAAGCAAAGTGAAGTCGCAGAAAAGGGTGTGTGTTATTTGTAATACACCTGTCTAGTGATAAGGGTAAGGAATTTGAGGATGCAGATGTTTTGAGCATGTACCCAGTTCTACAACAGTTCAAGGATGTATTTCCTGAGGATATTTCATAGTTTCAACCTCACAGGGAGTTAGACTTTTCTATTGAGTTGGTGTCAGGGGAAACTCTAACATCAAACACACCTTACATAATGAGCACATCTGAGTTGGTGGATTTGAAGCTATAGTTGAGTGAAATTTTGGACAAGTGGTACATTAGACCAAGTGTACCACCATGGGTGCACCGATATTGTTTGTGAAGAAGAAAGATGGTACTTTCAGATTATGCACTGATTACAAGCAGTTGAACAAAGTGACCATCAAGAAAAGGTATTTGTTACCGAGGATTGATGACTTGTTTGACTAGTTGAAGGGAGCAACAATGTTCTCGAAGATTGATTTTAGATCTGGATATCATTAGGTATGCATCAAAGAGAAGGAAATTTACAAGACAACCTTCCAGACCAGGTATGGGAATGATCAGTTTGTTGTAGTTCCATTTGGATTGGCTAATTCTCCTGCTACATTTATGTGCTTGATGAATAATGTGTTGCATCCATACTTCTATAAATTTTTTATTGTGTCCATCGATGACATATTGGTTTATTGTAAAAATGAGGAAGAGAATTATGAGCATTTAGCAACAATGTTGAGATTGTTGAGAGAGAATCCATTGTATACTAAGCTTAGCCAGTGCAATTTCTTTCAGACTGAGGTACATTACTTGGGGCATGTTATATCTAAGGAGGGAATTGTAGTAGATCAAGAAACGATAAGGGTCATCATGGAATGGGTAGCTCCCAGGAATGTAGATGAGGTGAGATATTTCATGGGGTTGGAAAGCTATTATAGGAGGTTCATTAGGAATTTCTCACAGATTACTTATCCTATCACATAATTGCAGAGGAAAGGTAAGAAGTTCGAATGGACAAAGGAGTGTGATACCAATTTTGAGTAGCTTAAGAAATTGTTGACACATATACCAGTGTTAAGGATTGTAGATTCAGACAAAGAATTTGCAGTATGCATAGATGCTTGCAAGAAAGGACTTGGTGGAGTCCCTATGTAGGATGGATAGTTGGTATGCTACAAGTCGTGAAAACTAAATGAGCATGAGTAGGACTACCCCACACATTATCTTGAGTTGGAAACAATTATACATGCATTGAATATGTGGATACCCTATCTTCTGGGTAGGATATTTACATTGATGAGTGATCACAGTGGTTTGCGGTATCTATTTGACCAATTGAATCTAAATGGTAGGCAGGCTCGGTGGTTGGCTATGATCAATGAGTTCGATTTTGAGATCAGGAACATCAAAGGCAAATAGAAGATAGTGGAATATGCTCTTCCGAGGTGGATACAAGTAAATCACTTAGAAACCATGAACTGTTATGGGTTAGGTTCATAGATAGGATATATGTGCTAGAAAGTATTGAACTCAAGAAGGTGACCTTGAGAGAGTTTCATGTGAAAAAATATTCGGGTCACCTAGGCTACCAGAAGACATTGACTACAGTGAAGAAATTTTACTATTGGCCAAACTTGAAGAGGGATGTAGCAGAGTTTGTGGCTAGGTGTTTCGATTGTCAGCGTGTGAAGCTAGAGTGTAAACATCTAGGAGGGCTGCTACAACCAATTTTGATTCCATAGTGGAAGTGGGAAGCAATTTTAATGGAATTCATGATAGGTTTTTTGAGGACTGAGACAACATGATTCAATCATGGTTATTGTGGACAAGTTGAAAAAGGTTGCGCACTGATGAGCCCCAGAAATGGGTAACTATATGGGCTCATTTTTCCTATTGTTTCCATTTAATCCACCATTCTCCATAGCTTTTTGCATGTTTTTGAATATATTTATGTTAATTGAGTGAATGGGGATAGTCACTTTACCACAAAGTCTAATGAGTGTTTATTGCAGATTTTTGGACATTTTTGGACCAAGACCAGGAATTTATGAGCAGATTGACAGCCAAACTCAAATAAAAAGGACTGAGGACTTATAGGAGGGGTGTCTCCTGCATTGATGGCCCCTTCCTCGAGTTCTCCACCAGCAGCTCAGAGTTCAAAGTCCACCACTTCGATGATCACAAGGGCTAGCCGAGCAGGTCTAGTAAAGTTACTGTTATCTGCAGTTTTAGGTAGCCAAGTTCCTAAAGTTTAGGAGGACTATTGGGAGGCCTCAATTTTATAAATAAGAAGGCCTCAGGCCTCAGTAGGTTAGCTATTGAACAGTCTATTTTCGCACTTTAGTGAGGCCGTACATTCAACTCATTTTCAAGCTCTTTCTGTAAACAGTTTTGTGATGTGACTCTTATTTTTTTGATCAATGAAGATGAATTCAACCTTGAACCAGCACTGATCTTTCTAAGGGGGCTGTAGCTCTTGAGGTTGGGCCCAACCCAAGTGTCCAACACTTCCTTTTTGTATTTATATGAGTTTTTCTTGCATTCATGAAATAATTTCTGTTGTTTAGATTAAATCTTGCTTTGTTACTTAGGTTGTTTTTGATGATTAGAATAGTTGTTCTAAGTTTTAGGTTGATTAGATAGTTTGCTGCAATAATAGAAGAAGATCCAAAAAATGGCTGCCAAGCAGGCCTTGATCTCCTTTCTCCCTCTGTGGGACCATGAATTGAGACCAAGGCACTCTTGCTGCCACCAAAACACTATTTTTGCTTTCTAATGCAATTGCTAGTGAGAGATTTTGATTTGGAGAAGTTAATTCTAGTTGTATGTACATGCTTAGATCTGTTCTTGTTCAATTTCCATGGCTTTGTTACATAATTTCCTGTCCATAAAGTTCTGTTTAGCACTCTTCTATTTTTTAGGTTAGAATTAGGTTAAAATCGATAAAACTTTGTTTTATTAATTCTCCTTGAATAAGTTTTCAGAAGCAGGTGTGCAGCTCACTTGAATACCATCCCAGCTTATCATCCTTTCATCACCCAACCTACTCTAGCCCATCTCTCAAGGTGTTCTCCGCTCATTCGCCACACTTTCCCAAACTGCCCTAATTTCTACATTCTTGTTCAAAATTGCTCCTTTGACCTTGGAACAAATCCAACCATCTATTTCATGTTTGAACTTCACCCATAGAGTCCTAGACCCTTTGAAACCTTCATCTAGCCTTCATTTTCTTTTTCCCACCATTTTTCCTCTTCCAACCCTTCAAAAATCACTTTCAGCCTCCTCCTGTAGATTTTCCTGTAGAATTCCCTATAGATCCCCTACAGACTTCCTGTAGAAGTTCATGAAAATGATTTTTTGAAGTCTGACCACAATGGAAATATCTAGAAGGGTGCTAGGGACTCCTTAGGTCCTCTCCACACCTTCCTCATCATCTGCAACAACCAACTCCATCTCCCTTCACTGCCAAACCTCTGCACAATCATAAATAGTTAAAACACAAGCATAATATTTCTACATAAAATTGCTCAAAAGTACAAAAAGATGATTTTTCCACATTTTCCTTTAGAAGTGGCTTGAATCCATGCATTTTTCCTTTTAATTGATCATTGGCATCCATTTCATTAGTTTCCTTTCTTTTTCTTCCAAAAGTAGGGTTAGTGGGTAAAACTAGGGTTTGCATTTCCTTTTAGTTTTCATCTTCTTTCTGCAAGTAGAATAGACCCCATTGAGTTAGCTTTCTTCCATCACAGCTAAAGGCTTCTTCTGAGAACTCATAGAAGTTGGCTTAAGCTCCTAGCGAACTTGTGCCAGCTGATCAAGTGACAGCCTACAGTAAGAGCTAGTACTTGTGCATACAACACCGTTGCTTCCAATTTTGTTACAAACTACCGGGTTGATAAAATTAAAGTAGGGAGTCCCAGGAGTTGCAGCATCATTGCTGCAATACTGGAGCTCACCATATTTTTGGTGCCATTGCCGGGGAAGCATCAGAGTATTTGTGATTATTGCTTTTCTTCTACTTTCCACTGCAACATTTAGCTAAGTAGTTTATTTCAGCAAAAGTAGAGTAGTTGGTTTTCAATTCTACAAAAGTAGACTAGCTATTTCCTTCTTTCATTTCAATTCTGCAATTTCATTTTAGAAAAATAGATTAGTCCTTTCCTGCTTTCATTTCAATTCTGCAATTTCATTTTAGAAAAATAGACTAGTCCTTCCCTGCTTTCATTTCGATTTTGCATTTTCATTTTAGCAAGATAGACTTTAGTTAGTTGTAAGTTGCTGTTTAATCCATTCTAGTTTTTCATGTACAAGGAGAAAAAGAAACAAAAAATTTTACCCAAAAAAAAGAGATTTCCTTTCATGCCTCGTAGGAATAGAGAAAATTCAAGAAAATTCCTACCCAACATCCCCACCACATGACTAAGTCACCCTTCTCTCTAATTTGGTGGCAGTGATCCAGAAGAACCTATAGGTGAACCTCCAGATACATACGAAGATCCTATAATAGAAGAAGAGCAAGAAATAATTCCTCCTGAGACCATGGCTGAAAACATAAATGGTAGAGGAAATGGGGAGAGAATAGAAGGTACCTTTCCCATCTAAGAGACCAATGGGGACATAAAGATGAAAAACATAAGTCCCTCAACTTTAACTCACTTCCATGGATTGACTACTGAAGACCCTGATACCTTCTTGTTTGAGTTTGTTGTCCTTTGTCGAACCTATGACTATGCAGAAGACGAGAAAAAGTTGAAACTCTTTCCCTCTACCCTCAAGGATGCAACACTACGCTAGTTCATGGGGTCACCTAGAAACATTATCACAACTTGGGCTCAAATGCAGAAAGCCTTTAACAACAAATACCGGGACTATTGTAGGCCAAATGATACAAAAGAAGAAATCTTTCGAATGACCATGGGGAGTGATGAATCTTTAGAAGACTATGACGAGAGGTTTCAACTCAATTATAAAAGGGCTAGGTGCACACTTGACCCTGAATCTATGAAGTTGGTTCTGCTCAGAGGAGTCCTTGAAGACCTTCTAGATACCCTCCACT
This sequence comes from Pinus tabuliformis, assembly GCA_031772625.1. NCBI lineage: Eukaryota > Viridiplantae > Streptophyta > Pinopsida > Pinales > Pinaceae > Pinus > Pinus tabuliformis. The sequence continues at coordinate 1,002,944,804 of CM062819.1, forward strand.
TGCTGGATGAGGGAGACATCTACCAGCTATCTTATGATGACATAAAGACTGTGTTTAGAAACCATTCTAGGGAAGCCAGAAAAAGAGGTAGGGGCAGTCAACTTCTAGCCAGTACCCCCTTATCTAGTTCATTCCTTAAAAACGAATTTGCAAATCAGATGGAAGATTTCAATAGTGAGTTGAGACAGACTATTGCCATGCAAATGGATACCTTTTGAATCCAAAAGAAGCAAGAGGAAGCTGAGAGGGCTTTGGCCATCTTTTCTCCCAGATGCACTAGAAATCATCCTAGGAATGAGTGTCCATTGCACTCCGTAGAAGTGTGTTTTGTCTGTGAAGAAGACCATCCTACAAATCAGTGCCCGTCCTTACCTAGATTTAAAGCTATGTACCAAGGGGCTGAAGGATCCAATGAACCACTCTACTTCATGAACCAAAGGAGGCCACATGGACCTATAATTTACCAGTAGGGAATGCAAGGGACATCCTAGACTTATTACAACCCCAATCAAGCCACTTCCATGCCTTCTTGGGGTCCCCCTGCTCATCCTTCTTGGTCCACACCCCGGCCTTGGTTGTATCCATCTCAATACCATACTCCACCTACAGCTCATTCATTTCATTCTCATGCTCAGCTACAACCTCAGTGGAATGCACCTCATCATGGGTAGAGGCCCCAATACAACTCTCCTCCCGCTCTTTTGCCTCCACCACCTGCTCAACCACAACCAATACCTCCTGCTCCTCGAAGACAACCCCAAATGCCTGTTGAACCGAACCCGAACCCCAATAAGACATAGGCCCAACAAGTATATACTGGAGAAATAACATGCCCTACCTATGCTGTGGAGATTCAGGAGATCAACCTGCGATCTGGGAAGGTCCTCCCAAACAGCCAACCTCCTCCTAAGGAGGATGAGGATAAGAGATAGGAAAGTGAACCAAAACCTATTCCACCCTTTCCTGAGAGACTAACTGGAACCAAAAAACTGACCCCAGAAGAAACTGAACTTCTAGGAGAACTAAAACAGTTATGTGTAAAAATACCACTTCTCTAGGCCATAAAAGATGTACCAATCTACAACAAGTTGATCGAAGAGAAGTGTTTCAAGCACCTAGGAACTATCAATGTCATAGGACAACTGTTCGACCTGATGTTCGGACAGGTAATCTGTCCAAAATATTTGGACCCTGGGAGTCCTGTAGTCAATGTCCACATCAATGGGGCTGCCATTAACATAATGACCAGGGAAACTATGCTTAAACTCAACCTTCAAGGTTCCCTAAGAAAGACCTCAACAGTACTGCAGTTGGAAAATCGCTCCACTATGACCCCTGAGGGGATTGTGGAAGATGTCATGGTCTCCATTGATTCCTGGGAGTACCTTGTTGAATTTGAGGTTCTTCAGCCAAAGGAAAAGCTCACTGGGTATCCTCTCATCTTGGAAAGGCCTTGGTTAGCCAATGTAGATTCTTACATCGATTGTCGATCTGGGAGCATGACCATCAAGAATGGGCAGATGTCCAAGCAGCTAGTCCTATATCCTCTTGCCCAACCTCTGCTAGAACATGACTTACCCCTCTGGTTGGAGGAGGAAGATGAGGATGAAGTCTACTCTGCACCATTATGCACAGTGGAAGCTACCAAGGGGGGTCCTCAAACCAAGGATGATCTTATTGAGGATTTGATTCAAAATCCACCCCCAGTGGGTTGCCATTAAAAGAGTTGGTGGAAGAAACCCAAGCCAATGCTTCAGTTGATCTCTATGTGGCTGATCCAACCTCTCTTTGAGTTAAGAATGTGGAATTCAGCCTAGAAAGAACCTTGAGGATCAACTCAGCCCTATCCACCTCTCAGGAGAAAGAGTTGTGTAGCTTATTGAGTAGCCATTTGTATGCTTTTTCTTGGAGCTATAAGGAGATGAAAGGAGTCCACCCTTTAGTATGTACTCATCACATTTACATTAAAGAGGATTGTAAACCAGTCAGGTAGCCTCAAAGGAGGATGAATCTAGCCCTGAAGGACATTGTCAAAGAAGAACTGCAAAAGTTGTTGGATGTAGGATTCATCTACCCCATCTTTGACAGCGAATGGCTTCCTCCTTTGGTGCTAGTGCCAAAGAAAGACGAGAAGTGGAGGATCTGTGTAGATTATTGAGAGCTTAACAAGGCCACCAAGAAGGACCATTTCCCTTTGCCTTTCATAGATGAAGTGTTAGATGGCTTGGTAGGGAAGAAGTTCTTTTCCTTCCTAGATTGGTTTAGTGGGTACAACCAGATCCAAATCAGCCGGAAGACCAAGATAAGACCACTTTCACTTGTCCATGGGTACCTTTGCCTACCGGGTCCTTCCCTTTGGGTTGTGTAATGCTCTTGCCACTTTCCAGAGAGCAGTACTGAGCATATTTGCTGAGCTGGTTCATGATTAAGTGGAAATCTATATGGATGACTTTACCCCTTATGGTTATAATTTCCAATAAGCATTGACTAACCTAAGTAAAGTTTTAGCCAAGTGTATTGAAATGAACCTATCCTTCAGTCCTGATAAATGTGAATTCATAATGAATGAATGGACTGTGCTAGGTCATACAATTTCTCAGCAAGGATTATAGGTGGATCCCAACAAGATTGTTATCATCCAAAGGGTCCCACCTCCTCAAAAGGTAAGAGATGTTTGGAGTTTTCTAGGCTTAGTTGGGTATTACAGAAGATTCATTAAGGATTTTAGCAAGCTAGCCTCTCCATTTTTTGGTCTTTTGGAAAAAGATGTTGAGTTCCTATGGACTGACAACTGTCAAGAGGCTTTGGATGCTTTGAAAGGTAAGCTAGTAATTGCCCCAATCTTGAGAGGTCCAAACTGGGCCCTACCTTTCCACATTCACATAGATGCCTCGAACAAAGCTATAGGAGCAGCCCTAGGACAAGTTGAAGAGAAGCTATTGTATGCCATATATTTAGTTAGCAAAAACCTGTCCAAGGCAGAATTAAACTAAACACTAACCTAAAAAGAGCTCTTGGCTGTAGTCCATTCCTTAAACAAGTTCAGAAACTACATCACTGGCTATCAAACATTCGTACATACTAATAATGTTGCAATTAGGTATTTGATGAATAAACCTGATGTAAATGCTCGTATCATTATATGATTACTTTTATTGTAGCAATTTGATTTGACCATTGTTGATAAGCCAGGTAAGGAAAATGTTGTTGCTGATTTTCTGTTAGGATAGATTTGCCTGCAGGTGAAGTAGGGATGGTGGATGATCAAATTCCCGACAAATACCTATTTTCTATTTTATTACTCTCTCCATGGTTTGCTGATATAGCAAATTATTTGGTTTCAACACAGTTTCCATCACAACTATCCTCAAAAGAGAAGAGTAAGATCGTGAGGAAAAGTGCCCCATTAGCTTGGATTGGGGGCAATCTTTTTAAACTTGGCCCAAATTAGATTTTGAGGTGATGTGTTAGGGAGGAGGAAGTTTTAGACATCCTCCTAACATGTCATGATGGGCCTTGTGGGGGCCACTTTGTAGCAAAGAGGACTACCTTCAAAATTTTGCAGGCAGGGTACTAATGGCCCACTCTTCATCAAGATGTCAGGAGATACATCAGTCAATGTGACCGATGTCAAAGGATGGAAAAAACTACTCCAAAGAATGAGATTCCCCTACAACCTCAAGTGAATTTCGAGCTATTTGAGAAGTGGGGCATGGAATTTGTGGGTCCTATCAACCCTCCTTCAAAATAGAAGTCGTGCATCATTATGTGCACACCTGACAAAGTGGGAAGAAAAAAGGCAATCAAAGCAACAATAGAAGAAATAGTAGCTGAGTTTTTGAGGGAAAATATCTTCTACAAGTTTGGTTATCCGAGAGAATTAGTCACAGATCAAGGAAGTCAGTTTACCTCTAATCTGATTGAAGACCTACTCACAGATCACAAGATTAATCATAGAACTTCCACCCCTTATCATCCATAAGCGAATGGACAAGTGGAAGTCACTAATAGAGATTTGGAAGGGATTTTGACTAAGGTAGTGATTAGCAATAGAAAATATTGGGCAGACCGATTGGTTGAAGCCACCTGGGCCTATAACACTACTTGGAAAACTACCACAGGTTTCACACCCTATACGCTGGTCTATGGGAAGAAGGCTTTGCTGTCCATATAATTTGAATATAACACATTAAGGCTGGTAGTCTAGCTACCTGAGCCATGCACAAAAAGAAAGATTACTTCAGCTAAATGGATTAGATTAATAGAGAATGCAGGCCCTTCTCCACTTAGAGGTAGTCCAGCTTCAAAGAAAAATATGGCATGACCGACACCTCAAAGAGAAACAATTTTAGTTGGGAGATTAAGCGCTGCTGTATGATTCAAGGTACAAAGATTTCAAGGGCAAGCTGAGAACCAGATGGCTGGGACCATATACAGTAGAAAAATGCAATGATAATGGTTCAGTCCTTATCCGGACCATTGATGAAGAAGCCATCCCCATTCTCGTTACTCCAGGAAGACCCTTTGCAAGTAGGAGTTCATTGAAACTCTGGGTAAATTAGTGTTGGTGGTGGAGTAGGTCCCTGTCTCCACTCCACCCACACCTTGAGCAAAAAAAAAAAAGGAATAAAAGATCCCTGGTTGAAAACCTCTTGGAGGCACCCAGGGCAAGAAATAGTGGTGAAAACCTCCTGGAGGCACCCCAGCTGTCTCAAAAAAAAGAAAAAGAAAAAGAAAAAACCTAACTTCTTTTGAATAAATTGCAAGATTGCAAGAAGGTCATTGCAGGTTGCAGGAGGGTTGCACAAGAGGAAAAGACATGACAAGCTGCATGCACCCTTCACTGTCCATCATCCCATCACTGCTATCCTTTCCCAAGTTTTGGTATCATTTTTTCTGAAATTCTGCATCCTATAGGAAACTCTGTGTTTTCTACAGGAGGATCCTGTATGAATTACAGGAAGGCCAAAATCCATTTTAAAACAGAACCCGAGGGTTGGAAATTCATCTAGTAGCCCTGTGAACCTCTTTACCACCATCCATCTTCCCATTTCGCCATTCCATCCCTGTACACCTACATCTCCACTCGTTTTGTCCCTGCACAGCCACATGTAGAAATTCTGTTTCTGTCATCCTGCAAACACACAACAAAAAGAAAAGTGATGACAAATAAAGGCAGCAACATTTTTACTCATCCCTACCTGATACCCTCCAGCTGTGATTTTGTTATGAAACCAGCTCAAGAAAAAGATAGAGAAGATAGATCAACGCCTTAGAATTCAGCTTCTTTGAGGAGGCAACCTCCTTTACATTACATAAATGAACAATTCTTGGATGATACAAATGAAGAGACCTCCTTTCTATATATAGGAGTCTAAGGGGTCATAACATAATCAGAGCCGACATAACAATAATAATGTAAGGGCACAATAATAACAATAGTGGGCATCTATGGGGCACAATAGTAACAATATGGGCACTACATGGGTACATCAATATAATAAGTGGGTTGTACTAATAACAATAAGGGTTACACTAGTAGTATAGGGGCCTAACATGCCCCTCTCCTTCAAAAAGTGTTGTCCTCAATGCTTGACTAATTCTTGATGCTTCTGTATAAAATTCTTGTCCTCCCATGTGGAATCTTCAGCGGGTAAGTTCTTCCACTTCGTGAGATACTCTAAAATTCATCGATTTCGTAGCTGTCGGGTTCTTGTTTCTGTGACTGCTCCAGGTTCCAATATGATTTTTCCTTCCTCTTCAATTTCTGGCAATATTTTTTGAATTGGGATCTTTTGCAACTTTTGAATAAGTGGCCATAATTCTTCATCCTTCTTCCATTCATCCCTTGCTTCGTTTATCCAATCTGGTTGGATAATATAAATAGCACAAAACAATGCTTCCACATCCTCATCCTTTCTTGAGAGTGCATCTGCAACAACATTTTTCTTTCATTTTCTATAGATGATGTGAAAGTCATAACCCAACATATTTGTGACACATTTTTTCTTTTCTTCTAAAGATAATAGTTCTTCTAAAAAGTATTTAAGACTATCATGATCCATTTTTACCTTGAACAGTCTTCCCATTCGGTAAGGTCGCCATTTTTTAAGTGCATGTAGTATTGCCAACATTTCCTTCTCATAAATAGCTTGCTTGAGATGTAGTAGTAAAAATAACCAATCACCTACATCCAAAGTTTTCTCACTATGATGTTGATCTACTTTTTGTTTCATTTGATTTTGCACTGAAGTGGCGTTATCTTTTAAAAGTTGGAGAACTTGTTGTTGATGCTCGATGTGATCTTTCACTGCTTGAACCTTTTTCTTCTTGATATGTCCTTATATGTCTAGAGTTTGAGGAGTGGTAATTTCTTCCAATCCTTTACAAGATATGGTCAGATTCATTTCTTGATGCTCGATGTGATCTTTCAGTTGAACATTTTTCTTCTTGATATGTCCTTCTATCTTGAGAGTTTGAGGAGTGGTAATTCTTGCCAATGCTTTACAAGATATGGTCTGATTCATTTCTTCTTTCTCTAGGGTGGGGTCCTGGAGTATATCCTATTCTTTTGATGTTTCTTGATCCTTTTCTTCCTCCTCTTCATATTCTATGTAAAATAATTTCTTCTCAGCACACTTATGACTTTTAGTGCATTTGCTATCACAATTGTAACAAATCCTTTTTATCTTTTTTCTTCCAATTGTTGTGGTGTAACCCTTGTAGGTTGTGGAAGGTTAGGAGAAACAACACTTCCATCTTTATAGTTGTGAGGGGTATGCTTCCTAGTTTCCATAATTTTTCTTTCCACTATGTCACAAATCCCTTTTACTCTTTCCAATTGTTGTGGTGTTGCTCTAAAGAAACTCTTGCTCTTTGTATCCTCATAATGTGCTATCATTTCCTCCGTGAAAATTGACCACGTAACAAGTTGTTTATGACAACAAAGCCCTTCATACCATAAAAATTGATCCGGTTCTAAATATGAAGATACAATACATACCTTTTGTAACAGTGGTACACCATGTAGATCAAAATATTGCTCCATATGAAGTATCCAATTTACCGGATCCTTGCCATCAAAATTCCTCATCTTGCTTTTTCTTGATTTTAGGAGCTCGATCTTGAAACGACTGTAACTATGTACTTTCAGATCTTCTAGTTATAAATTTGTGATCTACAATATTCCTCTGTGTCCTCTTTCTAATGCCACAAGTCTGACCCAAATTGGATTCTCCAAGGAAGAGTTATTCGAAATCTCCCACAGTGACTTGATTATAGACTAGTTCAGTGGAGAAAAGTTATACGACGTGCCACGAGTCACTGTTTCCACGTTTGGATCTGAAATATTCATAGAAGAAACTACAGTCCGTCCTCTTTCTCTACCTTCTTACAAAATTTCAATCCGATCCCCAGAGAGAAATTTATGACTATTTTCCCCAGGTCACCCGTTTGGAATGTAATTCAAGAGTCTGCTAAAATACCAACTTCCTCAGATCATATCTCAGCAGATATATTGAGAAAAGCTCTGAAATTTGGACCCAATGTTCAGCGTGATTTCTTCTCAAATGGGTTTGTTTTGCAACTTCTGAAACATCACAGAAAAATAGTTATAACGAAAATTCCATGGTGACCTGTTTGGAGTAGTGAAACCCTAGAATCCAAAGCTCTGATACCAAATGTTATGAAACCAGCTCAAAAAAAAAGATAGAAAAGATAGATCAACGCCTTAGAATTCAGCCTCTTCTAGGGGGAAACATAATTTACATTACATAAATGAATAATTCTTGGATGATACAAATAAAAAGACCTCCTTTCTATATATAGGAGTCTAAGAGGTCATAACATAATCCGAGCCGACATAACAATAATAATGTAAGGGCACAATAATTACAATACTGGGCATCTATGGGGCACAATAGTAATAATATGGGCACTACATGGGTAAATCAATATAATAAGTGGGTTGTACTAATAACAATAAGGGTTACACTAGTAGTATAGGGGCCTAACAGATTTCTTCTCAGTCGAGACCTTCTTCAGCAGTTTAGCCCTACTCACATAATTAGCTTGAATTACAAGAGGAGAAGCAACTACAGGAAATCCTACAGGATTCTTGTAGCCGCTGATCCCTTTGAAAAACGTACTCCAGGGACAGGGTTCGCACAGTAGGACGTATGAAGCATGTAAGGAGCAATGTTTGAACATGAGATCATCGAAAAACCCAAGGCCGAGCATGTAGAGCACAAGCAACAACAACAACGAGGAAATGAAGTGACAAAATCCAAAAAATGCATAACACAATAGGAACTGAGCAGGTAAGTGCCTATACCTATTCCTCAATTGCATGAATAATATTTCAAAACTGCATGAACTGTGGGAATGGTCAATTACATGGAATCGGTGGCCAGCTAACTGACCACCCTTGTTCAGTTCACACACCTTCGTGGAATTCAGTTGAGCCACATCCAAATTCAAACTGCTGATTAGATACATATTCAGCAAGTGCGACATGTAAACTTGTGAAGAAGGCATTTGAAACTGGTAGTGGTGGCAACAGATGACGAGAGTAAGGGAGGTGATGTCGGTCAGGCGGCATGCAGAAACATTATGACTGTGACGTAGGACCAACGGTTTGAATGGGGATAACGTACTCATCCAGCTACCTCATCTCCTCACCACGGATTACACCAAAAGTTAAGTACAATGCACTCCAAGCCTCTACCACCCTTTTGGTTCATTTGCATGTTACGAAGCTCTCGACTGCAGTGTTCGTCTACCACCTTCAGAGCAGCAAACTAGTCATCCTCCGCTAGTTTTTTGCCAGTTTTTTCGAAACCCTCCTACCTATCGTCTTTACAAGAGCCCTGCTGCATTCCACAGGAGCTGGAGAATTTCTACAGGAAAGGTAGAGAATAGCCAGCAGAAGGAAAACCTGTGATTTTTGTCAAAATTCGAGCTTAAAACAAGGTAGGCTCAGGAAACCTCCCTGCATATGACTTATTTATATAAGGTGGTGGGTTAAAAACACAGCATTGGATTGAAAGAAAGGAGTTTAAAAGTCTGCCCGCATATTTTTCCTGAGTTCTACACAGTTCTCTATTTTATTCTCTTATTCAAAAAATGTCTTCTTCTTTATTATATTATACTATAAAGAAAAAAAACTTGCAATCGTAGAAACCATCCTGTGTGAAAAGGTCAAATTTGCATATTTATCTACTCTCTAAGAAAAACCCTGTGTTCTGTCAAAAAAGAAAAATATTTTCTTTCCAAAAGATGAAGATCACACTCAGGAAAAGAGCAGTTTGAAACAAGGGAAATATTGCAATTCGATGTTGTGAGAAGGAGCACATGGAAATTCCTCCTACAGTTCAGAGAAAAAAAAAAACTCAGCTGCCCCTCTGTCTTTGATTTTTGAAGTTATTGTTTTTCTCCTCACCTAAGCACTTCAGAAACCAGTCAACACCATGCCAGGAGGGTTTATGAGGAAGGAGCCATTGAACTCCAACCAATTACATGAGCACCTTGAGGTGGTGGCCCTCTTCACCAGGGCAAATTGGACGATTTTATTTGAAAGAATACATGGATATGATGATGAGGTAACTGAAGAATTTCTGATGGCCTTAAGACCCCATTCGAAAAAACATTGCACAGTCAGTTTCAGGGGTCTGTCCCTAGAACTTACACTTGATTTTATCAGTTGAATTACAAGGCTTCCACCTGGGCTCCCTTGGAGCAATGAGGAAAAAGCATTAGGACAGGTGGCCAAGGAGACATTTTTTCAACCTGGGGAGGATCCTGTAGAGAATAAAAATGGGGTCAGAAGGACAAGTTTACCTCCTCCATGGAATGAAGTCAGCTACCAAATAATGAAATATATCACTTGTGAAGGAAGGTTCAACAAAATTTATGGTTATCACTTTAGGTTACTACATGAAACGAGGTATGGGATGGACCTGTCTCCAATTAGAGAACTGAGTATTCCATATTTCCTCCTCCAGTCTCTAATAGAATGTAGTACAAAGCTAAATGTAGGAGTACCAGACCAGCTGGCCCACCGTGGGCTCATCAAACTGTTGGTAGAAGATGCCTTACATACATATACCATTACCATAGCTTGAGACATTTTCAGAAATATGTCCAGAGATGTTGACATCAAAACTTTCACTGAGGATATCAATGCATCTAGCAGTGAGGAGGAGGAAGAGAAAGAGGAAATTCAGGAAGAAATGCATGAGGAGACACAAACTATTCAAACCAAGGAAGAGCATGAAATAGAGGAGGAACAGAAAGTATAAAAGAAGACCACCCCAAAGACAAAGAAGATGAAAAGAACAGAAAGTGAGCAGAAAAAGCCTAAGAAAGCGCAAAAGAGGACTGCCACAAGCAAGGCAGGGACTCTGAAACACAAGCAGAAACAATAGGCATGGAAAAGACAATAGAAGGGAAAGGGGAACAACAACAGGAAGAAACATCCCTTGAAACATTGGCAAAAGAAGCAGTAGCTGTGCTGGCTGCATTAAGCACTCCAGCAAAACAAAAAGGGAAAAGAAAAAGAGAAACATCCATGTATTTTAAAGCTAGAAGGAGCACCAGGATAAAGGTGGGAAAGCCCCAACCTCCACCAAAGGAACCTATAATAATTAAGGATGCACCTACTAAGAAGAAGGAGGAATCCTCCTCCAAAATCTCTATTACCTATGAGAGAGGGTGTTCCAAAACTTCCACCTGGAAAGAAAGAATCAGACTGATGGACTCCAAAATAGTTCTACAGGAAGCTAAAAACTCTCTACAGGAAACATTGTCCAAGCTAAAGGAGATTGAAAAATTAGAAGAGGAGGCAACATAACAATTACAGGAGGAAAGTAAGGCCAAGGAGATACCTGAACCCAGCTCTCAGCCTAATTTAGGCTCATATTAAAATTTGTTAGAAGGTGGGAAGATCATCCCACAGAAATTCTTTGTACCGCTTTTCTTTGCATTGGAACAGGAAAGGGTTAGAACACACACTTGTATGAAAGTTACTAAATCCAAGGGAGTTGCAGACATAGGCCACATGGAAGAATAGTTGAAAGAATTAAGAAGGGAGCTGGCAATGGTGAGACACAATGAGAGTAGTAAAATAGCCCAGCTACAGGAGGAAAATGCACTGTTGAAAAAGAAGTACATCAACATGAAACTCAAAGAGCAGACATAACATAGATTTTTGAAGAGAAACAACTACAGGAAGGTCCCCTAGTAGACAAGGAAGCAACAAAAACACAACAACAAGAGGGAGAGCCACAACCTGATGTGGAAATGATGATAAAGCAATAGCAAGAGAGGGAGTCTCAAGCTGCAGCTGAAATGCTAATGCTAAAACAACAGTTGCAGGAGAGAGAAGCCCATATGGCTTGCTGGGCAATAGAAGCCTTGCAATGTAGACAACCGGCTAGATCTCATGCATTATATCTTAAAGACCAATGGATCTAGTTTCAAATCAAAACATTGTCCCAAAGGGGCACAATCCCTTTCCAAAATTATCATCAGTTTATGCATTTATGTGATACTAGTTCAGCTGAGGATAAGGCCAGATTCTACTTACACAATATGGCACTCCCTGATATGAACTTTTGGGATCCGAATGCTGCATTGGGAGACCTACAGCTCATGGCCATGGCTTCTTGGATGAGCCATGAGGAAAAAAGAGTAGTGGAAGTTCAACAGATCATGGCAAAAGAATTAAATGAGCCCCTGCTAATAAGGGCAGAACTGGAAGACCCCTAAGCTCTTATATATGCTCATCAACACCTTGCAAGCAACCCTCAAGTTCTCCCTGATTATGTTGAAAGGCAAGCACAAGCTATCACCCATTTTGAAGATATGGAAAGATTATTTGGCGATGATTGCCTTTATGCTTGCACAAAAAGATGGAATACGTTGTCCCATAATCTAAAGATAAGGGAGTATCACTCCCCAACCAGAATGAGGGAGGCTTTGGTAAGAGTGCCCCTCTACAAGAAATCAATGCAAAATTTGAAAGCCAACTGGATTGGCCTTAAGTTCAGTCCTCCACTACTATTAGGACTATTGGAAGGGGTTAAGAAAGAAGAAGAACACAGGCAGTGGGAAGAAGTGGACAGAAAGACAGGTTTTCATGATAGGGAAGAGGACATCACCTCAAAAGCTTGGGATGTCAGGGAAGCTGTTCAAGCTATCAAGGATGAAGAGCTGGATTAGTTGCTTAGAGGATGAGCAACCCATTCAGCAGGGGGGTGATGATGAGCCCCAGAAATGGGTAACTATATGGGCTCATTTTGCTTATTGTTTCCATTTAATCCACCATTCTCCTTAGTTTTGTGCATTTTTTTGAATATATTTATGTTAATGGAGTGAATGGGGATAGTCACTTTACCACAAAGTCTAATGAGTGTTTATTGTAGATTTTTGAACAAAGACCAGTCATTTATGAGCAGATTGATAGCCGAACTCGAAGAAATAATACTGAGGAATTATAGGAGGGGTGTCTCCTGCATTGATGGCCCCTTCCTCGAGTTCTCCACTAGCAACTCAGAGTTTAAAGGCCACCACATCGATGATCACAAGGAGCAGCCGAGTAGGTCTAGTGAAGTTGTTGTTATTTGTAGTTTAGGCAGCCAAGTTTCTAAAGTTTAGGAGGTCTGTTGGGAGTCCTCACTTGTATAAATAAGGCCTTATGCCTCAGTAGGTTAGCTATTGAACAATATATTATCACACTTTAGTGCAGCCCTGCATTCAACTCATTTTCGAGCTATTTCTGTAGACAGTTTTGTGATGTGACTATTATTTTTTTTTATCAATGAAGATGAATCCAGCCTTGAACCAACGCTGATCTTTCTAAAGGGGCTATATCTCTTGGGGTTGGGCCCAACCCAAGTGCACAACACCTCCTTTTTGTATTTATATGAGTTTTTCTTGCATTCATGAAATAATTTGCGTTGTTTAGATTAAATCTTGCTTTGTTACTTAGATTGTTTTTGATGATTAGAATAGTCGTTCTAAGTTTTAGGTTGATTAGATAGTTTGGTACAATAATAGAAGAATATCCACAAAAAGGCTACCAAGCAGGCCTTGATCTCCTTTATCCCTCTGTGGGACCATGAATTGAGACCAAGGCACTTTTGTTGCCACCAAAACACTATTTTTGCTTTATAATGGAATTGCTAGTGAGAGATTTTGAGTTGGAGAAGTTAATTCTAGTTGTATGTACATGCTTAGATCTGTTCTTGTTCAATTTCCATGGCTTTCTTGCATAATTTCATGTCCATAAATTTTTTTCAGCACTCTTCTATTTTTTAGGTTAGAATTAGGTTAAAATTGGTAAAACTTTGTTTTTTAGTTCTTCTTGAATCATTTTTCAGAAGCAGGTGTGAAACTCACTTGAATACCATCCCATATTATCATCATGCAACATGCTCTAGCCCATATATCAAGGTGTTATCCGCTCATTCGCCACACATTCCCAAACTGCCCTAATTTTTACATCCTTGTGCAAAATTGCTTCTTTGACCTTTGAACAAATCCAACCATCTCTTTCATGTTTCAACTTCACCCACAGAATCATAAACCCTTTGATACCTCCATCCAGCCTTCATTTTCTTTTTCCTAGCATTTTTCCTCCTCCAACCTTTCAAAAATCACTTTCAACCTCCTCCTATAGAACTTCCTATAGAATTTCCTATAGATCCTCTGTAGACAACTTGTATAAGTTCATGCGAGTGATTTTTCGAAGTTTGACTGCAATGGAAATCTCCAGAAGGGTGCTAAGGACTCCTTAGGTCCTCTCCACACCTTCGTCATCGTTAGCAACAACCAACTCCATCTCCCTTCACCGCCAAACCTCTGCACAGTCACAAATAGTTAAAACACAAGCATAATAATTCTACATAAAATTGCTCAAAAGTACAAAAAAATGATTTTTCCACATTTTCCTTCAGAAGTAGCTTGAATCCATGCATTTTTCCTTTTCAGTAGTTAATGGCATCCATTTCAGTAGTTTCCTTTCTTTTTCTTGCAAAAGTAGGGTTAGTTGGTAAAACTAGGGTTTGCTAGGGTTTGCATTTCCTTTTAGTTTTCATCTTCTTTATACAAGTAGAATAACCCCCTTTGAGTTAGATTTATTCTATCACAACTAAAGGCTTCTTCTGAGAACTCATAGAAGTTGGCTTAAGCTCCTAACAAACTTGTGCTAGCTGATCAAGTGACAGCCTACAGTAAGAGCTAATACTTGTGCATACAACACCGTCGCTTCCAAGTTTGTTATGAACTACCAGGTTGATACAAGTAAATTAGGGAGTCCCAGGAGTTGCAACATCATTGTTGCAATACTGGAGCTCACCATGCACTTCATTCCAATGAACTCTACATTCTCATCTAGCGATGTAACATAGATGTTTATCACAGATGTGGTCAAACTGCATGGTTTTCTGAAGAATATTGTGTTAGATAGGGATGCGAAGTTCACTTCCAAGTTTTGGAAGGAGTTGTTTGCAGGTTTGGGCACAAAGTTGGCCTTTAGTACAACTTATCATCTGTGGACAGATAGACAGAAAAAGAGGATCAACAGGATATTGGAGGACATGTTGAGGATGTATGTGATGCGTCAACAGTGAAAGTGGGAAGAGTATATTGCACTGGTAGAGTTTGCTTACAACAATGGGTATCAGGAATCATTGAGGATGAGTATGTTTGAGGCATTGTATGGGTAGAGTTGCAATACTCCTATTAGTTGGAGTGATCTAGTTAATAGAGTGTTGATTGGACCAAACATATTGGCAGACATGGAATATGAAATGCATGTGATCAAGAAAATTTTAAAGGCAACACATGATAGGAAGAAGAGCTAAGTAGATCGAAACATGTTGTTCAAGGAGTTCCATGTCGGGGAATATGTGTACTTGTGCATCAATTCGAGGAAGATATATTTATGGATTGGATCATGTTCCAAGCTGGCACCATGATTTTATGGACCCTTCAACATTATTGAGAGGATTGGGCCAGTAGCCTATCGACTTCTGATAGTGAATTTACATGATTTTTTCCATGTGTTATTGCTGAAGAAGTATGTTAAATATGTTCATCATGTGATTGACTAGTCCATATTGGAGGTGGAACCAGATGGATAATTCTAGCTAGATCCTCAGTGTATATTGTAGAAAAATGTGCTCATGCTCTGGAACCAAGCAATCGAGCAAGTTAAGGTGCAATGGAAGCACTTTGGGCCAGATGAAGCTACACGAGAGATGACGGATCAGATGCAAACTATGTATCCTTCCTTGTTTTCCAATTGAGGCAAAGTAGTTTTCATATGGTGTTTTCGTATATTTCTTGGTACATGTTTTGGTACATGTTTCGTGATTTTGGTATATGTACATATGTATATGGATGTAAATGCAACCATGAGCTATGTTAAAAAGCTCCAATAAGCAGTATGGGTGTCATGTCATTATGATATTATGTTGTTATGTTTTCATGTTGGTTTTCTTCTCAGCAAGTTGATAATTGTAAATACATCATCGAGCTAAGTTATCAAGCTACATTGACAATATATTTTTATTATAGTATTTTTGTGGTTATAGGTGTTGTTGAACACCAAGGACAATGTTCTGCCAAGGGGGAGGGTTCTATAACAACCTTGGTGAAAATTCCATGTAATAAAATTTAATAAAGGAAAAAATAATAACCATAGTTTATGGGACACTTATTCCAATCTAAACGTTGGGCAAAATCCTAGTGATGGGGATCACTTGTGATTATTTAATAGCTAAGGAAATTGGCAAAGGCAATGGCTAAGGCTTTGAAAAGGAAAAATGGAACTTTTGGCACATTTATTTATGAAAATAAAGGAAATTAGGAGAAAAGGGAGGTGAAAGGTCATAGGTTGCATGTGAGGAGGAAAATGAAGAAAATAGAGGCCTCTTTCATAAAAGAGCTTATGAGGATCAATTGGTAACCTTTTTTTCAGTTCATTTTTGGAGCTTTATCATTATTCTCTCTCTCTCTCTCTCTCATACTCTTGGATACTTAGATTTTTCATGGAGCACTCCTATAGGGTGTAGAATACTTGGATTTTTGGAGCAAGAAGAAAAAGGAAGAGTAGGAAAGCACAAGAGGACATTAGGATCAATTGCTACAATGGATTTTTCTTGTAGGTACCGAGTTGCATGTATGTTTTCCTCACTAGTTTTGGCATGCATGATATATGCATGTGGTTTGTTGGTTGTGATATTTCATGGGCATGGAGAATGTCCCAGATTGACAATGGATTGCCTAGCCTTGCCTTTTCCTAGATAGCCACGGTGATTGTGGGTTTTTTTCCTATTTTTGTTTGGTTGGTTCTCATGTTTCCTTAGCATGGGTTAAGTTATTAGTCCTGAAGTCTTCGTTGGGTAAATGCTCGGGATGCCCTGTAACAACTTGGGTTGAGTTACTAGTCCTAGAAGCCTTGGTTGGAAAAATCATATAGAAGCCCTTGGTGGGTTCTGTTACTAGTCTTGGAAGCCCTAGTTGGACAAATACTCTATAAGGCTAGTAAAAGTTATGGGTTGAGTTACTAGTCCTAGAAGTCTTGGTTGGAAAAATGCTTTGGAACCCCTAGAAGGCTTGGATAGAGACCAATCTAATGATGGTTTTGTGATGTCTGACTGTGAGGTGGAATCATTGTTCGATGGGTTGAGGTGGATGGCCTCTGGAAGCCTTGAATGGTTTTGAAATGATGTGTTCTATGAGATCCCACATTCATTCTTAGAATATGGCACGGGGGTGAATGGATGGAGAGATATTTAACTCAGCAATTCTAGGGTCGGGTGGAACGTGGAAGTCCCATCCCGATTTTGGATTTTTCATGATCAATATGAGGTTCTTTCTCCTTGTATATATATGAGTATTATACTGGTTTATATGTGGATCAAATGGCTGTGATTTCATTGGTATTTTTGTTGTTATTATGTTGGTTATATATATATATATGTGTGTTTTATGACTATAGCAATGTATGGCTCCCTTCCATCATGTTTTTATTTGTAAATTAATGATGACTGTATCTATGACCCAATGGATGAAATGGAAGTTAATATGTTGAGGCATCAATGTCTCTTAATGATTCATAGCTAAGTATGAGACCCTAATGCTCATATCTTTTATTTACACCTGTAGATTACATATTCGTGATATGTTTGATGAAATGCCTATCATGGCTAGTAGGGTTCCAATCAAGGTCTCATTCAAGTGATTACATCTATACTATAATTTCCTTGTTATTTTACTACTATGAAGATGTGATTCAATTCTGGGCAACGACCTAGGCTCTGGGCTTGAAAAAAGTATCTTAAATCTTAGGGATGCTACCACAACATTGTTCAGAAAGGTCCTTGAATGTTGTCTTGCAAGCCTGTGGGAGTATCCAGAAGTCCCTATACGTTGGCATGCCCATAGCATGAGAGTGTTGAGAGCTCAATTGGTCCAAAAGTTTAGTGGGAGCAAAGGGAAGGTTGGCAGAAACGTTGGATTGGTTCCCGAGGTTCCTAATGCTGATGTTGAATGTCTTTATGGTGTGTTTTTGTCAGTTCCACTTCCTTAATGTGACTTAGGAGGTAAAATCATATCATAGTGGCCTTTCATCACATGTTTACCCCAGTTGACCGGTTGCTTGGGTAGATGTGGGAGGAGGGTGTTACAATATCTAACCAAGGGTTCATAATTTTAGTTTTCTAAGAGAGAAGCTTTACAAATTTTCCAAGAAATGTATGCTTTTTGGAAGATTAATAAACAGTTTTGGCGATTCCAACTCATATAAATGTGCAATATGTATTTCCTCTTGTGTTTGTTCCATATGTTTTCACTCTTATTCTCATGGTACATGTAATAGCTGTTGTTGGATATGTTTTTCATGGAATTATGGATTCATCTAGGTTAGATATTAATTAAGGATGCCTATAAATGATATGAATTTTTATCCTTAAAATGTGCTCCATGTATCTCATGATCTCATGCACTTCTTTAAAATATCCTTCTCATATGTTTCATGTTGAACTTCAATGAACAAGATTGTTAGTTTTAATCCCCGTATGTTGGTTTTCACTCCTCTTTATTTCTTCCATAAGATATACTACAAATGACCTATGAAATTGCACATGTATATGATGTTGGCCACTAGAGCTAGATATTAATGCTTCTATAAGTCATGTTTGGTGTTTAATCTTGTGTTTCTCCTCTTAACGAAGGTTCTGAATTAATTCCATCTCAAAGGTAATAAAATATTGAGTGTAATAGAAAATATCAACAGATCATTGAAGCACTAATCAAGATGTCTTAGGAACTAGTCTCTTTCAACCTAGAGGCTGTCTCTGGGAGCTACAACTTCTTCTGGCATCATTGTCGAGATGAATCAAAAAAATTTCTGTAGGTACGACATTCATACATCATTCGGTAAGGTGAGAAATAAGGGGTGTGGGTTGTAGACGTCTCACCTTAGTGACTCCACTGTTTAAATCTTATTTTGAACACACTGGCTTTGAAAAAACGACATAATAACTTTGATACTTCACATCAAAGAACTCCTCCTCTGTTTGACCCTGAAAAGTTAATATCTAGGAAGGTCTGGAAAGAAAGAACCCTTGTCACTCCAATTCCTGTGACGTATTTTCTAGAAGTATCATCAACTAGCTCTCAAAAAGCTGTGATAAATTACCTTAAGTCTTCCTCCAAAGTATTGGAATATCCTGAGGAACATTGTGCATTGTTTGGCCCATTTTCTTTTAGAGTCAAAATTAAAGAAGCTTCCATTTACTCTCCTCTCAAATTTCATACCTTCCCAGAACCTAAGGAGGTGAAACAATATCTCATAAACAATCCAAATGTTGGGATGGGGTCCCTGGGGTCAATTTTGTTAAGTTTTCGGAAAAGTTTGTAACATATTTTGTAATGAATGTAAAGTCTCCATGAAATGTGGAAGCAGAGAGTGAAGCTAGTAGAAGTCAAAGGGGATTTAGTCCCTTAGTTGGGTAGGTGATAGAGTTATTTTGAGACCTGCTCATGGTCCATGGATCATGGTATTGTAAAGAAAATGCTATAAATAGATGAGCCATAGTGAGTCTAAGGATCAATCAATTAGAAAAGAATGATTGTAAGGGGAAGGTGATAAGGCAAGAAATGTTTGTTTCCTATATTTAGGCCAAAGGGGGAGGCTCCTGCTACTGAGTGCGTGGAGATCTTGGTGAGTGCATGGGCCCCTACAGCTGAGTGCATAGTGTAGGTTTTAACCCCGTACAAAAATTACTTGAATGCGAATTCTAAAACACAGAAAATAAACAATGCGAGAGCATAAGACATAAAACACATATACACAGAGATTTTCCCCTAGATCCCAAAACCGTGACTACCAGCTTGATTTTTCATTTTTCATTTTTTTTGTTCCTTTCAATGTTACAATACATATTTATACATACCGAAACATCCAAAACCATGTTCAAAAACCTTGCACAAAACCATAGGTAGGTCGCCCAACCTAATATAAGGTCCAAAAAATAAAAATTTTGGGGCGCTGCCCCAGACCCCATAGAGGGGGGCTACCCACCCCTATCAAACCTCCTAGATAAGGGGGGCTACTGCCACCCCTATGATCCCCCCTGCTGCACAATGGACACAACAAAAGGGGGCTCTGCCTCCCCTCTAACCCCCCCCAGTTAACTACGTGGGCTAGTCGTGGAAATAATATAACACAACCCAACATTCTCCCACTTGTTGTTTTTTATGAGCCCCAGAAATGGGTAATTATATGGGCTCATTTTTCCTCGTAAATTAGCTTAATCGACCATTCTCTTAGCTCATTGCATGTTTTTTTATTATATTTATTCTTCTAGAGTGAGTTGGGTTGGTTATTATGCTGTGGAGTCTAATGTGTGTTTAATGCAGATTTTTGTTGAATTTTGGTGACAATGTCTAAGATTTAATGGACAATTGGAAGAAAATATTTGAATAAGACAAGGGAGAGGATTTATAGGATGGTTTCCCCCTCATTTATGAATCCTCACTTTGAATTCTCCTTCAGGAAGCTCGGAACACAAACAACCAAATCAATGCACTAAGAGGGAGCCGAGCAAGTGAAGGATAACTTCTGTTTATCTCAAGTTTTGGTAGCCAAGCCTCCCTGATTTTAAGGAAGCTATTGGAAGCTTCAATTTTATAAGTAGAGAGCCCTAGGGCCTGATTAGGTTTTTGGATGTTAGCCAAATTTTCGCACTTTTGTTGTAGCTTTTGCTCAGCTCATTTCGAGCTTACTTTTGTGGACAGTTTCATGTAATGTGACTATTATTTTGATAATGAAAATGAAATCTTTTGTGAGCTAGCACTGAGTTACCTCAGAGGGCTGAAGCTCTTAGGTTAGGGCCCGATGCAAGCTACCCAACACCTCTTGTTTTTTATTTATATGTTTTGTTGCAGTTTATGAATTAGTTGTTAAGATAGATTTCTTCCTTGGTTAGAATAGGTTGCTTTTGGTGATTTACATAGTTGTTTCCATTTCAGTTTGCTAAAGTAGGTTAAATAGTGATAAGAGAAAGATACAAAATGGCCATCAATAGAGCCTTGACCTCCTTTCCTCCCTTTGGGACAATGAGATGAGGTCAAGACCCTCTTGCTGCCACAAAAACAAATATTTGTCTTCTCCATGCAATTTCTAGTCTTGTAGTTTGATTTAGAGGTTAATGATTTTCTTCAGATCTGTTTTTCCATTCTCATCTCTATTTTTGCAATAAATTTCCTTTCATGCTTTCCTTTCCATATAGCATTGTTCAACATTTTATTCTCCTAGATCAGAATTTAGGTTAACATGAGATACAATTTTGTTTTTGGTGCAGCTAGTTCCTTTATTGGCTCAATTTCAGTGTTTGATTTGCAGCTCTCTTAGAATACATCTCTGCTCATAATAATTCAATAAGTCAACCATCACCATCTCTTTTGATACATGTTCCACAGGTCATTCATAGCCTCTCATAAATCTGCCCTAATTTTCTGCACTTTTCTCATAAACTTTCCTCTCGTCCCTTGAACAAGTCCAACCATAATTCTCTTCCCTAATCCTCCTTGATGAACCTCAGACACCTTAACACATCCTTCTAGCCTTCAACTACCATTTCCAACCATTTTTCCACCTTTAAAACCTTTAAAACAGCCATCGGCATCCTCCCGTAGATCTTCCTGTAGATCCCCTGCAGTCTCCTGTAGAATTTCCTGTAGGTGACTTTTTGAAGCATGATTGCAGGGAAAGTCTCCAGAAGGTTACCAGAGGCCTACTAGGACCCCTCCACACCTTCTTACACCTCTGAAAATCCCAAAGTCGCCCTCCATCACCACCTAATTGCTGCCACATCTACAAACAAATAAATTACATGCATAACAATTTCACATAAAATACAGAAAAATCCAAAAAGATGTTTTTTTTTCTCATTTCCTCCTAGAAATATCTTGAATAGATGTAGTTTAATTCCTTAGTAGGTAATGGCTTTCATTTCATAGGTTTTCACCTCTCTTTTTACAAAAGCAGGGTTAGTTGGTAAATTAGGGTTTGCTAGGTTTTCTTAACATTTCAGTGTTCTTTCTCTTTCTGCAAGTAGAATAGCCTATGTAGAGTAATCTTTCCTTTCTTTCATCACATATAAAGCTTCTTCTGGAATTCATAGAAGTTGGCTAGAGCTCCTAGTGATCTTGCACCAGCTGACCAAGTGATAGCTTGCAGTAAGAACTAGTACTTGTGCATATAGCACCGTCGCTTCCAAGTTTGTTATGAACTACCGGGTTGATAAAAGTAAAGTAGGAAGCCCCAGGAGTTGCAGTATTATTGCTGCAATACTGGTGCTCACCACTTTTTGGCGTCGTTGTCGGGGAAGAATCAAAGTATTTTGTGATTACTACTTTCTTCTATTTTCTACTGCAACATTTTGCAAATAGTTTATTTCAACAAAAGTAGATTAATCATTTCCTTGCATTCAGTTCTGCATTTCCTTGTTTTCCTTCCAATTCTGCAATTTCCATTTTAGCAAAAGTAGATTAGTCATTTCCTTGGTTTCCTTTCAATCCTGCAATTTCCATTTTAGCAAAAGTAGATTAGTCATTTCCTTGCTTTCCTTTCAATTCTGTAATTTCCATTTTAGCAAAAGTAGATTAGTCATTTCCTTGCTTTCTTTTTTTCATTTCATTTGCTTTCCTTTTCAGTTATGCAATTTCATTTCAACAAGTTCATTTCAGTTAGTTGCAATTTTTTTTGTTCAATCAATTTCAGTTTTGCAGGTACTATCAGTGTGGGGAAAAAAGAAACAAAAACCAACCAAAAATATTTCTTTTCATGACTCGTAGGAATAGAGATAATTTAGGAAAATGTTTGCCCAACACCCCCACTATTTCACACAACCAACCTTCTCTCTTTTTCGGTGGCTGCAATCAAGAAAAACCCTTAGGTAACAGCGAGACATATTTGAAGAACCTATAGGGGAAGAAGAAGAAGAAAACATTCCTTTAGAGCCAATGGCTGAAAACAGAAATGTTGGGAGCAATACCTTTTCTTCCAATTCATCCATTAAAGGTGAAATTGGAAGCATGCTGGAAGACTTCAAGAGTGAGATGCTGCAGATTATTGCTACGAAAATGGATGCCTTACATATCAAAAGGAAACAAGAGGAGGCAGAGAGGGCTTTGGCTATTTTTTCCCTAGATGCACCAGGAGGCATCCTAGGAATGAATGCCCATTGAAATCCATAAAGGTTTGTTCAATCTGTGAAAAAAATCATTCTATAGACAAGTGTGCGTCCTTGCCTGGACTTAAAGCTGTATACCAAGGGCCCGAAGGAGCCACTGAACAGATCTATTACATAGACCAAAGGCAGCTACATGGACCTAGACCATATCAGCAGAGGATGCAAGGGACATCTTAGGCATACTACAACCCCAACCAAGTCACATCCATACCTTCTTGAGGCCCCCCTACTCATCCTTCCTAGTTCACACCTCATCCTTGGTCCTTCACATCTCCATATCATGCCCAACTAGCCACCCATTCATTTCAACCCTATTCTCAGCCGCAACCTTAGTGGAATGCATCTCATTAGGGGTGGAGGCCCTAATACATCTATCTTCTCACTCTTTTGCCTCCACCATCTACCCAACCACAACCCCATCCACATCCATCTCAAATACACACTCCCACTCAACTACCTGTACCACCATTTCCAAACCCACACACTGAAGTAGCTCAACCTAATTACAATGTTGAGGTACAACTCTTCCAAACAATTCCTCTTGAGCTCAATGATATTCACCATAGCTCAAGAAGAGTATTTCAAAAAAGAAATTATATTGATATCATTGAAGGACCACATCTAGAAAAAGAAGATTCAAAAGAGAAGATCAAAGAACCATGGGCTGCACTTGATGAAGATAAGGCATCAAAATCAGAGATTGAGAGAGCTCCCTCATGGTTACCATCAAATCCTCCATGTATTCAAGAGAAAAAACAACAAAAAGAGGAAGATGTGAAGGTCACGATAGAATAAGACACGAAGAATGATACAGATCAGCAAAAGGACCAAGGAAATCACAACTATATTGAAATATGGTTCTAGACAGTCACTAAGTTGCAGCATCACTCTCTTCCTCAATTATGCTTGATCCCTTCAAAGTCATATCATTTGGTCTCTGAAATCCAAATACATGTCAAAGCATACATTTCAAGCCTCCACATCGCTTTGTCTATCATTTAGATGTTCACATGGCTCCATTGGAAGTATTTTTATACTTGAAAGTGATTTTGTTTTTCAAGTAGGGTAGGGTAGAGAAAAAATAAAAAAGAGAAAAAATTAAAAATTTAAGGTGAAAACCTCCTTGGAGGTGCCTCAGATTGGCTCATTGATTGAAAACCTCCTTGAAGCGGTCATGGGTTGGAAAGAAGAAAAAAGAGGAAACAGAATAAGATCCCTAGGTGAAAACCTCCCTTGGAGGAACCTAAGGAAGACAATTAGGGTGAAAACCTCTCTGAGGTACCCTAGTTATTTTAAAAAAAAAAAGAGAAAAAGAAAAAGAAAAATGAATTTCCAGTTGTATTGCAAGTGTAGGAGGAGTACAAGAAGCCATAGCAGGTGCCAAGGAAGCTCTGAAACCAATACCAACACCTATCCTACCTTCCTTCAACTTTCTCCATCATTCTTTCCATTCTTTTCACCTCATTGTGCTTCTTTTTTTGAAAACCATAGATTTCTACAGGAGGCCCTGTGTTTTCTACACGAGGCTCCTGTAGAAATTACAGAGAGCTAGAAATGGATTTTAAAAGTAGTTTGAGGAACAGGGAAGATTCATAAAGGGTTTATAAACTCTTCTGCAGTCTTCAAACCTCTCTTCCATCATTTCCAAGTTTGCATCACACCCCAAGCTCATTTTTTTTTACTGTCCAAAAAATTGCATGATGCTCTCATACAAAAATACATAGAGTAGAAATTTGTTCTTTCTCTAACTTGAAAGACGTGCATCCATTTAAAAAGTTGTTTCATGGGGAGTTGCATATGGATGATGGTAACATGTTCAAGCAATTTCAGCGAATTCCAGTGCACGGTTACCAAGAAATTGGCCTCCATCACGTTCAGCCATTTTTGCATTTTCTCCATATTTGTGCATCCATTTAAAAAACTACTTCATGGGGAGATGCATATGGATGATGGTAACATGCCCAAGCAATTTTAGCCAATTTCGGTGCACAGTTTCCAAGAAATCAACCTCCATCGCCTTCAGCCATTTTCATTTTTTCTCGAAATTCGTGCATCCATTGACCAAAATGTTTCTATGGGAGGTGCATAATGATGATGGAAACATGCTAAGAAAATTTCAAGTCAATCCAATCTACTATTTGGGAGATAAGGACAAAAAAAGTCGTTGTCCCATTAAAATCTAGCATTAGCAACATGAGGATGCAAATCTATAGGTTGAGGCAGACTCTTAAAGATCAAATCCAGCCAGAAAGGAACCTGCACAAAGCACATCCACATATCATCAACTCTACAAGAATGCATCCACAGAAACAAAAGGCTGTAGTAGAAGGAAAGGCCATGACACCTCACAACAGACACATTCGGATCTCAGGTAAGTGACTAACCCACTCCTCTGTTTGCATTGGTATAATTAGAGAACATGCAACAACAACGAGATGGTTGAGGCTGGTTGGGGTTGAGGTGGCCAGTTAACTGGGCCACCTTCATCCAATTGACTTCAATCATCTAGAGGTGTCACCACATGTGCGCTTAGTCAAACTTGAGAGAAGATGTCGAGGACAGGTAGTGGAGGGTATGCAAACTCCGATGAAATCATGTGGGGTGATTACAAGGAAAGGAAAATGATGACAAGGCAGGTGGGGACCAATAGTCTGAATGGGGCCAACATACACTTGGCCAGCTCACCCTCCATCACCAGAAATATCCATAAACAACCATAAGTACTGCTCCTTAAAACAATCTCACCACCTTTTCTTTCATTCCATCCTCGCCCACTTAGATGTAGCAAGCTAGTTGTCACCCCACAGCCTCGAAACCATTATTCTCCATTGCTCTCATCAATCCTCTTGGTATTGGCATTCTACAGGAGCACCTACAACCAGTTCTACAAGAGGAGCAGTAAGCAGTTTTTAGGGAGAAAACACGTGGTTTTTTCTCAAATTTTGGTTTGAAGAGGTAGGTTATGTACATACCCAACTTGATTATTAATATTTGCAAGGAATGATACAATTTTAAAGAGGAATTGAGTCCATAGAAGAAGAGTAATTACATAAAAAAATTCTGCCAGTTAAAAGAAAAAAAAACACAGTTTTTCTTTGTTTTCCTATTTTCTTCAAAATTCTTATCTCCATCTCTACATTTGGTGTTCAATAGGGGTATAAGCACAATGACAGGAGGATTCATGAGGAAGGAGCCCTCACCTATGATATCAGTCCTTCTAATAGTAAGGAAGAAGAGCAGAATGGGGGAGAAGGTGAAGCAACTAATGACTCAGCAGGACAAGAAAAGGAGGAGGAAGAAACTAAGATAGAATAGAAGGAGGATGAAGAGATAGAAAAGGAAGAAACAGAGCAAAAAAAAAAAGGCAGCAGAGGCAAAAACAAAAAGAAGGGTCCCCTGAGACTCTGGAAAGAGAGGCAGCAATTACTCTCACTGCCCTGGGCACACCAATTAAACCAAAATAAAAGAGAAAAAGTCAGGCCTCCATGTATTTCAAGGCCAGGAAAAGCACAAGGATAAAAATAGGAAAACCCCAGCCATCCTCAACAATGCCCATTATAATTGAAGATTCACCCATAGTCAAAGGGGAAGAACCACCCTCTAAATCTCCTATCAAATATGAAAGAGGGACTTCTATATCTTCCACCTAGAAGGAAAAAATGCAACTACAGGACCCAAAAACAGTCCTACAGGAGGCACAGACAGTTCTACAGGAGACACTGTCAAGGCTACAGGAGACCCAACATCTTGAGAAAACAATGGAAAAGAAGCCAAAGGGGAAAGAGGAAGCTATAGAGCCACAATAACCTCATCCCCAACCTAGCACACTAGTTGGTTGCAAATAATCCTCAAATTTCCCCTAGATATATAAGTGATCAGGCTCAGGCTATTGCACATTTTGAGGACATGGAAAGATTACCTGGGATGACTATGTGCATGCTTGTATGAGGAGGTGGAATACACTATCACATAGCTTGCAAATCAGGGAGTATTACTTCCCAACAAGGATGAAAGAAGCATTAAGGAGAGTGCCACTGTACAAGCACTCCATGCAGAGTTTGAAGGTCAATTGGATTGATCTCAATTTGGGTCCCCCACTGCTGCTAGGAATGCTAGAGGGTAGAAAAGAAGAAGAAGAGAAACAATAGTGGGAAGCGGTAGATACAAAGATAGGATTCTATGAAGAGGAAGAGGAGACCACATCAGAAGCATGGGATGCTAGGGATGCCATCAAGGCCATCAAAGATGAGGAGATGGACTAATTGCTTAGAGAATGAGCAACAACTTTAGTAGGGGGGTGATGATGAGCCCCAGAAATGGGTAATTATATGGGCTCATTTTGCCTCCTAACTTAGCTTAATCCACCATTCTCTTAGCTTATTGCATGTTTTTTTATTATATTTATGCTTCTAGAGTGAGTTGGGTTCATTATTATGCCATGGAGTCTAATGTGTGTTTAGTGTATATTTTTGTTGAATTTTGGAGACAAAGTCAAAGATTTAATGGACAATTGGTAGCAAATATTTGAAGAATACATGGGAGAGGATTTATACGAGGGTGTCCCCCTCATTTATGACTCCCCACTTCGAATTCTCCTTCAGGAAGCTCAGAGCACAAACAGCCAAATCAATGCACTAGAAGGTAACCGAGCAAGTGAAGGATAACTTCTGTTTATCTCAAGTTTTGAGAGCCAAGCCTCCCTGATTTTAAGGAATATTTTGGAAGCTTCATTTGTATAAGTAGGGAGGCCTAGGGCCTCATTAGGTTGTTGGATGTATTTATATGTTTTGTTGCAGTTTATGAATTAGTTGCTATTAGATAGATTTCTTCCTTGGTTAGAATAGGTTGCTTTTGGAGATTTACATAGTTGTTTCCATTTTAGTTGACTAAAGTAGGTTAAATAGTGATAAGATAAAGATAAAAAATGGCCATTAATAGAGCCTTGACCTTCTTTTCTCCCTTTGGGACCATGAGTTGAGGTCAAGACCCTTTTGCTGTCACAAAAACACAGATTTGCCTTCTCCATGCAATTTCTAGTGTTGTAGTTTGATTTAGAGGTTAATGCTTTGCTTCAAATCTATTTTTCCATGCTCATTTATTTTCTTGCAATAAATTTGCTTCCATGCTTTCCTTTCCATATAGCATTGTTCAACATTTTATTCTCCTAGATCAGAATTTAGGTTAATATGAGATACAATTCTGTTTTTGGTGCAGCTAGTTCCTTTGCTTGCTCAGTTTCAGTGTTTGATTTGAAGCTCTCTTGCAGTACATATCTGCTCATAATAAGTCAATAAATCAGCCATCACTATCTCTTTTGCTACATGTTCCACAGGTCATTCACAGCCCCTCATAAATCTACCATAATTTTCTGCACTTTTCTCATAAAATTTCCTCTCGTCCCTTGAACAAGTCCAACCATCATTCTCTTCCCTAATCATCCTTGATGAAAATC
This sequence comes from Pinus tabuliformis, assembly GCA_031772625.1. Classification (NCBI taxonomy): domain Eukaryota; kingdom Viridiplantae; phylum Streptophyta; class Pinopsida; order Pinales; family Pinaceae; genus Pinus; species Pinus tabuliformis. The sequence continues at coordinate 1,002,973,022 of CM062819.1, forward strand.
AGACACCTCAACACATCTTTCTAGCCTTCAGCTACCCTTTCCAACCATTTTCCCACCTTTAAAACCTCTAAAACATCCCTCAACATCCTCTTGTAGATCCCCTGCAGCCTCTTGTAGAATTTCCTATAGGTGACGTTTTGAAGCCTGATTGCAGGGAAAGCCTCCAGAAGGTTACCAAAGGCCTCATAGAACCCCTCCACACCTTCCTACAGCTCTGAAAATCCAAAAGCCACTCTCCATTTCCACCTAATCGTTGCCACATCCACAAACAAATAAATCACATGCATGACAATTTCACATAAAATACATAAAAATCCAAAAAGATGTTTTTTCTCATTTCCTTCTAGAAATAGTTTGAATAGATGTAGTTTACTTCTCAGTAGGTAATGACATTCATTTCATAGGTTTTCACCTCTCTTTATGCAAAAGTAGGGTTAGTTGGTAAATTAGGGTTTGCTAGGTTTGCTTTACATTCCAGTCTTCTTTCTCTTTCTGCAAGTATAATAGCCTTTGTAGAGTAATCTTTCCTTTATTGCATCACATATAAAGCTTCTTCTGGAATTCATAGAAGTTGGCTTGAGCTCTTAATGATCTTGCACCAGCTGACCAAGTGATAGCCTGCAGTAAGAACTAGTACTTGTGCATACAGCATCGTCGCTTCCAAATTTGTTACGAACTACCGGGTTGATAAAAGTAAAGTAGGAAGCCCTAGGAGTTGTTGCATTATTGCTGCAATAATGGTTAATGCTGCAATACTGGTGCTCACCAATTTTGTTTCCACAGGGGGCCACAGGAGAGCTTATTCATTTATCCAGCCCTGCAATGCCCATTGTTTCTCTACTCAAAGCTCACAAATTTTGTCAATGCATCTGCAATATTCTTCAAAGTGTCCACTTTTACCAGTAACACCCTTGTGTCTTCTATCATATCCTTCACAAAGTGATTTTAAACATCAATGTGCTTTATCTTTGAATGGTAAGTAGGGTTCTTTGCCATGAAAATTGCACTTTGGCTATCACAGTATATCGTTATAGCTCCCTATACTAGCCCCATACTTGAACATAATCTTAGAAACCAAACTGCTTCCTTGCTTGAATGAGTGGCTTCCATGTATTTTGCCTCTGTAGTTGATAGTTCCACTACAGATTGTTTCTTACTCATCCAACTGACTGCACCTCAAAATGAGTTAAACACATATGCACTTGTAGATATTTTTTGATCTAGATCTCCAACCTAGTCTGCATCAAAAAAGCCACTAATATTCAATACTCTGTCCAATCCTGGTCTTCCTTGGTAGCACAAACCATAATCACTAGTGCCATGTAAATACCTGAAAACTTGCTTCACTGCTATCCAATGCTCCTTCCCTTGTTTTGACATAAACCGGCTCAATACTCCCACTACATGTGCAATGTCTGGTCTAGTACAGACCATCGCATACATCAAACTACCGACGACACTTGCATATGGAACATGGGACATGTCCTCTTGCTCTTCTTCTGTCTTCAAACACTGTTCTGCAGATAACTTTACTCCTACAGGAATAGGAACCTTCACCAGTTTCCTATCCTAGATATTAATCCTTTGCACTATTGTTTTGACATACTTCCTCTGGTTTAACCAGAGCTTCCTCTTTGCTCAATCTCTTTTAATTTCCATGCCCAAAATATAGTTTGCAGCACCAAGGTCTTTCATTTCGAATTTCGAGGAAACTTGGGTCTTCAAGTCTTGGGTAATTTCTTTGTCATTTCCAACTAGCAACATATCATCCACATACAAGACCATAGAAATAACATGGTCACCAATTAATTTAAAATAGACACAGTGATCCGCTTTGCTTCTGGTGAAGCCAAGTCCCCATATAAATGTATCAAATTTCTGATACCACATCCTTGGTGACTATTTTAACTCATACAGAGACTTCTTTAACTTGCATACTAGTTCTTTCTTGCCTTTCACTGCAAAGCCTTCAGATTGCTTCATGTAGATCTCTTCTTCCAGATCCCCGTGAAGAAATGTTGTATTCACATCCATTTTTTCTACCTCAAAATAAAAAGCAACAACAACAAATAAAAGTAATATAATAGAAGCTACCTTGGCAACAGGAGAAAAAATATCATCAAAATCAATTCCCAGCACCTGGGAATAAATTTTTGCTACCAACCAAGCTTTGTATTTCTTTGCCTTTGCTTCTACATTTGTCTTCTTCTTGAACACCCATTTGCTGCCAATGGGTTTCCTTCCAGCCGATAACTCCACCAGATCCCAAGCCTCATTTTTGTACAAAGATGCCATTTCATCAACCATGTCCTCTTTCCAAAGTTTTCCATCCTCTGAATCTACTTCTTCCTTCACAGTTCTGGGATCATCATCTGTAACAGATAAAGAAGAATTTGAATAGAAAGCAGATGGACTATACCTTTTCGGCTGCCTTCTTTCTCGAACTGATCTTCTCACACCCGGAGTTTGTGGCCCTTCATCTTTTGATTCCTCTTTTACTATAGAGTCTGATTCTTCCTCCTTAAGCTCAAACTCTATCTTTTCAAGTTCCTTTGGTTTGAATTCTTGTTTAATAACATCTTTCAACTCTCTGAACACCACATCTCAGCTATACACAACCTTCCTTGTTATTGGGTTCCAAAGCTTCTAACCCTTTAAACCATCCTTATACCCAATAATGATGCACTTTTCATATTTACTATCCAACTTGGTTCTTTTCTCCTTGGTAACATGTATATATTCATCACATCCAATTACTCTCAGATGGGAAAGAGAGGGTTTCTTACCAGTCCATACCTCTTGTGGAGTCTTATCATCTAATGCTGATGAAGGTGATCTATTAAACACGTAACATGTTGTCTCCACTGCTTCTTCCCATAATTCATGTCCTAACCTAGCACCACTAAGCATGCTTCTTGCACTTCCCATCAACGTCTTGTTCATTCTTTCTGTAACTCCATTTTGCTTAGGTGTGTATGGAGTAGTATTCTGCCATGCTATACCACACTTCTTACAAAATTCTTTGAATTCCTTTCTGCAAAACTCTCCACCGTTCTCTGACCTCAACACCTTTATCTTCTTCTCTGTCTATTTTTCCACCATAGCCTTAAATTCGTTAAACCTGTCAAACACTTCAGATTTATTTTTAGGGAAATATATCCATGTATTCCTTGAGAAGTCATTTATAAATGGTACATAGTACACAGACTTACCTAGTGATGGAACCTTCACAGGTCCAAACACATCACTGTGCACAAGTTCTAATATTTGTTTCACCCTCTTACCACCAGAGGGGAAACTCACCCAATTCTGCATCCCATATACACAATTTTCATAGAAATCAAAATCCAGAGAGCTATTACTCATACCTTCTACCATACCTTTACCGTGAAGTATTCGAAGGCCCTTCTCTCCAATATGTCCAAGCCTTTAATGCCACATCATGGTCTTCTCTCCAGAGACCACTAGATTTTTTGCTTCACTTTTAGGAACCATAGAACTGTTGCACCCATCAACAACAGTGCTACCTTATAGCTTGTACAAAGTTCCAATCTGAACTCCCCACATCAATACCAGTGCTCCCTAAACGATCTTGCAGATATCCTTCTCGAACACTATTTTTACACCTGCATCATATAGCTTGCTTATAGAAATCAGATTTCTGGCCAATGCAGGAATATGCAGAACACCTGGAAGTGTTCTAACCCTTCCACCTTGCAACTTCAACTTTACTTTTGTAGGTTTTAACCCTGTACAGAAATTACCTGCAGACTAATTCTAAAACACAGAAAATAAACAATGCGAGAGCATAACACATAAAACACATATACACAGAGATTTTCCCCTGGATCCCAAAACCGGGACTACCAGCTTGATTTTTCATTATGTTCCTTTCAATGTTACAATACATATTTATACATGTTGAAGAATCCAATACCATGGTCCGAAAACTATCGCGTCCAAAACCATGTGCGAAAATCATGCACAAAACCATAGGTAGGTCTTCCCAACCTAATATAGGGTCCAAAAAACCCTATATTAGGGTCGTTGCACCCCAGACCCCATAGAGGGGGGTTACCTGCACCCCTCAAACCCCCTGTGGCCCCCATTCTATGCAATAGGCGCAATGAGAGGGGGGCCTTTCCCCCCCTCTAACCCTCGGTTAACTATGTGGGATAGTCGTGGAAATAATATAACACAGCCCAACATTCTCCCACTTGTTGTTTTCTTTCCACAGGGGTCCACACGAGAGATTATCCACTTATCCAGCCCTGCAATGGCCATTGTTTCTCGACACCAAGAGAACTTCTCAGAGCTCACAAATTTTGTCAGTGCATCTGCAGTATTCTTCAAAGTGTCCACCTATACCAGCAACATCTTTTTGTCTTCTATCATATCCCTCACAAAGTGATACTGAACATCAATATGCTTTGTATTTGAATGATATGTAGGGTTCTTTTCCAAGAAAATTGCACTTTGGCTATCACATTCTATCCTTATAGCTCCCTGTACTAACCCCCTACTTGAACAAAATCTTTGCAACCAAACTGCTTCCTTGCTTGCATGAGTGGCTACCATGTATTCTGCCTCTGTAGTTGATAGTGCCACTATAGATTCTTTCTTACTCATCCAACTGACTACACCTCCAAATAGGTTAAACACATACCCACTTGTAGATCTTTTTTGGTCCAGATCTCCAACCTAGCTCCATCAAAAAATCCATGAATATCCAACACTCTGTCCAATCCTATTCTTCCTTGGTAGCACAAACCATAATCACTAGTGCCACGCAAATACTTGAAAACCCGCTTCACTGATGTCCAGTGCTCCTTCCCTGGTTTTGACATAAACCTGCTCAATACTCCCACTGCATGTGCAATTTCTGGTCTAGTACAGACCATTGCGTACATCAGGCTACCGACTGCACTTGCATATGGAACACGGGACATGTCCTCTTCCTCTTCTTGTGTCTTGGGACATTGTTCAGCAGATAATATCACACCTATAGGAATATGAACCTTCACCGGTTTACTATCCTGGATATTAAACCTATGCAGTATTGTCTCAACATACTTCCTCTAGTTTAACCAGAGCTTCCTCTTTTCCTAGTTTATTTTATTTCCATGCCCAAGATATGATTTGCAGCTCCAAGATCTTTCATGTCGAATTTGGAGGATAACTGGGTCTTCAAATCCTGGATAATTTCTTTGTCATTTCTAACCAGCAACATATAATCTACATACAAGACCAGATAAATAACACAGTCACCAATTAATTTAAAATACACACAATGATCTGCTTTGCTTCTGTTGAAGACAAGTCCCCGTATAAATGTATCAAAATTCTAATACCACATCCTTGGTGACTATTTTAACCCATACAGAGACTTCTTTAACTTGCATACTAGTTCGTTCTTACCCTTCACTGTAAAGCCTTCAGGTTGCTTCATGTAGATCTCCTCTTCCAGATCCCCATGAAGAAATGTTGTCTTCACATCTATCTGTTCTACCTCAAAATCAAAAGCAGTAGCAACTGATAAAAGTAATATAATAGAAGCTACCTTGGCCACAGGAGAAAAAATATCACCAAAATCAATTCCTCGCACTTGGGAATAACCTTTTACTACCAACCAAACCTTGTATTTCTCCACCTTTCCTTCTGCATTTGTCTTCTTCTTCAACACCCATTTGCTGCCAATGAGTTTCCTTCCAGCCGGCAACTCCACCAGATCCCAAGCCTCATTTTTGTGCAAAGATGCCATTTCATCAACCATGGCCTCTTTCCAGAGTTTTCCATCGTCTGAATCTACTGCTTCCTTCACAGTTCTGGTATCATCTTCAGTAATTAATAAAGCAAAATTTGAACACAAAGTAGATAGACTATACCTTTCTCGTTGCCTTCTTTCTCGAACTTCTCTTCTCACACTCGGAGTTTGCGTCTCTTTATCTTCTGATTCCTTCTCTGATGTAAAGTCTGATTCTTCCTCCTTAAGCTCAAGCTCTATCTTCTCAGGTTCCTTTGGTTGGACTTCATGTTTAATAACATCTTTTACCTCTCTAAACACCACATCTCGATTATACCCAACATTCCTTGTTACTGGGTTCCAAAGATTATAACCCTTTAAAGCATCTTTATACCCAATAAAGATGCACTTTTTAGATTTACTATCCAACTTGGTTCATTTCTCCTTTGGAACATGTACATATGTATCACATCCAAATACCCTCAGATGGGAAAGATATTGTTTCTTACCAGTCCATATCTCTTGTGGAGTCTTATCCTCGAACGCTGATGAAGGTGATATGTTGACCAGGTAACATGCTATCTTCACTGCCTCTACCTATAATTCTTGTCCTAACCCGGCACCACTAAGCATGCTTCTTTCCCTTTCCATCGACGTCTTGTTCATTCTTTCTACAACTCCATTTTTCTTAGGTGTGTATGAAGTAGTATTTTGTCGTGCTATACTACACTTCTTACAGAATTCTTCAAATTCCTTACTACAAAACTTTCCACTGTTATTTGTCCTCAACACCTTTATCTTCTTCTCTATCTGGCTTTCCACGAGAGCCTTAAATCCTTTAAACCTTTTAAAGAATTCAGATTTCTTCTGAAGGAAATATATCCATGTATTTCTTGAGAAGTCATCTATAAATGATACATAGTACACAGAATTACCAAGTGATGGAACCTTCACAGGTTCAAACACATCACTGTGCACAAGTTCTAATATCTGTTTCGCCCTCTTACCACTAGAGGGGAAACTCACCTGATTCTTCTTTCCATATACACAATTTTCACATAAATCAGAATCTAGAGAGCTATTACTTATACCTTCTACCATACCTTTACCATGAAGTATTCAGAGGCCCTTCTCTCCAATATGTCCAAGTCTTTGATGCCACAACATGGTCTTCTCTCCAGATACCACTAGATTTTCTACTCCACTTTCAGGAACCACAAAGTTGTTTCACCCATCAACAACAGTGTTACCTTGCAGCTTGTACATAGTTCCAATCTAAACTCCCCGCATCAATACCAATGCTCCTCGAACCATCTTGTGGGTATCCTTCTCGAACACTATTTTACACCGGCATCATCCATCTTACTTATAGAAATCAGATTTCTAGCCAATGCACGAATATGCAGAACACTCGGAAGTGTTCTAGCCCTTCCACCTTGCAACTTCAACTTTACTTTTCTGCGACCAATGATTCTAGCCTTCCTATCATCCCCTAAGAAGACATCACCACCATCGTATTTATCATACTCGCAGAACCACTCTCTATGGGGAGTGAAATGAAAGGATGCACCTGAGTAAATCAACCATGCCTCATGATCAACATGTGTACTTGAAGAAGCCAAGTACACATACCCACCTTCATCTGAGGTGGTTTTCGCCTCTGCAAAAGTAGCATAATCAGATTCCTTTCCTTTATCAGGAGCTCTAGATTTACAGTCCCTTTTGTAGTGCCCTTCCTTTCCGCATTTCTAGCACACCACATTTACAGGTTTTCATGGAGATTTAGATCTCCCTCTAGATTTAGCTCTCCCACTCAATGATTTTTTTTTTTTGGTTCCGGGACCGTCCTTGTACAAACAAGGCATCACTATTCTGGCTCTCCATATTTTTTCGTCTCATCTCCTTCGTTAGCAAGGATGAGACTATTTCATGAAACTGTAAGGCAGTTGTATTTCTACATATTGCAATAACCAGACTATCCCTAAATCTTGTAGAGAACACAACAAACTAATGCATTTATCTTCATTTGAAATTTCAATATCAACAGACAATAAATGAATTATCACCATATTAAATGCATTCATATGCTCTGTCACCAAGTCTTCATCTTTCATCCTCAGGTTATACAACTATTTCTGTAGGAACAGTTTATTCTCCAAAGACTTAGATTGGTACAAAGTCCCTAACTTGTCCCACAAAGCCTTAGCCGTAGCTTCCTCTGATACATTCAGCAATACTGAATCTGAGACACACAATCTTATTGTTGTCTTTGCCTTCTGATCCTACTTTTTCCATTCTTCATCAGACACTCCTGTTGGTTTAGTACCCAAATCTACCATGATCCACTGACTTTTATCCACCAACAGATCCTCCATCTTGAGCTTCCATAACTCAAAAATCTGACCATTAAATTACTCGATCTCTATCTTTCCACTACTCGCCATCTTCTTTCACCACCAGAATCGATCCTGCAGATCTCTCACTGAATAGGATCTACCAAAGGCCTGAGTGAAACCCCTTAGCAACAAAGGAATCCCCTTGAAGCTAAAACAACTCTGATACTAAATGTAGGTTTTAAACCCCGTACATAAAATATTTGCATATGAATTCTAATACATAGAAAATAAACAATGCGAGAGCATAACACATAAAACACATATACACAAAGATTTTCCCCTGGATCCCAAAACCAAGACTACCAGCTTGATTTTTCATTATTTTTTTCGGTTCCTTTTAATGTTATAATACATATTCATACATGCCAAAGCATCCAATACCATGGACCAAAAACCATCACGTCCAAAACCATGGACCGAAAACCATTGTGTACAAAACCATGTGCAAAAACCTTGCACAAAACCATAGGTAGGTCTACCCAACCTAATATAGGGTCCAAAAAAAAATTTCTGAGGCATTGCCTCGAACCCTATAGAGGGCAGCTACCTGCCCCCATCAAACCCCGAAGATAAGGGGGGCTAGCGCCCCCTCTCTACACAATCGGCACAATGAAGGGCAGGTACCGTCCCCCATCTAACCCCCCGGTTAACTATGTCGGCTAGTCATGGAAAGAATATATCACAACCCAACACATAGGGATAAAATGTCAGTAATTGAATGTTATACTTAATAAATACTATTTTGAGAAGATTTTGATCCATTTGTGCCTTGTTATTTACTTCTGCTAAATTTTATGTGTTTTTGCTTTGTGATATGTTTTATGTGAATTAATGCTTAATTACAACGTGAAACTGGTAGATCTATAATCTTTTTGTATGATAACTACAATTAAGTACCTTAGTGAAGTTCTAGAAGTCGTTTAGATAGATTTTCAATAGTTGTTTGTTCAAAAGGGTCAAAGTTGATTGATGGTAGATCTAAGCCATAAAAGTTGCAAGAACACATTACATAGGCCTCTGGATGCAGACAACTAGTTCTAGCATCCTCCAATACTGCTTCGGGTGAGACTGCAGCCTGCACTATGTAGGTTGTTGTTGAAAGGGCCCGTGGTACATAAAGATTCTAATGTGTATTGCAGGGCATGTGATGCATTTCATAGGATGGGAAAGCCATCACGAAGGGACGAATTTCCCTTAAATCCTCACATTTCATTATAGGTGTTTGAAAAATGGGTGATTGACTTTGTGGGTCCAATACAGCCACTGGTGAAAAAGACGGGCGCACAATACATTATTACTGCGATAGAGTACTTAACAAGATGGGAAGAAGCATGACTAGTGAAATATTGTAGCATTGCTACAGCCGTGAAGTTCCTGTTTGAATATGTCTTGACAAGGTTTGGGTGTCCTAAGAAACTGATGAGTGACAGGGGTACACACTTTCTCAATGAAACCATTGCCGCGATGCTCAAAGAATTTTAGGTTTATCATCAAAAGTGTACACCCTATCATCCTCAGAAAAATGGTACAGTGGAAGCTTTTAATAAAATTTTGGAAATTGCATTGACAAAATTTTTCAATGCTCAAAGGAATGATTGGGATGTGTGGATACCAGCGGTCTTATGGGCATATAGGACGACGTGTAAGACGTTGACATGACAAACCCCGTTCAAGTTGGTCTATGGGATAGAGGTTGTGATGCCCATGGAGTATATTGTGTTGAGTTTGCGAATTGTAGCATTCACTGATATGGCGGACCGTGACACTATGGAGGAGTGCCCTGTGTAGTTGTTGGAGTTAGAAGAAGATAGGTTTTTAGCAGGTTTTCACCAACAACTTCAAAAGGAAAGTGAAAAGGCATGGCATGATCGAGATATTAAGTTGTGCACCTTCATGGATAATGATTTGGTCTCACTTTATGATAGAAAGTTCAGGAAGTTCCTTGGGAAGTTTCAAATGCACTGGTTGGGACCCTTTGTAGTCAAAGAAATTACAGTTTGTGGCACAATTCAGCTCGCGAAGCTGAATGGGGAATTCTTTCTAGGAAGAGTCAATGGAGGTCGACAAAAGTTATATCAAGGGGATCCTACCCTTGCACAATATATACATGATGGAAGGACAGTATTAGTACTCCAGGCAGTTGCAAGAGAGTACGAGACTATAAACAACACTACTCAAATATTGGGAAAACAAAGTAAGGGGGTGTGTGTTGAGATTGCAACAAGATGATGGAGCTTAGTGAAAAGAGTCGCCTTCACTAAGTGGGCCCGCAGGCAAATTATGGCGCAAGTTCTATTTTTTATCATAGTGTGGATGATCACAGTGTGGGTGACCACAGTGTGAGTGATCACAGTGTGAGTGATCACAATGTGGGTGACCAAAGTGTGAGTGACCACAGTGTGGGTGATCAAAGTCTATTTTTAGACTGGCTATCAAAAATAGAAAAGTCAAATATTATTGTCTCATAATAATATTTGGACTATAAACTTGATCTTATTCTCTTGGAGCACTTCAGTTTGAGCTACAGATGTGGCCCATGCAGCTTTCAGAAGGAAGTACGCTTTTCTTATGAGTCAGTTGAGTTGTTGCATGCATGACTTCAGTTAGAACTCAATCAGTTGAGTTTGGTTGAGTTGATGGAGTTGTGTTCAGTTTGACTTGGTTAAACTAGTTGTAGTTAGTCTAACTGCAAATAGACTAATGATGAGTTGTTAAACTAATTATTAACTCATAATAAAACTATAGAATACATCAGTTAACTCAGTTGCATGTCAGTGCATGTTCAGTTCAGCAGGGACAGGTGTTAGAGAATCAGATTGCTATCAGTTGTGACTATAGTTGTGCATCAGATCTTGCACAATCAAGGGATTGAGTATGCCAATGAGTTTGCTCATGTATTTGCCGAGTTTGTAGCTTCTGCTCACGTCTTACACATTGTGAGTGATTCTTTGGAGGTGAAATACGAGTTTGGTAGACCATTCTCATTTAATTCTTGAGCAGGTATTGAGCAATGGAGGCAGGCAAGCAGTGGAATAGATTTGGAGATCAGATCTTAGCTGTATTGTATGTAACAGGTGGAGCTGGTACTAGATTGCTTGTGATAAGCATTGTACTTTGTAATGTTACATGGTCTCAATCATTAATATACAGATAATGTGGGGTTTTTAGCGAGATGCTTTCCCCGGGTTACATACTGTGTTAATGTGTGAATTCTCTTGATGTTTTATTGTTATTGATGCTGCTATATTGATGATCAACGTAGAGGAGCTTATGTATTGTGTATGTATTCCGCAATAGTACATGATAAGGATAATCTCTGTTGAATATGTGTTAAATTATTCAAAATTTCTACATGGTATAAGAGCGAGCTAGATAATTGTAGAAAAAATTTCTACATGGTAGCAGAGCTGTTGATCATCAGATATACTATTCAGGAAGTGTTTACATTCTATTTCTTCAGTTAGAGTCTGTAATCGGGCCAGGTAGCCTCTGGATTCATCCCTCCTTTGGAAGGTGAGATATCCAGTGAATACCCATACAGTCAATCTCTATACGAGAAATATTGTGTTCTCACGAATCTTAGATCCGAGGCGGTTGAGTTGGTTGCTGGTGGAATTCGAATTTGCAGCAGTGTTTTCTTGGTGACAACGCAGCAATGTCTTTCAACGAATTGCGATTGGAGTATTCTCTTGAGGGTAGATCAAACTATATTGCATGGAAGGACAGGATGGAGGCAGTATTGGATGATAACGGGCTGAAGGAGTTCATAGATACGGATATCCCAAAGCCTACTGATGCTGATGAGGCGGAAGTTTGGCAAAAGAAGACCGCAAAATGTCGAAGGATTCTGTTGGAGGGCGTGAAGGATCACATTGTGTCCAGCCTCCATGGAAAGGCTACTCCATATTTGATGTGGAAATCATTAATAGAATTATTCCAAAGCAAGAGCGATAAGAGGAAGCTGGTGCTCAAAGATAAACTCAGAAACATCAAATGCGAGAAGGGTGACAGTATTCCCAAGTATCTCACGAAGTTCACTCAGTGTTGATATGAGCTGGGAAGTGTGGGGGTTACTGTCGATGATGAGGACTTGGTGAGCTTGGCTCTCCTTGGTCTTTCGAAGAGTTGGCATTCCTATCAGGACTCTGTCAATGGTCGAGAGAAATTGCTAGGATGGGAAAGAATATGGTCAGATCTTGTGCAGGAGGAGATCAGGCACAGTACCAAGGACGGATCTTCGTCAAAGGAAGCTGATGAAGAGAATTGTGCTTTGGCTGCCAAAGCAAAGAAAGGGAAGAGCAAGAAAGCTTCTCAGTCTGGTGCGAAAGGAAAGAAGCAGGATATGTCCAAGGTGAAGTGTTTTCACTGTCACTAGCACGGACACTATGCCACTAATTGTCCGTAGAAGAAGAAGAACAAGCAGGCTGCTGGATCTTCAGCAGGAGAGGCTCTAGCCTCACAGTTTGAGCTTGATTTTTCATTGATCGCATGCTTGGTTTCAAGTGTGATGGGATCAGTGTGGTTCTTGGACAGTGGTGCGTCTTTTCACATGACGGGAGATAGAGATTTGTTCTCTGATCTGGAGGACAAAGATCTTGGAGTGCACATCGAGATGGGCGATGATGGTAGATACAGTGCGACCGGTATCGGTACCATTTCCTTTGAGAGGGAGTCTAGTAAACCCTTCGTATTGAAGGAAGTCATGCATGTTCCAAGATTGACGAAGAATCTCATCTCAGTGGCAATGTTAGAAGACAAGGGGTATGATGTTGTTTTCAGCGAGGGAAAGGCTTTCCTGCGCAGCAAGACAACTGGTGAGACCTGGAAGATAGGGGTTCGAGTGAGGAACCTTTATCAGTTGCATGTAGATGGATGCGCAGCAATGGTGGGCAAGGCAGAAGGATTGGTGAGCCGGGATGATGGCGAGTTGTGGCATAGGAGATTGGGTCACCTTCACCATGGAGCCTTGAAGATACTTCAGCAGATCACTACAGGGCTTCCTATAGGCACATTTGCGCAGTCAGATCAGTGCAAGGGGTGTACTTTGGGGAAGTTTGTGAAAGCCACCTTTCATGAGAAGGATAGTCGTGCCACGACGATCCTTGAGAGAATTCACACAAACGTGTGTGGACCTTTCTCAGTTGCTTCGATAGCAAAACACAGGTATTATGTGATTTTTGTTGATGATTTCTCTCGTAAGTGCTGGATCGTCTTCATGCAGAAGAAGAGCGAGACATATTCAAAGTTCTGTGAATTCAAAGCACTGGTCGAGAAGGAGTCAAGGAAGAAGGTGAAGGATCTTAGGAGCGATAATGGTGGTGAATACATCTCGGACCAGTTCAAGGATTTCTGCAAGGCAGAAGGGATTCGTAGAGAGCTCATAGCTCCCCATAACCCACAGCAAAACGGGGTAGCTAAGCGGAAGAACAGAACGATTGTGGGTGCTGCATGGGAAATGTTGCATGATTAGGGCGTACCCCTTCACTTGTGGGCGGAAGCATGCAATACAACAGTTTATGTGCAGAACCGTTGTCCTCATAGGATACTTGGCATGAGTACACCTGAGGAGACTTATTTTGGTAAGAAGCCTGATCTTTCTCATTTGAGGATTTTTGGCGCTAACGTTTACATGCATGTGACGAAGGATACCAGGAAGAAGTTGGAGCTGACCGTAGAGGTTGGGATATTTGTGGGGTACACTGATACGCCCCACAACTATCGTGTGTATTTGCCAGACGGTAAAACTATTGTGCGACGGGATATAAAATTTCAGGAGGTGAAAGCCATGAAGTGTTCGCTTGAGAGGGAGCTAGACTTGCATGCAGATGAGGAGCTATTAGTTCCTAAGGATGAGCTTCAGGATGTGGATCAACCACAGGATGAGGTTCATGGAGTGGAAGAGACCACTCATGCAGCGCCAACCATCAGAGGGCGAAAGCGCTTCACAGAAGCTGAGAGACTGGCTCAAGATGCAGAGAAAGTTGTAGGACCACCTACAGCCCAACGCAGGCAGAGACAGTCACCTGATCGGTACACTAGATACATGGCTCTGATGAGCAAGTGTGTTGTGACTGAGCCATCCTCTTTCTAGGAAGCTGTGGAGGATCCCGCATGGGTAGACGCCATGGTGGAAGAGTATGATTCTATTGTCAGAAACAGTGCATGGGAGATTGTTCTTAGACCAGAAGGGAAATCAGTGGTGGGTTCGAGATGGATCTACAAGGTCAAGCAGGCAGCTGACGGGAGTGTGGAGAAGTACAAGGCAAGATTTTTTTCCCGAGGCTTTTCACAGATGGAGGGGATCGATTATGAGGAGACCTTTGCACCTGTTGCAAGGTATTCTTCCATACGAACGATTCTTGCTCTCTCAGCGCAGATGGGATGGCACATTCATCAGATGGATGTGAAGACTGCGTTCCTCAATGGAGTCATTGAGGAGGAGGTGTACATTGAGCAGCCCGAAAGATTTTAGGTCTTCGGCAGCGAGTCACATGTGTGCAAGCTCAAGAGAGCGCTGTATGGGTTGAAGCAAGCACCACGTGCTTGGTACACACGGATAGACAGCTATTTCACAGGACTTGGATTCTCCAAGAGCAGGGCGGATCCTAACCTATACCAGATTGTGGTGGAGGGTAAGTTGCTTATCATTGTACTGTATGTTGATGATTTGATTCTAACAGGTGATGAGCTGTTGATACTGTCATGCAAGAAGGATCTTGCTACAGAGTTTGAGATGAAGGACTTGGGCCTCCTTCACTATTTCCTAGGATTGGAAATATGGTAGCGCAATGGTGGACTGTTTGTTTCTCAGGGCAAGTATGATCGGGAGATACTGGAGAAGTTCAACATGCATGGCTACAAGCCTGTTGATACTCCTCTTCCTGGAGGTTGGAGGAAGGAGGATGCCACTTTCGGAGAAGAAGTGGATGCCATTGTTTATCGACAGTTGGTGGCGTCGCTGATGTATTTGGTCAATAAACGACCTGATATATGCTATGCAGTTAACCAGATTTCACAAGCTATGGTTAAGCCTACCAAGCTCTTCTGGAAGGCGGGCAAGCATGTATTGCGCTACTTGAGAGGCACATCAGGATATGGTTTGTGGTACAGACAGGAGGATGAGGTGAAGCTATGTGGCTTCACGGATGCAGATTGGGCAGGGAGCCCAATGGACAGAAAGAGCACATTAGGAGGGGTCTTCAGTATTGGATCGACAACAGTTTCTTGGTATAGCAGGAAGCAAAGATCTGTGGCACTCAGTTCAGCGGAGGTCGAGTATATGGCAGCAAGTTTGGCTGCATGCGAGGCTATATGGATGAGGAATATCCTGGTTGGTTTGTTCGGTTCTCATTTAGATCCTACTGTGATTGACTGTGATAACCAGAGTTGCATTAAACTCTCGGCTAATCCTATATTCATTGATAGATCTAAGAATATTGACATCAGGTACCATCATATCAGAGATTGTGTGCAGCGGAGGATCATGTTGCTTTCATACATTCCAATGGAGGATTAGGATGCTGATATTCTGACGAAGGCTCTCACTAGGAGCAAATTCGAGTACCACCGAGGCAGGATAGGGGTTGCTGATAGTCCATATCTTGTCGAGAGGGAGTGTTGAGATTGCAACAAGATGATGGAGCTTATTGAAAAGAGTTGCCTTCACTAAGTGGGCCCGCAGGCAAATTATGGCGCAAGTTCTATTTTTGATCACAGTGTGGATGATCACAGTGTGGGTGACCACAGTGTGAGTGATCACAGTGTGAGTGATCACAATGTGGGTGACCAAAGTGTGGGTGACCACAGTGTGGGTGATCAAATTCTATTTTTAGACTGGCTATCAAAAATAGAAAAGTCAAATATTATTGTCTCATAATAATATTTGGACTATAAACTTGATCTTATTCTCTTGGAGCACTTCAGTTTGAGCTACAGATGTGGTCCATGCAGCTGTCAGAAGGAATTACGCTTTTCTTATGAGTCAGTTGAGTTGTTGCATGCATGACTTCAGTTAGAACGCAATCAGTTGAGTTTGGTGGAGTTGATGGAGTTGTGTTCAGTTTGACTTGGTTAAACTAGATGTAGTTAATCTAACTGCAAATAGACTAATGATGAGTTGTTAAACTAATTATTAACTCATAATACAACTATAGAATACAATAGTTAACTCAGTTGCATGTCAGTGCATGTTCAGTTCAGCAGGGACAGGTGTTAGAGAATCAGATTGTTATCAATTGTGACTATAGTTGTGCATCAGATCTTGCACAATCAAGGGATTGAGTATACCAATGAGTTTGCTCATGTATTTGCCCAGTTTTAGCTTCTGCTCACATCTTACACATTGTGAGTGATTCTTTGGAGGTGAAATACGAGTTTGGTAGACCATTCTCATTTAATTCTTGAGCAGGTATTGAGCAGTGGAGGCAGGCAAGCAGTGGAATATATTTGGAGATCAGATCTTAGTTGTATTGTGTGTAACAGGTGGAGCTGGTACTGGATTTCTTGTGATAAGCATTGTACTTTGTAATGTTACATGGTCTCAATCATTAATATACAGATAGTGTGGGGTTTTTAGCGAGATGCTTTCCCCGGGTTACATACTGTGTTAATGTGTGAATGCTCTTGATGTTTTATTGTTATTGATGCTGCTATATTGATGATCAACGTAGAGGAGCTTATGTATTGTGTATGTATTCCGCAATAGTACATGATCAGGATAATCTCTGTTGAATATGTGTTAAATTATTCAAAATTTCTACAGTGTGTGAGGGAAGAAATACCTATGCCAGGAGGAGTTGCACCATGGAGGATTGTGTCATGCAACAGAGTCCAAAAAGAGTTGTTGGATGCATTGTAGATGATTGGATGGTGAAAATACCATTAGGAGGAGTGGGTAGGCTGCATTTATGGTGCAAATCTTTGGCAATCTTCCGCCAAAGTTGCATTTATGATCCAAAATTGGAAGGAACAATTGGATTTCAATTTGAAATCTCCTATAAAAATGGCATGCTAGCCTGCAGTAGAAGACTTTTCCTTCTGAAAATCGCTTGTGAATTTTCTTTCCTTAAGTCTATGAATCAAGAAGATTGGAAGAAATTTCTTTAACGACTGGAGTGTGCAAACTTCCCTGATTGGAGTCGTAAGATCATCCTTGAGGAAATCACTGATCTCATAGAAGCTATTGTCTCTTAAAAATGTAGCCCGTGAAATTGCGTTGTAAATGGAAGCTACACTATCTGTGACTATGGCACCGAGGTCACATAGGCCTAAACCATCCACTGCTAACGAGAAATAGAAGAAAACACAAGTTTTACTGATGAGGCAGTCACCAACGAAGAACCCTATGGAGGTTCGACAGAAAGGAAATATGGACAAGTTGAAACAGCCACACGAACCCCTGGATCTTGACGAAGAGGAGCTTCACGAAGGGGTTGAAGACTTGGATGTTGAGGAGGGAGAGCCTATCATTAGGCTCCCAAAGTATATCTCTCTGTGGAAGGGCAAAGTGAAGGTCCCGTAAGATCTTGATTTTGGGAAGTTTATGGTCTCTACACCGCTATTGCCGGAGAAAGTGCAATTTGAAGGTGCGATTTTAGGGCGCATTCTCACACTCAAAATGGAGGGCTGAGATCTAGCTGATCATGAGAAATTCCCACATTTGTTGACAAGAAAGTATCTCGTGAAGATATACTATGAGGAGACCAAAGTCATGCAACTAGAGCCTATGAAGTGGGTCGCGGGCGTTGAAAAGGTTGGGTTGCTAAATTTTCTATGTGTACCACATTTTAGCAGAACCAATATCAACACGATGTGCATACGCCAATTTGTTACACTGGTTGGTGATGGATGTATTTGTTTGGGAGAGCCCATCCCCATCACAAATATGTTGATCCACCATAACACCAGGTTGCCCTACCAAGGGGTGGATCCGTGATAAGCCCCGTAAATGGGTAATTATATGGGCTCATTTTTCCTCCTAACATAATTAAATCAACCATTATCTTAGCTTATTGCATGTTTTTTTATTATATTTATGCTTATGGAGTGAGTTGGGTTAGTTATGATGCCATAAGGTCTAATGTGTGTTTAATGCAGATTTTAGTTGAATTTTGAAGACAAATTCAAAGATTCAATGTACAATTGGTAGCAGTAATTCAAAGGGGAAAAAGAAGAGGATTTATAGGAGGGAATCCTGCTCATTTATTACTCCCCACTTCGAATTCTCCTTCATGCAGCTCAGAGTACAAACAACCAAATCAATGCATTAAGAGGCAACCGAGCAAGTGGAGGATAACTTATGCTTATCTCGAGTTTTGGGAGCCAAGTCTCCTTGATTTTAAAGAAGCTGTTGGGAGATTTAGTTGTATAATTAGAGAGGCCTAGGGCCTCACTAGGGTGGAATTTTTGTTTAATTTTTGTTGCAGCTTTGCTCTGCTCAACTTTGAGCTTACTTTTGTTGACAGTTTCATGTAATCCTATTACTATTTTGATAATAAATATGAGATCCTTTTTGAGCTAGCACTGAGTCTTCTCAGAGGGCTAAAGCTCTTGGGTTAGGGCCTGATCCAAGTAGCCAAGCTCCTCTTTTCCTGTACTTTTATGTTTCATTTCAGTTTATGGATTAGTTGCTGCTAGATGAATTTCTTTCTTGATTAAGAATAGGTTGCTTTTGGTGATTTAGAAGGTTGTTTCCATTTGTGTTTCCTATAACAGGTTGAACAGTGATAGAAAGAAGATAAAAAAATGCCATCAATAGTGCCTTGGCCTCCTTTCCTCCCTTTGGGACCATGAACTGAGGCCAAGACCCTCTTGTTGCCACAAAAGCATAGATTTTCCTTCTCCATAGGACTTCTACTGTTGCAGTTTGTTAGAAGTTTAATTCTTTGCTTTAGATCCCTTTCACCATGCTCATTTCTGTCTTTGCAATAAATCTTCTTTCATGCTTTCTCTCATTATAGCATTTTTCAACATTTCTTTCCATAGCTCATAATTTGGATTAGCTTAATGCAAAATTCTGTTTTTTTGATGTACTTAATTTCCTTGCTTACTTGATATCCTTGTTTGATTTTCAGTTATTTTGTAGAAAATGTCTTCTCAAAGCAGGTCAGCCTATTAGCCACCACATTCTCTCCTTGATCTATGCCCTACAGGTCGCCTAAAGTTCACCTCAAATCTGCCTTAATTTTCTGCGTTTTCCCATAGGATATCTTCCTCTCTCCCGATCATTTTTCCCTCTCCTAGTGAGCCTTGGTGGACCCTAGGTGCCCTAACACATCATCCTAGCCTCCAACTACCCTTTCCACCCACTCTCCCACCTTCAAAACCTTCAAAACTACTCTTGGCATCCTCTTGTAGACCTCATGTAGATCCCCTGCATCCTCCTATAGATTTTCCTGTAGGCTTCTTTTTGAAGACTGATTGCAGGAAAAGCCTCCAAAAGGCCACTTGAGACCTCCTAGGACCCATCCACACCATCCTACATCCTCTCAAGTTCCAAAACCGCCCTCCATTGCCACCTATTCGCTGCCACATTCACAAACAAATAAATTACATGCATGACAAATTTGCATAAAAATCCAAAAGGATGTTTTTTCTTCATTTCCTTCTAGAAATAGCTTGAATAGATGTTGTTTACTTCCTAGAATAGGTAATGGCCTTCATTTCATGGTTTTCATAGTGCTTTTGCAAAAGTAGGATTAGTTTGTTAAGTAGGATTTGCTAGGTTTGCTTTACATTTCAGTGTTCCTTTCTGCAAGTAGAGTAGCCTCAGTAGAGTAAGCTTTCCTTTCTTTAATCACATATAAAGCTTCTTCTAGAATCCATAGAAGTTGGCTTGAGCTCCTAGTGATCTTGCGTCAGCTGACCAAGTGACAGCCTTTAGTAAGAACTAGTACTTGTGCATACAACACCGTCACTTCCAAGTTTGTTATGAACTACCCAGTTGATAAAAGTAAAGTAGGAAGCCCAAGAGTTGCAACATTATTGTTGCAATACTGGTGCGCACCAGCTTTTTGACGCAGTTTCCATGGAAGCATCAGAGTATTTTGTGATTACTGCTTTCTTCTATTTTCTATCGCAACATTCTTCTAAGTAGTTGTGGAGCTGTAACAAGGGTCTCTTTCACCTCTAATTATCCCACATTAACAAGTCAATCTGGGAACGTTTTGTTATTGCAAAGAGTATCTCAATCCGAGGTTATTCGTCAGAGTAATGCTTAGTAGTACAGCGTTCAGAAAATACAAGAGTAAATGGATGCTAAACTATGACTAAATTACTTCAAAAGGATAAAATCACACAAGACAGCTTATCAGTCAAGGGTGCAGAAACGATAACCCATCCCTCCAGAAACTGACAGAAAGGAAATTATAGCATGGACCATAGCTCTGGGAGCTAGGCAGCGACTGCTGAGGATCACTACAGCCTTAGACATTCTCTCACACCAAAGCAGCAAATACAAGTAAATGGAACGACAGAAAGTAAAATGGAACAACAAATAGGAAATGGAACAGCAAGTCTAAAATGGAACAACAGTAAATGGAATAACAATCAAATGAACTAAGTCTCGCGAGTCAGAACCAAACTTGCTCTATTGAACCAAACTTACACTCTGCGATAAAATAAAAATCTTCTCTCTTAAGGCAAATTGGATGGAATGTACTTTATGGAACAACACTCATTGATGAATTATGGAACAGCAGGAATCCATCATATATACACACAACACGCTAATATAGTAATCTGATGATTAAGGAGAATACGACTATGTTTCCAAATAGAATAACATTACTTTCGGATTCCAATAATCGGGACTTAAAATGAATCCAATAACAGTAATATTCAGTACAAATGCTCTATAACAGAAATAGCTGGTTTAGACTAATAACATGCAATCAACTCTGAAAAGATTCAATCATGCAATGCAGAGTCACTACATGGATTTCCTGAAAGAACCATTAATGAATTAATCGTAGCAGAGCATGGAACAGTACATGAAAAGCATATCAGATTACCGAGCAATAAAGATAAGAAAACCACGCAGAAATCAAGTTATAATGATACAAAAGCAAGTGTCCTTCGAAGCTGGGCCCTTAGCTTCCAATGGTACACCGCCTTAGATTACTCCAGACGCAAAGATGAAATAAACACCAAGTCTTTTATATTAACACATCAACAAACGTATAGTAAACCAGGTCTCAGTGAGACTCGATGATCAAAGTTTACTCTGAAACTGAAAGTTACAAAAAGTCCCTTTGCTTAACGATGTTGTTCCTTTTTATAAAAGTAACGGCGGAGATATCTAGGTAACAAAATAAGTAAAACAGTGATCCCTCAGGATCAAAGATCCTGAGGGATTCGCCAAGCTGTTAATCCTTTACTTTTCTTTCCCTTTTCCGCCGAATTGGTATCCCTTCTTCCTTTCCTGGGTTGTTCTACTTCGATCTACTCGATCTCGTTTGCATCCGGTTCCCTTCTAGAGGGACAGCAGTTATTCCTCCTTTGTCTTTCCCTTTTGAACAGCAGCTCTTCGTTTCCACCTTTCCCTGCATAGAAAAATGACAATTATTAGCGATTAAGCTTTCCATGTTAGTTCTCACTCGTTTTATTAGAATTCTTTATTTCTTTGAGTTCATGATGCAGAAAAGGTTACAAATGTTACTGAAAAGTCACTAAATTGTTTGTCAAAAACATACATTTCAAGTGCTCCACACACCCCCCTGCTTACCCTGTTTCATGCCCTCATGAAAACATTATAGTTGACATGCAAGGCGGTAAGAGAATAGGTTGGAGAGGGAACCTCGTGTGGAGGCCTACAACCGTGATGAGCAACTAGATCATCAAAGACTGATTTGTTTGTCCTTCAGGTATTTCATACAAGGCCTGATATCCGGGTGCAGGGTGCCAAATGATTGGACTACGAAATCGATACCTTAACCAGGATGGCCCTTCTTGCAAAATACGCTTGCCATAAAGGTTCAATCGGCTGGCAGCCAACTCAAAATTTTCGTATTTGAATGGTTCCCTGAGCTGGATGTTTGGGTTAGAAATCCGGTATCAGAATTTTGCAGCATCAATGGCGAGGTCTTTAATAGTCAGAAAATATTCCAGACTGTGTCGAATTAGGTCCTCGTGCATGGGTCCTAATGTCTCCATGACACCCGGGGTTCTCATAAGGTTCCTATGTGCTCTCCATAACAGCACTGGGTCTCTAGGCTCGGCTCTCACCCACAAGTCTAGGCTATTTTCCTGTCTCTGAAAAGTGTTATAAGCTCTGAGCCATTTCAGCTGATTAACCTCGAATGAAATGAAGGCTTGCAATTGTATGTCCCCAACAAAAGGGCCAGGATTTAAGTCAGTTTCCTGGTCTAGCACGAGGTTGTGCAAGTAAAATTCACACAATAATATTTGAACCTTAATTCCATAATGCTTGCAACAATCTATGAAATCATTAACAATATTGATTTGTATAGGGGCACCCACTCTAACAACTTTTATCTTTAATCGTAAATATCGTTCAAGCAAAAATAAAGCATAGTTTTTAGCAGGGGCCCTACAGGTCAGAACGTCATTATACAAAGAAAAAACAGTGTCCATCTGCCGAATAACAATATCTAATCGACGAGTTACCTTGGCAACCTTTTCTTGCTCCTTTTGCCATCCTTTGAAGGTCTGGCTCTCGGACTGAATAATATCCCGAAGTTGCTGTTGTAACTCTTCATATTTCTCCCGGGGGACTATTTGTTCTCTCAGCTGTTCAGCTTCTTGCTGAGCTTGCTTCATCATCTTGTGCAAGGTTCTTGTTTTCGGATCCTTTTTCCATAGAGCCATAGAGGCCGGGAGTTTTACCTGAACCTTTTTGGTATGTTGTTTGGAGTTCAGAACCCGAATTACCCCTGAGGGTGGTGCCTCTGTTTGGATCTCCTTACTCTCCTTTTCTTTCTTAACACGAATGAAAGGTTGTTGTGGTCCCCCTGTTAATGGAACATCATCCTGTTCCTCTGCCTCAATTGGAACGACAGTCCGTTCTTCAGCGTCATTTGGAACAGCAGTCTGTTCTTCAACGTCATTTGGAACAGCAGTCTGTTCTTCAATGTCATTTGGAATAGTAGTCTGTTCTTCAATGTCTTTTGGAACGGCAGTAGGTCTTCCAGCGGGGTTTTGACCAACAGGGCGGCTATAAGTCCTTCGTCTTCTTGTCCTACAGGATTTCACTGCAGTGGCCCTGTTTCTTTTCCTTGTGTTCCTTCGTATCCTCAGGTTGGCTTTCAAAATCCGAATTTGCTATCGGAGCTGGGCTATAGTGTTCAGCAACCTCTGTTGCTTCCTCCTTAATTTCTTGATTTCTATTGCCTTAGCAGAGGGCTCATGACTGGCCCTTAAATCTGCTCCTACTCCGTCTAGAATTTCTTCTGGTGTCTTGGGAACAGATTGTTCCCGATTGGTGTCTCTTATTTCCTCATCATGAACGGGCGGGTTTTCTTCTCCTGCCTTTTCTGCATGTGATTTCTCAGGTGTGTCTTCCTCTGGAGGTCCGTCAGGGAGGCCTGCTGGGCTGGAGGGTTGGCCATATTCACCCATATTGGCCAGGATTGCGGCCAATTCATCTTCACCCACAGGGTCCTGCGGCAGGCTGCCCTCCGGCTGTACTACTTCCTCCTCTTGATTGGACTGCTCAGTGACTGCCTTGGAGTGTTCAGCTTCTGTTTCTGTTTCGGAGTGCTCATCTCCCTCCTCGACTCCTTCTCCGGGCTGCTCAGCCTCGCCCCCAGATTGTTCAGCATTTTCTTCGGAAGGTCCTCCTTCTGGTTCTGGAGGTTCGTCCGTAATCTCGATTGGCTGGCTGGTGCTCTCCTGGATATTTTCCAGCCTTCCTCGTATCCGGGCTAGCCGGGCTGATTTCCTTGGTCTCTCAGGTTGTTCGGGTGTACTAGCAACATGTTTTTCTGCTACCAATTCTCTGTGTTTTTCTGGTTGTTCCAGTGTACTTGAAGAATATTTTCGTTTTGGAGCAACATGTTTTTCTGCTGCCAATTCTCTGTGTTTTTCTGATCGTTCTGGTGTGCTAGAGGAATGTTTAGGTTTTGGGGATGGTGCAGCCAATCCCCCCTCGATCATTGCAATGAGCTCCTCCTAGCTGCTCTGCTGTTGAGTGAGACTATGGCTCACTATCAATCGAATCAATCCATGGTGGCTAACAACTGTTTCTACGTGCTGTGCCTTTTTCAAGCTTCGGGCCGCATCATGCAATAATGAATTTAAAAGTGCAGGCAGATTTACAGAACATTTTTCTTTCAAAACAACTAAGAGTTTAAGATGACGTGGTCTTACCACATCTTTCCTTCCTTCGAAAGTGATGTAGCTCTGCACTATCTTTGCTAATTCGGTCCAGGGTTCTCCTAACGTTGCTGGCAGAACTCCCTTCCCCTTAACTGTCAAGCTTTGGCCTTCATCCTGGAAAATCTCCATAATCTTTTGTAATCTTTCTTTCTTCAGCATCCATACAGGTCCGGCAGCTGGTAGTCCCGAGACTTCTGCAATTATATCATCAGTGACCGCTATCCGCCTCTCTCTTACTATGGAGTAGTTCTCCTGTAGGTTTTGCAGAAACTCCAACGCCACTGTTTCATTTGATTCTTGTAGGCGACTGAAATAATTCAGCCACCCTGCCTTTTCCAGGATCTCCCGGGCAGCAGCGGAGACTATCAACTCCTGAGGTTCGCTTTGGATTTCCTTTCCCCCCATGGTTCCACTAAGAATTCCCAATGGAACAGCAACTGCCTGTGCTGTTTGAGACGCAGAGAGGGTGATCGTCGCAAGGTTTTGGAAAAAAACACAGAGTATGCAACAAAAATGGATTGTGGATGGCAACTTTCGTAAAAATAGAATTATCATACCGTTAAACCATGCCATACCTTCGTACACTATCTTCCCCGAATGGTGTGCTGACACATAATTCGTGGAGTAATGAGGTTACCTTCCCTGCCGCGATATGATAGGTTGTCCCAGCTGTCAAATAGAGGAGCATCAACCATTCTGTAACCGAGTCATAATGGAACAACATATGAAATTATGCCATGTTTTAGATGGACAACGAAATACCGAACTCGAGGCAAAAAGGTGGATCGTGTTTTACATAAGAGCCTGCGTGGTATGACGCGAGGCCGGGGGATGGGACGTCTGTCAATTGTACGAAATCTCCAGAGGTCATTGTCAGTTCCTTTTCCATGATTGGTGGTAATGAGTGCTCATGCGATGTGTACATCGGGACATAAAATATGATTTATTCATAGGATATAAGAGACAAAGAAGTATTGATATCATACCTATTGGTGTAACCATTACGACTTCGATACCATTAACAGAGCTCTGCTGCCGACAGGTGTTCATAACCTTGGAAGAGTTGTTTATTTCACCCCTGGAACCATGATCCTTTGTGTGTATTTTGAAGAGTATTTTGTCAAAATGTAGGCCATTATGCTGGCTTGGTAACCAGGTAGCCATAATGCCATTCACAAGGAAGATGCGAAACGTGGGTAGGCCGGCTCGTGATGAGACCCCCTGTTCCAAGGTATGTTTATTTAGTGTACCTTTTGGACCATATCCCTGGTGTGGTGGCCATAATGGGAATGCCACTTTGCTTCCATCCTTATGATCATGGTAGGCTAGCTCTTGATGAGACCCCCTATCCTGCATTTGACAATTGATAATCCATATTTACTCTCTCTCTCTTTTTTTTTTTTTTGCAAAACACTTTTTCTTATTTATTTACACATAAGGGTGGTTCAGCACTCCCTAAGAGTGGGAACGGTGGAAGAAGTCTTATCATCCCAACAGGAAGATATAAATCCTCTGCTCTTATTCCTAAGTAATAATCAATTTTTTTTTTTAGGGAAATCGTAATGATAAAGATAACCAACCAGAGCAATGGTAATAAGGCAATGACAACGAAGATGAGAAGTAAATGTGTCCCTCCTCTTGTCCTCTTATCAATACTAGGCCTTATAAAGACAGCGATCTATGATCTGCTGACTCCGGTATGTCATGATTTATGTTCATTGCATAAGTGCATAGCTATATCTTAAAGATTGGAGAGAACATGGGCGAAAAGCATCCTCAATATAAATCATCAAAGAGAGAAAAAACATGCCGATGGTGTTCCTTTTGAAAAAGGAACAACAGAGAAGAATCCATGCAAACAAATACTTGAGATGTCGTTTCTTTAAAAGGAACAACAAAAATAATCAACAAAAAGAATGTTGTTCCTTTGGAAAAGGAACAGTAAAAGAGCAAAAATGTTGTTCCTTTTGAAAGGGAACAACAGAAAATCATGAATGTTGTTCCTTTTGAAAAGGAACAACAGAAAATCACAAGTGTTGTTCCTTTTGAAAAGGAACAGCAGAAAATCACAAGTGCTGTTCCTTTTGAAAAGGAACAGCAGAAAATCACAAGTGTTGTTCCTTTTGAAAAGGAACAGCAGAAAATCAAAAGTGTTGTTCCTTTTGAAAAGGAACAACAGAAAATCACAAGTGTTGTTCCTTTTGAAAAGGAACAGCAGAAAATCACAAGTGCTGTTCCTTTTGAAAAGGAACAACAGAAAATCACAAATGTTGTTCCTTTTGAAAAGGAACAGCAGAAACACAGAAACACGCAAATGTTGTTCCTTTTGGAAAAGGAACAACAAAGACACGCAAAATGCAAAAATCAAAATTTTGAAAAAAAAGAGAAAGATCAATGAAAATGTTAAGAAAACGTATATACAAAAAACTTATGTACAAGTTATAGAAAAAAATGAATTCCTTACTGAATTATAGGTGAGGAAGATTTTGCTTCCTCTCCTAAAATTTCCATATTAGTGTCTCGATGTAGCTGCTGACAGAAGGATTCCCGAGTGAGTGGCTTGCGATAGAGACGAACTCGGTGGCCATTTACCTTGAATGCATATCCAGAACCGTCGATTGTGATCAGAGTGAGGGTCTCATTATCATGTACTTTCTTGATTTCGTATGGTCCCAACCAACGAGTCTGAAGTTTCCCCGAGAAGTCCTGAAACCGAGAGTCATAAAACAGAGCCCAGTCTCCTTCGTGAAAGACTTTGTTCTTGATAAGTGCAGCATGCCATTTAGCTCGCTGCTGTTGAATAAGTGTTGTATTCTGTAATGCAGAGAGCCTGATTTCGTCCAATTCATTAATCTGCTGTAATCGATTAATTTGTGCCTCACTTAGATCTAGGCCAACTTCCTGTGCAGTTCGTAACGTTTGGATTTTGAATTCTATGGGGAAAATAGGTTGTTTTCCAAACACTAATTGATAGGGTGAATAACTGGTGGTACTTCTCCATGTGGTTCTATAAGCCCACAGTGCTTCGGGTAATCGGGCGGCCCAATCATGCCTATGTGACACAATGGTTTTTGTTAAAATTGATTCTATTACCTTATTGCTACTTTCTACTTGCCCATTCGCCTGCGGGTGATATGGGGTAGTAATTTTATGCTGGACGTGATAATTGTTAAGTGTTGCAGCTAATTTGTTTCCGGCAAATTGTGGTCCTCCATCTGTAATTATTTCTCTCGGAAGGCCATAACGTACAAACAAATGGAACAGGAACTGTATTACAGAATCTTCTGTAGCTCTAGGCAACGCTTCGGCCTCAACCCATTTGGTGACATATTCTGTCGCCACCAAGATATATGTTCTCTGATTTGATGATGGGTTGATGGGTCCAACGAAATCAAGAGCCCATCGTTCAAATGGTTCAATGACTAATTGTGGCCTCAGAGGCATTTCGTCGGCTTGACCAAGTCGTCCTGCTCGCTGGCAGCTGTCACAGGCTTGGACAAATTTCTTCGCATCTTTAAAAATTGTAGGCCAGTAGTATCCTGTCCGCAATACTTTATGTGTTGTTCTTCGTTCAGCAAAGTGTCCCCCACATGGTCCATCATGATAGGCTTTTAAGATGTCGAAAATTTCATCTTCTCGAATACATCTCCTAATTTGCATGTCTGCCCCTGTGTGGAACAAATAGCCCCCAATCCACGAAAATCGAGTACTCTTCTGAACAATCTGCTTACGTTCATTAGGGGTTAAGTGTTTTGGTAGCTTACCTACTGCAAGGTAATTGGCAACATCAGCATACCAGGGTGTTTGAACAACAACAACAAACAGGTGCTCATCAGGAAATTGATCTTCCACTGCTGCTGCTTCAATTGATTTTGGTATTCGTGAGAGAAAATCAGCTACAGGGTTTTCCTTGCCAGGTCGATCCTTGATTCTGATATCGAACTCCTGCAATAAAATCAAAAATCTAGTTATTCTAGCATTTGTGACAGGCTTATTTGCTAAATATTTGATAGCAGAATGATCTGTATATAAAATAACGGGATAGCCTGTGATATAATGTCTAAACTTATTGACAGCATGTATAACAGCCAGGAATTCTTTTTTAGTGACAGTGTAATTTAATTCAACAGGGGATAAATTTTTGCTGATATAATAGATAGCATATGGTTTTTTATCCTCTTCCTGCCCAAGGACTGCACCGATTGCTGTATCTGAGGCATCAGATGAGATTTGGAATGGTAAATTCCAGTTTGGTCCTCGAAGGACTGGAGCTGTTGATACAAGTTTATTTAATTCCTTGAAAGCACGGTCGCATTTTTCTATCCACAAGAAATCAATATTACCAGTTAGTGCATATAGAGGTGCAGCAGTGTGTGAATAATGTTCTATAAATCGTCTATAATACTCAAAAAATCCAAGAAAGTTGCGTACCTCTGTTTGAGTAGTGGGGGTGGGGATAAGCAAAAGTATTTTAATTTTGGCCGGGTCTACCTGAATGCTAGCTGCTGAAACATAGTGTCTTAGAATGAGCCCTTCAGTCATCATCATATAACATTTTTCGTGGCTTAAGCAAAGCCTGGTAGCAATGCAACGTTGTAGGACTTTTTCTAGAGTGTCTAAAGCTGGATCAAAATCATCTCCATATGGTGTAAAGTCATCCATGTACACTTCAAGTCCATCATTTATTAAATCTGCAAAGATGCTAAGGACAGCCCTTTGGAATGTGGCAGGAGCATTACATAGGCCAAAGGGTAGAACTCGATAGGCAAACGTTCCCCAAGGACAAGTAAAAGTAGTTTTATCCTGGTCTTCAGGGGCAATCTGAATTTGATTGTATCCACTGAAGCCATCCAGGAAAGAAAATAATTTCTTTCCTGCTAAAGTGTCCAATACTTGGTCTATGAATGGGAGAGGGAAGTGATCTTTTTGTGTGGCTTTGTTTAACTCCCTGTAATCCACACAAATCCTCCATTTCCCATTCTTCTTGGGTACCACCACAAGCGGAGAGACCCATTTACTATCAGAAATAGGATAGATAAAATTAACATCTAAAAGTTTCTGAAGTTCAGCTTTTACAACATCTTTTAGATGAGGGTTGAGTCTTCTTTGCGGTTGACGAACGGGTCTTGCATCTTTTTCTATATAAATATGGTGGGTGCACAATTGGGGATCAATCCCTTTCATATCAGGGTAATCCCACGCAAATGCTTCTTGATACTTTCGTAACAGATGGATGAGCTTTATTTCTTGGTCCGGTGTAAGGTTGGCATTGATATTTAGAGTCTTTCCCGGTTCAATTTCCACTACTTTACTGTTGGCAACAGAAGTCACAGGTATTGTTTGGTCATGCGCATCTTTCAAAGGATCTTCTTCTAGTTCACTATCGAATGCTGCTTCTATCATGAAACACTGTGTGTGAGATCTAGATTCAGTTTGACTAATGAAATTATTGATGGCATCATCTTCTGTTTGGTCTTTAAAGTCTAGAGCCTTCTGTACAGTCAATGGGGATCTGATATTGTCAGTAAGGTATGACACAGGGCGCTGGTTAGTTTTTATCATTGTAAGACTTGGCTGTGCTGGAGGGTATAGAACTAGATTTTTAATATCTGGTCCTCTGGTTATAGTCATATTTCCCTGCCGGCAACCAATGTAAGCATCGGCGGTAGCAAGCCAAGGTCTACCTAAAATTAGCGGGTGTCCATCCAGTCGGGTTTTTGGATTAATTATCAGGAAATCAGTTGGGTATTCCCAGGAATCTACAGAGACCATGACATCATATAGAGTACCTTCTGGTCAAACTACAGATCGGTCAGCCAATTCTAACAAAGTAGAAGTAGGTTCTACCGATGTAATGCCGAGCTTTTGGCAAGTAGAGGTTGTCAAAATATTAATTGCAGCTCCTAGATCAACTAAAGCATTAGTCAGGGTCTGACCATAGATTTGAACAGTTACGATTGGATTTCCCGGATCTTCATATTTAATGGGTGTCTCTTTTCCTGATAACAGGTCAGATAAAGTACTGAATACTTGGACTCTTGGGTTAGTGGTTGCATTCCTCCTTGATTTCTTTATGCACAATTCTTTTATAGTTTTTGCGTATATAGGGATGTCTTGAATGGCTTGGAGGAATGGAATTCTTATGTACAGGTTTTGTAACTCTCCCAGAATGTCAAAGTTTGGATATTGTATAGGTCGTGGTATGACTAATCATTCTGGGAAGGGAGGAGAGGATGTACTTACTTGATGATGGGTCTGCTCCTTATTTACACCCTCTTGTTGTAACGGCTATTCTATTGGTAACTGATCTTCAATGTGAACTGTTTTATCTCCCTCCGTTTCTATTATACGTCCAGATCTTAACTGAAGATCATTACACTCCCTCAGGTCAAGTCCGATTTCTGATGATTCCATGATTTGGAGGGATTGGACCGGTCTATTATTTGGATTGGGATTGGGTTGGGTTGGGAGTTACGGTCTCAAATTAGACTGGTGGTTTTGTTGTAAAGCTGGCAGAGTCAGTTGAGGGAGCGGAATAGTTCCTGCTGGCTGATATGTTGATTTTGGCCAGTTTGTCTGCCAGGGTGAACCTTGTGAAGTAGGGGGAGTCCATTATGGAGGATATGGGTTATTCTGCCAATATGGTGGGGCGTAAGAAAAATTAGGCCAACCAAATTGGCTTGTCTGATTCATCCACGGATTTGGAGAAGGAAACGACTGTGGTGACTAGTTTGAGAATGGGGGTTGAGATTGGTTTTGCCACATACTATATTGCTGAGCATTATACTGCAGAGGCTGGAAAGAAGAAGTTGGGTCTGTAAACATACCAGATTGCCTTGGTTGCCATTAGTGACACTGGTTAATGAAGTATGCCGATTCTGGCCCTTCTTCCGCTTCCTTATATACTGCCTTCAATCCAGGAAGTGAGGGGCAGCTCTCAGTAAGGTGATCTTTTGTACAGATAGCACATGTTTGAACTACATCCAGTGGACATTCCTTGTGGCTATGTTTTCTTCTACATTGGGGGCAGAAGATCGCCAAATTCTGTTCCACCTCCATCTGCTTCTGTTTAGCCTGCATAATATCAAGTTGTGTAGTTAATGTCCCCAGAATATCAGTTTTAAAATTTTCTAATAAATTTCCAAGTTCTACACGTGTTACTCCTTCTGTTGATATTTTGTTATCTCTGACAAACCGATCATATTCTGCTGGTTTTATCCTTGTGCTGCCTCTCGAACCCCTGATACATAAATCAATGATGTCAGCAAAATTCTCTTGATAAATATCCCCTTTTCCCATGATATTTAATGTTTCAATCCACTGTTCCTTCATGCCTCTAATCAATGCAGTTTTTAACACATTATCAGGCAGAGGTAGTGATGCATAGGGAGATCTTTGTAAATTATACTGAAAACGTTCTACGTATTCTTATAATGTTTCATTTGGTCTATCTATCATCTGAAATATTTCATCTTTCAGTTCTCTAGACCTACAGTAATCTTGATATTTCTTTAGGAAAGATTCTTTCATTTGTTCCCAGTTATTTATAACTCCACCACCTAAACCCATAAACCATCTTAAAGCCGCCCTTTCAAAGTGGAGGGGAACAATTTTAATTTCTGGGGGTCAGTGGTGTAATCATATCCCCTGCATAGCACATCAAATTCAAATAAGAATGCATTGGGGTCCTCTGATGTAAGCCCGTGAAATGTAGGAATGTGTTGAAGGGGGATTTCTTTCATAGGAGCATTTGCTGCGGAATTCACTATGGGATATTGTAATGTAGAATTTTGGGTGTTTGGCGGATTTTGAGCCATTAGGTCAAATATATGCCAATAACCTTCCAGAAGATCTAAGAGGGTATTCCTAGGTTGAGGAGGAATATTTTTAACAGGAACAGTTTTAATAGCACTTCCCCTATCTGGAATTTCTGTCTGGGGAAATGGAGTGTCTTCAATAATAATTTTTACCGCGCTCCCCTTATCTGGGCTATTTAATGGCTGAATTATCCTAGGAGGAGATCTTGGCTCCCCAACTTCCCCTGTTTCCCCTTCTCCTTCACAAAGATTGCTTAGATTCGCTTCCTACAGTTGTTCTGGAATAGAATTTTCAATTTCTTGAAAGTCCTGTTCATCAGTCTGACTATGCACCTCAGCGAAGGCTACAGATGGTGATCCTGTGGCCTGAAGGGAGCTAGTAGGCTGTTTAGAATTGGTTTTCCTGGGGCCTACTGATGGCTGAGATTCAGTTTTCTTATAGATTTCGTCTATGAAGGTTGTTCGGCCAAGGGTCACTGGCCCTTTGGCTTTTTCGGGTTTGAATGGAGGTTTGATATTCTTTTCTGGCTTTTTCTACTTAGTCATGCACTCTAATAAACTACCAAATCCTATTCAACCAACAATTTTGCTAGGAAAGCGGACGGTGGAGCAGGGCTTTTACATGCTCCGTACACAGGTTCTTACCTTTCATTTTTAAAATCTGACTCTCCCCTAACAGATTCGTACACTACTCTGTAAAAGACAAATGGTTATACTCTTTCCCCGGCAACGGCGCCAAAATGTGGAGCTGTAACAAGGGTCTCTTTCACCTCTAATTATCCCACATTAACAATTCAATCCGGGAACATTTTGTTATTGCAAAGAGTATCTCAATCTGAGGCTATTCGTCAGAGTAATGCTTAGTAGTACAGCATTCAGAAAATACAAGAGTAAACGGATGCTAAACTATGACTAAATTACTTCAAAAGGATAAAATCACACAAGACAACTTATCAGTCAAGGGTGCGGAAACGATAACCCATCCCTCTAGAAACTGATGGAAAGGAAATTAGAGCATGGACCATAGGTCTGGGAGCTAGGCAGCGACTGCTGAGGCTCACTACAGCCTTAGACCTTCTCTCACACCAAAGCAACAAATACAAGTAAATGGAACGGCATAAAGTAAAATGGAACAACAAATAGGAAATGGAACAGCAAGTCTAAAATGGAACAACAGTAAATGGAACAGCAATCAAATGAACTAAGTCTCGCGAGTCAGAACCAAACTTGCTCTATTGAACCAAACTCACACTCTGCGATAAAATAACAATCTTCTCTCTTAAGGCAAATTGGATGGAATGTACTTTATGGAACAACACTCATTGATGAATTATGGAACAACAAGAATCAATCATATATACACACAACACGCTAATATAGTAATCTAACGATTAAGGAGAATACGACTATGTTTCCAAATAGAATAACATTACTTTCGGATTCCAATAATCGGGATTTCAAATGAATCCAATAACAGTAATATTCAGTACAAACGCTCTGTAACAGAAATAGCTGGTTTAGACTAATAACATGCAATCAACTCTGAAAAGATTCAATCATGCAATGCAGAGTCACTACATGGATTTCCTGAAAGAACCATTAATGAATTAATCGTAGCAGAGCATGGAACAGCACATGAAAAGCATATCAGATTACCGAGCAATAAAGATAAGCAAACCACGCAGAAATCAAGTTATAATGATACAAAAGCAAGTGTCCTTCGGAGCCGGGCCCTTAGCTTCCAATGGTACACCGCCTTAGATTACTCCAGACGCAAGGATGAAATAAACACCAAGTCTTTTATATTAACGCATCAACAAACGTACAGTAAACCAGGTCTCAGTGAGACTCGATGATCAAAGTTTAGTCTAAAATTGAAAGTTACAAAAAGTCCCTTTGCTTAACGATGCTGTTCCTTTTTATAAAAGTAACGGCGGAGATATCTAGGTAACAAAATAAGTAAAACAACGATCCCTCAGGATCAAAGATCCTGAGGGATTCGCCAAGCTGTTAATCCTTTACTTTTCTTTCCCTTTTCTGCCGAATTGGTATCCCTTCTTCCTTTCCTGGGTCGTTCTGCTTCGATCTGCTCGATCTTGTTTGCTTCCAGTTCCCTTCTAGAGGGACAACAATTATTCCTCCTTTGTCTTTTCCTTTTGAACGGCAGCTCTTCGTTTCCACCTTTCCCTGCATAGAAAAATGACAATTATTAGCGATTAAGCTTTCCATGTTAGTTCTCACTCGTTTTATTAGAATTCTTTATTTCTTTGAGTTCATGATGCAGAAAAGGTTACAAATGTTACTGAAAAGTCACTAAATTGTTTGTCAAAAACATACCTTTCAAGTGCTCCACAGTAGTTTATTTAAGCAAAAGTAGAGTAGTTGTTTCTTTCAGTTTCTGCATTTCCTTGCTTTCATTTTCAATTCTACAAATTTCATTTGAGCAAAAGTAGAATAGTTTTTTCTTTCAATTTCTGAATTTTTCTTGCTTTCCTTTTTAATTCTGCACAAGTTAGTTGCGATCTGTTTGTTCAATAAATTTCAATTTTGAAGGTACAATCAGTGGAAAAAACAAAAATAAACCAAAAAGGTTTCCTTTCATGCCTTGTAGGAACGGAGATAATTCAGGAAAATTCTTTCCCAACACTCCCACTACATCACATAGCCAACCTTCTCTCTTCTTCGGTGGCAGTGATCAAGAAGAACCTTTAGGTGAACAACCAGAGATATTTGAAGAAACTATAGGGGAAGAAGAAGAAGAAGAAAACATTCCTCCTGAGCCAATAGCTGAAAACAGAAATGATAGGGGGAATGAAGAAAGAATAGAGGGTACCTTTCCCATCCAGGAGACCAATGGGGACATCAAAATGAAGAATATAAGTCCTTCAGCCCTACCTCACTTCCATGGTTTGACTATAGAAGATCCTGACACCTTGTTTGAATTTTCTATCATCTGTCGAACCTATGACTATGCAGAAGATGAGCAAAATTTGAAACTATTCCCTTCCACTCTCAAGGATGCAACATTGCGTTGGTTCATGGGGTTACCTGGAAATAGTATCACCACTTGGGCTCAGATGTAGCAAGCCTTTAACAAAAAATATCATGACTACTGTAGGTCAAGAGATACCAAAGAAGATATCTTCTAAATGACCATGGAGAGTGATGAACCCTTGGAAGATTATGAAGAGAGGTTCCAGCTCAGTTAGAAAAGGGCCAGGTGCACACTTGACCCTGAATCTCTGAATTTGGTCATGCTCAGGGGAATTATGGAAGACCTTCTAGACACCCTCCATCTACTAGCCAAGGGAGACATCTACCAACTACCTTATGAGGACATAAATACTATTTTTAGAAACCATTCTAGAGGAGCCAAAAGAGAGGTAGGGGGAGTCAACCCATAGCCAGTAGCTCCTCATCCAGTTCATCCATCAAAGGTGAACTTGGAAACATGCTGGAAGACTTCAAGAGTGAGATGTTGCAGACTCTTACCATGCAAATGGATACCTTGCATATCAAAAGGAAACATGAGGAAGCAGAGAGGGCTTTGGCTATTTTTTGTCCTATGTGCAACAGGAGGCATCCTAGGAATGAATGTCTATTGAACTCTATAGAGGTTTGTTCAGTCTGTGAAGAAGATCATTCTACAGATAAGTGCACTTCCTTTCTTGGAATTAAAGCTATATACCAGAGCATCAAAGGAGCCACTGAACCACTCTATTTCATGAACCAAAGGAGACTGCATGGACCTAGACCATACCAGCAGGGAATGCAAGGGACACATCAGGCATACTACACCCCCAACCAAGTCACATCCATACCTTCTTAGGGCCCACCTGCTCATCCTTCCTATTCCACACCTCGTCCTTGGTCCTTTCCATCTCAATATCATGCCCAACTAGCTGCTCATTCATTTCAATCATATGCTCATCCATAACCTCAGTGGAATGCATCTCATCAGGGGTGGAGGCCCCAATACAACTCTCCTCCCGCTCTTTTACCTCCACCACCTGCTCAACCACAACCATTGCCTCCTACTCCACCAAGGCAACCCTAAATGCCTTCCCAGTTGAACCCGAACTCGAACAACAAACATGCTCAGCAAGTATATAGTGGGGAACCATCATGCCCAAATTATGCTGTGGAGATTCAGGATATTAACCTGTGATCTAGGAATGTTCTCCCAGATAGCCAGCCCCCACCAAGGGAGGTTGAGGAAGATAAAGAGGAAAGTGAACCTAAAGCAATTCCACCCTTTCCTGAGAGACTATCCGGGACAACACAACCTACTCGAGAAGAAACTAAAATTCTGGTAGAATTGAAATAGTAATGTGTGAAGATACCACTTCTCTAAGACATAAAAGATGTGCCTATATACAATAGTTTGATCAAAGAGAAGTGCTTTAGGCATCCAGGAGGGTGCAAGAGAGATGCCCCAACCATCAATGTCATAGGACAACTATCCAACCTGATGTTGCGGCAGGTAATCTGTCCGAAGTATCTGGACCCTAGAAGCCCAATAGTTGATGTCCACATTAATGGCACCATGATCCCACATACCTTGATTGATCTGGGAGTTTCCATTAACGTGATGACAAAGGAAACAATGCTCAAACTTAATCTCTAGGGCTCCTTAAGGAATACCACGACAGTATTGCAACTAGCAGATTGTTCCACCATGACCCCTGAAGGGATTGTTTAAGATGTAATGGTCTCCATTGATTCTTCGGAGTACCCTACTGATTTCTTAGTTCTCGAGCAGAAGGTAAAGCTCATTGGGTATCCTCTCATCCCAGGAAGACCCTGGTTCGTTACTGCCGATGCCTACATCAGCTATCGAGCTGGGAACATGACCATCGAGAATGGGCATATGTCCAAGTAGTTAATCCTATATCCTCCTACCCAACCCTTGCTAGAACATGATCTACCTCTCTGGTTGGAGGAGAAGGATGAGGATGAAGTCTACTCTACACCACTTTGTGCATTAGAAACTGCCATGGGGGGGAACCACAACATGAGGATGATATCATTGAAAATTTAATCCAGAATCCACCCCCCAGTACCTTGCCATTAGAATATATAGTGAAAGAAACCCAAAAAAATCCCTTGACTGATCTCTATGTTGCCAACTCGACCTCTCTCTGTGTTAAGAACATAGAGTTTGGCTCAGACAGAACCTTGAAAATATATCCATCCCTATCCACTTCCCAGGAGAAGGAGTTGTGCAGCTTATTGAGAAACATTTAGATATCTTCGCCTGGAGTTATAAGGAGATGAAGGGAGTGAACCCTTCAGTATGTACTCATCATATATACATTAAGGAAGATTGCAAACCAGTCAAACAACCTCAAAGGAGGATGAATCCAACACTTAAGGACATTGTCAAGGAAGAGTTGTAAAAATTACTTGATGCCAGATTCATCTACCCATCTTTGGCAGTGAATGGGTCTCTCCTTTCGTGTTGGTGCCAAAGAAAAATGGCAAGTGGAGAATCTATGTCAACTATTGGGAATTGAACAAAGCCACTAAAAAGGACCATTTTCCTTTTCCTTTCATAGATCAAGTGTTAGATGGTCTGGCGGGGAAAAAGTTTTTCTCCTTCATAGATGGGTTTAGCGGATACAATCAGATTCAAATCAGCCCAGAATACTAAGATAAGACCACTTTCACTTGTACTTGGGGTACCTTTGCATATTGGGTCCTTCTTTTTGGTTTGTGTAATGCTCCAACCACTTTCCAGAGAGTGGTACTGAGTATATTCTCTGAATTAGTTCATGATGCGGTGGAAATATAATGGATGATTTTACTCCTTATGGTTCCAACTTTCAGGAAGCTTTATCTAACCTAGGAAAATTTTTGGACAAGTGTATTGAAATGAACTTGTCCCTCAGTCTGGAAAAATGTGAATTCTGGATGACTGAAGGGACCGTGATAGCTCATGCAATATCGCAACAAGGATTGCAGGTGGATCCCTACAAAATTGCCATCATCCAAAGGGTCCCACCTCCTCAAAAGGTGAGAGATGTCAGAATATTTCTAGGCTTAGCTAGATATTACATAAGATTCATTAAAGATTTCAGCAAGCTAGCCTCTCTATTGTTTGGTATTTTAGGAAAAGATGTCGAATTTATTTGGTCAAAAAATTGTCAAGAAGCCCTAGATACCTTGAAAAGAAAACTTGTGACTGCCCCAATTTTGAGAGGCCCAAACTAGACCCTACCTTTCCACATTCACATAGATGCCTCGAACAAAGAAATGGGAGTAGCCTTAGGACAAATTGATGAAAAGTTACCTTATGCCATATACTTTATAAGCAAAAATTTGTCAAAGGGAGAGTTAAACTACATAGTGACCGAGAAGGAACTCCTAGCTGTTGTGCATTATTTGAACAAATTTAGACATTATATCACAGGCTATCAAACCTTTGAGCACATTGATCATGCTACAATTAGATATTTAATGAACAAACGAGATGTAAATGCTTGCATTATTAGATGGTTGCTTTTATTACAACAGTTTGATCTGACCATTTTTGATAAGCCTGGTAAAGAAAATGTTGTTGCTGACTTTTTGTCTAGAGTAAATTTCCCTGTAGGTGAATAAGGAATGATGGATAAAAAAATGCCAGATGAACACCTATTTTCTATCTCAGTACTCTCTCCATGGTTTGCTGATATAGAAAACTACTTGGTTTTGGCGTAGTTTCCACCACACCTGTCCTCAAAGGAGAAGAGCAAGATAGTGAGGTAAAGCACCCCTTTCACCTGGATTGTGGGAAATCTCTTCAAACTTTTCCCATATCAAATCTTAAGAAGATGTGTCAGGGAGGAGGAATTCTTTGACATTCTCCTGATCTGTCATGACAGGCCTTGTGGAGGTCATTTTTCA
Organism: Pinus tabuliformis; assembly: GCA_031772625.1. Classification (NCBI taxonomy): domain Eukaryota; kingdom Viridiplantae; phylum Streptophyta; class Pinopsida; order Pinales; family Pinaceae; genus Pinus; species Pinus tabuliformis. The sequence continues at coordinate 1,003,012,201 of CM062819.1, forward strand.
GTATAGAGGACTGCCTTCAAAATCTTGCAAGCAGGCTACTATTCGCCCACTCTTCATCAAGATGTGAGGAGATACACTAGCCAATATGATCAATGTCAAAGGATGGGGAAACCTATTCCAAAGGATGAGATTCCCATGCAACCTCAAGTGACCTTGGAGCCATTTGATAAGTGGGGCATGGACTTTGTGGGTCCTATCAACCCTCCTTCAAAACAGAAGCAATTCATGATTGTGTGCACCAATTACCTGACAAAATGGGGTAGAAGAAAAAGCAATCAAAGCAGCAATAGTGGAAAAAGTAGTTGAGTTTCTGAGAGAAAACATATTCTACAAGTTTAGGAATCTAAGAGAATTGGTCACAGATCAAGGCGGTCATTTCACTTCTAATTTTATTGAAGACCTTCTCACACATCATAAGATCAAGCAGAGGACTTCCACCCCTTACCATCCACAAGCCAATGGGTAGGTGGAAGTCACTAACAAAGCTTTGGAAGGAATTCTAACCAAGGTAGTGAGCAGCAACAGAAAATATTGGGTAGACAGATTAGTTTAGGCCACCCGGGCCTACAACACAACATGGAAGACCACCATTGGGTTCACACCCTATGAACTGGTCTATGGGAAGAAGGCTTTGTTGTCAATATAATTTGAATTCAATACACTAAGGATGGCAGCTCAGCTAGACCTAGACCTCAACCATGCACAAAAGCAAAGATTACTCCAACTCAATGGATTGAATGAACAAAGATCGCAGTCCCTTCTCCACAGAGAGGTAGTTCAGCTTCAGAGGAAAATACGACATGACAAAATATCAAGGAGAAGAAATTCCAAGAGGGAGATTGGGCACTGCTTTATGATTCAAGGTATAAAGACTTCAAAGGCAAGCTGAGGACAAGATGGCTAGGACCCTACACTATGGAAAAATGCAATGACAATGGTTTAGTTCTGATCAAAACCATTGATGAGGAAGCCATCCCCATGCTTGTCAATGGACATAGGTTGAAAGTTTACAAGAAGCCCCTCTCCAAGCGAGAGTTAATTGAAGATATGAGTAAGACAGTGATGGTAGTGGAGCATGTCTTAGCCTCCACTCACTGAAGAAAAAAGAAAAAAGAAATAAAAAATAAGGACTCAAGTGAAAACCTTCATGAGGAACTTGAGTCCCATAATTGGGTTGAAAACCTCTTTTGAGGCAGCCCAGTGATGCCAAAAACAACAAAAATAAAAAATAAAAAAAGCAAAAGAGAATAAGATCCCTAGGTGAAAACCTCCCTTGGAGGCGCGTAGGGCAGGTAATCAGGGTGAAAACCTCTTTAAGGCGCCCCAGTTGTCTTTAAATAAAAACAGAAGAAAAAGAAAATCGAATTTTAATGTGTATTGCAGGTTGCAAGGGGACCACAAGGAACAGGAGAAGCTACCCCAGAGCCTATTTCATCTCCTCCACACTCTTCTTCATCATTTCTAACCTTTCTTCCACCCCACTATGTTTTTTCCGGAAACTGTGTGTTCTACAAGAGGCCCTGTGTTTTCTATAGGAGGTTCCTATACAAATCACAAAAATCTAGAAATGGGCTCAAAAAGCAATTTGAAGGGCTGGGAAGATTTATGAAGAACATGTAAACCCTCCTACAGATATCAACCCTCCTTTCCATCCACTCCACACCTGCATCACATCATCACCATCATTTTTTCTTCCTGTCATAGAAAAACAAAAAAGCCATTTTTAGAAAAAATAAAACAAAAAAAATAAAGGAAGCAACACCTCAAATCTCACCTGTAGCTTATCTAATACCTCTCCATCTCCATTAGCATCTCTGGCCCCATCCTCACAACTCCCATCACAATAAATAAGCTAAAATGTTAAAGGGAGAAGCAGTTATAGGAGCTCTTGTAGGAATTCTTGTAGCGGCTGATCCCATTGAAATCAAACCATAATAGCAAAAGAAGTGCAACCATGGGATTAAAGGAGACATCTACAACTTAGATCCAGCCATAGGGTACCTGCATAAGAAAAACAACCACACATCAAACAAAAGAGAGCATGCAACAAAGGAAACACATGCATGCAGCAAAGGAAATACAAGCATGCAGCAGCAAAGGGAAACAAAATAGCTTACAACACATACATTCAACTCACAGGTAAGTGACTAACCCTCTCCTCTGTTGCATATGTGTAATTGAAAGATATGCATAAGAAAATGAAATGGTTAGGGTTGAACGAGAAAAGGTGGCCAGTTAATTGCCCATCCTCATCGAGTTGACTGCACTCATTGAAAGATGTGACCACATGTGCGCAAGGTTAACTTAGAGAAAGATCCCAAGGACAGGTAGTGGAGGGTTTGCAAACTCTGATGCAATGATGAGAGGTGATTGTAGGAAATATCCATGATGACAAGCCAGGTGGGGACCAACGGTCCAAATATGGCAACGTATGTTTTTGCCAGCTCACCCCATCACCAAAAATATCTAAAAGAAGAAATAAGTACTCGAAACTCCTTCACCACCTTTTCTTTCATTCTATCCTCGTCCACTTAGCTAAAACAAGCTCTTTGTCACCACCATAGCCTCGAAACCATCGTTCTCCATTTCTTTCATCCATCTTCCTGCTATCAGCGTTCTACAGGAGCACTTACAGGCTCTACAGGAGCACCTACAGCTAGTTCTATAGGAGGGGAAGTAAGTTGTTTTTAAGGAGAAAACACAAGCTTTTTGCTCAATTTATGGCTTGAGGAGGTAGGTTCTATGCATACCCATTTTGATTATCAATATGTGCAAGGAATGATATAATTTTAAGGAGGAATTGAGTCCATAGAAGAAGAGGAATTACATAAAAAAAAATTGCCTGTTTCTTAAAAAAAACACAGTTTTCCTCTGTTTTGTTGTTCTCTTCAAAATTCTTGTCGCCATCTGTATTGGGTGTTCAAAAGGGATATAAGCAAAATGAGAGCAGGATTCATGAGGAAGGAGCCCACTAATTCAACAAGGCTCCATGAAAATCCCCAAGTAGTAGCCATATTCACCAGGGCAAATTAGATGCCATTTTTTGAGAAATTCTAAGGGTTTGATGAAGAATTTGCTCAGGAATTTTCCATTTATTTAGTCCCTCACTCAAGGACTCATGCCACTATCACTTTTAGAGGTCTTTCCATTTAAATCACACCAGAATTTATCAGTAGGGTTACCACCCTTCCTCTTGGATTACCTTGGAGCAAAGATGAAAAACCAATTGGACAATCCGCCAAGAAAAACTTCTTCCAACACAATGAACATCCTGTAGAAGACAAAAATGGCATTAGAAGGACAAGCATACCCTACTCTTGGAATGGGGTTAGTTACCAAATCATGAAATATATTTCCTGTGAGGGGAGGTATAGCATAGTCTATGGCTACCATTTTAGACTCCTCCATGAGCTGAGATATGGCATGGACACTCCAACACCCCAGAAACTTAGCATCCCCTATTTCCTCCTTTAATCCCTCATATACTCCAGCATTAAATGTAAGGCAGGGAGTCCAGATTAGCTGGCTCACCATGGGCTGATCAAAATTTTGGTGGAAGAGGCCCTTCATACATCCACACTCCCTATAGCATGGGAAGTCTTCAGAAACATGACAGTAGAATATGACATAAAGGCCCTCACATATGATATCAGTCCTTCTAACAGTGAGGAAGAAGAGCCGAAAGGGGGAGAAGGTTGAGAAACTGATGACTCAGTAGGACAAGAAAAGGAGGAGGAAGAAACCAAGATAGAAGAGGAGAAGGATGAAGAGACAGAAAAGGAAGAAATAGAGAAAACATAGATAAAAGAAAAGATAGGAGGGAAAGAAGCAAAAAAAATAGAAGTGTCTCCTGAGACCTTAGAGAGAGAGGCAACAACTGCCCTCACTGCCCTCAGCACTCAAATTATACCAAAAGAGAAGAGAAAAAGGTAGGCCTCCATGTACTTCAAGGCCAGGAAAAGCACCGAGGTAAAAAAAGGAAAACCACAACCATCTTCAACACTGCCCACTACAATTGAAGATTCACCCACTGTCAAAGAGGAAGAATCTCCCTCTAAAACCCCTATCACATATGAAAGAGGGACTCCTATATCTTCCACCTAGAAGCAAAGAGCGCAACTATAGGACTTAAAAATAGTTCTACAGGAGGCACATATTGTTATACAGGAGACCCTGTCAAAGCTATAGGAGACCGAGAAACTTGAAAAAAGGGGTAGAAGGACAGCCAAAGGGGAAGGAGGAAGCTATAGAGACAAAAGAACTTGATCCCTAGCCCAGCCTTGCCTCCTATTACCGCCTCCTTGAAGGAGGAAGGATAATTCCACAAACATTCGCATTCCACTATTCTTTGAGTTGGAGAAAGAAAGAATAAGGACCCACAGGTGGATGTAAATAGCCAAATTCAAGGGAGTTGAGTATATTTGCCACATGGAGAACAAGATTAGAGAAATGGGCAGGGAGTTAAGTGTTGTAAGACATAGAGAAGAAATCATAAGAACTCACCTGGAAACAGAAAATGCATTGCTAAGAAGACAAGTGCAAGAGAAGGAGACACAACTGGCATGCATGGCCAGCTGGTCCATGGAGGCACTGCAATGCAGAACACCAACAAAATCCTATGTATTATACCTCAAGGACCAATGGCTACCGTTTTAGATAAAGACTTTGGCACAAAGAGGCACCATACCTTTTCATGATTATAGACAGTTTATGGACCTATGTGACCAAATCTCTTCAGAAGACAAGGCAAAAATAGCAGAATTCTATTTGTATAGCATGGCCCTCATAGACATGAATGTGTGGGACCCTAATGCTAGACCAGGGGACCTGCAACTAATGGCCATGGCCTCATGGATGAATCATGAAGAGTTAAGAGAAGAAAAAATAAGAAAGTTGATGTAAAAGAGCAGAATGATCACTTAATGATCAGAGCTGAGCCATCAGATCCCATGCAATCATTAGCATACATAACCTGTTTGCAAATAATCCCCAAATTTCCCCTAAATATATCAATGATCAGGCTCAAGCCATTTCACATTTTGAGGATATGGAAAGATTACTTGGGGATGAATGTATTCATGCTTATATGAGGAGGTGGAACACCTTACCACACAGTTTGCAGATCAAGGAGTATCACTCCCCAACAAGGATAAAAGAGGCATTAAGGAGAGTGCCACTGTACAAGCACTCAAAGCAGAATCTGAAGGTCAATTGGGTTGGCCTCAAATTGAGTCCCCCATTGCTGCTAGGCATTCTAGAAGGTAGAATAGAGGAAGAAGAGCAACAACAGTGGGAAGAGGTAGATATAAAGGTAGGATTCCATGACAAAGAAGAGGAGATCACATCAGAAGCATGGGATGTTAGGGAGGCCAACAGTGCCATCAAAGATGAGGAGATGGACTAAGTTGCTCAGAGGATGAGCAACACCTTCAGTAGGGGGTGACAATGAGCCCCATAAATGGGTAATTATATGGGCTCATTTTGCGTCCTAACATAGTTAAATCAACCATTCTCTTAGCTTATTGCATGCTTTTTGATTATATTTATGCTTATGGAGTGAGTTGGGTTAGTTATGATGCCATGAGGTCTCATGTGTGTTTAATACAAATTTTTGTTGAATTTTGAAGACAAAGTCAAAGATTCAATGGAAAATTGGCAGCAATAATTCAAAGTAGACAAAGGAGAAGATTTATAGGAGGGAATCCACTTCATTTATTACTCCCCACTTCGAATTCTCCTTCATGCAGCTCAGAGTACAAACAACCAAATCAATGCACCAGGAGGCAGCGGAGCAAGTGGAGGATAACTTATGTTTATCTCAAGTTTTGGGAGCCAAGTCTCCCTGATTTTAAGGAAGTTGTTGGGAGCTTTAGTTGTATAATTAGAGAGGCCTAGGGCCTCACTAGGGTGGAATTTTTGTTTAATTTTTGTTGCAGCTTTGCTCTACTCAACTTTGAGCTTACTTTTGTTGACAGTTTCATGTAATCCTATTACTATTTTGATAATAAAGATGAGATCCTTTTTGAGCTAGCACTGAGTCTTCTCAAAGGGCTGACGCTCTTGGGTTAGGGCCCTATCCAAGTAGCCAAGTTCCTCTTTTCCTATACTTTTATGTTTCATTTCAGTTTATGGATTAGTTGCTACTAGATGAATTTCTTTCTTGATTAAGAATATGTTTCTTTTGGTGATTTAGAAGGTTGTTTCCATTTGTGTTTCCTATAACAGGTTGAACAGTGATAGAAAGAAGATAAAAAAAGGCCATCAATAGTGCCTTGGCCTCCTTTCCTCCCTTTGGGACCATGAACTGAGGCCAAGACCCTCTTGCTGCCACAAAAACAAAGATTTTCCTTCTCCATAGGGCTTCTATTGTTGCAGTTTGTTAGAAGGTTAATGCTTGCTTTAGATCTCTTTCACCATGCTCACTTCTGTCTTTGCAATAAATATTCTTTTATGCTGTCTCTCATTATATCATTTTTCAACATTTCTTTCTATAGCTCATAATTTAGATTAGCTTGATGCAAAATTCTGTTTTTTTGATGTACTTAATTTCCTTGCTTGCTTGATCTCCTTGTTTGATTTTCAGTTCTTTTGCAATAAATCATTTCTCAAAGCAGGTCAGCTTATTAGCCACCACATTCTCTCCCTGATCTATGCCATATAGGTCACCCAAATTTCACCTCAAATCTGCCTTAGTTTTCTACGTTTTCCCATAGGATTTCTTCCTCTCTCCCGATCATTATTCCCTCTCCCGGTGAGCCTTGGTGGACCCTAGGTGCCATAACACATCACCCTAGCCTTTAGCTACCCTTTCTACCCAATCTCCCACCTTCAAAACCTTCAAAAATTCTCTCAGAATCCTCCTGTAGACCTTCTATAGACCTCTTGTAGATCCCCTGCATCCTCTTGTAGATTTTCTTGTAGGATTCTTTTTGAAAATCGATTGTAGGAAAAGCCTCCAGAAGGCCACCTGAGACCTCCTAGGACCCATCCATGCCATCCTACATCCTCTCGAGTCCCAAAACTTCCCTCCATCGCCACCTATTCGTTTCCACATTCACAAACAAATAAATTACATGCATGACAAATTCACATAAAAATACATAAAAATCCAAAAAGATGTTTTTTCCTCATTTCCTTCTAGAAATAGCTTGAATAGATGTTTTTTACTTCCTAGAATAGGTAATGGCATTCATTTCATGGTTTTCATAGTGCTTTCTACAAAAGTAGGATTAGTTGGTTAAGTAGGGTTTGGTAGGTTTGCTTTACATTTCAGTCTTCCTTTCTGCAAGTAGAGTAGCCTCTGTAGAGTAAGCTTTCCTTTCTTTCATAACATATAAAGCTTCTTTTGGAATCCATAGAAGTTGGATTGAGCTCCTAGTGATCTTGTGCTAGCTGACTAAGTGACAGCCTGCTATAAGAACTAGTACTCGTGCATACAACACCGTCGCTTCCAAGTTTGTTACGAACTATAGTAGGAAGCCCAGGAGTTGCAACATTATTGTTGCAATACTGGTGCTCACCAATCCCACCGAGGAGTTTGGAGGCAAGAGAAAAGAAAAACAACTCATGGACAGAATGAAAAGTGAGTTTGGATTAGTGAATAAATCACACAGATACTCTATCCGTTCCATTACAGATAAGGAGGTGAATTTTTAACGCATATTTTAGCTTGCAAGGTCATCAGAAAGTGTCAACACTAGTCATTTCGTTAGCTACACAATGCACGAACGAGATGGAGTACAACTGGGCATAGTATCTCTACAAAGAGTTTTTGTTGAATTGTTGTGAAGCACAGGACGATGGTAAGGCATTCCATTGTGCCTGGCTGCTCTTGTTAATTCCCCTAGCTATGTGGAGACTCCTATAAGACATTGAGGTCCCTCCATAGGATGTTAATTTACCAGAAGTAATGAAATTTGCTTCGCTTTTGGCAACAAAGGATCCGAAGAGGGTCATGGAGACGAAAATATTCTAGGTGTTGGTTGAGATGGACCTTCGCACGATGATTAGCCAGAGGCCGAGGCTGTCACCTACCCTATTTGAGCAGTTAGAGGCCTATGCAGAGTTTAAAGTAGATTTTCACAACATATCCATCCGCATGAGATGAGATCCTAATAAATTATGGTACACGTTGCCATACCTAGTCACTGAGGCAGATTTCCAAGAAGTCGTGGGAAAATGGCCAGGTGAGTGAAGGCAACCATCCGATCTTAGTGGAGGAACAAGCATGACTAGGGAAAGTTCCACCGTGCAGGCCACAACAGTGAAGAAGAAAAAGGAAGTTGAGTAGGTTACCACTCGAGAGAAAGCAACGTAGAAAAAGAAAGAGGCTAAGCAGGAAGAAACCCAAGAAAAAGCAACACAAAAAATAAGGAAGTTGTTGCTAAGGAAATTGTTGAAAAGGAGTGTTCCTTGAAGGAGGCCACATTGGAGGTTGAGGAGTCTACTTCTCAACATACTATGGAAAAGGAAGGGTTTGAGGAGGAAGGAGGTAGTGGCGAGGAGCATAGCACTCCCTCTAAATTGTAGAAGTAGAACAAGGAGATGACTTTTGGACCTAGGAAGAAGCAAAAATCAAACAAGCATGCACATGCAGATCCAATGGTCCTCACTAAGGGGGACTTGGATCAGATCAGAGACAAGGTCCGCAACACAATGACGGAGCTGTGGAAACAATTCAAACAAAAATACATTTAGACGTTGGGTAATGTGAAAAAGGATCTGTGTGACTTGTAGATTCAAATAGGTCGACTTCAAGTGAGCGTGGGATAGGAAAGTAGGATTCAAGTGAACCTACAACAAGTGAGCACAATTGTGCTAGAAACAAATAGGAATCTGGACCTCAGAGTCATTCATTTACCAAAGGGACCACTACACATAGAAGCAGATGAAGCAAACACCCATCTAAGACACAACAAGGATGTGGGTGTCAACTTAGCCGTGTTTCCTATTCATACCCTCCATGCACTTTATCAAGGGGTCTCAGACAAGCTTAGGATCACGGATTAGTGCATGCTATCAGTTATCAGTGAGGTAAAGATGAAAAATGAGCAGATCTTTGTTGAAAAGGTTCAGGCGCTGAAGGAAAAGGAAGAATTGGCCGTGCAAAGCCAAAGCTTGGAGGAAACAATTATAGAGGCATGTCAGATGCTAGTATAACTTCACATTCTAGAAGATTTTACAACAGCAACAAAGATTCAGAAGTTGGCAGCCATAGTCAGAGAATTAAAGGTGAGGTGGGCTAAGTAACATTTAAATTCCAAATGAAGATCTCAGAGCTCAAGTTGAAATTTCCACCAACCACTCTGCCATAAGTTTGGGAGTAGCGCAGAGAAGCCATCAGTGAGAGCATGGCCACTTTGGATGAAAAAATCATAGGCTGCACAATGATCTTCAAAGAAAAAATGGAACTATGGAATACTTTATAGGAGGACCCAAACCTTCAGAAAATTGGTGCAGATATCTAGGAGACGTAATAGAAGTTTGATGAACTCAGGGTGACTGCACTGACTTTGGTGCTAGTCCAGCACCGCGCTCGATTGTAATAAGGAAAATAGCTGCAATCACAAATTGAAGAGCTACTGAGGAAAGAGGTTGTATTAAAGGGCATAATACAACCATGGACAAGGGAGGCAAGCCATCTTACTTTGTTAGTCCAAGAGAAATTGAAGATAGTCTAGAAAGCACAAAGGATGTTGTGCCTCGCGATGGAAGGCCCAACTATGGAAAATTTGGTAGAGGAAGTGTAGCAGGCCGCGGTGCAGCGTATTGTTAACATACAGGTGTTGAAGTTGGAGTTCAGAAACCTCTGCAACAAGATGGATGCACCAGCTAAGTGACTCGAAGGTGAGTCACCCAATTTATGTTGGGGGCCTATTGGGATGGGGTCCCTAGGGTCAATTTTGTTAAGTTTCGGGAAATGTTTGGAATATCTTTTGAAATGAATATAAAGTCTCTATGAAATGTGGAAGCAGAGTGAAAACCTAATAGAAGTCAAAGGGGCTTTAGTCCGTTAGTTGGGTAGGTGATAGAGTTGTTTTGAGACCTGCCCATGGTTTGCAGACCATGGTATTGTAAAGAAAATGCTATAAGTAGATGAGTCATAGCAAATCGAAGGATAAAGCAATTAGAAAAGAATAATTGTAAGGGAAAGGTGCTAAGGTAGGAAAATTATGTTTCCTGTACTTAGGCGAAAGGGGGAGGCTCCTGCTACTGAGTACGGGGAGACCTTGGTAAGTCCACGGGCTGAGTGTGGCCCTTGCAGCTAAGTGCATAATGATAAAAGGTCTGCAAATGAATGTTATACTTAATAAATATTGTTTTGAGATGATTTGGATGCATCTGTGCCTTGTTATTTATTTCTACTAAATTTTATATGTCTTCGCTCTATGATATGTTTTATGTGAATTAATGCTTAATTACAATGTGAAGCTTGTAGATCTGTAATCTTTTTGCATGATAAATACAATTAAGTACCTTCACAAAGATCTAGAATCCGTTTAGATAGATTTGCAGTAGTTGTTTGTTCGAAAGGGTCAAAGCTGCATGAAGGTATATCTAAACCATAAAAGCTATAGGAACACATCACATATGCCTCTGGATGCAAAAACCTGGTTCTAGCATCCCTCAATACTGCTTCAGGTGAGATTGAAACCTATGCTATGCAGGTTGTTGCCGAAAGGGTCAGCAGTTAGGGTTTTTTTGGTTGGCATAGTTAAAATTGAACCTGGGTCAAGCCCCATCAAGCCAACACCAACATAGAGTGTAAATAACCTTCCAAATCATCCCTAGTTAGCTCCAATTGAGACCACTCCTAAGAAAAGCCCTATGATAAACCTCTTACCACCTCCTTTGCAAAACATGGTAGTCCCTAGTTTTCTCCTAAATAAATGTGCCCCACTAGACTTTCCACAACACCTAAATGGTATGCCACAAGACTATCTTAAGATCTTATGAAGATTCACTGGAGAGGATGATATCTTAGGATAGAGACATATAGAAATATTTTGTGGATTTCTAGAAAATCTGAATGTAGAACACTTGGATGTGGTGCTAAGACTTTTAGTTCAATATTTGGATGGGGAATCAAGAAAATGGTTCAAATCCCTCCCAAATTCCTCAATCACTACTTGGGGGGAGATGGACAATTCCTTTATGTAGAAATGGGGAGAGAATAGGGACCATGGGTACATCCTTATTGAATTCATTGCAATGAAGAAAAAAATAATGAAGATGTTTTAGAATTCATAAAAATGTTTAACAAATTATACAACAATCTTCTAGCTGAAATCAAACCTCCATGGGCTACTTCTAAAGTGGTGTTTTTTGGGGATTTCGAACTTGAATTTAGATTCACTCTTCAATAAATCAATTCTCTTACCTTGGATCAGATTCAAATAGATGCTTTAGAGGTTGAAGAAAATTTCACCTCTGCTAGGAAATGGAGAGGGTAAACTGGGTATGGTGATAGGAGAAGAGGAAAGGAGGAATCCAGCTCTTCGAGCCATGGGAAGGAAACCCAAGAACATAAACTTGAGGAGATGAATAAACTGATAATAAATTTATCTAACAAGCTTGTAAAACTAGAATTAGAAAATAAAAACCCTCCTAGACATAGTGAACCAAATCCTTATCGAAATTTTAATCCCTGGTATAGGAGACCACCTTTACAACTCTTACAAAGGGAAAGAAAATATCAACAAGATCACATTCAACCTCCTTTGTATTTGGAAGATGATCTAGAGGAGCATGTGGAAGAGACCATGGAAGTTCAAGAAAATTAGTTCTCCTCTCTCTGGAGAGGAATAAGAAATTGTAGCACATGAGGAAGAAGGAGATGAGTTGGATGCTTCCCTAGATGATGGTGAGATCAAAAATTATTATAAAGAGTTTGTAGACTTCATGTAGGCTCAGTTAAATAGAAATTATGACCTCAGATCATTTAGGAAAAGGTAAATAATGTCAGATAAAAATTAATGATCCCCCTACCTCAAATTCTCCCAAATCAGTTGAGAAGGGAAAGAAGCCTCTGGACCAAGTCTCACCAAAAAAGAAAGCATCATCAGATCCCATTTCCCACAAGCCTGAAGTTTCTAAAAAAGAGCAGTTCCCCTTACCATCCAAACCCCTCTATGATACAAGGGAAGATATTGTTGGGATTTCCACAATCGATAGGACTCCTGTTGCCTTTAATCTTCAAAAAGAGCTGGAGAAGGTCAAAATATTTGTTCCTTTAACTAAATTACTAAGACAACCAAATTATAAAGCTCAAGTATCTCAGTTCATGTGTCCACCTCCCAAAGCTCCTATGCAATATATTCTAAACGTCCAAGAATAAAGGCCTAAACCTCCATTGGCCCTTCCTATGTTACTTTGGTGATTCATGAACTTCTTTTACATAATTGTATGCTTGACTTAGAATTTTTTGAAAATCTAATTTCATTGTCTATGATGGAACAAGTGGGGCTACAAATAAAAAAACCATTTAAGGACTTGTACTCTTTTGATTCTAGAAGAGTAAAATATTTGGGGATGATTAAATGTTTGGTGGTCAATTTGTCTCAGATTCATGTAAAAAGTGTAGTAATGGACATTTTGGTTGTTGATATCCTTGCAAGATTTGGTATTCTTTTATCTAGGTCATGGGGGTCTAATATTGGAGGATTTATCAAACTAGATTTAACATATGCTACCATCCTTGTGTTTGGTGGAGAAGAAAAATGATTGTATAGAGAAACGATACTTGTAAAAAAAATACAAGAGCTGATTATTCAAACAATGCTCTTGTATTTAATAAAGATAATTATTTCTCCTATTTGTTGTTAAAGGAAAATGATCTAATCCTACATGAAACACAGGTGGAGTGTTTTTTCTAACTAAACAAACAATCACTGGAATGTAATAAAGTATGGAAAATATACTTTGATGGTGCTTATTCCAAGGAAGGAAATGGGGAAGGTGTGTTGTTGGTGTCTCCAAAAGGCAACCTAATTCCTCTTTCATTCAACCTTGAGCGTAAACCCACTAATAATGTTGTTGAGTATGAAGCTTTGTTTTTAGGATTGCAAGCTACAAAGGATCTCAATGTTTCATGATTAACAGTGTTTGGAGACTCATAGTTGGTGGTGAAGAAAATTATAAATCAATTCCAAGCTAAAACTCCAAGATTGAAGGCTTACTGAAACGAGGTATGGGACATGATTGATACTTTCTTCTTATTCTACAATATCCAATTTATTCCCAGAGATAGAAATAGGATGGTTGACTCCTTGGACGTAGTTGCTAGTAACTTCAAGCCTCCTCATAACCCATTACTCATAGATGAATTTGAATTTAGGTACAGACCTTTAGTGCCAAACAATGTCAAACATTAGTAGGTGTTTGAATATGAGGAACAAATTAAATTCTTCATGGAGGTTATTGGGGAGTTTTCTAACTTGGTGATTGACCAGGAGCATGAGGAAGTAATAGATGAATAAAAAATCAGTTGGGAGAAAATTTTGCTGGAAAACATATTGCAATTAAAGGGAAACACCATCGTAGGGGATTGGTCCCATTAGAAAGGTTGTTTAAACCAAATTATGTGGGTGCCAAACCTATTGAGAAAGAGCTAGAAGGATAGGTGGAAGATTATAACATTGGTACAAATTAAGACACTAGGGTGATAAAATTGGAAAAAGGAGTGCCTGATGAGTACAAGCAGAAGTATCTGGACCTTTTTAAACATTATATGGATGTGTTTGCTTGGTATTGTGATGACCTAAAAACATTTGATACTACTATCTTCCAACATAAGATACCTTTAAATGGTGGGGTGAAACCATATAAAAAAAATCTCAGGAAATTAATCCTCTGTTACTCCCATCAATTGAAAAAGAGGTAAAGAAGTTTCTCTAGCCCACCAAAACCATTGTACCTTTGACATATTCAAACTTGGTGGAAAACTTAGTGCCTGTCAGGAAGAATAATGGGGAAATAAGGTTAAGGTTATGTGTTGACTTCATAAATCTAAACAAGGCTTCATTAAAAGACAATTAGCCACTTCCTAAAATGGACTACATTCTGCAGAAGGTGGTAGGTTCAACCCAGATGTCTATGATGGATGGTTTTTTTGGATACAATCAAGTGGTTTTATGCCCTAAAGATCAGAAGAAAATTACTTTCACCCCACCTCGGGGAACATTTATGTATGACAGAAGGCCCTTTGGCCTCATAATTACAGGAGTCACTTTTTAGAGAGCCATGGATATAACATTTGTGGGAGAAAAAGACATATTTGTGGTAATTTACCTGGATGACATAATTGTTTTAAAAAAAATTAAGAGCACATTAAACATCTAAGGCTCACTTTTGAGAAATGTAGAAAGTATGGGTTGTCTTTAAATCCCAAGAAATATCAATTTGCTGTAAGTGAGGGAAAACTACTAGGGTACATTGTGGTGAAGGAAGGGTTGAATATCGGTCCCAAAAGGGTGGAAGCCATAAAAAACATCCCATTACCCAGAAATAAGAAATAAATACAGGTTTTCTTTGACATAAATAATTTTCTAAGGAGGTTCATACCAAACTATGCTAAGATAGTCAAAGAAATTACAGAGATGTTGAAGAAGGATAAAGAAGTGAAGTGGAATTTAGAAGCTCGGGAATGATTTTCCAGAAGAAAAAATGCCTTTGCAGAAGCTCCTACATTAGTCAGCCCATATTATTTAAAACCACTTTTCATTTTTTCTTTTCCTTCCCATCACGCAGTGGTTGCTGTCCTTTTGTAGAAAAATGATGAAGGGCATGAGCAACCAATTGCTTTTTTAGTTAGGTGCTAAGAGATGTTGAGATAAAATAAAATATTATGGAGAAGCATGCCTACACCTTGGTCAATGCCTTGAAGGCTTTCATAATCTATACCCTACATTCAAATATAACTGCCTATGTTCTCACATCTACTATGAAAGATATCCCTATGCAAGGTGATAATGAGGGAAAAAGAGGTAAATTGATTGCTAAAATATAGGAGTATGATATGGATATCAAACTTGCCAAGCTAATCAAGGGGCAAGAGCTAGCTAAAATTTGGTCTGAAGCAAATTTCCAAGAATTGGGCATAAAGTTACTAGCTGGAAAAGATGGGGAAAGTGAAAAATTGGAGCAACAATAAGGGATTGAAACCCCAGTCTAGAAAATTAAGATGAAATAAATTATGTCCCACTGGTACAAACATATTGTCCATTATCTACTCTTTATGAGGTTCCTAGTGAACTTTGACAAAATTAAATAGAGGGTTTTAAGGCTACAAGCCTAGAAATTTGTTATCTCAAATGGCCAATTGTATTGGAAGGACCCAGTGAGGATTTTACTCCTATGCTTGGTTGAAGAAGAAATACACATGGTGATTGATGAATTCCATGATTATGTCTATGAAGGACATTATAGCTGGATAACTACAACCCATAAAATCCTCAAGACAGCCTTTTATTGGCCTAAGTTGTTTGGTGAGGTGCATAACTATGTTTAGGCATGAGATAAGTGCCAAAGGTTTGCAGAAAAGAAAAAATTAGCACATTTTCCTTTAATACTTGTTTTCGTTGAAGAACCTTTTAGGCAGTGAGGGTTAGAATTCATTCATTAGGGAAATAAATCCACCTTCTAGTGGTTAGCACAAGTGGATACTCATAGCTATAGATTACTTCATCAAGTGGGTAAAATTTGCCCCAAACAGAAATGAAACAGATGTTGGAGTCATTAAGTTCATGGAGTAAAACATCCTTTCCAAGTTTGGCTTCCCAAAGAAGATCGTCACTAACAATGCTCAGGTGTTCAATTAAGCCAATTTTATTGTTTTTCTCAAAAAATATAACATCATAGTAGGTCATTCTACCACCTATTATCCACAAGGAAATGGATTGGATGAATCTTAAAATAAAACCTTGGTAAGGATTTGAAGAAAGCAATATCATAAAATCAGAAGAGCTGGGATTCACAACTGAAATTTTCCCTATGGACCAATAAGGTTACTACCAAGAGATCCACTCGGAAGTCCCCTTTTGAGTTGGTTTATGGGAAGGCTGCAATCTTCCCCATGCAATTAGATATTACTGTAGCTAAATTATTGTAACATGTTGAGGAGGAACCAAATCCCCTAACTAGAAGGATTAATCAGTTGGAAGAACTTAGAGAGAGCAGAGAATAGGTGAATAAGAGATTGATCAGTTACCAGGAAAAAATGAAGTCCTTTTTTGACAGAAATGAAAAAGATAAGTATCTGTAGCCAGGTGATTTATTTCTTAGATGGGATGTCAAAATGGAAGACAAATGAAAACATGGCAAGTTGGACCCCTTGTGGTTTGGACCTGTCAAGCTTGCTGAAGCAAAGGGAAATAATACCTTATTGTTGGAGAATTTAGATGGTGAAGTGCTTGAGATTCCAATGAATGGGAATTTTCTCTATCCTTACTTCCATCACTAAAGAATTCCACTCTCATTCACATTAAATACCAGTGATCCGTTGTAAATACCATCATTTTTTTGTGGTTGTCATTAATGTTTTTTGTTTTATAGAGGTTTAAATAAATAGACTCCATAACCAAGGAGTAAGGCATTAATCTGCATGTTCTCAATGTATTGTATACAATACATTGTCCCCAGTTGGAGCCAATGTTGTTTCCCTATAGAATGTGTGTATAAAAAGGGAGATGAGAGGTCAAGTCCAAGATCCTTGGCTAACATGTTGGAAATAATACTAAGAGGGGGGGGGGGGGGGGGAATCATATTAGCAAATCAATAACCTTTTCATTTCCATAATCATATTAATATACATTACTTTAGTGAAGGGAACTTGCATGCACACGCAACTGTATTTAAGATAACTAGCATATATCCAACAAACTTATGATTCAGTTAATTCTTCATATGTTGATCTTTAATCAGTGCATCAGTATTTCATTAACCATATAAACAGTAACTAGGTGCAGTAAAAACATAATAGACCATCACACATAAGAAACACACATGAACACCAAGATTTAAGGTGGAAACCCAATGCAAGACAAAAACCCCCTATTGTTGACTTCTTTTAATATAAGAAATACCTGTTTACAATCATGTACTGGTACAGACTCATACTAGTATGCAGGCACCCACTTGCAGAAGGTTACAACCTTCTCTCATTCTCCAACTTCTACTAGAAGGGAGCTACAACCCCCTAGCTCTTGTACTAGCTGATCTGTTTACTAGTACGTAGGTGCCGGCCTACTGAAGGCTCTAACCTTCACTCGTTTTCCAGCTTCCACTAGAAGGGAGCTCTAACCCTCTAGCTCTTGTACAGGCTGATATGTTTACTAGTACGTAGGCGCCGACCTACAGAAGGCTATGATCTTCTCTCTTCCTCCAGGGACCACGTTTCCTAAATTTTCATAATGGATACTCCTGGAACACAACACCACAATCTGAAGGCCACGCTTCATCCAATTTTCATGTTGGACCCATCAACAACATTGAAGCTCAAAATCAATCACCACTGCAATACAACCATCAAATACATCTGCATTAACCAATCATTGAAACTCAATCATCAATTTCTAAATCACCCACAACTGAATCACTCAGGCCCATAATAACTGAAGCAAATCACAATCAACCCATCTAAGCATTCAGAATATTGTCATAAAAACATAGTCACCAGAACACAGAGTAGAACCCAGAACTCTGCAACAACCACTAGAACCAACTGCAAATTCAAATATCATATTTCATAATGTATACGCCACTTTGATGAGCCGAACCAGCGTGTATACATGATTTTACCAAAGCGAACCAGCATACATATTTGCAAATACTAACTTAAAAACTTCACAGCTATTTCAGAATTCAGTCATACCCAAATCACAACATTTGCAGAATAAAACATGCGTCAGTATTCATATCTAGACTATGCATGATCAAACCACATAATGGGAATACATTTCAGGTCTTATGATCCCAATCCATCATCCATCATCAACCACATAGGTGCATCCTTAGTTCAGATCAGAAACCCATAACCTGCATACTTGATCTCACACTTCATCAGATATTCAATACTTGCACACCTGGCCTAATGAACTTCTCCTCCTTATATAGTTTTAGGCCTTTCTCAATACCATGGACCAAAATCACTTAGGACCAATACCTTGGACCAAATAACTAGGGTCAATACCTCATACCAAATACCTAAAACCAATATCTTGGATCAAAATACCTTGGACCAAAAACTTGGTTTTCCGACATGTATGTGCTTTTCCTCCTATGAAAGTGTGTGTATACATTATATGCTCCTTCTATTCTGTTAACCCATGTGTATACGCCCCTTGGAAAAAGTGAACCTGCGTATATCTCTCTTTCTTCATTCTTTGGAGTCTGATTTGTAATCCTTTGTTGTTGTATTGTGAACTGTCATCTAAGTGAGTTGCCATCAAGGACAACACCTGTATCATAATGCCAACAATCTCCCCCTTTGGACTTGATGGAAACAACAACATCAAGACACTCTCCTCCTTTGACATCAAGGGAAAAGGGCGGACCAAGATATCTTCTCCCTTTGACATACATTATGTTGTTCATGCTCCCCTGGGTACATGCTGAATTCTATGATTGAGCTCCCCTTTTGTACATGCTGAGATGCACTGAAACCATCCATGCTCCCCCTGAGCACAAGCAGATTCTGCAAAAATATTTTCTAAAAGAATAACATGACTTTATAACTCAATTATGTGAAGACAACCTTCCTATCACCAATGACTCATACATACATCCATATCCCAAACAAGTGGGGATATACCAATTGTTCATACATGACTGAAATAGAAATTATTACATCATCCTTCTCATGCATAATGGGGTTGCAAGTTAGGTCTTTTTAATGACCTTTACATAAAATGATGACATTTATAACAAGGGCCAACAATCTAAACAATACCATGATAGTCTTCAGAAACTATCATACACCATATGCTCTGCACCATAAGCATTTGTCAACAGCATCTAGACTTGTAACCTGTATCAGTTTCGAAGATATGACAAGTTAAATATCATCAATCTGCACCATAAGCATTTGTCAACAACATCTAGACTTGTAACCTATATCAGTTTTGAAGATATGAAAAGTTAAATATCATCAACCTGTGACTATGTATGTCGTATATAGATATCAACTCATCGTCTTGATCTCATCAAGATCAACTTGCTTCGTTTCCTTAGTAGAAAGAGCCTTATCATAACCTTCCATGTATCAACTAAGCATATGTCATATCTCCAAGCAGTAACACAAAATAATTCACATCATATCATATGTGAATACACTATAGTCATCACATCATCATCAAGAACTGCATGATCTTTCACAAGAACCCTTAATATATCCACCATGTATCATCAGTAGGGAACATCCCACATCTAATAAGCATCAACCATGGTAATCAACATATACTATATGCATGATCCAGATTTAAATAGGAAATAAACAAATTACAGAGATAACCATAAACACAAAGATGTAGCGGAAACAATGTTTCATTTCATTAATGTAAAATACTGAAATATGCTTACAAACAGAAATGGAAATAAACTAGCTAAGGCGATGGTAGCTTATCTATGAGAAGAGATGTGGTAACTACATGCCTCTGAAATGTGTTACAATGAGGCTCAAAGGTCTATTTATTGTTGAGAAATAATGGAAAACCCTAAACATCCAAAAACCTAACCCTAGAAGATGAAACACCAAACTATGGGTCCTATTTGGGTAAATTGGTACATCAACTTCCTGGGGTCATAACTTTGGCATACGATCTCCGTTTGACATGCACAGTATCTCGTTAGAAAGATATATTCGAGAAATACAACTTTGGGAAGAGAAACATCAGTCTATGGATCCATGTTGCTCCTAGTTTTCCCAAAAAAAGGTCATTTAGGGCCTCAGAATGGCTCTGAAAGTTTAGGACTCGAAAAAATGCTAAAAATAGTAAACTATGTTACAATTAAGGAAACTGAAAAGCTGAAAGAAACAATGGTGGGGGTCCAAGTGGACTTGGCAGGTGGCCACCAATATCCACTTGGATCATTCCCCCCCCCCCTTAAGAAGCAATGGTCCCCATTGCGTTGAGTTCCTCCATGAGATGAGGAAACTTCTGCTGAACTTGGTCCCTGGTGAGCCACTTGCCCCGGTGAAGGAGTTGGCCTGCTTTGACACCTCGATACAATTGGATATTTTGCTAGCGAGTGTGCTTGATTTGTGTGTCCATGATCCGATCAGTTGCAGCTTGTTCCATGCAATCTAGATTTAACTCTGTGGGTGTGAGCTGTTCTACAATGTCGGATGTGTCTAGTAATGGTGGAAAGTATGGTCGAAGGCGGTCCACATTGAACATTGGGTGTAGGCCAAGGAATGGGGGAATGCTGAGCTCAAATGTCACTACTTATACTTGGCATTTGATTTCTCTAGAATGTCATGGACCTGCTGGCGAATATGTTGGATGTGCTCAATGAATCTGTTTGCCTTATCTGTTTCGGACTGGACATGAGCCGAATCTACATGAGTAGTTGCAAATGGCATGGCCACATCAATGGGACATAGTGGTTGGAATCCCAAGCCCACCTGAAAAGGGCTATGGCCAGTTGAGATGTGGAGATCCTAGTTGTAGTTGTGCTAAACATAGGGGACGTTCTCGTCCCATGTGCGTGGATGCTTTGAGTTGTACAAGACTGTGTACGATCATCTTGTTGACAACCTCTATTTGGCCATCAGTTTGAGGATGGAAGGCTATGGACTTAGTGAGTTTGGTGTCGAGCATCAACTAGAGACTAGACCAAAATGTACTGAGGAACCTTCTATCCTGATCGGGGATGATAGACTATGGGATCCCAAAGTGTACCCACACTCATTCAAAGAAGAGTTTAGCAATGGCTTCTTCTGTGATATTCTTCTTGCAAGCAGCCATAATGGCCATCTTCAAGAACCTATTGACGACCACAAAAGAACAGTCGTTTCCATGCTTAGTGGAAGGGAGGCCTGAAATGTAATCCATTGAGATGGATTCCCAAGGTCGACTAGGGGTAGGTAGCGGGGTATAGAGGACTTGCTTCTTGATGGTCGGTTAGGCAATGGCGCAGGCAGTGCATGATCTGATGTACTTCCCAACCTCCTGTCGAAGATTCGGCCAATAGAAGTACTTCTGCAGTACTGCCACCATTTTCTCAACCCCGAAATGTCCAGCAACCTGATCGTAGTGTGCTTCCCACATCATCCTGGAACGCTCATTTGAAGGAACACAAAGATGACCTAGGTGGCATAACAGGGCATCCTGGAGGTGAAAATTTGGAACATGTTGGCCCTCCAAGAGTGTCTAGCATGTGTGGCTGAATTTTGGGTCACTTTTGTAGAGAAGTGGCTAATCAAAAGTCTCGTGCCCATAGAGTTGAGCACAAAGGTTAACACCATGATCAGTGGTCGACTAAGGTAATCTGCAAAATTATTGGTGCTACCTTTCTTATACTTGATATTCAAATGGAACTGTTGCGGGTATGTGGACCACTTCTGATGGTGATCATTCTGCAACTTCCCTTGGGTCTGCATGAACTGCAGGGGTCGGTGGTCTGTGTGGATGACCGTTTCCTTCCCCAAAATGTAATGCTTCCATTGTTAGCAAGCCTGCACAATGGAATACATCTCTTTGTCATAAGTGGGATACTTCCAGACTGTGTCTGAAAGTGTCTCACTTTGATATGCCACTGGATGCCTGTGTTGAGTAAGGACCGCCCTAATAGCATAGTCAGAGGCATCTATCTCGACCTCAAATGGTTGTTGCAAGTTTGGTAATGCGAGAACTGGTGCTGTGTAGAGGCAATATTTCAACTCTATGAATGCCTTCTGTTGAGATTCAAACCAAAATAATTTTTCTTTCACTCCTCCCTTGGTGACTTGACTCAAGTGCCAAGTGATATGAGAGAATCCCAACATGAACCTACGGTAGAAGTTGGCAAGACCTAGAAAGTTGCGGAGCTCTGTCAGAGTGGTTGGAAATGGCCAATCTCGAATGACTTGGATCTTGGATGGATCCACATGCACCCCCTGTTCATCAATAGTGTATCCCAAATACTGAACCTGGGTCGTGCCAAAAGTGCATTTCTCCAAATTGGCACATAACTTGTGTTGCCATAGTGTTCGGAGAACCAGTCAAATGTGGTGGAGGTGTTCTTCCCAACTCTGGCTGAAAATCGGGATGTCATCCAAGTATACCACTACAAATGAGTTAGTGAATGGCCGCAAGATGTTATCCATTAGCCTCATGAAGGTTGCAAAAGCATTCGTCAATCCGAAAGGCATAACCAACCATTCAAAAAGACCCTTGTTGGCTTTAAAGATGGCCTTCCATACATCGGAGGGTTCGATTGGCACCTGGTGATATCTTGACTTCAAATCAATCTTGCTAAAATATTTTTCCCCCTTCAATTGGTCCAAGAGGTCATTAATCTGTGGGATCGGGTACCTATTACGGATAGTGATCTTATTCAGCGCCCGATAGTCAATACAAAGTCTCCAAGTCCCATCCTTCTTCTGTACCAACACAATCGGGCTCCCACAAGGCGATGAACTTGGACATATGTGACCTTTCTACAGCAACTCCTGAATCTGCCTCTTGATTTCATCATTCTCCAGAATGGAGTGCTGATAGATTGGTCCATTGGGCAGTGGCACACTTGGGTTCAGATCGATGGAGTGCTTGACCTGACAGTGCAGAGGTACCCCTGCGGGGGAGGTGAAGATGTCCTCATACTCCTCCACAACCTTATCCATCTGTAGTTGTCGTGCAGAGGGGCCCTGTCTGGAGGTTGTGGCCACTGTCTTCTTATTTCCTTGAGAGAGTATCATCAGGAAAACAAATTTCCCGGTTTTGGAAATGAGCTTACTTCATTGTTTTGCAGTAATCAAAGTGATGGTTGTAGGTGGTGCTACCTCCGGGATCCTGTACAACTTATTTCCCAAAGTAACAATAATAGCCCGGGCCCTTGATTCATACACAGCATGTCGCTTCGACAAGTATGGTTTTCCTAATAATACATCACAAACTTCAAGGGGAGAAATGTCACACAATACATCATCTGTGAAGGGCTTGATGTTGTATGGAAGGGCCAAAATAAGGTTCTTTTGACTCCCACTGTCGACAATGAACGATAGTGTGGAGCCCTTTACCCACATCTAAGAGTGGAAGAGATGCTACTCCTCCTCTGGATCTTTGGGTTCCTCCTTCTGTATCTTCATGGTGGCAACAATGGCGTTGGGCTCTGCATCGATAATCTGCTTCCTTTTGTCATTCCTCTTGTTGGGTTCTGAATCAGAGTCAGAAAATGCATCTGATTCTGAAACCTTTAGCTCAGCCACTAGTGACTGCTTGGCCCGACTCTCACTTGTGTTGTGAGTGGAGTTCTTATGGAACTCACACCACTTTCTAGTGTCCTTTTTTGGCTTCATGGCATTTTTCTTTGCTTGCAGCTCTGGCGGGTTGTCTTGGGCCACCCTGCCTTCGCTTTGTCCTTTGTTCTGCGGTTTGGGGGCACCTCTCCCTTGCTTTGGATTGGCAGATCCAAAGTCTCACTTCTTCTGTTTAAACTTTTGCTCGACCTTGACGACATATTGGTATGTCGTGCCGAGCGAGGGGATGTTCAGGAATTCTATTTCTTCTTGGATGTACTTGTGCAGGTAGCCACAGTGTTTAAGTACCATGATACCGAACTTTGTGTGAAGGGTATGGAAAATATTGGTAAACTCTGGCACGTCTTGGTCCCGTCCCTACCATAGCGTGGTCCACTTTATGTATTGATCCTCATAGCTTCCGACAAGGTAGTACTGCTCCTTCATGGCATTTCGGAATGAATCCCAAGTGGATGTGGCTAAAAATAGTGAGCCTGTGCTTTCATCCTTATGCTTGCAGTAGGTTTCCCACCAGTCCCTGACGTCGGGGCCGCTTTTAGAAGAGCGAAAACAATCTTTTCCTGACTCGAAAATTCATGAACAGAAAAATACCCATCTAGCAGATTTAACCATTTATCTACGACATCTGCGTCTATTTGACCCTTGAAGATGGGGATTTCAAAATTAACTTGTACTTTAAAGGGAGTGGCATTTCCAGAGTAGCTGCTAGAATTTGATGCGTCGCCTCTGGGTAGCTGTTGAAGGATCTGCGCAAAGTTGTCCATCATCGTGTTCCTTTGTCACTCGAGGGCTTATTCGAGCAAGATTTTGATAGGATGTCATTCCCCATCATCTTTCTTTTCATCCACCATGGAAGGCCGTCGGGATTTGTGAGGCTGTTCTTGCAAAGGTTCGACCAGATCAAGCCCTAACTCCTTATAT
Organism: Pinus tabuliformis; assembly: GCA_031772625.1. Lineage (NCBI taxonomy): Eukaryota > Viridiplantae > Streptophyta > Pinopsida > Pinales > Pinaceae > Pinus > Pinus tabuliformis. Next base: position 1,003,036,577 of record CM062819.1, read on the forward strand.
CCCAACCTCGTTGAGGACATGCAAAGAAAAAAAGAGAAAAAGTAGACTGCTCTGATACCACTGATTCAAATTTAAACAAGAATACAACAAATTGCAGAGATAACCATAAACACAAAGATGCAGTGGAAATAATATTTCATTTCATTAACGTAAAATATTGAAATATGATTACAAACAGAAATGGAAATAAACCAGCAAGGGCAATGGTAGCTTATCTCTGAGAAGAGATGTGGCGGCTACATGCCTCTGAACTGTGTTACAATGAGGCTCGAAGGCCTATTTATTGTTGAGAAACAATGGAAAACCCTAAACATCCAAAAACATAACCCTAGAAGATGAAACGCCAAATTGTGGGCCCTGTTTGGGTAAATTGGTACATCAACTTCCCGGGGTCGTAACTTTGGCATACGATCTCCGTTTGATGCACACAGTATCTCGTTAGAAAGATATATCTGAGAACTACAAGTTTGGGAAGAGAAACATGGGTCCAAGGAGACCCATGTTTCTCCTAGTTTTTCCAAAAAATGTCGTTTTGGGGCCTCCAAACAGCTCCAGAAGTTTAGGACCCGAAAAACTGCTAAAAATAGTAAACTGTGTTACAATTAAGGAAACTAAAAATCTGAAAGAAACAATGGTGGGGCTCCAAGTGGAATTGGTAGGTGGCCACCAATATCCACTTGGATGAATGCATCATCAAAAATTCATCCATAATCATCCATAAATCTGATCTAAATAACAACTATGTAACCCCAAGCAATACAAGTATCATTTGAGATTTCATCATGGGCAACTCATAACTGCCACATAGCAAGATGTATCAAAACAGTTTCGCCACATAATTATCATCATCATTGATTAGGTACCAAATAATTCTAAACATAATTCCAACAATGCTTTATTAGAAGCATAACATGTTCTCCCCATGAACCTGTTCCACTTGTTCACTGTCAAATCTGATCATTGCATATATCAGTAAGAAGTATCAAAGCATCATCATCAATCAGATATACATCAAGTTATCAACAACTTGTGAGGATCAAAAGAACTTCAAAATAACATCCACAGACTATACTCATCTATCATCATGACATAAAAGATAACTGATAATTATTTGAATTGTATCAAATCAGATTTTCTAAGTGTCTCCCATTGCATTTTTCTTCAAACCACATATATGTGACTGTGAAACTTCTAACTCACAGATATATGTGACTTTTCTTCATGTAACTTGTGTATGAGAGATAACATTAAGGTTCCACACTTTCAACTCCCTCTAAGTGTGTTATGTCTGTATACTTTGTTATGCCACATATTTCTGATTGTACTTCCTTTTTCTTCCATAGCTTCGAGTGTGATGATGTTTTCTCCCTTTGGTATGGTGGCCGAAATTTGATCATGCATTTATTTGCTATATGTCCAAACTTGTTACAAGCATAACATCTTACATGTTTCATATTCCTTCTATAACAATCAATGGCTTTGTGTCCAAACATATTGCAAGCAAAACGATATCCCTTAAAGAAACTGGAACGTGATGATCTTTTTGTGTGACGGTCTTGAACCATTGTACTTCTGCATCTGGCTACAACATGTCCATAAGTATGACATATAAAACATTCAACATTATTCATTGGAGGAAATAACTGACTATCACTTTCACGGTTAGGAGTAAAAGATTTTCTCTGAAGACTTTCTTTCCTTAGTTGTTGATGGGGTTGACCTCTCATCTCCTTGTTGAACATTTCAGATTTTTCATTAGAGTTCCTTGCCTCACCTTGTGAGCTATATTCACCTTCAACAGATTCATGAAAACCAAGACTAGTTTTGATCACAGGAGACCTTTGACTACTAAGATTATCATCCAAGATCTTAATACTATATTGAAATCGTAAAAGCTTATCCTTTTCTTATAATTTACCTTTTAGTATATTAACCTCAACCTAATATTTCTCTTCCTTTTCTGGATATTTCTTCTTCAATATTTCTTCAACCTTTCTTCCTTCTTCCACTTGTTTCCGTAATTTGAGAATCCCATTTTCTTGTTCTTCATCTGCTTGAGGTAGTTCTTCATTCTGCTTATTTTCTAGATCTTCTTTTAGAGAGAGGATCTCATCTTCAAGACTTATATAGTAACTAGATCTGTCTTGAAGTCTCTTGATTGTTATACTCTGATTATTTCATTTCTTAATGATATCACTTCATCCTGCAGTTTTTGACATTGATCTTCCTTTTCCTTGTACTGCTTCCTTACTTTGTTTCCTTCCTCTAGCTAAGCTTTTAATCTGGTAACTTCTTCTTTGAAGGCACACTCCCTTTTGTTAAATAGATCTTGTTGATCTATGATTTTATCTGCGACTCTTTTAACTTATGTCTCTATGTTTCTTTCATGATCACTTCCATTATCTCCAAATTTGCATGAACAAAGAAAAATTATCACTAGAAGACAAAAAATTTGTACGTAATGCTTCATTTGCTTGTCCATCTTCAATCTGAGGTGATTCAGAATCTGAATACTTGCTTCCACCTAATGGCCAATTGTATCTTCGACTATTGTTGTTCCTTTGAGTTGTCTTCTTCTCCCGAGGCACTTTCTTCTTTAGCTTCTTTCCCATTGTTCTACGGATCTCCTTTAAGCGATCAAGCTTCTACCAAAGGACCTGCTCTGATACCAATTGTTGGAAATAATACGGGGGGGTGAATCAGTATTAGCAAATCAATAACTTTTTCGTTTCCATAATCAAATTTATATATGCTATTTCAGTGAAAGGAAATCGTGTGTACATGCAACTGTATTTAAGGCAACTAGCGTATATCCAACAAACTTATGGTTCAGTTAATTCATAATATGTTGATCTTTAATCAGTGCATCAGTACTTCATTAACCATATAAACAGTAACCAGGTGCAGTAAAAATAGAACAGACAATCACACATAAGAAACACACATGAACACCAAGATTTAAGGTGGAAACTCAATGCGAGACAAAAACCACCTGCTTTTGTCTTCTTTTAATATAATAAAAACCTGTTTATAATATTGTACTGGTGCAGACTCATACCAGTATGCAGGCACCCACTTGCAGAAGGTTACAACCTTCTCTAGTTCTCCAACTTCTATTGGAAGGGAGCTACAACCCCCTAGCTCTTGTGCTAGCCGATCCCTTTACTAGTACGTAGGCGCCGGCCTACTGAAGGCTCCGACTTTCACTCGTTTTCCAACTGCTACTGGAAGGGAGCTCCAACCCCCTGGCTCTTTTACTGGCTGATATGTTTACTAGTATGTAGGTGCCAACCTATAGAATCCTATGAGCTTCTCTCTTCCTACAGGGACCATGTTTCATAAATTTTCATACTGGATACTCCTAGAACACAACACCACAATTTGAACGGCACGTTTCATCCAATTTTCATACTGGACCCATCAACAACATTGAAGCTCAAAATAAATCACCACTGCAATACAACCATCAAATACATCTACATTAACCAATCATTGAAACTCAATCATCAATTTCTGAATCACCCACAACTGAATCACTGAAGCCCATCATCACTAAAGCAAATCACAAGCAACCAATCTAAACATTCAGAATACTGTCATCAAAACACAGTCACTAGAACACAGAGTAGAACCCAGAACTCTACAACAACCACTAGAACCAACTGCAAAATCAAATATCATATTTCATAATGCATATGCTACTCTGATGAGCCCAACCAGTGTGTATACGTGCTTTTACCAAAGTGAACTAGCGTATAGATCTGCAAATACTAAATTCAAAACTTCACAGCTATTTCAGAATTCAATCATACCCAGATCACAACATTTGCAGAATAAAACATGCATCAATATTCAGATCTAGACTATCCATGATCAAACCACATAATGATAATAAATTTCAGGTCTTATGATCCTGATCCATCATCCATCATCAACCACATAGGTGCACCCTTATTTTATGTCAAAAAAACATAACCTGCATACTTGATCTCACACTTCATCAGATATTCAATACTTGCACATCTGGCCTAATGAACTTCTCCTCCTTACACAGGTTTTAGGCATTTCTCAATACCATGGACCAAAACCACTTAGGACCAATACCTTGGAGCAAATACCTAGGGTCAATACCTCGGACCAAATACCTCAGACCAATACCTTGGATCAAATACCTCATACCAAAAACTTAGTTTTCCAACATTTACATGTTTTTTCTCTTGTCAAAGTGCATGTATACGTTATATACTCATTTTGTTCTGTTAACTCGCGTGTATACGCTCCTTGGACAAAGTGAACTTGCGTATACGTCTCTTTCTTCATTCTTTGAAGTCCGATCTGTAATCCTTCGTTGTTGTACTGTGAACTGTCATCTGAGTGAGTTTCCATCAAGGACAACACCTGTATCATAATGCCAACAATCAAATATATTAAATCATAGATGGCAGAAAATTTATAGTCCCTGGCACCATGGAAGACATTCCAAAGTTCAAATCCGCACTCAATGTGCCCCCCACTAAGTAAGCATAGCTGACTAAAATGAACATTGGAGCATAATCACCCGTATGGTTAAAGTTCGAGTAGGTTAATGGTGGATCACCGTTTGTTGATGCCTGACCAACCCCTGACAAAATTTTGTGGGGTAACTTGTGCGGGTGATAAGTATGCGCTAGCCCCCTAGAGTTGTCAAGTCAACTGGGCGGGTCCACCAATTCAACGAACCAAATTAATTTTAGAGGGTAACTAATGGATCCGGCGTCCCACCCTCCTACCTGCTAGAGGATGGTAGGGGCGACTCGCCACAATGGTTATTCTTTTGGCACCATTCAAGTGAGCGGAGAATTCAAACAAAACGATAACATTTTTGTCATCCTCCCGCCCTCATTCACTTGTCACCTATCACCATCCAATACCCTTCTTCCACACATCCTCCCATGACATCACCCCCCACGCCAGTCGACTCTCTACCTCCCTCTGCCTATAAAAACTCTTCTCACCTAGAAATTTTTAAAGTTTCAAACTGCTTCCCCATGCAAATGCCTCCTGCCTTTTGTCTATTCTAAAAGCATTGTCCAATTATTCAACTAGTCTAGAGGACCCCCTCCAACATCGTTTTGAGATTCTCTAGGGAGAACAGATAACTAGTCAGTCTTCCACGTGAAAATTGATTTTATTTATTGGAAAATGAAGAACATGGCACCTAAGCACCCTAAAACCCATGAGGCTAAACCCTCCTCTAGTGTTGAGTATCTCATTCACATTGAGGTGCAAAGTGTGGAACCATGTAGTGCTTACCACCTTAAAGATCTGTTACACTAAAATTTGTCTCCATGACTGTTTGCAATTAGTATGGCTCCATCAACTGTCATACTATCCTCCTTGGCAAGCCTCATGCCTCTGCTCTCCATGTCAAACTCCAAGAAAGAGAGAAAGTCATTAAAAATCTATATATCTCTGGGTACACAGTTTCTCTTAGCCTTACCTGCGTGTACGCACCCCAAGTTCACAATACCTGCGTACTTGTACGCTCTGTCTATAAAGCATTGGGTGCGTACTCCTGTAAAGGTCAAAAGGCGCAAGTTTCACTCCCAAAAAGTTACTTGTGGTCATTTCTAGAGCATTCTAGAAGCTTGTTTGACGTGTATGAAGCGCCTCCAGATGGTTCATGTATCCCTACCAAAGAGGAACTTATCCCATCAAGAGGGGAGCTATCCCATCCAAAGAGGGGCTTATCCCATTGATGGTGGACCTGAATAACTTCCTCTAGAGCACTATAAATACAGGCATTAGGCCAGAGGGAAGGGAGGTTGAAAGTTGAACATTCCTAAGGGTAGATGCTGCTAGAATTAGGACTCCCTTGTAAAGCTTGAGAGGAGAGATTCCCATCCTTTCCTAGCCTTATTTGAGAGTGGGTGAGCTGATCAAAGTAAAGGAAAACTCTTGCTGGACCCTAGGAGGGACTTGCACAACACCAAGGCTCAGGTTGTAATGGTTCCTTTTGTTACCTCTTAATACAAATGAACTTATTTTTCTCAACAGATTGTTATTCATGGTTTGTTTCATATACTCCTTGGTCTATATGATAGATATGTATTGTTCTATGAGTTTATCAGGTGCTATTTAATCTTTTGGCTTGTTAGTGAATGCAGGTTTCGAAGAGAAGGAGGAGCTCATCCGGATCGGCGAGGCTGGACTACTACAAAGCGTTGGACTAAAGGTATGTTAAAGATCCCCTGATTACTTGTATTTGCAATACATGTTTAGAGAAAGGTAGGGTTTATTTGTTTTGTTTGTCACTAGAAAGCTTTTGCTTCTAGGGAGGTCGGTTGTGTCTACACTAATGACTCTTTCTGCATGACAAAATGGCGACTCTGCTGGGGAGTCGCCATTTTCATATACTCCTTGGTCTATATGATAGATATGTATTGCTTTATGAGTTTATCAGGTGCTATTTAATCTTTTGGCTTGTTAGTGAATGCAGGTTTCGAAGAGAAGGAGGAGCTCATCCGGATCGGCGAGGCTGGACTACTACAAAGCGTTGGACTAAAGGTATGTTAAAGATCCCCTGATTACTTGTATTTGCAATGCATGTTTAGAGAAAGGTAGGGTTTATTTGTTTTGTTTGTCACTAGAAAGCTTTTGCTTCTAGGGAGGTCGGTTGTGTCCGCACTAACGACTCTTTCCGCATGACAAAATGGCGACTCCACTGGGGAATCCATTGATGTGAATGTTTTTTCCTTTGTATCAACTTTTGATCTGAGAAAAGTCATTTGTTTTCTGGTTTTTGGCTGTCTGACTGTGTATTTGGGTGGGCTAGCTTAGGGTTAAATTAGATTTTAGTTTTTCTTTGTTTTGCTAGAAGTACGCAGCCTCTAAGTTGAGCACAGTGCGTACCTGTACGCACTGTTGCTTTGTGCACAGAGTGTACCCGCACTTGTGCAAACAGGTTTCCTGCGTACCCTTTCAAAATTAAGAAAATTTCAATTTTATTCTTTTTGCCTTCTAGATTTTGTCTTTAATTTGTTTTTCCTGCCGAGATCCACTGGTTTTCTGCCATAAATCTTCACCTAAGCTTGTTTCATCAGTGTCGAGAGTTTTAGTGAAATTCATAGGGATTTTGCCTTAGGGTTTGATTTTTTAACTGGTCCTATAGTGACTTTGGCGTTAGAGGTTGTCAAACTTTGGATCTCCTTGGCTTGGTTCAGTCCTATTAGGAGTTGGGCATGTCATAGAATTCACCCTTGTGAGAGACCTACCTTTGCGTCTTCTCTTTGCAAATCTCGAAAAAGTTTGTTGTTTGAACTTTGAATTTTATTCTTGAGAACAGAACAAAAGATTTTGATTTTTGTTTTGACTGGTTTTTGGTTCTGCATTAACTAGTCCTTAGTTACATTTTGACTGAGTAAAACATCCAGGAATCATCTTTAGTAAGCTTATGACTCGTTAGATTTACTTTTAGGTTCTTTTCTCTTAGATTTGATTTTGAGTGAAATTGAGTTGAGTTGATTGCCATAGCTTTTTTAACTTTGATTTTTGTTAAAGTAAGTTTTACATGCTTTATTAATTAGGAAAAATACAAAAATATCTTTTGAAGGAAATTTTGCTTTGGTAGCATTTGTGTCTTTGAAAGAAAAAGGAATTTTTGTGAAGTGATTAGTGGTCATGTGTCGTATGTCTTGAAAAGATAAAGAGTTTGTTTCTTTGTTTTTCATTGCCAAGAAAGTTGTCATTATATCAAGTTTGCATTCTCCAACTCTCTTAGCTAGGGAATTCATTGAAAAAGAAAAATTAGTATAAATCATCCTAAGTGCATCTTTTTAGTGGATTTCGGTCGAGTCTACACACCACCAGTTTCATCTCCACTACCTTTTGTCTTAAAGAAAGCCATAAAAATTAACGCTTAAAGTAAAATCAACTTAGTAACTTTTATTTACTAGGGCTCTGAAACACCAATATAGATCAGCCTAATGTCTTGGAGTAGGAGAGTAATTAACTCTCCAAGACAGAAAAACCAAACAAGTAGCTCATCTTGTGGTAGGATAAATCCAACTGTTTCATTTGTACTCTGGGAAAGCTCCTCTTAAAGGAGAAGCACGAGCTCGTGTCCAAACCAGTGAGGGGATCAATCCTCCCTCGTTGGGAACGACGCCAGACACGCACGTATTAAAAATGGTAAACCTCAGATTAACCATTGTCGAGGAGCCAGGGGTCACTTGTTGGTAAACCTTGGATTATTGTCAAGGAGACGGCAAGGGGATTGAGCTTGATACTTTGCCCTTGCGTGCTGTCGGAGTGTAGACTGTTCCCCCAGGTGCATTTGTTGCTGTTGGTAACCTTAGTGACCATTATCTTTAGGATTCTACCGAGGTGACGGTGGAGGGAAGATCCCACTGTACCTGGAGCAGACGTCGGCTAAACTCACTTGGATTTTCCGGGGGGTTCACTTCACTTGAGACGGTTAAAGTGGAGGAACTTGTGCCGGTCTATTCATTAAGCAGGTTGTCGGGGTAACTGTTCCGCCCACCACTTCTGTACTGAATTCGGCGATGTTGGGTTTCATCTCCAACTAGTGTTTTCGGTCCGGAAGGCTACTGTTTGTGTATGGTTTGACGCCCTAGATTCTTTAGGCGTGTGATTCAAATTTGTTTGGTACTTTAGAGGCTTTAGGTGGTTTGCTTTGAGATTTTACTTTGTTTGCGTGTGCGGTAGTTAAAAGTTTTTAACTGTGGCTGAATTACTGAGACAGTCCCGTAGACTTTGGGGCAAGTCTCCTGAGATTGTTACCGTGGCCGATTTGTTGAGGAAGTCCCGTAGATTGCGGGGCGAACCTCCTGAAGAGGTCCTGAGTCATTACGAATGTTTGAAGGTCCTTGTAACTCCTAGTGGTAGTAAAGTAGATTCACCTGAAGAAGGAGAATCGTCCTTGGTAGTCCATCCTGATTACCAAAGTCTAGAAACAGGATATAATCCTGAAGCTGTTGCAATTTCCGAGCTTGCTGGTAGTTTTTCATCTACTAGTGATATAGGCGAAGAACCTGAAATATCTGAACCTGTTACTCCAACTTCTAGTGCACCTGATTCACCTAGGGTAGAAAGAGTCATCACCGAAAATCTTTCTGCTGGTTTGATAGCTATTGAAGAACTTGCTCCAGAGGAAGAGTTTGGCGTATCTACCCTTGAAGATCAACCTACTATTGATCTAAGGGAGCGTGAATCTATCTTTTACAGTCCTCCTAGAAGTACTACTTGGTACCTTTCGTTAACCAATTATTTAGACAACTCAGGGATAAGTTTTTCTCCACCTCGTACTCCTTTTCCACTTGGAGGTATTTATACTCCTGTAAATATGTCTGGTCAGTCGTCCGTGTTCACTCAATCTCCTGAATCTTTCTTGTACGGCGGTCCTTCTGTTCCCTCCAGGTATCAGTCACTTTCTAGTACTTTTGCGGGAGCATCTCCTCAACCCATTGAACATGGGTTATTAGCTGGAAACAATGGTAATAAACCATTGGGTGTAGGAGACATTTACATGATGTCAGGTTCAGTTCCCAGTTCTCAACCTCAAGGTGGCCAATTACCGCCTGGGGGGCAGCCTCAATTAACACCTGGGGGGCAACCTCAAGGTACACAAATTGTGTCTGGGGGGCAACCTCAAGGTACACAAATTGTGTCTGGGGGGCAACCTCAAGGACAGTATGTACCCATAGTACAATACATTCCTCAAGGTCAACCCCAGCCTCAATATGTACCCCAAGGTCAACCTCAGTATCAGTATTTACCTCAAGGGTATCAACCTCAAGGTCAAGGTCAACCCGAGTATCAGTATTTACCTCAAGGTTATCAACCTCAAGGTCAATACTCGAGTCAAGGTTATCAACCACCTCAAGGTCAATCATATGTTCAAGGTACGGGAACTGTGCCTTTCAGTTATCAATCCTATCCTCAATCCGGTTATGGATCTCAATATCCTCAACCTGTCATGGGTCAATACCCCGGAATGAACATATTGTGGGATCCATCGCAAGTCCAACAGGTATTGCAGCCAAGTGTACAGTTGTGATCTCAAGCTGGACAACCCTTAGTTGTTGGTCCATCCCAGCAACCGGTCCAGTCTAATGTTCAAACTTCTGTACCTTCGGTAGTTACTTAGCCGCCAATTGCACCTAGTACTACATCTCAAACAACGGCTGCTGCAACTACCGCAACATCTGCTCCTTCCACCACACTTGCTTCTGGAGTATCGACAGCTCCGGTTTCTACTGTCTCTGTAACTACTCCTCAGACATCTTTACCATTATCTGGATCTACGATTCAAACTACGGTTCAGATGCCTGTAGGACAGCCTGGTTTAAGTACGGTTGTCACTATTCAACCACAATTCACTTATCAACCGTACCAGGGACAGTACCAATACGGGCCTGCTATCCAGCAGCCGGTTTACCAGTATCAACCATATCCTCGGTACACTTATCAACAACCTCAACAACCCCAGTACGGTCCGTTTAATCCTGGTTTTCCAGGAGGATATAATATCCCGAATGCGATTCCTATTCCAAGTTATCCTGGATATCCTCCTCCTGGGACTGGTCTTGTGACCCAGAGTTTTAGAGATCCTAATCGGCAATTACCGTTTATCGCAACTTTGGATTTACCAGACTTGACGCGCCTAACGAACGATCCAATAAATTATCTTCCGTTCTGGCCGCCAATGCCAAATAAGTTGCCCAGTGATATACCCAAGTTCGAAGGTAAGTCTGGAGAGGATCCGTCCAATCATGTGATGACTTACCACCGTTGGTGTGCTTCAAATTCCATCTCGGATGATTCGATCCGCTTACGTCTTTTCCAGCGTACGCTCATTGGTCTCGCGGCCAAGTGGTACATTGAGTTACCACGGGCCTCTTTTTACAATTTTAGTCAGTTAGCTACCTCGTTCCTAACTCATTTTCAGTTTCCGGTCAGATATGATAATGGCACGGAACTACTAACTTCACTAAAACAGTCGACATCCACTTATATTTCCGATCATATCCATGAATGGAGATGTCGACGGAGATTAGCGAAAGTTTTTATTCCGGACCAAATCTTAGCTGAATGGTTTGTTAAATCATTATTACCAAAAATTACTGAAGACGTAGCTAAGGCCAGAGTAGTTACTGAAGAGCAAGTAATTGCTCAAGCGCAGTACCTTGACTTAGTTTACACTCAGTCAGGTACGTTACACGAAAAGATCCCAGATCTTCCAAAGTCAAATCAAATCGCTGCTGCTCCTTCGGGATCTCATGCTGCTGATGGCATGATTGGTACAGTAAATACTAAAAGTAAGAAGAAATCTTCAAAGAATTCTTCGCCCATTATAACCTTACCAGATTCCCCGACAGGAGAGTCTTCTCCTGAAATTTCCAATGATATTCACGCTGTAGAGTCATCTACGGCTAAATCAAAAAATGGTGGGAAGAAGAAGGGTAAGAAGAAGGGTAAAGCAGACAAGACTCCAAAGGAGAAAACAGAAAAGTAGGAAACCAATGACGAAAAGCGCAAACCTCGATATCCTTGTCTAATTTGTGAAGAGGATCATTTTATAAGAGATTGCCCCCATCGGGCCGAGGTTGTGAAAATTGTCAAAGGTTCCTCAACTCCTGCTGTTTTGAAAGATCCATTTCCAAAGCAGGAGAGTAAGATGATAGGTTCTTCCTCGAATGCCACTGAAGAACCCATATTAATGATGTCTCATGTAAGGATTGCGACTCGATCACACGATTATGGTAGTAAAAGTCCTGTTGATGGATCGAAAGAAGCAGAATCTTCTCATTCAAATCCGTCAACCTCAGCTCCCGGTTCCGATCCACTACAGATCGAGAAACCTAACCCTGACTTAGTAATAAAACCGCCCGCCAAGGGTGTACTTCGCAGGTCTGCTTTCAATCCACATGCGAGAGCAGCTCAGAATTACAACATTGTTGAGGATTTAGTTGTTTCACCCTCAGCAATGTCGGCTTTAGAAGTGTTGCAATCATGCCCAGCACAACGAAAATTACTTTTGTCGGCTATAGGAGCTGTTGATGTTCAGGACCCGAACCTGATAATCTTTGATCTAGAAAATAGTACACCGCGTCTCCCTCATCAGATGGCTTTCTAGATTCCAGTGATAGTCAAAAACAGGCCTACTCATCGGACTGTAATTGACGAGGGAGCTTCCACGTGTATTATGTCGATTCAGTTTTGGAGATCGCTTGGTTCTCCTTTGCTGAACCAATCCCCGACAATTATTAAGGCCTTGATGGCCGTGGGTTCCATCCGTTTGGAATTTTACAGGATTTGCCTATAGGGGTTGAAGGAAAAACTGTTAGTCTGGATGTGGAGGTGGTTGATGCCCCTCTAGACTACAACCTTCTCTTGGGTCGAAGTTGGTCTTACGCTATGACAGCAGTCGTTTCATCGGTCTTCAAAGTCATAAAGTTTCCACATAATGGCAAGATCGCAACCATAGACCAGTTGGCTTATTTTTCATCCGACCCAGCCTCTTAAGAGAGTATCCAGCATGTCGGTAAAACAACTATCCCTTATAAGGATGTTGGCGTAGGATTAGTTAAATATTCTGGTTTACTAGGAACTTTTCCTTTTCCTCCAATCAACGCAGACCCTTCATTCGCATTCATTCATATGATTATTTCAGACACTATTATTTACGATGATCCTTGGATTGTCCCATCTGAATCTGAGATAGACTCATTCGGTGATGCAATGCCTTTGAGTCCATATGAAATTGCCTATGAAGACGTGTAGTCTTTTTCCGACCCAAGTTCAACCAAAATCGACCAAATGAATGTGGTCCGTGAGGAATCCTTTTTCACGTCAACCTCGGAGTTAATAACGTTTCCCGAAGTTGTGTCATCTGACGAACAACTTTGTGAAGTCCTGTGTGTAGACGATTTACCATGGGAAGATCACCATCATAGATCTTCGTTTTTACCTGAGGATGATCGTTTTGAAAACGATTTTTCATCAATCTTTACAGCTGAATATGTCAAAGATGGTCAGAGTCCACTGAAACATCCTGATTCAGAGCTGAAATTGGGAAACGTTTCTCGCACTATTCCCATTGACATTTCAGTGAAGCCCGGAATTGTTGAACACATTCATATAGGTGCCTCGTGTTCAGATGACGAAATTCAAACATACAAGGCCCTATTTCAAGAATTTCGCGACGTGTTTGCCTGGTCCTATGAGGAAATGCCAGGAATTGATCCCTCCATTGTTGTTCATGAGATCAAGACTTACCCGGATGCTAAACCCGTTTGGCAACATCTGCGTCAGATACACCCTCGAAAAGCGGTTGCAATTAAAGCAGAAGTTGAGAAGCTGTTGAAAGCAAGTTTCATTTATCTGATCTCGTTAATGGATTGGGTATTGAATATTGTTCCAGTTAACAAAAAGCAGGGAACAATAAGAATATGTATCGATTATAGGGATATCAATCGTGCTTGTCCCAAGGACAACTATCCCACGCCCTATATCGATCAAATAATTGATGATTGTGCCGGCAGTGAAATATTTTCCTTTATGGACGGTTTTTTCGGTTACAACCAAATCAATATTCTACCTGCTGATCAACCAAAAACGGCTTTCATTTGTCCATGGGGGACATTTGCTTATTGCAAATTACCTTTTGGGCTTAAGAATGCCGAAGCCACTTTTCAAAGGGCAATGTCTTATGCATTTCATGACATCAAGCACATTGTGCAACCGTATCTCAATGATTTGCCGCTCACTCCTTACATCGAGCTGATCACCTTGTCCATTTACAAGCAATTTTTATGAGGTGTAGGCATTATCGTATACGGTTGAACCCACACAAATGTGTCTTCTGCATAGAAGTGGGACGTTTGCTGGGATTTGTAGTTTCAAAAGCCAGCATTCGCGTCGATCCCTCGAAGGTCGAAACTATCATCAAATTGCCTCCTCCTTCGAGTCTGCGCCAACTCCAAAGTTTGCAAGGGAAAGAAAACTTTTTCCACCGATTCATTCCTAACTACGCCGAGATTACCAAGGGTTTTACCCGGTTGTTGAAACAAAATGCTCAATTCTCTTGGGATGAGATAGCTCAGAAATCTTTTGATGCGCTAAAGCACGCATTAACCCATGCACCGTTGCTGCATCCTCCCAACTACAACCAGGATTACTTTTTGTACCTCGCCGCCGCTCATTCCACCATTGGAATGGTCTTAGTACAGGAAGATGAATTCGAAATGGAACATGTGATATATTATCTTAGTAGGACGTTAAATCCCACTGAGCTAAAATATTTGCATGTGGAGAAATTGGCTCTGGCAGCTGTTCAGGCTGTCCAACGTTTTCGTCATTACATTCTTCTCCGTAAAACTACAGTCATTTCAGATTGCAACCCTATGATTTACATTTTGACTAAACAATTGCTAGGGGGCAAGTACTCTAAATGGATTGTTATCTTGCAAGAGTTCGACTTGGATTTTGAAAAATCTAAGTCTAAGAAATCTTTAGTTTTTGCAGAGTTGATGTGTGACTTCCCGCGTGCTGACGCGGAAACTGTGGCAGAGGAACCCATTGCGGACGAATCTCTGTTTCTCATCAGCACTTTAGATCCGTGGTACGGGGATATAATCGTCTATCTCCAAACCCAATCCTTTCGGCCTGAAGCTTCAAAGTCGGAACGTCGGAAAATTCGATTCCAGTCCCAACAGTACAAAATTATTGGAGATACTCTTTATCGTCGTGGGGCAGATTTGGTTTTTCGTCGTTTCTTAACTCATGAAGAGGCAGAAAGGGTTATGAATGACTGTCATTCTGGAGCGTGTGGCGGTCATATGTCTGGGTATGCCATAGCCCAGAAGGTGTTGCGTGCTGGCTACTTCTGGCCGTCCATGTTTAAAGATTGTATCATTGCGGTCCGAAAATGCCACAACTGTCAAGTGTTTGATCACAAGATTCGCACACCACCTGCCCCTCTCCACCCTATAATTGCCGTTGGTCCTTTTGCTAAATTAGGTATCGATTTTATTACATGTAACCCTCACTTGGCCGGGGGGCATGCGTATATCATCCTTGCGGTTGATTATTTTACTAAGTGGGCCGAGGCGATGCCTACATTCGAGGCAGACGGCAAGACAGTTGCGATTTTCGTATTCAATCATATTATTGCTAGGTTTGGTGTCCCACAAGCGATAATCACTGACCATGGGCACCATTTTCGAAACATTATGATGACAGAACTTACAAGCCAGCTTGGTTTACGTCATGATAGTTCTACTCCTTATTATCCCCAAGCAAACGGTTTGGTTGAGTCCATCAACAAAGTTCTAGTTATCATGATCCGACGAATCATTGGTATTCATCGGTCGAATTGGCACAACATGTTATTTTCAGCACTTTGGGCGTACCGAACCTCAGTGAAAACATCAACAGGGTTCACTCCTTTCCAACTAGTTTATGGTTTGGAAGCAGTGCTGCCCATTGAATGCGAAATCCCATCACTTCAAATGGCTGTCGAATTTCTTCCAGCTACTTCCGAAGAGGAGAAGTGTCTATTATACTTAGATAAATTAGATGAGACTCGACGTGACGCTGCATTGGAAATCGAGACTCACGCAAAAAGGATGAAAGCTCAGTATGATCGCAACGTGACCCCTCGTAATTTTTCGGAAGGAGACATAGTGCTATTATATGATCAAGCTAATGATAAATTAGGTACTGGCAAATTCATTCCTATGTGGCATGGGCCCTATATTGTCAAGCGAAAGCTAGCAAAAGGGGCCTATGAGCTGGTAGATTTTGATGGGGACTCTTTGGGTAAGCCCAGAAATGGACTTTACCTAAAGAGGTGTTATGCTTAAATGATGGGTATGGAGATTTAGTTAGGTTAGTTTTTCTTTCTAGCTGGTGTGTTTGTTAGTATAGACAGTGTGCGCAGCTTAGAGAGTGTGTTTTTCGTCGTTATTCTGGCTTATCTTGGTTTTTGCAGATGTCGACGCCTCTCCAAACGTACATTGGATTTGCTGATGGTGCTTGTCATAGTACATGGAATATCTCTTCCGCAGCTTCGGTTATCTATTCGCCCTCTGACGAGTTAGTCTCTATGCATGGGGTGAGCCTCGGTCAAACAACAAACAACATTGCAGAATACAGTGCAGTGATTGAGTTATTATTTGAATCTATTTCATTTGAGATTCAGAGTTTGATAGTGAGGTTAGATTCTGAACTCGTTGTATTACAGGTTAATAGAGTATATGCCATTAGAAATCCAGTGTTATTAAGGTTATTTTTGAGAGTGCGCCTCTTGGAACGTGAATTTGATTACATTGAATATCAGCATATTCCAAGGTCATTAAATACATTAGCAGATGCAATTGCTTCTCGAATGTTAGACAGAAATTTGCGATAATCATAAATGTAAATTTAAAAACATTTCATCATACATGTTTAACAAGATAAGCCGGTAATAATGATATATATATATATATATATATATATATAGGAGTGTGTCAAAAAAATGTACATCGTCTTCGATCATAGGTTGAAAAACACCTTATGATCGGCAAAAATGATAAGTACAAAAAACCAAAAATTTCACATGTGTCTACAAAAAGTGACTAGCCAATCACTGGTGGTGCTCTCTATACGAGACCACTGCCCGCGCTACCCTACACAGGAACCTCCTGAAAGGTCCTGGGACTACGACCACATAGCCCTGAAGTCGGATAGGAATATCGTCTATAGTCGTCTCTGGTATGTCCGTCGTGAGACGCTCTAGGTCCTGTTCCAACTCGGCTAAGGTCTCTGCGGCCGCATCCTGTGGGGCCGGTGCTGGTGCAACTGGTACTCTTCTCTCGAATGGCCGGAGATTGGCCGGACGCTGTGGACCTACATCTGCATTTTGAAAATTGTCACTGTCAGTTTTGAGACGATATAAAAACAAACAAAAAGTAAATAATTTAAAAACTTGTGAAAAATGAAGTACCTCTGTCGTCCCATTGTTCTCCCTGTGGAAGAACCATGTCCGGATCACCGCGAAAATCTACTCTGGCATAAGGAAAATCCTGGATCGCAAAGACCTGGTCCTCCAACCAGTGAAAGTAACCCACAGGAAATCGAACAACTCCCGCTCCCTCATCAGGATGCCGGGCCATCACCGCAACCCATCGCATCAACTTTGGCTCCCGAGGAGGCCCAGCTGCAACAGTGAGATGCTGTGGGATCAGCATCGAAACCCTCTCTAGGGAAAAGCTCACAACTAGAGGCCCATACCCAAAGGTCTTTAATTGCCCGTTCTTTGCCCTAGTCAGTTGGCCCTTCATATTGGCCAACACAGCGTCACACCAATTGAAAATGGTGCCTCCTTAGCAATCTATCGCCATCCGCATTTGGGACCGGGTGGCAATATGCAAAGCGGCTGCGCCGCAGAGTCTGGTAACTATAAAGGCAATTACCATAACTTTAGGCAGGGATATGTATTTGATTTCTATCCCTTTCTCCTGGTGCTGATTATTGCACCACTCTAGCCGGAGGCTAGCAAGGGATTGGCCACCCGGCCTAGTCCCGGACAGAGTCAGTTGCTCGCCCCTATTAGGCAAACCAGTGAGAAAATATATGTCTGAGGGCTCTATCTCGAGCTGGTGCCCTCCGATGTAGAAGCATTGATCCTGGATGTTCCACCTTTCAACCAGCCATTCTAAGAATCACACCTGGGCCCTCATGCCAGGTATGGCCAGTATTTGTAGAGACCGCATTCCTTCAAAGCATCAATGGAGGGTTGATGATCTATTGCGGCCAAATCAACATCTTCGTGTTCTCTTTCGCGCCAATCAAGCATGGTGGGCAATCTACACACCAAAAAACATTCATTAGAATTCATTAAATCAAAAATTAGTGGTTTAGTTTTGAGATTTGGGGTTTTCAAATTGCTTTGCGTGGAGTACGCACCCCGCGTTCAGAAACAAAGCATGGGTATGCAGCTGTTCTGAAGGTAGGCTGCGTACTCCCGCCATTTTCCCATTAACGGTAGATCCTAAAACCCCAAAGCCCCCAAAAAATCAAACTAAGGCTTAAAATGAAATTCTAAATGGATGAAAACAAAGAGGAGGATGTTGTGAAATACCTGAAAGAGACGGCACTCGATTCCGACGGTCGGATTCTCTGCAAAGTCCACGGGAAGTTTCTTGCCAAAACCCCTTTTCTCTCCCTCAACAGTAAAATGGTAAAAATGACATGGTAAAAGGTCTTTTCATAGGTTTTTTGGATAAATGAATGCTAAATTTGTTTATTTTTCACCATGGAAGGATATTTCTCAATGCATTTTTGCTTATCTTAAACAGGTATGAGTAATGTGTCGTTTTTGTGCAGGACAATAGGACTTTCAAGGAAAATTATCATTTTTCACGAACCAAAACATTAGAGTCATCTTTTAAGCCCTTTTCTGACTCCTAAAACATGAAAAGATCACCGAGCATTTCTTTTACACTCGTTAAAACAGAATTAAAAGACGGTCCTCTTATAGCTCTTTTCTGACCGTAAAAACAGGAAAAGATTGCTGGGTTTTTGTCGTTTCAAACTCGATACTGGAAATAAAACGACGTGTCCTTGATCGCTTTTTACTTTTCAGGTCAGAGGCACTAATCATGAAAGTACTCCTTGGCCGCAAGACTAAGCGGTTCTCTCAAGTATTATTTTATACTTTTTCGGGCTTGGGAGACACAACTTTACGAAAAATTTCAACCTGGAGCCTTCTTAAGTTTTTTCAGACTCTCTAAAAATGAAAAACGCCGAGTTTCTCCTATACTGGACTCGTTAAAATTTCACAGTAAAGGACCTGTTCGATTACAAACAGGAACGGACCACTCCTTCTTAGGGTTCGAATCAAAACTAAGTTGGACTCATCCGAAGGATGAGTTTATAATTAAGCATATGTTATCCTCCTCAAGCTTGTAAAAAATAAAGAGGTACTTGCCAGAAATGGTGGGGGAAAAGAGAGAAAAATGAGCCCATTTGTTATCCTTTGTCTCAGAAGAAGCCTTATTACCACTCTTGAACACGACACTTTTCATTCACCTGGGTTGGGAAATCCTTTGCCTCACAGTTGATCAAACCACATTGAAAGTCTTTAGCCGGGTATTAACTTTGGGTCAAATGTCACCAAGCCATCTGTCGTGTCGTTATGTGTTCAAGAGGTCTCTGCAATAAACATTCATCTGCAAAATACCCGTCATCCATTTTGACCATCCCTGAGTCAGTCCTTACAGCTACATTTCTTCAACTTGATCTATGATTTCATGTTGTGGGCTTGCCTGCAACGGGTCGCTTTCTATCGACATCAACACATTATCTAGAAAGATGACCTAGGAATCGTCAGTACCTTGAAGTCTGCATGCATCAATGGCAGGTTTCTCGCCTTTGACGACAATTTACATCATTGACTTTCGATCGAAGGATTCCGTGAAATGTTCGACATCAACTCATTCATTCACATCTCATGGATTGTACTGGGTACTTTGAGAACCATTGACATCACTGGTGGTTTCTCTCACACTTGTTAACAGTTTACATCATTGACTGGTAATCAAGTGGTTTCTACCATGTTCGACATCAACTCATTTATTCACATGGATAGAATCGTACCTGTTCGGGAAGTAGAAATGAAGACCCTGGATCTAGTTTCCACCATCGAGGCTGCGAGGAGTTTTGTATTCATTATAGAGTAGACTAACTATAAACAGATGGCTGCGCCCATACTGTGTCTACAAAAGTCTATGATTATGATGTACTGCAGAATCATTCCTGTATCAGAGCAGTAGATAGTCAATTAGTTAAAGTTTTCAATCTGAGTATGGGAATGCCTACCTCAGCGATGATATGATCATATATATGTATTTTGTGTTGAATACTTGCAGGTTCCGACTGGGCTCTCCACAAGATAATCCTTGAAATGATAAAGTACTTCACCCTTCCTAGATGATATGAAACCCTAATCTACTACAGGCTTCGCACTTTAGGGGGCAATCTGTTACACTAAAATTTGTCTCCATGACTATTTGCAGTTAGTATGGCTCCATCAACTGTCATACTATCTTCCTTGGCAAGCCTCATACCTCTGATCTCCATGTCAAACTCCAAGAAAGAGAGAAAGTCATTAAAAATCTATATATCTCTGGGTACGCAGTTTCTCTTAGCCTTACCTGCGTGTACGCACCCCAAGTTCACAATACCTGCGTACTTGTACGCTCTGTCTATAAATCATTGGGTGCGTACTCCTGTAAAGGTCAAAAGGTGCAAGTTTCACTCCCAAAAAGTTACTTGTGGTCATTTCTAGAGCATTCTAGAAGCTTGTTTGACGTGTATGAAGCGCCTCCAGATGGTTCATGTATCCCTACCAAAGAGGAACTTATCCCATCAAGAGGGGAGCTATCCCATCCAAAGAGGGGCTTATCCCATTGATGGTGGACCTGAATAACTTCCTCTAGAGCACTATAAATACAGGCATTGGGCCAGAGGGAGGGGAGGTTGAAAGCTGAACATTCCTAAGGGTAGATGCTATTGGAATTAGGACTCCCTTGTAAAGCTTGAGAGGAGAGATTCCCATCCTTTCCTAGCCTTATTTGAGAGTGGGTGAGCTGATCAAAGTAAAGGAAAACTCTTGCTGGACCCTAGGAGGGACTTGCACAACACCAAGGCTCAGGTTGTAATGGTTCCTTTTGTTACCTCTTAATACAAATGAACTTATTTTTCTCAACAGATTGTTATTCATGGTTTGTTTCATATACTCCTTGGTCTATATGATAGATATGTATTGTTTTATGAGTTTATCAGGTGCTATTTAATCTTTTGGCTTGTTAGTGAATGCATGTTTCGAAGAGAAGGAGGAGCTCATCCGGATTGGCGAGGCTGGACTACTACAAAGCGTTGGACTAAAGGTATGTTAAAGATCCCCTGATTACTTGTATTTGCAATGCATGTTTAGAGAAAGGTAGGGTTTATTTGTTTTGTTTGTCACTAGAAAGCTTTTCCTTCTAGGGAGGTCGGTTGTGTCCGCACTAACGACTCTTTCCGCATGACAAGACCTATGATTAAACCTATATGGTAGCCACGTCAGAGGGGAAGATCCATTTCGGGTGTTCGACTCAGGCCTGTACTACGCGATTGCACCCTATGTGCACCATTTTCTTGAGTTTGTCTCTCGGCTAGAAGTAACATATATAGATGAGAAAAACTACTTTTTTCTCCTCAACTGCGTTCAAAATACTTGAGGTGACCCTAGAGATAATTCGAAAGGCCCTGGTTTACCCAAGATCCTCTGAACCCCAAGAGTTCACTGAAACCAAATTGGTCTACCACTACACAACCCTTCTAGTTGATGAGAAACAATCCTTTCTACAAATGGTCCTAGCCCCTGGCTTATAATCTCTACCTATTGCTGATAGTTTCCCTCTAACCCTCTTTGTAGAGCCTATTCAGCCTATCCTTCCCCTAATTGGTCAACTATTTGGGGATGATGATTCAAATATAGCCTTAAAATCCTATCTAAATTTTTTAAGGTAAATGATGCAACCTGGCCATTTATTTGATATCCCTTCTTGCCTAGTTGAGGCCATAAGATTCCAACTATACCATTTCCCCACCACCTATTTCAAGAATTACTCCTTGCTATTCTTTTTGTTTGTGTACACTCATGTGGATGAATTCGAGTGTCTGGGTCTCATTTTGGTGGCTTACAAGAAACATAGGAAGTTTATTTTTGACTGGGATGTTTCTTCCAGGAAAAGATAAGAGCCTGAGGTTTATTCCCAGTTGATATCCTCCTACATGGCTATTGCTTACACAATCCTCCATCTTAACAAGGATGATAAGGTGGGGGACTGGTACCTGTTTTAGGACTTCACAAAAATCAGGGTCTATGGGTGTGAGCTTCCTCCTTAACGCTTACATGTGTTCATTCCCATGAGGATTTTCGCCCTTGAGCTCATTAGACAAAGCCTGAATGTAGGCCAAGTGAAATTTTTCCCAACTAAAAAGGGATATATGTTTAAATTGGGTAAACTTGTGGGAACTTTTATTGTTAATTCCAGGCAGGCCCACATGGCAGTTGAGGAATTACTTAGGCAGATGAATTTTAACCTAGGGGAAGTTTGGCATTATGATCCTCATGGTGTCATTTCCAAGAGAAGGGATAACATAAAGGATTCAACTGATGAACATGAGGATAGGCCTGAGATCGAATGGAAATCTAACTTTGATTCTTGGCCTAATAATATAAATATTGAGATAAAGACTCAAGCATCAAAGGAAAAGGCATAGAAAAAGGACCATTGACCAAGATGAAGATGTTGAGATGGAAGATGTACACCCCAGTGAAAAGGAAAAAACCCAAGATGTAGAGAAAGAAGAAATTGAGACTAGGATGGTAGAGACAAGACCAAATCAACTAGGCTTCCAGGTGACCTTGGAAGACCAATTACAAACTGTTGCCTCGTCCTCTTCATAGGTAGTTGTTCTAAGTTCAAAGGAAGTGCTACTGTTACTGAACAAAGATGGCCTATTGCAAAGGTCATTGAAGAAAGAAAAAAGAAGGCAGGATATGTACCAAAAAATGAAATATCACTCTCATTAAAGAAAGAAAAAAGAAGGAAAGGGAGGATGTGTAGCAGAAAATGAAATCTCACTCAGTCCCCTATCATGCCAAACTTCTAGCTCCCATGGACTTGGAGAGAAATCAAATGAAGTTCTCCTTGTAGCACCCACTAGCACAGTCACTTCCTTTGGGCTCCCAGTTCTAGGACCTAGATGTTTCCTTAGACTTGACCAGTGTCCCTCTTTCGGAAAAGATTAACTTCCACAGATAAGTGGTAGAAACGTTGTATAGTGAACTAAATAGAAATGAAATGACCATTAGCAAGGTTGAGAAGTTGTTGGAGAAAGAAGCAACAAGGTTGAAACATGAGAGAGCTAAATTGAGAGCTATACACATGTAGAATGAGAGCTTCAAAGAGATGATTATGAATTTGGGGGTTAATCTAGAAGACAAAGATGCATTTGAAGCCTTCCTCCAAAGTTCACAAGCAGAAATACAGGAGCTAAGGCACAAATTGAAGATGCCAAGAACTGAACATGTGTAATCTACGAAACTTTCAAAGGTGGAAGAATAAAAACAGATCATGGCCAAAGAACTGATAGAAATAAATAATGATATCATGGCCCTCAAGTAGCAGGCAACAAAAATTCGACAGAGGATAGACTCACACATTTGTGTAGTGTTGGTTCCTGAAAATCCCAAAAATCCCATAGAGAAGCTCACCAAGACCCTCACCAAATTCCAGCTTTTGGAATGGTAACTTAAGAAAGTGTAGAAGGATTTGGAAACTACCCAAAGAAACATAACATAGAGAGACAAACAGCTTGAGATTACTAGGACCAATGCATACATAATTGGTAAGAACTTATAGGCAACAAACCATGAGATTACTAAGCTAAAAGGTAAGTTGAAAGGAAATATGTCTCTACTGCAGGCCAAACAACTTTTCTAGGATGAAATCATAGCAGAAATGAAAAGAAACTAGGAGTACATAACTCTGATGGATGAACATAAAATTGTGATCAAGGATTATGAGTTTTTCATCCTTGCTACCAAAGAAGATGGGGAAAATAACTCCCAAATTTCCAAGAAGTTCATCCAGTTTGTGAATGAAAGGATAATTAGTGAGTTGAGGCCAATTGATGCAATAGATAGAGTGTTTGATGTCATGGAGATCTCTAAATTTGTTTAGAAGGAGGAGGCCAAAGTCAAAGCAGAGGAATGCCTAAGGGTGGTATAGAAAGATGTGGATGTTTCCATGTTGAGTTTGATGAAAGAATCAGGGCAGGGTCTCCTAGCTGATAGGATCTTATGGGAATGATAATCCAATGGAAACAATACAACCAGATGTTAGTGGAGGCCAAGAGCAAGGAAACTTCCTCCCATGAGAAGACTTCCACTCTTAAAGGTAAAACAATGATTAACTATCTTAGAAAGGAGTTCCAGTTGTTAATGTTGATAAAGACCTTATTCCACCCTAGGTTATACTATATAGGGGTCACAAATATCAATATCTCATATCAGTGATTTGTCCATGCTCTTGTACTAGCTCTAACATTGTGGCAAAGGTGTGAGCAATTTGTAAATCCTCTAGTGCTTTAGATCATCAACAGGGAAAATTTTAGGGGCTAATATTCGCCCGTGGGCTAATTTTCTATACTTTTTCCAAAAAAAAAAATCACTAATATCCATTTTTTTGTAAGAATGATTCGCCCAAATTTTATAGAATGAAATTATTTTACCCTAAAAATCGCCAAAAAATTATATAGACTATATAAAAATATTACAAATTTGAATATTTTTACAAAAATATCTCCAAACATTTTATAGATTTCATATTATGGACTAGTGGGATTCGCCAAGGTTTCTTAACTTTAAGGTAAATTTCCATCCTTAAAATTTTCTCTAATCATCAACCCAGGGACACTCCCTCTAGAAATTGCTTATCATGACTAAGGATGTTATTGATCATCAACTTTGATTTTTTGTTTATGTAAATATTTTATTAAAGAAGAAACTGTTGAAAATAGCAACAAGAAATGTTAAAAATAGAATCATGAAATTCCAATTTAATTTGTCCTTGAATTAAATTGTGAATTAAAATTGTAATTCTTTTCTCAAAGACTTGTAATAGTTAACTAAGTTAAGTTGACTTAGTTAACTTAGGAATTTTGAGTTGGAAGTCTTTTGGAAGTTATGCATATGTTCTCACTAAGTTTTAGGGGTCCAGGATGAGTTTAATTGTGAGTTGTAATTACATAACTCAGTTTATTGGGTTAGGTTCAGTTAAATTAGTTCTAACTATTTGTGGAACTAATAGAGGACTAATAGTCAGTGGATGCACTGGTTCATCCACAAGTGTTACTGTAGATAATTGAAGATTCACTCATCAGAAACTCATGCATGTCAGTTCAGAGAAAGACACAGTTGAGACTAGAGTGCAGGGATAGTGTATTATTAGTTGTATGATTTACTGAGTTGTAAATATCATGCATGCAATCAGTTGAGGATTGCATAGTGAGGATTTCCATTTAAATATAGGATAATTCTCCTAGAAATTGTGCAAAGAATTAAAAGCTTGGAGGCTTGGAAATTTGGCTAAGTATTGGCCAAAGGAAATCATTAGACGGAGGATAGGAAATACTTGTGTAGGTTAAGCTCAAGGTTGAGAAGAGCGTATTTTATTCATCCAAATTATTTGACCAAGGGCACAAGGAATCAGGGGCTTGGAGAGTAGTAGAAGAGGCTAGAGATTGGCTTGAGTTTTCTTGTGAGTAGGGAGATTGATCATACTGAGTGATGGGATTGTTCTTTTGAGAATAAGCATTGCATTATCATCTTGGATTTTTAGTTTAATGCAGTACATATAGTAGGGGGTTTTCAGTAGAGGCCTTTCCTGGATACTTATTCTGTTATGTGCCATTGATTTGTCTTCTTCTTGTTCATATTGTTTTCATCAATTTATTATCTTTTGTTGGTTGAAAGTAGAACTAGATTCTTGTCTTTTTATTTAGTACATTACATGATCTTATGAATCTATAGGATATTCTACATGGTATCAGAACTAGATTTGTAGAAATTTTCTACATGATACTGGAGCTAGATTTGTAGAAATTTTCTACATGGTATCGAAGCAAGATTTTTTTTTGGGATGCGAGTTTGTAGAGTAGATATGAAATTTTTTGTGAAATTTTTTTAGAAACAAATAGCAGATATATATTCCTTGAAGAAAAATACCCAAGTTCAACTTTTTTTTGGACGAATCAGAGTTCGGATGAAGGAGATATCATTTATTTAAAATCAACATTTTTTTTCATAAAATTTTGTGATGGCTGGATAGATGAAAAAAATTGGTGTGCTAGCCAAGAACCTGTATGAACTTGAGCTATAAGATGCATGCCAAGCCTTGATGAGCAAGGAAAATGTTAGAGAATTGGTGGTTGAGAGGGAGAGTAAATTACCTCTCAACATGCAGCCCCAGAAGAAGCCTAAGAAGCAATTTCAGGAAGTTGTGGAGCAATCACAACTAGAGAAGCTAAGAAGAGACTAAGTGGAGGCATCCACTCATGCATAGACCTCCAGTGGGGGTAAATTTCGAGCGAAGTTGGAAGAGGGAGCACATGCAGTCATACCTCTAAGTGTGAGGTGAGGCAATGTGAAGTGATAGTCTTAAGAGGGCTAAATTGGGTAGGGTCCATTGAGAGGTTTTATCTCATGGATCATACCTTGATATAGGAGCCGAAATTACATAGTAGCAAGAGGAATAAGTGGTGATTGAGGCAGTCAAAGATCAGATTAACAGAGGCTAGAGTTGTCAAATATTAAAGATCATAGAGAAGGGTTGAAAACATTGTAGAAAGGTAGAGTCAGTAGAAGCACAAAGTTTTCAGTTGACAGAGGTAATAGAAATTAGAGACTTTGATGAGAGATGCATCATAATGATTCAAGTTGGATGTTTTTTTATTTCTTGAGTTTCTGTAGAAACAACACTAGAGATAAGTGTTGCATGCAGAACATTCCAAAGGTTCAATATTGGGATAGAGTTGAATTCCTTTCTTGTTGAGAGGGAGTGTTGAAAATAACAACAAGAAATGTTAAAAATAGAATCCAAAAATTCCAATTTAATTTGTCCTTTAATTAAATTGTAAATTAAAATTGTAATTCTTTTCTCATAGAAACTTGTAATATTTAACTAAGTTAATTTGACTTAGTTAACTTAGGAGTTTTGAGTTGGAATTATTTTGGAAGTTATGCATATTTTCTCCCTAATTTTTAGGGGTCTAGGATGAGTTTAATTGTGAGTTGTAATTAGATAACTCAGTTTACTGAGTTATGTTCGGTTAAATTAGTTATAACTATTTGTGGAACTAATAGAGGACTAATAGCCAGTTGGTGCACTGGTACATCCACAAGTGTTACTTTATATAGCTGAATATTCACTCATCGGAAACTCATGCATGTCGGTTTAGAGAAAGACCCAGTTGAGACTAGAGTGCAGGGACAGTGTACTATTAGTTGTACGATTTACTAAGTTGTAAATATCATGCATGCAATCAGTTGAGGATTGCACGGTGAGGATTTCCCTTTAAATACAGGCTAATTCTCTCAGGAATTATGCAAAGAATTATAAGCATGGAGGCTTGGAAATTTGGCTAAGTATTGATCAAAGGAAGTCATCAAGCGGAGGATAGGAAATACGTGCAGTTTAAGCTTAATGTTGAGCAGAGCATATTGTATTCATCCAAATTCTTTGACAAAGGACATAAGTAATCAAGTGTTGGAGAGTAGCAGAAGAGGCTAGAGATTGGATTGAGTTTTCTTGTGAGCAAGGAGATTGATCATATTGAGTGTTGGGATTGTTCTTGAGAGAACAAGCATTTTACTATAATCTTGGGTTTCTAATTTAATGCAATATAGATAGTAGGGGGTTTTCACCTTAGGCTTTCCCCAAATACTTATTGTGTTATGTGTCATTGATTTGTCTTCTTTTTGTTCATATTGTTTTCATCGATCTATTGGCTTCTACTGGTTGAAAGTAGAAGTAGATTCTTATCTTTTTATTTAGTACATTGCATGACCTTGTGAATCTATAAGAAATTATACAGAAACTATGTCAGTTAGTTAGAATTTGGTTTGTACAATTGTGTCACTGAGCACATTGATATTTTGTTATGATGATCCACTGCCAAATCAAGAAATAATATTTTATAATGGGCTCTCCCTTTGAAGCCCTATATAAACATTTTACGATATCGAACCACGGGTTCATAATTTTGGTTTTCCAAAAGAGAAGCTCTACAAGTTGTTCAAGAAATGTATGCTATGTGGAATATTAATATTTTTTTTGGTGATTCTAGCTCATATAAATGTGCAGTATGCATTTCCTCTTGTGTTTTTTCAATATGTTTTCAGTCTTTTTCTCATATTACATGTGATAAAAATTGGTGGATATGTTTTTCATGGAATTATGGATTCAACTATGTCAAATATTGATTAAAGATGCCTATAACTGATATGAATTTTTATCCTTAAAATTCACTCCATGTGTCTCATGCACTTCATTAAAATCTCCTTCTCATATGCTTCATGTTGAACTTCAATGAACATGATTCTTAGTTTTAATCCTTGTACATTGGTTTTCTCTCCACTTTATTTCTTCTATCTCATATGCTACAAATGACCTATGAAATTGCACATGTATATGTGTTAAGTTATGGTATGTTCTATGCTTATAACAGTTTACTTATCTTTCTTATTATAATCCATAGATTAGCAATCACATGTACATAAAGTAAAGTGCAAATAGAACATTAAACGATCGACAAAAAACAAGCCAAGACATGAGACACAAGATGTGGTAGCTAGCTAGGGAAAAACCCCAATGTGGGGGAACCCTTTGATCAAATCTTCCTTTATCTTCAATAATCCAGCAAAGAGAAATAGTACATAAATCTAATTTGCATCAACAACAGCAAACCCTAGATCAGTCCCAAACTAGGCCAAATAATATCTCGCAAATCGACCATCAGATCGGTTTGATTCCACCACCAAAAAATGTGGCCTTCAAAGGAGATCCAGATGGACCTACAACGCAATTCTGAGGAGGGATTCTTCTGGACAATGCTGGTCAAACTTTGGTTCTACAGTTGTAGCCCTAAAAACTGCGCCCTTCCTTCCACATGTGTGAGAGAGAGTCTCTTTTTTGCATAGTAGAGAAGAGCCCCTTTTCTACGCAGGAGAGAGAGAGAGATGTGATGTGATGAGTGAGTCCAAATGAGGAAAAGACCTCCTGTATTTATACACAACTATTGATGTTTGAATAAATGCTTTTGTTGTGCTTCTGAGCCTACATGAGTTGTAGGTTGGCTTGATAATTATTCCATAATCAAAATAAATCCATATCTCCATAAATACTTATCGAAATCAAATGATCTTTGGATCAATCCTAAACCTCTCGACGAGAGGAATCTAATAAAAATATTATCATCCATGAATAAGATGACCCACATGGAGTTTGGCCCTAGTTTCCAATTTTAACACTCCCTCTCAACTAGGGAGAACTCCATCTGCAATCAGTCTGTCCGTTGCTACTATTCATCCATCAAATGCACTGCCTTGTACAACTTGACCGCTGCTCTGTTCTGCTCTATCTTGCCTGTACTGCTTTGTTCTGTTCTACCCTGTTTTGGTCTACTCTACTCTACTTTGTTCTGTTATGCTTTGCTTTGCTTTGTCTGAATTTGAAGAGGAAGAAATAATCGAGGATGTATCATACTGACTCAAAGTCAGTCTAAGAGTACGTACAACTGGTCCCATACTAGTCTCAACTGACCTGAAGTCAACGTCATAGTATGTACCACTCCTACCACTGGTCCCAGACCAGTATCATCATCCACTGACTCAAACTCAGTCTCAGAGTGCGTACCACTTGTCCCAAACCAGTATCAACTGACCTAAAGTCAATGTCATAGTATGTACCACTCCTACCACTAGTCTCAGACCAGTCCTTCACTGACGCGAAGTCAGTCTTAGAGTATGTACCACTTGTCCCAAACCAGTCTCAACCAACCTGAAGTCGCGTCATAGTGTGTACAACTCCTACCATTGGTCCCAGACCAGTGGCATTGATCCCTAATCAATGGAGGTAATCCTATCATAGGGAGGACAGTATATACAACGATGCATCCATTGGTACTATTATGGTCCCTATCCTCATTTCCCTACTCATTGATCAGATGAGAGGTATTTCCCATGAGTCCGAGACTGCATGGGTAGGATGCCTCGACACGAGAACTAATCAATCCTGTCCACAAGAGAGCGAATCATCTTGTTCCACAAGAGAGTGAATCATCTTGTCCCACAAGAGAGCGAATCATCTTGTCCATAGGAGAGCGAATCATCTTGTCCACAGGAGAGCTAATCATCCTATCCACAATCACCATGGAGAACACATCATCCAGGCTTCACAGGAGAACTAATCATCCTGTTACATAATTGTCATGGAGAACACATCATCTAGACCTCATAGGAGAACCAATAATCCTGCTACATAATCGCCAGGGGATGTACATGTATACCACCATGGGATGGTGCATCACCCTGTAGTCATATGTCGCTCCAAGAAGTACCCCAAACCCCCCAGGAGCTCCTAGAGCTCAATACATCATACAAGACCCTCATCGAAGGGTCTTTGAACAACACCAAGTTGTTCTTAGAAAGTCAGGAATTTGACTTTCCCTAGGGGCTTTGTCAGAATGTCGACGACCTGTTCATCTGTACCAATATGTGGGAGCCTTATTTCTCCTCGCTGCACCATATCTTGAATACAGTGGTACCTAATATTGATATGATTGGAGTGATCATGAAATACGGGATTCTTTGACAAACGAATCCCACTCTGGTTGTCACATAGGATCATGGTGGTATTTAATGTAGATACAAATAGCTCACTGAAGAGCTTTCGCAACCAGACTGCCTCACAAGAGGCCATGGTAGCAGCAATGTACTCTACTTAGGTGGTGCTCAAAGCCACCAACTTCTAGTTCCTACTCATCTAGGATATCGAAGTAGATCCCAAGGAGAAACAACACCCGAAAGTGCTCTTACAGTCCTCCACATTGCCTGCCCAATCAGCATTAATGTATCCAAGTAATCTCACATCTCCGACAGTGTATCTTAACCCATATGTAATTGTGCCATGAAGATAGCTTAACAGATTCTTGGCACCAATCCAATGTATGTGGTGAGGTTCAACCATATGTTGACTCAATGTGTTGACTGTGAAGCATATATCTGGACGAGAGTTCACTAAGAATATTAATGCTCCGACGAGTTGCCGATGATCAGTAGCATTTTGTAAAATAGGTCCAGCAGCACTACCACTTAACTTCTTGAAGTCAAGCTCCATCAGGGTAGTTACACGCTTGCAGTCTACCATACCAAATCTTTCCAATATCTTCACCACATATTTTCCTTGAGATAGGAAAATTTCCCTCGACTTCTGCTAGACTTCAAGTCCTAGGAAATAGTGCATCAATCTTGGACCCTTCATTTCAAATTCAGAACCTAACTCCCTCTTACATTTGTGAATAAGAGGGTCTGCACCTCTTAGGAAGAGGTCATCCACATACAACACCAATATGAGAGGTTTTTCATCTTCAACATTAAAGTAAAGGTTAGGATCGGCTTCACTCCTAGTGAATCCCAGCTTTATCAAGTAGATATCGATCCTCTCATACCATGCTTTAGGTGCTTGCTTTAGCCCATAGAGAGATTTCTTCAACCTGCATACATGAGATTTTTTATCATAAATCTCAAATCCTTCAGGTTGCTCCACGTAGACCTCTTTTTTTATCAAACCATGCAAGAACATGGTTTTTACATCCATTTGATGTAGGTTCCATCCTTGTGAAGTTTCAAGGGCTATGATCAAGAAAATGGTCGTATATTTGGCAATAGGTGAAAATATCTCATCATATATTATACCTTCTGTTAGCCTCCTATTCCAATAGGCGTCATCTTTCATGATTGACTGTGGAAGTGCCAAATATGTTCATCCTTTCCATTGCTGCAAAGGTTCCATATTTCCAAGCAATCACTACTTTTGTTACAGTTAAGGGAAGGCCAAACAGCTTAATCTTGGCTTCCCTTGGTTTAAATTTCCTGTTTTAGAGTTAGAGAATGAATATCTATCCAAACTGTTTAATCTTGGCAGATTAGTAGATAAGTAGAGAAACTAGGGTGCTCAACAGCTTAATCTAAGCCCCTGGAAGATATAAGGATAGATTTAGATAGGAGGATAGCTAAAATAAAAGAAAGAAAAGTTGGGTTTGCTAGTCTAAGTGCACCCAATTAAAAAGAAGTGAAAATGTTAGGTAAGTAGGCTGGGTAGGCAGTTTTGAGGTTGCAGAATGAAGAGTTGTGATCAATTTTATGTTTCAAAGTGCTCAATCTACTTCAGATCACAAGTATAAAGGCATATTCCCCTGGAGCAGCTCAAGTGAGGCATGTCTAACTTCCCCTTCTTCCTTTTCCCAAATTCATTCACTAATTTCCCCAAAGGATATTGAGATCTGCTCAATACTCCCAAGATTGCTCCATTTAACTCCTTTCTCCCCTTTTAAAGCCTAAGTTTGCTATACTTAGCGCTTTCTCCTCAAAATTCATATTAACTTCTAACTTATTATATAAATCCCATGATTTCCCCTTCCCCTTACTAAAAATATAGTAAAAATCCCCTTATAATACATATCCCCTCATTTTGGTTGAAATATAACCATAAATAGGCCCTTATCACCTCACAAACCATTTTCCATGCAGCCAGACCCCTTCCGATGCATTAAAAACCATATTTTCACTTTATTCAACCCCTCTGATTACATTAACCCTCTTCCGATTAAAAGTTTCCTCCTCCGATCGCATCCCCCCCTCCGACGCGATATCACTGTCAAAGGTCGCAGTTGCTTTGATCGCCCCTTTATATGTGTTGCCGACTGGTTCTCCGTCGATGCGATTATCGCAATCGGCAATCGCAGCTCATCTATGCCATATTCCATATCCCCAACCCCTTCCGTCGATGCGATATCGCTATCGCACCCGAAAGCGATGTCGTTATCGCATAGTGTTTTTGCCGCAATCTCCCTTTTATCCATAATGCTCCGCTTTGCCACATTTTATCGTTTTACCACAAATCTTGGTTTTAACGCAAAAACCCATATTTCTGCCATATTTTACCTTTATCGCAAATCCATCGCAAGTCATATATTATCGCATCGCTCATATATAATATCGCATCGCCCATTCCACCCTCGATAGCCGATCGCCGATGCGATATCGACGATCGCTATATCGCAAACCATATGCCCATGCAACACTTCACCCTGATGACCTCGCCGATTGCAATATTGCGAAATTAATCGAAGCCGTTGGATCTGCCCGCGCTAGATCCAAAGGCCCAGATCTATCCACGGCTACAGTGTCGCTCCCGCTTGTATTTTCATCATATTTCCCATGTAATGAGGTTTTTCGCCTTATAAAGGGAAAAAGGTTTTTTTCACATGTTCTTCTGTTGCGCCCACGTGCGCTCCACCGGCAAAGGGAATCAGGTCTTTTCTTCATCTATATTTGATCGCCTCAGCCCAAATTTGCTTCGGACAACAAGCACAGCCTCAGCAAGCTACCAGTCCACAAATCCTCTGCCATTTTTGCAGTGATTCTTCCTTTTTGATAGTATCTTGATCAGCTAATGCCGAAGCACCTCCAAGCCCATAGAAAGCCACGGAAAGCATTGCAATAGTCATATCTCACCATAAAGAGATAAAACCATGGGCGATTTAGCAGTTAAAGTGTATCAATGGGGCAAAGGAGTCCTGATTCAGCAAAAAAGAGTATCAGTGCCACCGAGAAGTGTATCAGTTAAAGAAATATCAGTGAAGACTTAATGCCGCAGCAGAGGAGCATTAAAGAGCATCCATTTAAGTCAAAGAGTATCAGTGATGGAGTTTAAAGCCATTAAGGCTCACCATAAAAAATTAATACACATTAAAGCCACATGAGAGCAGCGCTTCAGGTTCCAAAGCACTGTTATGGCAAAATGGACAGCGCAGAGCCTAAAGGATGCCCCCAAGCCTCATTTTTGATGCAGCTGCCTCCAACGCAGCATTAGATAGACATTTGTTGCATTTATTTCAGTAGATGTTAGGTTAAACAGAGTTATTTCCTCAAATCTTCCCTCAGATCTGTTTTTGTAGATATTTTTCCTATATAAACCACCCTGAGCTATGTAATAAGGGTTGGTTGGTTGATTAAGTCATTCTAGACTTGCACTGTAAGCCTGAGAGCTTCTATGAACAAAGATTGCTGGAATATTTGCTTTTGAGCTGGCTGGTTGTGGTTTTAATGGCTGAAGAGCATTTTATGAAATTCTTGTGCTTCCTCATGTATCAATAAGTCTTTCTCACCTCTATTTTTAGTTTCTATGTGTCTATATCATCTATATATCATGATCTAAGTTGCAGGAAGAAAGAATAGCTCAGATGTTACTTAGCTGTACTCTGTGCTCAATTTATGTGATTTCTCTATGTTTTCCTCTGAATTAGTCATGAATATGCATACTTCATTGATCATGTTTACACTAGTTCACTCATTTCTGAATGTTGTTTAGGAATCCTTCATTGCTCCTAGATATTATTCATTCACCTTCCCTATGTTGGTTGAATGAGAGATCCTTAATTGCCTCTCATTACCTGACCTCCATTTCATCTTATTTCTAGCATTAAAGTTGTTCCATGTGTAGCTATCCTGCTTTGTATTCCCCTCTTCTACCAAAGAAAACACAACCATCAGTTCACATTCATTGACTCCATGCCCAATGGTCTGAATTTATCATCCTTTGCATGCCAACTCTGTCTAAAAACATCAACCATCCCACCAAACTCAAACAAACCCATGCTCATCATAACTAGCCTAAAATCACCCCTAAACAAAGCTAAATCATAAAGAGAGAGCCCTCTCTGATTGCAGGTAGGCTAGGACCTGCAGTCTAAAGATTGGTTTGTGGTTACCTCGGCCGTATTCCCTTGGGAGTCAAAGGGAACAACCTGAGTGATAACACCTTCCTTCTGGGAGAAACCACGAGCAACAAAACAAGCCTTATACTTTTTGGAACTTCCATTTGCTGCATGCTTTATCTTGTAAAGCCATTTAGAAGTGACAATTGTCTTGTCCTGGGGTCGGGAACTACTTCCCTAACATCATTCTTCATAATAGACTCATATTCTTCAGTCATGACATCCTTCCATATTTGATTCTTGATGGCATCTGAGAATGATGAAGGCTCATTTTGTATGATCGTGCTCATGATGGTCAAGTATCCTTGATACCTGTTAGGTTTCTTACTTTCACGAAAGGTTCCTCAGGGTGCAGCATGCCCTTCAACATCATCAAGTAGCCCCCTAAGCCAAGAGGGCCTCTTCCTAGAAGAGGAAGGCTCAGGTGGATAAATAGGATCCATGGGTTCCTCCACATCAGGCATTGTTACATCATCTTCCCATAGAAACTTTGGAAGTATTTGATCATGGAGCATGGCACGAATAGCTTCCACAATCATACAGTTCTTCCTTTCCGCCACACTATTCTGCTTAGGAGTATATGGTGTAGTAGTCTCCCTCTTAATGCCAGCCTCAGATATGCCTGATTGAACCAACTGTTATATATCGGAGGTCCTGCTTTGGCTTGAGGGGAATGGTCCCCTTTTTAGCTTTCCTTCGACACATCTCGGACATACACCTTCTTTCTCTACTCGAAAT
Source organism: Pinus tabuliformis (assembly GCA_031772625.1). NCBI lineage: Eukaryota > Viridiplantae > Streptophyta > Pinopsida > Pinales > Pinaceae > Pinus > Pinus tabuliformis. The sequence goes on from CM062819.1 coordinate 1,003,071,974, forward strand.
TCGAGCATCCCTGTTACCATTTGTCTTACATCGGGTAGAGCTTTGTAATGAAGGTGGGAAAACGTGCGATTCCAAAGTTCAGACTGAAGAGATGTGTCACAAGACATGACACCCAGTAGAATTCCACCAACCTGATAGAATGAATTAACTCGAAACCCAAGAGTGAAGGCATCTTTAACATCATTTTTCCATATACATGCCTTTCCATTGTTGAAGGTTACCTTGTAGCCTTTGTCTTCCATTGTCGAGATGGACACTAGGTTCTTTTTGAGGTCAGGTACATATAATACATCTTGTAAGTGGATCGTATTACCTTGATTCAATTTGAGAGAGACATTGTCTACACCTTTCATGGGATATTTGATATTATTTCGAAGGACAATTTCCAGGTTACTTTCTTTCTCTATCAGATTATGGAGAAATTCTTTGTAACCAGTGAAGTGCCTTGAGGCACCACTATCAGTGAGCCAAATTCCCACTGAGTTTGGAGGAGCAGAGGTAGATAGAGCAGCTGGTAGATAATATTCATCCTTCTTATTTTCAACAATGTTGGATTCATACCTGGAATTTCTAGCTTTCTTGAATGATTGTCCTCTTCCTTGACTTCCAGCACTCCTTTTACCTCTGCTATTAGATTTTTCATTCCTTTGATAGTCATGAGAGAGATTTTGATCATTGTCCTAGTGTGAGTCCTTTCTATCAGGGCACTCCCTCGCATAGTGACCTGCTTTATCACAAATGTAACATCGTCCTTTTCTTCCACCCTTAGGTCCAACTTTTCTTTTTTATTTAGTCCCGAAATTATTTCTTTTCTTAGCATGAGAAGAAAAGGTAGTAGGAGGACCTTTAGGCATGGGAATTTCTTGCTCCTCTACCCTTGTTTCTTCTTGAATGCATTTAGCCATTAATTTGTCAAAACTAGGAATTACATTATTGTTCAGAAGAGTAGTCTTGAACACATACCATGCGGATGGTAATCCTCCAAGAGTTGTGAGTTTCATTTCCCTATCAGTAATAGTCTCCCCAATAGATAGGAGATCATTCATGATTTCAGTGATCCTTAAGAAGTATGCTTGCATACTCTCATCTTTACCCTTCTTAATTTCTTTCAGCTTATTTCTAAGAAACAAAACTTGATTTGCATCATTAACTTTAAATAAAATCACTAGTATATCGTAGATTTCCTTTGAGCTTTTCAGGTCGGAGATGTAGGCCACCAAGCACTTGTTGATAGAGTCCCGGATGATCTTCTTTGTTTTGACCTCACCGATTTTCCATTTGTTCCTGGCAAAAGCGGATGCATTTGATGGAGGCTCAAAAATATTGCCTCTCACAAGGTCCAACACTCCTTGATCTTCTAGGGTTAGATCGATAGACATCTTCCATCCGTGATAGTCAACTTCCTCACGGAGCTTGTCCTCAGTAGGAAAGAGTGATGAGGACCCCACAATTCTTTTAGGATAGCCTTGCCAATCTTCTCTTCGGTGATTTCTCTTACTCTTGCTTGGGTTTTGTCTTCACCTAAGCTCTAATACCATGTTAAGTTATGGTGTGTTCTATGCTTATAACAATTTACTTATATTTCCTATTATAATCCACAAATTAGCAATCACATGTACATAAAGTGAAGTGCAGATAGAACATTAAATGATCGACAAAAAACAAGCCAAGACAAGAGACATGAGGTGTGGCAGCTAGCCAGGGAAAAACCCCAATGTGGGGAACCCTTTGATCAAATCTTCCTTTATCTTCAATAATCCAACATAGAGAAATAATACATAAATCTGATTTACATCAACAACAACAAACCCTAGATCAATCCAAAACTAGGGCAAACAATATATTGCAAACCGACCATCGGATCAGCTTGATTCCACCACCAAAAAATTCAGCCTTCAGAGGAGATCCATATGGACCTACAACCCAGTTCTAAGGAGTGAGTCTTCTGGTCAATGCTGGTCAAACTTTGGTTCTGCAGTTGCAGCCCTAAAACTTTGTCCTTCCTTCCACATGTGTGAGGGACAGTCTCTTTAGCAGTAGAGAAGAGCCTCTTTTATGCACAGGAGAGAGAGAGAGATGTGATGAGATGAGTAAGTCCAAATGAGGAAAAGCTCTCCTGTATTTATACACAATTGTTGATGTTTGAATAGATGCAATTGTTGGGATTTTGAGCCTACATGAGTTGTAGGTCGACTTGATAATTATTCCATAATCAAAATAAATTCATGTCTTCATAAATACTTATCAAAATCGGATGATATTTAGATCAATCCTACACCTATTGATGAGAGGAATCTAATAAAAATATTATCAACCATGAATAAGATGACCCACATGGATTTTGCCCTAGTTGCCAATTTTGACAATATGATGTTGGCCGCTAGAGCCAGATATTAATGCTTCTATGAGTCGTGTTTAGCGTTCGATCATGTGGTTCTACTCTTAAGGAAGGTTCCCAAATCAATTCCATCTCAAAGGTAATAAAATATTGTGTGTAATAGAAAATATCAACAAATCATTGAAGCACTCATTAATATGTCCTAGGAACTGGTTTCCTTTCAACCCAGAGGCTGACTCTAGGAGCTACAATAGAGACCCTACTTGAAGACATGTTTGAAGCTACAAATACAAGTTGATCAATCAAGAGGAAGCAAAGGGACATCAGTTTGTGACAACATCTGAATATCTAAGAACATTGAAGACTCCTCATCTTTAGCCATATGGAGGTGGAAGTGGAGATCATGTTCTATATGCAAGAAGACACAAAGAAAGAAACAACAAAGAATGGCTTGACATTGCGATGTCATCATGTAGCCCATGTCATCAGTGTCATGTCAGGTCATGTCATGAGTCGTCATGTGCCACATCACTTTGTGGATTATGTAAATTATTATTAAAAATGTATTATAAAGTGGAGGTCCAAAGGAAATGTACAAAATGTACAGAGTCATGTGAGAGTTGAAAAGTCATAAGGAAGTCAAATAGTCATGAGGGTAGTTGAAGTGTCACAAGGGAGGTGAAGGATCACTCCATTGGTTAAATATACACCCTCATTATACAAGAAAAGGACTTTTCACCTTGGTTTCTACCATAAGGCATAAGAGAGAAAAAGTTAGTACTTTTTGGGAGAAAGTAGTGGCTCTAAAGATCCACTATTGGACCCAGTGATGGTCATTGTATACATGCATCTTGGGAATTTTACTTAATATTTGAATCCTAATGGAAAACACGTTTTCATACATGGATTATGAATATTTGTAAGACTGTTATGTAAATGTTTATGATTCATGTTTTCTTTTCACCTGTAATAATGTAGTTGAACTAATTTGGTTATTTTAGTGCTTATCATATTGAGAATATTTTTCAATGGTTGTAATTATCGTCAAGTGTTTGTGGACTATTTTGATGGATGTTAGACAAAACTTTTCTATGCTGTGTGTTTCTGCTAGAGTGGTACTATTACGTCTCTTTTAAAGGATCGCTTCCTCTCCCCTCTACAGTAGAAGAACCTTGATGTACTTTCAACCAAACAATTGTTAGACACACTTACTTGTTTCTCAAAGGAACATATGTGATTCTCTCTCTTGCTTACAGGTAAAGTTGAGGAAAATATTTAAGTAGACAAAAAACGGCTCATACTCCAGATAGGGATCCTAAAATAAATGGTGTGAGGTATAATTGTGACCTTACATCAGGGAGTCCCCCTTGAATGTTGAGAGTTCCAACACTATTAACATTTTTGGGGCTAGAGAGAGGGGCAACTAGATTTTTATGGCTGATAACTCCACCCATCCACATCATGCTACCTTTAGTAAAGGCGGCAACATTCCTAGCACCTCTCTGACTCATATTCCTAAAATAGACAAATCTTATCATCCCATCACTAAATAGAGTTGGGAAAGTTTCATACGAGTACATCTAGGCAATTCGACCCATAAAACATAAGTTTGCAAAGGCTATTGGATTGATTCTTGGAGCACAAATCTTCCTTATTTTTCGAAGAAGGAAGAAATAAATCCTACTAGGATAGTGGTTTCCACAGTGGGAGATTTGGTTTTCTCTACCCTTGAGGAGTTAATGAAAGTTGTATAAAACACAAGAAAACTAGAGTATCCTCCATATTTCAATGGGGGTGAAAAAGACAATGTTTTGCTCTCAGACGAAACTTTCCATAGGTTAGATGGTCACGAATAATATTCCTCGGATTATGAAGAAGAGGATGAGTACACAAAAAGAGACATGGAAGACAAAGGTCTGGATTCAATATGACTCAGGTCCCACTTTCCCTTCTGGTTATTTTACATATCATGCCAAGACACTCGGAAAAGTTGTTAACAAAATATGATCCTAACGAAGTGATCAAAGCGAAAGATCATTTGGATAAATTCTACCTACACTTGTAGATGCTTGAGTTACATTATGGTGATGTTGCATGTAGACTCTTTCCTTGTATCTTAGATGGTAGAGTAGCTGCTTGGTATTAGAGTCTTCCTACAAATTTAATTCATAATTGGAGGGGGTTTAAAAATTGTTCCTTAAGAAGTTCGTTGGTGAAAAAACCCCATCCATGTTGTTAAAGGAATTAGGGAATCTGAAGATGGGGGAAAAATAAAAGGTTAAATATTTTAATTAGAGGTCCTGTTGAGTCTTGAAAATGTCATTCATTTGCATTACACTTTCGCTATTATGTCCATTATATCACCTCCATTTCACTACTATGTCACCACATCCATCCCACTTTCATTATCATTGGGCTACCTTTATGTTTTTCCAATATTTATTATTTCTAAGCCTTTTAAGTGAATTTGTGGTTAAACATTAGAAAATAATGTGCATATGCTTATACCTAACAAATGGGTTGAGTTTGTTGACATGTGTAGGTTGAAAGGAGACTTCTAGAAGACCCTTATGTGGCACTCTAAGGCCAAATTCGAATTTGATTGGAAAGAATCATGGATCATGAGGATATGTGTCACATCTCCTAATTGTATTGTAACTCTAAAAGACATGTGTCTTATCAGTTCCTATTTTGATTAGGACTCTAGAGGTAGAGGGAGATATTCATGGATTATCATTAATGAGATGGCTTTCATCTTTTTGTATAAATAGGAGATCTCTCTCCTTCATTAGTTAGTCTTTTTAGTCTCTTTTTAGTCTCTCTTTGGAGAGCTTTGTTGTACTTTGCACTTTTGAAGAAATTGAATAAAGCTTTGATGTTCTCAACATGGAAGGAGATGTGAAGTAGATGTCACGGAGCATATTAGGATGTAAGTAGATTAGATTTCATTTTGTAAATATTGCTTTGTAGAATGTAAGGTAGATTAGATTTTCATTCATGCAATTTTAAGTATGCTTTGATTTCATAGGTAGAAGGGGGCCCCTGCCTTGTACAATTTGAATTATTGCATTTTATATTTTCTCCCGGGATTTGTTTTTATGTTTATGTATTTGCTTTACAAACTAATGGTATTTGAAGTTGACAGGTTCAAGCTGCTGCCTTTGTTTTTATAGCTGATTTTTAATTTTATTTCTCAAAGAGCTGCTAACACATAAATGATCTTCATCATAAATTGTTATATTTTAAGATCAAAATATCACTAACTTGCAGCTGGCTTTGAGTGCTTTTCAGACTGTTCTTTCACTACTTTCTAACCATACTTTGCATAGTACATATGGCTGAAGTAGAGAGTTAGAAAGAGCAAAATATTATTACTAGTCTTTAAAGTAGATTTTTGGTTTTAAGTGCTTCTTAGACTAATCTTTCACTACTTTCTAATCATATTTTGCATAGTACATATGGCTGAAGTAGAGAATTAGAAAGAGCAAAATATTATCATTAGTCTTTAAAGCAGATTTTTCTCACTTTTCTAATTCAACTTAAGCTACTTTCTATCCGTGCTTTACACAGTACATGTGCTTAGAAGCATCGAGTTAGAGAGAGATAATCTTTATCTTTGTTTTTAAAAGTGACTTTCTTTTCTTTTATTTGCAGCAGCATGAATGGTGTCTAGTGCCATTGGAAGTGGTCATTTACTTTCAAGTCATTTCAAGTTCTTTGCTTTCAGTTTCATTTCAAGTTATTTCTTTCAAGCTCTTTCTTTGCAAGTTTAAAAGTTTGATTACTTTCTAGACTTATTTCTAACTACTTCCTAATCGTGCTTTACACAGCACATGTGTTTGAAGCAGAGTTTTAGGAAGAGTTGAACATTATAACTGGTCTTTAAAGTGGTTTTTCTTACTTGTCACCTTAGAGCTTGACTACTTTTTGGACTTATTTCTGACTACTTCTTAATCGTGCTTTACACAGCACATGTGTTTGAAGCAGAGTTTTAGGAAGAGTTGAACATAAACTATAAAACAACGAAGTAAGAGAAAGGTTAACTAAGCACATATAGTGCACCACACTTCATCAGTTTACGATACCCGGATTGATAATTTATGTAGAGCAATTTAAGACATTAAATTGACTAAACATTTTGGCGCCGTTGCCGGGGAAGTGTAATTAGGAGACCTTATTTCTTACATCTGGAAAAAAAAAATTAATAATCCTTGAGTATGCTCTCCTCTTGCACTTTGTGTGATCTGGAGGATCAGAAAAAGGATTGTTAAGTAAAAAAAGACAAAACAATAATTCTTGAGTATGCTCTCCTCCTGCACTTTGTGTGATCTGGAGGATCAGAAAAAGAATTGTTACAAAAAAAAAAAAAAATATAGGAGACAAAATAAACTTCATCACTTCAATTGATTCAAAAAAAAAAAATAATAAATAAAAAAAAAAAATGAAAAAATAAAACTCAAGTGCTTTGATAGGTTCAAATTGTCCAAAATTGTCTGGTTATGCTTTGTAGTGGTCTTCAAAACACTGTATCTTGTTCAAATAAGGTTTCGCAACTTAGTTGTAGAAACTGCCCTGATCCCGCAGCTATCTGACAATCCCGCAGCTGTTTCAAGGTTTAACAAGTTACAGGCATCTAATAAAAAAACCGACCACATGGGCATCTCCAGAATTGTCCCGACATGGATCCTATCCTAGTCACCCAGCTCAGATCGATGAAAAACCAGCCTAGGACCTCAGTCAAAGTCTTGTTTTTAACATGTTTTTCTTGAAGTATTTGCTGTCTGAAATTGAAAATCATTAATCCTTTTTATAGAAAATTTACAATTTCAGAGAAGAGAAAAAAAAAGAAAGAGAAAAAAAATCTAGGGCTATCTCCATTCTTAGTTTTCACTGTGGCTTCAATAAAAAAAAAATATATGCCTCCTTGATCAAGCTTTAACCTGAAATAAGCCTGCAACATAAAAAAATGCACTGTATACGTGAGAAAAAAAAAAGGGGGAATCGAATGTTAAAATGATTAGGTAATAATTAGGAAGTGAATGCAAACTTGTAGAATCCATGGGGCCTCGGCATTTCTTTATAGAGGCTGAAATTTATTTCAGGTGTTGAGCTCCTTGTTTTAAGATCAAATCATGCATTTTTGGAGATAACACTCCAAGTCTCTAAAGCTAAATTCCATCCCCTGTCTTTCTAATGAAATCTGCAGACAAGGTGTCTTGTGCATAAGAGAGTAATGTTGGCTGTTGCATGGGAAACGGAATTAAGTTACAGTCCCCCATACCTAGTCGGGAATGAGTATCGATTTTGATTCTCCAGTAATGACTTTTGGTAGCTTGGCCATGGCTGGTGCTGCCACTGTTAATAGTAAGATAAGTTCAAATAAAAGACCATTTTCTGGTATATCATTCGATGACATGTGTAGGCCCTGTCTGTCTTTGGCTTCACCTCCTGCACTTCTTAACACAGTGATCTGATTGAAGAACCATTTGCTGATCAACGGCTTAGTAATCTGCTCCATCAACAGAATCCAAAGCGGTAAACTCCATTTTAGTCGTCCAACACTAGAAAGCAGATAACTGAGATCCAGTTGCTGAGTCTTCATGAAGGATATGCGCCTTGGTCTTAGCCTATTCTCCCAAAAAGCCGAACGCAGCAATTCATCAAAAGTGCAGAACATAAAAATTAACTCAGAAAAAAACCGTAAACAGCTAAAAAACGTCATATTTTAAACGTTCGATTCTCCCAAACAGAGGCGAATTTCAAAAAAATAAAACATGGGTTTTGTTGCCAGGTGGGTTAATTAGAAAACCCAGAAAAATTTTGAGAAGATTCGTGGCGGTCAGGGAGAAATGTTCGGTTCTTTGGAGTGTATTTTTGAGTGCCGCGTGAAAAAAACAGAGTTTTAATTAAAATAAACAGCAGCAATATAATGTGCGTGCCTGAGGAGTTCTAATGGGGATCAATCATATGCTGGCATCTAAAACCAATTATACACCTTTACACCTGTTTAGAGACGTGTTTCAATTAAACACGACTCTCCTTCATTAATCGCTGCCGGTTAAATGTTGGGAAGAAATGGAACTAAGGTGGAACAATTTGGGCAAATGTATGGTTTTCACTCAAACAAAGCGAGATGCGGATAGTCTGTCGGTGGCACTGGGTCGGGTACTTCCATGTGAACCTCTTCATGGTGATATTTCACAGAATCAGCGAGAGAGACTCTTGCTGGATTTCATGAGAGCCCTTTTAATGTGCTGATTGCTACCGATGTAGCTGCACGCGGTCTTGATATTCCTAATGTGGATCTGGTTATTCATTATGAGCTCCCAAACAACTTCAGAGATTTTTGTGCATAGATCTGGGCGAACAGGGCGTGCTGGTAGGACGGGCAATGCTATCCTTATCCATACTGACCAACAGATTAGAAAAGTTAAGATGATTAAAAGTGATATAGGTTCCAAGTTTAAAGAGCTGGCTAGGATGAAAGAGGAAATAGACGATAGATTTGGTGGTTTCGGTGATTCTGGATCTCGCTGTTTTAGTGACTATGGGGAGTCTTCTAGTTCTCAGACAGGTTCCAGTAGCAGGTTTGGAGACTATGGAGACCGCTCTTAGTGACTAGATGAGACATTAAAATATTTGAAGGAGTTTAGTAGCATAAATTTAATCTTTTTGATCAGCGATTGAAACTCCTAGGTACGAAATTGGTTTTCATGTTTCAAACTCCACAGTTCCATTTTTCAGCCGAAGCTTGAGATGGAGAAACTACTTAGTTCGTTCGCACACAGCCACTCCATTTCACTGCACTTTCTACACTCTGCAATCCCGCAGCCATTTAGCGATCCCGCAGCCATTTAGTGATCCCGCAGCTGTTTTGTTAAACTCTAGGTTGTAGGTGTCATCAGGCAAAACAGGTCACATGGGTAGCTAGGGAAATGTCAGTACATGGATGATGTCCTATTCATTCGGTCAAATTTGATGAAAAAGACCTTGGTCAAAGGGAAGTCAAATTGGGTGTTATAACAAAGTCGCCACACTGAGTCGCCACACTAAGTCGTTGCATGTCAAGAAAAAATAATAATTTTGAATCAATGAAATGAACAAGTTATTTTCTCACTTTTCTGAAGGTATTGATTAATTTTGGACTGATAATGAAAATTGAATGGCTAACTTTTTATTCAAGATTTTTAGCTACAGAGTTGTTCCTCAATTCTACAGCCAGAAAAACCTCATTGTTCAAATCAGCCTATCTTTCTCATACAAAATCAGATTTTGATGATTTAAGTACCATTGGAAAGATCTCAACAAGATCTATACAATGAGAAATATATCATTAGAGTTTGAAATGGCAAATAATGAAATAAATTGTTGAAAAGAAGCAACATCAAATTGAGGCACTAATTCCAAAGCAGGTATAAATTCCTTTGATTTTTCCTTTGAGAACTTGTTTCATTAATACAAATTCCTAGTTTTGTGTGTAAATATCATAACTAGAGAGATTGGCCACCTCTCTCCTTTGATAATCTTACATTCCATTGCAGAAGAAGTATTAGTTTTTTTGCAGGTTCCAGGAGGAAGGACAAATGACTACAAGGGAATGATGTCTCTCTAAGAGACCAATTTGTTTCATAAGAGGATGATCAGCAACAAAGAGGAAATATGTTGATGCAAAATCAGATCCAAACACTTGAAAAACCTTCAGATACTATTGTCTCCATCACATCCACCCATCCATCACATCCATCCATCACATTCATACTTCATAATAAACCATTCACCTCACTCCATACTTTCCATTTACACTCACATACACTTTCCATTTCTTTTTGTCCATTCATAACCCACCAATAAAAGCAAAAGGCTCATTCACATGCTTATTGCCCATTGTCATTTCTGTTCTCCATTGCCATTTTCCATTTTCACTTTCCATTCTTTGTCATTTTCATTCCGCAAATAAGCCCTGCTTCAATGCAAATTATTGAGTCCATAGTCCTTTGAGTCTAAGTTCTTTGTAAAAACACCTTGAGACTTGCATGCCTTAATGGCAAGTCCTCATGCTGACAAACAATGGGAATACATTAATGTCCCTTGTTCGTTGGATCTTCTAGGTGACTCGACATCAGCAAATTCATTCGTACCTAGCAAGATGTGTTTGGGCATCTTGACTCTCATTGTCATCAATGGTGAGAGTTCTCGTGTTGACTAGTGGCATCCATTAATGGCCACTAAGCCAACAATTTCCTACTATGTTCGACATCAGAACATCTTTTCACATAGTAGGAATTGTGCCAATGATTTTTGAAGACATGAAGACTATTATTTTCAGCATTTTGGAGCAGATTCAGCAAGTTTTAGTAGAAGCAATAAAAAGCCATCTTATCTCTCTATCCATGACTCCTCTTGTTCAGCCACTTGAAGAAGAATATGATCAGAAGTTTTCAGCCACCACACACATACAACTCATCCATTCCAAAGGGTAAGTGAAGGTACGGCATTTTCTAACTTTTAACCATAGAATTCCATAAAAAGCTAGAATGATACTTGTTGGAAAAACATTTCTCTTCCTCATTTCATAAAATTGCCAATACCATCAGTTGGGGGGGGGAATACATTCATATTCATATCTTCCCATGTCCATAACATATTCAAGAGCTCACATACTTCCAACATATATTAATTATTACATTGCTATTATGAGCATACAATGGCTTTTGAAAAAGTGCTTAAAGGATAAATTGGATACAAACAAAATCATGGTTGTCACACAAGAACCAACCATCATGCAATCCAATAAAGATATACTTTGCAACAATAATCAAAATATCATTATGCAAAGTTCAAAGATCAAAATAGAAGACAACAAAAAAATGGTTGTAACACAAGAACCAACCATGTTGCAATTCAAGTAAAACACTTTGCAGAAATATGAAGTTATCAAATGATATCATGCAAAGTTAAGCCAAAGCTCAAGGATCAAAAGAGTCAATGTAATATATGTTGCATGAGGACATGCAATAGCTTCAGTTGGGGGGTATGTTGAGTCTTGAAAATGTCATTCATTTGCATTACACTTTCGCTATTATGTCCATTATATCACCTCCATTTCACTACTATGTCACCACATTCATCCCACTTTCATTATCATTGGGCTACCTTTATGTTTTTCCAATATTTATTATTTCTAAGCCTTTTAAGTGAATTTGTGGTTAAACATTAGAAAATAATGTGCATATGCTTATACCTAACAAATGGGTTGAGTTTGTTGACATGTGTAGGTTGAAAGGAGACTTCTAGAAGACCCTTATGTGGCACTCTAAGGCCAAATTCGAATTTGATTGGAAAGAATCATGGGATCATGAGGATATGTGTCACATCTCCTAATTGTATTGTAACTCTAAAAGACATGTGTCTTATCAGTTCCTATTTTGATTAGGACTCTAGAGGTAGAGGGAGATATTCATGGATTATCATTAATGAGATGGCTCTCATCTTTTTGTATAAATAGGAGATCTCTCTCCTTCATTAGTTAGTCTTTTTAGTCTCTTTTTAGTCTCTCTTTGGAGAGCTTTGTTGTACTTTGCACTTTTGAAGAAATTGAATAAAGCTTTGATGTTCTCAACATGGAAGGAGATGTGAAGTAGATGTCATGGAGCATATTAGGATGTAAGTAGATTAGATTTCATTTTGTAAATATTGCTTTGTAGAATGTAAGGTAGATTAGATTTTCATTCATGCAATTTTAAGTATGCTTTGATTTCATAGGTAGAAGGGGGCCCCTGCCTTGTACAATTTGAATTATTGCATTTTATTTTCTCCCGGGATTTGTTTTTATGTTTATGTATTTGCTTTACAAACTAATGGTATTTGAAGTTGACAGGTTCAAGCTGCTGCCTTTGTTTTTATAGCTGATTTTTAATTTTATTTCTCAAAGAGCTGCTAACACATAAATGATCTTCATCATAAATTGTTATATTTTAAGATCAAAATATCACTAACTTGCAGCTGGCTTTGAGTGCTTTTCAGACTGTTCTTTCACTACTTTCTAACCATACTTTGCATAGTACATATGGCTGAAGTAGAGAGTTAGAAAGAGCAAAATATTATTACTAGTCTTTAAAGTAGATTTTTGGTTTTAAGTGCTTCTTAGACTAATCTTTCACTACTTTCTAATCATACTTTGCATAGTACATATGGCTGAAGTAGAGAATTAGAAAGAGCAAAATATTATCATTAGTCTTTAAAGCAGATTTTTCTCACTTTTCTAATTCAACTTAAGCTACTTTCTATCCGTGCTTTACACAGTACATGTGCTTAGAAGCATCGAGTTAGAGAGAGATAATCTTTATCTTTGGTTTTAAAAGTGACTTTCTTTTCTTTTATTTGCAGCAGCATGAATGGTGTCTAGTGCCATTGGAAGTGGTCATTTACTTTCAAGTCATTTCAAGTTCTTTGCTTTCAGTTTCATTTCAAGTTATTTCTTTCAAGCTCTTTCTTTGCAAGTTTAAAAGTTTGATTACTTTCTAGACTTATTTCTAACTACTTCCTAATCGTGCTTTACACAGCACATGTGTTTGAAGCAGAGTTTTAGGAAGAGTTGAACATTATAACTGGTCTTTAAAGTGGTTTTTCTTACTTGTCACCTTAGAGCTTGACTACTTTTTGGACTTATTTCTGACTACTTCTTAATCGTGCTTTACACAGCACATGTGTTTGAAGCAGAGTTTTAGGAAGAGTTGAACATAAACTATAAAACAACGAAGTAAGAGAAAGGTTAACTAAGCACATATAGTGCACCACACTTCATCAGTTTACGATACCCGGATTGATAATTTATGTAGAGCAATTTAAGACATTAAATTGACTAAACAGGTCCAATTGGGTATTGAACAAATTCTCCCAGATACGACCCCTTATGCTTCCATCACAATCTATTACTACACGTCTACCTTGTTGACAACCATTTTATAGTTTGTATAAATATTTTTGAAAGATATTTTGGTACATAATTTTGAAGAATCTATCACAGTTGAAAGGGACTTGTATGCAATTGGGGTAATTTTCGATGATGAATCATCTAAATACTCCAAGGGGACAGGAAAAAGGTAGCAGGTCTCTTCAAACGAGGGCAACGATAAAGAAACTACATATATGGAAAGCTTGTCCTGGACCATAAGGTCTTTATTCAATGAGTTGGAAGAGTTAAAAAAAAAGGACAAGAGAGACCAATGTCAACGCGAAACCCCCAAAGTTCAACTTCTTCAGAAGGACCAACAAAAAAAACAATAATAGTCAACCGACCAAGTATGCACAGAGCTCAAATGTTGTGCAGAATGTTGAAGGCATGGGCATGTACCAATATTTCTCTTTTCATCAAGAATATCATTTAGAAAATACATGCCCACAATAGAATCACAACTTATCTAGATGTGCACATTATTAACATAGTACTTTTAGGTGAGAAAATTGAGCAGATGGAAGAACAAGAAGAACTTGTTGCAGTTGAAGAGACTTTGAGTAATCAATACATAGTGAATACTTACAATTATGTGTTCATTGTTGAGAACAAGAAGGATGTCGAAGAACCAACATTGAGTGAGGACCTAGCTCAAAAAAAAAATAGTTGATACAAGTTGAAGGGTCAAGGGTCGGTTCTTGAACAATATTTGATCATAAAAAAGTTAAAGGAACACTTTTTAAGAAGAATTACACCACCTATCAACTCGACTCAAAACATTCAAGACAAGTCTGGAAAGGTTGCCACTGCAAAGAACACTTTTTCCAATAGTAAAAGGAATTCCACCACTCTGGAAGTTTCAAACAAAGCCACCCCTCCAGACACTTCAGCAATGCTTACTACATTGGATTATAACATAGTGGACGACATGAAAAAGGATCGTGAAAATATTTCGATATTTGAGCTTACAAGGATAGTCGGCTAACGGGAACTGCTTCTCTGAGCCCTTGAACAACCTTCCTTAGGTAACGATGCTTCTTCTTCATAGAAGGGATGTGGTAAGTCTTCTGGTCCTCTAGAATCAATTCTTAACACATTAACATTATAAGCTAATACTCTTTGCCCTCCATTTTTATTGACTTTCAAAATTTCAATTACAATGTTCACAAATGTTTAGTTGATTTTGGGGCATCCATAAATGTAATACCATTATCTATTTCCAAGAAATTAAATGCCAAATGGGATAAGATCAATGCACAATGTAGAAATTTCCTATAAATTCACAAGCTCATGTAATGTACTAAAGAAAAATAGAGGAATCTACTTCTACTTTCAACCAGCGGAAACCAATAGATCGATGAAAACAATAATCAACAAGAGGAACATAATAAATGGCACATAACACAATACGTTTTCCTAGGGAAAGCCACAACTCAAAATCCCTACTATCTATATTGCATTAATCAGAAATCCAAGATGATAATAAAATGCTTGTTCTCACAAGAACAATCCCATCACTCAGTATGATCAATCTCACAATTCACAAGCAAGCTCAAGCCAAAACATAGCCTATTTTGCTACTCTTCAAGCTCTTATTTCCTTGCGTAATTCCTATGGCTGATTAGCCCATTTTAAAGGGAAACCAGTGCATCCAAAACTGTGCAATCCTTTCAAGGTTTAGTTCTTGAATGCATGAACCATTTGTACAACTCAGAATCGACATGCATGAGTTTACGATGAGGGAATCTTTAGTTAACTAGAGTAGCACTAGTTAATGCATTAGTACACCAACTGACTGTTAACTCACTATTAGTTCCTCAAACAATTTAGAACATCATGTGATTTATGCCGAAAGATTCTCTCACAAATGATATGGATCACAGAAGCCTCAATTCAACAATAGAACTAATCTAACTGAACTTAACTCAGTAGACTAAGTTATATAATTATAACTCACAATTAACTCATCTTGAACCCCTATAATATAGGGAGAACATATACATGACTTCAGAAAGACTTCCAACTCGAAATTCCAAATTTAATCAAGTTAATTAGACTTAATTAACTATTTAGAAGTTTCTATGAGAATAGTATTTGATTTTAATTCTCAGTTTAGCTCAAGGACAAATTTAACTAGAATGTTTGGATTCTATTTTTATCATTTCTTGTTTCTATTTTCAACACTCCCTCTCAACAAGAAATGAATTCAAATCAATATCAATCCTGAACCTTTGGAATGTTCTATATGCAACACTTCTCTCTACTATTGTTGCTCCAACAACTCTAGAAACAAGAACAAAAAAAACATCCAACCTGAATCTGTATGATACATCTATCATCAAAGTATCTGACTGTTATTTCCCCTGTCGACTGAAAGCTCTACACTTCTGTTGACTATGCATTTATGCACTATTGTCAACCCGTCTCTATGCTCTTCAATATCTGACTGCTCTAGCCTATGCCACTCTCATATCTGACTGCATCAATCCCACTGATTCCTCCCGCCACTCTTTACTTTGGGCTCTCGTAGCAAGGTAAAATCCATGAGATAAAATCTCTCAATGGACCCTGCCTAATTTCAGCCCTCTTGGGACTATAACTTCACATTGCCCCACCTCACACCTGGAGGTATGGTTGCATGTGATCCCTCTGCCCACCTAGCTCAAAATTTTCCCCTATTGTAGGTCTCTGTGTGAGTGGATACCTCCACTCGGTCTCCTCTCAACTTCTCTAGTTGTGGCTACTCCACAACCTCCTAAAGCTGCTTCTGAGACAACTTCTTCTAGTGTTGCATGTTAAGAGGTAATTTACTCTAACTCTGAACCACCAAGTCTGTAACCTTTTCCTTTCTCCTCAAGGATTTTCATGCATGTTTAACCTCAAGAGTATAGAAGTTCTTGACCCATGAACCAATCTGTTTCACATGTCTCGTGGTGATGTGTTTAAGGAAAACCTTTCCCTTACGAAAAACCACAACATAGCCACGTCTTCCAATACTGCTACTGAAACAAGATTCTTCTTTAGTCTTGGAACATATATCATATTTTTGATCCTCGGAGGGGAGATAGACTCCCACTAAAAGGTAACCGTACCAATCCTGATAGCTCTATACCTCTCGTCATCTCCAAACTCTATGCTTTACATGAGGTCTTTCTCCTCAAAATCACTAAATATATATCTATTCCCCGTCATATGGAATGAGGCACCGTTGTCAAGATATCACACACCTCCCATGACAATGCTAGCGATGTATGCAATGAGAGTGAAATCAAGTTCGAGCTATGAAGCTAGAGATTCACCTGCTCCCACTATAATAATATAGATAGAGTAGGGTTTTCTTGAATGGATTGTATATTTTTCTGTGAATTATTTTGAGTTCCTAGGTGAAAGAGATCTCCAGTTTATCAACTTGTCATCTTCAACAAAAGGCATGCCTCTCGTTATGAGAAAATTACATGTATGAGAAAAAATCGAGACACACACCAAGAAAAAATTCCCAGGGATGGAATGGAAATGGGCTTATTCTAAAGATATACCTCCAGTGCATATATATTGAAAAATATTGTGGGAAACAAGTTATAGGGGAGGACATGTGAGGATAAATAAACTCTTCATCTCAGTACTATATTATATTATATTGGACATCAAGGCACCATGCATGAAAAATCAAGCAAGGGAAGCCCTAATAGACATTGCAGATTGGTTTGTGTCACCTCAGTGAACATTCATCAGACTCTTCAAAGCATATAAAATCCCACATATGATGTCATTGTCTGTAACAAACAAGGTTTTTATGCAAGAGGTTGGTTTTCAACATTCTACATGGTTGTCTAGATAATTTCAAAATTCAAAGAAGTCTTCGTGGCCCATCTTCCCTCTAAGCATAGGATCATACATCCTTAAGAGCTTGAAGTTAGCAGAACAAGAAATTACAAAATTATAATGCCTCAGGTTTGGTGATATTGGATATCATTTGTATGATATTAGAGTCATAGCCATGAAAGATTATGTAAATTAGTTATGATATACATGGGATTATGCCTTAGTCTCTTGGAAAGACAAGGAGAAAATCGAGAATCATTACAATCCCTCCAAGGTAGTCGAAGCAGGAGAAGAAGTAGGTCCTCCAAACCAAGAAAATGTTCTAGATGAACCAAAAGGGGGAGACTAGGAGGAGATGGACACCCAAGACAATGTTTAAATAAAAGGAAAACAAGAAGAGGAATTTACAAAAGAAATGAGTAAAAAGATTAAATTTGATAAAGATACTAAAGGGGGCAGTTGAAGAGGAAAAGAAAAGGAAAGAGAATGAAGAATCTAAAATAAATACACAAAATGAAGAGATAATACAAAAAGGGGAATAAGAAAAGCACGAGCAAGAGGCCATGAAAAAAATAAAAGAATAACATAGAAAAAAGAAATAAGAGGAAGCTTTGAAGAAATAGCAATAGGAAGCGCTCAAGAGGTAGAAGGAGGAGGAAGAACAAAGAAGGATACAACTTGAGGAAGAGAAGAAGAGGAAACAAGGAGAATAAATGGAAAAGAAATTGGAATAATAACTAATTATCTAAGAGAAAGATGATGACCAAGAAGAGGAGAATCAATCAAAGGAAGTCGAGCTGATTGTAACCACTTAAAATATATGGTCTGCAAATCTTATTTTTAATTTGGCAACTTAGTGACAAATTCTAATCATTGGACTAGATTCCTCTTTCTAAGAGGACCAAAATTGACCTTTGAAGCACTGATAAGGAAAAATGTATTTTTGAAGTCAAGCCCACAGGTACATAAGTTGTCAAGTTCAGCTTAAGCAAAAATTCCCTCTCCTCCAACCCATATAAATACAAGTGACCTCAAGCTCATTTGGACAACAAATCACATCACCTCATCTTATCTCTCTCAATCTGATTTGTTCGTACAAGTTTTACGTAGAACTTTTTCACACGTGTGAGCAAGAAGGAGGATGAATTTCAGGTGGCTGAAAATCTCAACTAATATGAACTTTGACCATCATTGACCAGCAATTACTTGGCATAATTTTGGTTCAATTTTTCTGGGCTATCTCTGTCTCACTAGGATGCATCTTTCAGAACAAAAATCAAGTATTTTGGAGTTGTTTGACTTGATTTGATAGCAGTAAAAATTGCAGAATTTGATTGCAAAAGTTTCTCTCTCATTTGATCGAGTTTGAATTCATCATTTGACATGATTTTATTGGGAAATTTCTTATTTCTTAAGTCCATGTTGACTAGCATAAAAATCAAGCTGATCTAGGTTGTTTGAATACCATTGACTTTAGGGTTGACCACATGTTTGACTGCAAGAATTGATTTGATAATTTCTCTCTCTTTTGACCAAGTATTCAAGACTGAATATTTCTTAATATTGATATCTCCCATCAAGATCTGAATCGTATAATTGTTAATCTTGATCTCACCCACTAAACTGAAGGAAGCTCTCAGCCTGAACTGAACCTAGTGGTGCGCACTTCTATTTTATTTCTTACAAGAATCCGTCCATAAAAGTAACCCACATGGGGTAGCAAGAACAGTCCAACAATGTAACTGATTGCACAAGCCCCTTATAATAATTCTAAAAGGATGGGAGTAGATAACAAGAATAGACTAAAAACAAAGTTCATGTTAAGGAAGTATTGTTGGCCTGCCTACCTCTGTGGTCACCAAGTGTTTGGGTGAGGATTAATTAGGAATAGATATGATTCCCCATTTAGGTAAGACGAACAATAATATGCTATTATATATATTAATAATAATAAAGAAGGATAACATAAACATGTATCATGACTTGCAATGAGATAAAAAATAATATGTTAAATAATTTATTTCAAATGGGTGAGACACATAACTGAATGAGTGTCCACAAGCATGACCTAGGATCTTTGTCTCAATCCCATAAGATACAATTCTAACAATTCGAATAGATGTGAAGATGTCGAACGTGGTATAAAGCATCTAATTACCAGTCAATGTGGTGAATTATTAATAGAAATGAGGGAAACTACCCATTTAACATCTAGTTAATTGAGTGGACCAGTAAACTAGAGAGGGAAAACCATAAACATAGGCATAGGTAGCTAAAGAAATGCCAATCATGTTTGTTGATCCAATAGATCATGCAGATGGTGCAATTATATTTGTTGATATATTAGTTTTTGGCTGAATTTGACCAACATTGGAAGCTGATTTTGTGGGTTGTTGACTGAACTATTGGAGGACAGATCTTACCATTGATGTTTACTAGTTAGGGCACACTTTGACTACTGTTGACTTGGAAAAAATTGTATATTTATGATAGTTGACCAGATTTGACTATTTTATCATTGGCATATTGGTATTTGTTTGGTTGATTTTCTGGTCAAGCCAAAGCTTTGACATTGACTCTCATTATTGAATTTGGCTCATTATACTCTCTGCTGAACATTTGGAGACAATTTAATAGAAGGATAATTTCAAATGGTTTTCTCCCTTGTGTGGTTTTTCCCTAGTCTTTAACCAATTTAGCGTCTCTTTTTTATGCTCTTGATTGTCTCTTATTATCATTGCATTTTAAAAGTTCTATATTCAATTACTATTGATTCTTGGAAGAATTATTTGTTATTGAAAATATTACTAAATTGAATTGGGCTAAAGTAATTGATATAGCATAGAGAAGTGGAAAATTAACATGGTGTTAGAGCTAAGGTGAAGGGAAAGCCCAAAAGAGATAAGAGTTAAAGCAATCATCTTTGGAAAAGTTGAAAAAATCTATCTAAACAGGTCAAGATGTCTACCTCATATTTCAAGGAGGCTAAGAAGCTGGGAGACTCATCAAATTTTGGTTCTTGGAAGATAAGGTAGGGAATCATATCAGGTGACAATGATGTCATGTAGTTCATACAAGGAAAATTCTCTAAGCCCTTGGAAAATGCTACCGCTATTGTCAAGAACAAGTACAATAAAGGTGAGTTAAAAGTAAAGAAAATTATTGTTGATGGTTTACATGATCATTTACTTGTCTATGTTGGAAATTTGAATAAGTCTAAGGATATGTATGATAAGTTAGCCAACATGTATGAGGTCAACATTTCGAATCGTATCACCTCCTTGAAAGATAAAATCAAAGGTATGAAAATGAATAAAGGAGAATTTGTGCAATCCTATATCTTGAGGATATCTCATCTTAGAGATCAATTGCAGAGGGTTGGGGATATTGTACTTGACGGGTAGTTGCTGTTGGTAACTCTTAGAGGTCTACCTCCTATCTGGGAAAATTTCATTACCACTATAAGAAATAATAATAGTTTCACATCGTTTGATGAACTAGTTGGAAAATGCACTCAAGAAGAACCCAAGATGATTTCAAGAGGGATAATTCAAAAGCATGAAGAAGGAGAGCCTATTGCATTTGTTACTCAAGACAAGAATAAAAAGGGAAAAGGAAGACCATCGGGTCAAAATAGGACTTCTCCCAAATCAAATGAATCTAATATAATTTTAAGGGATATTGAATGTTACAATTTTTACAAGTGTGGTCACTATGCCCGAGACTATCTGAGAAATATAGATTCTCCAAGATCCGATCAAAGCTACAACAAGAATAGGTACAATGATAGGAAAAGTAATGATGATAGAAGAAGAAGAGATGACAGAAGAAGAGGAGATGATAGAAGAAAAGGGGATGATAGAAGGATAAGAGATGCTCTAGATGATCATGAATAAAGTCCCCATCCTCAAAAGAAGACAAGAATCTCTAGGTATGAAAGTAATGTAACTACTAGTCAATCTAGATACATTCTTATTTTATCCCTTTCTTGTTCTTCTCCTCTAGATTCATATAATAATTTTTTGGTAGATAATGGGGCTTCTAGACACCTATCCGAGCATAAGGAACTCTCAAATTTGGTTGAGAGGGAGACAAGTTTGAAGATTATTCTTGGGGACAACACTACATATCCAGTGAATGGCTTTGGTACTATCAAAATTTACTTAGACTATGGATATTTTTTTATTCTTCATGAATTGATGTATGTTCGAGAACTAAATAATAACCTGACATATGTTCCTTCCTTGGAAGACAAAGGAATGAGAGTAGCCTTCATCAATGGAAACATCCTCTCCTAGCCAAAGGAATCTCGAATAAGAGATGCTTTTACATTGGGATCTAGAACTGAAGGACTCTATAGAGTCAATGGAAAACCTCTTCTCTCAATGTTCCATGACACTAATTATCAAAGTGACCTATGGCACTGAAGTAAAAACAAGTCAAGGGGACCATTCCCCTCTAGCAGAATCAAGACCGATGATAATCCTAAACAAAATGGAGTCATTTTTAAAGAACAAGTTTGGAAGGATTATATGGTCGAAGAATAGATTATGAAAAATGATGTATTATCTCCCAAAAGATTCATTGTTTCTAAAAGGAAATTCTTAAGGAAACCACAAGTTGACTTTAGGTTGAAAACCTAACTTCTTTTCAACCAGAGGGGGCTCCCTCTTGAATCTCAGCAATAGAATTGTTAGCTTGAAAGATTAGAGGTCAGATTTTGTAAACAATGTTTGACAATCTAGTAACACTTAGTAGGATCCCATTGGGCATGGAGTCAAAATGTTTGGATTAATGAGAAATTACACTGAAATATTCAACAAAGGAAAGGTATCTGAGATAATTTGAATCTTCAAATTGTTTATATGGAAGGTGAAATATTAAAGAAATAGTATACTTATAAGAGCATCACATGGATGAGTTCTACAAAGAATAAGTCAGAAAATGGTGGACAAGTGAAAATATAAACAGAGCATAGAAATTATGAATTATGTTTATGTACTCTTATTTAGTAATAGAAGATCATACATAATTGCAACGCAGAAAGGAAACAAAAACAATGTAAAATACATTCAAATCACGCAACATAAGAACCTCTGTTGTAAAATCAGATTTTCCTCATTAAAATTTCATAAAACATGAAGTATACAATATTTTTTCCAGCCAAAACCAAACCCTTGGTCTATCTTTTCCATCTAATTTATACAAAAATTGCATCAATTTTGAGATCCACAATTTCTAGAAGTTTTTATTACAAAAATTGACAAAATATAAAAAATAAATGAAGATTGAGAAGAAATTGATATGAAAACCACCTCATCTATCTTTATTTTTTCATTTGAAACAATCAAGCATATGGTAATATCTAATCCCAAAGTCGAATTGATGAGGTGGCTCATCAACAATTATCCATGAGATTTTTTTGGCGAATTCTTGAAAAATAGGGTCCAAATATTCCTTATCATGAATGATGATAGATGTGTAAAACCTGAGAGAGGTTTTGGTTAATTGGATCATTCCATCAAAAAACCTCTTTTGGTTTTCAAACATTCGTTTCCATATGTTCGGAAACCACAATTAAAGTTGATGGCTAAAACAGGAAAAAACAGAGTAAAACAGAGTGTTGACATTTGTTTTGTTAGTGCCACCGTTTAAATTTTTTGAACGAGCGCTGAAAAATTATCTGTCAACATGTATGAATTTTCGATGGAATATTTTAAAAAATAATTGTTCCAAGCCATTACCCCTAAAGCTTTTATCCTAAAACTAAACTATGATAAGATGATGTATGGGATGTTGTTTCGAGACCTCAAGGAAAATTTGATGCAACTTCAAAACAACTATATAAGAAAAAGCATGAACTAGATGGAAGCATTGAAAATTACAAGGAAGAAGTATGTGTTGAGAAACCTCAATAATTTCAAGTATATGATAGGAAGACTCACATTAGCAGATTGAAGAAAGCATTATGTGGTTTGTAGGAAGCTCCCTAAGCCTAGTATGTCCAAATTGATTGTTACTTGGTGAAGCTTGGATTCACAAGAAGTAGTGTGATTTGAACCTCTACTTCAAACTGGTCTAAGGTATGACTTTGATTTGGTTTTATATATTGACGATCTATTCTTGAAAGGTAGTTAGCCTCTGATGATTGAGCATAAGAAGGAGTTGGCTTCTAAGTTTGAGATGAAATATCTTGGTCTGATATACACTTCTAGAGATATGAGACTACATGGATACACCAATGGTGATTGGGTTGGAACTGTTAGTGACAAGAAGAGAACATATGGGTGCTACTTGATATCTATAATGATATCATCGATAATAAGGAAACAAAATTATGTTACTTTAAGCACAACCGACGTAGGATACATTGTTAGCTTGGAAGAGATGTTTGAGTAGGTTCTAGATATGACAGTGATATATTGCAACAACAAGAGTGAAATATGATTCGTAGAGAAGATCTTGTTTTATGAAAAATCCAAGCTCATTGAGATCAAATATCATAACATACATGATATGGTGCAGAGAATAGTTGTGTGACTTTGTCATACTTCCTCTGATGAGTAGATTATAGACATAGAGTAGTCTGGACTGATGGATGTGAACCTCCCAGGTAAGGGTACCATATGATCGAGGACACTGAGCTATGGTCTTGCCCCCTTTCTGAGTTCCCAAGGTGATTGTTAATTTTAGATAACAATGGTATGTTCTATTCTTAACATAATTTACTTCAATGTTCCTTTAGCAGCCCAATGACAATTTCAAATTATTTTCTATAGTAATCACATTGACAATAAATGCAGATAGAATATAAAACATATGCAAAAGACAAGCCAAGACAAGAGGAAAACAGATTTGGAAGATGCCAGGGAAAACCCCAATGTGGGGAAAACCCTTTGATCAAATATTCTTATTATTATTCAATAGTCCAACAGAGAGAGAGAGAGAGAGAGAGAGAGAGAGTACAAAAATCAAACTCACTTACCCAATACACATTCAAAACAACCCTGTCAAATTATGCAGTCAAACTTCAACCCTAACCAAAAAGCCAACATTGGTCAAAATAGTAGCAAAATTTCACCAATGCAGCTTGGTCTTCCTTGGTCAAACTCATCCTAAAGAGGATATCAAATGTTGACCAAAATAGTTTGGTCAAAGGAGAGAGAAAATCTATTGTGATTTTCTACAATCAAAACAAAAGTGAACTTGAAGTCAACATTGGTCAATATGCTCAGAAAATCTCGATTTTTGTGCCCATAAATGCATCCTAAGGAGATCAAACTTCTACCCTCAAAAACACAGTCAATCTTGGTAATATCCCTTTGGTCTATGCTAGTCAATGCTAGTCAACATTGTCCTAAAAATTTGAAATTTTCGGCCTACAAATTGTCCCAAAAATTCATCCTTTATCCACACATGTGTGAGAGAAGGAGATTATAGCCAAGTTTTACAAACCAATCTGATTAGGAGAGAGAAGAATAGATGGGTGAGTGACTTCCAAATGAGGTGAGAGATCACTCCTGTTGATACAATTCGATGAGGGTGAAAGGACACATATATTAGGCTTCTTGAGCCTACATTAAGTTGAGGCCGACCTTAACAATTTGTGCATGTGAGAGAATAAATAAAAATTTCCTTTTGCTTGTCTGAATGAGATGATATTTATATCAAACTTGGACCTCTGGAAAAGAGGAATCTAATACAATAATCATCTCCATCATATGAGCTATCCCAAGGTGGAATTTGGCCCTAGTTTCCAATTTTAACACTCGCTCTCAACTAGGGAGAATTCCACCTGCCAATACATCTGTCATCATCATTCCATCCTGTCATCACGTACCATATTTTTCAACACTTCTCTGCTCTTCTCTGCTGAACCATGAATTAATAATGAAGAAGAAGTGATCAAGAGTGAGTCACAATACCTTACCATTCTCCACTAACAAAAGTAAGTCCTTAATCCCAGATCAAGTTGGTGAACACCATGCATCCTAGTTATAGTGCGTATGACAGTACACAATGCATCCATCGGTAGTGCTATGGTCCCTAACCACTTTTCCCAACTCATTGGCCAGATCAGAGGTACTTCCCATGAATCTCGAACTCCATCGATAGGATGTGTACTAGGGTATCGGTATGATGTGTACTAGGATATCGACACGAGAAAGTGAACCACTCATCCTGCTCATATTCCATAGGAGAAGGTGAACCACTCATCCTATGCATATGTAAGTCATAGGGGAAGGTGAACCACTCACCCTACACACATGTCAACCATCATGGGTTATCACAAAGGAAGTTGAACCATTCACCCTGTACATAACGCACCACTAGAGGAAGGTGAAGCACTCACCCTATGGTCGTTAATAGCTCCAAGAAGTATGCCATGCCCCCAGTAGCTCCTAGAAATTAGTGTCCAACTCATGCGGGACCCTCATAGGACGGTCTTTCCATGACTCCAATTCTCTCTTGGAAGGTTAAGAATTTGACCTTCTCCAAAGGCTTCATGCCAATGTTTGTGACATACTCATCCATCTTGATGTGATGGAGCCTTATTTCTCCTCATTGCACCATATCCTAGATAAAGTGGTACGTGATATCAATGTTTTTGAAGCGGTAGTGGAACATGAGATTCGTTAAAAGGCTAGTCCACTTTGGTTGTCACGGAAGAACATGGTGGTATTTAGAACGTGCTCAAATATCTCATTGAATATCTTCCTCAACCAAATAACTTCACAACAGGCCATACTCATAGCAATGTATTCACCCTCGATGGTGCTTAAAGAAACCAATTTCTACTTCCTCCTAATCCAAGATATTGAAGCAGACCCTAAAGAGAAGAAACACCTAAACAGGCTCTTATGATTCACCACACTTCTAGCCTAGTGAGCATCTGTATATCCATGTAGCCTCAAATTATTGGTAGTGTATCTCAATCCATAGTGGATTTTTCCCTAGAGATATCTCAGGAGATTCTTAGCAAAAATCCAAAGAATGTGATGTGGCTCGACCATAAATTGAATCAACGTCTTCACAGCAAAGCATATTTCAGGACGAGAGTTTACCAAGAACATTAGGGACCCCACAATTTGATGATATGTGAAAGGGTTCACTAATATGGGTCCAACAACACTTCCACATAGATTTTTGAAGTTGAGTTCCATCAGAGTATATACGGTCTTGCAATCCACCATCCCACATCTCTTAAGTAGCTTCACAGTGTATTGTCATCGAGAAAGGTAAATCTGCCTGGATTTTTCCATACCTCAGGTCCTAGGAAGTAGTGCATCAATCCTAGGTCCTTCATCTCGAATTTGGAAGCCAACTCACTCTTGCATGGATGAATGAGAGGGTCATCACCTGTCAGAAAGAGATCATCCACATAAAGGACCAGAATGAGAGGTCTTTCCTTTTCAACCTTGCAGTATAGGTTTGGGTCAACATTAATCCTTGTAAATCCCAACTTCATAAGATAGCTATCTATCCTCTCATACCAAGCCCTAGGGGCTTGCTTCAACCCATAGAGGGCTTTCTTCAACCTACATACATGTGTCTTACGATCTTGAACTTTGAAGCCCTCGGGTTGTTCTACATAGACTTCCTCAAGCAACCCATGCAAGAAATAAGTTTTGACATCCATTTGATGTAGGCTCCATCCTTGAGAGATAGCAACAACTATAATCAAATGCGTAGTGGTATATCGGGAAACCTGTGCAAATATCTCATCATAATTTACTCCTCCCTTTTGAGAGAAGCCCTGAGAAATGAACCTGGATTTAAACTTTTCAACGCTCCCATCTGCTCCTTGTTTGATTTTGCAAAGCCATTTTGAAGTGACAATTGACTTGTCCTTGGGTTTAGGAACCACATCCAGACATCATTCTTTGTGATCAACTCATATTCCTTGTTCATCACATCCTTCTAGAATTGGTGCTTCACGAATTCTTTGAATGTACATGGCTCAGATTCAACTATGGTACTGATAGCAGCTAAGTACCCTTGGTATCGGTTCGGCTTATTTCTTTCACAAAAAGTCCCCCCTTGATGCAATATTTCTCTCAGCATCTTCAAGAGCATATTTGAGACACAAAGGTCTTTTTCTTGAAGTAGAGGGCTCACTAGTAGGTGGATCAATGATATCCATCTGGCCTTCAACATCAGGCATCAGATCATCTGTCAAAGATTCATCTTGATTTCGTGCATCATAATCATTGTCCTTCCTAGGGATAGGAAGATCTCGGACTTTCCCAAGGGTAGAGTCTTCATTGAAAGTGACATCATGACTTATTTCCACTTCTCTTTGACCAGGCACATAAATTCTATATGCCTTCAAAGTTTCACTGTAGCCCACAAACGTTCCTTTATTTCTAAATACATCTAGCTTGTTTCTTTTCTCCTTCGGCACATGAAAATATATAGGACAACCAAAAATTATAAAATGACAAACATTAGGTTTCTTACCAGTGAAAAATTTTCTTGGTGACTTGAAGTCCAATTCTTGATGGGAGAATCTATTTTGAACATCCACTGTGGTGTTTGGAGCTTCTACCCATAACAAATTTCATGGGCCTTGGTCATGAAGCATGGCATGGGTGGATTCTATGATAGTTCGATTCTTCCTTTCGAAAACTCCATTTTTCTCAAGAGTATATGTCGTAGTGGTCTCCTTCTTAATTCCAACTTCTCAACAATAGTCATTGAATTCATTTGACTCATATTTGGTTCCATTATTGGTCCTTAATATTTTGATCTTCTTCCCTGTTTGATTCTCGACAAAGGCTTTGAAGGAGTGGAATCATTTGAACCCTTCATCCTTATTCTTTAAGAAGTAGACCCATGCTTTTCGAGGGAAATCATCCACAAAAATTGGATAGTACAAATATCCTCCCAAAGATGTTAGAGGAAATATATATGATAGATTAGAATGGACCAATTGAAGAATATCGGTAGTTTGAATTTCACTTGAAGAGAATGGTCCCCTTGTATGTTTTCTAGTTGCACAACCTTGACACACCCCTTCATGATCTAAGTTGAATTTTTGCATACCTATGACCATCTTCCTTACATCAAGTAAGCCTTTGTAATGAAGGTAAGAAAATATTCGATGCCATAAATCAGATTGAAGAGAAGTAAGACAAGTCATAGCTCCAAATGGAATTCCTCCAACTTGATAGAGACCTTCAACCCTAAATCCAAGTGTAAATGCATCTTTCAGGTTCCTTTGCCAAACATGAACCTTCCCATCAACGGTTGTCACATTAAAACCTTTGTCTTCCATCATAGAAATAGAGACCATGTTCTTTTTCAGATCATGTACATACAACACTTAT
The DNA here is from genome assembly GCA_031772625.1 of Pinus tabuliformis. Taxonomy (NCBI): domain Eukaryota; kingdom Viridiplantae; phylum Streptophyta; class Pinopsida; order Pinales; family Pinaceae; genus Pinus; species Pinus tabuliformis. The sequence continues at coordinate 1,003,100,418 of CM062819.1, forward strand.
TCTAAATGAATGGTTTGACCTTGATTTAAGTGAAGAGTAACCGTCCCAATTCCTTTTAAGGGACAAGCGACATTATCCCGAAGTATAATCTCCATATTTGTCTTCTTTTAAATTAAGTTTGAGAGGGCCTCCTTGTACCCAGCAAAGTGCCTCGAGGCACCACTATCAATCAACCAATGACCCAATGTATCTGAAGAAGAGGCAGTGTTAAGGGCAGAAATAAGATAAATTATTTTTCCTTTTCTACAACATTAGCTTCTTCATACCTAGAGTTTCTTGAATTCTTGGGAGGTTGACCATTTACTTATCGAGCAATGGGAGAATTCCTCTTTCCTTTGTTGTTGAACCTGTTGTTCCTTTGATTGTCATTTCCTTTGTAGTTGTTGTTATTGTAGTCATCATTACTTGGAGTAATTTTCTTGTGAGGACACTCTTTAACAAAGTGGAAAAACCTGTTGCAATTGAAACATCTTTCTTTTCTTCCTTCTTTGAATCCCAGCTTGAACCCTTGACCTTGTCTTCTTGGAACAACATTTTTATTCCTCTTTGCATGAGTGGAGAATGTGGTAAGATTGTTTCCATGTGAGGGATTATCTCTTTCCATCATCCTAATTTCTTCTTGAGTGCATCTAGCCAATAATTCATCAAATCTTAAAATCCTGTCATTATTGAGGATGGTAGTATTAAACACATACCATTCTCTTGTAAGGCCTCCAAGTGCAATAAGAGTGAGCTCTTTGTCACCAACAACTTCTCCAATAGATAGGAGATCATTCTTGATTTCGACAATCCTAATAAAGTAGGATTGAATGGATTCTCCTCTATCCATATTGATCTCTTTCAACTTGTTCTTGAGAAAGAGAACTTTATTTGCATTATTTACTTTGAACATCCCAACAAACTTATCATACATCTCCTTAGATGTGTCCAAATTAGAAATATAGGAAACCAAAGGCTTGTGAATAGAATCAACAATAATTTTCTTAGCTTTAATCTCACCTTTCTTGTAATTTGTTTTTGTAGTAGTGGGTGCACTTGAAGGAGGCTCCACCACTCTTGCTTTTATATAGTCCATAGGATCATTTTCTTCCAAATGCAAATCCAAATACATATTCCACGCATGATAGTCGAAATTCTCAAGTTTTTCCTTGGATTTGTAGTAAGATGTAGTCGTCATTGAGACTAGTTCCAAGTTCTTGTCCAACAACTTTCCTTAGTGATTTATTTTCCTCACTCTTGCTTGGGCTTTGTCTTCACTTGAGCTTTGATATCATGTTAATATTAGACAATAATGGCATGTTCTATGCTTAGCACAATTTGATTCAATGTTCATTTAGCAACCCAATGACGATTTGAAATTATTTTCAGTAACAATCACATTAACAGTAAATGAAGATAGAACATAAAAACATATGCAAAAGACAAGCCAAGACAAGAGGACACCATATTTGGCATATGCTAGGGAAAAACCCAATGTGGGGAAAACCCTTTGATCAAATCTTCTTATTATTATTCAATAATTCAACAAAGAGAGAGAGTACAAAAATAAAATTCACTAGCACAATACATAGTCAAAACAACATTGTCAAATTCTGCAGTCAAACTTCAGCCCTAACCAGAAGGTCAACGTTGGTAAAAAAAAAAGCAAAACTTCACCAATGCAGCTCAGTCTTACTTGGTAAAACTCTGCCAAAAGAGGAGGTCAAATGCTACCAAAAATAGTTCAGAAAAGGAGAGAGAAAATTTGCTGTGATTTTCTGCAATTAAAAAAAAAGTCAACTTGAAATCGAATTTGGTCAATATGCTAAAAAAATCTTGGTTTTTATGCCCAAAAATGTGGCCTAAGGAGATCAAACTTCTGCCTTTAAAAACACAATCGAACTTGGTCAATATCCCTTTGGTAAATGTTGCCTTGAAACTTTGAAATTTTCAGCCTACAAACAGACCCATAAATTCGTCCTTCATTCACACGTGTGAGAGAGAGAGATGATTGTTAGAAAATTATATATTACAGAGCAATGAAACACATAAAATATATTGCAGAAACATAAACATAGAAAACACATAAAACAAGAGAGACATAGATATATGTGGTTCACCTAATTTGGGCTATGTCCATGGAGAAACAACCAATCCTTTCTTTTATAATATGCAACAAACTGAAGAGATACAATCTACAGCAGATCCATTGTAATTCCCTCTTCTCTCTCACACAATCTCCACTCTCTTTCTCACTTAGAATACAGATCTACATAGACACAATACAATTGGCTCATATATAGCAAGGGGTTTCCTTCTAAGGAAAAAAATCCTAAATTAAACATAACTTCTATTGTCAGATCTCTACCTAATGAATGACCCAGATTGACTACAAAATTACAACATTTTACAAGGAAACTTTACATCTATTTTTAGCTTTGAGGCTGCTGCCCCTAATCCCCCGCCAGGGGGCGACTCCCAAATATCACAGTTGCCCCCCTGGACCCCTCTTGTAGTGAAAATATTACGGGTGGCATTGCCACCACATTACGAACTGGGGTCCAATGCAGTGATACCTTTGAGAAAAGAAGATAATCATGCTCCACACCCAACAAGCTCCCACTTGGAGACTGATTATAGCAACTCCACCACTACTTCATTTGCTAGAAAATGACTCCACTTTGGACCTAGCTATTTCTCATCTTCTTCATCATACTTGAAGACTAATTGAAACTAAGTAGAATCTCAGTTTCTCCCTGGTTACAACTTTTTTAACATATCTGCAAAATTCTGGCTAGTGTGTATCTTTTCCAGCTTCAACTGTCCATGTTGCAATGCTGGCCATATGAAATGGTACTTGAGATGTATATGTTTAGTCTTGGAATGAAATGCAGAGTTCTTTACAAGATGTATGGCACTCTGGCTGTCACTGTATAACCTAGCAACTCCTGCTTCTTACCCAATTCATCAAGAAACCTTTGTAACCAAATCATTTATTTACTATCCTCTGTAGCAGCAACATACTCTGCTTCCGTTGTTGGGAGTGCAACAACACTTTGCAGCTTTGAGAACCAATTGACAGCTGTTCCACCTACAGTAAACACATATCCTATGGTGCTCTAGGGAAAATTTTAGGGGCTAATATTCGCCCATGGGCTAATTGTATATACTTTTTCCAAAAAAAGATTCACTAATATCCATTTTTTTGTAAGAATGATTCACCCAAATTTTATAGAATGAAATTATTTTACCCTAAAAATCGCTAAAAAATTATATAGATTATATAAAAATATTACAAATTTTAATATTTTTACAAAAATATCTCCAAAAGTTTTATAGATTTCATATTATGGACTAGTGGGATTCGCCAAGGTTTTTAACTTTAAGATAAATTTCCATCCTTCAAATTTTATCTAGTGCTCCTCCTGTTATCTCTATCACTCGCCATATCTGCATCAACATATCCTTGTAGAGCAATGTTTGAACCACCAAATCATAATGCTTGATTTGTGGTACCTCTCAAATATATGAGAATCCACTTCACTGCCATCCAATGTTCTTTTCCTGGATTGGTCATGTATCTACTTACAACTCCCACTACATGTGCAATATTAGGCCTTGTGCATACCATTGCATACATTGAGCTTCCAACTGCTGATGCCTATAGAACTTTAGACATATAATCCATTTCTTCCTGAGTCTTGGGACACATTTCTTTACTTAGTTTGAAATGGCTAGCCAAAGGTATACTAACTATTTTTTCATTCTACATATTAAACCTTTTCAACACCTTTTGTATGTACTCACTCTGAGACAATGTTAATTTTTTATTCTTCCTATCTCTAGTTATTCTCATACCAAGGATTTATTTTGCAACACCCAAATCCTTCATTGCAAATGAGTCTACCAATTTTATTGACCACATTTATTTCATGCATGTTAGAACCTACAACAAGCATGTCACCTACATACAATAACAATATAATATAGTTGCCATCATTTTTCCTTTTGAGATAAACACAATGATTAGAGTGACATCTAGTATAACCTTGTTCAGACATACATATATCAAATTTTAGATACCACCACCTTGGAGCCTGTATTAATCCGTACAATCTCTTCTTCAACATGCACACGAGTTTCTCCTTCGATTTTAACTCATATCCTTGTGGTTGTTGCATATATATCTCTTCCTCCAAATCCCCATGGAGAAAGATTGTATTTACATCTAACTACTCAAGATGAAAATCTTCAGCTGGTACTAGACTTAAAATAGTTTCAATTGAAGTCATTTTAACAACAGGATAAAATATCTCATCAAATTCTATACCCTTTTTCCGTGCAAACCCCTTCACCACAAGTCTAGCTTTATACCTCTTTCTACGTCCATCTTCTTCCTTCAACTTGTAAACCCATTTATTCTATAATAATGTTTTACCTATAGGCAACCTGAATAAGTCCCAAGTCTAGTTATGTGATAAAGAGTCCATCTCTTCTTTCATGGCTTGCTCCCACTTCTTCCTGGTTTCTACCTGCACTGCTTCTTCATAACATTCTGGTTCACTGGGATCAATTAACAATACATAATATAATGAAGGAGAGTATCGTTCAGGGGGTCTACTTATCCTGGCAGATCTTCTAACACCACTTTTAGGTGTTTGAGGTTCTTGTTGTTGTTGTGGTTGTTGTATTTTTTCTGGTTGTTGATCATTATGATTTTCAGGCACCTTCACTTTTCTGTGATCTCATCAAGCACTATGTATTCTCTGTTTTCTTTTTCGTATCTCTTTTACTACAAGTAATATTTATACAAAACCTTTTCATTGAATATGACATATCTACTTCTAATGATTTTATGTTTTTCATAATCATAAAAGCGATAACCAAAATCATTAACACCATATCCAATAAAGGTACATTTCTTTGATTTTTCCTCAAGCTTTGTTCTATTTTCTTTATTAATGTGGACAAAGGCTTCACAACCAAAAGTATTTAAAAATGAGTAGCTTACATTTTTACCTGTCCATGCCTTCCTCTAGAACACCACCATCCAAGGAACTTTAAGGTCCTCTATTTATTAGATAAACAGAAGTATCTACAACATCTTCCCAAAATTGTAAAGGAAATCTTGCATGCAATCTCATGCACCTTGCACTCTCCATGATTATCCTGTTCATCCTTTCTGACACAACATTTTATTGTGGTGTTCCTAGAATTGTCTTCTCTCTATGAATTTCATTCTATGAATAGTACCTATCAAACTCTTTGCTACAATATTCATCTCCATTGTCTGATCTGAGACACTTCAACCTTTTTCCTGTCTCATTTTCAACCAATGCTTTCCATTTCTTGAAAGTATCAAATACATCAAATTTATTTCAAATACAATAATTCCAGGTTTTTTTAGTTGCATCGTCAATAAAAGTAACATAATAACGAGAGCCACCGAGAGATAATACCTGAGCAGTTCCCCATACATTTGTATGCACAAGCTCTAATTTTTCGATCTTCTTTTCTTTCCCAACTTTGAGGAATCTAACTCTCTTTTGTTTTGCATTAACACAATTCTCACAGAATTTTAAATCAACATGATTCAGACCTGGAAACAAATTTCTTGAGTGAAGAATTTGCATCCCCTTCTCACTCATGTGCCCAAGCCTATTATGCCACAATGTTGTATCTGCTCCTGTAGAGGTTAAATAATTAAAAGAATTAGAAATACCATTGCATAAACACAATGTACCAACCTTTTCTCCTTTTTCTATTATCAGGGCTCCTTTAGTGACCTTCCAAGTTTTATCTGTAAAGTTAGTTACACAACCTTCACCTCCCAATTGACCCATTGAAATTAGATTTTTCTTCAAATCTGGAACATGCCTTACCTCCTTCAATAGCCATTGATTTCCATTCTGTTGTTTTATGAAAACTATACCCATTCCAATGATTTTACAATGTTTATCATCACCCATTCAAACCTGTCCAAAATATCCTTGAACATAATCATGAAAATGTTTCCTATCAGGGGTGGCATGGAATGACGCCCCTGAATCTAACACCTAGACATCAATCACATTTTCTAATGAAAGAATCAATGCATCTTGCAACAAATCACCTATCACATTTGTTTCATGATTGTTTTCTTGTTGCACGTCTCCTTCTTTTCCCTTCCGAGACTTGTAGCCTTTCTTCAGGTTTCCTTTCTTCCCACATTTCTAGCACACTATCCCTAATCTGGACTTGGATCTGCCTTTCCTTGACATACTATGATATCCTGGGATCTTTCCTCTTTCCATTTTTCTTCCCCTAGTCTCTGTAGTCAAAGCATTACCTGATGTCTCACAGAGATTTTCCATCACATTTCCTTGGTAAGGATTGCATTGACAACATCATCAAACTTAAAAGTACTAGATCCAGAGATAAAGCTACTAATGGCCATAACTAAACCATTCCAAATTTTTGGAAATGAGCATAGAAATAACAAATCCTTAACTTCATCATCAACAGATCCAGAACTTGACTGACTCATAACTGTATTAAATTCATTTAAATGATCAGCAACAGATCCACCTTCTAACATCTTCATATTAAATAAACGCTTCATAAGAAATACCTTATTTGAGACTAAGGGTTTTTCAAATAGTTTGGCCAATACCTTCATTAAACCCTCTGTTGTCATTTCCTTTGAAATATTAAACGCTATTGATGCCTCTAGGCATAACTGTATTGTTCCAAGTGCCTTTCTATTGATAATATCACATTCTGTGTCTGTCATGCTCGTTAGCTTCTTTGTCTTTTGCTCAATGGTAGGTACAAATATCTCTAATACAAATAATCTTCCATTTACATCTTCCATAGCTGGTAGTTTTGGCCGTTAAATTTTTTGACCTTAAACCTACCATCTTCTACCATTGCTCCCACTCGAACTAGGAACCCTTCTCTCCTGCAAGTTTATCAGCCAAATAGACCTTCGGCTCTGATACCAGTTGTTAGAAAATTATATATTACAGAGCAATGAAACACATAAAATATATTGTAGAAACATAAACACATAAAACAAGGGAGATACAAATATACATGGTTCACCCAATTTGGGCTACATCCATGGAGAAACAACCAGTCCTTCATTTTATATTATGCAGCAAACTGAAGAGATACAACCTATAGCAAATATGTTGTAATACCCTCTTTGCTCTCACACAATCTCCTCTCTCTTTCTCACTCAGAATGTAGATCTAGATAGATGCAATACAATTCCCTCATATATAGCTAGGGTTTTCCCTTTAGGGCAAAAAACCCTAAATTAAACATAAATTCTACCATCAGATATCCACCTAATGAACAACCCAGATTGACTATGAAATTACAACATTTTACAAGGCAATTTTACATCTTTTTTTTAGCTTCGGGGGTGCTGCCCTCGATCCCCCGCTAGGGAGGGACTCCCAAAGATCATAGTCGCCCCCCCCCCTAGACCCCTCTTCTAGCAAAAATATTATGGGTAGCATTGCCACCACATTATGAACTGGGATCCAATGCGGTGATACCTCTGAATAAAGAAGATAATCAGGCTCCACACCCAATAATGATCACCAAGTTGTACGAACCAATATGATTAGGAGAGAGAAGAATAGATGAATGAGTGATGTCTAAATGAGGTGAGAGGTCACTCCTATTTATACAATTCGATGAGCGTGAAAGTACACATGTATTGGGCTTCTTGAGCCTACATTAAGCTGAGACCGACCTTAACAATTTGTGCATGTGAGAGAATAAATTCAAAATTTCACTTATGCTTGTCCGAATGAGATGATCTTTATATCAAACATGGACCTCTTGAAAAGAGGAATCCAATAAAATCATAATCTCCATCATATGAGTTGTCCCAAGGTTGAATTTTTCCATAGTTTCCAATTTAAACGGTGATGAATTGAGCCTTAGAGCTCCTAGGGTTGAGGGGTCTCTGGAATTGACAGAGTATAGCTTAGTTGGCATCTATATTTCCCACCCATTTGGCCAATGGGTGTTAGTTTCTTGAGTTAGGAACAATCCTTACCACTTATGGTAAGTGGTATCTTGCTCAAGCTAGAGATGCAGGTGTTCTACGACTCACTCTTAAGGGTCAAGTTGGGAAGATCAACAAATAATAAGATAGGTTTGATCCTTACCATTTATGATAAGTGGTATCCCTCCTATTATCACTAGGAAGTGTGATAGGCGTGATCCTTACCTCATAAGGTAAGTGGAATCCCTCCTAGTCTTTTTAGGTTTCGCTGGTTGAAGCATTAGCTCCCCACTGGCAAAGATTCCTAAGTAGTAGTATTGGCTCCACGCTAGCATAGATTCCCATGTAGTAACATTGGCTCCCCGCTGGTGGTTATTTTGGGTGGTAGTAGTGGCTCCCCAATAGAAAAATGGTAGTAACTATAGATACCCTATGATTATTCTTCTTTAGATTCGAGAATGCTTCAGTAGATAGAGCAGAGTCGAGATGATTAGAGATGAAACATGATTTGATGACGAGATATTTGCAATGATCACATGATGCAGTTGGAATTTCTCCCTCACTAAGAGAGAGTGTTAATTTGGAAGCTTAGAGACAAATTCCAATCATTGTACTAGATTCATCTTTCTGAGAGGACGAAAATTGACCTTTGAAGCACTGAATTTGGATAAAGAAAAATTGTACTTTTGAAGTCAAGCCCATAGGTACATAAATTGTCAAGGTCGACCTAAGGAGAAATTGACCCTCCTCCAACATATATAAATACAAGTGACCTCAAGATCATTTAGAAAACACATCACATCATATCATCTTCTCTCACTCTCTATTTGACTAGTTCGTATAGGTCTGGGGTAGCTCTTTTTAACATGTGTGGGCAAGAAGGAGGATAAATTTCAGATGGCTGAAAATCTCAACTAATCTACACTTTGATTAGCATTGACCAAGTGTTATTTGGCATCATTTTGGTTCAATTTTTTATGGGGAATATCTGAGAGAGATATTATTATTTTGAGAAGCAATTTGTGCCTTCCATCATCCATTATTGGAACGAGTGAAGTGTCTTTGTAATTTTTCACCTTGGTACTTCTACATAATCATCAAAATCTCTTTAAGTTGGACATCTTTTTCATGCATATATCAAGTGCATTGTAATACTTCTCTTGTAATGGTTATGCTATATTTTTGTATTCACATTTATTGAAGGGAATGAAATATTTTTTTTTCCGTCTTTGATACTAATCTCAATTAAAATTGTATCTCTTTATGTTTACATGATCATGATTGCTTGAAAACTATTTTTCAAGTCAATTAGTGATTATTTCCTTATATATGTGTCTTTATTAAAGTAGTGTTATCATTTTTGTTTTAAAGGATCATGTTATCTATTATATTTGTGGAATTATTTTATGCACATTATACTTCTACATTTCCCAAACTTGACATTACTTGCATCTCTAAAAAGTATTATTGGTTCTCTCATATGTTGTTGATACTCACTAATGCACATAATAAGTTGAACAAAATGGTAGTCGAGTCATCATTCCAAATGGGAATCCTACTTCAATGGTGTAGAGTGTAATTTGGAAATTATCTCAGGGAGATCCCCTATTTTTGGTAGAATGTCCAACATCGTCAACACATTTTTGGCACTAGAAGGAGGGTCAATAGTGCATGCTAGGCCAATCTTCACATTTATTTCCTAAATCATCACAACCTAGCAATGATTATCTGGGTTCACCTCTCTCACATATTCTTGATATAGAAGATCCATATCCACACAATATATAACATGCATTTGAAGTTACATACAATCAAATCCGATCCCTACATCCTGTCACCTGTGATTTTGCAAAGAAACTAGGATTTCTTCTGGTTGCATCAATTGTTCCTCACAAGTTATAAACTAGAGAAACAACTCGTGGTGTTGATTAGTCACCATAGTTCAATATTTGATGAACACTTCCTTGAATGACCTAGCCAACTCATTTTAAAGAGACTTATACCAAGGGAATGAGATACCACCCTATACCAAAAATCTAGAGGGAGAAGGGCCACTAACTCAATAGAGGTAGATGATCAATATTTGGGTTGGATGGTCCAAGGGCCACTAACTCTTCTAAGCACCCTACACCATTTATTAAAACACCTGTAAAATTTTCTAATGAAGTATGATTCTAAAAGGACAACAATGGTTGAGGATCACATTGAAAACTTATATTTATAATTAATAATGTTGGAATTCCATTATAATGATGTGGCTTGTAGATTATTCCCATACACACTAGAAAATAGGGCATCGACATGGTACCAAATCCTCCCTCCCAATTCAATCCATGACTGGAGAGAGTTCAAGAAGCTCTTTTTAGAAAATAATGTTAATGATAAGACTCCTACCATGTTATTGAAACAACTCAGCAATCTTAAGATGGGAAAAAAAGAGAAAGTTAAAGAATTTAATCAGAGATTCACCTCTATTTTAAATAAGTTCCCTATGGATGTGAAAGCACATGATTCCATCACTTTTGATTATTATACCTCAACCTTCCCAGCCAACATTTTTTTGCTTGTTAAAAGAGTTGCTAAAGGAACATTGGCAGAAAACTTTAATGAGGCCAAAATTTTCAGGAAGGACCTGAAAGCCTTTGGATTTATTACCAATGAAGAAGACATGATGGACATTGGTAAGAATCCCCAAACATCCTCCATTGAAACAAAGGAAAATGATTCCTTTGATATGGAAAGTTTGACTAAATCATTGAAGCATTTGACCAATGAAGTATCTAATTTAAAGAGAAAATATAGAGAGGCTTCTTCCAGTAGCAAGTCCTTGAAACCCTTTTTTAAGAAAAACATTAATCAGCCAACTTAATCTTTAGAAAGCTCCAATGTACCTTTAAATGTCAATGCAGTCGATATGGAAAACTTCTATACATTTCATTAAGCATCATTTTGAGAAGACGTGCCCACAATGGATATTTGGCATGACTGTTATGTTGAATATAGTTCTTGATGATCAATCCACACAAGAAAAAGTTGATCCACCAAAGAAATAAGGTACAACATCCCAATCGAAAGATAATGAAAATACTAGAGATTCCATTTTTCCTTTGGATCTAGTTACAAATACTTAATCTTGGATCTAGTTACAAACACTAAATCTGAAGCTCCCAATGAAGCTGTAGTTGATGAACCTCCTCCTACACAACAACATAAACGATATAATCTGAGGAGCAAGGGACCTGTATCTAAGTCCGAAGTTGAAAATCATAGGAATAAATTTATGAGGAGGATGCTACCTCCAAATGATCTAGCTAATAACTCACAATCCAATCCCACAAGTGTGCAACCTTCCAAGAACACTACATGGAATGTTAAAAATAAATCTAACACACCTAAAGTGCCAAACAAGGCTTCCCCACCAACTTCTACAACTCGACCTGCCAAAGAGGGGAATGTGGCATGTGACTTTGAATATAATATTATTGAAGACATGAAGAAGACTTCAGCCAAGATATTTATATACAAACTAGCTAAGTTGGCGGGCCAAAGGGAATTGATCATTAGAACTTTTGCATCAATGCCTCCATTGGAAAAAGTAGTTGTCGCTTCCAAGACATCATCGAGTAAGTATAAAACCACCCCTAATATTAAGTATGTTCTTAATGCTACAAATGTAAAATCAAAATCCTCTTGTCCTCCATTTTTATTAACATTTAAATTTTTAATTATAATGTCCACAACTGTCTTGTTGATTTTGGTGTATCTACAAATGTAATGGCTCTATCAGTATCTAAGAAGATTAATTCTAAAATTGAAAATACAAATGCTAGGATTATACAACTTGATAGGTACCAATTTCAAGTGATTAGTGAAATGAACCATGTTTTGATTCAACTATCTTATGATTCTAGAGTTCATCAATTAATTGACATATTTATTGTGGTCATCTTGGAAGCTTATGGTTTATTGTTAAGTAGGGATTAGTCAAGTAAACTACAAGGCTATTTTGCAATAGAATGGTTGCACTTGTCTTCCATACAAGGGGAAAACAATTAGATTTTGGTGAATAGTGAACCTTTAATGAAATATACATTCACATAATTGGAAGAACATAATGTGTTGAGAAATCTAGGGGCAACTAGATTAGCTAATTTCTCTTACTTTGATAAATGCTTGTGATGTATTTTTATTTGACTTGATCAGATTATTCTTAAAATTGATTATTATTAGTGTTATTTATCATCAAACAACCACCAAAAGATAAAATCAATGATACAATAGGACATCAGATGTAGGTGATCAACTAGGGCCAAAACCTCTCCAACTAAGAGGAAAACCCACAAGAATCAGTCTCTTCTTATAGAACTTCAATTGAAAAATTCCAAGACCAAGTCAAACATTGCTTCCAACAACTTCTACAATTCGACTTACCCATCAAATTCTTCTGGAACGTTGACCTTCCCAGAAAATTCTTCTGCAACTTCGACCTACCCAACAAAATTTTCTGCAACTTCGACCTGCCCAGAAATTCTTCTGCGACTTCGACCTACCCAGAAAATTCTTCTATCCAAAAAATTGTTCTACCCAACAAATGTAGACACCCTAACATGAGAGAGAGAGAGAGAGAGAGAGAGAGAGAGAGAGGCCCAAAAACTTCAATCTAGTTCTTCTCCTTCTTTTTTTATCCTTTTCTAGCTAGCTTCTATCTTGAGAAGAACGAACATGTTAGAATGAGTCTCCAAATGAGGCCGAGTTCCTTCTTATGTATAGGCTTGTGAGGGGTATGAATTTCTATCTTTAGGCTAACTTGTCCCTTCATGTAGGCCAACTTGATCTTTTCATCATGATGAAGTCTTAGAGGGCCTTTTGACTCTATTTTGACTCAAATATTTTTTTTAAATATGTAACATGCCCAAATGGATCTTCAATACATGACAATGATTCAATTGACTTGTAGACTAAATAAAAAGCCGTAGAAACACTCAATGGGTGATTTATCTAAAATAAATTTCTCTTGAGCATGAAACCCATGCCTCAAGAACAACAATAATAAATGTATTTTTCTCTTTTCATTGAATACATAAAATCATGATTACATATGTCATTACAAAGACTGAATATAGTTACATATTTCAACATAACGAGCCTATAAGAGTAGCGTAAGAAATCTTGGGAATTTCTTTTCTTGAATCTGATATTGGATGTTAACTTGCACAGACATCAACAATACCATCAGACATCTAGCTGGAACCCCTTCCTAATCCTCCAACTAGCAATAATGGCACCTTTATCATAGATGTAAATAACTTATCTTAGAAATTAACCAAGTTGCTACTAATCTTTGGACCTTGCACTATGATAGATAAAATACATAGGATGGAGTTGGAGAAGGTTTTATCTTAATAGATCCATAGAAAAATAAGTACTTGATATCTTTCCGCTTGGAATTTGAGTGTATGAACAATGTTGCAAAATTTGAAGCACAAATACTTTGATTGAAAAAATCCAATGATCTCAAGGTAGAGGAAATAAAGGTAATAGGTGATTATGAGATTATTAGGAGACAGGTACACAATAAAATTCATTGTGTTTCACCTAAACTCAAGAATTACCAAAAAGAAGTATGGAGGTTGATTTCTTCTTTGCAAGCTTTTGATATTAAGTCTATTCCTATAATAAATAATGCCATTGCAAATACTTTGGCAAATGCAGCTGCTAGATTTAATCCGCGAAGGGATGGTTTTTCAATTTAAATTATTTATAAACCCTCTACTTTGGATAATGTGACTAACTTATGTGTATTTAATGATGGCCAACATATTCTCGATTTCATGGTGAATGTTGATATATTTAAGGACGCGGAAATCGACGAGGATGAGCATGAAAAATCCTTACAGGAAAGAGCTAAAGCACGTAATGCAAACCCCATGCCTAAGGAAATGGTTTCATTAGAAAATCTGTATGACTTGCAAAACCGTTTTAGAGAACCTCCAAACACAAAAACCCAGAGTTCTACTTTATCTTATGACCATATAAATTTGGGAACTAATGAAGAATTTAAGTATATCAATCTTGGCATGTGTTGTTACCCACAAGAATGATACACTTTTAGATCTAATTATTCAAACAATACCAATATGTGTTTGCATGGACTTATAAAGATTTGAAGACTTATGACACTAAGATAATCCAGCATGTTATTCCAATAAAGGAAGGGGCCAATTTCTTCCAATAGAAGTTTAGGAAATTACATCCCACGCTTGATCCCTGGATAATGAAAGAGTGAAAAATTTGTTGGATGCTCGTATAATATTCAAAGTTTGATATTAAACTTGCGTTTCGAACTTGGTCCTCATAAGAAAGAAGTCGGGTGAGATCAAATCATGCTTAGACTTTCGAAATCTCAATCGACCTTTGGAAAAAGGAAATTATCCCATCCCATCCATGGAAAAAATGCTATAAACGATTTCTAGAGAAATAATGTTTTTGCTACATCATGGATTCTTAGTTTATAACTAAGTTCTCATAGTGGAACCTCGTAGAATAAAACCATTGTTAGAACAAAATGGAGTGCATTATCTTTTAGATGGATGCCTTTTGTCTTTATCAATGCGGGAGAATCATTTCATTGGGTAATGCATATTTACTTTCGAGGATTAATCAGTAAAAATGTGGTAGTATATCTTGATTATGTGACAGTTTCCTCTAAAATATTTGATCATATGCATCATTTAAAACAAATTTTTGATCGATGTAGGAAATATTGCATATATTTAAATCCAAAGAAAATCATCTTCGCAATGTGTGAGGGAAAACTCTTAAGGAAAATCATAGCAAAAATCGACATCAAGGTAGATACATAACGGGTTAATACCATCGCTCAAATTCCTTATCCCATAAACAAGAAATCGATGCAGTCCTTCCTAGGGATGATATATTTTTTTAGAAAAATTATTTTAGAGTATGCATAGATTGTGAAACCATTATAGAACATGATCAACAAGGACGTGATATACAAATGGGACAAAAAAGTAAAAGATTCTCTTAGCGAGATAAAGAAAACCATAATTGAAGCTCCAACATTGTACATCCCGTATTTTGAGAAGGATTTCTTGCTATACACTTTTGCTTCTAATTCTTCGATTACAATCATCTTGACTTAAAAGGATAATGAAGAAAATGAATGAAAAATCTCATTCATCAGTGCATGGATACAAGGACCAAAACTAAACTATCTTTCTATGGACAAACAAGCCTATGTAGTCTATAACATGACAAAAAATTTCAGGCCTTGTATTCTTAAGATCCATGTCATAGTTTTTGTTCCCCATCTGCCGGTCAAATCATTGTTTGTACAATAAGAGCCCAGTGAACAAAGATAGAATTGGATGACATGTTTACAAGAGTATAAATTGGAGTTCAAAATAGTTCATGCCATTAAAGACCTTGATATTTGTCAGCTCATTGTA
Organism: Pinus tabuliformis; assembly: GCA_031772625.1. Lineage (NCBI taxonomy): Eukaryota > Viridiplantae > Streptophyta > Pinopsida > Pinales > Pinaceae > Pinus > Pinus tabuliformis. Next base: position 1,003,115,868 of record CM062819.1, read on the forward strand.
TAAGCAATCAACTCATAAGAAGAAGATACATCTGGTTGGGAGAAAGAAATTGAGATGTACAATATTGATTCAGCTAGCCCAACAAACACATCATCATCGAGATACGTGGATATACAACAATATCTTAAACAAGGGACTCTTCTCTCTCATCTTTTTGAAACACAAAAGAGGTTTGTTTGGCTAAAGGAACTATTATATCAATTGGTTCATGGTGTGCTCTTTTAGAAACATCACAATGGTGTCTTACTAAAATGCTTAGAATCACCTACCTCGGAAAGAGTTTTCAAGCATCTACATGATGGACCAGCCAGTGGACATTATGTTGGTGACACTATGACACATAAATCTATACGAGAAATATATTACTAGTCGATGTTATTTAAATATGCAGATGCATATGCCTGAAAGTGTCCCATTTGTTAGAAATGTGCTAGTTGAGAGAGAGGGTCAACCGCCCTTCTACAATCAATTGCAGTTAAAGAACCCTTTTATTAGTGGAGAGTGGATGTAATTGGAGATATTTTTTCTCACTCGTCAAAACAAAATCGATACGTTATTACTACTAGAGATTATTTTACTCGATGGGTAGAAACCATACCACTCGTGCAAGTGAATGTCTAGGAAGTCAACGATTTTATTTATTAGAATATCATCATTAAGTTTAGTGTTCCTACTTCAGTTGTGTATGATAATGCAACATAATTTTCATCACTGAAACTCTATGATTTTGCATTAGAGAATTGTATTATTCCAAAACATTCATCAAATTATTATCCTCAAGGAAATAGTTTAGCGAAATCCACAAATAAAAACCTAATTTGAATCATAAAGAAAATTGTATTGAATGAACAAAGGAATTGGCACAATGCTTTGACAAATGATTTATGGTTGACTGAGTGACTCCAAAACCTTCTTTGGGAACATCGCCCTACTTCCCTGTCTATGGTAAACAGGAAATCCTACCCTTGAATTTCTACCTCCCAACTTGTTGAAATTGTAGCAAGAAAAGGGCTCAATTTTGATTTTTACCTTAACCAAATTGAGTAAATCAAATTTCCACATCAACAAGACAACTTGGAGGCAGTTAACTAGTGTGGAATGGCCTTGTCTACTAGTTTACTCAGTAAATTTGAGTTATAGGCTAGAAGTAGAGTTTTGCATGTCATGATTGCTAATATTTAGCAATATAGTTGAATTATTGTTACTTAAACTCAGTTAACTAAGATCTAGTCACAAGTCGAGTCAGTTGAAGGTTAGTTGAGTAGTTAATACTATTGTTAACTCATTGATCTCTTAGTTAACTAGTCAATCATCTAAAAATAAACACAATCATGCATGGAATTCGAATTTCCTAGTTGAGGTGGAGTAAAAGGCATGTTTGTATTTGTATTTATATTTGTATATTGTTGAGTGTACAATGCTTTTGCACTGATAAGGTAATCAATTACTCAAGCTATTGCGTGAGGAAATAGGGAATTTCTCCTATTTTTTATGAGATAATTCCTCCAAGATTACGCAAGGAAATAATGGCTTGGCTGGGGCATGAATTGGCTAAGTGTTGGCCAAAGAAAGTCAGGAAGCAAGAGAAAAGGATGGCTGGGGCATGAATTGGCAAAGTGTTGGCCAAAGCAAGTCAGGAAGCAAGAGAAAAGGATGGCAGTGCAAGGTGTGCTTCAAATTCGAAGCAATACATTATAATTTTTTCTCTTTTCATATGAAATAATTCAAATTAGTGGAGGGGTTTTTCCTAGTAGGGTTCCCCTAGAAATCATTGAGTACTTATGGTCTCGATTATTGAATGTATATGCACGTTGTTCTAAACTGTGATTTTAATTTTGGAAATTATTAGGGTGAAATTTACATCTCCTGATTTCAGTTCGATTTCTTGAGATGTTGAAATTTCTATCAAATTTCTACATGGTGTTAGACTCACCTTGAAATCACATTAGAACTAGTATTTTGAATGTTTTCTTCAAGGATTTCAAATTAAAGCTTTATTATAATTTTTTCCTTCAGATTCAAGAGAATGGATTTCAATGGACTAAAACTTGAGCATGCCTTGGAGGGAAGTTCAAATTTCTGAGCTTCGAACATATTTAGGGTCATCACAAGTTCCCTAGGAGAAGCATTTTGGAGCAACCAGAATATTGAAAAGTGGGAAATCATTGAAGTCCTAATGTATAGTGATCATTGAATAACTAATGAGTTGTTAGGAGGCAAAGTTAATGGAGCCCTAGTTCAGGGAATATCTAGAAGACCCTATGTGCAAACTTCTTAATGAAGCTAGAAGGCTACTAGTGGGTAGATCAATGATCCAATGTTTAGTAACACAAAAAGGAGTTGTGATCAATGATATTGGTAGATTGAGGAGTAGAGATATTTCCTATAGGGAGATCGAGACTCAGAAGGAGTCTAGTTTCAAAGGGAGAAATGCTATGGAAGCTAGTACTTTAAAATCTAGGGAGATCATACTCATTATTGTAGTAGTTGCAGTAGTAGTGCAGAAGCAACAGTAGAGTAGTAGCAACAACAGTATGAGTAGATCATATTTCACCATGCATACAAATATACCTCAAGGAATGACATGGGGTGATGTAGAGCATTAGTCCCAAAGTTGTGAATATTTGGGCATGTTCCGTAAGATAACAGTAACAACTACAATATAATCTTCTCATGGATCATTACCCTTGCTACATGGGCCCAAATTATTCAGTAGAAGATGGATTAGTGTCAGTTGGTGCAATTAGAAGTTGAGTAGCACAGAGAAGTGTTGATAGCAGTGCAAGAGGAATAGTGAAGAATCAACAATAATGTAGTTTTCATAGTAGACATTGTAGAGACTAGTAGCAGTCATATACTCAAGAGACACTTGCAACTCAAAGACACAATTGATTCAATATTTCAGATACTTTTCAATTGTATTTTTTGTAGTAGCAACAACAATAGTGAGACGTAGTGCTACAATACATTCCATATGAGTTGGATTGGGTTTGTGTAGAGCCATTTTCTTGCTAAGAGGGATTGTTGAAATTGTAGCAAGAAAAAGGCTCAATTTTGACTTATGCCTTAGTCAAATTGAGTAAATTCAATTTCCTCTTCAGCAAGAAAACTTCGAGGCAACTAACTTATTTGACATGGCCTTATCTACTAGTTTACTTAGTAAATTCGACTTATAGGCTAAAAGTAGAGTTGTCCATGTAGTGATTGCTAAGATTTAGAAATCTAGTTGATTTATGGTTAGTTGAACTTAGTTAACTGAGATCTAATCACTAGTTGAGTCAATTAAAGGTCATTTGAGTGGTTAAGATTGTTGTTAACTCACTCATCTCTTAGTTAACTAGTTAGTTAGCTAAAAATAGACATAGTCATGCATGAAATTTGAATTTCCTAGTTGAGGTGGAGGAAAAGGAATGTTTTTATTTATATTTCTATACTACTGAGTGTACAATGCTTCTCCACAGAGAAGGTGATCAATTCCTCAAGCTATTGTACAAGGAAATAAATAATTTCTCCTATTTTTTAAGGGCTAATTCCTCTAGGATTATGTAAGGAAATAGGGGCTTGGTTGAGGCTTGGATTGGGTAATTGTTGGCCAAAGCAAGTTAGGAAGCAAGAGAATAGGATTGTAGTGCAGGGTGTGCTTCAAATTTGAAGAAATACATTGCAATTATTTCTATTTTCATCTGAATTAATGCAAAGCAACAAAAGGGTATTTCCCAATTGGGTTCCCCTACAAATCATTGACCACTTGTGTATTTTCTTGTTGCATGTCTATGCATGTTATTCTAAATTGTGATTTTCATTCTGCAGATTCATAGAGTAGAATTTGTGTCTCTTGATTTCAATTTGATTTCTTGAGAAGTTACAATTTCTATCAAATTTATAAACAATTTTGCAGTTGTCCCAAGAGTCACGAGGTATACCTTGTCCAACCATTTAGAATAGGATTGAGAATCTTCGCAAGTTGAAGGAGGAAAATTAAAATACCAAAGAAAAAATTGTTGTTCATTGAAAGTGTATCAAGTGATGGTTTGATAAAAGGTTTTCAGGATATAAATAATTTTGTGTGGGATACCTAGTCTAGAAGTGGGATAAATCCCACGAGGACAAAGGAAAGCACACTAAGTTTCAATCCATGTTGATTGTTCCATACATAGTGCATGAGAATATTGGCCATCACACATAACATCTGCAATCCTTAGACAGGAAGATTAACTCTCTTCCTATAAATGGCCAAGATTTAAAGGTATATTTTTAGTAGCAAGTTGTGGGTTGCATCCCTAACTTGTAAATAGTAATTTTATTTCATTCTTATTCTTTGTTTCATATCTTATTCTCCTATTTCGTTTGCCTACAATGTTTTTTATTTTCAAATCATTGTAAATAAATAAGATCTTTCAGTGAAAAGTGTCTTGTTTGGCTCAATGATAATGCGGTGAGAGTTTAATGTAGGTTTTAACCCCATATGAAAATTACCTGAAAACATATTCCTAAAACATAAAACAATATACAATGGAAAGAACATAAAATGTACATAGATATTTTCTCCTCGAACCCCAACCAGGAAAACCTAGTTGATTTTTCATTATATTCCTTTCAATGTTACAATACATTATGTACATGTCTAAGCATTCATAAACCCTGATCCATTAACCCTATATTAGAACATAATCGTAGTTCCCTTGATTAGATATACAAAATATCATGGTCAAAAACCATCATGCCCAAAACCATGCACAAAACCATGGGTAGGTCCACCCACCATCCTTGGGTCCACACCTGGAGCTAGTCATGGAAAGAATATAACACATACCCAACATTTAAAAGTGCAATGTGGAAACTATTCAACTTTTGGAAAACTTTAGATCTCCTTTTGGTTGGTCTTAAATATCTCCATAGGTCAATGATGCCTAGATGGAAAATATGATTCATTGTGAATGGAAAGCTTTAGTATATATATGATACATGCATCTATTATTGGATCTTTGCTCCTCAAATCAATGTTTGTATCAAATGGTGTTTTCAACATGTTGAACCAATCGTGTAGAGAAGGTAAAGGAGAAAACTTAAGTGAGAAAATCTATTTCAGAGAATATATGTCCCTGTAAAATAAGGAACAACCTCTCTTGCCCATAAAATAAGTCAAGATCCCTATTCTACCCTAGTGGAATAAATGCCCAAAAAATTCCAATAATCATAAATGAAAAGAAGAAAAAGGGTGAAAGAATAGAAAGGATTCCTGTTCAAAGAGGTGAAACAAGCAACTTCACTGGGTTACTGAACAAGCATGTTGGTAGTGAATGAATTGCTTGTGATTTCTTGAGAGACTTAGCTAAGGTACTAAATAGGCATTCTATTAGTAGATAAACACCTGATATTAGTACTAAATATCTAAACATCTTAAATTTTGAATACATATTATCCTTATCCCTAATCAAAATAATTAGGGTCTGAATAGTTTTATGAAATGTGTGTGAACCGATAAGAGAAATAGAAGATACTACATCCATAATTTGGGCTAAGTAGTGAAGCTAAGGTAATTCATAAAATGAATCAATAATTCTTAAGGGATATTATTCAAACTTAAGTAAGCTCTAAATAGAGAATTTGAGGACCTTCCAGTGAATCACCAAGTGTTGCAACTGCTACAACCACCCTCCAAAATTATTGACTCACTCTAATTTTGGAGCCCCTACCAACCCCTTGAAAGATCATGTTCTCACATTTCTCTATGTGATTGAGTTCATCCTAATATTTTTCAAAATTTTCCCCAGTGTTTCAAGTCATCAATGGTTTTGTTGAAAATTTCTAAGTTAGAGCGCACTCGTTTCTCACAAGCCTAGTGCACCTTTTATGCCTAGTGCAAGCGCACTTTATAGAGATAAGCCTATTCTGAGTCGTGTCATGAATTTTTACACTAGGTTGCACCTTAAAGTGTGACTTCCATGCATGTGTGAGTGGGTTATATAAGAAATCTCACCCCCCCCCCCCCCCCCAAACATTTAAATTTAGCTCTGTGCACTTTCAGAGCATAGAGTCATCCCCTTATCCTTCCAAGTTATGACTGCACTGCACACTAGATCTAGTTAAATATAGAGTTGGAATTCTAATTTATTTTTTTTCACCCTCTTAGTCTTTATGTTTTTCCAATACTTAGTCAAATTTTTAATCTAATCATCACTTCATTAACTCCTTAACATTCCTTGGTCATATTTTGCAAACTCTTATGGCACCCACATCCTTACATAACCCTTTGTGGCGCGTCCGCGTAGCCTAGAACTCTAATATCATACCCTTATCTTTGTGCATTGTGAATGAGTTGACAATGGACCTTGATGTGACATAGTGTGCTAGTGCAAGTTACAATATTAGCATCAAGATATTTTTCACTTGCAAATGCACCACGTAATGAGCCTTTTCTCTTCATGAGTGCACTAACACACCTTATAGATCTTATCCAAACTCCTTTGTCTTTGCAAACCCCGTCGATTGTGAACATATGGGTTCTTTAGCACATTTCTATTGCAATATGCACTGGTAGTCCCTAATAAACCAACCCTCTCCTCTATCTTATGCACTAGTGCCAAGACTAGTGCACTTTATTTCCATAGTGAAAATTACATACAAATAATAGAGATAGAGTATGGATTTTCTTGGACTGATTGTATATTTTTCCATGAATGATTTTTTAGTTCCTAGGTGAATTAAATCTCCATTGCGTCATATTTTCATATCCAACAAGAAAAAATGCCTCTAGTTATGAGAAAAGGACCTTTAATAGAAACCCTTGAGAACATTATTAAGGGAGTATTTAATAGTCCAAAGCCTAAAGTACCAATATTCAAGGACACAACATGTTTCATCAACAAGTATATGACCATATCTTGGCAAAATATTTTCAAATACTTCACTAGGAAAGTGATTCTGGAAGATGAAGAAGACATAGGGGTTTACCTTAACATTAAGAATTCCAAGATTCACATGATTGCTTTCCACTATCCAATACAACCTTGTACAGAGACAATTGGGTGGATCCTGCAATGCATTGACCCTAAAAACATGATTGTTACAAGTTCAAAGGGAGAAGTACTAGACACATATCATGCTCATGATATTCACATGTATTACAAGCTTCCTAATCTTGAATCATATCTCAATTCAAGATTATATGCCAATTTCGGACAATGTACGAAGGATATCATCAAAACCAATACATTGAGGAAAGTGTACTATTACTTAATGGCCATGTGTTGTAGACTATATGGACACAAGAATGTCAAGTTCTTTAAGGAAAAATGTGTCAATATGGTGCACGCATGCACTAATAAGGAAACTATTTTCAATTGGTCTGATCTCATAGAGAAATCATTGTAAATGTTTGTTACAAAAGAAAAGAATGTGGTAAAAGGTGATAAACCAAAATTATACATGTCTTCATATATGTTAGACAATATGTGTTCCAAGAACGAATTCCTAGGGTTGGAATGAAAGTGAGCTTATGCTAAAGAGATACTTTTGGTGCATATATATTACAAAATATTGTGGGAAACATGTTATAAGGTAGTATGCGAGGATAATTAAAATCTTCATATCATTACTATATTAAATGATAGTTGGACCCGAGACACCATGCACAATGAATCAAGCAAGGGAATCCCTAGCATACATTGCAGATTGGATTGCATTGCCTCAAGGAACATTCATTAGTGCATTCAGAGAATATAAAATCCCACATCTTATGCCATTATTTGCAACAAATAGGGTTTTTATGAAGAAGGTCATCTATTAGCTTTCTACAGGGTTGTTTGGATCATTGCAGAAGTTGAATAAGTCTCCATGGCCAATATTCCCTCTACGAATAGGATCATATAGCCTTAAGAGATTGAAGGTGGCAGAACAAGAAATTGTATAATTGGAATGCCTCAGGTTCGACGATATGGGATATTAACGGTATGATGCTATAGGTAAATCCACACAACATTATCCAAAGTTAATATATACATGGGATTATGCCTTAATATATTGGAAAGAAGAAGCAAATTTCAAGAATCATTACAATGCCTCTAGGGTAGTTAGAGCAGATGAAGAAGCAAGTCCTTCAAACCAACAAAATGTTCCACATGAGCTAGAAGGAGGAGACCAGGAGGAGATTGAAATCCAAGACAATGTTGAACTGAAAAGAAAATAAGAACATGAAGCTTCACAAGAAAGGAGGAAAAAGTTCAAATATTATAAAGGTACTAAAGAGGAAAAGAAAAGGAAAGAGCTTAAAGAAGTGAAAATAAATAGACAAGAAGAAGAGAAAAATAAAAAAGGAGGAACAATAAAATCAAAAGAAAGAGGCCATGAGAAAAAGAAAAGAATAACTTAGAAAAAAGAATGAAGAGGAAGCTTTGAAGAAAAAAAAAGGGAGCCCTCAAGAAGAAAAAGGAGTAGGAAGAATAAAGGATACATCTTGAGGAAGAGAATAAGAGGTAACAACAAGAAGAATAAATGAAGAAGAAATTGGAAGAACTATTTGCCCAAGAGATAGATGATGAGAAAGAAGAGAAGAATCAAGCAAAGGAAGTTGAGCCAATTGTAGCCACTCTAAATATCCGACCACCAGCTCTTTTAATAGGTGGCCATATTTCTCCTAGTGAAATGCGTATCCCGCCTCTAGGAGTAGACAAAATATTGGATATCTATAATTTCATGTTCGATCATCTCAAGCACAAAATCATCTGAGAGAGGAGGAAATAATTTCTAAATGAGCCAGATCAATCAATATCTTTCAATACGAAAAGAGAAACTATTTCAAACACAAAGACGAATACAAAAGAAATCGCTTAGGCAGGTGCATCCTTTGTATTAGCCACTGAAAAGAACATTGATTATCTCACTGTCTAGCTTGAACAGTTGAAGAAAGAACTAGTTGATGCAAAGCAATAGAAATAGCAACTCCATATGGAGAATCATAGGGTGCCTTCCATAGGGTCAAGTAGATAAGGTTTGATGTCCACAATACTTAAGAAACTTAAGTAGTTGGATGACATGATGATGTAGGTATATGATGAAATTATGAAATTACATAAAGTAGTATCCCCTTTGTATGTGATCCAAAATGAGTGTAGGAAAATATGAGAATTGTAAAGCTAGCCCACATAGCTATAAACCCTATTCAAGAATGGGGCGCCAAATACCTAAATTCACCTGTAGGGTTTCATAAAAAAGGTAGAATGGAGGTTGAAATAGAAAAAGTTTAAGTGAAGATCCTCATGCTAACTTATGATCGACTAAATAACAACATAACCAACACTATATCTTCCTATATGAATTGCATGTCAGAATGGAAGCTTTGGCTCAAATGCAAAGGATACCTTTAGTAAGTGGAGCTAAAGAGGTGAAGCATAGAGATACCATTAGACAAGAGTTGAAGGAGGTTTTGGATATCATAATAAATGTGGCTACTCAAGATGACTTGGAAGTAATAAAGGATATTTTTGTGAAACATGTCACCAAACCTATCAAGTTACACATGAAGTTGATGATGCTTTGGAACAATATACAAGTGGGCTCGAAAATAATATTTCTAAATGCTTTAGAGGAAATAATGAGATATGAAAGAGAGATATCGTAAAATGTCAAAGACGTGGTAGCAGAATGTAAGGCTTGTACCAGTAAATTACTAAGGAGATACATGTAATAGTGTCAAAATTTGCAAATTACTCAATGAAAAGGAAAGCATGTGAAGAAGCGAAGATAAAGAGACAAGAAGAAGAGCAAAGACAAAGTGAAGAACAAGAAAATAAAAAGCAAGAAGCCATGAGAAAAAGAAAAGAAGAACTTAGAAAAAGGAATGAAGAGGAAGCTTTGAATAAACAACAATAGCAAGCCCTCAAGAATCAGAAGGAGGAGGAAGAATAAAGAAGGATACAACTTGAGGAAGAGAAGAAGAGGAAACAACAACAAGAAATAATGATGAAGAAATTGGAGGAATGTTAGGCCCCTATAATACTAGTGTAGCCCCTTATTCTTATTGTTAATGTAGCCCCATTACTATTATTTTTATGCCCATGTAGTCTCCCCATATTGTTATTATTGTGCCCCATAGAAGCCCATTATTGTTATTATTGTGCCCTTACATTATTATTGTTGTGGAGGCTCTAATTATATTGTGACCCATTACACTCTTATATAAAGAAAGAAGGTTTTTTCATTTGAATCATCCAAGAAATTCTCATCTATGTAATGTAAATGAGGTTTCCCCCTCAAAGAGGATAATTTGTAAGTCGTTGATCTATCTTTTTGTGTGTTGTTTGCATAAAATTTGGTATCAGAGATTTTGATTCTAGGGTTTCGCTTCTTCAAACAGGTCATTTTGGAATTTATGCTATAACATTTTTTCTACGAGGATTTAGAAGTAGAAATGTTTACCACATGGAGATGAAATATTGGTTAACTTCGTGTAAAATTTTCATGGCTTGGTAAACTTTATTTATTTGAGGAAGTTGTGGTTTTTGTAGGCTCTAGAATTCTGTCTCAAACGGGTAACCCATGGAAAATCGTCATAACTTTTGTTTCAAACATCGGATTTGAATTATGTAAAACTGGATGAAAGTGCATAGACTGTAGCGTTTCTTGTATAAATTTCATGGCCTAAGGTTGAAACAGTGACACACTGCATCCCATACAACTTCACTCTACTAAACTAGTCCATAATCAGGTCATTGTGGGAGATTTGGCATAACTCTTTCTTGAAGAATCCAATCACGATAAAAATTGTGGGGTTGGAAAGAAGACTTAGAGGGATACCACAAGAGGAAATTTCAGACCTTGGAGATCCAAAATTACAGAGATACAATGGATTCAATATTGAGCTCCTACATAGCAAGAAAAATGTGTGTATTTTTTTTAAAATTTTGCATAAGTGTTGTTTGAAAATCAGTTTGAAGTGATTCAAGGGGCATAGTGAAGCATAGATATCATTATTTGATTTCAAAATGATGAGAAGTAAGAAAATGGAAACACCTAGTAAGAAAGCAGAAATCTCTATTATGTCACATGAAGAAGAGGAAGAAATGCAACATGACATATCAAAATTACAAGACCAAGTGCAACAAATTTCACTCTCACAAAGAGTAACCAAAAATGAAATGGAATCTAAGATGGATGGTTTGAATAATAGTTTAAAATCAAACATGGAATGTTTGAAGGATGGCATGAAAGCTAATATGAATGGTATAGAAGAAAAAAAGAAAGGCAACATGGAAGATTTGAAGAATGGTTTAAAAGCGAACATGGAAGGTTTGACAAAGTTGCTAAAAGAAATGCTTCATAATGGAAAAAAGGTATTATATGAAACTCATGATGAGAATAAAATAAATGCTAATAATAATTTCATAGATTCTAACGTTGAATTTAAGACCCACCATATTCCAAAGATCGATATGAGGAAGATTGATGGAAAGGATATAATAACATGGATACTACAGATGGAGCAATATTTTTATCTCCATAATGTGCAACACACACAAAAGGCATGCATTGCAACTTTATATTTAGAACCCAATCAGTTTGTATGGTATCGATGAATTTTTTCTCGTGAACCACTTGTCACTTGGTCAATTTTTACAGAGGAAATGATAGCACATTATGAGGATACAAAGAGAAACACCTTCTTTAGCCAATTGATAAATCTCAAACAAAAGGGTTCAATTATGGAGCACATTGAGGACTTAAAAAAAATTAATATAAGGGTAAATGATATTCCAAAGGAGCGTATGGTTGATGTCTTCATAGGTACTTTAAAGGATAACATCCAACATGAGGTTCGCCTTTGGGAACTTGATTCATTGGAGAAGGAATTCAAGTTGGCAGGAAAAATTGAAAGAAAAATTATGGAAACAAGGAAGCCTACCACTCACAACTATAAAGATCTAAGTGTTTTTACTCCTAGATTTCCACAACCTACAAAGTTGACACCACCACAATTGGAAGAAAAAATAGCAAAAGGGCTTTGCTACAGTTGTGATAGAAAATAAACTAAGGGTCATAAGCATCCTGAGAAGAAATTATTTTACACATATTGTTAAGAGGAGGGCTAAAAGGAACAATAAACTTCAAAAGAAGAGCATATACACCAGGAACCAACCCTAGAGAGAGAATAAATGAATCTGATTATATCTTGTAATGCATTGGCATGAATTAACAGTCCTTAAAATATCAAGATCAAAGGATGTATCAAGAATAAAAAGGTAATAATGTTGATTGATTAAGGTAGTACCCAAATTTTATTCAACGTAAGATAGCCAAGGTATTGAATTGCTTCATATACCCAACACCAGAGTGTCAAGTGATGGTTTCAAATCGAGGAACTATAAATTTCTCTAGAAAGTGCTATAATAGCAAGCTAACCATGGGGGAATATGTATTGAATAATACAATGCCCTCCATTCAAATGGGTGGTGATGATGTTGTACTAGGAGTCCAATGGTTACAATCTTTTGGTATGATAGCTTTTAATTTTCAAGAACCTTCTTGAATTTTGTTTGGGAAGGAAAGGAAGTTGAATTAAAGGGTATTTCAAGGAAACCGGGAAAGATAATTAGCTCTAATGGCATGACAAATCTTCTAAAGAAATAAAACAGGGCATAACTACACAATTATGCTCACTAGAGGTTCAAACATTGAAATCATCTATTTCTCCATATCTCCAAAAGGTCTTGGACAATCATTCCAACGTATTTGAGAATCCCAAATGCCTCACACCTATTTGTGATCATGATCATGCTATTCATTTGACTCCAGGAAGTGTTCCTCAGAACATTAGGCCTTACATATATCCCTATGTCCAAAAGAGTGAAATTGAACGTAGTGTTGTAGAAATGCTAGAGGCCGATATAATTCAACCTAGTCAAAGATATTTTTCGGTGTCAGTAGTATTGGTGCACAAGAAGGATGGACCATGGTGCGTGCTTGCAAATTATAGGCAACTCAACAAGCTCACTATTAAAGATAAATTTCCCATTCCTATCATTGATGAATTATTAGTTAAATTACTTGGAGTCATTTACTTCACCAAGTTGGATCTTCATTCAAAATATCATCAAATTAGAATGAAGATTAAAGACATTCAAAAGAAAAAATTTGGAACTCAAGAGGGTTATCATGAAGTTTTGGTCATGCATTTTTCCCTCACCAATGCACCTTCTACATTTCAAGGTTTGATGAATTCCATTTTCAAACCCTTCCTTAGAAAATTTGTGTTAGTATTTTTTGATGATATACTAATCTACAAAAAGTCTTGGAAGGATCATGTTCAACATGTTGAGAGCGTGCTAAAACTATTGGAGGAGAAACAATTATATGAAAAAACCTCCAAATGTTTCTTTGGAGTATAAGAAGTGGAATATCTGGGTCATATTATATCTCAAGGCAGTGTTAAGGTAGATCCTAACAAAATTAAATCCATCAAGGAATGGAAAATCCCCACAACCATAAAGCATCTGCGAGGATTTCTTGAGTTGATAGGGTATTATCGCAAGTTTGTTAAGAATTATGGGAGAATAGCAACACCTCTAACAACATTATTGAAGAAAGATGCATTTTCTTGGACTCTAGAAGCAACTAAGGCCTTTGAACATCTTAAAGAGAGAATATGCCAAGAACCAGTCTTAGCTACGCCAAACTTCACAAAAACCTTTATTCTAGAATGTGATGCCTCAAGAAATAGAATCGGTGTTGTTTTAATGAAAGAAGGAAGAACCGTTGATTTTGAAAGTCATCCAATCAAAGAAAAGTATTTACACAAACCTATTTATGAGAAGAAAATGTTGGCAATACTATATGCACTAAATAAATGGTGAACTTAGCTAATGGGAAGACACTTCAAGGTAAAAACTAATCATGATAGTCTTAAATACTTTTGGAACAAATATTATCTTCTAAAGAGAAACAAAAATGGGTCACAAAAATGTTGGGTTATGACTTTGAAATCATCTACAAAAAAGGGAAGAAAAATGTTGTTGCAGATGCACTCTTAAGAAAGGACAAGGATTTGGAAGCATTTCTTTGTGCCATTTCTATTATCTAACCAAATTGGGTAACTGAAGTAAGGGATGAATGGAAGAATGATGAAGAAGTGTGTACACTCATTCAAAAGTTGCAGCAAGATCACAATACATATGATACATTTAGCTAGAAAAATTATTCAGATTGGTACAAATATCGCTTATATATTTGTAAGAATTCCCAACTCAAACAAAATATTCCTTTGGAATCGCACACCTCTTTTGTAGGAGGGCACTCGGGATTTTTAAAAACTTACCAAAGGGTCAAGAAAGAATTTTTTTTGGATGACCTTAAATATGATATTCAAAAGTTTTTGGCAAAATGTTTGGTTTTCCAACAAGGTAAAGTTGAGACAATCAAGACCCCACGTATGTTACAACCTTTATCCACTCCAAGTCAACGTTCGAAGGAGGTTTCAATGGATTTTATCACAGGTTTACCCAAGTCCGAAGGAAGAGTGTCATTATGGTGGTAGTTGATAGACTTATCACGTATGCACACTTTTGTGCATTATCTCATCTATTTAAATCCAGTACATTTATTACTACATTTATGGAAACAATTTGAAAGCTACATGGAAACCCAAAGATTATTGTAAGCGACAAAGATCCCATTTTCAAGTGAAATTTTTGGAATTATTTTCTTGCCTAGGTACTTAATTAGCTCATAGCTCATCTTATCATCCTCAATCTGATGGGAAAATTGAGATGTTGAACAAATGTTTGGAAGGATACCTTTGTTTCTTTATATCTAATAAGAAAACACAACGGGTCAAGTGGTTACCTTTGGCTGAATGGTGGTATAACACTTCCTTCCATACTACAGTAAAAATGGCCCCATTTATGGCACTTTATGGATATCATCCACCATCCATCACATCATCTTTAAGAGAAAATTCTAAGTTTCAAGTAGTGGAAGATCATATTGAGCATCAACAACAAGTTCTCCAACTTTTAGAGGATAACCTCACTTTGGTGCAAAATTGAATGAAACAATAGGTAGATCAACATCGTAGCGAAATAATTTTTGATGTAGGTGACTGAGTATTTTACAGCTACAACCGTACAAACAAATGTCCCTCAAGAAAGCTAAGAAGGATAATAAATTATCACCAAAGTACTATGGTACTTACAAGGCGTTGTAAAATATTGGTACTATGGCACACAAATTGGAGCTTCCTGCATCTTCCTGAGTGCACCGAGTTTTTTCATGCTTAAAGAAGGTTATAGATGACAAGCTCCCAGTTCAAACAATATTTCCAGAACTTGATGAGGAACGAAAAATCATATTGGAACCTGAAGCAGTCATGGAAATAAGAACATGATAGCTACAAAATCAATCAATTTCAGAGTATCTTATCAAGTGGAAGAACTTACCCGTTAAGGATTCCACATGAGAGGATGACAATTTTATACAGAAGCATCCAAAACTACTCAAGCATTGAGGAAATTTTTTTTTTGAAGGAGAGGGGCATGTTAGGTCCCTATAATACAAGTGTAGACCCTTATTTTTATCATTAGTGTAGCCCCCTTATTGTTATTTGTGTGCCCATGTAATCCCCATACTATTATTATTGTTCCCCATAGAATCCCACTATTGTTATTGTTGTGTCCTTACATTATTATTGTTATGTAGGCTCTGATTATATTGTGACCCCTTACACTCCTATATATAGAAAGGAGGTTTTTTCATTTGAATCATCCAAGAATTTCTCATCTAGGTAATGTAAAGGAGGTTTCCTTGTCGAAGAGGATAATTTTTAAGTCGTTGATCTATCATTTTGTGAGTTAGTTGCATAAAAAATAAGAGCTAATTACCAGGGATATAGATGATGAGAAATCAGAGGAGAATCAATCAAAGGTAGTTGAACCAATTTTAGCCACTCTGAATATTCAACCTCTAACTCCTCTAATAGATGGGCATCTTCTTAGTGAAAGGGGTATATTCCCTCTAGCAGAAGAAAAAATATTGGATATATCTAATTTCACGTTCGATCATTTAAAGCACAAAATCATTCAAGAGAGGAGGAAATAATTTCTTAATGATTCATATAGACCAATCTCTATCAATATGAAAAGAGAAATTGTTTCAAACACAAAGACCAATCCAAAAGCAATCACTTCGAAAAGTGAAACCTTTGTAGTAGCCACTAAAAATAACATTAATTCTCTCACTCTCAAGGTTGAAAGGTTGAAGAAATAACTAGGTGAGGCAAAGCAACAAAATGAGAAACTCCTTATGGAGAATTAGAGGGTGTCTTCCATAAGTTCAAGTAGACAAGATTTTTGAAGTCTGCAATACTTGAGGAAATTAAGTAGTTGACAGACATGATGAAGCATCTATATGAGAAATAATGACCTTACATAAATTAGTGGCCCCTTTGAGTGAAATGCAAAAGGATGTGAAACAAAGATGATAATTGTAAAGATAACTCACATGGCTATAGAACTTATTCAAGAATGGGGTTCCAAATACCTTAATACACTTGTAAATTTGCCTATAAAAGGAAAAATGGAGGTTGAACTAGAAAGAGTTGAAGTGAAGATCCTCATGAAAACTTATGATCAACTAAATAACAACATAACCAATACTATTTCTACCTATATGAAATTGCATGTCGGATTAGAAACTTTGGTTAAAATGCTTATGTTAGCTTTGGTAGGTGCACCCAGAGAGGTGAAGCATAGACATGTCATTAAGCAGGAGTTGAAGGAGGTTTTGATATCATAAGACACATGGCTAATCAATAGAACTTAGAAGTACCAAGGAGACTATTTTGCAATATGTTGTTGACCCTATCAAGTTACACATGAAGTTGACCATGCTTTGGAACACTATACAAGTGGGCATGAAAACAATATTTCCAGATGCTTTGGAGGGTAGAATGAGGTACAAAAGAGAGCTATCACAAAAGTTCAAAGACATAACAACAAAATATAAGGCTTGTACCAGTACAGTACAGAGGAGCTACATTTCATAATGTCAAAATTGGAAATTACTCAAATTTGTACATAAATGTCTTTTATTTTATTTTCATAATTTTGGCCACGATTTTGTAAAAGGACAATTTTTGTAATTATAAGAAAAAAGGAAGAAAATGAAAAGATGTAGAAATTGAAAAGTCGCAATGAAATCTAAGGGTCACATGGAAGCCAAAGAGTCATGAGGGGATTCCAAGAGTCACAAGGGAGGTGTAGATTCACCTCACGCCTTATATATATATATATATATATATATATATATATATATATATATATATATATATATATATATATATATATATATATATATATATATATATATATATATATATATATATATATATATATATATATATATATATATAGATATATATATATATATATATATCTATATATATATATATATATATATATATATATATATATATATATATATATATATATATATATATATATATATATATATATATATATATAGAGAGAGAGAGAGAGAGAGAGAGAGAGATATAGACCCTCATAGCTCAATAAAAATGAATTTTAACCATGGATTGTCTTGTTAGCATACGAGAGAGAGATTGTTATTTTGAGAAACAAGTTATGGCTTCCACGTTCCACTATTAGAATGAATGAAGTGTCTTTGTAATTGTGCATCTTGGTACTTTTACATAATCATCATAAGCTCTTTGATTTATACATCTTGTTCATGCATATATCAAACACATTACAATACTTCTATTGTAATGGTTACGGTATATGTTTGTATTCACATGTATTGAAAGAAATGAATTATTTTGTTATCTTTGATACTAATCTGAATCGAAATTTTATGTATTTATGTTTTCATATCTTGATTGTTTGAAAACTATTCTTCAAATAAAATAGTGATTGTTTCCTTATATTTGCAGCTTTATTAGAGTAGTTTCATCATTGTTCTTTTCAAGGCTCATGCTATCTATTTTATTCATGGACGTATTTTATGCACGTTCTACTTATACATTTCACAAAGCTAACATTACTTGCATCTATCAAAAGTGATATTGGTTTTCTTATATGTTGTTGATATTCGCAATGGCATATCATAAGTTAAACAAAATGGAAGTCAGATCGTCATTCCGGATGGGACTCCTACTCCAAATGGTGTAAAGTAAAATTGGGATTTTATAACAGGGAGATCCTTTATTGTTGGTATAATTTCCAACATCATCAAAACTACCCTTATATAATTTTTCTTCTAATGGTTAGCTTGAAATCCTCCCCCACAATGATGATTTGACTGGTCATATAAAACTTGGAAACTAATTAATTACAATAATTAACTTTACATTGTTTGAAACCTCATGAATGAGGAGATAAAATCTTCCAAAGGGGGAAACAACCTAAAAAACAACACCAATAAAACCTCAAACATGCCCATACTACAAGTCAAGGCATTTCCATAAAGCATGGGAATGACTTTCAAGCATAAGAAATGGGTCATAAACCCCCAATAAATAAAGTGATGTCAAATATAGAAAGATGATGATTTGACTTGAAGAGAGGATATTTTGCTTGGAAGAGAAGTTGCCCCACTTTCTAACAGTTAGATATTCTCCACATGTGGTCCAATGTTCCCTTGGATTTCCTTTTACATCTTCAATATTACACTTAAAGGGCCCAACGACTAGATTTTTAAAGTCAACTTGGTCCATTGGCTTAACTTGTAACGTTTTTCTTCCTTTTGCATGGTAACTTGACTTTTATTGAGTATTGACCTTTTCCCTTGCTAACTTAACCTAAACTAGATTTTACCACTTGAATGGTCCAATGGAGCTCACACGTGTGGGACATCCTTTTCGTTTAATGAGCCAAATGATAGATTTTCAATGCCTTACATAATGTGAGAATTTGGGCACATGGGTTTTTCCCCCTAAAAAATAATCAGGTACCTTTTCATGTAAATCATGTGTCATTTGATCAAGTATGGATCCCCAAATGCATTCCTTTAATTGAGAATATATCCTTGATGCCTTCAAATTTTGACAAAATTTCCACATGGCATGATAAGTACATATATTTTTTAGAATGATGAGCATGTATTACAATTTTTGACAAAATATCCACATGCCATGGAAAGCATATATTTTTGTAAGCATAAGAGCCTTTGTTGATTTTTTACTATCAAGATCATGTGCATTGGGATACATGAATTACCTTGGAAAATGTGAAATGTTCGAAAATGTGAGACTTCCATGTTGAGAACTATGACATGAATAATATGCCAAGGCCAGAGAATGCATGTAGACTCAATAAAAATGAACATGTGGGAATGATACAGGTGTACTCAAGACATGCATTGTACTAGACCTACAAATAGTGATCACCCCTACAAGTCAGTGGCTCCTCAAAACCATGTGTCAAAATAGGTCAACCATAAGCCCCTCAATCCTATATCAAACTAAATGAACTGAAAATGGATTCTAAGAAGACCAAGCATGGCCCAACATAATACGCATATGATTCCATAATATATAGCATCCATGTGGCCTACAAAGATTTGACTTGCATTCTATAGGATTAAAATGGTGCTACAAAAAATGAAAATGTGCATTTATGTACCCCTGCTAAATGAGGGGTAACAATATGTTCTTCATAAGAAAATTTTATAGGGCTAGGATGGTATTGTCAATGTCACAAAACAAAGGAAATTATAGTTCATATCATGCTAAAATTTCCACACTCCATGGAGGTGTTGGACATTGGGTTCAACACTCCCCGCGTATTTCACGAAATGGACTAACTGCCTCTCTTGGATCCTAACTCTCGTGATTGTAGTGGAGACTAATACCTACAGGTTTTGGTCTAACAACAATCGTGATCCCAATAAGTGGTATTAGAGCAACATGTCCTGAGTTCGAAACTCAATCGGGTCAGGATGGGGAGAGATTGTTGGACATTGAGTTCAATGATCTCTGTGTGTTTCCCGACATGGAATATCCGCCTCTCATGGATCCTAACTCTAGTGATTGTAGAGGAGACTAACACCCACGGGTTTTGGTATAATGAAAATTATGATCCCAATAGGAGGTATAGAAAGTGGTGAAAATATTAATAGAGATATGGAATCTCTTGAAAGGTCGAATTCCATAAGAGGCTTTCAAAACCTGGTGTAATAGAAAGGGGACTTCCAAGATCTGAGTGCTTCCACTTAACATAGTCTAGGGAGTGTGACTTGTTAGAAATCTAAAGTTGTTAAATGATAAAGAAACACATCCCATCAAATGTGTTGTCAAGTTCTAAAATATTTTAAATGCATACACACATGTAGAGGAAAAATCTTTCTCATATGCAATTCCATGGGATTTATCTATAGCGCATCACAAGGGAACCATTTTAAGGAAGGCTCAAGAGGCATATTGTACTTATCTTCAAATTATAGTATTTCTTTTAAAGTTGAAATTGGTTAAGAAATTAACTTTTGTGAATTCATGGTTTTAAAGATAATCATAAGACTAACACAAAAATTTGGTGTAACGCACTTACAAATTTTTGGAGACTCAAGGTTGGTTATCCAATGGATGTGTAAAGAAATTTCTCTCATGAATTACAATCCTTGTATGATTACATTCTCAATCTATTGACATCTTTTTCACATACATCTCTTTCTCATATTTGTGGGAAAAAGAACAACATTCCAGATGAGATTTTAAATGCTAAAGTTGCATTTAAATGATGATGACCACACACTCATGAATTAATTATAAACTGTATTCTTCATTTTTTCATGCCCGTTCATTTTATAGCAAGTGTATTTATACAAAATAATGAGGAATTGGCTTGATTTATGAAACATTGGTTTGTATCCTCCATTCCTATAAAATATAAAATATAATCCCTTGAATATCTCTAAATATTCCTAAAACCACTCAATTCCTCCCACTATATGCTAACTTAGTAGAATTATTACAATACATGGAATTTGAAAGGAACACACCATCCCTATATAGATCAAACTAGAAAGCTCTAAATCTTATTACAAAGTAGGAAAATACATTTATAAATGATGCTCTTACATTAGACTCCCAGGGAACAAAAATTCTTCATGGACTCATGTCCATAAATTATTCAATTTTGTAGCCTTCATTGGAACGTTTGAAATAAATTTACATGAATCTATAGCATAGAATGCTTTCTTCAAATATTTCCCTCCTAGATCCCAAGGTCTACTTACTGGATGTAAAACTTCTTTTTTGTTTAATCATACTTTATCCTTTTCACCTTGAAATTTAAATTCTTCTTGAACTTGATTTTCATAAATACATACCAATCTTCTCTACATAAAAGAAATATTTTCATTACTCATCTCTTCAATTTTCACCTGCAATCTCTTCTTGCCTTCTTTGATTACACTTGCACATAAAGTAAATATGTTTAGGAAAATAATATGTTCATCAGGATTTTAAGGCCCACCCTTAGCCATAAAAATTACTTCCATGTAGATAACTACTAGGACAGCTTTAAAGAAAGTTGTCTTCTTATTCTTTTATCTTTCCTTCATTTCTTCCACATTTGTGTAGTACACTACCTCATTTTGTGCCTCATATTCATTAATTGTAACCACATCACTTGTTTCTTCTCCTCCTTTCTTAAATCCACAAATACTTTCTCTTCCACAACCCGTTCACAAAAATATTTACTCATAATGTTTTCAACATCAATTTGAGGTTCATCATAGAAAAATCCCTTATTGTTTGCCAAAACAAAATCTTTCTCTTCACTCTCCAATTTTTCACCTATTACAATTTCTTCACTATTTCTTTCAATCACAAAAATTTTTGAAAATGATCTTTTGTACTAGATATCATTAGATAACCTATGCCTTTTCTGATGAACATTTCACTAGACAACTCATTAGTCATCATATCCTCATGTTCATTGTCTAATTTTCTAAAGGCAAACCATTTACTAAAATATATGCAAAAAATACCTCTCGCTTACCAAGCAATGTATATCATGTCTCATCTTCTTTTCGCTACTTCAAAAAGTCCTCACTCATTGTCATCCACACTTGATTACTAGTCTCTAGAGTTTCATATTCATCTTTAAATGGTGGCAATATGTATTAATCAACATCCATTTCAAAGGTATATGCATTTTTCTCCCATTGTGAATTTATTTATTATCAAATTGTCATGATCTACCCATAAAATATGACAATAATTCATCTATATTTACATCACAAAGTGCCTCATCCTGTTGAAAATAGCAACAAGAAATGCTAAAAATAAAATTGCTAAAAATAGCACTACTATAAATAGCAGTTCAGCCAGTGTTGATCTTAACAACAATGGATGGAAAAATGAAAGTGCTAAAAAATAACATTCTATAATTAGCATTTTGGGATACCTTCCTACTTTATTCAATCCCTAAACTAAGATAGTGAAGTAAAATTCTAATTTGATCTTAGCAGTTGTTTGTAAATTAATTAATTAAGTCATCTTGAGTTAATTAGTTAAGGAAAATCAAACATGAATTCTATGTGGGGACATGCAATAGTTTCTCCATTAATTGAGGAATGTGTCCATCAGTTAAAGAGATAAGAGTGAGTTGTAATTATGAGTTGTCATTAGTTGACTAAGTTAACTGAGTCAAGTCCAATTAGATTAATTCAAACAGTTTGTTGAATTAATGTAAGTTCAGTTAGTTAATGCTTGCATGCATGTAACTACTGCACTTCAGATAACTAAGTATTCTCTCATAAATAACTCATGCATGTCAGTTCAGACAAAGACCCAGTTGAGATCAGATGGAGGGGCAGTGTACTATCAGTTGCTAGAATATTCCATTGTGAATATTCCTTGCATGCAGAAGGAATTCTTTCCTTGAGGATTGTGCAGTTACTTCTTCAGGTTTTGTGAGTGCGATGAGGCTAATTCACACATGTGGCTTCTCTAGACCCCAAGAAAAACTGCACAAGGAAATAGGAGGCTTGAAGGGCTTGAGGAGGACATATACAATGTCTATTCAGTATGTGATTTGTATTGTTTGATTGCAGAGAGAGAAGGATAGCTTGAGAGCTGATTCTTTTTGTAACTTGAACAAGATTTCCACTTGTATGATAATACAGAGTTTTGGTTTTAGGCTGAGGTTTTCCCTAGGATATTTCTTATGTGTTATGTGTGATTGATTTCTCATTCTTAGTTATATGTATTCTCTTGATCTTGCTCAATTCGATTAAGCTTCTGCAAAGTGTTGTAGAAGTAGATCTTGTATTTTGTTTTAGTATATTACATAATCTGTTAATCTATAGTGGGAATTTCTAAATGGTATTGGAGCAAAGGTGATCAAAGCGAAGAACAGTATACAAGAAGGAGAAGTTCAAAGTTTGTGTTTCTAAATATAGAAATCGAGTTCTTATCACATCTCAATTTCACCAATGGCGTTTAGTGGTTTAAGACTCGAGTATGCCTTTCATGGCAGCTCAAATTATATAGCCTGGAAGGATCGCATGGAGGCAATATTAGAGGATAATGGTCTAAAGGACTTCATTGATCAAGAAGTCCCCAAGTCGACCGATTCTACTCAACTGGGGGAATGGAAGAAATGTGTGGCTAGAGCAAGGAGAATCCTCCTTGAGGGTTCGAGACCACATTGTCTCGAGCCTCCATGGGAAGGAGACACCGTTTTCTATGTGGAAAATATTGAAAGATTTATATCAGAATAACAATGATTAGAGGAAGCTAGTGCTGAAAGACAAGATTCATAAGATCAAGTGTGAAAAGGCGACATGATCTATACATATCTGAACAAGATCACCACCTGCAGGGATGAGCTTGGAAGTGTAGGGATCACGACCGTTGATGATGACATGATGAGTCTTGCACTCCTCGGTCTTCTTAAGAGCTGGCATAGCTACCAAGACTCAGTTAATGGAAGATAAAAATTGCCAAATTGGGTATGACTTTGGTCAAATTTGATGCAGGAGGAAATAAGAAGAAGCACCACAAATGGATCCTCATCGAAGCAATATGATGAGGAAAATCTAGCCTTAGTGAGTAAGGCAAGGAAAGGGAAAGGGAAGGCATCCCATCCCAAATCCGATTCTTCCCATGGTGGGAAGAAGATTGAAAAATTGAAAGTGTGATTCTTTCATTTTCATGAAGTGGGCCATTATCTATGAATTGTCCATAGAAGAAATCCAAGAATGGTTCCCCAAAGGGATCTGATGGTGAGGCACTGGCCTCACAGTTTGAGCTATATTTCTCGCTTATCGCATGCATGGTCTCATCCATGGTGGGATGTGTGTGGTACCTGGATAGTGGAGCTTCATTCCACATGTCAAGTGACAAGAATATTTTTAGTACCTTGGAGGAGAAGGATCTCTAGATGTAGATCGAGATGGGCGATGATGGAAAGTACCATGTTTTAAGTGAAGGTGTTATCTCAAAATCAGACCTTGATAGGCTACTGATCAAAGTAGACCTTGAGTAACTGTTTCAAACCTACTTTTGGCTGAGGCTTAGCCTCCTCAACCTGAGAGGGCTCTCCCACTGGATTAAAGATTTTACTTTGAAGATTAGATGGCTAACTCTATGGAAAATTCGAACAACAATGTATAAATGGTTGAAATACCAATTAACAAACTTCCATTGGGCTATGGATTCAAAGTGTGTTTCAGTACAACAACAAGATTAATTTCACATGGAAGTCAGGGCATAGAGGGTTTTAACATAAAAGCAAAACAGAGATATAATATAGAGAACACAACCTATAAACACATGAAGGAAGTTAGAGCATCATCAAATGAATTCTAAGTAACATGTGTCTATACCACTGCAAGTAAGTATATGAAGGAAGCTATGAGGAAAATCAAACATTGAAACCCTTTCTGAATCCTGAGTAGTGAAAGAAACTCTTTGTATTAACCTAAAAACATACAGTCACATACAATAGCACAATGTGCTTCCTTCTTTGAAAATTTCCAACCCCAAGTGCATTACATCTCTTGTCATATATAGAGTTCATTAAAAGCTTTGATTCCTTCCTCCATCATGAGGGGAATTCGAATTTTCCATCAGTGACACCTATTCATACTTAAAACTAACTATTAAATGTAAATGACACCTAACTAGCAGTGCTAGAGACCTAATACTACTAGGAGTGTAACTTCTTATCATGATTACAACAACCTTATCTAAGCATTTAAAGCATTATTTGACAACTTGAAACCTGAAGAAGTTGAATTTGATGAAGCCTCCCACATGGTCATCTGACTGCTGAAGACAAACCCTAGAAATTAGGGAACATGTTTCCCTGATTTTAGGTTTAGGATCCCTGAAAATGGCACGTGGAACAGAGCCTTTATCTCCTCATCCATGACGCATTTTTCGAAACTGAAGGAGGTTTTTTTATTCCATGATTTCTAGAACAAAAAACTCTCTTTTTTTTTTAAAACACTTCTCTAGTTGTCCATAATCTGTCCTTGAAAAACACGTGTAAAACAAGAAAAATCTGTTTTCTGAAATTAAGGTCTCAATAAAAGCTTAGTATCTCCAAAATGAAAACACTTTTGAAGAACGTGAGATAGGTTATTGTAGCTAGAGAGTTGATGAAGAATAAACTCCATCAGAATTCCAAAATACATTTTCCTGTAACTAGAAACTTATCTTGAAAAAGACTACTAAAACCAGAAGACAAAGCTTGACTTTTAGCAGTTTCATAGCGCAAGTATAACCATAAATTTCTCCCACCCCAAAACGAATTTGAAGAAACTGAAAGAGGTTTTTGTATTTTGGTATGTTAGGAAGAAAATCCTCTTTCAGTTTTCAAAATTGAGGTCTCAGCTGCTCAGGACCCCTTCTGGAAGTTGACTAGTAAAAGCAGAAAGCAGAGTTTTTTATGCTGAAACAGGCTTTTTCAGGGATTTCATAGCACGCTACGAAAACTCCTAGTTCAGTGATTTTGTAGCTAGTTTCAAAATTTCTCCAAAATGATGTGAGATATGACTTCTAAACACCTGGTAAGGCTTCTAGAACATGGAATGAGGCTGTGAAACTTTATTTGGAAAAGAGATATGACCTTAAAAGACTTCTAACCTTATGACCTAACCCTTGAAGCATGAAATGACCTAAAGACCCTTTAACACCATGACTAGAAGAAGGGTTTGTAAATGAGAATGACACTATTGAGACTCTAATCCTATAAGACTATGAATAGAAACAAGGAAAACTTTCCAAATCTTAGAAACAAAAATTTAATGGTGATAACAGAAGGTATGGTTGTGTTTAAGAGGGAGCATGGAGCTCCCCTCACCCTGGCTGATGTAAAGTATGTACCAGGTCTGAAGAAGAATCTTGTGTCTGTCACTATGCTAGAAGATAAAGACTATGATGTAGTCTTTAGTAAAGGAATGGTATTCCTGAGGCATATTGGTACTGGACAAACAAAGAGAATAGGGATTTGAGTCAAGAATCTCTACAAGCTGGAGGTAGACAACTATGCTGCATTGAGTTCCAAAGCTGAGATGGTGCAGAGCTAAGATGTTTGCAAGCTATGGCATAGAAGACTGGGCCACTTGTACCATGGAGCCCTAAAGATCATGCAGCATATTTCTACCAGATTACCCAAGGGAAAACTTGAGCAGATGACTACATGCAAAGGTTGTACCTTGGGTAAGTATGTGAAATATTCCTTTCTAGATCGAGACAGTAGAGTTGTAGCAATCCTAGAGCAAGTTCACTTAGATGTTTTTGGACCTTTCTCTACAGCCTCCACCACTAAACAAAGGTACTATGTTATTTTTATTGATGATTTTTCTCGTAGATGTTGGATCTACTTTATGCAAAAGAATGATCAAACCTTCTTAAGGTTTTGTGAGTTTAAAGCCTTGGAAGAGAAAGAATCTGGAAAGAAAATAAAAGCCTTGCGTAGTGACAATGGTGGAGAGTATGTCTCCCAATAGTTTAAAGACTTTTGTGCTGCAGAAGGTACTAAATGGGAACTGATTGCACCCCATAACCCACAGCAGAATGGGGTGGCTGAAAGGAAGAACGGATCGATTGTGGAAGTAGCTCGAACGATGTTGCATGACCAAATCCTACCACTGCATTTGTGGGCCGAGGCATGCAATACAGCAGTATACTTGCAGAACAAAAGCTTGCACCGTATATTAGGAATGAAGACACCTTTGGAGGCCTATTCCGGGAAGCGACCTGATGTAAGTCACTTCCGAATCTTTGGATCATCAATTTACTGTCATGTGACCAATGATGCTAGGAAGAAGCTAGACCCAATAGTTGAGTTGGGAATACTTGTGGGGTACAAGGATACACTCCACAACTATCGGGTGTACCTACCTTCCACTTAGAGGACTGTGGTACGTAGGGATATGAATTTCGATAAGCAGAAATCCATGCGCTTATCACTTGAGAGGGATCTCAAGTTGCATGCAGATGAGGAACTTTCAGTTCATAAGGATGGGGAGCCTTAGATTGATGTGGAGCAGCCACATGCAGAGGATCCGAGAGTGGAGACATCTACTCATGCTGATACTTCTAGAGATGGGTGGAAACGTTGAAGGGACGCTGATAGTTAAATGCTGGATGTGCGGGAGAATGTGGGACAACCATCTTCTCAGCTCAAACAGAGGGGGTCGCCCAAGCGGTACACTGGGTACATGTCCCTAGTTAGGGAGTGTGTAGATACCGAACCTTCTTCATTTGACGAGACAGTGCAATAACCAGTCTAGGTTGATGCAATGGTAGAGGAGTACGACTCTATCATTCAAAACAGTGTGTGGGATGTTGTCCCAAGGCCTTAGGGCAAGTCAATGGTGAGTTCCAGATGGCTTTACAAGGTAAAGCAGGGAGCTAATGGCAATGTTGAGAAACATAAGGTAAGGTTTGTCGCCTGGGGTTTCTCACAGGTCGAGGGGATCAACTACGATGAGACTTTTTCTCCCATAGCAAGTTACTCATTGATTAGATCGATGTTGGCACTATCATCTCAGATGGGGTGGAAGATCCACCAAATGGATGTGAAGGAAACATTCCTCAATGGGAAAATTGAGGAGGAGGTGTACATTGAGCAACCAGAAGGTTTCGAGCCCTTCAATTGTGAGTCCCATGTTTGCCGACTCAAGAGGGCTTTGTATGGGATGAAGCAAGCACCCCGTGCTTGGTACACTAGGATCAACAGTTATTTCACCAATTTGGGTTTCACCAAGAGTGAAGCAGATGCGAACCTTTACCACATCATGGTAGAAGGTAAACCATTGATCATTTTTCTTTATGTCAATGATTTGATTTTGATAGGTGATGATCAACTGATACAATCTTGCAAGGATGACCTTGCAAGAGAGTTCGAGATGAAGGACATGGGCCTTATGCACTACTTTCATGGAGGTGTGGTAGAAAGATGGGGAAGTATTTGTGTCTCAAGGCAAGTATACCAATGAGATACTCAGGCGCTTTCACATGGAGAAGTGCAAGCCCATGCAGACTCCTCTAGCTGGGAACTGGAGGAAGGAGGACGCTACTTCAGGTGAGGTAGTAGCTGCTACTATTTATCGGCAACTGGTGGGTTCACTTATGTATCTGGTGAACACACGACACCACTTATGCTTTGTGGTGAACCAACTGAGTCAAGCTATGGTTCAACCTACCAAGCTGTTTTGGAAGGCAGCAAAGCATGTGCTGAGATACCTCAGAGGCACATCTTAGTTCGGATTGTGGGACATACGGACAGAGGGAGTGAAGCTTTAAGGCTTCACAGATGCAGATTGGGCAGGGAGTCCATCAAATGGGAAGAGAACTTCTGGAGGAATCTTCAACCTTGGTTCAGCTGCAGTTTCCTGGTACAGTAGGAAATAGAGATCAGTTGCACTTAGCTCAGCAGACATTGAATACATGGCTGCGTGTGAGGCCATTTGGACGTGGAATATTCTAGTGGGATTGTTTGGTCAGAGGATGGATCCTATAGTGATCTACTGCGATAACCAGAGTTGTATCAAACTCTCTGAGAATCAAGTTTTTCATGACAGGTCCAAGCACATTGATATCTAGTATCACCATCTTCGAGACTGTGTGGTCAAGATGATCATGTTGTTGCTATATGTTTTGATCGAGGAACGGGATGCAGATATTTTGACTAAGGAATTGTCAAAATGAAAGTTTGAGTTCTACAAAGACAGAATTGGGGTTACTGATAATCCTTTTCTTGTTGAGAGGGAGTGTTGAAAATAGCAACAAGAAATGTTAAAAATAGAATTGCAAAAAATAGCACTGTTATAAATAATAGTTTAGCAAGTGTTGATCTTAACAACAACAGATGGAAAAATGGAAGTGCTAAAAATAACATTCTATAAATAGCATTTCGGGATACCTTCCTATTTTATTCAGTCCCTAAACTAAAATAGTGAAGTAAAATTCGAATTTGATCTTAGTAGTTGTTTGTAAATTAATTAATTAATTCATTTTGAGTTAATTAGTTAAGGAAAATCAAACATGAAGTCTATGTGGGGACATGCAACAGTTTCTCCATTAATTGAGGAAATTATTCATCAGTTAAAGAGATAAGAGTGAGTCATAATTATGAGTTGTAATTAGTTGACTTAGTTAATTGAGTCAAGTCCATTAGATTAATTAAAATAGTTTGTTGAATTAATGTAAGTTCAGTTAGTTAATTCTTGCATGCATGTAACTACTGCACTTCAGATAACTGAATATTCTCCCATAAATAACTCATGTATGTCAGTTCAAATAGAGACCTAGTTGAGATCAAATGGAGGGGTAGTGTACTATCAGTTGCTAGAATATTCCATTGTGAATATTCCTTGCATGTAGAAGGAACTCTTTCCTTGAGGATTTCACAAATACTTCTTCAGGTTTTGTGAGTGTGATGAGGCCAATTCCCACATGTGGCTTCACTGGACCCCAAGAAAAACTGTGCAAGGAAATAGGAGGCTTGGAGGGCTTGAGGAGGACATATACAGTGTCCATTCAGTGTGTGAGTTGTATTGTTTGATTGCAGAGAGAGAAAGATAGCTTGAGAGCTGATTCTTTTTGTAACTTGAACAAGATTTCCACTTGTATGATAATACAGAGTTGGGGTTTTAGGCTGAGGTTTTCCTTAGGATATTTCTTCTGTGTTGTGTGTGATTGTTTCTCATTCTTAGTTATATGTGTTCTCTTGATTTTGCTCAATTCGATTAAGCTTCTGCAAAGTGTTGTAGAAGTAGATCTTGTATTGTGTTTTAGTATATTACATAATCTATTGATCTACAGTGGGAATTTCTACACATTCTAATAGCTACCTAATATACACTCTATTATGCATTGTTCATTCATCAAAATACAATATTCATTGTGTAACCATGACACTTAAATTATAATATGTAGAGTGGAAAATATTTTTCAAACCCAATTTCTCAACCATTTCAAGAGATACTAGATTATATTTAATATCACCATCAATAATCATTTTGTGGGACTTACTTGTTGACTTACAAGTAGTTATAAGCAAAGTTTTTCTCCATTTTTTCTCTTGATATCCTTGATTGGGTTAACAAGTGTATTTTTCATCAACAAAGATGATCCTTCAATTTCTTCATCTTTAGTTTGTACAATATGACCGGTATGATATTCATGTAGAAAATTTGGATATGTATAAGACCTGTGACCCTATTCATTGCATTAAAAAAGCTTAGCCAAAAAATATTCACCTTTTGAATGTGATGTTCTTATTTTTTATGAATGACCTTCCCTTTGAGTTTGACTTTAGTTGGACGACTTCTTTCTCTTCCTTGAGAAATCTTAATTGAATTGTTGTTATCATGTTTCCTCTTATATCTAAAATAGCTACCTCTATCTCCTAGACACTTAGTTTTAGGACCTATTTCTCTTCCTTCAGAAATATTAATTGAATTGTTGTCATCACGTTGCCTCTTATCTCTAATATAGCTACTTTTATCTCCTAGGCACTTAGTTTATTTCCTAGGAAATTTTTTTTTCTCTTTAAGTGAAATTGATAAGCTTCCTCCATTATTATTAGAAATAATAAAAAAAATCTTATCCCAAATGGTGAATTTTAGCTTATTTATAAACCTTGCTACCTTTTCCACTCTTCTTCTATATAAACTTCCCTTATAGTAAACTTATGAAATTCATCCACATAATCTTTCACACTCATTTCTTCCTGTCTCAAATTATGAAGCCTTATGAACAATTGTGCAATAGTCTCTTGGCATGAATTTAAATTTCAACTTAGCTACCATTATATCCTATGATGTGATCATTTGCTTGCATATCTTTCTTCTTTCATTGTGAATGTTATCCCACCACAATGAGAAATTTCATTCAATCTTGTAACAATAAACTTAATCTTTTTGTTATTTGCTACCTCCTAATATTCAAAGTAATTATCCATGGATTCAATCAAATTAATCATATCTTCTACATTAAGAATTTATTCATATATAGGAATTTTGAACTGAGGTATAAAGCCTACCTTCATGATTACGATCCTTTCTTCTACACTTTCCTGCTCTTCCTACTATCATTTTTTCTTGTGGTTTTTTTTTCATCACTTATATAACCTACTTCAACCCCTCTTCTTTAAGTTGTCTCTATGGCCTACAAATGTTCTTTCATGTTCTTCATCTTTGTTATCAATGTTTTTCTTCTTGGTTTCCTTCTTTGACCTCTTTTGGTATCTCTTATTTAATTGCCATCCTTGCAAGTGTCTTCTTCACACTTATTCTTTTATTTTTCCAATTGTTCTTTCACTTTTCTATGGAAAGCGACTCATATTAATCCCTTCACTTCAATATTATTTCCTTCTTAGCTTCATTGTGTTCACTTTCATTGTAGGCTACAATGTGCCTCTTTTCCTCTTTTCTGTAGCAAGTCATTTTCAACTTGCTAACTGATGTAGGAGCATCAACCCCTATTCAACCATTTTTTATTAGACCCAAAGGGGTTGTGAAATTTTCCCAAAGGGAAGAAATTACCTCAAATGTAATTTGTAAAAAAAAATAGAGTAAGAAAACTTCATGTAATTAGAAGTGTCCAAACTATAGAATAATTTAGGTTGTTAGGTTGTTTGATGAGCTAGTATTTAGGCCAAGTGGGCCTTTGTAAATAAGATAAATGTTAGCCTAAGGTGTTAAATAGTTTTCTAGACTTCGGGCAATCATCCAAAAGAATCTTCATACTGTTCGAAGATATTATGTCCAATAGATTTATATATATATATACACACGCACACACACATAGTAATTTTAGAAGAGGTCAGGGGATTAGAGCTAAAACAACTTGAGGAGAAAAGCTTGAGAAGCTTGGAGAGGGTAGCTTGATGAGGAACACAAGAGCTTGGACAGAGATCCCATATAAACCCTCTATAAATATCTCTTATTTGGAGCAATAGAATGTGTTTTATTTTTGTGAACATGTATTTTCATATGCATGTGTGAACACTTATTTCATATCCAATACATGTGAGCCTTGGAAAGAGGAAGGTGTACAAATCTATTGTTGATAGAGTGAGCACCATGTTAGATAGTCAAGAATAGATGTCGTGGATACTCATCAATAGTGTCAAGTCAGATTATTCCCATAGAGTGAATACGACATTCGAAGTAGAGGACTAAAGTAGAAGCTCTATGCCTCTACAATGGTGAGTGTGAATGATTTGGAATCGTGCCTAACCCCTCTAAATGGTAAGCTATTATTTGATCTCGAGATCAAGTTGTGGTTCCCTCTAACTGTGTGTTTAAATTCGATGTTGAAACATATCCAAATATGCTCATACTTGAGTAATACTACCTTGACCATTGTAGAGAGGATTCATCAAAATTCATGAGAGTTTTTGAGGGTTCATAGGGAGGGAAAAGTCGTTTAGTGTTGAAGACGCTCTCTAGGGGTCGAAAATCTACATATTCAACACACATTAACTCCATCCATTGTCCTTTGTGACTTCTTGGTTATCAAAATATCAATTGCATGATAGGTGGCTAGTTCGATCACTAGCACGAGAGAAAGGAAAGAAAAAATGTTGATTCAATCAATAGTGTATAACCATTGCAATCCCCCCCCTTTCTTACGTCATAAGGGGATCCCCCCCTCCCCCCACAATTATTATGTGTCATCAATTGGTCCAATGAATTGTGGCCATTGCCTCCATTGCATCCCCCCTCCCCCCTAATGTCAGGAGAAGACACTACACCTCCTCCCACGTGCCCCCCCCCCAATCCCATAAGTTCGTCCTTCGTTCACACGTGTGTGAGAGAGAGATATGATTGTTAGAAAATTATATATTATAGAGAAATGAAACACATAAAATATATTGCAGAAACATAAACATAGAAAACACATAAAAAAAGGGAGACACATATATACGTGGTTCGCCCAATTTGGGCTACGTCCACGGAGAAACAACGAATCCTTCCTTTTATATTATGTAGCAAACTGAAGAGATACAACCTACAACAGATCCGATGTAATTCCCTCTTCACTCTCACACAATCTCCCTCTCTTTCTCACTTAGAATATAGATCTACATAGATTTAATAAAATTCCCTCATATATAGTGATGGGTTCCCTTCTAGGGCAAAAAACCCTAAATTAAACATAGCTTCTACCATCAGATCTCTGCCGATGAACAACCCAAATTGACTATGAAATTACAACATTTTAAAAGGAAATTTTACATCTAATTTTAGCTTTGGGGGTGTTGCCTCGATCCCTTGCTGGGGGGACTCCCATAGATCGTATCTGACCCCCTTGGACCCCCCTTCCAACACAAATATTATGGGCAGCATTGCCGCAACATTACGAATTGGGGTTCAATGCGGTGATACCTTTGAATAAAGAAGATAATCAGGCTCCACACCCAATAATCTCCCACTTGGAGATTGATTATAACATCTCCACCGCTACTTCATTTGCTAGACCATGACTTCACTTTGAACCTAGTTGTTTCTCATCTTCTTCATCATACTTGAAGACCAACTAAAACTAAGCAGAATCTCATTTTCTCCTTGGTTACAACTTTTGTTAACATATCTGTAGGATTCTGGCTAGTGTGTATCTTTTCCAACTTCAACTGTCCATCTTCCAATGCTGACCGTATGAAATGGTACTTGAGATGTATATGTTTAGTCTTGGAATGAAATGTAGAGTTCTTTGCAAGATGTATGACACTCTGGTTGTCACTATATAACCTGGAAACTCTTGCTTCTTACCTAATTCATTCAGAAACCTTTGTAACCAAATCATTTCTTTACTAGCCTATGTATCAGCAACATACTTTGCTTCCATTATTGAGAGTGCAACAACACTTTACAGTTTTGAGGCCCAAATAATAGTTGTTCCACCTACAGTAAACACATACCTTTTGGTGCTCCTCTTTTTATCTCTATCACCCGCCATATCTGCATCAACATATCCTTGTAGAGCAATGTTTGAACCACCAAATCATAATGCTTGATTTGTGGTACCTCTCAAATACCTGAGAATCCACTTCACTGCCATCCAATATTCTTTTCTTGGATTTTTCATGTACCTACTTACAACTCCCACTACATCTTCAATATCAGGCCTTGTGCAGACCATTTCATATATTAAGCTTCCAACTGTTGATGCCTGTGGAACTTTAGACATATAATCCATTTCTTCCTGAGTCTTGGGACACATTTCATTACCTAGTTTCAAATGGCTAGCCAAAGGTATACTAAATAGTTTTGCATTCTGCGTATTAAACCTTTTCAACACCTTTTGTATATACTCACTCTGAGACAATGTTAATTTGTGATTCTTCCTGTCTCTAGTTATTCTCATACCAAGGATTTGTTTTGCAACACCCAATCCTTCATTGCAAATGAGTTTGCCAATTGTTTTTTGAGCACATTTATTTCATGCATGTTAGAACCTACAACAATCATGTCATATACATACAATAAAAATATAATATAGCTGCCATCATTTTTCCTTTTGAGATAAACACAATGATTAGAGTGACATCTAGTATAACCTTGTTCAGACATAAACCTATCAAATTTTAGATACCACTGCCTTGGAGCCTATTTTAAGCCATACAAGCTCTTCTTCAACCTACACATTAGTTTCTCCTTCCCTTTTACCTCATATCCTTGTGGCTACTGCATGTATATCTCTTCCTCCAAATCTCCATGGAGAAAGGTTGTATTTACATCTAACTACTCAAAATGCAAACCTTCAGTTGTTACTAGACTTAAAATAGTTCTGATTGAAGTCATTTTAACAATATGAGAAAATATCTCATCAAATTCTATACCCTATTTCTGTGCAAACCCCTTCACCACAAGTCTAGATTTATACCTTTTTCTATCTCCATATTCTTCCTTGAACATGTAAACCCATTTATTCTGCGATATTGTTTTACCTACGGGCAACCTGACTAAGTCCCAAGTCTGGTTATGTTCTAAAGAGTCCATCTCTTCTTTCATGGCTTGCTCCCACTTCTTCTTGGTTTATACCTACACTGCTTCTTGATAACATTCTGGTTCACCAGAATCGGTCAACAATATATAATATAATGAAGGAGAGTATCGTTCAGGGGGTCTACTTATCATGTTAGATCTTATAACACCACTTTTAGGTGTTTGAGGTGCTTGTTGCTATTGAGCTTGTTGTATTTGTTCTGGTTGCTAATCATTATGATTTTCAGGCACCTTCACATTTTATGTGATCTCATCAAGCATTGTGTATTCTCTGTTTTCTTTTTCCTGTTTCTTTTCTTGAAGTTGATCATTATACAAAACCTTTCTGAATATGACATCTCTGCTTCTAATGATTTTTTGTTTTTCATAATCATAAAAGCGATAACCAAAATTATTAACACCATATCCAATAAAGGTACATTTCTTTGATTTTTCCTCAAGCTTTGTTCTATTTTCTTTATTAATGTGGACAAAGGCTTCACAACCAAAAGTCTTTAAAAATGAGTAGTTTATCTTTTTACCCGTCCATGCCTCCTCTGGAATGCCACCGTCCAAGTAAATTGAACGCCCTTTGTTTATTAGATAAACAGTAGTACCTACAGCATCTACCAAAAATTGTAAAGGTAATCTTTCATGCAATCTCATGCACCTTGTAGGCTCCATGATTGTCCTATTCATCCTTTTTGACACACCATTTTATTGTGGTGTTCCTAGAACTGTCTTCGCTCTGCGAATTCCATTCTATGAACAATACCTATCAAAATATTTGCTGCAATATTCACCTCCATTGTCTAATCTAAGACACTTCAAACTTTTTCATGTCTCATTTTCAACCAAAGATTTCCATTTATTGAAAGTATCAAATACATCAAATTTATTTCGAATACAATAAATCTAGGTTTTTCTGGTTGCATCATCAATAAAAGTAACATAATAACAAGAGCCACCAAGAGATGGTACCTGAGCAAATCCCCATACATATGTATGCACAAGCTCTAATTTTTCTCTCTTCTTTTATTTCCCAACTATGAGGAATCTAGCTCTCTTTTGTTTTCCATAAACACAATTCTCAAAGAATTTTAAATCAACATGCTTCAGACTTGGAAAAAAAATTCTTGAGTGAAGAATCTGCATCCCCTTCTCACGCATGTGCCCAAGCTTATGATGCCACAATGTCGTATCTACTCCTATAGAGGTTAAAGAATTAACATAATTAGAAATACCATTGCATAAACACAATGTACCAACCTTTTCTCCTTTTGCTATTACCATGGCTCCTTTAGTGACCTTCCAAGTTTTATCTGTAAAAGTAGTTACACTACCTTCACCTCCCAACTGCCCTATTGAAATTAGATTTTTCTTCAGATCTGGAACATGACTTACCTCCTTTAATAGCCATTGATTTGCATTCTGTTGTTTTATGAAAATTGTACCCATTCCAATGTTTTTATAGGTTTTATCATCACCCAATCGAACCTGTCCAAAATCTCCTTGAACATAATCATGAAAATGTTTTCTATCAGGTGTGGCATGGAATGATACCCCTGAATCTAACACCCATGCATCAATTATATTTTCTAATGAAATAATCAAAGAATCTTGCAACACATCACCTGTCACATTAGCTTCATGATTTTTTTCTTATTGCAAGTCTCCTTCTTTTCCCTTCTGAGACTTGTAGTCCTTCTTCAGGTGTCCTTTCTTCCCGCATTTCCAGCACACTATCCCCAATATAGAATTGGATCATCCGTTCCTTGACTTACTGTGATATCCTGGGATCTTTCCTCTTTCCATTTTACTTCCTCTAGTCTCTGCAGTCAAGGCATTACCTGATGTCTCACGAAGCTTTTCTATCACGTTTCCTCACTAAGGATTGCACCGACAACATCATCAAACTTTAAAGTACTAGATCCAGAGACAGAGTTACTAATGGCCATAACTAAACCATTCCAACTTTCTGGAAATGAGCATAGAAATAACAGAGCCCTAACTTCATCATCAAAAGCTACCCCTACAGAACTTAACTGACTGGTAACTATATTAAATTCATTTAAATGATTAGCAACAGATCAACCTTTTGACATCTTCATATTAAATAAATGCTTCATAAGAAATACCTTGTTTGAGGTTGAGGGTTTTTCATATGGTTTGGTGAATGCCTTCATTAAACCTGTTGTTGTCGTTTCCTTTGGAAAATTAAACTCTACCGACACTACTAGGCACAATCGTATTGTTCCAAGTGCCTTTCTATTGAGAATATCCCATTCTTTGTCTGTCATACTCGTCGACTTCTTTGTCTTTCCTCTCATTGGTAGGTAAAAATCCCTCTGATACAGATAATCTTCCATCTGCAGCTTTCATAGCTGGTAGTTTTTCTCGTTAAATTTTTGGACCCTAAAGCTACCATCTTTCGCCATTGCTCCCACTCGAACTAGGAACCCTTCTCTCCTACGAGTTTATTAGCCAAATAGACCTTTGGCTCTGATATGAGTTGTTAGAAAATTATATATTACAGAGTAACAAAACACATAAAATATATTTTAGAAACATAAACAAATAAAACACATAAAACAAAAGAGACACAAATATATGTCGTTCACCCAATTTGGGTTACACCCACGGAGAAATAACCAGTCCTTCCTTTTATATTATTCAGCAAACTAAAGAGATACAAACTACAATATATCCATTGTAATTCCCTCTTCACTCTCACACAATCTCCTCTCTCTTTCTCACTCATAATACAGATCTACATAGATGAAATATAATTCCCTCATATATAGTGAGGGGTTTCCTTCTAGGGCAAAAAACCCTAAATTAAACATAAATTCTACCGTTAGATCTTCGCCTAATGAAAAACCCAGATTGAATACGAAATTACAACATTTTACAAGGAAATTTTACATCTATTTTTAGCTTCGGGGGTGCTACCCCCAATCCCCCACCAGGGGGGACTCCTAAAGATCATAGACACCCCCCCTGAACGCCCCTTCCAGTGCAAACTGGGGTCCAATGCAGTGATACCTTTAAATAAAGAAGATAATCAAGCTCCACACCCAACAATGATCACCAAGTTGTACGAACCAATATGATTAGGAGAAAGAAGAATAGATGAGTGAGTGATGTGTAAATGAGGTGAGAGGTCACTCCTATTTATACAATTTGATGAGGGTGAAAGGACACATCTTTTGGGCTTCTTGAGCCTACATTAAGCTAAGGCCGACCTTAACAATTTGTGCATGTGAGAGAATAAATTCAAATTTCACTTATGCTTGTCTAAATGAGATGATATTTATATCAAACTTAGACCTCTCGAAAAGAGGAACCCAATGCAATAATAATCTCCATCATATCAGTTGTCCCAAGGTTTAATTTGGCCATAGTTTCCAATTTAAACAGTGATGAATTGAGCCTTAGAGCTCCTAGGATTGAGGGTCCTCTCGAATTGACAAAGTATAGCCTAGTTGGCATCTATATTTCCCGCCCATTTTGCCAATTGGTGTTAGCTTCTTGAGTTAGGAACAATCCTTACCACTTATGGTAAGTGGCATCTTGCTCAAGCTAGATATGCAAGTGCTCTACCACTCACTCTTAAGGGTCAAGTTAGGAAGATAAACAAATAATAAGATAGGTGTGATCCTTACCATTTATGGTAAGTGGCATCCCTCCTATTACCACTAAGAAGTGTGATAGGTGTGATCCTTACCTCATAAGGTAAGTGGAATCCCTCCTAGTATTTTTAGGTTTCCCAGGTTGTAGCATTGGCTCCCCACTAGCAGAGATTACTACGTTGTATTATTGACTCCACGCTAGCAGAGATTCCCATGTAGTAACATTGGCTCCGCACTGGTAGTTATTTTGGGTGGTAGTAGTGGCTCACCAATAAATTAATGGTAGTAGCTATAGATACCCTATGATTCTTCTTCTTTAGATTCGAGAATGCTTTAGTAGATAGAGTAGAATCAAGATGATCAGAGATGAAACATGATTTGATGACGAGATATTTGCAATGATCACATGATGCAGTTGGAATTTCTCCCTAGCTGAGAGAGAGTGTTAATTTGGAAGCTGAGAGACAAATTCCAATCATTGGACTAGATTCCTCTTTCCGAGAGGACCAAAATTGACCTTTGAAGCACTGAATTTGGATAAAGAAAAATTGTACTTTTGAAGTCAAGCCCATAGGTACATAAATTGTCAAAGTCGACCTAAGGAGAAATTGACCCTCCTCCAACATATATAAATACAAGTGACCTCAAGCTCATTTAGACAACACATCACATCATCTCATCTTCTCTCTTTCAATCTGACTAGTTCGTACAGGTTTGAAGTAGCTCTTTTTCACACGTGTGGGCAAGAAGGAGGACGAATTTCAGGTGGCTGAAAATCTCAACTAATCTACACTTTGAACAACATTGACCAAGGGTTATTTGGCATCATTTTGGTTCAATTTTTATGGGGAATATTTGAGAGAGAGATTATTATTTTGAGAAGCAATTTGTGGCTTCCATCATCCATTATTGGAACGATTCAAGTGTCTTTGTAATTTTTCACCTTGGTACTTCTACATAATCATCAAAATCTCTTTAAGTTGGACATCATTTTCATGCATATATCAAGTGCATTGTAAAACTTCTCTTGTAACGGTTATGGTATATGTTTGTATTCACATGTATTGAAGGGAATGAAATAATTTTTTTTGTCTTTGATACTAATCTCAATTAAAATTGTATCTCTTTATGTTTCCATGATAATGATTGCTTGAAAACTATTTTTCAATTCAATTAGTGATTATTTCCTTATATATGTGTCTTTGTTAAAGTAGTGTTATCATTTTTCATTTAAAGGATCATGTTATCTATTATATTTGTGGAATTATTTTATGCACGTTATACTTCTACATTTCCCAAAGCTAATGTTATTTTCATGTGTAAAAAGTGATATTGGTTCTCTCATATGTTGTTGATATTCACCAATACACATCATAAGTTGAACAAAATGGTGGTTGGGTCGTCATTCCAGATGGGAATCCTATTCCAATGGTGTAGATTGTAATTTGGAATTTATCTCAGGGAGATCCCCTATTGTTGGTAGAATATCCAGCATCGTCAACACATTTTTGGCACTAGAAGGAGTGTCAATAGTGCATGCTAGGCCGATCTTCACATTCATTTCCTAAATCATCACAACCTAGCAGTAATTATCTGGGTTAACCTCTCTCACATATTCTTGAGATAGAAGATCCATCTCCAAAAAATATATAGCATGCATTTGAAGTTACATATGATCAAATCTGATCCCTACATCCTGTCACCTGTGATTTTGCAAAGAAACTAGGATTTCTTTCGGTTGCATCAATTCTTCCTCATAAGTTGTAAACTAGAGAAACAACTCGTGGTGGTGATTAGTCACTATAGTTCAATATTTGATCAACACTTCCTTGAATGACCTAGCCAAATCAGTTTAAAGAGACATATACCAAGGGAATGAGATACCACCCTATACCAAAAATCTAGAGGGAGACGGGGAAAATTTCTATATACCGGAGAACTAAGAGTTGAATGATAATGAGAATGATTTGAACGATAAAAAGAGAATGAATTGTGAAGGAAAATAATATTAAGATTCAGAAAGTGACAAGGAAGAAAACAACAAAAAAGCGGTAGATGATCGATATTTGGGTTGCATGGTCCGAGGGCCACTAACTCTTCTATGCGCCCTACACCATTTATCAAAACACCTGAAAATTTTTCTAACGAAGTATGATTCTAAAAAGAAAACAATGGTTGAGGATCACATTGAGAACTTATATTTATAATTAATAATTTTGGAATTCCATTATGATGATGTGGCTTGCAGATTATTCCCATACACACTGGAAAATAGGGCATCGACATGGTACCACAACCTCCCTCCCAATTCAATCCATGATTGGAGAGATTTCAAGAATCTCTTTTTAGAAAATAATGTTGATGATAAGACTCCTACCATGTTATTGAAACAACTCAGCAATCTTAAGATGGGAAACAAAGAGAAAGTTAAAGAATTTAATCTAAGATTCACCTCTATTTTAAATAGGTTCCCTATGTATGTGCAACCACATGATTCCATCACTTCTGATTATTATACCTCAGCCTTCCCAACCAACATTTTTTTGTTTCTTAAAATAGTTTCTAAAGGAACATTGGCAGAAAACTTTAATGATACCAGAATTTTCGAGAAGGACCTAAAAGCCTTTGGAGTTATTACCAATGAAGAAGACACGATGGACATTGGTAAGAAGCACCAAACGTCTTCCATTAAAACAAAGGAAGGTTATTCCTTCGATATGGAAAGTTTGACTAAATCATTGAATCATTTGACCAATGAAGTATCTCGTTGAAAGAGAAAATATAGAGAGGCTTCTTCCAGTAGCAAGTCCTTCAAGCCCTTTTTTAAGAAAAACATGAATCAATCAAATCAATCTTCACAAAGCTCCAATATACCTTTAAATGTCAATGCATTTGGCATGGAAAACTTCTATACATTTCATCAAGTAACAAATTTTGAGAAGACG
Source organism: Pinus tabuliformis (assembly GCA_031772625.1). Lineage (NCBI taxonomy): Eukaryota > Viridiplantae > Streptophyta > Pinopsida > Pinales > Pinaceae > Pinus > Pinus tabuliformis. Next base: position 1,003,157,908 of record CM062819.1, read on the forward strand.
TGCCCACAGTGGATATTTGGCGTGACTATTATGTTGAATATAGTTCTTGAGGTTCTGATCTAGGTGGATATTTAGATACAATGGCATGGGAAAAGCTCAAAATTAGAAGTGGTGGAAAGGTGTTTAACTTGACATCAGATCGAAGTGCTCGTCACCTTGATTCCAACGGTGTGAACGACACTCCAATCCGAGTCCAAATGAAGAGGATAGAGGCAGTCAAAGTTGGGTTGAATTTTGATGATTGGGCAGGATTAATGAAGGTGCAATTTGGAATTTTTCAGGCGGACAGAATCTGGCCAACTCCAGTTAGATTTTGGGTGAAATTGTTGCCTTATTAAAAGGACTCGTTCGGTCCAAAACCAAAATTTCAAAAACGTATGTGTTGTTTTTTTATAACAAAAAAAATATTAAAAAAGGGGTGGCAGGCCACCAAGCCCGCCACTCCAAAATAAGCACATAACCAAAGAATGGGCGGGCCATGACCCCCGGTCCCTCCCCTAGCCATGGAAATATCAACATAATACGGGAGGGATAGGCCATGACCCTGACCTCTCCACTGCCCCCACAGAGCCACCAAATAAACAACATGGGTGACCTGGTCCTTGGGGCGCAGACCCAACCCAAACCAATAGCACGTTACAATTTAAATGGAGGGGGGTACGATGGGCGGGTCGCCAAAGGTGGGCCCGACCCAACTGTTAATTGTTTTTTTAAACAAAAAAATTGTTATAAAGTTTAAAAAAAATATTTTTTATTTATGTAAAATGGAGGAGGTGGGGTTTGACCACCCGACCTCCTCCATGTTAATCGGATCCCCAACCAACTTCTCTACAATGAATTCATTGAAGAATCCACCAACAATTTTTTATTTAAAATGCAATTTTCAATGCGTTGAGGTAGAGGAGGCAGTTCACACCGTTCAAGGAAAAATTTTGCAGGAGGGTTGAATTTTCACTTTGTCAGATTTTGACAAATTTTATATGGTTTCGGCACTTCTTGGCACCACAAACGCAATGGAGTTGTCTGTTACTCCATCAGGATTCTTCATTTTTCGGCCATTTTTCAGTATGAAGGTGGAACCATGACTGCTGTAGAATAGGGAGTAGAACCATGATCCTTGAAATTTTCTCAAGGATGTAATTTTCTCCATGTCGGAATATAGTCAAGTTTATAGTCATTTTTCACGGTTTTTGCAGGGATCGCAATGGCAAGGTCAAATACACCTTTTGAGTTGCAGATTTCCAGTCCACTTGTGGTGCAGAATCTTTGAGGAATCTATGGGGAATCTAAAAGATTCATTAAGCCCAAGATTCTCAATTTCTCAGAATTCAAAAATTGGATATTCGATTTTGCACTATTTGACGCCAAAAATCTGATGGTGTGTTCAAATTTCTCATTTGCTCATTTTATTATTCAGCCACTTTTCTAATTGGAATGCAGGTGTCAACATTTATGTGTGAGCAACCATTTCCATGTGATTGATGTCGTGAGACCGATGGCACGAACAACTTCAGCAGTTTGAAATATGCTTCTTTAGGTGGCCCCTGGTTGTGAGGTATATGTAGTGTGTTCATGTACTTCTTCTTGATGCATTGTGCTGCACAAATCCCTATTTGATGCTTGATGTGGGATCTTGTTTCTTACTCGTTTTCATGATCCCTGCTTGATGTGATGCGGAATCGTCTATGTGATGTACTTATTGTCATGATTTTTCATGTTATGTTTTGAGATCCATTTGTTGTATGTTGAGGGGATACTCATGTTGTCATCATGCATTTTTTTCATTTAGGTCCCTATTGTTCCATGTTGGTGAGATGCTCATCGTGCATGAGTTTGAGTCATACTCATAGGAGTTTTTTTTAACTAAGAGTTCTTGTAGTGGAACATCTCTTAGAGCCACTCATGCGTGAGGGAATTTTCCATGTGTGTTTGTGACATCCTCTATGTACATCATCACTATTGACAACACTTAATGCAGTGGCCAACGCCATCTTGACACCGGGGTTCGAAGACGTGGTCCCTCCTGGATGAACTCCGTTATCAACAACTTATGTTTTTATGTTGCTAATGATTGTCTTGTTCCTCTTATTTACAACATGCAAATGTATTCATTAATGTTCTTTTAAAAATGCAACTTAACACAACACGAAAGTAAAAGGTCTTGGAAGGGTCCTTAGTCACACCCAAAATTGGATCAAGTGGTACCAAAGTGGTCTTTGCTTGGATGTGAATTGCAAGCGTGAACAATGGAACGTGTAGTGACAGAGGATGAAAAAGCAATGTATGAGACCATGCTCAAAATTTCCAAAAGAGTGGAAATAATGTATGAAACCCTACAGAAAGAGACAGAGGAAAAGGAGCGATTGCAGCTTCAGTTGCGAGCCATGGAAGAGGCCCTAAAAGAAATGAAGCACAACAACCAAAGTCTTCGAACAAAGGACGTTGAGTTGAAGATGCTTCTACATGAAGATAAAGAGGAAAAACATAGTTTTCTACGACAGCTGTAAGAAAAGGACGAGGCCTTGGAAAAGCTGCAACGTGACCCATGTGAATTCATGTATATGTCCTGATCATGATTTTGTTGTTTTTTAAAATCATACCATGACAATTGGCTCCAAACTGTTGAAGAGAATGGGGTATGAAGGAAAAGGCTTGGTCATTAATGGCCAAGGCATTGTCAACCCCATCAAAGTAGAAGAATTGCCCTATCAGGCAGGGCTTGGGTATGTTAGAAAGGAAGTTTAGGAATGTGCTAAGATAGCTAGTGAACCACCAACAATAGATGATGAGAAGCCCTCATTAGTTCTTTCCAAATTGACAGAGGAGGTAAAAGATATTGATTTCCTTTCAGTTTCATCTTCACATAGTATGATTTATACTGGATATTTGGAGATCCTAATTACAAGGACAAACATGAGGCTCCTTACCAGGACGAGGCACAAGGAGGAAAAAGAACTTGGTGCTAATAACCAAGGCATAACTCAACCATTGGATGTTGGGAAGTGACCTCAATTTGTAGGCTCAATATAAACCAATGGAGAATGCTCGAAGGTGTCCGATTCTTCTGAGACATCATCAAAATCGTCGAGGAAAGAGAATGATGGGAACACATCCCCATCATCCCACGATAGTACCCATTGCAAGGAAAGAGCTTAGGCAAGCTCTCATCGCCATAATTACAGCAGAGACAGCAAGGGAAGGTATAACCACTTTTGATATTTGAATGTTCATTTCAATTATAATCATGTTGTTAGAGATGAACGTAAAACATGGCATCCAAAACCATGTACCTTTTGTGGACTACATAACCATACATTTTCCAAGTGTTGGAAAAGAATGGTAGCACACAAAAGGATGAGGTGTGAAAGACCCTCTCAACAACAGGTAAAGAAACATTTTAAGCAGATATGGAGGAAGAAAACCTATTGCAGCCATTGCGATAGATTCAAGTGGCCATCAAAGAGCCACTTGTTGGAGGCTCCATCTAGAACAACGCCTTAAAGACAGAGTGTTGGTGGATGAACGAGGTGAAGCAGTTGTTCAACCATCGAATGTGCCACAAGGAGGTGACCCATTCACATTGATAAGTGAAAAATGGTTTCTAGACATGTTAGAATTTCATTGTCGTACTTTTGTAAATCATTTGTTGCATTTTAAAATGTAAAAGTGATGATGTGTTTTCCATCACTTATTCAGCAACAATGATGTCTGGTCTTATTTTGTGTTGTATGATAAACTGTGAAAGTGATGTTGTGTTTCCATCACTTGTCAGAGCAAATAGTGTTTGGCCTTATGACTATAAATCATGTGTTGTAGTGATGATGTGTTTTCCATCACTTGTTGAAACAACAGTGATATGTTGGACTTGTTGTTGTAGCTGGGGTATTGTGTCCATCTTGATTTAAACTTGACCACCGAGTATGTGTTTGAACTCATGGCAAGTGTGCGATGCTTGGGTCATTAGTTGGTCATGAAATTCAAGCATGTAATTTTTGAAACAATGTACAACAGGTTGTAGAGGTCGCAGGTGTTGTCTCATCGCTTAAGGCTCCGAAGAACAAAGGTGAAGGAGATGGAAGCGAGGCCTTTTAGGATTCTTGTGATGCATAAAAGGTACAAAGAAGTTGCAAATTACTTTTCATGCTTTTTGAGGATCAAAAGCTCCTTAGTGGGGAGGATTGATCGAGGTGGATTTTCAGACATAGTGGCATGGGAAAAGCTCAAAATTCAAAGTGGTGGAAATGAGATTAACTTGACATCAGATCGAAGTGCTCATCACCATGATTCCAATGGTGTGAAATAAACTCCAATCCGAGTCCAGATGAAGAAGATAAAGGCAGTCAAAGTTGGGTTGACTTTTGATCACTCGGCAGGATTAATCAAGGTGCAATTTGGATTTTTTCTGGCGGACGGAATCCAACCAACTCCGTCCAGATTCCGGGCAAAATTGTTGCCTCATTAAAAGGACTCCTTTGGTCCAAAACCAAATTTTAAAAAACGCACGAGTTGTTTTTTATAACAAAAAAAATATTTAAAAAAGGGGTGGCGGGCCACCAACCACGCCACCCCAAAACAAACACATAACCAAAGGAGAGGTGGGCCACGACCCCCAACCCATCCCCTGGTAATGAAACTATCAACATAATACGAGAGGGACAGGCTATGACCCCAGCCCCTCCACTGCCCCCATGGAGCCACCAAATAACGAACATGGGTGGGTCAGCCCTTGGGGCACGGACCCAACCCAAACCAATAGCACGTTACAATTTAAATGGAGGTGGATATGGTGGGTGGGCCACCCAAGCGTTAATTATTAATTTTAAACAAAAAAAATTGTTATAAAGTTTTAAAAAAAAATATTTTTCAGTTATGTAAAATGGAGGCGGGGTTTGACCGCCCGACCTCCTTGTTACACTAAAATTTGTCACCATGACCATTTGCAGTCAGTATGGCTCCGTCAATAACCATATTGTCCTCCTTGGCAAGTCTTATACCTCTGCTCTTCATGTCAAACTCCAAAAAAGAGAGAAAGCCTTTAAAAATCAATACAACTCTAGTTCCGCACTTTCTCTTACCCTTACCTGTGTGTACGCACCTCAAGTACATAATACCTGCGTACTTGTATGCTCTGTCTGTAAAGGGGTGGGTGCGTACTCCTGTAAAGGTCAAAAGGCACAAGTTTTACTTCAAAAAACTTACTTGTGGTCGATTCTAGAGCATTCTAGAAGATGGTTTGACGTGGATTGAGCGCCTCCAGATGGTTCATGCATCCCAATGAAAGAGGAACTTATCCCATGAAGAGGGGAGCTATCCCTTTGAAAGAGGGGCTTATCCCATTGATGGTGGACCTGTTTAACTTTCTCCAAAGCATTATAAATACAGGCATTGGGCCAGAGGGAGCGGAGGTTGAAAGCTGAACATTCCTAAGGGTAGATGCTGCTGAAATTAGGACTCCCTTATAGAGCTTGAGAGGAGAGATTCCAATCCTTTCTTAGCTTCATTTGGAAGTGGGTGAGCTGATCAAAGTAGAGGAGAACTCTTGCTGGACCCTGGGAGGGACCTGCACAACACCAAGGCACTGGTTGTAATGGTTTCTTTTGTTTCCAATTAATACAATTAAGTTCATTTTTCTCAACAAGTTGTTATATATAATTTGTTTCATAAACTCCTTGGTATTTATGATGAATATGTTTTATTATATGAGTTATTCAGGTGCTATTTAATCGTTTGCTTGTTAGTGAATGCAGGCTTCAAGGAGAAGGAGCTCATCTGGATCGGAGAGGCTTGGCTGCTACAAACAACGTTGGACTAGAGGTAAGCCTTAAACACCTGATTGGTTTTATTTTAAATGCATATTTAGGGAAAGATAGTGCTTGATTGTTTTGTTTGTCACTAGAAAAGCCTTGTTTTCTAGGGAGGTCGGTTTTGTCCGCAAAATTGACTCTTTCTGCATGACAAAATGGTGACTCCACTGGGGAATCCATGGATTTGATTGATTTCTCTTTTGATTGATACTTTGATTTGAGAAAAGTTGATTTCTTTCTAGTTTTTGACTGATTGACTGTGAATTTGGGTGGAATAGCTTAGGATTGAGTTAGTTTTTTAGTTCCTTGATTTTGAGAGAAGTACGCACCCTCTGCGTTAAGCACAATGCATACCTGTATGCACTTCTGCTTTGTACACAGAGCGTGGCCGCACCTGTGCAAACAAGCTGCCTACGTACCCTGTCAAAAGTCTAGAAAATTTCAATTTTTTCCTTTTTACCTATTAGATTTTGTTTATAGTTTATTTATTGCTGCCCAGATCCACTGGTTTAGTGAAGTTCATAGAAATTCTAGCCCTAGGTTTGATTTTTGTATTGGTCTTGTAGTGACTCTGGCTTTAGAAGTTGTAAAAACCTTGGATATCCCTGGTCTTTTCAGTCTTCTTAGGAGTCGGACCTTTCGTAAAATCCACCTTTGTTGGAGAAACCTACCGTTGTGTTGTCTCTTTGCGGAATTTCGAGAAGGCTTGTTTGTTAAGCTGTGAATTTCATTCTTAAGAAAAAGAACAAGAGTTTTTTATCTTTGTTTTTGACTGATTTATGATTCTGCATGAATTAGTCCTTGGTTGAATTGTAATTGAGTAAAACAACCTGGAATTATATTTTGTAGGCTTTTACCTCATTAGATTTGCTTTTAGGTAAATTTCTCTTAGATTTGCTTTTAGGTAATTTTCTCTTAGATTTTCATAGATCTTAAAATTGATTTTTGTTAAGTAGTTTTACATGCTTTGTTAAAATAGGAAAAATACAAAATCTCTTTTGAAGAAAGTTTGTTTTAGTAGCGTTTGGAGTCTTTGAAAAGAGAAAGGAAGTTTTCGTGAAATAATTAGTGGTCTTGTGTTGTGTGATTTGGAAAAGATAAAGAGATTGTTTCTTTGATTTTCATTCAGCCAAGAAAGTTGTCTTTATAAATTTTGCATTCTCCAACTCTCTTAGCTAGGGAATTCGTTGAAAAGGAAAGATTGTTTTTTCATCCTAGGTGCATCTTTTTAGTGGATTTGAGTCGAGTCTACACATCATAAGTTTTATCTCCGCTACCTTTTGTCCTAAAGAAAAGCCATAAAAATTAACGCTTAAAGTAAAATTAACTTAATAACTTTTTATTTACTAGGGCTCTGATACACCAACATAGATCAGGCTAGTGTCTTGGAGTAGGAGAGTAATTAACTCTCCAAGACAGTAAAAACAAACAAGTAGCTCATCTTGCGGTAGGATAAATCCAACTGTTACATTTATGCTCTGGGAAAGCTCATCTTAAAGGAGAAGCACGAGATCGTGTCCGAACCAGTGAGGGAATCAATCCTCCTTCATTGGGAACGACGCCAGATATGCACGTACTACAAACGGTAAACCTCGGATTAACCATTGTCGAGGAGCCTGGGGTCACTTGTCGGTAAACCTTGAATTATTGTCAAGGAGCCGGCAAGGGGATTGAGCTTGTTACTCTGCCCTTGCGTGTGTATCGGATCGTAGACTGTTCCCCCAGGTATATTTGTTGCTGTTGGTGACCTTAGTGACTATTATCTTTAGGATTCTTCCTAAGGTGACGGTGGAGGGAAGATCCCACTATACCTGGAGCAAATGTCAGCTAGACTCACTTGTATTTTCTGGGGGGTTCACTTCACTCGAGACGGTTAAAGTGGAGGAACTTGGTCCAGTCTATTCATTAAGTAGGTTTCCGGGGTAATTGTTCCACCCGCCATTTCTATACTGAATTTTGCGATGTTGGATTTCATCACCAACTACTGTTTTCGGTCCGGAAATTTACTGTTTGTGTGTGGTTTGATGCCCTAGATTCTTTAGGCGTGTGATTCGAATTTGTTTGGTTCTTTAGAGACTTTAGGTGGTTTACTTTGAGATTTTACTTTGTTTGCGTGTGCAGTAGTTAAAAGTTTTTAGCTATGGCTGAATTACCAAGACAGTCCCGTAGACTTCGAGGCCAGTCTCCTGAGGTTGTAACCGTGGCTGATCTGTTGAGGAAGTCCCGTAGACTTCGGGGCCAACCTCCTGAAGAAGTCCCAGGCCATTACGAAGGCTTGAAAGTCCTCGTAACTCCTAGTGGTAGTAAAGTAGGGTCACCTGAAGAGGGAGAGTCTTCGTTGGTTGTTCATCCTGATTACCAAACTCTAGAAACAGGTTATAATCCTGAAGCTGTTTCGGTTTCCGAACTTGCTGGTAGTTTTTCATCTACCAGTGATATAGGCGAAGAACCTGAGATATCTGAACCTGTTACTCCAACATCGGGGTTGGTCTCTCCAACTTCTAGTGCTCCTAATTCACCTAGGGTAGAAAGAGTAATCACCGAAAATCTTCCTTCTGGTTTGATAGCTATTGAAGAACTTGCTCCGGAAGAAGAAATAGGCATCCCTATCCCTGAAAATCAACCTACTATTGATCTAAGGGAGCGTGAATCAATTTTTTACAGTCCACCTAGAAGTACTACTTGGTATCTTTCTCTAACTAATTATTTGGACAACTCAGGGTTAATTTTTTCACCACCTCGTGCTCCTTATCGACCTAGGGGTATTTATACTCCCGTAAATATGTCAGGTCAGTCGTCCATGTTTACTCAATCGCCCGAATCTTTTTTGTACGGTGGTCCTTCTGTTCCCGCTGGGTATCAGTCACTTTCTGGTACTTTTTCGGGAGCATCTCCTCAACCCATTGAACAAAGGATATTCATTGGAAGCAATGGTGCAAAACCGTTGAGCGTAGAAGACATTCTTATGATGTCAGGTTCTATTCCCAATTCTCAACCTCAAGGTGGCCAATTAACGCCTGGGGGGCAACCTCAAGGTACACAATTTGCATCTGGGGGGCAACCTCAAGGACAATACGTGCCTACGGTACATTACATTCCTCAAGGTCAACCCCAGACTCAATATGTACCCCAAGGTCAACCCCAGTATCAATTTATACCTCAAGGTCAACCCCAGTATCAGTACATGCCTCAAGGGTATCTACCCCAAGGTCAGTACTAGAACCAAGGTTTCCAACCACCTCAAGGTCAATCTTATGTTCAAGGAATGGGAAATGTGCCTTTCAATTATCAATCCTACCCTCAACCCGGTTTTGGATCTCAATATCCTCAACCTGTTATGGGTCAGTACCCTGGAATGAACATAGTGTGGGATCCATCACAAGTTCAACAGGTGTTGCAGCCAAATGTACAGTTGTCATCCCAAACTGGACAACCCTTAGTTTCTGGTTCACCCCAGCAACCAGTCCAGTCTAATATTAAAACTTCTGTACCTTCGGTAGTTTCTTAGTCTGGGCATATTTCGCCTCGTACTCCATCTCAAACGACTGCTGCAACTGCTGCAACATTTGTTCCATCTACCCCACCTACTTCTGGAGCATCGATAGCTCCGGTTTCTACTGTTCCTGTATCTACACCTCAGACATCTTTACCATCGTCTAGATCCACGATTCAAAATACGGTTCAGATGCCTATAGGACAACCTGGTTTAAGTACGGTGGTTACAAGTCAACCAATATTCACTTATCAGCCGTACCAGGGACAGTACCAATTTGGTCCTGTTGTCCAGCAACTAGTTTACCAGTATCAACCGTATCCTGGGTACACTTATCAACAACCACACAACCCGGATACGGTCCGGTTAATCCTGGTTTTCCGGGAGGATACAATATCCCGAACGCGATTCCTATTCCTAGTTATCCTGGATATCCTCCTCCTGGGGCTGGTCTCATGACCCAGAGTTTTAGGGATCCTAATCGGCAGCTACCGTTTATCACAACTTTGGACTTACCAGACTTGTCGCGCCTAACGAATGATCCAATTAATTATCTTCCGTTTTGGCCGCCAATGCCGAATAAGTTGCCCAGTGACATTCCCAAGTTCGAGGGTAAATCTGGAGAGGACCCGTCGAATCATGTGATGACTTACCACTTCTGGTGTGCCTCTAATTCCATCTCAGATGATTCGATCCGCTTACGTCTTTTCCACCGCACTCTCATTGGTCTTGCGGCCAAGTGGTACATTGAGTTACCACGGGCCTCTTTTTATAATTTTAGCTAGTTAGCTACCTCGTTTTTAACTCATTTTCAGTTGCCGGTCAAATATGATAATGGCACGAAGTTACTAACTTCATTAAAACAATTGACGTCCACTTATATTTCCGATCATATTCATGAATAGAGACGTCGAAGGCGGTTAGTGAAAGTTTTTATCCCGGACCAGATCTTAGCTGAATGGTTTGTTAAATCATTGTTACCGAAGATTACTGAAGACGTAGCTAAGGCCGGAGTAGTTACTGAGGAGCAAGTGATTTCTCAAGCACAGTACCTTGACTTAGTTTATACTCAGTCAGGTACGTTACATGAAAAGATCCCTGATCTTCCTAAGTCAAATCAAATCGCTGCAGCTCCTTCGGGATCTCATGCCGCTGACGGTATGATTGGTACGGTTAACACTAAAAGTAAGAAGAAGTCTTCCAAGAATTCTTCTCCTATTATAACCTTGCCTGATTCCCCGACAGGAGATTCTTCTGCTGAGGTTTCCGCCGATATTCATGCTGTAGAGTCATCTACAGCTAAATCAAAATCCGGTGGGAAGAAGAAAGGGAAGAATAAGAATAAAGCAGACAAAACTCCAAAGGAGAAAACTGAAAAGGCGGAATCCAATGATGAAAAGTGCAAACCTTGTTATCCATGTCTCATTTGTGAAGAGGAACACTTTACAAGAGACTACCCTCATCGAGCAGAGGTTGCGAAGATCGTCAAAGGTTCCCAAACTCCTGCTGTCTTGAAGGATCCATTTCTGAAAGATAGCAAGATGATAGGTTCTTCCTTGAGTGCCAATGAAGAACCCATATTGATGATGTCCCATGTACGGATTGCGACTCGATCGCAAGATTATGGTAGTAAAAGTCATGTTGATGGCAAAGAAGCAGAATCTTCTCATTCTAATCCATCAACCTCAGCTCCCGGTTCCGATCCACTACAGATCGAGAAGCCTAACCCGGACTTAGTAATCAAGCCGCCCGCCAAGGGTGTACTTCGAAGGTCTTCTTTCAATCCACATGTGAGAGCGGCTCAGAATTATAACATTGTTGAGGACTTAGTTGTTTCACCCTCAGCAATGTCGGCTTTGGAAGTGCTGCAATCATGCCCAGCACAACACAAATTACTCTTGTCGGCTATAGGAGCTGTTGACGTTCAGGACCCGAACCTAATAATCTTTGATCTAGAAAATAGTACACCGCGTTTGCCTCATCAAATGGCTTTCTAGATCCCAGTGATAGTCAAAAACATGCCTATTCATCGGACTGTAATTGATGAGGGAGCTTCAACATGTATTATGTCGATACAGTGTTGGAGATCGCTTGGTTCTCCTTCACTAAATCAATCCCAGAAAATTCTTAAGGCCTTTGATGAAAATTCTTAAGGCCTTTGATGGCCGTGGGTTTCATCCTTTTGGCATTCTACAGGATTTGCCTATAGGGGTTGAAGGAAAAACCATTAGTCTAGATGTGGAGGTGGTTGATGCCCCTCTAGACTACAACCTTCTCTTGGGTCGAAGTTGTTCTTACGCTATGATAGCGGTCGTTTCATCGGTCTTCCGAGTAATAAAGTTCCCACATAATGGAAAGATTGTAACAATAGACCAGTTGACTTACTTTTCATCCGACCCAGCCTCTTCAGAGAGTATTCAGCATGTCGGTAAAATGACTATCCCATATAAGGATGTTGGAGTAGGATTAGTTAAAGATGTCGGTTTACTGGGAACTTTTCCTTTTCCTCCACTCAACGCATCATCTTCATTTGCAACCATTCATATGATTACATCAGAAACTATTCTTTATGAAGATCCTTGGATCGTTCCTTCTGAATCTGAAATAGACTCATTTGGTAATTTTATGCCTTTGAGTCCATATGAAATTGCCTATGAAGCCGTGCAGTCTTTTACCGACCCGTGTTCAACCAAAATCGACCTAATGAATGTGGTCCATGAGGAATCAATTTTCACATCAACCTCGGAGTTAATAGCGTTTCCCGAAGTTGTTTCATCTGACGAGCAACTTCGTGAAGTCCTGTGTATAGATGATTTACCATGGGACGATCTCCATCATAGATCTTCGTTTTTATCTGAGGATGATCATTTTGAAAATGATTTCTCATCAATTTTTACAGCTGAATATGTCAAGGAAGCTTAGAATCCCATGAAACATCCTGATTCAGAGCTGAATTTGGGAAACATCTCTTCAACTATTCCCATTGACATTTCGGTTAAGTCTGGGATTATTGAAAGCATTCATATAGGTGCCTCGTGTACAGATGACGAAATTCAGACATACAAGGCCCTATTTCAAGAATTTCGCGACGTGTTTGCCTGGTCCTATGAGGAAATGCCAGGAATTGATCCCGCGATTGTTGTTCATGAGATCAAGACTTACCCGGATGCTAAACCCTTCTGGCAACGTTTGCGTCAGATTCACCCACAAAAAGCTGCTGCAATTAAAGCAGAAGTTGAAAAACTATTGAAAGCAGGTTTCATTTATCCGATCCCGTTAACGGATTGGGTATCGAATATTGTTCCGGTTAACAAAAAACAGGGAACAATAAGAATATGCATCATATATAGGGACATTAATCGAGCTTGTCCAAAGGACAACTACCCAACACCCTATATCGATCAAATCATTGATGATTGTGCCGGCAGCGAAATATTTTCCTTTATGGATGGTTTTTCCGGTTACAATCAAATCAATATTCTACCAAAAACGGCTTTCATTTGTCCATGGGGGACATTTGCTTATTGCAAATTGCCTTTTGGGCTAAAGAATGTTGGAGCAACTTTTCAAAGGGCGATGTCTTATGCGTTTCATGACATCAAACACATTGTGCAACCATATCTCGATGATTTACCTGCTCATTCATTACATCGAGCTGATCACCTTGTCCATTTACGAGCAATCTTCATGAGGTGTAGGCATTATCGTATTCGGTTGAACCCACGCAAATATGTCTTCTGTATAGAAACGGGTCGATTACTGGGATTTGTAGTTTCGAAAGCCAGCATTCGCGTCGATCCCTCGAAGGTAGAAGCTATCATCAAATTGCCTCCTCCTTCGAGTCTTCGCCAACTCCAAAGTTTGCAGGGGAAAGCAAAATTTTTACGACGATTCATTCCTAACTACACCGAGGTTACAAAGGGTTTTACACGGTTGTTGAAACAGAACGCTCAATTCTCTTGGGATGAGATAGCTTAGAAATCTTTTAATGCACTAAAACACGCGTTGACCCATGCACCGTTGTTGCATCCTCCCAACTACAACCAGGATTACTTTTTGTATCTCGCCGCCTCCCATTCCACCATTGGAATGGTCTTAGTTCATGAAGATGAATTCGGAACGGAACATGTGATATATTACCTTAGTCGGACGTTAAATCCAACTGAGCTAAAATACTCACATGTGCAGAAATTGGCATTGGCAGCTGTTCAAGCTGTCCAACGTTTTCATCACTACATTTTACTTCGTAAAACTACAGCCATTTCAGATTGCAACCCTATGATCTACATTTTGACCAAACAATTGCTAGGGGGCAAGTACTCTAAATGGATTGTTATCCTGCAAGAGTTCGACTTGGAGTTTGAGAAATCTAAGTCTAAGAAATCTTTAGTTTTTGCAGAGTTAATGTGTGACTTCCCGCGTGCTGACACGGAAACTGTGGCAAAGGAGCCCATTGCGGACGAATCTTTGTTTCTAATCAGCACTTTAGATCCGTGGTATGGGGATATCATCGTCTATCTCTAGACCCAATCCTTTTGGCCCGAAGTTTCAAAGTCGGAACGTCAGAAAATTCGATTCCAGTCCCAACAGTACAAAATTATTGGAGATACTCTTTATCGCCCTGCGGCGGACTTTATTTTTCGACGTTGCTTAACTCATGAAGAGGCTGAAAGGGTTCTAAATTACTGTCACTCTGGAGCATGTGGCGGTCATATGTCTGGGTATGCCACAGCCCAAAAGATATTGTGCGCTGGCTACTTCTGGCCGTCCTTATTTAAAGATTGTATTACTGCGGTCCGAAAATGCCACAACTGTCAAGTGTTTGATCGAAAGATGCGCGCTCCACTTGCTCCTCTCCACCTTATAATTGTCGTTGGTCCTTTTGCCAAATGGGGTATCGATTTTATTACATGTAACCCTCACTCGTCCGGGGGGCATGCGTATATCATCCTTGCGGTAGATTATTTTACTAAGTGGGCCGAGGCGATGCCTACATTCGAGGCACACGGCAAGACAGCTGCAATTTTCGTGTTCAATCATATAATTGCTAGGTTTGGTGTCCCACAAGCGATGATCACTGACCATGGGCGCCATTTTCGAAACGTTATGATGACAGAACTTACAGGCCAGCTTGGTTTGCGTCATGATAGTTCAACTCCTTATTATCCACAAGCAAATGGCCTGGTTGAGTCTATCAACAAAGTTTTAGTTATCATGATCCGACGAATCATTGGTATTCATCGGTTGAATTAGCACAACATGTTATTTTCAGCGCTTTAGGCGTACCGAACCTCAGTGAAAACATCAACAGGATTCACTCCTTTCCAACTAGTTTATGGTTTGGAAGTTGTGCTACCCATTGAATGCAAAATCCCGTCACTGCAAATGGCCATCGAGTTATTTCCAGCTACTTCCGAAGAGGAAAAGCGTTTATTATACTTAGCTCAATTAGATGAGAATCGACGTGATGCTGCATTGGCGATCGAGACTCATGCAAAACGTATGAAAGCTCAGTATGATCGAAATGTGACCCCTCGAAATTTTTCGGAAGGAGACCTAGTGTTATTATATGATCAAGCTAATGATAAATTAGGTGCTGGAAAATTCGTTCCTATGTGACATGGGCCCTATGTTGTCAAGCGAAAGCTAGCAAAAGGGGCCTATGAGTTGGTAGACTTTGACGGGGACTCTTTGGGTAAACCCGGAAATGGACTTTACCCAAAGAGGTATTATGCTTAAAAGATGGGTATGGAGATCTTTAGTTAGGTTAATTTTTCTTTCTAGCTGGTGTGTTTGTTAGTTTAGATAGTGTGATTAGCTTAGAGAGTGTTTTTTCGTCGTTATTTCTGCTTATCTTGGTTTTACTCTTGATGATGCAGATTTCGATGCCTCTCCAAACATACATTGGTTTCGCAGATGGTGCTTGTCGTAGTACACGGAATATCTCTTTCGCAGCTTGGGTTATCTATTCACCCTCTGACGAGTTAGTATCTATGCATGGGGTGAGCCTCGGTCAAACAACAAACAACATTGCCGAATATAGTGCAGTGATTGAGTTATTGTCTGAATCTATTTCATTTGGGATTCGGAGTTTGATAGTGAGGTTAAATTCTGAACTCGTTGTATTACAGCTTAATAGAGTGTATGCCATTCTAAATCCAGTGTTATTAAGGTTATTTTTGAGAGTGCGTCTCTTGGAACGTGAGTTTGATTACATTCAATATCAACATATTCCAAGGTCTTTAAATACATTAGCAGATGCAATTGCTTCTCGAATGTTAAATAAACATTTGCAATAATCATACATGTAAATTTAAAACCATTCCATAACATTATTTACAAGATAAGCCAGTAATAATGATATATATAGATAGGAGTGTGTCAAAAAATACATCGTCTTCGATCATAGGTTGAAAAACACCTTATGATCGGAAAAAATGATAAGTACAAAAAACCAAAATGTCACATGTGTCTACAAAACGACCATCCAATCACTAGTGATGATCTCTATATGACACCACTGCACGGGCCACCCTACACAAGAACCTCCTAAACGGTCCTGGGACCCCGACTACATAGCGCTGATGCCTGATTGGAATATCATCTATGGTAGTCTCCGGTATATCTGCTGTAAGACGCTCTAGGTCACTTTCCAACTTAGCCAAAGTCTCTGTGGCCTCGTCCTGTGGGGCCGGTGCCGCTGCAACTGGTAGTCTCCTCTCGTAAGGCCAGAGATTGGCTGGACGACGTGGGCCTACATCTGCATTTTGAAAATTATTACTATCAGTTTTGAGACGATATAAAACAAACAAAAAAATAGATAGTTTAAAAACTTGTGGAAAATGAAGTTACCTGTATCATCCCATTGTTCTCCCGGTGAAAGAACCATGTCCGTATCTCCACGAAAATCAACTCCGGCATAAGGAAAATCCTGTATAGAAAAGACCTGGTCTTCCAACCAGTGAAAGTACTTCGGAGTAAATCGGACAACCTCTGTTCCCTCATCAAGATGACGGGCCATAACCGCAACCCATCGCATCAATTTGGGCTCTCGAGGAAGCCCAGCTCAACAGTGAGCTGCTGTGGGATCAGCATCAGAACCCTCTCTAAGCCAAAACTCACAACTAAAGCCCCATACCCAAATGTCTTTAGCTCTCCATTTTTGGCTCTAGTCAGTTGGCCTTTTACATTGGCCAACACAGCATCACACCAGTTGAAAATGGTACCTTGATAGCAATCAATAGCCATCCGCATCTGGGATCCAGTAGCAATGTGTAAAGCGGCAGCCCCGCAAAGTCTGGTAACTGTAAAGGCAATCACCTTAAGTTCAGGACGGGATATAGTTTTGATCTCTATCCCTTTCTCCTGAGACTGAGTGTTACACCACTCTAGTCGGAGACTAGTGATAGACTGGCCACCTGGCCTAGTCCCGAACAGAGTCAAGTGTTCGCCTCTCTTGGGAAAACCAGTGAGAAAGTAGATATCTGTGGGCTCCATCTCAAGCTGGTGCCCTCCAATATAAAAACACTGGTCCTGAACGTTCCATCTTTCTACCAGCCACTCTAGAAAGCTCACTTGGGCCCTCATGCCAGGTATGGCCCAGTATTTATAAAGGTCGCATGCCTTCAAAGCATCAATTGACGGTTGATGATTAATGGCGGCCAAATCAACATCTTCATGCTCTCTCTCGTGCCAATCAAGCATGGTGAACAATCTACATGCCAAAAAACATCCATTAGATTCCATGAAATCAAAAAAATTTGGTCCATTTTGGAGAATTTGGGGTTTAAAAACTTGTTGCGCGGAGTACGCACCCCGCCTTTAGGAACAGAGCATGGGTACGCAGGGTCCCTGAAGGCAAGGTGCGTACTCCTGACATTTTTCCAACTGAGAAAATGTCGGGGTACGCGGGTCCCTAGTGTGGTGCCTGCGTACCCCGAGAGGCAGTCTTTGAAACCCCAAAACCTCCAAAAAATGAAATCTGGGGCCTAAAAAGAATTCTAAATGGATGAAATTGAAGAGGAGGATGTTGTAAATTACCTGGAAGAGACGGCGTTCGATTTCGACGGTCGGATTCTCCGCAATGTCCACGGGAAGTTTCTTGCCAAAAGCCCTTTTTCTCTCCTCAACAGTAAAATGGTAAAAATGAATTGGTAAAAGCCCTTTTTATAGGTTTTTTGGGTAAATAAATGGTAAATTTGTTTATTTTTCACCATGAAAAGGTATTTTTCAGAGTATTTTTATCTATCTTCAACAGGTATGAGTAATGTGTTGGTTTTTGTGCAGGATAAAGGATTTTCAGGGAAAATTGTCATTTTTTACAAACAAAAACATCATAGTCATCTTTAAGCCCTTTTCTCACTCCTAAATCATGAAAAGATTGTCGAGCGTTTCTTTTACACTCGTTAAAATGGAATTAAAAGACAGTCCTCTTACAGCCCTTTTATGACCGTAAAAACATGAAAATATTGCCGGATTTTTGTCGTTTCAAATTCGATATTGGAAATAAAACGACGTGTCCTTGATCGCTTTTTACTTTTCAGATCAGAGACACTAATCATGAAAGTACTCGGTCGTAAAGATCAAGCGGTTCTCTCAAGTATTATTTTATACTTTTTCGGGCTTGGGAGACACAAATTTACGAAAAAGGTCAACCCTGGAGTCTTCTTAAGTTTTTCAGACTCTCTAAAATTGAAAAACGCCGAGTTTCTCCTATACTGGACTCGTTAAAATTTCACAGTAAAGGACCTGTTCGATTACAAACAGGAATGGACCACTCCTTCTTAGGGTTCAAATCTAAACTAAATTGGACTCATCTGAAGGATGAGCTTATAATCAAGCAAATGTTATCCTCCTCAAGCTCGTAAAAAATAAAGAGGTACTTGCCAGAAATGGTGGGGGAAAAGAGAGAAAAATGAGCCTATTTGTTATCCTTTGTCTCAGAAAAACCTTATCACCACTCTTGAACACGAAACTTTTCATTCACCTGGGTTGGGAAATCCTTTGCCTAATAGTTGATCAAACCACATTGAAAGTCTTCAGCCAGTTTCTGGGTATTAACTTTGGGTCAATTGTCACCAAGCCATCTGTTGTGTCTTTATGTGTTCAAGAGGTCACTGCAAATAAACCATTCATCTGCAAAATATCTGTCATCCATCTTGACCATCCCTGAGTCAGTCCTTACAACTACATTTCTTCAACTTGATCTATGATTTCGTGTTGTGGGCTTGCCTGCAACAGATCGCTTTCTATCGACATCAACACATTATCTAGGAAGATGATCTAGGAATCATCAGTACCTTGAAATCTGCATGCCTCAATGGTAGGTTTCTCGCCTTTGACGACAGTTTACATCATTGACTTTCGATCGAAGGATTCCGTGACATGTTCGACATCAACACATCTACTCACATCTCATGGATTGTACTGGGTACTTTGAGAACCATTGACATCACTGGTGGTCTCTCTCACACTTGTTAACAGTTTACATCATTGACTGGTAATCAAGTGGTTTCTACCATGTTCAACATCAACTCATTTATTTGCATGGATAGAATCGTACTATTTCGGGAAGTAGAAATGAAGACCCTGGATCTAGTTTCCGCCATCCAGGCTGCGAGGAGTTTTGTATTCATTATATAGTAGACTAATCATAAATAGATGGCTGCGTCCATACTGTGTCTACATGTGTCTATGATTATGATGTATTGCAAAATCATTCCTATATCAGAGCAGTGGTTAGTTTGTTAGTTAAGTTTTTGATCTGAGTATGGGAATGCCTACCTCAGCGATGATATGATCTCATATATGTATTTTGTGTTGAATATTTGCAGGTTCCAACTGGGCTCTCCACAAGATAATCCTCGAAATGATAAAGTGCTTCACCCTTCCTAGATGATATAAAACCCTAATCTACTACAAACCTCGCACTTTAGGGGGCAATCTGTTACACTAAAATTTGTCACCATGACTATTTGCAGTCAGTATGGCTCCGTCAATAACCATACTGTCCTCCTTGGCAAGTCTTATACCTCTGCTCCTCATGTCAAACTCCAAAAAAGAGAGAAAGCCTTTAAAAATCAATACAACTCTGGTTCCGCACTTTCTCTTACCCTTACCTGCGTGTACGCACCTCAAGTACATAATACCTGCGTACTTGTACGCTCTGTCTGTAAAGGGGTGGGTGCGTACTCCTGTAAAGGTCAAAAGGCGCAAGTTTTACTTCAAAAAACTTACTTGTGGTCGATTCTAGAGCATTCTAGAAGATGGTTTGATGTGGATTGAGCGCCTCCAGATGGTTCATGCATCCCAATGAAAGAGGAACTTATCCCATGAAGAGGGGAGCTATCCCTTTGAAAGAGGGGCTTATCCCATTGATGGTGGACCTGTTTAACTTCCTCCAAAGCATTATAAATACAGGCATTGGGCCAGAGGGAGGGGAGGTTGAAAGCTGAACATTCCTAAGGGTAGATGCTACTGAAATTAGGACTCCCTTATAGAGCTTGAGAGGAGAGATTCCAATCCTTTCTTAGCTTCATTTGGAAGTGGGTGAGCTGATCAAAGTAGAGGAGAACTCTTGCTGGACCCTGGGAGGGACCTGCACAACACCAAGGCACTGGTTGTAATGGTTTCTTTTGTTTCCAATTAATACAATTAAGTTCATTTTTCTCAACAAGTTGTTATATATAATTTGTTTCATAAACTCCTTGGTCTTTATGATGAATATGTTTTACTATATGAGTTATTCAGGTGCTATGTAATCGTTTGCTTGTTAGTGAATGCAGGCTTCAAGGAGAAGGAGCTCATCTGGATCGGAGAGGCTTGGCTGCTACAAACAACGTTGGACTAGAGGTAAGCCTTAAACACTTGATTGCTTTTATTTTAAATGCATATTTAGGGAAAGATAGTGCTTGATTGTTTTGTTTGTCACTAGAAAAGCCTTGTTTTCTAGGGAGGTCGGTTTTGTCCGCAAAATTGACTCTTTCCGCATGACACTCCTCCATATTAATCGGATCCCCAACCAACTGCCCTACAACGAATTTCTTGAAGAATCCACCAACACTTTTTTATTTAAAACATAGTTTTCAATGTGCTGAGGCAGAGGAGGCAGTGCACGCTGTTTGAGGTAGAATTTTGCAGGAGGGTCGAATTTTCACTTTGTCAGATTTTGACAAATTTTATATGGTTTCAACACTTTTCGACGCCATGAACGCAATGGAGTTGTCTATTACTCCATCAGGGTTTTGTATTTTTCGGCCATTTTTTAGTATGCAGGTAGAACCATGACTACTGCAGAAATAAGGAGCGAAACCATGATCCTTCAATTTTTCCCAAGGAGTTAATTTTCTCCATGTCGGAATATAGTCAAGTTTATAGTCATTTTTCACGGTTTTCCACAAGAATCACAATGGAGAGGTCAGATCCGCATTTTGAGTTGCAGATTTCCAGTCCACCTATGGAGCAAAATCTTTGTGGAATCTAAGGGGAATCTAAAAGATTCCTTAAGTCCCAGATTCTCAATTTCTCAGAATTCAAAAATTAGACAATCGATTTAGCATTATTCGATGCCACAAATCTGATGGTACGTTCAGATTTCTCATTTTCTCATTCTATTCTTCAACCACTTTTCTAAGTGGAAGGCAGGGGTCAGCACTTATGTGCGAGTAGCCATTTCCATGTGATTGATGTCGTGAGATTGATGGCACAAACAGCTTCAGCAGTTTGACATCCGCTTCTTCAGATGGCCCCTGGTTGTGAGGTATATGCAGTGCGTTCATGTACTTATTTTTGATGCATTGTGTTGCATAGATCCTTGTTTGATGCTTGATGAGGGATCTTGTTTCTTACTCATTTTCATTATTTGTGCTTGATGTGATGCGGAGTCATTTATGTGATGTACTTGTTGTCATGATTTGTCATGTTATGTTTTTAGATCCATTTGTTGTATGTTGAGGTGATCTAGGTGGATATTGGTGGCCACCTTCCAAGTCCACTTGGACCCCCACCATTGTTTCTTTCAACTTTTCAGTTTCCTTACTTGTAGCACAGTTAACTATTTTTAGGAGTTTTTTAGGTCCTAAACTTCCAGAGTCGTTTTGAGGCCCTAAACGATGTTTTTTGGGAAAACTGGGAGCAACATGGGTCTATGGATTGATGTTTATCTTCCCAAAGTTGTAGTTCTCGGATAGATCTTTCTAACAAGATATTGTGCACGTCAAATGAAGATCATATGCCAAATTTACGACCCCGGGAAATTGATGTACCAATTTACCCAAACGAGGCCCACAGTTTGGAATTTCATCTTCTAGGGTTAGGTTTTTGGATGTTTATGGTTTTCCATTGCTTCTAAACAATAAATAGGCCTTCGAGCCTCATTGTAAGACACTTCAGAGGCATGTAGCGGCCACATCTCTTCTCGTACATAAGCTGCCATTGCCCTAGTTGGTTTATTCCATTGTTGTTTGTAAACATATTTCAATATTTTACACTAATGAAATGAAGTATTATTTCCGCTGCATCTTTGTTTTTATGGTTATCTCTATAATTTGTTTCATTCCTTTTTAAATCTAGATCAATGGTATCAGAGCGGTCTTCTTTTTCTCTGTTTTTCTTTGCATGTCCCCAACGAGGTCGGGATATAAGGAGTTAGGGCTTGAACTGGTCGAACCTTTGCAAGAATAGCCTTGCAAATCCCAACGGCCTACTATGGTGGATGAAAAGAAAGATGAGGGGGCAGGAGATCCTATCAAAATATTTCTCAAAGAATCCCTCGAGCAACAAAGGAATGCGGTGATGGACAACTTTTCCTAAATCCTTCAACGACTACCCAGGGGTGACGCATCGGCTTCCAATAGCTACTCTGGAAACACCACATTGTTTAAGGTACAAGTTAATTTTGAAATCCCCATATTTGAGGGTTATATAGATGCAGATGTCATCAATAAATGGTTAGATCTGCAAGAGGGTTATTTTTATGTTCTTGATTTTTCCAATCGGGAAAATATTATTTTCACTCTTCTCAAAGCAATTGTTATGCTCTTGGCCTGCGAGAAGATACCAGAATACCAAATATGCGAAGAAATATACCTAGAACACAGAACAATAAGAAATAACAGCAAGTATTTTATTATTCAGAAAAGGAAAGCAATGATCGCTTGCCTCTTTGAGGGGGCAACCTCCAATAGAGCTGAGCTCAATTACGAACTAGGACATGATGCTCCTTGAAGGGAGTCTCGATCTCCTTGAAGGGAGTCTCTATCCTTTATATAGGATTCATACATGCAATACCATGGGTCAATACCATGCTTTTTATTAATACCATCTATATAATACCATGGCCCATTTGCAACTAACTGTGGTCACTTATTTAAATGAAAGTCAACCACTTACAATTATTAATATGGGCTTTATTGACTCTTTACTTAACTATAACTATGACTCAACCCTATTACATAAATAAGGGGGTTAGGGTTGGACCCTAACATGCCCTCCCCCATAAGAATAACCTTGTCCTCATGGCTAAAGGTGCGGAAACTACTGAAGGACAGTGGTTGGTTCCCAGGCCGCATCTTCCAGAGAGGTGTCTTTCCACTTGGCGAGGACTTCCTCAATCATGTGGCCACGCAAGTGTCGTTATCGCGTGTCAAGAACCTGTTTAGTTTGGAGCCAGATTGAACCTTCTTCATCCAACTCTGGTAGACTAGTTTGAATTCGGAAATGGTGCCCAATCACTTTTTTGATGCATGAGACATGGAACACTAAATGGATTTTTGTAGTGGGTGGGAAAGCTAGCTTGTAGGCGACTTCTCTGATGCGCTGAAGTACTTGATACGGTCCGTAGAATTTTGGAGATAATTTCTGACAACCCTTGTCTTTGAGTGGTGTTTGCTTATATGGTTGTAGCTTCAAAAATACCTGACCCCCTTCTTGAAATTGGTGGTATGAATGATGTTGATCTACCTATTGCTTCATGTGGTTTTGAGCTTGATGGAGATTCTCTTTGAGGTGGGCCAGCATGGTTGTGCTGTTTTGTAGGAGTTGATCCACTACTTGTACCTTCGAGCATCCCTTGATATAAGAAGTGGGGGAAGGAGGGAGTTGACCATAAACTGCTTCATAGGGAGTCATTTTGGTGGTGGCATGATAGTTAGTGTTATACCACCATTCGGCTAGAGGTAACGACTATACCCATAGATGTTTTTTTTTTTTTTCTGAAGTGAAACACCTAAGGTAGGTCTCCAAACATTTGTTGACTACTTTAGTTTGACCATCAGTTTGGGGATGATATGAAGTATTGATTTGTAGTTGGGTACCTTGTAGCCTGAAGAGTTCCTGCCAAAAGTTATTGGTGAAGATCGAGTCATGATCAAACACAATGGAAGTGGGCATGCCATGCAATTTGAAGATCTGGTCCATGAAGGATTGAGCTACCAAAGTCGGTGTAAAAGGGTGGGGTAGGGTGAAAAAATGAGCATACTTAGAAATTTTGTCCACAAACACCATGATGACTGACTTGTTACCTGACTTCGGAAGACCCGTAATGAAGTCCATAGAAACCTCCATCCAGATTGAGGCCAGGATGGGCAATGGATGTAATGTGTCTGGGGATTTGACTGTTTCTCCTTTGTGGCATTGACATACATCGCACCCAGCTACAAAAGTAAGAATGTCCTTTTTCATGCCTGTCCAAATGAATGAACATCGAGTGTGAGCATAAGTCTTTTGAAAGCCTGCATGGCCTGCACTAGGAGATGAGTGCAATTCCACCAAAATACGACTTTTGAGGGTGGATGTTGGTGATATGACGACTCTATCCTTGTAGCGAAGAATCTCATCCTGCCAAGAGTAGCCCGCTGTGGAATTTGGATCCACCTACAACTTATTAATGAGTTGAGAGAGCAAAGGATGTCAAAACCATTCCTTGCAAGATTCTTCAATCCATTCTGGAATGGGAAGGGACATTACGAGCAGGGTTCTTTCCTCCTCAAATTGGCGTGATAACGCATCTGCTACGACATTTTCGCACCCTTTCTTGTAAATTATCTCATAATCATATCCAAACATTTTGGCAAGCCATTTATTTTATTGTGGTAAGAATAGGCCTCACCCCAAAAAATATTTAAGGCTTTGATGGTCTGTGCGAATTTGGAAATGTCATCCCAATAAGTATGGTTGCCAGGGATCAACTGCAAGTAAGATGGCCATCACCTCCTTCTCATAGGTAGCTTGTCCTAGATTTATCCCACTTAGTTGTTGGCTAGTGAAGGCCAAGGGTCGACCTTCCTGCATTAAGACTGCCCCAATACCTGTACTTGAAGCATCACATTCAATCAAAAAAGATTTGGTGAAGTCAGGTATTCCTAATACGGGAGTGGAACACATGGCATGTTTGAGAGCTACAAATGCCATGTTGTGCTTCATCATTCCAGAGAAATGATTTTTTCTTAGAAGCTGAGTGAGGGGTCTAGCAATGCGACCATAATTGCAGACAAATTTGTGATAGTAGCCTGTGAGACCCAAAAATCCTCTCAAGCTCTTCAAGGTCTTTGGTTGAGGCCAATCCTGCATTGGCTAGATCTTCTTGGGTTCCACCCTAACACCTTCACACCCCACAATGTGGCCCAAATACTCCACTTCTTCCATGCCAAAAGAGCACTTGGACATCTTGACAAATAATTTATGCTTCCGGAGCAGTTGCAAGAGAAGATCTACATGCTAAAGATTTGTGGCCCAGGTGCAGCTGTAGATGAGGATGTCATCAAAGAAAACAAGGACAAATTTTCTGAGATATGGTTTGAGCAGGTGGTTCATGAGGCTTTGAAAAGTGGATGGGGCATTACAAAGACCAAATGGCATGACTAGGAACTCATAATGGCCTTCATGAGTTCGGAAAGCAGTCTTTGGAATGTCTACTTCTTTCATGCGAATTTGGTGATAGCTCGAATGAAGGTCAAGCTTAGTAAAGAATTGAGCCCCATTTAGTTCATCCAGCAAATCATTGACAACCAGGATGGGAAATTTATCTTTGACTGTCAACTTGTTGAGAGCCCTGAAGTATGGACACATACGCCATTCCCCATCTTTCTTGAGCACCATGACCACAGATGATGAATAAGGACTAATGCTAGGACGAATGACGCCTACTTCCAGGAGTTCCTTGATGATTTTTTCAATTTCATTATTTTGGGTGAATAGATATCTATATGGGCGCACATTTGGTGGTTGGGCCCCTGGGACCAAAGTAATGCTATGATCATGTTCCCCTCTCAAGGGTGGAATCTCATGAGGCTTGTCAAAGACCAGCAGATGGTTGTTTAAGCTCTATTGCATCTCAGGATGAATATGAAGAGAAGTGGATTCGAAGGCTTGGATGGCATTAAATTAGGCTATAACTACATGGTGGCCCTTTTTTAACAATTTTTCCTTCCTATGCGAGCTGATGATAGAGGGAGCACCAGCTTGGAGTCCATGGAGGGTATGTGTTTAGTTGTTCTGCTTAAAGCTCATATATAACTCCTGAAAATCCATTGTGATGGGGCCGAGTGTGCAGAACCATTCAGCACCTAAGAAAATGTCACATCCTCCCATGTGTATGGCAAGCATGTGGGTCTTTAATTGATAATCCCCCATTTGAAGTTTGACATTTTCACAGTGGCCTTCACATTTCATTGTCCCCCCATCAGCAATTTGGACCTAGAAATTAGAGACTGCTCTGACGAAACAATGCACTACTTCAGCGACTCTTTGATGGATAAAGTTATGTGTACTGCCACTATCAATCAAGAATACTACAGGGCGATGCTTAATAAAGCCTCTGATTTTGAGAGTTTGGGGAGAAGAAATCCCTGCCAAAGCATGAAGCGAGATAACTGGTTCGTCAGGTGTAGCTGGGAGTGCATTGTCCGACTGGTGATCCTCAAATGGTGGGGCTTCCTCCATAGGAACTAAGATCAGTAGCATCAATTTGAAAGAATTTGGGTTGCTTGCATTTATGCCCTGGGGAGTATTCCTCATCATAGTAGTAACACAATCCCTGCTTTCTTCTTTCCGCCATTTCTGCTAGTGACACCTTTTGAACCTTAAGTGTTTGGGTAGTGCTTGGAGCCTGGGTGGGTCGATCCTTGGCTATGAAATTTGGACGAGTTCACTGAGCTGCTGACGCACATTCTACTTCACGAGATATCCTGCAAGCATCCAGCCATGAGATTGGGTGTTGCAGTCAGATGTGGGCTTGTATGGCTTCTTTGAGACCACTAACAAAACATTCCAAGTAGAACTCATCTTGTAGACCTCTTGTGCGAAAGGCTAAGGCTTCAAAGGCTGTAATATATTCTTGCATTGTTCCTGTCTGTAGGAGCTTAGTGAGACGACCCAAAAAATTAGATTCATTGTCAAATCGATCCGTAAGGGCTTTTGAGAATACCTGCCAAGTGATGGACCTTCCATAGCAACATTTATGCCACTGCCACCATTGTCATCCTTCGTTGTCCAAGTACATGCTACCCACACTTAGCTGAGTCGCATAATCTTTGATGTGATTCAATGTGAAATATTGCTCCATTTGCGCTAGCCATGTGGCTGGATGAGAGCCATCAAATTTATACATGTCCAGCTTGGGTGGTCACGACTAGGATTGTTGGTGGTTTCCAAAGAGGTGAAGAGAATGGCTAGGCTCACCCTCATTGTTTTCATTAAAAGCATATGCCTCCAGTTGTTCCACCGACTTTCCCTTTGTGATTGTGTCAGGTAAGGTCTGGATCAACATCAATAATGTGTCCAACCTTTTTTCAAGGGTGTCGATCCTCTCATTGGCCATAGCTTGAACTTGGGTTTGTACCATGCACTAATCCGGTGAACTAATGGTTACTACGAAATAAATAAAATTTGGGACCACCCAAAATTTTTTACACTAACAAGTGAATGCTATCCCCTTGCTTAGCTCGTCGACCTGATTCTTATGGGCTAAGTCTCCTATAAGCGTCCCCGGAGGGTCTCCGAAAGGATTTTTACTCCTCGCTTAGGAATATTGCAGTAACTGAATCCCATAAAAGTAAATTCTACCCAATGTCCTGCGAGAATCACACCCACATATAGGAGCCCACACAAATAGTTAGATATGTCGGCGAACCCTCAATCTACAGAGTATGGGTTGGAATGTGGCGGTGATCAGACCCCTGCTAGTAGATCTGAATGACGGATCTGATTGTTTTGAATGCTACAGAACCCACCTGCTAGATCTGGATGGTGGAACTAATAGATCTGATTGGCGAATCTGATAGATCTAAATGGTGGATTTAATAGATTTGACTGGCGGAACTAATTGTTGCTGTTGTGATAGAACCCCACCTACTATATCTGATCAAGCAAAGATGATGTGTGATCTAGATAGAGACAAGGGAACTATGGTCTCAAGGAGTGTCAAGTGCTACAAATCACAATATACATAAGGGTCTGACAGTAGTACTTGGCCCAATCTTTCAGGGCACTAACCAAGGAGGATCAACTATACCCTTAGTCGTACAACCCAACTACCCTATCATACGCATGAGTAATCTCCCCGATTGTTGTTCTTGGTGTACTGTAGCAACAAGACGGCCAATTGTTTATCTATGGTAAGGTTTCAGGAAAGCCTAGGGGGTTTCTGATATACCCAAAGGGTACTTGGAAGACAGTCCACGCATAGTTCTATCTAATGCGCTACTACTTGAAGGGGTACCCACAGGGGTTACAAGGGAGTCCAACAAGCATGACAACCTCTTGTATTTCCTGGGTGCATGCCTCCCCAAATCCGTAGGTTTATGCGCTCAAAAACAAATCTTGTGGTTTAAAGACACTGGAACATGTCTCTAGCCAAAAAAAAAATCTACTAAAAATGGAGGTCCCACTGGCCCTAGAAAGTGCTCTGATACCACTTTTTATGCTCTTGACCTACGAGAAGATACCAGAATACCAAATATGCGAAGAAATATACCCAGAACACAGAACAATAAGAAATAACACCAAGTATTTTATTATTCAGAAAAGGAAAGCAATGATCATTTGCCTCTTCGAGGGGGCAACCTCCAATAGAGTTGAGCTCAATTACAAAATAAGACACGATGCTCCTCGAAGGGAGTCTCTATCCTTTATATAGGATTCATACATGCAATACCATGGTTCTTATTAATACACCTATCTAATACCGTGGCCCATTTGCAACTAACTGTGGTCCCTTCTTTAAATGCAGGTCAACCACTTACAATTATTAATATGGGCTTTATTGACTCTTTACTTAACTATAACTATGACTCGACCCTATTACATAAATAAGGGGGTTAGGGTTGGACCCTAATAGTAGCCCCCCATGTCAAGGACTGGTTGGAAACCTGCTACGAGCATAAGGATGAAAGTACTGGTTCACTATTTTTAGTTGTACCCACTTGGGATTCATTCTGGGATGCCATCAAGGAGCAGTACTACTCTGTCCGAAGCTAAGAGGATCAATACATAAAGTGGACCATGCTGCAATAGGGAAGGGACCAAGACATGCCGAAGTTTACAAATATTTTCGATACCCTTCGCACAAAGTTGGGTATCAAGGATTCAGAGAAGCATTTGGTACTCAAATACCATGGCTTCCTACACAAGTACATCCAAGAAGAAATAGAATTCCTGAACATCCCCTCACTCGGTGTGGCATATCCATATTTCGTCAAGGCCGATAAAAAAGTTTAAACAGAAGAAGAGATACTTTAGATCTGTGAATCTAAAGCAAGGGAAATGTGCCCCCAAATTGAAAAACAAAGGACAAAGCCAAGGCAGGTGGCCCAAGACAACCCGCCAAAGCTGCAAGAAAATAATAGTGCCGTGAAGCCAAAAAAGGACACGTGAAAGTGGTGTGAGTTCCATAAGAGCACCACTCACAACACAAGTGAGTGTCGAGCCAAGCAGTCACTGGTGGCCGAGCTACAGGTTTCAGAATCAGATGCATGTTCCAACTCTGAGTCAGAACCCGACAAGCAGAATGACAAAGGGAAGCAATTTATCAATGCGGAGCCCAATGCCACCGTTGCCACCATGAAGATACAAAAGGAGGAACCCGAATATCTATAGGAGGAGGAGCATCTCTTCCACTCCTAGATGTGGGTAAAGGGCTCCACACTACAATTCATTGTCAATAGCGAGAGCCAAAAGAACCTCATTTCGGTAGAGGTCGTGAAGCGGTTGGGCTTGCCTACCAGATAACATCCACAAGCGTACACCATCGGGTGGCTTCACCAAGGATGAGATCTTCGTGTGAGCCAGTAGTGTCACCTTCCATACAACATCAAGCCCTTCATGGATGAGGTATTGTGTGACATTTCTCCCCTTGAAGTTTGTGATGTATTATTACGAAAACCATACTTGTGGAAGTGACATGTTGTGTATGAATCAAGGCCCCGTGCTGTTATTGTTACTTTGGGAAATAAGTTGTACAGGATACCGGAGATAGCACCACCTACTGCAATCTCTTTGGTTATTGCCAAACAATGCAGTAGGCTTATTTCCAAAATTGGGAAATTTGTTTTCCTGATGATACACCCCCAAGGAATGAAGAAGACTGTGGCCATGACCTCCAGAGAGGTCCCCTCCGCATGAAAACTACAACTGGACAAGGTCATAGAGGAGTACGAGGACATCTTCACCTCCCCCACAAGGATTCCTCTACAATGTGAGGTCAAGCACTCCATCGATCTAACACTAGGTGTGCAGCTACCCAATGGACCAATCTATCAACGCTCCATTTTGGAAAACGATGAAATCAAGAGGCAAATTCAAGAGCTGCTGCAGAAAGGTCACACCTGTCCGAGTTCATCACCCTGTGGGAGCCTGATCGTGTTGGTACAAAAGAAGGATGGGACTTGGAGACTCTATATTGACTATCGAGCACTGAACAAGATCATTGTCTATAATAGGTACCTGATCGCACAGATTGATGACCTCCTGGAACAACTGAAGGGGGGAAAATATTTCAGAAAGATTGATTTGAAGTCAGGATATCACCAGGTACCAATCGAACCCTCCGATGTGTGGAAGACTGCCTTCAAAGCCAAGGAGGGCCTTTTCGAATGGTTGGTTATGCCTTTTGGATTGACGAATGCTCCTACAACCTTCATGAGGTTAAGGGATGACATCTTGCAACCATTCACCAACTTATTTGTAGTGGTATACTTGGGTGACATCCTGATCTTCAGCCGGAGTTGGGAAGATCACCTTGACCAAATCCAGTAGGTTCTCCAAACACTACAGCAACACAATTTATGTGCCAATTTGAAGAAATGCACTTTTGGCATGACCCAGGTTCAGTATCTGGAATACATTATTGATGAATAGGGGGTGCTTTTGGATCCAACAAATATCCAAGTCATTCGAGATTGGCCATCTCCAACCACTCTGACAGAGCTCTGTAACTTTCTAGGTCTTGCCAACTTCTATCATAGGTTCGTGTTGGGATTTTCTCATATCACTTGGCCCTTGAGTCAAGTCACCAAGGGAGGAGCAAAAGCAAAATAATTTTGGTCTAAATATCAACAGAAGGCATTCACAGAGTTGAAAGATCGCCTCTGCACGGCACCAGTTCTCACATTACCAGACTTGCAACAACCATTTGAGGTCGAGACAGATGTCTTTGACTATGTTATTGGGGCAGTCCTTACTCAACACGGGCATCCAGTGGCATATCGCAGTGAGACACTTTCATACATAGTCCGGAATTATCCCACTTATGACAAAGAGATGTATTCCATTATGTAGGTCTGCCAACAAGAAAGCATTACATTTTGGGGAAGGAAACGGTCGTCCACAGAGACCACCGACCCCTGTAGTTCAAACAGACCCAAGGGAAATTGCAGAATGATCACCATCAGAAGTGGTCCACATGCCTTCAATAGTTCCATTTGAATATCAAGTATAAGAAGGGAAACACTAATAATATTGCAGAATACCTCAGTTGGCCACCAATCATGGCGTTAACCACCATGCTCAACTCTTGTGGGCACGAGACTTCTGATTGGCCACTTCTCTACAAAAGCGACCCATAATTTGCCCCCACATACCAGACACTATTGGAGGGTCAGCATGTTCCAGATTTTCACCTCCAAGATGCCCTGTTATGCCACCTAGGTAACCTTTGTGTTCCTTCAAGCGAGCGTGCCAAGATGATTTGGGAAGCACACTACAGTTGGGCTGCTGGGAATTTCGAGCTCGAGAAAATGGTGGTAGTACTGCAGAAGTATTTCTATTGGCCGAATCTTCGACAAGATGTCAGGAAGTACATAAGATCATGCACTGCCTGTGCCATTGCCAAGCTGACCATCAAGAAGCAAGGCCTCTATACCCCGCTGCCTACCCCTAGTCAACCTTTGGAATCCATCTCCATGGATTACATGTCAGGTCTTCCTTCCACTAATCATGGAAACGATTGTGTTTTTGTGGTCATCGACAGGTTCTCGAAGATGGCCATTATGGAGGCCTGCAAGAAGAATATCATAGCATAAGCCACTGCTAAAATCTTCTTTGAATGAGTGTGGATACACTTTGGGATCCCATAGTTCATCATCTTAGATTGGGACAATAGGTTCCTCAGTACATTTTGGTCCAGTCTCTGGTCGATGCTGGTCACCAAACTCACTAAGTCCACAACCTTCCATCCTCAAACTGATGGCCAAAGAAAGGTTGTCAATAGGATGATTGTACACATTATGTGCATGTACAACTCAAATCATCCATGCACATGGGACGAGAGCCTCCCCTATGTTCACCACAACTACAACTGGGCTCTTCACAGCTAGACTGGCCACAGCCCTTTTTAGGTGGGCTTGTGATTCCAGCTACTATGTCCCATTGATGTGGCCATGCCATTTGTAGCTACTCACACAGATTCGGTTCATGTCTAGTTTGAAACAAATAAGGCAACCAACTTCATTGAGAACATCCAAAATATTTGCCAGCTGGTCCATGACATTCTGGAGAAATCAAATTCCAAGTACAAGTAGCGACATGATTAACATCAGGTGCCACACAAGTTTCAGGTGGGCAACAAAGTCCGGATGCATTTGCAAAATGAACGCCTTACCGGAGCCTATCGGAAACTCATACCACTCTGATATAGTCCTTACACCATTACCAAGGTTATGGGAGACAATGTATTTGAGCTCAACATTCCCCCATTCCTTGGCATGCACCCAGTGTTCAATGTAGACTGCCTTCGGCCATACTTTCCACCATTACTAGACACATCTGACATTGTAGAACAACTCACACCCACAGAGTTAATCCAGATTGCATGGAACAAGATGAAACTAATTGGATCATGGACACACAAATCAAGCACACTTGCCAATAGAGTATCCAATTGTATTGAGTTGTCAGAGAAGGCCAACTCCTTCACTAGGGCAAGTGGCTCAATAGGGACCAAGTTCAGCAGAAGTTTCCTCATCTCATGGAGGACCATTGCTTCCTAAGTGGGGAGGAATGATCCAGGTGGATATTGGTGGCCACCTTCCAAGTCCACTTGGACCCCCAAATTGTTTCTTTAAACTTTTTAGTTTCCTTAATTGTAGCACAATTTACTATTTTTAGCAGTTTTTCAGGTCTTGAACTTTCGGAGCCATTTTGAGGCCCTAAACGACGTTTTTTGGGAAAACTGGGAGCAACGTGGGTCCATGGACTGATGTTTCTCTTCCCAAAGTTTTAGTTCTTGGATAGATATTTCTAACGAGATATTGTGCGCGTCAAACAAAGATCATATGCCAAAGTTACAACCTCGGGAAATTAATGTACCAATTTAACCAAATGGGGTCCACAATTTGGCATTTCATCTTCTAGGGTTAGTGTTATAGACATTTTTGTGCCCTACAACTCCAAGCATGAAATGTCCATAAACCAAGGGCTCCTAAGTCCCTAAAAGTGTTGTTCTAACCCCTAAAGGAACAAGGTCAATAGATTACAGCTTCTCCCAGAAGTTCTCCACCAGAAACTGCTCAGAATTGGTCAAAACAGGATCATTGCAGCTGCTCCATTGGCTAGGTGCGTTGCATCTCACCCAAATGCACTGTGAGGGTGCGTAGCATTACAAAATTACCTTTTGTGGGGTGCGATGGGCTAGAAATGACAAATGGCAGTATCATCCCGCGAGGTGGAGAGGCAATGGAAGCTTCCAGAATCTTCTCCTATGACACTTACCTCACTGAATTCAACCTAGGATGAGTAAGAGGCCCTCAGTCTCCAAGTGGAAGCAAGAACAGATAGAGAGAAGACACTAATCAAATCACAAGCTGACTCATCCTCCTTACAGATATCTATATATGGATCCCTC
Organism: Pinus tabuliformis; assembly: GCA_031772625.1. NCBI lineage: Eukaryota > Viridiplantae > Streptophyta > Pinopsida > Pinales > Pinaceae > Pinus > Pinus tabuliformis. The sequence continues at coordinate 1,003,191,539 of CM062819.1, forward strand.
ATCCCAGAGATCCAGAGGCTGGAATTTTGCATATTGTAAGGAATTGTTGTTGGTTTCTAGAGACAAACATCAGATTGTTGGGTGATCTAAGCTTTGTTTGAGGTGAAGAGGGGCTTCTTTGCTGGGAGGTTGATGCTGGGTCGGAACAACTGGTTGTAACTCCTCCTGGATCTTTTCTTGTTTATCAATAAAAGCTATTTGAGTTTTCCTCCATGCTTTTGTATCATTGATGCTTGTTACATTTGTATGGTCAATTTAAATATGATCCTAGGTTGTTTATGAATATAGATCCATGTCTTTGTATAGTGCTATGCTTCTGTGATCTTACAGGTACTTTTTGAAGCTGGGCGTGCAAGGGAGCAGGTAGCTGGAGACTATCAAAGAAGAGAGGGATCGAATCAAAGGATTAGCGCAAGACAGAGGTTGGTTCTTTCTATTCCTCTCTATCTATAATTCATAAAGGAAATACAAAAGTAGCTTTTCTCTATTTGTTTCTAAGGCAGCTGTCACACCTTAGTGGGATAGAGCAGTTCTAAATAGACACTTTTCCCTGTAACAAAATGGCGACTCCACTGGGGCGATAATTAGTTTGTTGTTTATCATTCTTTGTTGTTTGTTTCATAAACTTACAAGTAGCATTCGATCTGCATTTGCCATAACAAATGCAAAGTAGATAACTGCTGCTTCAATCCATTCACTGGATCTGTTTATGATTTAAAAAGCTGATTCACAAACTATCTGATTTCCCTTGTGATAGCTCTTAGATCCTCCTTAGATCTACCCCTGATTGTTGAATTACTGATTGCTTTTTACTCGGTAAAAAACCAAGAACTGAACTACAAATTGTGACCCGGAACCCGAGCAAAGTCTTTTTTCTGGCCCAGCGCAGGTACTGTTCAGAGATTCTGAATTTCAGCGCACTTCCCGAAGGGACAACCTGCGCTGCATTTTAGATTCCCTGTGTTATAGGTGCGCTGATCAGACTAGCTCTGTGCAGTTGTGGCTTCTGTAGATCATCCTTTCCAGTTCTATTCCTAAATTTTGCTGCCTGTGATCAGTATATGTCTGTCTGAAACTCCTTTTCCTTGTTGTTATTCCGCCTCCTTTGTACAAAAGAACTGTAGATGTTTTTGTGTGTTTGTTGAGTCGTTTACAGTTTTCCTTTGCAAAAGTAGCATAGTCGTACTGTCGTCCTTTGATTTGAATCTGTCGCAAGTGTCGATTTCGATCATAGGAGAAAGTTTGATTGCTGTTGATGGTCGATTATCCTGTTACTATTGCTTTTGGTCTGAATTTGTAATTTTCTAGTGTCAAAAACAAGTATTCATTTCAAAATCGTAAAGTGTCGTAATCGTCTCTATTTTTTATTTCGAAAAGGAGCTTGTTTATATTTGTCGCTTGAAAAGAAATTCAGATTTGTACATCAACTTTCTTTTTAAGCATCTATATATTAAGAAAGTCGAAAAACAAATACATGCATGTGCATTTGCATATAGACAGCATGTTTGGCTTGATTTAGGAAAGTGCATTTACAGTGTTCTCTTTGCTCTTTGTGAAAGATTCTGTCTTTCTTTTCCCTAGTAGCTAGGATTTTCATTGCACAAAAGAGATAAAAAGTTTGTTTATCATCTTTAGATTACATTTTAGGAATTACATCTACATCTTGTGGTGAACCCGAAAGGCAAACTTCATAAACAAGATAAACTTAAAATAAATTCAATGAATCTAACAACGCTTTGGAACTTAACACACAACATTTAGAGGTCTAGGCTAGAGATGTATTCTGGCGTCGTAAAGCCTGGTAACTGTTGTTCTCACTGATGGTTGGGTGATTCCTCCACTTTGAGACGATAAGTGCCAGTACGGACTTGTGCTCCCACATACCGTCGAGTATATTTTGGGAGACCCCTATAGGCTTAAAACCTTTATCCATAGGAAGCCGTATCTGCCGCCCTATCGATCACAATGCATTGAACATAGCATTCAGGAAGATTGACTGTCGTACCGTAAAAAGTATTCTGCAGTTTTGCGATTGGTTTGGTACTCACCCTACCTAGACTTCCAGAGCAGTCCTTTTCGTTCCTTTTCAGACTCCTTAACGGAAAAGGTCCATCTGAGCACTTGTCACTTCAGGCTCATTAAAAATCGAAGGCGACTAGAGTCATATTTTGTTTTTTCTCGACTCTTAAAAACTGAAAAAACAAGTTGTGTCAAAGCGTCTAAAAATTTATTTTAAACGAAATATTCATTACCCCTTTCCTACGTTGATCTTGGGTTGAGAAAATGGAACCCACCAACCAAGGAATTCCCCTTGGAGGAAATCCTAGTCCATTCTCCTCTTGGGGAGATGTTGATGCACCCCTTATGGCCACATTGTCGCTTCCAAGACTGACAATTGGTTTGCCTGTATGACTCTTCTCAACCTCTGTCGTTCAGAACACCACTATTCCTGAACAATCGAATCAGCAATTAGACGAGTCCAGAGTTACCCACCAACCTTCTACTTCCTCTAATTCTTCCTCTCCTTCTTCCTCTTCGCTTGATGGGGCTGGTAAAGCCAAAAGTCAAGTTCCTAAGGAGAAGAAGGAAAAGAAGAAGAAAGAGAAGAAGAAGAAGGAGCCAAAAGCGAATGGGGGAAAACGAGTGTCATCTAACGAAAATCCACACATTGCACCGACCATGCCTAAATCACCATGTGTCATTTGCAAAGGAGACCACTTTCACAGAGATTGTCCTTGCATCCCTCGGATCTTAAGGGACTGGTATCCTCGTTTGCACAACCCGGTGTCGTCAACCTCTGATGATCATGTTGAAAACATACCATCAACTAGTGAAAGTGAAGCCCCATGACAAAAAGGAAAATATAGATTTCCTTGTAAACTGTGCGAAGGCGATCATGTCGTCCACCATTGTCCCTTCTTAGACGAAGCTAAAAGAGTTTTGGATGATCGTCCAGTTTCACCGTTACGACTTCCTCCTGGATATAAAAAACTCTTGCCGAGTCCGTCACTAGTTGAAAATTCGGCTGACCCGCTCAGGTGGTCGGCCGAAGCATCTGTCATTGAAGATGAACCATCTGAATCCATACCAGATGAAAGTCAAAAGGTCGAGGCGGCAGTTGACCCGGTCTTGCCTTCAGAGGTTCCATCTTCAGATGATACAGTCACTGAAGAGAACAAGGATGACACCGTCCAAATTCTTTTCATAAGCACAGACTCCACGAACATGGGGGGAGTCTACTCGTTCCTTTACCGCAGGAAGGAAGTTCGTCAGAGTCGTACCCAGCCGTCTATTCAATCCCACCTCCAAGCAACCTAGTTGTCTCCTTCGACTGGAATCAACTAGGCAGACCCCGTTTACCAGCTAGTGTACCATTCCGAATTATTGTTCAAATATATAGAATGGTTATGGCTAGTACCATCATAGCTGAGGGGGCTTCTGTGAGTATCCTTTGCTCAACTGCTTGGAAAGCGCTTGGTTCGCCATCACTTTTGCCTGAGATGAGAAATCTAACAGGCTTTGATAAAGGAACCAGTCGACTGTTAGGGATCCTTCCCGATGTGCCCATAACATTGAGAGGGAAAACCGTTCACATGAACGTAGTGGTAGTTCAAGGACCCCTAGATTACAATCTACTCCTTGGACGAGACTATATTTATTGCATGAGAGCCATTGTCTCATCACTCTTTAGAGTGATGTGTTTTCCGCACGAAGGAAGAGTGGTCAAGCTCATGGACCAGCTTTCATTTCCTGGATCACACATAGCAAATAGTCATATACCATCCCTAAATGGTCTTTTCGCGCAAGAAATGTCTCAATCTCTAGTCCGTCTTCCCGATGAGTGTGAGTGATTCAGAGGGATATGACTGAAACCTAGGGGGCATGAACCCTGGTCTGCTTCGGCAGGAAAACTTCGGGTATAGGGTAGGTTTCCGCGGGAGAATATGACTAGTCTGTACCCCCCGTCCGTGATTGGAAGAGGGGGTTATTCTAGAACAAGATTCTCTTGTCAAAGTTATGTGAGTTGGCGGGCATCGCTGCTCACCTTTGTTTATTTCAGTAGACATCGCCAGAGAAGTGTTTTGTTTACACCGTGAATAGAGAAATCTTTGGGTAACCTGTAAGAGGTAGGCCTCTCTCGGTAAAACAAATGTTTTAACGGACTAAAGAAGGGGTAACCTTGAAACTCTGTTTTATACCTGGGGGCATGCAAACCTTTTGGAGTGCAAGCGAAGAGCGGCTATTTATTTTTTAAATTTATAGGACATCTAACCCTTTAAACTCGTAGGATCGGTTGTTTCCTAACTTGCATAAAGAAAGGATGTGGGGCAAATCTCTAAAAGTTGTCGTTTTTATATGAGACATTCTTATCACACGATTGGATTAATTGAGTAGTTTTAGCACATAGTTCAAGCTCGTTAAAAATAAACATAAGACATGAGCAAATGTTTCCACCCGCGTTTAAGCTCATTAAAAAATGAACTATTCCCCAGTAAATAACCATCGTGAATGTAGTACTTTAGCCATTAAATCCTTGGTCGTGTTTGCACCGTCACCTCCACTTTTTCATTGGTCGATCATTCACCTCCGTTTGATTGTTTACCCATTTTGAGGAACAGCTACGAAGAGTGATTTCACTAGCCATCCTTGTGACACTGCCGTGATTGGAAAATTCCAAACCTTACCTGGAATCAGCTGCTACCCGTTTTATCACTCGTTCCTCAAAAGACGAGTCTACTTTAAGCTCTTTTCAACTAACTCGTAAAATATGAAAAGATTGTCGAGCCATTGGCCTCTCTAGCTCGTTAAAGGGACAGGAAGTGTTATCCCTCCTCTAGATTTTAATCTTTTTGGACCTGAGGGATTATTACACGAAAATATCGAGCGCTTGTTTTGTTCGACTCGTTAAAACTATCGAAAATTCATCCCTTCTGTATTGTTTTATACTTTTTCGGACTTAAGGGATTAGATGACGAAAAAGGAATTTTGGAGTTACCTTTATGTTCCTTTTCAGACTCTCTAAAATTGAAAAGGACCGAGTTATCTTTGTCGTTAAACTCGTTAAAAAGATTAATAGCGACAAACTTGTCTTTAGACGAGAACGAGTTTCACTATCGCTAGGCTCGTTAAAACATAGCAATGGGTTTGCCCGAAGGGAAAATTATAGAACAAGCATATGTTATCCTCCTCAAGCTTGAAAAAATAAAGAGGTACGGTTAGCAATGACTGGGGAAAAATTGGGAAGAAAACTTAAAGAAACTTTGTTGGTAGCAAGTCGCTCTTGAACATGACACTTCCACTCTGTGTCCGAGTCGGGTTGGGTTGTTTCATTCACCAGTCACATCACCATGGTCACGCCATACCATCCACATTTGGGGTTAATGCTACCAATCCATCACATTAGTGTCGCCGGTATGTTCAAGAGAAGTCATCCAGAGAAGTCACCTGTGTCTCACCCACTACCATACATTATACTCCATTCTTTCATGACCGCCACCCTGAACCTTATATCACCAGATCGTTTTCACCTCCATCAAAATCATTTGCTCTGTTCTGTGTCATTGATGTGGGATTCATTAAGGCCCTCCTGTGACGGATCACTTCTTGTCGACATCAGCTCATTATCCAAGAAGTTGATCTAGGAACACCCCATTTAGTACTTTGAAGCTTGCATGCCTCAATGGCAAGTTTCTCACTTCCAGCGACAGGTATACATCAATGGCCTTCGACCGAAAGATTATGCGTGGTGTTCGATGCCAAGTCCTTTATTCACACCACCTGAATTGTACTACAGGACCTTGAGGGTCATTATCATTATCGGTGATTCCTCTCGCGCTTGTTAACAGTTTACATCATTGACTGGTAATCAAGTGATGTCTTTCCATGTTCGACTTCAGAACATTTCTCACATGGATCGACTTGTACTTCAAGTGAAGATCGGACGAGATTGAAGACCCCGGATCTAGTTTCATCCATCCAGGCTGCGATATATATTCAGGGAAATAAAGACATTAAATGTACAGCATTGCAGCACAGATAATCATCCTACCAAAAGGATGATGGCTCTATCAGAATCATCAGTCTACACTCAGACGGTTGTCTATCATATGTACATGAAAATGAATTTATAAAGTTGAGCATGGGAATGCCTGCCTCAGCTAGATCATGAAAATATTATGAAGATAATGTATTGTATTGTATCTTATTACAGGTCTCCTCCCAGCATTGAAAGAACTTCGGATCCTCATAATAAAGCATTTCACCCGACACCAAAAGGTTAACGGCCTCATACTTTAGGGGGCAACTGTTATAGACATTTTTGTGCCCTACAACTCCAAGCATGAAATTTTCATAAACCAAGGGCTCCTAAGTCCCTAAAAGTTTTGTTCTAACCCCTAAAGGAATAAGGTCAACAGATTACAGCTTCTCCCAGAAGTTCTCCACCAGAAACTGCTCAGAATTGGTCAAAACAGGATCATTGCAGCTGCTCCATTGGCTAGGTGCGTTGCATCTCACCCAAATGCACTGTGAGGGTGCGTTTCATTGCAAAAGTCCCTTCTGTGGGGTGCGATGGGCGAGAAATGACAAATGGCAGTGTCATTCCACGAGGTGGAGAGGCAATGGAAGCTTCCAGAATCTTCTCCTGTGACACTTGCCTCAATGAATTTGACCAAGGATGAGTAAGAGGCCCTCAGTCTCCAAGTGGAAGCAAGAACTGACAGAGAGAAGACACTAATCAAATCACAAGCTGACTCATCCTCCTTACAGATATCTATATATGGATCCCTCATCCCAAAGATCCAGAGGCTAGAATTTTGCATATTGTAAGGAATTGTTGTTGGTTTCTAGAGACAAACATCAGATTGTTGGGTGATCTAAGCTTTGTTTGAGGTGAAGAGGGGCTTCTTTGCTGGGAGGTTGATGCTGGGTCAGAACAACTGGTTGTAACTCCTCCTGGATCTTTTATTGTTTATCAATAAATTCTATATGAGTTTTCCTCCATGCTTTTGTATCATTGATGCTTGTTACATTTGTATGGTCAATTTAAATTTGATCCTAGGTTTTTTATGAATATAGATCCATGTCTTTGTATAGTGCTATGCTTCTGTGATCTTACAGGTACTTTGTGAAGCTGGGCGTGCAAGGGAGCAGGTAGCTGGAGACTATCAAATAAGAGAGGGATCGAATCAAAGGATTAGCACAAGACAGAGGTTGGTTCTTTCTATTCCTCTCTATCTATAATTCATAAAGGAAATACAAAAGTAGCTTTTCTCTGTTTGTTTAAGGTAGCTGTCACACCTTAGTGGGATAGAGCAGTTCTAAATAGACACTTTTCCCTGTAACAGTTAGTTTTTTGGATGTTTAGGGTTTTCCATTGTTTCTCAACAATAAATAGGCCTTCGAGCCTCATTATAAGATAGTTTAGAGGCATGTATCCACCATGTCTCTTCTCAGAGATAAGCTACCATTGCCCTAGCTGGTTTATTTCCATTGTTGTTTGTAAGCATATTTTAATATTTTACACTAATGAAATGAAGTATTATTTCCACTACATCTCTGTGTTTATGGCTATCTCTGTAATTTGTTGCGTTCCTATTTAAATCTAGATCATGAGGGGATACTCATTTTGTCATCATGCATGTTTTTCATTGAGATCCCTTTTATGCCATGTTGGTGGGATGTTCAACGTGCATGAGTTTGAGTCATACTGATCGGAAATGTTGTTTTGACTGAGAGTTCTTGTAGTAGAACATCTCTTAGAACCACTCCTGCATGAGGGCATTTTCCTTGTATGATAGTGACATCATATCTATGTACATCATCACTATTGACAACACTTAATGCAGCAACTACACCATCTTGACACCGGGACTTGGAGACGTAGTCCCTCCTGGACAAACTTCATTATCAGTGACTTATGTTTCTATGTTGCTGATGATAGTCTTGTTTACCTCTTCTTTACAACATGCAGATGTATTCATTAATGTTCATTTAAAAATGAAAATTAACACATCACGAAAGTAAAAGGTCTTGGAAGGGTCCTTTGTCACACCTTGAATTGGATCATGATTAGCCCACACAATAACAAGTTGATCCACCAAATAAATAAGGTACGACATCCAGTTGAAATATAACACAAATACTAGAGAATCCATTTTTTCTTTTGATCTAGTTACAAATACTAAATCCGAAGCTCCGAGTGAAGTTGCAATTAATGAACCTCCTCCTACACAAAAATATAAACAATATAATCTGAGGAGCAAGGGACCTGTATCTAAGTTGGAAGTAGAAAATCATAGGAATACATTAATGAGGAGGATTCTACCTCTAAATGATCCAGCTCATAATTCACAATCCAATCCCACAAGTGTGCAACCTTCCAAGAACACTTCATGGAATGTTAAAAATAAATCTAACACACCTGAACTGCCAAACAAGGATTCCCCACCAACTTCTACAAGTCAACCTGCCAAAGAGGAGAATGTGGCATGTGATTTTGAATATAATATTATTGAATACATGAAGAAGAGTTGGGCCAAGATATTTATGTATGGACTAGCTAAGTTGGCAGGCCAAAGGGAATTGATCATCAGAACTTTTGCATCAATGCCTCCATTGCATAAAGTAGTTGTTGTTTCGAAGACTTCATCTAGTAAGTATAAAACCACCCCTAGTATTAAGTACATTCTTAATGTTGCAAATGTAAATTCAAAATCCTCTTGTCCTCCATTTTTATTAACATTTAAATTTTTAATTATAATTTCCACAACTGTCTTGTTGATTTTGGTTTATCTACATGTTAGCTACCTATACCAATAGGTTTCATATTTCATGATTGGAAAATAAAAGTTCCAAATATGCTCTGCTTTGGTGATTCAAAGATCCCATATTTCCATGAGAAGACAAGGTGTGTACAAAATTTTGATGTTGACTCAATTTTGGATGGATGGTCCAACAGCCTAATCTGGATCATGCCATGTTTCAATTTTCTGTTGTAGAATAGAGAAAGAAGTATGTCCAAACTGTTTAATCTTGGCAGACCAGTAGCTAGGTAGAGAAAGTAAGGTTTCCAACTGCTTAATCTGGGACCTTGGAAGCAATAAGGGTAGCCTTAGATAGAAAGTCAAGAGAAAAAGCCAAAAGAAAAGAAAAGGCACATAAGGGTCTGCAAATCTAAGTGCACCCTCCATGAAGAAACAAAAAATTCTAGACAAGTAGATGGGTAGGTAGATGGGGTTGCAGAAGTGTCAATCATTTCAAATGAATTTGCTGGTCTAGCATAAATGAACATCAGTGGATAGAGAAGCCCCTCTTCTCCATCATGTTGCAGCAAAGCAAAGGAGCATGACTAACTCCCTTTTCTCCCCTTTCACATTCGTTACTAACATCCCTTCATCAGTTGTGTTCATGAAAGAATTTAAGGTTTTAGGTTGGTTCTTATTCCTTTAAAAGCCACATTTCTTGTCTAAAATCCTTTCATTTTGATCTACTCCCTAAGCTAAGTTGTTTTCACATAAACTTAGTGATATCACCCCTCATTCACTTCTTCCATTCATATTAACCCCTAACTTCTTATTATCTAAATCCCCTATGTTCCCCTCTCCCTATTTATTATAAACACTATGGTGTATAAACCCCAAGCATTCTATAAATATCCCCTCCCCTTGGCATTATAGCCATATGTTCACTGTCAGGGATTAAATTGACATCCGGTCAGTTTAAGAACCCAAACCCAACCCCTCTTTCCCCTTCATTTGCCAAAGGACCTTGTAAATAAACCCATTTTCACCCCTAACCCGCTCATTTGCAAAAACACATGAAAACCCACTTTTTCATTTTACCCAAAGTTTGGGCGCTATGCGCGTTTTTATAAAAATACATTGAAAATCGTACAAATCACCGAAAGTCCTAAAGTCCCCGTCGGGCGCATCCTCCAAAGAAAAATATTATTTTATTCCCGCCCCCTTCCGTATTGACCTCGCACATTAACGATCCGTCGACCGTCGGATCTGGCCCTTTTCATCCGACGGCTCTCATGCATTTCGGACCGGGCCCGACGTCCGAAAGTTACCTTCCGAAATTTGTCAGAGGGTGACATCAGGACTCTGCCACGCGTCACCCCCAAATCGTATCGGAGCACCCTCCGACAATTCCACTTCTGTATAGAGAGCGGTGCGATATTAAACCGCTTACCGTTTCCGGTTTCTGTCGACCCGCCTGGCCAACGTCACTACCACGTCATTACCGCGTCACTGCTACATCACCGCCGCGTCAGCGCCCCCGTCCGCCACTGCTCTGACCTGCCCGCCACCTCACCATCCCCGTGGACTGCTCCCAAAGCACCACGTCACTCGATGACGTCATCCGACCTTGACCCCACCTGATGACGTCATGTTGACGTCATCCAAAAAAGGCGCCAAATAACCCAAAAGTCTATATTTTGGCCAAAATTCATGTTTTTCGTTACTTTTGCGAAAAAGACTGTCACTCCCCCTGCATGCATTTTACGTCCAAATCCATCGCCAACCAGTTGAAATCAACCAGGAGACCGCCGGCGCTTCCATCCCACCTGTATTTGCAAAATTTGCCAAGCAATTCACCAGGTATTTATCAAATTTACCTCCCCTGCGCTCAGTTGTGTCCATAATTGTCTGAAACAAAGTTAAAAGAGTGGGCAAGCTTATAATTTACTGGAAAATCCCCTGTGGCTAGCCTCCATTTTCAATTATAAAGTCTAAATTCACCTGCAGAGCCTTGTTTAGCCAAATTCTCACAAAACATACAGTTAAGTTCGCACATTCGTGAACTAAGAACCCAAGCCGCACCAATTCACCCTGAAGAGAATTTTAAGGCCGAGCATTTGCTCTAGTAGTCCTCTGGGCAGTATTCCAATTGTTGTTGTTACAATTTACCCTCTCTTCCTTGCAATTCACCTCCATATTGCAAAAATACTCCTTTGTGTTGCTCTGCATAGTAACACCAGTGCATACAAACAGAAGCCTAAAGTAACCATGGATGCACCAGTAGCTCTTGTAGCCTTGAACATTGCTCCATTAAATGCCCCTCAGAGAGAATTAGAATGGCAACCATTAGCAGACCTGGATTATCAGATATCAGAAGAAATGCTAATGCACAGCAAGTACCACATCCACTTGTTAAACGAACTAAAGATTAAACACGAGGCTGGAACAGATGTATTGGGCATTTGGGATTCTTTCCTCCCTCTCTTCAAGCTCCCTCAGGTCAACCAGTTTCCTGACCTAATCCACCTATGTGCTGAATGCTATGACGCCACTCAGAGGGCTGTGATTGACCCTTCAGGCTCAGTTGTTTTCTATGTCACCCCTGAAGCCATCAGAGAGATGCTGCACTTCAAAACTGAGAAGAAATTAGTCCCTTTATAACTGGCTGATCTAATAAAGCAAGGAGCTAAATTGACAGATGCTCAGGTCACCAAACTAAATCAATTGTACATTGACTCTAACACTATGAAGTACCCTCCCATTTCTCATGTTTATCTCAACCAATTGGGCAGGGACCTTGTAGACATGATCAGTCCCATTCTGGGCTACAATTCAATTGAATTTGTTGATGGAACTGTGATAGTGATGATGCTCATGTTTTCCCCTGGCAAGTCTCCAATCTGCTATGACTATGCCACCTACATATCTGACAAAATACATGAGCAATTGATGAACTTGGCAAGAGAAAGGGTGTTTAGATACACCTCCTACATCTACCACTTAATTTTGTATTATCAACATGAGAAATTTCACTTTGCTATGAAGAGAGTGGATGCACAAGGCAATCCAAGGTCAGTAGTCTATTGGTCCTCTGCTATCCATTGCAAATCTTGTTCTCCATACACTTATTGTGAGTTTATAGACCTCTTCATCCACCCAGCCATGTCACTGCTTATGAGCTCACCTCCTCCTAGACTAACTGATGAGATGCAGAGGATTCTTCAGTTGTCCAAGGCATACAACATTGGGGATTGGTACTATTACCAACACCACACAGTCATCAGAATATATGGGTGTGAGTTGCCCCCATACAGATTGCCCAAATATGTGCCCATGAGATTGTTTGCCCTTGAATACTTCAGGCAGTTTGGGAACGCTGATGTGCTACATTTTTCAGGCAAAGGCAAGAAGGCACAGCTCAAAGTGAGAAACCAATTAGGCCACTTCATTTACAACAAAAGGGAGGAAGGTTGGCAAGAAGCAGACAGAATGCTAGAATCCCTTGGCCTACAGACCAGTTTCCTTTGGAAACCTTATGACCCCAATCACTTCATAACTTTAAGAAGGGTCAAGTATAGGTTGGCCAGTTATGACCACATAAGGTTGCCTCACATAGAAAAATATGCAAATCAAATAAAGTGGAGGAGAGGCACCCTAGAGGAAGCTGTCACACAAGAAGAATTAAATCAAAGAGCAGTTAAAAATCTTCAAAAGATGGCTGACTTAGAGCTTTGTGCACAGGTATTTGCTCTTCTAGGCACTCAAGTGGGAGCAGCTGCCTCATCCTCCACAGCACATCAGCAAGCAGCCAAAGCTACTGATCAAATCTCTAGCAAAGGCAAAGAGAAAGAGATGGAGCCAGAGCAGCCACCTCATGAACAGGTATAGCAGCAAGGAATGCAGCAACAACAACAGGTACAACAGCAACAAGGGGGGCAGCAAGGAAAAGAACAGCCAGTGCAACAAGAGCAAACATCACAGGCCCTAGAATCCACCGGGCAGCAAGCTCAGGATAATCTGCCTCCTAGGCAGGAGACAACAGTGGAGGCCTCGGTCCTCCAAACCCCACAAAAAGAAGACATAAGTAGAAAGAGGGACAGAGAAACTCCCCTCACAACATCAACAACTCATGGGGAGAAAAGACACATAATGAATCCCCTTTCTGAGGAAGAAATGCCTATAGGGCAATCTTTGGGCATGGGCCCACCTAGTATGGAGGCATCTGCAAGTTCCTTCCAGCAGGAACAAGAGAGGATAGTGGGAGGAGAAGTCAGCTCCTCAAGCCAGCAAAGAGGAGCTGAGGTGGGCATCAAGCAGCAGTTCATTGATATAAAGAAGAGGAATGAGCCCATAAGAGTACAGCTATATAATCATCTGTTGAAAATGGCTCCCACTAACCATCAAAGACTAATGTCTGCGTATGATGTCCAGGAGGGCAAGATGATCATGAGCCACTTTATGCCAACCGTGTTGCAGCCACAGTCAGCTGCAGATTACATAAGGACCAACCTTGAGGTCCTTGCCAAGGACATGCACCCAATGGATAAAATCGAATTACATAAGCAAACGGGTGAGATGGTGTATGCCTCCTTGGCAGATAAGACATTGGAGAACTACAGGCTAGAAAATAGCCTAAATAATACAGCTGCCCAACTTGAGTTGGAGAGAGCATCCTCTCAAGCAAAGGACAACAAATCAAAGCCTTAGAGGAGATAATCATAGAACTTGGGCATGATCCCAAGGACATCAAGGTTGTACAAGCATTATTGAAGTTAAGAGATGCAGATATGGCAGCAATAAGGAAAATGGTAAAAGTCCCAGCAACCATTCACCCACAAACTGGAGAATTTTCCCAGCTGAGACATGACCAAGATGCATCAGCTATGCTGGTGTCCTTATACAAATAGCTGATCCAAACACAAGAAAAATTGGGAGAATCAGAGGCTGCACAGGCTGCACTGCAGGCAGCATTACAACAAAAAGAAGTAGGGCAAACATCTCAGCCTCCTCCAGAGATAATTAACCTGGAGGAACCTCCTCAGACTACGGCTCCTCCTACTGAACAGACAACACCATCTACATCAGCAACTGCACCAACAACAGAGCAGGCTCCAAGCCTGGATATGCAGAAGCTCAAGAATGAAATCCAAGCCCTGGAAGCCCAAATGGCAGAGCTAAATGAGGCCAGGGAGAGTCTAGCCAAGCTCAATGAAAGATATGATAAATCCAAGCAGACTGTAGTAGAAAAAGGAAGGGAAATAAAGGCCCTTAAGGATAAGATAAAGGAGCTGGAGAAGGAGCTCACACTTGACAAAGTGACAGCTGAGCTTAGGACAATTTTATGGGCCAACATTGGCCAATCAATCACTGATCAATGGAAATACATTGAGACCATTCATGAGCAAATAGAGCTCATAGGAAAAGCACACAGAGAAATCCAGAGATCAAGGGCATCTCCAGGCAACATGCCTGAGGTTGCCAATAGAATGATTAATGTGCTTAATAACAGAACAAGTGCTCAGCTGGCAGCAATGGGAATCTCCAGTAGAACTGAAACCATCCAGCTAATAAAAAGAGTCCTCACACTAAGAAAACTGGTACAAACACTGGAAAGAAGAAGCCAGGACATGCAGACAGAGGTAAATAAGTTCACAGACAAATTTGTGGCATTGCAAAACAGAGGTCTTCCTAGCTTACTGAACAGCGCAGGAAGACTACTTTCCCATGAAAATTATGCCAAAAGGGTCAACACATTTGCTACAAATCAGATTACAGAAAGGCCCAATACCTCAGAAGAATCAGGGCCAGCATCAAGGCAGAGTCTCTACAACAGGGTTGAAAACCTATTTTTCATCATGAATGAGATCCAACATTTGTTTGAAGTGCCTCCAAATTTCTATAAATACACAGAGGCAGATGAGACTCTAGAGGCAATCCTGAGACATCAATTGCCCACACAGGAATTATGGACCAAAATGATACAAACAATACTGTAAACCAGAGCCTATATACAAGTTTTTCTTTTTTATATAAATTATCATGCACAGGAAAATTTTGATAAAATCAGCATGCATGGAGAAGAATGGGCTGAGCCAACTCAGCAAAACTATTCGGCCACTAAAGCAGCACTGACAGTCACAGGTGACAGGGCCGAAAAGCTACAGGATGACAGAGCTACAAAGACACGTCATTCATCATTTATAACAGAACATTCAACCGACTCAGTGGCCTCCAAAGGTCAAAAAGTCTTCTGACAGAATTGAAGAGCATTTATGTTGTATTCAAAACTGTAATAACTTCTTATCTGCTTTTTTGTACAAGTTGGTGAACTTATTTATTTCTCAGATGACTCAGTGCCTCAGATATTTTGTATGACCGTTTGTATATATACCCCCCTCGCATAAGTTTGCAGGGGTTGTTGTTGATTTCTCTTCTAGAGTTTCTTATGCTGTAAATTTCCAGAGTATTAATACAAAAGTGATGGAATTGCCAAAGCTCTGTGTTATCTGAGGCATTCTGGTGTTTTGCTGAATGTTACAGGATTCCTGCGTACTTCATGGCACAATAAGTTTTCCTTAAAAACTCTTCGTTATGTGTTTCTTTTGTTGTCCTTTCATATCTCATTCATGTTTCTGTGTTTCATAGTTAATGGCAAAGAAAAAGAATAGTTCCAGGATTTATTCACAGAATACCCTGAACTCATTCCATGCTGTTATAAATGTTTTTCTTCAGTTATAGTCATAAGGTGTAATTCTTAACTGCTGCACCTCCAAACTATATCTTTCACAGTGATTGTTGTTTCAGGAATTCAAGTATGCTCCTGTGCAATATATCTCCTTCTTACACCCCAGCTTAGTGGAGAATTCTTAATTGCTTTTCACTGGTTAAACACACCTCATAATCACAATTTAAATTTTGTTTCATGATGTATTTGAATGGCCCTGCAGTTTCAGCAACTCAACTTAATATCTCAGACAACCTGTAGCCACAGACTCCACTTCCCAATGGACTAGAACTATCTGAAGATTTCCACCTTAGCTACAGAAGACATCCTTCAACCAAAACATAAAAACAAACCCTGAACTCATAACTAGCCTAAAATTTTCACAAAACAGAGAGAAACCTTAAAGAGAGAGCCCTCTCTGATTACAGTTTGGCTAGAAGCTGTAATCCAAAGATTGGTTAGTGGTTACCCCGGTCGTATTCCCTTGGGAGTCAAAGGGAACAACCTGGGAGTTAACACTACAAATGTACTGGCTCTATCAGTATCTAAGAAGATTAATGCTAAACTTGAAAATACAAATTCTAGGATTATACAACATGATAGGTACCAAGTTCAAGTGATTGGTGAAATGTACCATGTTTTGATTCAACTATCTTATGATTCTAGAGTTCATCAATTAATTTAGATAGTTGTTGTGGTCATCCTGGAAGCTTATGGTTTACTGTTAAGTAGGGATTGGTCAAGTAAACTACAAGGATATTTTGCAATAGACTGGTCCCACTTATGTCTTCCATACAAGGGGAAAAACAATTAGATTTGGGTGAATATTGAACCTTTAATGAAATATGCATTCACATAATTGGAAGAACATAATGTGTTAAGAAATCTAGGGGAAGGTAGATTAGGTGATTTCTCTTACTTTGATAAATGCTTGTGATGTATTTTTACTTAACTTGATTAGATTCTTCTTACACTTGATTATTATTAGTGTTATTTATCATAAAACAACCACCAAAAGATAAAATCAATGAGACAATAGGACACAATATGTAGGTGATCATCTAGGGCCAAAACCTCTCCCACTAAGAGGAAAACCCACAAGAACCAGTCTCTTCTTATAGAACTTCAATTGACAAATTCCAAGACCAAGTCAAACATTGCTTCCAATAAATTCTACATTTTGACTTACCCATGAAATTCTTTTGGAACTTCGACCTTCCTAGAAAATTCTTCTGCAACTTCGACCTACCCAATAAAAATTTCTGCAACTTCGACCTGCCCAAAAAATTCTTCTGCAACTTGAACCTACCCAACAAATTCTTCTACCCAACAAAAGTAGAAACCATAACATGAGATAGAGAGAGAGAGAGAGGCCCAAAAACTTCAATCTAGTTCTTCTCCTTCTTTTCTTATCCTTTTCTAGCTAGCTTCTATCTGGAGAAGAACGAACTTGTTTGAATGAGTCTCCAAATGAGGCCAAGTTCCTTCTTATTTGTAGGCTTGTGAGGGATATGAGTTTATATCTTTAGGCTGACTTGTCCCTTCATGTAGGCCAACTTGATATTTTCATCATGATGAGGTCTTGGAGGGAATTTTGACTCTATTTTGACTCAAATATTTTTTTTACAATATGTAACATGCCCAAATGGATCTTCAATACATGACAATGACTCAATTGACTTGTAGACTAAATAACAAGCCTTAGAAGCACTCAATGGGTGATTTACCTAAAACAAATTTCTCTTCAGCATGAAACCCATGCCTCAAGAACAACAATAATAAATGTATTTTTCTCTTTTCATTGAATACATAAAGTCATGATTACATCTGTCATTACAAAGAGTGGACCTAGTTACATATTTCAACATAACGAGCCTATAAGAGTAGCGCAAGAAATCCTGGGATTTTTTTTCTTGAATCTGATATTGGATGTTAACTTGCACTAACATCAACCATACCATCAGACACCCAGCTGGAAACCCTCCCTAATCCTACAACTAGCGATAATGGCACCTTTATCATAGATGTAAATAATTTAGCTTAGAAATTAACCAAGTTGCTACTAATCTTTGGAACTTGCACTATGATAGATAAAATACATAGGATGGAGTTGGAGAAGGTTTTATCCTAATGGATCCATAGAAAAATAAATACTTGATATCTTTCCGCTTGGAATTCGAGTGTACGAACAATGTTGCAAAATATGAAGCACAAATACTTGGATTGAAGAAATCCAACGATCTCAAGGTAGAGGGAATAAAGGTAATAGGTGATTATGAGATTATTAGGAGATAGGTACACAATACAATTCATTGTGTTTCACCTAAACTCAAGAATTACCAAAAAGAAGTATGGAGGTTGATTTATTCTTTCTAAGATTTTGATATTAATTCTATTCCTATAATAAATAATGTCATTGCAAATACTTTGCCAAATGCAATTGCTAGGTTCACTTTGCTAAGGGATGGTTTTCAATTGAAATTATTTATAAACCCTCTATTTTGGATAATGTGACTAACTTACGTGTATTTAATGATGGCCAACATATTCTTGATTTCATGGTGAATGTTGATATATTTAAGGGCACAGAAATCAATGAGGATGAGCTTGAAAAATACTTTTAAGAAAGAGCTAAAGCACGTAATGGAAACCCTATGCCTAAAGGCATGGTTTCATTAGAAAATATCTATGACCTACAAAACCATTTTAGAGAACTGCCAAACACAAAAACCTAGAGTTCTACTTTATCTTATGACCATATAAATTTGGGAACTAATGAAGAATTTAAGTATATCAATCTCGACATGTGTTGTTCCCCATAAGGACGTTGCACTTTTATCTAATTATTCAAACAATACCAATATGTGGTTGCATGGACTTATGAAGATTTGAAGATCTATGACACTAAGATAATCCAGCATGTTATTCCCATAAAGGAAGGAGCCAAGTCATTCCAATAGAAGTTTAGGAAAGTACATCCCACACTTGATCCCTTGATAAAGAAAGAGTGAAAAAGTTGTTGGATGCGCATATAATATTCAAAGTTTGACATTCAAATTGTGTTTCAAACTTGGTCCTAGTAAGAAAGAAGCATGGTGAGATCAGATTATTCTTAGACTTTCGAAATCTCAATCGAGCTTCGGAAAAAGGAAATTATCCCATGCCATCCGTGGAAAAAATGCTATAAATTATTTCTAAAGAAATCATGTTTTTACCACATCATGGATTCTTAATTTATAACCAAGTGTTCATAGTGGAACCTCATAAACTAAAAACAATTATTAGAACAAAATGGAGTGCATTATCTTTCCGGTGGATACCTTTTGGCTTTATCAATGTAGGAGAATCATTTCAATGGGCAATGGATATTTCCTTTTGACGATTAATCAGTCGAAATGTGGTAGTATATCTTGATGATGTGATAGCTTCCTCTAAAAGAAGATTTGGTCATCTGCATCATTTAAAACAAATTTTCAATTGATGTAGGAAATATTGTGTATATTTAAATCCAAAAAAAATCATCTTCGCAATGTGTGAGGGAAACCTCTTATGGAAAATCATAGTGAAAAGCGACACCAAAGTAAACCCATAATGGGTTAATACCCCTGCTCAAATTCCTTATCCCATAAACAAGAAATTAATGCAGTCCTTCCTAGGGAAGTTAATTTTTCTTAGAAAATTTATTTCAGAGTATGCACATATTGTGAAACCATTATAGAACATGATCAACAAGGACGTGATATACAAATGGGATAAAAAAGTAAAGGATTCTCTTGCCCAGATAAAGAATGCCATAATCGAAGCTCCAACATTTTACATCCTGTATTTTGAGAAGGATTTCTTATTATACACTTTTGCTTCTAATTCTTCGATTAAGTCATCTTGAATTAAAAGGATAATCAAGACAACAAATGGCCAATCTCATTCATGAGTGCATGGATACAAGGATCAGACCTAAACTATCTTTTTGTGGACAAACAACCATATGTAGTCTATAAGGTGACAAAACATTTCAGGCCTTGTATTCTTAAGAGTCATGTCATAGTTTTCGTTCCCCATTTGCTAGTCAAATCATTGTTTATACAACAAGAGCCCAGTGAGCAAAGAGAGAATTGGATGACATGTTTACAAGAGTATAAATCGGAGTTCAAACTAGTTCATACCATTAAAGACCCTGATATTTATCGACTCATTATATAATCAATCAACTCACAAGAATAAGATACATCTGGTTGGGAGAAAGAAATTAAGATGTGCAATATTGATTCAACTACCCCATCAAACACATCATCATCAATATACGTCGATATACAATAATATCTTAAAAAAGGGACTCTTATCTCTCATCTTTTTTCAACACAAAAGAGGTTTGTTTGGCTAAAGGAACTATCATATCGACTGGTTCATGGTGTGCTCTTTCGGAAACATCACAATGGTGTCTTACTGAAAGTCTTAGAATCACCTGACTCAGAAAGAGTTTTCAAGGATCTACATGATGGACCAGCTGATAGACTTTATGTTGGTGACACTACGACACATAAAGTTAAACAAGAAAGATATTACTAGTTGATGTTATTTAAATAGTCACATGCATATGCCTGAAAGTGTCCCATTTGTTAGAAATGTGCTAGTCGAGAGAGAGGGTCAACCGCCCTTCTACAATTGATTGCAGTTAAAGAACCCTTTTATTAGTGGAGATTGGATGTAATTGGAGATATTTTTTCTCACTCGTCAAAACAACATCGATATGTTATCATTACCACAGGTTATTTTACTCAACTAAAAAGGGAGTACAATAAACTAAAGTTTAAAAAAATTGGACCATACAGAGTCTTGAGAAAATTTTATGCAAATGCATATGAAATAGAATTACCCCCTGATATCGGAATATCACCGATTTTTAATGTTGCTGACTCATACATGTATGAAAAGGAATAGGCAGATGAAACAACAAATAACCAAGAAGAACAAGAGATTGATTGGGTAAAACAGTTACCTATAACAAAGGAATTGAAGCCAGAGAGGATTTTGGACAAGAAATTGTTAAAGAAGACAAGAGGACAGGAGTATTTTCGGTATTTGGTCAAATGGAAGGATCAACCAATTGCTGAAGCTACTTGGATGACAGATTCCATGTTACAGAAGTTGGGCAGTTCTGTAGGATAGCTCATGGACAGGAGCCCATGAAGAATTTTGTCTTTAGGAGTCTGATGCAGGAGCATGAGGCTTGAAGGCACAAGGCTTCCAACTTATTTCAAAAATCCAAAAATAGTTACAAGAAAAGGAGTGGGATCCTTTAGCTATCAATTTACAACCTTTCTAGATAGGATTTGAGCTAGGATTTAGGGATTGAGTGGTTTTGTAATTAATTCATGCAGTTTTGATTCAGTTAAGATTCTCGAGGAGAATGTCGACCAGATTAGATATTATTAAGAATAGGCTAAATCGATCCAATGTTTTAAGGATCTGATAGTTAGGATGGAATAATATTTATGTAAGTTATGAATGAATGTAAAAGGATTTGGACTGATTTGGCTTGTTTTAGCCTATATGATTAAATTTGTAGACATTAACTCTCTATTCATTTCTGTGTAAAATTAGTCAATCCTGGAGGGGTCGAATCCTTCCATAGTATCTCTGTGTATCGTTGAATTTCCAGTTTAGCTTAAAAATTCAGAGTTCTATTGATCTAGTATGTTTGTATTTAATCTTTCTTTGTCATGTATTAACAAGTGCGGGGTTTGTAGGTGTATGAATTCTTTAATCGGGTTTGAAGTCCTGCACTTGTTCTTCATTGTTCGTTCCATTTTTAACGTGTTGTGCCATAGTCAACAGCGGGGGTTGGCCTAGTTTTGACCCTTGTGTTAATTTGAAGTCCTATGAGTCGTAGATTTGAAACCCACGATCTATGGGCGTTAATCTCAAGTCTGGAATCGAAATCTTATTAACTATGGTTAATGAGTCTATCAGCTTCGTGAGGGGTAACGTCGCGTAGATATTTATGTGATGTCACAGTGATTGTCGGACCATTGTTACCCTTGACCATTGGATCGCTGTTTAAGATTGCATCACAAGGTTCAAGAGTGAATGAACTGATCGGCGGAGTTGCAAGATGTGATATGCGATACGAAGCGCGCCGAGAAACCCTGCCGCTGAGCTTGCGATTGCGATATGTGATGTTTAAAGGAATTGTGAAGCATTTGGCTGTTACAGCTAAATTAGCGGTTCTGCTAATTTAGCAGAGTTTCTAACTCTGGAGGTAAATGACTAAGACTCCGAAAGAAATTGAAGAAGAAATTCCACCAGAATTGGAAGAAATAGTTTCCGGGTTTGAATGTTTGTCACTTACTCCTGCACCCCGGCCACCATTTAATCATTTCTTTGTATGTAAATTATTATCGGACATATGGAATTTTTTGGTTATGCTTTATGAATATACTTTTGACTTAATCTTTCTACTCAAGGGTGTGGGTTGATCCATGAAGAATGCACACATTTCTATGTGTATTTACGAAATGTATTTTCTATTTGTTATTGAATGAAAGTATGAGTATATTTTTTCAAGAAACATAATGCTAGTCACTATTTAAAATAAAGTTATAATAAAGTAAGTATTTTGGGGCTTATTATGAATGGATGCCTATCGACATTTACCAAACATTTAATTTATATAATTGCGCTAGTTATTATTTTACTTTACACAACAATCAATCCATAATAATTTAGTCATCAACTCATGCATAGAGAGTATCCTAAAAATCAAAGACTAACCGTTAAAATTTTCTCTACTAAATTCTAATGGCTTGTTATAGTCACCAAATAATACAAATATCAGTATTTTAGTTCACACTTACATAAACAATGATAAACTATCCATAAAAATGTGAATCTTGCTACCACCCTCATAGAATTAATTCACATCACACAAAGTCAGGATTGCTCTAGTTCCTTCGCTCAATTTCCACCACAAAACATATGAATCAATTTGGGTAATCATATCCCAAAAAAAATCATTAAACATATCGTGATATGATGAACTATAAAAAAGACTTTTGTGCCACAACTTTGTTTATAGAGAAAATATCGTGTTCCGTAGAGCATAGTTTCGGTCGATAATTGTTAACACAACAACCTATTATTGAGGGAAGATATATTGATAATGATTCATCAATGCAGAAATGCAAGCCTTAAATTAATTGTTTCGGGAATATTATCGAACAAGTGATGACGTCTTGCTAGAGAAATCTTAACCACTATCTTGATTCTCACTGAAGAATAATAAAAATAAGTTCTATACTATTCAAGGATTCTTTTTAATTAGCACTATTGCTAATATGAGTTCTATACTATTATATATTATGCACAATCTAAATGTTCAAAAAGTTTTTGAAAATTCGAAATTAAATTTTAGACAAAAAAGACTAGCTCTTTATATTATTTTTCGTAAAAATAAGTGATATTAACTAGTAATTGCACTAGATGTTGCAAAGGAAATACCGTAGGACATAAATTCAATCATGAGATATAAAATATTACTAAATTTCACATAATAATGTCATTTCACAGAATAATGATGTGGTTAAGAATACTCATGAAAAGTACAAAAATTGGGGAAAAATTATCTCCAATATTTATGAGCATAAAAACAAATTTCTAAAACAAAATAATTAATTTGTTATCATTTTCCATAAGGCTAGATAAACCAAAGTTAATCTTTTTCAGGATCAGTATGGAGAGCCAAAAGACAATTTCACAGAATAATGACGTGGTTAAGAATACTCATGAAATGTACAAAAATTGAGGAAAACTTCTCTCCAATATTTATGAACATAAAAACAAATTTCTAAAACAAAATAATTAATTTGTTATCATTTTCCATAAGGCCGGATAAACCAAAGTTAATCTTTTTCAGGATTAGTATGGAGATCCAAAAGACAAGTAAATACGTGTGCAAGAGAAAAATAACTTAAGAGTGGAGTAAAAGGCAAGGGCATTGGAAGCACTGGTAGCAGAAGGAAGAGGAAGTGAAACAAAAGCTCTGTCTGAAAATCCAGTTCCATATTCTATCTGGTACAATATGCAAATTTACCAGCACTTCACTCAGAAGGCATATATTTGGCCCACTTCACTCAGAAGGTATATATTCAGCCCAGAGAGGCATTTGAAGGCGGAGGAGATGTGGAGAGTCTAAGCATCGAATACTTCAGTGAGTGAAGGGGTGGAACCCCAAGCGACCAAATTTACAAAAATTTACAGTCCCATTTCAGCCACACAAGGAGGAAAGTCAGTTTCTAGGGTTTGTAGATCTTACAGGAAGGCTTGTATGTAGTTTTTGTAGTAACTATTAATGCCCACTAACCATTTCACAAATCTTCAATAGTCTAATATTCAATCTGACTTTCACTTCCTCCCTCGCTCTATCCCTTCCCTCTATGGATGTCTCTCCCTCATTCCCTTCCCTCTTTGTCCCCCTTTGCTCCCTCCCTCTCCTCCTTGCTCTGTCCCTCTCTCTCTCCCCTCCAACTCTCTTCTTCGCTCCTTATGTAAAGATAGAAAAAACTTACAAGTAATTAAATTAAGGAGGAATTAAATTCCCTCTCATATAAATATACTTTTTGTTTTCTTTATATTTTTTAATTATAAAAATGTTTTCATCTAGTATAACCTATAATTAAAAATAAAAAATTTATTAAGTAAGATACAATTGAATATGATAAAATTGCCATTAAATATGATAATAGCTTCCACTTCAAAGGAAATATGTTATTTTTAAATATAAGTGTATTGAAATTAACAATAACATAAATATATAATAAAATTTAGAAATTTATATAAATATATAATATTAAATACTAAAAATTTATGATTGATAAACCTTGAATGTTTACTCATCTATTGGGACCAACGTAGCAACGAGGGGAAAATTGGGCAGCTAGGGTTTGGAGCAAATTCTGATCGGTCAGTGATCACTGTCACAAACTCTAGAAGAGGGTAGAGCCCAAGGTGCAGATCTTCGCAAGCAAGGGCAAGCTTTGGCCCAACAAATGAGAAGTATGGGGTCCAATGGGGCCCCATCATACAAGCAGGCAATGATGAACAAGTGAAAGGCCCCACTGGAAGTGGTGAAAATTTTAGGCTCTGAGAAAGTAGGGAAGGAAGGGCTAAGCAAAAACAGAAAGATGGGCGAGAAACCCAAGGAAACCCAGAGCCAAAAACATTCCAATGAAATCAAAAGTCTAGAAGGAAGAGATAAAGGGAACCTAATCCCAAACTGGTACCACAAGAAGCAGAGGATCAGAACAACAAACTAGTGGAAACCAAAGTTGTGCCCCATTACCGAACAAATTAGGAAGGATTGGCCGTGAGAACCCAAAAACAAGAGGACCAAGGGCACTGCAAGCCCAAAGCTACAGAAAACCTGCGAGTGGTAATATCTGACCCTGAAATGTAAGCTTACAGAGATCATATGTCAATACATGTAGTGATTTGTAAGTTCATGTGCTTCTGTCCTAAGGAAAGAGCACTATGCATGTGGATCAAACAAAAATGGAAGCCGAAAGGGGACGTCATGCTTCACCTGGGAGCCAAGGGCTTTTTCATGGTTGTCTTCACAAATATGGATGATAAAGATCACATTTTCGATGGAGGACCATATTTTTTGCCTCAGTAGGACTATATATAAGACCTTGGAAACCCAACTTTGCACCAGAACAGGAGACCTTTAAGTAGGTACCTATCTGGATTCACCTTTTCTCTCTCCCCATTGACTACTGGAGACTTGCAATGCTGGAACAGATAGGCAACAAGATGGGAACCTTCATCAAAGCTTTGGAGGCAACCCTGCAAAAAAGGTATACCTCTTGTGCTAGAATATGTGTAGAGATGGATGTTTCAGGTGCTCTTCATGAAGGTTTGTGGTTAGAATTCAGAGATGAAGTTTTCTTTCAAGCTATAGACTATGAACAACTCCCTTTTCGTTGTCATAGATGCCACGAACATGGACACTTGTTTAGAGAATGCCCATTGAACAAACCAATTGAGAAACCTCAGGAAAACTCAGGAAAGCATAAGGAAGTTTCACCCGACCTTCTGGTAGACAATGAGCCAATAGGAAACATCAACCTAAAGCTAGCACCTCCTTCAAAAGCACAGTCAATGCCTTTGAGGTGCTTGGATCATAAACGGAGGCAGATGAGGGCCCCCAAGAGCCAATCTATTGCAGGATATCTAAAACATTAACGCACAGAAAGCCCAAGATACCAGTCCAATCCCTACATATGAGATCCCTCAATTTCCGACACCAGCAGAAGAACTAGAGGAAGATGCAGAAATGATAGCTAGTGAAATGGAAACAGAGGACATGGATCTAAGCAACATTCTGGAAAGAGAAGGCATGGATCTCTTGAACATGGTAGAGCAATGGAAGAAGAAAGGCATGGAACATATCCTTGAGGAGGAGGTGGACAGAGTAAACTCTCTTTTCTTAGCTAGGAAAGATGCAGAACTGAACATGTAGAAAAGAGGCTTGAGCGCTGTTATCACTCAGATTTTCCTAGAAGTTGTAAAAAGGGGAAAGGGGTCCAAGGTAACCACAAACCAATCTTTTAGATACAGAATCTAGCTAATATGTATTTAGAGAGGGCTCTCTCTTTAAGTTTTAGCTTTGTTTTATAAGGTTTTAGGCTAGTTATTAGAGCTTGGGGTTTTGTTTGAATTTGTTGGTGAAGTTCAATAGCAAAGGGGTAGAACTGAATAGTTTAGTCCATTGGGCTAATGGAGTCAAGGAAAATGGCTCAACTGGATTTGGTTTCTCAATAAAAGATGATTCACAGGGTAAGATAGCTGAACAAGGAGAAAATAGAGACTTAAAAGGATGGGATGAGCTTAAAGGGTTAAAGGGCAATTAAGAATCCTTCAACATACTTTAAGAGAGCAGAACATGACTAACCATCAATAAAGAGCAATTAAGAATTCTTTAATAAATGATTAAGATGAATAAACTAGAAAATAGAAGCAATTAAGAATTCACTATTATACTAGTTCAGAAGAAAATATTGAGAACAAAAACAATTGAAGGCAGATTGCACTGAAGCACTTTCTGAATTATTCTTTTTCGTTTTATGTTAAGATATGAAACATGGTGAATATAATAAACCTGAAAACATTAACACATGAGATATAAGATACTTATTTCCTTGATGTCCAACATATGAATCTTGAGAAAAGTCCTTTACATCAATCCTTCATCCAGCCAGCCATGAAAAATTTGTCCAACAACACTTTTTATTCCAAAATATTAGTTTTACAACAATGTCAAAGAATCCACCCCCAATACTCCGAATGAGGGTGTATTTATACAAAAACTTTACAACAAAATATCTCATAACAAAGTGAGATATAAACTAGGATGACTAATCATATCTTTCAAGAAAATAGGGCCAAAAGACCTCGTAGATGACAGATAAGGCAACCGAATGGCTTGTTGTCCATATACTTGAGAATGTGCTGGAGTTAGACCCTATGATTTGGCCTCTTGCTATCCTTGGTGTAATTATGTGATGGCTACTCTGTTTTGATCTTCCTACTGATACACTTTACCTGCACGTGATACTCTTTACCCACTGATCTCTTTTCATCTATTTACCCTTATTGACTGTGGTAAAAATCACAATTTACCTTTTACCATAGATAAATTACAAAATTTCAAGCATTTCTTCCCACTATTTTGGTTGTTGTATTCTAGTTTTTAGAAGTTTTCTGAGGGTTTCATCTGTTTCTGTATACCTGAAGAATGTGGGTTGAATTGGGAACAAGTGTTTCAGCTCATGTTCGACATAGAATAAGTTCTCTAAGTTGTCATAGAGAAATCAGCCTGAAGGGAGTGCTTTTATTCCTTATGTACTTGTCGATGAACTTGCTTGACTGCCTTCATATTTATTCAACTTATCTACATAATCCCTATGTTTCATTAACCTGTCATTAATCACTAAAGGACTTGGTAGTCCTTTATTATGCAAAATAGCAAACTTCTCCATGAAAGCATTAATCTCTACCTGCATATCATGACATCTTCTTTCTAAATTCTGCATCAAAGTTTTCTTGGTTAATACCCTTTTGATTTCCAAAATGGTTTCTGTTCTATCTGTGATGCCAAGTTCTTCCAGCTATTCCTTATTCCTGGTATTCAAAAAATGTATGAGCCTGTTGGCTTCATCAGGCATTTGTCCTAATTGTGCTTTTGTCTTTTGAATTTCTTCCTGGGCTGCTTTCACTAGATCAATCTACTCAAAAATTACTTGGATGGATGGCCAAACATCATTTATGGATTGAGTGATGTTGGCCCAAAGAATTTTCTTGATTTCTGCCAGAGGCTTGTCAAAAGTGAGATCTTTTTCTAATGTTTTCACTTTATTTTCTAATGCTTTAATCTCTCTTGTTTTTTCTACAACGTTTATCTTTGAGAGATCATAGTTTCTTTCCATCTTAGCAAACTATTCTTTTACCTGTTTTAACTCTGAAACTTGTAGTTTCATGTCCTCCATTGACTTTATTAGTTCCTTTGTGCTTAAATTGGCACTGTTGCCCTGTGTTTTCCCTGTTGTTGCTACTGTTCCCGTCCCTGTGACCACCTCTGCTATGACTGGTGGAATATTTGGTGCTAATGTTGTCCCAAGTGTAGAAGGTACTGTTGTTGAGACTACTAGTATTACATCAGGAGGCTGGGAGGTCGACTCTCCCTGCTTATCCTTTAGTGCCCTTTCTAATGCTTGCTATGTCTCATTTAATCATTCATTGAGTTTTAAAAGTAAATCCATCATTTCTCCTTCAGATTTCTGCTTGACAATCTCTGTAGTTTGTGGATGCCTTGAAGGAGGCAGATTTAGCTGTTTCCTCAGGGTAGCAATATCTTCCTTTTTCTTTTTGATCAGTGCTTCTACACCTTTCACATCCTTGGGTTTATGTCCCAATCCAATGATGATTTCTTCTAATGACTTTATTCTGTTATCTTTGGCCAGGGAGGAGGCTTTCTCAAGGTGTAGTTGGGCAGTTGCATTATCCAAAGAATTTTGTAGCCTATGGGCCATCATTGCCTTACTAGCCAAGGTTGAATAGACCATTTCTCCAGTTTGTATGTGCAATTCAATCTGATCCATAGGATGAATATCCTTTGCCATGACTTCCAAATTTGTTCTGATGTAATCCGCTGCTGATTGAGGTTATTGTACTTTTGGCTTGAAGTAGCTCATTATCATCTTGCCCTCTTTAATGTCATAGGCTGACATTAATCTTTGTTGATTTATGGGGGCCATCTTCAAATATTGATTGTAAATTGGAAGCCTTAATGGATCATTCCCAGCTTTAATTTCTGTGAATGTTTTCTTAATATCTGAGGCATCTTTTCCTGGTGGTCTGAGAGATGATACCTCTGCACTTTTTTGCCTTCCTAGCTCTTGTCTCTATGAGCTAGTGGATGTTTCTCCTAATGGAAAAGTTTGTTGGCTAACTATCCTTTATTCTTGCTGACTATCTGTAGTCTATTCAACAAATTCCTCCTCTGAAAGGGGATTTAGCATTTGTCTTTTTGTTCCAGGCTGCCCTGAAGGTTCACTGGCAGGAGTAGTAGTTTCCCTACCCCTTTCTTATTCCTCTCCTCATTCAGAGGAGTCTACAAGCTTGGTGGTCCTTCTATATTAGTCTGAGTTGGAGGAGTTGGCATTGGGGCCTGTTCTTTGGAGGTTTCAGGTTGCTGAGACATTGTGACCTGAAAGCTAGTTTCTAGTTCTTTTCCTTTTGATGACCCTGTAGCTGAAGTGCTAGTTTCTGTGGAGGTTGCCGAGAGGTTCCAGCAATGGGTGCACCAATTCTTGACTTTTGAGATAGATTGAATGGTACCTGCCTAAAAGAATCCAGGTCAAGTGTTTTCTCAAGATTTCTCATAGAATTTTCAAAATTGACCTGTTTACTATCATTTTCTATTAAGGTCCCTTCTATCCATTCATCCATGTTTGCAAACTACTTAATCTCTGGGATCTTGTGGTGAATATATGGGGACAACCTATTCTTCATTCTTCTGTCACATATAAAGCTGCTAGGGTCATATGGTACCCACCCAAAACTCTTCCATAATCTAAGGTGATCTTCTAAAATTATTTCAGTTTCTTTCCATGCATCCCTAGTGTTGCAGAAAAAAGGGCCTAGCTGATTCTTAATTCTAAGCTGAGCTTTCTTCTTGGCATTACAAAATGGAGTAAATCTGCTTTTATCATTTTCCTGAAATACTCCAAGGAAAACAGTTTCATTGGAACATACTTTGGTAGCTTAAAAGGGCAGAGTTCACACCCATAGATCTTGATTTATGTATGGTTCTTATATAGGTACCAGTCACCTATCCTATACTTCTTTGAGAGCTGGAGGATTTTCTTCATATCGCCATTGATCCTAGGAGGGGAAACTCCTGTCAACAAAGTGGTTGCTGGATGGACAAACAGGTCAATGAACTCATTGTAGGTGTAAGGGGACTCAATGGAATTATGAAAGATAGGACTCCAAAAGATGACAGACCTTGGATTTCCTTTGGTGTCAAGTTTCTTGACAAGGAAAGAGAAGTTGTCTGACTGATAATAAAACATGAGATGATATACGAAAGTGGTGTATTTGAAGACTCCTTCATTGTCCAAATTCAGGAATTGGTCATAAATTTTATTGGCAATATAGGAGGCATAGTCATATTTGACAGCTGGGGGCTGTCAGGGAGTAAATATTGACAATAACACTAGGGTTATATCATCAACATATTCACTAGTTTTAAATCCCATAATCAGAGATATCATATCAACAATGAGTCTTCTAGTTTCAATGAAGAAAGTTTGTAGATAAGGAGGTCGACCTTTGGGCTGGTGCTTTGGTAACATGAAGGTCTGACAGATGTGGCTTACTTCTGATTGGGACAATTGAGATGCTTTTTCAAGTAAATATCCCATGGAAATAGGAGTGAATGGCTGACTGGGGTGGAATTGCAACATTTCATTGATTGATTGAGCAGTTATGGAAAAAAGGACTATTTGACTTGGGGACATAACAACTCTATGATTAAGATCATAATTGGCACAACACTGATGAATTATATCTGGGAAAACATGGACTGAGGGGAGGAAATACATGGGAAGATTAGATTCCCACAGTCCAAAGATATTAGACCCATTCAGATCACTATCTCTGGCTTGGCAGAAGACTTGAAGATGGTTTTTATCATCAGATAAGTCTTTTACCTTAAAATCTTTATCGGCCATAGGCAGATAATCTAAGTCTTTATGAGGAGCATTCATGGGTGTGACATTTAGGGCTATAGGGGTTTCCATTTATGGTTCTTGTGGATTCAAAAATGGAATTGGGGATTTTTGTGGAAAATAGGAAAAACAGCGATTTTGGGAACCTATATAGTGAACAAAGTTTTGATTTGTACTGAATTTAGCTGTTTCTTGTAGAATTTTCAGTGTAAAACCAAAACTTACAGGGTTTCAGTGAAAATTGGATAAATACCTATAATGGGGAAGTGAACAGTGCAATGGAGGGTTGAAAGATAGGTTCTGGAATCCACTGCTGCAAGTTTTCTAACCAGGTGGCGGTTGGAAAGCTTTAGCAGTTGACTGGGACGTTGCTTTGCATGGGAACCTGATTTGCCATATAAAACATCAAAAATGACATTTCATTAGTTTTATTCGCAAAATCTAGGTTGGTGGGGGATTTTGATTTATCGAATGAATGACGTAAGCATGATAGGATGGTTTGTCATATGTGGAGGGCGGTAAGAGGTATGGTGTCGCACCGCTTTTGGGATCGAGTGGTATTTAGTCGGGAGCCAGCGATCCAGTTGATTGAATGATGTGTGGCGGAGGTACGGGATGAAAACCGCCTGGTGATCACGCTTTAAAGCGTGGTCACCAGGGAGGGCATATCAACGTCGGCTGTTGGATGATGGAGACAGGATCGAATGGTGGATGGGCGAGTGATAGGGCAGAACTTTATGTAGGCGGGCCCAATATAATTAACGTCTAATCAATCGTATCGGGGCAACTGCAAATGCTAGGGAGGTTATTAATTAACCTAGAGGGTTAATTAATCCCATGTAATAAAGTGGAAAGTGGAGGTTCTTAATGGGTTACTGATCAACTCATTAATCCTACTTTAATACGGATTATGGTTATATTTAACCGGGGGTGGGATATTTAACAATTTAGGGGTTTTTAAATATATTTAATAATACGGGATAGGGTGAAATTTTTGGGAGTTATATAATATAAGTCAGAGATTAATATGATAAGTGAAATGAAAGCGCTAAGTTAAAACATTTTAGGTATACATTTAAACTTAGGTTTAAAGTGGAAAAAGGGGTTTTTTAGGTGATGCTGTGTATTTTTCCTAAGTAAAATGGGATTTTACTTAGGAAAAGACTAATGAAAATGAATGAATGATTTATGAATGGTTTTAAGTACTTAGGCATTTAAACTATTGGGCCGAGGGTCCGATCCCTCTAGAAGTCAGAGAAATGCTCTGAGCCCCTCTAATTTAGCAATTGCCTTAGTCCTTAGGGGAAATTAGTGAATAATTAGGGAAAATGAGAAGGGGAGTTAACCATTATGAATTTTCTTTGATTGTGATGTCTTCAATGTAGTGTATGCCTTGGCCTTGCAATGAAAAATGGAAGATCAACACATGTTAGAGACCTTATTCATCACATGTATCATTTTGCTATCATTCTGCAACATCATCTACCTACCCTACTTACTTTTACCTAGCATTTTTTCTTCTTTAATTCGGTGCACTTAGACTGGAAAACCCTTATCAAATCTTCCTTTTCTTTTACATGGCAAGCCTACCTAAGTCTACACTTATTACATCTAAGGGTTCAGATTACACTATTGAGCTCCTTTTATTCTACCTATCTACTTATCTGCCAAGTTTACACTATTTGGTTAGATATTTATTCTCTATTTCTACAGCATGAAATTGGAAAATGAATGAGCTAAGTTTAAACAGTTTGACTCTTCATGAATTGTGGCATAAGTAACAAGTTGCACACAATTTGTTTATTACAGAAAATGAAAAAGTAGTGGCATTTAGACTTGCACACCTTCCTGGTCTATTTTTGTTTGGGGTTCATTTTTCTCATTTTTTGACCATCTTTATTCTTTTTACCCTTTGATTTTTCTTTTAGGGTATACCCTCTTTACATTTTTTAAAATTTTTGATTTTTTGAAAATATGGAAAACCTTTGCAACAAGAAAAGGTATGAACATATACATAGTTCATCAAGTCAATTATGACATATGACACCTATTGGTATAGGGGCCTAACAGGCGCAACAAAAGGTCTGGGAATTAAAGCCCTAGGATTGCATCAAACCAACATCAATCCCAAACACAGGAAAAGGAGGGGTCAAAGGACGAACAATGAGGCACTTCAAGAATTAGGTCAGATGCTCCTCAACTTAGGTAAGATGAAAGCCCTTGAGGCCTTCACGCTCACCTCCTAAAAACTCTGTCAATTATGAAAATACTTTCATGGAATGCTAGAGGGCTAAATAGCCAAAAGAAACAAAGATTACTAAGGAAAAAAGTCATTAATGAGAAGCCTGATATGATATTTTTGCAAGAAACTAAATGTTCCAACCAGATAATGAAAGGGATAAGTAGAAATATTGGCAAAAGAATGGAATACATAGAAGTGGAAAGGAATGGTATGGAGGGAGGCTTAGACACTCTCTGGAATCCTCAAGCCCTTCATCTCATTTCTGCAGAGGTGTCTAGGTCATACTTCTCCCTGGAAGTACAAATCATAGGAGATTCAAACACTTATCTCTGCACTAATTTTTACGGCCCCCAGAACCTAGAAGACAAATTGGTAATGTTAGATCGACTCTCCAAACTGCAGCACAGGTACCCTCGGCTAAAACAATTTATGGAGGAGATTTTAACATGATAACCTCGCTAACAAAAAAGAAAGGAGGTATCAGAATCTAAATCGGGATGCAGAAGCATTCAACAACTTTATCAAAATAACAAATATTGTAGATATTTTCCCCAAAGATGGCTTATATACCTGGAATAAGAAAAGGGGAGGAGACAGGCAGATTGCCTCTAGACTTGATAGATTTCTCATAACAGAATCCATTCTCCTTGAAGGAATAACAGTGAACTTGGATATTCTACCTTGTGGAGGCTCTGACCATCATCCCATCACCATGGACACTGCCATCCTCAACACTGTGAAGAAAAAACCCTTCAGGTTTGATAAATTTTGGCTAAGCCATCCGGATTTCATTTCTAAAATAACACACTAGTGGCATGGGCTGCTGGATACCAGGGGTACCAAAATGTATAGACTCCAAGCCAAACTAAAGCACATCAAATCTCGGCTAAAGTCCTGGAACCAAGAGGTCTTTGGTGACATATTCAAAGACAAGAAAGTCCTAGAGGAACAGTTGGCACAGATCCACACGGATTGGCTCAAAGGGGACATCACCCAGGATACAATCAATACAGAGTAGACACTCATGCAGAAGTGGCACTCTAGATGCCAACAAGAAGAAATACTTTGGAAACAAAAATCTAGTATATAATGGCTCAAAGAGGGAGAGAATAACACAAAGTTATTCCATCGCTTGGCTATCGATCACAGGTGTGCCAACAAAATCACCAGGTTGAAGGATGAACAGGGCACTCCCCTCCAAACTCATCAGGAAATCTCCTCCCTCCTCATAAATCACTTTAGCCAAATCACTTCAGAACCAGACATCAATAGGGAAGTAGCTATAAGGGATATCACAACATCCATTCCAAGGCTAATAACAGAAGATCAAAATAAATCTTTAGATCGCTCGATCACCATGGAAGAGGTGGAAGAAGCAGTGAAAGAAGTTCCTAATGGAAAGGCACCAAGTTCGGATGGCTTCACCATTGATTTTTATAAAGCTTGTTGGGATATAGTACGCATGGAAGTGTGGGAGGTGGTAGAAGATTCTCGGAAATATTCTTCCATCCTCAAATCCCTTAACTCTAAATTCATCGCTCTTATCCCCAAAGAGGAGGAAGCAAATACCCCCTCAAAGTTTTGGCGGATTGCGTTATGTAACGTTCTCTTCAAGATTATATCTAAAGTAATGGCTAACAGACTGAAGCCAATTCTTCCTTGGATAATATTAGAAGAGCAATCTGGCTATGTGGAGGGAAGACAAATAATGGACAATGTCTTGCTAGCTCAGGAAGTGGTTCACACTTTCCAATCCCGGAAAAAAGCTGGCATGATCATACAGCTGGACCTCTCAAAAGCCTATGAAAAATTCAACTGGAGATATTTGGAAGCTATGTTAGAAGCCTTCGGATTTTCTCATCACTGGATCAACTAGATCATAGCCATAATCAAATCCCCCAGATTCTCCATTCTTGTCAATGGAGCTCCCACACTCCCCTTTGCTCCCACCAGAGGTATTCATTAGGGGGATCCTATATTCCCCTTCTTGTTTGTTATTTTAATGGAAGGCCTGAGCTGTATCATTAAAAGTGTGAAGGAGGAAAACTTAATTCAGGGTCTTGTTGTGGTCACCAACAACCCCCCTCTTTGATTGGTATTAGCAATAACACCAAGAAAATGGGGACCCTTAACAAAAAATCCAAATTTTTTTTTATCAAAACTCTGTAGTTTGACTCCCTAAAGCTATATCGCATCGCGAGAAGAGAATGAGACGTTTTCCTATGCGCATAATGAGCTGCGAAGAAGCGACGCGAAATTCATCGCATCGCTTGTATTGTGAAGCTCTCTTAAATAAAAAGCTTAAGGAATCGTCGACGGCCGATATGTGACGTCGCATATCGCAACATCGCATAAGCAGCACACAATGATTATAATTAAGCGCGATCTGCGATATTGAGATCTGTGATATTTGCGATTTGCGATATTGCGATCTGCGATGAATGCGATCATCAAATCCTGCGATAACACATCTTAAATGACGCAATCCTCGACACTGCGATGCGAGTCACAGAAATAACTCATCGAAAAGGTTCCTCGGCACAGCGTTCAAGGAAAACTGTCTGCAGACCAAAATTGGGCGTGCACCTTAAAAAGAAATTAATGATTGTACACCAAAGTATCCGAGAAGGATTTTGTTGTGTTTTTCGAAGAGTCAGTTCATTATGAGTGTCATGATTATGCATTCATTAGAGCTTAAAGCTTTCATGTCAATCATTTCGTCATTACTCTTCTCCTTTGCGTAAACTATAAGACAACAACTAATATAAATCAATGTGTAGGAAACATCTAAGGAAAAGGGGAAAGCGTCAATACTCGGAGAACAGAGAAGAAATGCCTTCACAAAAAGATACCGCATGTAGCAGGACCGCGGATTCCAGAGTATCACTCAACAGAGACTGATGGAAATAGACTATCCAAGACTCAGAGTCAAAGGCGCACAAAAGTAGCATGTTTTCAAAAGATCCTGAAGCTTAGACTGGGTAAAGCAAAAAGAAAAACGCTAAAGGAGGAAAACGCACCAGAAAAGCCTGGAACAAAGAACAGAAACAGTTTTCAATACAGAAAATTGTTCAGAGAGCAAAGTCCCTAACTTGCTCAGTCATTCGCCAGGCCGGAAACCGAAATAGCAATAACACAATCAGTTTGAGAGAAATTTGGGATATTACCAAGTATGCACATAGCGAATACACCAAGCCAGAGGAAAATATCTTCCAGTTTGTCAGAAAGTGGTGCCAGCTCTTGTTGTTTCTATTTTCGTAACTCAAACGAAAGGAGAAGACAACCAGCCGACTCTTCCCAGGCGAATGTTGCATTGCTTACAGCACTAAGGAGCAAATACAGAAACGGTTAGAAACTAGATTCAATTTTTAGAAATAATTTTCTTTAGTAGAAGGGCGGTCATTTGAAACCGTGTCCTAAATTTATGTAATTAAGATTAATTAGTTAGCAGTATTTAAACCCTTCTCAGGCATTTGGAGAAGGGTCCGGAAATTTGTCAAAAAACTTGTCCTCAGAACATGCACTTTTGCACCCTCGGAGAGGGTTTTTGGTGAATGGATGGATCGAAATTTATCAATGTTTACATTTAATGTCTGCTACTGATGTTGCACTTTTGTACTCTTAGTAGATGTTAGAACAAGTAGAGATAAATCGTTATTGCTTGAAGCTTATGAGTGGAACTAGTCATAAATGGTACTTTTATCTCCCTTGACCTGTTTCTGTTCATATTCTTAAAGTGATATGCAGTTTTCAGTTGTTTATACGTTAATGCATGAATGTGTGGGTTACCATTTGGCACTTCTGTACGGTGGAGTCATTTATTTGTGCTTAATATATGAATAACTTATTATGCGATATGTTGTTCACAACTGTTTTGCGTAACTTTTTATGCAGAATGGTTTATCTTAATTGATTTCTATTCTTATGATAGTTGAATGATCTTTATTACCAGTTATTGTTCGAAATCTTTTTAGATCGCATAATAGAAGAAATACACCCCGGGTTAGTGTAGATTAGATCTGTTGTTTTTCCTTTATTAGATTACAATAGCATAGAGTTAGCTTAGAAGTTTGAATTAAATTAGCTTAAAATACTCCTAGATCAACATCATTCAACTCTACACACACACACACCCCTTATATTGGGAAACTGGTCCCATTATCCCCAGTCGGACCCGCTATACCAAACGGATAAGGAGCTGCCAACCAAGGTCCGGACCGGGTGGGTATCCCCCTTGTTGTCGACCCGATTTTCGGGGCTTCAACATATTTGGCGCTAGAAGGAGGGCCCGAACTATGAATGGCATCTAAATAAAAATCTAAATACCATTCTGAGAGTAAATCGCCCTCACCAATTCCCTCGACTTCTCCAGTACGATTAAATCCAGAGTCAAAAGTCGCTCGGGTATCAACCACTGCTACATACCCTAATATTTCAGACCAATCTATCATTGAACCCCCTGAAGTTCAAACTCTGATTCACAAACTCCAGGGATTCTCTATCTTTTCTCAGAGGTCTAATAAATCTCAAAGCAGCGTGACTTCGCAATACAATCCTGCTCATCCTCTGACCAGATTAAAGAGTGAAAAATTTGGCATCCAGCCAACTGAATTCCCTCTTCCCACCAGGAAAAGAGCAAGGAAAACACCACCAGAGTCTGACAGTGAGACTCTTTCATCTACGTCGTCCATCTCAACTCCCTCACCGCAAAGTCAGCCACCCACTTCTTCATTTCAAACCATTCATCCATCTTCCACAACCCCTCCTCTTCAATCATCAAAGATCATAATACCTTCATCTTCCCAACATCAGGGATCATACTCTGCACTTGCATTCACTAGCAGCTCAACAATGGCCCAATCTCCATGGAACAATCCTGGGGCAGTTTTAATGCCTCCACCTCTGATCCCAATACCGTCCCATCCTGAGAAATGGCTACCCAAATTCAATCCAAAAGCAGGCATGCTAGCTGAAGAACATATCAATAATTTCATGCTTTCTGTTAATCTCAACGGAGTTACCAATGAGGATGTTGTCGTCCGGCTTTTTCCCTACACAATGCAAGGAACAGCCGGGTCATGGTACTTTTCATTACCTTCTGGGTCTATCACAAGTTGGGACATTTTTCAAAGTCAATTCCTTACCAAATTTGGCGATGACAGATCAACGGCGACGTTAATAAATGACCTATCCAATCTTAAAGCCAAGACTAGAGAACCCATCAAAGACTTTAATTTACAGTTCAATAAAATCCTCAACAAAATTCCTGCTCCTTCCCAGCCCAGCGAAGAAGTGAGATGTGAATGGTATATTACGGCCTTACCATCGAAATTGGCAATCTTCGTGGATAGGGCAAATAAGACAACCTTAGTTGAAAACTTGACAGAGGCGATAGCAGTAGAAAAATGCGTAGTGGCCCTAGAAAAAAGATTTGCGATAGAGGAATGCAAATCTAAGAAAGTCTCCTACAAGGAAGACCCCAAGAAGAAACAATCGAAAGATCCTTTCGATTTGGAAGGATTACAAAAAGTGTTAAAAACCATGTCCAATGAGATGATTGACATAAAAAAACAAGTAGTAGAAACTTCTTCGAGAAAGCCCTACAGAAATTTTAAAAGAAATCCTTCAATGGAGGTGAAACCGCCCAACGCTATCTCAAACGTCAAATCCGAAGAAGAAGAGAATACCACTGAAGGGCAGACCGATGACGAAGAAGTTGTGGAACTACAAGGAATGTGGGATTCATCCTCCCACAAGAAGAAGATCAAGAAGCATTTCTGGTTAGTACACGAAGCAAAAATCAACTTGATCCTCCCCAAACTACCCCTAAGCAGAAGGGTGCAAGCCCTACAGCAAAAGATAAAGTCGCAACAAAGAAAACAACCACTAAGGCGACTCAATCTAGCCCAGTCCAACCAGATCAAACACCTCCATCAAGAACACTGATTGTGTCGGATGAAATGGAGTATAACATTATTGATTCCATGAAAAATACTAGGGCTAATATCACTCTTTATGAGTTGAGCAAATTGAAACATCAACAGAAGATAATGATGAAAGAATTACATGCCGTGCCTACTACATCTTTGCCTACAGCTGTAGCTTCCCACAACACGGGAAGACCTCCAACCAACACGATCAATAAGATTGACCCAAATTACATCGCCTTGATTGGAGGGAGATCAAGGTCTCACACTCCCCCTTTTCTTCTCACTTATGAAATTTTCAACAAAAACGTGCACAATTGTTTGGTAGATTCTGGTGCTTCAACGAATATTTTACCCAGATCAATATGTGCCAAGTTGAATGTTCAACCGCAAAAATCCGCAATGCGCATAGTCCAGCTTGATCGATCCCAAGTCAAAGTGATTGGTGAACTTAATCAAGTGACCATAAGATTGTCATCTAACCCGAAGGTGTGTCAGGTTATTGACATTCTAGTAGCTGATATCCCTGAATTCTATGGCTTAATTCTTAGCAGGGATTGGTCCGAAAAACTCCATGGATACTTCTCAACCGACTGGTCGCACATGTGGTTACCCTACAATGGTAAACCGAATCAAATAAAGGTTGAACGAGAGTTACACCAGAAGTACATAGTGACAGAATTGGAGGGAGAAAATGAAGCAATAGCATACAACAGCAGTATCATAGGAAACTACTCGGTAGATTCTTTCCTCGGCAATTTTAATGCTCATACCTCACCTTACTTAGAAAATTCAGTTTTGTCCCAAGTCGAAATTTTTTCCCAAACTGATGATTCGAAGTGTGTTAATTTTTTAGATAACTCTGTAAATACATCTTTGTTTTGGAAATTATATTTTGATGGCTCCAAATCTAACGAGGGAGCAGGAGCAGGATGCGTTCTGATTAGCCCAGACGGAAATAAGACCATGCTTACGTGCAGACTTGAATTCGATTGCACAAACAATATAGCGGAATACGAGGCCTTGGTGCAAGGCCTATACAAAGCAATTGGGTTGAACGTTAAGTACCTTCAAGTCTTTGGAGACTCTGAGATTGTCATCAAACAGGTACGTAACACCATACATTGCCTATTAGGTCATTTGAAGCACTATCAATCTTTAGTTCAAGATCTGACTACACATTTAATAGCATTCAATATTTCGTCAATCCCAAGACTCCAAAATGCGAGCGCAGACCTGTTAGCTAACGTAGCCTCTAGACTTATTCCCTCCGAAGATTTTAGTCCAGATAGATTCTCAATAGAATTAATTTTTAGACCGTCCATCCTTGACAACATTACAAACTGGAGAGTATTCAATGACGATCCAGACATTGTAAATTTCCTCACTTCTGAAGGATCCTACTCAAATCAAATAATTAACGAAGACCATCACGATCACCAAATACAATAGCATAGCACTGATAATTCTATACCTAGGTCAGTGGTTAAGTTAGAAGACTTATATGATTTGAAAAGTCGGTTTAAAAGGTCTACCAATGCTAAACTTTACAGTTCGACTCTGAACTACGATTTAGTAAACCTAGGAACCGATGAGAAACCACAAAACGTTAATCTAGGCCACAGCCTAGCACCTGAAAAGAAATTAGCATACATCCGTCTTTTGAGACAATACAGACATGATTTTGCCTGGAACTACGATGAGTTGAAAACATACGACACTTCTATCGTTCAACACACTATCCCGATGATTGACAATGAAAAACTTGTCCAACAGAAGCTCAGAAAATTCCACCCCAATTTAGAAAATCAGATAAAAACTGAGCTAAATAAGTTGTTGAGAGCCAGAATAATCTTCCCCGTCAGACATTCCAAATGGGTCTCTAATATGGTACTCGTTAGAAAGAAAAACGGAGATATTCGAATTTGTATTGATTTCTGAAATCTCAACAAAGCCTGTCAAAAAGACAATTTTCCCCTCCCACCTATGGAGCAGATATTACAGGCAGTAGCAGGCTCAGAATTAATGTCTTTTTTGGATGGATTTTCAGGATACAATCAAGTGCTAGTGCATCTCGATGATCAGTTAAAAACCACATTCCGAACTAAATGGGGCACATATGCATATCGGAAGATGCCATTTGGTTTGATCAATGCTGGCGCTACATTTCAGAGAGCCATGGACATTGCATTCAAAGGTTTAGTCAATAAATCTGTAGTGATTTACTTGGATGATATAACAATGTACTCCAAGAAGCGAAGCGACCATCTCAAAGACTTGAAACAAATCTTTCAACGATGTTTAAGGTATGGGATTTCACTTAACTC
Source organism: Pinus tabuliformis (assembly GCA_031772625.1). NCBI lineage: Eukaryota > Viridiplantae > Streptophyta > Pinopsida > Pinales > Pinaceae > Pinus > Pinus tabuliformis. The sequence goes on from CM062819.1 coordinate 1,003,232,790, forward strand.
AAAGAAATCTTTTTTCGCATTAAGTGAAGGAAAACTTCTAGGATTCATAGTGTCAAAATCTGGCATTCACATTGAACCTGACAGAATCAAAGAAATTTATGAAATATCCATGCCTCATAACAAAAAATCCATGCAATCTTTCCTTGTTCAAATTAATTTTGTGAAGAGATTTGTCCCATATTTCTCACGTATTGTTTCTCCTTTGCAAAATATGATAAAAAAGAATTCAAATTTTAAATGGGGTCAAGATGAGCATGAAGCATTCAACTTGATAAAACAAGCCATCATTAACGCTCCATCTTTAGCAACCCCAAATTTTTCAGAATCTTTTATCTTATACACATTTGCCTCAGAGAAATCTTATGCCGCGATTCTAACTCAAACAAATCAAGAGAAAGCGGAAGCTCCAATCGCATTTTTTAGCTTGAATTTACAAGGTGCTGAACTCAACTATTCCGACATAGAGAAACAGGTGTATGATGTTTTCAAAGCAATCAAATATTTCAGACCTTTCTTACTTAAAGCCCATACTAAAGTCATAGTACCGTTTCCAGTGGTAAGAAACCTTCTGATACAGAAGGATGTGGGCGAAAAAGAGCAAATTGGATCACCGCTTTACAAGAATACGATCTTGAGATCAAACCAGCAAACATTGTAAGAGGCCAAGGATTTTGCAAAATGTTGGCTGGAGCATCGCAAATTCCTGAGAATTCATCTGACGAGGTACATACGTATGAGGTAAGCCTAAACGATGCAGAATCATTATATGCTGACACCATTTATTATCTTAAGAATGGGTATGCTCCATCACACCTGGATCACACCAAGAAAAGAGCTCTGAGGTTGAAAGCTAAGCAATACCAGCTCATAAATGATGTTTTGTTTAAAAGAAATTACGATTCTGTGCTTCTTAGGTGTCTTGAGAAAACTGAAGCCGAAAAGGTTTTGCAGGAACTCCATGATGGGCCAGCAGGCGGACACTATGCTGGAGATGCTACTGCACATAAAATCTTACGTTCAGGATATTATTGGCCCACACTGTTCAAAGACTCACACAGTTACGTGAGGAAATGCCAAGTCTGCCAGACTGCTGAAGGGAAACAAAAGAAACCGTCCATGCCACTACATCCGGTAAACATCGAGCAACCATTCAGCCAGTGGGGCTTGGGCATAATAGATGAGATCGTTCCTCACTCTTCTAAGCAGCATAGGTACATCCTCACGGCAATAGATTATTTCACTAAATGGGTAGAAGCAGTTCCTCTCAAGACAGCTAATTCTGAAAACATTATTGAATTCATAGATCAATTTATAATCACTAGGTTTGGATTGCCAACGGCCTTAATATTTGATAATGCTTCATACTTTTCTGGAAATACAATGACTGAGTTTTCACTTAAAAGAGGGTTCAAACTGAAATATTCGGCCAACTACTATCTGCAAGGTAATGGATTGGATGAATCAACAAACAAAAACCTGATTAGAATTATTAAAAGAACAGTCGACCAAAACCAAAAGAATTGGCACAAAGCGTTGGTAAATGCTTTATGGGCAGATAGAATAACGAACAAAGCTTCAATCGACACTTCTCCCTTTAATTTAGTTTATGGAAAAGAAGTGGTTCTTCCAACCCACTTAGTCATTCCCTCTTTGTCTTTAGTACAACACATCGATGAGGTATCCACCTCCTCCATACAACTAAGACAAATGGAAATAATTAAATTAGAAGAACTACGAGAACAAGCTAAGAAAACCCATGCTCATCACCAATCGTTGATAAAATCCTCTTTTGACTCAAGCATAATGACCAGAATTTTTTTTCAGATGGGAGATTTAGTTTTGAAATGGGATAAGGCTCATGAAGAAAAGGGCAAACATACGAAATTTCAGAAACTGTGGCTTGGCCCTTTTCAGATTGTAGAAGTCATAGGCCCATCGACGTTTGTGTTGCAGGATTTAGCAGGTAGAAGAGATTCTTTGCCTGTTAATGGACAGATTCTTAAAAAATATTTTCCATAGAAGATCACTCTTCTATTTTTGTAGGATAGTTTTAGTTTTTATTTGTTTTCTCTTTCTTATAAATAAAACCAGTTGTAGATGGTCACTAAAAGGGTTCATGAAAAAGACACCAATTCTCTATCAGATTTTGAGCTTTTCGCTTGTACAAGTAGCAAAAATTTTCGAAAGATCTGATTTTTATTATTGACAGGTAGAGTTAACTTTAGCCTAGACATGATGCTAGTTTCAACTTCAAAAATTTGATGAAAGCAACCTTTGGTAAAAAATTGTTTTATATCAGCACAATGAAAGGTATCAATAATAAAATAAATATTCTCTGTAAAGCTACTGTTTTCAAACTTTATTATTGTCGTCCAGAGCTTTCTTAAGGAAAAACAATGACTTCCTCCCTGCTAAAGGAAATCGCAACATTCAGAAGAACAATCCGAGAAAACACTATGTCTCAAAGAATAAGAGGTCTCATCACGAGCCGGCTTATCATGATCACAGATATTATAACTTGCTGACTTTGCCAATACTGTCTACCAAAACAGGGCAACGACTCAAGATTGTTGCAATCAAAAGACAAGGGGTCTCATCACGAGCCAGCTTGTTCAGCAAAAGTGTAAATCAAGTGAATGACTGTGTCATAATTTGGCCACCAAACCAAGACATTGTTCTTTAGAGAATAAAAAAGGAAAAAGTGTCAAGAAGGGGTTTTCCTCTGAAATGTTGTAAATAACCTCAAGCAGGATAAAGGATCATTGCTGGGTAACAGGTAACCCTGTCGAGGCTATGGACGCTTGCGGGCAGCAGAGGCTCTACCTACGACAAATGAGCATATTTTAAAAGGCCAGCGCGCAGAGAAGACCTTATTTTATCTTTAAAAGACCAAGTAGTGTCTGGTGTGAATACAAGAACTAAGCCTGAGGAAACAAACGATTGGAATATGAAAAGGTTGAGACGAAGTATCAATGCTAGGATAAGGCATAATATACTCTATCTGTCCATAACAAAATTTAGATATATGAAAATCTTTCTGCTTCGGAAGTTGAAATTCAATAGAAAAACAGAGATAATTGGTTCTTCACAGTGAATCGCCATTGTTGTGGTCACCAACAACCCCCCTCTTTGATTGGTATTAGCAATAACACCAAGCAAATGGGGACCCTTAACAAAAAATCCAAAAAACGTTTTATCAAAACTCTGTATTTTGACTCCCTAAAGCTATATCGCATTGCGAGAAGAGAACGAGACGTTTTCCTATGCGCATAATGAGCTGCGAAGAAGCGACACGAAATTCATCGCATCGCTTGTATTGTGAAGCTTTCTTAAATAAAAATCTTAAGGAATCGCCGACGGCCGATATGCGACGTCGCATATCGCAACATCGCATAAGCAGCACACAATGATTATAATTAAGCACGATCTGCGATATTGCGATCTGCGATATTTGCGATTTGCGATATTGCGATCTGCGATGAATGCGATCATCAAATCCTGCGATAACACATCTTAAACGACGCAATCCTCGACACTGCGATGCGAGTCGCAGAAATCACTCATCGCAAAGGTTCCTCGGCACAGCGTTCAAGGAAAGCTGTCTGCAGACCAAAATTGGGCGCGCACCTTAAAAAGAAATTAATGATTGTACGCCAAAGTATCTGAAAAGGATTGTGTTGTGTTTTTCGAAGAGTCAGTTCATTATGAGTGTCATGATTATGCATTCATTAGAGCTTAAAGCTTTCATGTCAATCTTTTCGTCGTTACTCTTTTCCTTTGCGTAAACTGTAAGACAGCAACTAATATAAATCAATGTGCAGGAAACATCTAAGGAAAAGGGGAAAGCGTCAATACTCGGAGAACAGAGAAGAAATGCCTTCGCAAACGGATGCCGCATGCAGCAGGACCACGGATTCCAGAGTATCACTCAACAGAGACTGATGGAAATAGACTATCCAAGACTCAGAGTCAAAGGCGCACAAAAGCAGCATGTTTTCAAAAGATCCTGAAGCTTAGACTGGGTAAAGCAAAAAGAAAAACGCTAAAGGAGGAAAACGCACCAGAAAAGCCTGGAACAAAGAACGGAAACAGTTTTCAATACAGAAAATTGTTCAGAGAGCAAAGTCCCTAACTTGCTCAGTCATTCGCCAGGCCGGAAACCGAAATAGCAACAGCACAATCAGTTTGAGAGAAATTTGGGATATTACCAAGTATACACATAGCGAATACACCAAGCCAGAGGAAAATATCTTCCAGTTTGTCAGAAAGCGGTGCCAGCTCTTGTTGTTTCTATTTTCGTAACTCAAACGAAAGGAGAAGACAACCAGCCGACTCTTCCCAGGCGAATGTTGCATTGCTTACAACACTAAGGAGCAAATACAGAAACGGTTAGAAATTAGATTCAATTTTTAGAAATAATTTTCTTTAGTTAAAGGGCGGTCATTTGAAACCGTGTCCTAAATTTATGTAATTAAGATTAATTAGTTAGCAGTATTTAAACCCTTCTTAGGCATTTGGAGAAGGGTCCGGAAATTTGTCAAAAAACTTGTCCTCAGAACATGCACTTTTGCACTTTCAGAGGGGTTTTTGGTGAATGGATGGATCGATATTTATCAATGTTTGCATTTAATGTCTGCTACTGATGTTGCACTTTTGTACTCTTAGTAGATGTTAGAACAAGTAGAGATAAATCGTTATTTCTTGAAGCTTATGAGTGGAACCAGTCATAAATGGTACTTTTATCTCTTGACCTGTTTCTGTTCATATTCTTAAAGTGATATGCAGTTTTCAGTTGTTTATACGTTAATGCATGAATGTGTGGGTTACCATTTGGCACTTCTGTACGGTGGAGTCATTTATTTGTGCTTGATATATGAATAACTTATTATGCGATATGTTGTTCACAACTGTTTTGCCTAACCTTTTATGCAGAATGGTTTATCTTAATTGATTTCTATTCTTATGATAGCTGAATGATCTTTATTACCAGTTATTGTTCGAAATATTTTTAGATCGCATAATAGAAGAAATACACCCCGGGTTAGTGTAGATTAGATCTGTTGTTTTTCCTTTATTAGATTACAATAGCATAGAGTTAGCTTAGAAGTTTGAATTAAATTAGCTTAAAATACTCCTAGATCAGCATCATTCAACTCTACACACACACACACCCCTTAGATTGGGAAACTGGTCCCATTATCCCTAGTCGGACCCGCTATACCAAACGGATAAGGAGATGCCAACCAAGGTCCAGACCGGGTGGGTATCCCCCTTGTTGTCGACCCGATTTTCGGGGCCTCAACAGGTCTCCAACCCATGCCCTCCTGCCCTGCTACTACCCACTAGCAGTTTGTGGACGATACCATGCTCCATGGAGCCCCTACGATTCAGGAGGCTAAAGGCTTCAAATACATTCTCAATCTCTTTAGTAAAGCTTCAAGCATGGACCTTAATCTGACTATGTCCTCCATTTTCTTTTTCAACACCCACTAAGCAATCCAGAAAAATATCACCGCTATCCTTGGGTTCAAAAGGCAAAACCTTCCTTCGAAATATCTAGGAATCACTCTTACTGACAAACTTGGGAAAAATATCCATTGGGAGAAACTGCTCTCCAATCTTGAGAATCGAAGCAAACATTGGACCAACATAACCCTTAACTTTGCTGGCCGCCTTGTCCTTACTAAAGCTGTCCTTTAGGCCATCCCTTAATACATGCTTTCCATTCTTCCAACCCCCAAAGGAGTTCTATAGAAAATAAGACATATTAAAAAAAATTCATATGGTCTGGGAATTTTGATAAAAAAAATGGTCCTTAGTAGCCTGGGAGAAAATCTGCAAACCCAGAATCCTGGGAGGTTTAGGACTTCAAGACCTGAACACTATCAACAAAGCCTGTGGAGCCAAACTATGGTGGAGGTGGGTTAAAGAACCACAAACACCCTGGACTAGGCTTTGGAAAGCTAAGTATGCTAATAACTGGAGCCCTCAAAATCTAATTCAAATCATAGACCCTCCAGCAGGCTCCCCTATCTGGAACCTAGCTAGAGCCAATCAAAGCATCATACAGGAGCATAACTTTTGGGAGATCCGAAATGGTCACATAGCTCTTTTTTGGGAGGATGCTTGGCAGTAGCTACCCAAGCTTGAATGCCCTAACTATCTTCCCATTCAACAAAGGCACTAGGTACAAGGAAAGCTAGCGGTGAACCATTACTGGAAAACCAACATTGTGAACCAACAATGGAGACAGTGGATCTTAAACAACACCCCACAAGCAGAGGGAACGGTTAACCATCTTTTATCCCTGCAAACTTGTCTAGAAAAAAGGAAAATCCGCTACTCTCAAGATGAAGATCAACTAAGATGGGGAAACTTGATAGGGGTACTTTCACCCTAAAGGAAGCTAGGTTTTACATAGAAGAAGGGATCAGGAAAGAAAAGTAAACTAGCACAACAATGTTTGGGATGCAAATATTTGGCCAAAGATAAAAACCTTCCTTTGGCTCTTAATGCACCGTAGAACCCTTACTTGGGAAAACCTACGAAAGAAAGGATTCATAGGTCCCTCTCGGTGCCCTCTCTGTGAAAAAAGAAGAGGAAACGATGAATCACCTCCTTAATAATTGTGAGTGGACCAATAGACTGTGGGTTTGGATGAAGGAAATCTTTAAAGTAACAGACAGAAATAGAGACTCTGCACAGGACAACATAAGAAACTGGAGAACCAATTATTCCAAATGTGAAACAGTCAACACTCTATGGAAGCTAACCCCTGGTTTCATCATTTGGTCAACTTGGAAAGAAACAAACAAAAGAGTTTTTCAAAAGGAATCTAGGTCAATAGAAATTATTAAAATGAACATTTTACAAAACATGCATGAAATAATTATTACCAAGTGTACAGCTGAACATGAAACCGACCCATCTGTTAATGACAAACAAATTATGCAGGTTTTTGGAATAGCCGTAGCTACTTATCCCATTTCTCCTACGTAGTGTCCTCATCAAGCTCCCTCTATAACCTCATGGAAACCTCCTCAACTGGGATTTCACAAGTTAAATTTTTACTGTGCCTCTTGGGGCAACCCTGGCCCTGCAGGCCTAGGAGGTGTTCTTTACAGCAATAGAGGAGAAATAATTCATATTTTCAGTCAATATATGGGGGAGGCTACCAACAATGAGGCTTAATTTGCAGCGTTAGAGCAAGGACTTCAGATCCTAATTTTCTTGGGAAGAAGGTCGACAGTTGTGGAGGGGTGCTCTCTATTGGCAATCAGCGCAGCAAGGAAATTGCAGACTGGGTCACGACCCAAAAAGGTGAAGAAGCATTGGAGACTTGCCAAAGTAACAAAGCTTATTACAAAGCATCTTTCAGTTCTCGATGGTGTTATTTTGTAGGCCATAAGATGTATTGAAAATGTTGTGGAGGATTGCCTAGCAAACTATGAGGTTGATCATCAAAATAATTATCTGGACACCTGTTGGCAAGACGTAACATGTGAGGAGCTTCGGGCCAAGTGTTTACAACTCTCCCGGCAAGACTTTACAGGCATGGAAGAAGGGCTAAGTGACACTCATGGGACCATTCTTCAATGACTCATGAGGACAACCATAAATGTTCACTCCCTAAGTCATTATGCCTAGAAATGGCATTGCATGGGGAGGTCCTATCACTCACATTGAAAAGGGAGGAAAATCTCTCACAGGAACGGTAGTCAGACTATGCACAATGCAACAAAGGACACGTGGCCCATGTTCAGCAGTCATAAGCATGGCAACATGGATTCAATCAACCAGAAGCATGTAAAGGCAATCGATGACCTTATGGGGATTAATTTTGTCAAAAGCCAAGGAATTACAAAGGCTCCCTCGGGGATCGTGAACCATCACATTGCACCTTCAATCATAAATATGAAGATCACTATAAGTGTTTTAACTTGCCATAATTATCTCTTAGAGCTAAGCCCTGTGCAAACTGTGTGGTTTTCAGAAGCTTGTTTAGTCCTCGTCGATACTGGCAATAGCACCATGGAGAACAACATCAGTCGAAGTGCAAAAGTAAATAGGGAGTTGAAGAGAGCCTGGGAGGCTTAAAAAACCTCTTTCTCTGCAAGGGGTAAAAAGGAAATTGAAGAAATCAAAGCTAAGGTGAATGAAGCCCAGAAGGGGCTGGATATTAATACCATCGTGGAGGAAACTGATTGGCTCTCGGACCCGGGTACTCCTGCAACTAGGGCCACTCAGTTTCTTAGGACCCAGAGTGAAGCTTGGCGCATGAAAGCCATGCTAGCCAAAGCTCTTAGCATGCAGGGAGTTGCCCTGAAAGATGCTTACTATGCTACTTCTCTTGCCTCAGCTCAGAACTCTGCAAGGTTGGACTCGTTTGGAAATCAATATAAAATCTCTCATGGAGGAACTAAGAATGCTTTCCCATAGTCTGGGGGCTTTCATTCGGCTCTTCAAACTCTCTATTCGCCAGGCACTTAGTATTGTTGTTGAAGTCCCAGAGGACGATCTCGAAACCTCCACTATCAAGTGCCATAACTCCCGGAATGCTCCAAATGCTGATACTGAGAATGAAGAAGCTGGTCCAAGTGTTGCCACTCAGGACTTCACGGGAATGGATTAGTGAGTTCAACGACGTAGCCTTCTCTTCACTGGCTAATAGCCTCCTCTGTTGGGGTATTTTCCTAATAATACCTGCTTTTGTTTTGTTTGCGACAGGCTTTCTGAGGCCCTCTATGTCAATTTTGAGTCTGGTTTTGTCTGGCAACCCTGCGTGGTTAGCCTCTTCTCCACAGTGGTCTTAGCTTGTTAAGTGTCTATCTGGGTTGCTCAGTTCTAAAGTAGCAGGTCCCATTGATCCTTTAGGCCCTGTTTGCAGTTTATTTTGGTCAGTCTGGCCTGTAGTACTCTATTCAGTTTGGTTATATAGACCTTTTGTAATTTTATGTAATTTTTTTATTTAATATATACCTACTGATTTACAAAAAAAAAAAATACTAAAAATTTATAGAAGTTTAAAAATAAATATAAAAACTTATGATAAAACTTATAAAAAATTAATTGATGCAAGACATATCAAAATTTTGGGTTTTCGATTTTCATTGTAAATAAGAGGAAATTTGATTGGATGCCTTTTCATGCATATTCCATAGGATGAGATGGACGGTGATTCAAAAGGTAGCAGTGAATCTCAAATAATACAATATCTCGCGAGATTCATAGCATGAGAGGTGCAGGAAAAGCTATATATGCAGAGAAGTGACTTGCCTTTCAAGGATATAGTAGACAAGTGGAAGATAAGATAGAAGGAGAGTAGGTTTAGCCAGATAATATACAAGTTTAGCTTAGTATTTTGAAAAGGGTGTCCGATAATTTCAAGAATTCAAGTTAAAATGGGCATTAAATATTCATGTTAATTGTGATAAGATGCCAACCAGGGACAAAAGACAATCAATCCTTCAAAACAAATCTACTTATTTTAAACCACCTTAACAAGCATCGTAAGGAATCAATGATTACAATGCAATGTGCTTTTCTGTGACGAGTTTGTAAATAATCGGACCTTAATATTCACAAGAAAACCACAATTTATATGTATAGAATTGACGAACAAGGGTGGTATTTAGATTTCTATTGTATGAATATCGCTTATCAATTTAAAGAGTACGATAAAAGATGACCATATACATATTAATTTTAGGCATCATATTCTTCACAAGAGCTGTTGAGATTGTGCATTCTTTAAATCAAGATCCTCTTCTACCACAACGACGCTATCAAATTCAACAAAACTTGTCAATGAAGCCATTTCAGCCCAAACGCAGGTTTTAAAAGATTAATTTCTCATCAATATTAAAAAAATAGAATTAATTATGGGAGGAAAATCTGTACTCTCTAGTCTCCTGAACATGATTTAAGGATTTTTTTCTTTTTAGGGAATTTAAACTAAAAGGAAGGAAAATGTACATGCGTTTAAGTTTTAGAGGCATGGACTTTAAAACAAAAACATGAATTGAACTAAAGGAAAGAAAAATGTAAATGAATTCACTCCTCATCATAAATTTTGTTTGAATCATATTTGGTGAGAGATACATTTATTATTGTTTTCCCCTTTCTTCTACATCAATATAATATTTTCCATAGCTCATCATTGTCGATTCTACTTTTTCTTAATATTTAATATTTTTTTTCTCCTCATCATTGAGTCACATCAGGCTACATGAATTTGTGCCCCTTCTTTGTGCCCACATGACCATCTCTTTCACCTGCTACATTGCCCGCGCCAAGACATTGCTTTTTTTTTGTGGAAGGATAGAAACACCAATTTTCCCTCTTGTAGAGTTTCTTTTAAGGATCTAGCCAAGATCAAGTGCTTCAACTTAAATAATACTTCACTATTGTTGTGCAAGATCTCATCAAGTCCACAGCCTCCACAAGTTTATCACAACTTGATCCCCTAAGTATTTTCATTATTAATAAATGCAAAATACACTAGCATAGATCTACGCATTTCCTACACGTAATAATTTATAGTTGTATAATGATAAACATATTACATAGCAAAAGATGGAAGGAAAGGATGATTTAAAATACAAAAGAATGACCATATGCAAAATTGGAGGCACTGTTATCTATCATATTGACATCAAGGGAACTCAAGGACTCATTTGAGGTGCCTTAGGTGGACTGGAATACATAGAGGTACATAGAACAATGTTGAAATTTTAGAAATGACAATCACAAGTCTAAAAATAAAAATACGATATGATAATCTTAACTAGCTCTGGGACCGATACTACTTTAGTTGCATGGTATGCATAACCATTTATCAACGCTAAATCTGAGCGTGATCTTTTACCATACAAAGAAGCGATCTTAGCGTGATCATTCTAAATTGTCTTACCGTTAGAGAGAGATGCGAATGTGTGATCATTATAAACCATTTTTCAGTTATTCATTAACTTATTTTGGTTTTGGATCAACGATGAAAATTCTTTCAATCATCTAACACAAAATCCATAGTGCACAATAGGACACGAGGGCGGTTGGGGGAATTCGTTTCAAAGGGAACCACCTTACAGTGTAATAATGATAAGCAATTTCACATGAAAGGTTGCCCCTTTTTTATCCGGGCTATAATATATACATTGAAGGTTGCACGCTCCCAAAACGATTAATTAGGTTGAATTTCTATGTCAATTAATTTCTCGATGTATTTTTTACAGGGAAAAATTAAAAACTATACAAGGTGCAATATAATTGATATCACAACCTTCACAAGATCAACAAGACTCACTGTGTATTGGAAATAAGACTGCATGTGTATCCTCACAAGGAGGAAAATATATATGATAGGCATTTATGAATCATTTTAGTGATTTGACAATTTCTAAAACAATGATGTATAAATAATATTACTAAGAAAATTTGTAATTACAATGGTGATTGGGATCTAACACAACTAAACAAAGTGGCCATGCTTATGAAAAACTCTTATTATTCGGATGGGCACTTTATTTAACTACCTTGTTATTTCTGCAAATTATTGAACTCTAAAGCCCCTACAATATTAGGATGTTACATTCACCACATCAATACTCAATCTTCCACTGCTTTAATCTCTCCCATGCCCACGCTATGGAAAAATTAAAATGTTAGGAAAATTAACGATATCTTTGTTTAGATACTACAATTGAAACGAGGAGTTGCAGCAAGGAAATAAAATGCAAATGCAAGGAAAAACATCCTTACCTCTTATTTGATCATAAGCTTCTTTTGTGGGAGAGTTTACCAAAAAAATGAACATAATAGATGTTGGTACATAATCAAATTTATCAGTTTAGTTGTTCCACTGGTGGCTATCATTAACAAACTTTTTAGATTAGCCATTACCAACCATAGAATGATTAAATTCTCTAACATTTCTTTGCAAGTTTAGATTAATCATGTTTTAAATAAAACATTTGAGATTAACCTTCACATTTGAAATACATAATTCTCACCTTCACATGTTTGTATTTATTTCATTGTCTCGTGTAGTAGCTCTATCAAGCTCATCAACAAATGTTTGTTTCCTTCTAGAACCCTATGTTAGGGTAAGAAATTGTGTAGAGCTAGATCATGTATATGAGCACTTATGAGTGACCATCCTCTCTAAGAAATCTATTTCCCGCCCAAATGTATATCCAAGTCCATCTTGCACTTGTTGGGAATATGGGGTATCTAGATGGTCCAACCCTAAAGTGGTTGATTTTATTGTCGTTTTGAACTCATTTTCAATGTATTCCATGTGTTTTTCTAAGAAGTGGAGATGTGAATCATCACTAGGTAACTACATAAGTGACTCAAAAATATGGAAAATATTTTGTGAGATCTTTTATCATTTGTGACTTGGATTAACATTAGTGGAAGAATCCATCGAAGCATAAACATTATCATTTTCTTATGAAGAAAAAAATAAATAGTCATAACAATGGTAAAATAATGATAACAAACATAAAATTCACCATGTTATGAAATGGTTACCATGACATCAACATCCAAGTTATCCACAATTTCAAAGGCATCATTTTTAGGTATCCGTTAATAAAACATTGCATTGTGTTAGATCACAATGGCTATTATTTATTGTTATTGATCTACATTTAATCATAAATACTCAAATCGATTGGTTTTGGGTTGTTACATTGATTCTTGCTTCTAGATTTTCTTGTTCGAACCTTGTTTTTTCCCTCATCATGCTAACCTTGATGACATATTTGAAAAGATATCAAATTTTCACCCAATTACAATCACACATAGAAAAGCTTGAACTTGAATGCATACCATATATGATTTATCAATATCATGTTGACTTTGCACCCATGCTATTGAAGGATTTGAGTGGTGTGATGTCACATTACAATATGGAATAGATTGTGCCCTTAGCCATGAATGGGATTCTATTTTCACCACCTTATAGTTTCTATGGAAACCATTTTCCTTTATGCATTGAAGCCGCCAATAAAAAATTTGGACCGCTGAACACCACTGATGCACCAACCAATCTACTCGATGATGTGTAGTTGCTCGTATTGACTTCAGAAGAACTTGTTGTAGATGTGAATGGTAGGAATCAATAGCCCCATTTGTTTCTTGTATGACATGCTTTAAATGATGACAACATTTCTCCCACATTTTTTATGAACACCAAAGAACATATGTCAATATTCAACACAAATATACCAAAAATATGAAAATTAAAGCTACAAAAATCAAACCTATTATGTCCAACCATCGTGCTTGAAAGTACTCAACAAAGGTGGTTTCTTCTTGGAATTCATCTAGAATTTTTTTGTCCTCTTGAATCTTAGAATTTTCATTTTTCTAACTGTGCATAATGTCACCTGGAAACTTGAACATGGCATGCCTTGTAATATCATCTTTACTTTCATTACAAGATTTTTTAACCATGCCAAATGCGTAAGTAGACTTCACATTGAAATATCACCCTATTACACATAGATGTCATACAAAGTTAAAAATATATGTATATTTGTGTAATGAATCTATAATGGTGTATGTAACATTTCATTTTGAGAAATGGACAAAAAACACACTCATAGCTCTCTATACTTGATCACACGAATATCAACAACTGCCTCATCTAGCATGAATGCATTAAACTTCTATTCCAATATTAACCATGCAAAATTTCAGAAGTAACATCTCCATCCATTTGGAAATATCAGAAGTCATAGATCTTGACATGAGAACCCATGCCATTGAAACAAAATTATGTTGGGAATCAAATGCCAATAACATATAAAGTTGAAACTGCATAAGATAAATGTGAAATTAGTTATATCCTTGGATTATCTTATAAATAACAAATGATAATAAGAAAATACATAACAATATAAACTTACCTTAAAGTGATTTATTCCAAATGTAGAATCCATTGCTAGTATACTATCATGACCATATTTTCTCATAAATTCTAGTTGTAGTGGCTGTTGAATGCCTAAAATGAATAGAGTGAGTCCCTCATCATCTATGGCATTGTCAAAATCTAAGTGGTAATACTCTATCAGGATTTTTCGCTTGCAATATATGACCACTTTGAGCATCATTCTTATCAAACATGTGTTGAGCATGTTTCAATCTCCTCTCTATATTTCTAAGGTCATCATGAGTAAGAAAATCCTTTTGATCAAACTCAACTCTAGATAAGGTTACTTTTTCATGCCTTAATTCATAGTGTTTTTGATGTATACATTCAGCTAACATTCCCAACAAAAAACATCTTTCTACCCATTGAATTCTAGTTTTCTACTAACATGGGGTGCATGGCATGCCCTTGTGACTATAAAATCACCAACCTCTTGTCTATTGCAATGTTTACCTGTAATATATATATGGTTCATTTCAACATAAGTGATTGGGGCATGTTCCGGTGCATCCTTGGATATGTGAACACTAAAATGACATGTGCAACCATGTCTTAGATGCTTATGACCTAGACGTGTCATTACACCGTTTTTAGGCACTTATGATATATCATATACCATGCATCAATCTCTCAATAATCCTTATATGAACACCAAAACCTGCAAAAAAACAAGAAGATATTCATATGACAAAATTGAACTTAAAACAAAATTAATATAAGGAAAAACATGTAGTAGAGAAATGCTTACATTATATATTCTAAGGGTGTGTCAACTTTATACTTTTGATTTCCAGTATTTTCATTTTCTTCTTTTGCTATTTTGCTAAATTTTTTCGAAAGCTTGTTGGATACAATGTATTTTTTCTCTCCCCAATAACAAAATCATTATATCTATTTTATTTGATCCAAACCACACTATTACCCCCAATCATACTCCAATCCAAATCAAAAGAAGAAAACATTTCTTTTTCTGGATCTTGCATTTCAAGAGCTAGAAATTGCTTCCATTTCGAACACCTCTACAAAGTATATAACTCAAGTTAGTTTCTCATAAATGTGCAAAAAAATGATATGTGATCTTGGAAAATTCAATGAGTTTTATACTTAAAACAATAGATGAGAAGGAAAATAAAACTATAAATTCTAAAAATTCTTAACTTTTAAAGAAGGGAAAAAAATATTTTACTTTATTTGCATTATTTCAATTAAATTTAAATAAAAAAAGAAAACATATTTTCTCTTTTAAAACATGAATTCTCAAATTATAAACTTAAAGATTAAAAACAATCCTTATCATGATTGCAGATTCTCTAAACCTATGGGAAGGGAAAGTAAAAACTACAAATTATAAAAAATCTTGCCTATATGAAAAAGGTTATTTACACTATGAAAATATTTTCCCTATTCAAAGTATATTTTATTCAAATGCTGCTTAGTACTTCTATAAACTACATGACATCATGTAATGCATAATATTCTTCTTACCATAAATATGGCCATTTGCATTGTGAATATGGATTTTCGTTGGCTATCAATAAATGTATAAACAATTACATCCCTGATTTCAACATTCTAATTCAACTACAAATTAATATCATGTCTATGACAAAAATTTCAACATTCTAATTCAAGTACAAATTAGTGTGATGTCTATGACAAAAAAATTGGTTTCCTGTGTTAATTTCCATTTCTAAAATTATATGGTTCAAATATTTTGTTATTTTAAAGTGTTACTACTATATCCATACCAGCTTGAACATTGTCAGGTATTAACATAAAAAATTAAATACTATATCATCGCATATGCATTGAGGAGGTCTAGGTCATTGCCAATGTTACTCCCTTTCATCACCAGAAATTTAGGGAGGCCATTGAAATTGAAAAAAAGGCCAAGGAATCTCAATAGAGATGACGGCTGGAAAATTAGTAGTTGCTGAATCCCTGCCCTTTCTTCCTAGCTGGCCCCATTTTTTCCCCTTCCACCCTTGCCCCTTGGTTGTTCTTTGCTTTGAGGTCCTCTTTGTTTTCCCCCCTCATCTTCCCAATCACCTGTTTTCCTTTTTTTCCTTCTCTTCGGCTTTTACTCATTTGTAGGGTTTTATTTCACTCCTAGATTAAAATTTCAGAACTAAATGTTTAAAGTAGGTTATAAAATCATTTTTAACATAATACCTATTATTGTCAGTATGTTATAAAATCCTTTTTAACATAATACCTATTATTGTCCCTTCCAAAACATTGTTGATACGATTCTAGAAGTATGAATTTTTCTTAACAACCCTTTAGATTTCACTGAATAAAATTAATTTGGAATTAACTAATCTAGTAAAGAAGCTATATTCTTTCTAATTTAATTATTTTCCATTTAGATTTGATTCTTTATAGTTAGTTTGAGGTCATTATTTAACTAATTTAATAAGATATCTGTTTTAATTTTTCTTATTTCATATGAGTTTTATTCATTTAAATAGTTTTAATAATATTAAATGTATCTATTAATAGGTTATTTTTCTTAGTAATTAAATATATACTTTATATTTTGTTAGCGTAATAAATATAATAACCAACCCTTTATATTAATTAATTAACTATTTGTCTAGGTTATTGCTCATCTTTAAGGTAATAATTATAAGAAATTAACTTACTAATTATTTATTTTCCTTCGACCCCACCTAGTAATTAAGGGACCTATATATATATATATATATATATATATATATATATATATATATATATACATATGTATATACATATATATATATACATATATATATATACATATATATATATACATATATATATATATATATAAGTCGTTAAAATCGTTAATTATCCAATTCTTTTAATTTAGTATGATGTCATACTTAACTAATTTAAATGTTATTTATTTTAATTTTTCTTTTTATTTCTTAAATCATTGATAATGTTTTATTCATTTTGTTGGTTTTAACAATATTTAATGTATCTATTAATAGGTTATGGTTCTAGACTATTTAATAAATATAACAAAATAATATTTAACCTAATTAACTAACCATTTGTCTATAAATAATAATAATAAGGTTTTCTAATAGATTATTAATTCATTCTCTTAATAGTTATGATAATATAATTGAAAAATTCAATTAACTAATTAACTAATTAATTTCTTATTTCTTATTCCTTGGTCTTCTTGCCTAGTCAATGGTAGCCATTTCTTAGTATTCGTTGGTCCAGTCTAGTTGCCCAATCAATCAAATTTAGCAGTTTCCTAGTCAAATATAGCCGTTGGATGACCTGCTTTCCCTATTTAACACACAGTCTTGATATGGTTCTTCAACTCATCTTGACGATGGACCACACTCGTTGGTTCTAAACACGTCGACAATATGAATTATGATATGATTTTTGCTAAACCTCTTCTCATAAAAAAATAAATAAATACTAATAAGTTATTTTATTACAAAATCCCAACAACAATGCTAAGAAGATATAAGTGCACATACTAATATAGTAGATCCTGTTCAAGATCAAAACCAATAATGACCAGTTTGACTTCTAGTTGAATCAACACCATAGGCTATGGCATAAGCAAGGGCACAGAAGGCAGCAACAAGTTGTTCAAGTTTTTTTGAAGAACCAAGTCTACAATAAAAAAATCTATGAAAGATTATGTGCTTGTTGTAGTCATCGACCATGCACTTTTGATAAATATGGATATGCTCCAAAATAAATAAGAAATTCGCATCTGAAATCAAAAGCTTAATGGTGTGATAGTCCTCATTTAAAATTACATCGAGAAGGGAGTGTTTTTGAATTTCCAAGTCACTTTTTGGGTATGTTCTATTCCAATTGTTTAGTGTCATGATTGAATCAAACAAGATAAAAGTTAAAAATTTAAATGGCCATTGCATGATTTTTTTTCATCTAAATTTACTATCAATGGAAAACATAAATGGCGATTACATCAGAAATATTTTCATCTGAAGTGCTCTCTTCTCCTCATAGTCATCTATTCATGCTCTCTTCTCGTCATAGTCATCTATTCATTCTTATGTTTTAATAGTAATATGTTAACAAGGTGAATTAGATATTCTCTAAAGAGAGACAATCCTACGAATCAAGACTCGCTTTATCATGAAATTTCAGAGAGTGAAAACCTATCATGGCCTTTCAGACTACAATACTGATGAACGACAACCCTGTGGGTAGAAACATGACTTCAACACTCAAACATTATAACCTTACATGATAAACAACATAATATAACAAATACAGTCTTAAAAGGGAATTGTTTCTTCTGGAATTTCCACGAAGGGCATAGTAGGGTCCAAAAGAAAGAAAAAGGGCACAAGAAGAAAAATATAGTCTAAAAGATTATATATATATATATATATATATATATATATATATATATATATATATATGAGCCCGTGTTAGGTCTAGAAACACAGGATTTTTCTGGTTAAAAGCATATCTGAGCCAATAAATAGTTGAATTGAGAATGCTAGCACTTGGAATTAATTAGGTTAATGACCACCGAGCTTATCGGTACCCAAATTGAACTTGCAGGAATTTAAAATTTGGAGTGGAAAATGGATGTTATGAATTCACTTCCAAAGGAATAGGCTGGAAGGGAAGGGATTGACAACGAGCATTAACTTGATCATCAATTGAATGTCCACTGACGCCTACCCACTTTGATAGGGTTTCTAAATTTTTTCGGTCATGGCATTGCAGTGGATTATAAATGGAGACCGTGACAGAGATGGAGGGGCCTAATGGGCCACATAGAAGGCGAGCCATATTTCCTATGCTATCGGGTTTTAATTGAATGGCAGCTGTATATGTCCACCGTTCGATTTCAGCCTTAGCAAAATCGAACGGTGGGCATATACAACCACCATTCAATTAAATCCCAATAGCATAGGATTTATTAGTTGCTCATGTAGAAGGGGTTTAGCAACTTGCAATTGGGATAAGATCGATGCAAATCTATGCCATAGGTGGTTTGGGGGGTTCTACCCCTGAGGGGGGCGGAGGGGCACAATGGTTATACACCATTGATTGAGTCAAAGGATTCTCCTTTCTTTCCTCTTGTGCCAATGATTGCACTTGCCACCTATCATATAATCAACATTTTGATAACCAAGAAATTAGCAAGGACCATGACTAGAGTTAATGGTCGTCAGATATGTAGACTATCGATCCCCATCGAGCTTCCTTGGAGCTGCAACTTTGGCCTCCCTACAATACCTCAACAACTCTCATGATTCTTGATAGATGCTTTTGACAATTGTTAAGGTGGTATTACGCAGGGTTTGTGGACATTTGATTATGTTTCGGCACCGACTTTAAACACAAATTTGGTGGGCATCACGGCTCGACATCGAGCTTGAAAAATATATCTCCATTTGGATGGGTTAGTTTTGATTCCAAATCATTAACAATTCCCATTGTAGAGGCATATGGCTTCTACTTTGGTCCTCCGCTCTGAATGTTAGATTCAATCTATTGGGTATAACCCAACTTGACACTACTGACAGGTTTCAACGACATCGACATCGATGCTTGACTGTCTAACAAGGTGCTCACTATGTCAACACTTGACTCATACACCTTCCTCTTTCCAAGGATGACATGGATTGTATATGGAATAAGAGTGCACATACGCATATGCAAACATAGGTTCACAAAAATAAAGCACATTCTATCATTCCAAACAAGAGATATTTACAAAGGGTTTACATGGGATCTTTGCGTGAGCTCTTGTGCCCCTCAAGCTACCCTCTCTAAGCTACTCGAGCCTTTTTCCTCAAGCTGTTTTAGCTCTAATCTCGTGTCCCATATCTTCTAATAGAATGAAGATTCTTTTGAACACTTGTCTCAGAAAAAATATTTAAAATCTCAAGCTAACATTTGTCATATTTACAAAGGTCCTTTTGGCCGAAATACCAACTCATTAAAATAACCTAACAACTTAACAACCCAGATTCTTCTAGAGTCTTGACACTTGTAATTACAAGAAATTTGCTTATTCTAGATTTTTTTACAAATTCCATTTGAGGGAATTTCTTCCCCTTGGGTCTAATAAAAAATGGTTGATTAGGGTCAATGCGCCTGCATCAGACTCCCCAGATTGAAAATTTTCATGACCTCCTGGTCATGTGCCTTAATTGTTGCATCCTCCAGGATCCCATACTTTTTGTCATTGATGTCCATTAGCTTGCTTGCATGGTTGTCATGTTGTCATCCTTAGCTCTCTAAAATCCCATACCTTATGTTGCAATTATCCATTCATCCATTGATGTGACTTCCCTACTATTATTTTTGGTTTGAATCATCAAGGTTACCAAATCTTATGTTTTCATTTCCCACTTTCTCTACTAATGAAAATCCCTTCAGTCAAGTGTATTTTGTTTTTGATTGTCCATTTCTCCTTAATGTGTCTTCTCTTGGACATGCCCTTCATCCATATCCATAATTCTTTAATTTCATCATTCAACTATGCCTTTGGTTGAAACTTGTTGTTGTGTATCCTTTGAAGCCAACCATATTATTTTGTTTACTTCCTCCTTTTCTTCATTGTACCTTTTCTTAGGCATCGTCTTCATTAGCATCCATTATTACTTGATTTCAGTATCCAACCTATCTCTTGGTTGAACCAAACTTACTTGTAGTTGTACTCAAAAATTTCATGGTCTTAACTGCCACCGTCCAACTTCCATCCCTCATTGCTAGATACTTCTTCCTTTCTTCACTTATTCTCTATAATTTCTATGTATTCCTTTAAACTTGGATCTCTTTTCCTTCAAACTCCCTATCTGCAACCTATTTTATGTTCAGATGACTTAACCATTCTTCTAACACCTTTAATTCTTCTTCAAAATCCATTTGTCCTCTGCCATCCCTCATGTCATATGTTAGAAACTTCTTATTTCTGTCATCATCTTCTTTCTCTAAATGGAATAAAATTTCGTTTTTATGAGACATTCTAATCCTCGTCTCAACTCCCTTGGCATCAAAAAACACATAATTAGCTTGGAAATCAAATAATCTCTTTGCTCTAACCCACTTTTCCAAAAATTTACCCTCTTCAAAGTTCCTAACCATTGCATCTAAGTGCTTATCTTGATCATTTATTTGATTCTTCTTTTAGCTATCAATACAAGCCAAACTTATCTTGCTCATTGGTTCTTGCAATTGCACTCCAAAGGTTGCATTGGTTTTGTATGCATGTATTTCTCCTTGATTGTCTTTGTGAGACAATTTTATTTCTTCTTTCCTCTACTCTTCATAAGCAATTTCTTCATTTTCCTCTATTGGAGAAATCTATCCATACTCTTGACCTACAAAAATTACACATAATTTGTTAGTTTTAAGAACATAAGGCTTTCTAGCCTCTGCATTCTATTTTTTTTCTAAGCTTATAATAGGTTCATCATCTTCTTCCCCAAGGAATTCTCCTTCCTCTAGTTCACAATAGTGAAGTTCCTCCTATCCATACGTAACTACTTTAAGTTCTCTATTTCTCAATTGAGCACTCAACAAGTGCCTCAATTTCCTTCTTAGTTTCTTGGTATATAGCTACCTAACATGCCATTGGATATTTTTCTTCATATCGCATCCACATCTCTGGTCTTTCTTCCCCAAATCTCATAACAACATGTTTATCATATTGATTCTCTATTTTAACTCAGGCATTTCTTTGTCAAACTCTTCATCACTCATCTTTCTTCTCTTGATGCCATATACTTTAGCATCATTTTCTATTCTCCTTTGGATTTCACTTGAATCCTTAACATGACCATCAATGGTCATATATTTCTCCTTGTTTATGAGCCTCTCCATGCTCCCTGTGAGCCACAAGCAAGCCTTCACAAGATACCTCACCAAGCTTCTATCCTATGGGTTTGACCTTTTGGTATCGTAGGTTCACCTCATTTGGAACCTCTTGAGCCTCCTTTGTTTCTTTGGCTATTTCACTCCACTCGCCTTTCTAGAACTTAACTTGTTCTCTTCACCTTTCCATCCTTAGTTGGAACGCTTTTCTCTTTGCAACCCATCTGTTGCAAGGGTTCGTTGCCACAACTTTTTGACTCTCATTTCTACTTACAATTAACGACTTCTTTGCTAAATTTAAAATATAATTTAAAGACCAGATTACCTGCCAAGTCTCAATCAACAATGAGATTCCAAAATCACCTGCACTCCTTGCTTCAACAATTCTTCTAGCTCTGCTTCTTGGCTGGGATTTTTTGTAGTCTATTCTAATCCTTCTTTGATCTCTACCACTAATCTCTATCCCTAGTTCTTCAACAGTATCTTTAAGTTATTTTATTGGCTGTAAATATTATGACCCTTCCTTTTCTCTTAATCCCCAAGGAACTTAACTGTCTCTCTTATACCACTATAATGGAACCTACCAAGGGGTTATGTTCTAAAAATTCAAACCCCATCGAAATATTCTTAGTGGTTCTTGGCCAACCACCTCACTAAGATTCAATTCCCCTTTGAGAATCAATACATTGCAGTCAGGGCTTTGTGGATGGTGGGCCTTAATCCATAAAACTGGGTTATGAAACTCATTCTTTTGTGCAACATAGTTATCTGTCGAGTTCACTTAATATTTTTCAATTATTGGGTCAGTAATGCTAGATACTAAGTCCCAATGGGTCTCACACTTCTAAACCCGATTAATGGTGTGATATCGAGATATAATTTCTCTATCGAGGAATTTTTGTCCTCTTGTGAAGTCAATACCTCCTAGTTTACCAATACACTCCCACCGGCCTTGATGCCCACTTTCTTTAGCCTCTCACATTAGACTTAGCTCATGTGACTATGGGATTGGGACTAGGCACTCCTTCTATGTGTGGGAATTCACATTTAATGACAATGATCAAAGGATTTAAATCTATAGTGTAAGTGGATTACACGAGGCGGTGGGGGAAGCGGGTGGTGGGGGGGGAGGGTGAGTTGGGGGAGGTGTGGTGTCTTCTCTTGACATCAGCGAGAAGGGGGGATGAAATGGAGGCGATGGCCACAATTCATTGGACCAGTTGATGACACACAAGAATTATGGGGGGAGGGACGGATCCCCCTATGACATAAGAAAGGGGGGAATGGGGGGGTTGGGGGGGGGGGGGGGGAGAGCGGCGGGTGCAATGGTTATACACTATCGATTGAATCAACATTTTTTCTTTCCTTTCTCTCATGCTGGTGATTGAATTAGCCACCTCTCATGCAATCAACATTTTGATAACCAAGAAGTCACAAAGGACAATAGATGGAGTTAGTGTGTGTCTGATATGTAGATTGTTGACCCCTAGCGAGCATCTTCAACACTGTGACTTTGGCCTCCCTATGAACCCTAAAAAAATATCATGAATTTTGACAAATCCTCTCTACAATGGTCAAGGTGGTATTACTCAAGTCTGGGCATGTTTGGATATGTTTCAACATCGACTTAAAACACACACTTAGAGGGAATCACAACTTGATCTCGAGATCAAACAATAGCTTACCATTTAGAGGGGTTAGCAATGATTCCAAATCATTCACACTCACCATTGTAGAGGCATAGGGCTTCTACTTTAGTCCTCTACTTCAAATGTTGTGTTGGGCATGGAATCACCCCACAACATGGTTTGGGGCTCAAAGCCCAAGTTTTGGTCAAATGTATTGTAAGACTCTGTGAATTGCAGGTGTGGAGCGCGAAGTATAAGTTGAGTCATAGGATTGTCCGCTCTAAGTTTTGTAATATAATGTAATGTCATGTTGGCCTACCCATGGTCTACGGACCATGGGATTGTATAAATAGAGCAAGGCTCTAAGTTGTAAAGAGAGTGAATAGAAGAGAGGAGTGTGAATGGTTCGAGCATAGAGTAAGAGTCTAAGTGTATTGGGTTGTATTAGTAGGAAGAGGCTCTGCAGCTGAGTGCGCAGAGGCCTAGTAGAGTCTGCAGCTGAGTGCGTGAACCCCTGCAGTTGAGTGTGTAGGGCGAAGTTGAGTCTGTAACCCAAGAAGAAGAGTAATAAAGAGAAGTTTAATTCTAAATACTGTGTATCTGGTTTTGTATGATTTTCTATGAATTTATACTGTTTTGTTGATCGCGCACACTTATATGAATGTTGGATATACTGTTAATTATCACTAGACTTACATAGATAAGTTAAGTAATCAGATAATAATGGGTTAATAGTAAGGAACTTGGGTAATAATATGGATCGTGCCCCGAGTAGGGCTACGCGAAGACAACATCACAAGTTGCAAGGGACTAATAGATGCACATAACAACAGGCGCATAGGGTCAAACCGCGCACCGCCAGAGCCCATCAGACATCCCAAGGGAGCGGAAACTTGGTTCTAACACCCTCCCATACTACTTCGGGTGAGACCTCAGTCTGCGCTCCATGGACTATTTCTAAAAGGGCCAGTAGTATCAGTATTTGTTTAGCTAAATCACCTCTGAACCTAGGTCAGGCCCATACAAGCCAACAAATAGTTCCATTGCCGTGACTGGGGTCTGCATAAGGGATGTCTGATGTCGTTCCACTAGAATCCAACAAAGAAAGAAATTGAAGGGTGGTTGGACAAGAATATTCACGAGTTCGCGTTGCAGGAAAATAGAAATCTGCGAGTATCTAAGGAACAATGGTTGGAGCACTATTTGTATACGAAAATCCATGAAATTTTCTTTGCATCCTTTCCTTCTGAGTTGCATGAGTGGATTGCGAAGCTAGCAGATAGTCAGGGAAGGTGTAGGCTCGACAAACCAATCATGTGGACTCCAGAATTAGTGTGCAGACTAGAAGCGTCAGGAGATAAGATAGCGCGATCTATGGACCATTGGCTTGACCGAGTTATAGGAGGATTTATCACTGAGTTTGCCGTAGACATGATCATCAGCGACAGAAAGGCGGAGCGATGTTTCCTCAAGGGGTCGTGAGGTAAGTATATCAAATCTTTGAACACTTGGATTAAGATGCTATTGTGTGAAAAGCAGGTTATGCGAATAAATTAATGTTTGGGACTACGCGAAGTGAGAAGATCTACATAAGTGAAAGTAGTGAAGAATTGGAAACTAGTCCCTTAATTTCCCCCTCACGGGAAAGTGAGGAAGAGCTCGCGAAAGTCTCTCTGAGAAGCGCAGTCAGTCTAATAAGGTAATGAATTCCACGTTTACCATCTCCACCTACACTGCCACCCTTATCACCCTCCTCACCTCCATCTCCACCCACCTGACCTCGCCACCACCATAGTTCAGTATGGCGAGTGTGATCAAACTACCAGTATTCCGAGGAGTAGGAAATGAAGATCTAGACCAATTCTGGTTCATGGTAAGGGAAATATGGGAAGCACAAGGTGTCGTGGATGACAATATCAAGAAGGCTACGCTGGTGAGCGTGTTGCAAGATTGCGCATTAACATGGTACATCAAGCATTCTAATGACCATCCAAACACAGGAATCGCAGAAATCTAGACCGCGTTGAATAGGGAATTTAGCAGGCCAAAGTCGGAAACACAATCAGTCGTCGGGTTTAAGGAGATCGCGATGCTCCCAGGTGAGACCCCCTGGGATTTGGACCAAAGACTCAAGGGTTGATTTGTGAAGCCAACATGACATTGACAGATGGACAACACCACGCATGGTTTGTAGCATCACTAACACCACACATAAGGATGACGCTGTCACAGCAAAAACTTTCGACCCAAGGAAAAGATTTGGAAAAGGCGATGACGTTGCATGAGACCCCTATACAAGACCCTAGCCTAGGAGTCCAACAAATCCACGCGTAATTGAAAAATCTGTGTTTGTAGATGTAGAGCTTGAAATAGGATAGTACACCTTGACCAGTGGTGCGCGAGGAGATATGGTGCATAAAATGCAATGGCCAGGGGCATGACAAGGAGCACTGTCCAGTGTTTGTGAATTACTTGGCAGGAGGAGGGCCGATGCCGTTAAGACCTGAGGCACAGGTAGGATCAAGCGCGATGTCTGCATTATGGCTTACGATATATGTCAAAGGATTGGAAAACCATCACAAATGGATGAGATGCCATTAAATCCATAAATGGAACCGCAACCATTTGAAAAATGGGAAACTGACTTTGTGGGACCGATCAAACCTCAGGGAAAGACAGGCGCGTGCTATATCATCACCGCGACAGAGTACTTGATGATGAGCCCCAAAAATGGATAATTATATGGGCTCATTCAACCTCCTAATTCGACTTAATCCACCATTCTCATTAATTTATTGCATGTTTTTTATTATATTTATGCTAATAGAGTGAATTGGGTGAGTCATTATGCCAACAAGTCTAATGTGTGCTTTGTGTAGCCTTTTTGGTCAATTTGGAGACAAAATCAAAGGTTTAAATGAGCACTTGGCAGCCAAATTCGTGGAGAGGATTTTAGGAAGGTGTTCCCTTCATTTATGGGTCCTTACCTTGATTTGTCCACCATCAGCTTGGAGTTCAAGGGTCACCAAATCAATTAACACAAGGGCAACCAAGCAAGTCAAGTAGGACTGCTGTTAACTACAAGTTTTGGGCAGCTGAGTCCCTAAAGTTTAGGAGGACTGTTGGGGTCCTCAATTTGTATAAATAAGAGGGCTTAGGGCCTCATTTAAGTTAGTCACTTTATAGTCATTTTGTAGTTATTTTTTAGTCATTTTGTAGGCAAAATTTAGCTAGTTCGTAGGTCGAGTTTTAGGCAGTAGATTAGCTTTGCATTTCAGCACATTTTCAAGTTCTCCTTGTGGACAGTTTTTGGAATGTAACATTTCTTGCTCAATAAATATGAATCCATCTTTGCACCAGCTTTAAATCTCTCTTAGGAGGCTGTAGCTGTTGGGGTTGGGCCCATATCAAGTGCCTAGTACCTCCTTTGTTTACTTTCATGTGTCTTTGCTACATTCTTAGAATAAAATCTGCTATTTAAATCTAAATCTTGTTTTGTTATTTAGGTTGGTTTTGATGAGCAAAATAGCTTTTCATGCTCAAATTTAGTTGATAGGTTGTTAACAGAAGAAGTTTCAATAAAAAGGCCAACGAACATCTATGGTTTCACCTCTCCCTCAGTGGGATCAGGAGCTGTGACTAGGATGACTTTGCTGCCCATAAAAACACTGATTTTGCTTTGCCACGCAATCACTAGTGTTTGATTTTCTTGTGTAGAATTTGGTTACAAGTTCAGACTTTCATTTGCTTAGTTGCATGAGTTAAAATACATGGTTTCGTTGCAGGTCACACTTCTGTTCATTCTCTTTACTGACAGCTAGCAAATTAGGTCAACGTAACTAGGTCTTTGAATTTACAAGTCTTTGTTGGTTCAGATTGGAAAAATGACTTGCAGAGCACCTGTACCACTCCTTCATCTGCTTATTCTCCATCAGCACCATCCACTCCACCCTCTACTTAGAATCCTTACCTCACGTTTGCCACATTTGCTCACATAACCCTAGTTTTTGTGCAATCATTGTTTTAGCCTTCTTTGAGCCAATTTAGCCATCTACACCTTCTCACCACTCCATCCACCAGTCCCTATGCCACTTCAGACCCCTATCCTACCTCCATATCCATTCATGCATCTTCCCTCACTCACCCATCCTCCAAAATCCAATTTTTAAAACATCTTGTAGAAATTTCTGAACATCCTGTAGAAATTCCTGAACATCCTGTAGAACCTCTGCAGACTTCCTGAAGAAGCTCACGAATGAGGTTTCTTGATAGCCAAACTCTGTCAGACTCTCTAGAAGGGTGCTAGGGACCCCTTAGGCCCTCTCGGAACCTTCCCGACCTCCTCCAAGCATTTCCTCTTGCCAATCCACCTCTGCACAGTCAAAAACAGTTAAAAGCGCATGCATGATAATTCTAACAACTTATTCAAAAATACAAAAATATGTTTTCTTCAGATAGTGATAACTTAGACACATGCATTTTACCTTCATAGAAGTAATGGCATCTCTTTCAATAGTTTGCATTCTCTCCTTTGTATCAGTAGGACTAGCTGGTAGAATTAGGGTTTGTTAGGGTTTGCGTTTTCCTTCAGTTTTTCAATATCTTTTCGTAATTAGATTAGCTTCCTTCGAGTTAGCTTTCATCCATCAATTAAAAATCTTCTTCTAAGAGCTCATAGAAGTTGGCTTAAGCTCCTAGCGGACTTGTTCCAGCTGACCAAGTGACAACTGCAGCAAGAGCTAGTACTTGTGCATACAGCACCGTCGCTTCCAAGTTTGTTACGAACTACCGGGTTGATAAAATTAAAGAAGGGATCTCCAGGAGTTGCAACATTATTGCTGCAATACTGGGGCCCACCACTTGACACGATGGGCGGAAGCGCAGTCAGTCAAGGACTACACGAAAACTACAGTTGCAAAGTTTTTGTTCGAGAACGTGTTGACACGATTTGGTTGTCCGAAAATCTTAATGAGTGATCACAGAACACATTTCCTGAATGAAACCATCAGCGCGCTCATAGAAGAGTTTCAGGTGTATCATCAGAAAAGTACACCATACCACCCACAAGCTAATGGGATAGTAGAGGCATTCAACAAAATACTAGAAACTAGGCTGACCAAAGTATGTAACGCGCAACAAAACGACTAGGACCTGCACATGCCTACCGTATTATGGGTTTACAGGACAATGTGCAATAAATTGATAAGACAGACACCTTTCTGGTTAGACTAAGCTCTCGTGCCAATGTAATACATCGTACCTAGTCTGCGAATAGCAGTGCTCACAGGCATGATGGACCGTGAAGCCTTGGATCAAAGGCTCGCACAATTAGAAGAACTCGAGGAAGAATGGTTTATGGCTGGATTTCATCAGCAGGTACAAAAAAACGTGAAAATCCCTGGCACGACTGCCATATCAAGTTGTGCACCTCCAAGGTAAATGACTTAGTGTTGCTGTATGACAGTAAGTTTAAAAATTTCTGGAAAAATTCAGAATGCACTAGCTGGGACCATACGTGGTTAAGGAGGTCACAGACGGAGGTGCAGTCTAGCTAGTCAAACTAAACGGAGAACCCTTCCCAGGCAAAGTAAATAGCAGTCACTTGAAGCCCTACACAGGTGGGCCGACTATTTGACTAACCGGCCAAGGCACAATCTTCTTGACTCGAGGAGCCAGATAAGGGCACAGGACTATAAGCACACGCAACAGATGTCAGTACCAAGGTAAGGACACAATTCAAACACAGATGATTCAGAAGCAAGAATGAAATAGGTACAACAAGCAGTAGCTCAATGCGTTGCCGACATTCAGGCCATTCGGGATCAGTTGGAAGGACTCTGTGCCAAGATCATCACACCAACAAAGTGACTTGAGGGCGAGTCACGATGTTTGTGTTGGGGGCTTGTTGGGCATTGAATCCCCCCACAACGTGGTTTGGGGCTCAAAGCCCAAGTTTTGGTCAAATATATTGTAAGACTCTGTGAATTGCGGGCGCGGAGCACGAAGTATAGGTTGAGTCATAGGGTTGTCTGCCCTAAGTTTTGTAATATAATGTAATGTCATGTCAACCTATCCATGGTCTACAGAATCGCATGGGATTGTATAAATAGAGCAAGGCTCTAAGTTGTAAAGAGAGTGAATAGAAGAGAAGAGTACAAATGGTTCGAGCATAGAGTAAGAGTCTAAGTGTATTGAGTCATAGTAGTAGGAAGAGGCTCTGTAGCTGAGTGCACAGAGGCCTAGTAGAGTCCGCAACTAAGTGCGCAGACCCCTGCAGCTGAGTGCACAGAGCGAAGTTGATTTTGTAACCCAAGAAGAAGAGTAATAAAGAGAAATTTAATTCTAAAGACTGTGTATATGGTTTTGTATGATTTTCTATGCATTTATAATGTTTTGTTGAAAGTGTGCACTTATATGAATGTTGGATATATTGTTAATTATCACTAGACTTACACAAATAAGTTAAGTAATTAGATAATAACAGGTTAATAGTAAGGAACTTGGGTAATAATACGGATCACGCCCCGAGTAGGGCTACGTGAAGGTAGCATCACAGGTTGCGAGGGACTAATAGATGTGCGTGCAACAGGCGCGTAGGGTCAAACTGCACACCGCCAGAGCCCATTAGACATCCCGAGGGTGTGGAAACCTAGTTCTAGCACCCTCCCATACTACTTCGAGTGAGACCTCAGTTCACGCTTCATAGATTGTTGCCGAAAGGGCCATTAGTACCAGGATTTGTTTGGCTAAATCACCTCTAAACCTGGGTCAGGCCCATACAAGCCAACATGTCATATTCACTCTATGGGAATAATCTGACTTGACACTACTGATGAGTATCCACAACATCGATTCTTGACTATCTAACATGGTGCTCACTCTATCAACAATAGTTTTGTACACCTTCCTCTTTCCAAGGCTCACATGTATTGTATATGAAATAAGTGTTCACAAATGCATATGAAAACACACATTCACAAAAATAAAACACATTCTATTGCTCCAAATAAGAGATATTTACATAGTGTTTATATGGGATCTATGTCCAAGCTCTTATGCTCCTCATCAAGCTACCCTCTCCAAGCTTCTTGAGCTTTTCTCCTCGAGTTGTTTTAGCTCTAATCACCAGACCCCTTCTAAAATTACTATGTGTGTGTGTATATAAAACTATTGGACATAATATCTTCTAACAGTATGAATATTCTTTTGGACGATTTCCCCAAGTCTAAAAAACTATTTAACACCTTAGGCTAACATTTGTCTTTTTTACAAATGCCCACTTGGCCTAAATACTAGCTCATCAAAACTATATATATATATATATATATATGTATGTATGTATGTATGTATGTATGTATGTATGTATGTATGTATGTATGGACATGATATTTTCTAACAAAATGAATATTTTTTTGGACAATTTCCCCAAGTCTAGAAAACTATTTAACACCTTAGGCTAGCATTTATCTTATTTACAAAGGCTCATTTGGTTGAAATACTAGCTCATCAAACAACCTAACAACCCAAATTATTTTGTAGTTTGGACACTTGTAATTACATGAAGTTTTCTTATTCTATATTCTTTTTAAAATTACGTTTGAGGGAATTTCTTCCACTTGGGAAAATTTCACGACCCCTTTGGGTCTAATAAAAAATGGTTGAATAGGGGTTGATGCTCCTGTATCAGTTAGCAAGTTGAAAATGACTTGCTACAAAAGGAGGAAAAGAGGCACATTGTAGCCTACAATGAAAGTGAACACAATGAAGCTAAGAAGGAAATAATACTGAAGTGAAGGGATTAATATGAGTTACTTCCCATAGAAAAGTGAAAGAACAATTGGAAAAAGAAAAGAATAAGTGTGAAGAAGACGCTTGCAAGGATGGCACTTAAAATAAGAGATACCAAAAGAGGTCAAAGAAGGAAACCAAGAACAAAAACATTGATAACAAAGATTAGGAACATGAAAGAACATTTGTAGGCCATAGAGACAACTCAAAGAAGAGGGGTTGAAGTAGGTTATATAAGTGATGAAAAAAAAACCACAAGAAAACATGATAGTAGGAAGAGCAGGAAAGTGTAGAAGAAAGGATTATAATCATGAAGGTAGGCTTTGTACCTCAGTTCAAAATTCCTATATACAAAGAAAGTCTTAACGTAGAAGAATTGGTTAATTGGGTTGAATCCATGGATAATTACTATGAAAATGAGGAGGTAGCAAATAACAAAAAGGTTAAGTTTATTGTTACAATATTGAAATGAAATTTCTCATTGTGGTGGGATAACATTCACAATGAAAGAAGAAAGATAGGCAAGCAAATGATCACGTCATAGGATAGAATGGTAGCTAAGTTGAAATTTGAATTCATGCCAAGAGACTATTGCACAATTGTTCATAAGACTTCATAATTTGAGACAAGAAGAAATAAGTGTGAAAGATTATATGGATGAATTTTATAAGTTTACTATAAGGGAAGTTTATATAGAAGAAGAGTGGAAAAGGTAGCAAGGTTTATAAATAAGCTAAAATTCACCATTTGGGATAAAATTTGTTTATTATTTCTAATAACAATGGAGGAAGCTTATGAATTTCACTTAAAGATAAAAAAAAGTTTCCTAGGAAATAAACTAAGTGTCTAGGAGATAAAAGTAGCTATATTAGAGATAAGAGGCAACATGATGACAACAATTCAATTAATATTTCTGGAGGAAGAGAAAGAGGTCCTACAACTAAGTGTCTAGGAGATAGAAGTAGCTATTTTAGAGATAAGAGGAAACATGATAACAACAATTCAATTAAGCTTTCTAAAGGAAGAGAAAGAAGTCCTCCAACTAAAGTCAAGGTCAAAGGGAAGGTCATTCATAAAAAATAAGAACATCACATTGAAAAGGTGAATATTTTTTGGCTAAGCCTTTTTGATGCAATGAATAGGGTCATAGGTCTTATACATGTCCAAATTTTCTACATGAATCATACTAATCATATTGTACAAACTAAATATGAAAAAATTGTAGGATCATGTTTGTTGATGAAAAATACACCCGTTAACCCAAGCAAGGAGGTTAAGAGAAAAAATAGAGAAAAACTTTTTTTATAACTACGTGTAAGTCAACAGGTAAGTCCTGCAAAATGATTAGTGATGGTGATAGTAAAGATAATCTAGTATCTCTTGAAATGGTTGAGAAATTGGGTTTGAAAAGATTTTCCACTCTACATCTTATAATTTAAGTGTCATGGTTACATAATGAACATTGTATTTTGATGAATGAAAAATGCATAATAGAGTGTAAAATAGGTAGCTATTAGGATGAGGTACTTTGTGATGTAATACAAATGAATGCTTGTCATATTTTATGTGTAGAGCATGAGATAAGAAATAAATTCACAATGGGAGAAAAATACATATACCTTTGAAATCGATGTTGACTAATACATATTGCTACCATTTAAAGATGGATATGGAACTCTAGAGATTAGTAATTAAGTGTGGATGATGATGAGTGAGGAGTTTTTGAAGCAGAGAAAAGAAGATGAGACATGATATACATTGCTTGGTAAGCCAGAGGTAGTTTTTGCATATATTTTAGTAATTGGTTTGCCTTTAGAAAATCAGACAATGAACATTAGGATATGATGACTAATGAGTTATCTAGTGAATTGTTCATGAGAAAAGTCATAGGTTATCTAATGATATCTACTACAAAAGATAATTTTCCAAAATGTTTGTGATTAAAAGAAATAGTGAAGAAATTGTAATAGGTGAAAAATTGGAGAGTGAAGAGAGATTTTGTTTTGACAAACAATAAGGGATTTTTCTATGACGAACCTAATATTGATGTTGAAAACATTATGAATAAATATTTTTGTGAATAGGTTTTGGAAGAGAAAGTATTTGTGGATTTGAGAAAGGAGGAGAAGAAAAAAGTGATGTCAGTACAATTAATGAATATGAGGCACAAAATGAGGTAGTGTACTACACAAATGTGGAAGAAATGAAGGAAAGAGAGAAGAATAAGAAGACAACTTGCTTTAAAGTTGTCCTAGTAGTTATCTACAGGGAAGTCATTTTTATGGCTGAGGGTGGGCCTTAAAATCCCAATGACAATATTATTTTCCTAAACATATTTACTTCATGTGCGAGTGTAATCAAATAAGGCAAGAAGAGATTGCAGGTGAAAATTAAAGAGATGAGTAATGAAAATATTTCTTTTATGTAGAGAAGATTGGTATGTATTTATGAAATTCAAGTTAAAGAAGAATTTAAACTTCAAGGTGAAAGTGATAAAGTATGATTAAACAAAAAAGTAGTTTTACATCCAATAAGTAGACCTTGGGATCTAGGAGGGAAATATTTGAATAAATCATTCTATGCTACAGATTCACGTAAATTTATTTCAAATGTTTGAGTGAAGGCTACAAAATTGAATAATTTATGGACATGATTCCATGAATAATTTTTGTTCCCTAGGATTCCAATGTAAGAGAATCATTTATAACTGTATTTTCCTACATTGTAATAAGATTTAAAGATTTCTAGTTTGATCTATATAGGGATGGTGTGCTCCTTTCAAATTCCATGTATTGTAATAATTCTACTAAGTTAGCATATAGTGGGAGGAATTGAGTAGTTTTAGGAATAGTTAGAGATATTCAAGGGATTATATTTTATATTTTCTAGGAATGGAGGATACAAACCAATGTTTCATAGATCAAGCCAATTCCTCATTATTTTGTATAAATGGTGTGGTCATCATCATTTAAATGCAACTTTAGCATTTAAAATCTCATCTGCAATGTTTTTCTTATTCCCACAAATATGAGATAGAGATGTATGTGAGAAAGGTGTCAATAGATTGAGAATGTAATCATACAAGGATTGTATTGTAAAATTCGTGAGAGAAATTTCTTTACGCATCCATTGGATAACCAACTTTGAGTCTCCAAAAATTTGTAAGTGTGTTACACCAAATTTTTGTGTTAGTTTTATGATTATCTTTAAAACCATGAATTCACAAAATTTAATTTATTAACCAATTTCAACTTAAAAAAAAATACTATAATTTCAAGATAAGTACAATATGCCTCTTGAGTCTTCCTTAAAATGGTTCCCTTGTGATGCACCATAGATAAATCCCATGGAATATCCTTATTTATAGCCACTTCACCTTGCATATGAGAAGGATTTTTCCTCTACACGTGTGTATGCATTTAAAATATTTTAGAACTTGATAGCACATTTTACGGGATGTGTTTCTTTATCATTTAACAACTTTAGATTTCTAACAAGTCATATTCCCTAGACTATGTTAAGTGGAAGCACTCGTATCTTGGAAGTCCCCTTTCTATTACACTAGGTTTTGAAAGCCTCTTATGGAATTCGACTTTTCAAGACATTCCATATCTCTATTAATATTTTCACCACTTTTTGTACCTCCTATTGGGATCATGATTGTCGTTATACCAAAACCCACAGGTGTTAGTCTCCGCTACAATCCCCAGAGTTAGGATCCATGAGAGGCGATTAGTCCATGTCACGAAACACACGGGGATCATTGAACTCAATTTCCAACAATCTCCCTCCATCCCGACCCAGTTGAGTTTCAAACTCGAGACATGTTGCTTTGATACAACTTGTTGGGATCATGATTGTTGTTAGACCAAAACCTATAGGTGTTAGTCTCCACTACAATAACGAGAGTTAGGATCCATGAGAGGCAATTGGTCCATTTCGCGAAATACATGGGGAATGTTGAACCCAATGTCAAACACATCCATGGAGTGTGGAAATTTTAGCATGATATGAACTATAATTTCATTTGGTTTGTGACATTTACAACACCATCCTAGCCCTACAAAATTTTCTTATGAAGAACATAATGTTACCCCTATTTTAACAGGGTACATAAATGCACATTTTCATTTTTTGTAGCACCATTTTAATCCTAGAGAATGCAAGTAAAATATTTGTAGGCCATGTGGATGCTATATATCATGGCATCATATGCCTATTATGGTGGGCCATGCTTGTTCTTCTTAGACTCCATTCTTAGTTCATTTAGTCTAATATAGGATTGAAGGGTTTATGGTTGACCTATTTGGACACATGGTTTAGAGGAGCCATTGACTTGTAGGGGTGATCACTATTTGTAGGTCTAGTGCAATGCATGTCTTGAGTACACCTATATCATTCCCACATGTTCATTTTAATTGAGTCTACATGCATTATCTTGCCTTGGCATATTATTCATGTCATAGTTCTCAACATGGAAATCTCACGTTTTCCAACATTTCACATTTTCCAAGGTAATTCATGGATCCCAATGCACATGATCTCGATAGTCAAAAGTCAACAAGGCTCTTAGGCTTAGAAAAATATGTGCTTTCCATGGCATGTGGATATTTTGTCAAAAATTGTAATACATGCTCATCATTCTGAAAAAATGTTTTTTAGGGGGGAAAACCCATGTGCTCAAATTCTCACATTATCTAAGGCATTGCAAATCTACCATTTGGCTCATTAAATGAAAAGTATGCCCCACACATGTGAGCTCCATTAGACCATTCAAGTGGTAAAATCTAGTTTGGGTTAAGTTAGTGAGGAAAAAGGTCAATATTCAATAAAAGTCAAGTTACCATGCAAAAGGGAAGAAAAACATTACAAGTTAAGCCAATGGACCAAGTTGACTTCAAAAATCTAGTCATTGGGCCTTTTAAGGGTAATATTGAAGATGTAAAAGGAAACCTAAGGGAACATTGGACCACATGTGGAGAATATCTAGCTGTTAGAAAGTGGGGCAACTTCTCTTCCAAGCAAAAGAGCCTCTCCTCAAGTCAAATCATCCTCTTTCTATATTTGATGTCACTTTATTTATTGGGGGTCTATGACCCATTTTTATGCTTGAAAGTCATTCCCATGCTTTATGGAAATGCCTTGACTTGTAGTATGGGCATATACCTTCATTTGAAACATATTTTGAATATTAATGAGCATTGTTTGAGGTTTTATTGGCGTTGTTTTTTAGGGTGTTTCCCCCTTTGAAAGATTTTATCATCTCATTCATGAGGTTTCAAGCAATGTAAAGTTAATTATTGTAATTAATTACTTTCCAAGTTTTATATGACCAATCAAATCATCATTGTGGGGGAGGATTTCAAGCTAATCATTAGAAGAAAAATTATATAAGGGTAGTGTTGATGATGTTGGAAATTCTACCAACAATAGAGGATCTCCCTGTTATAAAATCCCAATTAGACTTTACACCATTTGGAGTAGGAGTCCCATCTGGAGTGACGATTTAACTTCCATTTTGTTTAACTTATGATACGCCATTGTGAAGATCTACAACATACGAGAAAATCAATATCACTTTTGAGACATGGAAGCAATTTTAGCTTTGTGAAATGTATAAGTATAACATGCATAAAATACATCCACGAATAAAATAGATAACGTGAGACTTGAAAAGAACAATGATGACACTACTCTAATAAAGATGCAAATAAAAGGAAATAATCACTAATTTATTTGAAAAATAGTTTTCAAACAATCACGATCATGAAAACATAAATACATAAAATTTCGATTGAGATTAGTATCAAAGATAACAAAATCATTCATTCCTTTCCATACATGTGAATACAAACATATATCATAACCATTACAAGAGAAGTCTTACAATGTGTTTGATATATGCATGAAAAAGATATCTGACTCAAAGAGCTTCTGATGATTATGTAGAAGTACCAAGATGCACAATTACAAAGACACTTCACTTGTTCTAATAGTGGAACATGGAAGCCACAACTTTCTTCTCAAAATAGCAATCTCTCTCTCATATGCTAATAGGAGAATCCATGGTTAAAATTCATTTTTCTTGAGTTGTGAGGGGTTATATATATAAGGGGTGAGGTGAGTCTACACCTCCCTTGTGACTCTTGGACTCCCCTCATGACTCTTTGGCTTGCATGTGACCCTTAGACTTATTTGTGACTTTTCAACTTGTACATATTTTCATTTTCTTCCTTTTTTCTTCTAATTACAAAAATTGTCCTTTTACAAAATTATGGCCAAAATCATGAAAATAAAATAAAAGACATTTATGTACAAATTTGAGTAATTTCTAATTTTAACATTATGACATGTAGCTCCTTTGTACTTTACTGGTACAAGCCTTATATTTTGCTTCTATGTCTTTGACCTTTTGTGATTGCTCTCTTTTGTACCTCATTCTACCCTCCAAAGCATCTAAAAATATTTTTTTCATGCCCACTTGTATATTGTTCCATAGCATGGTCAAATTCATGTGTAACTTGATAGGGTCAACATATTGCAAAATAGTCTCCTTGGTACTTCTAAGTCCTATTTAGTAGTCATGTGTCTTATGATATCAAAAACCTCCTTCAGCTCCTACTTGATGACATCTCTATGCTTCACCTCTCTAGGTGCACCTACCAAAGCTAACATGTGCATTTGAACCAAAGCTTCTAATCCAACATGCAATTTCAGATAGGTAGATATAGTGTTGGTTATGTTTTTATTTAGTTGATCATAAGTTTTCATGAGGATCTTCACTTCAACTCTTTCTAGTTCAGCCTCCATTTTTCCTTTCTTAGGAAACTTTGCAAGTGTATTCAGGTATTTGGAACCCCATTCTTGAATAAGTTCTATAGCCATGTGGGCTAGCTTTACAATTATCATATTATTTGCACATCCTTTTGGATTTCACACAAAGGAGCCACTAATTTATGTAATGTCATCATTTCATCATATACCTGCTTCATCATGTCTTTCAACTACTTAATTTCCTCAAGTATCGCGGACTTCAAATCTTGTCTACTTGAACTTGTGGAAGACACCCTCTAATTCTCCATAAGAAGTTTCTCATTTTGTTGCCTTGCCTCAACCAATTCTTTCTTCAACCTTTCAACTGTGAGAGTGAGAGAAATAATGTTCTTTTTAGTGGCTACTACAAAGGTTGCACTTGTTGAAGCGATTGCTTTTGGATTGGTCTTTGTGTTTGAAATTTTTTATCTTTTCATATTGATAGAGATTGGTCGATATGGATCATTCAGAAATTATTTCCTCCTCTGTTGAATTATTTTGTGCTTTAGATGATCGAATGTGAAATTAGATATATCCAATATTTTTTCTTCTCCTCGAGGAAGATACCCCTTTCACTGAGACGAATATGCCCATCTATTAGAGGAGTTGGAGGTCGAATATTCAGAGTGGCTAAAATTGGTTCAACTACCTTTGATTGATTCTCCTCTACTTTCTCATCATCTATATCCCAGGTAATTAGCTATTCTTTGTTATCCAACTAGCTCACAAAAAGATAGATCAGCGACTTAAAAAGTATCCTCTTCGATGGGGAAATCTCCTTTACATTACATAAATGAGAAATTATTGGATGATTCAAATGACAAAACCTCCTTTCTATATATAGGAGTCTAAGGGGTCACAATATAATCAAAGCCTACATAACAATAATAATGTAAGGGCACAACAATAACAATAGTGGGCTTCTATGGGGTGCAATAATAATAATATGGGGACTACATGGGCACAACAATAATGATAAGGGGGCTACACTAACGATAAAAATAAGGATCTACACTAGTATTATAGGGACCTAACATGCCCCTCTCCTTCAAAAAAGTTTTTTTCTCAATGCTTGAGTAGTTCTAGATGTTTCTGTATAAAATTATCATCCTCCCATGTGGAATCCTCAGTGGGTAAGTTCTTCCACTTGATGAGATACTCTGAAATTGATCAATTTCGTAGCTGTCAAGTTCTTATTTCTGTGACTGCTTCAGGTTCCAATATGATTTTTCCTTCCTCATCAAGTTATGTAAATATTGTTTGAATTGGGAGCGTGTCACCTATAACCTTCTTTAAGCATGAAAAAATTTGGTGCACTTGGGAAGATGCAGGAAGATCCAATTTGTATGCCATAGTACCAATCTTTTACAACACCTTGTAAGTACCATAGTACTTTGGTGATAATTTATTATCCTTCTTAGCTTGCTTGAGGGACATTTGTTTGTATGGTTGTAGCTGTAAAATATTCAGTCGCCTACATCAAAAATTATTTTGCTACGATGTTTATCTACCTATTGTTTCATTCGATTTTGTGCCAAAGTGAGGTTATCCTCTAAAAACTGGAGAACTTTTTGTTGATGCTCAATGTTATCTTCCACTACTTGAACCTTAGAATTTTCTCTTAAAGATGATGTGATGGACGGTGGATGATACCCATAAAGTGCCATAAATGGGGCCATTTTACTGCAATATGGAAGGAAGTGTTATACCACCATTCAGCCAAAGGTAAACACTTGGCCCATTGTGTTTTCTTATCAGATATAAAGAAACAAAGATATCCTTCCAAATATTTGTTCAATGTCTCAATTTTCCCATCAGATTGAGGATGATAAGATGAGATATGAGCTAATTAAGTACCCAGGCAAGAAAATAATTCCAAAAATTTCACTTGAAAATGGGATCTCTGTCACTTACAATAATCTTTGGGTTTCCATGTAGCTTTTGAATTGTTTCCATAAATGCAGTAACAAATGTACTGAATTTAAATATACGAGATAATGCACAAAAGTGTGCATACTTGGTAAGTCTATCAACTACCACCATAATGACACTCTTCCTTCGGACTTGGGTAAACCTGTGATAAAATCCTTTAAAACCTCCTGCGGACGTTGACTTGGAGTGAATAAAGGTTGTAACATACTCGAGGTCTTAATTATCTCAACTTTATTTTGTTGGTAAACCAAATATTCTGCCAAAAACTTTTG
Source organism: Pinus tabuliformis (assembly GCA_031772625.1). NCBI lineage: Eukaryota > Viridiplantae > Streptophyta > Pinopsida > Pinales > Pinaceae > Pinus > Pinus tabuliformis. The sequence continues at coordinate 1,003,272,983 of CM062819.1, forward strand.
AATATCATATTTATGGCCATCCAAAAAAAATTCCTTCTTGATCCTCTTGTAAGTTTTTAAAAATCCCGAGTGCCCTCTAGAAAAGAGGTGTGTGATTCCAGAGGAATATTTTGTTTGAGTTGGGAATTCTTACAAAAATATAAGAGATATTTGTACCATAATGAATCATTTTTCTAGCTAAATGTATCATATGTATTGTGATCTTGCTGCAACTTTTGAATGAGTTTCCACACTTCTTCATCATTCTTCCATTCATCCCTTACTTCGATTATCCAATCTGGTTGGATAATAGAAATGGCACAAATAAATGCTTCCACATCCTCGTCCTTTCTTGAGAGTGCATCTGCAACAACGTTTTTCTTCCCTTTTTTTTAGATGATTTCAAAGTCATAACCCAACATTTTTTTAACCCATTTTTGCTACTCTTTTGAAGATAATATTTGTTCCAAAAAGTATTTAAGAGTATCATGATTTGTTTTTACCTTGAAGTGTCTTCCCATTAGGTAAGTTCACCATTTCTTTAGTGCATGTAGTATTGCCAACATTTCCTTTTCATAAATAGGTTTGTGTAAATACTTTCCTTTGATTGGACGACTTTCAAAATCAATGGTTCTTCCTTCTTGCATTAAAACAACACCGATTCTATTTCTTGGGGCATCACATTCCACAACAAAGGTTTTTGTGAAGTTTGGTGTAGCTAAGACTGGTGCTTAGAATATTCTCTATTTAAGATGTTCAAAGGCCTTAGTTGCTTCCAGAGTCCTAGAAAATGCATCTTTCTTCAATAATGTTGTTAGGGGTGCTGCTATTCTCCCATAATTCTTAACAAACTTGCGATAATACCCTGTCAACTTGAGAAATCCTCGTAGATGCTTTATGGTTGTGGGGATTTTCCATTCCTTAATGGATTTAATTTTGTTAGGGTCTACCTTAACACTACCATGAGATATAATATGACCCAGATATTCCACCTCCTATACTCCAAAGAAACATTTGGAGTTTTTTGTGCATAATTATTTCTCCTCCAATAGTTTGAGCACCCTCTCAACATTTTGAACATGATCCTTCTAAGACTTGTTGTAGATTAGCATATCATCAAAAAATACTAACACAAATTTTCTAAGGAAGGGTTTGAAAATGGAATTCATCAAACCTTGAAATGTAGAAGGTGCATCAGTAAGGCCAAAATGCATGACCAAAAATTCATGATGAACCTCTTGAGTTCTAAATGTTTTCTTTGGAATGTCTTCAATCTTCATTCTAATTTGATGATATTCTGAATGAAGATACAACTTGCTGAAGTAAATTTCTCCATGTAATTCAACTAATAATTCATCAATGATAGGAATGGTAAATTTATCTTTAATAGTGAGCTTGTTGAGTTGCTTATAATCTGGAAACATGTGCCATGATCCATCCTTCTTGTGCACCATTACTATTGGAGCCGAAAAATAACTTTGACTATGTTGAATTATGTCGGCCTCTAGCATTTCTGCAACCATACGTTCAATTTCACTCTTTTGGGGATATGGATATCTGTAAGGCCTAATGTTTGGAGTAACGCTTCCTAGAGTCAAATGAATAGCACGATCATGACCACGAATAGGTGGGAGGCCTTTGGGAGTCTCAAATACCTTTGAATGATTGTCCAATACTTTTTGGAGATATGGAGAAATTGATGATTTCAATGTTTGAACCTCTAGTGAGCATAATTGTGCAACAACTCCTTGTTTTATTTCTTTAGAATATTTGTCATGCCATTAGAGCTAATTATCTTTCCTAGTTTCCCTACAATACCCTTTAATTCGACTTCCTTTCCTTCCAAAAAAAAGTCAAGAAAAGTTCTTGAAAATTAAAAGCTATCATACCCAAAGATTGTAACCATTGGACTCCTAGTACAACATCATCACCACCCATTGGAATGAAGAGAATTGGACTATTAAATACATATTCCCCCATGGTTAGCTTGATATTATAGTACTTTCCATAGAAATTTATAGTTCCTCCATTTGAAACCATCACTTGACACTCTAGTGTTGGGTATAGGAAGCAATTCAATACCTTAGCTATCTTACATTGAATAAAATTATGGGTACTACCTGAATCAATCAACACTATTACCTTTTTCTTCTTGATACATCCTTTTATCTTGAGATTTTAAGGAGTGTTAATTCATGCCAATGCATTACAATATATATTTAGATTCATTTATTCTCTCTCTAGGGTTGGTTCCTGGTGTATATCCTCTTCTTTTGAAGTTTATTGTTCATTTTCGTCCTCCTCTTAACAATCTATGTAAAATAATTTATTCTCAGCATTCTTATTACCCTTAGTTTATTTTCTATCACAACTGTAGCAAAGCCCTTTTGATATTTTTTCTTTCAATTGTGGTGGTGTCAACCTTGTAGGTTGTGGAAGTCTAGGAGCAACAACACTTCGATCTTTATAGTTGTGAGTGGTAGGCTTCCTTGTTGCCATAATTTTTCTTTCAATTTTTCTTGCCAACTTGAATTCCTTCTCCAATGAATCAAGTTCCCAAAAGCGAACCTCATGTTGGATGCTATCCTTTAAAGTCCCTATGAAGACATCAATCCTATGCTCCTCTAGAATATCATTTACCCTTATATTAAATTTTTGGAAGTCCTCAATGTGATCCATCATTGAACCCTTTTGTTTGAGATTTATCAATTAGCTAAAGAAGGTGTTTCTCTTTGTATCCTCATTATGTGTTATCATTTCTTCTATAAAAATGGACCAAGTGACAAGTGGTTTATGAGAACAAAGCCATCGATACCATACAAACTGATTGGGTTCTAAATATAAAGTTTCAATGCATACCTTTTGTGTGTGTTGCACATTATGGAGATAAAAATATTTCTCCATCTCTAGTATCCATGTTACTAGATCCTCTCCATCAATCTTCCTCATATAGATATTTGGAATATGGTGGGTCTTATATCCAACATTAGAGTCTATGAAATCATGATTAGAATTTATTTTATTCTCATCATGAGTTTCATCTAATACATTTTTTCCATTAGGGAGCATTTCTTGTAGCAACTTTGTCAAACCATCCATGTCTAATTTTAAACTATTCTTCAAATCTTCCATGTTGCCTTTCATTTTTTCTTCTATACCATCCATATTAGCTTTCATTCCATCCTTAAAACCTTCCATGTTTGATTTTAAACTATTCTTTGAACCATCCACCTTAGATTCCATTTCATTTTTGGTTACTCTTTGTGAGGGTGAGATTTGTTGCACTTGGTCTTGTAATTTTGATATATCATGTTGAATTTCTTCCTCTTCTTCATGCGACATAGTAGAGATTTCTAGTTTCTTACTAGGTGTTTCCATTTTATTATTTCTAGTCATTTTGGAATAAAATAATGATATCTATGCTTCACTATGCCCCTTGAATCACTTCAAACTTATTTTCCAAAAAACACTTATGCAAAATTTTAAAATAATACACACATTTTTCTTGCTATGTAGGATCTCGATATTGAATCTATTGTATCTCTGTAATTTTGGATCTCAAAGGTCTGAAATTTCTTCTTGTGGTATCCCTCTAAGTCTTCTTTCCAACCCCACAATTGTGATCATGATTGGATTCTTCAAGAAAGAGTTATGCCAAATCTCCCACAGTGACCTGATTATGGAATAGTTCAGTAGAGTGAAGTTGTACGGGATGAAACGTGTCACTGTTTCAATCTTGGGGCCATGAAATTTATACAAGAAGCATTAAAGTCTATGCACTTTCAGCCGATTTTACATAATTCAAATCTGATGTATGAAACAAAAGTTAAGACAATTTTCCCTGGGTCACCTGTTTGAGATAGAATTTTAGAGCCGACAAGAGCCCTAACTTCCTCGGATCATATCTCTAAAAATAAAGTTTACCAAGCTCTGAAAATTTTACACGAAGTTAAAAAATATCTCAACTCCATGTGGTAAACATTTTAGCTTCTAAAGCCACGTAGAAAAAATGTTATAGCAAAAATTCCAATATGACCTATTTGAAGAAGTGAAACCCTATAATCAAAGCTCTGATGCTAAATTTTATGCAATCAGCGCACAAAAAGATAGATCAACGACTTAAAAATTATCCTCTTCAAGGGTGAAACCTCCTTTACATTACATAGACGAGAAGTTCTTGGATGATTTAAATGACAAAACCTCTTTTCTATATATAAGAGTGTAAGGGGTCGCAATATAATTAGAGCCTCCACAACAATAATAATGTAAGGGCACAACAATAACAATAATGGGCTTCTATGGGGCACAATAATAACAATATGGGGACTATATGGGCACAAAAATAACAATAAGGGGGCTACACCAACAAAAACAATAAGGGGCTCACTAGTATTATTGGGGCCTAACATTCTTCCAATTTCTTCTTCATTTCTTCTTCTTCTTGTTTCCTCTTCTTCTCTTCCTCAAGTTGTATCCTTCTTTATTCTTCCTCCTCCTACTTCTTCAGGGCTTACTATTGTTGTTTCTTCAAAGCTTCCTCTTCATTCCTTTTTCTAAGTTATTCTTTTATTTTTCTCATGTCTTCTTGCTTTTTCTTTTCTTGTTCTTCATTTTTTCTTTGCTCTTCTTCTTGTCTCTTTATTTTCGCTTCTTCACACTCTTTCCTGTTCTTTGAGTAATTTGCAATTTTGACACTATTACATGTAGCTCCTTAGTAATGTATTAGTACAAGCCTTATATTCTGCTACCATGTATTTGATCTTTTATGATATCTCTCTTTCGTACCTCATTATTCCGTCTAAAGCATTTGGAAATATTATTTTCGATCCCACTTGTATATTGTTCCAGAGCATCGTCAACTTCATGTGTAACTTGACAGGTTTGGTGACATGTTGCACAAAATCTCCTTTATTACTTCCAAGTGGTCTTGAGTAGCCACATTTATTAGGATATCCAAAACCTCCTTCAACTCGTGTCTAATGGTATCTCTATGCTTCAGCTCTTCAGGTCCACTTACCGAATGTATCCTTTGCATTCAAACCAAAGCTTCCAATCTGACATGGAATTTCATATAGGAAGATATAGTGTTGGTTATGCTGTTATTTAGTTGATCATAAGTTAGCATGAGGATATTCACTTCAAATTTTTATAGTTCTACCTCCATTCTACCTTTTTTATGAAGCTCTGCAAGTGCATTTAGGTATTTGGCACCCCACTCCTGAATAGGGTTTATAGCTATGTGGGCTAGCTTTACAATTCTCATATTTTCCTACACATCATTTTGGATCACATACAAAGGGGATACTACTTTATGTAATTTCATCATTTCATCATATACCTGTGTCATCATGTCTTCCAACTACTTAAGTTCTTTAAGTATTGCAGACATCAAACCTTATCTACTTTACCCTATGGAAGGCACCCTATGATTCTCCATATGGATTTGCTATTTATGTTGCTTTGCATCAACTAGTTATTTCTTCAACTATTCAACCTTGAGAGTGAGATAATCAATGTTCTTTTTAGTGGCAACTGCAAAGGATGCACCTGCCGAAGCGATTTCTTTTGGATTGGTCTTTGTGTTTGAAATAGTTTCTCTTTTCGTATTGAAAGAGATTGATTGATATGGCTCATTCAGAAACTATTTCCTCCTTTCTCGGATGATTTTGTGCTTGAGATGATTGAACGTGAAATTATAGATATCGAATATTTTGTCTACTCCTAGAGGCGGGATAACCATTTCACTAGGAGAAATATGGCCACCTATTAGAAGATTTGGTGGTCGGATATTCAGAGTGGCTACAATTGGCTCAACTTCCTTTACTTGATTCTTCTCTTCTTGCTCATCATTTATCTCTTGGGTAATTTGTTCTTCCAATTTCTTCTCCATTTATTCTTCTTGGTGTTACCTCTTCTTTTCTTCCTCAATATGTATCCTTCTTTATTCTTCCTCCTCCTTCTGCTTCTTGAGAGCTTCCTCTTTTCTTTTTTCTTCTAAGCTTCCTTGTCATTCTTTTTGCTAAGTTATTCTTTTCTTTTTCTCATGGCCTCTTTCTTTTGATTTTATTGTTCCTCCTTTTTTATTTTTCTCTTCTTCTTGTCTCTTTCTTTTCACTTCTTCAAGCTCTTTCCTTTTCTTTTCCTCTTACCCTTTTCTCTGTGCATTGTAATGATTCTTGATTTTCGCTTCTTCTTTCCAAGATATTGAGGCATAATCCCATGTATACATTAAATTTGGATAATGTTGCATGGCTATCCTCATAGCATCATACCGTTAATATCCTAGATCACCGAACCTAAGGCATTCCAATCCTACAATTTCTTGTTCTGCCATCTTCAATCTCTTAAGGCTATATGATCCTATTCGTAGCGGGAATATTGGCCATGGAGACTTATTCAACTTCTGCAATGATCCATACAACCCTGTAGAAAGCTAATAGATGACCTCCTTTATAAAAACCTTTTTTGTTGCAAATAATGGCATAAGATGTGGGATTTTATATGCTCTAAAGACACTGATGAATGTTCCTTGAGACATTGCAATCTAATCTGCAATGTATGCTAGGGATTCCTTTGCTTGATTTGTCGTGCATGGTTTCTCAGGTCCAACTATCATCTAATATAGTAATGATATGAAGAGTTTAATTATCCTCGCATATACTCCCCTATAACTTGTTTCCAACAATATTTTGTAATATATATGCACTAGAAGTATCTTTTTAGCATAAGCCCGTTTCCATTCCAACCCTGGGAATTCATTCTTGGAACACATACTGTCTAACATATATGAAGACATGTATAATTCCATTTTATCATATTTTTACCACATTAGTTTCTTTTGTAACAAACATTTACAATGATTTATCTATGAGATTGGATCAATTGAAAATAGTTCCCTTGTTAGTGCATGCGTGCACCATATAGACCCATTTTTCCTTAAAGAACTAGACGTTCTTGTGTCCATATAGTCTACAACACATGGCCATTTAGTAGTAGTACACTTTCCTCAATGTCTTGGTTTTGTAATTACCATCGGGATTTTGATGAAATATACTTGGATCCTGCCAACAAGTTTTGAGGATATCCTTCATACATTGGTTGAAATTGGCATATAATCTTGAATTGAGATATTATTCAGGATTAGGAAGCTTGTAATATATGTGAATATCATGAACATGATATGTGTCCAGTACTTCTCCCTTTGAACTTCTAACAATCATGTTTTGAGGGTCAATGCGTTGCAGGATCCACCCAATTGTCTTTGCACAAGGTAGTATTTGATAGTGGAAAGAAATCGTGTGAATCCTGGAATTCTTAGTGTTAAGGTGAACCTCTATGTCTTCTTCATCTTCCATAATCACTTTCCTAGTGAAGTCTTTGAAAATATTTTGCCAAGATATGGTCGTAGAATTGTTAATGAAACATGTTGTGTGCTTAAATATTGGTATTTTAGGCTTTGGACTATTAACTACTCCCTTAATACTATTCTCAAGGGTTTCTCTTAAAGATCCTTTTCTCCTAACTAGAGGCATTATTTCTTGTTGAATATGAAAATATGATACAATGGACATCTCTTGCACCTAAGAACTCAAAATCATTCATGGAAAAATATACAATCAGTCCAAGAAAATCCATATTCTATCTCTATTATTTGTATGTAATTTTCACTATGGAAATAAAGTGTACTAGTCTTGGCACTGGCGCAGAGGAAAAAGGAGAGGATTGGTTTATTAGGGACTATTAGTGCAGATTGCACTAGAAATGTGCTAAAGAACCCATATGTTCAGAACTAATGAGGTTTTCAAAGATAAAGGAGTTTGGATAAGCTCTATAAGGTGTGCTAGTGCATTCATGAAGAGAAAAGGCTCATTACTTGGTGCATTTGCAAGCGAAAAATATCTTGATGCTAATATTCTAACTTGCACTAGCACACTAAGTCACATCAAGGTATATTATCAACACATTCACAATGCACAGAGATAAGTGTATGAGGCTAGAGTTCTAGGTTGCAGGATGCACCACAAAGGGCAGGGTAAGGATGTGTGTTACACTAAAAAATGTCACCATGGCTATTTACAGTCAGTATGGCTCAATCAACAGTCATACTACCCTTTTGAGCAAGTCTTAGGCCTCTGCTATTCATGTCAAAATCCAAGAAAGAGAGAAAGTCCTTGTAAAATATGTTTATCTCTGGGTACGCAGGTTCTCTCAAGCCTTGCCTGCGGGTATGCACCTTTTGTTCATAAGGTCTGCGTCCAAGGACGCTCTGTATCTAAAGGGGCAGGTGCGTCCCTCTGAAAAGGTTAAAATGCGCGAGTTTCATCTTCAAAAACTTACTTGTGGTCACTTCTAGAGCTTTCTAGAAGGTTCTTGGATGAATATTGAGCGCCTCCAGATGGTTCATGCACTCCTATCAAAGAGGAACTTATCCCATCAATAAGGGAGTGATCCCATCCAAAGAGGGGACTATCCCATTGATGGTGGGCCTGATTAACTTCCTCTTGAGCACTATAAAAAGAGGCATTGAGCCAGAAGGAAGAAGGTTGAAAGCTATAGATTTCTAAGGGTAAATGTTGCAGGAATTAGGACTCCCATTTAGAAGTTTGTGAGGAGAGATTGTCACCCTTACTTGTTCTATTTGGAAGTGGGTGAGCTTTGTCAAAGTAGAGGAAGACTCTTGTGGACCCTGGAAGGAGCTTGCACAACACCAAGGCTCAGGTTGTAATGGTTCCTTTTGATTACCTTTAATGCAAATTGGTCCATTCTTCTCAATAGCTTGTTGTTAATGGGTTATTTCATGTACTCCTTGGTCTATATGTTGAATATGCTTTGTTTTATGTTATAATCAGGTGCTATTTAATTGTTTGAACTGTTGGTGATTGCAGGTTTTGGAGAACGGGAGGAGCTCATCCGGATCAACAAAGCTTGGACTTCTACAATAGCGTTTGGACAGAGGTAAGAACGAAACACCTTGATTTCTCATATCATAATGTATGTTTAGAGAAGGATAGCTCCAGTTTGTTTTGTTTGTCATTAGAATGTCTTAGACTTCTAGGAAGGTCAGTTGTGTCCGCACCCTTGACCGATTCCGTGTGACAAATTGGCGACTCCGCTGGGGATAGTTTCCATTAATGAAAAGAGTCCTTTCTTTTGTTTGAACTTTGCTTTGAGAAAATTGATTTATTTTTCTGGTTTTGGCTCTGTGATCTTGTCTCTGGGTGGGTTAGCTTAGGATTAGTTTTATTTTTGGTTTTCTTGAGTTTTTCAGTAGGACGCACCCTCTGAGTGCTGCACAGTGCGTCCCTGGACGCACTTTTGCTGTGTGCACAGAGCGGGCCCGCACCTGTGCTAACGGGTTGCCTGCGTCCCCTGCCAAAATTTAAGAAAATTCCATTTTTTGCCTTTTTTGCTCTTAGATTTTGTTTTTTCTTAGTTTTTTCTGCCCAGATTCATCAGTCCCTTGTCCAGAATCTTCACCTGAACTGGTTTCAATAGTATTAAGTGTTTTAGTGGATTTCGTCGAAGTGTAAGCCCTAGGGTTTGATTTTGAGTAGGTCTTGTAGTGACTTTAGCGGTAGGAATTGTCAAAGCCTTAGATCTCTCTGGTTTTGTCAACTTTCTAAGAAGTCAGACCTGTTCTAAAAGTCTACCTATAGAAGTAACTTACCATCAAGTTGTCTTTTGGGCCATTTTCGAAGTACTTGTTATTTAAGTCTTGAATTCCATTTTACGAAAAAAACAAAAAGATTTGAGTTTTGTTTTGGCTAGTCTTTTGATTCTGCATTAGCTAGCCCTTGATTTGTTTTTGATCAAGTAAAACATCCTAGAATCGCCTTTATGAGCTTTTGCCTTGTTAGTTTTACTTAGAGTAATCTCTCTTTTGGTTTGCTTGTGAGTCAAAATTTCATAGTTTTATAGCTTTCGAGATTGTTTTTTGTTAAAGGTAGGTTTACATGCTTTATTGAAATAGAAAATACAAAAATATCTCCTTTGAATAGTTTTGTTTCAAGTAGCTTTAAAAGTTTTTGAAAGAAAAAGAGTTTTTCGTGCAAGTAAAGAGTGGTTATGTTTGTATGCTCGAAAAGCAAAAAGAGAATTGTTTCTTTGATTGTCTTTTCTAAAGAAGTTGTTTTCTCTAAAAATTGCATTCTCTCAACTCTTTTAGTTAAATATTTTCATTGAAAAAGCAAAGTAGTTTAGATCATCTTAGGTGCATCTTTATAGTGGTTGGAGTCGAGTCTATACACCATTGGTTTCACTTCCATCACCTTGTGACTTTAAAGAACAACCTTAAAAGCAACGCTTAAAGTAAAATTGAACTAGTAACTTTTATTTTCTAGGGCTCTAAAGCACCAACATAGCTTAGGCTAGTGTCTTGGAGTAGGTGAGTACTTAACTCTCCAAGGCAGTAAAACAAACAAGTAGTCGATCTTGTGATAGAATCAAATCCAATTGTTACATTTACACTCTGGGAAAGCTCCTCTTAAAGGAGAAGCACGAGCTCGTGTCCGAACCAGTGAGGGGATCATTCCCCCCTCGTTGGGAACGACGCCAGGCAGTACGTATTACAAACGGTAAACCTCGGATTAACCATTGTCGAGGAGCCAGGGGTCACTTATCGGTAAACCTTGGATTACTGTCAAGGAGCCGGTAAGGGGATTGAGCTTGCTACTCTGCCCTTGCGTGCTGTCGGAGTTTAGACTGTTCCCCCAGGTGTACTTGTGGCCGTTGGTAACCTTAGTGACCATAATCTCTAGGATTCTACCCAAGGTGACGGTGGAGGGAAGGTCCCACTGTACCTGGAGCAGACGTCGGCTATACTCACTTGGATTTTCTGGGGGGTTCACTTCACTTCGAGACGGTTAAAGTGGAGGAACTTGGTCCAGTCTATTCATTAAGCAGGTTGTCGGCGTAACTGTTCCACCCGCCATTTCTGTACTGAATCCTGCGAGGTTGGACCTAATCACCAACTAGCACTTTTGGTCCGGAAGATACTGTTTGTGTTTGGTTTGACGCTCTAGATTCTTTAGGCGTGTGATTCAATTTGTTTGGTTCTTTAGAGGCTTTAGGTGGTTTGATTTGAAATTTTATTTTGTTTTCGTGTGTAGTAGTTAAAAGTTTTTAGCTGTGGCGGAATTACCGAGACAGTCCCGTAGAATTCGGGGCCAGTCTCCTGAAGTTGTTTCTGTGGCCGAATTGTTGAGAAGATCCCGTAGACTTAGGGGTGAACCTCCTCGAGACAACCCCAGTAATTTAGAAGGTTTAAAGGTCCTTGTAACTCCTCCTAGTGGCAGTAGAGTAGGTTCACCTGAAGAAGGAGAATCTTCCTTGGTAGTCCATCCAGATTACCAAAGTTTAGAGACAGGTTATAATCTCGAAGCTGTTACAGTTTCTGAACTTGTTGGTAGTTTTTCGTCTGCTAGCGATACAGGCGAAGAACCAGAAATATCCGAACCTGTTACTCCGACTCCTAGTGTTCCTGATTCACCGAGAATAGAAAGAATTATCACCGAAAATATTCCTGTTGGTTTGATTGCTATAGAAGAACTTGTTCCAGAGGAAGAAATAGGCGTCTCTGATCCTGAAGATCAAATTACCCTTGATCTAAGGGAGCGTGAATCCATCTTTTACAGTCCTCCTAGAAGTACCACTTGGTACCTTTCGTTAACCAATTATTTAGACAACTTTGGGCTAGGTTTTTCTACACCTCGAACTCCTTTTCCACCTAGAGGAATTCATACTCCTGTAAATATGTCTGGTCAGTCATCTGTGTTTACACAAAGTCCTGAATCTTTTTTACATGGCGGTCCTTCTGTTCCTACTGGGTATCAATCTCTTTCTGGTACCTTTGCGGGAGCATCTCCTCAACCCATTGATCATGGGTTATTAGTTGGAAACAGTGGTAATGTACCATTGAGTGTAGGAGACATTTACATGATGTCAGGTTCAGTTCCCGTTACCCAACCTCAAGGTGGCCAATTACCGCCTGGGGGGCAGCCTTCGTTAATGCCTGGGGGGCAACCTCAAGGTACTTCATTCGTGTCTGGGGGGCAACCTCAAGGTCAGTACGCTCCTATGGGGCAATACATACCTCAAGGTCAACCCCAGCCTCAATATGTACCACAAAGTCAACCTCAGTATCAATATCAACCTCAAGGATGGCAACCTCAAGGATGGCAACCCCAAGGGTATCAACCCCAAGGGTATCAACCTCAAGGATACCAACCTCAAGGTCAAGGTCAACCCCAGTACCCGTATTTACCTCAAGGTTATCAACTTCAGGGTCAATACTCAGGTCAAAGTTATCAACCACCTCAAGGGCAATCATATGGGACTGCACCTTACAATTATCAACCCTATCCTCAATCCGGCTATGGATCTCAGTATCCTCAACTTGTTATGGGTCAATGCCCTGGAATGTTAGTGTGGGATCCGTCACAGGGTCAACAGATGTTGCAACCAAGTATACAGTCGGTACCTCAAGCAGGACAACCTGTAGTTCCTGGTCCACCCCAGCAACCGCAACCTGTCCAGTCAAGTGTTCAGACCCCTGTAACTCCGGTAGTTACTCAGCCGCCAATTGCACCTAGTACTCCATCTCAAACGGCTGCAGCAACTACCGCCACATCTACCATACTTACTTCTGGAGTATCGACGGCTCCGGTTTCTACTGTCCCTGTAACCACTCCTCAGACATCTGTACCGTTGTCTGGATCTACGATTCAAACCACAGTCCAGATGCCTGTAGGCCAACCTGGTATAAGTACGGTTGTTACTACTCAACCTCAATTTGTTCAACCTCCGTACCAGGGACAGTATCAACCTGGGCAAGCTGTCCAACAACCGGCTTACCAGTATCAACCGTATCCTGGGTACACTTATCAACAACCTCAGCAACCCCAGTACGGTCCGGTTAATCCTGGTTTTCCAGGAGGATATAATATCCCAAATGCGACTCCTGTTCCTAGTTATCCTGGATATCCTCCTCCTGGGGCCGGTATTGTGACCCAGAGTTTTAGAGATCCTAACCGGCAGTTACCGTTTATCGCAACTTTGGATTTACCAGACTTGACGCGCCTAACGAATGATCCAATTCAATATCTTCCGTTCTGGCCGTCAATGCCAAATAAGTTGCCCAGCGATATACCCAAGTTCGAAGGTAAGTCTGGAGAGGATTCGTCCAATCACGTGATGACTTACCACCTCTGGTGTGCTTCAAATTCCATCTCGGATGATTCGATCCGTTTACGTCTTTTTCAGCGTACACTCATTGGTCTCGCGGCCAAGTGGTACATTGAGTTACCACGGGCCTCTTTTTACAATTTTAGCCAGTTAGCTACTTCGTTCTTAACTCATTTTCAGTTACCAGTCAGATACGATAACGGTACAGAGTTATTAACTTCACTAAAACAATCAACCTCCACGTATATTTCAGATCACATTCATGAGTGGAGACGTCGAAGAAGGCTAGTGAAAGTTTTTATCCCGGACCAAATCTTAGCTGAATGGTTTGTTAAATCATTATTACCAAGAATTACTGAAGATGTAGCTAAGGCCGGAGTAGTTACTGAGGAGCAAGTCATTGCTCAGGCACAATACCTTGACTTAGTTTACACGCAGTCGGGTACATTACACGAGAAGATTCCGGATCTTCCAAAGTCGAACCAAATCGCTGCTGCTCCTTCGGGATCTCATGCCGCTGATGGTATGATTGGTATCGTGACTACAAAGAGCAAGAAGAAGTCTTCCAAGGCTTCAACTACTCCTATTATCACTTTTCCCGATTCCCCGACAGGAGAGTCTTCTCCTGAACTTATCGCCGATATTCACGCTGTAGAGTCATCTACGGCCAAATCAAAAAACGGTGGGAAGAAGAAAGGAAAGAAGAAGGCTAAAGCAGACAAGGCTCCAAAGGAGAAAACTGAAAAGTCGGAAACCAATGACGAAAAGCGCAAACCTCGATATCCTTGTCTCATTTGTGAAGAGGATCATTTTACGAGAGACTGCCCTCATCGGGCCGAGGTAGTGAAAATAGTCAAAGGTTCTCCCACTCCTGCTGTGTTAAAAAATCCATTTCCGGAGCAGGAGAATAAAATGATAGGTTCTTCCTCGAATGCCAGTGAAGAACCCATTTTGATGATGTCTCATGTGAGGATTGCGACTCGATCGCAAGATTATGGTAGTAAGAATCCTGTTGATGGCAAGGAAGCAGAATCTTCTCACTCTAACCCATCAACCTCAGCTCCTGGTTCCGATCCACTACAGATCGAGAAACCTAACCCAGACTTAGTAATTAAACCGCCCGCCAAGGGTGTACTTCGAAGGTCTACTTTCAATCCACATGCGAGAGCGGCCCAGAATTACAACATTGTTAAGGACTTAGTTGTTTCACCCTCAGCAATGTCGGCGTTAGAAGTGCTGCAATCATGTCCAGCACAACGAAAATTGCTTTTGTCGGCTATAGGAGCTGTTGACGTTCAGGATCCGAATCTAATGATCTTCGATTTAGAAAATAGTACACCACGACTCCCCCATCAAATGGCTTTCCAAATTCCAGTGATAGTCAAAAACAGGCCTATTCATCGCACTGTGATTGATGAAGGAGCTTCTACGTGTATTATGTCCATTCAATGTTGGAGATCCCTTGGTTCTCCTTCGTTGAACCAATCCCCCACCATCCTTAAGGCCTTTGATGGCCGTGGGTTCCGTCCGTTTGGTATTCTACAGGAATTGCCTATAGGGGTAGAAGGTAAAACCGTTAGTCTGGATGTGGAAGTGGTTGATGCCCCTCTAGACTACAACCTTCTTTTGGGTCGAAGTTGGTCATATGCTATGACAGCGGTCGTTTCATCGGTCTTCAGAGTAATTAAGTTTCCACACAACGGTAAGATCGTGACAATTGATCAGCTGACATACTTTTCATCCGACCCAGCCTCTTCAGAGAGTATCCAGCGTGTCGGTAAGACGACAATCCCTTATAAGGACGTTGGTGTAGGTTTAGTTAAGGATTCCGGTTTACTGGGAACTTTTCCTCTCCCTCCACTCAGCGTAGAACCTTCGTTTGCAACAATTCATATGATCACGTCAGAAAACATTATTTATGATGATCCTTGGTATGTTCCATCTGACTCTGAGTTAGACTCATTCGGTGATGTTATGCCATT
The DNA here is from genome assembly GCA_031772625.1 of Pinus tabuliformis. Classification (NCBI taxonomy): domain Eukaryota; kingdom Viridiplantae; phylum Streptophyta; class Pinopsida; order Pinales; family Pinaceae; genus Pinus; species Pinus tabuliformis. The sequence goes on from CM062819.1 coordinate 1,003,288,126, forward strand.
GAGTCCGTATGAAATTGCTTATGAAGCTCTTATGTCTTTTACCGACTTTCATTCAACCGAAGTCGACCAAATGAATGTGGTCAGTGAAGAATCACTTTTCACCTCAAACTTAGAACGGATAGCGTTTCCCGAAGTCGTGTCATCTGACGAACAACTTCGCGAAATCCTAAGTGTAGACAATCTACCATGGGAGGATCTCCATCACAGATCTTCGTTTTTACCTAAGGATGATGCATTTGAAAATGATTTTTCATCTATCTTTACCGCTGAATATGTCAAAGACGCTCAGAATCTAACGAAACATCCTGATTCAGAGCTGAATTTAGGGAATATTTCTCGTACTATTCCCATTGATATTTCAGTGAAGCCCGGAATTGAGGAGAACATTCATATAGGTGCCTCATGTACAGAAGAAGAAATCCAAACTTACAAGGCCCTATTCCAAGAATTCCGCGATGTGTTTGCATGGTCTTACGAGGAAATGCCGGGAATCGATCCTGCCATTGTTGTTCATGAAATCAAAACCTACCCGGATGCTAAACCCATTCGGCAACGGTTGCGTCAGATTCACCCTCGAAAAGCGGCTGCGATTAAAGCAGAAGTCGAAAAGCTGTTGAAAGCAGGTTTCATTTATCCGATCCCGTTAACGGATTGGGTATCGAATATTGTTCCCGTCAATAAGAAACAAGGAACAATAAGAATTTGTATCGACTATAGGGATATCAATCGAGCTTGTCCAAAAGACAACTATCCTACGCCTTATATCGATCAAATTATTGATGATTGTGCCGGAAGTGAAATGTTTTCCTTCATGGATGGTTTTTCGGGCTATAATCAAATCAATATTCTACCTGCCGACCAACCAAAAACGGCATTCATTTGTCCATGGGGGACATTTGCTTATTGCAAATTACCTTTTGGACTCAAGAATGCCGGGGCCACTTTTCAACGGGCGATGTCTTACGCGTTTCACGACATCAAGCACATTGTGCAACCGTATCTCGATGATTTGCCTGCTCATTCTTTACGACGAGCTTATCACCTTGACCACCTACGAGCAATCTTTATGAGGTGTAGGCATTATCGAATTCGGTTGAATCCCCACAAGTGTGTTTTCTGTATAGAAACAGGTCGATTGCTGGGATTTGTTGTTTCAAAAGCCGGCATTCGCGTCGATCCCTCGAAAGTCAAAGCGATCATCAAATTGCCTCCTCCTTCGAGTTTGCGCCAACTCCAAAGTTTGCAAGGGAAAGCGAACTTTTTACGTCGATTCATCCCAAACTACGCCGAGGTCACTAAAGGTTTTACACGGTTGTTGAAACAGAACGTTCAATTCTTTTGGGACAAGATTGCCCAACAATCTTTTGATGCACTTAAACACGCGTTGACCCATGCACCGTTATTGCATCCTCCCAACTACAACCAGGACTACTTCTTATACCTCGCAGCTTCACATTCCACCATTGGGATGGTGTTAGTTCAAGAAGATGAATTCGGAGCTGAACATGTGATATATTATCTTAGTCAAACCTTAAATCCCACTGAGTTAAAATGTTCACATGTGGAGAAATTGGCCCTGGCAGCCGTTCAAGCTGTCCAGCGTTTTCGTCACTACATTCTTCTCCGTAAAACTACAGTCATTTCGGATTGCAACCCTATGATTTACATTTTGACAAAACAATTGCTAGGGGGCAAGTACTCTAAATGGATCGTTATCCTGCAAGAGTTCGACTTGGAGTTCGAGAAGTCCAAGTCTAAGAAATCTTTAGTTTTTGCGGAATTGATGTGTGATTTCCCGCGTACTGACACAGAGACTGTGGCAGAAGAGTCCATTGCGGACGAATATTTGTTTCTTATCAGTACTTTAGATCCATGGTTCGGGGATATAATCATCTATCTCCAAACCCAAACCTTTCGGCCTGAAGCTTCCAAAGAGGAACGACGAAAAATTAGGTTTCAATCCCAGCAATACAAAATTATTGGAGATACACTTTATCGCCGGGGGGCAGACTTAGTTTTTCGATGTTGTCTAACTCACGAAGAGACTGAGAGAGTTTTGAATGATTGTCACTCTGGAGCATGTGGCGGTCATATGTCTGGGTATGCCACAGCTCAGAAGGTGTTGCGCGCTGGTTACTTCTGGCCATCTATGTTTAAAGATTGTATCATTGCAGTCCGGAAATGCCACAACTGCCAAGTGTTTGATCGAAAGATGCGCGCACCACCTACTCCTCTCCACCCTATAATTGCCGTTGGTCCATTCGCCAAATGGGGTATCGACTTTATTACTTTTAACCCTCACTCGGCCGGGGGGCATGCGTATATCATCCTCGCGGTTGATTATTTTACTAAATGGGCCGAGGCGATGCCTACATTCGACGCAAGCAGCAAAACAGCTGCAGTTTTCATATTCAATCATATAATAACTAGGTTTGGTGTCCCACAAGCAATTATTACTGACCATGGAAGCCATTTTCGAAACACCATGATGACTGAACTTACAAGCCAGCTTGGTTTGCGCCATGACAGCTCTACTCCTTATTATCCGCAAGCCAACGGTTTAGTTGAGTCTATCAACAAAGTTCTGGTTATCATGATCCGACGAACCATTGGTATTCATCGGTCGAATTGGCACAACATGTTATTTTCGGCGCTATGGGCATACCGAACCTCAGTGAAAACCTCAACAGGGTTCACTCCTTTCCAGCTAGTTTATGGCTTAGAAGCAGTGTTACCCTTTGAATGTGAAATCCCATCACTTCAAATGGCTGTCGAATTACTTCCAGCTACTTCCGAAGAGGAGAAACGTTTATTGTACTTAGCTAAATTAGATGAGACTCGACGTGACGCTACATTGGCAATCGAGACTCACGCGAAGCGAATGAAAGCTCAGTATGATAGAAATGTGACCCCTCGAAATTTTTCGGAGGGAGACCTAGTGCTCTTATATGATCAAGCTAACGATAAGCTAGGTGCTGGAAAATTCATTCCTATGTGGCATGGACCCTATATTGTAAAGCGAAAGCTAGCAAAAGGGGCTTATGAGCTAGTAGATTTTGATGGGGACTCTTTGGATAAACCCAGAAATGGGCTTTACCTAAAGAGGTATTATGCTTAAATGATGGGTATGGAGATTTTTAGTTAGGTTAGGTTTTCTTTCTAGCTAGTTTGATTGTTAGTTAATCAGTGTGCTTAGCTTAGTGAGTGTGTTTTTCGTCATTATTATGGCTTATCTTGGTTTTTCTCTTGATATTGTAGATGTCGACGCCCCTCCAAACATACATTGGATTCGCTGATGGTGCTTGTCGTAGTACACGGAATATCTCTTCCGCAGCTTGGGTTATCTATTCACCCTCTGACGAGTTAGTTTCTATGCATGGGGTAAGCCTCGGTCAAACAACGAATAACATTGCAGAATACAGTGCGGTGGTTGAATTATTATCCGAATCTATTTCATTTGGAATTCGACGTTTGATAGTGAGGTTAGATTCTGAACTTGTTGTACTACAGCTTAATAGAGTTTATGCCATTAGAAATCTTGTGTTATTAAGGTTGTTTTTGAGAGTGCATCTCTTGGAACGTGAATTTGATTACATTGAATATCAGCATATTCCAAGGTCCTTAAATACATTAGCAGATGCAATTGCTTCTCGAGTGTTGGACAGACATTTACGATAATCATGCAAGTAAATTTAAAAAAAAAACATTTCATCATACATGTTAAACAAGATAAGCCGGTAATAGTGATATATATATAGATAGGAGTGTGTCAAAAAATATACATCGTCTTCGATCATAGGTTGAAAAATACCTTATGATCGGCAAAATGATAAGTACAAAAAGTCAAAATGTCACATGTGTCCACAAGTGACTAGCTAATCACTGGTGGTGCTCCCTGTACGACACCACTGCACGAGCTACCTTGCGCAAAAATCTCCTCAACGGTCCAGGGACCGCGACTACGTAGCGCTGCAGTCTGATAGGAACATCATCCATAGATGTCTCTGGTATATCTGCCGTCAGACGTTGTAGATCATGCTCCAACTCAGTCAGTACCTCCGCAGCCGCCGCGTCCTGTGGGGCCGGTAGCGGTGCAACTGGATGTCGCCTCTCAAAAAGCCGGAGGTTGGCTGGACGCTGTGGACCAACATCTGCATTTTGAAAATTTTACTGTCAGTTTGATACGATATATATAAAAAACAAAAAATATATATATAATTTGAAAACTCGTGAAAAATAAAGTACCTCTGTCATCCCATTGTTCTCCCTGTGGAAGAACCATGTCCGGATCACCTCGAAAATCTATTCCGGCATACGGAAAATCCTGGATCGCGAACACCTGGTCCTCTAACCAGTGAAAATAACTGTCAGTGAATCGAACAACTGCCGCACCCTCGTCCGGATGCCGGGCCATCACAACAACCCATCGTACCAGCTTTGGCTCCTGAGGACCCGAAATATCAACAGTGAGATGCTGAGGGATCAGCATTGGTACCCTCTCTAAGGCAAAGCTCACGACTATAGGCCCATATCCAAAGGTCTTTAGTCTGTCGGTCTTTGCCTTGGTCAGTTGGACTTTCATGTTAGCCAACAGTGCATCACACCAGTTGAAAATGGTGCCTTGGAGACAATCAATTGCCATCCGAAATTGAGACCCAGTAGCAATATGTAAAGTGGCTGAGCCACAAATTCTGGTCACAGTGAAAGCCAAGACCATGAGTTCACGTTGAGAGACATATTTGATCTCTATGCCTTTCTTGTGCTCTCGATCAGGTAGGCACCAATCTGCTCGGAGACTATCAAGGGATTGGCCACCCGGCCTAGTCCCAGCCAGATTGAGTTGCTCACCTCTATTCGGCAAGCCAGTAAGAAAGTAAATGTCAGTAGGCTCTATCTCGAGTTTTTGCCCGCCGATATAAAAGCATTGTTCTTGAACGTTCCATCTCTCGACCAGCCACTCCAAGAACCTTACCTGAGCTCTCATACCGGGAATGGACCAGTATTTGTATAAACCACATCCTCTTAGGGCATCGAGGGAGGGTTGATGATTGATTGCAGCTTCATCAACCTCCTCATGCTCTCTTTCTCTCCAATCCAGCATGATAAGTGCCCTACACATGATCAAAGAGGCATTAAAATTAGTTTTGAGAAATTTCATTGGTTGGTTTGGGAGTTTGGGGTTTCAAAACCCGCGTTTTGCGGAGGACGCACCCCGCGTTTGGCACACAGTGCGCCGGGACGCAGGTGGCCTGAAGGCAACCTGCGTCCCCCAACCTTTTCCCTGTGTAGGAAAAAGACGGGGGACGCAGGTCAGCCTTTAGGAAAGTTGCGTCCCCCGCAGGGCGGTTTCCAAAACCCAAAACCCCCTAAAAATCAAAAATAAAACTTAAAACAAAATTCTAAACGGATGAAATTGACAAGGAGGATGTTGTGAAATACCTGGAAGAGACGGCGTTCGATTCTAACGGTCGGTTTTTCCGCAGCGACCACGGGAAGTTTCTTGTCAAAAGCTCCTTTTTCAACCTCAACAGTCAAACGGTAAAAATGACATGGTAAAAAGTCTTTTTATAGGTTTTTTGGATAATTTTGTTCATTTTTCACCATGAAAAGATGTTTTTCGATGAATTTTTGCCTATCTTAAACAGGTATGAGTAATGTGTCGCTTTTGTGCAGGACAAAGGGACTTAGAGGGAAAATTGTAATTTTTCACAAACAAAATATCAGAGTCATCTTTTAAGCCCTTTTCTGACTCCTAAAACATGAAAAGATTGCCGAGCGTTTCTTTTACACTCGTTAAAACGGAATTAAAAGACGGTCCCCTTATAGCTCTTTTCTGACCGTAAAATCAGGAAAAGATTGCCGTGTTTTTGTCGTTTCAAACTCGATACGGAAATAAAACGACGTGTCCTTGATCGCTTTTTACTTTTCAGGTCAATGACACTAACTATGAAAGTACTCCTTGGTCGCAAGATCAAGCGGTTCCCCCAGGTATTATTTTATACTTTTTCGGGCTTGAGGGACACAAATTTACGAAAAAGTTCAACTTGGAGTTTTCTTAAGTTTTTCAGACTCTCTAAAATTGAAAAACGCCGAGTTTCTCCTATACTGGGCTCGTTAAACATTTCACAGTAAAGGACATGTTCAATTACAAACAGGAACGAACCACTCCTTCCTAGGGTTCGAATCAAAACTGGGTTGGACTCATCCGAAGGATGAGCTTATAATCAAGCATATGTTATCCTCCTCAAGCTTGTTAAAAATAAAGAGGTACTTGCCAGAAATGGCGGGGGAAAAGAGAGAAGAATGAGCCTATTTGTTACCTTTTGTCTCAAAAGAAACTTTATTACCACTCTTGGACACGACACTTTTCATTCACCTGGGTTGGGAAATCTTTTACCTCACAGTCAATCAAACCACTTTTGAAAGTCTTTAACCGGGTTCCAGGGATTAACTTTGAGTTATTAAGCACCAAACCATCTGTCGTGTCGTTATGTGTTCAAGAGGTCTGCAAACAAAACTTTCATCTGCAAAATACTTGTCATCCATTTGACCATCCCTGAGTCAGTCCTTACAGCAATATTTCTTCAACTTGAACAATGATTTCGTGTTGTGGGCTTGCCTGCAACGAGTCTCTTTCTATCGACATCAGCACATTATCTAGAGAGATGACTTAGAAATCGTCAGTACCTTGAAGTCTGCATGCATCAATGGCAGGTTTCTCGCCTTTGACGTCAGTTTACATCATTGACTTTCGATCGAAGGATTCCGTGAAATGTTCGACACCAACTCATTCATTCACATCTCATGGATTGTACTGGGTACTTTGAGAACCATTGACATTACTGGTGGTTTCTCTCACGCTTGTTAACAGTTCACATCATCGACTGGTAATCAAGTGGTTTCTACCATGTTCGACATCGACTCATTTATTCGCATGGCTAGAATCGTACCAATTCGAGAAGTAGGAATGAAGACCCTGGATTAAATCTTTACCGTCCAGGCTGCGAGGAGTTTTGTATTCATTATCTAAGTAGACTAATCATAAACAGATGGCTGCGCCCATACTGTGTCTACGAAAGTCTATGATTATGATGTACTACAAAATCATTTCTGTATCAGAGTAGTTTAGTCTGTTAGTTAAAGTTTTTATCTGAGTATGGGAATGCCTACCTCAGTGATGATATAATCTTATCCATGTATTTTGTGTTGAAAATTGCAGGTTCCAACCAGGTTCTCCACGAGATAATCCTCGAAATGATAAAGCGCTTCACCCTTCCTAGATAATACGAAACCCTAATCTATTCCAGGCTTCGCACTTTAGGGGGCAATCTGTTACACTAAAAAATGTCACCATGGCTATTTACAGTCAGTATGGCTCAATCAACAGTCATACTACCCTTTTGAGCAAGTCTTAGGCCTCTGCTATTCATGTCAAAATCCAAGAAAGAGAGAAAGTCCTTGTAAAATATGTTTATCTCTGGGTACGCAGGTTCTCTCAAGCCTTGCCTGCGGGTACGCACCTTTTGTTCATAAGTTCTGCGTCCAAGGACGCTCTGTATCTAAAGGGGCAGGTGCGTCCCTCTGAAAAGGTTAAAATGCGCGAGTTTCATCTTCAAAAACTTACTTGTGGTCACTTCTAGAGCTTTCTAGAAGGTTCTTGGATGAATATTGAGCGCCTCCAGATGGTTCATGCACTCCTATCAAAGAGGAACTTATCCCATCAATAAGGGAGTGATCCCATCCAAAGAGGGGACTATCCCATTGATGGTGGACCTGATTAACTTCCTCTTGAGCACTATAAAAAGAGGCATTGAGCCAGAAGGAAGAAGGTTGAAAGCTATAGATTTCTAAGGGTAAATGCTGCAGGAATTAGGACTCCCATTTAGAAGTTTGTGAGGAGAGATTGTCACCCTTACTTGTTCTATTTGGAAGTGGGTGAGCTTTGTCAAAGTAGAGGAAAACTCTTGTGGACCCTGGAAGGAGCTTGCACAACACCAAGGCTCAGGTTGTAATGGTTCCTTTTGATTACCTTTAATGCAAATTGGTCCATTCTTCTCAATAGCTTGTTGTTAATGGGTTATTTCATGTACTCCTTGGTCTATATGTTGAATATGCTTTGTTTTATGTTATAATCAGGTGCTATTTAATTGTTTGAACTGTTGGTGATTGCAGGTTTTGGAGAACGGGAGGAGCTCATCCGGATCAACAAAGCTTGGACTTCTACAATAGCGTTTGGACAGAGGTAAGAACGAAACACCTTGATTTCTCATATCATAATGTATGTTTAGAGAAGGATAGCTCCAGTTTGTTTTGTTTGTCATTAGAATGTCTTAGACTTCTAGGAAGGTCAGCTGTGTCCGCACCCTTGACCGATTCCGTGTGACAATGTGGGTGCCATAAGAGTTTGCAAAATATGACCAAGGAATGTTAAGGAGTTAATGAAGTGATGATAAGATTCAAAATTTGACTAAGTATTGGAAAAACATAAAGACTATGTTATGAAACTAGCTCAAGAAAAGATAGAAAAGATAGATCAACGCCTTAGAATTTAGCCTCTTTGAGGGGGCAACCTCCTTTACATTACATAAATGAACAATTCTTGGATGATACAAATGAAAAAACCTCCTTTCTATATATAGGAGTCTAAGGAGTCACAAAATAACCCAGCTGACCTAACAATAATAATATAAAGCCACAAAAATAACAATAGATGGATTCTATGGGGCACAGTAATAACAATATGGGGGCAATAGGGGCACACCAATATTAATAAGGGGTATAACTACAATAGTAATGGGGTAATCACTAGTATTATAGGGACCCAACATGCCCCTCTCCTTCAAAAAATTGTTGTCCTCAACGCTTGAATAGTTATGGATACTTCTGTATAAAATTCTCATCCTCCCATGTGGAATCTTCGGCAGATAAGTTCTTCCACTTGATAAGATGCTCCAAAATTGATTGATTTCGTAGCTGTCGAGTTCTTGTTTGTGTGACTGCTTCCGGTTCCAATATAATTTTTCCTTCCTCGTCAAGTTCTGGCAATATTGTTTGAACTGGGAGCTTGTCGCCTATAACCTTCTTTAAACATGAAACATGGAAAATTGGGTGCAATCGAGAAGCTGCAGGAAGCTCCAATTTGTATGCCATAGTGCCAATCTTTTGCAACACCTTGTATGGACCATAATACTTTGGTGATAATTTATTATCCTTCTTAGCTTTCTCAAGGGACATTTTCTTATATGGTTATAGCCGTAGGAATACCCAATCACCTACATCAAAACTTCTTTCACTGCGATGTTGATCTGCCTGTTGTTTCATTCTATTCTGTGCCAACACGAGGTTATCCTTTAAGAGTTGGAGCACTTGTTGTTGATGTTCGATGTGATGTTCTACTACCTAAACCTTAGAATTTTCTCTTAAATATGATGTGATGGATGGTGGTTGATACCCATAATGTGCCATAAATGGTGTCATTTTTGTTGATGTATGGAAGGAAGTGTTATACCACCATTCAGCCAGAGGTAACCATTTGACCCATTGTTTCTATTTATCATATACAAAGCAACGAATATATCCTTCCAATCATTTGTTTACTATCTCAGTTTTCCCATCAGATTGAGGATGATAAGATGAGCTATGAGCTAACTGAGTACCAAGACAAGAAAATAATTATGTCCAAAAATTTCCAGTGAAAATGGGATCTCTGTCACTTACAATAATATTTGGGTTTCCATGTAGATTTTGAATTGTTTCCATAAATGTTGTAGAAACTGTACTGGCCTTAAATGGATGTGATAATGCACAAAAGTGTGCATACTTGGTCAGTCTGTCAACGACCACCATGATGACACTATTTCCCTCATACTTGGGTAAACCTATGATAAAATCCATTGAAACCTCCTCCCAACGTTGGCTTGGAATGGATAAAGGTTGTAATAGAACCGATGTCTTAATTGTTTCAACTTTATTTTGTTGGCAAACCAAAAATTCCACCACAAACTTTTGAATATTTGATTTAAGGCCATCCCAAAAAAATTCTTTCTTAACCCTGTGGTAAGTTTTTAAAAATCCTGAGTGCCCTCCTAAGGGAGAAGTGTGCAATTCCATAAGAATCTTTTGTTTTAGCTGGGAATTATTACAGAGGTATAAGCGATATTTGTACCATAACGAATCATTTTTCTAGCTAAATGTATCTAACGTACTGGAATCTTGTTGTAACTTTCGAATAAGTGCCCACACTTCTTCGTCATTCTTCCATTCCTCCCTTGCTTTGTTTATCCAATCTGGTTGGATAATAGAAATGGCACACAACAATGCTTCCACCTCCTCATCCTTTCTTGAGAGTGCATCTGCCACCACATTTTGCTTCCCTTTTTTGTATATGATTTCAAAGTCATAACCCAACATCTTTGTGATCCACTTTTGTTGCTCTTCAGAGGATAATCTTTGTTCTAAAAAGTATTTAAGGCTATCATGATCCGTTTTTACCTTGAAGTGTCTTCCCATTAGGTAGGGTCACCATTTCTTAACTGCATGGAGTATTGCCAACATTTCCTTCTCATAAATAGCTTTGCTTAAAAAATTTCCCTTGATTGGACGACTTTCAAAAGCAATGGGTCTTTCATCTTGCATTAGAACGACACCAATTCCATTTCCTGAAGCATCACATTCCACAATAAATGTTTTTGTGAAGTCCGGTGTAGCTAAGTCCGGTGCTTGGCACATTGCCTCTTTAAGATGTTCAAAGGCCTTTGTTGCTTCCTGAGTCCATGAAAATGCATCTTTCTTCAATAATGTTGTTAGAGGTGCTGCTATTCTCCCATAATTCTTAACAAACTTGCAATAATACCCTATCAACTCGAGAAATCCTTGCAGATGCTTTATGGATGTGGGGATTTTCCATTCCTTAATGGCTTTAATTTTTCTAGGGTCTACCTTAACTCCTTCATGAGATACAATATGACCCAGATATTCCACCTCTTGGACTCCAAAGAAACATTTGATCTTTTTGCATATAATTGTTTCTCCTCCAATAGTTGTAGCACCCTGTCAACATGTTCAACATGATCCTTCCAAGACTTGCTATAGATTAGTATATCATAAAAAAATACTAACACAAATTTTCTAAGGAATGGTTTGAAAATTGAATTCATCAAACCTTGAAATGTTGAAGGTGCATTGGTAAGCCCAAAAGGCATGACCAAAAATTCATAATGACCCTCATGAGTTATAAATGATGTTTTTGGAATGTCTTCAGTATTCATTCTGATTTGATGATATCCTGAATGAAGATCCAACTTGGTGAAGTAAATTGATCCATGCAATTCATCCAGTAATTCATCAATGACAGGAATGGGGAACTTATCTTTAATAGTGAGCTTGTTGAGATCCCTATAATCTGGACACATGCGCCATGATCCATCCTTCTTGTGCACCAATACTACTGGAGTAGAGAAAGAACTTTGACTCAGTTGAATTATACCAGCCTCTGGCATTTCTGAAACCATACGTTCAATTTCACTCTTTTGGACATAGGGATATCTGTACGGGCTGATGTTCGGAGGAAAACTTCCTGGAATCAGATGAATAGCATGATCATGATCACGCATAGGTGGGAGACCTTTGGGAGTCTCAAATACCTTGGAATGATTATCCAGGACTTTTTGGAGATCTGGAGAAATAGATGATTCTGATGCGGAAACATCTAGCAAACATAATTGTGCAATTACACCTCTTTGTTCCTTTTTTAGAAGCTTTGTCATACCATTAGAGCTGATTATCTTTCCTGGTTTCCCTGCAATACCCCTTAATTCAACTTCCTTTCCTTCCATAAAAAATTTGATGAAAAGTTCTTGAAAATTAAAAGCTATTGTACCCAAGGATTGTAGCCATTGGACTCTTAGTACAACATCATCACCTCCCATTAGAATGGAAAGCATTGGGCTAGTCAATACATATTCTCCTATGGATAGCTTGATATTATAGCACTTTCTAGAGAAATTTATTATTCCTCCATTTGCAATCATCACTTGACACTCTAGTGCTGGATATAAGAAGCAATTCAATTCTTTTGCTACCTTACAATGAATAAAATTGTGGGTGCTTCCTGAATCAATCAACACTATTACTTTTTTCTTCTTGATTTGTCCTTCTATCTTGATGGTTTGAGGAGTGGTAATTCCCACCAATGCATTACAAGATATGGTCAGATTTATTTGTTCTTCATCTAGGCTTTGTTCTTGGAGTATATCCTCTTCTTTGACCTTTCTTGCTCCTTTTCTTATTCCTCTTCACAATCTATGTAGAATAATTTCTTCTCAGCACACTTATGACCTTTAGTGTATTTGCTATCACAACTGTAACAAAGCCCTTTTGCTCTTTTTTCTTCCAATTTTTGAGGTGTCAACCTTATATGTTGTGGAAGACTAGGGGTAACCACACTTCCGTCTTTATAGTTGTGAGTGGTATGCTTCCTGGTTGCTATAATTTTGCTTTCCATTTTTTTTGCTAACCTGAATGCCTTTTCTAATGAATTAGGTTCCCAAAGGCGAACATCATGTTGGATATTATCCTTTAAAGACCATATGAACACATCAATCCTATGCTCTTCTGGAATATCTTTTACCCTTGTGTTCAATTTTTGGAACTCCTCAATGTGCTCCATTATTGAACCCTTTTGTTTGAGACTTATCAATTGGCTAAAAAAAATGTTGCTTTTTGTATCCTCATAATGTGCTATCAATTCTTCCGTAAAAATTGCCCAAGTGATAAATTGTTTACGAGAGCAAAGCCATTGATACCATACAAACTAATTTGGTTCCAAATATAAAGTTGCCATACGTACCTTTTGTGTGTTTTGCACATTATTGAGATCGAATAATTTCTCCATCTATAATATCCATGTGGCGGGATTCTTGCCATCAAACTTCCTCATATCGATTTTTGGAATATGGTGAGTCTTCGATCCAACATTAGAGTCTATGGAATCTTGATTAGCATTTCTTTTGTTCTCATCATGAGTTTCCTTTAGTACCCTTTCACTATTAGTGACCATTTCTTGTAGCAACATATTCATATTTATCTTCAATTCTTCCATCTTATCATCCATGCCATTCACCTTAGCTTCCATGCCATCTATCTTAGCTTCTACACCTTTATTTAAACAATCCATCTTAGCTTCTACACCTTTCTTTAAACCATCTATCTTAGCTTCTACATCTTTCCTTAAACCATCCATCTTAGATTCTATTGCTTTTTGTGCAAGTGACACTTGTTGCACTTGTTCTTGTAATTTTGATATATCATATAGCATTTCTTCTTCTTCTTCATGAGTCATGCTAGAGATTTCAGGTTCCTTACTAGGTGTTTGAATTTTATTTCCTCAGGGCATCAGTTACCGATAATAATGCTCTACTAGCCCTTTGAATTCCTTCAAAATAAATTTTCAAACCACTCTTAAGCAAAAATTTAAAAGAATTTATATACATTTTTTTCACTTTGTAGGAGCTTGATATTGCCTCTAATGTATCTTTGTACTTTCAGATCATCCAGTTCTGAAATTGTAACCTCTGGTAGCCCTCTATGTCCTCTTTCCAATGCCACAAGTCTAATCCAAATTGGATTCTCCAAGGAAGAGTTATGTGAAATCTCCCACAGTGACTTGATTATAGACTAGTTCAGTAGAGCAAACTTGTACGACGTTCCACGAGTCACTGTTTCGACCTTTGGATCTAAAAAATGCATACAATAAACTACAGTCTGTCTTCTTTCTGTATCTTCTTACAAAATTTCAATCTGATCTCCAGAGAGAAAGTTATGAAGATTTTCCCCAGGTCACCTATTTGGAATGTAATTCAGGAGTCTGCAAAAAGACCAACTTCCTCAGATCATATCTCCGCAAATATAGCGCGAAAATCTCTGAAATTCGGACCCAAGGTTTAGCGTGATTTCTTCTCAAATGGGTTTGTTTTTGCAACTTCTGAAACATTGCAGAAAAAAAGTTATAGCGAAAATTCCACAATGACCTATTTGGAGCAGCGAAACCCTAAAATCCAAAGCTCTGATACCAAATGTTATGAAGCCAGCTCAAGAAAAGATAGAAAAGATAGATCAACGCCTTAGAATTCAGCCTCTTCGAGGGAGAAACCTCCTTTACATTAAATAAATGAACAATTCTTGGATTATACAAATGACAAAACCTCCTTTCTATATATAGGAGTCTAAGGAGTCATAAAATAACCCAGCTGACCTAACAATAATAATATAAAGCCACAAAAATAACAATAGAGGGATTCTATGGGGAACAGTAATAACAATATGGGGGCAATAGGGGCACACCAATATTAATAAGGGGTATAACTACAATAGTAATGGGGTAATCACTAGTATTATAGGGACCCAACAGACTAAGAGTGTGCAAATGAATAATTAGAATGCCAACTCTCTATTTAACCCTATATATATATATATATATATATCTTGTGTGTGTGTGTACATTGGATTATTCATAGGAATGTGAAAGGTCGTGAAATTAAAAATATGTAAGAGACAAGATTGGAGAACTAAAATGTCAAGGAGACAATCACAAAATTAAGGTACGAGAGAACGAGACTTACTAGATCTAGTGTGCATTGCAGTCATAACTTGGAAGGATAGGGAGATGACTCTATGCTTTGAAAGTGCACAGAGCTAAATTTAAATGTTGGGGGGAGGGATTTCTTATATAACCCACTCACACATAAATGGAAGTCACACTTTAAGGTGCGACCTAGCACAAAAATTCATCACATGACTCGGAATAGGCTTGTCTTTATAAAGTGCACTTGCAGTAGGCATAAAAGGTGCACTAGGCTTGTGAGTAGCAAGTGTGCTCTCACTTAGAAATTTTCAGAAGAACCATTAATGACTTGAAATACTTGGGAAAAATTTGAAAAATATTAGGATGAACTCAATCACATAGAAAAATGTGAGAACATGATCTTTCAAGGGGTTGATAGGGGCTCCAAAATTCGAGTGAGTCAAGAATTTTGGAGGGTGGTTATAGTAGCTGCAACAATTAGTGATTCACTGGAAGGGCCTCAACTTCTCTATTTAGAACTTACTTAAGTTTGAAGAATATCCCTTACGAATTATTGATTCATTTTATGAATTACCTTAGCTTCACTAATTAGCCCAAATTATGGATGTAGTATCTTCTATTTCTCTTATCGGTTCACACACATTTCATAAAACTAGTCAGACCCTAATTATTTCGATTAGGGAGAAGGATAATATGTATTCAAAATTTAAGATGTTTAGATATTTAGTACTAATCTCAAGTGTTTCTCTGCTAGCATGCCTACTCAGTACCTTAGCTAAGTCTCTCAAGAAATCACAAGCAATTCATTCACTACCAATGAGCTTATTCAGTAACCTAGTGAAGTTGCTTGTTTCACCTCTCTGCACAGGAAGCCTTTCTCTTCTTTCACCCTTTATCTTCTTTTCATTTATGCTTATTGGAATTTTTTTGGCATTTATTTCACTAGGGTAGAATAGGGATCTTGACTTATTTTATAGGCAAGAGAGGTTGTTCCTTGTTTTACAGGGACATATATTCTCTGAAATAGATTTTCTCACTTAAGTTTTCTTCTTTCCCTTCTCTACATGACTGGTTCAACATGTCGAAAACACCATTTGATACAAACATTGATTTGAGGAGCGAAGATCCAATAATAGATGCAGGTATCATAGATATACTAAAGCTTTCCATTCACAATGAATCAAATTTTCCATTTGGGCATCATTGACCTATGGAGATATTTAGGACCAACCAAAAGAAGATCTAAAGTTTTCCAAAAGTTGAATAGTTGCCACAATGCACTTTTAAATGTTGGGTATGTGTTATATTCTTTCCACAACTAGCTCCAGGTGTGGACCCAAGGATGGTGGGTGGACCTACCCATGGTTTTGTGCATGGTTTTGGACATGATGGTTTATGACCATGATATTTTGTAGATCTAGTCAAGGGAACTACGATTATGTTCTACTCTAGGGTTAATGGATTGGGGTTTATGAATGCTTCGACATGTACATAATGTATTGTAACATTGAAAGGAATATAATGAAAAATCAACTAGGTTTTCCTGGTTTGTGTTCCAGGAGAAAATATCTGTGTATATTTTATGTTCTTTCCATTGTATATTGTTTTATGTTTTAGGAAGGTAATTTTCATACGGGGTTAAAACCTACATTAAACTATCGCCACATTATCATTGAGCCAAACAAGACACTTTTCACACAAAGACCTTATTTATTTACAATGATTTGAAAATGTAAAACATTGTAAACAAATGGAATAGGAGAATAAGATACGAAACAAAGAATAATAAAAAACGAAAAGCACTATTTACAAGTTAGGGATGCAACCCACAACTTGCTACTGTAAAATATACCTTTAAATCTTGGCCATTTATGGGAAGAGAGTTAATCTTCATGTCTAAGGATTGTAGATGTTAGGTGTGATGGCCAAGATTCTCATGCGCTATGTATGGAACAATCCACATGGATTGAAACTTAGTGTGATTTCCTTTGTCCTCATGGGATTTATCCTATTTCAGGACTAGGTATCCCACTTGATACACTTTCGATGAACAACATTTGTTCTTTGATATTTTAATTTTCCTCCTTCAACTTGAGAAGAGTCTCAATCCTATTCTAAATGGTTGGACAAGGTCTACCTCGTGACTCTTGGGACAAATGAAAAATTGTTTATAAATTTGAATATCAATGAAAAACAATTTATAAACAATTTTTCATTTGAATTTGATGCCTATGGATGTGTGTTAGATATTGTTGGGTAGGCCATGGCAGTATGAAAAAGAAGCTATTCATGATGGAAATAAGAACACATACAAATTCAACAAAGATGGTGTCAATCATACATTGCTACCGCTAGAGGAAGAGGATACATTGAAGAAACCTGATTCAAAGACCCTTTTGCTAAGTGGAAAGGAGTACTTACAATAGATGGAAGAAGATAAGGTAAGTTTTGTGTTGGTTTGTAAACCCAAGGTAGTAATTAATTCCACAAAGGTTTCTGATTTACCAATTGAAATTCAAGAGATGATGGTCATGTATTTCTTGAACTTCTGTAGAAAAATCTTCTCCTTTAGCACTTTTCCTTTTAGCTTTTCCCAAGTCTCTCAATTCAGACACTCTTCTTGGGTGCATTCCATAGATTATATGGAATGGACTCTGCCCTATAATTCTATTAGGGGAATCATTATATGCATTTTCTGCCTGTGCCAATAATTGATCCTACTGTTTTGGATGTTCACCTGCAAGACTTCTCAAAAGATTACCCAAGCTTCAATTTACAACTTCAGTCTTTCCATCAGTCTGAGGATGATAAGCAGAACTGAAACTCAATTTAGTTCCAATATTCTTCCACAATGTCCTCCAGAAATTTCCAACAAATCTGGTGTCTCTATCTGAAACAATGCTCTTAGGTAACCCATGCAATCTTACAATTTCCTTAAAAAACAGATTAGCAATATGAGTGGCATCACTGGTTTTATAACATGGAATGAAATGTGCCATTTTTGAAAATCTATCAACTACTACATAAATTGAATCATTTCCTCTTTGAGTTTTGGGTAAAACCAAAACAAATTCCATACTTGCCATATCCCAAGACCTATCTGGAATAGGTAGTGGAACTTACAAACCTATGTTTTGACTCCTTCCCTTTGCATATTGACATACTTTACAATTTTTCACATACCTTTCAACTTCTGACCTCATTTTTGGCCAAAAATAAAACATGTTCAACTATTCATAAGTTTTATTTGGACCAAATTTCCCTCCAAGTCCTCCACTATGTTTCTCCTTGATCAAATTCTCCCTCATAGAAAAAATTGGTATGCACAATCGATTTCTTTTAAACAACAGTCCCTCTTGTAGGAAATAATCCGGCCATTTGCTTCTATCTAACAAAAAAGGATTCCTACAAGCTTCAAATGCCTCTTTAAAATCTAGATCTTTCTCATATAAATCTTTAAGAAAATCAAAACCCAACACTTGAATTTGACTTTCTTGAACTAAAATGATTTTTCTACTTAAGGCATCTGCTACTTTGTTTGATTGATCAGTTATATGTTTTAATACAAAATTAAAAATTTGTAGGTATTCCACCCTTTTGGCATGCTTCTGGTTAAGCTTCGGTTGTTGCATAATTTATTGTAATGCATGGTTATCTGAATACAATATGAACTCCTTGGACATCAATTTATGTCTCCACTTCTTCAAATACTGCACCTTCGCATAAAACTATTTGTCATAAGAAGAATATTTCTTCCTTGTCTCATTCAGATTTTCACTAAAATAAGCTACAGGCATGTCCTCCTGACTCAAAACAGCTCCAATGGCTTCTCCACTGGCATCACACTTCACTTGAAAAGGTTTATTAAAATCAGGTAAAATCAAAATAGGTTTCTCAATAATATTTCTCTTCAACAGTTGGAAGTTCTTTTCTGCTTTAGCAGTCCATTTAAATGGTTTTTTGTCCTTTATTGTGTCAATAATTGAACCATTAATCTTACTAAAATTCCTTATGAATTTCCTATAAAAACTAGCAAGACCATGAAAACTCCTTACCTCAAAGACACTTTTTGGTGAAGGCCACTCCATGATAGCCTTGATCTTTTCTGGATCCATCTTTAACCCCTCAACAGAAACAACGAAGCCCAAATACACCAACTCCTCCTTCATGAATGAACACTTCTTTAAGTTTAACAGTAACTTTTCTTGTTGTAGCCTATGTAAGACATAATTTAGATGTCTCACGTGTTCCTCCTTAGATCTGTTGTAAACTAATGTATCGCCTAGATATATGATTACAAATTTACCAATAAATTCCTTCAAAACTTCATTCATAAGTCTCATAAATGTACTAGGGGAATTTGACAATCTAAATGGCATTACCATCCACTCATATAATCCTTCATTGGTTTTAAAAGCAGTTTTCCACTCATCTCCCTCTCTAATTCTGATTTGATGATAACCACTTTTTAAATCTAACTATTTCTAGCTCCACTCAAACAATCCATCAAATATTCAATTCTAGGTAAAGGAAATCTGTACCTAATTGTTATCTTATTGATTTCTCTCAAGTCAGTGCACATTCTCCAACCTCCATCTTTCTTTGGGCTCAACACTGTTGGCACTGCACAATTCTCTCTAACCAGTCCCTTATCTAACAGTTCCTGAACATGTTTCCTGATCTCTTCATTCTCTGTGGGAGTCATCTTGTAAGCTTCTTATTAGGTAGATTTGCTCCTAGAATAAAATTTATCTGATGAATAATTTTTCTAATGGGTGGTAACTCATCAGGCAAATGATCTACAATAATATCACAATAGTTGTCCAGCATCTCTTGAATTTCAATTGGTAAATCAGAAACCTTTGTGGAATTAATTACTACCTTGGGTTTACAAACCAACACAAAACTTACCTCATCTTCTTCCATCTATTGTAAGTACTCCTTTCCACTTAGCAAAAGGGTCTTTGAATCAGGTTTCTTCAATGTATCCTCTTCCTCTAGCGGTAGCAATGTATGATTGACACCATCTTTGTTGAATTTGTATGTGTTCTTATTTCCATCGTGAATAGCTTCTTTTTCATACTGCCATGGCCTACCCAACAATATCTAACACACATCCATAGGCATCACATCGCACAGGATTTTGTCTCTGTATTTTCCCAACTGCAACTCTACTTCACATTGCTCATTCACTACCAACTGATATCCCTTTTGAAGCCATGACACCTTATAAGGTGTTGGATGTTTATTTTTTTTCAATTTCAACTGCTCCACCACTTCTGTGGAGACCAAATTATTTGTACTACCATTGTCTATTATCATCTAACAACACTTCCCTTGAACTTTGCACACAGTCCTAAATAAGGTTTTCCTTTCTGCTGGTTCAACAATTTCCTTAGTTGGCTTTAATAAAATTTTGTTGACTACCAAAGATTCCCCTTTCTCTGGTACATTCTCTTTATCTACTACCTTTGTTGCTTCCTCTTTAGCTTTTGCAACAATTGCATTCCTCTGATTCATTCCTATGTTTTCTAGGCACTTATAAGCTCCGTGTCCCAGCTTGTTACATTTGTAACATCTAACTTCTCTTCCTCTACCTCTACCTCCTCTTCCTCTAGAAACACTCCCTCTGTCACTTACATCACCTCTTGTGGGTGCATGTTGACTTGAGCTGCTGCTAGCTCCATCTCCAGGTGTTGTAGATCTTCCTCTACCACCTTGTCTTCCCCTTCCTCGAAAAGTACCTCTGTTTTTGGTAGACTGCTTCCTCATGAGTTTTTCTTCAGCCTTTAATACCATCTGAGAAGCCTCTTCTATTGTTTTAGGAGACAGCACACTTATCTCATCTTGAATGTCCATTCTAAGACCATTCACATATCTGGTAACCTTTTCATCTATATCTTGAATTTGTCTTTCTCTTATACTCACTTTATAGAGTTCCTCTGTGTATTCCTTTACTGTCATAGGCCTCTGTCTAAGATTTTGCATCTGTCTAAATAATGTTTGTTAATAGTCACTTGGCAGAAACTTACATTTTAAATTTTCCATCATCCTATTCCAATTCTTAATTGGTTTTTTTCCAAGTCTTCTTATTTTTACCTGCAATCCATCCCACCAAAGCGTTGCACGTCCTTCCAGTTTCATGACAGCAAATGTCACCCTTTTTCCTTCATCTATTTCTTCATAATCGAAGAATTTGTCCATGTCATTTATCCAGTCAATCAATTCCTCAGGGCTTAAGCTTCCTATGTAGATTGAGACTTCAAGTCTAGGCTTGGATGTGGATCTCAATATTGACCTAAAGAATCTCATTTCAAGAGTTACATCTACAGGTTCTTCATCTTCTGCAGCCCCAGCTTCAGGTTCACTAACATCAGCAGCATCTGCATCTCTTCCCATTTCCACTGCTTCCAATCTAGCTTGTATCTGTTGCATATCTTCCAACACTTTATCATTTCCAACTGGCCATCCTCTTCTTCGACCACCACCTCTTCCTCCAACTCTAAAAGCCATGCTGTATTTCCTCTTCTACCCCTTGAGATCCTATTCAATGTCATTAGGCTGCTCTAATACCACAAATGGTGGTTAGGGTGCAGGCGTAAGTGAAAAATGTTTAAACTTCGAAACTATTTCTTCCAATTCTAGTAGAATTTCTTCTTCAATTTCTTTTGGAGTCTTAGTCATTTACCTCCAGAGTTAGAAACTATAATAAATTAGAAGAAGCGCTAATTTAGCCGTAACCGCCAAATGCTTCACAATTCCTTTAAACATTACATATCGCAATCACAAACTCACTGATAGGGTTTCTTTCCTTATTAACAATGCGATGTGATATTTATTGGCACGCTTAGTATCACATATCGCATATCGTAACTTTGTCGATCGATTCATTCACTCTTGAACCTTGCGATGCGATGTTAACCAATGATCCAATGGTCAAGGTTAATAGTGATTCGACGATCACTATGACATCGCATAAAGGTCTAACATTACCCCTCACGGAGCTCATAGAATCATTAACCATAGTTTATAAGATTTCAATTCCAGACTTGAGATTAACGCCTGTTGATCATGGGTTTCAGATCTACGGCTCGCAGGACTTTAAATTAACACAAGGGTCAAAACTAGGCCAACCCCCGATGTTGACTATGGCACAATACGTTGAAAACGGAATCAACGGTGAGGAACGAGTGCGAAACTTCAATCCCGATTAAAGAATCCGTACACCTCCAAACCTTCTAGTTGTTAATACACGACAAAGAAAGAATAAATACGAATGTACCAAATCAATAGAACTCTGAGTTTTTAATCCAAACTAGAAATTCAACGATACACAGAGATACTATAGAAGGATTCGACCCCTCCAGGATTGACCAATTTTACATAGCAATGCAAAGAGAATTAATGTCTGCAAATTTAATCATATAGGCTAAAACAAGCCGAATCAATCCAAATCCTTTTACAATCATTCATAACTTACATAAATACTATTCCATCCTAACTATCAAATCCTTAAAACACTAGATCGATTTAGCCTCTTCTTAACAATATCTAATCTGGTCAACGCTCTCCTCGAGAATCTCAATTGAATCAAAACTACATGAATTACTTAAAAACCACTCAATCCCTAAATCCTAGCTGAAATCCTATCTAGAAAGGTTGTAAATTGACACCTAAAGGATCACATTCCTTTGCTTGTAACTTTTTTTGGATTTTTGGAATAAGTTTGAAGCCTTTTGCCTCAAGCCTCATGCTCCTGCATCATTAAACAACAAAAAAGAAACAAATTATTGGGGCATATCAAGATGCACTAATCTTCCCCTTCTTTCCTCTTTTTTTCTGGATCTACTACCAAATAATGGTGCCAACTGGAACCAAAGCCAAAGAACACTCAGATATCTATGGTGGATGATCCTTGTCCCAATATAAGCTCTTAGAAACATGTAAATGTTTTGTGCCCCAAAAACCATCCTCCACATGTGTCTCTTTAGCATGTCGTTCTGAAACATGAGAGTTTTTGTTTCTACCATGATCTATCTAGAAGAAACATGATCTTGTGCCACTATATTCCCAGCAGTGTGCAAGTCATGATGTATCGAATCATCCTCTCTCTAGAATGGTTGGTTTTTCGATGTGTCACCCTCCTCATCTGAAGATAGGTGTGGATCTATATGCTACCAAATTTTTTTTTTATTAGTTGGCCTCTTCTTGTTTTTCAGATTCTTTTTGGCCTTGGGACATATGTTTTTGTAAATGACCAGTTTTTAAAAAATTATCGACATCCACAATTTGTGTTCCCATAATCTAAAACTTAGGTCCAACTGAAGTCTTGGTGTTTCATTTGTATATGACCAGGAAGGCCTTTATTGAGGTCAATCTCTACACAAATTTTGGCAAATGTAAATAGTCCTTTATTATTAGTTCAACTTTTGATTATATAGTTATATATAAAAATGAAATAAAAAGAATCAAGTATCTCTTAAAAAACCCTAATCTTTAGCTTTTCATATATAGATTGTTATAAATAATTAATTTTTATTCTTTATATTTAGATTAAAAAGGTTATATATATCATTTTAAATAACTATTGTATAAATTTATATATCGATATTAATTTATATAATTTATTAATATATTATAATTTAATTGAATACAATAAAAATATGATGGGTTATTATTTTTATTCATAAATTAAAACCCTCACCTAATATAGTCATTATTAAGTTGTTATATATATATATATATATATATATATATATATACTATAAAATAAACAATCAATAAATTAATAAGAATTTATCTAAATATTATTAAACATTCCTCCTTTACCTCTCTGATTAAATTTAGTTGTTATCTTCTAGCTGTTAGGTTGACCTGTCTCCCTATTTAACCTTCTTCCTAGATATGTTTCTTCATCATGTCATGAAGATGAACCACACTCGCTGGTTCGAAACGCGTCGACCAAAATCTTCAATGTGATTTCTCTAAAAAATTCTCTATACATTATGGATCTATGTTGGTAATTATTATAATTATTAATAATTAAAATAAAATTATGAAATAAATAAACCTATTAAAATATGTGAGAGAGAGAATGAATTCCTCGTGATTGGAAATGAGTGTTGGAATTGATAAGATTGTGTACACATGGATTGTATGATTATTCATTGTTAAATTAAGTTAGATTATTTTACATAGAAAATTTTGTGAATAATTTCTATCCAGCTAGAAACGCCTTGATTATAATACTAACTTAGTTTGGATTCATCCATTATAATAGTTTACAAAAAATAGTAGATGGAGGATGTATTACAATGTTTAGATGATATTTTATTTTGGATAAGAATTAATACATCATTATTGCAATGGTCACATTAAAATATTTAACTTTATGAATAATGTAGATAAATGTCTCCCAGATTAATCACATCATTAGGATTTGGTCGATGTTTCGAACCAAATAATGTGGTTCATCCTCAAGACAAGGTGAAAAAAGTAATCGATCTTTAGGAATAAATAGCATGGATGCATCATTGTCCAGAGTTTATCATTGATGCATCCATGCTATTTATTCCCGAAGAGCGATTGATTTTTTCACTTTGCCCAGAGGATGAACCACATTAGTTGGTTCGAAACATCAACCAAATCCTAATGATGTGATTAATTCGAAATACATTTATCTACATTATGGATCACAAAAGTCTTAGATCTAACTTTATGAATAATGTAATCATGATACCTAATAAATGAAATATATTATAAATAGCTAATATTTATTCATAATCAAATTTTATCAATTATTAACAACAACAAAATTACACACATATATATTTTAATTCATAATTCATAAGTATAATCTACATAAGATCGGTAGGCATTATAAACTACTTAGTCATTATGAGCTTTGATGTCATACATTACATTGAACTAGGTTGGTAGGATTACATCATTCCTACTAACCCTCTAAACTAAACTAAATTGATGGAAATAGATATTTGTTATAAGTGTACTAAGTATAATCACTATATAAAATATAATAATTTATATTAATATGAAGTATATACGAAGAATAAAGAAGGAGATAATTTTGCAAAACAATGATAATATTAAAAATATTATTACAACACAAATTAAGAAATTGTAGCGAAATAAAGAGCTAGAGGGAAAGGAAACAAAAACATTGTAAGGAGGTGATCAACCCAAATCTTGAAAATAAAAATTCTATCTCTTGACTAGTTTAAAGAAGAAACTGAACATTGTTAAAATAAGAACAAATTGTCATGAGCTTCATAGTAAAATTGAGAATTGGCCAATTCCCAAAACACCATGTTATAAAAGAGTCTCTCACTTTTGTGACAATAAGAGGGTTGAAGATGAAAATCACTCTCTTAGATAGTCCAATAAGAAGGTTGAAGATGAAAGTACTTTCTCGGAGATAGTCCTACTTACATTCATGTTAAATCTAAATTTCAAAGTATTTGTCACACTACCAACCTTCTTGTCATTTTAAATCAACAAAGCTATAATGATCTTGGAATACTTCTCTTAATGTTTTTGAGCATAGAAATAAAAAGTTAAATAATTCTATGTAACCATTTTGATGCATATCTTATTAAGGTTTGATAGAACATTTCATTCTTAGTGAATAACCATTGTTAGTTATGTTTCTTGTATTATTGAAAAAATAACATGGTCAAAACTATTATCATTATGAGGTGAAAGTGTAATCTTTTCAGTGTGATATCGAATTAAGATGTAAAATTTAAAATATATATATATATATATTAATAATTCTTTTTCAATGTGAGTTATAAATAATATATTTCTATATTTACTTTAAGTAAAATCATTTTATATCAACTTTATATATATATATGTTTAGATAATGATGGAGATATATATATATATATATATATATATATATATATATATATATATATATATATATATATAATTCTTTTTCAATGTGAGTTATAAATAATATATTTCTATATTTACTTTAAGTAAAATCATTTTATATCAACTTTATATATATATATATATATATATATATATATATATATATATATATATATATGTTTAGATAATGATGGAGATGTTGAGTATGAGGGGATGTGTACTTTATTTGAAGTGAAATTTTTTATATTTTTTATTTCTTGCATTGAAAATCTATTCTTTAAGTTTTCTAAATTTGAAAAAAATCTAAAGACTTAATTAGTAAGATTAATTTATACTAATTATAATATAATCAATATAATAAAGTAACTTATTCTTCGATGGGGTGGTAGGGAAGATATGGTAGGGAGTTGCGTGGCCACCACCAAGTGAAGCATCACAACTGGTAGGCATGGCACAATGCCCCCTTCCCTTCATTAAAACTCCATTCACCTCACTATTATTGACCATGGCGCCACTCATCTCAACATGTAGGGGGTTTGATAAGTTCAAGAGTATCTTAGTCACTAGACAATCGACCATCACCTCCAAGTTGAATGACAATGGGAATACGTGGGTGATGTCTTACATCCACAACAATGAGGTTAATTTTGCAGTGAGCCCTTTGTTAACTGCATGCAAGCATTATGAAAAAACAAGTTATTAACCAACATAGGAAGTACTTGCATTGTTTGTTTGCGCATAAAATGACATAAACACACACTCATGGTACAGATTTCCACTTACAACGCTCAGGGTTTGAAAAGAAGGGATAAATTATAAAATTTTGCAATCAGTTGCCGACGTGTTTAAGGTTTAGTTCTTTATATTCTTAGCTCTTCAAGTTCTCTTTATCCTTATGTTTTACTTGTAATTTTTTCTTCCCCCTTCCACATTATCCTCCATGATGTCCCATTCAATTTCTCCCTTATATACCACACCTTCTCTTGCCCTTTCTTGAGTAGTTTCTACTATGATACCTTTAGTGCTCATTTCTTCTTCGGTTCTTGGAAAACTTTAGTCTAATTGGATATCTCTAGATTTTGCTCTAAACTACTCGTTGCTCTTCCTCCCTTCTGCTTCTGTTGTAGCCATTTCTCCCAGTTCCTTTAGTTCGAGCCTCAATCTATCCATAATTATGCCAAGACAACAAACCATAACATGGAGAGGGGAAACCTACTAATGGAAAATGGGAATATTTTGTGCCCAAAAAAGAGTAACAATCATGATTATCAAGTACAAGGTAAACACGCAAGTGTCGATCTAGGAGGAAATTACGCATGTTGAACAAGATATTATTGAATAAAGAGGATATTTGTCAGATATAGAAGATGATGGAGAATTTGCTAACTGGATTCTAGATGTGGAACACACTCAAGGAACACTCAATCACTACATGCATGCCATTGATATTTACTAGCATCTTTGTTGAATTTTTTATGTTCTATGTTGTAACAATCACTTATTACAAAACTTCTTTATGTTGCAATATTATATAAGATATGGTAGATAAAATATAAATCAAATGCTCAATAGAAGACAATCAAAAATACAATGAGACACATAAAATTTAGGTCCAATGACTAAGGAAAAGCCAACAAGGGGAAAATCCAACTAGATTCTTCTTCTGTTAGAAATCAATTGTTCAACAGAGATATAGAGTACAATTAGAGACCAAGAGAATGAGTAAGTTCACCCATATCTCAACAAGATATAAATTGAAGATCCCCATTAGCAGCAACAGATGCACACACTAAATCAACCTTCCCTTAAATTGAATCAACACTAAAACACTAAAGTAGTGAATCAACCTTGGCTCACCAAGCTTTGCTCTTTCTCTCCAAGTCTCTCTCTCAAAATCTTCTTCAACTCTCTCCAACTCTTTCTCAAGTTCTAATTCTTCTTTCACAATGCACAAGTAGTGAGGGGAGAAAGATTGAGGTACATATATATAGGAGGAGAAACAAATCCATGCCATAAAGGAGGAGTAACCCACATGCCAAGAGGAGTGTAACTCATGCCATTAAGGAGGTACGCATGGCTTTGTAACTTATGCTTTGAAGAGAGAGTGTAACATATGCATTAAAGAGTGCGTAAGAAAAATATTTTAAGACATGTTGTCATGACCCAAAGTCATATATGCAACGGAAATATTTAAAATACTTCGTAGAAAAAGATATCCATTGTAGGATAATAATTGTAAATTGTATATTGTATAAAGAATTTATGTAAGATGGTACAAATGAGAATGAGGGTCCTATATATATAGACAGGTAAGTACCCTTTCACGAACAGGCATGTCTGTAGAGACATACCTCTTTGTTTAACAAATTAGTATTTAATTATAGATTATTATGGTTATTATTTATTATCTATTTTTACATAATTTATGTTTATAACATTGAATTCCCCTTCAAAAAGCTTTGTCCTCAAAGCTTACTGATGAAGGATTGGATCTCCTCTTTCATTCAAAATATCTTCTTGCTTCTGAGATTTAATATTTATTGATACAAGATGATATGATGTTCTAAGTGATAAATAGAATTGTTGTACTGAAAATGGATCGGACCATCCTAGATTAACCTTCTATGGAATCTTCTGACCTTTGGGATTTTGTGATGAATTGTTATCATAGGGCTGGGTTCTGCAAACTTCAGTATTATTTGGAACATAGATCTGTTGTTTGTGCTCTAAATGATATTGATACTTAGATTGATTGGAAAGACTGCTCTTGTGATTCAGATGTCAATAAAAATATCTTCTAGTTGGACTTTCCCTTATCATGTTAGTGGTAGTTTCCTGATTTCCTTCAGGCATTGTTGTTGTTGAATTGATTACTAAATCCTCATCTAGAGTGTTCTTCATTTGGATAGCAACCTCTGAGTATGTCATTACTTCAGTAGGATTTGGATTTTCCTGAACTGTGAGACTAGTGGGATCGATGTTTATTTCTTCTTCCCCAACTTGGACTACTAAATCTAGCGATTTTGATGCTTCCTTTGTGACAATTTCTTTGAACCTATTCGTCAATGATTTCTTATCATCCTTAAGTTTTTTAATTTATTTGAGAAGATTTTGGTTATGATTTTTTAGACTCAAACGTTTCCTCATTTTCTGAGTCAAATTTAATTTGGCCTTCAAGCTTCTCGTCTTTTAAACACTTGATTTGTTCTAATAATTTTTGTTAAGCTATTTTAATCATAAATTTTCCTCTTATTTCTTTGATAGACTTTCATTGAACTTTTTCTCAAAACTTTCTTTTTCTTGTTCTAACTTGTGCTTCTTAGTTTTACACTTTGTTATTTATGCAAGTTCCTCATTGTGGTTCCTTGATGACAAATTTCTTCGTTTCTTTCTATTTATTTTTCATGAAACCGATCTTGGTGATCTTTATATTTATTTTCTGATGCTTCATTCTTATTTTGAAGTTTTGTATTTTCTTCTTTTAATATATTAATTTGTGTTTGGGCACTATCTTGATATTATTCTAAAGTAAAAAATCTTTGACATTTCAGACAAGGTATTGTGCGATTTTAAAAATAGATAAATACTCATCTCCTGCTCCACAAAATGGACATATGGTCCAAACTGTAGAGTTGTGTATGGAATCCATATTTTCTCTGTCCATCTTCAAATTAGTCTCTATCTTTTTTTAGTGATGAACTTTCTTTTGTGTTTGTCGCTAAGCTTATGGTTTAAAGGCAACCCTTTTTTTGTGATTGATTCTATTTTTCTCTCTAATAATACTTTGACTTTTACAAAATGTATTTTTTATTTTATTTTCTGCTTTCTCTTCTTATTTTTTACTTCTTCCCCCGTTTTTTTACCAATTAAATAATAATAATTTTATTATTATTATTATTATTTACTTAATTAAATTAATTAACTTATATCAATTAATTAATTAATTGCAATTGTATAAAAACTATATGGTGTATTTAGCTCATATATATATACTATCATTAATACCTGATTCTTTGTAATGTATTGTTACTTATATACCACCAGAATCGTACTTTAACAATTGTGAGCTTGATTAAGAAATGTGACATATGGGAAACCATTATTTTTACACAGAGTGGTGGGTTAATTGTTTTTGACGGCAACGTTGAATAGCGGGACTGTGGACCCTGCACTCTGGTGTCGGGACAGAGAATGTCTAGAGAGCGAGACTACCATAGTGCGGACCCTGCAACTCTGTTGTCAAGATTGAGAAAGCCCGAACTTGTTTTCTCCTAACCTCATCGAGTTTTCTTGCCCATATTTTCCCACAGCTAGGGTCAACTCCGAGATGGAGGAAGCACGATTGACGAGTAGCGTCAAAACAAGGATAGGTGATACAATGTGTGGGTAGCACGGGGATAGGCGATAGCGTGAATGGAATTGTGGGAAAAAAATAGGTGCAG
Source organism: Pinus tabuliformis (assembly GCA_031772625.1). Taxonomy (NCBI): domain Eukaryota; kingdom Viridiplantae; phylum Streptophyta; class Pinopsida; order Pinales; family Pinaceae; genus Pinus; species Pinus tabuliformis. The sequence goes on from CM062819.1 coordinate 1,003,318,048, forward strand.
CGGGTCAAACGGGTTGTGGGTGGAGCATGGATGCAACAAAAGGGATATCAATGTTTGTGGGGTTCATCTCCAGTGGCTATGCGGTCGGGTCACGTTTGGTAGAAAGGCAGAAGAAAAGATGATTGACCAACTGTGCCAACGATAGTTGCGACCTCAGCTGCAGAGAAGCAAAGGTGTTAAAACGGCATGACGAGATTCAGCAGTGGTGGCAGGAATAGGCTAGCAGAGGACTTTGTTGTTGGGGTTGGTCGATGGCCGCAAGTGCTGGCACTATGGAATTTTTATCGGCTATGGCCACTAGCAGCACTTCACCGGTTTGTCAGGCTATGCGGCGAGACTAACTTGTCAACTTGTGTGTGCTGGTTGACAGATAAATCACCGTATTAGTGTTATATATATATATATATATATATATATATATATATATATATAATTTATTTTTTTAATATATTCACTTTTCTTTTAAATATTCCTTTCTAAACAGAATTATATAACTTTTTTTATATATATGCAATAATTTTTTAATTTTTTTAAATGGCCAGTAGCTTAGTAGCTAAACTGGTTGAATGGAGAACCTCCAACTTTGTAGCAAAACACTTGAGTCTTGATGGAAACAATGTTGACAAATTTTGATGGGTAAAAGTCAAGATCATACGTGGATCTGATACCAGTATAACAACCAAAAGTTGTATATGCAACGGAAATATTTAAAATACTTCGTAGACAAAGACATCTATTGTAGGATAGTAATTGTATATTGTATAAAGAATTGATGTACAAATGAGAATGAGGGTCCTGTATATATAGCCAGGTAAGTACCCCTTCACAAACAGGCATGTCTGTAGAGACATGTCTCTTTGTTTAACTAATTATTATTTGATTAAAAATTATTATGATAATTATTTATTATATATTTTTATTTATTTTTACATAATTTATGTTCATAACAAATGTTTTTGTTCAGTGTAAGAGAGTGTAAGAGAATGTTTTATGACGTGCTTTAATGAGTGTAAGAGAATGTAAGAGAACATTATTAAGAGCCATGATTGAGTGACTTGAGTTTATTTTTAATAATAATATAATAGTATCATAAGAATAATAAAAATAATATTGATGATTAATTCAAAATTGAACTATTAGGATTGATTTATGATCAAGAGGGATTTTCCATCAACAATACTTGATTACTAATTGATGCAAGGTGATTTACTATCTTGAAAATTTTCTAATTTTATACTTTATATTTTTAGAAATCCATCCCAGAGTTGCCAAATTCTCAACACTCCCTCTCTTAGCTAGGGAGGAATTTCTTTCTGCAACAAAATATTGATGTTTTCTCTGCTCATCTTTGTTCATATCTAGTGTATATCATCTAGAACAATGATGTCTCACTCTAATGAAGAAAAATCACTATAGAGGAGCTTTGGCTACCACCATATATCCACAAACAATAAGGGAGATTAGTATATCACCCTATATTCACTTGGAGGTATTTCCACTTGCCAACATATCACAAGGATCTTGCACAACCAAGTCTCATCTTTGCTTAGGGAGATAACCCAATTGATAAGGATCTCACACAACCAAGTCTCATTTTTGTTGAAGAAAGTGTAACTAGGTTTGCTATTCATAATGACATGATCTTTGTAAATGATGAAATAAAATAAATAAAATAATTTTTGTATGCTTTGTTGCATGGGTTTCATGAAAAATATGTTAATTTATTAGTAGCTCCCATTGAGAGCCTTCATATTTATTATTGAGTCAAAGATTCAATTTCATGTATGAAGAGCTCTTCTTGAGCATATGTAAAATATATATGAGTCAACCTAGTGTCTAGAAAAACCCTCGAAAAAGACACGCACAATCCTCTTAATGTCAGCCTACAAACGGAATTAAATACACTCATGTCGGCTAACCTGAAATGACACACCTCTTCGTTGGTTCATGTCGGCTAAATATGATTGACAAACTGCTATATATACCCAGCTAGGGTCTACACAAAAGGGAAGGTTCATGATCTTGACATACCTCTGAAATCTTGGTGGTAATTATAGTGAGATCTTCACATATGTTCCTACAATTTCGGATGGGAAAGCAATAAGTCACATCAGATGGGTACAACAAAAAATTTCCAAGATTTTTAGATGGTTACAGGCCTAAGATCTTTGCATATACACCTTTGCAATTTCGGATGGCAAAAATAGTGAGACACTTTCAGATGGGTACCACAGAGGTATAGTCTTAGCATAGTTATGACAAGGATGATCTTGGTTCAAGGAGAGAACACTATGTCTCAAAATACCTCCAAATGCAGTCAAGATCTCAATCTCAGTATAGCACACACAGTATTGACATACTTCAAGGTGTATTCATGATCTTATCATAATTATGATCTCAATATTGAAGGAGACATAGTCACAAGGTGAAGATCTCAGTGAAGGAGCAGTAATGGTGTAGCAACAATGATCTAGTTGTTATGATGAAGACCTCAATGAAGGTGCAACAATGGTGTTGCAGCAGTAATGAAGATTTCAGTGGTGTAGTAGTGATGGCCTCATTGGTGCAGAAATTATGATGATATTAGCAGTGACAAAGAAGAGGATTGGTGTCTTGGTTTTGGAGTGGCTAAATAGGTCAGGGGTCATGGTTTTGGTATTCGTTAATTGGAATCTCTATAAGAGTATTTTTTGCGGGTTTTCCTCTCAAAGAGTGAGACTTTTCACCCTGACAGAAAAAAAGCATCTTGTGTTCTTTTCTATTTTGTTTTGGTAACTATTTGATGAAATGAGAAGAAACACTTTAATAATAATAATAAACAAAGATTGTGCTAATAATAAAATTTAAAATACTTCACAAATAGTTATCATCAACAAGAAGAATCATATTAACCTGAATTCCCTAGATTCTTCAACATGGTATCAGAGCTAAGGTGTTGAAGTCAAAGGAACGGAAGCAAAGAGACATTCATGGATGAAGCTTCAAGAAGGATATGAAAGCAGGTTGAAGGATATCAAATAAAATGGACCAAGATCTACATTTAAGGATTAAGCCCTAGATCAAAGAAGCAGTCTACAACAGAAATAGCATTTGTCTCCACAGTCATCATCAAAAGGCCACCAAGACTCTCATCAATATGTCTACAAAGAAATATAGCTCAAAGGACCTCAAAAATGAATATAACATCATCTTGGAAAAGGATGAAACCCTAGAAGCAGTCCTGATCTACACTACAAAATAAGGCAAATCATATTGAAGGAAAGAAGGCATTGTCATCTTCAAAACAAGCAAGGAGCATCTCCTTTCCCTAGAAGAAGATCATCTTAAGAAGCAATAAACCATTCTCATTAAAGGGAGAAACATTTTTCTATTGACGAAAGACATTTTCATCAGAAATAATATCATCCAAGAGGAAGCTCTAATACATCTTCTTCAACCATCATCAAAGTGATCAAGTAGAAGAGTTCATATTCACTTGTCAAGTAAGTACTTTTCATTCTTTAATAAATTTGGTAAAATGACTTCGTAGTTACAAGGAGATCTATAAGTTGGATGGTTCATCAAAGGTCTTTACATGGAATAAGGAAGATTTTCATAATCCTCATAGATAAGAGAAGTCAGTGAACATATCAAGGTATCCTTTGAATTCATGGGAGGGAACTCTTAAGGTCCTCTCCTCCCTATGTAGAAAGATAGGAGACATAAAAGAGATATATGAAATGCTAGAAGATATACTCTTTGAGATACACTGAAGAAGGTCATATCACTTAGACCTGATTGAAGGTATCAAAGAATGAAGGAATATCTTCATGAGATCTCAATTGGGAGATCTGGGAAAGATGATAAGAATATAATCATCATTAACTAATAAGCAAGGTAACAAATTTCCATGAACAAGAAGGTTACCTCATTTTACAACTTGTGGTCTCTATGCTAGATAGAAAAGGACAAGTTTCAACGAAAAGTGTTGAAGGTTAAAGGACTCAAACATGTGCGGAAAGGAAAGGGAAGGTTGGTGCTCAAACAAGACAGAATTATATAGCTAAGATTTAATGTTATGGAAAGATGATGGAAAGAAGCTCATATCACTAGAAAGATGGGGGAAGCTGAAGAAAAGGGCCAAGGAAAGAGGGAGTAACAGACCTCTACTATGATTGAGATGGTGTCCCTCACAAAAGGGTCCTATAATAAGCTCCTAAATATAGTGTTATAGATATGATGATGATAATAAGATGCATCATGGCATCATGAAAGCATTAGAGACAAGAGCTCGTGACATCACCATGGGAACCATGAAGGACCAAATCCATAACAGTTAAACATGAAGGATATAGCTCTTGGGAACCTCATTGAACATTGAAGGAAAGAAATATGTCATCCAAGACGAGGCTCATCATACATCAAGTCAAAAAGGAAACATCTACCAGATGGGGATATGCAAGATCCTTAAGGTTCTCTGATGGAATCCTCATCAAAGGATTCATTAATATAGAGAAGAAGCAATTGTTTCATCAAAAACTCCAACTTATGAAATTCATGGGATGATGGTGTGATGACATGAGAAATGAAGCAGATCAAGGGATTGAATATCTTTTCAATCAAGGAATATGTCAGAAGAAGCCTAGATGACCCAAAGGTAAAATGAGGTATGTATTGTTGTGTTTAATATTATAATGTCATGTCATATGGTTGCAGGTAACATGGATCATTTCTTCTATCTTGAGAAGCATGATCAAGAGAAAAAGGATCTCCTCCTCTGAAAGGATGCAGGAAGGCATAAGTAACACTAGATGAAATCAACATAATATGTCCTCATATGAAGTATGAGGTAGTTGACTACAATTAAGAAACTTTGATTGAAAGCTCCTGGAAATGGAATGTGTGAGGAAGAAAGAGATCGTGAGATATGCAACCATGATGAAGGTGATCAACATCCAAACTACCAAGACGATTTGATTAGGAAATCTCCAGGAGAGATATGAAGACTTTGATGAAAGTCTTAAAAAGATGAAGACCCTTGACAATGGATATCTTTGGGAGATGTGTCAACATGTATGCATGGTGCTGATACCTATAGGAAAATGTCATGATGAAGATCCATATCGAAAGGTACAATTTGATTTCTATTATGTTTTGATTTCTTGAGTAATATTTGGATGAGTTCATGCAAGGCTACTAGAACAAGGGTTGTAAGTACAATTACAACTGCCATTCATATGGTGGAGGAAATTCTAGAAAGAAACATGATGAGGAAGAAGTAGCCATATGACGAGGGTTCTATATATGTATCAATAAGGCCACTTTCCATGAAGAAAGGAGTGACATGACGAACCAAGAAGGAAAGTGATGGATGGCTAATTCCCTAAGAGGAAGAATCTCAACTAAATATCTTGACATCAAGGAAAGAAATTGATCAAGCAGTTGAAGGACCCATGAAGAAGAGTTTGTTGATGAAAAGGAGAGTCCCTTGTTAAGAGGGAGCTCTGATAGGTTCCTGATCAAGTGGAAGCTTGGATTCAATGACCTCTGATTAAGAAGGAGTGACAATTGTGTATTTCTATTTCATGTGTCATGCACTAGACCAGGATTAATAGTCGTAAGTCTTAGTGAAGGGCATGAAGAGAAATGTATATATATGATGGATGTATCCTCCCTAATTGAGAGGGAGAGATAGACACAAAGTTCTTGTCTTCACTTGAGAAAAAATAATAGAGGATTGAGTAATCATCTGGCATCTGATGCTCTTTGAGGATGTGTACGGAATCCAAGGTAAGAGTAAGCAAAAGGACCGATATTCTTTGAGAGTTGGGAACCCAAGATAAGAATAGTCCTAGAAGGTCATATTCAGTGAACACCCGGATGGGTATGTACCTTGAGATACAATGATGAAGGTGTCTATAGTCATTGGTCTTGCCAACATTGTGCTCTGATCTGATGAGAGATAGAGCTATCAGTCAAGGCCTTGCTATGGAAACAATGTTGGTTACTATGATGCTATACAGATGGGCTACCAATATGATTCTTCTTATGAGAAATTATTCATATTTAGAATGACAAAGTACCATTATGAATACCTCCCTAGTTAAGAGGGAGTGTTGAAGAAAGTGTAACTAGGTTCACTCTTCACTATGACATGATCTTTGTAAATGATGAAATAAAAGAAATAAAATTATTTTTGTATTCCTTGCTGCATGGGTTTCATGAGCAAGAGGTTTATTTATTAGTGGCTCCCATTGAGAGCCTTAGGACTTATTATTGATTCAAAGACTCAATGTCATGTATGAAGATCGATTCTTGAGCATATGTAAAATATATATGAGTCAACCTAGTGTCTAGAAAATCCCTCCAAAAAGACAAGCACAATCCTCTTAAAGTGGACCTACAAAAGGAATTAAATACACTCATGTTGGATTACCTCAAATGACACACCTCTTTGTTGGTTCATGTCAGCTAAATATGGAGGAAAAACCATTATATATACCCAGCTAGGGTCTACGTAAAAGGGAAGGTTTAGGATCTCGACATACCTATGAAATCTCAGTGGTAATTAAAGTGATATATTCACATATGTCCCTGCAATTTCAAATGGAAAAACAGTAAGTCACTTCAGATGGGTACAACAGAGAAAGTCTGAGATTTTCGGATGGGTACAACCTAAGTTCTTCGCATATACACCTCTACAATTTCGGATGGAAAAAATAGAGAGACACTTTCGAATGGGTACCACAGAGGTACAATCTTGGCATAGTTGTGATAAGGATGATCTTGGTGCAGGGAGAGAACACTCTGTCCTGACATCTCTCTAGATGAAATCAAGATCTCAATTATGATCTCGGTATAGAACAAACAGCCTTGAGATACTTCAAGGTGCAGTCATGATCTTAGCATAATTATGGTCTCAATATTGAAGGGGACATAGTCACAAGGTGAAGATCTCAGTGAAGAAGCAACAATGGTGCAACAACAATGATCTAGTTGTTAGGATGAAGACCTCGGTGAAGGTGCAGCAATGGTGTTGTAGCAGTAATGAATATTTTGGTGGTGAAGTAGTGATGGCCTCCGTGGTGCAGCAATGATGATGATCTTAGCAGTGACAAAGAAGAGGATTGGTATCTTGGTTTTGGAGTGGCTAAATAAGTCAAGGGTCATGGTTTTGGTATTTGTCAATTGGAATCTCTATAAGAAGATTTTTTTGTGGGTTTTCCTCCCAAAGAGTGAGATATTTTGGCCCTGGAAGAAAGCCAACATCTTATGATATCGTCTCTTTTGTTTTCGTAACTATTTGATGAAATCAGTAGACACACTCTAATAATAATAAAAAGCAAAGATTGTGTTAATAAGAAAAGTTAAATCCCACGAGGCTTTGGATTGACGGTGAATGTGTGTACTATTAAAGCACTCCTTGCAATAGGTCACCAGTTCAAATCCCCCATGGGTGCTTAGGTAGTATTTATATAGAAAGGAAATATAATAAGAAAAGTTAAAAATACTTCAAAAATAGTTATAATCAACAAGAAGAATCATATTAACTTGACTTCCCTAGGTTCATCAACATGGTATCAGAGCTAAGGTGTTGAAGTCAAAGGAGGGAAGCAAAGAGACATTCAAGGATCAAGCTTCAAGAAGGATATCAAAGAAAAGGGATCAAGATCTACATTTAAGGAGCAATCCCTAGATCAAAGAAGTAGTCTACAACAAAAAGATATTTTTTCTCCACGGTTATCATCAAAATTCAACCAATACCCTCAACAAGATGTCTACAAATAAAGTTAGCTCAAAGGACCTCAAAAATTAAGATTGCATCATCTTGGAAAAGGATGAAACCCTAGAAGCAATCCTGATCTACACTACAAAATAAGGAAAATCATATTGAAGGCAAGAAGGAATTATCATCTTCAAAACAAGAAAGGAGCATCTCCTTACCCTAGAAGAAGATCATCTTAAGAAGCAAAAAATCATTCTCATTGAATGGAGCAACCTTTTTCTGGTGAAGAAAGACTTTTTCATTGGAAAGAAGATAATCCAAGAGGAAGCTCTAATACATCTTCTTCAACCATCATCAAAGTGATCAAGTAGAAGAGTTCATCTTCACTTGTCAAGTAATTAATTTTCATTCTTTAATCAATTTGGTAAACTGACTTCGTAGTTGCAAGGAGACCTATATGTTGGATGGGTCATCAAAAGTCCTTGTATGGAATAAGGAGGATTGTCATAATCCTCATAGATAAGAGAAGTCAGTGAACATATCAAGGTTTCCTTTGAATTCATGGGAGGGAACTCTTAAGGTCCTCTCATCCCTATGTAGCAAGAAAGGAGACATAAAAGAGATATATGAAATTCTAGAAGATATACTCTTTGAGATATAGTGAAGAAGGTCATATCACTTAGACCTGATTGAAGGTATCAAAGAATGAAGGAATATCTTCATGAGATATCAATTGGGAGATATGGGAGAGATGATAAGAAGATAATCATCATTAACTAATAAGAAAGGTAACAAATTTTCATGAACAAAAAGGTTGCCTCATTTGACAACTTGTGATCTCTATGCTCGATAGAAAAGGACAAGTTGCAGGCAAAAGTGTTGAATTTTAAAGGACTCAAACATGTGAAGAAAGGAAATGGAAGGTTGGTCCTCAAACAAGAAAAAATTGTATAGCTAAGATTCAATGCTATGGAAAGATGATTGAAAGAAGCTCATATCACCAGAAAGATGGAGGAAGCTGAAGAAAAGGGCCAAGTAAAGAGGGAGTAACAGACCTCTACTATGATTGAGATGGTGTCCCTCACAAAACAGTCCTATCATAAGCTCATAAATCTTGTGTTATAGATATGACCATTATAATAAGATCCATCATGGCATCATGAAAGCATTAGAGACACGAGCTCGTGTCACCATGGGAACCATGAAGGAAAAAATCCATGGTTGTTAAACATGAAGAATATAGCTCTTGGGAACCGCATTGAACATTGAAGGAAAGAAATATGTCATCCAATACAAGGCTCATCATACATCAAGTCAAAAAGGAAACATCTTCCAGATGGGGATATGCAATATCCTCAATGTTCTCTGGTGGAATCCTCATCAGAGGATTTACTAATCTAGAGAAGAAGCAAGTGTTTCATCAGGAACTCCATCTTATGAAATTCATGGGATGATGGTGTGATGACAAGAGAAATGAAGGAGATCAAGGGATTGAAGATCTTTTCAATCAAGGAAGCTACTAGAAGAAGCCTAGATGACCTAAAGGTAAAATCAGGTATGTATGCTTGTGTTTAATATTATAATGTCATGTCATATGGTTACAGGTAACATGGATCATTACTTCTATATTGAGAATCATGATCAAGAAAAAAAGGATCTCCTCCTCTGAAAGGATGCAGGAAGGCATAATTCACACTAGATGAAATCAACATAATATGTCCTCATATGAAGTATGAGGTAGTTGACTACAATTAAGAAACTCTTATTGAAAGCCCCTGGAAATGGAATGTGTGAGGAAGGAAGAGATCGTGAGATATGCAACCATGATGAAGGCGGTCAACATCCAAAAGACCAAGAAGATTTGACTAGCAAATCTCCCGGAAAGATATGAAGACTCTGATGAAAGTATAAAAAATATGAATACCCTTGATAATGGATATCTTTGGGAGATGTGCCAACATGTATACAATATGATGATACCTACAAGAAGATGTCATGATGAAGAGCCATCTCAAAAGGTATAATTTGATTTCATGTTATGTTTTGATTTCTTGAGTAATATCTGGATGAGTTCATGCAGGACTACAAGAACAAAAGTTGTGAGTACAAGTACAACTGGCATTCATGTGGTAGATGGAAATTCCTGAAAGAAACATGATGAGGAAGAAGTAGCCATATGACAAGGGTTCTAGATATGTATCGAGAAGGCCACTTTCCATGAAGAAGGCAGTGACATGATGAACCAAGAAGGAAAGTGATGGATGGCTAATGCCCTACAAGGAAGAAGCTTGACTAAATTTCATGACATCAACGAAAGAAGTTGATCAAGCAGTTGAAGGACCCACGAAGAAGAAGTTGCTGATGAGAAGGAGAGTCACTTGTTAAGAGGGAGCTCTGACATGTTCCTAATCAAGAGGAAGCTTGGATAGGGTCACCCTTGATTACAAAGGCATCACAGTTGTGTATTTCTAGTTCATGTGTAATGCACTAGACCAGGACTAACAATCATAAGTCTTAGTGAAGGCCATGAAGAGAAATGTAGACACATGATGGATGTATCCTCCCTAATTGAGAGGGAGAGATAGACACAACGTTCTTGTCTTCATTTTAGAAGAAATAATGGAGGATTACGCAATCATATGGCATTTGATGCTCTTTTAGGATGTGTAGGGAATCCAAGATAAGAGTAGGCAAGAGGATCGATATTATTTGAGGGTTCGAAACCCAAGATAAGAATAGTCCTAGAAGGTCATACTAAGTGAACATCTGGGTGGGTATGTACCTTGAGAGACAATGATGAAGGTGTCTATAGTCATTGGTCTCGCCAACATTGTGCTCTGATATGATGAGAGATAGAGTTCTTAGTCAAGGCCTTGTTGTGGAAACAATGTTGGTTACAATGATGTTATACAGATGGGTTACCAATCTTATTCTTCTTATGAGAAATTCTTCAAATTGAGAATTACCAAGCACCATTATGAATACCTCCCTAGTTAAGAGGAAGTGTTGAAGAAAGTGTAACTAGGTTTGGTCTTCATAATGACATGATATTTTTAAATGATGAAATAAAAGAAATAAAATTATTTTTGTATGCCTTGTTGCATGGGTTTCATGAGCAAGAGGTTTATTTATTAATGGCTTCCATTGAGAGCCTTAGGATTTATTATTGAGTCAAAGACTCAATGTCATGTATGAAGAGCTCTTCTTGAGCATATTTAAAATATATATGAGTGAATCTAGTGTCTATAAAAGAACTCCAAAAAGACAAGAACAATCCTCTTAATGTTGGCCTGCAAAAGGAATTAAATACACTCATGTGGGCTCACTTGAAATGACACAACTCTTCATTGGTTCATGTTGGCTAAATATGGAGTAAAAAGCACTATATATACCCAGCTAGGGTCTGTGAAAAAGGGAAGGTTCGGGATCTCAGCATACCTCTAAAATCTTGGTGGTAATTAAAGTGAGATCTTCGCATATGTCCCTGAAATTTCATATGGGAAAATAGTAAATCACTCAGGATGGGTACAACAGAGAAAGTTTAATATTTTTGGATGGGTATAGGCTTGAGAATTTCACATATACACCTCTACAATTTCATATGGAAAAAACAGTGAGACACTTTCAGATGGGTAGCACAGAGGTATAATATTGGAATAGTTGTGACAAGGATGATCTTGGTGCAGGGAGATAACACTGTGTCTTGGAATACCTCCAGATGTAGCCAAGATCTGAATTATGATCTCAATATAGCACACACAATCTTGACATACTTCAAGGTGCAATCATGATCTTAGGATAATTATGATCTCAATCTTGAAGGAGACATAATCACAAGGTGAAGATCTTAGTGAAGGAGCAGAAATGGTGCAGAAACAATGATCTAGTTGTTATGATGAATACCTTGGTAAAGGTGCAGCAATGGTGTTGTAGTGATAATGAATATTTCAGTGGTGAAGTAGTGATGGCCTCCGTGGTGTAGAAATGATGATGATCTTAGCAGTGACAGAGAAGAGGGTTGGTGTATTGGTTTTGGAGTGGCTAAATAAGTCAAGGGTCATGGTTTTGGTATTCGTCAATTGGAATCTATATAAGAAGATTTTTTTGTGGGTTTTCCTCTCAACGAGTGAGAGATTTTGGCCTTGGCAGAAATCCAACATCTTGTGTTCTCGTCTCTTTTGTTTTGTAACTATTTGATGAAATCAGAAGACACATTCTAATAATAATAACAAGCAAATATTGTGCTAATAAGAAAAGTTAAAAATACTTCACAAATAGTTATCATCGAAAAGAAGAATCATATTAACTTGAATGCCCTAGATTCTTCAACAATTTTTTCTTGGGGGATAAGCCACTTGTCAAGGATCTCGCACAACCAAGTCATATCACTTCTCAGGGGGGTAACCCACTTGTCAAGGATCTTGCACAATCAACTCACATCTCTTATTTGGGGATAACCCACTTGTCAAGGATTTTGCACAACCAAGTCACATCTTTGTGTGGGGGGATAATCCACTTGTCAAGGATATCGCACAACCAAGTCACATCTCTGCTTGGGGGAATAATCCACTTAACAAGGATCTCACACAACCAAGTCTCATTTCTTCTTACGGTGGTCCACTTGTCAACACATAATAAGGATCTCACATATCCAAGTCTCATATCTACTTTGGGGGATCCACTTGTCAACACATGACAAGGATCTCGGACAACCAAAGCTCATCATCCATGACCACCCCCTCTAGGAAGGGTCACATCTGTGAGTCCAAGCTACTCTATGAAAAACAAGAACTTCCCTTTCAACAAAGTCTTGGTAAGTATGTCATTTATATGATCATCAATAACAATATGATGGAGCCTCATTTCTCCTCTTTGCACCATTTCCTAGATATAGTGATATTTTATCTCAATGTGAGTGGACTTGTCATGGAACACAAAAATTTTTGCAAGTTGAATCCAACTCTTATTGTCATAGTATATTATTATCCTATCTAGTACATGCTTAAACAGACTCTCCAAAGAGCTTCCTCAACCATACTACCTCATAGCTAGCCATGCTAGTAGCAATGTACTCGACTTCAATCATGCTAAGGGCTATAAACTTTTCTTTTCTTCTCATCCAATATATCATGGTGGATCCCAAGCTAAAGCAACATCCATATGTGTTTTTCTATCAGCAAAGTTATCAACCTATCAATATTAGAGCGTTGAGAAATCCTTAGGGTAGCTTATTAGGGTTTCTTTAATTAAATTTCTCTAAACTTGATAGTTGTTGGTGACATTATTTTCCTTGATTGATTAGATTCTTCTCCTATGTGTTTTCTTTATGTTCTTAATCATCAAACAACTACCAAAAATATGAACATCATCAAAGACAAATGAACACAAGATGTAGGCACTCATCTAGGGAAAAATCCCTCTCCTCCGTGAAAAAACAACAAAATTATCTTCTTCTTTCAAGAATCAATTCAAATAATACAACCAAGACTTCTAGCCCAACACCAAAACTTCCTTCATCCATCAATTCGTCCCTTAACACAAGATATTCAAGATCAGAACACTTCAAATTAAGTCATCTAGGGTCTCAGCTTCATCACTCTCTTTTGAAATTTGTACCTTTGGTGTTTTCAACTTTACTAGTGTATCTCTAAAACTTCACATGAGTGGACTGCTACAAGAAGAATTTTGGTCCTACTCCTTTTATTGATTTCTTCTTTAGAAGAAAAATATCTTCCTTTTCTGCCTTTCATACTTCCTTTCTTCCTCGGAATTTAATCTCTTCTTAATGATCTACACGGGAGGTCAAGTTCTTCTATTATATATAGTCTTCAAGTGTAGACGAATTCAACTTCATGAGATCGAGTTGGTAGGAAGCTAGGCCAACTTTATGGAGGAGGGAAAAAAAAATTCTTTTGACATAAAGATCCCAAGAAGGGTCTAGACATTGACAATAAACTATGACTCAACCCTAGAAACCTTCAATGGAGGGTTGACCTAGAAACAAAAATAAATAAAGCATGAAACCCATGTTTATAAAAATTTCCTTTTGCAATAAATTTTATTTTTATTTCTTTTGATAAATACATTACATCATGACACAAATACAATTATGAAAACCAATACTAGTTACATTTCTCAACACTCCCTCTTAACTAGGGAGGTATCCATAATTATTCAACGGTATGAGGTTGACCTCAATTTGAAGTGTTCCAAATACAAGAAAAGTACGACAACATACACAATGCTAAGCATACCCTTACTTCCAAGGTATCCTCTCATCAGGGACTAAGGCTTCATCTAGGCATTTTCCACTATAGGTACCATTAGGATACAACCATGTTATCCATCCAACAGGATATGAATATCATCTAAGCCTCCATGCCCTGACACCAACCCTTACATGGATCCAGATATCACCACTAAACTGCAGCTCCACATGATACCCTCCCTCTAGGATCTAGACATTAACTGTGATATCAATATTAACTAGGCCATGATGTCCTCCCAAGTACCATCATACATGTAGTTTTATGGTACTTCATCTCTTCCTCTCAACCAAATCAGAGATATCCACCAATCTAAGCATGCTCCTAAAATAAACTAACTTTTTGTTGGGAAGAGATTTCGTCAATGCATCAACTACTTGTTCATTTGATGGCATGTAGTGTAGCTTCACGACCCCAACCATTATCAAAGTTCCACTGTATATGTTCTTGTTATGTTAGCACAAAACTCTGAGGTCTTCAATTATTCTAATGTTTCTTAGGTCATTACAATATTCAAACAAATATTGACGGAAGCTTCCTTCTTCAACTTTTTAGCTCAACACATAATTCAGTCTCGACACTTTCCAAAACATCCAAATATTGCTCACAACTTCATCAATCATGAATAACCATTTGTAGTGCTTTAGCTTTTCTCTGATCTTATTCTTTCTTCAATTTTTTACTAAAGTTGTCACAATATGCCATCCCTCTTAACTTGGGAGATATATACTTTCCTTATCCCTTCTTTTCTACTAGGGACAAATTCATCAACTTCAGTCATACATGCTCCTTCTTTCATCATCATATCATTAGAGAAATTTAACTTTTCATATCATTCCTTCTATCTCAATATGGAAAAAAGGTCAAAATTTGGTTAACCGGAGCTGCTGCGCACGCGCGAACCTGAGATCGACCTCGGCCTGGGATCACTTGATCGAACTTCAGCATGGACCCTCCGGATCCGCCCGGTGGGGATCCGGAGCTACAAAGAGCCTTCTTCAACCTGGTAAAGTCTCTACCTCCGCAAAGACCTAGACCATCAGCAACAAAGTTTGTGAAGAAGCTTGATGTATTACAAGAAGTTCAGCTGCCTCCTACCATTCCGCGCATGGCAGCCATTTCCTTAGCAGAGAAAGGGTTAATCGGGCAATTTACAAGACTGTGGCCATCACCCAGAACAGTGCAAAGATGGGTCAAGAGAAACTGGTCGAACAAGATCCAAGGTAAAATATCCATCAAATTCTGTGGCAGAGGATATTATACTTTTCATTTTGAAACCAAAGAGGATAAAGATCTAATATTCAGAAATGGGCCTTACTTTATGGACTCCAGAGGCCTCTATCTCAATAAATGGACTCCGGATTTTGATCCATAACTTGATATACCAAATGCGGTCCCAGTTTGGGTTAGATTGCCTCACCTTCCCCTTCACTGCTGGGGGGACGACTCGGTTAAAGCAATAGGAAATGCGGTCAGGAAATATATAGATCGCAGTGAACCCAAAGACAACATGCAGGCGTGTGCGCGGATTTGTGTAGAAGTTGATCTGGGACGAGGACTGCCGGAAGCGATCAAACTGAAAGTTGATGACTGGTGCCATATTCATCAGTTAGACTACGAGCAGATTCCCTTCAAATGCAAGGTATGTCACGAATATGGACACTTTGCAAATAGATGCACTAAAATAGTAAATGTAGAATCTGATGAGCAGGATGGGCAATGGGAAACTGTAAAAAGAAAAAAATCTTCTCCACCCCTCAAATCTTCGAAACCTGAGGCCCCTGGTCCTTCCCATCAGCATCCTTCCCATCAGCAACCTTCCCTTCAGCAACCCTCCTCCTCCCAGCAACCTCCCCTTCAGAATCCTCCCTCATCTCCTCGGCCTTCCGACCCTCCTATCCCTCCATCCACTAATCCCTTCGTGATCCTCTCTGAGGCTGATTCTGGGCCTGATTTCCCTTCCACTGATCTTCCTCTCCTCACACCTCGCAGCCCTCTCTTGATCCTCCTTCTTCTAGGATTACCAGGAGCTCCTCAAAGGAACATGGAGCGTCTAGTGATGTTCCTAAAAAGCATGGACCTGGCAGGAAATCGGCTAAGCAGCAGAGGGAAGAAAGTGCACAGAAAGACATAGCCATGGGTTCCCAGACTCCAATAGAGTCATTCATTCTTGGACACTTGGAAAAAGAAAATAGTAACAAAGGCAATGAGAGGCGAGCACCTCTCCATGTAACCAGTAAATCATGATGAAAATACTATCTTGGAATAGTAGGGGATTAGGGCACCCCTCCAAGATAGCTGCCCTCAAGGATCTAATACACAGTGAAAGTCCTGAAATCGTTCTTATCCAAGAAACAAAGCAAGACCAGTCTGAAATTAGCAGAGTAATAAGCCAGCAAAAGCATTTCAATGGATGTGCAAGCGAAGCAAGAGGAGCCTCAGGCGGCATACTAACTATGTGGGATAGCAATAAATGGATCTGTGATTCCACCAGGGTCCATCAGAACTGGATTCGAGTCACACTGGAAAACAAAACTGGCGGCCCAAAGGTAACAGTTTACAACATATATGCGCCGAATCAGTACAGAGAGAAAGAAGTGTGTTGGAACACATTCGAAGAAAGTATAGAAGAGGAGCAGAACAATAATCTCATTATAGCTGGAGACTTAAATCTGGTGATGCACGCCAACGAAAAAAGAGGAGGGAATTTCACCCCTGATCCTTTCAGAAGACAACTTGAGACTATCATGCAGGAGCAAGAACTTGTTGATATCAGACCCAAAAACCGTAGGTACACCTGGAGTAACAGAAGAATTGGCACCGGCAATATCATGGAACACCTTGATAGGTTCCTTATAAGTATAGCATTCTTGTCCACCTTCACTACAAGCCATTCAAATATTCTCTTTGATTCAGCCTCTGATCATTACCCAATAACGCTCACTCTTCATAACCAATGTCAGTTAGGACCCATACCCTTCAAATACTGCTCCATTTGGAATCGCTCCCCAGCAGCAAAAGATGTGGTGCAGCAGGCTTGGATTCAACATGTGGAAGGATCGCCAACATATATTTGGGAGACAAAACTGAAGAGAGTAAAACAGGCTCTAAAAAATTGGGCAAAGAACAATTATCAAGAGCCTGAGGTAAACAAAAAGAAAATCAAGCAAGAGCTCGAGGAAGTGCAACAAAGAATTGAAGCTCATGGGCTATCCCAGCAAACTAAAGAGCAAGAAACTAGATTATATTCTCAGCTGAGTCAAACTATAAGGGACGAAGAAACAAAATGGAGACTGAAGTCCAGGCAACTCTGGTTGCAAGAGGGGGATAAAAACACAGCGTATTTCCACAAGCAGGCCACGGTTCGAAAGGCCAAAAATACAGTCAGCACAATAAAGGATAATGAGGGGAACAGTTACAACACTCAGGAATCTATAAAGGAAGCAGCCACCAAACATTTTAATAGCCTTCTAACTGAGGACAAAGGTGAGGAGGATTATTCAAGCATGCTGCAACATCTGTCCAAAGGAGTCACTCAAGAAATGAACAGCAGTCTCAGAAAAGAAGTAGAAGAAGAAGAAATCCAAGCAGCAATTTGGAGCTTACACCCAGATAAAGCTCCAGGACCTGATGGGTTTCCAATCAGCTTTTATAGAGAATATTGGCAGATGATCAAAAAATATCTCTCAAAGATGATTCGTTGGGTTCTTAAAAAAGGCAAAATGGGGGGATTTACAAACTCCACCTATCTAGCCTTAATCCCCAAAGAGAACAGACCTTCCACCTTTTCAAGATTTCGACCAATATCTCTATGCAACTCAGCATATAAAATAGTTTCAAAAATTCTAGCATCCAGGCTCAAGCCATATCTCCCATCCCTGATCTCAGAAAACCAAGGGGGCTTTCTCCCTAATAGGCACATCACTGATTCTATCCTTCTTGTGCAAGAGGCCATCCACTCAAGTTTAAGTAGAAAAGAGAAAGGGTTTGTTCTTAAGCTGGATCTCGCCAATGCTTTTGATAGGGTAAGGCATTCCTTCCTGTATGTTGTACTTCATAAAATGGGATTCGACCCCTCCTTTATCACAATGATCAAAGCTTGTATAACGGATCCCTGGATCTCCCCCTTAATTAATGGGAGGCCGTGTGCTGCATTCCAATCTTCTCGTGGCCTTAGACAAGGCTGCCCCCTATCTCCTTACTTGTTTATCCTTATGGCTGAATCATTCAGTCAAACCTTGGATTACAACCAGAGAATAGGTCTAATCACTGGCATCAAGATCGAACATGGAACAAAGAACATCAATCACTCTCAATTTGCAGATGATACTCTCTTAATAGGAGGAGCTTCCACCACTATTGCAAGGCGCTTTAAGAAGATTTTAGACCAATTCATGGATTACTCAGGTGGGAAGGTCAATCAGATAAAAAGTTGTATATATGGTTGGAACACACCAAATCACATCATCCATAACATTGCAAGTATATTTGGAGTCTCCTGCAAACTAGTCTGGAATCATTTCTCCTATCTAGGGATGCCTGTAAGTATGGGACCGCTGAAAGCTGATACCTGGAACGAAATTCTTGACAAAATAAAGAGAAAAATCCAGCAATGGGGCACCATGTGGCTGAATCCAGCAGGGCGTCTAGTTCTTCTAAAATCAGGTATAGCTTCTCTTCCCATATATCGGTTCTCCTTATATCAAGCTCCTGTTGTTTTCCATCAGAAAATGGAAAGAGCTCTCAGGCATTTCCTTTGGCAAGGAGGGAAAACGGAAAAAAAGAAATTCAATCTTGTAAGCTGGAAGAACATCATTCAATCTCAGGAAAAAGGAGGATTAGGCATCCGTTCACCAAAATTGCTAAATTTAGCACTTGGAGCAAAAATAGTATGGAGGTTGATCACTGGGCCTGCAGCGTGGTGGAAGAAGGTTTTAGAAGCAAAATACCTGACCTGCACAAGGCACCAACTCTTGGAGACTAATATACCCAGCAGGGATAGTACAAAAATTTGGCAACTCTGCAAGAAGGCCACTACCTTTATGTCTCAGAATATATCAAAGGTCCCAGGAGGGGGGAGTAGCATCAACTTCTCCACAGACAGAATTTTAGGGCAGCATCCCATTGGAACAAACTTGGAGGCAATCCCTGCCATAAACTGGCTCAATGGAAAAGGAATAATGCACTTGGCCCAAATATCACATTGGGACAACCACTCTCAAGCATGGACAGGTTGGAACTTCCCGGATCATCCCAGGGAGCTAGACACTAGCCTCACTATCCTAAAGGACCTTCTACACAGCAAAGCTCCGATCCAAAAAGGCAAGCATGATGGATATCGTTGGGACCCAACTGGAACTCAATACACGGTTAAAGCTGGACACCAATTTCTATGTGAGGGAAACTTCCATCAGGAAGTATGGAACCAATGGAAACTTGTTTGGAGAGCAGAAGCCCCCCCCCAAAATCAAATTTTTCATTTGGTTGCTCTTGAAAGGAAAAATATTAACAGCGGAAAACCTAAAGAAAAGAGGCATAATGGGGCCATCCAGATGCCCAAACTGCTGTAGATCAGAGGAAACAATCCAGCACCTGTTTGTAGAATGTCCGGTGGCTGATGAATGTTGGAGAAAGATGGCCTCAATAGGGGGAGCTTCCTGGGAGCCTCAGGCAACTATAGCAGAAACGATACACAAGTGGAGAAAGAACTGTCCATGGAAAGAGAAAAGGAGTAAATTGGTGCAAAGGGTATGGAACACCATTCCCCTAACACTTTTATGGCGCATTTGGTTGGCAAGAAATGGAAAGGTTTTCCAGGAGAAAGGCTGTTGTACCAGGATAATTTGTCATAAGGCAAAAATGCTAGCGGAGGAGACAATCACAAATCACACCAAAGGCAAGATAGAGGCAACTAAATATAGCATAGAAGAGAGAAACCTGATCAGCTATGTTTTAGAGAATACTGCAAGCGCTCAGGAAACAAATCAAGCAAGAACACAACTGAAAGAAACAAGTAGCCCATGGAAACTGAGGCTAAAGGACGAGGAATTTTCGAATTGGCTGAGAAATTGTAACAGGTTCTATTTATTTTTCGATGGAGCTTCTAAATCGAACCCGGGCCAAGCTGGCGCAGGGGGTCTAATTTGCAATGCAAATGGAGAGAGCATGCTTCATTTCGAATGGGGGCTAGGAGAAATTTCCAACAACAGGGCAGAGGGATTAGCATTATACCAGGGCCTCACGCAGCTGCTAAAGCTAGGGATACGAAAAGCAGTGGTTTTTGGGGACTCAGCTATAATTATCAGGCTTATGGCGCAGAGACAGAGCACGCCGAATATCCTCCTCCAGCAGATAAACCACCGGAATCAGATTCTCCATGCTTCAATGGAAGAGATCGAATACTACCACATATTACGGGGCTTGAACAAGGAGGCTGATAAGTATGCCAACAGGGCATGCGCGCGCTCCAAGGGCAGCCTGAGTTGTAGTAACATTGTATCTTTGTAGCCATTACCATGAATCTACAACGGTTAGTCAACAGCAGGTGTACCATAACTGACAGTAGTAATGACATCAGACAAGAAGTCAGAGCCGATGACGGAGCAGGTAAGGTAGGCAGGATTTGGATCAGCATTGAAATCAGAACATCGATTCATTACATGGAAACCAAGAGAAATCCAGCAGAGAATCGTCCTTGCAGTAGGATCTCATTTGCGGTTCATGATACGCATTTGACCAACCTGTGGACTACTTCGAGCCATAGCCGGGCATTTTCCCGCCCACACAGCATGCAAATCGTTTCTATTTATACCTCAGATGGCAGAAATACCCAATACAGTAAGAAAATCAGTTTCTCCAGGCATCAGAGCATTATTGTTCCCGTTCAGTTCCATTCAGCCCGAGGGAGTTGTTATTGCGACCAGCAGAAGCATAACAACCCTGCGAGAGTCGTGACCGCAGTCTGCAGTAAGCTAAGAACTCAGAGGACCCGCGCTAAAGAAGCCAACAACGCAGACAGGGAATTTTCAGAGACAATGGCCCGTTCAGAAGATTGCTTCCACTGCAGAGACCTTCAGGCAGAGTTCGAGGAGCTGAGAGCGCAACAGCGTGCACTGGAGGATCAAGTCCGAAGCCTGGAAACGCGAATGGAAGACCAGTTCAGAGTACTCAATGAGAAGTATCGGGCAGAGATCAATTTGTTCCTACACAGAGTCAATTCTCTACATGAACAGTTCAGCAACTTGTCCAACCGGTGCAGCCATGCAGAAGAATCGATAGTAGTTCTCAAGTTCATGATGGACAAAAAGTTCAAGGAAACCCCTTCTTCCTCCAGTGCAAAACAGAATGAGCCGGACCCATACCCAGAAGAGTCCACAGCAAGGAAGATCAGCCATATAGAAATAGACTAGTTATGTTTTGTAGTTGTAAATTTTGGTGCTTGCAATATGTAAGGATTTACAGTAGTATAAGAAGCCTTAGAGGCAGGAAAATCAGAACAAGGAGCAAGGAATGGACCCTTTTTGTAATTCCTTGGTTCCATGAAGTTCAGGAAATACTGTATGTATGGCGAACAGCCTCTTCTTTTTTCAGATTATAATATAGCAACCGAAGTTTGTCTAAAAAAAAAAATATGGAAAAAAGGTCATCTAATATAACTCCTTTTTCCATCATGCTCAACATCATCATCAAGTATGAGGTAGGTATACATCTTCAACATCTTGAATACTATGTACCCGCAAACTGTCAACAACAAGTACAACCAAACACAAACATACATCTACAAGAAAATGAAGTCAAATTTATCAATATAAGGTTAGCAATTCATCACAATAGGAGCATCTAGGTTATCAAAACAATCCAAAACCTAAACTTTTGTTTACAATTAACAAGGATTACACCTTTCATGTCTCAAACTTCTACAACAAACTTGCTAGGGTTTTTTTACAAACCCTAGATTTCATCATCAAGACTAAAAAACTAAATCAATTTAGGAATTTAATCATAGAAAAATCATTTTACATCTAGGGTTTCATTATCATGCCCTAGAATCTCATATCAGTATCTACTAGGTTTTTGTCGTAAACCCTAGATACAAACATCAAAACTTCAATGTCAGATATTCAACAATTTTGGCCAAGCTAGGGTTTTAATCATACAAAAGAGCATACACCTAGGGTTTCATTCCCAGGATATTTCATTAATTATTACAAGTTTTTTTTAATAAACCATAATTCATCCAACTCTTAAGAGATAAGGTTTTATCATATGTTCTAGATATCAACAACAAACTTGAAAAGGCTATGGTTTCATCATATTATCAACAAACCCTAAACATCAAAAGGCTAGGGTTTTTATAGTGAACCCTAAAGGTTAGATTTTTATCATAATGAACAAATATAAAAAGGTATTATGAAAATGGTAGATTCAATCTAGAGATTAATCACCCTAACAATATAGAATCTTAATGATTATATAGCAAACCTTAGACATGAGAGAGTTAGTAATATAGATTATTTCAAGATAAAAATGATCAAACATTGATGAAGACTTGCTATAAGTCTTTATACATACCTTGAGTTACCTCTTTCACAAACCTTGTAGTTCTTCCTCTTGAAGGGATCCCTCTTACCTTGAAGTATCAGTGTGTGTTTATGTACCTTAGTCCTCCATGATTGCAATAAGTCTACTACAATAATTTCTCCAAGATGTCATGAATACTTCAGAGATGTTGAGGTAAAGGGTTTCCATCAAAGGTATTGTAGCTTCATGAATGATGAAGTTGTGAACAAGATTTCAATAACAAGTTATGAACTTGTTCACAAGTTCATAAATCACGAAGTTGCAATCACCCATGTAGTCTTACATCTCTAGCAGCATATTTCTTTTTGTGTAACCTGTGGAAGTATATTTCAATCCAGGATTGATGGTCCCATGCATGTATCTCAACACATGCTTTGCAACAATCCAGTGTGCATGAGATGGTTTAATCATCTATTGGCTTAGAATATTTACTGCAAAACATGTCTAGTCTAGTGTTCACTAAGAACATTAGTTCCCCAATGCATTGTCAATACTCAAAAGGATTTTTCAAATAAGGACCTGCAACTTCACCACACAACTTCTTGAAGTTCATCTCCATTGGATTATTCATGGATTTACACTTTGTCATACCAAATTTTTCTAGTAGCTTGACAACATATTTTACTTGAGAAAGGAAAATCTTACCAAGTTTTTGTCATACTTCAAGGCCCATAAAGTAGTGCATGAAATGAAGATCTTTCATTTCAAATTTAGAATCTAACTTCCTCTTCTCCCTCTTACACTGGAGGGAAAGGGGTTCTCCTTTTTTCAAGAATAAGTCATCAATATATAATATCAAAATCAAAGGCATATCTTGGACCATTTTGAAGTAGAGATTTGGATCAACATTGCTTCTGGTAAAACCAAGCTTCATCAAGAAGCTATCAATGTAGGCATACTGAGCTCTTAGAGCTTGCTTCAAACCATAGAGGGATTTCTTCAGTCTACACACATGAGTTTTCTGGTCATGTACTCCAAAGCCTTGTGGTTGTTCCAAAAATATTTCTTCCTTGAGGAAGCCGTGCAAAAAAATAATCATCCATTTGGTGAAGGGACCATCCTTGGCTAGCACCTAGAGCCACAATAGATCGAATGGTTGTATAACGGAAACAGGTGCAAATATTTCATCATAGTTTATTCCCTCCTTTTGAGAGAACCCTATGGCCACAAATATAGCTTTATATTTTTCAATACTGTCGTCAACACGATGTTTAATTTTATATAACCATTTAGAAGACACAACATATTTACCTTTAGGCCTTGGAACCACTTATCATACATCATTATGAATGATGGACTCATATTCTTTAGCCATTGCATCTTTACACACTTGAGACTTCATAGATTCTCCAAAAGTGCATGGTTCAACTTGAATAATGTTTCGCATGGCTACAACATATCCTTGGAACCAACATGGTTTGTTGCTTTCTCTAAAGGTTCCTATGGGAGCAACATATTTATTAGTATCCTAAAGGGTGCCATGAAGACATAAAGGTCTATTTTAGTAGGAGGATCCAAAGGATCCATGGGCTCCATGGGTTCATCAAAAGGATCAATTTTAGGCTTAGGATTTTCTTGTATCTCAAATGCACCATCTTGATTATCAACATTAGCAGGAAGAAGAGGAATGTATCTTGCCTTTCCAAGAGATGCATCTTCATCAAATGTTACATCCCTGCTAAAATTTAAATTTCTTTGTCCAAGTACATATATTTTGTAAGATTTATAATTTTCACAATAACTAACAAATATACCTTTCTTACCTGAAGCTTCCAGCTTATTCCTCTTTTTTGGCATGTGGAAGTAGATAGGGTAGCCACAGATCCTCAAGTGCATAACCTTGAGTTTTTCACCAGAGAAGACTGCTTCCAGAGTCTTGTTGTTTAGGGAATGGTGAGGAGATATATTTTGAACATATACTTGTGCTAGTGGTTTCTGCCCATAGAAACTTTAGTAGTTTCTGATCATGCAGCATAGCTTTGATTGCTTCCATGATAGTTCTATTCTTTCTATTAGCCACACCATTTTGTTATGGGTTATAAGTATTGTAGTCTCTTTCCTAATCCCAGATTCCTCTTGAGATATTTTCCACTTCATGCCCACTCAAGTCATGGGATGGCTCGACATATTCCTCAATCTCGATAGAAGGAACTCGGTTCTCACATTCATCAAATGTACCTGTTGATGCCAAAACAAGAGCAAGAACAAATTATCAAAGAAAATAAACATAATGAAAGTATACCTGATGATGAGGCAAGTCTTTCTTTCTTTTCTAGATGTGAGAGAGACTCCTTCATTATCCTTCCACCAACTTCTTCTTAGAGTGTACCCTTCTTGCACTATTTTGCACCCTGATAATCTTTAGGGTCTTCTTTTCTTAATCGACTCCTCATTAATAAGTTAGTGAAAGAATCATTCAAATACTCATGTAGGAAATGTTGAAAAGTGTAACTAGGTTTGGTCTTCATAATGACATGTGTAATTGTGATTTTATGTAATTGATGAAAAGAAGAAAAATAAAATTATTATTGTAATACTTGTCTCATGGTTTTCATGAGAAAAGAATTTTGTTTTTAGTAATGGCTCCCATTGAGAACCTTTAGGTTTTGTCATCTATTCATAAACGTCAAATTGATTCAATGTCATGTATGAAGGACCCTTCTTGGCTATGTTAAATTTTTTATGAGTCATTAGACAAGTATAAATATCCCCCTAGAGACAAGCACAATAATATCACTTCAAGTTGGATTCAAAAGGAATAATAACATCTCTCCAAATGACATGTCGGCTTAACTGGATGACGAGTCATATTATTATAATGGAAAAAAACTATAAATAGGCCACTCATCCTCATTCCAGAGCACATATTTTTGGTGAAGCAAGTCTGAAGTTAAGTAGTGCAAAGGTGATAAAGAAGAAGCCCTATAACCAGCGAGGAGAGAGGAAGAAAGAGTGTAGTATTTCAGCATTGTTTTGGGAGTATTTTGGGCTAAGTAATCTCCACACATGTGAAGTTCCAGACCTATCTGTTGCAGCAATGAGGCTGAGAAGGTTAAAATCATCAAAAGGTAACCAAGTTGGGTGAAGGACAAGTCAAAGGGAAGCCGAACTAAAAGGAATGAGTCTCTTTCTAAAGAGAGGCTAGTTTAGGTTCAAATTTTGTCATCTATACAAACTAGGGTTTCTTATTTGGAACCAAAAGTTGTAGACCGAATCAAGGGGTTGAAATTCTAAAGGAAATACAAGAAGAAGAAGAAGAAGCAAATGGTTTGACTATATTTGACTCAAGGAAGAGGAAAAGGGCTTTGTGTCTTGATCTTGGAGTGGCAAATAGGTCAAGGGTCTTGGTCTTGGTATTCGTTAATTGAAGACTCTATAAGAAGGAGAATTTACTCGAGTTTTCCTCTCAAGTGGAAGAGGTTTTGGCCATGGTTGATAGCTTATATTATGTGTCTCTTGTCTCTTTGTGGTTTATGCTTTGGTAGTTGTTTGATGAATAAGAACACTAATAACCTAAGTAAAAGAAGATTCTAGTCTAAATAAGTAAAAAGCACTCACAAGAAGTTACCAATAGAATAGAAATCACTTAATTGCCATGCCCTAGATTTCTCAACATGGTATCAGAACTAAGGTGATCAAGTCAAGGAAGGGCATCTTATCAAGGGACACTCAAGGATCAAATCTCAAGGAAGGAACCAAAGCAAAGATCATCTTTAAGACAATATGTACAAAGGACGCATTATAACCCTAGATCGAAGGAGTCTACAAAGAAATCATGGATAATCATCAAGAAAAGAAGTCCAAGTTAAGGAGATCTATGAATCAA
Organism: Pinus tabuliformis; assembly: GCA_031772625.1. Lineage (NCBI taxonomy): Eukaryota > Viridiplantae > Streptophyta > Pinopsida > Pinales > Pinaceae > Pinus > Pinus tabuliformis. Next base: position 1,003,344,425 of record CM062819.1, read on the forward strand.
GGTCATTACCATTGAAGACATCACCAATAATTCATCATTGATCTTCATTAAAGGATCCAAAGAGATCTCACTCTCTATGAGATCAAGGATCACTCTTGAAGAAAACTACCTTCATCAAGGAGGAGTTTTCTACTCTCTATATCATCATAAACATCAAAGAAGAAGAAAGGATAAGACCTATCAAGTAAGTATATTTATGTCCATATCTTATTTTGTCAAAATTTATTCTTGAAAGGAAAGCAACAAATTGGTTGGGGTTCAAACTATCTTGCATGAAAGAAAAGGACATATTTGAATCTCATTGAAAATGAGGTTATGGAACATATCAAAGGATCTATTACTAAACCAAGAAAGGAATATTCTCAAGCTCTTGAAAAGTATATGAAAAGGGAAGCTAGGGATCAAAGGATTCTCATAGAATCTATCAAGGATCCCCTCATCCCATATGTATCCTATCTTGAAACTTCAAAAGAACTCTATGAAAAATTGGGAGAGTTGTATTTTGTAAGCACTACTAGAGAAGTCATCTCATTAAGGCAATAAATCTACAAGATGAAGATGTCAAGGGAATATGGAATAGCCTCATAATTTATGAGGATATCTGAAATCCAAGATCAACTACAAGATCTGGGAGAAGTCATGTCTAATAGAGAAATGACTACAGTTGTATTAAATGCACTATCAAAGGAGTGGGGTAACTTTACTTCAAGTATTTATGGGAATAAAGAAGCTACTCCATTCCAATATCTATGGTCACTGTACAATATTGAAGAATCTATACTAAAGGCCAAATCTGATGTGGGAGCAGGTCAGAAAAATCAAGCATATGCTGCAATGACAAAAGGAAAGGGAAAATTTGGAAAGTTTGTTCCTTAGAAAAAGAGAAGAGAAGAATCCCACGTCACTGAGGAAGTGGAGGAAGCTGAAAAGAAGAAATCCAAGAAGGAGAAAGTAATCGATCGCCACTATTGAGATAGTCTTCCTCACATAGGTTCTTTCAAGTTCCTATGTCTTCTGTTGTAAGATATGGCTATCATGATTCACTAAGTAAAATAATGGGATGCATCAAGGCATTATAGAAGAATTGAAAGCAAGAGCTCGAGAAATCATCATAGAGAAGTATGAAAGATGTTAGAATATAACTCTTGGGAATCTCATTTAAAACACAACTCGAAAGGTAGTCTAGTGCAAGGTTCATCATACATCTGTAAAAAGGAAACATTTGTTTATGGGGATATTTTAGATCCTCAATATTCTCTCATGGAATCTTTATTGAAAGGTTCACCGATCATGAGGGGAAGCAATTGTTTCATCAAGAATTCCAAACTTGTGGAATTCATGGGATGATGGTATGATGACATAAAAGTGAAGCAGATGAAGGGATTGAAGCTCTTTCAATAAAGAAAGTTGTTGCAAGAAGTATGAATGACCCAAAGAAAAAATGATGTAGGTGTGCTTACATTTGATATTGTGGAAGTCATGTCATATGGTTGCAAATATCATGAACCAATTCTCTATCTTAAGAGCATGATCAAAAGAAAGGATATCCTCCATCAAAGGTATGCAAGAATGCATGGGTCACACATTCACTGGATGAAATCAACATAATATGTCCTCATATGAAGTATGAGGTGGTTGACTACAATTGAGGAACTCTGATTGAAAGCTCCTGGGAATGAAATGTGTGAAGAAAGGAAGGAAGAGATCATGGAATATGAACCCATGGTAAAGACAATCAATATTTGAAAGACCAAGAAGATTTTACTAGGATATCTCCATGGAAGATATGAAGACTCTGATGGAGTCTGAAAAAGAAAGATACCCTTAACAATATATATCTTTGGAAGATGTGTCGATATGTATGCTGGATGTCAATGAAAACTCTAAGATGTCATGATGAAAGACCATCACAAAGGTAATGTTTATTTTAAGGTTCATTCCTTTATTTTTGAAAAAAATCTAGATGGGTTTATGCACAGTTGCCGAGGGAAGATCTATGATGTCTTCCACCACCGATGCTCGGATGAAATATACTTAAGTAAACATGGCATGAAGAAAGTAGCGAAATATGGATTTATGAATCACTTTTTGATGATGACATGGCTAACTCATGGATGAAAGTGATGGATGGTTGGTGCCATATGTAGAAGTTCCAAACATGAAGATCCCTATAAAATGAAAATAATTTAATGACATCGTGAAGAGGAGTTCTTCAAGCAATTGGTTGTCCCATCATCTTCGCTTGAGGAGCTGCTATAGGTCCCTGATTATTAGGGAGCTAGGAAAAAAGTTTCTTACTTGGAAGAAACTTGGAAATTTCGAAGCCAAAAGGGAGCTTAGGTACATTCCTTCTGTAGGAATGAGTACATTCCTTTATTGGAATAGATATGTCATCCCTAATTAAGAGGGAGAGATAGACACATCATTCTTGACTTCACTTGGGAAGACAGAATGGAGGATTGGGTAAACATCCGGTATCCGATACTCTTTGAGGATGAGTTAGGGCATCCAAAATAAGAGTAATTGCAGAGGACTGATATTCTTTAAGGATTGGGAATCCAAGATAAGAATAGTCCTGGTGGAACACACCCTGAGAACCCAGGTGGGGTATTTTCCGAGAGAGACAATGATGAGGGTGTTTACACATCATTGTTCTCGCCAACATTGTGCTCAGATATCATGGAGAGATAGATTTGTTAGTCAAGGTTGTTCTATGTGACAATGTTGGTTGATATGATGCTAAATAGATGTTACCAATCCGACTCTTCTTATGAGAAATTCTTCAAATTGAGAACGACCAAGTACCATTATGAATACCTCCCTAGTTAAGAGGAAGTGTTGAAAAGAGTAACTAGGTTTAGTCTTTATAATGACATGTGTAATTGTGATTTTATGTAATTTATGAAAAGAAGAAAAATAAAATTATTATTGTAATACTTGTCTCATGGATTTTAGTAATGTCTCTCATTGAGAGGCTTTAGGTTTTTTCATCTAGTCATAAAAGTCAAATTGAGTCAATGTCATGTATGAAGGACCCTTCTTGGGTATGTTACATTTTGTATGAGTCATTAGATAAGTATAAATAACCCTCCAAGACAAGCACATGCACCTCTCTTCAAGTCATCTTCAAAAGTAATGATAACATCTCTCCAAATGACATGTCAGCCTAACTGGATGACAAGTCAGCTTATTATCATGGAAAACAACTATGAATAGGCCATTCGGCCTCGTTTTAGAGCACAAATTTTCGGTGAAGAAAGTATGAAGGTGATAAAGAAGAAGCCCTATAACCAACGAGGAGAGAGGAAGAAAGAGTCAAGTGTTTTAGCATTGTTTTGGGCTAAGTAATCTCCACACTTGTGAAGTTGCAGACCTGTCTATTGTAGCAAGGAGGTCGAGAAGGTTATAGTGATCTAAAGGTAACCAAGTTGGGTGAAGGACAAGTCAAAGGGAAGTCAAATTAAAAGGAAGGAGTCTCTTTCTAAAGAGAGGCTAGTTAAGGTTCAAAGTTGGTCATCTATACAAACTAGGGTTTCTAATTTGGAACCAAAAGTTGTAGACCGAAATCAAGGGGTCGAAATTCTGAAGGAAAGTCAAGAAGAAGAAGAAGCAAAGGGTTTGACTATATTTAACTCAAGGAAGAGGAAAATGGATTTGCGCCTTCGGCTTAAAGTGGAAAATAGGTCAAGGGTCTTGGTCTTCATCAATTGAAAACTCTATAAGAAGAAGAATTTATTCGGGTTTTCCTCTCAAGTGGGAGAGGTTTTAGCCCTAGATGGTAGCCTATATTCTATGTCTCTTATCTCTTTATGGTTTATGCATTGGTAGTTGTTTGATGAAGAATAACACTAATACACTACATAAAAGAAGATGTTAATCTAAAGAAGTAAAAAACACTCACAAGCAGTTACTAACAGAAGAGAAATCACTTAATTGTTCTGCCCTAGATTTCTCAACAATAAAATAACCAATGATCTATAAAGATAAATCTCAATAAGAGCATTGACACAAAGAAACAACATAAGACTTGAAAATCCTAATTTTTTAAGGGGATTGAACAAAGTTGTTAACTCCCTCTTGATCCATCCTCTATAAATTACCATTGTCCATTAGTCATGTCATTGGTAGAAGAAACACATCATCTTGAAAACCACTTGGAAAACTCCATTATGATTCACTCTAATATCAAAAATTTCAAAAACTATCTTTCTCACATGAGGTAACACTTCATAGTGAAAATGAGTGAACTTTTGGTATAGTTTATATTGATGATTACTTATCATGAATCAATGCATTGATAAGTATTCCATTGATTTTATAAATATCTTCAAATCTTGATCCCAAAATGAAGGCATGTAATAATAATTATACATATTGACTTTATTCTCTGCAATGATATTAGTTATAATCCATCTTTGATCATTGAAAAAGAGGTTAGTTTAGAAAACTACCATTCTATCTTTTGCAAAAGTCATGATTCTTACCTACAACCACTATTATTAGTAAACTCTAATATCAAAATTACCAAAACCCATAATATTATGAATAATCTCTTATAATGTGAGAGAGTCAAAATCCCCCTATCTTCAACATTCAAATTTTATGAGTTATTCTTTCATAACCTTCTATGCATTATACTTCTTTTCAAGACAACACTTTCTTGCACATGCATAAACAGAAGTAAAACTACTCTTTACTTTTGCATGCATCAACAAGTACCAAAACCACAACTATTAAACACATGCAAGACCTTAATTACTATCATATATTGGGTTCCTTGAAATCTTGGAAGAACGGTAGCAATAAATTTCAATAACAAAATTTCAACAACAAAATTTCAGTATTAAATTTCAATAGCAAAATTTCAACAAAAATGAGCAATAAGTAGAAGGAACAAGTGATATTTCAACAAAAAATGGGTTGCAAATAGAGTGAACAACACTTTATATTTTAGCAAAAAATGGGTTGAAAATAGAGTGGACAACAAGAGATATTTTAGTAGAAAATGGGTTGCAAATAGAGTGGACAACAAGAGATATTTCAGAAGAAAAATGGGTTTGAACAACATTTTTTTTCTAGATCTTGTCTTCACCAAAGCTCTAATACCATGTTGAAATGATCATGTTTTATGTTGTAACAACCACTTACAAAACTTTTTTATGCTACAATATTAGATAAGCAATTGTAGATAGAACAAAAACCAAATGCACAATAGAAGGCAATCAAGAATACAATGAGCCATGGAGAATTTAGGTCCAACGACTAAGGAAAAAATCACAAGGGGAAACCCAACAAGATTCTTCTTCTATTAAAAATCAATTGTTCAGTAGAGATACAAAGTATAATGAGAGATTAAGAGAATGTGTAAGTTATGCCAAATCTGAACAAGTTGTAGCATGAATATCATTGGTAGCAGCAGTAGATGCACACACTAAATCAACCTTCCCTTCAACTAAATCACAACTGAAACACTGAAGCACTGAATCAACCTTGGCTCACCAAGTTTTTGTCTTACTCTCCAAGTCTCTCTATCACAATATTCTTCAACTCTCTCCAACTCTTTCTTAAGTTTGAATTCTTCTTTCATAAGGCACAAGTGGTGAGAAGAAAAAGAATGAGCTGCACGTATATAGGAGAAGCAACGAATCCATGCCATAAAGGAGGGGTAACTCACATTCCAAGAGGAGTTTAACTCATACCCATTTAGGAAATGTAACTCATGCCATTAAGGAGGTATGTATGCCTTTGTAACTTATGCTTTTAAGAGAGAGTGTTGTTGAGAAATCTAGGGCATCAATAGTTAGGTGATTTCTCCTTATTCGTATCTTCTTGTGATTGTTTTTCATTTCTTTATATGAGTATCTTCCTCTTACTTAGGTTATTACTATTATTCTTCATAAAACAACTACCAATGCATGAAAAAGATAGACAAGAGACACAGAGTGTAGGCTATGAGCTAGGGCCAAAATCTCTCACTCTTTGGGAGGAAAACCTACATAAATTCTTCCTGTAGAGATTCCAATTGATGAATACTAAGACCCTTGACCTATTAGCCACTCCAAGACCAAGACACTAGTTCTCTTGACTGTCTTACGCTCATTTATTCTTCTTGACTACTCTTCCAACTTTTGACCATTATTAGCACTGAGATCATCTCTTAGCTGAGCATACAGTGATAAAAACAAAATATAGACACACTTGAGATGGCATCGAAATATATCACTGTAATGTCACTGAAATATGATCACTGTAGCAACACTGAAACTAGGATAGCACCAAATCTTACAAGACTTAGATAGCACTAAATCACTGAGATATATTATTGAACTATATCTCCTTCATAGCACCAAATATCGATCTCCATTATAGCATCGAACTGCGGATTCTTCAAGAACCGAGCTATAATCTATATACCTCTGTCCAAGTGGTTTTCCTTTGTTATAGTACCAAACCCTTTTCCCATAAATCCAAACTTCTTTTTATCCTTAAAATACCTTCCTTATTCCTTCATCATCTATCAGAATTCCCTTTTGACATCTGAACTTGTCTCTTCCTTTTTCGTTGTAACTTTGATCTGAATTTCATAGAGATTTGCGCTTGATGACTCTCTAATTCGAGGATCCTACGTTCATATATATAGTGGTATACCCATGAATATAAGCCAACATGACCTCAATGAATGGATGTCTCTTATTAGGTGTGTCGACATGTGTCATCTTCTTCATCTTGAGGCTGACTTGAAGAGGAGAACCGATGCTTGTCTTTAGTGGGCTTCACAACAATTCTATAGACTTGTATAGATTTGAAACATGCCCAAGAAGGGCTCTCCATACATGACATTGACTCTTTTGAATTTTATGACAAATCCTAAAGGCTCACAATGGGGGACATCTAAAAATAAAATCCCTTGGTCATGAAACTTGATGCAGGAGCATCCCGCTCAGAATATTATTGTTCATTTGGTTGATTTTGGGGGTGATGTTTTTAATTATTTTTAAGAATCTTGTATAAATTGAGTGAGAAATCTATGTGTGAGGTTTTCAGTTGTGAAATATTCTCAACTATGTGAGAATATCAGGGATAATTGATATGTGTATATCTTGCAGAGATCTTTGGGATTACGAGATACTCGAATAGGAATTAGTTGAGTGAAATATGGGGAAAATCATGGATTTAGTATAATCCATAATTATGTAATTAATATATAAATGTAAGCTTGTGAGGAGAGTGAAAAACAGTGTTAGAAAGTGTTAGAGAGAGCTAAGTAGTGGTGAGAATAGATCAGAGCACGAGATGTTCTGAATATATATGTAAATATTGTTATGAATGAAAGGAGTTTTGTGTTCAGAACTTGTTTCTGTGTGATATTTTATTATGTGATTTGTTTTCATTGATTCTTTAAACCGTAGGTTGAATCCTCTATTAAATACATGAAATTGTGTTTGAAATTAAAACCTTTAGTGGAATCTGGCATTTGAGGATCCCCTGGACAAAGACTTTAATTTGTTGATCGCCGATCGAAAGCGGACAAAGATTGAATGAATTGAAAAATCATCATTGATCACAGGTTGGATCAATGATGATCTATTTGGAGAGATCTGAATCATCCGATCGACAAATCCAATAGATCTAATGGTCATCGCGTGCCAACAAGCGCAAACAATAATTCCAAAACCGAATGCGATAATTTATAAAACTGAGATAATAGCTCAGTTAATCGCGATCATCTATTTGAAGGGATCAAATTTGACGGTAATCGCGTCAGAAGATGTATGATGTTTAATCCAAATTTCAGACGTGATATTTTATGGATTGTGATTTAATCCAATTGAATTTCGAATCGATCATAGCCATTCATTATGAATGGATGAGATCTGACAGATATCACTTTGGAAGATGCGTGCTGGTTAGCATAAATTTCAGACGTGATAAGGTTTGAACTAGATTTTAATTTTATTTGGGTTCCGGTCATAAACGTAAAAATAAATCATGTTCATTCCAGTTGTGATAAATAAAAAAAACCAAATGTTGTGGGCCCATAACCCACAGGCGGCGTGAATTATGTAAAGATGCAGTTTCGCTGCATCACAGTGGTATCAAAGCATAAGAATATTCTATGTGAAGTATGATTATATTGCAGATATGTCAGTGTTAGTCTTTATAATTTTTGTGCAGGGTAACAACAGAGGAAGGTGAGAAGATTTGTAGCAACCTAGAGAAAAGAGTTCTCCGTTGGTTCAAGAGAAGAGAACTAGAGAAATACCAAAAGACTAAGCTCAGAGGAGAGAAGCTTAGTGAGGTATCGTGTAGCAAGGAGAACTTGTTACTGCAGAGGTTTTGTTGCAGCTCATGAATGTTGTTACAAGAGACCAAGAAAGCATATGACAAGGAAAATCAGAGGCACAACGGAAGCAAAGGGAAAACAAGAGGAGTTAGTTTTAGGATTTGATTGAGGTAAATATTTTCTTTTATTAAATTTCGAATATTGATTTGAGTTTGAAGAATTAGTGAAAATGAACATGGAGAAACTTAGGAAAGATTTAAATAAATGTCAGATGAGTCATGAACAGTGTAAGATAAGTATTGACATGATGAGAACAGAGTTGAATATACTACAGGAATGGTTTCAAGAGAAAGAGAATGAAGACCGAAAACATGGATGGAGAATAAGGAAATGGGTCAAGAGGAATTTATTGCAATAGAAATGGAATGTTGTGTTGATGAACAAACTTGAACAAATACATATTTCTTTGTTGGAGAAGGAGAGACTCATAGGAATTGAGTCACAGCAAAGAGGATTTGCTGAAACCAAAATATTCCATGGTGGGAATTTGGTGCTTGAAGCATCAAAAGAGACCGAAAGATCTGATACTTTTAAAACTGATAATTTGTCTGTGAATGCAAGTATGGTACTAAATAATGAATTTGTTGCTATAGCGACAGCTAATGACCATTTTTATGATCAAGAAGTCTTTTGTAAACCTGAAGGAAATCGGGACGATCGTTTTTCATTCCATGAAGTTGAGTTTGCAGCTCAATTAGAGAAGGAAACAGTAGCTAAAGAGATAGGATCCAAAGAAGTTGAGACTAGAGAAACTGTAACATAACGAGGAACTAACACCATAGAAAACATCAACTGTGTTGATGTGATTAACGAAGAGGAATTACTCCTAGAGCATGGGGGAGAAAATTGCTTTACAGATATACAGAATTTGGTTCACAGTTCGAATGATGATGATGGTGAACTTTCAAATTTAGTTCTTACTAATCTCAGCACGACAAAGTTACCTGGCAAAGCTATAGGTGAAGACAGTGAAACGGTTCGATACTCGTTCAAAATTTGGAAACCAAGAAAATGGTTATTAAAGTTTCCAAATGCAGTTCACGAGTCTATATTTCCAGAATAGAGGATGGTGAGGTATGGAAAGTCGAGAATCATGTTTAATCATTCAAAACAGAGTTTGGAATCCTGGAGGTAGCAAGCCATTCAAACTTGTAGATGTCACATTAATATAGAAAAGAGATAGACCTCATAGATAGGAGTCTATGACTTTTTTTCTACATCGGGAGTCTGATGCAGGAGCATCCTGCTCAGAATATTATTGTTCATTTGGTGTATTTAGGGGGTGATGTTTTTAATTATTTTTAGGAATCTTGTATAGATTGAGTGAGAAATCTATGTGTGAGGTTTTCAGTTGTGAAATAGTCTCAACTATGTGAGAATATCAGGGAAAATTAATATGTGTATATCTCGCAGAGATCTTTGGGATCACGAGATCCTCGAATAGGAATTAGTTGAGTGAATTATGGGAAAAATCATGGATTTAGTATAATCCAAAATTATGTAATCAATCTATAAATGTAAGCTTGAGAGGAGAGTGAAAAACAGTGTTAGAAAGTGTTAGAGAGAGCTAAGTAGTGGTGAGAATAAATTAGAGCACGAGACATTCTGAATATATATGCAAATATTGTTATGAATGAAAGGAGTTTTCTGTTCAAAACTTGATCCTGTGTGATCTTTTATTATGTGATATGGTTTTGTTGATTCTTTAAAGCGTAGGTTGAATCTTCTGTTAAATACAAGAAATTGTGTGTGAAATTAAACCTTTAGTAGAATCTAGTGTTTGAGGATCACTTGGACAAAGGCTTTAATTTGTTGATCGTTGATCGAAAGCAGATAGAGATTGAATGAATTGACAAATCATCATTGATCACAGGTTGGATCAATGATGATCTATTTGAAGAGATTTGAATTGTCCGATTGACAGATCCAATAGATCTAATGGTCATCGTGTTCCAACAAGCGCAGACGATAATTCCAAAATCGGATGCGATAATTTATAGGACTGAGTTAACAGGTAAGTTAATCGTGACCGTCTATTTGAAGGGATCAATTCTGACAGAAATCCCGTCGGAAGATGCACGAGGTTTAATCCAAATCTCGGACGCGATATTTTATGGATTATGATTTTAATCTAGTTGAATTCTAGATCGATCATAGACGTTCATTATGAATGGATGAGATCCGATGGATATCACTCCAGAAGATGCGTGTTGGTTAGCATAAATTTCGGATTCAATAAGGTTTGAACTGGATTTTAATTTTATTTGGGTTCCGGTCATAAACGTAAAAATAAATCGTGTTCATTCCTGCTATGATAAATAAAAAAACAAATGTTGTGGGGCCATAACCCACAGGTGGCACGAATTATGTAAAGATACAGTTTCGCTGCATCAAAGTGGTACCAGAGCAGAAGAAGATTCTGCATGAAGTATGAGTATATTGCATATTTGTTAGCGTTAGTCTTTATAATTTTTGTGTAGATTAACAATAGAGGAAGGTGAGAAGATTTGCAGCAGCCTAGAGCAAGGAGTGCTCAATTGGTTCTAGAGAAGAGAACCAGAGAAATTCCAAAACACCAAGCTTAGAGGAGAGAAGCTTAGTGAGGTATCGTGTAGTAGGGAGAACTTGTTACTGCAGAGGTTTTGTTGCAGATCGTGAATGTTGTTACGAGAGACCAAGAAAGCATATAACAAGGAAAACCAAAGGTGCAGCGGAAGCAAAGGGAAAAGAAGAGGAGTCAGTTTTAGGATTTGATTGAGGCAAATATTTTCTTTTATTGAATTTTGAATATTGATTTGAGTTTGAAAAATTAGTGGAAAGGAACATGGAGAAACTTAGGAAAGGTTCAAATAAATGTCATATGAGTCATGAAGAGCGTAGGATAAGTATTGTAGTGATGAGAGTAGATTTGAATATACTACAGGAATGGTTTCAAGAGAAAGAGAATGAAGACTAAATACATGGATGGAGAATAAGGAAACGAGTCAAGGGGAATCTATTGCAACAGAAATGGAATGCCTTGTTGATGAACAAACTTGAACAAATACATATTTCTTTGTTGGAGAAGGAGAGACTCATAGGAATTAAGTCACAGCAAAGAGGATTCGCTGAAACCCAGAAATTCCATGGTGGGAATTCGGTGCTTGAAGTCTAATATTTTTAAAACTGATAATTTGTCTTTGAATGCAGGTATGGTACTAAATAAGGAATTTGTTGCTATAGAGACAACTAATGACCATTGAAAATGCACAACCATTGTCATCATCATATTAGGTTGCACTCGATGCTACAACCATCAGGTACTGCTATCAACTAACAGCACAATCCAAGGTGCCTCAAGTCATCCAGAGGACCTGCAATCAATGCTCTCAAGCTCTTTCCTCAGAAAGCTACTAGCATACGTGTAAAAACTACTTCTAATTTTATCAATCCCTCTTATCCATTCTTATGTCAATATGTTCTACAATAAGATGATATTGCCCACAAAGATCTGCTACCATGGAAAGTCATGTCATTATGATACTACGCCCTCTAGATCATTACTACAAATCCCTAAGTCATCACTAAGTCATCTCAGTCACAAGTCTCTATCAAGTATCATTCCTAGGTCAAGTCAAAAAATCAAAGTGTGAGCTCCATATGTTAGGTCTATGTGTTATGTCTATATGTCATATCTAGGTTTCATGATATTTAATCAAACCATGTTCATATGTCAAGTTATTTCCAATCAGCTTATGTTATGTCATTGCACAATATGTCAAGTTGTTAAGTCAATAGTAATGCATCACTATCATATAGTGTCACAGTTAAGTAAAGTAAAATTCAAGATACTCATCATACTAATTCAATCAACGTTTCACATCATTATTAAGGTACTTGTCATGTTAAGGTATCAACCAACTGATTTGTTACTTGTTGTCCCAATACATATCTCTAAAACATTAGATAAGGACAATGCAAATCCTAACAGGTTGTAAAGGTAAACTTCACAACAGTGAATGTCAAGATAATGTCAATTGTCATGTTACCGTTCAAGTTCATCATGTGCTTAGCTTTTGCATTCAAGTATTTGTACACTCTAGTTGTCTCAACAATGTTTACTGACATAAGGCCATGTCAATGGACCAATGTCAACTCAACTCTAACTAATTGTAAGACATGCATTAGTCACTACTGCCTTAAGTTATATTTCAAGTGTCATATCAGTGGGACAATTACAAGAGTTGTTCACAACATGTCAAGTCAATTTATGTCAATAGATCATGTCAATATGTTGTCACACAAATATTGTCATGATAATGTCCTAGTCTAGTTGTCAAACATTGTTAATACATCAAGTCAAGGTAAAGTTAATGTGTCAATCTGTCAAGTGAAGATGTTATTGTGAATGTGTAACTTTTTTTCACATCACCTATCAAGGATCATGCCAAGGTATCATTAAATATTATAAGCAAAAAACTACCTTTTGTATTACTAAGATCAAGATTCAGACCTTAAGTGTTTTTGTATATCAATATGACTTAAGGTCTCTTCCAGCTACAAAACCTTGTGCAATAGTCTTACAACTCAAATTTGCAACTTTTGTATTGTGAAGAGAGTTACATTTTGTACTGTACCATTTTCCTTGAACTTAGAATCACGAGATTCTCTTAGACAATTATGATAAATACACACACCAAGCAATAATGAAATTAACTCTTGCTTTTTGACCAATAGGACTACTTGAAAATTTGAGAGGAGATATTATTATGAAGTTATAAGGATTTCACAAAAAAAACACCCTTTGTCATACACTAATTTCAAAATTTTCCACAGGGACTAAATGCAATCCTAAGTGTCTTTGAATGATACCACAAGGATGAGGATTTGCAACTTCAAGTTAGGCTACAGTTAGACCTTTGTTTCATCACAATGATCCCTCGGAAAAGAGCTCTAGTCAGAGACTTAACACACTTCCAATGCAAGAGAAAATGTCGGCTGCCTAGTCCTATAAAGAGACTTAAACAAGAGAGCGGGCTTCCGGTCTTTAGGATGGTGAAGTTGAAAAAATTGTAGAACAACTTGGAAGGAAGGTCGAGGTAATTTAAGATAGTTATAAACCTATGACCAAGCCTAATACAAATCCCTAGCTGCAGAGCCTGTATAAGAGAATAAATGCCAAACAATATTTAATCAATCAATCATAAATACTTACCTTGAAGGCCAAGAGGAAGAAGAAAAAGTTTTATTCAATCAAAAAGTAATTTTCTTCCCTAGCTGCTTCAAGGAGATCCTTTGTTGTCTTATTTCAAGAGGTTGAAAATCACAGATAAATACCACTGAATATTTTAGATAAATATCTTTTATAAATAGATTTGTTTTGATAGGATTTAAGGTCTCCTTTTATAGAGTTTAGAGGGACTTCATAAGTGACCGTCATAGGACAAGGAAATGGACTCATGAAGGAGTTATAACATTATAATTTTAATTAATTCATGTCTTTTGTGTTAAGTAAAAAAAACCGGGAGCCTTATGAGTGAAAGATATTGGCCTTTACAATATGAGGGATACCTTTTATGAAAAAAAATAATACTCTTCCTAAAATTCCTTAAAGTATGGTTAATTTATTTTATAAGTATTATAGATTTGTTTGTGTATGACCTAAGAAAAGTTTACTTGCCTAGAAGTATTTTCAATACCACTAAAATTTGAAATCAATGATTGGCTTAGTGCATGTGGTTCTACCAAAGTGCGAAGTCAATGATTGTTTTACTACCTTTGCTTCTTGAAGTTATTCAACTTATTCATGAAATTACAGTGAGAATCTATTAAATTTGGCAACTAGGGACAAACATCACTTTGGATAACTCTAATGAGGCAGCTAATATTTTTCTTGAATTCCTCTTTCTGAGAGGTGTAGGATTGATCTAAATATCATCCCATTTGGTCATGTAGAAATGAAGTTATGAATTTATTTTGATTATGGACAAATTGTCAAGTTCGGCCAGCCATCAAATTAACCTACTCTAGCCTTCAACGTTGCATATAAATACAAGGTGCCTCCTTCTTATTTTGGAATCTCATCTCATTCATCTTTATCTCTCTCATCGTGATTGGGCACGGATTTTTGGGCCTCTCTCTCTCCACACGTGTGAAAGGAAGACTATCTTTTCTAGTTGTTGCGTTGACCAAATTTGGCCGAAATTTTAGGAGACCAAAATTTCAAGAGGCTAACTTTGACCAATGTTGACCTTATTTGAAATTTTTTTGTGAGGGAGACCTTTTTTTAGGGAGGTTGTTATTCTGGGCACAAAAATTGAAGTAGTTTGACCCCTGCGTTGACCAGCGTGGACTGCCCTAATTCATGTTGTTGCATTGATTTTTGTTGAACAGATTTGACTGGTTATCTTTGGATTGTTTTGGGTTGCATTATCTTGTTGTTGAAGGCTGAGTTGACCAAGGTTGACCGAGTTGTTTTGGAGGTCAATTTCATCCCTATTGACCAGCATTGACTTTCTAATTAGAGCTTTCTATTTCTGTTGTTTTGACTGATCAGTTTGGGCGAGTGAATATTGTAAATTTTACTCTCTCTCTACAGAACTTTTGAATAATTATAAGAAGAATTGATCAAGGTTTTCCCCACATTGGGGTTTGTCTCTAGCTGGTGCCATATCTTATGTCCTCTTATGTTGGCTTATCTTCTACTGTTATTGTTTATGTTCTATTTTCATTTTACTATCATGTTGATGTGATTTCTATACTGAATATGATATTGGGCTAATAAATAAAATTGAAGTAAAATTTATCTAAGCATAGAACATACCATTGTTGTCCTAAAATTAGCATGGTATCAGAGTTGAGGTGAATACAAAGCCCAAGGAAGAGTGAAGAGCAATCACTAAGAGGATTAATCACTAATCAAGAACAAGTCTCAATGCCCTCCACATCCTACTTCAAATCTAATGATAAGCTTCATGTTAAGTCTATTAATCATGAATGGAAGATGTCCCTTGATTTGACTTTAGAAGAGCAAGATTCCATATATTATGTGACGAGAAAGATTTCAAAACCTCCTTCAAATGCATCGATTGCTGCTAAGACAAATTACAAGAACGGTGAAGTCAAAAGCCAAGAAGATAATAAGGGATTATATTCATAAGCACTTAGTTGATTACATCTCCGATTTGAATACATCAAAGGAGATATATGACAGGTTGGTTGGCATGTTCAAATCTAGCAATGCAAATCAAATTATTTTCCTCAAGAACAAGCTAAAGGATATAAAGAAGAGAAAAGGTGAGGATATTCAATCCTACTTCATGAGGATTGCTGAGATAAAAAATTATATTCTTTCAATTGGTGAAGTTATTGTTGGTAGGGAGCTCACTCTCATTACCCTTGGAGACCTTCCACCCGAATGACATGAGTTCAACATTACTATTCTCAACAATGACAGAATTCCAGGTTTTGAAGAATTATTGACAAGATTTTCTCAAGAAGAAACAAGGATGGTGGAATTGGAAATGCCTTCGAATAGGAGTAATCTTACCACATTCTCCACCCATGAAAAGAGGAATAACAATGCAAGTTCAAAGAAGCAAAGTCAAGGAAGACCGGGATTCGAAAATGGAAGGAAGAGAAGATGCTTTGTTTGCAAATAGTTTGGTCACTATGTCAAGGAGTGTCCAAATAGAAGGGACACATCTCACGATGATGATAACAATCATTCCAAGGACAACAACGACAATCAAAGGAATAACAGGTTCAACAACAAAGGGAAAAGGAATGCTTCCACTACTCAACTTGGAAATCATCAAGCTTCTAAAAGAACAAGAAACTCCAGGTATGATGAGTCTAATGTTGTAAATTCTAAGAAAAATTAATTTTATCTTATATCTTCCCTCTCTATTGCCTCTCCTCCAGATACTTTGGGAAATTGGTTGATTGATAGTGGTGCCTCAAGGCACTTCACCGGGTACAAGGAAGCTCTTTCAAATCTAATAGAGAAGGACACAAATTTGGAAATTATCCTTGGCGACAATGCCACCTATCCCGTGAAGGGAGTTGGGAATGTTACCCTTCAATTGAATCAAGGTAACATTGTTCATCTGCAAGAAGTACTATATGTGCCTGATCTAAAGAAGAATCTAGTGTTTATCTCAGCAATGGAAGACAAAGGATTCAAGGTGGCATTCATCGATGCAAAGGTACATGTGTGGAAAAGAAATTTCAAAGAAGCATTTACTCTTGTATTCAGGGTTGAAAATTTATATCAAGTTGGAGGAAGCCCACTGGTAGCCATGTCTTGCGACACATCTCTATAATCGAACTATGGCACCAAAGGTTTTCCATCTTCACTATAAGGCTCTACCCAATGCAAGGAAGATGGTTACAGCTATGCCCAAACTCAAACTAGAGAATGAAGGTGTATGTTAGGGATGTGCCGAGGGAAAACATACAAGGGGACCATTCCCCTCAAGTGATAGCAAGACCACAGACATTTTGAATTTGGTTCATTCTGATCTATCAGGTATGTTTCCTGTGACATCATTAGGAGGATATTTATATTATGTTTTCTTTGTGGATGGCTTCTCTCACAAAACATGGATATATTTCTTGAAGAGGAAGGACAGAATATTCTCATGGTTCTGTGCCTTCAAAGCCTTGGTGGAAAATCAAACAGGGAATAAGATCAAGATATTGAGGATCAATAATGGAACCGAGTATGAGTTAAATGAATTCAATGATTATTGCAAGGAAGCTGGCATTAAGAGGGAGACTACTGCTGCATATACTCCAGAGAAAAATGGTGTTGCTAAAAGGAAGAATTGTTCCATTATAAAAGCCACTCTTGCCATGCTTCATGATCAAGGACTTCCAAAGTTCCTATGGGGAGAAGTTGCCAACACTATTGTGTACATTAAAAATCAATTCCCTCATCAAGCATTGGACTCTAAAACTGCCGAAGAAGTTTTCACTGGTAAGAAACCTAATGTTTCTCATTTTAGAATTTTTGGCAGTCCCATATACTTTCATGTGTCGAATGAAATGAGAAGTAAATTGGAGGCATCCGGGAAGAAAGGAACTTTTTTGGGATACAATGGAACTTCTAAGGCATATAGAATCTATGTGCCTAGTCAAAGAGAAGTAGAGTTGAGTCATGATGTCACCTTCGATGAGGATGTTTCCATAATGAACATTAGCAACATTCATATTCAAAGGAAGGACAAACAAGCAGATGGATGAAATACGGGAGATTCGTAGGATGAGCTAATGCCCAATGTTGAAGAACCGCGGGATCCCATTGATCCTCCTCCTCATGAGCCCTCCTCCAAAAGAAGACCCTCATGGATGAGAGAAATTCTCAAAAATGCCAAGAGACATGTTGCACCGAGGGGTGCATTTCTTGAAAGAGAGAAGCCTAATAGGTACCAAGGGGACTTAACTTCTATGAGCACGATTATTCAGTCTGAACCTTTCTCATTCGAAGATGCTGTGAAGCAACAAGTATGGAAGGATGCTATGAACGAAGAGTACAAGTCAATTATGAAGAATGATGTCTGGGATGTGATCCCTAGACCCCAGGACAAATTTGTTGTCACTTCTAAATGGCTCTATAAGATCAAGCATGGTGTTGATGGAAGTGTCTATAAGTTCAAGGCCAGATTTGTTGCTCGAGGCTTCTCTCAAAAGGAAGGTGTAGAATATGATGAGATATTTTCACCCATTGCTCGCTACACCACCATCTATTTGATTATAGCCATTTTTGCCTCGTAACAATGGAATATACACCAAATGGATGTCAAGACTACCTTCTTGCATGGTTCACTTAAGGAGGAAGTCTATGTGGAACAACCTGAGGGGTTTGAAGTTCAAGATCGTCAAACAAATGTATGTAGGTTGAAGAAAGCCATCTATGGGTTGAAGCAAGCGCCCCGGATTTAGTATGAGAGGATCGATAGTTGTCTGATGAAGCTTGAATTTACAAGAAGTGAAGTTGATTCGAACCTTTAATTTAAGGTTAATAATGATAGACCTCTCATATTGGTACTCTATGTGGACGATCTCATTCTGACAGGTGCGGAACCTCTTATTTATCAATGTAAGAGAGAGTTGGCTTCCGAATTTGATATGAAGGACCTAGGACTGATGCATTACTTCCTAGGGTTGGAGATCTGGCAAAATCCAAGGGAGATTTTCCTTTCTCAAGGAAAATATGTTGTGAAGCTACTTGAAATATTTGGGATGATGGACTGCAAGTCCATGGCTACTCCGATGGAACTTAACTTCAAGAAGTTATGCGGAAGTGATGTCGGGCCTGATTTAGGAAATCCTTTTGAGTATTATCAAATCATAGGGGCCCCGATGTTCTTGGTGAACTCTCGTCCAGACATATGTTTTGCAGTGAACACATTGAGTCGATTTATGGTCGAGCTTCACCATATACATTGGATTGCTGCCAAGAATCTCTTGAGATATCTTCGCGGCACAGTCACTTATGGACTAAGATACACTACCGGGAATGTGAGGCTTAGCAGTTACTCTGATACAAACTAGGATGACAGTGTGATGGATCACAAAAGCACATTAGGATGTTGCCTCTCTCTAGGTTTTGCATCAATATCATGGATGAACAGGAAGCATAAGTCAGTTGCTTTAAGCATCATTGACGTTGAATACATTGTCGCTAGTTTGGCCTCTTGTGAAGCTGACTGGTTCAGGAAGCTATTTAGTAAGTTGTCTGGACATGTGTTGGATACCACTGTGATCTTCTGTGACAACCAGAGTGGATTCGTCTTTCTGAGAATCCTGTGTTTCATGATCACTCCAAGAATATTGATATCAGATACCACTTTATCTAGGGTATGGTAACGGGGAGCAATAAGGCTCCATCATATTGGGATCGATGAGAAGGTTGCTTATATTCTTATGAGGCCCCTTGGGAAGGTTAAATTCTTAACCTTCCCTGAACAACTTGGAGTCATGGAGAGACCCTCTTATGAGGGTCCTGTATGAGATAGATAGTGAGCTATGGGAGCTCCAGTGGGCGTGGGGTACTTCTTGGAGTGATGAGTGACCATAGGGTGATTCACCCTCCCCTAGTGGTGTGTTGTGTATAGGGTGAATGATTCACCTTCCCTTGTGATACCCCATGATGGAATATGCATAGGTTGAGTGGTTCACCCTACCCTATGGCATATGAGCAGGATGAATGGTTCACCTTCTCCTGTCATCGCATCCTAACCATGTAGTCCGAGACTCATGGGTAGTACCTCTCATTTGGCCAGTGAGTAGGAAAATGAGGATAGGGACCATAGTACTACCGATAGATGCATCATGTGCTACTGTACTCCCTATACTAGGATGTTGATATTGATCTAGGATAATTGGAAACCCACTATGGGTTAGTTAAGAGTGGTATGGCACACTCTCTGTTGTTGGAGACTGACTTCAGGTCAGTGGAGAATGGTACGATACATTCTTGATCATTTCTTCTTTCTTCATGGTTCAGAAAAACAATGAGAGGGATGGTACAGATTGTCAGACAGTTTGGCAAGTGATGTTCTCCCTAGTTGAGAGGGAGTGTTAAATTTGGAAACTAGGTCCAAACATCACTTTGGACAACTCTTATGAGGCAGATGATATTTTTCTTGGATTCCTCTTTCTGAGAGGTGTAGGATTGATCTAAAGATTATCCCATTCAGACACGTGCAAATGAAGTTATGAATTTAGTTTGATTATGGACAAATTATCGAGGTCAGCCAGCCATCAAATTAGCATCCTCCAGCGTTAAACATTGCATATAAATACATGGTGCCTCCTCCTCATTTTTGCATCTCATCTCATTCATATTTCTCTCTCTCATCTTGATTGGGTATGGATTTCTGGGCCTCTCTCTACACGTGCGAAAGGAAGGCTATCTTTTCTAGCCACTGCGTTGACCAGATTTAACCAAAATTTCAGGAGGCTGAAATTTCAGGAGGCTAACTTTGACCAGCATTGACCCTGCTTGACTTCGGTTTATTGAGGGAGACTTCTGTTTGGGAAGGCTGCTATTTTGGGCATAAAAATCGAGGCATTTTGACCCCTGTGTTGACTAGCATTGACCGCCCTAATTCATGTTGGTGTGTTTACTTTTGTTGACCAGATTTGACTAGTTATTTTTGGACTATTTTGGGTTGCACTATCTTGTTGTTGGAGGCCAACTTGACCAAGGTTGACTGAACTGTTTTGGAGGTCAATGTCAGCCCTGTTAACCAGCGTTGAATTTCTAGTTAGCACTTTATGTTTTTGTTGTTTTGATTGATCGGTTTGGGCAAGTGAATATTGTAAATTGTACTCTCTCTCTCTCTCTACTGAACTTTTGAAGAATTGTAAGAATAATTGATCAAGGTTTTCCCCACATTGGGGTTTGTCCCTGGTTAGTGCCATATCTTGTGTCCTCTTGTGTTGTCTTGTCTTCTACTGTTATTGTTTTTGTTCTATCTGCATTTTAGTATCATGTTCATGTGATTGTTATACTGGATATGATATTGGGCTAGTAAAAAAAATTGAAGTAAAATTACTCTAAGCAGAGAACATACCATTGTTATGCTAAACTTAATAGAATCCCTATCATATATTGACAATTGTTGGTGAATAAGGTGGCATGTCTCTACCCCCTGAGGTTTTAGCCCACAAAACTGGGTCTTCAAATTTAAACTCAATTTTCTCTCAAACTAGAAGGAACCACAAGAAACACCTCTTTTAGGATAATCTAATGACCTAGATATTCAACACAAACTCAATGGTTTGACCCTTCAATAACCCTCGACAAGGTCGGGGTACATCCTCAGTCCAGGGAACCCAAACGCTAGGACTTTGGTTTTCAACCATCCAACAATATAGTTTCCATATTGATGTAATCTGACAATTACTAGGAAGCGTTCATTAACCATTTGACATCAATGACTCGAGCTTTAAGTCAAAGTCAAACCCAGTCAACTCAATGGGTTGACATCAATGACAACACCATCCAACACAAACATCCCAGCCAGTCTGCAAATCCATATCAATCAAACAAGAAACAAGTGACTTATGTTCCCAAGAATGTTGATGTCACCATAATCTAGTCCTGTGAAAACAATTCATCCCAAGTTTCCAATAATTGCAAGATTCCATACAAAATTAATTTGGGATGGTTAGATAATTTTATAATACAACAATTCTATACCGCACTTAAAAATTCCTATCATCTAGTATCATTGAGGATGACATTCCAAGATATGAGAAAGATGAGAAGTCATTACAAGACAAAAAAAGATATCAAGCTTTTCATTAATCATCTTTGAGGACAAAGCTTTTCTAAAGGGGAAGGCAATGTTATGAATGTAAATAATTAATAATTAACTAGTTAACATTGATTAGTATACTAAAGAGGTATGTCTCAAAAGACATGACTATTCATGAAGGCGTACCCACCTAGGTGTTTGAAAATTCAATATGGCACCTACTAATTTAGATTTTCCTTTTCCTTAATATTTTTTTGTGAACTTTATTTATTTTCTTTTGTTTTCTTTATTATACTTTTTTCATCAAACAAATATCAAGAGCGGAATAGTAAAGACAATGAACACAAAAATTAAGCTTCAAGCTAGGGTAAAACCCCGAGAAATCTCCTCTTCTTATATAATATGCTTCAAATGATACAAACAAGACCCAAACCCTAGACCAAGTCCTCCTCCACGTAACAAGTCAACCCTTCATGAAACCCTTCCAATACGATCATATCAACAAGGCTCAATCATGCATCAGACAACTTCTAGCTACAACTTCAACCCCCAGCTTCAACCCTGTAGCTTTGACCTACTGCTTCGATTTTGTAGTTGTTGAAGCAACCCTAAGACAGTGCTTCAAGATGTCTTCCTTGAGCAAGATTATGTTTCCCAAGAGAAACGAAGTCAAATCAGAATAGTTTATCTTCCTGCAACTTGATCTCCTACAATTTGGACTTGCAATTTCAGTCTTCCTCAAAGCTACAAAAACCCAAGATTTCACACATTTGAGAGACATAGAGCCCAAAAACAAACTTTCCCTATTATTGTTGTATTCTCCTTGTCTTCTATACCTTAGTTCTTTCTTGCTTATTCCAGCTTCAAATCAAACTTGTGACTGAGTGCCAAATGAGGTAGAATCTACTTCTATTTATAGCCTTTCCAAGGGGTTGAATTCCCTCCTTTAGGTCAACTTGTGGCTTCCAAGGCCTACTTGTAATTTGGAGGTTTCCAAGACCTTATAGACTCAAAATAAATTATTTTACGATTTACATATTTCTTGGAAGGGTCTTATAAACATGATGTTGACTCTCTAGACTCGTGACAATATATCCTATAACCTAACAAACCCTAGAATCATGAAGAACATGCTTTTACCTAGAAGACCATCAATAAGAACCATGAAACCCATGTTTTAAAATAATAAATTTGTATTTTCTTCTTTTCTTTGTTACATAAGATACAATCGAAATGAGTACAATTAACAATTATGAAGACCGAAACTAGTTACATTTCCAACACTCCCTCTTAATTAGAGAGGTAATTGTACAACTAGTATAACATCATTATCAGACTGAAGAGTTCTTAGAAGAAGAATCAGATTGATAAGCCAATTGTAATCATCATCATTATAACCAACACTCTCATAGAGAACTAACTTGACAAGCTCAACTTCATTCGAGAGCATTATGTTGTAAGGCTTTATGTGTGATACTGCACTACCTCTAAGGCACATACCCCATCCATATGTTCACTAGGTATGTCCTTTTAGGAATATTATTATCTTGGATTCCCAATCCTCAAAGAATATTGGTCCTCTTCGACTTATCTTGGATACTTGTCTTAACCTCAAATATTGTCAGTACCTTTCTTTCTTAGATTGTCTACCCTCAAGGAAACTAGAGATGCTTATCCAATCCTCCATATGGCCTTCACTTAGACTTACGATTGTTAGTCTTGTTCAATTGCATGACACATAAAGAAGAGAATGAACATGTGATGTTCATCATTACTCCCTCTCAACCAGAGAGGATATCCCCATTCCCACTTGATTAGAGAATAGAATTTTTCTCATGTTCAAGGAGACTCTTTTACTCCCTCTCAAATCTAGAGGAGATTCCTAACTTCTTTCCAATATGAAAATTCATAACCACAAGATCTTTAGCTTGTTTCCATAAGAATATTAGCTACTTGTTCTTTCTGGAGATAGTTGCATGGCTCCCTTTTTCCTTTGCGACTCATTATATCAAACTTTCTTCTTTCCTGGGTATCATGGAGCCAGCCATATTTTTCCTTGTGATAGGGTCAATCTTGAACATCACTTTCATCTTGTCATTAATGAAGGCATTATATTGATCCTTTTAGAACTTCAAGCTAATCATAGCTTCCACTTGAAAGTGATCTTCTTTGTTTGAACTTGAACTTTATGTTATCTCTTCACACGTCTATTGTTTAATTCAAAGATGATGATGCAAACATCTTGACTACATGATTTCCAAAATTATATATTCAATCCATACAATTGAACTTGCTTCAATTGTCATCATGTATTCCTATAATATCTTTCCAGGTAGCAAAACAATATGTTAACCAGATAACCAACAAGAAATATTAATATTAGACTTACCTCATCATGATGACCTTCTCATCAAAACATCAACATCCTCATGGTCCATCTTCATAAGAGTCTTCCTTCATGCATCAGAGTGCCCAAGGATTGAACTTGATTACCAAGTTACAATATTCTTCTGAAGACTATACTAGATGTTGAACACCATTCTATATATTCTAGTGAGAAAATATTAATCTTTTATTCATTCTAGAGTAAGTTAAATTCATATTTTAGGCATCATGGAACCAAATGGAAGATTCACCGTTCATGATTTATGACCAACTCCTTTTATAGGTTTTTGTACATATTAATCCTCGCTGAGAGTTACATTAAATATGCATTCCTAATATTTCATACAATCATCTAGCTATTTGTTCTTTAACTTGACCAACCGCATTCCTTCATCCTTCAAGAGCATTGTTTCCATACCATATGGAATATATACTAATATTTTCATAATGCTTCTTCCAAAAACCTTACAAAATGATGGTTCTTATAGGATCATGATGATCCACCTTAGAAAAATGACTACCTCTAACATTATGTTAGAAAATGCCTGGATGAGTTATAATATGCAAAATGGTCCAATTTTCTCAATTTTGAAAGAATAAATGATTCCTACAAAGCAACTCAATCAAATAGACTCTAAATCTTCTACTATCACATGTTATTATCTATGATGCCATGATTTTACTATAAAACTCTTCTAGAGTAAACAACAATGCATGCTATTCTAAATTAAAGACAATCTTCATAAAGAACCTAATAGAGAGGACGCCTTCTTCAATAGTAAATATCTTTGACATCTTCTTTCCTCGGCGCCTTCTCAGGTTCTCCCTTCTCTTCAACTCTATGAGCTTCACTTCTTTCCTTTCTTTTGTTGTTCTGTTTGTTTGGGCAGTCCCTCTTAAAGTGTCTAAATTCATTGCGTCCAAAACATTGAACCTTGGACATATTTGGTTTCTTCTTGGACTTTCCAAAATTTTCCTTCTCAACTCCTTGGTTCTTGCAATAAAGGATTGAGATTGTTCATTTGATTCAATGTCATCCCTTTCCTTGATCCTAGTCTCTTCCAAGATCCACTAAGCCCACAACTCATCAAAAGGAGTAGAATCTTTCTTAGAGTAGATTCTAGTTGAAAAATTGTTCCATTCTGGTGGCAAGGAATTTAGTACACATAGAGTCATTTCAGAGTCAGAAATTGTTTTCCCAAGCTCATGTGATTGATCTCTTATTTGTGGAATATTCATCAGGTAGGAGACCATGTATTCATCCTTTGATTTATTTATTTTGTATAGTTGTTTCTCAAAGAAATCTTTTGACTTGCAGTGCTTATAGAGTACATACTTACTAGCTTGTCATACATAGCCTTAGAAGTCTTCAAATTGGAAAAAAAAATGGAACAAGATGATCCTTAATGGATTCAACAATGATCCTTTGTGCCCTTACGCCTCCTTTCTTGTATTTTTCAAGCTCTTGAGTCTTTTTCTTGCTAGGTTCAACAACTTCACTGAGGACATATTTCATTACTTCATGTTTTGTAAGTGCCAGATCAATCCTTTCATTACATGCTAGGAAATTTGTTGAACCAATGAGCTTATTGCTTTCCTTGTAGGAAAAACCCATATGAACTTTAGGTTCAAACATAGAGTAATAATATAATACTTACTTGTCAACTTAGAGTCTTTACTTCTTCAATGATGTCTCCAACTATCTTGATGCTTTCAAGATCTTCAAGGAGACTTCAATGATGTCATAGAAAGATGTCTTCTAGGATATCTTTAGCAACAGTTTCAAAGAGTGATGACTGATTCCTTGATGCTTCCTTCAAAAGTGTCTTCCAATGAGCCTTCTTGTGATCTTCCTTCTCAAGCTTTCCTTTGATGAGAGCTTGAAGTAGTCTTCTTTCTTCCTTCAATAAGAGTTTGATCCTTCTAATTCCCCTTAGAAAACCCTTATTGGTGTCCACAAGATGATCTTCTCAATTGCCTTCTCTTTTTCACCTTAGTTCTGATACCATGTTGGAAAATGAAATATGGTAGCTATTAATTCATATTTTCCTTATACTTAATATTTTCTTGTGAACTTTATTTATTTTCTCGTCTTTTATTTATTAGACCTTTTTCAACAAACAAATATCAAGAGCAGAATAGTAAAGACAATGGACACATAAATTAGGCTCCAAGCCAGGGAAAAACCCCTCCAAGGAGAAAAACCCAAAAAATATCTTATCTTCTTATAGAAACTTATTCAAATGAGACAAACAAGACACAAACCCCATACCAAGTCCTCCTCCAAGTACCAACTCATCCCTTCATGAAACCCTTCCAATAGGATCAGATCAACAAGCCTCAATCTTGCATCATCTAACTTCCAACTACAACTTCAACCTACTATTTCAATTTTGTAGTTGTTGCAGAAACCCTAAGATAGTTCTTCAAGAGGTCTTTCTTGTTCAAGATGATGTTTCCCAAGAGCAACAAAGTCAAATCAGAATATTTGTTCTTCTAGCAATTTGATCGTGCAACTTGATCTCTTGAAATTCGAACATGCAATTTTGTCCTTCTTGGAAGTTGAAAAAACCCTAGATTTCTGTCAGGCGGAAAGAGTCGATTGTGTGGACACAACCAACCTCCCTAGGAGCCTAAGACTCTCTAGTGACAAACAAGACAAACAAGAGAAATCCTTCTCTAAACATGCATTTACTATATGGGAAATCAAGTGTTTAGATCCTACCTGTAATCCAACGCTGTTGTAGCAGTCCAGCTCCACTGATCCGGATGAGCTCCTCCTTCACTTTGAAACTTGCATACACTAACAATCAAACGATTAAATAGCACTTGATAATCTCATAGAATAAAACATATTTAACACATAGACCAAGGAGTACATGAAACAACTCATAAATAACAAGTTATTGAGAAGAATGGACTCATTTGCATTAATAGGTAACAAAAGGAACAAATAAAACCTGAGCCTTGGTGTTGTGCAAGTCCCTCCCAGGGTCCATCAAGAGTTCTCCTTTACTTTGACAAAGCTCACCCACTTCCAAATAGAACAAGCAAAGATGGCAATCTCTCCTCACAAGCTTCTAAATGGGAGTCCTAATTCCTGCAGCATTTACCCTTAGAAATGTATAACTTCCAACCTCCCCTCCTTCTGGCCCAATGCCTGTATTTATAGTGCTCAAGAGGAAGTTAATCAGGTCCACCATCAATGGGATAATCCCCTCTTTGGATGGGATAGCTCCCTTATTGATGGGATAAGTTCCTCTTTGGTAGGGGTGCATGAACCATCTGGAGGCGCTCAATACACGTCGAACAACCTTCTAGAATGCTCTAGAAATGACCACAAGTGACTTTTTAAAGATGAAACTTGCGCATTTTAAACTTTACAGGGGGACGCACCTGCCCCTTTACATACAGAGCGTCCAAAGACGCAGCTTTTGTGAACATTGGGTGCGTCCCCGCAGGTAAGGTTGAGAGAACCTGCGTCCCCAGAGATAAATACATTTATAAAGACTTTCTCTCTTTTTGGAGTTTGACATGGAGAGCAGAGGCATAAGACTTGCCTAAGAGGATAGCATGACTGTTGATAGAGCCATACTAACTGTAAATAGTCATGGTGACATTTTTTAGTGTAACAGATTGCCCCCTAAAGTGCGAAGCCTGAAATAGATTAGGGTTTTGTATTATCTAGGAAGGGTGAAGCGCTTTATCATTTCAAGGATTATCTCGTGGAGAGCCTGGTCAGAACCTGCAATTTTCAACACAAAATACATGTATAAGATTATATCATCACTGAGGTAGGCATTCTCATACTCAGATTAAAACTTTAACTAACAGACTAACTACTCTGATACAGGAATGATCTTGCAGTACATCATAATCATAGACTTTTGTAGACACAGTATGGGCGCAACCATCTGTTTATGATTAGTCTACTTAGATAATGAATACAAAACTCCTCGCAGCCTGGATGGCGGAAACTAGATCCAGGGTCTTCATTTCTACTTCCCGAATTGGTACGATTCTAGCCATGTGAATAAATGAGTTGATGTCGAACATGGTAGAAACCACTTGATTACCAATCGATGATGTAAACTGTTAACAAGCGTGAGAGAGACCACCAGTAATGTCAATGGTTCTCAAAGTACCCAGTACAATCCATGAGATTTGAATGAATGAGTTGATGTCGAACATTTCACGGAATCCTTCGATCGAAAGTCAATGATGTAAACTGACGTCAAAGGCGAGAAACCTGCCATTGATGCATGCAGACTTCAAGGTACTGACGATTTCTAAGTCATCTCTCTAGATAATGTGCTGATGTCGATAGAAAGCGACCCGTCACAGGCAAGCCCGCAACACGAAATCATTGTTCAAGTTGAAGAAATGTTGTTGTAAGGACTGACTCAGGGATGGTCAAATGGATGACAAGTATTTTGCAGATGAAAGTTTTGCTTGCAGACCTCTTGAACACATAACGACACAACAGATGGCTTGGTGATAAAAGACTCAAAGTTAATCCCCGAAACCCGGCTGAAGACTTTCAAAGTGGTTTGATCAACTGTGAGGTAAAGGATTTCCCAACCCAGGTGAATGAAAAGTGTCGTGTTCAAGAGTGGTAATAAAGTTTCTTCTGAGAAAAAAGGTAACAAATAGGCTCATTCTTCTCTCTTTTCCCCCACCATTTCTGGCAAGTACCTCTTTATTTTTAACAAGCTTGAGGAGGATAACATATGCTTGATTATAAGCTCATCCTTCGGATGAGTCCAACCTAGTTTTGATTCGAACCCTAGGAAGGAGTGGTTCGTTCCTGTTTGTAATTGAACAAGTCCTTTACTGTGAAATGTTTAACGAGCCCAGTATAGGAGAAACTCGGCGTTTTTCAATTTTAGAGAGTCTGAAAAACTTAAGAAGACTCCAAGTTGAACTTTTTCGTAGATTTGTGTCCCTCAAGCCCGAAAAAGTATAAAATAATACCTGGGGGAACCGCTTGATCTTGTGACCAAGGAGTACTTTCATAATTAGTGCCACTGACCTGAAAAGTAAAAAGCGATCAAGGACACGTCGTTTTATTTCCGTATCGAGTTTGAAACGACAAAAACTCGGCAATCTTTTCCTGATTTTATGGTCAGAAAAGAGCTATAAGGGGACCGTCTTTTAATTTCGTTTTAACGAGTGTAAAAGAAACGCTCGGCAATCTTTTCATTTTTTACGAGTCAGAAAAGGGCTTAAAAGATGACTCTGATATTTTGGTTTGTGAAAAATGACAATTTTCCCTCTAAGTCCCTTTGTCCTGCACAAAAACGACACATTACTCATACATGTTTAAGATAGGCAAAAATACATCGAAAAACATCCTTCCATGGTGAAAAATGAACAAATTCATCCAAAAAACCTATAAAAAGACTTTTTACCATGTCATTTTTACCATTTTACTGTTGAGGTTAAAAAAAGGGCTTTTGGCAAGAAACTTCCCGTGGTCGCTGCAGAAAATCCGACCGTCAGAATCGAACGCCGTCTCTTCCAGGTATTTTACAACATCCTACTCTTCAATTTCATCCGATTAAAATTGTGTTTTAGGTTTTAGTTTTGATTTTTGGGGGGTTTTGGGTTTCAAAATGCGCTCTGCGGTGGACGCAGGTGCCCTTTGGGTGACCTGCGTCCCCCGACTTTTTCCTACATAGGAAAAAGGTCGGGGGACGCAGCCCACCTTCAGGCCAGCTGCGTCCCAACGCCCTGTGTTCTAAACGCGGGGTGCGTCCCCCGTGAAAGGCGGAATTTGAAACCCCAATCTCCACAAATAACCATTCAAATTTCCCCAAATCAATTCTAATCATGATTTCTTGGTGTGTAGGGCACTCACCATGTTGGATTGTAGAGAAAGAGAGCACGAAGACGTTGATTTAGCTGCAATTGAACATCAACCTTCCATTGATGCCCTAAAAGCATGCGGGCTATATAAATACTGGGCCATACCTGGCATGAGGGCTCAGGTGAGATTCTTGGAATGGCTGGTTGAGAGATGGAACGTTCAAGAGCAATGCTTTTACATCGGAGGGCATCAGCTCGAGATAGAGCCCTCTGATATATACTTCCTCACTGGCTTGCCAAATAGAGGCGAGCAACTCAATCTAGCCGGGACTAGGCCGGGTGGCCAATCCCTTGCTAGTCTCCGGGCAGATTGGTGCACACCCAATGCACACCATGCGAAAGGCATGGAAATCAAACACATCTCTCTGCGTGAACTCAAAGTTATAGCTTTCACGGTTACCAGAATTTGCGGTGCAGCCGCTTTACATATTGCCTCTGGGTCCCAAATTCGAATGGCGATTGACTGTTACCAAGGCACCATTTTCAACTGGTGTGATGCTGTGTCGGCTAACATGAAGAGCCAACTGACTAGGGCAAAGAACGGACGCCTGAAGACCTTTGGATATGGGCCTCTAGTCGTGAGCTTTGCCTTAGAGAGAGTTCGATGTTGATCCCTCAGCAACTCACTGTTGATATCTTGGGTCCTCGGGAGCCAAAGCTGGTACGATGGGTTGCGGTGATGGCCCGACATCCTGACGAGGGCGCGGCGATTGTTCGATTCTCTGATAGTTATTTTCACTGGTTAGAGGACCAGGTTTTTTCGATTCAGGACTTTTCGTATGCCAGAGTATATTTTCGAGGTGATCCGGACATGGTTCTTCCACAGGGAGAACAATGGGATGACAGAGGTACTTTATTTTTCACAAGTTTTCAAATTATGTATTTTTTTTTTTGTTTTTTTATATATATCGTCTCAAAACTGACAGTAAAAATTTTCAAAATGCAGATGTTGGTCCACAGCGTCCAGCCAACCTCCGGCCTTTTGAGAGGAGACATCCAGTTGCACCGGTACCAGCCCCACAGGACGCGGATGCAGAGTCACTAGCTGAGTTGGAGCAGGATCTAGAGCGTCTGACAGCGGATATGCCTGAGACTACCATAGATGATATTCCTATCAGACTTCAGCGCTATGTAGTTGCAGTCCCTGGACCGTTTAGGAGATTTTTGTGTAAGGTAGCCCGTGCAGTGGTGTCGTATAGGGAGCACCACCAGTGATTGGTTAGTCACTTTGTAGACACATGTGACATTTTTGACTTTTTGTACTTTATCATTTTTGCCGATCATAAGGTGTTTTTCAACCTATGATCGAAGACGATGTATATTTTTGACACACTCCTATCTATATATATATCACTATTACCGGCTTATCTTGTTTAACATATGTGATGAAATGTTTTTTAAATTTACTTGCATGATTATCGTAAATGTCTGTCCAACACTCGAGAAGCAATTGCATCTGCTAATGTATTTAAAGACCTTGGAATATGCTGATATTTAATGTAATCAAATTCACGTTCCAAGAGACGCACTCTCAAAAACAACCTTAATAACACAGGATTTCTAATGGCATAAACTCTATTAAGCTGTAATACAACAAGTTCAGAATCTAACCTCACTATCAAACGTCGAATTCCAAATGAAATAGATTCGGATAATAATTCAACCACTGCACTGTATTCTGCAATGTTGTTCGTTGTTTGACCGAGGCTTACCCCATGCATAGAAACTAACTCGTCAGAGGGTGAATAGATAACCCAAGCTGCGGAAGAGATATTCCGTGTACTACGACAAGCACAATCAGCAAATCCAATGTATGTTTGGAGAGGTGTCGACATCTGCAATATCAAGAGTAAAACCAAGATAAGCCAGAATAACAACGAAAAACACACTCTCTAAGCTAAGCACACTGACTAACTAACAAACATACTAGCTAGAAAGAAAACCTAACCTAACTAAAAATTCTCCATACCCACCATTTAAGCATAATACCTCTTTAGGTAAAGTCCATTTCTGGGTTTACCCAAAGAGTCCCCATCAAAATCTACCAGCTCATAAGCCCCTTTTGCTAGCTTTCGCTTTACAATGTAGGGTCCATGCCACATAGGAACGAATTTTCCAGCACCTAGCTTATCGTTAGCTTGATCATATAATAGTACTAGGTCTCCCTCCGAAAAACTTCGAGGGGTCACATTTCTATCATACTGAGCTTTCATTCGCTTCGCATGAGTCTCGATTGCCAATGTAGCGTCACGTCGAGTCTCATCTAATTTAGCTAAGTACAATAAACGTTTCTCCTCTTCGGAAGTAGCTGGAAGTAATTCGACAGCCATTTGAAGTGATGGGATTTCGCATTCAATGGGTAACACAGCTTCCAAGCCATAAACTAGCTGGAAAGGAGTGAACCCTGTTGAAGTTTTCACTGAGGTTCGGTATGCCCATAGCGCCAAAAATAACATGTTGTGCCAATTCGACCGATGAATACCAATGGTTCGTCGGATCATGATAACTAGAACTTTGTTGATAGATTCAACCAAACCGTTGGCTTGCGGATAATAAGGAGTAGAGCTATCGTGGCGCAAACCAAGCTGGCTTGTAAGCTCAGTCATCATGATGTTTCGAAAATGGCTCCCATGGTCAGTAATGATTGCTTGTGGGACACCAAACCTAGTTATGATATGATTGAATACGAAAACTGCAGTTGTTTTGCCGCTTGCGTCGAATGTAGGCATCGCCTCGGCCCATTTAGTAAAATAATCAACCGCAAGGATGATATACACATGCCCCCGGCCGAGTGAGGGTTACCAGTAATAAAGTCGATACCCCATTTGGCGAATGGTCCAACGACAATTATAGGGTGGAGAGGATCAGGTGGTGCGCGCATCTTGCGATCAAACACTTGACAGTTGTGGCACTTCCGGACTGCAATGATACAATCTTTAAACATAGACGGCCAGAAATAGCCAGCGCGCAACACCTTCTGAGCTGTGGCATACCCAGACATATGACCGCCACATGCTCCAGAGTGACAATCATTCAAAACCCTCTCAGCCTCTTCGTGAGTTAAACAACGTCGAAAAACTAAGTCTGCCCCCCGGCGATAAAGTGTATCTCCAATAATTTTGTATTGCTGGGATTGAAACCAAATTTTTCGACGTTCCGCCTTTGAAGCTTCAGGCCGAAAGGTTTGGGTTTGGAGATAGATGATTATATCCCCGTACCACGGATCTAAAGTACTGATAAGAAACAAAGATTCGTCCGCAATGGACTCCTCTGCCACAGTCTCTGTGTTAGCACGCGGGAAATCACACATCAATTCCGCAAAAACTAAGGATTTCTTAGACTTGGACTTCTCGAACTCCAAGTCGAACTCTTGCAGGATAACGATCCATTTAGAGTACTTGCCCCCTAGCAGTAGTTTTGTCAAAATGTAAATCATAGGGTTGCAATCCGAAATAACTATAGTTTTACGGAGAAGAATGTAGTGACGAAAACGCTGGACAACTTGAACGGCTGCCAGGGCCAATTTCTCCACATGCGAATATTTTAGCTCAGTGGGATTTAAGGTCCTACTAAGATAATATATCACATGTTCCGCTCCGAATTCATCTTCTTGAACTAACACCATTCCAATGGTGGAATGCGAAGCTGCGAGGTATAAGAAGTAGTCCTGGTTGTAGTTGGGAGGATGCAACAACGGTGCATGGGTCAACGCGTGTTTAAGTGCATCAAAATATTGTTGGGCAATCTCATCGCAAAAGAATTGAGCATTCTGTTTCAACAACCGTGTAAAACCTTTAGTGACCTCGGCGTAGTTTGGGATGAATCGGCGTAAAAAGTTCGCTTTCCCTTGCAAACTTTGGAGTTGGCGCAAACTCGAAGGAGGAGGCAATTTGATGATAGCTTTGACCTTCGAGGGATCGATGCGAATGCCGGCTTTTGAAACAACAAATCCCAGCAATCGACCTGTTTCTATACAGAAAACACACTTGTGGGGATTCAACCGAATTCAATAATGCCTACACCTCATAAAGATTGCTCGTAAGTGGACAAGGTGATCAGCTCGATGTAATGAATGAGCAGGCAAATCATCGAGATACGGTTGCACAATGTGCTTGATGTCATGAAATGCGTAAGACATCGCCCGTTGAAAAGTGGCCCCGGCATTCTTAAGCCCAAAAGGTAATTTGCAATAAGCAAATGTCCCCCATGGACAAATGAATGCCGTTTTTGGTTGGTCGGCAGGTAGAATATTGATTTGATTATAGCCCGAAAAACCATCCATGAAGGAAAACATTTCACTTCCGACACAATCATCAATAATTTGATCGATATAAGGCGTAGGATAGTTGTCTTTTGGACAAGCGCGATTTATATCCCTATAGTCGATACAGATTCTGAAAATCAACAGCTCCGATAGCCGACAAAAGTAATTTTCGTTGTGCTGGGCATGATTGCAGCACTTCTAATGTCGACATTGCTGAGGGTGAAACAGCTAAGTCTTCAACAATGTTGTAATTCTGGGCTGCTCTCGCATGTGGATTGAAAGCAGACCTTCGAAGTACACCCTTGGCGGGCGGTTTAATTACTAAGTCCGGGTTAGGTTTCTCGATCTGTAGTGGATCGGAACCAGGAGCCGAGGTTGATGGGTTAGAGTGAGAAGATTTTGCTTCCTTACCATCAACAGGATTCTTACTACCATAATCTTGCGATCGAGTCGCAATCCTCACATGAGACATCATCAAAATGGGTTCTTCACTGGCATTCGAGGAAGAACCTATCATCTTGTTCTCCTGCTCCGGAAATGGATTTTTTAACATAGCAGGAGTGGGAGAACCTTTGACTATTTTCACAACCTCGGCCCGATGAGGGCAATCTCTCGTAAAATGATCCTCTTCACAAATAAGACAAGGATATCGAGGTTTGCGCTTTTCGTCATTGGTTTCTGACTTTTCTGTTTTCTCCTTCGGAGCCTTGTCTGCTTTAGCCTTCTTCTTTCCTTTCTTCTTTCCGTCGTTTTTTGATTTGGCCGTAGATGACTCTACAGCGTGAATATCGGCGGTAAATTCAGGAGAAGACTCTCCTGTCGGGGAATCAGGCAAAGTGATAATAGGAGTAGTTGAAGCCGTGGAAGACTTCTTCTTGCTCTTTGTAGGCACGATACCAATCATACCATCAGCGGCATGAGATCCCGAAGGAGCAGCAGCGATTTGATTCGACTTTGGAAGATCCAGAATCTTCTCGTGTAACGTACCCGACTGAGTGTAAACTAAGTCAAGGTATTGCGCCTGAGCAATGACTTGCTCCTCAGTAACTACTCCGGCCTTAGCTACATCTTCAGTAATCTTCGGTAATAATGATTTAACAAACCATTCAGCTAAGATTTGGTCCGGGATAAAAACTTTCACTAGCCTTCTTCGACGTCTCCACTCATGAATGTGATCAGAAATATACGTGGACGTTGATTGTTTTAGTGAAGTTAATAACTTCGTGTCGTTATCGTATCTGACCAGCAACTGAAAGTGAGTTAAGAACGAGGTAGCTAATTGGCTAAAATTGTAAAAAGAGGCTGGTGGTAACTCAATGTACCACTTGGCTGCGAGACCAATGAGTGTACGTTGGAAAAGACGTAAGCGGATCGAATCATCCGAGATAGAATTTGAAGCACACCAGAGGTGGTAAGTCATCACATGATTGGACGGATCCTCTCCAGACTTACCTTCGAACTTGGGTATATCATTGGGCAACTTATTTGGCATTGGCGGCCAGAACTGAAGATATTGAATTGGATCGTTCGTTAGGCGCGTCAAGTCTGGTAAATCCAAAGTTGCGATAAACGGTAACTGCCGGTTAGGATCTCTAAAACTCTGGGTCACAATACCAGCCCCAGGAGGAGGATATCCAGGATAACTAAGAACAGGAGTCGCATTTGGGATATTAGATCCTCCTGGAAAACCAGGATTAATCAAACCGTACTGGGGTTGTTGAGGTTGTTGATAACTGTACCCAGGATACGGTTGATACTGGTAAACCGGTTGTTGGACAGCTTGCCCAGGTTGGTACTGTCCCTGGTACGGTTGGTGAACAAATTGAGGTTGAGTAGTGACAACCGTACTTATACCAGGCTGACCTGCAGGCATCTGGACCGTGGTTTTAATCGTAGATCCAGACAACGGTAAAGATGTCTGAGGAGTGGTTACAGAGACAGTAGAAACCAGAGCCGTCGATACTCCAGAAGTAAGTATGGTAGATGTGGCGGTAGTTGTAGCAGCCGTTTGAGATGGAGTACTAGGTGCAATTGGCGGCTGAGTAACTACCGAAGTTACAGAAGTTTGAACATTTGACTGGACAGGTTGCGGTTGCTGGGGTGGACCAGAAACTACGGGTTGTCCAGCTTGAGGTACCAACTGTATACTCGGCTACAACACCTGTTGACCCTGTGATGGATCCCACACTAACATTCCAGGGTATTGACCCGTAACAGGCTGAGGATACTGAGATCCATAACCAGATTGAGGATAGGATTGATAATTGTAAGGTGCAGTTCCCATACTTGGAACATATGACTGACCTTGGGGTGGTTGATAACCTTGACTCGAGTATTGACCTTGAGGTTGATAACCTTGAGGTAAATACGGATACTGGGGTTGACCTTGACCTTGAGGTTGGTACCCTTGAGGTTGATACCCTTGGGGTTGCCATCCTTGAGGTTGCCATCCTTGAGGTTGATATTGATACTGAGGTTGAACCTGGGGTACATATTGAGGCTGGGCTTGACCTTGAGGCATGTATTGCACCATAGGCGCATACTGACCTTGAGGTTGCCCCTCAGACACAAATGGTGTACCTTGAGGTTGCCCCCCAGGCGTTAACTGAGGCTGCCCCCCAGGCGGTAATTGGCCACCTTGAGGTTGGTAAACGGGAACTGAACCTGACATCATGTAAATGTCTCCTATACCCAATGGTATATTACCACTGTTTCCAACTAATAACCCATGATCAACGGGTTGAGTAGATGCCCCCGCAAAGGTCCCAGAAAGTGATTGATACCCGGTGGGAACAGAAGGACCGCCGTGTAAGAAAGATTCAGGACTTTGAGTAAACACGGACGACTGACCAGACATATTTACAGGAGTATGAATACCTCCAGGTGGAAAAGGAGTACGAGGTGTAGAAAAACCTAGCCCAAAGTTGTCTAAATAATTGGTTAACGAAAGGTACCAAGTAGTACTTCTAGGAGGACTGTAAAAGATAGATTCACGCTCCCTTAGATCAATAGTAAGTTGATCTTCAAGGTTAAAGACGCCTATTTCTTCCTCTGGAGCAAGTTCTTCGATAGCAATCAAACCAGTAGGGAGATTTTCGGTGATAATTCTTTCTATTCTCGGTGAATCAGGAACACTAGAAGTCGGAGTAACAGGTTCAGATATTTCAGGTTCTTCGCCTGTATCACTAGCAGACGAAAAACTACCAACAAGCTCAGAAACTGTAACAGCTTTGGGATTATAACCTGTCTCTAAGCCTTGGTAATCTGAATGGACTACCAAGGAAGATCCTCCTTCTTCAGGTGAACCTACTCTACTACCATTAGGAGGGGTTACCAGGACCTTTAAACCTTCTAGATTACCCGGGTCGTCTCGAGGAGGTGATCCCCTAAGTCTACGGGATCTTCTCAACAATTCGGCCACAGAAACAACTTCAGGAGACTGGCCCCGAAGTCTACGGGACTGTCTCGGTAATTCCGCCACAGCTAAAAACTTTTAACTACTACACACGAAAACAAAATAAAATTTCAAATCAAACCACCTAAAGTCTCTAAAGAACCAAACAAATTTGAATTACACGCCTAAAGAATCTAGGGCGTCAAACCAAGCACAAACAGTAGCCTTCCAGACCGAAAGCGCTAGTTGGTGATGAAGCCCAACATCGTTGGATTCAGTACAGAAGTGGCAGGTGGAACAGTTACCCCGGCAACCTACTTAATGAATAGACTGGACCAAGTTCCTCCACTTTAACCGTCTCGAGTGAAGTGAACCCCCCAGAAAATCCAAGTGAGTCTAGCCGACGTCTGCTCCAGGTACAGTGGGATCTTCCCTCCACCGTCACCTCGGTAGAATCCTAAAGATAATGGTCACTAAGGTTACCAACCGCAACAAATGCACCTGGGGGAACAGTCTAAACTCCGACAGCACGCAAGGGCAGAGTAGCAAGCTCAATCCCCTTGCCGGCTCCTTAACAATAATCCAAGGTTTACCGACAAGTGACCCCTAGCTCCTCGACAATGGTTAATCCGAGGTTTACCGTTTGTAATATGTGCGTGTCTGGCGTCGTTCCCAACGAGGGAGGATTGATCCCCTCACTGGTTCGGACACGAGCTCGTGCTTCTCCTTTAAGAGGAGCTTTCCCAGAGTACAAATGAGACAATTGGATTTATTCTATCACAAGATAAGCTACTTGTTTGGTTTTGTTGTCTTGGAGAGTTAATTACTCACCTACTCCAAGACACTAGCCTGATCTAAATTGGTGTTTCAGAGCCCTAGTAAATAAAAGTTACTACGTCGATTTTACTTTAAGCGTTAATTTTATGGTTTTTTTTTAAAGACAAAAGGTAGCGGAAGTGAAACCAATGGTGTGTAGACTCGACTCAAACCACTACAAAGATGCACCTAAGATGATTTACGCTACTTTCCTTTTTCAATGAAATTCTTAACTAAGAGAGTTGAGAGATGCAATTTTTATAGAAAACAACTTTCTTAGTAAAGACAATCAAAGAAACAATGCTCTTTATCTTTTCAAGCATACAAACATGACCACTCCTTACGTGCATGAAAAACTCTTTTTCTTTCAAAACTTTCCAAAGCTACTTGAAACAAAACTTTTCAAAGGAGATGTTTTTGTATTTTCTTTTTTAATAAAGCATATAAATCTATCTTAACAAAAATCAATCTCAAGAGCTATAAAATCTATGAAAACTTGACTCACAAGCAAATCAAAAGGGAAATTACTCTAAGCAAACCTAACAAGG
The DNA here is from genome assembly GCA_031772625.1 of Pinus tabuliformis. Lineage (NCBI taxonomy): Eukaryota > Viridiplantae > Streptophyta > Pinopsida > Pinales > Pinaceae > Pinus > Pinus tabuliformis. The sequence continues at coordinate 1,003,383,294 of CM062819.1, forward strand.
CAAAAGCTCACAAAGATAATTCTAGGTTGTTTTACTTGACCAAAATCAAATCAAGGACCAGCTAATGCAGAATCAAAAGACTAGTCAAAACAAAACTCAAATCTTTTTGTTCTTTTTGTAAAATGGAATTCAAGACTCAATCAACAAGCACTTCGAAATTTTCCCAAAGAGACAACTCAATGGTAAGTTGCTCTCACAGGTAGACTTTATGACAGGTCTGACTTCTAAGAATGCTGACAAAACCAGAGAGATCTAAGGCTTGACAACTTCTACCGCCAAAGTCACTACAAGACCTACTCAAAAATCAAACCCTAGGGCTTAAACTTCTATGAAATCCACTAAAACACTCAATGCTATCGAAACAAGTTCAGGTGAAGATCTTCGACAAGGGACAAATGAATCTGGGCAGTAAAAACTAAGAAAAAGCAAAATCTAAGAGCAAAAATGCAAAAAATGGAATTTTCTCAAATTTTAGCAGGGGACGCAGGCGACCCGTTAGAACAGGTGCGGGCCCTCTCTGTGCACACAGCGACAGTGCGTCCAGGGACGCACTGTTCAATACTGAGAGGGTGCGTCCTACTGGAAAATTCAAGAAAAATCAAAATGAATCTAACCCTAAGCTAACCCACCCAAAGACAAAGTCACAGAGCCAAAAACCAGAAAAATAAACCAATTTTCTCAGAGCAAAGTTCATACAAAGGAAAACACTTTTCACATCAATGGAGTCCCCAGTGGAGTCGCCAATTTGTCAGGCGGAAAGAGTCGATTGTGCGGACACAACCAACCTCCCTAGGAGCCTAAGACTCTCTAGTGACAAACAAGACAAACAAGAGCAATCCTTCTCTAAACATGCATTTACTATATGGGAAATCAAGTGTTTAGATCCTACCTGTAATCCAACGTTGTTGTAGCAGTCCAGCTCCGCTGATCCGGATGAGCTCCTCCTTCACTTTGAAACCTGCATACACTAACAATCAAACGATTAAATAGCACTTGATAATCTCATAGAATAAAACATATTTAACACATAGACCAAGGAGTACATGAAACAACTCATAAATAACAAGTTATTGAGAAGAATGGACTCATTTGCATTAATAGGTAACAAAAGGAACAAATACAACCTGAGCCTTGGTGTTGTGCAAGTCCCTCCCAGGGTCCATCAAGAGTTTTCCTTTACTTTGACAAAGCTCACCCACTTCCAAATAGAACAAGCAAAGATGGCAATCTCTCCTCACAAGCTTCTAAATGGGAGTCCTAATTCTTGCAGCATTTACCCTTAGAAATGTATAGCTTCCAACCTCCCCTCCTTCTGGCCCAATGCCTGTATTTATAGTGCTCAAGAGGAAGTTAATCAGGTCCACCATCAATGGGATAATCCCCTCTTTGGATGGGATAGCTCCCTTATTGATGGGATAAGTTCATCTTTGGTAGGGGTGCATGAACCATCTGGAGGCGCTCAATACACGTCGAACAACCTTCTAGAATGCTCTAGAAATGACCACAAGTGACTTTTTAAAGATGAAACTTGCGCATTTTAACGTTTACAGGGGGACGCACCTACCCCTTTACATACAGAGCGTCCAAAGACGCAGCTTTTGTGAACATTGGGTGCGTCCCGGCAGGTAAGGTTGAGAGAACCTGTGTCCCCAGAGATAAATACATTTATAAAGACTTTCTCTCTTTTTGGAGTTTGACATGGAGAGAAGAGGCATAAGACTTGCCTAAGAGGATAGCATGACTGTTGATAGAGCCATACTAACTGTAAATAGTCATGGTGACATTTTTTAGTGTAACAATTTCACACGTGTGAGATAGATAAATCCCAAAATAAACTTTTATTCTTCTTGTATTTTCCTTGTCTTGTAGACCTTTTCTCTTTCTTTCTTGCTTCTTCTAGCTTCAGATCGAACTTGTTCTTGACGAATCAAAAATGTGAGTGCATGAGTGCCAAATGAGGTTGAATCTGCTTGTATTTATAATCTTTCCAAGGAGTCGAATTCCCTCCTTTAGGCCAACTTATACTTTGGAGGTTTCCAGGACCTTCTAGACTCAAAATAAATTATTTTACAAGGTATATATTACCCGAAAGGGTCTTATAAAGATGATGTTGACTCTCTAGACTCATGACAATATATCCTATGACCTAGCAATTCCTAAAAGCATGAAGAACATGATTTTACCTAGAAGACCAGCGATAAGAAGCATGAAAACCATGCTTTAAAATAATAACCTTTTCTTTTGTTATTTCATTTATTACATAAGATACATATCGAAATGAGTACAATTAACAATTATGAAGACTGAAACTAGTTACATTTCCAACACTAGTTATACATATGGGACCCTCAATTGTAACATATCTCATCTCATTTTGTATTCAAACATGTATATATATTTGGTACCCTGCAATGGATACTTTTATATTCCAAATATTTTGAGAATTGTGTTGCATATATGAACTTGGTTCGTAACAGTCTCTATAAAGAAAGTGAATTGCTTCTCATTAAATTCTTGGGCCTAAGTAGTGTCTTTCTTATGGAAGGCCTTATCAAGTCACCTTATACCTAGACCTTAGAATACCATTTAGGTGACCTTCTCGTATATTGAGACTCCTCCCATAGGTGAAAATCTACAAAGAGCAGGGGGTTTCGGTTGTGGTGATAGTGGGACACTACCCCATTATTGTCACTTGGTTTAATGTTAACTTTGTAGGGTACCCATCTTCAAGGTCTACTAGATTTTACGACAAAATTTTTGGCATCGTTGTTGTGGAAAAAGTGAATATACCTTCATGAAATTTGAATATTTAGCCTCATCCCTAACAATAAGATAAATATTTTTTTGGCAACTCCATTGCAAGAATGAAGCCCTTTTTCTTCATTTAACACCAAATGGTAATGCTTGTAAAGTGGAGCATGCATTTCTCAAGGAATTTTGAATACCCCCTAGTGACTCCCCCTTTGTTTGCTATGCAAGACTCGAGGCAATGGCTCCTTGGGATTTGCATAAGATCTTCCCTACTTTGAATGTTAAATAAATCCTTAGATATCCAAATTAGTGAGATGAAAACCATATGAAGAATGTCCCAAAATTCGATGGTGATAATTCATTAGTTGTAGATCATGTTGTCAAAATTTTCAACTATACCTTGGAGATCAACACAGTTCATGAAGATGCTCTCATGTGGATCTTCATTAATTTCTTTGGGGAATATCAAAGGGATTCGCTTCAACAATGCACGCCAAAGAGAATCCCTTCTATAGTGGTAATTATTGAATAATTACTTAAGTAATGGGAATCAATGGGTCATGTTGAATATGCCATCCATGACTTGATTATTACCCTCTAAGAAGAAGGCCTCCTAATCTACAATGAAGAAGTTGAAGAAGGGTCATTTCCATCCAACAAAAAGCATCACCCTTGATCATCTTGATTATTATAATGATGAGGAAGAATACTTTGAGCAAGAGTCCTCCCCTGATCATCGAGAAGAGAAATTTGAAAGTGATCTTGGAGATGGCCTAGAGGATTGTATGCATGAGGTTGCTCTTCAGCAAAATTTCATGAGCTTGATTGTTGAATTCTCCATTCTTTGGTTTCATGAGAGGATCCAATGGCATAAGTGGGATTCCTCCTTCCCATCCTCATCCATGACTCTTTTACTTGATACATGGTCATCTTATCTTCCTACCTCTCACCCTTATGATTTATCATGCAAATCTTGCGGAGGAAGTGATATTTGGTTTCCCTATCGCATAATTGTTGAAATGTGTAACTAGGTTCGGTCTTCATAATGAGATATGTAATCATGATTTTATGTATTTGGTGTAATGAGAGAAAAAAAATTGTTATTGTTTTTCTTGAGGCATGGGTTTCATGCTCAAGGAAGTTCATTTTTATATTTCAAGCTCCCATTGAGAGCTTCTAGGGCTTATGATTCATTGTCATGTATGAATGATCCATTTGGACATGTTACATATTGTAAGAAAAATTTATTTAAGTAGAATTCAAGTTAAAGAACCATCCAAGAATAAGTCATAATGAAAATATCAAGTCAGCCTAAACATGTGGACAAGTCGGCCTAAAGGATCAATTCGACCTATTGTCACTTGGATTGTACAAGCACCATGAAAACCACTTAGGGTGAGGGTTGTCACTATGATCCCTGCCCACTCCATTCTAGTTGTCTCCCAACAACAAGATATGGGAGGTGGTCCCTATGGAATGAGGTGAAGGGAAAAAAGTTGGAAACCAACTTGTTTGGGAGACACAAATGAGTGGCCTAGTTACTTGGTTAAATTTAGCAATATTAATGATTATATTATATTTTAGGTATGAGACAAGTGCTTAAATGGAGTCACGATTATTGCTTATGATAAATTAAAAACCAAGTGACTGGATGGACACCCCCTGCTTGAATGATTAACTAACCTATATGATATGCAAAGTCCTAGGACCTATGTGAGGTGCAGTGATCTTGGTTGATTTTAATTATATGCCTAATCTAAATACGGTCTTCCCTTAATTATTTTGAAGCTAGGCTCCAAGGTAGGTTGTAGGAAGGAGGCCAATGGGAAGCAAGCTAGGGCTTGATTAACAATACATTCTATTGTGCTCCTATCACCTGATGTGTCTGGTGCTGCAGAGACTATGGCACTGACGGTTGCAAGGTCAACGTGTTAACCACCGAAGAATTTCCAAGCCCCTCAAGTTAAGTGAGAAGGGTTTCCCTAGATTTCTATCAACCTAGCTTATGTTAGGAGGTAAGTTTTAATGCAAGCTAGATCTATGATTCTTATGCAATGATGACGAGTGAAGTTATCTTGAGTTAGGATTGTTTAAGATACTTATGCACTTAGTGTGAATTGTCTTAAAGCAAAGAGTACTTAACAATTATTAAGATAACAATCTTAACAAGATAAATGGTAAGAAGATACAAGAGAAAATTTCACAAACTTATAAGATGACAATGTTCAACAATATCTAATACTTTAGATGAACCAAATTATCTTAATGATAAATTAGATGCCCAAATTCAATCACATCAACAAGATATCAATATGACCAAGAGACTTATTGTCAAGACCATTTATGATTTCAAGTGCATATAGGTGAGTGAGCTTATTAGATGTGAACAACACAATGTTAGCCACTTTCACAATATTAATGCTAGGAACAAGTAACAAAATATGAAGATACTTAGGTACTTTATGTTCCAATGATATTCTTATGAGTAATAAGTGACTTTTAAGACAACAGTTAAACAAGTTATAACAACAGTAAGTAAATATCAATTTATCAATGCTTATGTTTGTCCAATGTCACAAATATTAACCCAACCACCAAATAAATTGACAAACTTGAAAAAATAAGATGTACTAGCCTCTTTAAAATGTGTTTTCAGAGATATTTCAAATCTGATATGTTTATTTCAGTGGTAAGTAAATGAAAAATCAGCAAGCTAGCAATGCCAAAGACAATGCCCAAAAAATAGTAAAAAAATTACAAACTTGAAAAAAAAATTCAAATTTTAGGGCTTTTAGACGGTGTGATTCAGAAAATTTTAGATCTGATTTATTTATTGCAATAGTGAATAACTAAGAGATTAACAAGCTAATGAAGCTATAATCAATGCCTAGAACAGCGAAAAAATTAGGAAAATTTCACTGTAATTGAAAATTTTGAGTTTTTGACGCTTTTTAAGAGTGTGCTTCAGAAATTTTAGATATAAAATTTTTTAGTTATGCATTCAACTCCATCAAGCATAAAAATTAGATCTGGGCTAGACCTGGGGTGCCCAAGTGGCAAAAATTCATGAAAATGAAAATTTTGCAATTTTAACCATGTAGCATGTGATTTAGAACTTAATTGTTGTTGATTTAACTGTTGTAATAAAAAAGAAATGAAAGTAGGGTTTAGGGTCAAACCCTAGACTTCAAGCCTTGTAGAAGCAGTTGCCCAAGTGGCCCAAAAATTTTGGATGAAAATACCACTTGAAAATCAGAATTTTGGGGACCCTAAACCTACAAAACCACAGAGGAATCAGTTTTTAAAATTCAAATGAGGGTTTTAGGGAAGATTAGGGAAAAAGAGGTCGAGGAAAGGGAAATGTTAGGCCAAGAAAGGCCAACATTGGGGGATAAAGAGGCTAGTATGATAGATAAGGGGTTGAAATGGAAAACGAAGGCCAAAAAGGGTCAACGCTAAAGGAGGAAGAGGCCCAAGGGCCTGATGCTGGGGCAGAGGAGGCTCAACAAGGAGGACATTGAGGGTGTAAGCAGCTAAAATCCCATGGTAAGCCTTCTAGGGCTATCATCTATCCTTTCAGATGGAGGCTGAGGAAAAATAGGCCATGGCTAGCCCTAAAAAGGGCTTAAACCCTTTACACAGGGGAGAAGGGAGGAGGTCGAGGTCTCTAGGCCTTATGACTAGCCTCATAGAGGCCTAAATCTTGGACGATGGGGTCAGATGGTTGACGCGGGGAGGAGAAAGGCTGACGCTAGATTTGGAGGGGCTAGATCTGGTCTTGAGAGGGCTGAAAAGAAAAACCATTTTCTCAAAAAAAAAAAAAAAAAATAATAAATAAATTAAAAAAAAAAAAAAAAACAAACAAACAAACAAAAAATCTCCTCTAGATTTGAATTCTAGTGCAAAATTTTTAGTGAATAACCCTACAAAAAATTTCAAAGAGACTAGATATTACACTCAAGGACCTAGATCTATCTCTTCTTCAACTTGATCCCTTGATCCAACCTGGAAAAATGAAAATACAACACCCAAACCCTAAATAGATACAAAATACTTAAAACCCCAAACACCAAGTTAAAAAAAAAAAAATTTACAAATTATATCTACAAAGTTATTCACAAGATCTACAAGTATACAAGGGTTTTGAAAAAAAAATAAAAAATATCCTTATGGAGTTTTTCCTTTGAAGAATGGTGATTTATCTTTCATTAATGATTGCTTGTTAATGATTTTTACTTCTTTAGGTTAGGATCTTCTTCATGTTAGATTATTAGTGTTCTTCACCAAACAGTAACCAATGCATGAACATAAATACACAAGAGAAATAGCTTGTAGGCTATATGCCAAAGCCAAAACCTCTCACTCTTTAAGAGGAAAACCCACACAAATTCTTCTTCTATAAATTCCAGTTGACGAATACCAAGACCAAGACCAAGACCCTTGACCTAGTAGCTTCTCCAAAACCAAGACACACGTCCTCTTCACTGTCAGTCTTCTTCTTCGATTCTCTTCCACTTCTATCTACATCTATATCTTCCATCATGTGATAGTACTGGTACATTGTCACATACCAGTGATCATTTTCCTTAGACAACACCGAGTCCTCTTTGCTGTAATATAGAGATGATACCGAGGTAATTACTGTGGTATTTATCAATATGTGATCTCCTTATTGGAGCACTGAGACTCTCCTTTAGAATTACTATTCCTGAGATTAGTCCATAAATTAATATGAATTGATCTTTGCATCCAAACTTCTGTAACCTTTTACTGATCTTGATACCAGAAATCTATAGAGATATAGAAATGAATTTCCTTATGTTGTTACCTATTCGGAAACCACAGAGATATGTCTTTCTGCCTTTACTTGTCTGATGAACAATGATTTGACATCCGAACTTCCCCATAGAAAAAGATCATCGAAACAAGGAATTCGAACTTTATGTGTTTACTTTGTTCATTGAAATCTCAGAGTTATACAAAGTTTGTTCATTGTGTTTATGTGAGGAACCTAACCTCCTATATATAGTGATTCGACCATATATTAAGTCGACCTTAGCATCTGAATAGGTGTGACATTTGGGCGAGCCGACATAAGTTATTTTCTCCATATTGCAGGTCGACATCAATTCAAGAGGATTGTGGTTGTCTTTTGGAGAGCTTTCTAGATAGTACATTGACTCCTATACATTTTACATATGCTCAAAAAGATCTTTTCATACATGACATTAATTCTTTGACCTTAATGACAAATCCTAAGGCTCTCCATGGGATCCACCTAAAATAAAATCACTTTCTCATGAAATCCATGAAGTAATGCTTGCAAAAATAATTGTATCTCCTTTATTACATCAACTGCAAAAGTCATAATTACATGGCATTATGAAGACCGAACCTAGTTACACTTTTCAACACTCCCTTTTAAGTAGGGAGGTATTCATAATGGTACTTAGTCATTCTCAATCTGAAGAATTTCTCATAAGAAGAATTCGGATTTGTAACTCATTTATATAACTGTTGACACCTAATCCGAAACGGATGAGGTGAAGCCGGACAGTCATCTAGAAGATGAACAGATCCGTTTTGTAAATGTATAAATAATAATAGTCTAATGAATAAAATCACCCAGTTGTTTCTTGCGCTCATTAATTTCTGAGCTAACCTGGCCTGACATGGTATCAGAGCACAGGTCCCAGAAATAGCTCCTGCCTCTGCCAGGTTTCTAATGCTTCATGAAACCTACCTCTGTCCTGAGACTGCGTGCTTCTGGCGGTGATCTGAGCGCCTCTGGTCTGACATGACTGTCCAGCTCTATGCGTTGATGCGTGGAATGCGCTGTTGAATACTGCGTTTTTTAATGGTAACTGCAATGGTGACTGTGGTATCGCTCAGTTTTTTTACCTCAGTCTTTACTCGCTCAGTCTTTTATTCGCTTCGTTTTTATTGCGTTTTTTACTGCAACAACTCTTCTTCCTTCCATCGTATTTTCGCTGGAAACGCTGCGTTGTATTGTATTGAGGCCTGCGTTTTTTATTGAAACATTGGAGTATATGACATGGAGGTTCCACCGAGAAGCTGCATTGAAGCTGCGTTGAAGCTGCATTGAAGCCTGCGTTATATTGTTTTTGTATTGAAGAATGGCTGACATTTTTGTATGCTACTTAATACTGTAAATGCTGTATCGATTTCCCAAGACGCAGCCCGTATTTCCAAATATCTTCATTCGCCCACGAGGGACTGTCAGTGCTGTACCCCTTTTCGAAAAACTTGACGAATTGTTTTGAAAAAGAGTGTTAGATATCGAAACTGAGTTTTTTATTGTAAGAATGGAGGTATCAGAATGACTGCGTTGTATTAATGTATTGAAGACTGCCACTGCGTTGATGTATTGTTGCTTTTTAATGGTTGACTGCGTATTGATGCAAGAAGACTGCGTATTGATATATTGTTGCCTTTTAATGGTGACTGCGTTTTCTTTATTGAAGACTGACATACATGGTATCTGTTGACTGCGTTTTTTTGAAGAGAGTAGTATATGGTTGACTGCGTTTAATGGTGACTGCGTTTTTTTTTTATTGAAGACTCTTGGTATGGTGACAGCGTTTTCATGGCTCCACTCCTGCACATCAATGTAATCTGGCCTCACCGCAGCGTTTTCATGTGATATAGTGATATATGTGAGCAGTGATATATATATGAGCGTCCTTTTTTGTTGAACAGTGATATATGTAAGCAGTGATATATATTTGAGCGCCCTCATTTTGTTGAACAGTGATATATATGTGAGCAGTGATATATATATGCTGATGGAATGTTAGAAGAAAAATAAAATGCATAAGGCTATCATATAAGGATTTTTTTTTCTCTCTCAACAGAAGTGTTTTTGGCAGAGATATTTTTTTTTTTTTACAGAATGCATTCAATCATTTCAATGGTCGGAATAGTTCTCACTGGCAAGGAGAACTATTCTGAATGGTCTCGGATGGTAAAACACACCCTCATCTACAATGAGCTGTGGAAAGGTGTGTGTGTCGGAGAAGAAGACAGAGACCCTGTGCAGCCCACATCAGACAAAGAACTCGCCATTTGGGAAAACAAGAACAGCAAAGCCTTCGCATTGATCGCAGCATCCGTAAGTGAGGAAGTAAGTCGTCATATTTCATCCTATTCCACTGCCTTTGAAGCTTTACAAAAGCTGAAAGAACTCTATGATACACATTTTGCACTTGAAGTTGTTCAGCTCATGATTAAACTCTTCACTCTTGAACTGAAAAATAATGATCCTCTTACTCTTGCATCTGAAATAAAGTCTATAGTGCATGATATTAAATCCACTAAGGTTGAGCTGGATATCTCTCTTATTGCCTTTCTCAAAGCACTCTATCCTACCTACTCTAATTATCTTGAGTCTTTACAAGCAAATGGAAACCTTAAAGATATAACCTTTGACTCTCTTGTGAAAAAGTTTGCTGAAAGAGAGAAAGCCTTTGGAAAGAAAACAGTCCCTGAATCTTCTGAAGAGACTGTTTGCCTTGCTCACAAAGAAAAGCATCCTGCTCAAGATTCTGCAAGAGGAAGAGGTGGACGAAGAGGAAGAGGAAGATACTTCAGAGGCAGGGGGGGCAGACATTCCCAAGCAAAAAAGGCAGATCTGCATTGCATTCGCTGCAAACGAAATGGATCACATGATGCTTCTACATGCAAGCTACCATGGGACAAGGTTGAGCAGAGAAGAAACCAGCAGAAAGGTAAAACTGATGACTCAGACAAAGGTAAAGCACCTGAATCCGCTCACTATATTGAGGCACAATGTAACATTGGAGTAAATGAAGATTTGTTTAATGCTTCACTTGCTTCTTCGAAAAATGACTGGTTGCTTGATTCAGGAGCAACCTGTCATATGACTTATAGGAGAGATTTCTTTGAAGATTTCACTGACAATGTTGATGGAGCAGTATACTTTGCAGATCAGTCAAAAATCAAGCCATCAGGGCTTGGCACAATCAGGCTTAAACTGCCTGGTCTTCCAGACTTTCTTCTGGATCATGTTCTACATCTCCCACAGTTGAAGAGAAACTTGCTATCCCTGGTCCACATCCGCCAGCAAGGTCACTCCATTCACATGTTTGATGGCAAGCTTGAGGTAAGAAAGGCATTTGACCACTCACTTGTCATGAGGGGTATAGAAGAAGAAAGACTCCTTAAACTGCAAGGAACCTCTGCTCATGCACAGCATTTCTCATATATTTCTCATCATGAAGAAGGTGCACTTCCATCAAGTTTATTATGGCATGCTAGATTTGGACATTTAAACTATGATAGTCTCTGCTTGTTGAAGAAAAATGGTGTTGCTGGTTTGCCTACAATTCCTAGAAAACATAAACAATGTGATGCTTGCATTCTAGGAAAGCATAGCAAACAGTCTTTTCATGATTCACATTCAAGAGCACATAGGAAGCTTGAACTTATTCATTCAGATTTATGTGGTCCAATGCATGTTCCTTCTGCAAATGAAAATAAATATATCATGACATTTATTGATGATTACACTAGAATGTGTTGGGTTTATTTTTTGAAGAACAAATGTGATGCTTTTCAAACATTCAAGAATTTTCATAAATGGATTGAAAATGATGCACAATCTCATATTGGGTCTATTCGCACTGATAATGGAAAAGAATATACATCAAATGAATTTAAACACTATCTTCGCCAACATGGGATTAAACATCAAACAACTGTGCCTTATAATCCGCAACAGAATGGTGTAGCTGAAAGAATGAACAGAACAATTTTGAATATGGTACAATCCATGCTTTTCTTCAAAAATGAAAAGACAATGTTTTGGGCTGATGCTGTTCTATGTGCTGCATATATAAAGAATAGATGTCGATCTAGTGCTATAAGAAACAAGACTCCTTATGAATTGTGGTATGGACATGTTCCTTCGGTAAAACATCTCAGGATATTTGGTTCTGTTATAGACATTTTTGTGCCTTACAGCATGAAGCGTGAAATGTCAATAATCTAAGGGATCCTAAGTCCCTAAACATGTTGTTCCTACCCCTAGAGGAACAAGGTCAGCAAACCACAGCACTAAATATCAGTTCTCCACCTGAAAACACTCAAAAACAAGCTAATTCTGGATCATGCCAACTGCTCCACTGAGCATCTGCGCTGAATGTCAAGAGCTCCACTGTCTACCTGCGCTGAATGTCAACTGCAAGGAAGGCCACCTGCGCTGGGCGAGTTGGGACAAGTGGCACAGTCATTCTTCAAGGTGTCAATGCCCAGGAAGCTTCCAAAATGACACTTGGATCAGGGAATTCGCCTTGTGATGAGTAAGAGGGTCTAGATCTCCAAATGGAAGCAAGAACCTCCAAGTGGACTCAAGGGCTGAAGAATAACTGAAGTGGGAGAGGACACTAGTCAGCTTCATGCCAGCTACAAGCTGACTCATCCTTTCTCCAAATCTCCTATATATAGAGCTCTCTCATGAGGTCTAGGGAGGCGGGAATCTTGTGAATGTAAGGAAGTGTTGTTGGTTTGAGTATAGAACTATTGGGTGATTTGCTTGAAGGAGGTGAAGAGGAGATTTCTTTCTGCTGGGAGGTGATGCTGGATTGGGCCTTTTATGGTTGTATTACTTCCTGAACTTTACTTCTTCCATTAATAAAGCATTTGAGGTTCTTCTATATGCATGTGTCTCAATGGCGTATTGATACTTGTATATTTGATTTATTCTAATCCTTGAATCAATTATGAATGTATGCTTCTTGTAGTTTCCCCTTCTTGTTATTTTGCAGGATCTTGGTGTAGCTGGGCCAGTGAAAGAGCAAGGAGCTGGGAGCAAGCAGCAAAGAGAGAAGATTGGATCAATCATTAGCGGAAGACAACGGTTAGTGGATCTTTTTCTCCCCTCTCTTACATCTCATAAAGAAGTAATCTCGAATAGCTTTGCTTTGATTGTTGCTGAGGTACTATCACCCTTAGAGTGGGATAGGGTCATTCCGTATTGGATACTTTTCCCAACAACAAATTGGCGACTCCGATGGGGATCGTATCTTGTTGGTTGTTTGTGTTTTTGCTATTCATTTCATAAACACAGGGAGTACCGAATCGAACTGCATTTGGATCTTTCAAATGCAAAGTAGAGGGCAGCTACTCTAGCTCAGTTTCTGGGCAAGTTTATGATTTGAAGAGCTGATTCACAAGGACTCTAAATAGCTCTTAGTGATAGCTTTTCATCCTCCTTTTCATCCCTTAGTGTGTACTTGACTGATAGCTTCTGATTTGGCCAAAAGCTATGAATTTTTGAGCAATCTGTGACCCGGAAACTGAGAAAAACGAAAGTTTGAATCTTCAGTGCAGGCATTGTGAAGGCAGTCCGCATTTCACCGCAGTTCCCGAAGGGGCTACCTGCACTGAAGGTCAAACTGCCAGTGTACTACCTGCGCTGAACCAGTTTTGCCTAGTGCTACTGGGGTTCCCTCCTGTTTATTGCCCTTTTTTCACCCCTGTTTTTGCAGCCTGTTACCAGTCAATGTACCTATCTGAAACCAACTTTCCTTGCCATTATTCCGCCTCGGTTGTATAAAGAAACTGTGTTTGTTCTTTGTGTATTTCTTGTATCATTTGCAGTTTCCCATAACGAAAGTGAACTAGTCTTGCTGTGGCCTCTTAGATCTAGACCTGTGATAAAGTGTCGTTCTGATCTTAAGAGTTAGTTTATTTGATGTTCATAGCTGATTGAGCTTTTGCTTTCGTCATATGGTTTGAATTTATATATTTCTAGTGTCAAAACAAGTAAATCTTAAGGTGTCTTTTGATTTTGGACAAGCTTGTTTGCTTTCACTTGAAATTGAATTCAAAGTTATACAACAGCTTTCTTTTTGTATTACATCAACATTAAGAAAGAGAAAAGAAATACCTGCATTGTGCATGTGCATTATGACAGTTTGTATGTTGATTTAGGGAAAAGTGAATTAGTGTGTGCTCTATGATCTGTGTGAAAAGATGTTGTCTTTCTTTTCCCTCAGTAGTTAAGATTTTCAAAGTTGAAAGATTGAAAAGCTTGCTTATCATCTTAGACTGCATTTAGGAGTGTTACTATACATCTCGTGGTGATCCATAAAGGCAAACTGCTAAACAAGATCAACCTTAAAATAAATTGAATTTACATAACAACGCATTGAAACATAACGCAAACACATAGAGGTCTAAGCTAGAGACGTGTTCCGGCGTCGTTAAACGTGATATCTTAGCGTTGAGTGGTTGGGTGATTCCTCCACGGTGAAGCGATAAGTATCAATACGGACTTGTGCTCCTACGTACCGTCGCGTATATATTGGGAGACCCCTATAGGAACAAAGCCTTTATCCATAGGAAGTCGTGTCAGCCGCCCTACTAATCGCAATGCAGTGAACACAGCATTCACGAAGATCGACCACCCGTACCGTAAAACGTATTCTGTGGTTTTGCGAAAAGTTTGGCACACCCTCTGCCTAGAACTCCAGAGCAGTTTCTTTTGGCCTTTTTCAAACTCTATAACTGAAAAAGTCCATCCGAGCATTTGTCACTTCGGGCTCGTTAAAACATCGAAGGAGACTAGAGTCATCTTTAGCTTTTTCTCGACTCTTAAAAAGTGAAAAAGCAAGTTGTGTCTAAAGCGTCGTTATAAAATTTATTTTAAACGGAACATAATCACCTCCTATTCCTGCGTTGATCTGTAGGTTGAGAACATGGAACGCCCCAACCAAGGAATTCCACAAGATGGAAATCCTAGTCCTTTCTCCTCTTGGGGAGAAGTTGGTGCGCCCCACATGGCCACATTGTCGCTTCCAGGACTGACAATTGGCCTGCCTATTTGGCTGTTCTCAACCAATGTAGTTCAGAACACCATGGTTCCTGAATAGTTGAGTCAACAGTTAAATCAGTCTAGAGCTGCCCACCAGCCTTCTACTTCCTATAACTCTTCCTCCAATCCTTCGTCTTCGCAAGGTAGAGCCGAAAAAAGCCAAGCTCCCATGGAGAAGAAGGAGAAGAAGAAGAGAGAAAAGAAGAAGGAGCCTAAGGCGACTGGGGGCAAGCAAAAGACATCTGACAAAAATCCACACACAGCACAGACCGGGCCTAAATCGCCATGTGTCATATGTAGAGGAGACCACTTCCATAGAGATTGTCCCTGTATTCCCCGGATACTAAGGGACTGGTCCCCTCGGTTGCACAATTCGGGAGCATCAACCTTTGATAGTCATGTTGAATGCTTACCGTCAACCAGCGAAAGTGAAGGTTCAAGACAAAGAGGGGGAGCAAGATTCCCCTGCAGATTGTGTGAAGGCGATCACGCCATCCACCGTTGTCCCTTCTTAGACGAAGCGAAGAGAGTTTTGGAAGATCGCCCGGTTTCACCGTTGAGACTTCCTCCTGGATACAAAAAACTCGTGCCAAGTCCTTCGTTGGTTGAAAATGCAGCTGGCCCACTCAAGTGGTCAGCTGAAGCGTCAGTCATTGAAAATGAACCTACTGAATCCAGACCGGACGAAAGTCCAAAGGTCGATACGGCAGTTGACCCGGTTCTTCCTTCAGAGGTTTCATCCTCAAATGACACCGTCACTGAAGATTCATCTTCAAATGACACCCTCACTGAAGAGAATAAGGATGACACCATCCAGATTCTTTTCATCAACACCGACTCTGATGAGCATCAGGGCAATGCGCCCATTCCTTTATCGCAGGAAGGAACATCGTCAGGGTCATATCCGGCCGTGTATTAGGTCCCACCACCAAGCAACCTGGTTGTATCCTTTGATTGGAACCAACTAGGCAGACCCCGGTTGCCAGCCAGTATACCATTCAGAATCATAGTCCAAATTTATAGAATGGTCATGGCTGGAACTATCATTGATGAAGGGGCATCTGTGAGTATCCTTTCCTCTATTGCTTGGAAAGCACTGGGTTCCCCGGAGCTTTTACCTGAGATAAGAAATCTCTCGGGTTTTGATAAAGGAACCAGTCGACCATTAGGGATCCTCCACAATGTGCCTGTTACATTGAAAGGGAATACCGTTCAAATGAACGTGATGGTCGTTCAAGGACCCTTGGATTATAACCTACTCCTTGGACGAGACTATATATATTGCATGGGAGCTATAGTCTCCTCACTCTTTAGAGTAATGTGTTTTCCACACGAAGGAAGAATGGTCAAGCTTGTAGACCAACTTTCATTTCCGGGATCATGCATCGCAAATAGTCACATACCAACCCTCAATGGTCTATTCACCCAAGAAATGTCTCCACCCCCAGTCCTCCTTCCCGATGAGTGCGAGTGATTCGGAAAGATGGGACTGGAACCCAGGGGGCATGCATCCTGGTCTGCTTCGGGCAGAGGAAACCTTGGGTATAAGGTAGAATTTCCGCAAAAGAATATGACTAGTCCGTACCCCGTCCGTGGATGGATGAGGGGTTGTTCTAGAACAGGGTTCTTTTGTTAAGGTTACTTGTTTGACAAAGGTCATTCATCATTGTCTACTTCTGTAGACAGTGCGGAGGAAATGTTTTCGTTTGATGGTGTTAACAAAACAATCTTTGGGTAACCAGAAAGAGGCAAGCCTCACCCTTTAAAACAAATGTTTTATCGGATAAGTAGGGGCAGCGTTGAAATTACACCTTACACCTGGGGGCATGCAACCTTTTGGAGTGTAAGCAAGGGACGACTATTTATTTTTTAAATTTTTAGGTCCTCCCTTTAAACCTGTAGGTCTAACCCTTTAAACTCGTAGGATTAGCCATTTCCAAACTTGCATAAAGAAAGGATATGAGGAGCATAGCTTCGTGAGATAAAGCTCCATAAAAAATAGCTATCTCACAGGAGACATTCTTATCTTATGACTGGTATAATCGAGCAGTTTTACCGCGGAATTTATGCTCGTTAAAAAATAGAAAAGCGAGATCCGAGCAGTTTTAGCACATAGTTCATGCTCGTTAAAAAATAAACATAAGGTTGAGCAGTGTTTTGGCGCATTCAAGCTCATTAAAAAATGAACCCATCTCGGTAAATAACCATTGTGATCGTAAATTTATTAGCCATAAAAAGCCTTGGTCGTGTTTGCACCTGCCACCTCCATTCCATTTGGCCAATCGTTCACCTCCATATGATTATTTACCTATTTTGAGGAACAGCTGCGAAGAGTGATTTCACTTACCCATCCTTGTGACACTGCCGTGATTGGAAAATTCCAACCTGTACCTGGAATCTGCTGCTATCCCTGTTTATCATCCTTGTGACACTGCCGTGATTGGAAAATTCCAACCTGTACCTGGAATCTGCTGCTATCCCTGTTTATCACTCGTTCCTCAAAAGACGAGTCTTCTTTGAGCTCTTTTCATCTGACTCGTAAAATATGAAAAGTTTGCCGAGTTTTGACCTTCCAGCTCGTTAAAAGGACCGGAAGAGCTATCCCTCCTTTAGATTTTAATCTTTTTGGACCTGAGGGATTATTGCACAAAAAGGTCGAGCGCTTGTTTTATTCGGCTCGTTAAAGTTATCGAAAACTCATCCCTTCTGTATTGTTTTATACTTTTTCGGACTTAAGGGATTAGATGACGAAAAAGGAATTTTGGAGTTAACTTTCTGTACCTTTTCAGACTCTCTAAAAATGAAAAGGACCGAGTTTTCCTTGTCGTTAGACTCGTTAAAATGATTAAATAGCGACAAACTTGTCTTTAGACGAGAACGAGTTTCCCTATCGCTAGGCTCGTTAAAACATAGCGATGGGCTTGCCCGAAGGGCAGGTTATAGAACAAGCATATGTTATCCTCCTCAAGCTTGACAAAAATAAAGAGGTACTGGTCAGAAATGACTGGGGAAAAATTGGGAGAACCTCAAAGCTTTAATGGTAGCAAGTCGCTCTTGAACATGACACTTTTCCTCCGTATCACATCGGGTTGGGTTGTTTCATTCACCGGTCTCATCACCATGGTCCTCGCCAAACCATCCACATTTGGGGTAATGCTACCGATCCATCGCATCAGTGTCGTTATATGTTCAAGAGATGTTGTTCAGAAAGAGTCAACCGTGTCCCATCCACTGCCATACATTATCCTTCATCCACCCATGATCGCCACCCTGAATCATATTTCACAGATTGTTTTCACCTCCACTAAAATCATTAGCTCCGTTCCGTGTCAATGATGTGGGATTCTTTAAGGCCCTCCTTTGACGGATCGCTTCTTTTCGACTTCAGCTCGTTATCCAAGAAGTTGATCTAGGAACACCCCCCTCAGTACTTTGAAGCTTGCATGCCTCAATGGCAAGTTTCTCACTTCCGGCGACAGGTATACATCAATGACCTTCGACCAGAAGATTTTGCGTGGTGTTCGACGCCAAGTCCTTTATTCACACCGCGTGAATTGTACTGCAGTACCTTGAGGGTCATTATCATTAACGGTGATTCCTCTCGCGCTTGTTAACGGTTTACATTATTGACCGGTAATCAAGCGATGTCTTTCCATGTTCGACTTCAGCGCAATTCTCACATGGATCGACTTGTACTTAGAGTGAAGATCGAACGAGTTTGAAGACCCCGGATCTAGTTTCATCCATCCGGGCTGCGATATATATTCAAAAAATATAAAGACATTTGACATGTACATCATTACAGCAGATGATCATCCTACTCAAAGGATGATAATTTCAGCAGAGAATTATCAGTCTACCATCAGACGATCGTCTGTTCTATGTACTAAAATGAATTTATAAAGCTGAGCATGGGAATGCCCGCCTCAGCTAGATCATGAAAGCAGAATGAAAAATAATGTATTGTATTGTATTTTATTACAGGTCACCTCTCAGCGATTGAATGAACTTCGGATCCTCCTGATAAAGCATTTCACCCGATAAACGACCTCATACTTTAGGGGGAAACTGTTATAGACATTTTTGTGCCTTACAGCATGAAGCATGAAATGTCAATAATCTAAGGGATCCTAAGTCCCTAAACATGTTGTTCCTACCCCTAGAGGAACAAGGTCAGCAAACCACAGCACTAAATATCAGTTCTCCACCTGAAAACACTCAAAAACAAGCTAATTCTGGATCATGTCAACTGCTCCACTGAGCATCTGCGCTGAATGTCAAGAGCTCCACTGTCTACCTGCGCTGAATGTCAACTGCAAGGAAGGCCACCTGCGCTGGGCGAGTTGGGACAAGTGGCACAGTCATTCTTTAAGGTGTCAATGCCCAGGAAGCTTCCAAAATGACACTTGGATCAGGGAATTCGCCTTGTGATGAGTAAGAGGGGCTAGATCTCCAAGTGGAAGCAAGAACCTCCAAGTGGACTCAAGGACTGAAGAATAACTGAAGTGGGAGAGGACACTAGTCAGCTTCATGCCAGCTACAAGCTGACTCATCCTTTCTCCAAATCTCCTATATATAGAGCTCTCTCATGAGGTCTAGGGAGGCGGGAATCTTGTGAATGTAAGGAAGTGCTGTTGGTTTGAGTATAGAACTATTGGGTGATTTGCTTGAAGGAGGTGAAGAGGAGATTTCTTTCTGCTGGGAGGTGATGCTGGATTGGGCCTTTTATGGTTGTATTACTTCCTGAACTTTACTTCTTCCATTAATAAAGCATTTGAGGTTCTTCTATATGCATGTATCTCAATGGCGTATTGATACTTGTATATTTGATTTATTCTAATCCTTGAATCAATTATGAATGTATGCTTCTTGTAGTTTCCCCTTCTTGTTATTTTGCAGGATCTTGGTGTAGCTGGGCCAGTGAAAGAGCAAGGAGCTGGGAGCAAGCAGCAACGAGAGAAGATTGGATCAATCATTAGCGGAAGACAACGGTTAGTGGATCTTTTTCTCCCCTCTCTTACATCTCATAAAGAAGTAATCTCGAATAGCTTTGCTTTGATTGTTGCTGAGGTACTATCACCCTTAGAGTGGGATAGGGTCATTCCGTATTGGATACTTTTCCCAACAACAGGTTCCACCTGTTATGCTTTAATACCAAAGGTACATAGAAACAAACTTGGTGCTAGAAGTCGTAAGTGTATCTTCCTGGGGTATTCAAACACATCTAAAGCATACCGCCTTTATGATGAAGTAAATAAAAAGTTTGTTTTATCTAGAGATGTCATCTTTCTTGAATCATCCAAATCTGACAGTGTTGTTGAGCGGCAACTTGATCGCTTGGATAGATTCACAAAACTGAAATCATTTCAAGAGTTTGATAATCAGATTCCACATCTTGAAGGGGGGATTCCTATACTAGATCAACATGTGGAATCTTCTTCTGAAGAACAATCTCCCCTGCATGACACTCCAACAACGGTGATGCTTTAAGTGATGTAATTGATTGAATTGGGAGACCCAATATTGATTCAGACCCAACTCAATCAACAGAACAGCCTGGACCATCTCAGAAAGGTCCCCAAAGTGGCTGACAAAGACACTTGAAAGTGTTCATCCTGATGAAATTGGAAAAACAGGAACCAGAAATTCAAACCGACAAGATGGAGGTGATGTAGATAACTCTAATTCACCTGTTGATATGGATGTTACTTATGATTGTGAATTGAACTTGTCTACAGATTTTGAACCAACTTCCTTCAAAGAAGCTGCTTCTCATGATGAATGGAAAGAAGCGATGTAGAAGGAGTATGATGCCCTCCTAAAGAATGGCACTTGGAAGGTGGTTGATCCTCCATTTGGAACCAAGCCAAATGGCTGCAAGTGGGTCTACAAAAACAAGTACAAAGCTGATGGCTCACTTGACAAGCACAAAGCCAGGCTTGTGGCAAAAGGTTTTGCACAGAAGGAAGGGGTTGATTATGAGGAAACTTTTGCTCCCACAGCAAAATGGGCCACCATCCGGACACTCTTTGCACTAGCTACTCAGAACGGTTGGAAAGTCCATCAAATGGATGTAAAAACTGCATTCTTGAATGGAGATCTAAAAGAGAATGTTTTTATGTCCCAGCCTGAAGGATTTGATGTGAAAGGACATGAACACAAAGTATGCAAACTTGTGAAGTCCTTGTATGGCCTCAAACAAGCACCACGATCCTGGTATGAAAAACTAACTGAGCATCTTCTGAAACTCAACTTCAAACATTTTGATCTTGATGATGCAACTTTATTTGTCAAGAAAGTTGGCAAAACAGTTGTATATCTTGTGGTATATGTAGATGATCTTTTAATGACAGGGAACAATGAAAGCTATATTGCGTCAATAAAGAAAGAATTAGGAAATTTTTTTGAAATGACTGATTTGGGCTATGTTCATTACTATCTTGGCATTGAAGTAACCCAACATCCAAAGTCCATATTTCTTTCTCAAAAGAAATACATTGGAGATTTGTTAAACAGATTTGGCATGACAGAGTGCAATCCCCTTTCTACTCCAATGGAACAAAACTTGAAGCTCACATCTGTTGAAGGAAAGGAATTTGAGGATGCAACAAAGTATAGACAGCTTGTAGGAAGTCTCATCTACCTCACTACTACCAGACCAGACATTTCATTTGCTGTTGGAATCCTCTCCAGGTTTATGCAAAAGCCTTGTGAGGGACATTGGTCTGCTGCAAAAAGAGTTCTAAGGTACTTGAAGGGAACTCAAGACCTTGGAATCAAGTATACACAGGTGGACGACTTCAACTTGATTGGATACTCTGATTCAGACTTCGATGGAGACAAAGAAACTGGGGTATCTACTTCAGGATATGCTATGAGTCTTGGATCGGGATCTGTCTCCTGGAGATCACGCAAACAATTAGTACCAGCAGATTCCACAACAGAAGCAGAATACGTGGCAGCAGCTGAAGCAACGAAAGAAATTGTGTGGCTCAGGAAAATTCTTGAAGATTTGCAAGTAAAACAAATACAATCTACTCTACTCATGATTGATAACACCTCTGCAATAAAGTTGGCCAAGAACCGAAAGTTCCATGATCGTACTAAGCACATCAATACTAAATATCATCTGATCCGACATCATGTTGAGGCCAAAACAATCCATCTCCGTCATTGTTCCACAAACGAGCAAATTGCAGACATCTTCACCAAAGCGCTTGGAAGAGAAAAGCTTGAAAGATTCAGAACGATGCTTGGACTCACCAACATCCCTTCAAATTAAGGGGGGGAATGTTGACACCTAATCCAAAACGGATGAGGTGAAGCAGGACACTCATCTAGAAGATGAACTGATCCGTTTTGTAAATGTATAAATAATAATAGTCTAATGAATAAAATCACCCAGTTGTTTCTTGCGCTCATTAATTTCTGAGCTAACCTGGCCTGACAATAACATCATATCAACCAGCATTGTTATATAGAAATGCCTTAACTAACAGATCTATCTCTCCACAAGATCAAAGCATAATGTTGGCGATACCAATGATTTATATACATACTCATCATTGTCTCCCTAGGAACATACCCCACCCGGGTTCACTCAGGATATGCTCCATAAGGACTATTCTTTTCTTGCATTCCCCAATCCCATAAAGAATATTGGTCCTTCGTGACTACTCTTACTATTGGATTCCCTATCTCATCCTCAAGAAGCATCGGATGCCAAATGATTACATAATCCTCCATTCTGTCTTCCCAGGTGAAGAACAGAACGACATGTTTATCTCTCCTTTTCAAATCAAGAGGACATATTCCATTAAAGGAATGCACCCATTCCTATCACAAAGGAATGTACCTAAGCTCCCTGCTTAGAAATTTTCCAAGTTACTTCCAAGTAAGAAACTTTTTTTAGACTCCCTCGTAACCATGGACCTATCGCAGCTCCTCATGTAGAGATCCTGAAACAACCAGTTGCTAGAAGAGCTCCTTCCCTTGATGTCATGAATCTCTTCTTCATCAAGGAGTCTTCATCTTTGAGAACTTCTATATAGGGCATAAATCATCCATCACTTTTATCCATGAGTTATTCATGTTCTTAACTCATCAGAAATTGATCCATCAAATTTTCCATCTCGATTTGCTTCATGTGATTCTCCTTTCATGCCATATTTTTCGGAAGGACATTACATCTTTCTATATGGTCTGCTTGGAAGTTGTTGATTTGGGGTAGCATCAAATGTGCTCTAACCACGAAATTTGGTGGAGAGGTTAGGGCACATAATATCTCCAATACCCAGAAAGGGTTTGGGCAGATTCTAAACAGATCTGGAGATATTAAAATAATTAATATTTGTAATGGAGTCCCTAAGTCTAAACTTAAGGAAAATAAAATATTAATGTGTATTAATATGGATTTGTGTTAGAATGGTCCAAAAGACATGGATCAAGCCAGATCTAATCTTAGTCATTGATGAGGGCCTTAATCTCGGTCGTTGAGATGTCAACAGAAAAAGTATAAGAGGAGGCTTGAGTGGCACTTAGAGGACACACTGAGGGAGACCAGTTAGTTCAATTTCTGGAGGTGGGTTTACTGAGAAATTGAACCAGTGGTCTGGAGAGCAGTCAAGAGGTAGCAAGTAAGGAACAGAGAGATGGGAGATCAGTGCATAAGAGATAGGCGCAAAGCCATAGGAAGCCACGCAGAGGCAGCAAGACTGCGCATAGTCAGAAGGGTCTGCGTCATCCACACAGAGGCTGCAGGAGTGACGCAGAAGCCCAGAGAGGCTGCGCAGAGCCTCAATAGGCTAAAACAGAGGGTTTCAAGTTGTAGTAGAGGTTAGTAGGGCCTACATTGGGTTTAGAAAAGTGTTGGAAGTTTGTCTATCTGTGGGTAAACCAGTTTGGCGCCTTGTTGTACAAATTGCTGAATAATAAAATCCTCCCTTACTGCACCGATTTTCCCACATTGGGTTTTTTCGGGGACATTAGTCCAAAATAATTGTGTCAATGTGTGCATATGTTTGTTTATGTATTACGGTGTGATATCTACAACAGTATTTATTTTAATGTTTGTTGAAGTAATTCCATGAATAATTTATGATGAAATAAGTAGGAAAAATAAATCAATTACTGTAGTGATAGAATTTTCACAGAATTCATTCGCATATCTTCCCTTTAACTGTCCTACATAAGCCCTACCATATGTTAGTTCAAAAATAGTCAATGAACACTTCAAATCAAACTTACCTTTGTGATGATCTTTCACCATGACATCTTCCTATAAGTATCAGCATCCTGCATGCAGATAGACACACCATCCATAGATATTTAGTGTCAAGGGTCTTTATCTTTTTCCGACTTCCATCAGAGTCTTCACATGTTTTTGGGAGATATTCTAGTCACATCTTCTTGGACTTCGGATGTTGAATGCCTTCTACCATCATTGCATATTTATCATGATCTATTCCTATCTCTTCACACACTTCGTTCTCAGGAGCTTTCAATCAGAGTTCCGCAATTGTAGTCAACCACCTCATACTTCATATGAGAACATATTATGTTGATTTCATCTAGTGCGACTCATGCCTTTCCGACCTTATTTCATAGGAGGAGATTCCTTTCCTTTGATCATGCTTCTCAAAATAGAAGTAGTGATCCTTGTTACCTACAACCATATGACATGACTTTATAATATTAAATACAAGCATACATACCTTATTTACCTTTAGGCCATCTAGGCTTCTTTCAGCAACTTCCTTGATTGAAAATATCTTCAACCCCTTGATCTGCTTCATCTCTCATGTCATCATACCATCATGTCATGAATTCCACAAGTTGGAGTTCCTTATGAAACACTTGCTTCCTCTCTAGATCAATGAATCCTCCAATGAGGATTCCATCTCGCATATCCCTTTTCAGCAGATGTTTCCCTTTTAAATTGATGTATGATGAGACTTGTCTTGGATGAATTCTTCCTTTAATCTTTCAATGAGGTCACCAAGAGCCATATCCTTCAAAGTTGACTATCAGGCATCCTTCATGTTTCCTATGGTGATGTCACGAGCTCTTGTTTCTAATGTTTCCATGATGCCATGATGCATCTTATTATTTATTATAGCCATATCCTATAACATAAGATTTAGAAGCTATGTCAACACCCTTTGTGAGGGAGAATATCTTAGAGATAGAAGATATCTCTTACTTCCCCTTTACTTGGAATTATTATTTTCAGCTTCCTCCACCTTTTTGGTGATATGGGCTTCTTTTCTTCTTTTGATATTGTCCCTTTAGGACAATCTTTCCTGTAAAGTCCATATTCTTTACTTCCATAGCATTGAATCTCATCTATGCTCTTCTTCCTTTTCTAAGGACTAGAATTTCCCAAAATTCCCATTCTTTCCTGCAAATTTTTGAGTCCAATAACCTTCAACACTTTTTCCCTCAACTTGTCTTCTTCTATCTTGCATAGAAATTACAAGTTGTCGAATGAGATAACTTTCTTATCCCCATGAACATTTTTAACCTTGTTCATCAGTTAGTTCATTTAGAACAATGATGATTGTCTTCTTATCATCTCTCCAGATCTCACAGCTGAGATCTTATGAAGATATCCCTTCATTCTTTGATACCTTCAATTTTGTGTAGATCAGACCTAAGTCATGTGTGTTAAAATTGGCGACTAGGGCTAAACTCCATGTGGGCCATCTTATTCATGGCTGATAATATTTGTATTACATTCCTCTCATTGAGAGGTGTAGGATTGATCTAAATATCATCTGATTCTGATAAGTATTTATGGAGATATGAATTTATTTTGATTATGGAATAATTATCAAGCCGACCAGCAACTCATGTAGGCTCAGAAGCCCAATAGACGCATCTATTCATCATCAACATTTGTGTATAAATACAGGAGGTATTTTCCTCATTTTGACACACACTCATCTCATCACATCTATCTCTCTCTCGTGCGTGGCAAAATCTTGCACTAGTGAGCGACGAAATCTTGCACTGGTGCGTGGCAAAATCTTGGACTAGTGCGCGGTGTAACCTTGCACTGGTGTGCGGTGAAACCTTGCACTAGTGCATGGCGGAATCTTGCACTGGTGCGCGACAGAATCTTGCATTGGTGCGCAGCAGAATCTTGCACTGGTGCGCGGCGGAATCTTGCACTTGTGCGCAGCAGAATTTTGCACTGGTGCATGACGCAGCAAAATCCTGCACATGTGCGTGGTGGAATCTTCCACTGGTGCACGGCGACATCTTGGACTGGTGTGTGGCGAATCTTGGATTGGTGCACAGAGAAGTCTCAGACTGGTGCACAGTGAACGACTCACTAGGAGAGACTTGACAAGTTCGATCTAGGGTTTGCTGCCCTAGTTTAGGGCTGATCTGGGGTTTGTTGCTGCTGAAGGAAATCAGATTTATGTACTATTTCTCTCTATTGAATTATTAAAGATAAAGGAAGATTTGATCAAAGGGTTTCCCCATATTGGGGTTTGTCCCTAGCTAGCCGCCACATCTTGTGTCTCTTGTCTTGGCTTGTTTTCTGTCGATCATTTAATGTTCTATCTACACTTTTCTTAATGTACATTTGATTGCTAATCTGTGGATAATAATAAGAAAAAGAAGTAAACTGCTCTTAGAATAGAACATACTATAACTTAACATGGCATCAGAGCTGAGGTGAAGACAAAGCCCAAGCAAGAGCAAGAGCAATCACCGAAGAGAATATTGGCACGCTATCCAAAAAATAATTCATGGGGTCCTCAACACACTTCCTTGCCGAAGACAAGCTCCGTGAGAAGTCTGACTACCATTGATGGAAGATGTCTCTCGATCTAACATTGGAAGAACAGGAAGTGTTGGACCATGTGAATGGCGGAATTGTTGAGCCTCCATCAAATGCATTTGGTGCTGCTAGGAACAAATGGACCTAAGGGTGGAAGAAAAGGATGATGTTACATTTGCAATAAGGCAAAATCACTATGCAAGGGAGTGCCCCAATAGAAGGGACTCACACTGGACAATGATCAAAATCCCTCTCATGGCAACCAGAGGAATGGAAAATCTGATAGCAGAGGTAAAAGGAGTGTTGGAAATCAAGGAAGAGGACAACCATTCAAGAAGGCTAGAAATTCCAGGTATGAATCTAGCACTGTTGACAATAAATAGGATGAATATTATCTATCAACTGCTCTATCTACCTCTGCTCCTTCAGATTCGTTGGGAATTTGGCTTATTGATAGTGGTGCCTCAAGGTACTTCACTGGTTACAAAGAAGTTCTCCATAATCTAATAGAGAAAGAAACTAACCTGGAAATTGTCATTAGAGATAATATCAAATATCCCATGAAAGGTATAGGCAATGTCTCTCTTAAATTCAATCAAGGTAATTCGATCCACTTAGAGGATTTATTATATGTACCTAACCTCAAGAAGAACCTGGTTTCCATCTCGGCAATGGAAGACAAAGGCTACAAGGTGGCTTTCATCGATGGCAAGGTACGTGCATGGAAAAACAATATTAAATATGCCTTCACTCTTGGGTTTCAAGTTGATTCATTATATCAGGTCGGAGGAAGTCTGCTAGGTGTCATGTCTTGTGACACATCTCAAGCCTTGAACGTGAAATCCGAAAAGAAGATCAAGATCTTAAGGACTGATAATGGGACTGAATATAAATCTAACGAGTTTCATGACTTTTGTAAAGAGGTTGGAATTAAGAGGGAGACTACTACACCATATACTCCTTAACAGAATGGTGTGGCGTAAAGGAAGAATCGTATGATTGTGGAAGTCGTCTGTGCCATGCTCCACGTTCAAAGACTTCCAAAGCTTCTATGGGCCGAAGCCGCAAACACCACCGTATATGTACAAAACCGATGCCCTCATCAAGCATTAGGTTCCAAGACTCCTGAAGAAATGTTCACCAGTAAGAAACCTAATGTATCTCATTTTAAAATTTGTGGAAGACCTGTATATTTTCATGTGCTGAAAGAGAAAAGGAATAAATTGGGTGCATTTGGAAAGAAAGGAATCTTCGTGGGCTATGGTGAAAATACTAAGGGCTATAGAATCTATGTAGCTGGTCAAAGGGAAGTCGTGATTAGTCATGATGTCACCTTTGACGGAGATATGGCTCTCAGCAAGGTGGACAATCTTCCTACTTTAAGGAGCTCTCAAGAAGTTGACACCAAGGAACTGAAAGTAAAAGATGATGTAACAATGCCCAATGTGGATGAACCCATGGATCCTATTGATCCACCTGAGCCTTCCTCTTCTAGGAAGAGTCCCTCTTGGCTTAGGGGGCTACTCGATGATTTTGAAGGACACACTGCACCCCGAGGAACCTTCCGTGAAAGTAAGAAACCTAACAGGTATCAGGGATACATGACCATCATGAGCACGATCATACAAAATGAGCCTTCATCATTCTCAGATCTCGTCAAGCATCAAGCATGGAAGGATGTTATGACCAAAGAATATGAGTCTATTATGAAGAATGATGTCTAGGAAGTAGTTCCCAAACCCCAGGACAAGACAATTGTCACTTCTAAATGGATTTACAAGATAAAGCATGCAGCAAATGGAAGTACAGAAAAGTATAAGGCTTGTTTTTTCGCTCATGGCTTCTCCCATAAGGAAGATATAGACTATGACAAGATATTTGCACCTATTGCCAGATATACCACCATCCACTTGATCATAGCCCTTGCAACTTCAAAAGGATGGAACCTACATCAGATCGATGTCAAGACCACATTCTTGCATGGTTTTATCAAAGAAGAGGTCTATGTGGAGCAACCCGAAGGATTTGAGATTTATGATCAAAAATATCATGTATGCAGGTTGAAGAAGGCTCTCTATGGGCTGAAGCAAGCACCCCGAGCATGGTATGAGAGGATTGATAGCTACTTGATGAAGCTGGAATTCACTAGGAGTGAAGCCAATCCTAACCTTTGCTTTAAGGTTGAAGATGACAAACCTCTCATATTGTTGTTGTATGTGGATAACCTCTTTTTAACAGGTGCAGACCCTCTCATTCACAAATGTAAGAGGGAGTTGGCTTCTGAATTTGAAATGAAGGACCTAGGACTGATGCACTATTTCCTATGACTTGAATTCTGGCAGAAGTCAAGGGAAATTTTCCTATCTCAAGGAAAATATGTGGTGAAGATATTGGAAAGATTTGGTATGGTGGATTGCAAGCCTATTACTACCCCAATGGAGCTTGACTTTAAGAAGTTAAGCGGTAGCGCTACTGGACCTGTTTTACGAAATTCCACCGAGTATTGTCAACGCATCAGAGCATTAATGTTCTTAGTGAATTCCCATCCAGATATATGCTTCTTAGTCAACACGTTGAGTCAACATATGGTTGAACCTCACCACATACATTGGATTGGTGCCAAGAATATGTTAAGATATCTTCATGGCACAATTACTTATGGATTAAGATACACTACCGGAGATGTGAGACTACTTGGATACATTGATACTGATTGGGCTGGCAATGTGGTGGACCGTAAGAGAACTTTTGGGCATTGTTTCTCCTTGGGATCTGCTTCGATATCCTGGATGAGCAAGAAGCAGAAGTCGGTGGCTTTGAGCACCGCCGAGGCAGAGTAAATTGTTGCCTATATGGCCTCCGACGAGGTAGTCTGGTTGCGAAAGCTCTTCAGTGAGATGTTCGGATTTACATTGGATACCACCGTGATCCTATGTGACAACCAGAGTGGTATTCATTTGTCAGAGAATCTTGTATTTCATGATCGCCCCAAGCATACCGATATTAGGTACCACTATATTCAAGATATGGTGCAGCAAGGAGCAATAAGGCTCCAACATATCAGTACAGATGAATAGGTCACCGGCATTCTGACAAAGCCCCGAGGGAAGGTCAAATTCCTGACTTTCTAAGAACGACTTGGTGTCATTCAAAGACCCTCTGATGAGGGTCCTGTATGATGTATTGAGCTCTAGGAGCTCCGAGGGGGGTGCAGGGTACTTCTTGGAGCGACATATGACCTCAGGGTGACTCACCATCCCCTGGTGGTGTACGTGTACAAGGTAAAAGAATCAAAACTTTCCCTGTGACACCCCGTAGTGACTATGTAGCAGGGTGATTAGTTCTCCTATGAGGTCTGGATGATGCATTCTCCATGACGATTGTGTAGCAGGATGATTAGTTCTCCTGTGAAGTTTGGATGATGTGTTCTCCATGGCGATTATGTAGCAGGATGATTAGTTCTCCTGTGAGGTCTGGATGATGTGTTCTCCATGACGATTATGTAACAGGATGATTAGTTCTCCTATGAGGTCTAGATGATGTGTTCTCCATGACGATTATGTAGCAGGGTGGTTAGTTCTCCTATGAGGTCTAGATGATGTGTTGTTCATGACGATTATGTAGCAGGATGATTAGTTCTCCTGTGAGGTCTGGATGATGTGTTCTTCATGACGATTATGTAGTAGGATGAATAGTTCTCCTGTGAGGTCTGGATGGTGTGTTCTCTATGATGATTATGTAGCAAGATGATTAGTTCTCCTATGAGGTTTGGATGATGTGTTCTCCATGACGATTATGTAGCAGGATGATTATTTCTCCTATGAGGTCTGGATGATGTGTTCTCCACGACGATTGTGTAGCAGGATGATTAGTTCTCCTGTGAGACCTAAATGATGTGTTCTCCATGGCGATTTTGGAACAAGATGATTCGCTCTCCTGTGGATAGGATGATTCACTCTCCTGCGGGCAAGATGATTCGCTCTCTTGTGGGACAAGACGATTCGCTCTCTTGTGGGACAGGATGATTCACTCTCCTATGGATAGGATTGATTAGTTTTCCTGTCGAGGCATCCTACCCATGCAGTTTGAGACTCATGGGAAGTACCTCTCATCTGATCAATGAGCTGGGAAATGAGGATAGGGACCATAGTAGAACCAATGGACACATCGTTGTATCTACCGTACCCCCTATGCTAAGATGACCTTCATTGATTTGGGATCAATGATACTGGTATGGGACCAGTGGTAGGAGTTGTACCCACTATGACACTAACTTCAGGTCAGTTCAGGACTGGTCTAGGACCAGTGGTACACACTCTGAGACTGACTTTGAGTCAGTGAAGGATGATACTGGTCTGGGACCAGTGGTAGGAGTTGTACCCACTATGACACTAACTTTGGGTCGGTTCAGGAATGGTCTGGGATCAATGGTACATACTCTGAGACTGACTTTGAGTGAGTGAAGGATGATACTGGTCTAGGACCAGTGGTAGGAGTTGTACCCACTATGACACTGACTTCAGGTTGGTTTAGGACTGGTCTGGGACTTGTGGTACACACTCTGATACTGACTTTGAGTCAGTGGAGGATGGTATGATACATCCTTGATCATTTCTTCCTCTTCATAATTTGGACAATGCAAAGCAGAGCAAAACATAGTAGAACAGAGCAAATCAGAACAGGGCAGAACAAAACAGAGCAAAGCAGGGGTCAAGTTGTACAATGTAGTGCATTTGATGGATGAATAGTAGCGACCGACAAACAAATTGCAGAAGGAGTTCTCCTTAGTTGAGAGGGAGTGTTAAAATTGGCAACTATGGCCAAACTCCATGTGGGTCATCTTATTCATGGCTGATAATATTTTTATTAGATTCCTCTCATCGAGAGATGTAGGATTGATCTAAATATCATCTGATTCCGATAAGTATTTATGGAGATATGAATTTATTTTGATTATGGAATAATTATCAAGCCGATCGGCAACTCATGTAGGCTTATAAGCCCAACAGATGCATCTATTCATCATCAAAATTTGTTTATAAATACAAGAGGTTTTTTCCTCATTTTGACACGCACTCATCTCATCACATCTCTCTCTCTCTCTCTCTTTTGTGCACGCCAAAATCTTGCACTGGTGCACGGCGAAATCTTGCACTAGTGTGTGGCGAAATCTTGCACTAGTGTGTGGCGAAATCTTGGACTGGTGATTGGTGCACAGCGAAATCTTGCACTGGTGCGTGGCGAAATCTTGCACTGGTGCGCGGCGAAATCTTGCACTAGTGCACGACGAAATCTTGCACTGGTGCACGGTGGAATCTTGCACTGGTGCACAGCAGAATCTTGCACTGGAGCACGGCGAAATCTTGGACTGGTGTGCGGCGAATATTGGACGGGTGCATAGCGAAGTCTTGGACTGGTGCACGATGAACGACTCACCGGTAGAGACTTGACAAGTTTTATCTAGGGTTTTCTGCCTTAGTTTAGGGTTGATCTGGGGTTTGCTGCTTCTAATATAAATCAGATTTAAGTATTATTTCTCTCTGCTGAATTACTGAAGATAAAGGAAGATTTGATCAAAGGGTTTCCCATATTGGGGTTTGTCCCTGGCTAGCCGCCACATCTTGAATCTCTTGTCTTGGCTTGTTTTCTGTCGATCGTTTAATGTTATATCTACACTTTTCTTAATGTACATGTGATTGTTATGTGTGGATAATAATAAGAAAAAGAAGTAAATTTCTCTAAGCATAAAACATACCATAACTTGACAATGTGACCTTATTTATCACATATTCAAATTATATTCTTACGAGTGTATCATATCTCTTTGATGTCTCCAATATTGCTATATGAGGGGACCTTTCATAAGAATCCCTTTCCATAAATTTAGAGGAGACCTTTTTCATTGATGTGTTCAATGACTTAACTTTCTTCGAGAACTATGTATATCCCCCTTTTTCATGCAAGGAATTTTGATGTCCCAACCAACTTATAGATCTCCTTGCAAACACGAAGTCATTTTACCAAATTTATTTAAAGAATCAAATATACTTACTTGACAAGTGAAGATGAAATATTCATCTTGATCACTTTGATGATGGTTGAAGATGATGTATTAGTGTTCCCTCTTGGATGATCTTCTTCCAAATGAAAAATCCTTTCTACAATAGAGAAGGTTGCTCCTTTTGATGAGGATGATTTGTTGCTTCCTCGAACAATCTTCTTTCAGGACAAGGAGAGGATCCTTTCTTTCTTTATAACCTTCAAGATGATGACAATTTCTTCTAGCCTTCAATATACTTCAACTTCTTCGGTAGTGAATGAGTGCAAATCAGATTTTCTTCTAAGGCTTCGAATCTTCAAGATGATGTGATCTTCATCTTTAAAGTTCTTTGAGCTACCTTGCTTTGTAAATAACTTGATGATGGCTAGAGGATCCAAAAAAAATTGTTGTTGTAGATTGCTTCTTCAATCTAGGGTTTTATTCTTCAATGTAGATCTTGATCATTTGCTTTAATAACATTTGACTTACTTAGATTCTTTTCTTTGAAACTTGATCCTTGAGTGTCTCTTTGGTTTGACGCCCTTCCTTTGACTTTAGCACCTTATCTCTGATACATGTTGAGAAATCTAAGGCACTAGTATTAGGTGATTTCTCTTTCATTAATGACTACTTGTGAATGTCTTTTACTACTTTAGGTTAGGATCTTCTTCATGTTAGATTATTAGTGTTCTTCTTCATCTAACATTAACCAATGCATGAACATAAATACACAAGAGATGCAACATGTAGGCTATATGTTAGGGTCAAAACCTCTCACTCTTTAAGAGGAAAACCCGCAAAAATTCTTCTTCTATAAATTCCAATTGACGAATACCAAGACCACGACCCTTGACCTAGTCTCCAAGACCAAGACACATGTCCTCTTCACTATCAGTCTTCTTCTTCGATTCTCTTCTACTTTGATCTACATCTAGATCTTCCATCATGTGATAGTACCGAGACCTTGTCACATACCAGTGATAATTTTCCTGAGATAGCATTGAGTCCTCTTTGTTGTAATACAGAGATTATATCGAGGTCATTACTATGGTATTTATCAATTTTTGATCTCCTTATTGTAGCATCGAGACTCTCCTTCAGAATTACTATCCTGAAATTAGTCCTTAGACTAATTCGAACTGATCTCTGCATTTGAACTTCTGTAGCCTTTTACCGATATTGATACCCGAAATCTTCATAGGTATCGACGTGAACTTCCCTTTGTTGTTACCAACCTGAAAACCACAAAGATATGCCTTGTTTTCTTTACTTGTCTAAATTTTGAACAATGATTTGACATCCGAACTTCTCCATAGCAATATGTCAACGAAACAAATGTTGACTTTGTTCACTAAAATGTCAGAGCTATACAAAGTCTATTCACTATGTTTGTGCAAGGAGCCTAGCTTCCTATATATAGTGATTCGACCATATATTAAGCTGACTTTAGCATCAAAATAGGTGTGACATTTGGGTGAGCCGACATAAGTTATTTTCTTCATATTGCAGGCCGACATCAAGTCAAGAGGATTGTGCTTGTCTTTTGGAGAGATTTCTAGACACTAGATTGACTCCTATACATTTTACATATGCTCAAGAAGAGATCTTCATACATGACATTAATTCTTTGACCTTAATGAAAAATCCTAAGGCTCTCAACGTGCTGCAGCAAAACCCGCATGTTTACATAATTTGGGAATTAAATTAATTAAACCCCTATTTAATTAAACTATCGGACCCCGACCTCTTTAGTGGAACCCAAACCAAATTAAACTTCCGTTCAAACCTTATCGCATCCGAAAACTATGCTAACCAACGCGCATCTTCTGAAGAGATATCTGTCAGATCTCGTCCATACATAATGAACAGTTGTGATCGATCCGGAATTCAACTGGATTAAATCACAACCCATATGATATCACGTCCAAAATTTAAATTAAATATCGTGCATCTTCCGACGCAATTACTGTCGAATCTGACCTCTTCAAGCAGATGATCACGATTAACTGAGTTATTAACTCAGTTCTATAATTTATCGCATCCATTTTTGGAATTAATGACTGCGCTTGTTGGCACGCGATGACCATCAGATCACTTCAACAATCACAATTGATTCATCAGTTAACTCAACTTTATAATGTTCTCAGGTCCATTTCATGTGTTGAGGTGCGTGCACATTCACCAGTGAACATCATCGATCTCCCACTTATAGATCATCATTGATCCATCCTGTGATCAATGATGATTTGTTAGTGCATTCAGTCTTTGTCCGCTTTCAACCGGTGACCAACAAGTTAAAGCCTTTGTCCAGGCGATCATCAAACAACAGACTCCACTAAAGGTTTTAATTTCACACACACAATTTCTCGTATTTAACAGAGGATTCAGCCTACGATTTAAAGAATCAACGAAAGCAAATTACATAATAAAAGATCATGCAGAAACACGTTTTGAACACAAAACCCCTTTCATTCATAACAGTATCTACATATACATTCAGAACATCTCGTGCTCTGATCTATTCTCTCCACTACTTAGCTCTCTCTAACACACTCTAACACTTCTAACCCTCCGTAACACTCTCCTTGCAGGCTTACATTTTATATTAATTACATAATTATGGATTACACTAAATCCATGATTTTTCCCATAATTTACTCAACTAATTCCTATTCAAGGATCTTGTAATCCCAAAGATCTCTATGAGATCTACACATATCAATTATCCCTGATATTCTCACATAGTTGAGAATATTTTACAACTGAACCCTCACACATATATTTCTCACTCAATCTATACAAGATTCCTAAAAATAATTAAAAACATCACCCCCCTAAATCAACCAAATGAACAATAATATTCTGAGCAGGATGCTCCTGCATCACAATGGGAGCTACCTAAAATAAAATCACTTGCTCATGAAACCCATGCAGCAAGGCTTACAAAAATAATTTTATTTCCTTTATTACATCAATTACAAAAGTCACAATTACATGTCATTATGAAGACCAAACCTAGTTGCACTTTTCAACGCATGTTGCTACAGCAAAGCCGAAACGTAAAAGTGAATTTAGGTCATCAAGAAGAGATATTTTGCAAGTTGGATTCTCTAGGAGAGAGAATCCACCCAATCGAAGGAGAAATGAACAAGATCTAGGGTTTCTACATAAGATTTGTTTTGGCGGGTCGAAGTTGCAGAGTATTTTACTGGGCAGGTTGAAGTTGCAGAAGAATATGATACGCATATCAAAGTTGCAAAAGAATCTGCTGGGAAGGTTGAATTTGCAAAAGAAGTTGTCGAAAGTTAGAATTTCCAAAAGTTGTTAGAAGCAAGGTTTGACTTGGTCTTGGAGGGTCCCAGTTAAGGGTCTAGGTCATGGAATTGGTCAATTGAATATTCTATAAGAAGAAGAATTATTGTGGGTTTTCCTCTCAATTGAAGAGGTTTTGGCCCTGGATAATACCCTGCATACTATGTCCTATTGTCTCATTGTTATTTATGCTTTGGTAGTTGTTTGATGATAGAGAATACCAATAATAATAAGTGAAAGAAAAATATAAATAAGTAAATTAAAACCACATCACAAGCAGTTATCAAGAAGAGAGTTCACCTACCTAGTTGCCCCTAAATTTCTCAACACGGTTTCAGAGATAACGTGACAAATCAAAGGAGTGTAGCTCAAAAAAGGGCACTCAAGTACCGAAGCACTAGAAGATCATCAAGGGCATTAACCATCAAAAGGGACCTCTCATCTCAAAGGCACTACAAGGACAAGGATTAAATCATCATATTGAATAAAGTAACTAGAAGAATACATATAAACCCTAGTGCGTTCAAAGAAGCATTCTACACTTACAATCATTCTTGGGAACCACGCTCAAGAAAGGGAAGATCTAAAAAACCCTACCGCCACTAAAAGGACTTTGAAGTGCCATCTTGAAGTTCACACATCCAGGGGAAGCAATAGAAGTCGTTGTCATCATCATCAAGGATTCAAGGTGATCTCCCTCTACTTGAATTCAAGGATCACTCTTGAAGGAAGACATCTTCATCGAGAAGATAGCATCCACTATCAATATCATCATCTAAATCAAGAAAGCAATAGTTGAACATATTGTCATCAAGGGTATCTTCACAAGTATCCTTATGTCCACATCTGAATCTATCAAAATTTCTTTTTGCAAGGAGAGCAACAAGTTGGTTGGGTCATCAAACTTTCTTGAATGGAAGAAGAGGACTGATTTGATCCTCACAGAAAATGAAGTTGTGGAACATGTTAAGGGATCAATCACTAAACCTCCAAAGAAAGAAGATCAAGCACTTGCAAAATACATGAAAGGGGAAGTAAAGGCTTAAAGGATTTTCATAGAATTCATTAAATATCCCCTCAAGCCCTATGTATCAAAATTAGAAACATCAAAATAAATATATGACAAACTTTCAGAATTATTCTTCATAAGCACTGCACGAGAAGTGATCTCATTAAGACAAGAACTCTACAAGATGAAGATATCAAAAGAATAAGGAATAGCCTCATATCTTATGAGCGTGTCAGAAATCAAAGACCAACTACAAGAGTTGAGAGAAATAATCTCTGATAAGGAAATGACAACTATAGTACTCAATGCACTACCAGAGGAATGGGGCAACTTTACATCAAGAATTTATGGAAAGAAAGAGGCTACCATGTTCAATGAACTATGGTCACTATGCAAAACTGAAGAAACCAGACTAAAGGCAAAAATATGATATAGGATCAAATAAGAAAACACAAACATTTGCTGCCATGGCAAAGAGAAAATGAAAGTTTGGAAAATTTGGTCCTAAAAAGAGGAAGAAGAATATGGTGAAGGTTCAATGCTATGGTTGTCAAGAATATGGGCACTACAAGAGAGATTGTCCCAAGCTCAAGAAGGACGACAGCAAAAGAGGAAGGGAGGAAGCCCATATAACCGAAGAAATGGATGATGCTGAGAAGAAGAAGTCAAAGAAGGAATAAGTGAAAGATCTCTACTATGATTGAGATAATCTTCTTCACCAAGTTCATTTCAGTGTTTATATAACAGTGATGATAGTGAGAATTAGAAGCATGATAGGATGCATCATTTTAGGATATGGCATCATAAGAGCATACGAATGAAGGAAGAGCTCATGACATCATCAACAAAAGCTTGAAAGATAGTTGAAGTAGAAGCCTATGCTAATCATCATTAGAAGGAAGTAGTTCTTGGTAACCTCATTGGAAGCATAAATAGTACTTATGAATAGAAGAAAGTCATCTAGTATAGAACTCATCATACATCATTGCAACGGAGTATTTGCAGGATGAATATAATCAAGATTCTCTGTTGGAATCTTCATTAGATGGTTCATCTCTTGGAAGAAGCAAGTGGCTCGCTGAGAATTCCACCTTGGATGTGATTCATTGTTTGAAAGAATGATGATATGACGACAAAGAAATGCAGCATGTCAATATGATTGAAGTATTTCCGATCAAGGGAAAGAAGTTGTTAAAGTTTGTCTAGATGATTAAAAGAAGAAAAGAGGTATGTATGAATATGTTTAATAAAGTAGGTCATGTCATCATATAGATGCAAATAGCATGGACGCATACTCTATCTCATCAGTATAATCAAAGGAAAGGGTTCTCTTCTACAAATGCATAATGGCATGGTTCACATATTGACTAGATGGAATCAACATAATATCTCCTCATATGGAATATGAGGTGGTTGACAAAGATGAAGGAGCTATCATTGGAAATTCCTGGGAAGTAATATGTGAATAAAGAAAAGAAAAGAGCGTGAAAGATGAAACTATGGTCGCCTAGAAAAGGCAATCAACATCCGATGATTACAAGAATTGGCCATGATATCTCCATGGGGAAAAATAAAAAGACATTGGAAAAGTATGGAAATAAACAAGGCCCTTGACAATTGAATGTCTTGGATATGTATCAATATATATGCAGGATGTTGATGTTGCAACAAGCAGATGTCATGATGAAGGGTCGTCACAAAGATGTGCTGTTCATTTTACAATAACTGGATGGGCTAATATAGGACTACCGAAAGCCAATTGTGGATGTCATCTACAAATAAGTACTCATGTGGAAGGATGGAATATATTGAAGGATACATGATGTGGAAAAGTTAGTTGTATGAAGGAAATCCAAACATGGAAAAGCATATCACTTTTCGATGAAAGGAAGTGTTAGTGTCAGCCTTTCCAGCCTTCCTCCAGTGATCAAATATGCTCTTAAAAAGTGATTTTGAAGTGTCAAGGTCAAATTTTGTCATTTCAGTGAGTCTTCAAGCAAAATTTGGTCACTAGGCATTAGGTCTAGGGTTTGCTTTCACACTTTTCAAAGTTGTCCAAATGTCAGTCCATGTCATCATTCAGCTAAGCCTATCATCATTCAGAGGGTTTCTATCATCATATTAGGTTCCATTGGGTCATGTTACACCTTATTCATGCTTCAGTTGTGCCTAGGCAAGGTCATTTCCCTCTCCTAGGGTTTTGAAGGCAATTTCTCTTGGATGGTCAAATCACCGGAAAAACTTGTTTCCTGATGTTCATACACCTTCCCCTATCCTTAAAGTACCTTATCAAACACTTCCCATCCCTTAGATCCGCCAAATTCCTCATTTTTGCACAAACCCTAGTTTCTAGCTACAACTTGACAATTTTCTAGGTTGGGCCTGTGTTTTGCCCTTTTGGACCCATTACCCTCACTCAATCTTTGAGATTCCACTTTCCCCTGCTTCCTAACATCCCTCCCTACTTCCAAAAATTTCCCCAAGAATTTAGAAGCCCCCTATTCCCTTCATTTCGCTCCATTTCGACAAAATTCCTTGTTTCACACATCGGGACAAGTCGCACTCAAATGATGTTCCAGAGCAATAAAAGATGAATTTTGGAAAACTGAGAGAGGTTTTTGTCCAAAACATTCCAATGAAGAAAAACCTCATTCCCTTTTTGCACAGGTGTCATGGTTTTAAAGAAATGTCAAAAATACCGGCGAGAACGAAGGTGCTCCAAGGACGGTTGGCCAAAGCACAAAAACGAAGGAAAACGCCCGATCCACTCCAAATTTTGGACAAAGCCTCTTTGACTGAGCATGGTACTTGATTGGGGACTCCCAGCCCAAATTTCAAGAAATTTGGAGAAAATTTTGTCATTTGTGAATTTTTTATGCCAAACACAGGTTTTCTCCATTAACGGGTCTCACCCCCCGCGCGACCCTTCATCATGGCAACTCCATTTGGCAAAAAATCAGAATTTCCAGATTTTTCATGCAAATTTACACATGCTCATGGATGTACTTGAGATTTGGTGAAGTTTTGGGCCTCTAAAAAGTCAAAAAAACTAGCAAAAAATGACTTTCTGCCACTTTTTTGAATTACAGAAAGCAGTCTTGGGAGATTTGATTTTTGACAGGGCAAATGAACTCCAAATTCAAAAATTTCAGTTGGGTTGGAAAGTAGACTCACAAACCTTTCCAACAAGCCTACTCTTGCCCAATTTGGACACCTTCAAGTGCCCCAAAAGTGGCTCCAAAGGCGTGCGACCCGTCAGGCAGGGGCGAGCGACCCGTCAGGCAGATTATTCCTAAAATGCACTGTACAGCTCAGAAAAGCGCAGTTTGACCTAGTTTGACTTTTTGGGGTGAATTATGATCCTCTTTGATGTAATTATTGTACTTTTAAGACACTTTTACTCTTATGTAACACTTCTAGAAGATTCATTCATGAAAAGGGTAAATATTAAATGAATGAATTGGTTTCCTAGCTTATAGAGGCAAGTTGTTTTGACTCCCTAGTTTGTAGTGCTTAGTTTAGAAGTAGTTGAAATAGCTCCTAGGATAGTGAGCTAGACCCATGGAGGCAGGGAAAGAGGTTAGATCATCTATATTATGTACTTTCTTGCTCATTTTCATGGTTGGACTCTTGAGGGAGAAGCTATCATTGTATTATTCATTGTATCTCTGCAATTTTTGGCTAAGGAAGACCAGGGTTTTGCAGTCCTCTTTGGGATTCTTGTGGACTCATGTGTTGATGGTGTGTTTCCCAATGTACTTTTAAGTGTGTTATGTGACTCATTTCCTTTCTTTTACTTCTGCACATTAAACAAATGAAGTGTTAAAGTAAGAATTCATGTCTGCCATGCTCTGCTTTTAAGTTTGTTTAATTTCAATGTTTTCTACTGTCTAAAGAGAATTCAAAGTTATTGTTTGCTCTCTTTAGCTCCTCACCTTTCATTCTTGACCATCCACCTCAATCAAAAGCATCAATACTGTCTCCTACCTCGCCCCAAAGAACCCCCTGCAGAAACTGTGTCCAATCCCCGCACCCAAAATTTCCATCCCCTCAAATTGCCACCAAAAACCCTAAAAACCCCAAATCAACCCTTTTGATCAGTTTACTAGCCTAATATCAGTGTTGCCTTATTGTTCATCTCATCTATTGAAGATTTTACCGAGATAGACCGGAGAGAGCCTTCTCCTGCCCCGTAGGGCTAGCTACGAGGCTAAATGGTTTGATGTTGCCTTGAGGTTTACCTTTCTCAGCCTGAGGTGAAATTTCAAGCACTAACAGGAAGGATGACATGAATGACATGGTTCATGAAGGAAAGTGATGGATGTTTGATGCCCTACAAGGCGAATAAGATGAACTCATGACATCACATGAAGGAGCTCTACAAGAATATGAAGGTCCCATGATCTCCACCAAAGAAGAGATAGTTGCCGCAAGAAATAGGTCCCTAGTTAAGAGGGAGCCTAGAAGTAAGTTTTTGGTAAAGAAGAGACTTGGAAAGAAATTCCCTAGCGAAGTGGGAGCTTGGACAAGTCTCGGGTTGAGAGGGAGCTTGGGTACATTCCTTTATAGGAACGGGTACATTCCTTCATAGGAATGGGTATATATTCCTTAGTTGAAAGGGAGAGATAGGCACAACATTCTTGTCTTCACTTGGGAAGAAAGAATGGAGGATTGGCTAAGCATTTGACATCTGATACTCTTTGAGGATGTGGTAGGGAATCCAAGATAAGAGAAATTATATAGGACCGATATTCTTTGAGGACTGGGAATCCAAGATAAGAATAGTCCTAGAAGAATGTACCCTTTGAACACCCACGTGGGGTATGTACTGTGAGAGACAATGATGATGGTGTCTATAAATCATTGGTCTCGCCATCATTGTGCTCTAATATTGTGGAGAGATAGATTTGTTAGTCATGACCTTGCTATGTGACAATGTTGTTTGACATGATGCTATATAGATAGGTTACTAATCTGACTCTTCTTATGATAATTCTTCAGATTGAAAAATGTCCAAGTGCGTTGTATGAATTATGAATACCTCCCTAGTTAAGAGGCAGTGTTGAAATATGTAACTAGGTTCGGTCTTCATAACTACATATGTAATCATGATTTTATGCATTTGATGTAAGGAGAAAAATAAATTTGTTATTTTGTTCTTGAGGCATGGGTTTATTCTCAAGGAAGTTTATTTTTATAGGTCAAGCTCCCATTGAGAGCTTCTAGGGCTTATGAGTCATTGTCATGTATGAATGACCCATTTGGGCATGTTACATATTGTAAAAACAATATATTTAATTCAAAGAACCCTCCAAGACCAAGTCATAATGCAAAGATCAAGTTAGCCTAAAGGATCAATTCGATCAAATAAGAAGCCTATATAAAGGTGGCATCGACTTCACTTGGTGTTAATTTTCCAACTGCAGTAAAATTCCACCTTGGATAGCTCAAATCACCAAGATAATGATTGGATTAGGATCCTCTTTTCAAGAGGACCAAAATCGACCTAACAATCACCCAATTTGGTTAAGCGATAGTTGAGTTATGAATTATTTTATTCATACATGCATTATGGAATGGGTTGGCCCTAACCACTTGGGTAACTTCTTGGGTTAACCTCAACCCCAAGTAAACCCTCAAGAAAGCCTATAAAAGGAAGCGACCTCAAGTTCATTTGAACACACTTGATCAAGACATCTTTCTATTCTTCTACTTTGTTTTGGCTAGCATAGGTTCATCGACAGAAGCTCACACAGGTTCATAGACAGAAGTTTGCACAAGGTCCAAAATTATAGGTGAAAGGTTCGCCTTGGGTTATGGTTTTCCGAATCTTGGTCACTGGCATAGAACAAAAAAAAATTGTCCTCAGTCATAGGCACAAAGTGGGCAAGAGAGCAATTATGGCTCTATAGTCGCTCTGAGACTATTCAATGAGAATGACCCTAGGTTCAGAGGCATATCGGAAGGTTCTAGTCCCTGGTCGCTTGCACAAGGTAGCCCTGGGAGCAACCCTGTCATCTTAGTCATTCGCATAGCTCGGCAAGGGTGCGACTTTGGTTTGTCCACCACTTGCATATCTCAGCAAGAGTGTGACTTTTGGTTTTAGTAGTACAGCACCACAGTCGCTCGCATCATGGCCTCCTAAGAGTGACCCTGCAGTTATAGTTGCTCACATAAAATAACAAAGTGTGACCAAGGAGTTTTTAGTCTCATAGAGACAGTTCGATGAGAGCGACTAGGATTTTGATCTAGGGTTTGACATCTTGGCTTCATATG
This sequence comes from Pinus tabuliformis, assembly GCA_031772625.1. Taxonomy (NCBI): domain Eukaryota; kingdom Viridiplantae; phylum Streptophyta; class Pinopsida; order Pinales; family Pinaceae; genus Pinus; species Pinus tabuliformis. The sequence continues at coordinate 1,003,426,330 of CM062819.1, forward strand.
ACTTCAATGATCTGGTAGATATGGGTTTCTCTCTTATGTTATACAGATCTGTATATCTATAGATCATATTTGTTAGTTTCCACTACAAACATATGTATTGGGCTCATTGACAGTGACTGCGGTGCTCAGCAATGTTCGACACAGTGATAGCAGTATACAATGGTTGACATCAGTTTGTGCCAACACATTACAACCATCAGTATGAGGGTTTTGATCCCTAGCATGATAAGATCTATTTCATAGATATCATTATTGTTTTGCTGCATAGAAAAAGTTATGGATCATTGTACACTCTTTCGTTGCAACATTTGATGACGATCTAAGAAAAAGAAGATTCGCAAGGGTTTTCCCCATAGTGGGTCTTTCCCTAGTCTTAGACCAATCCTGGTGTCTCTATATGTGTGCATGCTTTTCTTCTACTATTCCTTTTATGTTCTATTGCATTGATGATGTTGTTGATGTTGTTTCTTTCTATGTAATTGCATATGTTGATGTATAATGGTGTAGATCTAAGTAATGAAATGATGATATGGGGTGAACTTAACGTACTAATGATGAAATGCAACTATCATAGCAAAGAACAATGTCACCCTATGAAAAATTAACATGGTATCGGAGCTGGACTGAAGAAAAGTCATGGAAATCACCCTAATGATGACACCTTTGATGGAAACAAGAAGAGGATGGTGGAGACCTAAAATAATTCTAGGGTTTGAAGATAACCCTAGGCATCTTGATGATTAGGGTTTGATGGATTCTATGAGGTTAGGGTTGGAGAGAAAACCCTGGTTTATGGAAACCATGTGAGGTATGGAACCTAGCTGGTCAATGTGAAGATGCTCAAGCCCTAGATGGGATAATCCCTAGCATATATAGTTAGATACTTGAAGACAACATTAGTATATGGACCATGGACAATGATGTCTCTTGAAGATTGGTTCAAGAGGAGAGGATCACCTCTCATTGAAGATAAGTATTTCTTGACTTATGAGGCTTCTTACTTGGTAGACATATAAATCTGATGATTATGTTTATTGCTTTTACTTATTGCATACATATTTAAGTATATGGATGTTTCTAACCTCCTTGATGAGATGTGATGAGTAGATCCTTCTTGAGGATCATTTTGAGATGCAGATCTGGAAAGAGATAAGAGGTACTTGGTGAAAAGATGGAAATGTGCTTCAAGTGGCCTATGCCTAATGAGTAGGTTCTCAGGTATTTGAATGCCATAAGGTATGCATGGTATGTTGTGTTTTAGCTATTGTCTCGATAAACCATAAGGTATGATGATAATGTCTTTTTCTTTAATGGCTCATACATGCATATGAAAGTGACTTGGATATATGTCTCCTATGATGAAATTATGCACCTGATGTTGAAGATATTTGATATTATTGAATTCTATGAGGCTATCTAATGTTGATACATTGTTACACTTCATGTTTGGCTAACATCTATGATTTATCTGTTGGATACTTGATCCTATGAAGAATGCTAGCACCTTGGCTCTAGAAAAATGATACTTTTCATACTTGTCATGATGGATTTCATATAGAAGGATAATTCATTGAATCCTATACATGAGTCTATTAGTAATGTTTGCGATAAGCATGATGAAATCATATGGAAAGAGTTATTGACACTCTTGTTGTTTTGATAAAGCACTGCCTATGGACTTGTCTTGATGGCATATGGTTAAACTGGATGTAGTAACTTGATGGAATGACTTGACAGGAAATGTTATTGTGTTCATAATCTTTGAGATATGATGTTGCATCTATCTACTGCTTTTAGTTTAACCTTTGATGAAAGATTGATTTCATGATGTTAATAGCCATATGTTTATTATCTAATAGATCTATTGTTGCATGACTCTACTAGAGATAGGTTGCTTACATGAATCAAAGTGAATGATGCAGATCCCTAGTCAAAGGAGAGAATCTCTTTTCAAGATTCTTACCCTTATTACTATTTGTATTATATGCTACTGTAGTATGATTTATGTGTATCTAACAGTATTGATCTACAACAGAGTCTTAGATTTGAAACCATTACAGAAATTATGGATTCTGCTTGGGACGTAGTCACATATCTAGGAGATCTCATCCTTGGACGCACGCATGCTAAGGCCTAGACAGCGTCTAGGTAGCTAAAGTCACTCTCATGCTAACCTGAAGAGAGTGACCATAGGTTTGACTATTGTTGACCATCATCTAAAGCTTTCTAAAGTTTTTTGAACTCTGAATCATGATGTCCCTAACATATTCTGCCACTGTTAACTGATTTCTGAAGTTGTTGAGTTAAATTGTCGATCTAATAATGAAGTATCATGCACAAAATTAGATGGTCACCTGGAAGATGTCAGTACCACAAATGTATTGTAGATAACAACAAGATCTGCTAGCAAGAAAAGATTGAATGTTTTCCATAACATGAACATGTAGACTAAACTTGTGTTTGCGGGTGACCACGACATACATATAGATATGTCACTATGTTTGTGCTACAAGAGGTTAGCATGATTTGGCATTACTAGTATATATGAAAAGTGTTTTGTCATGATGCTTGACAATAACTTTGAACTGACGAATGAGATGTGCTTTGATTATAGATCCCTCTATGATAGTAATTTGGACTAGACCTGATGTCTAGTGATCTGATTTGACGATTATTAATTTTCTCTGATATCGATACTATGTGGGCATGATGACGTATGTGGAAATTGGCTTCCTCGTTCTGATAGTTGTGATTTGGCATATCATCGACAAAATAAATAATCAATGAGGTTCTAAATGGCCTATAAAGTCTAAAAACAATGCTACAAGCTTTGAGGCCATTGGCCTACTACAAGACTACAAGTCTAGACTCTAGACTCTAGAGTCTACACATGATCAATCATCAAATTCATCATCGCTACTAGACACATGATCATCATCATCAACAAGAGCTACATAGACATCATCTGGATTGGTGTCTGAGGATGCCTCAACCTCATCATCAACCTTAGTAGCACCGCCACCAATAACAATAGAAGTGGACCTAATGGAAGCACGAGTTGATCAAGTTGCACAACTAATGCCTTCCATTGGTTGTTTCCCTTTCCTTGATGCGGCTACTGATCTTGGTTCTAATGGCGCCACCAAATCTACTTCATCCCGCATTAATTCCATGTCAATATCAAAATCAACATCAAACACAGAATCTTCAGTCTCCTCCAGCCATTTTGATGTTGGATCAATATCATCCAACACAATGGGATCTAGATCAGGTATTTTGTTCATCATTTGGTTCCCCCTTAGTCGAAGGTTGTACAATTGCACTCACAACCTAAAGCACTGCAAGTTTCGTTGAGGACTCTCATTGCAAACTTTTGCAATTAAGGACACTTGCCACCAAATGACTCCCACCAATGTGCTACAAAGAAAAAGACATTAATTAGTAACTTAGTTCATTTCATTAATTGTTTACAAATTACAAGTACGTATAGATAATTTGAATTGTAAATTTATAAACAATTTAACTTGAAAAGAAAAACAAATTGGAAATTGGAATTGTTTCCTTGGTCGATCCACATTTCTTGCCATCTTTGCCAAGTCTGCATGGCTAGGGACCATGCGCTCCAAGAAATCAATCAATCCATGGACCATCTCTGACCTCCCCATATTGCAGATCTCCTAGTCGAGCTTTATAATGATACGTTGGGTTCAAAAAATACCCAGCTGCATGTATAGGATGATGGAATTGATTGTTCCATCTGTTATCAATGATCTCCCATATACGGCCATATTTAGCTAACATGTCCTTGTAATTTTCCTGTATCTTCTCCTTTTCCTGATCCATAGCCTCATAAATGTAGCCCATTGCCAATTTTTCCCAATCCACCATCCTTAGCACCTTAACAAGGGGCTCGGTAATTTTCATAAGCTCTGCAGACCTTTTCCAAAAATAATTTTCAAACACTTTCTTTTTGGTGTCTTTGCCATCTTGTCTACGAGCCCACCGAGATTCAGTCCAAACATCAGAAGAAAACATTTTCTGCAGGTTTTTATGTTGATCATTGAGATATTGCAAAGTGAAGAAGTGAGCTACAAATCTCGTAATTGCAAGCCTAACAAGCTCTTTTCCCCTAGTGTTTTTCCTCATTAGGCTCAATACTCATGAGTGGTTGTAAATGTATTTTGTAGTGCACTTGGCATGCTCTATAGTGTTTTTTACCCACTCCACTTTTCCTATCTCCTCAAGCATGAGGTCCATGCAATGTGCAACACATGGAGTCCAAAATATGGTCCTATATTTGGACTCAAGCATCGTTCCAGCAAGAACATAGTTTGGAGGATTATCAATGATGACCTGCACAACATTTTTCTCCACCACTTCCTGAATAATGTCATCCAAAAACCTCAAATAGAAGGGTTTTATCCTTCGCCTTATCAGATGCATCAACTGATCTCAGAAACATGGTTCCTTAAGGGCAAGAAATAAGGAAATTAATGATAGTGTGATTCTTTCCATCGGTCCATCCATATGACATGATAGAACAACCTATTTTGAGCCATGAATCTTTATACTCAACCAAATAATCATCAATGGAAGATATCTCTTTTTGCAAAAGAGCTCCCCTCAAGTCATGCATACTAAGGCCTTTGAAGCCCTTTCCTGCAGCTATAACAAAGTCCCACATAGCTTGGTAATAAGGTGAGCGAGAAACATTAAATGGGATATATGCATCATACCACCATCTAGCAATGTATTGATAAGAATTTTATTGCATTGTTTTTTCCAATGTTGATCCAAAGTGGGTTGATGACTTGGCTGGGAGGAAGTGGGATTAAAAAAGGCAATGTTGGCAGAGGATGAGAAATAACGTTAGATGTTTGTTCTCTTTGTTCCTTTGGATAGTTGGCCAAAAAAAGGATGAACATAGTGAAAAGGATCATTGGTGGAAGGAATAAAAGAAAAGTCTTGAATCTCATAATCATCATACCCACTCTCTTTCATGGCTTCTAATAATTCCCTCTTCCTTGCAATGTCATATTGGACGGTCTTCTCCCTAGCCTTATCCTCATGAAACTTTTCAAGCTTGGAAAGGTATTCTTCCCTAATATGACCTAACACTTCATTTGGTGCTTCACATGGCTTTACTTGGCCTCTTACTCTAGCCAAGTGTTGTTTCAATTTGAGAATACCCCCACCTCCAATAGGTTTATGGCATAATTTGCATATCATTTTTCCATCAATCAAATCACAATGAGTCCATGCACTGTTCTTGGCTTTTAGAGCCATGTTGGCTTGAAATAATACAAATTTGCAAAGAAATTTGCCATTTAAAAAATCGCAGTTAAGAAACATGGAAAGCCAAAGCTAAATTTAGGAAAACAAATGCACATGTAGCCTAAAAGATTTGATAGCATAGAAATAGATATTTGATAGCATATATGATAGAATTTAGAAGTTTAGAACACAAAAAAATGTAAACATGGACAACAATCAAATGAGGAATTTTCAAGTGAAAACCCTTACCTGGAAATGAAAACTAGCTTCCTTAGCCTCCTCGTGAAGATGCCAACTCCACTGATAGCCCCAAACTATTTCCAAAATAGCTCCAATCAAACTCCAAGCCTCCAAAATGACTACTCCAACAAAAACTCAATACTCTCCAATCTCCCAATAAAACTCACAAATACTCCAAATGAGATGTGTGAGACAAATGAGAGGGACAATGTCCTTTTAAAGGCTTGGAGAGGGTGTTTTTAGAGGGAAGGAACCCTTGTCTTCCCTCCAAAACACCCTACAAACTTGGAAAATCGTGTTGCATGGGTCCTCTACGGCCTTGGCAGCTAATCAGCCAGTTTGACCATAAAATAGTCGGTTTCATCCTAAACCAAATAGTCAGGACCAATTCTTTCCTTTTTTGGTCAAATGAGGGGTCAAACCAGATTTTTCTATTCGTTTGACATGGTAGGCTAGTGAACTGTTTGGTTTGACTGGTTATTGGTTCAAACTGGTCGGTTTTTAAAACACTAATATGATCTGACATGATCTAATGTTCTATACGAACAGTAAACAGTTGTTACTGAGACAAGCAAATACCATATTCAAGTATGATGAGAGCAACCTTGATTGAGGACACTGAGCCAAATTTCCTCCCCTGTTTGAGCTCCCAGGATGAGGAATTGAGGGATAAGGGCTCCTAGGGTTGAGGGAACTCTGGACAATAAGGTGTTACCCTATCTGTCTCTGAACCATAGTGTGAAAATTATATCACTGCAGCAACTAATTTATTTTTCCTACTTATTCCACAATAAGTTATTTATGAAATTACTTCAATAAACATTAAAATAAATATTGTTGTAGATATCACATAGTAATATAGAGTCAAACATATGCACAAGCATTAACACATTGACATGGATATTTTGGACAATAGCCCCTGGAAAAACCTAATGTGGGAAAATCGATGCAGCAAGGGAGGATTTTATTATTCAACAATTCTTCTATACAACAGGGTGCCAAATTTGCTTACCCACAGAGAAATAATTCTCCAGTGCTTCTCCCAATCCTAGCGTCAACCTGGTTGACCTCTACGTGGCTCTCAAATCCTCTGCATCATCCCTTGCTTAACTGCGTCAGCCCTAGGCCTCTCTGCATCACTCACATAGGCCCAGCAAGTTACTGCGTAGTCTTCTGCTTCTTCTGTGTCTACCTGAAAAGCCTTGTGCCTGCCTCTCCTGCCTTAGCTTTGATCTCCAGTGGTTGATCCCGCCTCTCTGGTCAGTAATTGCTACCTCTTGACTACTCACCAGACCATTGGTTCAATTTTGCAGCAAACCCCGCTCCAAAAATTGAATTGACTGGTCTCCCTTAGTGTATTCTCTAAGTGACCCTTGAGCCTCTTCTTATACTTTTCTCATTGACAAATCAACAACTGAGATTAAGTCCCTAATCAATAGCTAAGATTAGATCTGGCTTGATCCATGTCTTTTGGACCATTCTAACACAGTTTTATATTAATACACATTAATATTTTATTTTCCCTAAGTTTAGACTTAAGGACTCCATTAAAAATATTAATTATTTTAATATCTCCCAAACTATTTAGAATCTTCCCAAACCCTTTCTGGGTATCTGAGATCTCATGTGCCTTAGCCTCTCCACCAATTTTCGTGGCTAGAGCACATCCGATGCTATCCCAAATCAACACTCCCTCTTAGCGAGGATTGTGCTCTAGTAATACTCCTCACTGAGTATCACCCTGATCATCCGGCATCGGTCCCTGTGCTGATGCTAAGCCTCCCTACCCAACATCCTCTGCATCGTTGCATCCTGTACTACTGCCCATCACTCTGCTACTGCCACTTCTACATCTGTACGACAACACCCTCTACATCCGTGTTGATGTTGGTCCTTTATCCCAACACTGCATCCACACTACAACTCCTTCTGCATCCTTGCAGTTATCACTCCCATTTCTTCTACTAAAACGGGTTCTTTACCATCCCCATCTTTTCCCTGAAGCAGTCAAATTTTCTCCTTCCAAGGGCCTTGGTGAGGATGTCTGCCACCTATTCTCCTGCAGGAGTGTAACTCAACTGTACAGCCCCTCGTTGGACACAGTCCCTAACAAAGTGACACTGGATATCAATATGCTTCGACCTATCCTGAAACACAGGATTCTCAGAGATCTTGATGCAACATTTATTATCACACATGATCCTGGTTGCCTCCATATTCCTTTTGAATAGGTTCACAAGTAATTTTCTAAGCCATATGGCGTCACACAAAGTTGTGCTTGTCACCATATATTCTTCCTCAAATGAGATCATAGCCACAGACTTCTGTTTCCTATTGCACCAGGTGGTCATTCCTTATCCAATGTTGAAACAGTACCCAGAGGTACTTTTTCGATCCACTGAAATTCCTGCCCAATCTGCTGTAAATCCACTCAATATGATATCCTTATTCCTAGTGTACAAGAGTCCATAATCGATTGTTCCCTGTAAATACTTGACAACATGTTTGGTTGTTGCCCAGTGTGCCCTCTTCGGTTCCACCATGAACTGAGTGAGGGTGTTGACATAGTAGCAAATGTTTGGCCTGGTATTGACCAAATACATTAGGGACCCAATGAGTTGCCTATATAGGGTGGGATCGACATCCTTGTCTTCTGATGAATCAATCTTCTTCCAGTTGGTGTCATTGGCGTAGCCATAGGTCTATAGTCCTCCATCCCGAATCTTTTCAGGAAATCTCTAGTATACCTCCCTTGCCCAAGGAAGATTTCTCCCTTCTGTTGCCAAATTTCCAACCCTAGGAAGTAGTACATTCGTCCCAAATCCTTCATATCGAATTCTGTCGCTAGATTCTTCTTGTATTCCCCAATGAGTTTGGATTATTCTATCAAAAAGAGATCATCCACATATAATACAAAGATTAGTGGCTTGTTCTCTACAACTAGATAGAAGAGATTCGGATCCGCGTCACTCTTGACAGACCCCATCTTCTACAAGTAGCCATGTATTCGACCATACCATGCTCTCGATGCTTGTTTCAACCCATATAAGGCTTTCTTCAATCTGCATACATGAGACTTATTCTCATGAGTTTCAAAGCCCTCTAGTCGTTCAAGGTATACCTCCTCTTCTATTACCCCATTCAAAAATGTCGTTTTGACATTCATTTGATGGATCTCCCATCCCATCTGGGTTGCAAGAGATATCACGGTCCTAATAGATGTATACCTGGCTACCGAGGCGAAGGTCTCCTCATAGTCAATCCCTTCCTTTTGAGCATACCCCTTAGCCACAAACCTGGCCTTGTATTTCTCAACACTACCATATACAACGTATTTGATCTTGTAGATCCATCTTGAACCTACCATTGATTTGTCTTGAGGTCTTGGCACCACTTCCCAGACATCATTTACCATTATCGAGTTGTATTCCTCTACCATCACATCTAGCAAAACCTAATGTTGAGCTACCTCTTTGAAACTAGCAGGTTGTCCATCCTGAGCTACTAATGCTTGATATCTATCTGGTTGTTTTCACTCCCTCTTATTGTTTCTTGACGCACCAATGAAGTCCTCTCCATCTTGCAGAATCTAACGAAGTTCCCTACTAGTTCTTCCTCTGCCAGCAGGTGCTTCTGTTCCCTCCTCCTCCTCATCCTGAGAATCTTCCTGTCATGAGGAAGAATTCTTTACTTTTGTTGGTTGAAGAGGCTTAACCAACGGCTCCTCTTTTGACTCCTCGTCAAAAGGCATCTCGCGAGATCTTCTGAAATCCCTGTCCTCCATGAACATTACATCTCGTCGTACTACTACCTTCCTGCTCCCTAGAAGATAGATTCTGTATGCCTTAGCATTCTCACTATATCCTACTAGATATCCCTTTTCCGCAGTTCGATCCAGCTTCTTCCTCTTTTCTTCAGTTATACGGCAATATGCTAGACTCCCAAATATCCTAAAATGACAAACTTCAGGTGTCTTCCCTGTGAAGACTTTCTTTGGAGTAATCGTGCCCACTGCCAAATGAGAAGTCTTGTTCTGAACATAGAATGTTGTGTTGCGTGCTTCTGCCCACGAGAATTTTGGCATATCTTGATCATACATCATGGCCCTAGTTGCTTCTACAATATTCCTGTTGTTTCTTTTTGCTACCCTATTCTACTCTGGATTATATGGAGTTGTTTACTCTCTTCTAATGCCCCCCTTAGCGCAAAAATCACTCAAGTCCTTATCAACATATTCTCCACCATTATCTGAGCGTGAAACTTTTATTTTCTTCCCAGTGAGATTCTCCACTAGAGCCTTGAACTCCTTGAATCAACAGAAAACCTCATCCTTAGTTTTCAGAAAATAAATCCAAGTTTTACATGAGTGGTCATCAATGAAGGTAAGGAAATACTCGGCACCACTGAGAGCTTTGACGGAAATACGTCCACAGATATCATAGTGTGTCAATCCTAGTACACTCTTGGCCCTGTGTTTACTCCTAGGAAATGTTGCCTTGGCATACTTTCCTAGAACACATCCCCGGCATACAACATCTCGTTACATACTCAAATATGAAACTCCTGTTATAGTGCTCTTAAGAATTCTCAGAGCTCCATGGTGCAAGTGACCCATTCTTATGTGCCATAGTTCGCTCATGTCCTTGTCTCCATGACTGCCTATTAGTGCCATTGGTGATTCTAGTTGCAATCTATACAATCGATTACTTTTGATCCAAATCAGCACTTTCTTTTTCCAACTCGGGTGTTTGACGTATACCTTCTCCTTGATGAAGTAGACGTCATATCCCTTGCCTTGTAGTTGCGACACGGAAAGTAAGTTCATCCCCAATCCTGGTACATGCAGTACATTTGCAGCACGGAATCGTTCTCCCGATTCTGTTTGAAAAACTATGGTACCCTTGCCTACTGGAGCACACTTTGTCTTGTTCCCTGTGTTTATCTGAAATTTCATATTCTCTTCTCGATATTCTGAGAAACACTCCCTGATTCTCATCATATGCCACGAAGCTCCACTGTCTATATTCCATACTTCTGATGATGTAGCACTAGTCATACATGCCACTTCTTCTTCCAGCTTGGAAGCCAACATAGAGAAATTGAAATTTATGTCTTGTGCAATATTTTGAAAATCTGTGTGAGTCCCCTGATTTGCATGTCTCTGCATTATGGTCTTGACCCATAACTGATTTTCCTTTTCTGTCTCTGATTACTTCCTCTAATACCATGTGAAAATTCTATCACTGCAACAACTAATTTAGTTTCCCTACTTATTCCACAATAGTTTATTTATGAAATTACTTCAATAAACATTGAAATAAATATTGTTGCAGATATCACACCATAATACAGAAACAAACATATGCACAAGAATTAAAACATTTACACAGATATTTTGGACAATAGCCCCCGGAAAAACCCAATGTGGGAAAACCGGTGCAACAAGGGAGGATTTTATTATTCAGCAATTATTATGTACAACAGGGTGCCAAACTCGCTTACCCACAGAGAGAAATAATTCTCTAGCACTTCTCCTAATCCCAACGTCAACCCGGCTAACCTCTGCGAGGCTCTCAAACCCTCTGCGTCAACACCTGCTTGATTATGTCAAACCTGGGCCTCTCTATGTCACTCATGCAGGCCCAGCAAGTGACCATGCAATCTTATGTTGCCTCTGCATCTGCCCAAAAAGCCTCAGTGCTAATCTCCAGTGGTTGATCCCACCTCTCTGGTCCATACTTGCTGCCTCTTGACTGCTCACCAGACCACTGGTTCAATTTCTCAGCTAACCCCACTCCAGAAATTGAACTCACTAGTCTCCCTCAGTGTATTCTCCAAGTGACCCTCAAGCCTCCTCTTATACTTTTCTCGTTGACAAATCAACGGCCGAGATTAAGTCCCTAATCAATGGCTAAGATTAGATATGGCTTGATCCATGTCTTTTGGACCATTCTAACATAGTTTTATATTAACACACACTAATATTTTACTTTCCCTAAGTTTAGACTTAGGGACTCCGTTAAAAATATTAATTATTTTAATCTCCCAAACTATTTAGAATCTGCCCAAACCCTTTTTAGGTATTGGATATCTCATGTGCCTTAGCCTCTCCACCATTTTTCGTCGCTAGAGCACATCTGATGCTATCCCAAATCAACACATAGGGAGTTACCCCTATCTGTTACCCATAGGGTTGGAGTTGTAGCTCACCCTATCTTGGTCTTAGCAGAGTATAGCCCAGTTGGCATCATACCCACAAGCAAGGCTTGTTGGGAATATTACTCCTCGTCAGGTCAACGAGTTGAGGGTATGCTTGGGGATGTATAACCCAGGGAAATTATGATGCAGGTGTTCTACCACGTGACTATTATGGATCATCAATGGGAAGATCAGTAGGCAATAGGATGGGTTGAGATGACCTAATATGATTCTGGGTTGAGGGTAAAGCTCCCCATTGAAATTCCAGGGTCAAGGGTGTACTCCCTTGTGTGATCCAGGGTCGAGGGTTTACTCCCCTGTGTGATGAGTTATCCTATTGCTCGGTATGGGTGGAAGTTATTGCTCCCCATTGTGATCCCAGGTTGAGATGCGCTCCCTGATGATATGCTCTTTGATGATGATTGATGATGATCCAAGTAATAGCCCACTGACAGAGATTCCAGATAACAGTCTGATGGATAGAGGGTGGTAGCTTGAGCTCCCCTCCTATATCAAATTCTTCTTCTTTTAGATCCGAGAATGTTCAGCATACGAGCAAGAACAATCAAGCGATAAGCAAAAATAAGAGAAGGATAGATCGAGATGTACAATGATGATTTGTGATGATTAGACACTTGAGATGGACATGGCACAATTACTACATGGCAAAAATTAACCATGATGATACATGATGACACTCGAAGATTCCAAAATGGCATATTGTTCGATGGACAGATATTGGCAGGTAGAATTCTCCCTGGTTGAGAGGGAGTGTTAATTTTTGTAACTGCGGTAAAATTCTACCTAGGCAGCTCAAATGACCAAGATAAATATTGCATTAGATTCCTCTTTTCGAGAGGATCAAAATCAACCTAAATATCACCCAATTCGGTTAAGTGGAAGTTTAGTTATGAATTATTTTATTCATACATGTATTATGGAATGGATCAGCCCTAACCACTTGGGTAATTTCTTGGGTTAACCTCAACCCCAAGTAAAACCCCCAAGAAAGCCTATAAAAAGAAGCAACCTCAAGTTCATTTGAACACACTTGATCAAGACATGTTTCTATTCTTCTATTTTGTTTTGGCTCCTACAGGTTCATCGGCAGAAGTTCGCACAAGGTTCGAAATTGCAAGAGAAAGGTTCACCCTGGGTTAGGATTTTATGGATCTTGATCGCTGGCACAAAACAGAAATTTTTCATCCTCGGTCACATGCACAGATTGGGCAAGAGAGTGAATCTATCTTTCTGGTCGCTCTTAGACATTTTAGCGAGAGCGACTCTCGATTTAGAGGTAGATCAGAAGGTTATGTTCCCCAATCACTCGCACAAGGTAGCCCTGGGAGCGACCCTGTCATCTCCGTCGCTCACACAACTTAGCAAGGGTGCGACTTTGGTTTGTTGGTCGCTCGCACAACTTGGTAAGAGTGTGACTTTGGGTTTTAGTAGTACAGTGCCACAGTCGCTCGCATCAAGGCCTACTGAGAGCAACCCTGTAGTTACAGTCGCTCGCATACAATGACAAAGAGAGTGACCAAGGAGTTTTTAGTCGCAGAGAGATAGTTCAATGAGATATCTAGGGTTTGAAATCTTGGATTCAGTTGACTTCAATGATCTGGTAGATCTGGGTTTCTCTCTTATGTTATAAATATCTATAGATCTGCAGATCTAATTTGTTAGTTTCTACGGAAAGCATATGTATTGGGCCCATTGACAGTGACAGTAGTGCTTGACATAGTGACAACAATTTATAGTGGTTGACATTAGTTTGTGACAACACATAAAGAGGGGTGGAAAAATAAAGAACAAGTTGGTAACTCACGCGTCCATGATTGCTCCCTCCCCACATATATACGCTCAAGATGAGAAGCCCATCATAGTTGGTCCCTTTGACCATAGCACTTGGCCATGAAGTCTTCTCCCCTCTGTTCTATCATTATTCACATGACACTTATCAACTGAAGGGTGGACGAAGGACATGTAATTTCCCCTTGGGGGCTAGAAACACCTAATAGGGTGGTCTATTAGTCACTCCTACCTAGGGAGGAAACATTGTTACAAGTTCAAAACCTTAATTTTGGAAGGGAAACCTTATTTGAAGTGGAAAATTGACCATTACATTCAAGCTTGGTTCACTTAGATGCAAAAACTATTAAATGTACTTGATGATGTGGATGCTAGCACTCGATATTGTGTAATTGTCAGGTGGTTCCATATCCATTGCTTGGGCAACTTACCTGGACCCCAAGTCTCTTAGAGGAGCATATTGACACCCATAGGTGGGGCGCTGAGAGCCATGGGTCTCCAAGTTATAGTAGAGAATCAAACATAGCCATGGACACCTCCAACACCCACAACGTTGTAGCACTTTGCCCTACATTGATGACTTTTATGGGATGATGCACCTAGACCCAACGTTCCCCCAATCGACTTAGCGCTTCATGAGGGATTGGTAGTTGCTCTAGGGCTTAGAGGAGGATGGTCTCACACCTTGGGACATGGGAGGGGTAGCACCACCTTGAAAGCCCCCAACATTGGAGCAAAGTCGTCATTTTGACCACCTGGAGACCCATAAGACCACTTTTGTGCCCCAAAGACAAAATTGGGATCCATAGAGGGAGATTGACAGAGACCTAAGGGACAACCCTTAGGAGATGATTTTAGAGGGTTTCTACACATCACATGGCACCCATAGCCCTCAACGTGTGCCCTAGAAGGGCCTATGCATGGATGACGTCAACATTCTCTCTCATACAGCTCACACATGTGGGAGATTTCTTACCTTTTGTCTTTGGTTATTAGGTCCCTTGTGACCTAACTTGTTGTGGCACAATATTTTATTATTTTTAGAGGCATCACACTAAAATAGATTTTGTGACTCCTCATATAAATAGAGAAGAGATCATTTGTAACAATTATCATCACAACTTGAAGATTTTGGCCTCCCTTTAGAGAATTTCGACTCTCTTTTCTTGTGGTATAGATGTGACCTATGAATTGCTTCTCATTGAAGCCTTGTGTCTAAATTGTATCTTTCTTGTGGAAGACCTTATCAAGTCACCTTATACCTAGACCTTAGAATACTAATTAGGTGACCTTCTCACATATCGGGACTCCTCGCATTATGAAAATATGTAAAGAGCGAGAGGTTTTTGTTGTGGTGATAGTGGGCCACTACCCCATTATTGTCACTTACTCTAGTGTTAGCCTTATAGGGTACCCATCTCCAAGGCCTGCTAGATTTTGCGACAACATGCCCAAAAAGTATCTATCCTCCTCTGAAACTGACCTCAAGTGTCTTGTCCTCCATAGCCGAAACATAGAGACTAGAGTAAGTTATCCAACTTGGGTGCATATAGAACTTCCTTCACCTTCATAGGACTCACCGAGTCTAGCTGGAACTATATGTTGTCAATACCCTCCACTGCATATCTAGCATTATCACCAAGCCCCATATGAAGATCACTATGTTTGTTTGCCATACTGGTGAAGAGATCACGAGATCTCGTCATATGACAAGAAGCTCCACTATCCACAAACCATATGCCATGTGTCACAGTGCTTGAAAGACAAGACACCAATGCAAATTCCTTCTCTAACTTCTCGGTTAGCTCATCATATGTGTTGATGTAACTGTTGACGTCTTCCCCTTGCCTTTCCTCTTGTTTGGGTTCTATCATGCATAATGACCATGATTATGGCATGCAAAGCACTTAACTTTGCTCATGTAATTCTTTTCTCTCCTTGTGAAGATGCTCCTCCACATCGATTATGGTTGGATTTACCCTTGCCCTTCTTTTCTTGCCCAATGAGAGTGAGATTCTTCTCATCTCCACCTCTACTGTTGAGAAATCAAGGGCACTAGCATTAGGTGATTTCTCTTCCATTAGTGACTGCTTGTGAATGCTTTTTACTCATTTAGATTAGGATCTTCTTCATGTTAGAATATTATTGTTCTTCTCCATCAAACAGTAACTAATGCATGAACATAAATAGACAATAGTCACAGCATGTAGGCTATAATCCAGGGCCAAAACCTCTCACTCTTTGAGAGGAAACCCCACACAAACTCTTCTTATAGAGATTCCAATTGACAAATACCAAGACCAAGACTCTTGACCTAGTAGCCACTCCAAGACCAAGCCATAAGTCTTCTCTTCTCTTGATTCCTCTTCCTCTTTGATCTTTTGAGCATCGAGACATTGACATCACTGAGATCTCATCTAGATCTCTTCTCATGGGACCTTCTTATTGTCATCATCAACAAACTATGGTTGTACCAAACTGTTCTGTCTTCAAGGTTATATCTCTGATCCAAGACAGAGAGACCCTTGAACTTGTCTTTGTATCCTTGATCCGAAATTCCTTATTGTGTTTAGCCTAGAAGATATCCTAGTTATCTCTTCCTTCTCCATCTGAGTTTCGTCTTCTACAGTGAACCGTGGCATATGAACTGTACTCAAGAGGGATCTAAATTCCCTTTACCACGGAATTGTAGCCTTCTTCACTGAGTAAGATACCTGAAACATAGGTGATCTGAATTTCCTTTCTGCCAATATTCATTAAACTTCTTCATTGCTCCTTTTATTAACCTCCTTGTTGCTCCTTCCATTCGAGTTCATCTATGTTCTAGAGATCTGAACTAGTCATACCCATCCAAAATTTCAGAGAGATGCAAAAATCTGAACTATCATTTCTGTGATGACCCTAGCCTTGTATATATAGTCATTCATCAATATAATGAGCCGACTGGGTGTGTCACTTTGGGTGAGCTAACATGAGTTATTACTTCATTTTGCAGACCGACATCAAGAGAAGCAGATTGTGTGTGTCTTTGGAGGGCTTTATAGACACTTAATTGATTCATATACATTTTACACATGCCCAAGAAGAGCTCTTCATACATGACATTAATTGTTTGACCTTAATGACATATCCTAAGGTTCTCAATGGGAGCCATTTAAAATAAAATTGCTTGCTCATGAAACCCATGAAGCAAGGCTTACAATAATAATTTTATTTTTCTTTATTACATCATTTACAAGAGTCAGAATTACATGTCATTATGAAGATTGGACCTAATTACACTTTTCAACATGTTGTCCGCCAAATATCAAATTCTCTCAAATATCCTTTTGGGAGAAGTCATCCCACTACCTAGTCCAATCAAAAAGCTTGTCTCTAGAAAGGATAAGTATTACAAAGGAAGTCCTTGGTACAACCACCAAGGGCTAGCTTAACAAGTTCCATCTCATCCATAGCTTCCCCAACAACTGATAGTTCATCACGAACCTATTGAATTGTTGTAAAGTATGAGACTACAATTTCATTAATGTTCATTTTAATATTCCTTACCTTTTATCTTAGCACCATCTTTATGTTTTGGTTATCACTTTGGTACAACTTTATTAAGGTTGTTCGCATTTGATAAATTTGTTTGCTTTCCTATGATGTGAGGGATTGTGTGATCCTTCACATTGTTCCAATATGATCCCTCTAGCCTTCACATCTTTCAAATTATGTTCGGCTGCTTGTGTAATATCTGAAGGAACTTCGAAATTTTTATCAAAAAAATTTCCATGGGCTATTGCCCATCAAAACTAGTGTGATCCTCTCCTTTCATGGACTAAAGTTTGCAAACCCTTCCAACCTGTCTTCAAATCTCATACTTGATGATGCCATCTTTACTAAATCAATTTCATCCACAAAACCTTTGACAATAAATCTAATGTAAAAAAATGTTGATGTGTGAAACCCTTGTCCATTAATCTTTCCCTCACAGAGTTTCTCTTGCTTTGATACCATGTTAATTTCTAAGTTCTAATTACAAATTTATTGTCTTACGTAGTTATTTTACAACAGAAATTTTCTATATGCAGTAAATTAATTTCTAAAAACTACAAACAGAAAATACTTTGTCACCTTTAACTCATCAATTTGCAGTGGAATCTAAAATAGAAAATTATTACAAAAAATAAGCAATACAGCAGTAGAAATTAACCCTTCAATTTCTCAGAGAAATCATGGGCTCCCTAACCATGGAAATGGCTCTTGGAATTTCCAATTAAATTACAACTAACCCAGAAGAAATTCTTCCAACAAAATCAAGGACCCACCCACCCTCCTCGAGCCCCTGTGCATCCACACATGCAACCTAAAAACAAGCATTGCCACATCACACATGCATCTTTCTCTAGCAATCACGTCACACGTTCAAGATCTCCCTGCTCAGAAAACCCTCTTGGCTCACACATGCAACCTCGCTACAAAAAAATCATTGGCCATCTCATATATGTGGATCAGTGATAATTTTTTGTGTTGAGAAATCTAGAGGGAAACAAGTGTAGGTGATTTCTCTTACTTCGATAATTGCTTGCGATGTATTTTTACTTTACTTGATTAACTTCTTCTTTCCTTTATTATTATTAGTGTTATCTATCATCAAATAGCTACCAAATCATAAAGAATAATGAGACAATAGAACATAAGATCTAGGCGATCAGCCAAGGCCAAAACCACTCCAACTAAGAGGAAAACCCAACAAAATCCTTCTCTTATTATAGAACTTCAATTGGCAAATTTCAAGACCCATGACCCTTAACCAAGACCCTCCAAGACTGTTAAAATTGGCAACTAGGGACAAACTCCATATGGGTCATCTTATTTATGGTAGCTGATATTTTTCTTGGATCCCTCTCATCAAGAGGTGTAGGATTGATCTAAAGATCATCTGATTCCGATAAGTATTCATGGAGTTATGAATTTATTTGTGTTATAAAACAATTCGTCAAGGTTGGCCACCAACCAAATAAATGCCACATGTGCTCAACATTTTAGTATAAAAGGAGATGATTTGAGAGGCATTCACACACACTTCTCCCTTGATTTCTCTCCACTTTTCTTGGGTTTTAGTGTGAGAGAAACCTGGGAGGAAATAGCCCTAATACGCAGGAGAAAAGGAGGCTTAACAATCAACCCTAGCCGTAGTCCTAGCCCTAGCTTCTACGCATAACCTAGCTGTAGTCAAGAAGAAGAAATACACTGCCCTAATCCAAAGGACGCAGTCATGAAGAGAAGCCCTAACGCTATCAAAGAAGGAGCCGTAACCTTTACGCTGGTCTCTACGCAGTCAAGAAGGAGGCTTATAGCCCTATATGCTAGTCCCTACAAAGACACAATCAAGGAGGATAATAGCATGCCATAGCTGCAGCATTAGGAGGCTTCCCTAGACAGCATGGAAGGGTTGTATGGACAACGTATCTCTGAGGTAAGTTTAAGGGCTAAACACAGTTAGTTTAAGGCCTGATTCAGGGTGAAGGAGGGTCGAGTTTCCTTGCTGGAAGAGTCGCAGTCATAGGACTGATTTGAGGGCACTTTGGAGGAGTGCAGATCCATGGAAGGGCAGCCGCAGCACTACACAGTCTTGTTGTAGGGTGCCACTGTATTTACAGCCAGGCCGGTGTTGTTAAAGAGGGCTACACTGCCCAGAACCACAGTAAGAAGGATCAACGTCCTAACAAAGGGAAACCACACTCCTTAACAATAGATCTAGACAGTATTGAAGGCTGGATATGGGACCGTAATGATGCCCTAACCAGGCCTGCGTGGCAGCATAGGAGTGGACCTTGAATAGTGAATTGTAGCATGCAGTAGATGGTATTTTGACAATGAGGATGCTAATGGATGAGGTCCTAGGACATGGTATAGCAATGTTCAATCAGACAACGGCATGTTGGGACAACACATGATGGGACAGTAATGACATTGTGCAAAAATGGCACAATAGGATAGCAATGACATTGTGCAGCAGTGGCACAATGACACAATAGGATAGCAATGACATTGTGTAGCAATGGCACAATAGGACAGCAATGACATTGTGTAGCAATGGCACAATGGGACAACAATGACATTGTGCAGCAGTGGCACAATGGGACAGCAATGACATTGTGCAACAGTGGCACAATGGGACAGCAAAGACATTATGCAGCGATTGCACAGCAGATCCATGGAAGGGCAACCACAACCCTACACAATCTTGCTATAGGGTGCCACAGTAATTACAGGTAGGCCGATGTTGTTAAAGAGGGATAGATTTCCCAGAACCATAGCAAGAAGGATCAACCTCTTAACAGAGGGCAACCACACTCCTTAATAGCAGATCTAGACAGTATTGAAGGCCGGATATGGGACCGTAATGATGCCCTAACCAAGCTTACGTGGCAGCATAGGAGTGGACCTTGAACAGTGAACTGTAGCATGAAGCAGATGGTATTTTGACGATGAGGATGCTAATGGATGAGGGTCCTAGGACATGGTATAGCAATGTTCAATGGGACAATAGCATGTTGGGACAACACATGATGGGATAGTAATGACATTGTGCAACAATGGCACAATAGGACAACGATGACATTGTGCAACAATGGCACAATAGGACAACAATGACATTGTGAAACAGTGGCACAATGGGACAACAATGACATTGTGCAGCGATGGCATAGCAGATCCATGGAAGGGCAACCGCAGTCCTACACAGTCTTGTTGTAGGGTGCCACGGTAATTACAGGCAGGTCGATGTTGTTAAAGAGGGCTATACTGCCTAGAACCAGAACAAGAAGGATCAACCTCCTAACAAAGGGCAACCGCACTCCTTAACAGCAAATCTTGTTATATACCTAGGGGGGATAATATGGGGTACAATGGGAGGTACCCAAGGTAATAATGTAATAATGGGATGGGCCATAGTAATAAATAAGGTGGTTAATCCATATCATGTAAGGGACCACAAGTATTTAGTAATAATGTAATGGGCCCATGGTATTAGTTCGATGGTATGAGGGAACCATGGTAATGACCCAAGGTATTTTATGTATGAGGCCTATATAGAGGCTAGAGACTTCACATGGAGAGATGTCAAGGAATATTGTATGAATAGGCATATGGCTTGTGGAGTGTTCTCCTTCCTTAAGGAGTGAATGTATGGTGTTACCCTACCTTAAGGGTTTGATATCAATATAGAATCATTTCTATTATATTTCTATCTTATTGTTCTGGGTATATTTGCATTATCATATATTTTAGATCAAATCTATAACAGATCTAGACAGTATTGAAGGCTTGATATGAGACAGTAATGATGCCCTAACCATGCCTACACGGCAGCATAGGAATGGACCTTGAACAATGAATTGTAGCATGCAGCAGATGGTATTTTGACAATGAGGATGTTAATGGATGAGGATCCTAGGACATGGTGCAACAATGTTCAATCGAACAACAGCATGTTGGGACAGCACATGATGGGACAGTGATGACATTGTGCAACAATGGCACAATGGGACAACAATGAAATTATGTAGCAGTGGCACAATAAGACAACAATGACATTGTGCAGCAGTGGCGTAATGGGACAACAATGGCACAGTAGATCCATGGAAGGGCAGCCGCAACCATACACAGTCTTGCTATAGCATGTCGTAGTAATTACAGGCAGGCCAATGTTGTTAAAGAGGGATAGACTACCCAAAACCATAGCAAGAAGGATTAGCCTCCTAACAAAGAATAGCTGCACACCTTAATAGCAGATCTAGACAGTATTGAAGGCTGGATATGGGACCGTAATGATGCCCTAACTAGGCCTACGTGGCAGCATAGGATTGGACCTTGAATAGTGAACTGTAGCATGCAACAGATAGTATTTTGACGATGAGAATGCTAATGGATGAGGGTCCTAGGACATGGTATAGCAATGTTCAATGGGACAACAGCATGTTGGGACAGCACATGATGGGACAGTAATGACATTGTGCAACAATGGCACAATAGGACAGCAATGACATCGTGCAGCAGTGGCACAATAGGACAACAATGACATTATGCAGCAATGGCACAATGGGATAGCAATGACGTTGTGCAGCAATGGCATAGTAGATCCATGGAAGGGCAGTCGCAGCCCTACATAGTCTTGTTGTAGGGTGCCACAGTAATTACAGGCAGGCCGATGTTGTTAAAGAGGGCTAGACTGCCCAAAACCACATCAAGAAGGATTAGCCTCCTAACAAAGGGAAACTGCACTCCTTAACAACAGATCTAGACAGTATTGAAGGATGGATATGGGGCCGCAATGATGCCCTAACCAGGCCTACGTGGCAGCATAGGAGTGGACCTTGAACATTGAACTGTAGCATGCAACAAATGGTATTTTGACGATGAGGATGCTAATGTATGAGGGTCCTAGGACATGGTATAGCAATGTTCAATGGGACAACATCATGTTGGGAAAGCACATGATGGGACAGTAATGACATTGTGCAACAATGGCACAATAGGACATAAATGACATTGTGAAACAGTGACACAATAGGACAACGATGACATTGTGCAGCAATGGCACAATGGTACAACAATGACATTGTGTAGCAATGGCATAGCAGTGGCACAATAGGACAGCAATGACATTGTGCAATAGTGACACAATGGGACAGCAATGAAATTATGTAGCATTGGCACAGTGGGACAACAATGACATTGTGCAGCAGTAGCACAATGGGACACCAGCAACAGTGAGGTACAACAAGTACATGATACAGTCATGATTGGTGAAGCATGATGAGATGCAACATAGTGATGATGGGTGTAGCATGGTGCAACATGATTATGAGGAGCAACACAACAATAGGTGCAGCAAGGCGATGCAGTCACCTTAGAGAATCAGTTGAAGCAGCATGTCTTCAATTGAGTTCAGCTAACTCATGTATCATCTTCTTAGAGATGATCTATGCTCTTATTTAGATAAGTCAAAGTGTTGAATTATGTTGTAAATGTATTATCTCTCCCTCTCTCTCTCTCTCTCTGCTAAACTATTGAAGAACATATAAGAAGAATCGATCAAGGGTTTCCCCACATTGGGGATTGTCCCTGGCTAGTGCCACATCTTGTGTCCTCTTGTCTTCGCTTGTCTTCTGCGATTTATGTTTATGTTCTATTTGCAGTTTACTTTAATGTTGATGTGATTGCTAATCTGGAAAAGATATTTAGCTAACTGTGAAAATTGAAATAAATTTCTCTAAGCATAGAACATACCTAAACTTAACATGGTATCAAAGGTGAGGTGAAGACAAAGCCCAAGCAATAGTGAAAGAGAAATCACTTAAGACAGTTGGGAAAGGACAATAGGCTCACTAGATTCCTCATCCCTCTTCAAATTCATCAAGGGTGAAGTCAAAGTAGAGAATATTGTCAAAATGGCGTCGTGGAAGCTTCTGATGGCCTACCTAAAGATCACTTCAATGAGAAGTCCGGATCTAAGGAAAGGCAGATGCCTTGTTTGTAATAAGTTCAACCATTGTGCGAAGGAGTATCCAAATAGCAGGACACATCACTTGATGAAGATAACAATCATTCCAAGGACATCTTCAATGATCGGAGGAATGACAGGTAATGCAGGTCATCAAGGAAATAGGCGACTCTTCAAATAAAGCAAGGAACCCCAGGTATGAAGAATCAAATGTTGTTTCTGATAAGATAAAGAAGCATTATCTTGTATTGGCCCTCTCCTTCAGACTCTTTGGGAATCTAGCTTATTGATTGTAGTGCTTCAAGGCACTTCATCGAATAGAAGGGTGCTCTCCCTAACTTGGTAGAGATGGAAACAATTGTGAAATTATACTTGGAGTCAATGCCACCTATCCTGAAAAGGGTGTAGGGAATGTTACCCCTCAAGTGAATAAGGGTAACTCGATTCATTTACAGAATCTCTTTTATGCACCTGATCGTAAGAAGAACCTGGTGTCCATTTCAACAATGAAAGTCAAAAGTTTCAGGGTGGAATTCATCGATTGAAAGGTATATGTTTGAAAATGGAATTTTCAAAGATGTTTTTGAGTTCAAGGATGGTAATTTGTATCAAGTTGCAGGATGGTCCATTGGGGACCATGTCAGTTGACACATCTCATCTGTAGCACTGAAGGTCTACTTTATCGGGCCCTACTCGATGTGAGTCAGATGGTGACGGGGATGCATGAATTCAAAAAGAGCATAAAGGTACATGTCTGAGATGTACCAAAGGAAAATCTTACAAGGGGACCATTCCCCTCATATAGCAGGTCCACAGGTTTGGAACAACCCGAGGGGTTTGAGATTCATGATCGAGAATCTCATGTATGCAGGTGGAAGAAAGCCCTCCTATGGCTTGAAGCAAAACACCCCGGGCTTAGTATGAGAGGATTGATAGTTGTCTGGTGAAGCTGAGATTCACTAGGAGTGAAGCCGATCCAAACCATTGCTCGAAGGTTGTGGATGAGAGACCTGTCATACCAGCACCTTTTGATGACGACCTCTTTCTGACAGGTGCCGACCCTCTCATTTGCAGATGTAAGAGGGAGTTGGATTCCGGATTTGGAATGGTGAACTGCAAGCCCATCACTCCCTCGATGGAGCTTAACTTTCAGAAGTTATGTGGTACTGATGCCGGACCAGATTTGGGAAATGCCTCTGAGTTTCATAAACTCATTCGCATGGATTTTCTTGGTGAACTTTCGTCCGAATATATGTTTTGCAGTTAGCATGTTGGGCTCATATATGGTTGAACCTCACTGGATTGGTGCAAAGAATATTTTGAGATTTCATCGAGGCACAATATCTCATAGATTGAGATACACTGCTGGAAATATGAAGTTGGATGATTATTTCAATGTTGATTAGGCAGGCAATGTGGAGGATTGCAAGAGCACTTTTGGGCACGGGTTCTCTTTGGGTTCTACTCGATATCCTAGATAAGCAGGAAGCAGAAGATGATTGCTTTGAGCACCGCTGAGACCGAATACATAGCTACGAGTATGACCTTGTGTGAAGCTACTTGGTTGCGGAAGCTCTTAAGTGAGTTGTTTGACACATGATGGATACCACTGTGATCTTCTGTGTCAACCAAAGGGGGATTCGATTATTGAGGAATCACGTATTCTATGAGTGCTCCAGCATGTATACCTCAGATACTACCTTATATGGGATATGGTAAGAAGGCTCCATCATATTGAGACTAATGTATAGGTCGCAGACATTCTGTCGAAGCCCCAGGGAAAGGTCAAATTTGTGACTTTCCCGAACGACTTGGAGTCATTAAGAGACCTTCTTATGAGGGTCATGCATGATGTATGCATTGAGCTCTGGGAGCTCTGAGGGGCTTGGGGTACTTCTTGGAGCAACAAGCGACCATAGGGCGACTCACCCTCCCCTAATGGTGCGTTGTATACAGGGTGAATGGCTTAGCCTTCCCTTGTGATACCTCGTGGCGACTTAGGGATAGGATGAATGGTTCTCCTGTTGAGGCATCCTATCCATGCAGTCTTGATCTCATGGGAAGTACCTCTCATTTTCCAAATGAGCAGGGAAATGGGGTTAGGGACCATAGTAGTATCGATGGACACATAATTGTATATACGTACTCACTATGCTAGGATGACCTCCATTGATCTGGGATCAATGAAACTGATATGGGATCAGTATGAGTGGTTTTAGATACTCTCTTGTGATATTGATATGGGATCAATGACACTGATATGGGATCAGTATGAGTGGTTTGAGACACTCTTGTGATATTGATATGGGATCAATGAAACTGACTTTGGGTCAGTCAAGGTGACATAACTGACTTCTGGGATCAGTAAGAGTGGTATGACACACTCTCTTCATATGGAACTAACTTCAGGTCAGTAGAGAATGGTATGAGGCATTCTTGATCAATTCTTCTTCTTCATGGTTCAGCAGAGCAGTGCAGGGCATTGATGGCAAAGATCGTACAACCAGACAGATGGATCAGTGGATGGAGTTCTCCCTAATTGAGAGGGAGTGTTAAAATTGGCAACTAGGGCCAAACTCCATGTGAATCATCTTATTTATGGAAACTAATATTTTTCTTGGATCCCTCTCATTGAGAGGTGTAGGATTGATCTAAAGATCATCTGATTCTGATAAGTATTCATGGAGTTATGAATTTATTTGTGTTATAAGACAATTCGTCAAGGTCGGCCAGCAACCAAATAAACCCCACATGTGCTCAACGTTTTAGTATAAAAGGAGATGACTTGAGAGTCATTTCATACACACTTATCTCTTGATTTCTCTCCACTTGACTTGTGGTTTTAGTGTGAGCTAAATCTAGGAGGATGTATCCCTAAGACGCAAGAGGAAAGGAGGCTTAACAATCAACCCTAGCCGCAGTCCTAGCCCTAGCTTCTACGCACAACCTAGCCACAGTCCTAGCCCTATCTTCTACGCATAACCTAGCCTTAGTCAAGAAGAAGAAAGATGTTGCCCTAATCTAGAGGACACAGTCATGAAGAGAAGCCCTAACGCTATCAAAGAAGGAGCCCTAACCTATATGCTAGTCTCTACGCAGTCAAGAAGGAGGCCTATAGCCCTATACGCTAGTCCCTACAAAAACGCAGTCAAGGAGGATAATAGCATGCCCTAGTCGCAGCATTAGGAGGTTTCCCTAGACAACGTGGAAGGGTTGTATGGACAACGTATCTCTGAGGTAAGTTTAAGGGGTAAATGCAGTTAGTTTAAGGCCTGTTTCAGGGTGAAGGAAGGTCGAGTTCCCTTGATGGGAGAGCTGTAATCATAGGACTGATTTGAGGGCACTTTGGAGGAGTGCAGATCCATGGAAGGGCGGCCACAAACCTACACAGTCTTGTTGTTGGGTGCCACAGTAATTATAGGCAAGTTGAGGTTGTTAAAGAGGGCTAGACTACCCAAAACCATAGCAAGAAGGGTCAGCCTCCTAACAAAGGGCAACCACAATCCTTAACAGAAGATCTAGGCAGTATTGAAGGCTGGATATGGGACTGTAATGATACCCTAAACATGGCAGCATAGGAGTGGACCTTGAACACTGAACTATAGCATGTAGCAGATGGTATTTTGATGATGAGGATGCTAATGGACGAGGGTCCTAGGACATGGTACAACAATGTTCAATGGGACAACAACATGTTGGGATAGCACATGATGGGACAACAATGACATTGTGCAGCAGTGGCACAATAAGACAGCAATTACATTGTGTGGCAGTGGCACAATGGGACAACAGTAACAGCGAGGTACAACAAGTACATGATACAATCATGATTGATGAAGCATGATGAGATGCAACATAATGATGATGGGTGCAGCACGATGATGAGGAGCAACACAACTATAGGTGCAGCAAGGCGATGGAGTCACCTTGGAGAATCAGTTGAAGCAGCATGTCTTCAATTGAGTTCAGCTACCTCATGTATTATCTTCTTAGAGATGATCTATGCTCTTATTTAGATAATTCAAAGTGTTGACTTTTGTTGTAAATGTACCATCTCTCTCTCTCAGCTGAACTATTGAAGAACATATAAGAAGAATTGATCAAGGGTTTCCCCACATTGGGGTTTGTCCCTGGCTAGCGCCACATCTTGTGTCCTCTTGTCTTGGCTTGTCTTCTGTGATTTATGTTTATGTTCTATCTGCAGTTTACTTTAATGTTGAAGTGATTACTAATCTAGAAAATATATTGAGCTAACTGTGAAAATTGAAATAAATTGCTCTAAGCATAGAACATACCTAAACTTAACAAAGACCAAGTCATCCTTCCTTCTTTATGAGCTTTCCTTACACATCTTTCCAACAACAAACTTTGACCTTCCAACAACTTCGACCCCAGCAACAATTTATGCAACTTCGACCTAACAACTTCAGCAACTTCAACCTAGCAGCTGCACAGCGTCGACCTTGATGCAGCTTCAGCAGTTTCAACCTAGCAGTGTCACAACTTCGATCTTGCAGCTTCACAATTTCAACCTTGTAGCTTCACAACTTTAATCTTGCAGCTTTACAGCTTCAACCTTGTAGCTTCACAGCTTCGATGCAACTTCAAAATTTTGTCTAGCCCAGAAACTGTAGAAACCCTAAAGAGAGAGAGAGAGAGGCCCAAAAACTTCGATCTTGATATTCTTCTTCTTCGTCATCCTTTTCCAGCTTCTATCCTGAGATCGAACTTTCTTGAGTGAGTGTGAAAATGAGGTCGAATTCCTTCTTATTTATAGGGTTGTGAGGGGTACGAATTGTCACCTTGAGGCTGACTTGTCCCTTCATGTAGGTCGACTTGATATTTCGCCTTGACGAGGTCTTGGAGAGTCTTTTGACTCTATTTTGACTCAATAATTTTTTCTTTACAATATGTAATATTCCCTAATGGATCTTCAATACATGACAATGTGTCAATCACTCAATTGATTTTATGACAAACCTAGAAGCACTGAATGGGTGTTTGACCTAAAAAAAATTCCTTGAACATGAAACCCATGCCTCAAGAACACAAATAATAAATTTATTTTTCACTTTTCGTTAAATCCATAAAATCATGATTACATATGCCATTATGAAGACTGAACCTAGTTACATATTTCAACACTTCCTCCTAACTAGGGAAGTATTCATAATCCATACAAGGTACTTGGAAATTCTCAATCTGAAGAATTCTCATAAGAAGAGTCGGATTGATAACCCATCTGTATAACATCATATCATCTAGCATTATCACATAGCAAGGTCTTGACTAGCATCTCTATCTCTCCACAAGATCAGAGCACAATGCTGAAGAGACCAATGATTTATAGGCACCCTTATCATTGTCTCTCTTGGAACATACCCCACCTGGGTTCTCTCAGAGTACATTCCACCAAGACTATTCTTATCTTAGATTCCTAGTCCTCAAAGAATATCGGTCCTCTACAACTACTCTTATCTTGGATGCCATGCCATATCCTCAAAGAGTATGATGCCAGATGATTACCCAATCCTCCATTCTTTCTTCCCAGATGAAGACAAGAACGATGTATCTACCTCTCCCTCTCAACAAGGGAAGATATACCCATTCCAATGAAGGAATGCACCCATTTTTATAAAAGGAATGTACACAAGCTCCCTCTTAACCAGGGACTTGACCAAGCCTCCCCTTAACCAAGGACTTTCTCCCATCATCTCTATAGGTGGAGATCATGGGACAACCAACTACTTGTAGGATTCCCTGCTTCGATGTCACAAATTTCTTCTTTGTTATGGAGCCTACATCTTTTCGGACTTCTTCGTAGGACATCGACCATCCATCTCTTTCATTCATGAATCATGTCATTCATGTCCTTCTTTCTTTCATCAAAAAGTGATTCACTAATCCATATATGGCTTTCCTTCATACGGCTACCTTCTCCACATCATGTTTTCTTCAGGATCTTATCATCCCACCACATATCAAATTACCTTTGTGATGATCTTACATCATGACATTTGCTTGTTGTATCAACATCCTGCATTCATATTGACACATATCCAAAAATATATTAATGTCAAGGGTCATCTTCCTTTCCAGACTTCTTCAGAGTCTTCATACCTTTTCCATGGAGATGTCATGGTCAATTCTTCTAGTTATCAGATGTTGATTTTCTTTTCTGTGACAATAGTTGCATCTTTCACAATCTCTCTTTACTTTCTTCACATATTGCTTCTCAGGAATTTGCATTCATAGTTCCTTCATTTTTATCAACCACCTCATATTCCATATGAGGACTTATTATGTTGATTTCATCTAGTAAATATGTGAACCACGCCTTTATGCATCCTTCCAAAGGAGGAGACCACTTTCTCTTGATCATGCTCATGAGTTGGAGAATTTATCTATAATATCTGCAACTATATGACATGACTCAATTTTATCAAATACAAGCATACATACCTCATCTCTTCCTTTTGGTCATCTAGACTTCCATCAGCGGCTTCCTTGATTGAAATAACTTCAATCACCTTGACTTGCTTCACTTATTTTGACATCATACCATCATTCCATGAATCCCATACAAAGTGGAATTCTTGGCGAGACACTTACTTCTTACAGTAGGTGAACCTTCCGATGAAAATTTCAACAAAGGATCTTGATCATTCTCATCTTGCAAATGCTCCTTTTTGAATGATGTATGATGAGCTCTATACTAGATGACTTTCTTTTTCCCATAAGTACTACTTATGCTTCTAATGAGGTTACCAAGAGCTACACCATTCTATAGGAGACAGCCATAGACTTCTATCAACTATCTTTCATGATTTTTTTTTATGATGATGTCACGAGCTCTTGCTTTCAATTGTATGCTTCTATGATGCCATCTCCTAACATGATCCATCATATCATGCTTCTAATTATTCCTACCATGATAGTTATACTTTACAACAGAAAACTTGAAACAAAAACTTTGAAAAGAACTAGGTAGGAAGACTATCTCAATCATAGTAGAGATATTTTACTTCCTCCTTGGATTTCTTCTTTTTAGCTTCTTCCACTTCTTTAGTGATATGGGCCTCTTCTTCCCTTCCTCTTTTGTTGTTGTCCTTCTTGAGCTTTGGACAATCTCTCTTGTAGTGCCCATATTCATGACAACCATAGCATTGAACATTCGACATGTTCTTCTTTTACTGAGGACCAAGCTTCCCAAACTTCACTTTCTTCTAGCCATGGCAAAAATGCCTTGAGCTTGCTCGCTTGATTCTACATCGATTTTTTCCTTCAACCTAGTTTCTTTGATTTTTCATAATGACCTTAGTTCATTAAATGGAGTAGCTTCCTTATTCCTATAGATGCTTGATGTGAAGCTGCCCCATTCCTCGGGTACTACATTGAGCAATATGGCAATCATTTCCTTGTCAAAGATTATTTCTCCCAACTCTTGGAGTTGGTCTCTTATTTCTAACACCCTCATAAGGTATCAGGTTATTCCTTCTTATTTTGATATCTCCATCTTGTAGATCTTGAGCTTCTTCTTTTGGTGGTTCGACAATTAAACCTTTAACATGACCAACAACTTCATTTTCTATGTGAATCAAATCTATCCTCTTCTTCCATGCAAGAAAGATTGACGACCCAACCAATTTATTGCTCTCCTTGCAATATGAAGTCATTTTGACATATTCAAATTTAGATATAAAAAATACTTACTTGTTAAGTGAAGATACTCCTAGATGATGAAATCCTCAACTTGGTGCCTTCTTGATTTTGATGGTGATGTAGATAATAGAAGTTGTCTTCTTGGTGAAGATGTCTTTCTTCAAAAGTGATCCTTGGCTCAAAGGGAGATCACATTGATTCCTTGATGATGATGACAATGCTTTTTCCTGCTTTTCTTTCTTCAAGACAAAACTAGTTAAACTTGTTTCACAACCTCAAATTTTGTCCCTTCTTTAGAATTTCGACTTGATGTAGCAGTTTTGCAATTTCAACCTTTTTTACAATAACCCTAGTTGACACGTTTGGCTAAAAGATGGACAAATTTGCCTCCTTTCTACTTCACTTGACTTGAATTCTTCTTCTTGTTATTTCGGCTTGCAAAGGAGACTTTTCATGGCACATAACTTGATCCTTGATGGTGGTTGCAATTCGATACGTGCTGCTACAAAAGGATGTCTTAATACTTAGCACATGTGGAGAGTATAGCCCAGAAAAACAAACCCAAAAATGCTTCACTCTTGAACACTTCAAGTGTGGAACCCTTCTTTGGATGAGCTAGGGTTTTGAGGTCTTCTTTGATGCTCTTAATTATTCCCTTTCAATATGATGAGAGGGTCAGTCCTTCTTGATGATTAATTCCCTTGATGTTTCCAAGATTATCTATTTATACTTCAACCCTAAAGTATCCTTCTTTGTGTTTCCCTTCCTTGATATAGTCACTTTAACTCTGATACCATGATGAGAAATCTAGGGGACAAAAAGTGTAGGTGATTTATCTTACTTTGATAACTGCTTGTGATGTATTTTTACTTTACTTGATTAACTTCTTCTTTCATTTATTATTATTAGTGTTCTATATGATCAAACAGCTACCAAATCATAAAGAACAATGAAATAATAAAACAAAAAATATAAGCGATCAACCAGGGCCAAAACCTCTCCAACTGAGAGGAAAACCCACCAAAATCCTTCTCTTTTTATAAAACTTCAATTGACGAATTCCAAGACCTATGACTCTTGACCAAGACCCTCCAAGACCAAGTCATCCTTCCTTCTTGATGAGCCTTCCTTGCACATCTTTCCAGCGACAAACTTCGACCTTCCAGAATTTCTCCAACAACAATTTATGCAACATCAACCTAGTAGCTTCAAAAACTTTGACCTAGCAACTTCACAACTTTGACCTTGATGCAGCTTTAGTGATTTCGACCTAGTAGCTTCGATCTAGAGGCAATTTCACAGCTTTGATCTTGCAGCCTCACAGTTTCGGCCTTGCAACTCCACAACTTTGATCTTGCAGCTTTACAGTGTCAACGTTGTAGCGTCAAATCTTCGATGCAACTTCAAAATTTCATCTAGCACAGAAATTGTAGAAACCCTAACGAAAGAGAGAGAGAGAGAGAGGTAAAAAAACTTCGATCTTGATCTTCTTCTTCATCGTCATTTTCCAACTTCTATCTTTAGGAGATCGAACTTGCTTGAGTGAGTGTGCAAATGAGGTCGAATTCCTTCTTATTTATAGGCTTGTGAGGGGTATGAATTGCTATCTTGAGGCCGATTTGTCCCTTTATGTAGGTTGACTTGATCGTTGGGCCGTGACAAGGTCATGGAGGGTCTTTTGACTCAATAAATTTTTCTTTACAATATGTAACATTCCCAAATGGATCTTCAATACAAATGACTCAATTGACCTTATGACAAACCTAGAAGCACTCAATGGGAGCTTGCCCTAAAAGTAAATTTCCCTTTAGCATGAAACTCGTGCCTCAAGAACACAAATAATAAATTTATTTTTCACTTTTCATTAAATACATAAAATCATGATTACATATGCCATTATGAAGATCGAACCTAGTTACATATTTCAACATCTTCAACTATAGAAAAATCTCTTATTGTCTTTTTCCTTCTTCTTCGACCCATGTGACTATCTCACAAAAATATGCAATATTACTCTTGCAAATTATTCAAAAAATATCTTTCTAAATTTCTCTCTCACTTGTGTTGTGTCTTCATCATCTCCCTTATGCTAATTTTATAATTCTCCATAGGCCAAATCCCTAATCTCCAAAGTGACTAAGGGCTAGGATTAAATCTTGGCTTTCTTTGATCAATGGTGGGGATTAGATCTAAGTCACTTAAATAATTAATCATTTATCTTTAGAAAAACATTAATCCAAAGTCTACATTAATCAAATAATTAATCAATGTACTTTTCTGAAATTAAAACTTGGGAAGGAGACCATATTAGTTGCTTGTCTTGAACAACCTCCTAAAGAGGACTTCTTTCCCTGCATGCAATACACCAGCCTATGCAGAAGGCCTTTTGTAACTACAAAAATCAACATATTATTTTATATAAATATCATATATGTAGTACTTCACTTTTTGCCTAAATCTGGTATCTCTCTTATTTTTCTATATATCATTTTTTATAATTGGTGTATATTGAATCTCTCTTTCATATGGAGGGATATATTTTTTATTTTTGGTTGTGTACATTTTTTGGCAAACATATAGTACGATTATATTTTATTATAAGTACTATATTTTTTTGAAGCTGACATATGATAGTGTAAGTGTTATCTATGTGCGTGATACATCTCACACACTGGAATGGCGTCTTTAAATGCAATACGCAATAAACAGACACAGACTGACAAATTTTTGCTAAACAATATTGTTTGGATATCACAGTTGTCATCATCAAAGAAAATTGTGACAGAAGACATTGCTCTCTTCTGATTTAAAAATTATTGATATGAATGGCACTCTTATAGATACCATGCTTTTTCTGAACCAAAGTATTGAAAAAAATTATATTTCAATCCATGCAACAGAAAATTGCATATATGTTTTCAGAGAAATTTGTTTCCTTTTATTCCATGTAAAAAAATGCCCCCATGAAGGTTCTCACCTTAATGGAAAGAATTGAATCCCCAGAAATACAACGAAGTATAAATACCTGCTATACTACAATATCTGCTCTTTGAACCCCAATCTCATACCAAATGAGCACAAAAATCTTTGAAGGCTTATTAGACAAGTTGCCGAGCTGGAGAGCACCAGTCTGCATCGTATAGGTAACTTTCATGCCATCCATCGTTTTCTTTTTGTGTCTCATGGCCTTCTATCCACTCTCTCTAGGATGATGGAGGATAGTGCTTATCTCTGAGACATCATTGGATGATGGGTTTCTCTCCCCTCTGAACGTGTCTCTCCCAGTTTCGCCATCCCTATGGCGTATTTGTCAAGCCTATTGACAGGTTTCTGCATGCGACCTTGAACGTGGCATGATCTTCCACTTTCAATACTGACACTTCCCACTCACATCTCTCTCCTATCTTCTCTATTTTTCCATTTCCCAACTGCTGTCGGAGGTTTAGGCTCTCCATCTGGCCACCTCCTGGACTGAGGAGCGAGACTTTCATTCCTATTATACTCAACTCCTTCCCGTTAAAAACTGTTTTCTGCTCTGACCACAATTCTTCGACCGACCGCTCTGTTCAACGCGCATTTGGCGCATCTATCGGATTGGCCCATGGTGCTCTCCACCCGATACTGCTCGTAGTTCAGGTCAGACGTTTATGCTTCTGTTGTTTTTTCTGTAGATATTATTGAAATATACGCTTACAAATATGGTATAAGAATTTGGACTGCCTTAGCTGCTTTTTAGCTCATCTCCTGAACTTCATAATTCGCTCTTTCCATGTTATGTTCAACTCTGGTTTTATATATATATATATATATATGGCTGGATCTGAATTCTTCTGCTGGTGGGGGACAACCAAAAAATTCCTCAAGAGATTCATTATCATTTCCAAACCATGCTCTGATTTTCGATTCAGGATTGGCTCATGGTGGTGCGTGTATGAGATATACTGTTGCTGAATTGTCTGCTCGAAGTGTCTTCCTAAGGTTGCTTCTCAACAGGGGCCATCTGCTAGTCTCATCTTTTTTCTGGTGCCGGAAAATTTGAATTTTCTGGTTAGCGGTTACTGTTGGCTGAAAAAATGTTGCGACAACTTCTCTCCCTGATCTTTGAATTAATGCCCGCAGTCACTTCCCTATTTCTACAGATGATTGAAGTTTCGCATTTCTCAATCTGTCATTAGGGAAGTTTCTGGTGTTTGATATCTTACGTCACTGCCAGACATTCCCCTATTTCTCATTTTGAGCCCGTCCTCTTTCGGACAATTTTGTACTGCTTTCTTTGACTCTTTTTGGTCCTTTTTCCCTTTTGATATAAAACCTGGAGGTACTTGGTTTGCCAGCATATCTCTGGAGAATCTATTTTCGGATTTCGATATTTAGTATCTGTCCTCCTGCATGGATATCCCATCAGACCAATCCGTGGCTTCGGCATTGGTTCGGGCAACCATTGACACGGAAAATGTACATGTCAGCCGGTCTGCAAAATCTGAATGGGTGGCCAAGCTGTATGCTGACATCATTCCCTCTTCTCAGCAGGAACAATCCCCCTGGGGTGGCGATCCTGATTCTTGTTCGAAACACCGATATAACCGGCCGGTCAAAACCTCCCCCCCCCCGGCTTGACGCCATTAACCTGGATGGCCCTCTTTTATTTGATAGAATATCAAGCCTGCAAAAGAGAGCTTTAGTGGGTCGTTGGTTCTTTCCGACTATGGAGGAGGCACAAATTAGAGCCTGGATTTCTGCCAAATGGGCTCCTCTGATTGGCTACTCCCCTACCATTGTTAGGCTTATGAACAATTGGTATAGTTTCCATTTCCTCCGAGATCATGACTTGGAATTCATTTTCTCAAAGCCCTGGGTTCGGGATCGAAGTTTTTTGGCTTTATACAGGTGGTATATTGGTTTTAATCCTCTCAGGAGTACTCCACAAAACAATTATATTTGGTTGAAGTTGCCAGGATTTCCCATCGAGCTGTGGACCAAAGAATCTA
The DNA here is from genome assembly GCA_031772625.1 of Pinus tabuliformis. Taxonomy (NCBI): domain Eukaryota; kingdom Viridiplantae; phylum Streptophyta; class Pinopsida; order Pinales; family Pinaceae; genus Pinus; species Pinus tabuliformis. The sequence continues at coordinate 1,003,461,994 of CM062819.1, forward strand.
TGGAGAAAATCAACAATGCGGTTGGAAGATTCATTTACGTTGATCCTAGATGCATTGGTGCTAAGGACAAGCGCGTAGCTTGGATCCTAATAGAGAAAGCTTTTACGGGAGGATTCCCGGACTCGATAGACCTAAATTGGAACATGTCATATGTCCACCAACGTTTAGATTATTGCGGAGTTCCATTCAAGTGCTCGGCGTGTCACAGAACTGGTCATCTTCTCCCTCAATTCCCTTGGCGTCATGCTGTTAGACATCATAAAAAGATCCTTTCGGAGAAAAAAAGCCGGTGTCTCTAAAACATTTGTTATAATGGAACAGTCTCTCTATGATGACCCCTTCGGTTTTCATCTATACCAATCTCTCAGCTCTCCCCGCATAAACGTCTGTCCATGGAAAGACCTTCTCATCCCTTGCGTGCCCGATCGTTATCTACGGATCCACCTGGGCGGCATCCTATTGTATGTCGCATGTGGTCAACTCTCACACCCAAACATCATTATCGGCCTTACATTGAACCGAATTCTCCTTGGTTGGGTCACCCTTTATCTCCCCCTCCTCCGGAACCTATCCTCGATCCAACCATTCCCCTTCCCCAACCAGTTGAAAAACCATCAAAGGCTGGTCCTTCCTCTTCCGTTCATTATATATCCTCATCCCCACTTTCCCTGGCCATCAACCCCCCCCCCCCCTCCAATGATATCCCTCCCTCTTTTGTCCTGAAAGCTGACTACAAAGGAAAAGCTGTATGTGAGTCTTTTACTCCATTCAACTCCCCCGGGTCCTCTGATAAAAATTCCTTTGACTGTGATATTGACCTCCTGCTCAAACGGGCTTCGCTAAATCTGAAACCTCTTACTATACATAAACCAGATCGCTCCCCTTCCCCTGTTATAAGCCCTAATTCGGCCGGTAATATAACAGTCCGTCGCAGAGAGAAGAGGGGAAGTAGAAACTTCCAGGGAAGACAGGGTAGAAAGGAATCGACTTCCAGAAATCTAAACCTTATTGATGTTCCTATAATAGAAATTGCTTCGGATTATCTTTCTGTACCAGGGCCTCTTAGAGCAAGTCGGCTTCCTGTGGTCCGAAATGAATAATATCTTGTCTATGAACATCCGGGCCTGGGTGCTAACCTAAAATTTATGGCCCTAAAGGACCTATTTCGGTCCACTAATTCTAGATTGCTCTTGATCCAGGGGACGATGCATGACAGCTCTCAGACCATTTCATACTTCAGAAGAATGCTCCTATCCTGGCACATGGTGGCTACTAATGCTATTGGTTTATCTGGAGGTTTAGCAGTGTTATGGGACCCAAATTGGATTAAAGCGGTTGCTTTTCAATGCTTTGCTGGCATTCTCATTCTGGCCTATTTTCGAGACTGTCCCGAGCCCGTTCATATCTTAAATCTATATGCCCCATATAGGAATCGTTTTCCATTTTGGGAAAATTTTTTGTCTTCTGAATTTCTTGACATGGACTCCCTAATGATTGGGATAGATTTCAATAGCACTCTATCTAACAATGAGGTGTAGGGCAAATGGCAGGAAAATGGACCCTATTAGTCATATGATCCGGAACGCCATCATCCAATATAATTTCATTAACATCCAGCCACTCTGTCGAGGGCCTTCTTGGGATAATGGCGGTCAAACGACTCCTTCATGGCCAAAAGGCTTGACAGATTCATCCTTCATGGAAAGTTGATTGAGAGATTTGGCCTTCCATTAATGAAGATCTGTCCGACATATATATCAGATCATCGCCCCATTTTTATTCAATGGAAGAAATTTGGAAGCAGACTTGGTTATCCTTTTAAATTCAACAGAACGTGGCTTTCTGATGATCGTTTCAACCAGTACATAAAGGAATCGTGGCAGCAACATACAGGTCAGGCTCTTTATCAGATTCATGATTTTATTAATCGTTTATCTAGTCTTCGTAGCAATGTGAAATCATGGCAACGGGAGAAAATAGCATCGAATAGAAGAAAGCTGAAAGACATAGATCAAAAACTGCAATGCTTATCTACATATTTCAAAAATGCTTCCATATCCTCATACACACGGAAACAAATATGGGACCTTGAAAAAATGAAGCAAAAGATTTTAGCAGAGGAAGAATCCACATGGCGACTCAAGAGTCAGGCCATATGGCTCAGGGAAGGTGACAAAAACACCAAGTTTTTTCACAGATTTGCTAACAGGAGGAGGCAAGTGAACATGATATGGGAGATTAAGGATGAATCTGGCAAATCTGTTTTTTCCCAGGAGGATACATCCCGTGAAGCTGTCAATTTCTTCAAAAAGGCATATAGCAGATGTAGTGCCCACTCTAGTTTCCTGACCTTAATATGACATTATCTTAGACACTTTATTCTTTGAGGACCTCAGGTTGAGGATCCGGACACATGACACTATTATTAGCGTTTGAGATATTCATGGTTGTGATGTTTATGAATGCTTTCCATTGATATTATGATAGCACGAATGGTTATGTATCTTATCTATCAGTATTCTGATGATTGCAACATTAAATAGTTAAGCTGGTCTCTATTTGAATTTATGATGAGGGTAGTAAACAATATGTATGCGCTCTACTAAAAGCATAATGATGATAAATTTAATGTATAGGTATATTTCTACGATGTTACGATGTTGATAGCTTAATGAATATGTATGTTTCCATTGATGATTATTGATGATAGCCATGAGGGACGTGTCGCCTATGTTACCTACTTTCTTTAGTTCAGACTTACAATGGACAATGATGTGAATGACCAGGAATTGTTAATGATGCTATCATGATAATGACTAACATTGAGAAACCTTGTCACTGATGATTATTGAGTATGGCAGGAAACCATCAGAGGCACTCGCATATGACATGTCGATGACACCTGGCACAGATTAGTTGCTTGACCGAATGACCCACATATGGGTGATGGGGTTGTACAGGTGGATGGAACTACATGGGAGGGGTGGGACAGAGTCCCTGATCTCACCCACTAGCACTCCCGCCGTGACTTGGGCTGCAAGGGTTGAAACACCTTCGCCTTGAAGATCACGATGCCATGAGGGCAGGTCCCAAAGTTGGGTCGCTCAGGAGGAGTTTACTGGGGGGCGCGCATCAAGGTGGAGTCCTTGATCCCCGACACCATTAGTCTCACTATAGCAAGCAACATAAGAGATGATAGTGGTCTATGACGTTGCACTATACTTTCCCCTCGTAGTCACTGGATGCTTGAAGGGCAAGTGGTGTGGCACCCTTGGAACTTCAGGGGAAATTCTTGAAGGGCACGACCAACTTGGCACCCTTGGCATCACAATTAAACTATTAGGTGTGGCACCCTTGGAACTTCTAGGGAAGTTCTTGAAGGGCACAACCAAGCTTGGCACCCTTGGAATCATTAAAAATAAATATAAGTAAGGAATGAAAACTAGGTAAAGTTACATCAAGGGTAAATGATGATTAGAAACCAAGGTAATTAAATCAAAAATAAAACTTGCAATAAGGAGGATCGTAAGAAGAAATAAAATAGAGTACCTTAAAAACTCTACCCTTCCCATGTTGGAAAATACTAGGTAGATTAGGTGGTTTAATTAGGTAAAAGGGGAAAGACGAACATAATTGTAAGGATAAAGATTAATCCTAAACCAATTAAACCTAATTAAGAAAAGAGGAAGGTGAATTAAAATAAGAAAAATAAATTAAATTTAGAAAATGTAGAGAAGCTCCATGTGGCATCAACCAACATAAGAATATCCATCTAAGAGATAACCTGAGTTAATTTAGGGAGTAGATTGGGGATAAAATCTTGACTCATTAATTGACTTCAAGTAATAAACACAATTTAAGGAATAAAAGGGGGGGGAATAAAGAGACAACTAGGAGAAGATATAGGAATCTTGTGAGGTGAGGAAAATATTAGTTTTAAATAAAAATTTAGGTAAATAATTTTGGGTGACCTTTGATGAGAGAGTGACACATGGGTAGGTGAATAATCAAGCTATTAAATTAAAAAAATATTATAATTATGCATGACATGCCAAGTGTCATCTATGAGGACTCTTATAAAAGAAGGGGCAAGCCATGAGAGAGGGGACTTTTGGGAACCCTATTGTTGGATGGATGATATGATGTCAGAGCAGTGATTACGAAGCTATAGTGAGTTTGGTGAGGTAGAGGAGTTTTAGAGAGGGGACTCTTGAGCCAAGGTGTGCTCTCCTCTGCCAGCTAGAGCCTTCCTCCATTATACAACCCCATTGCAGCTCGGGGGTCCGCAGGGAAGAAGAGTACCCAAGGAGTAGGCTGGGAGGTTAACCGGTGGGTCTTCGCATTCGGATCAAGTCTGTCATCATTCACTCGCAGAAGTGACCGGCAACACGGGAATACCAGTAACAACAGAGCAAGCGGAGTCTCGCCTTCTGGTGAACGGTACATATGTAATTCATTACTAATTGATCTTAGTTTAAAGTATGTAAATGTTATGTTATGTTTCCTAAAATAAGTGTCAGCAATGTGTGTGTTGAATAAATTTGAAATCTCAATGCGTTTCTTTTCTGGTCGTAATTGCTGTTTAAAAAAAGAAAATTGTATATAGTCATAAGAAGGGGTCCTTACACTTGGTATCAGAGCCTAGGTTCACACACTGGCCCTAAGAACAGTTATTATATGATAGCAATATATATATATATATATATATATATATATTTGGGAAGAGAATTACTAAGTTTGATTATGAGTGAAACTGAAACTAAATCTATCTAGGGTTATTAGAAGTATGAAATTTCATTTTTAAATCTCGATTTCATTTTCAAATTTTTGTTGTTTCATTTTTAAAGTCCAGATTCTTCATCACCAGATTATGTAGGAAAGAGGGAGGTTCTAGCCTGCAAAAATCCTTCTGAACCCAGTATCTATAAATGAAATCTACCGGACATCTAGAAATGAACAATTTAAAGTACCTGACCAAAATTGGTTGCTGCCCCCTGAGCTCTCAGTTTTTTTTTGGGACATTTTTTTCTTTCGTCATGTCATGTGAATTTGGGAAGCTTGTGGTTTACTGACTGATGTCAAAATCTTTGTGTCGAGAGGCAATAACCTGCACAGACATGATAGTATTCAATTTTCCAAAACTTATGTATCACAAAGAATTTTGACAATGAGAGAACTTGTTAAATATAACATGAATCTCTGGCCAAAAACGACTGTGAAATTAATTCCCATAATTCCATCGTATCCCTCACAATGGAATTTCAATGTACATTAATACTCTCCTTAGTCCTTACTGATGCAGGCATAGCCTGCAATACCCAAAATCTTTCTTCAAATGCATGTGAACATGCATCTCGGCCTATGCTCAATCAGTAGCCCAATGTCTGACAAACTTCTACCACTGGCAATCTCAATTAATATGCAGAAGCTTACCTTTCAATTCCTGGCAAATTCACATTTTATCATTTGCATGCGGAAGCTTCTCAAACACCTGTTCACATATTTCATGGTTCATGAAAACTCAATAAAAATCAATCACTGTATGTGAAGTTTCCTTCATCCTCATTCATATTTTAACTATCAATCCCATCAACTTCGAATGCTCTCATAATTCAGATCCATTACCACAATTACATTCACATGTGCTGGATTCAATCAAAAGCTTGGCATTTCACTTACTCTTGGCCATTATATATATGGTTTCCATTTCACGTTAAATTGCACAAATTTTTGTCTCAACCAAACCTCAATACAATAACCCTTTTAATTCTGGTTTTAAGCCCAAAATCTTCTTCTTGAATCATTTCCACAATCATTTATATATGGGTTTCAGTATCTGATTTCATATACTCAGAAGTCAATGAGACAATGCCCCGTCATTTTAATTTAAATGAACCAATATCAAATATATAAGTGCGCCCTTCCCATTCTGCTTACCAGCGATAAAAATTGAATGCCAGAATTTCATACCTTGACCTTATCTGTTTGCTATTATTAGAAGAATTAATAGTGAAATTAGAGGAGCGAGAGGAAGGATGTGTGTGGGTTTTTGGATAGAGCGAGAGCTCAGAAAATATGTACACTGCTTGTTATGTGTAATGGAAGTCGATTCTTTTATGTAATTGGTTAAAAAGCAGAGATTTTGTTTATGAATAAATTTCATATTGTGTGAGTCAATGTATGAGAATTCGGGAAGACTATGTGTCGATTTCTCTTAGTGATGATAGAAGTGGTGGTGATTAGTGTTTTAATTTAGTTGTAAAGATTTTTGTGGAGAAAATCTGAAGTAGTGAGCCTGTGCGTGTGAAATTTCATTACCCAGAAAACTATGAAATAAACCCTTTTCAGAGCGTTGTTTTGCTGTGCAAGTCAGAGCGTTGTTTTGCTGTGTATTCGATTTAATTTTTTAAATAGTTGTGGACTGTGTTATTTTAATTTTAATTGCAAGATTCCGTGTTGAAGTCAAACCCGGCGTTGTTTAAATCTGTGAGTATACAAGCTGTTAACACAAAGAATTGATTTAAATTGCGGTTGGAATCAATAAGCGGACTTAAGTTAAACTACCTCTCCATTTTGAAATAAATCGGTTCTGAATATATCATAAGGATTTTGGAAATTGAGTCGGATCCGGCAGTTTCGCATCGGAGCGTAGTAGGTGTCAAACTCTTGTGGCATATCGAATTCAACGTGGCAAATTAATTCGATATTGGGTCAATCAGCTCCGGTTGTCAATCCATAATGTTGCGTTTTGAAAAATAGCAATTGAAATTCACTGATTAATAATACATCAGACCATGGAGAAGGATCCACATCGTTCCATATAACGATGGATCTGGAGGCGAAGTGTATTTAAATTGTTTGATATGGATCGGATCCAGTATAAGCAATCGGATTGGAAACCTAAAGGTGGAAGCACATTGCAAATACGATGGTTGATTTCCAATTGAACCACAGCGATTCCGGTCAAATCGCATCGGGACTGTGAAATAATAAAACAGGTTTGATATTAAAACAGCTCGACTTCCGATTTCCGATTACAATCACATCGGAGTTCCAATTGGTTTGCATCAGAACGGTGATCTCCGACCTCCGATCTATGAGTGAATAGGATCAGAGCAGCGGATTTTGTTTTGAATCAGAGTTGGACATAGGTTGGGATCGCTGATTGATATATATATCGGTGTATGACCAGAGTTTGGAGCGTTTTTGAACAGTGAAAGGGAAATCGATCCGAATCATTGGATCAGGTGATTTGGGGCAATTAAAATTATGTTCGATCATTATTTTCCAGAGTTTAAATCGGTGGAGAAGGTGAATTAAGGCGTGTCAAATTGTCGGCATGAGCAGTGTTAATCCAGCTTGGTATGCTGAAAGGGAAAAGACGCATAAACAGATTTGGTACCTTGGTTCGATTGAAATGGAAAACCGAAGACACGTAATTGAGTGCAGACAAATGCTATTGGGAATGTTTGCGTGAAAGGTTTGTTTGAAGCAATGTCAAGTTGAATTTAAATCATGGGCACAATGCTTTTATTGACTTTTGATTGAAGAAAAGTGTGTGTGAGATTGCCCATGTATGGATAAGTTGAAGAACTTCCGTATGTACTGTTGAAATTGCCTAGCATTGAGTTTTATTTGTACAGAGATTTGAGATGCATTTCTTATATGCATGGTAGTGTTTGTAGATTCTGTGTTTGCAGGTTTATCCTGCATCAGTACTAGAGAGGAAACACAGATATCCATCATGGAACTAGAGGTTCTGTGCATGCTCCTGCCAGGGACCATGCTTTGAACATGGATTGGGAATAAATATATGTATTGGATTCCAGACATTTAAAGGATTTAAAAGCATGGACAAAACTTGCAACTCAAGTTTGGAAATTTGAGCACATTTCTTGAATCTTCTTATCAGACATGCTCATTACTTTCCTTGTTACTAGAAGATGGCTCTATTTCATAATCAGGTTGTCTTCTTCTCTTGGCCATTTACCTTCTACTATCACTTGGAATTTGAATTTTGTGTCAAGCACTATAAAATTACAGTGGCCTCTTGCAAGGTCATTGTTCTAGTATAATTCTCGATTGAGGTAAATCATTATAATATTATACGAATGCATTTGCATTTTTATATACATTGAATAACTTCAACCGACCTAACTATTGAAAGGAATTTATCATATCCATACCCAAATATACAGTCAGTTGCTCCAGTGTACCCAGATCGTCCAAAATGATTTTTAATACCACTAAACTTGATGATTAATTCACTGAAGGAAGAACATTGGAGGTGCTAGTAAGTGAGGGGAGGGAGCTGCACACTGCATTCGCTTTTCACTTTCATAAATAATTCATGCTTTGGGGGTTGAACCCATAAACATGCTTGATCTATATTTAGTTTCCTTTTATTGGTGTCAAATTAAATATAATCTTGTATCATTACTTTTAAATAACTCTGTTTTTAATGGAAGACATTTTTATTATTCTAATACTCTAGTATGCTAGCTACCAAAATTTTCAATTTTTCTTTAATTTTAATTTTAATTATCAGAATTTTATTTGTAATGAATTATTATGATATTTCAGAAGAAACACTTAATTTTAGCAAATGCAAAATGGAATTCTTCGAAATTACTATGTTAATCTGTTATATCTCATTATTAAACTGTCAATCCTCTGTTTTGTAGTTGCAATTCTTCTCGGAAATTTGTTTCTGCATAAAATTCTCTGATCTCCATTCATGATATTTGTGTACCCCTCCATCTAATATTGACAATCAAGCCTACATTTCCATTTCTTCGTAGTTATTGATATTATTTTACACTGAGCAAATATTTCAATCTGGCAAAATAAGTTTCTCATATGCGCAACTCCGAGAAAATGTTGATGTTCCATGGTAGGCTAGGCAGTAATTGTTTAGCAATGACCAAAGTTTCTGATATTAAAATTTCCATCTTGCTTTAATTTAATTTGCAACACTATGTATGTCCCAGTCTCATGATCAAATACCTCGAGACATTGACAATCCAAACTCTAATCACCTCAGAGAAGTCAAGCATGCTGTACATTTAATCTGCTGGATCTGACAATGAAAAAAAAAGCACATGGTCCTTTTTCTTTGGAATTCGAGAATAAAAAAAAAAAAAAAGCAAATCATCAGTTAAGAGAATAGGCTTTAAACTCGAAATATTTATGACTAGAAATCCAAATTTTATACTATTAGAAGCATGGTAGCTTCTGGTAAGCAATCTCTGATTGCTTGTAGCAGATGTTGGGGTTAAAAACCCAATGATCTATTGCGTCAAGGTAAGCAATCTCTGAGTGTTTGTAGCAGATGTTGGGGTTAAAAACCCAATGATTTATTGCGTCAAGGTTGGAGATAGTTGATATAAGGTTTTTATACATCCAATCTCACACAATGTCAACATATTCTTGCTCCTTCCTCTGTCCATGGCCTGGCCTGGTATGTTTGTAGGGTTGGCTGTCTGTTTTTGTATGGTCTGGTGTTGGCGTTATGGGGAGGAGAAGGCAATTGGATTTCTATCATTTGTTTTTTGTCAGAGAAAACAACTTCAAGGAAGGCCAGCTGGATTGGTTTATGCCCTGAAATTACTGAAGAGTTTTTAACTTCAGTTCAAACCCTGCTTTAATGTGCAACTCAGATACTCAGAGATGGCTCTGTTTCTGGCTCTATTCTATTTGCTGCTTCTGTTGAAACCCTGCTTTAATGTTCAACATAGGTACGCAGAGAGGGCACCGGCTAGCCAAGTTTACTCAATACAGCTTCTCGTTAACTCAGTTTTTACATGTTTAACCTATTTAATTTTTCATTAACCCTGCAGGTTTTCCTTTAACCCAACTATGTTATATAACTCGCCTCTCTTAATAATGACCCTAGCACACTTCCATTAGATCAATTCTAATTTAGTCGGTAAGTGTTTCAATTAATTTAATTGACCTGTTTACCCAACGTCTATAAGTTAATCCCTATGGTTCATTAATTTGTTTCCCCCATATTCTGCTCTGTTCTGCTTTGCCTAATAGGATTGAAAAAAAAATTGTTGCAGATGGTGCACTTGTACCTGGTCGTCTTATCCATAAGATAATATGCTACATAACAGTGTTCTAATAAGAAATTTTTGGTTAATATGCTTGGATAGGGGTTGGTCTGTAGGCGAAACCATTTATAGATTCATTCTTGGACCACCAGGCACATACCTCGAAATTGATTTTGGAATAAATTAGTTCACTCAGACCAACTACGGAAAATCCTATTAAAAAAAAAGAGACTTGCATTATGAACACAGTATGAAGGATGATCATAACAAGGACAATTGTTGGGCATTACATCTCAAACTCATGTTTGAAGGAACTATACTTCAAACGAGAAGCATTAGATTTTATGACAATGTTTCATGAGGGCCTAATAGAACTAATTAGGTAAAAATGATAAAAATAATAATAATAAATAAATAAATAAATTAGTTGAGAAAATTACTTAATCCAGAAGATGAATATGATTTCGTTAATTGATTTTAATTCATTAGAAAACATGTGCTTAATTTAAAAATCAGAGATACCTGTTACCAGAAGGTTAGCAAGAGTTTCAAGAAGGATTCCTAGGATATGTGTCATCGTTTTCCTTTATGTTTTGAGGACTTCGGGACGAAGTCCATTGTTAAGAGGGGGTGTATGTAGTGCCCACTCTAGTTTCCTGACCTTAATATGACATTATCTTAGACACTTTATTCTTTGAGGACCTCAGGTTGAGGATCCAGACACATGACACTATTATTAGCGTTTGAGATATTCATGGTTGTGATGTTTATGAATGCTTTCCATTGATATTATGATAGCATGAATGGTTATGTATCTTATCTATCAGTATTCTGATGATTGCAACATTAAATAGTTAAGCTGGTCTCTATTTGAAATTATGATGAGGGTAGTAAAGAATATGTATGCGCTCTACTAAAAGCATAATGATGATAAATTTGATGGATAGGTATATTTCTACGATGTTACGATGTTGATAGGTTAATGAATATGTATGTTTCCATTGATGATTATTGATGATAGCCATGAGGGACGTGTCCCCTATGTTACCTACTTTCTTTAGTTCAGACTTACAATGGACAATGATGTGAATGACCAGGAATTGTAAATGATGCTATTATGATAATGACTAACATTAAGAAACCTTGTTACTGATGATTATTGAGTATGGCAGGAAACCATCAGAGGCACTCGCATATGACATGTCGATGACACCTGGCACAGATTAGTTTCTTGACCGAATGACCCACATATGGGTGATGGGGTTGTACAGGTGGATGGAACTACATGGGAGGGGTGGGACAGAGTCCCTGATCTCACCCACTAGCACTCCTGCCGTGACTTGAACTGGAAGGGTTGAAACACCTTCGCCTTGAAGATCACGATGCCATGAGGGCAGGTCCCAAAGTTGGGTCGCTCATGAGGAGTTTATTGGGGGGCGCGCATCAAGGCGGAGTCCTAGATCCCCGGCACCATTAGTCTCACTATAGCAGGCAACATAAGAGATGATAGTGGTCTATGACGTTGCACTATACTTTCCCCTCGTAGTCACTGGATGTTCGAAGGGCAAGTGGTGTGGGACCCTTGGAACTTCAAGGGAAATTCTTGAAGGGCACGACCAACTTGGCACCCTTGGCATCACAATTAAACTATTAGGTGTGGCACCCTTGGAACTTCTAGGGAAGTTCTTGAAGGGCACAACCAAGCTTGGTACCTTTGGAATCATTAAAAATAAATAATAATAAATAAATATAAGTAAGGAATGAAAACTAGGTAAAGTTACATCAAGGGTAAATGATGATTAGAAACCAAGGTAATTAAATCAAAAATAAAACTTGCAATAAGGAGGATCATAGGAAGAAATAAAATAGAGTACCTTAAAAACTCTACCCTTCGCATGTTGGAAAATACTGGGTAGATTAGGTGGTTTAATTAGGTAAAAGAGGAAAGACGAACATAATTGTAAGGATAAAGATTAATCCTAAACCAATTAAACCTAATTAAGAAAAGAGGAAGGTGAATTAAAATAAGAAAAAAAAAATTTAGAGAAATGTAGAAAAGCTCCATGTGGCATCAACCAACATAAGAATATCCATCTAAGAGATAACCTGAGTTAATTTAGGGAGTAGATTGGGGATAAAATCTTGACTCATTAATTGACTTCAAGTAATAAACACAATTTAAGGAATAAAAGGGGGGGAATAAAGAGACAACTAGGAGAAGATATAGGAATCTTGTGAGGTGAGGAAAATATTAGTTTTAAATAAAAAGTTAAGTAAATAATTTTGGGTGACCCTTGATGAGAGAGTGACACATGGGTAGGTGAATAATCAAGCTATTAAATTAAAAAAATATTATAATTATGCATGACATGCCAAGTGTCATCTATGAGGACTCTTATAAAAGAAGGGGCAAGCCATGGGAGAGGGGACTTTTGGGAACCCTATTGTTGGATGGATGATATGATGTTAGAGCAGTGATTATGAAGCTATAGTGAGTTTGGTGAGGTAGAGGAGTTTTAGAGAGGGGACTCTTGAGCCAAGGTGTGCTCTCCTCTGCCAGCTAGAGCCTTCCTCCATTGTACAACCCCATTGCAGCTCGGGGGTCCGCAGGGAAGAAGAGTACCCAAGGAGTAGGCTGGGAGGTTAACCGGTGGGTCTTCGCATTCGGATCAAGTACGTCATCGTTCACTCGCAGAAGCGACCGGCAACACGGGAATACCAGTAACAGTAGAGCAAGCGGAGTCTTGCCTTCTGGTGAACGGTACATATGTAATTCATTACTAATTGATCTTAGTTTAAAGTATGTAAATGTTATGTTATGTTTCCTAAAATGAGTGTCAGCAATGTGTGTGTTGAATAAATTTGAAATCTCAATGCGTTTCTTTTCTGGTCGTAATTGCTGTTTAAAAAAAAAAAAACAAAAAAACAAAAAAAAATGTATATAGTCATAAGAGGGGGTCCTTACAGTAAAGAAATTGGTAGTGACATAGAAGATATCCAATGGGGCATAGAGCCGTACCCTTCTATGTTTGATGAAGATCAAAATGCTGCACTTTTCTCTGAGGTCACTGAGGATGAATTATTAACAACGATGAAATCATTTCAGAGAGACAAATGTCCAGGGTCGAACGGTTGGTCAATTGACTTCGTTATCCACTTCTTTGATTTGTTTAAGAATGACATTCTAAATATGGTCGAGGAATCAAGATTAAGCAGTAATATTAGTCACCGCATTACCTCCACTTATATCGCCCTGATCCCTAAAAAGGCACTCACTACATCTTTCTCAGATTACCATCCCATTTCTTTATGCAACGTCTTGTATAAGACTATATCCAAGATCATAGCAATGCGGATGAGGAATGTTTTATCTTTGCATCTGACTCCTGAACAGCACGGATTTCTCAAAGACAGGAACATATTAGAAGCGGTGGCACTCACATAGGAATCCCTGCATTTTATGCATCATAGGAAACTGGAAGCTGCTATTTTAAAAATTGATCTAAAAAGGGTGTATGACAGTGTTGACTGGGGTTTCATACGTTGTCTCCTTGCAAGGATCGGACTAGATAACAGATGTTCGAGATGGATCATGGCGTGTGTGGAGGAGGTAAATTACGCAGTCTTGATCAACAGAGTACCTACGCCTTTTTTTAAAGCAGCCAGGGGGCTTAGGCAAGGATGTTCCTTGTCTCCTCTGCTATTCATACTTGTAATGGACTCTCTCAACCTCCACATCAAGAGGGCAATTAAACAAAAATTTTGTCGGCCCCTTCCTTTATGCAGAGGGATATCCATATCCCATAACTTTTTCGTCAACGACATTCTCATCACTGCAATGCTGTGCAGAACAACCTAGATTTGCCTTCATAAGATCTTGGGAAGATTTCAATGCGCCACTGGTATGAATGTTAACGAAGGGAAATCCTTTTATGTTCAAGACATAAATGGGAATCTAATTATTTTCCTTTCTCAGTTATTCAACATCAAAGCTATTCCTCTCCAGAATGGGTTCAAATACTTGGGATTTAATCTGAAAGTAATTGGGTATTGGGTGGCAGACTGGTCTTGGATAGCAGCTTATTTTATAAGAAAATTGCAGCATGGGAGCATACATACCTATCAAAAGGAGGCCGCTTGATTCTGACTCAAACAGTTCTTGTTCAAACAATGGTCTACTGGGCGCACCTGTTCTATATTCCATCTGTAATTATAAACAACATGAACAGGATGATTGCCAGCTTTATATGGGGATGTAAAAAAGACCAATTCAAATATAATCTTTCTAGACTATCTGCGCTGACTAGGCCAAAACATATGGGAGTATGGGGCATTTTAGATTTATCAAATTTTAGAAAGGCACTCCTATGCAAGTCTATGTGGAAAGCAATCATGGGAGACTTGTTGTGGAGCTCAGCCATGCGTGCCAAATACATGAACAATAGGGACATGACATTCTGGATCAGGGCAAATCATATTGGGACCCCACTTGGATCCGCTATTTGGAGAGGTTTCAGGAAATTGGAACTCTTTTTCAGGCAAAACCTTATTTGGAAATTCTAGACAGGTGCAAAAATAATGATCGGACAGGATGAACTAGCTGGAGGTGCCGGGAAAATTCAAATAGCCCCTTGCTGAAATTGCTCAAAACAGAGGGATTTTCTTTTGGGCCAGTGCTATTAGTAAATGGGAGGGAGCCATCCCCATTTGGAAATCAGCGAATGAACTATAACTTCGGGATGACTTGGAGATTCAGTGGAACGATGTTTTATTATCGTTGCGTGCCCATGGCAGTTATCGCGTTGCCGACAATGACTTTCTTATATGGAAAGGCCTGGGTGGATCCTCAGCTATACAAGTAAAAATAATATATCAGCAACTTCTAACCTCGGAGGCAGGTAATATCGGAGACGTTTTTCCTTCTGCTTTCTGGAAAACAGGATGCCCTACAAAGATTATTATTTTTGCATGGCTGGTGTTCCACAATAAGAAACTCTCCTGGGAAAATTTACAAAAAAGAAACTGGCATGGGCCTGCAATCTGCCTCCTTTGTAGAAACTACTCTGAAAATAATATTCATCTATTTCTCACATGCTCTCAGGTGCGGCCAATCTGGGAAAATTTAGCAGCTCACTTTGGTTTCACTCACAGCTCCTCTTCTATTCCTGAAGCTTTTAAAAGATGGAGCACCATGAACAAAGGATGGAGGCCCATTCCTTTATTGACCATTTGGGCTATATGGAAATGGAGAAATGGCAGGCTCTTCGA
Organism: Pinus tabuliformis; assembly: GCA_031772625.1. Lineage (NCBI taxonomy): Eukaryota > Viridiplantae > Streptophyta > Pinopsida > Pinales > Pinaceae > Pinus > Pinus tabuliformis. Next base: position 1,003,477,317 of record CM062819.1, read on the forward strand.
TGCAAAAGTTGAACCCAACTCCTCTGTTGTTACATCTATCCTATCTCTATACAATGCCCTGGACATGTCCGGACAAATCAGGAACAGTAAAAGGAAAAACAATATGACAGTAGACAACGATGTCCATGGTTCCTCTATGTGCTTTTTTCGACGATGCTGCACAACAGGGGATGAGCGCATGCGGTATTTTCATCAAGACAACAGATGAACAGTGTTTTGAAATCCATTGGAATGCTGGACAGGGATCCAACAACAGAGCTGAGGCGGTGACATTAGCGGGGCCCCTTTCCTTTTGTACTTTCCTTGACATTCCAAAGTTACATATCTACGGAGACTCAAAGTTAATAACTGATCATGTTTTGTCAAAGCATAACATAAAAAACATTCATCTTGTTGGATAGCTGGATAGGGTTGCAGCTTTATGGAACAACAAGAAGAGCTATACTATTTCACACATTGCCAGATCAAATAACAAGAAAGCTGATGCAGTATCCAAAAAGGGCCTAACTTCTCCCCAAGGCGTATGGAGGATGCAGATTAAAATGGCAAACAACTGCTTCTAGATCCAGGACTTTTGTCTTCCCGGCATATAACTTTTTATCAATGGTTTTTTCTCATGGTATGTGTTTTCTTATACTAGGTCTATACATCGGCACAATACACAGCAAAGGTATGAACATATATTTCTCTGTTGTCATGGAAATCATTTTTGTTTTATATATCTGATGATCATATGTTTTCTACCTCCATCAAAAATATTTTGTATATATACAGGACATCCTTCTACATTTCTGCCAAACTTCTAGATGTGGAGAAATCCGCACAACAGTCTATGTAAAGGCATTTTGCTGATTTATACAATATAAATATATAGCTTTTTTTTCGTGCTGAAAAAAAAAATTATCTAAATAAATACTCAAACGTGACCAAATAGGTGACCCTTGTGACAACTGTAACTCCGCAGCTGCCATAGATGAGACTCTCCCAATGATGACATACGTGTTAACAGATGCTCCCTGCATAATCGAAGAAAAAATTTAACGATGTGGGGACAAGAACTGATCCAACTTCCACAAAGGGGCAACAGAAACAGCTCAAGGCAACTAAAGTTGGGAAAGTGCCCATAGGATAACGATTAATAAATTACTTCAAATTCTTCTTTCATGAGTATTTCACATCCAGCACATAACTTTGTAATTCCCTCTATCCATTTTTCATAGTTTTAAGTTATTTAAAAAAAATAAGAGCTAGTTGCTTATTCTTGGGTCCTTCTACTGGTTCTAGAGATTTTCCTTGAGCAATGCAACAAAACGCTAATAAGTGCTCAATGAGGCATATCTGTTAAAGAATTAATCAAATGTATGCAATGATATAAGGTGCAACTTACGATGCTTCCAAAAATAGATAATACATTCTCATAAGAAAATCCCATATATATATATATATATATATATATAAGAAATGAAACGCTGACAAGATTTTGCTTTTTATTTCATTTAAAAATAGAGGGGAAGAGATACCAGGGCATTATCCACCGCACATAAGCAGTCATTAGTCTTCGGAAGCAGTAGAATTACACGAGGAAGTCTCTTTAAAAGATCTGAAATTTGCATGAAATATTGTGATGCATACATCTGTCGAATCACCAATATAAAGAAACTACTATCAGTCTTCCAACTTATTTACTGCATCTAAGTCCAGTTAATTCTCTGATGGTCAGTTACATCTACCAGCTTCAACAAAGGTTATCTTATACTAGTTTTCATTAGAAAAGGTGTAATACATGGGCATACAAATCATGAATAGGAACAAGAAAACCATGTCATGATTCCTGACTAAATCATATGAGTAGCAAACTGTTTGTACATTGATTATTTCACTTATTGAACCAAAAGTGTCCATCCCTTAATAAAGACTGAAATTTTGTTATATCTATCAAAGACAACAGAAGATCAATGTAAGAAGTACATGAACCCATTATTAAAGAATTCTGACTACCTACGTCTCAGCTTAGTGCCAAAGATATTATGGAAGGCCAACAATGTGCATCGCTCATATCTAGCGTGTCCTCAGTATTTCATATATAATTGTATACTCCCTTAATCAATGGGAATAGTAAATTGCATTTAAACCATATCGATGACACATACCTGTCTCTGTTCCCTTAGAAATAGGACCCCAACTCCCCTGAATTTGCCCAACACTTCAATAGCTAACTCAATACACTGCCAAGCTATCTGTTGGAAAATGCAACTAGGTTCCGTCTTCATTAATGTACTTGAGTCATCATGTAATGTTCTTGTCAAACAAATAAAGAAAAAGAATTATTATTATTGTTATTGTGACTTATTAAAGCATGGGTTTCATGCTTGGGTCACCATGTTTCAGGTCAAAGTCCCCATTGAGGACTTCTAGAATTTATTCCAAGTCTATAGAGTCATTATACTTTAAAGAGACCCTTCTTGGGCTTTTGAATCATGTACAAAAGTGAAGTATTGAGTCAGATATGATTTATGTATCCTCCACACCATGTCGGCCTAGAAGAACATCAATTCGGCCTAAGGACCCTATTTGACCCACAAAGAAACCTATAAATACAAGCTAGTCGAAGTCATTTGGAGCATCAACTCTCAAGGAAGTTCGATATCTCAGAAGTAGCTGGAAAAGTGAGAAGTTTGTTGCCGAGAAGCTAAAAGAAGTGTGAGTTTGGGGAAGTTTAAGGAGAGGAAGAAAATCGAGATTTTGGTGCCTCTCTCTCTCTATTTCGTGGTCTGGATTGGGAAATTGAAGTCTCCTAAGTTTCACTGTTGCCGAAAGCTGTTTGTTGTCGGAAGTTGTTGTCTAGTCGAAGATGCTGGAAGGGGTCAAAGATCTGGAAGGTTGACTTGGTGTGGAGGGAAGGTCTGGTCTTGGTCTAGGATGAAGAGTCTCAAAGAATACTATTGAAAAGAAGAATTATCTTGACTGGGTTTTCCCCTCGAGGGGGGTTTTGCCTTGGCATAGTGCCTATATCTTGTGTCTCTTGTTTTGTGATCTTCATACACACATAATATGGTAATTGCTTGATGAATGATAAGATAATAAAGAAGTAAACGAAGGCAACACATTCACAAGTAACTATCAAGAAAGGAGAGTCAAACTCTAATATAACTACTTTGAGTTTCCAACACTATCTACCTAGATTATGCAATCTAACAAAAATTACTATTTGCAGAATCACAATTGTGTGGACAACAACATTTAAAATTGGATGTAGGACATTTAAATTCATCACTTTAACCTAAAAAAAATATCAGAGAGATACTTATTATCTTCACATTATTATGAACATTGAAACTAGTTCCCAGGGGAGCATTCACCTCCGAACCACTCAACTTGAATGCCACCACCTAGAAGCTGGGCTATAAGATAACAAGGGCACTATGATGTTCCTACTTAGCAATTTTGCTAAGTAATTACCAATTTCGCCAATTTTGAAGTTTTGCCATCACAGACTTAGGAAAAGTGGGTTAGGAGGACCCCATTTGGCATTTTTTACTTGAGAAGGCTCCAACATAGGAAAAAGAAGGCAAATCAATTTCTTAGTGGAAAGTGGGGGCCACCCCAAGAGGAATACGCACCCGTTGGAAAAAGGCACACTTGTGGACAAAGAAAGAGAGGAAAAGGGGGTCGATGTATGGGGCCCACATGGAGAGAGAAAGCTCAATGATAAATAAGAGGAGAAGACATCATTTGGGGCCTATAGATCATTTGACAAACGAACTCTCTTGTACACTTGAACTATTGAGCCAAGTCTACAAAGTGTTGTTCTACACCAAGATTTCTAAGGGGACATCTCACCTCCTTCTTCGGTGGACTTCGAGTGCCACCCTAGGGGAGTCATTGTCACACTTGAGGAGTTATTCCAAGAGACATTCAGGGAAATTCAAGTTGCATTTGGAGCAAATTGGGCGCAGAAAAAGAGACCACACACTCTTGAGGAGAGATAGTTCAGTACATAGTTTGTTCCAGCTTTTTGGGGGCACATTACCTTGGCATTTGGCAGCATCTTTGTAGTAGTTTGGTGGGTTGATCAAGTGGTCATTCCTCAAGCCGAATTATTCTTCCTCGGGCATGTGCAGAAGGAGTTTCTTTGGACCTGTGCAGTAACTTGAGGAGGACACACATGGGGTAAGGCTTGACCGAGAGTTTCGGGTTGTGTTTCGCTAGGAAACATAAGGAAAATTGTTGGAGGATTTTCTTTGCATTTTTGGAGGATTTTGGCAGCAGAATACCTAGTGATGTGAATTACCCAACTGAAGGAGGAGCTCACTCTAATTAGGGGTAATTTCAGAAGGTTGGAACTAGGGCCAACCCTTTCTGGGTCTTTGTGGGTTTGTTGAGTAGAGCCCAAAAATAATTTTACAAAATTTTCTAAGCACTCTAGAGGGGTCAAACAACAGTCTTTTTCCAGCCAATAGTTGCATATTTCTAGGACCAGTGCCGAGCTTGAAGACGAATTACTTCCTAGCATCCAGGCAGCACATTTTCTCACCCGGGGTTTGTCTACCTTGCTTTAGCAAGCCTAGGTGCACATATTCCACACATATATTGTACATTCCTCTTTGATAATAAAATGGCTCAGCTTGGCGCAGTTTTTGGCTAAATTTATGGGTGTCTAATTGCAAGTTGAATTTTTGTGTTGGATGTGGAGTTTTTGTTTTGATTATCTCTATTATTCCTAATAGGAATATTACACAAAAATCCTTCAAAGGTGGTGCCATTGGGTTCAAATTTCAAACTAGACAAGGAAATGAACAAATGGAGCAACCAAGAACCCTCTGGCATCCAACACACTGGTATGGGTTACAAGAAGTCGCCTTTGCTAACTCTTACTCTAGTACAGGCAATCCTCCATTACTGTTCACCACTGGCACAGGAAAAACCCTCCACCAATACTAACCCACTTGTATGGGTAGGGTCAGCCTGCTCATTGTTGCAGGAAGCATTTATAATCTGAATTTGAACTATAACTTAACTTGGGAACTATAACGAACAAAGTTTGTACATGCACCAATAATCTTCAGAATACTTCGACGACAAAGACATCCATCGTAGGATAAATAATGTATATTGAATATTATATAAAAAAATTGATATGATGGTGTGAATGTTACAAATGAGACCTGCTTATATACATAGGCAGGTGCCTCTTCATTAATGGTCATGTCTTTTAGACATGCCTTCCCATTAAACTAACGACTATTTAATTAATCATTATGACTATTTATGATTTAAATTTGTTTATATTTATTTTAATTATTCATAACATTGCCTTCCTCTTCAAAAAGCTTTGTCCTCAAAGCTTACTAGATGAAACGGTTTGACTCTTTTGTCATTTTGAATATCTTCTAGACTCTGAACTTTCATCTTCGTTGATACTTGTTGTTGGGAAAAGTATCTATTCAGAACGCCCCTATCCCACTCTAAGGTGTGATAGTGCCTTAGCAACAAACAAGGAAACTTATTTGAGTATTTCTTCTTTATGAAATGTAAATGAGGAGGAAGGATGTAACTAACCTGTGTCTTCCGCTAGTTTGTTGATCCAATCGCTCCTCTCTTCAGTGGCTCCCAGCTCCCTGCTCCCTCACCGGCCCAGCTTCACCGAATTCCTGCAAGATCAAAAGAGAGAGAAACTACACGAAGATATAGACATACATTCATAAAAAGCTCAAGATCAGATTAAGCTAAACATGCGAAGTATAACAAAACATCATTGATACACAGCATGTAGGAGAAACTCAAATAGTTTATTGATAGAATAAGAAAGTCCAAGAGGAGATACAACCAAGTGAGTTCTGATCCAGCATCTACCTCCCAGCAAAGGAATCCCTTCCTCTCCTCCAACAAAGCATAAATCACCCAATGTACTAATCTCAATCTCAAACCAACAGCAATTCTCTGCAAAGTACAAAATTCCAGCCTCTGGATCTCTGGGATGAGGGATCCATATATAGATGTAAGCAGAGAGGATGAGTCAGCTTATGTTTTGACTTGTGGCTTCTCTCTGTCAGTTCTTGCTTCCACTTGGAGGTTGAGAGCCTCTTACTCATCACTAGTCGAATTCATTGAGGCAAGTGTCACTGGAGAAGATTCTGGAAGCTTCCATGGTCTTTCCACCTCGTTGAATGAGCTTGCCATTTGTCATTTTCCGCTCAACGCACCTGGGTAGTGTATCCAAGTGCGTTGCAACGCACCTAGCCAATGCATTTGGGTGCTTTGCAACGCAGGCAGCTAGTATAGCATCTGAATTGATCCTGAATTGACTGTTTCTGAGTGGTTTTTGGTGGAGAACTTCTGGGAGAAGATGTCATTGGTTGACCTCTTTCTTTTAGGAGCTGCAACAACATCTTTAGGGACTTTGGATCCCTTGAATTATGGACATTTCATGCTTATAGCTGTAAGGCACAAAAATGTATATAAGAGTTGCCCCCTAAAGTATGAGGCTGTTTATCGGGTGAAATGATTTATTAGGAGGATCCGAAGTTCATTCAATGCTGGGAGGAGACCTGTAATAAGATACAATACAATACATTATTTTTCATACTGTTTTCATGATCTAGCTGAGGGGGGCATTCCCATGCTCAGCTTTATAAATTCATTTTTATGTACATAGGACAGACAATCGTCTGATGGTAGACTGATGATTCTGATGAAATCATCATCCTTTTGGTAGGATGATTATCTGTTCTGCAGTGCTGTACATGTCAATGTCTTTATTTTTCCTGAATATATATCACAGCCAGGATGGATGAAACTAGATCCGAGGTCTTCAATCTCGTCCGATCTTCACTCTAAGTACAAGTCGATCCATGTGAGAAATGTTTTGAAGTCGAACACGGAAAGACATCGCTTGATTACCAGTCAATGATGTAAATTGTTAACAAGCGCGAGAGGAATCACCGATAATGATAATGACCCTCAAGGTACTGCAGTACAATTCACGTGGTGTGAATAAAGGACTTGGCGTCGAACACCACGCAAAATCTTTCAGTCGAAGGTCATTGATGTATACCTGTCGCCGGAAGTGAGAAACTTGCCATTGAGGCATGCAAGCTTCAAAGTACTGAAGGGGTTGTTCCTAGATCAACTTCTTGGATAATGAGCTGATGTCGACAAGAAGCGATCCGTCAAAGGAGGGCCTTGATGTATCCCACATCAGTGACACGGAACGGAGCAAATGATTTTGATGGAGGTGAAAACGATCTGATGATATAAGGTTCAGGGTGGCGGTCATGAAAGAATGAAGTATAATGTATGGTAGTGGACGGGACATGATTGACTTCTCTGGATGACTTCTCTTGAACATATCGGCGACACTTGTGCGATGGATTGGTAGCATTTACCCCAAAGGTGGATGGTATGGCGAGACCATGGTGATGTGACCGGTGAATGAAACAACCCAACCCGACTCAGGCATGGAGTGGAAGTGTCATGTTCAAGAGCGACTTGCTACCAATAAAGGTTCTTTGAGTTTCTTCCCAATTTTTCCCCAGTCATTGCTGACCAGTACCTCTTTATTTTTGTCAAGCTTGAGGAGGATAACATATGTTTGTTCTATAATTTGCCCTTCGGGCAAACCCATCGCTATGTTTTAACGAGCCTAGCGATAGTGAAACTCGTTCTCGTCTAAAGACAAGTTTGTCGCTATTAATGTTTTTAACGAGTCTAACGACAAAGATAACTCGGTCCTTTTCATTTTTAGAGAGTCTAAAAAGGTACGTAAAGTTAACTCCAGAGTTCCTTTTTCGTCATCTAATCCCTTAAGTCCGAAAAAGTATAAAACAATATAGAAGGGATGAATTTTCGATAGTTTTAACGAGCCGAACAAAACAAGCGCTCGATCTTTTTGTGCAATAATCCCTCAGGTCCAAAAAGATTAAAATCTAGAGGAGGGATAGCACTACCAGTCGCTTTAACGAGCTGGAAGGCCAAAACTCGACAATCTTTTCATATTTTACGAGTCAGATGAAAAGAGCTTAAAGAAGACTCGTCTTTTGAGGAACGAGTGATAAAATGGGTAGCAGCTGATTCCAGGTAAGGGTTGGAATTTTCCAAGCACGACAGTGTCACAAGGATGGCTAGTGAAATCACTCTTCGCAGCTGTTCCTCAAAATGGGTAAACAATCATATGGAGGTGAACGATCGGCCAATGGAAAAGTGGAGGTGACGATGCAAACACGACCAAGGCTTTAATGGTTGATAATGTTACATTCACGGTGGTTATTTACCGGAGGATAGTTCATTTTTTAATGAGCTTAAACGCGGGTCGAAACACTTGCTCGATTTTATGTTTATTTTTTAACGAGCATGAACTATGCGCTAAAACTGCTCGATCTTATGTTTATTTTTTAACGAGCATGAACTATGTGCTAAAACTGCTCGATCTTATGTTTATTTTTTAACGAGCATGAACTATGTGCTAAAACTGCTCGATAACATGGTCTAGTTTTGATTTTTACCATAAATAGCTTTGCCTTTTCAAAGATAGTACTGTACCCTCAATTGTTGCATCAAACTAGTTAGAAATGAATAACATTTGCTTGAAAATGAGATTAAAACACTAATATTTCACTTTGAACTATGTAAAAAGCAATTAAAAAGTGTTTTTACCTCTCATTTTACCATTTCATTTGAACTTGGTTTGTTGGAGTTCTGCAGGTGCCTCTTCCCCCTTGATTTTCATCAGCTGATTTCGGGAGATTCTGTGGATGATTCTCGGCACCGTCTGGACCAGGTAGGAGCTAAACCTGAGCTCTTTCATTTCATGGTTTCCTTTCTGCATCTTGTGCTTCTTTCCTTGCTTTTCTGAGCCCTTGGGGTTTGATGGGGTCGCTCTGCCATCAGCGCACCTTGGGCACTCGAAACCTGCGCTGAATGTCAAGCAGTATGAAGGCAGTTTGACCTTCAACGTAGGTGGAACACTGTGCAGGTGCGCTGGGCGCAGAAAAGGATTTTGTTGCACAGTTTTTGATGAAAAGTTTTGCCTGTTTCTCATCAAAACTAGGATCTAACTCCTCTCATGTTTGTTTTTGCAGAGATATTGGAGCAAAATGACCCTTACATGGCGAGAACGAGAACATGAAGAAGAGGACATGATTGCCCTACATGATCCTGTTACAGTGAACGCGCTGCGAAACTGTGGTTTGCTGAAGTTCTTCCGCATCTCTAGCATGAGATAGCAGATCAACCTTTTGCAGTATTTGCTTGATGCTTGGGATCCTATCAACCAAGTTTTCCATATTAGGGGCAAATCCATCCCCTTGACTGCAGTAGATATTTACTTCTTGACTGGCTTGTCGCGGCGGGGTGCCCCCATTTCTTTGTCAGGTTCGGCCCGAAGGAGTGACTCTATGAGAGATTATGTCTGCCAGTATTGCAGGGAAGGATCTTAGCCGAGTAAAGACGGCAAGATCATCATCCGAGACGTCGCTGACAGGTCCCTCGGGTCTATCCTGTTCACTTTCGGTAGGATGGCTGGGAGTGCATCTCTTCATGTAGCCAACAGGTCCTATATGCAGCATGCCTTGGAGTGTCTCCAACCGAAAATATTCAACTGGTGTGATGCAGTACTTCTAGTGATGAAAAGTCAGTTGACCAAGATAAAGGATGGGAAGTTGAAGAACTTTGGGTTTGGTTCTATTTTGACCGCCTTTGCCTTGGAGAAAATACCACTGATGCAGCCGCAGTACATCGCACTCGACATACCTTCTCCTACTGAACCACGCATGCAGAGATGGGTTGACCACATGTCTAGGCATGCTGGTCAGTCTCAGATTTCTTTTTCTGATACCTTCTTCAGGTGGTTTGATCGTCAGGAGATGGTCTATTCCGAGTATCCATATGCTGGCATGGACTTCCGGGGTGATCCGGATTTAGTACTGCCAGATGGCGAGCAGTGGGGTGCTATTGGTAAAATCTTCGACCATATCACTGTTTACTGTTTTTATTTATAATGTCCTTGTGCTTTATTCTATCAAGACTTTAATCAAACTCATGTGTACATGCAGATGTTGGTCCTGTTCGTCCAGTAGTTCGCCTAAGAGTGCCAGCCGCTGCCCCAGTAGGAGAGGTTGCCGGGAGGGTTATTCTTCGCGACCTTGATGTGGCCGAGACCCTCACAGCTGTGCAGGAGCAGGTTGAGAGCCTTACTCTCGGTATTCCCGATGTGAGGATCGACGAGTTACCTTTGCAGTTACAGCGACATACTACTGGTGTGCCTAGACGATGGACCCATCTCTTACGCATGATCGCACAGGCTGTGACGTGCTATCACGAGCATCATTAGACTAGGGTTCCCCCTAGCATTTTGAGTTTTTGGGTCATGTGACCGATTTTGTCTTGGTTACAGAACATTATATGTAAACCATAAACAGCTTATATATATATTTTGATTTTCGGGGTTTTATTCTGGTTGAGTTATGTGATCCACATGTAAAACATTGATGATGTGTTTCTTTTTATAAACGTCGCAAATGTCTATCTAACACATAGTTTGCTAATGAGTCGGTTAATGTGTTTAAGTTTCTGGAAATATGTTGATATTGAATAAAATCAAATTGTCTTTCCAAAATCTTAACTCTTAGGAACATGCGATAAATAGCTGGATTTTGGACGGAATATATACCATTGAGTTGTAGTATTACGAGTTGTGAGTCTAGCCTGACGATTAGTCGGCATATACCATGGGTGATGGCATCAGAGAGAAGTTCTATCAACGCGCTATACTCAGCGATGTTATTCGTTGATTGCCCGATACATACACCTCTGAAACTTACTAACTCACCGCTTGGATCAAAAATGGCCCAGGCTGCGGAGGACAGGTTCTGCGAACTACGACTCGCTCCGTCGGCATATCCAACACATGTCTCCAAAAGGTTTGACATCTGCAATAAATGTAAAAAGGTGGATTACTCAACCAAAACGAACACTTTAGTGAAAACAAAATACAACAAAAGCATATTGGTTACTATTTAAGCATAGTAACGCTTGAGGTACAACCCATTACGGGGTTGCGCCAGTGGAATTCCGTCATAATCCATTAACTCGTAGGCTCCTTTTGCTAACACTCGTTTAACAATATAGGGGCCCATCCATAAAGAATTAAATTTACCTGCTCCCAATTTATCGGATTCTTGGTCGTAAAGCAAGACCAAATCACCTTCTGAGAAGACACGGGGTTTGACATTTTTGTCGAACTGCGCCTTGACTCGTTTCTTATGGGCTTCATTAGCCAAAGCGGCATCACGATGGGTTTCATCCAATTGGATTAATTCCAAGAAACGGGCCTCTTCTTCTGAAGTTCCGGGGAGGAGATCGATTGCGAGTTTAAGAGACGAAATTTCGCACTGGACTGGTAAGACTGCTTCCAGGCCATATACCAGTTGGAAGGGTGTGAACCCGGTTGCATTCCTTACCGATGTTCGGTAAGCCCACAAGGCTGAGTACAGGATTAAGTGCCACCTTCTTTTGTGAACTCCGATCATCCTTTGCAACATACGCTTCAAGACCTTGTTGATCGCTTCAACTTGTCCGTTGGCTTGCGGATAATACGGAGTAGAGCTGTCGTGAGACAATCCTAGCTTGGCAGCTAATTCAAGCATCATGTGATTGCGAAAATGCGATCCATGATCTGTGACTATAGCCTGTGGTACGCCGAATCTGGCGACTACATGATTGAAAAAGAAAAGGGCAGCTGTTTCACCAGTGTTATCTAATGTAGGCATCGCCTCGGCCCATTTGGTAAAATAGTCAACTGCGACTATGATATACCCATGCCCCCCGGTCGAGGTGGGGTTACATGTCATGAAATCGATGCCCCATTTGGCGAACGGCCCAACAGCAACTATTGGCTGTAGAGGTGCGGGTGGTCTTCTGGTTTTGCTATCAAAAATTTGACAAGCATGGCAACTTCGGACTGCAGTTATGCAATCCTTGAACATGGTTGGCCAGAAGTATCCTGCTCGTAAGATTTTTTGTGCTATAGCATAACCAGATTGATGCCCCCCACAAGCTCCTGAATGACACTCGTTCAGAGCTTTCTCGGCCTCCTCATGGGTGAGGCACCTTCTCAGAACTATATCGACACCACGACGGTAAAGTGTATCACCGACGATCATGTAGTCTTTTGCTTGGTATCGTATACGTTTCTGTTCTGAGTGAGAGGTGTTAGGCCTAAACTTTTGGGTTTGGAGATAAATTATTATATCTCCATACCACTCATTGCTTGTGGATATCAAAAACAAATTCTCGTCCACGATTGATTCTTCAGATGTTTCATCATTGGACGACGATGGGAGATCGCATAATAATTCTGCAAAAACTAGAGCTTTCTTTGATTTGGATTTTACGAATTCCAGATCAAACTCTTGAAGGATTGCTATCCATTTTGAATATTTGCCCCCCAGCAACTGTCGCGACAATATATAAGTCATGGGGTTGCAATCAGACAGAATGGTAGTTTTCCGAAAGAGGACATAGTGTCAGAACCTTTGTTTCGCTTGAACAGCTGCAAGCGCTAGTTTTTCAACATAAGAATATTTACTTTCTGTATCATTTAAGTTTTTACTTAAATAATATATAGGGTGTTCAATTCCATCGACTTCTTGAACTAAAACCATTGCGATGGTCGTATTTGCTGCAGCCAAATACAGGTTAAAATCTCTTTGATAATCGGGGGCGTACATTAATGATGCTTTCATCAAGGAATCTTTTAAAGCATCAAAGGAAGCTTGCGCAACATGATCCCAGACGAAGGGTACCTCCTTTTTCGAAAGACGTGTATAACCTTTAGCAAGTTCGGCGTAATTCGGAATGAACCTCCTCAGAAAGTTTGCTTTCCCTTGGAGTTTCTGAATCTGAAGCAAATTTGAAGGTGGAGGCAAATTTCTGATTGCGTGTACCTTGCACGGGTCGAGACAAATCCCATCTTTTGAGACTACAAAACCAAGTAAACGACCAGAACTGACGCAAAATACACATTTGTGTGGATTGAGTCGTATCTTGTAGTGTCGGCAACGTAGAAATATCGCTCTTAAATGTTGCGGATGATCAGTCCGCTTTCGCGAATGAGCCGGAAGGTCGTCGAGGTATGGTTGAACGATGTTCTTGATGTCATGGAAGGCATAATTCATTGCCCTCTGAAACGTCGCCCCTGCGTTCTTTAAACCAAAGGGTAATTTTCGATATGCGAATGTGCCCCACGTACAAATGAATGCAGCCTTTGACTGGTCCTGTGGGCGGATGTCTATTTGATTATACCCGGAAAATCCATCCATGAATGAAAATATTTCGCACCCGACGCATTCATCAATTATCTGGTCGATGAAGGGTGTAGGGTAGTTGTCTTTCAGACAAGCTTGATTTACATCCCTATAATCGACACACACTCTTATTGTCCCTTGTTTCTTCATAACAGGGACAATATTTGATACCCAATTGGTTAGAGGAACCGGGTAGATGAAACCAGCATGGAGAAGTTTTTCAACTTCTGCCTTAACGGCAGCGGCTTTCTTGGGGTGCACCTGCCTGAGCCGTTGTCGTATCGGTTTGACATCTGGATACATCTTAATTTCGTGTTCAACGATACTCGAGTCAATGCCTGGCATTTCATCATATGACCAAGCAAAGACATCTCTGAACTCGCGAAAGAGAGCGTTATATATTTCCAGTTCTGAAGGAGAACATCCTTTGCCAACATAAATATTCTCTACAATATTCGTTTTAGTCGAGATATTTATGGCTATAGTCTCTTCAATATTGGATAAGTTTCGCTCGGAATCCACCGTATTTACAGTATTTGAAAGGAATTCAAAAACTGAAGGGTGATAAAGGTCACTTTGAGTATCCTCTTCATAATCTGGAAGAAGGGAACGATGGTGGCATTCATCCCATGGTGCCCCTTCAATCAACATTGATTGTAGAATTCCTTCGTCGGTTCCATGCACTCGCGACCAAGGATCTGAAGGGGTACCATATTCTCTAGACCTATCTACCCAAACGCTTGATGAGCGTTGATTTGGGTTCGCCTCCCATGCCAAAAACATTGATTGCTACAATATTTTATTGGGCTTGGGGGTAAAACCATTGCATGATCCATGTTGATATCGTCTTTTGAGATCTTCGTGGAAGATATCATATCGCAGGTTCCTATCGACGCTACTTCCGCCAGATTGATTGGAGGTGGAAGAGCGAAAGTTCCCATTAGTATAGGATCTTTTAGTAGGCCTACTCCGATATTCTGAAGCGGATGGAGGCTTCCATGGATCATGGGAATGCTTCCTGTAACTTGAGAACCATTAGGGAGGAAGTTTTGTTGATCGACGATTGTAATCCCTCCTTGGAAAGGGAATGCAATCTTTCTAAAATAGGTCGACACAACAGCTGCCATGGCATATATCCACGGTCTTCCTAGTAGGATGTTGTAATCAAGATTTCCATTGATGACTTCAACATCTATTTCCACTGTTTTTCCCCCTAGTTCAACTTTCAAGTTATTTAGCATACCATATGGGGTATATGACCTTCCGTCGAATGCTTTTAATGTCGTCGAAGATCGCGACAAGGTTGGAGATCCTAAAGTTTTCCAGCAACTCATCGACATAATACATGTAGATGCCCCCTCATCAATAATTGTTCGATGAACAGTTTTGTTGAGGGCTTTCACTTGTATAAGGAAAGCTAGTTGGGCTGGTAACTGAGGATCGTATCCTTTATGGTCAAAGGATACAAGATTGGAATCCTTAGGATCAACCCCACCAATGGCTGATAACAAAGCCTACCTTTGGGATGGGCAATTTTGTAGCACCTCAAGAGTCAACATAGCGGATGGCGATTGGGCCAAATATTCCACTATGTTATAATGTTGTGCCGCTCTAGCGCAGGGATTAAACGTCGACTTGTGTACTACTCCCTTTGGCGGTTTTATTGTTAATTCAGGAATGATGGGTGGTACAACTTCTGTCGAAGTTGTTGTCGAACTACTTGGTTGATCTTTACCTTTGTCGTTCGACAGCTGCGGATTCCCGTAATCTTTGTTCCTTGTCGAAATCAAAGCATCATTTTGCTGCTTCGAAATCGACAACATTAGCACTTGCGACGGGGAAGCATTTCCACTTTCAACCAGATTTGTGCCTGGATTTGGAAACGGGTCAGTTAACACAGCTGAGGTTTGCGAACTCTTAAAGAATCTTTTAAGCTCAGCTTTGTATGGACATTCTCTCGTCCAGTGATTCTCATCACATATCTGACACCCGAAAGGGGGTTTCCTATCTCCAGGGGGGTTTGAAGAAGTCTTTTCAGGAGATGATTCACCCTGTTTCTTCTTCTTCCCTTTACTTTGTTTCTTCTTGCTTCCTGGTTGTTTGGTTTCTTTGCTCTTATCTGCTGATACGGCATTTACTTCCGAAGCAAGAATTTCGTCTTTTGCATTTTGATCTGAAATCTTACGGGCTTTCTTGGAGGCAGCCTTTGTCGATTTCGTGTTTGTCGCGCCAATCACGCCATCGTCGGCGTGAGAGTCATTGTTTGATTTAGGAGGAGGATGAATTGAGAATTCCAGTCTAGGGGCGTCAGGTATTTTGTCGTAGAGCGTGCCAGAATGAGTATAGACCAAGTCTAGATATTGGGCACGAGCGATAACTTGCTCTTCCGTTACGACTCCCCCCTTTGCCACATCTTCTGTTATGGCCCGAAGTAACGACTTGATAAACCATTCAGCCAATAGCTGATCGGGAACGTACGTTTTTACCATCCTACGACGACGTCGCCACTCATGTATATGATTAGATATGTGAGTGGCCATTGTCTGTTTGAAGTTGGTTAAGATTTCCGTTCCCGTTTCATACCTTATCGGTAACTGAAAATGGGTTAAGAAAGTCGTGGCTAAGGTACTGAAATTGTCGAACGAAGCTCTAGGCAATTCAATATACCATTTTGCCGCTGGACCCGTTAACGTCCTCTGAAAAAGGCGAAGCCTTATCGAATCATCGTTTAGGGTGTTTGATGAACACCACAGATGAAATGTCATCACGTGATTCGATGGGTCTTCACCTGGATTTCCATTAAATTTAGGAATATCTGATGGAAGTTTGTGAGGGATCGCTGGCCACCAAGGGGCGTAAGCAATTGGATCGTTTGTTAACCGGTGTAAATCAGGTAACTCTAAAGTTGCCACGAATGGTAACTGTTGATTCAGGTTAGGTGAAGCATACCCAGGGTACGATGGAATTGCCTGAGCAGTTGGCCTTTGCATACCAGCATAATGTAGTTGATGCTGGTACGACTGATACGGTTGGTGGACATGACCACTGTAAAGTGGTTGATTTTGACCGTTTTGAATGTACGGCTGTCCACTATTCGCAAAGATCTGCTGCTCAGAACCTTGGTACACTTGTTGGAATTGTGGTTGTTGGTATTGCACCAGCCACGGTTGTGAAGCCATGTTCTGTTGCGCTATACTAACCGTTGGACCAAGGTGTGGGGTAATTGTACCCGTTTGGACCTGTGTCGTCCCACCAGTTGGCGATTGTGGTTGAGTCACAGGGTCAAGGGGTTGTTGCATTACAACCTGAGAAATCTGAGGTTGACATACAACAGGCAGCGTTTGAACTTGTGACACTGTTACAATAGCTGGTGTTGTCGGGATGTTCAACATAGGTACACTTTGTTGCATAGAATACACAACTCTTGGTTGTTGGGGTAGTATAGGTACCCAACCACTTGACGTAATTCCAGTATAACCTGAATACTGTTGTGAACTCCCGTATGGATATCCTCCCGGAGGGGGTAATGAAAGGGCATACTGCCCCCCATACGGTGGCAATCCGGAACTCACGGGGATTGTCTGCCCTTGGGGACTGGATTGCCCAAATTGACCTCCAAATGGATCAATTTGTCGAGTCTCAACATAAGAGTTGCCGGATATTATTCCGGAGGAACAAACAGGAACGGACCATATCGTCGAAATAGCCCCTGGATGGACTCCTTCTAGCGGTTGTGAGCTAGTCGGGACAGATGGTATGCCGGCAAACATTGTTGGAGTGACGGCAAGGAGTTCTGCTGTCGCTGTGTCAATTGACACAGTCCTAGATGTTGACGGTTGTTCAGACATTTTGAGTCTATCCAAAAGATTACCTAGCGATTCTACAGGAACTTCCACTGGTGGTAGACTAACTTCTGATGTCGAAGGAAACAGAGTGACCCCGACTCCAAAATGTGTTGGAGTACTTGCTTGCGGATCTTCTACAATTTCCTCTATCGCAATCAAACCAGGTGGAAGGGGAAGACCGTCAGGTCCGTAAAATATTTCTGGTGCCGAAGAAGGGGTTGATTCGACAGCGACAGATGCTTGAGGAGCAAGACTCTCCGAACCGGTTGCTGATGGAACTGGTTCAGTAACACAAGTGTTTGCTCTCAGACTAGGATCAGTATCACTGTCCCTCTGTGGCTGTTGAACTTCTTCTGTAGAGGCAGGGTTTCCAGAAATGTTTGGAGTAACCGGAATCTCAGTTGTCGTTGGAACACCTGTTCTAACTTTGATAGGAGATTTCGAACCGGTTAAACGAGTCCGCTTTGTCCGTACTGTTTTCGATTCCGGAGACAAAGACGGTTGACTCGTAAGCCTCCGCGAACGACGGGGTTTCAATTGACTTTCTTCCACGATTGCGGATTACTTGATCAACCAAAATACAAAAGGGGAAATGTGTTTCCGAATTAAATGAATTTTAGACGCTTTGGACACAACTTGCTTTTTCAATTTTAAAGAGTCGAGAAAAAGCAAAAGATGACTCTAGTCTCCTTCGATGTTTTAATGAGCCCGAAGTGACAAATGCTCGGATGGACTTTTTCCGTTATAGAGTCTGAAAAAGGCCAAAAGGAACTGCTCTGGAGTTCTAGGTAGAGGGTGTGCCAAACTTTTCGCAAAACCGCAGAATACTTTTTAAGGTACGGGCGGTCAATCTTCCTGAATGCTGTGTTCAGTGCATTGCGATCAGTAGGGCGGCCGACACGGCTTCCTATGGATAAAGGTTTTATGCCTATAGGGGTCTCCCAATATATACTCGACGGTACGTGGGAGCACAATCCGTACTGGCACTTATCGTCTCTCAAGAGGAATCACCCAACCATCAGTGAGGCAACCAATGACCAGGTTTTACGATGCCGGAACACGTCTCTAGCCTAGACCTCTATGTTCTGCGTTAAGTTACAAAGCATTGTTAAGTTCATTCAATTTATTTTAGGTTGATCTTTCTTAGAAGTTTGCCTTTTTGGATTACCACGAGATGTATGATACAATTCCTAAATGCAGTCTAAAGATGATAAGCAAGCTTTTATATCTTTTCAACAATGAAAATCCTAACTACAAGGGGAAAAGAAAGACACAATCTTTTCTCAAAGAGCAAAGAGCACACTGTAAATGCACTTTTCCTAAATTAACATACAAACTATCAATATGCAAATGCACAAATGCATGTATTTGTTTTCTCTTTCTTAATATTGATGCCTAAAAAGAAAGCTGTTGTACAAATTTGAATTCGATTTCAAGTGAAAAACACAAACAAGCTTCTTTCGAAATCAAAAAGACGATTACGACACTTTATGATTGTGAAGTAAATACTTGTTTCGACACTAGAAATTCACAAATTCAAACCAAAGACAAAAGTAAAAGCGTAATCAACTGTGAACAGCAAACAAACTCACTCCTAAGATCAAAACAACACTTATGACAGGTCTAGATCTAAGGGCGACAGTATGACTAGTTTACTTTTGTAATGGGAAACTGCAAATGACGTAACAAATACATAAAAACAAATGCAGTTTCTTTATACAACTGAGGCGGAATTAAGGCAAAGAAAAGGGGTTTCAGATAGGTACACACACTGATAACAGGCTGCAAAAACAGAGATAAAACTGAGCAAAAGGAAGCAGGGAACCACAACTGCACAAGGCAAAGGCTGATCAGCGCACCCCCAGCACAGAGAAACTGAACTTCAGCGCAGGTACCCCTCTCGGGACCTGCGTTGAAATGCAGAACCTCTTCACAGAGTCCGCTGAAGCAGAAACGAGAATTGTCTCTGGGTTCTGGGTCACAGTTTGCAGTTTAATCTACAGTTTTTGGCCGGATAAAAGCTATCAATTAGGTACAATTAGGAGGATGATTTAAAGGAGGACTAAGATCTATCACAAAGGGCTGTTAGAGCACTTGTGGATCAGTTGTTCAGATCATAAAAACAGGCCCAGTGAATGGACTAGAGTAGCAGATCTCTACTTTGCATTTGTAAATGGCAAATGCAGTTCGATTCGGCACTCCTGAGTTTATGAGAAGAACAACAATAGAAACACAAATAAACTAACTAGATACGCTCCCCAGCGGAGTCGCCAATTTGTTGTTGGGAAAAGTATCTATTCAGAACGCCCCTATCCCACTCTAAGGTGTGATAGTGCCTTAGCAACAAACAAGGAAACTTATTTGAGTATTTCTTCTTTATGAAATGTAAATGAGGAGGAAGGATGTAACTAACCTGTGTCTTCCGCTAGTTTGTTGATCCAATCGCTCCTCTCTTCAGTGGCTCCCAGCTCCCTGCTCCCTCACCGGCCCAGCTTCACCGAATTCCTGCAAGATCACAAGAGAGAGAAACTACACGAAGATATAGACATACATTCATAAAAAGCTCAAGATCAGATTAAGTTAAACATGCGAAGTATAACAAAACATCATTGATACACAGCATGTAGGAGAAACTCAAATAGTTTATTGATAGAATAAGAAAGTCCAAGAGGAGATACAACCAAGTGAGTTCCGATCCAGCATCTACCTCCTAGCAAAGGAATCCCTTCCTCTCCTCCAACAAAGCATAAATCACCCAATGTACTAATCTCAATCTCAAACCAACAGCAATTCTCTGCAAAGTACAAAATTCCAGCCTCTGGATCTCTGGGATGAGGGATCCATATATAGATGTAAGCAGAGAGGATGAGTTAGCTTATGTTTTGACTTTTGGCTTCTCTCTGTCAGTTCTTGCTTCCACTTGGAGGTTGAGAGCCTCTTACTCATCACTAGTCGAATTCATTGAGGCAAGTGTCACTGGAGAAGATTCTGGAAGCTTCCATGCTCTTTCCACCTCGTTGAATGAGCTTGCCATTTGTCATTTTCCGCTCAGCACACCTGGGTAGTGTATCCAAGTGCGTTGCAACGCACCTAGCCAGTGCATTTGGGTGCTTTGCAACGCAGGCAGCTAGTAGAGCATCTGAATTGATCATGAATTGACTGTTTTTGAGTGGTTTTTGGTGGAGAACTTCTGGGAGAAGCTGTCATTGGTTGACCTCGTTCTTTTAGGAGCTGCAACAACATCTTTAGGGACTTTGGATCCCTTGAATTATGGACATTTCATGCTTATAGCTGTAAGGCACAAAAATGTCTATAACAATACTAGAAGATATGATGCTCCGAGTGATAAACAAAATTGTCGAACTGAGTATGGATCTAACCATCCTAGATTAATCTTCTGTGGAATCTTCCGATCACTGGAAATTTGCAATGAATGGTTATCATAGGACTACAGTTTGCAAACTTAAGCATTCCTTTGGAACATAAATATGTTGTTTTCGTTCTGAATGGTTCAAATATGTAGACTGACTTAGTTGTCTGCGCTTGTGATTTGGATGTCAATAAGATGTTTTTCTGGTTGGATTTCCCCTTATCATGTGTCTGGCAGTTTCTTGATTTACTTCAAGTACTGTTGTCGTTGAGTTGACTTCTAAATCACCACTTGGAATTTCCATTGTTTGAACTGCAACATTGAATATGTTTTAACTTCTATTGGTTCCTCATCTTCTTGAGTTGTCAGATTTACAGGATTGGTATTCGCTCTTCTTTCTTCCACTTGGACTGAAGACTTCGACACTTCTTTCGTGATAAGTTTTTCTAAATTGTTTTTCAATAATTACTTATCATCCTTAACTTTCATAATTTGAGTGAGTAGACATTGATTATGGTTTTTGAGACGTAAAAGTTCCTCATTTTCTGAGTCAACTTTATTTTGGCATACAAGCTTCTCATCTTTTAAACTCTTGATTTGTTCTAATAATTTTTTGTTAAGGTCCTTTAAGTGTAATTTTTCCTCTTCTTTCTTTGATAGACTTTCATTGAATTTCTTGTCAAAACCTTCTCAAGTAATTTTTTGTTATGGCCTTAGATGTCAAATTTCTTCATTACTTTCTGTTGATTCTTCATAAAACCGATCTTCAAGATCTTTCTGCTTCTTTTCTGATGCCTTGTTCTTTTCTTGAAGTTTTGTGTTTTATTCTTTTAATCTTTTAATTTGTGTTTGGGTATTACCTTGGTATTACCCTTATAATAAACGTATTTGATGCCTTAAGAATATTATATTCCTTTTTATTTTCTCAATCTTAAAAAAGTACCTTGATACTTTCCTTGGCTATTACTCTTTATGTAGTGTATACTCTTATGCTTTAATAACAGGAGATTCCTTCACTTTGAGGTAAGATTGAAGGCTTAATCTAGCTCAGATCAGCCCTACAAACCAGCAAAGGGGAGCTCCTTGCAAACCACACTTAAAAGTACCTGCTTTGGAACAGTTGAGCAAGACGACAGTATATTGTAAGAAGCCCTAATCAGACCATGGCTATCTACCGGTGACAACGCAGCTTTCTGAGTCATATTCATGTTTAAGGTTGGATCCTCTAATTGTCAAGTCATTCTGACTTTAAGTTATTGTGCTCTCTCTCTGCTGAACATTCGATATCAATAATAAGAAGATTTGATCAAGGGTTTTCCCCATCTTGGGGATTTTCCCTGGCTTGAGCCAATTTATTATGTCCCCTTGTCTTGACTTGTCTTCGTTATTTATTGTACATGTTCTTTTCTCAGTCATTGTCATCATGATAATGTTTCGCATGATTGCTAATGGTTTAATGATTAGGCTAATAAGAGAATTGAAGCTTCTGTCTTAAGCAAAGAACATGTTATCCTAAATTAACATGGTATCAGAACTATGGAGAGGACAAACCCAAGCAAGAGTATAAGTAATCTCTAATAGAAGATCTCCTCGGTTTTAAGGCTTCATGAACCGAGCACCTTGAGACATTAAATCAAATTCTGAGTATGATCTCAAGCCATGATCACTATGACTAAGTCGGAAACCTATTCAAAGAGTCTGTGACAGTAGATCCATCTCTCTAACTGAGTTTGGAGACTCTCCTGTGCATTTACTTGTGCAAGAATATCCTGTATAGAGATCAAAATCTTCTGACTCTGAAGATAGGGGTGATCCACTATGATTCCTTGCTTCAAAGATTACAGTACTTATTTTGGAGGACCAAAATCTTCAGGCATAAAGCTGGTGTGACAAGTTTCATGCCCAAGCATTTGCATCTGTATGGTATGATCTGTGGACATACTTTTGTCTATTCTAAAGCATAATTCTAAGATTTCTGAGATACTGTTTGCAAGGAACAGTTCTTGTACTTAAAGGTTGTCTAGGGTAATTATTGTTTTGATTTGGACACTTAATGAATGATGGTTTAATGGTATCTGTTGAGCATCTGTGGTTTCTTCATGTGTGAAGTCAACCTTGTACATCCGTTGACTGCTCTGGCATCTATTTAAGCCTCTAATTGAATAAGGGTAAGAGGTCTTTAAGGTCAAAGATCCATCTTCAATTTAGGCAGAAGTATTAGTCCTTAAAGTGAAGGCAAATCATCATCTGAAGCAATATTAGAGGCACATCATCTTCACCAAGTCAGATCAAGCATCAAAGGGCATCATCCTCAAACATTTTTATTACATCAGTACTACATCACATGAGGTATGACCTTTGCATGAGATAGGTACTATTGAGATGGCATCATATTTGTAGTCAGATCTATATTGGCATCAACATATATATATATATATATAGTATTGGTATGTGGCATCCTTGTAAGTCGTAGTCCAGAAGTTGTTATGATATTTTGGCAAGTCATATCGAAATTCTGATCAAACTGGGATCAAGACAGGGCCTTGGACATTTATCTCTCTATTGAACTTTCAGCTCCTCTTCAAAATCCTCATCGAATGAATAAACGAAGAGGAATACCTTGTTCTTCAGTCGTGAAAAATAGCATCAATGCATCTGTACATTCTACTGAGATAAATGATGTCAATATTCAATGACTTGCACATAGACATAATCAACTCAATATCAGTTAAGCCATCTTGTGGAGATTTTCTGTCTTACCGTAGCTACGTGCATCAAGAAGTGAAAGCATCTGACTCTAGTAACAGCATGAATCCTCCTGCTTTGAGAAGAAAGAAAATTGAAAGGTTTAGTACAGTAATAGGAATCTTCAGTAGCAGACTAAAATATCTGCTGAAGACAAGTCTCTAGGATAAGATCTTGAATTTCTCAAAAGGAATGGTCTTCCTGAAAGTATGAACTGTAGTTTTTAAGGATAGAACCCTGTGCCGTGAAGACTCTTGGTTATATGCAGCATCAGTTCTACTATTTGTGGCACTGCCCTAGGCATAACTCTCAGCATATGCAGGTCAGCATCATTCATGTTGTCTTTTCAGTCTAGTAGTCGTGATGATATATTGATGACATTGTTATAGTCTTGTCTCACAATCACGGTTGTGAACAAGACAAATGTAAATCGAGGATATTTGATATTTTCATGCGGTACAGTGGATGTTGGCATCAGTAAGCTAGAGTTCATAATGATTTGTTGTGAAGAGTTTAACTCTTGTAGACACATCAAGTTGTCACCTTGAGCAAGAATCTCAATATACAGTCCTGATTTGCAAGAGGAGGTTTCAGTACTAACATCATGGTTTGTCAGCAGTATAAAGGTTGGCTGGCAGCAAGCATATTTATTCTTCAGTTTCATAGGCATCTTCTTTGTAATCATTGCCTGGCCAACAAAAGTATAGTGACACTCCTTTCAGCAAGGAAGATAACAGTTAATGGCATCATAGGTATTGACTCGGAACTAACTCCAGCATCCCAATGTCATTGTTCTGACTGCCTACAGTAGGTATCTATGCAGCTGTTGTTAGTAAGAGAGGTTTCACCGTTTCTGTTGAAGTTTCTAAGTCTAATAGTTAGAAACCCTCCATGCACTTTACCGATTTATTCCTACCTACTTGTTCTGTTAATTAACAAGTTATTTAGCATGTAAATATTGAAAATAAATACAAGTGCATGCTCAACACATTACAGATCATCAACTGAAGGAAACAAAAACAAGCACCAAATGACACCATTATTTTTGGAATAATGTCCCAGGAAAAACTAAATGGGAGAAAACTGGTGCAGCTATTTGATGGTTTTATTATTAAACAGTTCTTTTCTGAATACACTGGGTGCCAAACTGGCTAACCCGACAGAGATAACAAATATGGCAGCAATACCTCTCTTTGGAAACAGGTATTTGGAAAGCCTACTCCACGACATCCCTCTCCAGCACAATATGAAGCTCAACTTCAGCCCTACTGGCCTCTGCGTTAGCCTGAAACCCTCTGCGTCAGCCTACTGAGGCTCTGCGTAGCCTCTCTAGCTCTTTGCGTCACTCCTGCAGCTTCTGCGTGGATGATGCAGACCCTACTGGCTTTGCGCAATCTCTGCTGCCTCTGCATGGCTCCCTCTAGCTCTGCGTCTGCCTCTCTCTGCTTCGGTGCTGGTCTCTCGGCACTGTCCTTGCTTCTCTATCTCATACTCACTGCCCCTCGCTGCAACTGATCACTAATTCTATCTCTTAGCAAACCCCGCTCTAGAGAATAGAATGATTGATCACTCTGGTGTATTCTCCAAGTGACTCTCAAACTTCCTCTTATACTTTTCTCAGCCTAAAACCCTCTGCATTAGCCTACTGAGGCTCTGCATAGCCTCTCTGGCATGACCCAGGCCCTTTCGGCTTTGCGCAGCCTCTGCTGCCTCTGCATGGCTCCCTCTAGCTCTGCGTCTGCCTCTCTCTGCTTCTGTGTTGGTCTCTTCGCACTTTCCCTGCCTCTCTGCCTTGTACTCACTGCCCCTCGCTGCAACTGATCACTTATTCTATCTCTTAGCGAACCCCGCTCTAGAGAATAGAATGACTGATCACTCTGGTGTATTCTCCAAGTGACTCTCAAGCCTCCTCTTATACTTTTCTTGTTGACAAATCAACAACTAAGATTAAGTCCCTAATCGACGGCTAAAATTAGATCTGGTTTGATCCATGTCTTTTGGACCATTCTAACACAGTTTTATATTAATTCACATTAATATTTTAATTTCCCTAAGTTTAGACTTAGGGACTCCATTAAAAATATTAATTATTTTTATATCTCCCAAACTGTTTAGAATCTGCCCAAACCCTTTCTAGGTATTGGAGATCTCATGTGCCCTAACCTTTCCACCAAATTTCGTGGCTATATCACATTCGATGCTACCCTAAATCAACACTCCCTCTTAGCGAGGACTGTGCTCTAGCAATACCCTGTGCTGATGCTAAGCTTGCTGCACATCATCCTCTGCACTGTTGCATCATGTACTGTTGCCCATAGCTATGCCACTTCCATTGTTGCATCTGTACGACAGCTCCCTCTGCATCTATATTGTTGCCCATGGCCCTGCCACTGCCACTGCTACGTTTGCACTGCATCTCCTCTCATCATGATGCATCGTGTTGCCCATAGCACTACCACTGCTAATTGTTGCACTACAACTCAGTTACTGAGAAGTAAGTAACTGATCTCCCAACTCTGACCTCTTTGTTAGGCTAGAGTACTCCTGATGCTAAAGCTCCCGCTACCGCTGACAAGTGCTCCCTCTCTCACTTCTGCGATGCTGCAACAACTCCCTACATCTAGCACCGTTGCACACCTCTCTGTGCCATCCTGCACAGGTGCAACACTCTCGTGCCTCTCGCACTGTTGCAGCCTGCTAGCCTTGCGTTGTCCTGGGAATTCTACATTATAGCTCTCTCTGTCGCTTCATCTACATCCGTCTATGCCAATCCTGCTATTCTTCGAGGCTCCCATAGCATGGTCTAATCCAAGAGGCTGGATACCTCGAGGATCCTACCCGTCATCGTCTGTAGTCCGTCTGACTACAGCTTGATGTTTCCCCACTTCCGCTCAAGTGGCGTGTGTGCACTCATGGCACAGTCATCGTATGTCTCCACTTCCTTCTCTGCCCTTGTTAGCATTGCCTTGGTCTTGGAGGCCTCTCCCTTGTTCTTCTTCCTTGGACACTGGGTCGCATAATGACCTAGCTCCCCAGAGTGGAAGCATTTGACCTTGGAGAGGTCATTCTTCTTTCATTTCTCTTTCTTTCCCTCAGATGTTAGGGCAACATCCTCCTCCTCCTGCTTGACTCTGATCCCTTTGTCGCTACTTCCCATCTTGCTTAGCTTTTTGATCTCTTCTTGGTAAAGGGCCACCCACATTTCTTCCCAATGTGGAAGGGTTGCTCTGCCCAGTATACTCTAGACAAATACCTCCCAGTCTTCTGACATTGCATTTAGGGTTGTTCTCGCCATCAATTCCTGATCTGATGTGGCCCCTATGGAAGTCAGTTGATCCCGGATCTCGTTCAATCAACCGAGGAAGGTGTCGATCAGTTCTCCCTTCTTCATTTGGTATGACCGCAACTGATTTTCTAGTAACATCCTTCTCTGCACAGAAGTATGCTAGGACAATTTCTTTAGCGCCTTCCACATCTCATTTGTCGTTTCCTTCTCAGCAATGTGTGGTACTACATGGTCCTTGACCCCGTCAAGGATGATGCTCTTGGCCCTCGCCATTGCCTCCTCATACTTGTCATTATCAGTTGGTTCAAATGGGATCACTATCGTCCTTAAGGCGAAATGCTTGACACAATTCCTATCAAGTACGGATAATATTCTGGCCTTCCAGACTACGAAGTTTGAGGCTTTGTCCAGTCTGTCCTGGTCTCTTACTCCGTGTAGTGCCATGCTGCTCTTCTACTTCCCTCCTGGAAGTTCTTGATGTGACTCCCTCTGAGCCTTGATTTCCCTCCTGGAAACCCTTCTGCCGATGTCAAGATGCCCCCTACTCTGATCGTTTGTGCAACTACACCACTGATCCAGATTTCTCGACTAGAAACTCTCGGTAGCAACTCCCTCCCCCTTGGCCTTGCCCTGTTAAGTAATGTTCTAAATATAGTACCCCACCAGCTCCACTCTGCAACTTACCCACTAAACCCCAACAACCTGACGGTGAGAGCTCCTAAGCTCTGCGCAGTCCCGACACTGGCAAACTAGCTCCCTCAGCCAACTGCGTCAGCCCTCCTGGCCGTTGCGTGGCTCTGCGTGACCCTGTTTTTGCCTCCTTTAGCCTCTATGTAGCCTCTTCTTGGCTCGAACTTGATGATGCAAGCACTGCATCACCCCTTCCTTGCTGCTTTTCTGCTAGAAACAGGTTTTGTCACTTGGGACAACTATTTTCTGTTGTTGCTGATTACTCCGCTGATGTCCTCAATTCTCCTGTGATCTGTAACCATCCTCTGATACCATGTTGAAGTTTCTAAGTCTAACAGTTAGAAACCCTCCATGCACTTTACTAATTTATTCCTACCTACTTGTTCTGTTAATCAACAAGTTATTTACCTTGTAAATACTGAAAATAAATGCAGGTGCATGCTCAACACATTACAGATCATCAACTGAAGGAAACAGAAACAAGCACAAGCACACAAATGACACCGTTATTTTTGAACTAATGTCCCTTGAAAAACCCAATGCAAGAAAATTGGTGTAGCTATCTGAGGGTTTTATTATTAAGCAGTTCTTTTCTGAGTACATTGGGTGCCAAACTAGCTAACCCAACAAAGATAACAAATTTGGCAGTAGTACCTCTCTTTGGAAACAAGTATTCGGAAAGCCTGCTCCACGAAATCCCTCTCCAGCACAATCTGAAGCTCGACGTCAGCCCTATTGACCTCTGCGTCAGACTGAAACCCTCTGCGTCAGCCTACTGAGGCTCTACGCAGCCTCTCTAGCTCTCCGCGTCATTCCTGCAGCCTCTATGTGGATGACGCAGGCCCTTCTCACTCTCTGTGTAGTCTTTGTTTCCTCTACGTGGCTCCCTCTGTCCATGCCTCTCTGCCCCTCTCTGCTTCTGTGTTGGTCTCTCGACACTATCCTTGCCTCTCTGCCTTGTACTCACTGCCCCTCGTTGCAACTAATCACTCATTTTATCTCTCTTAGCAAACCCCTCTAGAGAATAGAATCACTGATCACTCTGGTGTATTCTCCAAGTGACCCTCAAGCCTCCTCTTATACTTTTCTCGTTGACCCAAACCCTTTCTGGGTATTGGAGATCTCATGTGCCCTAACCTCTCCACCAAATTTCGAGGCTAGAGCACACTCGATGCTACCCCAAATCAACAGCTTCATCTTCACAAAAACTTCTTGTCACATCACCTTCTTGCAACATGATAAAGTCTCATCCCAAAGATGAAAGTGCGATGAGTAGAAGATCTTGATTTTGGCATCCTGGATGCATTAAGCCAGGTCCTATAGGTAAGTTGATACATTAGTAGTTGTCATCTAGCAATGAAGGATCATACAACTGTGTTGAAATAATCTCATGAGAAGCTTTTGATTGAGAAGGACCATAATCCATCTAAAGCAAGACTTCAGAGGGATCTAATAACTTTTCTTGACCAATGATTTTTTATCGAAGCAAGTAATGTCAAGCTATAATAGCTCATAATTTTATTACCTTCATAGCTACATGTAAGTTGCCTGATTATGATTGGATGATTTTTGGCTCATGGATTAAAGGATTAATAACAGGTTGTGGATGCCATGTTTTGGGCAAGGTTACTTTCCCAATATTCAAAGGGAGCTATGATGCTTATTGATAATGTGTGGCATACATAAGAGGAAGTTGAATTCTAAAATCAATTTTATCTTCCTTCAGATCCTACTATGAGGATTATGGTTGAACATTGACCTTTGGTAGCTCTTGGGGGCTTGGGGTACTAATTGAGCTATGAGCAACGATAGGTTGAGTGGTTCACCTTCCCCTATTGGTGCATTGTGTACAAGGTGAGTGATTAACCTTCCCCTGCGATACCCCATGATGGTTGACATGTGTAGGCTGAATGGTTCACCTTCCCCTACGGTTGATGACACGCGTGTAGGGTGAATGGTTCACCTTTCCCTATGTTTGATGAGATATACATAGGATGAGAAGTTCACCTTCTCCTATGGCATATGAGCAGGATGAGGTGGTTCACCTATGAAAATTCCTCAATCAGAATCCCTACTGCAGCAAACTGATGTTACTTCTCCTACTTGTTATTCCATACAAGTTATTTACTGTGTTCTATGGCAAATATCTAAGTATATACTAATGTAGCCTTCACTTAATTAAAAATAATATGTCGAAAAAGAAACTGAACAAGAAAAGGCACAACACAAGCGACACAGTTATTTTTGGACAAATGTTCCCGGAAAAACCCAATGTGGGAAAACTGGTGCAACAGATCTGAGGGTTTTTATTATTAAGCAGAAGTTATTTTTGAATACAAACTCTAAATGCCTTCCCAGCAATCCAGTTACAGACAATACCACTCAGCAGAAGAAATTAGTGAGATTACCTCATTCTACACTACAAGTCCCAGCTGAACCAATGAGTCCCCAGCTACCACTGCGTTGCCCCTACGCAGACACTGCATGGGCATGCGTCACTTCTCTGCTGGATCGATTTGCTCTCAGGGGTTTTGACTTCAGCTCTCCCGGCTCAGAACATCAAACCCCTAGCAAAATCTCGGACTTTTGCTTGGAAGGCACTACGTTGCTCTGCGTGATCCCTTCCTCGCTCTGCGTCACCCTCACTGGGCACTACAGTGCCTCCTCTGCGTATTTCTCTACCTCTTTGTTGCATATTCTTGGCTCCAGAGAATATTTTCCAGCCAAAACTATCTTTTCCGCTCTCTGCGTCATCACCACGAAACCACTGCGCTGCTCTTTGGCTCAGCAATTCGATCTGACTAATCAACTCTGTATGTGTGTTTCAAATGACCCTCAAGCCTCCTTAAATAATCTTCTAGTTGACATTCAAAGGCCCAGATTATAAGCTAATCAATGGCTAAGATCATTTCTTCTTGTTCCTCATCTTCTTCTAGAAGTTACACCCACAGTTTGATTAATACCCATCAATTATGTTAATTTCCTAACTTTAAACTTAGGGACCCATTAAAAATAATTAATTATTTTAATAAAACTATCGCCAGGTGGAATTTTCCAAAACGCTTTTTGGGTTCTTTGGAATACATGTGCCCAAGCATCCCTACAAAATTTGAGACTTAGACCACATCTGATGCTGCCAGAAATCAACACACCCTCTTAGCCAGGAATGTGCTCTACCAATGCTTCCCACTCAAGCATCACCCTGACTTCATAACATCCTCCTCTGCGCAGCTGATGTCTGACATGCTATCCACCAACTACTGTGTTAATGATGCAATTGTATTGTTGTTGACACTGCCATTGTCAACACTGCATCCATACTACAACCCCCTCTCAAGTGCTGCATTTGTGCTACTGCTAGCACTGCCACTGCTAAGACTTCATCTGCACTGCAACTGAAAAACATCATAAAATATGAACAAGTGTTCAGCATATATGCATCTCAATGCTGAAGATCTTACTGATGCTAGTCCCACGCTATCCCTCTTAAGCCACTGCGATGCTACTACTACTGCACTGTGCCTCCCTACACTACTGCAACTCTGCACTACACTGCTCAAACTTGGCATTCTAGCCACTGCACTTGTCGCTCCAACACTCCTTTGACACTAGTCCATCCTGCTAATCTTGATTTGGGCTCTCGTAGCAAGGAATTGATCTAAGAGGTTGGCTCCTCAAGGATCCTGCCCATCTGTAGCTCTTTCGAACTACAGCTCTAAATTAGCACACCTCCCTCCTGGAGGTATCTCGGTTGTCATGGCAAACTCCTCCTCGATCTTCGCGGGTGCATCCTACAGATTGTGCTTCTCATATTTGTCCTATGAGGACATTGTGCTGCTTAGTGACCCATTTCACCACACCTAAAGCCTTTGATCTTCGAGACGTCCTTCTTCTACCTCCGCTACTCCTGTTGCCCCTTGGATGCAAGGGTTGCATTCTCTTCCTCCTCCTTGGGCTTCGAACCCACTATTGTTGCTTCTGTCAAGCTTACACTTGACTAGATCTCTCCTCAACTCTTCCTGCTTGAGAGTTGCCCATATACTATCCCAGACTGGCAAATTTTCCCTGCCCAAGATGCTCTGTACAAAGACTTGTCACTCTTCTGAGACTGAGTTTAGGTCCAATCTCACCATCTCGAAACCTTGAGGTGTAAACCCCACAGTTGTTAACTCGTCCCGGGTCTCTTGAAGGTTCGTGAGGAACGGATCAATGCGCTCCCCCTTCTACATCTGTGTAGATTTCAATTTTTGCTCTAAGTACATCTTTCGTTGCTTGGAAGATCCTTGATACAGTGTTTCCGAGGCATCCCACATCTCCTTAACGGTCCCTCTGCTAACGACGTGACATACCACGTGATCCTTTACTCCATCAAGGATCATCTTCTTGGCCTTCGCCATTTCTCTACTGTACTTCTTCAATGGATCTGCATCTATAGGCACAACCACCACGCTATCAACATAGGTCTTGAGAAAATGCTCATCTAGAAGGGGCACGACATCCTTGCCTTCCAGATCACATAGTTGGATGCCCTATCCAACCTATCCTGATCTCTCAACCCATTGGCTGCCATCTTTGCCATGAAAATGTCGAACTGCTCATCTCTATCTCTTACTATAGCTGCTCAGGCAATAAGAAAACGGACTTCTTGGCGAAAGTCTATTAAGGAAAAATTCCCTCACTTTGCTTCTCTCTTTTTTGACGTCTCTCAGCCCAACAATCTGTCTTCTAAAAATTGCATCCCACTAGCTCTTTCCTCACACTAAGGCTCTACGCTACTCCTTCTAGCTTGGCAACATTTCAATCTAGAAGCCCTTCCTCTCTGTCAACTCACTCAAAGTGAGACTTTCCTCAAAATTTCAGCCTTCCTGGCCTGGACTGGGCAATCCCTCCGAGGGATTTGAGCTGTTGCCTCTTGCAACTATTCAACCTCCTTCTCTGCTTAGTGTTGGTTTCTCTGGCACTGTTCTTCTTGTTTCACCTGCAATCCTCTTATACCATGTGAAAACTCCTCAACCAAAATCCCTCTACAGCAAACTTATGTTACTTCTCCTACTTGTTAATCCATACAAGTTATTTACTGGGTTCTACGGTAAATATCGAAGTAAATACTACTGCACCCTACACTTAATTCAAAATAATATGCCAAAACAAGAAATTGAACAAGAAAAGATGCAACAAAAGTGACATAGTTATTTTTGGACAAACATCCCCGTTAAAACCCAATGTGGGAAAACCGTTGCAGCAGATTTGAGGGTTTTATTATTAAGTAGAAGTTACTTTCTAATACAAACTCTAGATGCCTTCTCGGCAATCCAGTTACAGATAATATCACTCAAAAGAAGAAATAAGTGAGATTACCTCACTCTACACTGCAAGTCCCGGATAATCTGGCAGCCGAACCAACGAGTCCCAAGCAACCTCTGCATTGCCCCTACGTAGCCACTGCTTGGGCTTGCGTCACTGACTTTCAGACACTGCATCACCTCTCTGTTGCATCGATTTTCTCTCAGGAGCTTTGACTTCAGCCCTTCCAACTCAGAATGTCAAACCCCCAGCAAAATCTCGGACTTCTACTTGGAAGGCACTACACTGCTCTGTGTGAGCCCTTCCTGGCTCTGCATCACCCTCACTGGGCACTGCATTGCCTCCTCTGCGTCTTTCTCTGCTACGTATTCTTGGCTCCGGAAAAGATTCTACAGCTAGAACTATCTTTTCCCCTCTCTACGTGATCACCATGAAATCACTACGTTGCTCTTTGGCTAAGCGATTCAATCTAACTGATCAACTTTGTGTGTGTTCCAAATGACCTTGAAGCCTCCTTAAATAATCTTCTCGTTGACATTCAACAACACATATTAGAAGCTAATCAATGGCTAAGATCATTTATGCTTGATCCTCATCTTCTTCCAGAAATTACACCCACAGTTTGACTAATACCCATTAATTATTTTAATTTCCTAAATTTAGACTTAGGGACCCATTAAAAATAATTAATTATTTTAATAAAACTGTCTCCAAGTGGAATTTTCCAAAACGATTTCTAGCTTCTTTGGAATGCATGTGACCAAGCCTCCCGGCAAAATTTGAGACCACCACATCCGATGCTACCAGAAATCAACACTCCCTCTTAGCGAGGAATGTGCTCTAACAATGCTTCCCACTAAAGCATCACCCTGACTTCATAACATAATCCTCTGTGTTGTTGATATCTGACATGTTGTCCACCAACTACTGCGTTGTTGCTACAATTGTACTATTGCTGAAACTGCCACTGTCAACACTGCATCCGTACTACAAAACCCCCTCTCAAGTGCTGCATTTGCGCTACTCCTAGCATTGCCACTGCTAACACTTCATCTGCACTACAACTAAAAAACATCACAAAATATGAACAAGTGTTCAACATAGATGCATCTCGATGCTGAAGATCTGACTGATGCTAGTCCCACGCTATCCCTCTGAAGCCACAACGATGCTGCTGCTACTGCACTGTGCCTCCTTGCACTACTACAACTCTGCACTACACTGCTCAGACTTGGTGTTCTAACCACTGCATTTGTCGCTCCAACACTCTGTTGACACTGACCCATCCTGCTACTTCTGATTTGGGCTCCTGTAGCAAGGAATGGATTTGAGAGGTGGGCTCCTCAAGGATCCTGCCCATTTGTAGCTCTTTCGAACTACAACTCTCAATCAACCCACCTACCTCCTGGAGGTATCTCAGTTATTATGGTAAACTCCTCCTCCTTGATCTTCGCGGGTGCATCCTTCGAATTGTGCTTCTCATCTTTGTCCTTCTTCCTGAGCGGACATTGTGTTGCGTAGTGACCCATTTCACCACACCTGAAGCCTTTGATCTTCGAGACGTCCTTCTTCTGCCTTCGCTACTCCTATTGCCCCTTAGATGCACGGGTTGCATTCTCTTCCTCCTCCTTGGGCTTCGACCCACTGTTGCTGCGTCGGTCAAGCTTACACTTGACTAGATCTCTCCTCAACTCTTCTTGTTTAAGAGCTGCCCATATACTATCCCAGTTTGGCAAAGCTAACCTGCCAAGGATGTTCTGCATAAAGACTTGCCACTCTTCTAAGGTTGAGTTTAGGTCCAGTCTCACCATCTCGGAACCTTGAGGTGTAAACCCCACAGTTGTTAACTCATCTTGGGTCTCCTGAAGCTTCTTGAGCAACGGATCAATGCGCTCCCCTTTCTGCATTTATGAAGATCTCAATTTCTGCTCTAAGTACATCTTCCGCTTCTTGGAAGATCCTTGATACAGCGTTGCCAAGGCATCCCACATCTCCTTAGCAGTCCCTCTGCTAGCGACGTGACATACCACGTGATCCTTTACTCCATCAAGGATCATCGTCTTGGCTTCACCATTTCTCCCCTGTACTTCTTCAATGAATCTGCATATGTGGGCACAACCACCACGCTATCGACATAGGTCTTGAGAAAATGCTCATCTTGAAGGAGCATGACATCCTTGCCTTCCAGATCACATAATTGGATGCCCCATCCAACCTATCCTGATCTCTTAACCCACTGGCTGCCATCTCTGCCACGAAACTGTCGAACTGCTCCTCTCTATCTCTCACTCTTGTTGCTCAGGCAATAAGAAAATGGACTTCTTGGCCGGAAGTCTACTGAGGAAAAATTCCCTCACTTTGCTTCTCCTCTCTTTTCTGACGTCTTTCAGCCCAGCAATCTGTTTGCTGAAAATTGCGTCCCACCAACTCTTTCCTCATGCTAAGGCTCTGCGCTGCTCCTTCTGGCTTGGCAACATTTCGATCTAGAAGCCCTTCCTCTCTGTCGACTCACTCAAAGGGAGAGTTGAAATTTCAGCCTTCCTGGCCTAGACTGTGCAATCCCTCTAGGGATTCGAACTGCTGCCTCCTACAACTATTCGACCTCCTTCTCTGCTCAACATTGGGTTCTCTAGCACTGCTCTTCTTGTTTCACCTACACTCCTCTGATACCATGTGAAAACTCCTCAACTGAAATCCCTATTGCAGCAAACTTATGTTACTTCTCCTACTTGTTAATCCATACAAGTTATTTACTATGTTCTATGGAAAATATCGAAGTAAATACTAATGCACCATACACTTAATTAAAAATAATATGCCAAAACAAGAAACTGAACAAGAAAAGATACAACACAAGTGACACGGTTATTTTTGGACAAATCTCCCCTTTAAAACCCAATGTGGGAAAACCGATGCAGTAGATCAGAGGTTTTTATTATTAATCAGAATTTATTTTTTAATACAAATTCTAGATGCCTTCTCGGAAATCCAGTTACAGAGAATATCACTCGGCAGAAGAAATAAGTGATATTAACTCACTCTACACTGCAAGTCCCGGCTGATCCAGCAATTAAACCAACGAGTCCCCGGCTACCCCTGCATTGCCCCTACACAGTCACTATGTGGGCTTGCGTCACTACCTTTCAGGCACTGCGTCACCTCTCTATTGGATCGATTTGCTCTCAACAGCTTCGACTTCAGTCGTCCTAGTTCAGAACATCAAACCCCTAGCAAAATCTCGGACTTCTACTTGGAAGGCATTGCGCTGCTCTGCGTGAACCCTTTTGGCTCTGCATCACCATCACTAGGCACTGCATTGCCCCTTCTACGTCTTTCGCTACCTCTTTGTTGCGTATTCTTGGCTCCGGAGAAGATTCTCCAGCCAAAACTATCTCTGCCCCTCTTTGCGTGATCACCACAAAATCATTGCGATGCTCTCTGGCTCAGCAATTCGATCTGACTAATCAACTCTCTGTGTGTGTTCCAAATGACCTTCAAGCCTCCTTAAATAATCTTCTCATTGACATTCAACAGCCCAGATTAGAAGTTAATCAATGGTTAAGATCATTTATGCTTGATCCTCGTCTTCTTCTAGATGTTACACCCACAATTTGATTAACACCCATTAATTATTTTAATTTCCTAAGTTTAGACTTAGGGACCCATTAAAAATAATTAATTATTTTAATAAAATTGTCTCGAGGTGGAATTTTCCAAAACGCTTTTTGGGTTCTTTGGAATACATGTGCCCAAACCTCCCTGCAAAATTTGACACTTAGACCACATCCGATGCTAGTGAAAATCAGCACTCCCTCTTAGAAAGGACTGTGCTCTAGCAATGCTTCCCACTCAAGCATCACCCCGACTTCATAACATCGTCCTTTGCGTTGTTGATGTTTGACATGTTATTCACCAACGATTGCATTGTTGCTACAATCGTATTACTGTTGACACTGCCGCTGTCAAAACTGCATTCGTACTACAACCCCCTCTCAAGTGTTGCATTTGTGTTGCTACTAGCACTGCCACTGCTAACACTTCATCTGCACTGCAACTGAACAACATCACAAAATCCCAAAACACTTTTGGGTTCTTTGGAATACATGTGTCCAAGCCTCCCTGCAAAATTTGAGACTTAGAGCACATCTGATGCTACCAAAAACCAACATCACCATCTCCTGCTGACACCCCAGTGAGAGATGCATCCAGGCATCTGTTTGTGGACATGTCAGTGGGACATGGTTCATCCTTTCCCCACATGTAGGATGCTTATTCCCTACGATCTATGGTTTACACGTCGGTGGGATGTGGTTCATCATTTCCCCACGTGTAGGATCCTTCCTACTATTGTTGATTTGCATGCGTGTAGAACGTGGTTCATCCTTTCCCTACTTTAGGTGATTTGCATGCGTGTAGGACATGGCTCATCCTTTCCCTACTCATGGTGGTTTGTATACGTGTAGGACATGGCTCATCCTTTCCCTACTCATGGTGGTTTGCATACGTGTAGGACGTGGTTCAACCTTTCCATATTCTCGGTGTTTTTGCATGCGTGTAGGATGTGGTTCATCCTTTCCCTACGTATGATTATGACATGTGTTTGTAGGATGTGGTTTCCCCTTTCCCTACGAGTGGTTGTGAGGAGGATGTGATATATTCTTTCCCTGTTGATGTTATTGCATCATCCTACCCATGGAGTTTGGGACACATAGGAAATACCCTTCATCTGGCCAATGAGTTGGTAAAAGTGGTTTGGGACCGTACCACTATCGATGGATGCATTGTGCACTGTCGTACTCCTTATGTCTAGGATGAATGAAGTTTCTTCAACTTGATCACTTGGGATCAAGTCCAAATGGAGTATACCCCTTTGGTTATACGAACTGACTTTTGTCAGTGGAGAGTAGCAAGGTCTTGTGACTCACTCTAAATTGTTTCTTTTTTATTATTAATATCAATGTTCAACAAAGTAAAGTAGAGATGAGATACAGAGATGGTTCATGACGACAGGATGGCATGATGGATGAATTGGCGGGTGGAACTCTTCCTCGTTGAGAGGGAGTGTTAAAATTGGCAACTAGGACCAAATTCCACTTTCGACAACTCCTTTGGGAAAGATAATTATGGCATTGACCAAAATCAACCTAAAGATCATCAAATTTGGTTAAGGAGAAGTATGATTTTGAAGTTATGTTTCTCTCATGCAAAATTAGCAAGGTCAACCTCACCTATATGTCGGCTCAATAAGCCCAATAGTCACATCTCTTGACCACAACAAATTGTATATATTGATGTGTCATCTCCCTTATTTCACACATTGAAAGGACTTCATTTTTATCTGGGACAATCGAGCTTTTGGAGGTGGATACAGGGCTATTGTTTTTGGGTCTCTCTTCTCCATCAAGGTCGAGATTCTTCTATTAAGTAGGCTGCAGGTCATAAAGGAAATTTTGGGCAGTATTTATCATCCTTTGCTAACCAAGATCCATCATGAAGGTAGTCGTAGATCTGAGGGTTGTTTGAGAGACAGTTTAGGATTGTCTTGTATGGGGTTGATCTTGTGCAGTTGGGCTGTAGCTCCAAGGGTTTGGATCAAGTAAGAAGCAGGCCTAAAGAAGCTTGTTCTGAGGTCACAAGATTGCTTAGATAAGTCGCTTACATCAGGAGGGTTTTGAGGTAAGATTGAGGGCTTAATCTAGCTCAGGTCAGCGCTACAAACCAGTGAAGGGGAGCTCCTTGCAAACCGCACTTAAAAGGAGGTGCTTTGGAATTGTTGAGCAAGACAGCAGTATATTGTAAGAAGCCCTAACCAGACCATGGGCATCTAATGATGACAAAGTGCTGGAATGACAGCCTTCTGAGCCATCTTCTTGTCTAATGTTGGATCTTCTAATTGTCAAGCCATTTTGACTTTAAGTTATTGTACACTCTCTCTCTACTGAACATTCAATATTAATAATAAGAAGATTTGATCAAGGGTTTTCCCCATCTTGAGGTTTTTCCCTAGCTTGTGCCAATTTTTCCTCTTGTCTTGGCTTGTCTTCATTATTTATTGTACATGTTATTTTCTCAGTTACTATCATCATGATAATGTTTCGCATGATTGCTAATGGTTTAATAATTGGGCTAGTAGGAGAATTGAAGCTTTTGTCTTAAGCAAAGAACATGTTATCCTAACTTAACAAGAATGTAATAGGGAAGCAGTGTGACAGCAGTGTGGGCAGATGACGGTCTAAGCCGAGTCGAGCCTAACATTGATGGTTGTCGGTGGTTGAGTGGGTGTGAGCTAAGCGTTACCTATCTTCTTTTATTCTTTAATTTTTTTTATCGACTTTTTTTATAATTCTATTTTTCCGTATTTTTTTCTTTTGTTTATTAATGTAATGAACAAAGTTCGTATGCACAATGAAGTAATCTTCAAAACACTTGGAAGATTTAAACATCCATAGTAAGACAAGTAATTGTATATTGAATATTATATAAAAAACTGATGTGATGGTCAACGGATAGTGGCGGCTGCAGAAAGAATTAACGGTGTGAAATGAGCAGGCAACGTCGGCGTCATGGGCTGCATTACACGTTGTCGATGCATTTGTATGATGTGGTTGAACGCAAGGTAATGGTTGTGTCAACTGCATGGTTCAGGTATATATATATATATATATATATATATATATTTTATTTGTGGTTTGTTAACTTTTTTTTTTTCGGTTATATATATATATATATATATATATATATATATATATATAATAAAACTCATTTTTTTATTTTTTATTTTATATATATTTTTTCTTCTAATTTTTTTTACTTTCTTTTATATGACTTTCATATATTATTTTCAATTTCTTTTAATATTTATTTTTGTAAATAATGTTTTTTTAATTGACCAAAGGCCTAAATAACAACCTGCAAAATGGAGAACCACCACAGTGTAGCGAAACACTTCAACGACAACAAGGTTGACGAATTTCGACAGCCAAAGACCTGGATTGGAGAACACATCTTTGTGCAGCTGGTGAGCGACCAGAGGATAGAACAGCTTTGAAACCACTGTAACGAACAAACTTCATATATGCAGCAATAATCTTCAAAATACTTTGAAGACAAAGATATCCATTATAGGATAAATAATGTATATTGAATATTACATAACAAAAAAATGATATGATGATGTGAATGTTACAAATGAGGTCTGCTTATATACCTAGGCAGGTGCCTCTTCATGAATGGTCATGTATTTTATACATGCCTTCCCATTAAACTAATGACTATTTAATTAATCATTATGATTATTTACGATTTACATTTGTTTATATTTATTTTAGTTTTGTATAGTTATATTCATAACAGGAATCTATATTAGGAGTACTTTATAATATATATTGTAAGGTTAAAACTTAATACCACTTTATATTATTATAAAGTTGCTTTATGATGTGATAAAGTTGAGCTACAATGATTTGATGTTCATTTAAGTCATATATGAGTGGTTTGGCATTGAAGAGGTTATGAAACTTCTCCCTCATTAATTGAAGGTTATGTAATGTTTTGCAAACTTGATTAGTGAACAATAATGAACCTCTTTATCTGTGTTATTGTGATCTGTAATTGTGTGTAAATTTGATACTATGTCATAGTGAAGAAGGACACATCCATGAGTCACAGTGAAGAACGGGAAAAGGGATTAAAAAATTCATGGAGATGCATAACAGCAAATGAGAAGTTGCATCTCAGGGACGAAGAAGTCAGTATGCAAGAATAAAAGTGTTTAATTTGTTAAAAATAGGGGTTTTAATAAATTAAATATTTTCCAAGTCAGAAACTAAGTTACCAGAAACATCTGGAGAAATTGGCTGAAACGTCGTTCCCCATTTCCGAAACGGAAATGGGTATGATTCGTGTACAATCTATGACGAATGTGACTAGGTTTGGTCTTCATAAATTGTATTTGAGTCATAATGAAATGTATTTATGAAAAGAAAGGAAAATAAATTATTATTATTATTATGACTTATTAAAGCATGGGTTTCATGCTTGGGTCATCATGTTTTAGGTGAAAGTCCACATTGAGGACTTCTAGGATTTATACTTAGTCATTATGATTAGAGTCATTGTCCATTTAAAGAGACCCTTCTTGGGCTTTTGAATCATGTAAAAAGATTTATTATTGAGTCAAATAAGTTATTTGTCACCTCCACACCAAGTCGGCCTCAAGAGATCAAGTCAACCTCAAACACGACAATTCGACCTCACCAGAAGCCTATATATTGGCGCAGTTTGATTCATTTGGAGGACACTCTCACACAAGTTCGGTTTTCAAGAAGAGGCATCTAAAAAGTGCGAATTTGGAAAAGGAGGAGAATTGTGGGGAAGGTCAAGATTGACATTTTGGGCCATCTATCTCTCACACATGTGAACTTTCTAGGAAGATCGAAGTCTCTATTGTTGCATCGAAGTTGTCGCTGCCAGGTCGAAGTCTCTACTGTTGCATCGAAATTGTCGCTGCTAGGTCGAAGTTGTTGTTGCTGCAAGGTCGAAGTTGCTGCTGAAAGGGTTGACTTGGTGTGGAGGAAGTTTGTGTCTAGGTCAAGAGCCTTGGATTATCTCGTGAAACTATTGAAGGAAGAGTTGTTGACTGGGTTTTCCCCTAGATTGGGGTTTTTCCCTAACTGTCTATCTACATCTGGTGTCTTTGATCTTCACGCTATTGTTTTGGTAATTGCTTGATGAACTAAGATAAAAGAAGAACACAAGAAAGTTAATAAGAAGAACATAAGAATCTCACAAGTAATTATCAACATAAAGAAAATCTTTCTGCGTTTCTGATTTTCTAACACGATCCGCCATGAAACGTCGTCAAAACGTATTTGAACCATATCAGAATTTCATAAACTCTATATTGGGTTTTAGAAATGTTTTGGAGGTTTTAATTTTTTTTTGGATGCATATGTGATTTGTTTCCGGAGGTAAATGTAAATGCTATGGAAGAGAGATTGTTGGAGAGGGTATGCCATAGGTGTGGAAGTATTTTAAAGAATTACTATAAGATAAAAATCACAAAATCTATGTCATCATAGGCAACAACGCCAAATGGAACTATCAACTCAACAACCTAGACGTACCAAATCTAATATCAGAGTCGTGTTGGGTAACAACCATTAGTTTATTGCATCACAAAAGGTTCATATCATTCATCCCCCAAGCATAGGAAACCAACTAACATAAAAAATAGATAGATCATCTATTATTTCATCGCCTGATCAAGGCTTAATATAAGTCATCGCCTACCACTCGATTTCTAAAATCAATTTTGAAAGGACTTGGGAGATGAGACACTGAAAAGCAAAGTGACAGAAATGCTCGTGGTCCTCATAACCTCATAATCGGTAATGTCTACTTTTTAAAAATGAGACAAGTGCAAGTTTGACGTCTTGAAATATTTTTTAGGGTTTCATTAAATTATACAACAACTTGTCATATTCACTGGTAGAGTTGGTGGCAAGCTTCCTTTGTGTGGAACCAGAATAGGGTTGTGGAACACATTATTTTGAACACATCGCAAATATCCTTCATTGATCTGCAAATATTTTTGAAATTCTTTAGGTAAGTTAAAATATATTTTATAGACCTACAGTCCATGCTCTCATGCCACTCGCTTTTGTTTCAAACCTTTCAAGTACATGGATTTGACACCTGAACTTTTAACTTGCGACATTTTCATCCTGTTTCTTTATTAAAAGGCTTGTCCCACCATTATGGAATCAATGCATGTTAGGTTATTTGTAAATGTAACTAGTAAATGATAAATATTGCTTAGGTGTTCTAACATGTAATATTTGGTAACATGATTTTGCTTTCAAGTTTTTGGTGATATTGTGATATTTTATTTTTTTATGTTTTTTTAAATGCCAATGCTGAATTATGATGACAATGTTTATGTTGAATTGATGATTATGATTTGTTTATGTTGAATTCATGATGATAATTATGTATTTTTAAATATAGCATCTAGATTCTAAAGACTAAAAGACGAATGATGATACAAAAAATTTGTTTTGTCTCTGGAATTTTTGAAAAATTGCCCTATCCGTTTCAAACCCCATATCTGTATCCGTTCCCATATCCATTTCAGTGCAACTTAGGTCAGAAACTTAGGAAACAGAAAAATTAAATCAAGGAGAGAATGTCAGGCACAAATTTCAAGACAACAGTCAGCCCAAACCACACAAACCACACATGTGACTACCAGGCATGCAAATCGAGGTACACAGACAGAAAAAACCACAGAGAACTGCAGGCATGGTTTTAGAGGCACGGGACAGGAGAACAGCACAAATTTCAAGATGAGGCACAGAATTGAGAAAAATCAGCACAAATTTTGAGTGCACAGATTTCCAGATGTAGGGCATGTTTTTAAAACAAATCTGAGCACATATTTCAATGAATACGGTAACAGTGCAACTTCCCAGGAAGTTGTGAACTTTCCAGACTCTGGCAGCACAGTTTCCTAGGCAGAGACGTGCATTTTCACAGCAGCCTCGAATGGATTACAAGGCATTTTTGACTGATAGAGGTTTGCAGAAGAAGGCACAAATTTCCGTAAAATAGCAGACAGCAGGCTGAACTGTAAAGCAGCAGCAGGCTCACAGGTATAGCAACAAGCACCTGTGCCAAGGCAGGCTGTACATACTGCATAATTTCTCCAGTATTTTCCAGAAATTTCGCACAGAACATTTTTGTTGTATGAGTGCTTGGATGGAGGAAGTAGATTCTGCAATAAGCTAGAAGGTTGGCAGAACAGCAGTCATGCCAGGTTGGTGCTGAGTTGGGCTCATCCAAAGGCTTGTACTGCGGACAGAATTTAGGAGGCAACATATCCATGTGTCGATAACTGACATTTTCTGAGGTTGATTGGTATTTTTCAGAGTACTGTGATTGAGCTTGGCAAATTTTCAACTAGAAGAAAATGGAAAGTCTCTCAGTAGAACTTAGACCCCACTAAAAACTTTAATGGCCATAATTTAAATTTTAATACATGGAAGCAACATATGATTCTAATGTTCTAGAACAAGTGTTTGTTAGGGGTAGATACTGTTGCCACAAAATCTAGCAGGCCTAATGCAAAGGCTCACTAAGCAACCTAGGTCTTATGGCAACAAGAGATCAGCCACCACTGTCACCTAAGTCACTTCTCTCCAGCTATTTGGCGATGATGTTATCCCCAAAAGAGAGGCTTCCTTACAAAGATCACCAGCGAGATATTCAACTAAAGAGGGCTCAATGGTGATGCAAGGTCTAATAACTAATGGGAGAGGTGTTGGCAAAGCCTTGAAAGGCTGAAATAAGAGTTACCTAAAGTTCAAGTACACTTTCCTAAGACCTTTATAATTAAGAGAAAGGCTGCTATAAATCAAGGTTTGTATGATATGCAGATTTAGGGCACACAATGGCATATAGAAGCTCTAGAAAATAGCCTATAAGTGATAGAATCAACAAAGGACCAAAGGCCAACTAGGGTTAAGTAAACAGGGGTCTTAAATGGCTGAAAATGCATATGATGGCAACAAAAATCAAGACGTTGGCCCTAATGTTGGGGTGAAAGTATGCAATGAATGCTATATTATGCCTTTTTATATTTATTAAATGCAATCTCTTTCAATAAGGCAATAAAAAAAGCCAATAAATTTCTATTAAATGCCGATTTAAGCTAATTCTAACCCTAGTTACCATAAATTTAAGAGAAAAAGAAAATTAAATGACCACCACAAGTTAGTCTAGTGTCTTCTCTCAATTGGGCAATGGAATCAATGATGGCAAGGTCAATGATAGGGGAACCTTGATGAGGTGGGTGGAGGACAAATTTCCTCTCTTAGAAACCCTAGCAACTTTCTCTAAGTGGAGATTTAAGGTCAATGGATGCATGAACCAAGTTCCCTCAATGGATTCTTGAAAGAATAATTTTGAAAAACATAAAGAAACAAGATTTCAAGAAAAATATTGCACTTTTTAATATGGTACAAAGACCCCATAATTTCATAAATTTGCATGCAAAATGGAAAAAAAAATAACAATAAACTTACACCATTCAATCAAGAATCTCATCAATAGAAGACAAGTCTCCTCATGCAAAAATACCCCGCCCAAGATAATTTGCTCCACCAAGATCACATTGCATCCAAGGGAGAGGAACAATAGAACTAATGCACACTTCCTAAGAGAGAGAAGTGTTGTGTTGTGTGATGATTCAAAATGAAACTGACTCCCCTCAATTTACATGAGGCTAACCAAAGTCATTTTTCATTAAATTACAAGTAAAAGCCCTAAAAAGTTTACTTGAGTACTACTTGAGCCTAAAGGTCAAAAGACAACCTTAGGATAGCTTCAAAACATAA
This sequence comes from Pinus tabuliformis, assembly GCA_031772625.1. Classification (NCBI taxonomy): domain Eukaryota; kingdom Viridiplantae; phylum Streptophyta; class Pinopsida; order Pinales; family Pinaceae; genus Pinus; species Pinus tabuliformis. The sequence continues at coordinate 1,003,522,253 of CM062819.1, forward strand.
TAAATACATCAAAATAGCTCGTATGTGTGAGAATAGAATCTCTCCAAGATGACATCATCCTCTCAAAATGGTCAATGTTCATAAAGAAAGTGATAAAGGAGCTCATGAGTGCTCCTCACTCAGAAATTATCAAAGTGCATGAGTATATCTCCAAATAACTCCTCCATCATGATGTCATCTCCAAGAAGGCCCGCATTACCCTTCTAGGGCACATGGGGTGACATGGCATGCTCTGAGGTAACCATCCTCATCTGGGCTCTAGAACAAGGCAATGTCCATCAAACTAGCCTAGCGTTGCCCTGGGTCCATTTAGATATATCATCAAACAAGCCAACACCTTGGCTTCCTGGTATAACATTTTAACATCTAGAGGTTGTGAAATTTTTGGCTACCTAGAAGGTGTTATTAACCCAATTAATTATTTCCTATTACTTAATCACGACAAATTAATTCTTTTTTATTGAGAAGAGTTTTCGGCGAAAATCACATCATAATTTATTTGTCGACGCGTTTCGAACCAACAAGTGTGGTTCATCATCAAGACAAGTTGAAGAACCAGAACATGGTTGCACGTTAAATAGAGAGAGAAAATCATCCAACAACTATATTTGACTAGGAAATGGCTATATTTGATTGGGTAACTAGACTGGACCAAGGGATAGGGACAGGGAAAGGGAAAAAATAATTAGTTAATTAATTTATAAGTTAGTTTTGTTATATTTATTACCATATTTGATTAAAAGTAATTGTTTGTATTTAACTACCAAGAGTATAAATCAATAACCTATTAATAGACCTTTTTTTATTATTAAAACATATAAATAAATAAAAACTTATATTATTAATATTATATGAACTAATACGAAAATTTATTAAAAGTTTATTAAATGGATAACCTATTTAGTTAGTTAAATAATCGACCTAATACTAAAGTTAAGGAATCTAACAGTATTGCGTATATAGCAATTTCTCCTAGTTAAAACTACCAGACCTGAAAGTTGACCAACATTGACTAGTTAGGGCTGACCGCAACTTGCTGAACTTTTGACTGTTGTTTTGACTGATTATTGTGGACTGTTTTGGGCTGCTGAAGATAGCTATTGAAGACCCAGTTCTTCAAGTTGACTAGAAGTCAATCCGGGGCTGTTTTGACCAAGTTTGACTCTGTTGATTTAGGGTTTGTTGTTGCTGTTATAAAATTACAGAATTCTGAATTGTGCTATTTCTCTCTGCTAAACTATTGAAGATTAAAGAAGAATTGATCAAAGGGTTTCCCCACATTGGGGTTTGCCCTTGGCTAGCTGCCACATCTTGTGTCTCACCTTGGCTTGTTTTCTATCGATCGTTTAATGTTCTATCTGCACTTTACTTTATGTTTGTGTGAATGCTAAACAGTGGCTAATAAAAAGATTTGTAGTAAATTGCTCTAAGCATAGAACATACCATAATTTAACATGGTATCAGAGGTGAGGTGAAGACAAAGCCCAAGCAAGAGCAAGAGCTAGAGCAATCACTGGGCTGTTGAAGCAATCTTAAAGAAGTCATGGGGTCCTCAACACACTTCCCCGCTGAAGACAAACTCCGTGAGAAGTTTGACTATCACAGATGGAAGATGTCTTTTGATCTGACATTAGAAGAGCAAGAAGTGTTGGACCATGTGAGAGGCAGAATTGTTGAGCCTCCATCAAACACATCCACTGTTGCAAAGAACAAGTGGACCAGGGGAGAAGTCAAAGCAAAGAAGATCATCCGGGACTCTATCGACAAGTGCCGCGTGGCCTATGTTTCCGAGTTGACCACCTCCAAGGAAATCTATGATAAACTGGTGAGTTTATCAAAGTTAATGATGCAAATCAAGTTTTGTTCCTTAGAAACTAAGTTGCAGGAAACGTGGGCAGAGGGTCCGTTTCTGTACGGAAACGAAACAGAAACATGTGCGGTGCAGCCCAGAAACGCGTTTCCAGCCGTACTGGCCCGTTCCTTGAGGAGGAAACGTGACCAGTACGCCCGGAAACACGTTTCCGGGCCGTACATCGGAGTTTCCTCTTGTAACTTGACTTTTTCTTGTATTTTTTTATTTTTATTTTTTGTTTCTAATTTTTTATTGGGCGACTCAAATATGCTCTAGATGCTTCTAGATGTCTCTCAAGCTATAAAAAAGGAGTTTTTTGAGTGGGGCCGCTGAATGTTCAAGCCTATGGCCCTAGTGTTGATATGCAGTTCATGGTAATGTTAAATTCTTAAAGTAAAAGTGATATTCTCCTTAAATTTTAACATTACCATGAAATGACTTAGGATGTTTGAGAGTGGTTTCACCCTCATTGGATTTCATATGGAGAAAGTAGAATTTTAGATCTCACGAAAAATCCAGCAAACTTATCTATTTTTCAGGATTTCAAGATTGGGGGGATTGCAATGTTTCCATTGGATTTTATCATGTACTAGGGTATGGAACTTGTATTTAATCAAGAGAACCAAGCCCTCTATGCAGGGGAGACTCCCAATAATCAAGGGCATGTAGGGTACTAGGGTATGAAACTTGTATTTAATCAAGAGCACTAAAGTTGTTTGACTATGTAGGAGGAGACTCCCAATCAAGCACGAGACAAGAAATTAGAAATTTCTCGTGGCTGATTTTGGATATTTCTATTTTCATTATGTGATCATTCATGGTAAATGTGATGTAAATTTAGAGACTTCTAGTTTATGCATTGTCAATTGACAATTTTATCATCATGTAATAAATTAGAATGTATCATATATGCTTTATGATTGCACATATTTCTTAGATGTCCTAATCTCTCTCTCTCTCTCTCTCTCTCTCTCTCTATATATATATATATATATATTCATGTTTCCCCGTTTCCAAAATTTGGGGGAGTCACGTTTCGTACCCGTGTCTGTTTCTGAAACTCGTACCCATTTCCCCATTTTGTGCAACTTAGCTTAGAAATAAGCTGAAGGAAATTAAGAAAGGCAAAGATGAGAGTATGCAAGCATATTCCTTAAGGATCACCGAGATCAAGAATGATCTCCTATCTATTGGGGAAGTAGTTGCTAACAGGGAAATGACTATCACAACTCTCGGAGGGTTGCCACCTGAATGTTATATATTCAGGACTACTCATCTGAACAATAATGTAATTCTTGGATTTGAGGAATTGATGGCAAGATGCATTCAAGAAGAAACAAGGATGGAACAACAAGAAATGCTCACACTTAAAGGCAATCCCTCTGCCTTTTCTTCTCATGCTAAAAGAAGAAACCATTCCAGGGCTAAATCCAAAGGAAAGGCCGGACCGAAAGGTGGAAGAAAAGGACGATGTTACAATTGCAACAAAATGGGCCACTATGCGAGAGAGTGCCCTGATAAAAAGGACTCACACCATAACGATGACCAAAATCATTCTCATGGCAATCAAAGGAATTGCAGGTCCAATGGTAGAGGTAAAAGGAATGTTGGAAATCAAGGAAGAGGTCAACCCTTCAAGAAGGCAAGAAACTCCAAGTATGAATCTAACGTTGTTAACAATAAGCAAGATGAATATTATCTACCAACGGCCCTCTCTACTACTGCTCCCTCGGACTCACTGGGAAATTGACTTATTGATAGTGGTGCCTCAAGGCACTTCACTGGTTACAAAGAAGCTCTCTCTAATCTAATAGAGAAGGAGACCAACCTGGAAATTGTTCTTGGGGACAACTCAAAATATCCCGTGAAAGGCGTAGGGAATGTGACTCTTCAATTGAATTAGGGAAATACAATTCATTTACAAGAAGTCCTATATGTACCTGATCTCAAAAAGAACCTGGTGTCCATTTCGGCAATGGAAGACAAAGGCTACAAGGTGGCCTTCATCGATGGCAAGGTACGTGTATGGAAAAAGAACTTTAAAGATGCTTTCACTCTTGGGGACCATTCCACTCAAGCCAACGCAAGACTTCTGATATATTGCAATTGGCTCACTTAGACATATCTGGTATGATGTGCATGAACTCCTTGGGAGGATATTTAGATTATCTCACTTTTACAGATGATATTTCTCGCAAGACTTGGATATACTTCTTGAAAAAGAAGGATGAAGTGTTCTCTTGGTTTCATCACTTCAAAGCCTTGATCGAGAATCAAACCGAAAAGAAGATCAAGATCTTAAGGACTGATAATGGGACTGAGTATCAATCCAATGAGTTCCATGACTTTTGCAAAGAGGCTGGCATTAAGAGGGAGACTACAACACCATATACTCCTGAGCAAAATGTGTGACGGAAAGTAAGAATCGTACGATTGTGGAAGTTGTCTGTGCTATGCTCCATGATAAAAAACTTTCGAAGTTCCTATGGGCTGAAGCTGCGAATGCCATCGTATATGTGCAAAACCGATGCCCTCATCAAGCATTGGGTTCCAAGCTCTCGAAGAAATGTTCACTGGTAAGAAACCTGACATATCTCATTTTAGAATATTTGGAAGTCCTCTATATTTTCATGTGCCAAAAGAGAAAAGGAATAAATTGGGTGCATCTAGAAAGAAAGGAATCTTTGTGGGCTATAGTGAAAATACTAAAGGCAATAGAATCTATGTGGCTGGTCAAAGGGAAGTTGAGATTAGCCATGATGTCACCTTTGACGAAGATATGGCTCTAAGAAAAGTTGACAATCTTCCTACTCTAAGGGAATCTAAAGAAGCCGACACTAGGAAACCAGAGGAAAAGGAAGATGATACGATGCCTGGTGTGGAAGAACTTATGGATCCTATTGATCCCCCTTCGCAAGAGCCTTCCTATTCTAGGAAGAGGCCTTCATGGCTTAGGGGGACACTTGATGATGCTGAAGGACACATCGCACCCAGAGGGACTTTTCGGGAAAGTAAGAAGCCGGTCAGGTATCAGGGATACTTGACCATCATGAGCACGATCATCCAAAATGAGCCTTCATCATCTGCAGAAGCTGTCAAGCATCAAGTCTGGAAGGATGCTATGACTGAGGAATGTGAGTCCATCATGAAAAATGATGTCTGGGATGTGGTCCCCAGACCCCAGGACAAAGTCGTTGTCACTTTGAAATGGCTTTACAAGATAAAGCATGGAGTTGATGGAAGCGTTGAAAAGTATAAGGCTCGTTTTGTCGCTCGTGGCTTCTCTCAGAATGAAGGTATAGACTATGATGAGATATTTGCACCTGTTGCTCGATATACCACCATCCACTCAATCATAGCCCTTGCTACTTTGCAAGGATGGAACTTACATCAAATGGATGTCAAGACTGCATTCTTGCATGGTTCGATCAAAGAAGAAGTCTATCTAGAGCAACCAGAAGGATTTGAGATTCATGACCGGGAATCTCACGTGTGCAGGTTGAAGAAAGCCCTCTATAGGCTGAAGCAAGCACCCCGAGGGTGGTATGAGAGGATCGATAGCTACTTGATGAAGTTGGGATTCACTAGGAGTGAAGCCGACCCTAAACTTTACTTTAAGGTTGAAGGATGACAAACCTCTCATACTAGTGTTCTACGTTGATGACCTCTTTCTGACAGGTGCAGACCCTCTCATTCCCAAATGTAAGAGGGAGTTGGCTTCCGAGTTTGAGATGAAGGACCTAGGTCTGATGCACTATTTCTTAGGACTAGAAGTCTGGCAGAAACCAGGGGAGATTTTCCTATCACAAGGAAAATATGTGGTGAAGATATTGGAGAGATTCAGTATGGTGGACTGCAAGCCCATGACTACCCCGATGGAACTTGACTTCAAGAAGTTAAGCGATAGTGCTGCCAGACCTGATTTACAAAATGCTACTGAGTATCGTCAACTCATCGGAGCATTGATGTTTTTAGTGAACTCCCGTCCGGATATATGTTTTGCTGTCAACACATTGAGTCAACATGTGGTTGAGCCTCACCACACACATTGGATTGGTGCCAAGAATATGTTGAGATATCTTCGTGGCACAATCACTCATGGGTTGAGATACATTGCCGGAAATGTGAGACTACATGGATATACCGATGTTGATTGGGCAAGTAGTGTGGTGGACCGAAAGAGCACTTCCAAGTGCTGTTTCTCTTTGGGATCTGCCACGTTATCCTGGATGAGAAGGAAGCAAAAGTTGGTGGCTTTGAGCACCGCCAAGGTAGAGTACATTGCTGCTAGTATGGCCTCTTGTGAGGCGGTCTGGTTGCGGAAGCTCTTCATTGAGCTATTTGGATTTACATTGGATACTAACGTGGTCCTGTGTGACAACCAGAGCGGGATTCATTTATCAGAGAACCCCGTATTTCATGATCGCTCCAAGCATATCAGTATAAGGTACCACTATATCCGGGATATGGTGCAGCGGGGAGCAATAAGGCTCCAACATATCGGTACAGATGAACAAGTCGCCGAAATTTTAACGAAGCCCCTGGGAAAGGTCAAATTCTTGACTTTCCGAGAACGACTTGGCATCGTTGAGAGGCCCTCTTATGAGGACCGTGTATGATGCATACATTGAGCTCTGGGAGCTCCAAGGGGGCACGGGGTACTTCTTGGAGCGACATGCGACCACAAGGCGGCTCACCCTCCCCTGGTGGTGCGCTAAGTACAGGATGAAAGGTTCAACCTTCCCTTGTGACACCCCATGGCGACTGTGGGACAAGATGATTAGTTCTCCTGTGGGCCAGGATGATTAGTTCTCCCGTGGCGACTGTGGGACAAGATGATTAGTTCTCCTGTGGGCCAGGATGATTAGTTCTCCCGTGGCGATTGTTGGACAAGATGATTCGTTCTATTGTGGACAAGATGATTAGTTCTCCTGTCGAGGCATCCTACCCATGCAGTCTGGGACTCATGGGAAGTACCTATCATCCAATCAATGAGTAAGGAAATGGGGTTAGGGACCATTAGTAGTACTATCGATGGACGCATCATTGTATCTACCATACTCCCTAAGCTAGGATGACCTCCATTGATTTGGGATCAATGATACTGATCAAGGATCAGTGAGAGTGGTATGACACACTCTGAGACTGACTTCGGGTCAGTGGAGTATGGTATGATACATCCTCGATCATTTCTTCTTCTTCATAGTTCAGTAGAGTAGAGCAGAGCAGAGCCAAGCAGTGCATTTGATGGCAGGGATAGGACCGACGGTCAGATGGATTAGCAGATGGAGTTCTCCCTAGTTGAGAGGGAGTGTTAAAATTGGCAACTAGGGCCAAACTCCATGTGGGTCACCTTATTTATGGCAGCTGATATTTTTCCTAGATTCCTCTTGTCGAGAGGTGTAGGATTGATCTAAAGATCATCCGATTCCAACAAGTATTTATGGAGATATGAATTTATTTGTATTTACTTGACAAATTGTCAAGGTCGGCCAGCAGAGAAATGTGTGGCACACATGCCTAGCAAATCATATAAGTACAAGTGAGGTTGATTCATTATCAAATCATCTCATCTCAACTCTTCTTCTCTCTCATCATCTTATTGGGCAAGCAAGAAGGACGAATTAGGGCAGCTTCTCTTACACGTGCAAGAAGAAGGACGAATTAGGGTACGTTGACTGAATTAGGGCAACGTTGACTTTCTGGGCAGCTTTGACATTTCTAGGGCTACGTTGACCAAATGCTGGGATGTTTTATGGAGTGTTGACCAAGGGAAGACCTGCGCTGACTTTTTAGGGGTTGTGTTGACCAGCATTGACCTCTAAGTTGACCAACGTTGACTGGTTAGGGTTAACCGCAGATTGTTGAACTTTTCACTGTTGTTTCGACTGATTATTGTGAATTGTTTTGGGTTGTTGAAGAGAGCTATTGAAGACAAAGTTCTTCAAGTTGACTAGAAGTCAATCTGGGGTTGTTTTGACCAAGTTTGACTTTGCTGATTTAGGGTTTGCCACTGCTATTATAAAATTACAGAATTATGAATTGTACTATTTCTCTCTGCTAAATTATTGAAGATTAAAGAAGAAATGATCAAAGGGTTTCCCCACATTGGGGTTGGCTAGCCGCCACATCTTGTGTCTCTTGTCTTGGCTTGTTTTCTATCGATCGTTTAATGTTCTATCTGCACTTTACTTTATGTTTACGTGATTGCTAAACAATGGCTAGTAAAAAGATTTGAAGTAAACTGCTCTACGCATAGAACATACCATAATTTAACAAAAATAGATCCAACTTTTCCTGGCAATGAGCCCAGATGACACCAATGTTGTCAACAAATCTCTTCCAAAGCTTGGGCAAGAGACGGGCTAAGGCCAAAGCTTTGGATTTAAAGTCTTCCATAAAAAGATTAGCAACAACCGGGGACAGGGGGGAGCCCATGGCAACCCTATAGGTCTGATCATAGAATTCACCTTCAAAGCTGAAAGAAGTAGACATGAGACAAATTTCAACTAAAAGAGTGGTATCAGGATCGATTAGGTGGTTGATCACCTCAATGGCCTCCTTTATAGGAATGCAAGTGTAAAGGGAGACCACGTCGAAACTCACAAGAATGTCCCCAGGGTCGAACTTTATGCCTTTAAGCTCATTGACAAATGACGAAGAGTCTTTGACGAATGACTCTGTGAGGCCAACAAGGGGTCTAAGCTTCAAGGCAAGGTATTTAGCTAGGAGGAAGTAATGAATAATAACATAAACAACACCAAGCACAAAATAAAATAACAAGAAATATATGAAAAACCAATCACACAATTTACACCAGTACTTTTGCACAAAAACGTCCCTGGAAAAACCCCAATGTGGGGAAAACCAATTTTCAAATCTTAGTGCTTTTTATTAATATCTTCAACAAAAACCGTTATTGAGAAATACAATTGCTTGCCTGACACTGGGAAAGCTCCGGCAATATTTTTATCTTCACTTCTAACCAAATCGAATTGGGAAATCATTATCTCCCTCTGCAAATCAACTCGGCCCTTTCTGGCAATTCACACTCCCTTCCTGCACTTGCATTGGCTCACTAGGAACTTGCACTGCCCTTCCTAGCACTCAGATTGCCTATGGGAATTTGATCTAGCAAGTTATACTGCCTCCAACAACCCACACAGGCACCTTGCACTACTACTAGCAATTTGCACGGGCAACTGGAAACTCAATCTAGACCTTGGCAACTCGCACTGGTAAACTGGGAGACTCAACCTCCTTTTGCAGAAATAATTCGGCCCTAACAAACTCCTCTAGAACTCAAAAATTGGAAATCTATTTGATGAAGAATTATCCCAGAGCTATCTCTCCTCAATCACTATTGTTGAAACCCTCGTGTGCCTTCTGAAATCACCTACTCCACTGATCTCCAATGCTACCTATCAATTCTTTTTATAATCTCTCAGTCACAAATGAATGGTTGATCCGGATCTTGTGGAGCCCCAAGATCTGAGGAATTTTCGCACTAGGAAAAGAAAAAAAGTAAACCAAAGTAGAAAATAAATCAAGAACTAACTTTTCTTAGATCAAAAAATGACGATTCCAACTACATTGTGCTGGAAAATCTACCCTCTTACAAAGGAGGCTTGTTATTTATAGCCTTTTTCTAGTTACATTACCATGGGTAAATACCAAGGGTGGGAAAATACCATGGGTGGATAATACCATGGGTGAGTTATTTATAGCCTTTAGTTACATTACCATGGTAAAACGCCATGGGTGAATTTCCATTCGGATCATTCCTCCCCCCTTAGGAGGCGATGATCTCAATTGTGTGAAGTTCCCTCCGAAGAAGCCTTTGTAGAAGATGAATTCTGGATGATCAAGTGTCATTGAAGAAAAGGGTTTTGCGTGGTTGACCCATCACCGAGGGTTTATGGATGACTCGTAACCATGATGCACAAAAATCCAAGGATAGAGATACCCTGTAATGCTTGTGAGCCAACTGTGATATTGACAGTGTGGCCAAGCAAATGGATTTCGATGGCAAGTGTTTTGCGTGGTTGACCCATAACCATGATGAACAAAGAATCGAGGATAGAGATACCTTGTAATGTTGGTGGGCCAACTATGAGGTGGACAGTGTGTGGCCGAGCAAATGGACTTCGTTGGCAAAGGGCTTTGTGTGGTTGACCCATAGCCATGATGAATGAGGGTTCGAGGATATTGATACCCTGTAACAAACCTCGAGATCTCTTTGCTGATCTATCTGGTAGAGATCTGGCGGCTTATCTTTGTAAATTCTCACCATCCAATGAGATGTTGTAAAGGCTTCCTTCGAGTACTCAAGTCTCGCATTAGACACAGTAGACAATGAAGGCAACCTGTTCTCTATCTTATTGATGTCAAGACTTAGTGCTATCCATAGAGGTTCAATAATTGAATTTAGCCTCCTGATTATGGTAACACTTTCATCATAATCTCTATCACGCAGTACCTCATCATCCTTTTCCTTGTTAAGTGACAAAGCAAGAAAGCTCAAGGCCTGCAATACCCTAAGAACTGCAACACCAGACAATTGAGTTGAAAGAAACATGGTCTTAGCCGCACCAAAACAATGGAGTTCACCCACTGCAACCTTGCTTAATCTTTCTACAGCATTTGACAACTCAGTAATGAAAATATGTCGATGGGGAGATGCCACTTTTACTAACTTCATCAATACATCAACAACATGAGAATATGCAAGGTCTGCCAAACCTTCACATGCCAACAAAGATGATAATAGTCTAACCCCCATTTTAGGAATAGTGAGTAGTATTGTTCTAGGATCAAGTTTCTTTTCTGTAGAAGAAGTTGAACCCTGAGGGGTCATCTTCAAGCCCGGAGTATCAAGTTGTCCATTAGTTGTGACATCTCGAGAACAAGGTTTTGGGCCTGAATCTGTACGTTGAGGTTAAGATTGGGCATTGAATTCAACATTGTTCATTATGACTTTAAGAAGACTCATCACCTATTCGAGATGGGGAATGCTTCTTGAATAGAGAGGTTGATTAAGAAGTTTTAAAAATAAAACTGTAGGAAAATTGCCTATCATCTATCTATGTACAAGTTCTGGTTGACTCTCTTCATCAATCATTAAATCTTTACCTCTTTCCATATATTGATTTGGTTGAGGTTTAGAAGTATTTGGTTGTTCTAGATATAGTAGAAGATTTGCAACAAGTGGATGATTTTGAGCCAAATAAGTCAATGTTTCCAACACATGACGTGATACCAAAGGTGGGACTCCATCTAAAAACTGTGGCCGTGAATAAATCACATGACCTAAATAGCCATAACGATAAGAGGATATGTTAGTAGAAAAGGAAGCATTTTGTGTAGATCCTTCCACATCTGGACTCAGCATATCCAACAGAATTTGAACTAATGTAGCTCGTGTAACATTGTGGGTACATACATTAAATAAGAGGCGCTACAGTGTGTTGAAATTTCTAAGTTTGACACGTTAGAAATCTCTACTGCATTATCCGGTTTATTTCACCTACTTGTTTATTCCTTAACAAGTTATTTATACATATATACACTGAAAATAAACACAAATGCGGCCTTAACTCATATACAAATCAACAACTGAAATACTAGACAAACACACAAGAGACACCGTTATTTTTGGACAATCGTCCTTGGAAAAACCCAATGCAGAAAACCGATGCAGCAGTTCTGAGGGTTTTATTATTATGTAGATTTCTTGAGTATAACTAGGGTGCCAAACTAGCTCACCAATAGAGATTTTTACATGGCAGTAAAACCTCTTCTCGAAAGTAGATATTCATCTTCTCAACACTAGTCTGCCCCGCGAAAATCCTTCTGTCGCTTCTCCAAGGCTCGGTGTCAGCCCTGCTAGCCTTTGCATAGCTCTGGAACCACCTCCGTCAACCCTATGCCTCTCTGCGTCAACTCTCTGGCCTCTTGCATCACCCACGTAGGCCCTTCAGCCTCTGCGTAGTCTCTAATTGCCTCTATGTGGCTCCTGCTGCCTCTACGTAGCCTCTTCAGTCACTGCGCTGGCCCTCTGGCACTATCTCTGCCTCTCTGTTATGTACTCATTGCCTCTCATTGCAACTCAGATCACTTGTTTGATTTCTCTCAGCAAACACCGCTCCAGAAAATTGAACTGACTAATCAATCTTGGTGTGTCTCCAACTGACCCTCAAACCTCCTCTTATACTTTTCCTGTTGACTCTTCAACGGCCGAGATTAAGTCTCTAATCAACAGCTAAGATTAGATTTGGCTTGATCCATGTCATCTAGAACATCCTCACCCAGTTTTATATTAATACCCATTAATATTTTAATTTTCCTAAGTTTAGACTTACAAACTCCATTAAAAATATTAATTATTTTAATATCTCTCTAACAGGGTGGAATTTCCCCAAACCATTTTTGGGTCTTGGAGATCTCATGTGCTTTAGCCTCTCCACCAATTTTCATGGCTAGAGCACATCTGATGCCATCACAAATCAACACATTGGTCCTTTATAGACAGACTGGACAAGTTGAACAAGATAGAGCATTTATTTAAGAGTTGTGGTATCCACCAAAGCTTTGCCATCGGCTTCATTTAATTTGTCTCCAAAAACAATTTTATGTGAACCTGAATTTCCCACTCTATCTAAACCAAGGGAAACCTTTCTCCCTCCTAATCCTGATGTTATTGCAATGCCATTCATCCCTCTGGGCTGCTGTGTGGCGGCCATGTCAATGGAATCACTACTGGGGACAGAGGCATCAATGGGGGTAAGCTTGTGGGAGAGATCGTCACGTCGAGGGTTCAAATCCAAGGGCCCGATGATACCATAGAGGTCGTCGATTGCAGTCTTAGAGGGTTTAGTATTGGCTTGAGGACTTGTTGACTTCATGGAGCCTTTAACTGCCAGGGCCATGTTGACAAAGGTTGTCTCAATTATTGAAACTCGATCTGCCATAAGTGTGTTGAAAAGTGTAACCAGGTTCGGTCTTCATAATGACACGCAATTGTGACTTTTGTAAATGATGGAATGAAGAAAATAAAATTATTTTTAGAAGCCTTGCTTCATGGGTTTCATGAGAAAGTGATTTTATTTTAGATGGTTCCCATTGAGAGCCTTAGGATTGGTCATTAAAAGCAATGTTGTGAACATCAGCATCAGGATCAAATCGGCAATGGTCCAAAAAACCAAAAAATCGTAAAAATCGAGAAAATATCGGTAAACATCGGCAAAATCAAGATACCATCAAAATATTGGTAAAAATCGGCAAACATCGGCTAGGCAAAAAAATCGTGATTTCAAGATAAAATCGAGATGTTATTGAGATGTTTGCAGCACTGATTAAGAGTCAAAGAGTCTATGTCATGTATGAAGAACCCTTCTTAGGGATATAACAATGTATTTGAGTCTATAATATGTCTAGAAAGCCCTCCAATGACAAGCACTAGTTCTACTCTTGTAGTCGGCCTCAAAACAGAAAGGAAACTCATGTCAGCTCACCCTATGGAGACACATCTAATTGAAATTATATGTCGCCTTATTTATATGAACCAACAACTATATAAACGTGTGTAGATACTTCGCATTTCCTCAGTTTAGAACTTGGATCCCTTTGAAGTTTTGGTAACAAGAAACAATCAACAGTTCAGTTATATGTTCCGTTGAGCAAGAGGTGGACAAGTTCAATGGGTAAGGAAGGATCAACATGTTTTGTGCAAGGATGATCACAGTAAGTAAAGCACGGACCTTTCAGAGATTCAGATCACAGTCATAGCGAGAGAGGAAGAGACAAAGTCGGATGACAAGAAGGAATTTGGACAGCCAATGGAGGAGCAACAAGGGTTCTTTGAAGGCTAAACAAAATTTCTGCTTCATGAAGATAATAGTTTCGGTGTCATCTCAGCAAAGGTTTTCGGTGCTACCACAGTTAAGGTCTCGATGCTATCTGTTGACCACTACTGGTCAACTACCCATGCAGTACACCCCCTTTCTCTTGGCAGAAAGGGGTAGCACTTGAACGACGTGTCCGTGCCAGCCTACAGTCATCAACAGCTTGATCATTTTATTTGTAAACCCAGTCTGCATGTATGAATTATAAATAATCTAAGCAGATCAGAGTCATGTATGTAAAATTGCCTAGGTGGACCTAACTTTCTAATGGTAATCTACGTCCCGGAAGGTTTCTCGTCTCACCGATCTACGATCGGCAGAGTTTTCCTTCAAACCTAACCCCAAAGCCGGGATGCATTTTGTTATTAGAACTTTAGGAGAATCCTAGCGTGTTAATATGCTAGATTATAGTTGTGTCGCAGAACTGGGTGGTTTATGAGGGTCTATGTTAAAGTGGGTTTGTCCCCTTAAGATGTAAATTGTAAAAGTCATGATGTAATGTGTCTTGAGGGTTGAAAAATATTTTAGTCCCCTCATGAGTCCTAAATCCTAGGTCCTAGGTGATGTTTCCAACGGCTTAGTTCGAATGATCCATTTAAGAAAATAAATGAAATACTAAAATAATAAAATAAATAAAAATTAAAAAATGAAATAAATAAAAAATAATAAAAAGTTCATAAAATAAAGCAAAAACCCTAAATAATAAAATAATAATATTTTTTGTGAATGCATGCAAAATATCATTTTTTAATAAAATCGACGGATGAGATTAAGAGATGTCTTGATCCTCATCGACGGTCGAGATCACTTCAACATGGATCACTCAAACTAGCCGTTGGGATCGTTTCCTTTATATAGGGTCTTAGGGGGTCATTTCAAAGGGAATCCAATCTGTGAGTCTGTACTGAAAAAGTTCTCTTGTAATTTGATTTCTGGTTAATAAAAGAAGATTTTGGGGTCCAAATCTTGCTGGTGTTACTCTCTGGAATTGCTGTGAGATGTTTATTTTTCTGCATATTTCAGTTTTCAGCCATTAATAGTAGCTTGTTTTCAGAGTATTGTGAGCACAGGTATCTTGTTCACTTGCTAGGGTTTGAGTGTTGTTAGGGTTTCTGAAATAATGGCAGGTATCTCCATTATTTCCTGAGATCTAGCAGCATTCTTTCTCTCTTTATTGATGGCTGCTTGAGATGTGCAGGAAATCTTTAGGTGAAGGATATTGGTGGGCGTTTGGGGAAGTTCTAGGCTGAACCAGCCGACTCCCACAGGCTTTTCTTTGCAGAGCCCAGCTGATTTTGCCCTGGGTTAATCATTTAAAGTTTATTTCGTGTTTTACATTGAGAGATTTTCTTTCGGTTCATAGCAAAGTTCAAGTTTCTGATATTTCGAAAATATTACTGCAATTATTGTTAAATTTGGCTGTCCTAGAGCTGTAAATTTTGTGATTTTAGGTTAAGTTTGAAGGGTTTTACTTTGAAGTTTTGCATATATCTGCCAGGCTCTTGTTTTCTGCTCTCCAGGGTTATCATTGCACTGACTAGGGTTTTGCAGGCTCAGGCACTTCTGATCCGAGGATGTTTAAAAAATATGCTGAAACTGTGATGGGCATCATTTCATGCATCAATTCATTAGCTGGATGAAAGAGAACGCGTCTAACCAGCAAACTAAAGCCACGAAAACTGTCCATAAAAAATTTCCGACATCTGATATCAGACATCTCAATCCAGCGACAAAATGAAGATTTTTTATTTTTGAGGGTTATCACAGTTTTGGGATACGCCTGTATTTTTCACTGAGGAATAAGCTCCTAAAGGGGATCTGCGTGAGAGATCTCAACGTCCTGCAATCGCTGCCGATTTTCTGTTGGTTATGCAAACAAAATTGCACCCAATGGCTTCAGCATTTATCCACGTACGGTAGCAGAATTTCATTGCCGGCTCTGCGTATCATTGTCCAATTCCTCCACGCCTGCGTTAAGTCTCATTTCCGCCGTCCACTGTGGGAGGTTTTTCAAGCGCTGTTGATAACGCTTTCAAGCTCTCTATTGGACCAGGTCTGTACCCACATCAAACCAAGGGAGAATGCGGTAAATGCACAGTTCGCCCATCCCGTGCCTAAAACCTCCGAATCGAGCTGCGTCCTCCAGGAATTCTCTGCGTGATTTTCTGGGTGGTATTCGATCCCATTCACCGACGGTTTGCATTCATTCACATTTTCGTTCCGGGCCAGTAAATCACGAGGGTATCAGTCAAGAGCTTCATCGAAATTCCAGGTGATTCGTTTTCCTTGTCCGGCGGCTGAGGTAATATCGTTTCACGCCTTTTCCTTCAGGCATACGGTTAAAGTCGTAGATTGCCATGGTTTAAATCGATATCCTTTCTTTAGGATTTTTATGTAGTTAAGCTTAGCGTTTTATGAATTTAGGATTTTTTTTTTAAATTCTCATTTTTCATAATATAAAAAAGGAAAAAAAAGGAAAATTGGGTTTGGCTTAGATAGATTTTATTTTATTTTAGTTTTGTCCATTAAATTTTAGATTTAGGTTCATTTTTACATAGTTAATTTTCATAGTTTTCCTTTTTTTTTAGATTTTCATAAATATAAAAAAGAAAAAGTATATAAAAAGGTTTTTATTTAGAGTTTTAATTTAGCTTAGTTTAATTATTTTTATTTTTAAGCTTTAGTTTTATTTTAATTAGTTCTAGTTTTTAGGACTTTATTTAAAAATAAATAAAAAATAAAAAAAATTCAGGATTTACATTTAGCCGAAAGTTTTAGCTTTAGATTTTTTGCCTGAAAATATTGTGGAAATTTCTTTCGCCAAATTCAGTTATTTGAGAATTTTTTTTATGCTGAGATTTAAAGTTATTGATGTGGAATGAATGCTTTACATGAATGATTATCTTAACATGGTATCTGGTTATTGTTCTCATTATTTGATGATAAATGATTGTTGTTTATGGTTCATGTTCTTATATCGTCTAGGAAGTAATCATTTAAGCACCAATCTCATAAGGCACTGGTCTATCAAATCAATAAACCCATTTTAGTGCATCTCGTCTCCCAGCCCAACTGTTTGGCAGTTGGCCTTCATCATTTCACAAGGTCTACCCCCCTTAGCCGTGGGAGACAGGCTTAAACGGAGGGATCGGGGATCAGAGTGACAACCCCCGGTCTGAGCGTTGTCGTGTCAATCTGCGCGACAACATTTTTTGGCGCCGTTGCCGGGGATAGAGTTTTTCTGTCCTTGGTTCTTTCATTTCAAGCTTTTCTGTGTTCAATTTCTTGTTCAGGTGGCGACTCCACTTCCTATATTATCTGCAAGAGTGTACACTAGAAGACATCCAAGCAGTCTGTGCAATCCTACTCCTGATCCTGAAAAGGTTTATAGGGTGCGATCACACAAACTCGCTTCTCGTACACTTCTTGGAAATCTTGGACAAGAAGCCCTCTCCGATATTCATTTGCTCTTTAAAGGTCAAGTTAGGCGCAGCACCATGAGTCTGTATGCCCCTTGTAATTTTTCTAACATTCCTGGATACCCCAATGCTATTCCATCTGTTGGGATAGACAAATTGCCTAGCTTTCAAGGAGATAATGCTATTACTGTTAATTCCCATTTGCGAGATTTCAACATATGGATGGCTAAGTATGCTAGATCTCCTGATTTTGATCATGAAGATGTCAGGATGACTCTTTTTATCTTGACTCTAGGAGGTGATGCTTATGACTGGTTTACAGAAAAACCTCCAAATTCATTTGACTCTTTACACTCAATCATTAATTCATTTAGAGAAAAATATGGAGATAAGAGAGAGGGAAGACATCTTGTAAAAGCTCTTACTCTAATGAAAAAGAGAGAGGATGAAACTGTTGAAGAATTTAATAGAAGGTTTAATGGTATTATTAGAGAACTACCTCAAGACTATAAGCCTACAGATAAAACTCTCCAAGACTTTTACATTGATGCCTTTAGTCCTGAACCATCTTATGAGTTAAGGCGTGCTAAACTTAATGATTATAGAGATTGCCAAGCCTTAGCTATAGAGCTTGAAAAGGACAAGGCAGCTTCTGGGAAGTCTGAAATCCCAGGTTTTGATAGGGCTGCTACAAAACTAAAGGAACCTAAGGGAAAAGCAGTCCAAGAACCTGAAAGTGAACTTGTTCTCAAGTTGCTTCAAAAAATTGAAACTATGGAAATTAATCATAATAAGGAGATAAACACTTTGCAGAATAGGTTGATTCAGATGGAGAGAGCGCAATCGCAAAATTTTCAACCTCGAAATAATAATAACAGAAATAATAATTGGCAAAGAAAGGGTCAATCTAGTGAGCAGAGACCTCCTAATCCGCTTACTAATCTGGTTGATAATGCTCCTCCTTACTGTCGTGTTTGCGATGCTTTTCATGAAGAGTCCTCTTGTCCCATCGTCAGAAGAATCTTAGATAATGGAATGTTTGGGACAGGTGAGCAAATAAACGTAGTAGGGAGTAAGTTTCCTTTGCCTATGAATGATTGGATAGAGGTTAAGGAAAGGAGCTATGAGGTTATGAATCCTTCATCTGCTTTTAGTATAAATAACTTTGAAAATGAAGATGACATTTTGGCTAGGTTATGTGGTGAGAAACCCTCTCCTGAGAAAATTTTAGAAATTGCTAGAGATAAGGGTTTAACATACCAGAGAAGGGATAAAGATCAGAGCGGGAATCAAATTCCCCTCGAACTTTAAACCCTGGTACAAACTCCGGAATAGATGTCGATTTGGGAAGTTGGTTTAATAATGCTAAAATTTGGGTTCCTGTATCTGAGATCGCTAAGATCCCTTCCCAAAGAGACAAGTTACTAAAAGCAATTCAGGGTCCTCAAGTCAACGCTTCTCAACAGAAGATTCGCGAGGTTGACTATCATGATGCCCCTATTTATCTGCAAAGCGTGGATGCTGATAACAAAGATCATCAACCCTCCTTTATCACCTTATTGGTCAATGGGTATAAATTGAATAACTGCATGTTGGATTCAGGCGCATCTGCTTGTGTTATGACTAAAAGGGTCATGGAACAGCTTAATTTAAGAGTTTCCAGACCCTACTATAATATATGTGCCATGGATTCCAAGAAAATCGAAGTACATGGTTTAATCAAGGATTTACAAGTTCATCTTTCAGTTTACCCAGACATCATGGTTGTTATGGATATTGTTGTCGTTGATGTACCTGATGCTTGGGGTATGCTGTTATCTAGAAAGTGGGCCTCTGATCTAGGAGGAAGCATTCAAATGAATTGGTCATATGCTATGATTCCTTCTCCTAGCGGTGATGTTTTTGTTAGGCTAAATAGAGAGCCCGAGAGGAAATTCCATGTTGAAGATCCCAAGAAGCCTCATAACGAAATAATTAGAGAACAATCTGACATCGGGAACTACTCTATCATGTCCAATTTCATAATTCCTCCCGATGATAAGATTAGGGCAATCAATGGAGGACTTTATTGTTGGAAGCATTTAAGTTTTCGTACTCCAGATAATGTTCCTAGAGTTGATCAGGTTGGGTCTTCATCAGCAAACAGGCATGCAGATCTGAAATTTTCGATATGTCAGGGAATGACCAAATATGGAAGGAGGTGTACCCACCGAACCCGTAATGGAGCATCCTTTTGTTTGAAACATATCCTTCGAGACAGCCATAGTTTGGACAGCTGTGATGGAGACCCAAGTTCCAATAGTTTAGGAAGTAACCCAAAGAGGGCAAGAGTGTCTGTTGAGAGACAGTCATCTGAGAAGGAAGCAACTTCTGCAAACTTTCACCACAAAGGAAGTCAAGATGAACAAAGTTTTTTGCCCATTTCAGACCTGGAAAGAATTTCAGGAGGTGTGTCCCAGAAATTGCATGATGATAGTTATCCAGTTGAAAGGAATCCATTGCATGGTTCTTCACTGCCAGAAAGGGCTGCTTCTAAAGTCTCATATAGGAGTACAAATTGTTTGCGTTGTATCGGAAGTTGCCGCAATCATGGTGGCCAATGCACACGCAGGGCAAAACAAGGTTCATCTTATTGTGAAAAGCATTTACCAAATTCACTGGGGTTTCGTCATAGATATACTGCATCAATGTTGAATGGAATTTTCAAAACTACAAGCTCTGAAACAATGTTGAAGATTTTTTATTTTTGAGGGTTATCACAGTTTTGGGATACGCCTGTATTTTTCACTGAGGAATAAGCTCCTAAAGGGGATCTGCGTGAGAGATCTCAACGTCCTGCAATCGCTGCCGATTTTCTGTTGGTTATGCAAACAAAATCACACCCAGTGGCTTCAGCATTTATCCACGTACAGTAGCAGAATTTCATTGCCGGCTCTGCGTATCATTGTCCAATTCCTCCACACCTGCGTTAAGTCTCATTTCCGCCGTCGACTGTGGGAGGTTTTTCAAGCGCTATTGATAACGCTTTCAAGCTCTCTATCGGACCAGGTCTGTACCCACATCAAACCAATCGAGAATGCGGTAAATGCACAGTTCGCCCATCCCGTGCCTAAAACCTCCGAATCGAGCTGCGTCCTCCAGGAATTCTCTGCGTGATTTTCTGGGTGGTATTCGATCCCATTCACCGACATTTTGCATTCATTCACATTTTCGTTCCGGGCCAGTAAATCACGAGGGTATCAGTCAAGAGCTTCATCGAAATTCCAGGTGATTCGTTTTCCTTCTCCGGCGCTGAGGTAATATCGTTTCACGCCTTTTCCTTCAGGGATACGGTTAAAGTCGTAGATTGCCATTGTTTAAATCAATATCCTTTCTTTAGGATTTTTATGTAGTTAAGCTTAGAGTTTTATGAATTTAGGATTTTTTTTTAAATTCTCATTTTTCATAATATAAAAAAGGAAAAAAAAGGAAAATTGGGTTTGGCTTAGATAGATTTTAAATTAGATTTTATTTTATTTTAGTTTTGTCCATTAAATTTTAGATTTAGGTTTATTTTTACATAGTTAATTTTCATAGTTTTCCTTTTTTTTTAGATTTTCATAAATATAAAAAAGAAAAAGTATATAAAAAGGTTTTTATTTAGAGTTTTAATTTAGCTTAGTTTAATTATTTTTATTTTTAAGCTTTAGTTTTATTTTAATTAGTTCTAGTTTTTAGGACTTTATTTAAAAAAAAAAAAAAAAAATTCAGGATTTACATTTAGCCGGAAGTTTTAGCTTTAGATTTTTTGCCTGAAAATATTGTGGAAATTTCTTTCGCCAAATTCAGTTATTTGAGAATTTTTTTTATGCTGAGATTTAAAGTTATTGATGTGGAATAAATGCTTTACATGAATGATTATCTTAACATGGTATCTGGTTATTGTTCTCATTATTTGATGATAAATGATTGCTGTTTATGGTTCATGTTCTTATATCGTCTAGGAAGTAATCATTTAAGCACCAATCTCATAAGGCACTGGTCTATCGAATCAATAAACCCATTTTAGTGCATCTCGTCTCCCAGCTCAACTGTTTGGCAGTTGGCCTCCATCATTTCACAGGGTCTACCCCCCTTAGCCGTGGGAGACAGGCTTAAACGGAGGGATCGGGGATCAGAGTGACAGCCCCCGGTCTGAGCGTTGTCGTGTCAATCTGCGCGACAACACTATCTAAAGAAGAATGTCTTGGTGATATATCAAGGAGAATCTCGGTGCCACAATAGAAGATCACAGCATGGTCTAGAAAGCACAGTTGTGGTGGTATATAGAGGTCACAGTTCAATGCTGTGAAGGAGCTATTCTTCAATGATGTATCACTGTGTTTTGATAATGATACATTGGTCATAATTTGGTAACTTCACATTAACATGTTCCGATGCCATGAAGAGATGATCTCAATTTGAGGAAGATCGAAGTAGAAGAGAATCAAAGAAGAAGGTTGACTGTGTCTTGGTCTTCGAGTGGCTAAATAGGTCAAGGGTCTTTGTCTTGGTATTTGTCAATTAGAATCTCTATAAGAGGAATTTGTGCGGGTTTTCCTCTCAAAGAGTGAGAGCATAGTTGCAGGGGAGTGCCCCCGCCCTCGAACCCGCTCCCGAATCGCGCTCCGGGCAGGAGCGGCTTCGGAGCGCCTCGGGAGCGCGCTTCCGAAATCGCTCCCGGACGGGAGCGATTTTCGGGAGCGCGCTCCCTTAAAAAAATTGCACTCCCTGCCATTTTCAGGAGCGCATAGGGGAGCTATCGCTCCCGGAGCGATTTTTTAAGCCCGGGAGCGATCACTCCCAATCGCTCCCCGGCATTAAAAAATCGCTCCGGGAGCGTTTCGCGCAGCGTCGAGAGCGGTTAGGCGGAAAAAAATTTCCGCAGACGTAAAAAAAATTGAATTTAAAAAAAAATTGTTTTAAAAGCCCAAAGGGCATAAAAAAATTTCATTATCAAACCATTGAGCAAGAGCAAAGGAGCAAGGAGCAAGTGCTGAGGAGCGAGAAGCGAGAAGCGAGGAGCGAGGAGCAAGCCTGCAGAGGTAAGTAACTTAGTAATTTAGTTAGTCTAGTTAGTTTAATTTAGTTAGGTAGTAATTTAGTTAATTAACTTTAGTTTATTGAGTTTAAAAATTATGAATTTGAATTAAACTAATAAATTAAATTAATTAATCCCAATAAATTAAATTAATTTGCAGATTCTTGAATCAAAACCCTACAAACATCAAACACCATGGACCTGGCTATATTTCTGGGCATTTTCCTCTTCCTGGTCCCTTTTATGGTTATTATGGTGCTAGAGAGTAGGAAATGGAGGGGCCAAACTGAAGAGGGGGATGAAGAAGCTGGAGAAAGTCGAATTGGTGAAAACCCCGTTGAGGAGGAGCTGGAGGAGGGTGAACATGACCCTCAAAAAACTAAACAAGACCAAACTCCATTGTGGAAATATGTTAACAAGGCTGAAACAGGGAGAGGGGGTGGAACCACTAAATTTCATTGCCCCCATTGCAACACTGATTACACAGGTTCATACACCCGTGCTAGAAGACACCTTTGCGGGAAAAGGCCATGGGATGGAGACAAACAAATAGGAATCAAAACTTGTACAGCGGTGTCAACGGCGGATAGAACCAAATACATAAGGGAAGAGGAGGAAGCCCAATACAGATCAAAAAAATCAAGGGGTTTCTTTGAACCAAGCTCACAATCACAAAGAACTCCTTCAGCATCCTCCCAAGGCAGTGGATATGGAGGCACAGGGTCATTATCTTTAAGGCGTAGAACCATATCAGATTTCCTTGATGAGGGGTGTAGGAATGATGTAGATTCAAAGGTTTACAGGTTTCTCTATGCATGTGGGATACCATTCTATGTTCTTCGCTCACCTTATTGGCACGAAATGGTTTCTGCCATAAATGATGCCCCTAAAGGATACAAAAGCCCTAGGTATGACAAGGCAAGAACCGTTGGCCTTGATCATGAAAAAGCAAAAATATCACATTCTCTGAATAGAATGACAAGTTCTTGGACTGACCATGGGGTGTCCATTGTATCTGATGGATGGACAAATGTAAAAGGCAAGCCATTGATAAGTGTTCTTGCTGTGTCTGTTAGTGGTCCCATCTTTCTAACTGCACATGATTACTCAACAAGTTCAAGACCGCCATCAACATTGCAGAAGCATTACTTGAAACAATTGAGTGTATTGGCCCATACAATGTCATCCAAGTCATCACTGATAATGCTCCTAATTGTAAGGAAGCGGGAGCAATTATTGAGGATAAATACCCCAACATATTTTGGTCTGGATGTTTGGTTCACACATTGAACCTTCTGTTGCATGATATTGTCAAGAACAAAAATGAACAATACCAATGGATTGGTGATTTGTACAAGAAAGGCAAACAAATGATAAAATTTATTACAAATCATAGCAATACCCATGGCCTTTTCCGCAGTCACTCGAGATTGGAGTTGTTGAAGATTGTGAAGACCAGATTTGGTAGCTATTACCTCACCTTCAGGCGCCTTTTGAAGGTAAGAGAGGCATTGCCTAGCATGGTATCAAGTCCACATTGGCAAGTATTAAAGGAAAGGGCTACAAATGCAGCTGACATGGGAGGTTTTGAAATGGTGGAGGAGGCTGCTCTTGATGGTCAGTTTTGGACAAGTGTGAGGCAAGTATTGGATTTCACCAAGCCCATTTATCACATGATTCGGTTTGCAGATACAGAAAAACCAGTGATTGGCGAGGTGTATGAGCAGATGGATACCATGTTGGGGGAAATAAAAGATATTGTTCATAACAGAGATCCCAACTTGTACAAACTGATTCATGATTGTGTCTGTGAACGGTGGAATAGACTTAATCTTCCACTACATTGCTTGGCGTATATCCTTACGCCAAAATACTACTCTACATCTTGGTTGGAACAACCTGCAGCAGGGGGTGGGGTTAGGAACAAACCCCATTTAGATCCAGAGGTAACTAGAGGATATTTGGAAGAATTAGAAAAGTTGGTACTTGACAGGGAGGAATGTGCATTTGTGCGCTTTGAAATAGGCAGATACTTCAGTGGCACTGGTTTGTATGGTAACTTCCATGCAATGGACGACAGAGATAGATTTGATACTCTCACATGGTGGGAAACATATGGCGGCCACGGAATTTTGCCAAAATTGGCAAAAAAAGTTCTTTCACAGGTTGTAAATACTTCTTCTGCAGAGAGGTGTTGGAGCACCTACAGCTATATACATAATGTGAAAAGAAACAGACTCAATGAAAACCGAGCAGAAAGCTTGGTTTATGTGCACTACAACTTGAGGTTGTTGAGTCATTACTGTGATCGGGCTTATGAGGATCCCACATATAAAATTTGGGACAATCACCCAGAGGATGACAATTTGGAGGATGGCATTGTACATATTGAAGAACTGGAAGAGGAACTTGCAAGGGATGAAGATGAAGCAGCTGCAGCAGCCATGCCACCTCCACCTCCACCTCCACCACTACCATCTGGTAGCAATGCTCGAGGTCCGAGTCTTGTTCCTTTGCTGTTGCCACCTCCATCTACACCCTCACGTGGAGGTTCTAGTTCTGGTCGTCGATCTGTGCGGGAGACTCCTAGAAGACCACCACAACCTGCTTATACTCCTGGAGACTCTCGTGGCAAGGGCCACATGTAGATTTACAGTTTACTTGTCTTTTTTACTTTCTATTAGACTTTAGTTTTCATAATTGTTGAGTTTTGAGTCCTTGACTCTTGACTCTTGACTCTTTCATATCATAATGATATTTTTTGTAAACAATATATCACTGTGACAATGAAAATTTGAAGTTTGAAGTTGGGCCTTGGCAATTATAACTCATTGGTAATGATGTGAATTATGAATATGATGCTTCGTGAAAGACTAAAGTTGTTTCATTTCATTTTGATTTCATTATTCATGTTTCATTTTATAAATTTATAACATTTCATATCATGTTAACAGTTAGAAGTTAGGACTTAGAAATATCTTAGATATTACTTCTTGTAATGGTTAAACTTTGCTTACAAGTACAACTTTGGTGATCAGTGATGATAAATGTTATTGAATTTTCAATTTTTAAAGCTTGAAGTTGAAACTTTAAAATTGAATTTGATGAATCATGATTCATGAGACTCAATATGTTGCAGTTGTAATATGTATTTTACTAACTTGTGGACATGGTTGATGACGATTATAATTTCTAGATGATTGATGTGATATGGTTCAATGATCAATCTATGTTTTTTTATGTTTTTTATGTCTAATTCATCATTCTACATGTTTTTGTTGACATGTATGTATCAAAAATTAAAAAATATAAAATATATATATATTTTTAAAAAATCGCTCCCAGATTCACTCCCAAACCGGGAGCTTCTGAAAATGGTCGCTCCCGCTCCCGTTTTCGCTCCCACTCCCGCTCCCAAGTAACATTGGTGAGATGTTTCAGCCCTGGCTCATAGCTTACATGATGTGTCTCTTGTCTATTTATGTTCATGCATTGCTTACTGTTTGATGGAGAAGAACACTAATAATCTAACATCAAGAAGATCCTAATTTAACAAGTAAAAAGCATTCACAAATAGTCACTAATAGAAGAGAAATCACCTAATGTCAATGCCCTAGATTTCTCAATGCAGTGCTACATCATTAGCTATGCAACAAGAAATTTGAAGGCATAACAAAAAAGCTATGCAAAAAATAAAATACGATCTGTTGTTGAGCCACATTCTTGATTAACCTCTTTACAATGTGATGTAATGGTGCATGCTAGGCTGGATCCCTGGAATTTCTAAGCTCTAGAGTTTGTATGGCCATCGGCTACTTAACCCCTCTTTCTCTCAAAATGCATCCTTGATGAAGGACGTAGGTCGTGGCATTTCTTGATGTAAATATGAATGGGATGGATCAATACCAATCATATACAAGTAAAGAAATTTGGAATAACCAAATGCCACTAGGCATTCAAGGACATGGAAAGGGTCCTAGATTTCCAACCATTCAAAGTTCAGCTGCTGGAGCGAATCCAAGATAGTTGTAGGAAGTCAGTCTCACTACTTTGCATGGCAGGTTCTCTGCATTCTCAAAATAATATGCCTTGCTCGCCCCATGTAGCCATGCACTGTTTTGTAACCAAATAGTGAGAAAAGATCTATATTTTTTAGAACGTTAGCCAATAAAAGCGTTTGGGAGAATGGATCTACATTTTGGAGAACCATAGCCAATTAAAATCTAGCTGCTAGGTGGGAGGAAACTTAGGAGAAAAAGGCTTCTAGTGGGAGTTTTTTTTTTTTTTTTTTTAGGGACTGCAGAGTGAGGGAACAAATCTCTTGTGGGTTAAGCATGGAAAGGCTATTTGCGGTGTTCTACTTGGTGCTACGACTTTACCAGTTGCAAGATATCGATAGCAACAAATTTGGAGGCCTTAAGCTGAACCCCTTATTCACCGATACATAAAATTGGAAGTATGGAGATTGCCATGGAATCATAATTTGGCTCTGATACCACTGATCCAAATCTTGGGGGGCCCCAAGATCTAAGGAATTGCCACACTAGGAAAAAAACAAAAGTAAACCAAACTACAAAATAAATCAAGAACTAACTTTTATTAGATAAGAAAATGATGGTTCCAACTATATTGTGCTGGAAAATCTACCCTCTTACAAAAGGAGGCTTGTTATTTATAGCCTTTTTCTAGTTACATTACCATGGGTGAGTTATTTATAGCCTTTAGTTACATTACCATGGGTGGAAAAATAGCATGGGTGAGTTATTTATAGCCTTTAGTTACATTACCATGGTTAAACACCATGGGTGAATTTCCATTCGAATCAATGGTTGCAATTAGAAGTTCACTTGATCCAATAGATGGCTCAGATCAACATAGAAACTTTCTACAAGCTTCTAGAGGCAAATCGATTTTATCACACCTAATGTCAAATAATTATTCACTTTCCCTATGTTAGACTTAAGGAATAATTAAAAAATCACTAATTGACATAATTAAGATATTTTCCCCAGGTGAAACGTAGGAAAAATTACATGTGTTTGGAGATAATTAATTCCTCCATGTTCTTAGCCTTAATGACACCTCTCAAGATTAGAACACCTACCCATGCTACAAAATCTAACACTCCCTCTTAGCGAGGAAGGTGTTCTCCACAACACCTAACTTATCCCTGAAGAAAACAAACTTTCCTTTACCCAAGGCCTTCGTCAAGATGTTTGCAACCTCTTGATTCATGGAAAAATACTATATTTGAACTGATCCACACTATACACAATCCCCAATAAAATGGTATCTGATGTCGATGTGATTCATGTTGAAATATGTAACTAGGTTCGGTCTTCATATGTACTTTTGATTCTTATATATTGTAAAATGAAAAAGAAATTATTATTAATTTTTTTTTGTAGCATGGGTTTCAAGCTTAAGGTCATTTTATTTTAGGTCAAAGCATCGATTGAGTGCTTCTAGGTTTTCTCATTAAGTCAAGAAGTCAAAGAGTCATTGTCATATGTAAAAGACCCCATTGAGCATCTTGTAACATGTCAAAAGAATTATTTTTGAGTCAAAAGAGTCAAAATACCCCTCCAAGACCAAGTCGGCTTGGTAGCAGAGAAGTCGGCCTAATTAGGGCATGTCGTCCTCTTTGGAAGCCTATAAATAAGAGAGCATTCGACCTATGGACTCGCTCACTCATTCACTCATCATCCAAGCGAAGGACAAGAAGAAGAAGGCAAGTGAAGGAAAAAGGAAGAAGGAAGAAGAAGCTTTTGGGTTATTACACTCTCTCTCACATGTGCGAAGACAAGCTAGGGTTTCTGCAGCATCAAGGCCGAAGTTCTCAAGGAACAAGGAAAGGGTTGAAGCTGGAAGAAAAGTGCATAATTTGATCTTTCATAAGGCATAGAAGAAGAAGCAATCCAAGTGAAGGAAGGACAATGCTCTAGAAGCCCTAATTCTCCCACAAGTGTGAAGCTGCAACTGGTTGCAGGGGGCTGGAACAGACCTGCAGTGGGGGCTGAAAATTTGTAACTAGGGGTCGAAGTTGTGCAGCTGGAAGAGATTTGACTTGGTTTGACATGGATAGAAGAAGCACATTATCAAGAAGGTCTAACTTGGTCTTGGAACAGTATTGGTCTTAGTCTAGAGGCCTTGGAATTCATCATTTGAAGAATCTATAAGAAGAGAAGAAATTTGTGGGTTTTCCTCTCAAGAGGAAAGGTTTTGGCCCTGGCTAAGGAGCCTACACCTTATGTCCCTGGGTACTATTGATCTTCATTTTTTGGTAGTTGTTTCATGATAAGAACAACATAATAATAACAAAAGAAGCTAATAATCAACAAAATTAAAAGAAAATCACAAGCAATTATCAAGTCTAAGAGAAATCACCTCATTTGTTGCCCTATAGATTTCTCAACACTTCGACCTATCATGAACCACCGGATTCTCAGATAGCTTGACACAACTCTAATTATCATAGTAGATATTGATTGACTCCATCTTTTGACCAAACACTGCCGCTAGCAGCGTCCAAAGCCATGTGGCATCACATGTAGCCATGCTTTCTGCCATGTATTCTTCCTCTGCAGAACTTAGTACAATTGACCTTTGCATACTGTTGTACCAGGAGACAACCCTTGATCGCACGCTGAAGTAACACCCTAAAGTGCTTTCCCTGTCTACTGCATTACCTTACCAATCTACATCAGTATATCCCATCAACCTGAGTATATCTCAACCCATACTCAATTGAACCTCATATATATTGCAACACATGCTTTGTCGTTGTCCAATGCACCCTCTTTGGTTCCACCATGAACTGACTAGGAGTGTTGATCGCAAAGAAAATGTTTGGCCTTGTGTTGACCAGATACATGAGAGAGCCAATTAGCTATCTTTACAAGGTGGGATCCATTGCCTCCTGCTTAGATGCATCAATCTTCTTCCAATTGGTTAACATAGGTGTAGACATGGGTCTACAGTCCAACATCCTGAATTTCTTCAATATCTCCATAGCATATGTCCTTGACCATGGAAGATCTCCCCATATGTTTGCACATCTTGAGTCCTAGAAAATAGTGCATCGACCCCAAATCCTTCATCTCAAACTATGTTGCTAAGTCCCTCTTGCAGTCCTCGATGAGACCTAGTGACCCAGTCAAAATTAGATCATCCACATATAACACGAGAATGAGTAGCTCTCCTCCAACCATGAGATAAATCATAATAGAGGTTTGAATTTGCCTCACTCTTCACAAAGCCCATTTCTTGCAAGTAGTTGCCAATCCGACCATACCACACTTTGAGAGCTTGCTTGAGTCTGTATAGCGCTCTCTTCAACCTACATGCATGGTTTTCCCTCCCATGCATCTCAAATCCCTTCGGCTCTTCAATGTACACCTCCTCCTCTATAACTTCGTTAAGGAACACCAACTTGACATCCATCTGATGGATCTACCACCCATTTGTGCAACAAGTGAGATCACAACCCTAATAGAAGTATACCTTGCCACTAGAGAAAACGTCTCATAATCTATTCCCTCCTTTTGAGGGAACCCCTTGGCCACGAACCTTGACTTGAACTTTTCTACACTGCCATCTACATCATGCTTGATCTTGTAGATCCAGCGGGAACCAACCACTACCCTTTCCAACAATCTAGGCACCCCAAACATCATTCAGCATGATGGAGTTGTACTCCTCCACCATTGCATCCTGCAACACCTGGTGTTGTGCAGCCTCCTGATAGTTGGAAGGCTCATTATTGATGAGCCCACTCATCAACGCCTTGTACCCTGAATATCTCTTTGGCGGTCTCTTGTCCCTAGTGCTCTATCTAGGAGCTCCCACAAACTCTTGTGCATCTCTCATGTTAGTTTTTGTAGCATTGAATGGTGTTCTAGTCTCAAACTTTGTGGAGAGGCTAAAACACAGGAGATCTCCAAAACCCAGAAATCGTTTCTCAAAATTCCACATAGAGATAGCTCAATTAAATTAATTGACCCTCATTTGAATTTTTCCTAAGTCTAACTTAGGAAAACTGATTAATTAATAGTAACTAACTGAGAA
Source organism: Pinus tabuliformis (assembly GCA_031772625.1). NCBI lineage: Eukaryota > Viridiplantae > Streptophyta > Pinopsida > Pinales > Pinaceae > Pinus > Pinus tabuliformis. The sequence goes on from CM062819.1 coordinate 1,003,552,553, forward strand.
AGGTCAGAATTCTCCAGAAACTCACATGGATCGACTTAGAGATGATATCAGCCTCAATTAAGATTTAATCTTAGTCGTTGAAGTCTCAACTGGAGATTATAAGACAAGGTCAATGCATAGATGGAGAACACACTTGGAGAGCAAGTTTCCTTGGCAATTCGATTTTCCATAGAGCAACATTATGTTGGAAGAGTTCGATTCAGAGAGTACACAAAGACAGAGAAGGGCAGAGACAGTGAGTTAGGAGGAAGTCTTCTAGTTTTGGAGAGTCAATCAAAGGAGGGTCAAGTTGCCTCAATGGAGCTGCGCAGGGCCTGTACAGAAGCTTCAGAGGCAAAGTTCGATTTGGCTAGACACAAAGGGTTGATTCAATTGCGGGAGGCCAAGAGAATTTTCGGAAGGGCCAGCGAGTCATTCTCATACGTTGAGTTGAGCAAACAGCTTGATCAGTTGCAACTTCTGTTGAATTTTTTAAGTCTATCCCTTAGAAAATTAATTCGTATTTTGCTGGTTTATTTCTTCTACTTGTTTAAATTTGCACAAGTTATTTAATACATTTAAATATCGAAATAAACACAATATAGTCACAACCAATGTTACTTGGGAGCGGGAGCGGAAGCGGGAGCGGGAGCGACCATTTTCAGAAGCTCCCGGTTTGGGAGCGAATCCCGGAGCGATTTTTTAAAAATATATATATTTTTTATATTTTTTAATTTTTGATACATATATGTCAACAAAAACATGTAGAATGATGAATTAGATATAAAAAACATAAAAAAGCATAGATTGAACCATATAACAACAATCATTTAGAAGTTATAATCTTCATCAACCACATCCGCAAGTTAGTAACATAGTAACATACAACATATTGAGTCTCATGATTCATCAATCTTAAAGTTTCAAGCTTTCAAAATTCAATATATAACATTTATCATCATTGATCACCAAAGTTGTACTTGTAAGCTAAGTGTAACCATTACAACAAATAATATCTAACATGAAATGAAATGTTATAAAATGAAACGAAATGAAACAACTTTCAACTTTCATGAAGCATCATATTCATAATTCATTACTAATGAGTTATAATTGCCAACTTCAAACTTAAATTGTCATATATTGTTTAAAAAAATATCATAATAAATATGAAAGAGTCAATAGTTATAAAAGCTACTAGAAACTAGAGAAGAGAAGTAAATCTATTATCTATTTCTTATGCTTGGGCCTCTTGCCACCACGAGAAATGTCTAATTTTTTAGTCTTGTTGCAAAATCGGGATCTTTGTCATTAATATCACCCTCCAAGCATTAATATCCAGAGGTATCTTTGTCATTACCTTTGTATCTGTATAGGGATCTTTGTCATTAATATCACCCTCTAAGCATTAACATAAGATAGAAAAAGCATAGCATGTCAAGTCAAGATTTTGTTTGAGTGATGCGTACATTTTTAGAAGGGTCATGATAGAGGAGTTCGACAACCAATGTCACTAACATCAAGGTACATAGAGGGATTGGTACTCTTGATTAAATATGAGTTCCATACCCTAATACATGACAAAATTCAATGGAAACATTGCAATCCCCCAATCCTGAAATCCTGAAAAACTGATAAGTCTGCTGGATTTTGAATGAAATCTAAAATTCTACTTTCTCCATATGAAATCCAATGAGGACGAAACCACTCTCAAACATCCTGAGTCATTTCATGGTAATGTTAAAAATTTAAGTAAAAGGATGAATAGCATATCAATACTAGGGCCTAGACTTGATCATTAAGTTGCCCCACTCAAAAACTATTTGTTTCTTTAAAAAAAAATTGCATTTCGAACATTACTACAAAAAAAAAATGCAAAAAAGGCAAAACGCTCCCGAAAAGGTAGGGAGCGAAATTTTTTTTAGGGAGCGCGCTCCCGACCCGCTCCCGCCCGGAGCGCGGATCGGGAGCGGGAGCGAGGGGGGGGGGGGGGGCGCTCCCCCGCAACACTGGTCACAACATCTACAGATCATCAATTGAAAGAAAATAAGCACACAAGTGACAGCGTTATTTTTAGACAATTTGTCCCCGAAAAAACCCAATGTGAGGAACCCAATGCAGCTATTTAGAGGGTTATATTATTATGCAGTATATCTAAGTACAACTGGGTGCCTAACCGGCTCACCCGACAAAGAAAAATACACGGCAGCAATACTTATATATTCAGAAATAGGTATTCAAAAAACCTGTCCCACGAAACCCTCTCCGGCACAACTGAAGCTCAGTGCTGGCCCTTCTGGCCTCTGCGTCAGCCTTCTGCTGACCTATGTCAACCCCAGGACCCCTTGCGTCAGCCCTCTGAGGGACTGCGCAGCCTCTGGCACCCTCTGCATCACTCTAGTAGCATTTGTGTGGATGATGCAGTCCCTCTGGCCTCTGCGTTGTCTCTGTTGGGCTCTGCATAGCCTGGCCTAGTTGTTGCTCTCGTTCTCTCTACTTCTGCGCTAATCTCTCAGTATTGTCTCTACCTCGCTGCCTCGTACTCACTGCCCCTCACTGTTAATCACTGATTCAACTTTGCTTAGCAACCCCGCTTTAGAAAAATGAATGACTAATCACTCTGGTGTGTTCTCCAACTGACCCTCAAACCTCCTCTTATACTTTTCTTGTTGGTCCTTCAACGGTCGAGATTAAATCTCTAATCAACAACTAAGATTAGATTTGCTTGATCCATGACTTTTGGAACCATCTAACCCAATTTTATATTAATACCCATTAATATTTTACTTTTCCTAAGCTTAGACTTAAGAACTCCATTAAAAATATTAATTATTTTAATATCTCCCAAACTAGGTACTATTTGTCCAAACCATTTCTAGGTCATGGAGATCTCATGTGCTTTAGCCTCTCCACCAATTTTCATGGCTAGAGCACATCTGATGCTACCCCAAATCAACACTCCCTCTTAGCGAGGACTGTGCTCTAGTAATACTCCTCACTGAGCATCACACTGATTATTTGGCACCAGTACCCGTGTTGATGCTAGGCCTCCCCGCCCAACATCCTCTGCACTGTTGCATCTTGTACTACTGCCAATGGCCCTGCCACTGCCACTGCTGCATCCGTACAACATCTCACTCTGAATCTGTGTTGCTGCTAGTCCATCCTCCCAACAATGCATCTGCACTGCAACCCCCTCTCATCATGTTGCATTGTGCTACTGCACTGCAACCCAATTACTAAGAAGTAAGTAATTGATCCACCCAACTTCTAACATCCCTGTCAGGCTAGAAACACTCCCAATGTTGAAGCTCCCTCTACTACTAACAAGTGCTCCCTCTACTGACCTTTGCATTGTTGCAGCGATTCCCTGCATCTTGCACTGTTGTACACCTCTTTGTGCCATCCTGCATTGGTGCAACACTCCCATGCCTCTTACACTGTTGTAGCCTGCTAGCCTCGTGTTGCCTAGGGACTCCTATACTGTAGCACTCTCTGTCGCTTCATCCGCATCCATCTCTACCTACATCCGCCAGTCCTGCTACTCCTCTTCGGGGCTCCCGTAGCAAGGTATAATCCAAGAGGTTGGGTGCCTCAAGGATCCTGCCCCTCATCGCCTGTAATCCTCCTGACTACAGCTCGATGTCTCCCCACTTCTTCTCAAGTGGCACATGAGCACTACCAATTCGATGTAGGTTCGTGGCATCTCTCAGGCATGTGGCAACTTCATTTTAGTATCAGTTTGTCTTCAAAGCGACACACATTATCCGCTGACCACTTGATCAGCACAAGGTTGGTTCTCTTTCCTTTTTGTTCGATGGCTTGCATAATAGTCTCATTTTGGCTTAGTGGTAATAAGTGCAATAACACCCCTCATGCTCATCCCATAAGTGAAAATTTTGTGACTGATGCACCCATAGTTTTGTTGTAACTCACATTTTCTAGCACCCCTCGGGCTATTATCCATATGTTGTGAGGCTCATCCCTCCTGTGTAGTTTGTATAACCACACATTTTTTAAAAACAATTTGGAAGTTGTAATCTCTGGTTCCCCCTTCAGAATGAATACTTTCACATTGTTGGATTTAGAATGACAAGCTCTTCGATCTGAAGCTAAGTTTAACAAGGTTCTGACACTTTGATTTTTGAGCATAATTTTGATCCCCTAATCACTCCTCGCTTGAAGCCTTTTGGACCCCAAACGAATATCTCAGTTATTGAATAGATGAGGGTATTGTTCCCTCACCTTCCCCTCTTCAATACATTTGGCCTTTGATGGATTTGTACCTTTGAGACCCACTCGAAGATAATCAATATTTCCCCTTTGATGACCTCATTCTTCTGTCAAGTATGGTGTCTTGCATTCCCAAATTTTGTTGAGCATAAGTAATTGTTGTAACTTCCCCCTAAGATTGTTTGCCCTCAAGCATTCTATATTTGTCCACTGTAGAGGTATTTGCAAACTGATTTTAGAATCCCATATGAACCACTGGACCATATCATGCCTCCATGTTGGCCAAACATGAACGGATTCCCTAATTCTTGGATCTTAATGCCACTATGGCTGATCATCTTCACCTATATCCCATGGCTCTAAATCTACTCTGTCTCTAGCCATAAATGATGCTCCACCAATAGAATACCAACTCATTACCTCTCTCCAATCCAACCCTTATCATAGACAATGGTCAACTCCACTATGTTGATGTTGTGTCCAAATGCTGATGGGCGGTCGACCTACATCTTGCTACCAAATGGAGCATGTAGTATCCTTTATCTCTAAGGGACCCTCATGTACTATGCTCCTAACTAAGAATGACACTCCATCAATAGGATACCAACTCCTCCTCGACTTCTTTCTCTACCCTCGCTGGCGCTGCTTCGAGTCAGAAGCCTCTCCCTTACTCTTCTTCCTTGGACACTAGTTCGCATAGTGACCCAGTTCCCCACAATGGAAGCACTTGACCTTGGAGAGGTCCTTCTTCTTCCTCTTCTCCTACTTTCCCGCAGATACTAGAGCCGCATCCTCTTCATCTTTATTTTTGATCCTGACTCCTTTGCCGCTACTCCCCGCCTTGCTCAGTTCTCTGATCTCTTCTTGATGAAGAGTCACCCACAGTTCTTCCCAATCTAGAAGACTCGTCCTACCTTGTATGCTCTGGACAAATGTCTCCCAATCCTCGGAGACAATGTTCAGTGCAGTCCTTGTCATCAACTCCTTATTCAACGTGACCACTATGGAAGTTAGTTGGTCACGGATCTCCTTCAACCGACCGAGGAAGCCATCTATCTGCTCTCCCTTCTTCATTTGGTATGACTTTAGCTGATTCTCTAGGAGCATCTTCCTCTGCACAAAAGTATGCTCATACAATGTCTTCAAAGTGTCCCACATTTCATTTGTCATTTCCTTTTCGAAAATATGTGGTACCACATGATCCTTGACCCCATCAAGGATGATGCACTTTGCCTCAGTCATTGCCTCCTCGTACCTCTCATTAGCTACCGAGTCAACTGGGATAGCCATCACTCTTAAGGCGAAGCCCTAGATACGATGTCTGTCTAGGATGGAAAAGATCTTGGCCTTCCAGACCACAAAGTTGGACGCTTTGTCCAACCTATCCTGATCTCTCATCCCATTCACAGCCATCTCGCTACTTTTTTGTCGACTCCTCTGAGTCCCTCTACTTCCTGCTTGGAAGTTCTCGGTTCGACTCCCACTGAGTCTCTCTACTTCCCATCTGGAAGTTCTCTTCTAGACTCCCTTCAAGTCTCGATTTCCCTCCTAGAAATCCTTCTTCCAACTGTCAAGTTGCTCCTCTCCAATTGTCTGTGCAACTACAACACTGATCGGATTCCTCAGCTAAAAATCTGTCGTGGCAGTAACTCTCTCTACCTTGGTCTTGTCCTGTTAGGTATTGTTCTAACCACAGTACCCCATCAGCTTCGCTCCGCAAACTACCCACAACCTCCTATGCCCCAGCAACTAAAGGATTGAGCCTCATGGCTCTGCGCAAACCCGGAACGGGCAAACCAGCTCCCTCAGCCAACTGCATCAGCGAACTTGGCCTCTACATGGCTCTACGTGAGCTTGTTTCTGCCCTCCTCACCCTCTACGCTACCTCTCTCTAGCCCAGACTGATGACGTAGTCCCTCTGCATCACTCCTTCCTCTGTCGCTTTCTGTAACGATCAGCTCTGTCACTCAAGACAGCTGAATCTGCTGCAAATGCTTTGCTAAACTGATACCTTCAGTTTTCCTGTGATCTGCAACCATGCTCTGATACCATGTTGAATTTTTTATGTCTATCCGTTAGAAAATTAATCTGTATTCTGCTAGTTTATTTCTTCTACTTGTTTAAATTCGAACAAGTCATTCAATACATTTAAATATCGAAATAAACACAATACGGTCACAACATCTACAGATCATCACCTGAAAGAAAACAAGCACACAAGTGACATCGTTATTTTTGGACAAATGTCCCTGGAAAAACCCAATGCGGGAAAATCGGTGTAGCTATTCAAAGGGTTATATTATTATGCAGTCTATTGTACAACTGGGTGCCTAACCAGCTCACCCGACAGTGAAAAATACACAACAACAATACCTTTATATTCGGAAACAGGTATTCAGAAAACCTGTCCCACGAAACCCTCTCCGGCACAACTGAAGCTCAGCGCTGGCCATTCTAGCCTTTGCGTCAGCCTTTGGCTGACTTGCGTCAACCCCAGGACCCTCTGCTTCAGCCCTCTAAGGCACTGCGTAGCCTTTGGGACCCTCTGCGTCACTCCAGCAGCCTCTGCGTGGATGACGCAGTCCCTTTGGCCTCTGCGTTGTCTCTATTGGGCTCTGCGTAGCCTAGACTGGTTGTTGCTCTCGCTCTCTTTACTTCTACGCTGGTCTGAGTATTGTCTCTACCTCTTTTCTGATCATTGATTCAACTTTGTTTAGCACCCTCGCTCTAGAAAAATGAATGATTGATCACTTTGGTGTGTTCTCCAACTGACCCTCAAGCCTCCTCTTATACTTTTCTCGTTAGTCCTTCAACGGTCAAGATTAAATCTATAATAAACAACGAAGATTATATTTGGCTTGATCCATGACTTTTGGAACCTTCTAACCCAATTTTATATTAATACCCATTAATATTTTATTTTTCCTAAGTTTAGACTTAGGAACTCCATTAAAAATATTAATTATTTTAATATCTTCCAAACTAAGTACAATCTGTCCAAACCATTTTTGGGTCTTGGAAATCTCATGTGCTTTAGCCTCTCTACCAAATTTCATTGCTAGAGCACATCTGATGCTACCCCAAATCAACAGCTTCCAGGCAGAGCATTCAAGAGCTTACGCAGGGGTTTTCATGTAGCCTATTTGTGCCAAATTTGGAGTTGGATCACTGTCGAGTGAGACAAATTTTGTCTCACTAATTTTTGTAGCTAGTTTATGTGGTAGAGGGTTGCCAGGTTGGGCATCCAGTGGTACTCAAAATTTCTCATTATTGCATAATAATAAAACCCTTATCTGTTGCGCCAGTTTTCCCGCATTGGGTTTTTCCGGGACAATTGTCCAAAAATAATTATGTCATTTTTTATATGTGCGCTAGCATTTCTCAGTTCCTATTTTTTCTTCCGTAAGTATTTTTAATGGTGAAGAAATTGCAGTGTGAATTATTCGTTGTTTTTCGTAGCAAATAAACTGCATAATAATTAACCATTTAAAAGAATAATTTCCATTTATTGCATTTCAACAAATTTTCACATGGTATCATAGCGTATTTGATAGACAACAGGCTCCAAGTCGAAGAGGAAAAATTTTGTTGTTCAGAAGTAGCAGCAAGATGAATTTTTCAAATGCTGCACAATGTCTAGCCAGGGAGTGCGAATTGTTGGACAGTGGTTCGATTTTCTAGTTGCAGGGTGCAAGAAGGGTCGATTTGTCCAAGAAGTGATTCCAGCAGGCATAGGTAAGCAACACAATATTTTTGCAGAGCAGATCTCTTGTCTAGGCACAAAGGGTTTGCAACAGTTTGCTAGAGCAAATTCAGTGTTAGGTGGAAGAGAAAGGCACACAAAAGTATACTCAAGATGTCTTCAGTGAATTTTCCATAATTCTCTAGTATGAGCATGGATAGATTTGATATTCAAGGGGCTACAAAATTGTCTTCTAGATTGGAGAAGGAATTTGCTTACTTAACTAGCTCAGCTTCGAAGGGAGTATGCTATATAGATAGTGGAGCATTAGCTCATATGACAAGGGTTAGAGAATATTTCTCTATCTACAATAAAGAGCAGATGGACTTCCAGATTACGATGGGAAACAGGAGCAAGTGCACTCTAGTAGGGAGAGGAACCATTGATTTTCAGAGGGAGTCGTGAGCAAGTACCAGTGCTACAGACATATTGCATGTGCCAGGATTGGTTATGAACCTGATTTCAGTATCTCAGCTACAAGATAAGGGATATGATATCCACTTCATAGGGAAGAAGGTGTTTGTCAAGCACCCGAGCAAGAAGAGTGTTAGATTGGAGTTTGAAGCAATAGGTTGCAGCTCGATTCTCCAATGCCACTGGTAGGCAGCGACAGTAATAGTGGGAAAGACCTCAATGAGCTATGGCATAGGAGAATGGGACATTTACACCATGGAGCACTTAGAAAGCTCATGGAGGCAGTGACAAGTGTTCCAGAACTTGGCACAGAACACAATGATGTGTGCAGGGGGTGCATGCTTGGGAAACATGCTAAGGCAACATTCCCAAGAAGTGAGAACAAAGTAGATGGCATGTTAGGACTTATACATTCAAACATTTGTAGCCTTATGTCCACTAGATCTCTGAGTAGGGTTGAGTACTTTGTCACCTTCATTAATGACCATTCTAGGAAAACCTGGATCTACATCTTGAAGACCAAGGATGAGATCTTTGATCGCTTCAAGGACTTTAAGGCTCTGGTAGAGAATGCAACAGGGAAGAAGATCAAGGTGCTTCACTTAGATAATGGCGGAGAGTACACAGATAAAGACTTCACAAATTTTTGTGCAAAGGAAGGCATCAAAAGAGAGTAGACAACTACATACAATCCACAACAAAATGGGGTAGGGGAGAGAAAGAACAAATCTATAGTTGGAGCTGCAAAGGCAATGTTGTATGACAAGGATTTGCCCAGGTTATTGTGGGCAGAGGCATGTAACAACAATATATATTCAAAACAGGAGTCCTCATAGGGCATTGGGGAAGATAACGCCACAAGAGGTCTTCTAAGGAAAGAAGCCCGAAGTTAGTCACTTCAAGATCTTCAGCAACATAGCTTACTGCCATGTGCCAAATGAGAAGCGCACCAAATTGGATCAAACTACAAAAAAGGGGTTCCTCGTTAGGTATAGCAAAACCTCAAAGGCATACAGGATCTACATTCCTAGCAATATGAAGATTGTAGTGAGATAGGACGTAATGTTTATGGAGGACTGAGCCTTCAAGAGATGTCATGAGATGCTTGCAGGAGATCAAAATCAGCCAACAGAAGCTCCATTGGTTCAGCAGCAGGGGCAGCCCCTAGGACCACCGCAAGGATATCCATAAGGATCTAGTATTGTTACCAATACCAACACATCCTTGAGTGCATGAGTTCCAGTGATTTCACAAGAGACGGAGCAACAGAGGCAGGATGAGGAGCTAGTTGAGCCTCCCACCACTAGTGGTCGGACCAACAATGAAGTTTGTCAGATTGAGAGATGCAGAGGAGTTTGTTGGATGAACAAGGGAGAACACAGACAGGTACCAAGCATTGGTGGCACAAGTTGAAGAACCTTCTAGCTATCAGGAGATCGCACAACATTATGTGTGGATACATGCCATGGTGGAAGAGTATAGCTCCATCATGTGAAAATTTCATCTATCACAGCAACTAGAAATTATTTTTCTCATTGTTAATTTATTTAACAATTTATCTGTTGTCTACTACAGCAAATATCAAACAATTCACACTGTAATTTGCACAAATAAACTGCAGAAGAAAATAGCGCTAGAAACTGAGAAAATCTAGCACAGACACATAAAATTTGACACAATTATTTTTGGACAAAAGTCACTGGAAAAACCCAACTTGAGAAAACCAGTGCAGCGGTTAAGGGTTTTATTATTATGCAGCAGTGAAAATTCTGAGTACAATCTATGGATGCCCAACTGGCAATCCAATCAACAAGTATCTCACAGAAATAATTAGAGAGAAAGATCTCTCACCCCACAAGCAATCCCGACACTAGCTCCTTAAGAAAAATTGGTCGTCCAAACTCAAGTGTAGGCCCTCTGCAGTCCCTGCACTGCCTCTCACACGTGTGGCTTGAATCTGCCTCTGAGCAAGCCATCTAGCCTGTCTCTGTTGCTAGAAGTGACTCTCCAACCCACTGGAAGACTTTCCCAACTTATGGAAGCTTAATCGACTTCCTCAGCGACTGCGCAATCCTTGTGCTGCTTTTGCGTGGATCATTTTTGTCACTTGCTGCCACCTCTCCGGATCTGGAAAACTTCCTTCGGATCACTTTCCCAGCCCCTCACTGTCTCTGCTTCAATATTTGGCTCTCCGGCAACTATTGCTGCTCTCTGGAAATTGATCTGCAAAGGAAATCAAACTGTTGAAGTGTCTCTAGTGTATTGTCCAAGTTCCCATCTACTTCTTCTTATAATCCTCTGTTGGACAAACAATGGCCAAGATTAAAACTTAATCTAGGGCCAGGATCATCTTGAAGTCGATCCATGTGATTTTCTAGATTATTCTCACCTTGACTTAATTAATTCTGATTAATTAACCAATTTTCCTAAGTTTAGACTTAGGAAACATAAAAAAAATAGGTTAATAATCTAATTAAGTCATCTCTAGGTGGAATTTCCAGAAATGATTTATGTGTTTTGGAGATCTCGTGCATTCTAGCATGTCCACCAGATTTCGTGGCTAGAACACATCCAATGCTACAAAAATTAACACTCCCTCTTAGCGAGGACTGTGTTCTAGTGCTGCACACCTTGTCATAACACTCTGTCTTTGTGTCATCCCATGTCACACTGTTGATGTCTGGCTACTATTGCCCACCAACCACTACACAACCATACTGCTGCCAGCATCGCATCTGCACTAGCACTCCCTATCATTTGTTGTTGCAATCACGACTATTGTAACTGAGAAGCATCTGAAATACTGAATCAACTGTTTTCAATATGATGCATCTGTCTCTCGAGTTTCTGACTGCTACTAGCATCTACACTGTCCCTGAAGAATTTGCGTTGTTGCCAACTCAGTACTGAGCCCCCTGCTTTGCACTCCTCAGCATCTAACTGCTACCAGTTTGCAAATGTCACTCACGTACTGACTGCATCAACTACCACTGATCCATCCTGCTACTAAATATTGTGGGCCCCCATAGCCACGTAATGATCCATGAGGTGGACTCCTTAAGGACCATGCCCAATCTTTGTAGCTCTCTGGAGCTATAACACCAAATCACCCCACCTCACTCCTAGAGGTATATCTACGAACATAGCAGACTCTTCCTCTATCCTAGAGGAAAGCTTGTTTATTTCTGCAGATGTTCCCTGCTAGTCTTGCTTCTCCTTCTTCTCCTTCTTCCTGAGAGGACACTACGTGTTGTAGTGACCGGATTCACCACATCTGAAGCACTTGACCTTTGATAGCTCCTTCTTCTTCTTCTTTTGCTCCCCCTACCCTTGACTAAGAACCTTTGATGCTAGGGCCAGATTCTCCTCCTTCACACCCTTTGATCCGTTGCTATTGTTGCCACTGATGGAGCTCTTTAGCAGGGCTCGCCTAAACTCCTCCTCCTGCATGTTGGACCACATTCTATCCTAGTCTGATAGCCTATCTTTCCCCAATATGCTTTGGACAAAAACTTGCCAATCCTCTGAGACACTGTTTAGTGCTAAGTTCTAACCATGCCAATCCTCTGAGACACTATTTAGTGCTAACCGTACTAACTCTGAAAGTTGAGGTGTTGCCCCAACAACTGCAAGCTGGTCTCGGACCCCCTGAATTCTAGTGAGGAAGGGAATTATGTCTTCCCCTTTCTGCATCCTGATGCATCTCATCTTCTCTTCTGGGAACATCTTCTGTTGCTGGAAGTACCTTTGTATAGCTTGGAGAGAGCAACCCACATCTTTTTGGTCAGCCCTTGGCTGCTATATGTGAGACTATATGATCCCAGACTCCATCTAGGATCAACTGCTTCGCCTTCGCCATTTCCTTCTTATACTCCTTGAGTTGATCTGCATCCTGGGGAACTGCTACCACATTGTCTATGTAGGCTTTCAGGCCATATTCATCTAGAAGGAAGGACATCCTAGCCTCCCTGATGACATACATAGTTGGAGGAACCCTCCAACCTATCCTGATCTCTAAGCCCTGCAGTGGCCATCTCAAATCGAGTCGAAAACACCCTCTTTCCCTCTGCTTGGTTGTTACTCTGCTACTCGTACTCCATTATGGAATGTGTGCATCTGCTAGCTGCTACTACCAATTTGCCTTGGAAAATCGAACTTCTAAGACTCGAAGTTCCATGAGAAAAAATTTCCCTCTACTATGTGTGCTTTTCTCTTCCGCCCATTTCTGGTTTTGCTGCTGCAAAACCCTATGAGTCCAACCAAATATCTACTCGACGAAAATCTGAGATACTACTGCTCCCTCTTACTATTGGAATCACCGACCTAGGAAAATCGAATTTTTCTGCCAATCCTGCTGAAAATCGAATTTTCCCCCCAGCAATTTGGCCTACCTGTCAATGAACTACGCAACCACTAGGAATTTCGGCTTGTTATTCTCACTGAATAACGAAATTCCCTTCTTTGCTTTTGAGCTTCCCCGCTGAACACTCATGCTCTGGTACCATGTGAAAATTTTATCTATCACAACAACTAGAAATTATTATTCTAATTGTTAATTTATTTAACAATTTATGTATTGTCTGCTACAGCGAATACCAAATAATTCACACTGTGATTTTCACAAACAAACTGTGGAAGAAAATAGCTTTGGAAACTGAGAAAAAATAGCACACATAAAATTTGACACAATTATTTTTGGACAAAAGTCCTTGGAAAAATCCAACTTGGGAAACTGGTGCAACAGATGAAAGATTTTATAATTTTGCAGCGGTGAAAATTCTAAGTATAATCTATGGATGCCCAACTAGCAATCCAACCAGCAAGTATCTGACAAAAATAATTAGAGAGAAAATTCTCTCACCCCACAAGCAATCCCAACACTGGCTCCTTCAGAAAAATGGTTGTCCAAACCCCAGCATAGGCCCTCTGCGCAGTCCCTGCACTACCTCTCACACCTGTGGCTCAAATATGCCTCTAAGCAAGTCGTATAGCTTGTATCTGCTACTGGAAGTGACTCTCCGGCCCTCTAGAAGACTTTCTCAACCTCTGGAAGTTGAATCAACTTCCTCCCCAACAAAATCAAATTGCTCTGCTTCAACTATTGCGTAGTCCTTCGTTGCTTTTGCGTGGATCACTTCTGTCAATTGTTGTTGCCTCTCCATATCTGGAAAACTTCCTCTAGATCACTATCCTTGCCCCTCGCTGCCTTGGCTTCGATCTTTGGCTCTCTGGCAACTATTGCAACTCTCTGGAAATCGATCTGCCAAGGAAATCAAACTATTGAGGTGTCTGGGGTATTCTCCAAGTCTCCATCGACTTCTTATAATCCTTTGTTGGAGCACCAACAACCAAGATTAAAACTTAATCAAGGGTTAGGATCATCTTAAAGTCGATTCGTATGAGTTTCTTGACTATTCTCACCTTGACTTAATTAATTCTGATTAATTAACCAGTTTTCCTAAATTTAGACCAATGTTACCAGACACGGAATCGGCGAGGCAAAAGAGCGAAAGTTTTAATCGGATCGGGAAAAAATTGGGAAAAAATCGGCAAATTCATTAAATAAAAATATACACATATATTGAATTAAAAAAACCATTTTTCATTAATATTGGGTAAAGGTATGTCCAAACAATGCATAATATCAATAGATTTCCAAAATATCATGAATAAATAAGTATCTCATATATGTTATGAGTCCACACATGATCCAAAGCACTGAGTCTTGAGTCCTTAGAAGCATATGCTTCTAAAAGTTTACAAAAAAGTTAAAAACTGCATACTAATCAGAAAAAAATCAGCAACTAAGAGTCTAAGACTCTTAAGAGTGAGAACTAGAAGCGATTCCTCCCGCTCCTTCGCTTGCTTGACTCTCAAAGTTCTCCAAGTCATGAAGGCTGAAAAGAGGAGGCTCATCTAATTGAACCCATTCTGCCGCATTTGTAGCTTGCAAATCTAACTCTTCAAGGTCGATTGGTGAATGATCAATACCTGTCATTATCATGAGACATTGAAATGTGAATTAAAATTTCACTTTGAAGTTTGAACTTTAAACTTTTAAAGTACGAACTAGATTATGAAACCTTCAAATTCAAGTTCTTGAATCTCACCTTGTATTTGTTTGTTGTGAAGTCGTAGATTGTAATGGACAAATACAAGATCATTCAAGCGCTTTTGTGTCAATCGGTTGCGCTTCTTAGAATGTATTTTCTCAAACATGCTCCAGTTGCGTTCACAACCTGAAGCACTGCATGCTTGGTTTAAGATTCGAATGGCAAATCTCTTCAAATCTGGCGTATCACTACCAAAGTTTTGCCACCAAAGACCTAGCAAGTGGTAAGGGTTTGTGAGTAGAAGACTAGAAGTACCAAATTAGTAAATAGTAAAAACTTAAAAAGAAAAGAAAATTTAATAAAACATTTAACATACAAAATAAAGTTTGAACAAATTTAATGAATTGATGAAGCCTTCAAGCTGGGTACCTGGCAACATCTTTGACATTTGTCTTATAGCACTGGTATAGGCAAACAATTTAGATGGTGCCCTATAATCTTGTAGTTGGGAAAAGACACGACTTTGTTGTTCTGGATCAGGGAAGCACCTTTCCAAGCATGTCATAAGTCCTCTGCCAACCTCCCCATCCTCATTAAATTTGCTCTTATCATAAAAATATTGTGGGTTTAAGAAGTACCCAGCAGCATGTAAGGGGGAATGCAATTGCCTATCCCAACGTGCATCTATAATGTCCCAAAGAGGCATATACTTTGTCTCATCATCCCCATATCTTCTTTTGATGGCCTCCTTTGCGAGATCCATCGCCTCATAAATGTAACCCATAGCGGGTTTGTCACCATCAACCATCCTGAAAGTTCAAGCATTCAAATTTAAAGAAATATGAAACATTGTAAATAAAAAGAAGCTTGAAATGAAATTTAAAAAATGAAAAAATTAGAAGACTAAAAGTACCTGAGAACTCTAACAAGGGACTCCGTCACAGCAATAATCTCTTCAGCATCTTTCCAGAAGCCATCATTAAACACAAGTGCAGCAATTTCGATGCCTTCAGGGGTCTTGGAATGTTTAGATCCCATCCACTCAGGTCCCAAGAACATCCTCTTCAGATTTATCTTTTGCTCAACCACAGATTGCAAAGATATGAAATTTGTTGCAAATCTAGTCACTGCAGGTCAAACAATTTCTTTACCTTCAGTGTATATTCTCATAGTGTTTAGGACAATAGTGTGGTTGTATAGGTATTTGGTTATGGATTTTGCCTTCTCCACAACCTCATGTATCCAATGAAGCTTACCAATGTCCTCAAGCATTAAATCTATGCAATGGGCAGCACAAGAGGTCCAAAAAATAGTGGAGTGCCTCATCTCAAAAAGTCTACCAGCAGACATATAATTCGTTGCATTATCGGTGACAATTTGTACAACATTTTCTTCTCCCACTTCTTGAACGACTTCCTCCATCATTTCACAGATAAGTTGGGCAGTCTTAACCTTATCTGAAGCATCCACTGACTTGAGAAACATTGTGCCTGCGGGACAAGATACAAGGAAATTTATTAAAGTTCTATTCCTCTGATCTGTCCATCCATCACTCATGATGGTGCACCCTGTTTCTACCCATGATGAACGAAACTCAGCTAGCACAAGCATGACATCTTCAACACTCTCTAACAACATATCTGTCCTAAGGCTCTCTGATGTAGGGGCTTTGAACCCTGGACCTGCAGCAGCAATTGCATCAATCATAGCTTGCCAATAAGGACTTCTGGCACAGTGGAAAGGTATGTCAGAATAGTACCAAAAGTTAGCAATGGCCTTCCTTGCCTGACTATGGATATTTTTTTTCCAACCAGTGCCATCCAAGGTAGGTTGGGAACCGGGTTTTGTGCAGGGAGCAAAAAAGGTGTTTATGTTTCCACCTCCAGTGTTCAAGGAAGGAGTTGAAGGACTGGCATGGCTTTGAGTTTGACTTGGCCTTGGAGGCATGTGTGGAAAACTTGGGAACAGCATTGAGGATTCAACAGATTGAGGTGACATGGGGCTAGTGGCAGAAAAAGTATCAACTCCAACATTTCCTATTTCAGCAGTTTGCTTTGCTTTCTTGGCATTATGCTGCTCTAACATATCAAGGGCCAAGGCTGCTTGGTATTGGACATTCTCGTCAACGGTGCCGCAAATACCTATATCATGGCCAGGTATTTTTGCAAGGTGGAACTTGAATCTATAAATGCCTCCACTGCATTCCTTTTTGCAAAATTTACAAAGGAGCGTGGATTTTCCGGGAATCTTGTCACAATAAGCCCAAGCAAAGTCCCGCTCTCTCGGCATTGTTGTTGCTTTGAACTTGTGTTTAATTTGTGGCTTCTGTTAAGATTTGGAGTCCGGCTTCTATTTAATTTGTGGCTCCTGTGAAAGACAACAAAAAATCAAATTTAAAAATCATCCAAAAACTTAAAATATGCTAGAAATTTAAAAATATGCTATCAACACTATGTCTGGACTCTGAATTTCATGGCATTGCTTGAAACGAAAATGGAAACAAGGGCTGATAAAGATAATCTTTGTTACAAAATCTGTGTTGAGATTCGAGAAGGATCAAAAGATTCAAGGTGCAAATCTCAGCTGTATGTGTGTATATGACTCTAGAGTCTAAACTTACAAACTGTAATGTAACTTAAGTTGGAGAAGCAAATTCATCTACAATCTAGTAAAAGACATTAACTGAAATGTACAGAAGCTTCCTAGCTCAGCCATTTGATGTCATTCTCCTATCCTTCACCAGCTTAAGCCTTAAACACACCTTTGGATGTTTCGTTTAGAACCTACTCAAGAAATTTGACTACAAGATAAGAGCTCATCGAAATCACCACCCCTTCATCAGCTCTGTATGTTATGAGACTGCAATCTAAGAAGTCCCACCAGCAATAATCCTTGCATTGATCCTCCTTGGCTGGCAAGAATTGTCTGATATCTTTGATTCTGGATCAAAAAATTAGGTGAGATTTTGAAATATAAGGGGAGATTCCGAAATAGATATCCAGTCAGCTTTGGGGCAATTTCTTTAAACCAAAAATTTCACTGCCCCATGAGGATAGCTGTTGATATAAGCCCAAAGAAGCTTGTAAGTTGTAACCCACCATAAGTGTAGCTTGAAGACATAGCAATCATGAAGAGTTCTTTTATAATTTTATTGCATAACTGTGTCAGCTATCTGATTGTATTTCCAAAAGTCAGCCAGGTCTTCGTAGACAGCTGCCTGGAAGAAGGAACCTGAACTTGTCAGCATTCTTTATCAAATAAGATGGGAGATGGACGGCAGAAAATGTGCGGGGTATTGAACCCATCTTTTTTAGTATATCTTGAAAGGTATACTCTTCTGGTAACATGTCATAGGAGATCTGTTCCATGACAAATAATTTGTTGAATTCTAGAAGAGTTCAAGTAATAAGATAACTTCACGCGGTCTAGAGTCTAAAGTTCTTTCATCTTACACAGCAAATATTTAACTTAAAAATTGAATCATATCGGGATTCGGTGGACTAACGGAATGAGGCGATTGAACATTCTCTGATGGTCTGGTTTCAATATATCAAGTAAAGGACGTTTTATATGCAGGCAAGCCGCAATACTATATACTATATAGCGGGTAGGAGTGTTAACCAAAATAACAAACATCACGTAGAACCTGCGGCGGGACTGTCGACGACTCACTGTGCGGCTTCAGCTTCGAGGCTCTGCGCCTGCGGCGGGACTGTCAACGACTCGACTGTGCGACAGCCGACTTCAGCTTCGACAGCAACTTTCAAGTTTCTGGACGGTTCACAACTGCAACAACAACTTTCTGAACTTTCTGGATGCGGGAGAATGGACGCGTATGGAGTCTGGACGCGGGAGAATGGACGCCAGCAGCCATAAATCACACAAACAGAAACAGGAACCGATAACACCATAAATCACGCAAATAGGAACCGAACCCGATAAATTTTTTGGCGGGACTCGGGAAAAAAACGCGACGCGCGAGTCAAAATCGCGTTGACCACGAGTCAAACGTGGTCAACGCGATTTGACTCGGAAAGTTTTCGATCGGATCGTTTAGCCGCCGAGCCGATTTAAACTCGCGATTTTGCCGATTAAACGGCGATTCCTGTTTCACTGATTTAGACTTGGGAAACATTAAAAAAGTAGGTTAATAATCTAATTAAGTCATCTCTAGGTGGAATTTCCAAAAACTATTTATGGGTTTTGGAGATCTCTTTCATTCTAGCCTCTATACCAAATTTCGTGGCTAGAACACATTTGATTTTACAAAAACTAACACATCATGACAAATGATGTTTAGGAGGTAGTGTTGAGGTCTGACTATAGGTTAGTTATGGGCTCTCGATGGATCTATAAGATCAAGTATTTTGCAGATGGCAGCGTGGAGATCAAGTACGCTGCGGATGGTAGCGTGGAGAAGTACAAGGCTAGGTTCGTGGCAAAGGGGTATGTGCAAAAGGAAGGGATAAACTATGAGGATACCTTCGCCCTAGTTGCTAGATATGCTTCTATCCACTCCATTATATCTATAGCAGCACAGATGGGGTGGGAGACTCACCAGATGGATGTCCAGATAACATTCTTGAATGGGATGATAAAGGAGGAAGTCTACATCGAATAGCCAAAGGTCTTTGAGACTCATGAGAGGCGCACACATGTTTGCAGGCTAAAGAAATCTCTATATAAGCTCAAGCAAGCTCCCAAGGGATGGTATGGTCAAATTGATATCTACTTGCAGCAGATGGGATTCGTCAAGAGTGATGCAAATCCCAACCTTTACTACTTGATGGTAGAGGATGATCCACCCATCCTAGTGTTGAATGTGGATGACCTCTTCTTGACAACGTCATCAGGGCTCATAGAGGATTGCAAAAGGAACCTGGTAGCGGAATTTGACGAGGACTTGGGGTTGATGCACTATTTCCTAGGATTGGAAGTGTGGTAGAAGTACGGGTATATCTTCCTTGGTCAAGGGAGATATGCTACAAAGATTTTGAAGAGATTCAGGATGCAGGATTGTAGACCCATGTCTACGCCCATGATCACCAACTGGAAGAAGTTTGACACATCAAACGACAAGGACGTTGACCCCACCTTGTATAGACAACTTAGCGGTTCTCTCATGTATCTGGTCAACACTCTTAGTCAATTTATCATGGAACCAAAGGGAGTGCACTAGACAGCAATGAGGCACATTCTGAGGTATTTGTGCGGCACAATAGAGTATGGATTGAAATATACCCGAGCGTATAATGTCAAACTATGTCGATTCACAGATGCAGATTAGGCATGACAGGAAAAGTACCTCTGGGTACTACTTCAATGTTGGATCAGAGATGGCTTCTTAGTGCAGTAGGAAGCAGAAGTCAGTGGCACTGAGCTCTGTAGAAGCAGAGTATATGGTGACTAGCACAGCCACGTGGGAAGCTATATCTCTTCGGAAGTCGCTGGTGAGCTTGTTCTGACAAAGGATGGATGTGACCGGTGTCTACTGCGATAATCAGAGTTTCATCAAGCTCTCTGAAAATCCCGTGTTCCATGACAGGTCGAAACACATAGATATTCGATGTCATTACATCAGAGATTGTGTGTAGCATGGAGCAGTCTAGTTATAGTATTTTCCCACAAAAGAGAAAGTTGCAGATATACTCACAAAATCTCTGGGAAGAGCTAAGTTTGTATATTTCAGAGAACAGCTGGGTATAGTGGAGAATCCATTTTAGTGGCAGGGACAGAGTATTTTGGATGCTTCTCAATTGCAATAGTTGCAGCAACAACAACAACAATAGTGAGAGGGAGTGTTAGTTGGGTTGTAGTGGAGATGCAGAGTTGACAACAGTACATGTTGTATAGTGTAGTGTCAACAACAGCATGGTTCAGTGACAACCAATAGCAGATGAATCAGAGTTAGCATAGTAGTTGGGAAATCAGAAACGCGGAAATATTTTCTTATGTTGAAAACCCCAATGCGGCAATGAGAAATTCTGAGTACAACTGGATGTTGAAATCTAGCAATCCTACAGAGAAAAATACTGGCAAGAATATAGTGAGGAATTTTCCCACCCCACAGGCAATCCCCGACCCAACTTGCCTTCAGAAACTCGGCCCTCTGACCCTCTGCGTAGCATGCTTGACGTCAAGCCTCTAACTAGTCTGTGATGAAGTCGTTCTTCCTTTTTCTGGCTGGAAAAATGCTTCTTCGACACTCTGGGACTCCTTCCCGACATCTAGAACTGAAGTCGTCTTTCCCTCTCAGCAAATCAAACTTGCCTCTAGAAGCTACAACGCAGCCCCTACGTCAACTTCAACATGGCTCTTCTACCTCTCTGCAAATGCACTCGTTGGATCTGGAATACTTCCTCCAGCCTCACTGTCTCTAAACCTCACTAAATGCTTTGATCTCTAGCTCTCTCCAGCAACTGATCGCTGCTAATCTGGAAATCGATCTGTCAAGAAATCAAATTGCTCAAGTGTATTCCCCATCACCACATCAACCTCCTCTTATAATCCTTTGTTGGAGCACCAACAACCAAGATTAAAACTTAATCAATGGCTAGGATCATCTCTAGATTGATCCGTGTGAGTTTCTAGATGATTCTCACCTTGACTTAATTAATACTGATTAATTAACCATATTCCCTAACTTTAGACTTAGGAAATATTTAAAAACTAGTTAATAATTTAATTAAGTCATTTCCAGGCAGAATTTCCAAAAACGATTTTTGGGTTTTGGAGATCTCATGTATTCTAGCCTCTCCACCAAATTTTGTGGCTAGAATACATCCAATGCTACAAAAACTAACACTCCTCTTAGCGAGGAATGTGTTCTAGTGTTGCACACCCTGCCACAACACCATGTCTATGTATCATCTTCTGTCACGCTACTGATGTCTGGCCATACTGCCCACCAACGATTGTGCAACTTTGATATATGTTGCATCCGTGTTACTGCTGACACTGCCATACTGCTGCCAACACTGCAACTCCCTCTCATCTATTGTTGTTGCAGCTGCAACATCTGTAACTGAAAAGCATCCAAAATACTGAATCAATTGTGTTCAATATGATGTATCTGTCTCCCGAGTCTCTGGCTGCTACTAGCATTTGGACTGTCACTGAAGAATCTGTGCTGCTGCTGACTCTGCATTGCTGCCAACTCTGCACTGTTCTCCACAACATCTGACTGCTACTAGTCTCTGCAACTGTCACTCTGGCATCTAACTGCATCAACTGACACTGATACATCCTGCTACTGAATACTATGGGCCCCTGTAGCCAGGTATTGATCCATGAGGTTGACTCTTCAAGGATCTTGCCCAACTGCAGTGCTTTGGAGCTAAAACACCAAGTCATCCCACCTCACCCCTAGAGGTATATCGGCAAACATAGCAAAGTCTTCCTCCAACCTGGAAGACAACCTGTCGATATCTGCAGAAGCTGCCTGTTGCTCTAGCTTCTCCTCCTTGTCTTTCTTCCTGAGAGGACATTAGGTAATGTAGTGATCGAGCTCACCACACTTAAAGCATTTGACCTTTGGCAGGTCCTTCTTCTTCTTTCTTTGTTCCCCCTGTCCCTGACTGGGAACCTTTGATGCGAGGGCCACATTCTCCTCCTCCTCACCGCCTTCGATTTACTGCTGCTACCATTGATGGAGCTCTTTAACAGGGCTTGTCTCAAATCCTCCTGTTGCAAAATGGACCACATTTTATCCTCGTTTGATAGCCTATCTCTACCCAATATGCTTTAGGCAAAGAGCTGCCAATCCTCTGAGATGCTATTGAGTGCCAATCACACTAGCTTCGTGGGTTGAGGCGTTGCCCCAATAGTTGACAGTTGATCTCAGACCTCCTAAATCCTGGTAAAGGAAGGGGTCTATGCCTTCCCTTTTTTGCATCCAAATGAGTCCGAGCGGTAAATCTTCCGTTGCTCGAAAGTACCCTGATATAACGTGGAGAGAGCATCCCACATCTGCTTGGCAGTATATTTGCCACCTATATGTGAGACAACATGATCCCTGACTCCATCTAGGATCAACCGCTTCGCCCGCTCCATCTCTTTCTTATATTCTTTCTGTTGATTTTCATCTTGAGGAGCCACCACTGTTACACCAATGTAGATTTTCAAGCCATATTCATCTAGAAGGAAGGACATCCTTGTCTTTCAGATGACGTAGTTGGAAGCTCCATCCAACTTGTCCTGATCACGAAGCCCATCAATGGCCATCTCAACGAACTGTCGAAAACTTCCTCTTTCCTTTTGCTTGGTTGCTGCTCAGCTACTTGCACTCCCTTTTGGAGGGAGAAGATCAACTCACAACTACTGCCAATTTGCAAGGAAAATCAAACTTCTTGAGACTAGAAGTTCCCTGAGGAAAATTTTCCCTCTATGTGTGCTCTTCTGTCTTCCACCCGACGTTGGCTCTGCTCTAGTGAACTGCTGCAAAGCACTCTGCCCCCTAGAAATATCGGTCTTCCTCAATCAAATTGGCCTCCTAGCAAAAGATTGTGCTACCTTTCGGAATTTCAGCCTGTTGCCCACACTGAGCAGCGAAATTCCTTCTTTTTCGGCTGATCAACTACACTTTGATACCATGTGAAAATTCCAAACTGGAATCCTATTGCAGCAACTGATATTATTTCTCCTCATTGTTAATTAATTAACAATTTATCTGCTACGGCAAATATCGAAATAAATACACTGCAACCTTCACAAACAAAACTAGAGAAAAATAATGTGGTGGAAACTGAGAAATGCTAGCACACACCATAAAAATTAACACAAATATTTTTGGACACAAGTCCCCGGAAAAACCCAATGTGGGAAAATCGGTGCAGTAGCCGAGGGATTTATTATTATGCAGTAGTGAGAAATTCTGAGTACAACTAGATGCCGAAATTTGGCAATCCTACACAAAAAAATTATGGCAAAGATCTAGTGAGGAATTTCCTCACCCCACAGGTAATCCCCACACAACTTGCCTTCAGAAACTCATCCATCTAACCCTCTATGTGAACTTGCTTGACATCAAGCCTCTGACTGGTCTTTGATGAAGTCATTATGACTTCTGTTGGCTGGAAAAATGCTTCTTCGGCACTGTGGGACTCCTTCTCGAGCTCTGTAACCGAAGATATCTTTCCCTCCTAGCGCAGCCCCTGCGTCAACTTCATTGTGGCTCTTCTACCTCTCTGCAAATGCATTCACTGGATCTGCAATACTTTCTCCAACCTCACTGTCTCTACCCCTCACTCACTGCTTCAATCTCTAGCTCTCTCTGGCAATTGACTGTTGCTACTCTAGAAATCGATCTGCTAAGAAATCGAATTGCTTAAGTGTCTTCTCCATCACCACATCGACCTCCTCTTATAATCCTTTGTTGGAGCATCAACAACCAAGATTAAAATTTAATCAATGGTTACGATCATCTCTGGATCAATTCGTGTGAGTTTCTAGATGATTCTCGCCTTGACTTAATTAATATTGATTAATTAACCATATTCCCTAAATTTAGGCTTAGAAAATATTTAAAAACTGGTTAATAATCTAATTAAGTCATTTCTAGATAGAATTTCCAAAAACGATTTCTGAGTTTTGGAGATCTCATGTATTCTAGTCTCTCCACCAAATTTCGTGCCTAGAACACATCCAATGCTACAAAAACTAACATTACCTGAACAAACACAACCCCAAACAATAACAAATTTTCAAATACACATAAGTAAACACAAACCTTTGGGGTCTTCAATCATTTTGATGCTCCTTTATTCATATGCAACCAGTTGGAAGCTTTTCTTCTTTAATTTCTTCAGCAGCACCAAGACATCCTCAATATACATTCTCCAATTTCTTCTTCAATGTATCTATCATAACTATCATAATATGCCATCCCTCTCAACTTGGAAGATATACTCTTTCTTTTATCCAGGCTACCTCTTTAACTTAGTGAGATCAACTACTTTCTATGACATCGAAGAATCTTTCATAGCTTCAATCCTTCTTATCAGAGTCATCTTGATTATCATCATTCATATAACTTCCTTCATCATGCTTGCCAATCAAGTCAACTCCTCTTACGAATATCTTCAACATCTTGAAGGTTATGTACTTGCACAACTTAGGCAGCAAGTACAACCAAACACATATATAGAATCATGAAGTTGACTATATCATAATCATGCAAGCATTAGATATCAAATATCTAAACTTAGTTAGGCTCATAATCAGCAAGAAACACATTCTTCTATACTTCAACATCTTGCTCGGGTTTTTGTTACAAACCCCAAATCACATCAGTTATTCAATCAAGATACCAATCTCATTATATCTAGGGTCTCAATATTTCTTTCAGATATATGACAAACCTTTTTTATATAGCAAACACTAGAAGCAATTCAAACAGGTGTAGTTTTACAATGCATCTAACGACTTTCAAAATTTATATGTTAGACTTCTACTAGGTTTTAATGCAAATCCTAGATTCCATATTTGAGACACTAAGTCTTAGATATCAACAATCAAAACCAATCATAGCACAATCTAAGGTTTCAACAATATGACCACCTCCTATTAGGGTTTGTTGTAAACCTTAGATTCGTCATCAAGGCTAAACAATATCATTATATCCTAGAATATCAAACTTCTACTAGGGCTTAGTTACAAACCCTAGAATTTACACACTATGAACATCAACAATTAAGTTAGCACATATACATATCTAGGATTTCATAAGCATATCACAACACATATTAGGCAAAACCCAAAACACAAATATCAATACATATAACAATCTTGATCAGGCTAGGGTTTCGATTAGATAGACAAATATACACTTAGGGTTTCATTCCTGGGAACTTACTCTATATAAGGGTTTTGCTCATAAGCCCTAATTTACCAAGAACTCTAAAGGTCTAGGATTTCAATACAAACATTACCATCCAAAAGAACTAGGGTTTCCATAACAATACCAAAACCCCAAACATCAAAAGTATTTTCTAGATTTCATCAATAACCCTAAGTAGACGAAGGTTTCATAATCAATATTGGCACACCCTTGGTTTAGGGTTTTACAGAGAACCTTTTTAGGGTTCCATAAGAATGATCAAATGTATAAAGAGGGTAGATTCAATCGAATGATTAATCACCCAAATAATAATCTTTACGATTCAAAGGTCCTAGACATAACGATGTTAGTAATGTAAAGTAGATTAAAGAAATGACTATGCCTTTATTGTGAAGAGAACAAGGCTTATGGTCTAAGACATACCTTTGGGTTGTTCCTTAACAAACCTTGTGTTGATTTTGGGTAGGATATGATGTGCTCTAGCCACAAAAATTGGTGGAGAGGCTAAGGCACATGAGATCTCCAATACCCAGAAAGGGTTGGGTAGATTCTAGGTTTGGGCAGATTCTAAACAGTTTGGGAGATATTAAAATAATTAATATTTTTAATGAAGTCCCTAAGTCTAAACTTAGGAAAATTAAAATATTAATGTGAATTAATATAAAACTATGTTAGAATGGTCCCAAAGTCATGGATCAAGCCAAATCTATTCTTAGTCGTTGATTGGGGACTTAATCTCAGCCGTTGATTTGTCAACGAGAAAAGTATGAGAGGAGGCTTGAGGGTCACTTGGAGAACACACCAAGAGATCAAGATTTCAACCTTTTGGCATTGGGTTTGCTAAGAAAGTTGAGAGAGTGATTAGGAGTTGCAGCAGAGAAGCAGAGATAGTGTCGGGAGAATCAGCGCAGCAGCCGGGAAAGTTGACGCAGAGGGCAGAAGACGGAACTGCCAAGAACAACCGAAACTGTTGGGAACTGCCAGAATAGTTGGGAAGCTGATGCAGAGGGCAAAAGCCGGAACTGTCGAGAACAACCAGCACTGCCGGGACTACCAGAACAGCCGGGAAAGCTGACGCAGAGCGCAGAAGCCGAAACTTCCAGGAACAGTTGGAACTACCGAGAGAGTTGACGCAAAGGGCAGAAGCCGGAACTGTCGGGAACAATCGGAACTTGACGGGAACTGCCAGAACATCCGAGAAAGCTGACGCAGAGGGCAGAAGCCGGAACAGCCAAGATTTTTCTCTGTTGGGTGAGCCAGATTTGGTACACAGATTGTATTCTGAAACTACTAAATAAATCAAACCCTCAGATAGCTGCACCGGTTTTCCCGCATTGGGTTTTTCCAAGGACATTAGTCCAAAAATAACAATGTCATTTGTGTGCTTGTTTATGTTTCCTTCAGTTGATGATCTGTAATGTGTTTAGCATGTACTTGTGTTTATTTTTCAGTATTTACATGGTAAATAACCTGTTAATTAATCAGAACAAGTAGGAAGGAATAAATCAGAAAGTACATGGAGGGTTTCTAACTGTTAGACTTAGAAACTTCGACACCTTGTAGGACATTAATCTTGAAGAACTTCCACGATGCTTTATTTTGTGAGATCTTCTCTATAACCCTTGAGTATATCAGCAAACTTTTCTTAAACAAGGAGAATATGAAAAAAAACGTTATTAGCATTTAATACAAACACAATTAGATAAGAGATGAAAACCAAATATAAAGGACAATATAAGGAGTAAGATGCTTATCTTTGGTAAAATGTTGAGGGCTCCCTCTTAATCCAATCTCGAAGGATACCTATATCTAACTTTATCAAACAATTCAAAAATGTTCTTCAAATCATGATAAACCTACAAGTACTAGAAATCAAAGCATAAAGGAAAACAATTCAAAATTTCAAGTAGAGGATTAAGAGAGAGCAAACTTATTTCCGATTCTTCAATCTTGTTCTTCTTTGGAGATCCTTCATTGGCAACATTTGCTTGATCCTTGTTTCTCTTTTTATTCCTAGGATTATCAAGACAATCACTTCTATAGTGACCCATCTTGTGACAATTGTAGCATTCAATCTTGGATAGGTCTATCTTCTTTCTTGGCCCTTTGGACTTCTTGAAGGTTCCTTTATTCTTGTGATGTGCAGAATAGGCATTTGAAATTTTCTCCTCTTCATTCTCTTTGTTGCTTACTAATGAAATTTTGACTTCTTCTTGACTACATGCATTCCATAATTGTTCGAATGTAGGAGTGTCCTTCCAACTGTTGATCCCTGATGCAAAGGCACTTCGAGATGTTATTAATCCTAGAAGTGTAGTGATTACATGCTCCTTTTAAGGTACTATCTCATCTATTGCCTGGAGTTCATCTCTGATTCTAGCTATTCTTACAAAGAAGGATGCCACAGTGTCATCTTTTGTCATCTTCATTGTCCTTAGTTCATTCTTAAGACTTGCAATTTGACCAAGATTCTTGATTGTGAACAATTTGGATAAGGCTTCATACATCTCTTGAGTGGAATCTATGTTGGATATATATGGGATGAGGTTATTTTTTATTCCATCCACTATTAGGGTCAGGGCTAGTATCTTTGTTTCTCTGAACTTTGCCTTTTTGTGCATCACTTGATTCATTTGTGGGCTTCTTTCCTTTTCCTTTGACTAGATCCAAGACTTTATTCTTCTCGAAGATGAGATCCATCCTCTTTTTCCATGCCCTATAGTTGGAGGCCTCTAGTTTGTTTTCTCCCTTCAATGAGTTAGACATGGTTCTTGAAGATAGTAGGCTTGTCTCCTTATATGATCTTGATGACCCTTATTCAACTTCTTCAAACTTCTTATTCTCCTTTCAATAGATCTTTGGGCTGCCTTTTTCCTTCTTCTTGACCTTAGCTCTGATATCATGTTGGAAAATCAGAAAGGCAGAAAGATTTTCTTATGTTGATAATTACTTATGATATTCTTATGTTCTTATTAACTTTCTTGTGTTCTTCTTTGATATTTGTTTCATCAAGCAATTATCAAATACAAAACATGAAGATTAGGGACACTAGATGTAGGCAGACAACCAGGGAAAAACCCCTATACAGGGGAAACCCCAGTCAACAACTCTTCCTTTAGTAGATTCATATGACAGTGAGACAACCAAGACTCTAGACCAATACACCTTCGTCCTCCACCAAGTCAGCCTCTTAATATGATGCATCAACCTTTAATCTTCGACTTTTGTTCAGTAGCTTCAACCCAACAATATCTCAAAAACTATGATCCTAGTTACAACAACTATTGCAGAAATTTCGATCTCACAGCAACTGCAGATTTTCGACCCTATAGCAGAGAGAGAATTTCGGTCCCAGCTTCTTAATAACTTTGCATATGTGAGAGAAAGATAGCCCAAAAACTCTATTTCCTTCATCCTACTTCTCTTCTAGCAACTTCGCACTCTTTTTTGCAACCAGTTTACTGGACTTTTACTGTAAATCGGACTTGATGAGAGAATGTTCCAAATCAAGTCGAGTTGCTCCAATATATAGGCTTATGGTGCAGTCTAATTACCCTGTTTGAAACTTTGAGGCCGACTTGGTGGAGAAGAACTAAATGACCTATTTTTCAATAAAATAATTTTCTTCTTTGACCAAAAAAATTCCAAGAAGGGTTCTTTACGATATGACATGGCTTGAGGGTTTTGGTATTGTTATGATGGAAACCCTAGCTCTTTAGGGTTTGTTGTAAATTTCTATGTTATATATTGAAACCCTAGATCTTTAGGGTGTATAAGCAAGACCCTTGTATTAGCTAAAATGAGGTCGTAGGAATGAAACCCTAGGTGTTTATCCCTCTGTATGATCGAAACCCTAGCCTAAATGAAATTGGTGTATTGATGTTTACCTAGCAGATAGTATTATGAAATGCAAAAGCATGATTATGAAATCCTAGATATGTATATGCGAGTATGCTAACCTAATTGTTGATGCCCATAGTTTGTGAATTATAGGGTTTGTAACAAAACCCTAGTAGAAGATTGATATTCTAGGATATGATGATATTGTTTTCGATATGATTTAGTTTTGATGAAAAAATCTAGGGTTTGCAACAAACTCTAGTAGAGTCTAACATTGTTGAAACCTTAGATGAATGATAGAATTCTTATTTGATTGAATCTAAGGCTTTGTTTCTCGAATGTGGAATCTATGGTTTGCAAAAGTAGATTTTGTCATATATCTCTGAAATTGAGGCCCTAAATATAATGCATCTGATATCTTGATTAAATTGCTTTAAGTCTTGATGATGTAGTCTAGGGTTTATGACAATAACCCTAGCAAGAAGTATGTATCTCTTGCTAATCATGAACCTAACTAGGTTTAGGTATTTGATTTGATGCTTCCATTCTATTGACACAACATTGATATAGTTAGCTTCATGCTTCTGTATATGTATTTGGTTGTACTTGCTATTAAAGGTTTTTGCAGGTACACAATCTTCAAGATAATGAAGATGTCCATAGGAGCATGATGAAGGAAGTTATATGGATGATGATGATCAAGATGACCTTGATACCATAAGAAGGAATGGAGCCATGAAAGACTCTTTGATGGTATAGAAGAAGGAATTAGTTGATTTCCCTCAATTGAGAGGGAGCCTGGATAGAAGAAAGGGTATATCTCCCCAGTTGAGAGGGAGGACTTATTATGATAGTCATGATGGATACCTTGAAGAAGAGAGAATAAATCAAAATACTACGATGTGTTGAGGATATCTTGGTGTTGCTGAAGTAATGACAAAAGAAAAGCTTTCGACAAATTGCATATGTATAACTTAAAGATAAAAGCAGCATTTGAATGAATGAGGACCCTGAAGGTTAGTGTTTACTTGTATATATTTGAAATTTATCACTGATTGGGGTTGTGTTTGTACAAGTAAATCTCTCCATAAAAGATTGAACACTCTAGAAGCATGCTTGGACAAATGGATATTCTAATTTGATAGGGAGAGTTCAAACATCTAATGATGGATGCTTGGGATGACATTTGGTGGGCCTATGTGTTGATGTCTAGATCTCGAAGAGGGAGGGTGGCGTTGGTCTTGGAGCTCTAACCTTGGATATGCACCTAGATCCTTGGGTTGATGGTTAGCGAGTGAGACTGAAGGTATCTAGACTAGCTGAAAACTTGAGTCCATCTTAGCCCCACCTGGATAGATTACCCTGGTTAGGTATCTAGTCAGCAACACTGAGTGTGTTAGAACTCTTCATAGTTCATTTCGAGATCTTCCATGTACTTCTATATACATGTAATTATGAATACCTCCCTAGTTGAAAGGGAGCGATGAAAAATGTAACTAGAGTCGGTCTTCATAATTGTACTAGAGTCAAGATATAATATATTTATCAAAAGAAAATTTTATTATTATTAAATTGACTTATTAAATCATGAATTTCATGCTTGGGTCAATGGTCATAGGTCAAGCCTCCATTGTAGGCTTCTAGGATTTTCCTGTTGAGTCAAAGTCAAATTTAATTATGTAAACCCTTCTTGGGATCATGGTATCAAGAAAAGAAAATTTATTTTGGTCATGTTGAACTTTCCATCAAGTCAACCTCAAAATCTCTCCTAAATTGGCTTCAAAATCATCCTCTACAAGTCGACCTATCAACTGCTCATGTCGGCCCAAAAGTACAATGGCAAACCACTATAAATAGCAAGGTGCACTCGACCTATTGGAACATACTTGAATCTGTGATTTTCAGAAGAAAAAGGATGAAGTACAAAGTACAAGATCACTGTTGCAGGATGAAGGCTAAATTGCAGGACATTGTCACTAATGAAGAACGAAGATTATATTACATGAAGACCGCTCTCATGTTTGGTTAGCTTGTGGATAGAGGGGTAACATTTGTGGAAAGAGTCTTGTTTGTCTCTCTGTGATTTGAATCTACTGAAGGAAGAGTTCTTGACTAGGTTTTCCCCTACCTAGGGGTTTTTCCCTAGCTGTGTGCCTACATCTTGTGTCCTTATTCGCTTATTGTTTAGCATTTATCTTGATGGGGGAAAAATATAAATAAGATCTAACAAGCACATAAGAAAATTCACAAGTAAATGTCAAGATATAAGAGAAATATAATGCCCTAAATTTCTCAACACTGCAGATTCCCTCCTCACATGGACGGTGAAATTTCACAAGGGAGGAAGGATGCATTGAGACGGATATTTCAAGATAGAGCATCCCTTGATGAAGTGGAGGATGCCTTTGCAGAGTTTTCCACTAACACTAGGCGATTTGCAACCTATGATGTGATTAGAGATAGAGAGGGGCTAAGAAGTCCTATTCTTGGTGGGAAACTCATGGGGCAACATGCCCTCCTCTACAGCAATTAGCGATGAGGCTCCTCTCTCAAGTTACTTTATCCTCTTGTTGTGAGAGGAATTGGAGCACATATGGAATTTGTATGGTTTAAAGAAGAGTAGGCTTCAGTTGTCCAGGGCATAGACAATGGTGTATGTGCACACCAACCTGCGTCTTATTTATAGGCAAAGGGAGCAGTGGTTGAAGGGAAAGTGTTAATTTTGGATAACAATGGTATGTTCTATGCTTAAGAGAAATTTACTTCAATTTTTCTTATTATCCCAATATCAATTTCCAGATTAGCAATCACATTAACATGATAGTAAATGTAGATAGAACATAAATAAAAAACAGAAGGAAAGCCAAGACAAGAGGACACAATATTTGGCGGATGTCAGGGAAAAAGCTCAATGTGGGGAAACCCTTTGATCATGTCTTCTTATTATTCTTCAAAAATTTAGCAGAAAGAGAGTACAATATACAAAATTCACATGCCCAAACACAGTCAAATTTGTCCAGTCAAACTACAGTCAACAAGATGCCCTAGCCAGAAAGTCAACGCTGGTCAAATTAGCATAATTACTTCTCCAAATCAGTGTAGTCAAACTTAGTCAATTCGGCCTCCAAAAACAGTCCAAATCAGCCCAAAATTGTCATGAAGAAATCGGCCAAACTTGGTCAACGCATAGTCAAACCTGCGGTAAAATTTTTTGCATTCAACATTGGTCAAACAGCCCAGAAAATCTCGATTTTTGTGCCAAAGAATGCAGCCTGCCCAAACAGAAATATTCCCACAAAATCACAGTCAAACAAGGTCAAACGTTGCCTGTTCAATGCTGGTCAAACTTGCTGGAACTTGGTCAACGCAGAAAACAGAAAAGTACAGTCAGCCCTTCGCATCTGTGGAGGAGAGAAGCTGCCTAGAAATCTGTACGACCCAATCAAATGAGGAAAGACGCTGCCCAGAAATCCGTACGACTCAATCAGATGAGGAGAGAGAGAGATGTGTGAGTGATGATGGTTGTCCAAATGAGGTAGATGCATCTTCTATTTATATGCAACGTTGAGGATGAAAAGACATGACTTTTGGGTTTCTAAGCCTACATTAGTTTGCTGGCCGACCTTGACAATTTGTCCATAAAAGAAATAAAGTCATAATTCCATTTATACATGCTAGAATGAGATGATCTTTAGATCAATCCTACACCTCTCGGAAAGAGGAATCCAATAAAAATACCAACTTCACCATATGAATTGTTCAAGGTGGAGTTTGGCCCTAGTTGCCAAATTTAACACTCCCTCTCAAGTAAGGAGAACTCCACCTGCCAAATCATATGTCAATCTATACCATCTTTGACATCCTTGTTATACTTTGTTGAACCATGAAGAAATATTGAAGAAGAAATGGTCGAGAGTGTGTCATACCACTCTCCACTAACCCCAAGTTAGTCTCCAATGATCGAGAGTGTATCAAACCACTCTCCATTGACCCGAAGTCAGCCTCCATTGATCCCAGATCAATATTAAACATCCTAGCATAGGGAGTACAGTAGTACACGATATGTCCATCGGTAGTACTTTGGTCCCTATCCTCATTTCCCTACTCATTGCCCAAATGAGAGGTACTTCTCATGAGTCTCAGACAACATGTGTAGGATGCATCAGCAGGAGAAGATGAACCACTCATCTTGCTCATATGCCATAGGAGAAGGTGAACCACTCATCCTATGCATATCTCAACCATCATGGGGTATCACAGGGGAAGGTGAACCACTCACACTGTATAGAGCGCACCACTAGGGAAAGATGAACCACTCACCCTATGGTCGCTCATCACTCCAAGAAGTACCCCAAGCCCCCCGGAGATCCCAGAGCTCAATATCCAACTCAAATGGGATCCTCATAAGAGGGCCTCTCCACGACTCCAAGACGTTCATGGAAGGCTAAGAATTTGACTTTCCCCATGGGCTTCGTACAAATATCTGCGACCTGATCATCAGTCCCAATGTGATGGAGCCTTATTTCTCGCCGTTGTACCATATCCCGGATAAAGTGGTACCTGATATCAATATGCTTGGAGCAGTCATGAAACACGGGATTCTCAGAAAGACGAATCCCACTTTGGTTGTCACAAAAGATCCTGGTGGTATCCAACACTTGTCCAAACAACTCACTAAAGAGCTTCCTCAACCAAATAACTTCACAAGAAGCCACACTAGCAGTAATATATTCAGCCTCGACAGTGCTCAAAGCAACCGATTGCTACTTCCTGCTCATCCAGGATATTGAACCAAAACCTAGAGAGAAGCAACATCCCGATGTGCTCTTCCGATCCACCACACTTCCAGCGCAGTTAGCATCAGAATAACCATGGAGCCTCACATTCCCAGCAGTGTATCTCAGTCCATACGTGATTCTGCCTTGAAGATATCTCAAGAGATTCTTGGTAGCAATCCAATGTATTTGATGAGGCTCGACCATAAACTGACTCAATGTATTCACTGCAAAGCATATCTTTGGACGGGAGTCCACCAAGAACATCAGGGCCCCCACGAGTTGACGATACTCAGAAGGATTTCCCAAATCAGGCCCAGCAGCGTTTCCGCATAACTTCTTGAAGTTAAGTTCCATCGGAGTAGTCACGGACTTGCAGCCCACCATCCCAAATCTTTCAAGTAGCTTCACAATGTATTTTCCTTAAGAAAGGAAAATCTCACCTGGCTTTTGCCAGACCTCCAACCCTAGGAAATAATGCATCAGTCCTAGGTCCTTCATCTCAAACGCGGAAGCCAGCTCCCTCTTGCATTGATGAATGAGAGGGTTTGCACCTGTTAGAAAGAGATCGTCCACATAAAGTACCAAGATGAGAGGTTTGTCATTCTCAACCTTAAAGTAAAGGTTCAGATCTTCACTTCTTGTAAAACCTGGCTTCTCTACAATAGCCATTGAACTCATTTGATTCATATTCGGTTCCATTATCGGTCCTCAATATTTTGATTTTCTTCCCTATTTGATTTTCGACCAAGGCTTTGAAAGAAAGAAATCGTGTGAACACTTCGTCCTTCTTCTTCAAGAAATAAATCCAAGTTTTGCAAGAGAAGTCATCCATAAAGACAACATAATATAAATATCCTCCCAGAGATGTCATGAGCATCATCCCAGATAGATCAGAATGAACCAATTGCAAAATGTCGGTAGTCTTTCAATCACTTGAGGGGAATGGTCCCCTTGTATGTTTTCCTTCGGCACATCCCAGATAAACACCTTCATGTTCTACTTTAAATTCGGGGCATACCTGTCACCATCTTCCTCACATCGGGTAGAGCCTTATAATGAAGATGAGCAAATATCTGATGCCATAATTCGAATTGAAGAGATGTGTCGCAAAACATAACTCCTAGTGGAGTTC
Source organism: Pinus tabuliformis (assembly GCA_031772625.1). NCBI lineage: Eukaryota > Viridiplantae > Streptophyta > Pinopsida > Pinales > Pinaceae > Pinus > Pinus tabuliformis. The sequence continues at coordinate 1,003,587,561 of CM062819.1, forward strand.
CTCCAACTTGATATAAGTTGTCAACCCTGAATCCAAGAGTAAATGCTTCTTTGAAATTTCTTTTCCAAACATGTACCTTTTCATCGATGAATGCCACCTTGAATCCTTTGTCTTCCATTGCCGAGATAGATACTAAGTTCTTCTTTAGATCAGGTACATATAGTACTTCTTGTAGATGAATGGTGTTATCTTGATTCAATTGAAGAGTAACATTCCCAACTCCCTTTACGGGATAGGTGGCATTGTCTCCAAGAATGATTTCCAAATTTGTATCATTTTCTATGATATTTGAAAGCGCTTCCTTATACCCGGTGAAGTGCCTTGAGGCACCACTATCAATCAACCACTTTCCCAAGGTATCCGAAGGAGAGGCAATAGAGAGGGAAGATATAAGATAAAATTAGTTTTGCTTGTTATCTACAACATTAGATTCATCATACCTGGAGTTTCTAGATCTTTTGGGAGCTCTACCATTTCCATGTTGAGTAGTGGGAGAATTCCTTTTCCCTTTGTTGTTAAATATGCCATTCATTTTATTGTTGTTGCCATTGAAATTGTTGTCGTTGTTGTTGTCATCATCCCAAGGTGTATCCCTTCAATTGGGACACTCCCTAGCATAGTGGCCAAACCTATTACAAATGAAGCATCTTCCCTTCCTTCCAGCTTTGAATCTCGGTCTTCCTTGACATTGCTTCTTTGAAACTACATTGTTCTTCTTTTTAGCATGAGTGGAGAATGCAGTAGGTTCATTCCTATTTGAAAGCATGTCTCTCTCTGTTCTTGTTTCTTCTTGAGTACATCTAGTCAACAATTCATCAAAACCTGGAATCTTGTCATTGTTAAGGATAGTAGTGTTGAACACATTCCATTCACAAGTAAATGAGAGTGAGCTCCTTATCAGCAATAACTTCTCCAATTGAAATAAGATCATTTTTTATCTAAGTAATCCTCATGAAGTAGGATAGGATATCTTCACCTCTTCCCTTCATTATGTCCTTCAACTTGTTTTTGAGAAAGAGGACTTGGTTTGCATTGCTAACTTTGAACATGCCAACCAACCTGTCATACATCTCCTTAGATGTGTTCAAATCCGAGATGTGTGCAATCAAATGCTTGTTAATAGAATCCCTGGTAATATTCTTAGCTTTGACTTCACCTTTCTTGTACTTTGTCTTGGCAGCAGCCTGTGCATTTGAAGGAGGTTCAATAATCTTTCCCTGCACATAGTCCACAACATCCTGCTCTTCCAAAGTCAAATCATGAGACATCTTCCATGCATGATTATCAGACTTATCATTGAGCTTGTCATCAAGTTTGAAGTAAGATGCGGAGGCCATTGAATCTTGTCCTTGTCCAACAAATCTCAGTGATTGCTCCTCACTCTTGCTTGGGCTTTGTCTTCACCTCAGCTCTGATCCCATGTTAATTTTGGATAACAATGGTATGTTCTATGCTTAAAAACAATTTGCTTCAATTTTTCTTATTAGCCCAATATCACTTTCCAGGTTAGCAATCACATTAACATGATAGTAAATGCAGATAGAACATAAATAAAAAGCAGAAGGCAAGCCAAGACAAGAGGACACAATATTTGGCGGATGCCAGGGAAAAACCCCAATCTGGGAAACCCTTTGATCAAGTCTTCTTATTATTCTTCAACAGTTCAGCACACAGAGAGAGTACAATATACAAAATTCACTTGCCCAAACACCAGACAAATCTGTCCAGTGAAACTGCTGTCAGCAAGATGCCCTAGCCAGAAAGTCAACGCTGGTCAAACTAGCATAATTACTTCTCCAAATCAGCTCAGTCAAACTTAGTCAATTCGGCCTCCAAAAACAGTCCAAATCAGCCCAAAATTGTCATGAAGAAATCAGTCAAACTTGGTCAACGCACAGTCAACGCTGGTCAAATCAGCAGAATTACTTCTCCAAATCAGCTTGGTTAAACTCAATCAATTTGGCCTCCAAAAACAGTCCAAATTAGCCCAAAACAGTCTTGAAGAAATTGGTCAAACTTGGTGAACGCACAGTCAAACCTACGGTCAAACTTTTTGCAGTCAATGCTGGTCAACCGGCCCAGAAAACCTCGGTTTTTGTGCCAAAGAATGTGGCCTGCCCAAACAGAAATATTCCCACAAAAATCACAGTCAAACAAGGTCAAACGCTTCCCAATCAATTCTGGTCAAACTTGCTGCAACTTGGTCAATGCAGAAAACAGAAAAGTACAGTCAGCCCTTCGCACGTGTGGAGAGAAGCTGCCCAGAAATCCGTACGATCCAATCAGATGAGGGGGGAGAGAGAGATGTGTGAGTGATGATGAGCGTCCAAATGAGGTAGATGCTCCTTCTATTTATATGCAACGTTGAGGAAGAAAAGACATGACTTTTGGGCTTCTGAGCCTACATTAGTTTACTGGTCAACCTTGACAATTTGTCCATAAAAGAAATAAATTCATAATTCCATTTATACATGTCAGAATGAGATGATCTTTAGATCAATCCTACACCTCTTGGAAAGAGGAATCCAATAAAAATATGAGCGTCATCAAAAGAGTTGTCCATGGTGGAGTTTGGCCCTAGTTGCCAAATTTAACAAAAAGACAAAGATGTGGGATGTGTTCCCTGATGATATGGGTTTGGACAGCAGTGTTGAGTTGGCATTGGCCAACGTGGATTTTAATGAGCCAGTGCTAGAGCATGTCACTCTCAATGATGGTGATACTCTTGAGGAATCATCCTCCACACCAGCAGATTCAGAGAGTACATTGGATATAGAGGAAGATGCATAGGAGAGATTTTGATGATGATGATTGATGAGCTACTTACTACCTTGTAGTTGTTTTGTATTTTCTATTTCTATTTTCCATTGGGATTCCTAGTTAGAAGTCTTCGGGACTGAATACCTATGTAACACATTTTGATCTAGATGACTTAATGAGAAAACTGCAGTTTATGGTCAATTTCTTGTATTTCTCGTATTGGATCATTGATGAGTCTGTCATGATTGTATTTGTATGCATAATGTTACAAATTTACAATGTAGAGTCTAGATGTATGTCTAAATTTGTATCATCATGAGAATTTGTGTAATATATATATATATATATATATATATATATATATATATAGTGTCTGTGTGTGTGTGTGTCCTATTCCGAGGGGTCTACGTGCCCCGTGTCATGAACTCGAATTTGTGTGTCCTTCATGTCCCATGTCCCGTGTCTAGTGACTTAGGTTGTAAGTGATAAAGTTGTCGCCGATCGCATGCCTAAACCCTGGTTTCTTGCAAATCCCTACAAATAAATGCAAATGCAAAGAGCATTCCAATCCTAACTCATTTGGAACAAACTATCTTTTCCAACCCAAATGAACAGCGAGACAGGAATCAAATACTGTGGAATAATAGGGGGATGGAAGTGGTCACATGCACGAGTTGCAAACACTCACAATTCACTGCATCAGGATCTTGCTAGGTTTTTGCCCAAGTGCTTACTATGTCCTAGGCATCTTTTGCATTTTTTATTTTTTTTTATTTGTAGCTTCATATGCTTTTATCTTCTTTTAGCTGCATTAAACCTCTTAGGGAAAATTTCCAGGCCTCACCTAGAGATGAGGATATAGGGTTCCAGTCCCAATGGAAAATGACAGCTAACCCAAGGAATAGATGTGGATAATTTTTCGTGTGTATCAAGGACCATAGAATCTGAGACATCTTCACAGTGCCCTTTAATAAGGTAATACCAAAAGAATAAATATGATTGCTAAAGAACCAATTGTAGCAGCCATTCTCAAGAAATATATTAAGAGCATTCAAGCCCTGTGCAAAAGTCAAGTGGAGAGATTAGGACCCTGTAGAATAAAATATCAAGGACAGTTTGCCATGATATGCTAATGGAGTCAAAGCTATTCATAAGCCCAAACACCATCCTAAATATATTTCTACAATGTGGAAGTCTACCTCTTGCTACACAAGAATTAGAGCTTGCTGAACATGGTCTTCTAATAGTGATATTTTCTGTTTGTTGTCATTAACCCCATTGGAACAAGACTCCAAAATGAAAGTTTGTAACCATAAACGGAAATCAAAGAAATCATTTTGGTGGACACACAGTAACTATTGATGTACCCAGTTTAGTTCATAATGTTGCAGTCTCCCCTTTTGTTATAAGGATCTCTACCTGATATTACATCTTAGTTTGGGCATTCTTAATTTGCTCTTTCAAATTATGTGAACCAGGTGTTTCATTCCTTGATAATTGATGGTTGGAACAAGCTGATGAAGATTTATAGCCATAAAGGTCAATTAAAGTAAACAATCTGGTCGACACATGGTAAGTGGTACTGTAACCATTAACTCTTTGGATGTTCTTTTAAACATATATTAGCAATCTCTGTTGGCCCATCTGTTTAGAGATAACAGGCGGTACACATATTAGTTTTGTACGTCCCACCAACATAAAGAGCTCCTTCCAGATCTTACTCATGAATTCTAGATCTTAGTTGCTAATTATTGTTCATGGATAACTGCAAAGCCTGTGAATTTCATTTGAATCAACCTGCTCTACTTGACCAATTTAAATGTGACTTAAATTATATACTTGACAAAGCTACTGGAGACGGGAAAGAATAGTAGTTAAAAAATACAAAAAATGTCTACATACTTTTGACTGGCTATCCAATAAAAAGTGAGTCCTCTTCCAATCTTAATGTAGATACTCATACATAAAGGCATTGTTATTTTTTAATAATGCACAGAATCAAATATATCATAATGTTCACATAGTAACCAACAATGGAGCACACACATACTACAGAACAAATGAAAGAATACCTGAAGTTCAGCACGATCAGCATCAGTCCCATTCAAACGTAAATGGTCGATTGCTGGATCAAGCACCTTCTGCCATGGCCTCATTGTTAGAACACCAGCAAAAAGGACATAGAGATCCTCACCTGCACCTAATTTGATACTATTCTCCTTGATCCCCTTGACATCTGCAAACACAAGAGCCTGCACACAAACTTTGAAGAGCCATTAGAACCAGAAATGAGGAAGATATTTGGAAGGCAGATGTCACAGAAGCAATAAGAGATAATGTATTGGGCAAATCAAGACTTCAAAAGTAGATTTAGTCACCTTCCAAAGCTTAGCATAGTGCGCACGTGTTAATGGGTCAAGCACCCTGTATAAACCATGGTCAAGTAATACCAATTGTGGCTTTCTTTTACCTGCATAAATAAGGAAAAAGTCAACATTTGGACAAATGTTCATGCCAATGGAGATTCAGCTCTCTACAAGGAAAAGAACATGACAGATGGTTGAGGAATTAGATTATGGATAAATAGAATACTGCTGTTCTTTTCTGTTATTGTCATTATAACTAAATATATCAAAGGAAAATGTAATGCGTACTTGAAGCAAGATTTAAGGATAAGCATATTGTTGCTGAAAAAATGGTCTTAAATATTGTTGTGTTTGAGTTATATTCTTTGCACAATTAGCTACACAGGATTTGTATGCGGCAGGTGCAGCAGAGGGTTCGAAATGGGAGCACAGTCACCACCCCCCACTGCCTGGGAGTCCAAGGGTACCATCCCCAAAAAATATTTTGGGCAGCCCTTTGCTTCTGTTTTTGGCAGTTTTGGGCACATGGTTTTCACTTTTAACAATATTGTGGCACGTGGTGGTTTAGCCCATGGTTTTGTAATTTCAATGAAGGAACTATAATTGTAATTTAATCCAGGATTAATGGATTGGGGTTTATGGATGCCGCAGGATATACATATGTGTATTGTAACATTGTAAAGATAGGATATTGTGAAAAATCTTTCTGGTTCTCCCAATTTTGGGTTTTCAAGGTAAAATCGTTATGTTAAATGTGTATGTGCGCCATTCCATCTTTTCTATTTTTATTAAAAATCTGTATGTAGCAATTAACTGTACAGAGTTAAAACCAACATTTAGTATCAAAGCAGTTTGGCTTCAAGGGGATGCCTTCGTGGCCAAGGGTTTTGGCTCAAGCCTATGATGGACCCTATTATAGTGGGAGATCTATGGAATTGATCCTTGAGGTGAAAGGAAATGGTGAGCAATTCAGAGATAGAGATCAAGAAATTCAATGGGAAAAGTTTTGAGTTGGGAAGCTCAAAATGGAAAATCTTTTAGTGGGCAAAGATCAGTGGATTCAATCTGGGTGCTACACTAGCAGGGATGTCAATAAAAGACTAGACCAAGTTGGATCGTAAGGCAAACGGCACAATATAGTTGTGTCTCCTAGATTAGGTATTACTAAATGTTTCATGGGAAGCTACAACGAAGGGATTGTGGAATAAGTCAGGGGCATTGTGTCAATCTAAGTCCTTAATGAACAAATTGTTCTTACGGAAGAAGTCATATAACCTGAGAATGAAGGATGGAGATGTTGATTTTTCATAGGTCTTCTACTGATAATTACTTCTAATGATTTTTGCTTTAAATCCATTCATATTCACATTCATCATTAAGTAATTACATAGAAAATCTTCAACAGTAAAACAAGAATGATAGTAGGATCTTAAAGAGAGCCAAACAAGAAACACAAAGCATTTTACCCTAGGAAAGACCACATGGGGGGGAAACCAGCAACCTTTTCCTTAGGGAAATTGATCAATTCAACAAGAGATACATCTAATCTTAACAGTCTAATGCAAGGTCAAACTGACCATAAGACAATTCTGGCCAAACAGAGATAAGTAGCCTCATAGACTTGGTTTGTTGTGCCTCAGTGATTTGGTCTTCTGCCCAAGAAATATCTCTGATCAGAATTTGGCCTTCTGTCCATTGATAATTTAACTATGGTCGGTCTTCACAATACATGTTTGAGTAAAGTTAGAACGAAGGCCATCCCTGAGGCATGCGAAGGGCACTTATGAAGAGCATCGCTGAGGCAGTGAAGAGACATGACAAAGTATGTTTGTGGGCGTGATTGACTTGACTAGGAGGATGGACATTGGACCAGGTTTGACCTAGTTAGACTTAGACGTGTCTCTGTTCAACTAAAGAAATCTCTATTGAAAAAGGTTGTTGGGATTTTCCCTTTAAGGGTTTTCCCAAGGTAAACCTTTGTGCTATTTGTGTGGACTGTCTTTTTATGATCTGGATGTATTGATGTGTTATACGTGTTGAAAAATGTAACTAGGTTCGGTCTTCATGATGACATGTATAATTGTGATTTTATGTAATTGATGTAAAGAAGGAAAAATAAAATTATTTTTGTAATGCTTGTCTCATGGGTTTCATGAGCAAAGAATTTTATTTTTAGAAATGGCTCCCATTTTGAGCCCTTAGGATTCTATGTAATTGATGTAAATAAGAAAAAATAAAATTATTTTTGTAATGCTTGTCTCATGGGTTTCATGAGCAAGAAATTTTATTTTTAGAAATGGCTCCCATTGTGAGCCCTTATGATTGGTCATAAAGTCAAAAGAGTCAATTTCATGTGTGAAGGACCCTTCTTGGGCATGTTACATTTGTATATGAGTCAATGAAAATGTCAAATAGCCCTCCAAGACCAAGCTCAAGCATCTACTTCAAGTCAGCCTTAAATAAAATAATTAACTTACTTCAACAGACATGTCAGCTCACCCACTGTTCAAGTCGGCTTATTATTGCGGCTCCATCAACTATAAATATGTCATATCCCTTCTCAAAAACATTAATCATAGGGTGTTGCTACACATTTTTGGCACAATTTTGACTTAGGAGGACAACCCCACACTTAGACTTAGGAACCATGGGGCAATTTCGGCTTTATTTAGCAGCTAGTGGACTGTGGGGGCCATCCACATGAGGAATTCGAGCTTGGCCATTCGATGTGCTTGGAGGGAAATCGAATGGGTGGATGGAGGGGCCCAGATGAGGCTAAGGAGGCCCAAGGTAATAAAAGGAGGATCAACTCTCACTTTCGAGCCATCCGGGGTGCTTGGAGTTGGATAGCACAGGTAAAACCAACATTTTGGAGGAGTTTGCAGTAGGATTTGCACGCTGTTTCTTGCAAGTCGAAATTCGCAGTCGAAGTTGGGGAGAGGCTCTAAGAGGGCCGAAAATCCAAAGTCAAAACCAGCTAAATTCCCTTCTGGGTTTTCTAGGTTTTTTTGGGTTTTTCCAAGGAGTCTGGGGTTAAAAGTGCACAATTTTCTGGGCAGTTTTTGAGCACCTTCCAGCTAGTCGAAGTTCAACAGGGCAACAATTTACTGTAGCAGCGTAGTGCGGAGTGGTGCAGCAGCTGGGCAGCCTTCAGCTCAACTATTTTTCCACCTGGGGTTGGTCTTGCTTGTTCATTGGGACAAGCCCAAGTGCACCCTCCCATTTCATATTGTATCTAGCCTGCAGATTTTTAATAATATGGCTCAGTAGTTCCTTATTGGCAGTGTTTCCATGGATGTTTGATGTGTGTTTAATTTTTATATGCTGTTGCACAGTTTATTTGTTTAATATCACTTACATTCCTATTTAGGAACATTACAGTGGTATCAGAGCCTAGTTCTTGGCTCAGCTGTGGGGATTGTTTCCTATGAGAGAAGGGGACCAACAGAACATCACCTACCGTAGGCAGAGGTATAGGAGCAGAGAAAGGGAGTTAGAAATTACTCCAGACACAAAGGGAAGAGGGAAAGCAGTGGCCGAAGAGGAGGAAATGATAGAGCCCAAGAGCAGGGAGGAGATGGCTTTCGACAGCCTCCTGAGGGCCTTGAGTGACTTGGCCAAGGGGCAGAAAGACATGTTGGAGGAGATCAAGTCACAGAACAGAGAAAGGACCATGCCTAGAGGGTTTCTATGTGGAGAAACTTCTGGGGCCTCTCAGCCTTTCGATCACCCCTCACTAGCAGTGCAACGCCCTTTAGTCAGTGTGTCAACTCAGACTACACTACCTTCTTTCGTGCCAATGGCACAAATCGAGCTTGCAAGGGAGGAAGATCCTCCTCAGATGGGGGATTACTTCAAAGAGTGGTAGACCATGGATGAAGACTTCAAAGAAGCCCTCTCCTTCAGAGATTACTGCAAGTTCAAGCAGAGTGAGAGGAACAAGGGGTACGGAGGACAAGGGACCCATAAATGTGAGCTGCAGAGAACCATAGGGAGGATGTATTTCCCTACTTTTGATGGCACTGTCAAGTGCACGACCAGGGCTTGGGTTGAAAAGATGGACACGTACTTTCAACTCAACCGGATGATAGCGCAGGAAGCCATTAAGATGGCCACACTGCACATGGAAGGGAAAGCCCATGATTGGTGGTTCCATGGCTTCACCACCTTAGGGCATGCCCAGATAGTTTCTTATGAGGACTTCACATGGAGGGTGGTGGAGTGATTTGATCAGAGGGATCCCGGGACATATTTCAGGGAGCTGACACAACTACGCCAAACTGGCAACACAGAGCAGTACTTTTCAAATTTTTTGCATGTGCCAGTGATGGCCCCGGATCTATCCGAGGCAAGGAGGGTATATACCTTCATTGAGGGCTTGCTTGAGCCCCTGCATGCACTGATGAAGTCACGCAAACCCTCCACCCTGCAGGAAGCAGTCTTGTTTGCAAGAGATCTAAAGGGGGCCATCCCCAAGACTAGAGCACCATTTCCTGCACGGACCCCTTTCCCACAGAAGGGGCATGAGACTAGACCCCCACCACCAAGGACCACACAACGGAGGGTGCAATTAGATGAGGAGACACAGAAGGACCTCCGAAGGAGGAAGCTGTGCTTCACATGCAGAGAGCCTTGGGCACTTGGCCATAGGTGCACTGCAGGTAGAGCACACTACATTGAGGTCTTTTCTGACAATGACCAGGAGGATGAGGTGGAGCAGGATTGTGGTGGGACAAATGGAGAGAGTCTGGTAGGCAGAGGGCCACGACCACCACCACCATAGGGAGGGGCATCTCTTGCCCCAGTAGGAGGAGTCCTTGCTTCTTTATGCAGGATTCCTAATTTTTTGACATTCTGAGGATTAGAGGCGTTGTACAGGGACAACAGGTGTCAGTGTTGGTGGATAGTGGGGTTACCCACAATTTCATAGATGCACTATTGGTCCAAAGGAGGGGCCTCACCATAGCAGAGTTTAAGGGTTTCTCAGTCTTCGTGCCAGGTGACCATACCTTCCAGTGCACCAGATATGTGCCCTCCTTTACAGTAGTTATGGGGAACTACTCGATGACAAACCACTTCTTTGTGGTCGATGTGCTAGACACCAACGTGGTGATGGGTGTCCAGTGGTTGTATTCCCTTGGGCGAGTAACGAAGGATTGGAGGAAACTAGAGATGGAGTTCGTTGGGCTAGATGGAAAACTGGTGGTTTTGAGAGGCATGCAGTCTTACCCACATCAAATAGTTTCGGCCAGCAGGATGGAGGCAGATCTACAACATGGGGACATTGCATGGGCAGTTGAGTTGAGGATCTCAGATGCTGGGTGACATACGCACCCACCACCAGCAGACATACAGGCTTTACTAGACAGGTATGCAGTAGTGTTTGGGACATTCCACCAGGGCAGCCACTAGATAGAGGATTTGAAAACACCATTGAGCTGGAGTCAGGTGTACATGTCGTGATCACTACTCCTTACAGGCATCCCAAAGCCTAGAAGGACAAGATAGAGAAGGCCATCCAGGAGCTGCTTGCATTGGGCCATATCAGCCAACTTCCAATGCTTTTGTTTCTTCGTTAGTGCTGGTGAAGAAGACGGATGGAACCCTTCGGATGTGTATTGACTATCGGGCCCTCAACTGGAAGACTCTTAAAAACCGGTACCCTATTCCCTGCATTGACGAGTTGATGGATGAGCTTAGAGGAGCCAAGTACTTCTCTAAGATTGATCTGCATTTAGGGTACCACTAGGTCAGGGTGAGGGATCAAGACATCCTGAAGACAGCTTTTGGTGCCACTATGGGCACTTTGAGTTTCTGGTTATGCCATTTGGGCTAACCAACGCTCCAGCCACATTCCAGTCATGCATGAACCATGTCTTCCGGGGACAGCTAAGAAGGTTTGTGCTAGTGTTCTTTGATGACATCCTGATCTATAGCCAAATGTGGGAGGAGCACCTCCAACACTTGGAGGAGGTATTGCGCATTCTGGAGGAGCAACAGTTCTATTCCAAGCTCTCCAAGTGCAAATTTGGTTTGAAAAAGATGCTCTACCTAGGACATATCCTTGGAGCAGATGGGGTGAAAGTTCAGGAGGAAAAGTTTCGGGCTATTCAGGATTGGCCAGTACCCCGTACCCCAAGACGTGACTAAGCTAAGGGGCTTCTTGGGCATTTGCACCTATTACAGGAAGTTTGTCAAAGGGTTCTCGCAGCTGGCAGCGCCTTTGACTGAGTTGACCAAGAAGGGGGCCTTCTCATGGACTAATGGAGCACAAGTTGCCTTTGATCACCTCAAGGAGGTGATGAGCAGTTGCCCTGTCTTGGCACTTACAGACTTTTCCCAGACATTCACATGGAGTGTGATGCATCCGGGGTAGGAGTTGGAGCAGTATTGTCACAGGAGGGGCATTCCATAGCTTTCGAGAGTCGGAAGCTCCTACGGCATGAGTTGTCATATTCCATATATGACAAGGAGATGTTGGCCATTATGCACGCACTGACTAAGTTTCGCCAGTACTTGGTGGGCAACCGGTTCCGAGTGAAGAGTGATCACAACAATCTTCGACATTTCATGGGGCAGCAAGGCCTCAACGATAGGCAACAGAGATGGGTCAACAAGGTGCAGGCCTATGATTTCAACATCGAGTATGTGCGGGGGAAGCACAATGTGGTGGTCGATGCTCTATCTCGAAGACCAGCTGGGTTATCTCTCATGAGCATTTGCCAAGATTGGAGGGCTCAGTTGTTGGTGTACTCCAAGGATGGGAGGGCATGCGAGGTATTGGAGGGGAGTTGAGGAAACATGTAGATAAGCGTTAACGTGTGATGGATGAGGTCATCTATTACAAGGAGCACATTTACTTAGTGCCCAACTCACAGTTGAGGGAGAGGATACTCCAAGCAGCTCATGATTCACCATTGTCCAGACACAGGGGTTCCAGAAGACTTATATGGATGTTTGTGAGAGATTCACATGGAAGGGCCTCAAGGAGGACGTGCTACAAGACGTACGCGAGTGTGAGGCCTGTCAGCGGAACAAAGGGGAGCTGACCCACCCTGCAGGAGCACTACAGCGATTTCCCATTCTAGAGGGGAAATGGGAAAGTATTTCAATGGATTTCATCATTGGGCTCCCCACAGTACATGGGAAGGATTGCATATACGTAGTGGTCAACAAGTTGACCAAATTTGCCCACTCTTTCCCCAACCCCATGAGGTCCACAACTGCACAGGTTGTCGAGTTGTTCTTTCGGGAGGTTTTTAGGTGGCATGGGCTCCCCAAGAACATAGTGAGCGACAGGGACAACAGATTCATGGGTGGTTTTTGGCGGGAACTCTTCAGGTTGGTTGGGACGGAGCTCACTCCTAGCACCAATTATCACCCTCAGACTAATGGCCAGACGGAGAGGGTTAATCAGTGGTTGGAGGGGTACCTGAGGAACTATGTCACAAGTCAGTAGAGGACGCGGATTCGGTGGTTGCATCTAGGCGAGTACTACTGCAACACTATGCACCATATGTCTATCGGTATGACTCCTTTCCGTTCCCTTTATGGATATGATGCACTTACTTTTTCTGATGTTGTTTTTGGAGACAGTCGGGCCCCAAAGGCCAAAACCTAGGTCCAAGAGAGCCAAGATATCCTCAAGGCTCTCAAGGATAATTTGGTGACAGCCCAAAATCAACACAAACTTTATGAAGACCGGCACAGGACAAAAGGGCACTTTGAGGAGGGGGACATAGTATACCTTCGACAACAGCCTTACAAGCAGTCTACGTTGAAACAGAAGGGGGCCGAGAAGCTACAGCCACACTTCTATGGGCCTTACCGAGTGACTAGGCGAGTTGGGGAGGTGGCTTATGAGCTGGAGCTACCTCCCGGGAGTGGAATTCGCAATGTGTTTCATGTCTCATGCCTGAAGAAGGTGTTGGGACAACAGGTGATGGCAACAACTGATTTACCCCTGCTGGATGATGAGGGCCACTTGGTGTTAGAACCAGAGGCCATTCTAGAGAGCAGGGAAAGAAGACTGAGGAGCAGGACCATCAAGGAGTTCTTGGTACACTAGAAGAATTTGTCGGATGAGGATGCCACCTGGGAAGGTGAGAACATATTGGAGCACCTAGCTTTGAGGTTGCTTGAGGGCAAGCAACATTTGGGAGGGGAGGACTGTCATGTCCCTTCTCAAAAACATTAGTCACAGGATGCTGCTACACATTTTTAGCACAATTTTGACTTAGGAGGAGGACCCCACACTTAGACTTAGGAACTATGGGGAAATTTCAACTTTATTTAGCAGCGAGTGGAATGTGGGGGCCTCCCACATGAGGAATTCGAACTTGGCCATTCGATGTGCTTGGAGGGAAACTAAATGGGTGGATCAAGGGGCCGACATGAGGCTAAGGAGGCCCAAGGTAATAAAAGGAGGATCAACTCTCATTTCCGAGCATCTTCTACGTTTGCAAACAAACACTCACTTGTACGCTTTGTTACTTAGCAATTCTACTGGTTGTTTAGCCACGAATCTCTCATGCAGGAGATTTAACCTCTACTTCGGGGGACCATCCGTGACCACCCTAAGGAAGCTGTAACACAGGAGTTTTCAGGGAGTCAGGGACAACAACACACTTCAGCCATCAACGCAGAGAGGGAACTGCGTATTCCTAGGCAACCAGGAAACTTGCAAGAGGAGTTGGAAGCCAACAAGGGGATTCATTTCTTGTTGGGAGATCCAGAAACTGAGGGGGCAACATAGTAAATGAATTTTCGCTAGAGTTTGCAGCCAGCTAGACCAGTGCATCAGTCAGTCGAATTTCTGGACAAGGGGACTGCGCAGAGGTCATCCAGCAGCAATTTGTGGGGACTTGGGAAGCAGCTTATCTGGGCTAAGAGCCATCTTTAGTGCTTGGAGTTAGATAGCACAAGTAAAACCAGCATTTTGGAGGAGTTTGCAATAGGATTTGCAGGCTATTTCCTGCAAGTCGAAATTGCCAGTGGAAGCTGGGGAGAGGCTCCAAGAAGGCCAAGAATCCAAAGTCAAAACTAGCTAAATTCCCTTCTGGGTTTTGTCCAAGGAGTCCAAGGTTAAAAGCACACAATTTTCTGGGTAGTTTTTGAGCACCTTCCAGCTAGTCAAAATTCAGTCGGGCAACAGTTTATTGTAGCAGCGTAGTGCAGAGTGGTGCAGCGGCTGGGCAACCTTTAGCTCACCTATTTTCCCACTTGGGGTTGGTCTTGGGTTGGTCTTGCTTGTTCATTGGGACAAGCCCAGGTGCACCATTCCATTTCATATTGTATCTAGCCTACAGATTTTTAATAACATGGCTCAATAGTTCCTTATTGGAAGCGTTTTCATGGATGTTTGATGTGTGTTTAATTTTTATATGTTGTTGCACAGTTTATTTTCTTAATATCACTTACATTCCTATTTAGGAACATTACAAAATAGGGCATCTCGTCCTCATTTCAGAGAAAGAATTTCGGTCATCATCAAGTCTGAAACAAGAAGTGCAAAAGGATCAAGGAAGATAGTCCTATAGCCAGCGAAGCAAAGCAAAGGAAGAGCGAAGTATTTAGTGTTGAAGAATGTAACTAGGTTCGGTTTTCATAAGATGTATTTGAGTCGCAATGAAATGTATTTATTAAAAGAATGAAAAATATATTTTTAATATTATTCTTATGACTTATTAAAGCATGGGTTTCATGTTTGGGTCATTACGTTTTAGGTTAAAATCCCCATTGAAGACTTCTAGGATTTATTCTGAGTCATTAGAGTCATTGTCCATTTAAAGAGACCCTTCTTGAGCTTTTGAATCATGTAAAAAGATTTATTATTGAGTCAAATAAGGTATTTGTCACCTCCACACCAAGTCGGCCTCAAGGAGATCAAGTTGGCCCCAAGCTAGGTAATTCAACCTCACCAAAAGCATATCTATTGAAGGAGTTCGAATTCATTTGGAACACATTCTCTCGCTCAAGTTCGTTATCCCAGAAGAAAGAGTTGGAAAAAGTGTGAAGTTGGAAAAGGAGGCTAAAAGGAGTGCGAAGTTGGAAAAGAAGGAAGAAAAGGTCAAGATTGAAATTTTGGGCTATCTATCTCTCTCTCGTGTGGATTCCTCTAGGAGATCGAAGTCTCTCTTGTCAAGTTGAAGTTGTTGTTGTTGTTGCTGCCAATTGCTGGGTCGAAATTTCTGTTGCAAGTTGTTGCTGCTAGGTCGAAATTGTTGTTGAAGGGTTATCATCTGCAAGAAGGAAGAAAGGGCTGACTTGGTGTGGAGGAAGTCTATGTCTAGGTCAAGAGTCTTGGATTATCTCAAGGAAGTTATTAAGGAAGAGTTGTTGACTAGGTTTTCCCCTAGATAGGGGTTTTTCCCTAGCTGTCCGCCTATATCTAGTGTCTATGATCTTTGTGCTATTGTTTTGATAGTTGCTTGATGAGCTAAAGATAAAAGAGAAACATAAAAAAAACATAAAGTCACAAGCAATTATCTATATAAAAGAAAATATTTCTGCCTTTCTGATTTTCTAACATGGTATCAGAGCTAAGGTGAAGAAGGAAAAAGGCAGTTTGAGGATCTACTGAAAGGAGTCTAAGAAACCTCAAAAAAGTTGAGCAAGGGATCATATAAGGAGATCTTATAAGGAAATAAGCTTACTACCTTCAAGGACAATGTCTAACACAATAAAGGGAGAGAACAAATTATAAGGAGCATCAAATTATAGGTCATAGAAGAAAAGAATTGATCTCATTCCTGAAAAGAACAAAGTCCTGGATTTGGTCAGAGGAAAAGTGGAGAACCGAAGGATCTAGTGATGCAGATAAAGTGAAGTTTAGAGAGTCAGAAATATTGGCTATGACACTAATGGTAGAAGGTATAAAGGACAATCTTGTCCCATACATTTCCAACATAGACTCTGCTCAAGAAATTTATGAAGCCTTATCAAAATTGTTCACTATCAAGAACATTGGTCAAGTAGCAAGTCTTAAGAATGAACTAAGGACCACAAAAATGACAAAAGATGACATTGTAGCTTCCTTCATTGTAATAATAGCTAAAATTAAAGATGACCTTCAAACCATAGATGAGATTGTACCGGAAAAAGAGCTAGTGATTCCTGCATTATTCGGATTGCCACCTACTTGGAGTGTTTTTGCTTCAGGAATCAACAGTTGGAAAGAAACCCCTTCATTCGAAGAATTATGGAATGTCTGCAGCTAAGAAGAGATGAGAATCTCATTAGTAACCAACAATGAAGAAGAGAAAGTTTCAAATGCCCACTCCACTCATCACAAGAAAGGAAACTTCAAGAAGTCAAAAGGACCAAGAAGGAAGGTAGACATGTCCAAAATAGAATGCTACCAATGTCATAAAATGGGTCACTATAAAAGTGAATGTCCTGGCAATCAAAAGAATAAGAAAAGGAACAGGGACCAAGCTAATGTTGCTGAAGAAGGATCTCCAAATAAGAATAAAGAAAAAGAATCAGATATAAGGGACTTACACTACGAAGTCCTTTGCTCTAAGCTTTAGTTGTTTCATTTTTTTCTAGTATTTGTAGGTTTAACATTTTTGAATTGTTTTTTTAAGGTTATAGGTATTCGTCGAGTTTGGAGGGAGCCCTCACCAACTTCCAAAGATAAGTATCTTACTCCTTGTATTACCTTCTCAATTTTGGTTTCCCTTACTAATCTAAGTTTGTTTGTATTAAATACTAATCACATTTCTATTCATATTTTCCTTTTAGGAAAGGTTTGTTGAATACTCAAGTATTATGGAAGAAGGCCTCACAAGAAAAAGCATTGGAATTACAAGGTTTGTTAAGAAACAAATGATAGGCCTTAGACTATAAGTTTTGATCTCTTCATGATAAAGGTATATTCATTCTTAATAAACTATTCTACATTCCTAACATTGTTGTGTCTAGCTCTCTTGAATCATAAAGATTCTTGATTGAGTGATTCATCATTAGATAAATCTACCCTCCTCATATCTTTGATTATTCTTGTGGAACCCTAAAAAGGTTCTTTGTAAAACCGTAACTTAAGGGTATGTCGATGATAATGTGTGAAACCCTAGCCTACTTAGGGTTATTGTTGATGTTTTGATGATGTCATGTTTGGGGTTTTGGGTATGGTTATAAAAACCCTAACTTGTTAGGGTTGAATGATGATGTTTGAAATCCCAAACCATTGAAGTCTTGATAAATTAGGGTTTGTTGTTGAAACCCTAGATCTTTAAGGTTTGGTAGGGTTTATGAGAAAGACCCTTATTTTAGATAATGTCCTAGGAATGAAACCCTAGACATATGGTTGTCCATCTAATCAAATATGTTAGATGTCTGAAAGTGTTTGTGTCAATTAGTTTGACTAACATATGTTGTTATAATATGCTTGTGCATGATGATGGAATCCTATATATATGTGTTGACCTAATTGTTGATGGTCATAAGTCCTAGGGTTTGGAACTAAGTCGTACTCGAAGTTTGATACTTTAGGATGATAGTGCTTGTGAATTCTAGGGTTTTGTAACTAAATCTTAGTAGAAGTTCAATTCTCTAATATATGATCACAGTGTGATAATCTAAGATTTATGAAAGATTGTTAAAATTTGAAATTCAGTTGTGATCGGTTTTGATTATTGAAGCTTAATGGCTCATGTATGAAATCTAGGACCTTGCACTAAATCCTAGTGGAAATATAACATACGAATTCAAAAAGTTGTTAGATGCATTATTGAATTATACTTGTTTGAATTGTTTCTAGGGTTTTCTATATGTTATAAAAGAATTTGTCATATCATTGAAAGAGATATTGTGGCCCTAGATATAATGAGATTGATATCTTGTCTAAGCTACTGATGTGATTTAGGGTTTGTAACAAAACCTGGGCAAGAAGTTGAAGTATGTGTCTCTTGCTGATTATGAACCTAACTAAGGTTAGGTATCTAGTGTCTAAAGTCTAATGCTTCCATTATTATATGATTCTGATATGGTTAACTTCATGCTTCTATGGATTTGGTTGTACTTGCTATCTAAGTTGTGCAGGTACATAATCTTCAAGATAATGAAGATGTTTGTAAGTAAAGTTGATAAGCATGACAAAGAAAGTTATATGAATGTGACTCTGATAAGAAGGATGGAAGCCATGAAAAATTCTCCGATGTCATAGAAAAGAAGTTGATCTACCTAAGTTAAGAGGGAGCCTAGAAAAGAGTACATCTCCCGAGTTGAGAGGGAGGGCATATTATAGTCATGATGGATACCTTGAAGAAGAAATTGGAAAATACATCTTAAGGTGTTGTTGAAAGAAGGAAAGTTGGTTTTGGTTGTTGCATGTGAAGTAGGAAAGGAAGTTGAATGATTAAGGAAACCTTTGTCAAGTTTTGTTTGGGAAACTTTGAAGTCTCATTGTGATGAATTATGAGGCAGCGTTAAGAAGTTGGAAGACCCCGAAGGTTTGTCTTTACTCATGAGTATTTGAAAGGTTGTTACTAATTGGGGTTGTGACTGTTCAGGTAAATCTCTCGAAGTTTTTGAAAAAGCATGCTTGAGGTTAAGGCTTTGTATGTGAGACACATTGCCTGGGAGGACATCAGGCCGGCGCTATGTGTTGATGTCTAGATCCTGAAGTAGGGAGGGTGGCATTGGTGATAGAGCTCTGACCTCAGATATGCACCTGGATCCCTGGGTTGATGCTTAGTTAGTAAACCTAGTGGTACCTAGACTGGCTAAAAGATTTAGTCCATCTTAGTCCCACCTGGATAGATTTCCCTGGTCAGGAATCTAGTTTGTGGCACCATGAGTACCTAAACTATTGGAGGACCTTGGATAGATTGCCCTGGTCAGGAATCTAGTCCATGGCATTGCGGTGCCTAAACTTTTCATAGTTCATATCTTTTGAGATCTTCCTTGTACTTGCTATTATGAATACCTCCCTAGTTAAGAGGGAGTGTTGAAGAATGTAACTAGGTTTGGTCTTCATAAGATGTATTTGAGTCACAATGAAATGTATTTATCAAAAGAATGAAAAAAATATTTTTAGTATTATTATTATGACTTATTAAAGCATGGGGTTCATGCTTAGGTCATCATGTTTTAGGTCAAAGTCCCCATTGAGGAATTTTAGAATCCACGTTGGATCAGGGATGGTTTCGTGGTGCAGCAGGAAGCAGAATCCAATAGAACTAAGCTCTGCAGAAGCAAAATACATGGCAGCAAGCACAGCTACGTGCGAAGCTATATAGCTTTGGAAGCTATTAGTAAGCTTGTTCATGCAGAGATGGAGGTGACAAGTTTCTCCTGTGATAATCAAAGTTGCATCAAGCTCTATGAGAATCCAGTGTTTCATGACAAGTCGAAACATATAGATATTCGATGTCATTTCATCAGAGATTGTGTACAACGTGGTGCGGTCTAGCTACAGTATGTTTCCACAGGAGAGCAGGTTGCAGATATACTCACAAAGCTCTAGGGAGAGATAAGTTCATATATTTCAAAGAACAAATGGGTATGGTGGAGAAACCATTTCAGTAGAAGGGACAAATTATTTTGGATGCTTCTCAGTTGTAGTTGTTGCAGTTGCAATAGCAACAGATGAGAGGGAGTTGTAGTGCAGATGCAATGTTGGAAGCAGTATAGCAGTGTCAACATCAACACAGATTTAGCATCAAAGTTGCGCAGTAGTTGGTGGGTAGCAGCAGCTAGACATCAGCAGTGTGACAGAGGTGATATAGAAATAGGGTGTTGTGGCAGGATGTGTAGCACTAGAGAGAGAATATAATCCTCGCTAAGAGGGAGTGTTAGTTTTTGTAGCATCGAATGTGTTCTAGCCATGAAATTTGGCGGAGAGGCTAGAATACGTGAGATATCCAAAACCCAGAAATTGTTTCTAGAAATTCCACCTAGAAGTATCTCAATTAGATTATTAGCTGATTTTTAAATATTTCCTAAGTCTAAACTTAGGGAATATGGTTAATTAATCGGTATTAATTGAGATAAGGTGAGAAGAGTCTAGAAACTCACACGGATCGACTTCAAGATGATCCTAGCCCTTGATTAAGATTTAATCTTGGTCATTGGAGACCCAATAGAGGATTATAAGAAGTCGATGGGCACTTGGAGAATATATGCTTATGCAGATACTCAGAAGCCCAGGCAATTTGATTTTCTCAGTAGCAGATATTCAACAGAAAATATTGAGTTAGAGGGTGAGTAGCAGGTGGCAGAGGAGGTCAGCAGCATTTCCAGAGAAAGTCTTCAGGTTTCGGAAGAGGCAGTGAGAAGGAGTGTGAAATTCCCAGAGGGTCTATGCAAGCACAACAGCAGTCAGTTCAATCTAGTTGGAGGAGCTAGTGATTCAGTAGCTGGAGGCCAGAAATTTGGTTAGATGAGGCAGTAGTCAGTTCCAGAACCAAACAGAGATAGAGCTAAGGGTTTCAAAGGTTTCTGAAGGCAGTTGTAGCGATATCTGCGTAAGCTCTGCGTAGAAGTTGACGCATAAGGGATTGCGCGTGGCTGGGGAGGCAATTATGGGGACAGATGTCAGAAACCAATTGTGGGGTGAGGGAAAATTCTCACAATAAATTTTCCAGTATTTTTCCCAAATTGGATTGCCAATAGAACATCCAAATTATTGTACTCAGATTTGCTATGAAGAATAATAATAAAACCGTCATCTGTTGCACCAGGTTTCCCAAATTGGGTTTTTCTGGGGACAATTGTCCAAAAACAACTGTGTTAAATTTTTGTATGCACTAGAATTTTTTAGTTTCCAGCATTTTATTTTCCATATTATTTTTATGGTGAAAATTGCAATAGTGGTTTATTCATTGTTTGTCGTAGCAAATAAACTGCATAATTAAATTTACAGTTAGGAGAATAATTTCCAATTATTGCAATAGATGAAATTTTCACATTGGTTCCATTGATTACATCTCTTGGATGTGATTTATTCATTGTTTGTCATAGCAAATAAACTGCATAATTAAATTTATAGTTAGGAGAATAATTTCCAATTACTGCAATAGATGAAATTTTCAGATTGGTTACATTGAATATAAATCTTGGACACTATTGAATTCGAGCACTCCATCTTGTAGTTGAGATTATCATTCATTCATCATTTAAGTACTCTTTTGTCATATCTAAGTATCATTTGTAATTAAGTACTTGAGGAAAATTAAATAATCTCACCCTAAGAAGCACTCAATCACCTTGCATTTGCATTTTAGGAATGGTCTTGCATTAATTAATCGAGTTCCAAGCATAAGCTTGGTTAATAGAAAGATAGGGCCACCATTATTCTTGTAGCTTGCGAAGGATAGACCCTCTCTAATGGTTAACACGGTGACCTTGCAGTCGTTAGAGCCACAGTCTCTACAGTGTTGAAGGCACCAATTAGTTAGATTTCAAGGATACGTATCGTTAACCAAGCCATCGCTTGCTTCGCCTTGACTTCTCTCTACAACTTACTTTAGAGACTAGCCTCAAAACAACTAAGGATCAAGGGATTCACTTAGTTAGGCATTTAACTAAAATAAACCAAGACTTTGCACCTCACTTAGATTGTAGGACTTGCACTTCATATAGGATAGCTAAGCATCTCTTAAGTAACGATTGTTCATCCAGTCATTTGGTATTTAATCAATATAAAGCAAGTAGTTGACTCCATAAAGCACTGGTCTCACTAAAATAATCCAATCTATTAACTTGCTAAAATAAACCAAGTGGCTGGGCCATTCAATTGTGTCTCCCCGGTTTGTTGGTTTCCAACAAATCTCGCATTTTCATATTCCATAGGGACTACCACCCATAGCCTGTTGTTGGGAGACAGCTAGAACGGAGAGGGAAAGGACTAGAGTGACAACCCCTGCCCTGAGTTGTCGCACCATGCGTGTACAATTTGAGTGAGAATATTTTTTGATGTCATTCCCGAGGACAGATTTTTTCTATTCCCATTTTCACAACATCCTTCTTTTTACATCATTTTGTCAACTTTCTTCTTCATTTTAGCCGACAACGCCACAACATTTTTTTTGCGTCGTTGTCGGGGAAAAGTTTACCTTGTTCTCGGCACTTTAACGCCATTCTTCCTAATATTATTATCATTTTCATCTACTTTGACCAGTCAACGCACACTTTTTGGCACCGTTGTCGGGGACCAATTTATTGAACCTTGGCATTACGACACTTATCATCATCCTTTCTAATCTCATCATCTTTTCATCTTCTCTCTTTACCAATCCTTCCATATTTTTTCTATCTGCACCTTTAGCACCTGGACATTCAGGTCAGTTTCTTGTTTGGGTGGCGACTACATTGATTCATCCATTCACAAGAGCTTATACTAGAAGGAATCCTAGTAGCTTGCTTAACCCTGCTTCTAATCCTAAAAATGATTTAATAGCTCGTTTAAACAAATTATATTCTAGTAATCATTTATTCTTTCTCGGAAAAGAAGCCCTCTCTGACATCCACTTGCTTTTCCCTGATCCCATCAGTCAGGACCTCATGGATTTCTAGAGACCTTGCAACTTCACCAACATTCAGGGATACCCTCACAACCTTCTAGATGTCGGTATAGACAAGATTTCCCTTTTGCAAGGGAGTAATGCGATCAAAGTTGATGCTCACATCAAGTAGTTCACATCCTTCATACTAAGACATGCTCATGCAGCTCAAGTACAATCATGAGGATGTTAGAATGAAGCTCTTTTCCCTTTCGTTAGAGGATGATGCCTTGCAATGGTTTTTGGATAAGTCCAATGGTACTTTTGATTCTTTGCAAGCTATCTTCAATGCATTCAAAGATAAATAAGGGGACCAAAGAGAAGGAAAATATTTATTCAAGGAACTTAACTCTATCAAGAAAAATGAAAATGAGATGTTTCAAGAGTTTAATCAAAGATTCAATGGTATTCTTAAGGATATGAATCAAGATTACAAGCCACCTAACAAAACATTGTTGGAATAATATCTAGAGGCATTTAGTGTTGATACATCATATGAGATAAGACGCGCTAAGCCTACAAATTTAGTTGTTGCCCAAGGTATAGCTGAAGAATTAGAAAAGGATAAGAAGGCTTATGGTAAATCGGAAATTCTTGGTTTTGAAAGGGGTCCATCCAAATATAAAGGGAAAGAAATTAAAGGAGTAGAGCATGACCCAATTAAAGAATTAACTCAAATGGTTAAGGAAATGAGAACTGAGCACGCTAGAGAAATAAGTGCCATGCAGTCTAGGCTGATTCAAATGGAACAAAATCAAGCTCAAAGTGTCCAACCTATAAACTATAATATTAAAGGTAACAACAATCCATGGCCAAAAAGAAATCCTCCCAATGATCAGAGACCTCCTACTCCTATTGAGTCCGCAAATGTTGTTGATCAGCCTATTCCATTTTGCAGACCTTGTGAAAGTTTTCATGAGGAAATTTTATATGCTCTCGCTATAAAACTCCTAGAGGAAGGAACCAGTGAGTAGATAAATAATGCTAATGCTTCAAAGGAAAGTCGTTACACAAACATGATCTCTTCATCTTTTGCCATCAATAACTTCAGTAATGAAAAAGACCTTATCACACAAATGTATGGTGAAACTCCGTCTCAGGAGCAGATTCTAGAAATTGCTAGAAGTAAAGGTTATACATATTGTTGTCGTGCGGATTGACACGGCAACGCTCAGACCGGGGGCTGTCACTCTGATCCCTGATCCCTCCGTTTAAGCCTGTCTCCCGCGGCTAAGGGGGGTAGACCCTGCGAGATAATGAAGACCAACTGTCGACCAGTTGGTTGGGAGACACGAGATACGCTATAAAAAGGACGCGATGGATTTGATTAATTGAGCAGACCAGTGCCTTAAGAGATTGATGTAGAAACGATTACTTGTTAAATGATATAGGAACATGGACCATGGACAGCAACCATCTATCATCAGCTAAATCACATGACCAAAACGATATCCAGCGATTAAAAAAAAAACTTCGAAAAGATGAATGTGCTAAAATGAAACAAAAAAAAAAACCTAAACCCTAATAAAAAACTTGCATAAAGCAAAAATTAAAACCCTAGATCAGCTAATTAATTTACAGATTTGACCCCTTAACAACCAGATTCAGCAATAAGCACGGAAAACATTTTAAAGAACATAAATTTCAGATCGTCACTGTGAAGAACTTCAGAAAATCTCTCATGCAAACTTAGAAAAATAAACCGAATGATAGACCCAGGATCAAGTCCAACTGGGCTCAGCAAAAAAAATGCTTGCGGGAGTTGGCTGGTTCAGCCGAGAACTTCCCCGAACGCCCACAAAATTTCCTTCAATGATGTTTTCTGCACAGCTCAAAACAACTGTCAATAAAGAGGGCAAAAATGCCACTAGATCTCAAACAGTAATGGAGATACCTGCCATTACTTCAGAA
Organism: Pinus tabuliformis; assembly: GCA_031772625.1. NCBI lineage: Eukaryota > Viridiplantae > Streptophyta > Pinopsida > Pinales > Pinaceae > Pinus > Pinus tabuliformis. The sequence goes on from CM062819.1 coordinate 1,003,612,105, forward strand.
ACCCTAACAGCACTCAAACCCTAGCAAGTGAACAAGATACCTGTGCTCACAATACTCTACGAAAAGCTATTATTAATGGCTGAAAATAACATATGCAGAAAATGAAATGATCTCACAGCATTCCAAGAGAGTAACACCAGCAAGATATGGACCCCAAAGTCTTCCTTTATTAACCAGAAACAGATTTACAAGAGAGCTTCTTCAGTATCTGACTCACAGATCGAATGAATCTGAAATGACCACCTAAGACCCTATATAAAGGAAATGATCCCAACGGCTAGTTCGAATGATCCATGTAGAAATGATCTCGACCATTGATGAAGTTCAAGACATCTCTTGATCTCATCCGTCGATTTATTCAATTAATTTTTTATTATTATTTTTAAATTTTTAAAATTTCTTATTATTTATTATTTTATTATTATTTTTAAAATTTTAAAATTTTAAATTTTTTTTTATTATTTTTTATTTATTTCATTTTTTTAAATTTTTTATTATTTATTATTTTATTATTATTTTTAAAATTTTTAAATTTTTAAATTTTTTTTATTATTTTTTATTTATTTCATTTTTTTAAATTTTTAAATTTTTTTATTATTTATTAAATTTTTTTTTTTATTATTTTTTATTTATTTCATTTTTTTAAATTTTTAAATTTTTAAATTTTTTTATTATTTATTATTTTATTATTATTTTTTTAAATTTTTAAATTTTTAATTTTTTTTATTATTTTTTATTTATTTCATTTTTTTAAAATTTAAAATTTTTTATTTATTTTATTATTTTATTTCATTTTTTAAATGGATCATCGAACTAAACCTTTGGAAACATCACCCAGGACCTAGGACTTAGGACTCACGAGGGGATTTAAAACATTTTTCGACCCTCAAGACACATTACATCATGACTTTTACAACTTACATCTCAAGGGGACAAGCCCACTTAACACAGACCCCTCATAAATCACCCAGTTCTGCGACACAACTATAATCTAGCATATTAACGCACTAGGATTCTCCTAAAGTTCTAATGACAAAATCCATCCCGGCTTTGGGGTCAGGTTTGAAGGAAAACTCTGCCGATCCATGGATCGGTGAGACGAAAAACCTTCCGGGACATAGATTATCATAGAAAGTTAGGTCCACCTAGGCAATTTTACATACATGACTCTGATCTACTTAGATTATTTACAATTCATACATGCAGACTGGGTTTACAATTGAAATGATCAAGCTGCTGATGACTGTAGGCTGGCATGGACACGTCGTTCAGGTGCTACCCCTTTCTGCCAAGAAAGAGGGTGTACTGCATGGGAAGTTTTCAGTAGAGGTCAACATCTGGCTCTACTTGGGGACACGTTGCTGCTTGCAGGAATGTGAGAATCCAGAATCTGCATCCATACAACACAAAAATAAGTAGCGTCCATCCAAAATCATCATATACATTAAGCACAATAAAGATACAAGCTCTTCATTTATTAACTATCTAAAGCAGAAACGAAAATGCGGAAAAAAACAAGGAGTAGGGTTAGAAATACGATACAAAGGATGCCCTACGGCATCAGATGTGTTCAATATAGTGCATACTGAGCATTTGCCTGCTTTCAGGCAAATCTGTCGGCTGCTTGTCGGATGTGCCATGTCCCATTTTGCATATGGTAGGACTCTTTCCTATCCGAAAATCAAGCTGCTTGCGGCCGTCTGATGCATCAAATCTTCTTCTCATTTTCTTTCTCTTGCGCTTTTTCTTTCTGGCTGGTTGAATTACTGATGACCTGGTACTTTCTGTTTCAAAGCTATCAGATGAAGTATGTAAGATATGCGTGCTATGTCTTTCTTCATCTTGCATCTGATCTTTATCATTTTTAAGTCTATCTGGGTCACCTTCAATTAACCATCTTTCAATCGAATCAATAACCTCCTCATAATAAGATGGAGCTTGTTGCAGCACATGAGAAGGCTCATGATCTATTGATGTCACCTGGTTTCTTTCATCTTCCAATTGCTGAAACCTTTGAACCTGTATTTTAATGGAATCCATCTGACTAGAGTGTTCAACCTTTATAGCATTGATTTGTCTGGCATGATGTTCTTCCATGTCTTTTATCACTTTATTGTTCTTTTCCTTTATGTCCATCAAGTAATGCTGCATGAAATTTATTTCTTCTTTATGATTCGCTTGCATGTCAGCCAACTGATTATTATGATTGAATGTCATGATAGTCATTTCCTCATCCATAGTTAATAACTTGTTTTGCATAGAGTCAATTTCCTTATCATGATCAGCTTTCATGGTCACCATATTTTCCTCTAAGACTGACATCTTGCTTTGCATGCTTCTAATTTTTGTTTCATATTTAGTTTTCATGGCCTCAATTTCTTTAGCATGCTGATTTTGCGTGACTTCAATCTCCCTATTACGTTTTTCCAGGTGGGTGCATAAAGTTTTCACATCATTGACATAATTAGTTTGGTTGATTTCCATATTCCTTACCAGCATCATTAGATCTCGTAAAATTTGCTTTTGCTCTTCCCTTTCATTGTCATTTGTCCCTGATTTTTCACTATCATGAACTTGATCTGCAATATTTTCGTTTGATGACACATTCTGATCTTGAAAACTTTCTTCAACAGCTGGATTTTTTATAAGATCACTTTCTTTCTTTTGCACAACAATTTCAGAAGTAGAAGGCAAGCTGTTTGGACTATCATATCTATCTTTAAAAGCATTGAGAATGTCTTGTAAAGAAGTGAAAAAATCATTAGGAAAGTTATTAAACCAATTCAAGGCATCACCCTCTAAAGAATGGACAAAGAGACGCATCTTGAAATCTTCATGATTATATTGAGGAAATCTACAATACAAGATCATTACACAAGTAAACCTGTTTAAATGCTGTCCAACAGTGACCGAATCACCACCCGAGAACTTAAATAATTTACCAACGGCCTCTTTCGGAAGATCATGGAGATTATCAGTAAAATGACATGGTTTAAATGAATAATCCATGATGAACAATAAGGGATCAACTGGATGATAGAAAAAGATTTCTGCTCAAGAAAATTAAGAGATGAAAGAAGTGGAGTCGCCACTTGAACAATGAATCTGATTCTAGGATCCAAAAAGTAATCAACAAACAGATGTGCGGGAGGCTTCTTGTCTGGGAAAAATAAGAAAGTGGAGTCGCCACCCAAACAAGAAACAAACCGAAGAGATGCTACTGATATGGGATGAAAAGATGCCAAAAATATTGAATCTGCCAGCTCAACTAAGAGAAGAGAGATGAGAAGGTGAATGTCGATGAAACTCCAGGAACAGAAAAACTCTGTCCCCGGCAACGGCGCCAAAAATGTTGGCGTTGCCGGCTCAAATGAATGATAAAAAGATGAACGATGAATGATGAAAAGTCGTTGAAACACCAAGGACAGAAAAACTCTATTCCCCGGCAACGGCGCCAAAAATGTTGTCGTGCGGATTGACACGGCAACGCTCAGACCGGGGGCTGTCACTCTGATCCCTGATCCCTCCGTTTAAGCCTGTCTCCCGCGGCTAAGGGGGGTAGACCCTGCGAGATAATGAAGACCAACTGTCGACCAGTTGGTTGGGAGACACGAGATACGCTATAAAAAGGACGCGATGGATTTGATTAATTGAGCAGACCAGTGCCTTAAGAGATTGATGTAGAAACGATTACTTGTTAAATGATATAGGAACATGGACCATGGACAGCAACCATCTATCATCAGCTAAATCACATGACCAAAACGATATCCAGCGATTAAAAAAAAAACTTCGAAAAGATGAATGTGCTAAAATGAAACAAAAAAAAAACCTAAACCCTAATAAAAAACTTGCATAAAGCAAAAATTAAAACCCTAGATCAGCTAATTAATTTACAGATTTGACCCCTTAACAACCAGATTCAGCAATAAGCACGGAAAACATTTTAAAGAACATAAATTTCAGATCGTCACTGTGAAGAACTTCAGAAAATCTCTCATGCAAACTTAGAAAAATAAACCGAATGATAGACCCAGGATCAAGTCCAACTGGGCTCAGCAAAAAAAATGCTTGCGGGAGTTGGCTGGTTCAGCCGAGAACTTCCCCGAACGCCCACAAAATTTCCTTCAATGATGTTTTCTGCACAGCTCAAAACAACTGTCAATAAAGAGGGCAAAAATGCCACTAGATCTCAAACAGTAATGGAGATACCTGCCATTACTTCAGAAACCCTAACAGCACTCAAACCCTAGCAAGTGAACAAGATACCTGTGCTCACAATACTCTACGAAAAGCTATTATTAATGGCTGAAAATAACATATGCAGAAAATGAAATGATCTCACAGCATTCCAAGAGAGTAACACCAGCAAGATATGGACCCCAAAGTCTTCCTTTATTAACCAGAAACAGATTTACAAGAGAGCTTCTTCAGTATCTGACTCACAGATCGAATGAATCTGAAATGACCACCTAAGACCCTATATAAAGGAAATGATCCCAACGGCTAGTTCGAATGATCCATGTAGAAATGATCTCGACCATTGATGAAGTTCAAGACATCTCTTGATCTCATCCGTCGATTTATTCAATTAATTTTTTATTATTATTTTTAAATTTTTTAAAATTTCTTATTATTTATTATTTTATTATTATTTTTAAAATTTTAAAATTTTAAATTTTTTTTTATTATTTTTTATTTATTTCATTTTTTTAAATTTTTTATTATTTATTATTTTATTATTATTTTTAAAATTTTTAAATTTTTAAATTTTTTTTATTATTTTTTATTTATTTCATTTTTTTAAATTTTTAAATTTTTTTATTATTTATTAAATTTTTTTTTTTATTATTTTTTATTTATTTCATTTTTTTAAATTTTTAAATTTTTAAATTTTTTTTATTATTTTTTATTTATTTCATTTTTTTAAATTTAAAATTTTTTATTTATTTTATTATTTTATTTCATTTTTTAAATGGATCATCGAACTAAACCTTTGGAAACATCACCCAGGACCTAGGACTTAGGACTCACGAGGGGATTTAAAACATTTTTCGACCCTCAAGACACATTACATCATGACTTTTACAACTTACATCTCAAGGGGACAAGCCCACTTAACACAGACCCCTCATAAATCACCCAGTTCTGCGACACAACTATAATCTAGCATATTAACGCACTAGGATTCTCCTAAAGTTCTAATGACAAAATCCATCCCGGCTTTGGGGTCAGGTTTGAAGGAAAACTCTGCCGATCCATGGATCGGTGAGACGAAAAACCTTCCGGGACATAGATTATCATAGAAAGTTAGGTCCACCTAGGCAATTTTACATACATGACTCTGATCTACTTAGATTATTTACAATTCATACATGCAGACTGGGTTTACAATTGAAATGATCAAGCTGCTGATGACTGTAGGCTGGCATGGACACGTCGTTCAGGTGCTACCCCTTTCTGCCAAGAAAGAGGGTGTACTGCATGGGAAGTTTTCAGTAGAGGTCAACACATATCAAAGGAAGGGTAAGGAGCCAAGTCAAAATAGACAGGTTGCATCCGAGAAATATAAATCAAGATTGAAAATCGATTGGGTTGCATGGATTAATAATATTAAGATGTTTGTCCCAGTGCTTGAACCTCTAAAGATTCGATCTGAAATGGCGGCATTTTTCAAAGCTTTAGGTATGGCTCAACTAGATAAGATTGATACACATCCAAAGGACGAAGAGATTAAGTTAAAGGATCTAAATTGTTACATGACTAATGAGTATAATCAACCTTTCTTTCTTATGTTAGAGGTTAATAATCAATTGCTTCATAACTATATGTCGGATTCTCGTGCATCAACCAATGTCATGACTACAAAAGTTATGGATCAATTGAATTTGAGGATTTCTAGGCCTTATCACAACATTTGCTCAATGGATTCAAAGAAAATTGAACTCCTTGGTGTAGTTAAAGACTTACAAGTTTCCTTGGCTAACTATCCATACAAGATCATCACCATGGACATAGCAATTATTGATGTACCAGATGTATGAGGAATGATTCTATCAAGAAAGTTTATCGCTGACTTAGGTGGATGTATTCAGATGGACTTATCATATGCTATTGTTCCTGCAGCAACAGGTGGTATGGTCAGGTTATACAAGGAATTTGAAAGAAGATACCATGTTGAAAATCCAAGGAGGCTAGATAATGATCTCGAGATTGAGCCACAGGGTCATCCTTCAAAGCATAATGCAGTTGTGACCAAATTCTTCTGGCCTCTATATCATTTTTCTTCATCTCATTTTCCGAACAAGAAAAGGAGACAGCTTGAAATTTACAAAGATGTGCAGGACAGTGATGAAAGTTCACATTAGCCAAAGAGGGTCAATATTCAGCAAGGGACATCTGACAAATAACCTATGGATCCACCAACAAGCAAACAGGTGTTCCAGATTGTGCCACAAGGATGACATCTGATGCCACTGGGCATCCTTTGTATAGTATCTCTAACCTTATTCTCTTAGTTAGGATTTCATTTCTGTCAGCAGTTAGTGTTCTATTTCATGTATTTAAATTTCTCTGTCTTTTCATATGTTAGGATAGATGTTTTCTAGATCTATATATGAGTGATGATATTGATTATGAGCGGATATCTACCTTATATATCTTGTTTTCTTGGATGCAGGATTTTGGATTCTCACGTTACTTCAATGAAGCAACATGTCCCCATATGGAGCCAGATGTTGTACCCATTTTGTCACAAGTCCAAAGAAGTTGTGTACACAATTTTTTCAAGGATCCGAATCGTCAGCCATCCAATTGTTATATCATTGTAAACCCAAATTCTACAATTTGTGATGTAAATGATGCTAGTATGATCGTTTAATTTTGTAACACCTAGGTAAGCCTTTGATATTGGCGATGAATTCCATCCTAAGAGATTTTTTAACCTCATCAAATTATGTGTGTTTCTAAACACGAATAATTGGCAGAGTTTTTTCTCCAACTTAAACGCCAAAGCAAGGGTGAAATTCATTGACAAGGTCTTAGCTGAGTCCTAGTGTTATATCAAGTCTTTGTAAAAGTGGTTTGGGAATAATTTAAATTATTTGGCTAAATTATTTTATTATAGATCACTTGGTTTATAATAGATCACATTGTGAACGCAGGATTGGGTAATTATTTTAAGGGTCTAACAAATTTGTATTCCCCCTTTGAGTGTTGAATTATTTGTTATGTAAAAATTATTTTAGTGCATGGTCCCTCATATTTAGACACCATGGCTAAAGTATTTGACGGTGGAAAAAATATTAATCCCCTCTTGTGTCAATTAATTAATTTTTTTGGCTAAATTAGAATTAAATCCTAAGCCAAAAAAAATAATTAATTTAGAATCAAAAATATTTATAGAGAAATTAAAATTTCTCCAAGTGGAAATAATTAAAAAAAATCATGGGTCGAAGAAAAGTCAAATTTTGAAGGACACCCATCAAGGAAAATTGGATATTTTAAGAAAGATTAAGCCCTTGGACCTTGGTGGTTAAGTAAAAGTCAAATTTGAGGAAATTAATCCAAAATATTAATTTTTGGATTAATAAAATATGGGTTTTAAGTGAAATTAGAAATTTTCCTCATAATAGATTTTCGACGGAAAAGATTAAAAGATGATCAAATTATTATCAACAGTCGAAATTATTTTGACGGGGATCAAGCCAACTAGCCATTATTTTCCACTCTGGAGGATTTCTCTATAAATAGAAGACATTTTGCTTGTCAAGTCATTATGAACTTGGGCTATTTTCTAGATGATGTAAATTTGTAATGTTGGTGTTCAGCCATTTCTCTGCTGGAAACGTTTTAATATCATAATAGAAAGACTTTGGGGTACAGTTCATAGTGTTCTTGTTCCATTGATCTATGGTACGTGCTAGTTATGTGCTAATCCTATATTGTGTGGAATTGTTATATGATTCATTATTTCATTTGTCGGTGATAAGACATTCTATTGGTAAGAATTTTTTTTTATCTTAGGTGATCTGATTCACTATATGATCTAACGATTTGATTTGAGAAAAATTTATAGAGATATGCAGGTACACTGGCCCTTGGGCTCCAAGTTTACAGACTTTGGGAAAGAGTCGACTATGTTTGGGCTCTAGGAATTTTTATATGGTACTCTAACTTTACAGAAGGGTTTGTGGCCAATATTCCAGTTTTTCAAAGAACACGTTTATCCACCATTGTCGTTCAAGATCCATTTCTCAAAAATTAAAATTTTCAAGCATTGTATATGTGTAAATATTTTTTGTAAAATAGTTTTGTAAATTATTTCTAACCCTTGTTTTGCAACAAGTGGTGTTTTTTTGGGTATTTTTCAATTTTGTATATATTGGGATCTTGGGAAATTTTATTTCAAATTGTGTAAGTGAATTCTCAAGCAAAATTCAAACCTCGTGAGGGGTTCTCTCACCCAAGTGAGATGTTTGGCCCTTTGGAGGAAATCATTGGCTTTTTTAGGTAGATCTAGGCCTAGGAAGGCAAGATCTGGCCTCCGGCTAACCTTCAAGATCAATGCTCGAGCAAAAGAAGGAAGATGCTAGCCCTCAAAGGAGTATTTGTGGCACTTTGTGGCAAATTTTGAAGATCTGAATTAAAAATTTGATTTTGTAGGGGTTTAAAAAAAATTTAAGGCCCTCAAGGCCCAACGTTGGCCCTTCTAGCCCTAGTCATAGCCTCATTTCGCTTACTTGGTGAGTCACAAGCCTAGATTGGCCTCCTAACCCTTAGTGTGGCCCTCATTCCCCTTGCCGTCAGCCCTTAAGGGCTGCTGCCCTTGGCCGCAGGCCTTTCTAAGACCTTATCTCCCCTCCACTTACCCTCTTCCTCCTCTGCTCCCTCTCAGTAGCCTTCCTCACCCATGCCACAGGCCTAAAGACCTTTTTTTCCCTAGAGGCAGCCTCTTGGAGGCCTGCCCTAGGTGCCGCAACCCATCCTGGCCTTCTTCCTTGTTGCCGCAGGCCTATTAGGCCTCCTCCCTTAGCTGCTGCCCCCCCTTGGCCTAGCGTTGGCCTCGAAGCCCTCATTGTTGCCCTATTCTAGCCCTCTTTGCCTCTTTTCAGTCATCATTTGGTTTATCACTGAGTTTCTTTTGTCACTAATTCTTGGTGGTTGCAGAGATTTTTGAGCTAACAATTGTTGTTGCAGGGGAACAACTCATTGGAATAATTTTGGGCAAGTAAACTACCCATTCTCAAGACCTAAAGGCCCACTGGTTTGCTTCCTCAAACCCTCAATCCCATCACTGTTTTACTAGCAGCCTCTGATCATTTTGGTTACAGTGGTATAAAACAAATGAAAATGGCATCAAACTAACTAATAAGTCACCTAAATATATTAACAAGTCATTGCATCAATTGGGTAATCATTGTTCAGCATATTTCATAATTTTTTTATGAGTGTCACATTGTCTGGAAGGCATCACAAAGTCTGATCATAACAGTAGTATCTAAAGCATTTATCTTTTTTCATTATCTACAATCTTGTGTTGGCAAAGTAGTTTAAGAAGGCTGCCTTCTACCTTTTCCCTGGCTGCCTCATTTGCATGCATTTCTTTCTTGCATTCATAAACATTTCTCACTGTTTGCATTTTCATTTTGAAGTGCTCTCATTTAAAGAGATGAGTATTGGATATAATTTGGCCTCTTTGTTTACTGTTGTCATAAAATTTGAGCAGAAATTGCATAAAGGTGCTTGATATTTGTTAATGCTCTATTGGTAAGCATACCACATTGTGGAAAGGATTGTTTACATTGACAAAAATTGGATTGTTTAAAGAGATTGATAATTGATTAAATGTTACATTGCTTCCTAATAAGAGATCTAACATATTGTCTCTTGTGAGCTTCATAAATCTAACCATAATCTTGCAATTGTGTAATTCACTCTTAAAAGCACTTGAGTTCCATCTTGAATAATCTGAGTAATCCCAAGAATTGAATATCTTGTTAAATTGGTGTCATCTAATTTGGTCATCAAAAGGAACCTTGACTTGAGCATATTTTGTTCTTTCACATTAGCATGGGAGATCTAATTTTTCAGTGTGAGATTGGTATTGTGATAATTTGTTGTCGTATCCTTTGAAAATTGCTAGTTGTGTATAAAGAACATAAATCATCTGAATTATCAAATCTCTTGAGCAATTGTTTATAGGTATCCTTTTCATCCTTGCATTGTCCCTAAAGAACCTTGTCTAATTGTTCTAAGTAATATCGTCGATAAGTGCTCCAATCTTTCTTATAGCCATTATTGTCATTGGGTTTATTGTTCATGGTTAAATTGGATATCTAGGATGATAATTTATCTTTGGCATATTGGTGAATTGTTATAATTTTAAGGAGCATTAATCTTGTTTTCCATCTATCGCTTGAGCAATTATCTCTTGGTTACATTGAATATATTTCTTGGGCACTATTGAATTCGAGCACTCCATCTTGTGGTTGAGATTATCCTTCATTTGTCATTTAACTACTCTTTTGTCATATCTAAGGAGCATTTGAAATTAAGTACTTGAAGAACATTAAATAATCTCACCCTAAGAAGCATTCAATCACCTTGCATTTGCATTTTAGGAATGGCCTTGCATTAATTAATTAATCTCCAAGCATAAGCTTGGTTGATAGAAAGATAGGGCCACCCTTATTCTTGTAGCTTGCTAAGGATAGACCCTCTCTAGTGGTTAGCACGATGACCTTGCAGTCATCAGAGCCATAGTCTCTACAGAGCGGAAGGCACCGGGTAGTTAGATTTCAAGGAGAGGTAACTTAACCAAGCCATCGCTTGCTTTGCCTTGACTTCTCTCTACAACTTACTTTAGAGACTAGCCTCAAAACAAGTAAGGATCAAGGGATTCAACTAGCTAGGCATTTAACTAAAATAAACCAAGACTTTGCACCTCACTTAGATTGTAGGACTTGCACTTCATATAAGCTAGCTAAGTATCTCTTAAACAATAATTATTCATCCGGACATTTGGTATTTAATCGATATAAAGCAAGTAGTTGACTCCATAAGGCACTGGTTTCACTAAAATAATCCAATCTAATCTATTAACTTGCTAAAATCAACCAAGTGGCTAGGCCATTCAATTGTGCCTCCCGAGTTTGTTGGTTGCCAACAAATCTCGCATTTTCATATTCCATAAGGTCTACCCCCCATAGCCTGTTGTTGGGAGACGGCTAGAATGGAGAGGGCAAGGATCAGAGTGATAACCCCCGCCCTGAGTCGTTGTTGCACCATGCCTGTACAATTTGAGCGACAACAAGCCATTGGCCCAATAACTTGTAGCATTGTTTTTTGACTCTAAAGGCCACTTAGAGCTTCATTGATTATGTATTTTTTTGTTGATATGTATTGCACTCTATGCCATTTCGATATATTCACCCTTAGATGGCATATAGATGAAAAAACTTTGCATATTTTTCCTCTAATGGTTTGGAATCATGGTTTGAAATCTTAAAAATATTTTTTCATTAAAAATTAATCACTTTCTGTATTTTTTTCATTTCTGGTTTGTTGAATCCGATTTGATCCAATTCTGGTTCAAATCCCTGTTAGATAGGTGGTCAATTCAAAATCTAGTTTCAATTTTTAAAACTATGCCAATACCACACACCAAGTATGTAATACAGGTAATTCCCCGACCTACAACTCTAGATAATATTGGATCATAACAAATTTTTTAGGACAAACGTCAAATTTTCAATCTTATAAGTTGTTTTGATGAATTTGCTTGTCATGTAATATATGAAGTGCAGGAAGATCAACAAATATGTAACAACCCATCTCAAATTACATGAAAAATGGGAATATTCAAATGTATTACATGATTATATAGTCGCTATAGCAATTATTAATACACCCTATAAACCTTAACTTTGGGACGAAGTTTTCTGAAGGAGGGGTGTATGTAATGACACATCTCGAATTACATGCAGAATGGGAATATTCACATACATACGAGGCATGCATATGATAGTTACATATGCATGCGTTGCATGCACTGCACTAATATGCATACTAATTGAATACCTAATTCATAAGAAAAGAATTAAGTTTATATTTATGAGTAAATGAATAAAGAAATATTCATAAAATTATAATTATAAACAAATACTATAAATTCATATTTATAATTAAATTAATAAAGTAATATAAAATAAATTTATATCTATAAAAAATATTATACATCCATATTTATAATCAAATTAACAAAGAAATATAAATAAATTTATACTTATTAAATTATTCAAATTCCAAAGTATGTAATAAACAAACACCTCAATAAATTACAGTTTTCCATGAGGACGCGTCCCCTCACTTGGGAATCATGGTTCCTCGCTCCCTTGCGCTCTGGGGACGTTGGGTCATCTAGGGGTTGTTTCCCGACGCTCCCAAAAACATGATATGCATGGAAACTCCAAAGGGGGTCGTTTCCTCCCAAAAAAGGAAATGTTTCCTTTGTTTCCCAAAAAATCAAGGTCAAATAATTTTAATAAAGTCAAATTTTAATAATTTTAATGGCTTCCCATACAATTGCTTTTCTAACTGCACGTGCATGTAATCATCCTTCCCTTTACAATTGTCATTTTCTTTACAAGAATATTCAGAATTTTTATCAAAGATTTAAAGGTAAGGAGAAGGTGTTGGTGTAGCACTGTAGACATGCATTAATACTTGATACCACAGGTGGAATTTTTCTAGATGCAGGAATATATGGACTTTTGAAAACAGATGAACTAAGTTCACTCCTAGGAGCCTCAACTGGCGTATACTTTGGAGCAAACATCAACATAGCTTCAGCTTTTGGAAGCAAGTCAACTTCTCCACTTGAAGGACCCGAAGACTGACTGCCTGCTTGTGATGATCTGGAATCTTTCTGTGCCTCTTTGTGGCCAGCAACATCTTCCTTGACTGATATTGGTTGCTCACTAAAATCGCCCAAAGATGAAAAATCCACAACAGGAAAAAGCATTTGATTTGATCCATCAAGCCCTATGGCATCTGGACTACTCATCCCATCTCCGCATTCACCAAGAGGAAATAAAAAAGTCTGAGACAAACATCGCTTATTTCCTGCTTATATCTCAAACAACATCACAATAGTATTTTTATTTTACTATTTTTGTCAGGTCCCTTGTGTTAAAGACCCTGACGTCCTCCCATGTTTCCTAAAAATTGGTGGGGAGCTTTTGCACAAGTCGCTCCTGCGTATCCCCGCTCCCCGTCCCCACTTCCCGAAAACTTGGTGGAACATTGGTAAATTATATAACATATCACATACTACATAACATAATAAGATATATGTTTTATTAAATCGGATGGCTCTCTTGTCAACCATTAATGCATGTGGCAAATGTGATATATGTGTTATCAAAAGGGAGGGCTTTGTTGTCAACTATTAACGCAAGTGACAGATGCCTGCTCATACTTCAATAAACCTTATCACCTTATCTCATCGCAGGAAAAAAACTTTGATAAGGTGGCCACTGTATGGGGGCAGGGGGGGTTTAATATAAGACAAGGGGAGGGGAGTGGAGGGGGGGGAGGGGGAATTTTTCTGCGGAAACAGGGAGTATAATAGAGGCAGAGCCATAGTGGAAGAGGGAATTTGTGGATTGAATTAACTGTGAAATCGGGATTTGAACACTGTTCTTGGGGTTTTGGGCACGGGCGCCAGAATTCTTCAATTTCGAAGTCTTCTGGATCTGGGAATCAGATAGGTTGATCCCAGATAGGCAAGGAGGATTTGGTCAATTTGGTAGCAGGAGCAACGTCAGCCTGAGATCAACTTCAAACGGGATATCCAAGTATGTATCTACAATTAAATTGGTAATTCTACATTTAATTTGATTGTCTAGTTGTTTGTGAAAATCTAGGCATTACAAAATACCTTACATTCAGTTAAGAGAAAACAGGATTCCCAAGGGATTGGTTCCCCTCAAAAAAGGGAGAGCAACCCATCATAGAATATATCTCTTCACTTTCAACCTTTAAGCATAAAACAAAACTGAAATTTATGAGGGCCGAAGACTAATCTTGAAAGGTTCAACATCAATGGTTTGTAATAATAATTGATATAAGCAAATAAGTAACAGCTATTTACTGTAGTATTACCAAAAAAACAAAAATAGAATTCAGGTTGAGAGGGAGGAATCCAATTTGAAAATGAGTCCAACTATGAAATGCAAAGGGAGACCAGAAAAGAGCCTATACCTAGGATACCCGTTTTACCAGAGGGTGCAAACTGAACCATCATGTTTGCGGCATGCGGATCACAATGCACAAATCCATGTTTGAAGATCATCTCTGCAAAAGCCTGGCTTATCTGCATGATATATCCAGATGTCCATTTTAGCCAAACACTAGTAAATAGATAGAAAATAAAATCCAGTGTATTATTTTGCTTTCTAAGAAGACATGTTATGCATTTGATAGAAAGCAGAATACACAAAATAGCACTGTTATCAAAGTAAAAGTTCACATGTTCAATGTACTCACCAGTTTTGCAACATCACTTGGCCGAATTCCAAGTCGCTTGATGGCATCCACATCAGTGACCCCAACTCCATCGATAAACTCCATTATCAACAACCTTGATGTACTCAAATTCCAATAAACTTTGGGAATATAGATAGAAGGTGCAAGATAAGGAGATAATCTTTTGAAATTATAAACACATTGTTCACTGTTCTTTGCCTCGTATAGGAAATCTAGCTCCTGGGTTCACAATGAAACAGATCAAACATGTTATAATAAAGAGATTCCAATTTGGGATTAAATATACCTCATTATAAACCTTAAAACAGATTAGAGTTCAAATGTAGTTGTAAAAGAATAATTATTAAAAGAAAATCATGGTTGGGATCTTAGCTACTAAGAACAAACTGTATTCGTATTGTAACTAAAGCAATGCAATACCTTTGTAAAAGAATAATTATTAAAAGAAAATCATGGTTGGGATCTTAGCTACTAAGAACAAACTGTATTCGTATTGTAACTAAAGCAATGCAATACCTAGAAGTCATACATGCAACGAAAATTTTGGCGGACAGATATCAATATGTTTTTTATCGGTGAAGCAACATGGCCATGTCTTCCCAGACAAAAGAGATTGTACGGAATATTGCTCCTTTCTCTGGTGTTTTTCGTTAGTAAACAAACTATTCAACATCAAGTAAACCTTCAAAGAAATGTTTGTAGCAAAATAACATCTAGATATTTTCATGGTGAAATAGCATGTAGCTATGCAAAAATTGCATACTTGCCTTTGGAAGACTCTCACGCACTTCATCAATTAACCACCTGTAGATGAAAATCCATTACAACCACTTTTTAGAGTCAGGAGGTGCACACATCATGCATGCATGAATTATGCTATTATCTAATGACTACAGATTCCAAAAACTACACCTAATACAATTCAATTAGTGAAAGAAAATCAAACTTTTCTTCACTTGTCTGACGTTTTAATTTATGTCTTAACAATAAAATACCACCAAAACAGCAGATAACCTTCGAGTGGCAACTACCTATAATCAAATGCAGGAAAAGTCCAGTGCAAACTATTGACAACCAACTCTACAGTGGCGGTATCCACAGCCGCTGTGTCAGTCAAATGTGTATGCTGAACCTATACCCCAATATCATTGAACCAGGAAAATATTTCAGCATGTACCACAGCACTGATATGAAACCCGAGACTAAGGCAGAAAGACAAAAACTATGATACCGGGGGCATTTCAGCGTAAAAAATAATGACAGGAGCACATAAAATGGTATAAAGTCGAGCTGAGTTCAGGCTCAAATTTTTAGTCAGATTGAGACTCTCTGCATATAAATTTACCTTGACGGCAACTTTCCTGCCATCATGGGTGCGAGCAGCATGCACTTGAGCAAGTGAACCACTTGCCAAAGGAACCCGGTCAAACTCCAAGAACACCTTCATTAAAAAGAATGATATACCATGATTAAGTGTTCAAGACAATCAACATATTTTCACTCGACAGATCCAGAAGATATGTTTCAACAACTTTATAAGTTCTGCACATACCATTTCTAACATTATGGAAAAGTCATTTTCAGCACTGTAATGTAAACTTTAAAGTTGTAAACAAAAGAGTAGGTTCAAATCATACTTCATGAGGAAGCTTGCCTAGTTCTTTCATAAACACATCACACACTTGTGCATACGAAGATACAGGACACTTGTTCAGCATAGATGCTCTCATAACCAGTATATATTCCTGACAGCCAAAACCATAGCCAAATAGTTGAAGGCAAATTGGGAGACTCAAAAGGGCGTGGCTATAAAGCTTTTACCAGGAAGCTATTTGGTGGTATTTTTCTTGAAACCTAAAGAGACAGATACAGTCCTTGAAGGAAGTCTCTAACTGATGGGAAGAGTAGGCTTATTCATGAAGCCCTGGATAGCTGGGTTTGATGCCTTTGAAGATACACTCTCCTCAGATTTGGTTTGGATGAGACTTCCATCTCCACCTTTAGTGGTTTTGCATGATTTAGTCTTTGAATAGAATGGGAATGCTTTAGAATCTTTCGTGCTACCCTAGAAAGTACCTGCAGAGTGTACTAACTTAAATTTTGTAAGTGTCGCTATAAACATGGGCATGTACAAGCCACTACCTGCCTCAATCAAGCTTCAGATTCTAAGCTACACCTGGAAGCATCCCTTGGATTACAAGAACATTCTGTTTAAATGCAGAAACTGCTTTCAGCATGGTCAGCTTTAATGATTGTTTCTAAAACATCAAAATCCAGCAGGGGATGCAGCTCAAGAAGATATTGTCACGAAACTCTTTGCTCTACCCTTTAAAGAAAGCACTAAATCATGGTGCAAGACTTGTCTGATGGAGGGATCAAGGATTGGGATCAATTTCATGAGGCTTTCAATAAGAGATGGTCAACTAAGAAAGATGGAAGACATTTGATGGCTCGGTTTCATGAAATGAAAAAAGAAGAAAATGAAAAGGTCTCTGAATCAATCAGAGATTTGATAACTTGATCAAAGATATACCAAAAAACTTTAAGGCTCCTGTAGACACTGTATTAACGCAATATACAACTGCTTTTGATGGACATTTTGGCTATGTACTTAGAGAAAAGGGTCCTGTTGTCACCCGAATTGTACACCCAATGAGACAACACTCAAGGCGGGGGTTGTCACTCTAATCCCTACCCTCTCCATTTAAGCTATCTCCTAAATGCAGGGTAACAGGGGTAGTCCCTATAGAGGGAATGATGAGGAACCCATTGGAAACCAACAAGTTCAGGAGATAATACTGAATGTCCTAGCAACTTGAATTAAAATTATGTGACAAGTATGATTATCAAGCACAACCAATTAGATTCTCAAGATGTAAATGACAGACCAGCAGTCAAAGTTTGATCCCTCCAGCCCAGTAAACAAGGAAAATCAAATTCTTTGGAGATTTGTGCTAGCTTATCAAGAGTTCAAAATTTTTGGACGAGGATCAAGCTACTAGCTGTTATTTTCCACTTGGAGGGATTTATCCCTCTCACTTTCTATATAAGGAAGCTTTCTAGCTCCTCATCATAACTTCATCTTGTGATGTACCGAGCTAAGCTTTGCTGGATTTCTTTTGATAATAAACCATAAGTCTTTGGGGTTTCTATTCAAGGTATCTCTCTCTCAATGCTTTACGGTATGTGCTGAATATTCTTAATGCTCTAATTGTGTAATATTGAATATTGTTGTTTCAATAGCCAGGAGTTGGATCATTTATTAGCATACGTATCTTGCTTTAGGTGTTGGGTTCTAGAGAAACATTTTCAGCCCACTCGATTTAGCAAGTATCTCTTGATCTCGAGGGTTTTGAATATCTATCTAAACCTCTTTTGAAGCTAACAATTTATCTATCAAAGTGTACAGAGATCATCAGGTGATTCAGCCCTTGGGCAACCCCCAAGTACATAGCCTTTGAGGTGACCACACCTTGTTTGGCTTCTTGGCTTGATCTAACAATTTATTTTGCAGGGAGTTTGGCCAGTATACTAAAATAAAATATTTATCTGACTTATTTTCAAAATCTACTTATACTACAAAAATTTATTTGCTAATTAGAGATTGAATCTTATTTGTAAATATTGTAAATAATTTGTGAATATTTCCAACTAACCCTTGTATTTTATTTTTCATTTTGTAAATAATTTTTTGTGGTTTTATTTTCAAATTTCTTCTAGATCTTGGGATTGGCTCTATTTATATAAATTGCAGGTGCCAAGGCTCAAGGGTCATAAGGAAAATTCGAAACTAGAGGGTTTAAGCCCTCACCTAGCATGGATGCCTAGGGTTTGGGCACTTATCACTTGAGGAAGAGTCGTCCAACCCAAGGAGGGAAAGCATTCAAATCTTAAGGGCAGATCTTGTTGAGAAATCAATGCATGTAGTTATTAGGGTTTGACTCCTTTTTTTCTTGATGATTACTTGTGATATGTGTTGGCTTCTTTTACTTCTTTATTATGTTATCTTTCATCAAGCAATTACCAAATCAAAAATGCATGAAAATCACAAGAACAAAAGACACAAGATGTAAGCACTTAACTAGGGCAAAATCCCTCTTCAAGGGAAAAACCCAGTCAACTCTTCTTCAATAATAAAATCAAGTCAAAGTGAGACAATCCAAGACCTTTTGACCAAGGAAAAGACTTCCTTCAATCACCAAGTCAGCCCTCCTTCCAAGTAGACAAATCCTGCTTTAGTCAACAATAGTCAACTCCTTCAAAATTACTTCAATCTAGAATTTCAGACCCCTTCAACTCAGAATTTCAGGCTTGCAATTACTGCAGAAATTTTGGCCCCTGCAACTTGCCCAGAAACCCTAGAAAAACTTGCACATGTGAGAAAGATGTGCCCAAAAACTTCAATTTTGTTCTTCCTTTGATTTGTCCTTCCTTCTCCTTGACTTTGCACTCTTTTTCTTCTATTTCTACAACAGATCGAACTTGTTGATGAAGGTTGCCAAATAGGTTGAGCTCTTCTTCTATTTTACTGCTTCCACATGGTCGAATAGCCCCAATCTGGGCTTACTTCATCAAGGTAGGACCGACTTGGTGAGGAGGTGACAAATGATTGTTTTGACTCTGTTGTCGCGTAGATTGACACGACAACGCTCAAATCGAGGGCTGTCACCCCGATCCCCGATCCCTCCGTTTAAGCCTGTCTCCCGCGGCTAAGGGGGGTAGACCCTATGAGATGATGAAGACCAACTGCCAAACAGTTGGGCTGCGAGACACGAGACACGATAATGACTTTGTGAAGTTAAATGACCAGTGCCTTATGAGATTGATGTTTAAACGATTACCTGCGAGATAATGTAAGAATATAAACCATGAACAACAATCATTTATCATCAAATAACTAGAACAGTGCTTAAATATCCAGTAAAACCACAAAGTTCCTGCAATGACCAACTCTCAATAACGATATCCAGCAATTAAGGAAATAATAACGCAATTATAAATCATGAATCGTTAACCAGATACTAATGCAGCTAATCATTAAGATGATCATTCATGTACAGATAAACATTCATTCCGCATCAATAAATTTGAATCTCAGCATGATAATTTCCTAAAAATAACTGGATCTGGCAAAAGAGAAAATTTTCCAAAATTATTATTATTATTTTTTATAAATTTAAAACAAAATCAAAGATTAATTAAAAATTAAACTAAAACAAACTAAAATCTAAATTTAAAATCTATTAAAAATAAAACAAAATGGAAAATCTAAATTAAAAGAAATTTAGACTACCTAAATTAAATTAAAACCTAAAATAAACAAAGCCTAAAATAAAATCTTACTTAGTCTAAAGAAAATAAATAAAACAAATGAAAACCTCATATAAATCAAAATATATTACGATATCAAATTTTTTTTTTTTTTTTTTTTTTTTTTTTTTTTTTTTTTTTTTTTTTTTTATTCTGACAAAATCGCATATAATTCTAATCAAAAAATTATATCCTAACTAAAGCATGAAACGTAAAACCCGAACAGAGAAGCTTTACCTACGCATAAACTCTAAAAGGAAAATGTGCTTCCTCACAGGCCGAGAAAACCTTCACGAATGATGGCGTAGCAGGGTGATTCAATGGCGTGAACGAGGGTGTGTAAAAGACAAGAGCATAACCTTCTCAAAGGGACGATGACCAAATGCGTGAACAGGATTAACGCACAAATGCATAGATAACGGCGGCAATGTAAATCGATTTTAAGATTTACTGAAAAACGCTGATATGCAGAAATTACCCGGCTCAAATTTTGAATAGGGCGGATAGCTCACGTTACCTGATTAACCCGATGCCTCCAAACGAAATACTCACGACTGGATTCTTCGAAAGCATTTCATGCCAAATACAGTGACGCATTTTCTTGCACCGTCATTTTGAAAGGACCTCTTGTGGCAGTGTGGATACCTCACGCGTATCGTTTTAGAGACTCTATTCTCTGCGTGTGAATATATGGATTCGTTGTCAACTGACGCCCTGAGATCTTCCGAGTATTCCTTCTGTAGGTAATGCGATCTATGAACTGTGCAAATGGACGGCGGCAGATAGCAAGGTGGCGTGATCTCTCACGCAGATCCCATTCAGGAGCTTAACTTCTCAGTAAAAAACCCAGGCGTATCCTGAATCTATGATGATCCTCAAAAAATTTGGAATTAAAATCCTTATTTGTCGTTGGGACTGAGAAGTCTGATATCAAATGGCGGAGGCTTTTATGAACAAGTTTCTTGGTTGTAGCAGCAGCGTGGTTCTTTGAAAGCCTATGATGTTTTTCAGATATTTCTTGGTTAGCCCGAAGATTCCACGCAATAATGCCCACCTCTGGTTTGCTGAGTATAGTGATAGACAGATGGATTGAATGCGTTCTCCTTTATCCAGCTAATGCACTGATGCATGAAATGATGCCCAGCACAACTTTAGCACATGTTTTACAGCCTCAGATCAGAAGTGCGTGAGACTGCAAAACCCTAGACAGTGCAATGATAACCCTCCAAAACAGAAAACAAGAGCCCGACAGATATATGCAAAACCTTAAAGTAAAACCCTTCAAAATTAACCTAGAATCACAAAAATTTGCAGCTCTAGAACAACCAAATTTAACAATAGCAACAACAATATTTTCAGATTATCAAAAAAAAAAACTTTCAAATTTACTGTAAAAGGCTTGAGAAAGTCTCTTATGCAAAACAGAAAAGTAAATTTAACTGATTAACCCAGGGCAAAATTAGCTGGGCTCTGCAAGGAAAAGCTTGTGGGAGTTGGTTGGTTCAGCCTAGAACTTCCCCAAACACCCACCAATCTTCTTCAGCAAGAGTTTTCTGCACAGCTCAAAACAACCATCAGTAAAGAGGGCAAAAATGCTGCTAGATCTCAGAAAGTAATGGAGATACCTGCCATTACTTCAGAAACCCTAACACCACTCAAAACCTAGCAAGTGAACAAGATACCTGTGCTCACAATACTCTAAAAAAAAAATTAGTTGTTATTAATGGCTGAAAAATAGAATATGCAGAAAATTAAACATCTCACAGCACTTCCAGAGAGTAACACCAACAAGATTTGAACCCCAAAGTCTTCTTTTATTAACCAGAAACAGTTTACAAAGAGAGCTTCTTCAGTACAAGACTCACAGATCGAATGATCTGAAATGACCCCTAGCACCCTATTTAAAGGAAATGATCCCAACGGCTAGTTCGAGTGATCTATGTCGAAATGATCTCGACCGTTGATGAGAATCAAGACATCTCTTAATCTCATCCATCGATTTATTAAAAAAAAAGATATTTTACATGCATTCACTCAAAATATTATTATTTTATTATTTTAGGGTTTTTGCTTTATTTTATAATTTTTTATTATTTTTATTTTTTATTTTATTTTGTTATTATTATTTTTTATTTTTTATCTTTCAGTTATTTATTTTTTTATTTTCTTATTTTTTTAATTTTTAATTCATTTTCTAAATGGATCCTCGAACTTAGCCTTTGGAAAAAATTCCCTAGGACTTAGGACTCATGAGGGGATTTACAACATTTTCCAACCCTCAAAACACTTTACATCATGACTTTTACAATTTACATCTTAAGGGGGAAAACCCCTTTATCATAGACCCTCAATAACCACCCAGTTCTGCGACACAACTATAATCTAGCAGATTAACACACTAGGATTCTCCTAAAATTCGAATGACAAAATCAATCCCGGCTTTGGGGTCAGGCTGAAGGAAAACTCTGCCGATCATGGATCGGTGAGACGAAAAACCTTCCGGGACGTAGATTATCATTAGAAAGTTAGGTCCACCCAGGCAATTTACATACACGACTCATATCTGCTAAGATTATTTACAATTCATACATGCAGACTGGGTTTACAATTAAAATGATCAAGTTGTTGATGACTGCAGGATGGTACAGACATGTTGATCAGGTGCTACCCCTTTCTGCCAAGAAAAAGGGGTGTACCAGATGGGTAGTTGACCAGTAGTGGTCAACATCTGGCTCTACTTGGGGACACGTTGCTGCTCTGTAGGAATGTGAGAATCCAGAATCTGCATCCATACAACACAGATAAAAATAAGTAGCGTCCATTCCAAAATCATCATATACATTAAGCACAAGAAAGATAAAAGCTCTTCATTTATTGACTAACTAATAACATGAAAAGTAAATCTAATCCTAAAAACAGAAATGAAATGCTGAAAAGACAAGGAGTAGGGATAGAAATACAATACAGAAGATGCCCCATGGCATCAGATATCATCTCTGAAGAACAACTTGAGCATCTGGCCGTTCGCTGGTAGATCAAGTGGTTCGCCATCCAATCTGCTCAAGTAGAATGAGTTTGGCCTAACTATATCTCTAATGATGTATGGTCCCAGCCACAAACTGTCAAACTTCTTATGTTTTCCCGGTTTTTCATTCTTGCGATCCCAAAGTAAAACCATATCTCCAACCTGCAAAGATCTAGATCGAGAACATTTATCAAAGCTTTTCTTAATGTTAGATTGATTTTTACATATAGCCTCAAAAGTTGTCCGACGAGCTTCATCTAACTCGACAATCTGATCTATTCTATTCTGAACAACATCTTTATTAGTAGAAAAATTCTGGAGAAGCTGATAAGCTGGCAACTTCAGGTGCACAGGTAAGGTAACATCCAAGCCATAAACTAATTCAAAGGGAGATTTACCAGTAGATTTCTTCTTAGTAATTCTATCTGCCCACAAAGCATACTTGATTTTGCTGTCCCAGGATCTCCTATTTTCTCCTACTATCTTCTTGATAATGGTTATGAGATTTTTGTTACTTGATTCAGCCAAACCATTACCCTGAGGATAGTAATTTGACGAATGAGATAAGACAATGCCATACTTGAAACAAAAAGATGAAAACTCTAAGGAACTAAAAGCCTTGGCATTGTCGGTAGTGATCTTAGCGGGGACGCCAAATCTAGTAATGATGTTATTTTCAATGAAATCCATAATAACCTTTTCAGTGGCATTCTTAGCAGGAATGGCTTCGACCCATTTAGTAAAGTAATCCGTAGCAGTCAAAATCCATGAATAGCCATTGCTAGAATTTTCATGGAACTTCCCTATGAAGTCCAGACCCCAATGCTGAAAAGGTGCCTCTACAATGACAGGTTGTAGAGGAAGGGCAACAAGCTTCTGTTTCCCAGTGAAACGTTGACAGGCTTGACACGCTCTAACAAACTTGTGCACATCAGAAAAAATCGAAGGCCAATAATAGCCAGCTCTCAGGATTTTGTGGGCGGTAGTTCTAGCAGCATAATGACCACCACAAAATCCCGAATGAAACTTAGAAATTAATTTCTTGGACTCAACGTCATCAACACACCTAAGCACTAAGCCTTCAGGATTTCTCCATCCAAGGCTATCCTTCATAAGGCAATACTTAGTGGCTTTTAGTCTAAGAGCCCTTCTCTTATGAGCAACTAAATGGTTAGGACATGCTAGATTCATCAAGTAATAAACTATGTCCTTATACCACTCATGCTCCGCTAATCTCTGCAATTCTGGCGAAGATAGATCGTTAAGACAGAACAAACCAAGAGTCTTTTCATTACCTTCAGTTAACATCTGAGCTAAACCTTGGCCTTTGATCAGCTTGGTGGGTCTGATTTCCAAATCATACTCCTGTATCTTAGTAACCCACCTAGCACGAGTCCCTAAGCAATCGGTTTGAGTTAATATGTCCTTAACAGCAGAATGTGGGACGAAAGCAATGATTTTAGAATAACCCACATAAGTTTTAAAGTGCTTAAGAGACTTGACCAGGGCATAGGCCTGCTTTTCCATGGTATTGTACTCCAATTCGGAGTTTTGAAGTGCTCTACTCATGAAAGCAATAGGCTGCTCGTGACCATCTTTATTCTTTTGAAGCAAGACACCGGCAATGCTATCTTCAGAAGCGAAAGAAAAAATCATGAAGTCCTTGGAGTAATCAGGACTAACTAGGACATGAGTTTTTGCAATAGCAGACTTGATTTCTTGGAAAGCCTTTTTGCCATCTTCTTGCCAGACAAATTTCGCATCTTTCTTCAGAAGACTTTGAATAGGCTTGGCTATTTCTGCGTAATTTGGGATGAATCTTCTAATAAAATTTGTCTTTCCCAGGAAAGACTGAAGGGACTTAAGATTATGCGGGAGAGGAATCTTTTGGATTGCTTCGATTCTTTCAGGATCGATCTTGATTCCTTCCTTAGAAATGATATGACCGAGTAATTTCCCTTCCGTCACCCCAAAAACAGACTTAGCCGGATTCAAAGAAATTCCATATTCTCTACATCTATCGAAAACTTGCCTAAGATGATCTATATGACTGATACCATCTTTAGAAAAAATAGTAAGATCATCTTGGTAAATTTCGATAATTTTTCCGATTAACCCTTTGAAGGCATAATCCATAGCGCTTTGGAAAGTAGCCCCAGCGTTTGTTAATCCAAACGACATTCTAATGTATTCAAAAGTACCCCATGGCGTCGTGAAAGTGGTTTTATGTCGATCTTCCTTCTTAACCCAAACCTGATTATACCCAGAGAACCCATCTAGCAGCGACATCATTCCAGAGCCAGTTACTCTTTGTAACAAAGTTTCCATGTTTGGCAAAGGGTAATTATCCTTTTTGCATGCTAGATTAAGGTTTCTAAAGTCGACACAAAGTCTTATTGTACCGTTCTTTTTCCTAACAATCACCAAATTCGAACACCATGTCGAATGCCTAGTTTGAGCGATGATCCCTGCTTCAAGCATCTTTGCAAGTTCTTTCTGGACCAAGGGGGCCAATTTAGGATTGATTTGTCTAAGTTTATGCCGAAAGGGTTTAGCATTTTCGTCTTTTAAAGGAATAGTATGCTCCATAACATCTTCCCTATAACCCTTTAATTCATCATAGGAAAAAGCTAAAACATCTTGATATTCACGAAGTAAATCAGTTAACTTTTTCCTTTCTTCCAAACTAGTACCTCTACCAATTTTAACCATTTTCGGGTTTTCAGAAGTACCAATGTTAATTTCGAGGTACTCGCTTGGGTCCATCTTGTTTTCTTCTCTCAGCTTCGTGGCATCATGCCGATCAAAATGTTTCTCTAAGGCAACCACATTTCTAGGAGTAGGATTTATGATATGTTCATGATCTGAAGATCCATCCTCCTCAGAAACTATCCGGAAATCTTCAAACTCATCCAAGCTATTAAGGAAACGAATGACTTGTTTTTCATCATTAAAAACTTGCCAATGCTCTGAGTTATCTGGCACAGATGGTCTGAATATTACTTCCATTTTAATCTTATCGTTAATTAATTTATCAGACAACTGGAAAGTAGTAGCAGCTACAGCAAGTTCATCTGCCAGACTATTTTGCTCTCTCGGAATTGCTTCGAGGTCAAGGGCATCAAAATGCCCCATAGTATCCCACACAGCATTTCTGTAGTTTCTTAATCTTTGATTTCTGCATGTGAATTTATTCTTAAGATGCATGATAACTAAATCAGAATCTCCTTTAATGCTAAGCAATCTAACCCTCAAGGACTTGGCCAATTCAAGACCCAACAATATAGCCTCATATTCAGCGACATTGTTGGTTGCCTCAAATTCTAATCGATAGGCAAACTTGAAAATGTGACCAAGGGGAGATTTAAGCACTATTCCCGCACCTTTACCAGCCCTAGATGATGCACCATCAAAGTACATATACCAAACCTTATCCTTGAGACCCTTAATCTTATCATCGAGAGGAACTATAAAATTAGACATGATGGCGTAGTTCCCAATGTCAGATTGCTCTTTAATTATTTCGTTATGAGGTCTCCTAGAATCTTCAACATGAAACTTTCTTTTGGGCTCTCTATTTAGTCTGACAAAACCATCACCACTAGGAGAAGGAATCATGGCATATGACCAATTCATTTGAATGCTTCCTCCTAGATCAGAGGCCCACTTTCTAGATAACAGCATACCCCAGGCATCAGGCACATCCACAACAACAATATCCATGACAACCATGATGTCTGGGTAAACTGAAAGATGAACTTGCAAATCTTTGATTAAACCATGTACTTCGATTTTCTTAGAATCCATGGCGCATATGTTATAATAGGGTCTAGAAACTCTTAAGTTACGCTACTCCATGACCCTTTTAGTCATTACACAAGCGGATGCACCAGAATCTAACATGCAATTATTCAATTTATACCCATTAACTAATAAGGTGATGAAAAAAGGCTGGTGATCTTTGTTATCAGCGTCTAAGCTTTGCAGATATATTGGAGCATCATGATAGCCAATTTCCCGAGTCTTCTGTTGAGAAGTATTGATTTGAGGACCTTGAATCGCTTTTAGTAACTTGTCTCTTTGGGAAGGGATTTTAGCAATCTCGGAGACAGGAACCCAGATTTTAGCATTGTCATACCAATTTCCCAAATCGACATCTATTCCAGAGTTTACACCAGGGTTAAAAGTTCGAAGGAGTATTTGATTCCTGCTTTGATCTTTATCCTTTCTCTGATAGGTCAAACCCTTATCTGTAGCAATTTCCAAGATTTTGTTCAAGAGAGGGTTTTTCACCATATAACCTAGCCAAAATATCATCTTCGTTTTCAAGGTTATTTATACTAAACGCTGATGAAAGATTCTCAACATCACAACTCCTTTCCTTAACCTCTATCCAATCATCCAAAGACAAAGGAAACTTGCTGCCTACTACATTTATTTGATCGCCTATTCCAAACATTCCACTATCTAAAATTCTTCTAACAATGGGACAAGTGGCCTCTTCATGAAGAGCATCACAAACCCGACAATAAGGAGGAGCATTATCAACCAAGTTAGTCAGCGGATTAGGAGGTCTCTGCTCACTAGTTTGACCCTTTCTTTGCCAATTGTTATTTCTATTATTATTGTTTCGAGGTTGAAAATTTTGCGTTTGCGATCTTTCCATTTGAATCAACCTATTCTGCAAAGTGGTTACCTCCTTATTATGATTAATTTCCATAGTTTCAATTTTTTGAAGCAATTTTAGAACAAGCTCACTTTCAGGTTCTTGGGCTGCTTTTCCCTTAGGTTCCTTTAGTTTCATAGCAGCCCTATCGAAACCTGGGATCTCAAACCTTCCAGACGCGGCTTTGTCCTTTTCAAGTTCTATAGCTAAGGATTGGCAATCTCTATAATCATTAAGTTTAGCACGCCTCAATTCATAAGATGGTTCAGGACTAAAGGCATCAATATAAAAATCTTGGAGAGTTTTATCTGTAGGTTTATAATCTTGAGGTAATTCTCTAACAATTCCGTTAAACCTTTTATTAAATTCTTCAACATTTTCATCCTCTCCCTTTTTTATTAGGCTAAGAGCTTTTACTAAGTGTCTTCCTTCTCTCTTATCTCCATATTTTTCTTTAAATGCATTAATGATTGACTGTAAAGAGTTAAATGAACTCTGAGGTTTTTCTGCAAACCAATCATAAGCATTGCCTCCTAGAGTTAAGATGAAAAGAGTCATTCTGACATCCTCATGATCAAAATCAGCAGATCTTGCGTATTTAGCCATCCATATGCTAAAATCTCGCAAATGAGAGTTAGCACTAATCGCATTATTCCCTTGAAAATTAGGCAATTTATCGATCCCAACAGATGGAATATCGTTGGGATATCCTGGAATATTAGAAAAATCACAAGGGGCATACATATCCATGATGTTGTGTCTAGCTTTCCCTTTAAATAACAAATGAATATCAGGGAGGGTTTCTTGTCCAAGGTTTTCAAGAAGTGTACGAGAGGCGAGCTTGTGTAATCGTACCCTGAGGACCTTTTCAGGATTAGGAGTAGGGTTGCACAGACTGCTTGGATGTCTTCTAGTGTACACTCTTGAAGATAATATATGAAGTGGAGTCGCCACTTGAACAAGAAATAAAGCAAGGAAAAGCTTGAGATGAAAGAACCAAGGACGGAAAAAACTCTATCCCCGGCAACGGCGCCAAAAAATGTTGTCGCGCAGATTGACATGACAATGCTCAGATTGGGGGCTGTCACCCTGATCCCTGATCCCTCCGTTTAAGCCTGTCTCCCGCGGCTAAGGGGGTAGACCCTATGAGATGATGAAGACCAACTGCCAAACAGTTGGGCTGCGAGACACGAGACACGATAATGACTTTGTGAAGTTAAATGACCAGTGCCTTATGAGATTGATGTTTAAACGATTACCTGCGAGATAATGTAAGAATATAAACCATGAACAACAATCATTTATCATCAAATAACTAGAACAGTGCTTAAATATCCAATAAAACCACAAAGTTCCTGCAATGACCAACTCTCAATAATGATATCCAGCAATTAAGGAAATAATAACGCAATTATAAATCATGAATCGTTAACCAGATACCATATGCAGCTAATCATTAAGATGATCATTCATGTACAAATAAACATTCATTCCGCATCGATAAATTTGAATCTCAGCATGATAATTTCCTAAAAATAACTGGATCTGGCAAAAGAGAAAATTTTCCAAAATTTTTATTATTATTATTATTTTTTATAAATTTAAAACAAAATCAAAGATTAATTAAAAATTAAACTAAAACAAACTAAAATCTAAATTTAAAATCTATTAAAAATAAAACAAAATGGAAAATCTAAATTAAAAGAAATTTAGACTACCTAAATTAAATTAAAACCTAAAATAAACAAAGCCTAAAATAAAATCTTACTTAGTCTAAAGAAAATAAATAAAACAAATGAAAACCTCATATAAATCAAAATATATTACGATATCAATTTTTTTTTCTTTTTTTTTTTCTGACAAAATCGCATATAATTCTAATCAAAAAATTATATCCTAACTAAAGCATGAAACATAAAACCCGAACAGAGAAGCTTTACCTACGCATAAATTCTAAAAGGAAAATGCGCTTTCTCACAGGCCGAGAAAACGTTCACGAATGATGGCGTAGCAGGGTGATTCAATGGCGTGAACGAGGGTGTGTAAAAGACAAGAGCATAACCTTCTCAAAGGGACGATGATCAAATGCGTGAACAAGATTAACGCACAAATGCACAGATAACGGCGGCAATGTAAATCGATTTTAAGATTTACTGAAAAACGCTGATATGCAGAAATTACCCGGCTCAAATTTTGAATAGGGCAGATAGCTCACGTTACCTGATTAACCCGATGCCTCCAAACGAAATACTCACGACTGGATTCTTCGAAAGCATTTCATGCCAAATACAGTGACGCATTTTCTTGCACCGTCATTTTCAAAGGACCTGTTGCGGCAGTGTGGATACCTCACGCGTATCGTTTTAGAGACTCTATTCCGTGTGAATATATGGATTCGTTGTCAACTGACGCCCTGAGATCTTCCGAGTATTCCTTCCGCAGGTAATGCGATCTATGAACTGTGCAAATGGACGGCGGCAGATAGCAAGGCGGCGTGATCTCTCACACAGATCCCATTCAGGAGCTTAACTTCTCAGTAAAAAACCCAAGCGTATCCCAAATCTATGATGATCCTCAAAAAAATTGGAATTAAAATCCTTATTTATCGTTGGGACTGAGAAGTCTGATATCAAATGGCGGAGGCTTTTATGAACAAGTTTCTTGGCTGTAGCAGCAGCGTGGGTCTTTGAAAGCCTATGATGTTTTTCAGATATTTCTTGGTTAGCCCGAAGATTCCATGCAATAATGCTCACCTCTGGTTTGCTGAGTATAGTGATAGACAGATGGATTGAATGCGTTCTCCTTTATCCAGCTAATGCACTGATGCATGAAATGATGCCCAACACAACTTTAGCACATGTTTTACAACCTCAAATCAGAAGTGCGTGAGACTGCAAAACCCTAGACAGCGCAATGATAACCCTGCAAAACAGAAAACAAGAGCCCGACAGATATATGCAAAACCTTAAAGTAAAACCCTTCAAAATAACCTAGAATCACAAAAATTTGCAGCTCTAGAACAGCCAAATTTAACAATAGGAGCAGCAATATTTTCAGATTATCAAAAAAAAACTTTCAAATTTACTGTAAAAGGCTTGAGAAAGTCTCTCATGCAAAACAGAAAAGTAAATTTAAATGATTAACCCAAGGCAAAATTAGCTGGGCTCTGCAAGGAAAAGCTTGTGGGAGTTGGCTGGTTCAGCCTAGAACTTCCCCAAACACCCACCAATCTTCTTCAGCAAGAGTTTTCTGCACAGCTCAAAACAACCATCAGTAAAGAGGGCAAAAATGCTGCTAGATCTCAGAAAGTAATGGAGATACCTTCCATTACTTCAGAAACCCTAACACCACTCAAACCCTAGCAAGTGAACAAGATACATGTGCTCACAATACTCTAAAAAAAAATTAGCTGTTATTGATGGCTGAAAAATAGAATATGCAGAAAATTAAACATCTCACAGCACTTCCAGAGAGTAACACCAGCAAGATTTGAACCCCAAAGTCTTCTTTTATTAACCAGAAACAGTTTACAAGAGAGCTTCTTCAGTACAAGACTCACAGATCGAATGATCTGAAATGACCCCTAGCACCCTATTTAAAGGAAATGATCCCAACGGCTAGTTCGAGTGATCCATGTCGAAATGATCTCGACCGTTGATGAGAATCAAGACATCTCTTAATCTCATCCGTCGATTTATTAAAAAAAAAGATATTTTACATGCATTCACTCAAAATATTATTATTTTATTTTTGTAGGGTTTTTGCTTTATTTTATAATTTTTTATCTTTTATTATTTTTATTTTTTTATTTTATTTTGTTATTATTATTTTTTATTTTTTATCTTTCAGTTATTTATTTATTTATTTATTTTTATTTTTTTTTTTTTTTTTTTAATTCATTTTCTAAATGGATCCTCGAACTTAGCCTTTGGAAAAAATTCCCTAAGACCTAGGACTTAGGACTCATGAGGGGATTTACAACATTTTCCAACCCTCAAGACACTTTACATCATGACTTTTACAATTTACATCTTAAGGGGGAAAACCCCTTTATCATAGACCCTCAATAACCACCCAGTTCTGCGACACAACTATAATCTAGCAGATTAACACACTAGGATTCTCCTAAAATTCGAATGACAAAATCAATCCCGGCTTTGGGGTCAGGCTGAAGGAAAACTCTGCCGATCATGGATCGGTGAGACGAAAAACCTTCCGGGACGTAGATTATCATTAGAAAGTTAGGTCCACCCAGGCAATTTACATACACGACTCATATCTGCTAAGATTATTTACAATTCATACATGCAGACTGGGTTTACAATTAAAATGATCAAGCTGCTGATGACTGCAGGATGGTACGGACATGTTGATCACGTGCTACCCCTTTCTGCCAATAAAAGGGGGTGTACCGGATGGGTAGTTGACCAGTAGTGGTCAACAGACTCAAAACTAATTTTCTTTACATGATAAAAAACCCAAGTAGGGTCTAATAAATATGGCAATGACTCTTATGACTCAAGACTCAAGAGAAACCCTAGAAGCCTACAATGAAGGCTTTGACCTAATAAATAAATAAAATGAGCCTAAAACCCATGCTTAATAATTACTTTCTTTTTCTTCTTTTCAAATTTACAATAAATACATAATGACAAAGTACAATAGCAATTATGGAGACCAACCATAGTTACATTTTCAACACTCCCTCTTAACTAGGGAGGTTTTCAAAATTATACTAATAGGTACAAGGATGTACTCAAATTGACATTGTTCACTGAAGAGTTACAACATACGCCATGCTAGGGATACCCTAACTGCCAAGGTATCCACACAACATGGACTAAGGTGTCATACAGGCATTTGGCACTATAGGTACTTGTTACTGCTCAAACTAGTAGGGGACCTAAGTGGGACCCCTAAAGTGAAAATGCTAGGCCAAGGGCAACAAATGGAGACTTAGCCCACTGTCACGATAGCTAAGGCTCCCTTCTATTTACGAACTTCCAACGATTGGAGGAGACCAAATATGTGTGGAGTCACCAATGAATGATAAGTCAATGGATATGAGTACCCCAAGTTCCAACATTTGGTAAAATGGAAGGATCTGCCAACCACTGAAGCTACTTGGGTTACAAAAAACATGCTACAGAAACTGCGCAGTTCCATAGATGAGCTCATGGATAGGAGCCCATGAAGAATTTTGTCCTTAGGAGTCTAATGCAGGAGCATGCGACTTGGAGGAAAAATCTTCAAACTTATTCCAAAAATCCAAAAAAATCTACAAGCAAAGGAGTGGGGTCCTTTAGCCACCAATTTCCATACTTTTCTAGTTTAAGATAAGGATAGAATTAAGAATAAAATTATGTTGTAATAATTGCTTATGGATAAGCGATAATAAGCCTTATGGATAATTGCTTTAATCGCTTTACTGTAATTGGCATGCTTTTGTAAGAGATAAAGATTGAGTAAGATTTATCTATTATGTTTTAAAAGGAAATAACGGGACGCTTTGAAGAAGTCGATCCTGGATGCATTGTGACTTTCGAAGAACTCTCTCTGTGCATTTGAATTGACAGTTCTCTGTTAACTGGTATTTTCATGTGTGTTTGGTGGCGATTCTTTTCTTCTGAACCTTGTTAATGGTGATTCGACATTGTTTCCCTATTAATACTTGATTTAAGCTTGCTAATGTGTTTTTCCTTATATCAGCACGCCTGTTTTCCTTGTAAGCGTTGTTGAGTTCCACAAGCAGAAATTCTGTTTTACACAGGAAATTCATGAAATTACTCAGCTAAACGAAGTGTCGGACCTGATATTTTATTGAATCTAGTTCATACCCGTATCGGGTCCGAACCATTATCGCATTGCAGAACCACAAGTGGAGTGGAAGGGAGCTTTGGAGCCACCGAAGTCCGAAACTCCGATAGCTCGGAACCGAAATGCTATAGAGCAGGGTGTATAAGGTGTCAGGTCCACGAAGTTGATCGCATCGCTAGATCGGAGTGGGAGGAGCCTAGTATTGGGAGCATTGGAGTCGCGACTGCAATCTCCGATAACACTATGTGTTATCGCATTAGAGGAAGGAACGTTGGAAGGCCGATAGTAATCGCCGATAGTGTTATTTGGGTGTAATGCATTTCTTTGGGAATCTTGCACCGATAGTGTAATTCCTGAGAATTAACACTATAGTGGTGTTAAAGCGCAATAGTGTTGTTACGTTCCTTTGGAACAGAAGCCCGCCAACTGTGTGTTTTGTGTTTAAAACACAGTTTCCTCATTTTAAAGCAATGCTAGTATATTATTATAATTCCTATGGAATTATAGTCCGGAAGGAGGGAAACAGACCTATGATATGATTTGTGCCGATAACAAGGGTTGGGGTGATTAGAGGGAAAAACTCATGAAGCAGTTAGGCTAATAATAGATGACTGATACACCTGTTGAAACAGAAGGAGAAATTCAGCCAGAGTTAGAAGAAATTATTTCAGGTTTCAGCTGTTTGTCCATATTGCCTACACCTAGGCCACCATATTTCTTGTAGAAACTTTGTCAAACCTTCTTTCAAACCTTCCATGTATGCTTTTAAACCATTCATCTCTCTTTTAAACCATCCATGTCACCTTTTATTTCTGCTTTTAAACCATCCTTGTCCCCTTTTAGTTCATCTTTGGTTGTTTTTTGTGAGAGCAAAATTTGTTGCACTTTTTCCCGTAATTTTGATATATCATGTTGCAATTCTTCCTCTTCATGCATCATATTTGAGATTTATAAGGGCTTAATGGGTGGATAATCATTTTGCTTGGGAAGAATTTTAGAACCCAAAACTAATATCTACACTTCAATATGCCCTTGGAATCACTTCAAACTGATTTTTCAAATAAAAGTTATGCAATTTTAAAAAAATATTTTTCTTGCTTTTAGGAGCTCGATCTTGAAACGGTTATAACTCCGTAATTTTGGATCTCCAAGTCATGAAATTTCTTCTTGTCGTATCCCTTTGAGTCTTCCTTCCAACCCCACAAGTCATACTGAGATTGGATTCTTCAAGAAAGAGTTATGTCAAATATCCCACAATGCTCTGATTATGAACTGGTTTAGTTGAGAAATGTTGCACAGGATGCCACGTCATTGTTTCAACCTTCAAACCTGAAATTGCTACACGAAAAACTACATTTTGAGCACTTTCAACTACTTTTTACATAATTCAAATCTGACTCTTGAAACGAAAGTTATGACAATTTTCCCTAGGTCACCCGTTTGAGACTGAATTATGGACCCTACAAAAACCCTAACTTCCTGTTGACGGTGTTGGACCCGCCAACATGTCAGGGGATCTCCCTGGTAAGAAGTCCCAATTAGACCTCAGACAGTTTGGTGTAGGAGTCCCAGTAGTGGGTTGTACGATAATGCCTTGACTGCGATTTCACACAGAGGCAAGTAAGATGTCCCTATGGGTAGCAAGGGTGTGACAACTGCAGTGAGTCAAGGAAGGTGCATGAACGGTTCTAACACACGGAAAGGGGGGTGAGTGCGCCTCTTAGAGACCTGTAATATTACTTGGCTTGGAAGGGAACACATGAGCAAAGATGAATCACAAGATGGAAAGCAAGATAGCGAGCAATCCAAAGTGATGGTTAAACTAATAACACGTCTGCAACAAGATTCATACAATTGCATACAAAATAGTTCATACACAAATGTGTAAGTTAAATAACATACATTGGTAAAGCAACCAGAATAGTCTAACTACAAGAACAACGTATGCATGAAAACGTGTTGGCTCTGTTATATTAAGAAGTGTAAGTTCCAATCATACAATACATCCATGTACACCTGCTAACCCCGATAGCGGAACGTTACAACCAGAACCGCTTGCTCCTCCAAACAGATATACTAACTCTACGTAGTGGAGAAGCCAAGGCTCATCACAATACTGTCCAAGCTTTCTCTAAGATACTCCTATCAGAGCTTGGCTAACCAAAAGCCTTTACAAAGAGTTATGAAGGACTATTTATAGAAAAGGGTGGGGTTGCCCTTGACATTCCCCTTTGTGACAGTTCATCTACCCTCGTGACTCTTCATCTACTCTAAGACTGTACATCCAACTATCGACACTTGAACTTCCACTTGACTAGATGTTACATTACAATGCACATGTGCCCATGTGAGAAAAAATGGCTTGATCAAGCCATGCAAGACATCACTGACACTTGGACCATTGTGGTGAGACCAACTCTTTGACATGCTTGTGATGGTCGAAGGTGGAGAGTTGATGCCAAGCTTGGTTGTCCGTGATGGTGTCTATGCGCTCAATGGTGACATATTGTTGAAGCGAACTTTTGCCTTCGTTGCATCTGGGTGCACTGATATGGCTCCTCTGTCCAACTCGTCTGATAGCATGCGGATGGTCGTCCTGGGTGTGACCGGACTAGCAACATGTTCATGCTTAGTGTATGCACTGATCTCCAAACATGTGTCGATGGCCATGTGCATCAACTTGTCGAAGTACATGTTCAGCTCCAATTAGGCTTTCTTCTTGTCTTTGCCTTGGTGAGTGTGCCAAATGGTTGGGATCATGTGTGCGCACAATGACATGCATGTTGTTGTATTCCTTTGCATGCGATCAACAACATTGCTCACCTTGTCTGCTCCGTGTCAGCTGCTAGGATGGATCTATAACTCGTATGGGCACAGTTTCATCCATGAGTGCATGTTGCGCTCCCTGCTATACCTGTTCCTGCTGCAACTATTTCTCTCGTCTATATAGCTTTTGTTCTTCCTTGAGTTGTTGCTTCAGCACATGCAACTCCTTCTTTGTTCCGTTCTCTGCCCTCACGCGATCTTCATGTCACACTTTCACCTCATAGCCTGAGTCTCCAAAGTTGCTTTCATCAAAAGTGGATCTGCTTGAGCTTGCAACCTTGTTCTGCCTTTGTGTTGTCAACAACCTTCTTCTTTCGTTCATTGCATTTGATATGTTGCCTTCAGCTGTTGTTGATGGTGCTTCTTGCTATGATGTTGCTGCCGTAAAATCATGATGTTCTTGTCTACGAACAACTTGATGTCTTCGTGAGTAGACAAGTTCATAGACACTTGATTGATTGTATCCCCAAGTGTGCTATGAACGGTGTCTTCGACTTTGCTCTCTTGGAAACCATTGTACCTATGCTGGTGAGAGGCAGATGACCACCTGCAATACTTGGAGACATAGCAATACTCATGGCAAGCAATCTGTCAGTCTAAAACCAAAATGAACTTGAGAACTGACTTGTAACATACATGCATGACTGATTATGAAGGTTGCGCAATTTCCGTCGGGAGGTCGGGAGACTGATTGCCAAAACTGCGGAAGGCATAGTTTGGGTTGTTAGGAGGCTAACTGATTGCTGGAGTTACGCAATGCACAGTCCATCTTGGCCTGCTGAGGACAGAAACCACGTAATGCGCAATTTCATTCTGCAAAGACATGCAACCAGCAAACTACCTTGTGCAGTTTCTGGGGCCAACAGGACACTGCCTCCAAGAATTGTGCAATGCAAGCCTAGAGGTCAGTGCTTGGCTAGACTTGAGCAATTTTTGAAGGGAAGGCAGATCCTTCACTTCCGAAAATGCGCAGTGCTAGCTGAGCAAGGCACGGTCTGGGCCAAGGCAGCCCAGTGTAGCCGACAGGTGACTGAAAACATGAGAAGTGTGAATTCATGATGAGATGAGTGCAAACAAGAGTGAATGATCATTCATGCAAACAACAAGTGCAGGATTTAGAAAACGGGAAAGCATGCATGTGTGTGAAGCGAGTCGCCGCAATGGCAACTGTCCGTGCAAAACAATGTCATGCATGCAAAAATAGTGAGATGCGAATGAAAACTGAAACGGTGCTTCTACAAGCTAACATACATAAAAACGACAACGAGCGCTCACTGAAATCAAGGAGACAACAATCACACAAAGCGAAACACAAGAAGCAACAGAAATGCAACACAAAACATGAAAGATGGGCTTACCCCAAACAACTAAGTTGAATGTGTCGACGACTCCTAAATGCAATGTGGGATGTTAGAGCTGCAAGGTCGATGTGAGGAATGAGCTTTGCAGCGTCTAGTTGATGAGTTTAATCGAGGTTGTGACGCACATGCCACAAATCTAGGAAAAGTGACACTTGGTGGGAGGTTTTTGGAATGATCCTTACATGTAACCTCCAGCTGCTAAAAATAGATCCCTGAATCAAGGGATGCCTTTGCATGCTGCCTTGGGAGAATCAGCCCATGCATGCAAATCAGTTTTGCTCGGTCCAGGAGGGAACTGGTCAACCCAATTGCACATGCAACAGTCTGCTCAGCTGGGGGGTGCGCATTTTTAGAAGGGAGTCAGGTTGGCTGCCTAGAGGGATTGCACAATTTCTTGGCAGAGCAGCTGATCGCTGCCCAAAATTGCACAATTTCTGAGCTGAGCAGTCCTACTGGGAGGAATTGCGCAATTTTTCCAGTAAACATTGACAGGCAAATTTGCGCAATTTTGGAGGCCAGCAGGCTGCCGGACAAAATTGCGCAATTTCTAGAGGGAAGGTTAGTTCCCCTCCAAAATTGTGCAATTTCTTAAGGGATCTGCTTAGCCTACAACTGGACCAAGTCCAGAGAAACAACATCTGAGGGGGATGCAACAAGCTCTGATGCACAGGTTGGAAATCTGTTAGAAAATCATTGAAGCTTGTGTACATGACAAAGCAAGACATGCTGCTGTGAAAGGTTGGTAGGGAGGCTCCAAAACGAAGCTAAGACAAAATTTTGGAGGGTGGTTTTAGTCGCAACAACACTTCCCTGGATCATATCTCAGAAAATATAGTGAACAAAGATATGCAATTTGTACACGAAGTTCACAAATATTTTAGTTCCATGTGGTCAAAATTTCATATTCTGAAGTCTCGTAGAAAAAATGTTATAGCAAAAATGACAGGATGACCTATTTGAAGAACCGAAACCCTAGAATCCAAAGCTTTGATACCAAATATTACGCAACCAGCTCAAAAAAAGAAAAAACGATAGATCAATGACTTAAATTTTTTCTTCATTGAGGGAGAAACCTCTTTTGTATTACATAAATGAACAATTATTGGATGATACAAATGACAAGACCTCCTTTGTATATATAGGAGTCTAAGGGGTCACATTATAATTAGAGCCTACATAACAATAATAATGTAAGGGCAAGTGGTGAGTCTTCATTACTTCGCTGGTTGTTGATCTCTCTGGTGAAAAGGAGGTTGTGGGTTCGACTCACCGCGCGAGAAGATGAACAGTAGAGAAGACATAAAGCGGTACTCTACAGTACCCCATAATGTAAGGGAAAAACAATAAAATAGTGGGCTTCTATTGGACACAACAATAACAATATGGGGACTACATGGGCACAACAATAACAATAAGGGGGATACACTAGTATTATAGGGACCTAACATGAAGAGTTACTATGATATGATTCGACTTCCTAGATCACCTTAAGGAAGTGGAACCAACAGACCAACACTTTAAAGACCTCCCTTGGGAACTACAAAACCTTCAAGAATCAACTAATCCCTCTAGGTGTCTAACCCCTGAGAGAACTTGCTTCTTGACTGAACTAGACCCCTAGCCGCTCCCATGACAAGCCTTCCATGCAACCGAGATCCTCCAGTCACTCCCACAACAAGGCCTACATGCAACTGTGGCCTTCTTCAAGCAGTTCTGTGCCTAAGACCATGAAATTTGTGCCACCTTTTCAGGGCTAGACTCCATGTCACTGCCCAGAACTTGATGAAACTTTCCAAAATGATAAATAACATTGAGACAAGGCTACTAATATAAAAACTTGAACAAGAACTTGATCTGACCCCTAACGACCATGACAAGAATTTCATCAAACACATCATGAACATGTAATGTACAAGTCATAAATACACATCTGAACATAGGGGTCTTATACTTATCTGAGAATCATCAAGAATATTCGATGCCTCCTCATAATAGTTGCAAGGTCATATATTAAGTTATGTATTCATTAACATTTCATGTACTAATGAAAACATGATGAGAGCCATAACTCAAGTCTGTCATAAAACCATGCTTATAGCCAACATATAACCAACACAATATCAATGATAGAACAACCATTAGAACCACATATTAACAAGGATATTTACACATGGAACATAAGAGGAAAACAACTCTTATTAAAATATGCAAAATCCAACCAAGTCAGGGACTTCCATGTACCACCCAACCATAGATTAGGCTGAACCAAATCCTTCTTTCAACCAATCACCCTCGTGTCATATTCCAAATATGAATATGTGACTTAAAACAGAACAACCAGGACTTCCTCAATCTTTACCGTAATCCACCAAAGGATTCTCAGACCCAAGCCTTCATTTATACAACCAAGATTTACTGCAATCCCACCAAGGGATTCTCAGACCCAAGCCTTCATTTATACAACCAGGATTTACTGCAATCCCACCAAGGGATTCGTAGGCCGAAACAAGAAACATACACTACCAAGCTTTACCACAATCCCACCACATACCGGTCTAAGGATCACTAGGCCTATACAAGCATGGATGCCTCTAGACCTCTCCACTTAAACCGTGAGGAATTTGTTCGTCTCCACCCTCTATGCAAACATTTACCATGAGGAATCCCAACATTTACTGGTCGAGGATTCCCAGGCCCAACAAGTGTATACACAATCAAGCTTTATCGCAATCCCACCTTCACTGGTCCAAGGATTCCTAGGCCTTGTGTTTCCTCGTGAGACCACCCCACTCAGTTTTGAAACCATTTGGAAATTCGGCTAAACCAAGTAAGAGAAACCCCATCACACCATGGCTATCCGAAAATAGCAAGGTAAGGCTGAAAATTGTTGTCACACCTGGCAAAACCCACGCCAATGACAACAAGAGAACCAAATACACACATGCATATACCATGCATGTCAAAACTAGCAAGGAAATCATACATGCAACTCGATACCTGCAAGTAATCTCGCTATAGCTGCTAGATCCAACTCTTCCTTGCTTGATCTTTGCTTCTCTCTGCTTTCTTTTCCTTCCTTTGCCTTCCTTTCTCCAATGCTAGAGTGCTCCAAGAATACTCTAAGTGTGCAAGAGTATGAGAGACTAGAGAGACGAGAGAAAGCTCCAAGCTAAAACTGTCAAAAGACTAACAATGACAAAATCCTATGAATTGATCCTCATAAGCCTTTTTATCATTGAGGCCTCTACTTTCTCCATTTTCCTCTATTTTTCTTTCAATTTCCTCCTCATGCAAATTTGTGACCTTTCATCTCCCTTTTCTCCTAATTTCCTTTATTTCCATAAATAAAATGTCAATTAATGTCTCTTTGCCTATTCCAATTTCCTTTATTTCCATAAATAAAATGTCAATTAATGTCTTTTTGCCTTTGCCAATTTCCTTTATTTCCATAAATAAAATGTCAATTAATGTCTTTTTGCCTTTGCCAATTTCTTTAGCCATAATAAACTAAAATGAACACCTACTAGGATGTTTTATCCACCATTCAGCTTGGAATAAGTGTTTCAAGACCTTGGTTATTATTTTTCCTTTATTAACTTTATTACATGGATTTTTAACCTGGCGCTGTTATAGAGACCACAACATTGAGATAGCAAGTTTCATATATCGCCCAATGGGACATAGAATAGACGGAGATGGGATGTACTGTTAAGTTACTCTATGATGTGAAGGTCATTTGTTTGAAACTCTGTGGGCAAAAATCCAATCATGTTAAGGGCTAGTGTGGCCCACGCCGGGTGAGAACCCCGAGTTATTTTGATGACTTAGATGCCCCTAGGTCGCAGTTTCTCAAGCCATAGGTTAAACCTATTGTCATCTCTGGAGGACACAAACAACTTGAAAAACAAACAAAAAACACATTGCATAGATCAAAGCAAGGCCCAACTTCTCAAGGTTGGCATTTCCTCTTGCAACCATATTTTACAAAGTTGAATGGATTCGTAAATGGTTCGTCAAAGAAAGCAATGGACATTCTAGAGGCATTCTTAACATCATTGAGACAAGATGGAAGCATCACAATATCTCTTATAAGACAAATATTTGAGTAATCTCTAATCGTTACAGAACAACATGTCAAACTCTTTACACATTGGTATTGTTATGTTTATAGGACTGTAACATCTTTGGTGAAAATTCCATGTAAATTAAGTTATTAAAGACAAAATAATAATTGTGGTAGTGGGATGCTTATTCCAAGTTGAATGTTGGGCAAAACATCATAGTGTGAGCGTTCATTTGGTTTATTATGGCTAAGGAAATTGGTAAAGGCAATGGCAAAAGAAATGGAAAAGATGTTGGAATTAATGGAGAAAGCAAAACTTAGATCACTGTTATGATGATGATAGGATTGAGACTCTAATCTTAGATCTCATATCCAACTATCTAGGGAGTGGTTGAAACCACCCTGATTGTGTGAGAGCCTATATGTACTAGGTTCTCTTGATTGAGTGTGTATAGTGTGTAGTGCTTGGGCACTGTCCAAGTATCTCACCTGGAGAGCCAATTAACTAATATAATATTTGATTTTTATCATGGTATCAAAGCTATAGGACAAAGGGACCTATACACTGATATGAAAGGCACGACTAACGCGAAATTGTTGCAAGTGTTAGGTGCATAAACGCCTCAATCCCACTATCAAACTCAATGCATGAAGCATTTTGTCAGCCGTCACAGATATAAGGTGTGCTGGCATGAAGATCTTCGCGAATGCGTGGTGTATATTCACGTCGACCCTGTTTTAAACAAAACCTGCATGTTTTCTTTTGACAACATATTTGAAGTGCGACAATCTC
Source organism: Pinus tabuliformis (assembly GCA_031772625.1). Lineage (NCBI taxonomy): Eukaryota > Viridiplantae > Streptophyta > Pinopsida > Pinales > Pinaceae > Pinus > Pinus tabuliformis. Next base: position 1,003,654,516 of record CM062819.1, read on the forward strand.
GGTGTCAAAGGATCTCTGCCAACGATCTCTAAAACAGATCGATCAAGCAATTTTCCATCTACTGCGTAATCTGCTATCGACTGCTAACGGGAGAAGAGTCATCGTTGCTTCTCGAAGAAGCAATAAAATAGCCCTCACTGTAATGTCCATGAAGAATCTGAAGGCTTTGGCTTCTTAATTCTTTAAACGGTTTTCAGAGTCAATATACGATCATGTAAGAAAATTCTTCAGCATTGCTAGTGGGGAAGCCGATTTACAAAAAAAAGGATAATCATGACTCTCCGGCAGTTTTTTAATTCTTTTTCTTGGAAGCTTCGCTGACCAAAACGAAACTACTCTGCGTTGTATGCCGAGAGAAAATGAGGGTGGCCTTTGTTGAATGGATGAGTGATTAAAATACCACATCTCACTACAACAAAGTTTGCAAGAGAGTATTTCACCTTTTTGAAATATTGGTAGATCTGGCCAGTTGTCCTTCTCGTTGGCTGTCATCTGTAGGAAGGGAGAATCAATTGCCTGCATACAATCCAGCATATGTGACTTCGTTGCTAATGCATCTGATAAAAATAGCCGTTTGGTGGATGTGCACAGCGGTTAGTGAAGCGGAGGTAAGCAACAGTTGTATCTGGTTGCAGAGGAGCTCGCGATTGTCCACAATTGTTCCAGAAAAATGGACGAGTAGAAACAAACACAGGTTGAAGATAGATTTTGTGTGTGTACGAGTGATCCAGACAAATATTTCCATGCATGGAAACATCTCCAATTTTGGGCACCGATCAATAAGTAGCGTTTCAAACACCCATGTCGTTTTATTTTCCTCAAATTAGAACACCCCTGAAAAGATAATTGTTGGAGTGTATTCGGCAATGTTCCAAATTTGACGAGATCATCGCAGTCTAATACGCTAAGAATTTCAAGATTGGGGCAAACCCCTTTAGCAAACCTTATCTCTAATATTTTTTGTCCTTCCTAGTGATCATCCATTTCCAATTGTCTGGAAATTTTATTGTTTTGAGTAACCTAGAAGGTGCAGGTTGTGGAGATCTTAAAACCAATTTGGAAAATTTTCTTCTAAATTATTATATGCCACAAAAAATGTGAAATTTTTTGCTGAGTTGAACCCATCTTCATAAATATGTGCATCAAAATTACATATTGATAACATTTCCAGCTTGTGAGAGGTCATTTTGTTGCTTGTCACCAGACCCGAGGGCACTAAGACCTGTGCAGCACAAAAGCCACAGTCTACAGGGTTCTACAGTTGAGGAGCTGCCAAAGGGAGAAGTTTCCCACTTACATGGTAACGAGGTTGTTGGAGTTCGTTAGAGGATCGTGTGGAGTCGAAAAAGAATCTCGAAGCCAAATAAGTTGGACTTTAACAACATGTCTATATTTTTAGATATTTTTATTCTAATGATGATGATTTTCTCATGTTGGCATTTCGAATTAACATGGGTAGTATGTTCAAGTTAGAAGAAATTTCAGAAAAATGTGGTTCTGTTGATAACCACTAGAATCAAGAGGCACAATCTGTTGTGCAAAATCTTGAGATTGAAGACACATGAGTTGATCTTCAGGAACGGTGTGAAGAGGAACAAAGTGTTGAAGATCAATTGGACGAGCCACATGAAACTGATTGTAAAGATTTGGTAGAAGAAGACAAAGCTAGAGAAAATTTAAATTTAAATTGTGATGATCTCATTAATATTTATGTGTGTGTAGTCTTTACATAGATGAATGATGAAGACATCATAGCTGACTTTCAAATGGTTGACACCATAAAAAGTGAAAGGGAAAATTCTCCTATCCAGCCTGTCATAATATTGAGAAGGGCGAGAATAAGAATTAAAGCTTTCCATCACTAGGGAAGATATGAGGTGAAGATACATCATTACCTCATGGCGAGGAATGTGAAGATGAAGCCTCGACTCAAGATGAACAAGTATGGGATCTGCTGCAAGAAGACAAAAATGAAAACCTCTGTTACCAAGTTGTTTCATGTTTCAATTGTAAGCCTAGCTGAGACTAGACCAACAGGCGTATGTTATTATTCAACGCCCTTTCTCCATTAAGCGGGAGTGTTGGAATTAATGGAGAAAACTAAATTTAGATTATTGTTATGATGATGATAGGATTGAGACTCTAATCTTAGATCTCATATCCTACTATCTAGGGAGTGGTTGAAACCACCCTAATTGTGTGAGAGCCTAAATGTACTAGGTTCTCCTGATTGAGTGTATATTGTTTGTAGTGCTTGGGAACTCTCCAGGTATCTCACCTGGACAGCCAATTAACTAATAAAGTATTCAATTTTTATCAAAAGACTTTGGAAAGACATGAGGCGTTAATTGGCATTTTATTTTGAAAGTAATAGAAATTAAGAGAAAAATGAAAGTGAAAGGTCACAAGTTTCATGTGAAGAGGAAAATGAAGGAAAATAATGGAAAATGAAGAAAATAGAGACCTCACTAATAAAAAGGAGTATGAGGATTAGTTGGTACCTTTTTCAAGTTCATTGTTGGAGCTCTCTCTCTATTCTTTCTTTCACGCACTCTTGGACACTTAGAGTTTTCTTGGAGCACTTCAACATTGGATCAAGAAGAAAAAGAAAGCAAAGAAAAACAAGGATCAAGCAAGGAAGAGTAGGATCAAGCAGCTATAACGAGAATATTTGTTGGTATCGATTTGCATGTGTGATTTCCTTGCTAGTCTTGGCATGCATGGTTATGCATATGTGTTCTTGGTTCTCTTGATGTCATGGGCATGGATTTTTCTAAGTGTGACAGTGTTTTGCAGCCTAGCCTTGTCATTTTCGAATAACCATGGTGTGATGGGGTTCACATGTTTTCATTGTGTTGGATTTCCAAATGGTTTTGAAACTCAGTGAGGTAAAGAAATAACACATGGCTTAGTGATCCCTAAACTGAACTGTGGATTGTGATAAAGCCTTGGCCTAGTAACCCCTAAACTAGACTGTGGGTTGTGGTAAAGTCGGATTTTATGTTGCTTGGGTGGGCCTAGGAATCCTTAACCGGTGAATGGCGGGATATACGGTAAAGCCTAGAGGTGGGTGCCCTTGATCAAGCCTAGGAATCCTTGGCTAGTGAATGGTAAGATATATGGTAAATCCTAGAGGGTGGAGTCTCGATTATGGCCTAGTGATCCCTGAATCAAACTATGGATTGCGGTAAATCCTAGAGACTATGAGATGGTAAAATTCCTCATAGTATAGGTGGAGATATCTGGTGGCATCCATGCTTGTTTAGGGCCTAGTGATCTGGTGAGGATTTCAGTAAAGCCTAGTTCTATTGATGAGGGTGAGGTGGTTTAGCCTCGCGAAGCCCTGGTTGATTTTTTTGTTATGAGTCTCACATTAATGCTTGGAATATGACATGGGGGTGACTGGCTAAAAGAAATATTTGGTTCAGCCAATTTATGGTCGAGTGGTTCATGGAAGTCCCAAACCTGGTTGGCTTTTTCATTCATTAATAAGAGTTCATTTTCCTTGGTATTTCATGTATAAATGTACTAGTTTATATGTGGATTCTATGGTTGTTGTATCTTTATTATTATTATTATTTTATACGTTGGGTATAAGTATATTTTATGACAATGATAATGTATGGTTATCATCATGTTTTGAATTGTAAATGAATGAAAGGTGAATATATGACATAATAGATGATAATGCAACAAATGTGATAAGGCATCAATGCTTCTTAGCGATTCTCAGATAAGTATGAGACCCCTATGCTCAAATTTGTTGTTATGACCTGTAGAATGCATATTTGTGACATGTTGATGAAATGTTTGTCATGGCTAGTAAGGTTCAAGTCAAATGTTTGTTCTAGTATTTGCATTTGTATCATTGTTTCGATGTTACTTTTCATTTCTGGAAGTTTCATGGAGTTATGGGCAGTGGCCTGAGTCTTGGCTCTGAAAACATGGCACAGAATCTGGGGTCGCAAGCTCAGAACTAACTGAAAAAACCCTCAGTCGCTTGCAAACCCTTGCTATTAGAGCGACTGGAGGGTCCCAGTGGCTTGCATGCCCTTGTTGTGAGAGCGACTGGAGGGTCCCAGTCCTATGCATTCCCATGTCATGGGAGTGACTGAGGCTCTAGGTCAATAAGATGTTGAGTTGTCTCAAGGGTTGGTCACCTGGAAAGGTTGATTGGCTCCTAGAGGTTCTGTAATATGTGTAGAAAGTCAGTTTGGTTTTGTTTTTTCAATTCCACTTCCTTAACTGTACATGGAGAGTTGAATCAGATCATAATAGCCTATCGTCACATGTTTACCCCAGTGCACTGGTTAACTTGGGTAAATGTGGGAGGAGGGTGTTACAAAGTGGTATCAAAGCATGGTTCACCCCTTGGACTGAATGGGGGGTGTGTCGGTCATGCATTAATGTATGTTGCATATGTGTTCTCTATGCTTGTGGTCTATGTACTTGTTGTGTACGCATGGTGGTAGCCATGATTGTAGTGGTGTCGCCATGTGAAATTTGATGGTGTTGATGTTAGATGTGTTTATCACGAGTATAGGTCGGTTATGCACCGGTTATGAATGTCATTGTTTATATGTATCGTGTATGCATATATGTCGTACATATGTTGATTATGCATACATTGACATGGTTGTAGTTTTCATGCATGAGGTCATGATGTGTGGTTGATATAGTCATGCATTTATCACTGGACCATGGTTATGATGACATCTATATGCTGTTATGATTATGTTTATACATATTTTGCGCTAGTCTGGTTGATCCTACATATGAGATATCCTCCCCGAACTATACTGGGGTATATTGGGGTATACTGGTGTATATCGATTATGTTTATATTTTGTTTTAGCTGAGATAAAATACCTTGCAAGAAGAAAAACACAAAGATGACTAGCAAGATGGTAGACTACAGTTCCCAAGACTCAACTATGGATCAGATGAGCAGCGTGGTGTTGGGCATTCTTCTGACTTAGCAGACACATTAAGAAGCTTGAAGGAATAATTAAGGAGTTGCAAGGCAGATAATGACATAATCATGCAGGCACAGGAGAAACAAGCAAAAGTCAATGAGGTAATCTTTCAGAGTTTGTCAGAGTTGCAGAGACATGAGAAGTGACAGGGGATATTTGTCGGATGAGTTTAATAAAGTTAAGCCACCTACTTTTGATCGATATTTGAAGAATTCGGAGGATGCAAAGGCTTGGTTACTTGGGATGAAGAAGTTATTTGAACCACATGAGTACACGGAGAATATGAAGGCCAGGGTAGCTATCTTCAGTCTCAAAGGGAAAGCAAACCTCTTGTGGGAAGATCTAAAATGGGTTAGAGATATCAAGACAAAAGACTTGAGTTGGCATGAATTCAAGAGACTCTTCAAGAAGAACTACTTGTCAAAAAGGTACTACGATAGTAAAGCCAAGGAAGTCTATGAGCTCAAAATGGGATCGAAGACAGATGAGTATACAACTAATTTCCTGGAGCTATTGAGATATGTACCCTATCTTAAGGATGAAAAGGACAAAGTTCAGATATTTGTCAGTAGATTGTCATTAACATTTGGAGATTGGATAGAGTATGATGAGCCTTAGTTACTTGAGGAAATTATTAGGAAATTGAAGCATTGTTATGAACAGTCAAAGTGTAAAACAAAATCTCAGCAAGGATGGAAGGGGAAAGACAAAGGTAAAGGTAAATGGAAGCCGAGAAGAACAAGGCCTCAGAATGCAGAAGAGAAAGAGAATGTTGCACCATAGAAGAAGTTCAACGTAGCTAGATGGGTACATGGGTCACAACAGCAGAATAAAAGTGATGGTACAAGACGGTTGCAGTGTTGGACATGTGGTAAGGAGCATCTTAGAAGGGATTGTGTGTAGAATTAGGGTGGTAGGCCTCAAATCTATAATGCACAGGAGGCACAAACTGTTGGGGGTGTTGGGCAAAGCATTCCTCGTATCTGTGCAACACTGGATAACATGGAAGCAAATGATCATGCATTTATCATTGAGATGGATGGTAAGCTTTGTAATCAAGATGTTTCTATTTTGATTAACCTTGAATCTAGTTATAGTTATGCTAACCTTGACTTGGTGGATAAGTTTGGTTTGAACGAAAAGGTGCATGCAAAATCTTGGTTAGTGTAGTTGGCTACAACGACAAAGAGGATAATTCATCATTGAGTAAGAGTTTGTGCTTTTGAGTTGAATTCTATACCTACATCAACACATTTGAATGTATTGTCATTGGGATCATATAGTATGCTATTGGGTATGGACTCGCTATATCTTCATAGGATCAGGGTAGATTGTTATGACAAAGCCATTGAGTGCTTGGATGACAATGAAAAACAAAGAATATTGTAGGATAAGAAGAAAGCAACATCAATTAGGATGGTGACAATTATGAAGGAAAAGCATAGTCGCAGAAAATGGTGTGTTTTATTTGCAGTGCATATTTCTAATGATAAAGGTAAAGATGTTGAGAATGTGTAGGTATTGAGCAAGTACCCGATCTTACAGTAGTTTCAGGATGTATTTCCTGCAGATATTTTAGAGTTGCCACCTCATAGAGAACTAGACTTTTCTATTGAGTTGGTACTAGGAGCAACATCAGCATCAAATGCACCATATAGAATGAGCACACCAGAGTTAGTAGAGCTGAAGTTGCAAATTAAAGAAATGCTTGACAAGGGATACAATAGTCCAAGTGTATCACCTTGGGGTGCACCGGCATTATTTGTGAAGAAGAAGGACGGTACATTTAAACTATGCATTGATTACAAAAAGTTAAACAAAGTGAGCATCAAGAACAAGTATTTGTTGCCAAGGATTGTGACTTGTTTAATCAGTTGAAGGGAGCAACAGTGTTCTCGAAGATAGATATGAGATCATGATATCATCAAGTACGCATTAAGGAAGAGGACATACAAGACAACTTTCCAGACTAGGTATGAGTATTATGAGTTTGTTGTAGTTCCATTTGGTTTGACTAATGCTCTGGCTACCTTTATGTGTATGATGATGTGTGTTGTGTCCTTATCTAGACAAGTTTGTTATTGTATTCATTGATAACATCTTGATATATTCTAGGAATGAGGAAGAACATGTCTAGCATTTAGCAGCAGCGTTGAGATTGCTAAGAGAACCTCGGTTGTATGCCAAGCTTAGCAAATGTGGTTTCTTTCGTACAGAGGTACATTACTTGAGATACATTGTTTCCAAAGAAAGTATAGTAATGGATCTAAAGAAGATAAGAGCTATCATGGAATGGGAAGCTCCTAGAAATGTGGATAGGTAAGATCATTCATGGGGTTAGCAAATTAATATAGGAGGTTCATCAAGAACTTTTCTCGCATTGCATATCTTATTACTTCATTGCAAATGAAATGTAATAAATTTGAAATGACAGGAATGTGCAGCTAGTTTTGAGCAATTGAAACAATTGTTGACAAATGCTCCAATGTTAAAGATTGCATATCCAGACGAAGAATTTGTGGTATGCGTAGATGTTTGCAAGAGAGAACTTGGTAAATTTCTTATGCAAGAAAGACAAGTAGTGCACTATGAGTCATGGAAATTGAATGAGCATGTGCAGAATTATCAGACACGTGATCTTGAGTTGGCAAAGATCGTCCATGCATTGAAGATGTGGAGGCAATATCTTCTTGGCAGGAGGTTTGTATTGATGAGTGATCACAGTGGGTTGAGATACTTGTTCGATCAGAGAAACTTGAATGCTAGGCAAGCTAGATGGTTGGTCACAATCAGTGAGTTCGACTTTGAGATCAGGTACATCAAGGGTAAAGAGAAAAAGGTTGCATATGCTCTTAGCATGGGGGTACAGGTGAACCATACAGCAGTTATGAATTCTTATGGGACAAACCGACAGGATCGGATCATACAGGCAGAAGCACAGGATGACAGATACACGGAGCTTATGCACATATTACAACAGGGTACAAGTGATCAGGATGTGGACTATCGTCTTACAACATATGGCTTAATCAGATTTAGGGACAGGATGTGTGTCAAGCGGTAGTGATCTCAAGAATACTCTTGAGAGAGTTTCACATGAAACTGTATTCAGGTCACCCAGGGTATCAAAAGACATTGACAACAGTGAAGAAGTTTTATTATTAGTTGAATCTGAAAAAGGACGTGGCAAAGTTTGTAGCTAGATGTTTGGACGGTCAGCAGGTGAAGGCAGAATGTAAGCATCCAAGTGGCCTACTATAGCCGATTGTGATTCCATAGTGGAAATGGTAGGTCATTTCCATGGATTTCATCACAAATTTGTCGAGGACTTCTAGACAACATGATTCCATCATGATTATGGTGCACAGGTTGACAAAGGTAGCGCACTTCATTCCAGTGAAGACTACTTATTCAGCTAGTGATATAGCACAAGTCTTCATTAGAAATGTAGTGCGCTTGCATGGTGTTCCGAAAAAGATTGTGTCATACATGGATGCTAAACTCACTTCCAAGTTTTGGAATGAGTTGTTTGCAGGTTTAGGGACAGAGTTGGCCTTCAGTACAGCTTATCATCTGCAGACAGATGGACAAACAAAGAGGGTCAACAGGATATTAGAGGACATGTTGAGGATGTATGTGATGCATCAACGACAAAAGTGGGAAGAATATCTTCCACTGATTGAGTTCGCTTACAACAATGGGTATCAGGAATCTTTGAGGATGAGTTCGTTCGAAACATTGTATGGGCAGAGTTGTAATACTCCCATCAGTTGGAGTGATCTAGTGAACAGGGTGTTGATTGGACCGGATATGTTGACAGAGATGGAACAACAAATGCAGATTATCAAGAAGAATCTGAAGGCAACACAGGACAGGCAGAAAAACTATGCAAATCAGAACAAATTGTTTAAGGAGTTTCGGGTTGGGGAGCAGGTGTATTTGCACATCAAGTCAAAGAAGAGCTCATTGTGGATTGGATCATGTGCCAAGTTGACACCTCGATTTTGTGGACCTTTCAAGGTTCTTGAAGGATTGGACCATTAGCCTATCAACTTGCACTGCCTCCAACAGTGAAATTCCATGATGTTTTCCACGTGTCATTGCTTAAGAAATATGTTAAAGAAGTTGATCATGTGATTGATTGGTTTGTATTGCAGGTGGAGTCAGATGGAGAATTCCAATCGGAACCTCCGTGTATACTACAGAGAAAGATGATCATGGTCTGGAACCGAGCAATCAAGCAAGTTAAAGTGCAGTAGAAACACTTTGGGCCCGATAAAGCTACATAGGAGATGGTGGATCAAATGTGGGCTATGTATCATTCTCTATTCGCTGGTTGAGCAAATGTTTTTGGTATATGTTTTGGTGTGATGTTTTTTATATATGTACATATGTATATGGATGTAAATACCGTTATGAGTTGTGTTATAAAGCTTCAATAAGCTGTATGGGTGTCATATCATTATGGTTGTCATGTGGTTATGTTATGTTGGTTTGCTTTTCAGCAGGTTGATCATTGTAAACACTACATTGAACTAAGTTATAAAGCTCCATAGGCAGTATGTTTTGCTTACAGCAATCTTTATTGGTTGTAGATGTGATTGAACACCGAGGACAGTGTTTCCCCACGAGGGAGGGTTCTGTAACAACCCTGGTAAAAATTCCATATAAATAAAATTAATAAAGGCAAAATAATAACCACGGTTATGGGACACTTGTTCAAAGTTAGATGTTGGGAAAAACATCATAGTGTGGGTATTCATTTGGTTTACTCTAGCTAAAGAAATTGGTGAATGCTTTCGAAAAGCATGAAGCATTAACTGCCATTTTATTTATGAAAATAATGGAAATTATGAGAAAATGAAGGTGAAAGGTCACAAGTTGCATGTGAGGCAAAAAATGAAGGAAAATAATGAAAAATGAATAAAATAAAGGCTTCATTAATAAAAAAAAGTGTCTAAGGATCAATTGGTACATTCTGTCAGTTCAATTTTGGAGCTCTCTATCTATTCTCTCTCTCTCTCACTCTTGGACACTTAGAGTTTTATTGGAGCACTTCAGCATTGGCTCAAGAAAAGCAAAGGAAAGCAAGCATCAAGCAAGGAAGAGCAGGATCAAGCAGCTACAGCAGAATTATTTGCAGGTATCGATTTGCATGTGTGATTTCCTTGCTAGTTTTGGCATGCATGGTTATGCATGTGTTGGTTCTCTCATTGTTATGGGCATGGGTTTTGCCAAGTGTGACAATATTTTTCAACCTAGCGTTGCCATTTTTGGATAGCCATGGTGTGATGGGGTTCTCATGTTTTGGTTGAGCTAGATTGTCCGATGAATTCGAAACTGAGTGAGGTGGATCTCTGAAAGAAAGAACACATGCTCTAGTGATCCCTAAACCAAATTGTGGATTGTGGTAAAGCCTTGTCTTAGTAACCCCTGAACCGAATTATGGGTTGCGGTAAAGCCGGATTTTGTGTTGCCTCGATTGGGCCTAGGAATCCTTGACCGGTGAATGGCGAGATATACAGTAATGCCTAGAGGTGGGTGCCCTTGATTAGGGCTAGGAATCATTAGACGGTGAATGGAAGGATATACAATAAAACCTAGAAAGTGGAGTCTCAATTATGGCCTAGTGATCCCTGAATCGGACTGTGGATTGCGGTCAATCCTAGAGACTAAGAGATAGTAAATTTCTCACAATGTAGGTGGAGAAATCCAGTGACATCCATGCTTGTTTAGAGTCTAGTGATCCGACAAGGATTGCGGTAAAGTATAGTTCTATTGATGAGGGTGAGGTGATTGATTGGTTTGTATTGCAGATGGAACCAGATGGATAATTCCAACAAGAACCTTAGTGTATATTGCAAAGAAAGATGATCATACTCCGAAACCAAGCAATCAAACAAATTAAAGTGCAGTGGAAACGCTTTGGGTCTGATGAAGCTACATGAAAACTGGTGAATCAAATGTGGGCTATGTATCCTTCTCTATTCTTTGGTTGAGCGAATGTTTTTGGTATATGTTTTGATGATGTGATGTTTTTGATATACGTACATATGTTTATGGATGTAAAAATCACCATAAGTTGTTATAACGCTCCAAAGTATTCTGTTGTAAAATTACATCACTCTGTAACACAAAAATAATAGCGCATTAGATAGGATAAAAGTCATCTAAATGATACCTTAATATGGATCCATAATTTTTTCATGTGATACTTTAATATCAATTAATAATTCTTCTACACGAATTAAGAATTGAGAATAGAGACTTCCTAAATCAACACATGCCCCCAAAAAAGTGATTCAAACAAAATCTAAAATGTGAACGTATTTCAAATCAAAAGTATTTTCTAAATTGGGTAATTGACATATTTCAAATCAAAAGTATTTTCTAAATTGGGTAATTGACATATTTCAAAAAAGCAACACTTTCTAGTAGGCTTTTGGCAGATGACCAAAAGCATAAAACAATTCCATTCTACCATTAATCAAAATTAAATTTCTGTATAAAAATATTTCAAACAAAAAGCATTCTCTAGATTTTAGATTAACATATTCCAAGGAAACACTCTCCCTTCAGATAGCCATCTAACAGATTTATTTGAACGTTTGGGTGCGAAGGGCAGAAATGTCGTAGTAGATGTGTAAATTTCAAAACATTGAAAAAAATTAAATTTAATTTCTCCATCTTCAAAAAAAAAACTTATTACTTTTCTCGTTAAAAACCAATAGGAAGACCTTTCTCGGTAAAGGAAAATAGTGCATGTAATTCAACTAACACATGAAATTTTCAGATAACAGATAATCCTTGTGATGTTGTCCTTCAACTACCCATCAAACATTATTACAATCAGTGTCTACATAGAAAGAACACTTGCTTAGTACGTTTTCACATCTGCTTAGTGCAAATTTGACCCCAAAAACTAGTAAGCAGCTTATCTATGGGAATCTCCTTTAAAAAATCACATAGCTAAAACACATCCTGTAGGAATTTATAATTTTATGTTATGGTCATGGGAATCTCCTTTAAAAATTCACAGTTAAAACATAAGAAACATCCCTAGGAATTTATAATTTTAAATTATCATACTTCTTATTATTTAAGATGTCAAAGCTAAAATTATTTAACAAGAAGTTTAGGAATCTAGAGAACAGGTTAAGGGATAGCTAAATATTAGAATAGCTCAAGATACAGAGAACATGTCACGTCTTTCACCCCAGCCCACCGTATCAGAATAATGACCAGTGCAAAGTAGCTCACTCGAAGAGATGTGACAATAGAGAAATTGACACATCACTTCCATCTCTCGCTGTAATAGTAGCCCGCTTGATGAAATGTGACATCAGAGAACACGTCACATCATATCCATCTTTGGAAGTAGAATAGATCGCTTGAGCAACATTTACCTTTATAATCATAGCGACCTCCATAACAAGTAATGACTTTCCAGATGTGAGAATGCCAACGATGAATAAGCAATCAAAATCATCATCTTTCCTCACAAGAATTTGGCCTCTTTCAGTCAAATGAGTTTATTTTTTAGATACGATATGACATCATTTTATTTTTATTTCAATAGCAATCCAAGTAATCACAGATCATAGACCATTCTATTTTAACATCGAGCCCTCCTACTGTGTGGACACTAGTTTCATCACTGATGTTTTTCATGGTTTTATGGGACTGTGATCAACTGCAGTTTTGACTTGTGGCAGCTTGTAATAGTTTTATGGACTGAACAGTAGTTGATACTACCAGTTTATGTAACATGTAACTGATTTTTTAATAGAATAGTTACGAATTTTTTCTTTGTGAAAAAAACATCGAGCCCTCCAACATCACACTTTTCATCCATTGTAAACTCACGTGGCACTAAAAGATATGTAAAGCATAACACCCCTAAGATAAAACCATTGTGTATACCCCAGGACCATATCAAATACCAACATCCAAAGCAACATAACCAATAGAAATTGTACCGTGTTATACGTTTGAGAATTCAATATATTATCATAACAATCCAACACATATATCCAAAATCGTTCTCAACATATTATCGTAAAAGTCTAACACGTCCAAAATCATACAGGTCTCTTGCACCATACCCATGCACACTCAAATAAATTGCTTCGTAGCCATGAATTATTCGTTTATCATAACGACAAGGGATAAATATAGTCCACCGCCATACAATGAAGCAGGGAAAGTTTATACATTGTGCTACACATGCATATTTAGCTAGCTGATACACCAGGGTGGCATGTCGCTTTGTATGGGCTCTATAACATCGATGTAACATGCTATAACAATAAAGATGGCAATAACATTCCTATAATATTCCTATTTCTAGTTAAGGTGGTATTTAAGGGAGCATTTGTTGATTTTAAATTTTTAGGGATTTTCAAAGCATATTTAATTTTAGAAAAACTGCCTTATATTCTTTATTTATGTTTTTTTATCTTTCATCTTTTTATCCAACTCTAAGATTATTAAGTCGTAAAAATATTCTTGTTACAATAATTTTGTGTTATATATTTATATATCTTTCGTCTTTTTATCCCACTCTAAGATTATTAAGTCATAAGAATATTTTTGTTACAATAATTTTTTTGTTATATATTTATATAGATACAAATCAAACCTACTATATCAATCACATTAATATTTGTATTTTTAAAGTGGTTGTACTGGTATAACCTAACCCATACATGAAATGACGCGTTGAGACCCATACATGGAATGACACCCTCAACCTGTGGTCCATATAACAATATGGATCATCAATATTTGTATTCATAATACCCATACATGAAATGACACCCTCAGCCTGTGGCCCATATATGTTATAGACATTTTTGGGCACTGTAACCCCAATCATATATGTCCATAAACCAAGGGCTCCTAAGTCCCTAAAAGTGTTGTTCCATCCCCTAAAAGGACAAGGTCAGCTGATTACATCATCTCCCAGAAGTTCTCCATGAAAAACTACTCAGAACTGGTCAAAACTGGACCATATTGATTGCCCAGTGCTGAGGGTGCGATGCATCCCGCCTAAATGCACACGAGAGGTGCGATGCATACTGAAAAGCCCTTCTATGGGGTGCGATGGACGAGAGTAGACAAATGGCGGAAGCAGTTTGCTAAGTGGATGATCTTGGAATCTTCCAGAAACTTCTCCTGTGACACTTGCCTCCCTAAATTTGCCCAGGGATGAGTAAAACATCCTCATTCTCCAAGTGGAATCAAGAACTATCAGAGAGAGGACATTAATCAAAACCCAGAAGCTGACTCACCCTCCTTTCAAACATCTATATATGGATCCCTCATCCCAGAGATCCAGAGGCTGGAATTTTGTATCTTGTAAGGAAGTGTTGTTGGTTTCTTGCTGCAAAATCATAGTGTTGGGTGATCTAAGCTTTTCATGAGGTGAAGAAGGGCTTCTTGCTGAGAGGATGACGCTGGGTCAGAACAATTGGTTGTAATCCTCCCCTGTTCTTTTCTTGATATCAATAAAGCTATTCAAGTTTTCCTCCATGCTCTTGCATATTTCATGATATATGTTTGTGTATGGTCAATATACATCTGATCTTATATTGTTTATGCTAGTAGATCTCTGTTCTCGGATAGTATTGTGCTGCTTTGATTTCACAGGTGCTCTTTGAAGCTGGGCTGACGAGGAAACAAGCGGCAAGGATCTATCAGAAGGGAGAAGAATCAAGTGAGGAACCAAGCGCAAGATTGAGGTTGGTGTCTTCATTCTTCTCTTATCTATTAGTCATAAAGGAATACAAAAGTAGCTTTACTCTGTTTGTTTCTAAGGTTGCTACCACCCTTAGTGGGATTAGCAGTTCTGCATAGACACTATTCCCGGTAACAAAATGGCGACTCCGCTGGGGAGCGACTAGATTGTTTGTTAGCCTATCTTTGTTTCTTTTATAAACTTACAGACGGAGCCTGAAGCCAAGCCAGCTAGCCTTCGAACTGCATTTGTTTTACGAATGCAAAGTAGATCAATGCTGCTTCAGTCAATCTCCGGGTTTTGTTTATGAATTAAACAATCGATCTACAAACAGACTAATTGCCCTGAGTGGTAGCTCTAGTAACCTCCTTAGATCCACCTCTGTGATTTGCATATACTGAACATTGCTTTCTTGGCTTAAATCCCCGAACTGGATTGCAAATTGTGAGTAAAAACTCATTCAAAGTCTCGTACTGGTACCATCGCACCCTGCCTTAAAGGCAGTCTGCTTGCATCGCACTTCCCGAGTGCAGTAGGTGCGCTGAAAGCAGAGATCCCTATGTAACAGGTGCGCTGGTCAGATAAGGTTAACTCTACCTTAAGGCTTTGGTTTTTCACTCACTGTTTTCAGTCCTATTCTGGAGTTTAGCTGTCTATGGTCAGTGTATCTCTGTAAAAACCCCCTTCCTTTACATCTTTCCGCCTCCATAGTGCAAAGAACTGTAAGTGTTTTTATGTATTTTGCATCATTTTCGGTTCTCTTTTGCAAAAAAGTAGCATAATCGAGCGGTCGTTCTTTGATCTGAAAGTGTCGTAGCTGTCGTTTTCAGCCATAGAAGACAATCCCCTTGCTCTTGGTAGTCGATTATACAAGTTACTATTGCATATGATTTGAATTAGTAGTTTTTAAAGTGTCGAAAAGCAATTTTTCATTTCGAAATCGCAAAGTGTCTCTCTTACTTTCACTTCATTTTGAAAAGAAATTTGTTGAGTATTGTCGCTTTGGAAATAATTCAGATTTGCACTTAGCTTTCTTATCATCACATACACTAAGAAAGCTGAAAAACAATACATGCATGTGCATTTGCATTTAGACTGCTTGTCGGTTTGATTTAGGACAGTGCATATAGTGTGTGCTCTATGCTCTATGCTGAAAGAAAATCATCTCTCTTTCCTTAGTAGCTAGGATTTTCATTGCTAAAAGAAGATTAAACGATTGTTTATCATCTTAGACTGCATTTTAGGAATTGTACATCTACATCACGCGGTGAACCTGAAAGGAAAATTTCTTAAGCAAGATCAACTATAAAATAAATTCAATGAATCTAAAAACGCTTTGGAACCTAACGCACAACATTTAGAAGTCTAGGCTAGAGACATGTTCCGGCGTCGTAAAACGTGGTAACTGTTGCTTTCATTGTTGGTTGGGTGATTCCTCCACTTTGAGATGACAAGTGCCAATACGGACTTGTGCTCCCACGTACCGTCAAGTATATATTGGGAGACCACAATAGGCTTTATCTTTTATCCGTAGGAAGCCGTGTCTGCCGCCCTATCAATCGTAATGCACTGAACACAACATTCGGGAAGATTGACTGCCGTACCGTAAAAAGTATTCTGCAGTTTTGCGATTGGTTTGGTAATCCCTCTGTCTAGATTTCCAGAGCAGTCTCTTTCATTCCTTTTCAGACTCCTTAAACGAAAAGGTCCATCTGAGCACTTGTCACTTCAGGCTCATTAAAAATCGAAAGCGACTACAGTCATCTTTTGTCTTTTTCTCGACTCTTAAAAATTGAAAAAACAAGTTGTTTCAAAGCATCTAAAATTAATTTTAATCAGAATAACGTCACCGTTCCCTCGTTGGTCTTAGAAGTTAGTCTCCCTTCATCGCAAGTTCTTGTAGAATCACTAGGAAATCTTTTGGATAGACTAGATATGTCTGAACAACCATCAACATCTAGGACCGTGTCATCCGACGCAGCAGTGGCAGAACCTCCTGCTGCTACTCCAATGATGTTCACCGGTATACCATCTGTCCCGGCAAGTTATCAACAAGAAGCTGGAGTCCAATCAGGGACTGTTTCGACGACATGATTAGTTCCTATTTCTTCATCTGAATTCTCATTTGGTATTTCTTATGTTGAAACTCAACAAATTGATCCAATGTGTCTTCAAAGGCCAATCTACCCTTTAAGTACTAGATTTCCACCATATGGAGGACAATATGACTTTTCATTGTTCCATCCCGGAGAACAACCATATGGGAGTTTACAACAAAGTTCAGGTCAAACTGGAATGACATCCAGCGGTTGGGCACCAATACTACCTCAGCAACCAAGGGTTGTATATTCAATGCAACCAGTCCATCCTGTGTCGAATACTCCCACTATACCTGCTACCATGACTGCATCGCAAGTACAAGCGCTACTTGTTGTATCTCAACCCCAAGTTTCTCAAGTTGCAATACAACAGCCTCTCGTCCCAGCGATTCAACCACAACCTCAGGTTAGTGCCTCCTTATCTAGAGCAACTCAGGCTCAAACGAGTACTATGACTCCTCATCTTGGTCAATCGTCCAATATTGGACAACAGCAAATGGTCCAACAACCATGGCTGGTTCAATCTCAACAACCGCAATTCCAGCAATCATATCAAGGACTTGAGAAACAAGTCTTTGTAAGTAATGGGCAACCGCATTTCCAAAGCAGTTATCAACAACCATACTATAATGGTTATGCCCATCAACCTTATCAAGGTTACCAGCATCAAATACATTATGTTGGTATGCAAAGATCCACTGCTCAGGTGATTCCATCTTATCCTGGGTATGCTTCACCTAGCCTGAATCAATAATTGCCCTTTGTAGCAACTCTAGAATTACCAGATCTAAACCGGCTGACTAATGATCCAATTGCTTAAGCCCCTTGGTGGCCGGCGATTCCGCATAAACTTCCGTCAAATATTCTTAAATTTAATGGAAATCCGGGTGAAGACCCGTCGAATCATATGATGACATTTCATCTATGGTGTTCATCTAACACTCTAAACGATGATTCAATTAGGCTTCGCCTTTTTCAGAGAACGTTAACTGGTCCGGCAGCAAAATGGTATATCGAATTACCTAGAGCTTCATTTGATAACTTCAGTACCCTAGCCACAACCTTTTTAACCCATTTTCAGTTACCTATAAGGTATGAAACGGGAACAGAACTTCTTACCAATTTCAAGCAAACGACGGCCACTCACATATCCGATCATATTCATGAGTGGCGACGTCGTCATAGAATGGTAAAAACCTACGTTCCTGATCAGCTTTTAGCTGAATGGTTTATTAAGTCATTGTTACCTTCCATTACAGAAGATGTGGCAAAGGGAGGAGTCGTCACTGAAGAGAAAGTTATTGCTCGTGCAAAATATCTAGACTTGATCTATACTCAGTCTGGCACGCTCTACGACAAAATACCTAATGCTCCTAGACCAAAATTTTCCGTTCCTCCCCCTCCTAAATCAAACAAAGACTCTCATGTCGGCGATGGCGTGATTGGTACAACAGACACAAAATCAACGAAGGCTACGTCTAAAAAGGCCCATAAGATTTCTAGTCAAAATGCAAATGAGGAACTTCTTGCCTCGGAAGTAGATGTCGTCTCAACTGACAAAGGCAAAGAAACCAAGCAACCAGGAGGCAAGAAGAAAAAGAAAGGGAAGAAGAAAAAGCGGGAAGAGTCGTCTCCTAAAAAATCTTCTGCAAACCCCTCCGGAAATAGGAAACCCAGTCATCCATGCTTTATATGTGATGAGGATCATTGGACGAGCGATTGTCCATATAAAACTAAGATTAAAAAATTCTTCAAGAATTCAAAAACCTCGGTGGTATTAACTGATCCGTTTCCGAATCCAGGAACAAATCTCGTTGCCAGTGATAATGCTTCCCCGTCCCAAGTGCTAATGTTGTCAGTTTCGAAGCAACAAAATGATGCTTTGATAACAACAAGGAATAAAGATTACGGGAATCCACAGCTGTCGAACAACAAGGATAAATATCGACCTAGTAGTTCGATAACAACTTCGACCAAAGTTGTGCCACCCATCATTCCTAAACTGACGATAAGGCCGCCAAAGGGAGTAGTACACAAATTGACATTTAATCCTCGTGCCAGAGCAGCACAGCATTATAATATAGTGGAGGATCTGGCCCAATCGCCGTCCGCTATGTTGACACTTGAGGTACTGCAAAGTTGCCCCTCCTAAAAGTAGGCTTTATCATCAGCAATAGGTGGGATAGACCCAACGGATTCCAATCTTGTATCCTTTAATCACAAAGGATATGACCCTCAGTTACCAGCTCAACTAGCTTTCCTAATTCAAGTGAAAGCCCTCAACAAAACTGTTCATCGAACAATTATTGATGAGGGGGCATCTATATGTATTATGTCAATGAGTTGCTGGAAAAATTTAGGCTCACCACCCTTGTCGCGATCGTCAACGACGTTAAAAGCATTTGATGGATGAACATACACCCCATATGGGATATTAAGTAACTTGCAAGTCGAACTGGGGGGCAAAACAGTATAAATTGATGTTGAAGTTATCGACGGAAACCTGGATTATAACATCCTACTAGGAAGGCCCTGGATATATGCCATGGCCGCCGTCATGTCGACCTATTTCAGGAAGATTGCATTTCCCTTCCAAGGAGGAATTACAATCGTCGACCAACAAACATTTCTCCCCAACAGTTCACAAGTTACGGGAAGCATTCCAATGATCCATGGAAGCTCTCAGTTGCTTCAAAATGTCAGAGTAGGCCTACTAAAAGACCCTACATTAATGGGGATTTTTTCCCTACTGCCTCCAAACAATCTAGCGGAAGTGGCCACGGTGGGACCCTGCAATATGATATCTTCTAGATTCGGAACATTCCTGTACATTTTGACAGCATGGATCATCACCATTATAGAAATTTTGTAGCAATCAATTTTCTTGGCCTAGGGGGCAGACCCAAATCAATGCTCATTGAGTGTTTGGATAGATAGGTCTAAGGAATATGGTACCTCTTCCGATCCTTGGTCGCATGTACATTCTACAGACAAAGGAATCATTCAGTCAATGATGATAGGAGATGCACCATGGGAAGATCACCACCATCGTTCCCGTTTTCCGGATTACCACAAAGATTATTCCAGCGACCTTAATCATCCTTCAATTTTTTATTTTCTATCAAATACTGTAAATACGGTGGATTCCGAGGACAATTCTTATCTTGTGTCAACCTCGTTAAAAAATGAAACAAGGAGTCATGAGGATAGTTCTTTTACTGTGTCAACCTCGTTAAAAAATGAAACAACTCCCTTTCCAAATCGAGTCTTTGATTATGGTCTCGTAAAATCCAAGTCGAGACTTTCAAAGATCTCGGAGGTAAACCTTCATTCCAAACATCGAGTTGAATGCAATGAAGCTTCGGGGGCATGCACCTCGATTTGTGTTATTATGCTGGGGGCATGCAAACTTATCACGAGCAGTGTTACCGCAGGGTTCAAGCTCGTTAAAAAATAAACCCGCCTCAAGCAGTTTAAACGCGGAATTCAAGCTCGTTAAAAAATAAACATAAGCAATGAGCAAATGTTTCCCCCAGAGTTTAAGCTCATTAAAAAATGAACCAAGTTCCGGTAAATAACCATCGTGAATGCCTTATCATCAGCCTTTGAAGCCTTGGTCGTGTTCTCATCATCACCTCCACTCTATATTGGCCGATCATTCACCTCCATTTGATTGTTTACCCTTTTGAGGAACAACTGCAAAAAGTGATACAGTTAGCCATCCTTGTGACACTGCCATGATTGGAAAATTCCAAACCTTACCTGGAATCAGTTGCTATCTGAAATTATCACTCGTTCCTCAAAAAGCGAGTCTCCTTTAAGCTCTTTTCATCTAACTCGTAAAATATGAAAAGATTGCCGAGCAATTGGCCTCTCCAGCTCGTTAAAGCGACCGGAAGTGCTATCCCTCCTTTATATTTTAATCTTTTTGGACCCGAGGGATTATTACACAAAAAGATCGAGCGCTTGTCTTGTTCGGCTCGTTAAAATTACCGAAAATTCATCCCTTTCGTATTGTTTTATACTTTTTCAGACCTAAGGGATTATATGACAAAAAAGGGATTGTTGGAGTTTCCTTTACGTCCCTTTCAGACTCTCTAAAATTGAAAAGGATCGAGTTATCTTTGTCGTTAAACTCATTAAAACCTAATAGCAACAAACTTGTCCTTACAGACAAGAACGAGTTTCACTATCGCTAGGCTCGTTAAAACATAGCGATGGGTTTGCCCGAAGGGCAGATTATAGAACAAGCATATGTTATCCTCCTCAAGCTTGACAAAAATAAAAAGGTACTGGTCAGCAATGACTGGGGAAAATTGGGAAGAAAACTTGAAAAAACTTTGTTGGTAGCAAGTCGCTCTTGAACATGACACTTTCACTCCGCATCCAAGTCGGGTTGGGTTGTTCCGTTCACTGGTCACATCACCATTGGTCCATCACACCATCCACATTTGGGGTTAACGCTACCAATCCATCATGTCAGTGTCGCCGGTATGTTCAAGAGAAGTCGCTCAGAGGATTCACCTGTGTCTCATCCGCTGCAATACATTCACACTCCATCTTTTCATGACCGCCATCCTGAACCTTGTATCCTCAGATCGTTTTCACCTCCATTAAAATCATTTGCTCTATTCCGTGTCATAGATGTGGGATTCATTAAGGCCCTCCTGTGACGGATCGCTTCTTGTCGACATCAGCTCATTATCCAAGAAGTTGATTTAGGAACAACCCTTCCAGTACTTTGAAGCTTGCATGCCTCAATGGCAAGTTTCTCACTTCCGGCGACAGGTTTACATCACTGGCCTTCGACTGAAAGATTTTGCATGGTGTTCGACGCCAAGTCCCTCTTTCACACCATGCGAATTGTACTGCAGTACCTTGAGGGTCATCATCATTATCGGTGATTCCTCTCGTGCCTGTTAACAGCTTACATCATTGGCTGGTAATCAGGCAATGTCTTTCCATGTTCGACTCCAGAACATCTCTCACATGGATTGACTTGTACTTCGAGTGAAGATCGAACGAGATTGAAGACCCCGGATCTAGTTTCATCCATCCGGGCTGCGAGATACATTCAGGGAAATAAAGACATCCAGTGTACATCATTGCTGCACAGATAATCATCCAACCTAAGGGATGATGGCTCTACCGGAATCATCAGTCTGCACTCAGACGATTGTCTGTCCTATGTACATGAAAATGAATTTATAAAGCTGAGCATGGGAATGCCCGACTCAGCCAGGAAATGAAAAATATTATGAAGATAATGTGTTGTATTGTATCTTATTACAAGTCGCCTTCCAGCTCGAAAAACTTCGGATCCTCATGATAAAGCATTTCACCCGACATCAAAAATTAACGACCTCATGTTTTAGGGGGCAACTGTTATAGACATTTTTGGGCACTGTAACCGCAATCATATATGTCCATAAACCAAGGGCTCCTAAGTCCCTAAAAGTGTTGTTCCATCCCCTAAAAGAACAAGGTCAGCTGATTACATCATCTCCCAGAAGTTCTCCATGAAAAACTACTCAGAACTGGTCAAAACTGGACCATACTGATTACCCAGTGCTGAGGGTGCGATGCATCCCACCTAAATTCACACGGGAGGTGCGATGCATACTGAAAATCCCTTCTATGGAGTGCGATGGACGAGAGTACACAAATGGCGGAAACAGTTTGCTAAGTGGATGATCTTGAAATCTTCAAGAAACTTCTCCTGTGACACTTGCCTCCCTGAATTCGCCCAGGGATGAGTAAGATATCCTCATTCTCCAAGTGGAATCAAGAACTATCAAAGAGAGGATACTAATCAAAACCCAGAAGCTGACTCACCCTCCTTGCAAACATCTATATATGGATCCCTCATCCCAGAGATCCAGAGGTTGGAATTTTGTATCTTATAAGGAAGTGTTGTTGGTTTCTTGCTGCAAAATCATAGTGTTGGGTGATCTAAGCTTTTCATGAGGTGAAGAAGGGCTTTTTGCTGAGAGGATGACGCTGGGTCAGAACAATTGGTTGTAATCCTCCCCTGTTCTTTTCTTGATACCAATAAAGCTATTTAAGTTTTCCTCCATGCTCTTGCATATTTCATGATATATGTTTGTGTATGGTCAATATACATCTGATCTTATATTGTTTATGCTAGTAGATCTCTGTTCTCGGATAGTATTGTGCTGCTTTGATTTCATAGGTGTTTTTTGGAGCTAGGTTGACGAGGAAACAAGCGGCAAGGATCTATCAGAAGGGAGAAAAATCAAGTGAGGAACCAAGCGCAAAATTGAGGTTGTTGTCTTCATTCTTCTCTTATGCATTAGTCGTAAAGGAATACAAAAGTAGCATTACTCTGTTTGTTTCTAAGGTTGCTACCACCCTTAATGGGATTAGCAGCTCTGCATAGACACTATTCCTGGTAACAATATAACAATATCAATCATTAATATTTGGCCCATATAACAATATCAATCATTAATATTTGTATTCTAATGTGGCTCATATAACAATATCAATAGCATTAATATTTGTATTCTTAATGTGGCCTATATAGCTATATCACAAGTATTTAAGGGAGCATTTGTTGACTTTATTTTAACTAATTTATTTTAATTCTGACACAGAACATTGAAATCACAATTTCAAGATGATACAAAACATTAAAATTACAATTTCAACAAACAAATTAGGTTGAAGAAATTTCAATGTACCGAAGTATTAAAAGAGGTGAAAATAAAATAATAAAATATTAATCAATAATTAGACAACAACCTTACCCAATGAAATAATGTTTACCAAATATAATTTTATATATATCACTATATAAGTTTGCATCGTGTGGAGCCACTCTTGTGACAGTCACACCATACATACATAACAGGACAATACAAAAAAAATATCTCGCTCTATCACATTATATATGGTGAGGTTGCAATAATAAATTAGACGTACTGTACTAATTTAATTTAACTTGGTGTCGGGACTAATCTCTCCTGACGTGGATGGATTCACGACATAAGCATCTATGTGGTGTATAAATTAAAAGAAAGCCAGAGAACACAAGAATGTAACTTAAAAGACACCAAACCCTAATGCTAAGGCTCCCTTCTATTTACGAACTTCCAACGATTGGAGGAGACCAAATATGTGTGGAGTCACCAATGAATGATAAGTCAATGGATATGAGTACCCCAAACAAACCCTTTCCCAAAAAAGTTTGAAGGATGGAGCTTGATTGCTTTCTAAGCAAGGTACTATGTATTCTAGGGGAAGGAAGAGAGGATTTTGAGGGTTAAGTTTATGGGATATGCCTTGTGAAGGAGTTTCTTAATCCATAAAATCCTTGTTGCAATTGGTATCCCAGATGGTTCTTTAAGAATCGCCTTTACAAAGAAACGAGACCACACGAGACCAAGTGGACCCAGTCTAGGGTATGAGGAAGGAATATAGCAACCGATGATATTCTTACCCTAGACAAGGTGGGGGTAAGGATCAAAGAAAGAATTTTCACTAGGTGTCGTTTTGACCCTATGAGGTACTAACCTTGGGGATGCCAAGGCAAAGTTTAATCCTGGAGCTAGGGCTTGGGTTTTCTCCCAACTCCACTGTCAAAATGTCTTCAAAATTGGAGGAAAGCTAGAGGAAAGGCAAACGCAGGAGACCCTATGAGATCGAATTCTTTTGATGGCTAGCTTGTCGGGAAATTGATGCCCTAGGTACCCCAATGTGGCTAGTCCTGGAAGGATGTGAGAATATGCGTTTTAGTGACCACCCTTGGTGAGAGAAGATCAATGCCTTAATCTTTGGGAAAATGGAGTCTATGATGAATATGAGTAGGATTTCTTGGTTCCTAGTCAAGGAGGCTTCAAGATCACTTCGCTTGCCTTCTAGGTCAAGAAGAAGCAACCTTGCAGCTTTTGTACTTCGATGTGCAATAGGATTGGCTTGTCAAGGTCGAATTCTTTGATAGAATTACCCCTAGGAGATTTTGCTCAAATTACATGGCCCATACATTGGGAGATGCTATAATAAACAAATTCCACAATTTTAAGCAGTAAATGCATTTAGCAATTAGCCCTAGAACAATGGAGATTCCAGTTCAACATTTGTGACTAAAGTAAACAAGAATAACATCAAAAAGCATGTATTTACATGTAACAGAGTATATCCAACCATTCATAATTGACAAGAAAGAAGCTCCAAGAGAAGATAGACCAATCAAAATTCATCCTTAAAAGCTCCAATTCATCCTCCAGAAAATGTGTCAAATTCTCTAAAGAAGAGAGAGATCCAATCCAAAGTGATGATACAAATGAATCCAACCAACTCCTATTTATACACCAATTAAGAGTTTGATTTAGCTAATAAGCCTACATTAGCCAATAGCCCCTAAATAAAATAATGTGAAAATGACATAACTTTAGTGACAAGCTCACCAAACTAGCTCACAAATGAAAAGATAAGCCTCTCAAGAGGACAAATAATAATCTATGCATGTCGTAGGGCCCTCTAAGAGGCCTCATGAGGTCCATGGGTGCCACAATGAAGAATAGGACCCTCAAAAGTAATGGACAAGGGATTCGCCCATTGTAATAACCTGTGGTACTCCAAATGACTGTGGGGGCACACAAGTGTCCTCATGGGTCTCCAAACAAGTTGAAGATGCCTGCAGGTTGCCCTCAAGGGCTAGGATGGCAATGTAGGAGATGCCACATCATTGTAGAAGTCTTGGACCATCTGCCAAGTGTGTGGTGTAGATCTGGGGTCAATTGGGCATGATGGATTAGGTGCATCCACTTCGTCCAATAAGTGAACCACGAGCAATCTCTGAAGGGTTGTGGGGATCTATGAAGTGCAATTTGCTACTTTGGAGGCCCATGGCTCTCAACACTCACCCTATATGTGCCAATGTAGCTCTCTAGAGTATTAGGACCCCGTATAGGGAGACCAAACACGAAATGGAAACCATCTGCAATCCTACATAAGATCTAATGTGTCCCCTAGGCTTCCAATACAGCAAGTCATTAAAGAAATCGAGTGAATGGGCTTACCTAATCATGGACCACAAGTGGGGATTTCATAATGGTGTGCCCTTTCATAATGGGATTTGGGTGTGCAACGTCTCCTAAACTCCCAATGGGGTTAACCAAGTACTCTATTAGGTGGTTTTTGCTTCTAAAGGGGATAATATAGTCGAGATACATCCGTAAAAAGGTGGTGGCATGTGGCAGATAGGTGAATGAGGTAGGAATGAGAGGGGGCAGCCCTAGCTCACACGTTGGGGCATAGGGGTAGCTAACAAGAGGGCAACCCACACTTGGGTTTATAAGGTGTAGGAGGGAGCAATCGTGGTACATAAGGTGCCCAAACTTTGAATTTTCCCCCTTCTTTTAAGCATTTTGCCTATTTATGATTTTCTTTGATTCACTGCTCAGGGTTCAAGGGGTTAGAGCATGATGTATAAGATATAGCAGTGAATTCCCCCCTTTAAGGTGGAGTGGTTCATGCCCACAAGAGGTTGGGACAATCATGGGTTCCTATATGATGAGGAAGGTTCACAGAACCTGTCGGAACCAGGGTGATGGCCATGATGATGGGATAGAGCTTCATGTAATGGCTTTTGCCCAAGTGCTAAATGTTTTTGTCCTGGACATCTTTTGGATTTTGTGGTTCTTTTGCTGTTGAATGTGGCCATATATGCTTTTAACTTTCCTTTGGCTGCAACACCCGCCGAGCTTCATTCCAGGCCATGACCCAAGGTGTGGGCAAGGGGAAGGGATGAGCTGACCCTATGTGTACCCGATGGAGGAATGTAGACCGAGGTGAGAGAAATGATGGATGGGGTAATGATAAATGGAAAGATGGTAATGTAAGTGGATAAGGGAGTGAGACCATGCAACCAAAATCGAGGTTTCCCATGAAATACCATCCCTAAAACCAAGTGGTCAGTAAAAGAAATCCCACGGGACTATGATCCAAGGTTAAGTCCTAAAACGGATCTAAGGGACAGAAGCACAGACCAAGCCCATTCTTTCTGTCGAATCCCCCCATTAATCCATACCCAAAAGTGTTCATGATAAGAAAACTGCAAGACTCAATTTCAAAATGACAAGGCATACCTTTAGCTTCAGGAGGCCCACCTTCAAACATACGATCATGGAAGATGGGTGAGGGACCACATGGCTGGCTCAGGTGGCAGAGAAATGGCACAATGAGCTAATTGATGATTACGAGGGATTGTTGGCCACCAATTGAGGACCATCTTGGAGAAAACAATTCTCCTACAGATATTGCCCACAAAGTGGTGGGTAACAGTACCATCAAGCTACAGCTCTAGTATCCATCCAACAAGGTATAGATACCATCTAGGCCTCCATTCCCTGACACCAACTCTTATAGGAATCCAGGTATCAACACTAAACCAGAGCTCCACATGATACCCTTCCTCATGGGATCTAGACATCAACTGAGATTTCAATATTAACCAGGCTAAGATGTCCTCCCAAGTACCATAATACGAAGAGTTTTATGGTACTCATCTCCTCCTCTCAATTAAATCAGAGATATTCACTAATCCGAGCGTGCTCCTAAAATAAACAACTTGTTGGGAAGAGATTTCGTCAACACATCTACTTGTTCATTTGTTGACACGTATTGTAGCTTCACAGACCCATCTTGTGCCAAACTTTTAATATAGTGATACTTATTATTGATATGCTTAGTTATGGCATGGAACATTGGGTCTTCAAACATTTTGATGTTTCTTTGATTATCACAATTTATAACTGTGGGATCCAAGGTCCCTCCAAACAAATTTGATAGAAGTTTTCTTAACGAAACCACTTATTTTCCAACCTCACAAATAGCAACATATTCAACCTCGGCACTACTCAAAGCAACCGAATCTTGATTACAACTCATCCAAGAAAACATAGTGAATCCCAGACTAAAAAAACCACAAGTAGTGCTTCTTCCATCCTTCTCACTACCACCCCAATCTGAATCAGTGAAACCTGTTAATTTGATCTCCTTTCCATTATACTTTAGATAGTGATGAATAGTCCCACACAAATACCTCAAAATATGCTTGCCAACTATTCAATGATCATGATGTGGCTCCAATTGAAATTGACTTAAAACATTCACTGAATAACATATATCTTGTCTAGTATTCACCAAATACATCAATGAGCCAACCAGTTGACGATAACATGTAGGATCAACGAGGCTAGAATCTGAACTTCTCAATTTCTTTAAATTCGAGATCATTGGAGTTGTCATAGGTTTGGAATCCATCATGCCAAACTTTTGTAGAATCTTGATGATATACTTTCCTTGACCAAGATAGATTTCTCTAGGTTTCTGCCAAACATCCAAGCCCAAATAGTAATGCATAAGTCCAAGATCTTTCATTTCAGATTTTGTTGCCAACATCTTTTTACTTTCTTGAATTTTGTGTTCCACACCTATAATGAGTAAATCATCCAAAAATAATAGAATAATGATTGGTTCATTCCTTACGACTTCGATGTAGAGATTTGGGTGTGCAAAGATTTTGACAAATTCAATCCTTAAAAGATAGACATCCATTCTAGCATACCAAGCTCTAGGTTCTTTTTTCAAGCCATATAGAGATTTTTTCACCCTACAAACATGAGATTATCTTTTATGTATCTCAAAACCTTCGTGTTGTTTAATGTACGCTTCTTCATCTATGGCTCCATTTAAGAAAGTTGTTTTGAAATCCATCTGGTGGATGTTCCATCCCATATGAGTTGTTAAAGAGATCAAGGATCTAATAGTAGTGTACCTGGCTATGGGAGCAAATATTTCTTCGTAATCCACACCTTCCTTTCAAGAAAAAAACCCTTGCTACAAATCTTGTTTTGTATTTATCTATGCTCCCATCCACTGCATGTTTGATTTTGTAGATCCATTTAGAGGTGACAACAGACTTGTCACTAGGTCTAAGAACAATTTCCCAAACCCCATTCTTCATGATTGATTGATATTCTTCTTGCAATGCTTTCTTCCATTCTTCATGATGAGCAGTGTGATCAAATGTGGTTGGTTTTGGTTCAATTAGTTTTGATATATAAGTTGCATGTCCGGAGTACCTCTTTGGTTTCTTGCTTTGTCTAAAAGTATTATTTTTTGATGCATGTCCTTCACCATCTTCAAGTGTAGCTTTTAACCAATTTGGCCTTTTCTTTACTTCAGGAATGATTGTTGGTTGAATGGGTTCACTTGGTCCTTCATCCTCCTGATTTGTAGGTGCATTGACATGTTCTCTTCTTCTTCAAAACTAGGGATATCTTCATCATCAGATTCAATAGGAATATCTTTGGACTTCTTGTATGCAAAGTTTTCTCAAATATTACATCTCTGCTCACTTCAATTCTACAATCTTATTTTATTTAGATTCTATAAGCCTTTGATGAGAGACTATATCCAACAAAAATGCCCTTTAAACTAGTAGAGTCCAACTTCTTTCTTTTATCCTGTGGAATGTGAATCTAGGCAAGGCATCCAAATATACGGAGATGATCTACATATGGCTTCTTTCCTGAGAATGTTTCTTCTGGTGTCATATTTTCTAGATTTCTATGAGGACTTCTATTTTGTATGTATATTGTTGTCATAGTTGTTTCTCCCCATAAGAATTTTGGAAGGCCTTGATCAAATATCATGGTCCTGGAGCCACTCTTGTGACAGTCACACCATACATACATAACGGGACAGTACAAAAAATATCTCGCTCTATCACATTATATATGGTGAGGCTGCGATAATAAATTAAACGTACTGTACTAATTTAATTTAACTTGGTGTCAGGACTAATCTCTCCTGACGTGGACGGATTCACGACATAAGCATCTATGTGGCATATAAATTAAAAGAAAGCCAGAGAACACAAGAATGTAACTTAAAAGACACCAAACCCTAATGCTTTATAAACCCAGAGTCTGTAGCAGCTGAAGTAAGGTTTAATCTTTTACATTGAGTGGTTTGCTAGGTCGAGCTAGCTCTTTTCTTCAGATCAAATGGAGTTTTGGGGTGAGTTGAACTTGAAGAACTCAAGGAATGGAATTATTGGACTTACGGTTATATGTGTGGTTTCTTCCAAGATGATTCATTAATTTTCTGATTCTCATAAGATGTTAACAAGGCTCTTTGTTGGAAGATATTTGGGTGGTCTTCTTTACTTTTGGGTGCAAGTAGTTGCAGCTTGTAATCCACAACCAGTGAATTTGGTCATAAAGTTTGCTCTATTGCTAATTCTTGTGTCAGTGTTCTAAAAAAGGCATGAGATTATTTATGCTTAGACTCTTCTCTAAAATAACCTTATATACTATTATTTTGATGAATAAAGTATGGAGGTAAAACCTGAGGAGGTTCAGCGCTGTGATTCTGGAGATGGTAAATATCTCCACTTATCGCAGGCAAGTACCTTTTCCAATTTATATTTTTTCTTATTTTAAAACTAATGTTCTTATTTCTAAGTTTTGTTGCTGTTTTAGTTAATGATATTTGTTGTTAGTTTTTGAGATGTAGAATTGCTAATTAAACTGTGTAGGCAGCCCTGGTGAGATTCAAAATGCAAAGTAAAGTGAGAGAGCTCTCCTCAATGTTCATGTTGATAACAAGAAAGTTGTGCTTGTTGCGCTTACATATGGGAAATGCGACCAGTTTCCGTTGGATATTATGTTTTCTAAATCGTTCAAGTTTTCACACAGTTGCACCACAGGAAGCGTCTTCTTCATTGGTTATACCACAATTGTAGAAGAAACGGATGGATATCCTTGTAGAATATCAATGGATATCCACAGTTGTAAAAGAAACAAATGGATATCCTTTACATTAAGCAAGCCTTACTTACAGAATTTTTTATGTTCATTAAATTACATGGAGAATAGATTGTTTTTAATGTTCATTAAATCTCATTAAATTTAATGTTTATTAAATTTAATGTTCATTATATTTCATTAAATTTAATATTCATGGGGAATTTTTAATGTTCATTAAATTTCATTAAAACATTCTATTCCCCATGAAATTTAATGAACATTAAAAATTCTGTAAGTAAAGCTTGATTAATGTAAAGGATATCCATCTATTTCTTCTACAAATTTGGATATCCATTGATATTCTACAAGGATATCCATCTGTTTCTTATACAACTGTGGTATAAGCAATGAAGAAAATGCTTCCTGTGGTGCAACTGTGTGAAAGCTTGAACGGTTTAGAAAACATAATATCCAACGAAAACTTGTCGCATTTCCCATATGTAAGCGCACCAAGCACAACTTTCTTGTTATCAACATGAACATTGAAGAGAGATCTCTCACTCTCCTTTACATTTTGAATCTCATCCAGTACTGCCTGCCTAGTTTAATTAGCACTTCTAACATCTCAAAAACTAACATTAAATATCATTGACTAAAATAGCAACAAAACCTAAATATAAGAATAGTAGTTTTAAAATAAGAAAAAATAGAAATTGGTAAAGATACTTGCCTGCGATAGGTGGATATATTTACCATCTCCAGAATCACAGCTCTGAACCTCCCCATGTTTTACCTCCACACCTGATTCATCAAAATAATAGTATACAAGGTTATTTTATAGAAGAGTCCAAGAAGAAATCATCTCATGCGTTTTTTAAAACACTGACACAAGAAATAGCAATAGAGCAAACTTTATGACCAACTTCACTGGTTGTGGATTACAAGCTGCAACTACTTGCACCCAAAAGTAGAGAAAACCACCCAAATATCTTCCAACAAAGAGCCTTGCTAACATCTTCTGAGAATCAAAAAATTAATGAATCATCTTGGAGGAAACCACACATATAACCGTAAGTCCATTAATTCCATTCCTTGAGTTCTTCAAGTTCAACTCACCCCAAAACTCAATTTGATCTGAAGAACAGAGCTAGCTCGACCTAGCAAACCACTCAATGCAAAAGACTAAACCCTACTTCAGCTGCTACGGACTCCGGGTTTATAAAGCATTAGGGTTTGGTGTCTTTTAAGCTACATTCTTGTGTTCTCTGGCTTTCTTTTAATTTATATGCCACATAGATGCTTATGTCATGAATCCATCCACGTCAAGAGAGATTAATCCCAACACCAAGTTAAATTAAATTAGTACAGTACGTCTAATTTATTATTGCAGCCTCACCATATATAATGTGATAGAGCGAGATATTTTTTTGTACTGTCCCGTTATGTATGTATGGTGTGACTGTCACAAGAGTTAAAATAAATTGGCTAAAATAAAGTCAACAAATGCTCCCTTAAATACCTGTGATATAGCTATATATGCCACATTAAGAATACAAATATTAATGCTATTGATATTGTTATATGGGCCATGTTGACCTCTACTGGTCAACTTCCCATGCAGTACACCCCCTTTTTCTTTGCAAGAAAAGCGCAGCTCCTGATCAGCGTGTCCGTGCCATCCAGCGGTCATCAGCAGCTTGATCATTTTGATTGTAAAACCCAGTTTGCATGTATGAATTGTAAATAATCTTAGCAGACATGAGTCGTGTATGTGTATTGCCTAGGTGGACCCAACTTTCTAGTGGTAATCTACGTCCCGGAAGGTTTTTCGTCTCACCGATCCATGGATCGGCAGAGTTTTCCTTCAAACCTGACCCCAAAGCCGGGATGGATTTCGTCATTAGAACTTTGGGAGAATCCTAGTGTGTTAATCTGCTAGATTATAGTTGTGTCGCAGAACTGGGTGATTTATGAGGGTCTGTGTTAAGTGGGCTTGTCCCCTTGAGATGTAAGTTGTAAAAGTCATGATGTAATGTGTCTTGAGGGTCGAAAAATGTTTTAAATCCCCTCGTGAGTCCTAAGTCCTAGGTCCTAGGTGATGTTTCCAAAGGTTTAGTTCGATGATCCATTTAAAAAATGAAATAAAATAATAAAATAAATAAAAAACTAAGAAATTTAAAATTTTAAAAAAATGAAATAAATAAAAAATAATAAAAAAAAATTTAAAAATTTAAAAAATAATAATAAAATAATAAATAATAAAAAAAAAATTTAAAAATTTAAAAAAATGAAATAAATAAAAAATAATAAAAAATATTTAAAAATTTAAAAAATAATAATAAAATAATAAATAATTTAAAAATTTAAAAAATGAAATAAAAAAAAAAAAAAAAAAAAATTTAAAAAATAATAATAAAATAATAAATAATAAAAAAATTTAAAAATTTAAAAAAATGAAATAAATAAAAAAAAATTAAAAAATAATAATAAAATAATAAATAATAAAAAATTTAAAAAAATGAAATAAATAAAAAATAATAAAAAAAATTTAAAAAATAATAATAAAATAATAAATAATAAGAAATTTTAAAAATAATAATAATAAATTAATTAAATAAATCGACGGATGAGATCAAGAGATGTCTTGATCTTCATCAACGGTCGAGATCATTTCTACATGGATCATTCGAACTAGCCGTTGGGATCATTTCCTTTATATAGGGTCTTAGCTGGTCATTTCAGATTCATTCAATCTGTGAGTCAGATACTGAAGAAGCTCTCTTGTAAATCTGTTTCTGGTTAATAAAGGAAGACTTTGGGGTCCATATCTTGCTGGTGTTACTCTCAGTTAATAAAGGAAGACTTTGGGGTCCATATCTTGCTGGTGTTACTCTCTTGGAATGCTGTGAGATCATTTCATTTTCTGCATATGTTATTTTCAGCCATTAATAATAGCTTTTCGTAGAGTATTGTGAGCACAGGTATCTTGTTCACTTGTTGGGGTTTGGGTGCTGTTAGGGTTTTTGAAGTAATGGCAGGTATCTCCATCACTGTTTGAGATCTAGCAGCATTTTTGCCCTCTTTGTTGACGGTTGTTTTGAGCTGTGCAGAAAACATTTTCTGAAGGAAATTTGTGGGCGTTCGGGGAAGTTCTCGGCTGAACCAGCCAACTCCCGCAAGCATTTTTTTTGCTGAGCCCAGTTGGACTTGATCCTGGGTCTATCATTCGGTTTATTTTTCTAAGTTTGCATGAGAGATTTTCTGAAGTTCTTCACAGTGACGATCTGAAATTTTCGTTTCGTTAAAATATTTCCGTTCTTATTGCTGAATCTAGCTGTTAAGGGGCCAAATCTGTAAATTAATCAGTTGTCTTAGGGTTTCAATTTTCTCTGATCTAGGGTTTCAAATTTTTTGCTTTATGCAGTTTTTATCAGGGTTTAGGGTTTTTAGGTTTCATTTTATCACATAAAAAATTTGGAAAATCATTTTTGCCAGTTTCAATTGTTTTTCATGTTATATCTTAAGATCTGAATTTTTCAAATCGAGATGCGAATATGATATCTAGTTAATGGTCTAGGATTCTCGTGGTGGTTTAAAGCATTTATCTTTTTTCAAAATTCTCAGTCGCTGGATATCGTTTGGTTATGTGATTTCGCTGATACCTTTTGATGACAAATGATTGCTGTTCACGGTTTATTTTTCTATATCTAACAAGTAATCATTTTAACAATAATCTCTTAAGGCACTGGTCTGCTCAATTAATCAAATCATTTTAGTGCTTTTTATATCGTATCTCGTGTCTCCCAACCAACTGGTCGACAGTTGGTCTCATCATCTCACAGGGACTACCCCCCTTAGCCGCGGGAGACAGGCTTAAACGGAGGGATCGGGGATCAGAGTGACAGCCCCCGGTCTGATCGTTGTCGTGCCAATCCGCGCGACAACAGGCCACATTAAGAATACAAATATTAATGATTGATATTGTTATATGGGCCAAATATTAATGATTGAAATTGTTATATGGGCCACAGGTTGAGGGTGTCATTTCATGTATGGGTATTAAGAATACAAATATTTATGATCCATATTGTTATATGGACCAAAAGTTGAGGGTGTCATTTCATGTATGAAATGAAAATACAACCACTTTAAAAATACAAATATAAATACAAATATTAATGTGATTGATATAGTAGGTTTGATTTGTATCTATATAAATATATAACAAAAAAATTATTGTAACAAAAATATTCTTATGACTTAATAATCTTAGAGTGGGATAAAAAGACGAAAGATATTGATTCAGGAGCATCTGGTTAACAGGGCGGAGATAGAAAGAAGGATGACATGGTTTCTGAGAAGGACAGAGGACATAGCTCGCAGAACGGACAGCATGTCTGTTTCGTCTTTATTTTTAATTATTTTTATTATTTGTTGTTTTTGGTTTCTGTTTAAAATGCCTAGAATACTGTAACGAGTTCTAATTAGGAACAGTAATATTAGTTAGAATCATTAGTCGCTGAACAGTTATTTACTATTGTAAAAACAGACAAAGGGAAACAAGCTAGCCATGGATAAATGTCAAATATGAAATAACTGATGTAACTGATAATTGAACAACTGACAGCAGTTATCTAACTGCCTGAAAACAATGTACAAAAACGAGGGAAAGCAAGCCCATAGGGGTTCAGCAGTAAGAAGAGAAAAGAAGGAACATAAATAAATATATATACATCTTGTTTTTCAGTGCACAAACAACTCTTACGTGCGTCCTCAGAAAAATAGAGACTGTACAATTCCATGCTGTGTTTATATTTCATTTTTCTTTCATGTACAAAACCCATTATAAATTCTTGACAGACTTCGAACCAGCAGAAGGACAAACAACCAAACGAGAGGTGACACCAACCAGCACCGGTCACGAGTTACAGCGCCCAGACAAATACAGTTACAAGGTATGCAAACGAAACCGAAGGTGATACAAGTTTTCTTTCCACATATAACTAACAATTCATCTCAGCATAAATACAAATATTAACAGTCCATCTCAGCATACAAATTAGTGTTCAACGCAGCTTCAACCCTACCTAGTTCACAAGCCTAGGGTTTGACAAAGGTCAAGAACAAAAGCCGCGGCGAGAACTATTCACTACAGTAGCCAACAACCAAACTAACGACCCACACAAGAATCCATTACAGACAGGAAACAAAAACAAATCTACCCGGAAGATATCCAGAATGGCCGGAAGCCCAATGCATTCGACCCCGTGAACGGCTCCACCTGTAAAGAGACGAAAGGAGGAAGGGTTAATTTCCAACCCTTGAAGAAAAGCGAGAAATAGAGAAATTGAAAGGGAAAATGTAGAGAGCATGAACAAGAAACCATACCTGAAGGTGAGCCACGACTGTAAAGCAAAACCCTCGAACAAACGAACCCTGTTCACCGAGGAGCCGAGCCATTAGAGTCTAAATAAGCTGTGGTAAAGAAATCTGGCAGAGAACGAGAGCTTACCAATTGAAATAGCCGAGAGCCGAACAGGGAAAGCCGCGAAATCCATCAAACTTGGAGGCTGACGAACCGAGAATGAACCAGAATGCCATTAACTTATAATGCTCAAATAACCATGGACTCTTGAGAGAAATGAACAGTCAACACCAGTGGGAAGCGCCAAACGACAGAGGGACAAGCATACAAACGAAACAGTAGCGAACTTACCAAAGCGACACCAGACCGTCGAGGCATACAAGCCGGACCAGGAGCAACAAAACCGCAACCAAACGTTTTCCATACAGTAAACCGAGCAGGCAGGGACCGCATTGTGTTTCACCGCAGACCATACAACAAATACAAAGGAAAAATCGCAGAGACTGTAGAGCCAAACCACCAAGTAACAATAATAACCCAAAGGGCGCGAACAGGGTAAAACCCAAGCGAGAACTTTCCAGGATCCCGAGGAGGACAGTTGTCCACCGATAAGACCACCCCAGTACATGCCAAGTTGATTGTAAATCAATCTGAAATTAATACCAAATCAAATGTATACTGTCCGGTTCATAGAATTGTTACACATCAGCTTAGGAGTGGCGGGACCATGTGGGCTGGCCCCATCAGATATATAAATATATAACAAAAAATTATTGTAACAAAAATATTTTTACGACTTAATAATTTTAGAGTTGGATAAAAAGACGAAAGATAAAAAAACAGAAATAAAGAATATAACGCATTTTTTCTAAAATTAAATATACTTTGGAAATCCCTAAAAATTTAAAATCAACAAATGCTCCCTTAAATACCACCTTAAGTAGAAATAGGAATATTATAGGAATGTTATTGCCATCTTTATTGTTATAACATGTTACATCGATGTTATAGAGCCCATACAAAGCGACATGCCACCCTGGTGTGTATCACCCAGCTAAATATGCCTGTGTAGCACAATGTATAAACTTTCCCTGCTTCATTGTATGGCGGCGGACTATATTTATCCCTTGTCGTTATGTTAAACGACTAATTCATGGCTAGGAACCAATTTATTTGAGTGTGTGTGGGTATGGTGCAAGAGACCTGTACGATTTTGGACGTGTTAGATTTTTACGATAATATGTTGAGAACGATTTTGGATATATGTGTTGGATTGTTATGATAATATATCGAATTCTTGAACGTATAACACGATACAATTTCTATTGGTTATGTTGCTTTGCGTGTTGGTATTTGATATGGTCCTGGGGTAGACACAATGGTTTTATCTTGGGGGTGTTATGCTTTA
Organism: Pinus tabuliformis; assembly: GCA_031772625.1. Taxonomy (NCBI): domain Eukaryota; kingdom Viridiplantae; phylum Streptophyta; class Pinopsida; order Pinales; family Pinaceae; genus Pinus; species Pinus tabuliformis. The sequence goes on from CM062819.1 coordinate 1,003,691,884, forward strand.
CATATCTTTTAGTGCCACGCGAGTTTACATTGGATGAAAAGTGTGATCAATATATACAACGAAGGCAAGGGCTCAGTACATCACTAGTATTACTGCAAAACTTCATTGTCTGTATTGTCGGTCGAGCTAGCTCTGTTCTTCAGATCAAATGGAGTTTTGGGGGTAAGTTGCATGTGGCACGTTTTGAACTTGAAGAACTCAAGGAATGGAATTATTGGACTTACGGTTATATGTGTGGTTTCCTCCAAGGTGATTCATTAATTTTCTGATTCTCATAAGATGTTAACAAGGCTCTTTGTTGGAAGATATTTGGGTGGTCTTCTTTACTTTTGGGTGCAAGTAGTTGCAGCTTGTAATCCACAACCAGTGAAGTTGGTCATAAAGTTTCCTCTTTTGCTAATTCTTGTGTCAGTGTTCTAAAAAAGGCATGAGATTATTTATTCTTGGACTCTTTTATAAAATAACCTTGTATACTATTATTTTGATGAATCAAGTGTGGAGGTAAAACCTGGGGAGGTTCAGAGCTGTGATCCTGGAGTTGGTAAATATCTCCACTTATCGCAAGCAAGTACCTTTTCCAATTTCTATTTTTTCTTATTTTAAAACTAATGTTCTTATTTCTAAGTTTTGTTGCTGTTTTAGTTAATGTTAGTTGCTGTTAGTTTTTGAGATGTTAGAAATGCTAATTAAATTGTGCAGGCAGCCCTGGGTGAGATTCAAAATGCAAAGGAAAGTGAAAGAGCTCTCATCAATGTTCATGTTGATAACAAAAAAATTGTGCTTGGTGCGCTTACATATGGGAAATGCGACCAGTTTCCGTTGGATATTATGTTTTCTAAACCGTTCAAGCTTTCGCATAGTTGCACCACAGGAAGCGCCTTCTTCATTGGTTATACCACAATTGTAGAAAAAACAGATGGATATCCTTGTAGAATATAAATGGATATCCACAGTTGTAGAAAAAACAGATGGATATCCTTTACATTAATCAAGCCTTACTTACAGAATTTTTAATGGTCATTAAATTTCATGAGAAATAGATTGTTTTTAATGTTCATTAAATTTAATATTCATTGGGAATTTTTAATGTTCATTAAATTTCATTAAAACATTATATTCCCCATGAAATTTAATGGACATTAAAAATTATGTAAGTAAGGCTTGATTAATGTAAAGAATATCCATCTTTTTCTTCTACAACTGTGGATATGCAATGATATTCTACAAGGATATCCATCTCTTTCTTCTACAACTGTGGTATAACCAATGAAAAAACGCTTCATGTGGTGCCATTGTGTGAAAGCTTCAACGGTTTAGAAAACATAATATCCAACAAAAACTGGTCCGATTTCCCATATGTAAGCGCACCGAACACAACTTTCTTGTTATCAACATGAACATTGAGGAGAGATCTCTCACCTTCCTTTGCATTTGGAATCTCATCCAGGGCTACCTGCACAGTTTAATTAACACTTCTAACATCTCAAAAACTAACAGTAAATATCATTAAATAAAACAACAACAAAACCTAGAAATAAGAACAGTAGTTTTAAAATAAGAAAAAATAGAAATTGGTAAAGATATTTGCCTACGATAGGTGGAGATATTTACCATATCCAGGATCACAGCTCTGAATCTTCCCATGTTTTACCTCCACACCCGATTCATCAAAATAATAGTATACAAGGTTATTTTATAGAAAAGTCCAAGAAAAATTAATCTCATGCATTTTTTAGAACACTGACACAAGAATTAGCAACAGAGCAAACTTTATGACCAACTTCACTGGTTGTGGATTACAAACTACAACTACTTGCACCCAAAAGTAAAGAAAACCACCCAAATATCTTCCAACAAAAAGCCTTGCTAACATCTTCTGAGAATCAGAAAATTAATGAATCATCTTGGAAGAAACCACACATATAACCGTAAGTCCAATAATTCCATTCCTTGAGTTCTTCAAGTTCAACTCACCTCAAAACTCCATTTGATCTGAAGAACAGAGCTAGCTCAACCTAGCAAACCACTCCATTTAAAAGACTAAACCCTACTTCAACTGCTACAGACTCCGGGTTTATAAAGCATTAGGGTTTGGTGTCTTTTAGGTTACATTCTTGTGTTCTCTGGCTTTCTTTTAATTTATACGTCACATAGATGCTTATGTCGTGAATCCGTCCACGTCAGGAGAGATTAGTCAAAACACCAATTTAAATTAAATTAGTAAAGTATATCTAATTTATTATTGCAGCCTCACCATATATAATGTGATAGAGCGAGATATTTTTTTGTACTGTCCCATCATGTATGTATTGTGTGACTGTCACAAGAGTGGCTCCACACAATGGAAACTTATATAGTGATATATATGAAATTATATTTGGTAAACATTATTTCATTGGAAGAGGTTGTTGTCTAATTATTGATTAATATTTTATTATTTTATTTTCACCTCTTTTGATACTTTGGTACATTGAAATTTCTTCAACCTAATTTGTTTGTTGAAATTGTAATTTTAATGTTTTGTATCATTCTGAAATTGTAATTTCAATGTTCTGTGTCAGAGTTAAAATAAATTGGCTAAAATAAAGTCAACAAATGCTCCCTTAAATTTCTGTGATATAGCTATATAGGCCACATTTATAATACAAATATTAATGCTATTGATATTGTTATATGGGCCACAGGTTGAGGGTGTCATTTCATGTATGGGTATTAAGAATACAAATATTGATGATCCATATTGTTATATGGACCACGGGTTGAGGGTGTCATTTCATGTATGGGTCAAGTTATACCAGTACAACCACTTTAAAAATACAAATATAAATACAAATATAAATACAAATATTAATGTGATTGATATAGTAGGTTTGATTTGTATCTATATAAATATATAACAAAAAAATTATTGTAACAAAAATAGTCTTATGACTTAATAATCTTAGAGTGGGATAAAAAGACGAAAGATATATAAATATATAACAAAAAATTATTGTAACAAAAATATTTTTACGACTTAATAATCTTAGAGTTGGATAAAAAGACGAAAGATAAAAAAACAGAAATAAAGAATATAACGCAGTTTTTCTAAAATTAAATATGCTTTGGAAATCCCTAAAAATTTAAAATCAACAAATGCTCCCTTAAATACCACCTTAAGTAGAAATAGGAATATTATAGGAATGTTATTACCATCTTTATTGTTATAACATGTTACATCGATGTTATAGAGCCCATATAAAGCGACATGCCACCCTGGTGTATCACCCAACTAAAAATGCCTATGTAGCACAATGTATAAACTTTCCCTGCTTCATTGTATGGCGACGGACTATATTTATCCCTTGTCGTTATGTTAAACAACTAATTCATGGCTAGGAACCAATTTATTTGAGTGTGCATGGGTATGGTGCAAGAGACCTGTATGATTTTGGACGTGTTAGATTTTTACGATAATATGCTGAGAACGATTTTGGATATATGTGTTGGATTGTTATGATAATATATCGAATTCTTGAACGTATAACACGATACAATTTCTATTGGTTATGTTGTTTTGGGTGTTGGTATTTGATATGGTCCTGGGGTAGACACAATGGTTTTACATTGGGGGTGTTATGCTTTACATATCTTTTAGTGCCACGCAAGTTTACATTGGATGAAAAGAGTGATCAATATATACAATGAAGGCAAGGGCTCAGTACATCACTAGTATTACTGCAGAACCTCATTGTCTATATTGTCGATCAAGCTAGCATTGTACTTCAGATCAAATGGAGTTTTGGGGGTAAGTTGCATGTGGCACGTTTTGAACTTGAAGAATTCAATGAATGGAATTATTGGACTGACGGTTATATGTGTGGTTTCCTCCAACGTGATTCATTAATTTTCTGATTCTCATAAGATGTTAACAAGGCTCTTTGTTGGAAGATATTTGGGTGGTCTTCCTTACTTTTGGGTGCATGTAGTTGCAGCTTGTAATCCACAACCAGTGAAGTTGGTCATAAAGTTTTCTCTATTGTTAATTATTGTGTCAGTGTTCTAAAAAAGGCATGAAATTATTTATTCTTGGACTCTTTTATAAAATAACCTTGTATACTATTATTTTGATGAATCAAGTGTGGAAGTAAAACCTAGGGAGATTCAGAGCTGTGATCCTGGAGATGGTAAATATCTCCACTTATCGCAGACAAGTACCTTTTCCAATTTCTATTTTTTCTTATTTTAAAACTAATGTTCTTATTTCTAAGCTTTGTTGCTGTTTTAGTTAATGTTATTTGCTATTAGTTTTTGAGATGTTAGAAGTGTTAATTAAACTGTGCAGGCAGCCCTGGGTGAGATTCAAAATGCAAAGGAAAGTGAGAGAGTTCTCATCAATGTTCATGTTGATAACAAAAAAGTTGTGCTTAGTGCGCTTACATATGAGAAATGCGACCAGTTTCCGTTGGATATTATGTTTTCTAAACCGTTCAAGCTTTCACATAGTTGCACCACAAGAAGCGTCTTCTTCATTGGTTATACCAAAATTGTAAAAAAAAACAGATGGATATCTTTATAGAATATCAATGGATATCCACAGTTTTAGAATAAACAAATGGATATCATTTACATTAATTAAGTCTTATTTACAAAAAAAATTATGTTCATTGAATTTCATAGGAAATAGATTGATTTTAATGTTCATTAAATCTTATTAAATTTAATGTTTATTAAATTTAATGTTCATTAAATCTCATTAAATTTAATGTTCATAAAATTTCATTAAATCTAATATTCATGGGGAATTTTTAATGTTCATTAAATTTCATTAAAACATTCCATTCCCCACGAAATTTAATGGACATTAAAAATTTTGTAAGTTAGGTTTGATTAATGTAAAGGATATTCATATGTTTCATCTACAACTGTGGATATCCATTGATATTCTACAAGGAGATCTATCTGTTTCTTTTACAACTGTGGTATAACCAATGAAGAAGACGCTTCCTGTGATGGCACTGTGTGAAAGCTTGAACGGTTTAGAAAACATAATATCCAACAAAAATTGGTCGCATTTCCCATATGTAAGTGCACCAAGCACAACTTTCTTATTATCAACATGAACATTGAAGAGATATCTCTCACTTTACTTTGCATTTGAAATCTCATCCAAGTGTACTTACATAGTTTAATTAGCACTTCTAACATCTCAAAAACTAACAGTAAATATCATTAACTAAAACAGCAACAAAATCTAGAAATAAGAACAGTATTAAAATAAGAAAAATAGAAATTGGTAAAGATACTTGCCTGCGATATGTGGAGATATTTACCATCTCGAGGATCACAGCTCTAAACCTCCCCATGTTTTACCTCCACCCCTGATTCATCAAAATAATAGTATACAAGGTTATTATATAGAAGGGTCCAAGAAGAAATAATCTCATGCATTTTTTAAAACACTGACACAAGAATTAGCAACAGAGCAAACTTTATGACCAACTTCACTGGTTGTGGATTACAAGTTGCAACTACTTGCACCCAAAAGTAAAGATAACCACCCAAATATCTTCCAACAAAGAGCCTTGCTAACATCTTCTGAGAATCAGAAAATTAATGAATCATCTTGAAGGAAACCACACATATAACCGTAGGTCCAATAATTCTATTGCTTGAATTCTTCAAGTTCAACTCACTCCAAAACTCGATTTTATCTGAAGAACAGAGTTAGCTCAACCTAGCAAACCACTCCATGTAAAAGACTAAACCCTACTTCAGCTGCTACGAACTCCGGGTTTATAGAGCATTAGGGTTTGGTGTCTTTTAAGTTACATTTTTGTGTTCTTTGACTTTATTTTAATTTATACGCCACATAGATGCTTATGTCGTGAATCCGTCCACATCAGGAGAGATTAGTCCATACACCAAGTTAAATTAAATTAGTAAAGTACGTCTAATTTATTATTGCAGCCTCACCATATATAATGTGATAGAGTGAGATATTTTCTTGTACTGTCCCATCATGTATGTATGGTGTGACTGTCACAAGAGTGTCTCCACAGGTGGAAACTTATATAGTGATATATATGAAATTATATTTGGTAAACATTATTTCATTCGGTGAAGTTGTTGTCTAATTATTAAATAATATTTTATTATTTTATTTTCACCTCTTTTGATACTTTAGTACATTGAAATTTCTTCAACCTAATTTGTTTGCTGAAATTGTAATTTTAATGTTTTGTATCATCCTGAAATTGTAATTTCAATGTTCTGTGTCAGAGTTAAAATAAATTGGCTAAAATATAGTCCACAAATGCTCCCTTAAATTTCTGTGATATAGCTATATAGTCCACATTAAGAATACAAATATTAATGCTATTGATATTGTTATATGGGCCACATTAAAATACAAATATTAATGATTGATATTGTTATATGGGCCACAGGTTGAGGGTGTCATTTCATGTATGGGTATTAAGAATACAAATATTGATGATCCATATTGTTATATGGACCACGGGTTGAGGGTGTCATTTCATGTATGGGTCAAGTTATACTAGTACAACCACTTTAAAAATACAAATATAAATACAAATATTAATGTGATTGATATAGTAGGTTTGATTTGTATCTATATAAATATATAACAAAAAAATTATTGTAACAAAAATATTCTTATGACTTAATAATCTTAGAGTGGGATAAAAAGACGAAAGATATATAAATATATAACAAAAAATTATTGTAACAAAAATATTTTTACAACTTAATAATCTTAGAGTTGGATAAAAAGACGAAAGATAAAAAAACAGAAATAAAGAAAATAAGGCAGTTTTTCTAAAATTGAATATGCTTTGGTTTGATTTGTATCTATATAAATATATAACAAAAAAATTATTGTAACAAAAATATTCTTATGACTTAATAATCTTAGAGTGGGATAAAAAGACGAAAGATATATAAATATATAACAAAAAATTATTGTAACAAAAATATTTTTACAACTTAATAATCTTAGAGTTGGATAAAAAGACGAAAGATAAAAAAACAGAAATAAAGAAAATAAGGCAGTTTTTCTAAAATTGAATATGCTTTGGAAATCCGTAAAAATTTAAAATCAACAAATGCTCCCTTAAATACCACGTTAAGTAGAAATAGGAATATGATAGGAATGTTATTGTCGTCTTTATTGTTATAACATGTTACATCGATGTTATAGAGCCCATACAAAGCGACATGCCACCCTGGTGTATCAGCCAGCTAAAAATGCCTATGTAGCACAATGTATAAACTTTCTCTGCTTCATTGTATGGCGACGAACTATATTTATCCCTTGTCGTTATGTTAAACGACTAATTCATGGCTAGGAACCAATTTATTTGAGTGTGCATGGGTATGGTGCAAGAGACCTGTATGATTTTGGACGTGTTAGATTTTTATGATAATATGTTGAGAACGATTTTGGATATATGTGTTGGATTGTTATGATAATATATCGAATTCTTGAACGTATAACACGATACAATTTCTATTGGTTATGTTGCTTTGGGTGTTGGTATTTGATATGGTCCTGGGGTAGACACAATGGTTTTATCTTGGGGGTGTTATGCTTTGCATATCTTTTAGTGCCACGCGAGTTTACATTGGATGAAAAGTGTGATCAATATATACAACGAAGGCAAGGGCTCAGTACATCACTAGTATTACTGCAGAACCTCATTGTCTATATTTTCGGTCGAGCTAGCTTTGTTTTTCAGATCAAATGGAGTTTTGGGGGTAAGTTGCATGTGGCACGTTTTGAACTTGAAGAACTCAAGGAATGGAATTAATAGACTTACGGTTATATGTGTGGTTCCCTCCAAGGTGATTCATTAATTTTCTGATGCTCATAAGATGTTAACAAGGCTCTTTGTTGGAAGATATTTGGGTGGTCTTCTTTACTTTTGGGTGCAAGTAGTTGCAGCTTGTAATCCACAACCAGTGAAGTTGGTCATAAAGTTTGCTCTTTTTCTAATTCTTGTGTCAGTGTTCTAAAAAATGCATGAAATTATTTATTCTTGGACTCTTTTCTAAAATAACCTTGTATACTATTATTTTGATGAATCAAGTGTGGAGGTAAAACCTGGGAAGGTTCAGAGCTGTGATCTTGGAGATGGTAAATATCTCCACTTATCGCAGGCAAGTACCTTTTCCAATTTCTATTTTTTCTTATTTTAAAACTAATGTTCTTATTTCTAAGTTTTGTTGTTGTTTTAGTTAATGTTATTTGCTGTTAGTTTTTGAGATGTTAGAAATGTTAATTATACTGTGCAGGCAGCCCTGGGTGAGATTCAAAATGCAAAGGAAAGTGAGAGAGCTCTCATTAATGTTCATGTTGATAGCAAAAAAGTTGTGCTTGGTGCGCTTACATATGAGAAATGCGACCAGTTTACGTTGGATATTATGTTTTCTAAACCGTTCAAGCTTTCACATAGTTGCACCACAAGAAGCGTCTTCTTCATTGGTTACACCACAACTGTAGAAAAAACAGATGGATATCCTTGTAGAATATCAATGGATATCCACAGTTGCAGAAGAAACAGATGGATATACTTTATATTAATCAAGCCTTACTTACAGAATTTTTTGTATTCATTGAATTTCATGGGAAATAGATTGTTTTTAATGTTCATTAAATCTCATTAAATTTAATGTTTATTAAATCTAATTTTCATTAAATCTCATTAAATTTAATGTTTATTAAATCTAATGTTCATTAAATTTAATGTTTATTAAATCTAATGTTCATTAAATTTCATTAAAACATTTTATTCCCCATGAAATTTAATGGACATTAAAAATTCTGTAAGTAAGACTTAATTAATGTAAAGGATGTCCATTTGTTTCTTCTACAACTATGGATATCAATTGATATCCTACAAGGATATCCATATGTTTCTTCTACAATTGTGGTATAACCAATGAAGAAGACGCTTCCTTTGGTGCCACTGTGTGAAAGCCTGAACGGTTTAGAAAACATAATATCCAACGAAAACTGGACGCATTTCCCATGTGTAAGCTCACCAAGCACAACTTTCTTGTTATCAACATGAACATTGAGGATAGATCTCTTACTTTCCTTTGCATTTGGAATCTCATCCAGGGCTACCTGCACAGTTTAATTAACACTTCTAACATCTCAAAAACTAACAGTAATATTATTAACTAAAATAGCGACAACCTAGAAATAACAGTAGTTTTAAAATAAGAAAAAATAGAAATTGGTAAAGATACTTGCCTGCAATAGGAGAAGATATTTGTCATCTCCAGAATCACAGCTCTAAACCTCTCCATGTTTTACCTCCACACCTAATTCATCAAAATAATAGTATACAAGGTTATTTTATAAAAGAGTCCAAGAAGAAATAATCTCATGCATTTTTTAGAACACTGACACAAGTATTAGCAACAAAGCAAACTTTATGACCAACTTCACTGATTGTGGATTACAAGCTGCAACTACTTGCACCCAAAAGTAAAGAAAACCACCCAAATATCTTCCAACAAAGAGCCTTGCTAACATCTTTTGAGAATCAGAAAATTAATGAATCATCTTGGAGTAAACCACCCATATAACCGTAAGTCCAATAATTCCATTCATTGAGTTCTTCAAGTTCAACTCACCCCAAAACTCCATTTGATCTTAAGAACAAAGCTAGCTCAACCTAGCAAACCACTCCATGTAAAAGACTAAACCCTACTTCAGCTGCTACGGACTCCGGATTTATAAAGCATTAGGGTTTGGTGTCTTTTAAGTTACATTCTTGTGTTCTCTGGCTTTCTTTTAATTTATACGCCACATAGATGCTTATGTCGTGAATCCGTCCACGTCAGAAGAGATTAGTCCAGACACCAAGTTAAATTAAATTAGTACAGTACGTCTAATTTATTATTGCAGCCATACCATATATAATGTGATAGAGCGAGATATTTTTTTGTATTGTCCCGTCATGTATGTATGGTGTGACTGTCACAAGAGTGGCTCCACACGATGGAAACTTATATAGTGATATATATGAAATTATGTTTGGTAAACATTATTTCATTGGTTGAGGTTGTTGTCTAATTATTGATTAATATTTTATTATTTTCTTTTCACCTCTTTTGATACTTTGGTACATTGAAATTTCTTCAACCTAATTTGTTTGTTGAAATTGTAATTTTAATGTTTTGTATCATCCTGAAATTGTAATTTCAATGTTCTGTGTCAGAGTTAAAATAAATTGGCTAAAATAAAGTCAACAAATGCTCCCTTAAATAGCTGTGATATAGCTATATAGGCCACATTAAGAATACAAATATTAATGCTATTGAATTGTTATATGGGCCACATTACGAATACAAATATTAATAATTGATATTGTTATATGGGCCACACAGTTTGAGGGTGTCATTTGATGTATGTGTATTAAGAATACAAATATTGATGATCCATATTGTTATATGGACCACGGGTTGAGGGTGTCATTTCATGTATGGGTCAGGTTATACCAGTACAACCACTTTAAAAATACAAATATAAATACAAATATTAATGTGATTGATATAGTAGGTTTGATTTGTATCTATATAAATATATAACAAAAAAATTATTGTAACAAAAATATTCTTATGACTTAATAATTTTAGATTGGGATAAAAAGACGAAAGATATATAAATATATAACAAAAAAAATTTGTAACAAAAATATTTTTACGACTTAATAAACTTAGAGTCGGATAAAAAGACGAAAGATAAAAAAAACAGAAATAAAGAATATAAGGCAGTTTTTCTAAAATTAAATATGCTTTGAAAATCCCTAAAAATTTAAAATCAACAAATGCTCCCTTAAATACCACCTTAAGTAGAAATAGGAATGTTATTGCCATCTTTATTGTTATAACATGTTACATCGATGTTATAGAGCCCATACAAAGCGACATGCCACCCTGGTTTATCAGCCATCTAAATATGCCTCTGTAGCACGATGTATAAACTTTCCCTGCTTCATTGTATGGCGGCGGACTATATTTATCCCTTGTCGTTATGTTAAATGACTAATTCATGGCTGGAAACCAATTTATTTGAGTGTGCATGGGTATGGTGCAACAGACCTGTATGATTTTGGACCTGTTAGATTTTTACGATAATACGTTGAGAACCATTTTGGATATATGTGTTGGATTGTTATGATAATATATCGAATTCTTGAACGTATGACACGATACAATTTCTATTGGTTATGTTGCTTTGGATGTTGGTATTTGATATGGTCCTAAGACACAATGGTTTTATCTTAGGGGTGTTATGTTTTACATATCTTTTAGTGCCATGCGAGTTTAAATTGGATGAAAAGTGTGATCAATATATACAACGGAGGCAAGGGCTCAGTACATCACTAGTATTACTGCAAAACCTCATTGTCTATATTGTCGGTTGAGTTAGCTCTGTTCTTCAGATCAAATGGAGTTTTGGGGGTAAGTTGCATGTGGCACGTTTTGAACTTGAAGAACTCAAGGAATGTAATTATTAGACTTACGGTTATATGTGTGGTTCCCTCCAAGGTGATTCATTAATTTTCTGATGCTCATAAGATGTTAACAATGCTCTTTGTTGGAAGATATTTGGGTGATCTTCTTTACTTTTGGGTGCAAGTAGTTGCAGCTTGTAATCCACAACCAGTGAAGTTGGTCATAAAGTTTGCTCTTTTTCTAATTCTTGTGTCAGTGTTCTAAAAAAGGCATGAAATTATTTATTCTTGGACTCTTTTCTAAAATAACCTTGTATACTATTATTTTGATGAATCAAGTGTGGAGGTAAAACCTGGGAAGGTTCAGAGCTGTGATCCTGGAGATGGTAAATATCTCCACTTATCGCAGGGAAGTACCTTTTCCAATTTCTATTTTTTCTTATTTTAAAACTAATGTTCTTATTTCTAAGTTTTGTTGCTGTTTTAGTTAATGTTATTTGATGTTAGTTTTTGAGATGTTAGAAATGTTAATTATACTGTGCAGGCAGCCCTGGGTGAGATTCAAAATGCAAAGGAAAGTGAGAGAGCTCTCATTAATGTTCATGTTGATAACAAAAAAGTTGTGCTTGGTGCGCTTACATATGAGAAATGTGACTAGTTTCCATTGGATATTATGTTTTCTAAACCGTTCAAGCTTTCACATAGTTGCACCACAAGAAGCGTCTTCTTCATTGGTTACACCACAATTGTAGAAAAAACAGATGGATATCCTTGTAGAATATCAATGGATATCCACAGTTGTAGAAGAAACAGATGGATATACTTTATATTAATCAAGTCTTACTTACAGAATTTTTTGTATTCATTGAATTTCATGGGAAATAGATTGTTTTTAATGTTCATTAAATCTCATTAAATTTAATGCTTATTAAATTCAATGTTCATTAAATTTAATATTCATGGGGAATTTTTAATGTTCATTAAATTTCATTAAAACATTATATTCCCCATGAAATTTAATGGACATTAAAAATTATGTAAGGCTGACTTGATTAATGTAAAGAATATCCATCTTTTTCTTATACAACTGTGGATATCCAATGATATTCTACAAGGATATCTATCTCTTTCTTCTACAACTGTGGTATAACCAATGAAGAAAACGCTTCCTGTGGTGCCACTGTGTGAAAGCTTCAATGGTTTAGAAAACATAATATCCAACGAAAACTGGTCCCATTTCCCATATGTAAGCGCACCGAACACAACTTTCTTGTTATCAATATGAACATTGAGGAGAGATCTCTCACCTTCCTTTGCATTTGGAATCTCATCCAGAGCTACCTACACAGTTTAATTAGCACTTCTAACATCTCAAAAACTAACAGTAAATATCATTAACTAAAACAGCAATAAAACCTAGAAATAAGAACAGTAGTTTTAAAATAAGAAAAAATAGAAATTGGTAAAGATATTTGCCTACGATAGGTGGAGATGTTTACCATCTCCAGGATCACAGCTCTGAACCTCCCCATGTTTTACCTCCACACATGATTCATCAAAATAATAATATACAAGGTTATTTTATAGAAGAGTCCAAGAAGAAATGATCTCATGCATTTTTTAGAACACTGACACAAGAATTAGCGATAAAGCAAACTTTATGACCAACTTCATTGGTTGTGGATTACAAGCTGCAACTACTTGCACCCAAAAATAAAGAAAACAACCCAAATATCTTCCAACAAAGAGCCTTGCTAACATCTTCTGAGAATCAGAAAATTAGTGAATCATCTTGGAAGAAACCACACATATAACCGTAAGTCCAATAATTCCATTCCTTGAGTTCTTCAAGTTCAACTCACCCCAAAACTCCGTTTGATCTGAAGAACAGAGCTAGCTCGACCTAGCAAACCACCCAATGTAAAAGACTAAACCCTACTTCAGCTGCTATGGACTTTAGGTTTATAAAGCATTAGGGTTTGGTGTCTTTTAAGTTACATTCTTCTGTTCTCTGGCTTTCTTTTAAATTATACGCCACATACATGCTTATGTCGTGAATCCGTCCACGTCAAGAGAGATTAGTCCCGACACCAAGTTAAATTAAATTAGTACAGTACATCTAATTTATTATTGCAGCCTCACCATATATAATGTGATAGAGCGAGATATTTTTTTGTATTGTCCCGTTATGTATGTATAGTGTGACTGTCACAAGAGGGGCTCCACACGATGGAAACTTATATAGTGATATATATGAAATTATATTTGTAAACATTATTTCATTGGGTGAGATTGTTGTCTAATTATTGATTAATATTTTATTATTTTATTTTCACCTCTTTCGATACTTTGGTACATTGAAATTTCTTCAACCTAATTTGTTTGTTGAAATTGTAATTTTAATGTTTTGTATCATCCTGAAATTGTTATTTCAATGTTCTATGTCAGAGTTGAAATAAATTGGCTAAAATAAAGTCAACAAATGCTCGCTTAAATACCTGTGATATAGCTATATAGGCCACATTAAGAATACAAATATTAATACTATTGATATTGTTATATGGGCCACATTAAGAATACAAATATTAATGATTGATATTGTTATATGGGCCAGAGGTTGAGGGTGTCATTTCATGTATGGGTATTAAGAATACAAATATTGATGATCCATATTGTTATATGGACCACAGGTTGAGGGTATCATTTCATGTATGAGTCAGGTTATACCAGTACAACGACTTTAAAAATAAAAATATTAATGTGATTGATATAGTAGGTTTGATTTGTATCTATATAAATATATAACAAAAAAATTATTGTAACAAAAATATTCTTATGACTTAATAATCTTAGAGTGGGATAAAAAGACGAAAGATCTATAAATATATAACAAAAAATTATTGTAACAAAAATATTTTTACGATTTAATAATCTTAGAGTTGGATAGAAAGACGAAAGATAAAAAAAAAACACAAAAATAAAGAATATAAGGCAGTTTTTCTAAAATTAAATATGCTTTGAAAATCCCTAAAAATTTAAAATCAACAAATGCTCCCTTAAATACCACCTTGAGTAGAAATAGGAATATTATGGGAATGTTATTGCCATCTTTATTTATCTCGCGGAAGCCAATCCAATCTGAAGAATTATCAGGAATAGCTGTAGTTGGGACAATGACATCATTTCTTTGAGGCAATCCCATTGCCGAAAGTTATGCCATAGCTGTAGCTTGGACAACGACATCATTTCTTTGAGGCAATCCCATTGCCGAAAGTTATGCCATATATGTTGTTTCCTTGTTGCTATCCGAGTGATATGATTCATGGGTATGTTTTTTCCCACTCATTGTTGAAGCCATAATTATGGTTGAGTCTCTTTCATTTTCATTTGAAGGATGGGCCTCCTTTGTTGAGGGATGCAATGGTTTCACATGAGGCCATTGCTAAATCTAAAGGAGTTGATTTGGTAGTAGATGTCTTTTGTTGTTGTGAGTTGTCTTGTTTTTTGATCTCGCCATCCATGACTCTTTTTCTTTGAATCATGGGCGGAAAGGCTCCTTTTGAAAAGGGGCATGCATTTTGAAGATGAATGGGTTGTTGACAAGTCCTGCAATGGAAAATAATGTTTTCATAATTTAACGGTTGCGAATAAACCCTACTTGTCCTCTTGAGAAGGATTTTGTCCGGCAACCCTTTACTAAGGTCCACTTCGACACATGTGAGCAAGTGTGAGAATTTCTTTTGAAAGCCTTTTAAGTGTCTATTTTGAGGAAGCAACCTATTAAATCCCCCACATAGGCTTAGATATCAAGTTGTGCCAAATGGATGGGCAAGTTAGGAAGCCTTACCTAGACTGGAGTTGCCATAGCCATCATGGAAAGAGGATTAAAATTAGGAAACCATGGTTGAAATGAGAGACTAGAAGGACCCCCAAACCAGGGTCCTTGGTCAAAAACCTTCCATTCGTTCTCAAAATTTCTGAAGAGCACCATAGAGAATCCTTTTGAGCAAAAATGCAGCTCTAGATTATGAGACCAGTTCTGGTGTACCCATTCTTGAAGAGCATATGCTGAGGGCCAAAATCCATTAAAATTGCAAATAATCGCTTGCTACTCATAATTTGTAGCCATGAAGTTGGTTATAATGTTTTTCACTTCAAGAGATGGAGTGTCTTGAGGTTCAGAGGTGAATGTCCTGGTTTTATGTTAGAGACTCAACTTGATTCACGGAACAAGAAAATTGCAAATAGTAATTTTTTATTAATGAATAACTTGAAATCATAATACAATACCCTTCATCGTTGTTGCCTATATAAGCATTGATTGGCTACGAAGGTGAATAGTCATGTCTTTTGACTATTACCTTCTAATAATTAATAATGTTTTTAATTAATTAATTAATTACTTCATTAATTATTATTATTCTAATCTTTTTATTATTTTATTGCCATTTTAATTAATATTTCCCTTATATCATTTTGTTCATAACATTGCCCCTACCTTAAAAATGCTTTGTCCTCAAAGTAGAGGTAGTGAAGGGTATTGTTGTTAGAACTTTTCTGTTTCCCATGAAGAGTCTTCTCCTGGAAGTTTTTTCCATTTGATGGGATATTCCTTAATAGTTTTGGAATGTAATGCCTTCTCTTGTCATCAACTTTTGTAATCTCTCTTTGAGCTGACTGGTTCTGACCTACCATCCTTTTGAGACATGATACATGGAATACATTGTGGATACAACAATCATTTGGAAGTTTCAACCCATAAGCTACATCGATGATCTTTCTGATGATTTGAAAAGGTCCATAGAATTTCAGAGCCAACTTGTTCTTTCCTTGTTGCTTCAGTGATAATTGCTTGTAAGGTTGAATTCTTATGAAAACCCAATCACCTTCCTCGAATTCTCGTTTCATACAGTGCTGGTCGACGTGTTGTTTCATTCGGTTGTTAGTTGTTAAATTTCCCTTCAATATTCTAATCAATTTTTGCCTTTCCTCGAAATGATTTTTTATTGCTTGAACCTTAGAGTGTCTTAGTGCAAAATTCTTCCCTTTTGGAGGTTCGTAACCATATGGAGTTTGGAATGGGGTCATTTTAGCTGAGGTATGGTAGGTGGAGTTGTACAACCACTCTGATAGGTGCAACCATTGAGACCATTTGTTTTTCTTATCGATTACAAAACATCGAAGATATGTTTCCAAACACTTATTCACTATTTCTGTTTGTCCATCTGTTTGCGGATGATAAGTTGAGCTCATGTTAAGGAATAATCCAACTTGATTGCAAAAGTCCTTCTGAAGTTTCTGTTGAAGGTTAGATTCGAAGGCCATCTAACTTGTATATGTTTTTACAGAAGACCTTTGCAATTTGTTTGGTTGAATCTTTTTTTTTGACTGCCATGAAATGTGCATATTTATTGCGTCTATCCACCACGGTCCACAACGAATATCTTGTCCTTACCATCAGATATGGGTAACCCTTCAATGAAATCCATTGACATCTCCTCCCACTTCTGATTTGGGATATGTAAGGGGTGAAGTAATATTGGTGTTAGGATGTTCTCACTTTTATTTCTCTAACAAATGTCACATTCAGTGACATACTTCTGAATTTCTTTACTCATTCCCTTCTAGTAAAATGATTGACGAGTGTTGTAGTATGTTTTGAAGAACCCAACATGCTCAGCTGCATGGGAACTATGTGATTCTTGTAGAGCTTTTATTTTAAATTTGGATGATGGACTTAAATAAATTCTACCTTTATATGCCATAATATGTCATTTTTCCATTCAAAGTTGGGATATTGATTAATATTTTCGAATATTGAACTAGAATCTAGATCCTTGGCATATTCTGTCCGAATCTCATCCAACCATTCAAGAACTACCACTAGTGCGGAGCATGTTGTGGTGTCTCCATCCTTTCGTGAGAGAGCATCAACGACTACATGTTCCCTTCCTTTTTTATGTAAAATTTCCATGTCAAATATAGAGAGTTTCTCCATCCACTTTTGTTTTTTTTGTCAATAAGGTCTTTTGTTGTAGCAAAAATTGAAGGATGTTGTGATTTGTACGAATTTAGAACATGCTTCCTAATAGGTATTGACGCCAATTATTTAGTGCATGTATGATGGCAAGCATCTCCTTGTGGTAAGTAGACTTCAAGCTTTCCCTCTTGTTGAGATTTCGACTTTCGAAGGCTATGGGGTGATTGTCTTACATTAGTATTTCTCCAATTCCAAACCTTGAAGCATGGAATTCTACCATAAAGGGCTTGGAGAAATCTGGGGTTGCCAGTACTAGGGTAGATGACATTATTTCTTTTAGGGACTCAAAACATTCATCAACCTTGCTATCCTATTGAAAAGCATTTTTGTTCAACAAATTTGTCAGAGGTGTGGTTAAATGAGCATAATTTTTTATAAACCTTATGTAATATCAAGTGAATCCTAGAAACCCTCTTAGTTTTGATATATTTCTTCGCTTAGACCATTCATTGATCGCTTTAATTTATTGGGGTCTACTCTAACTCCTCCTTTGGATATAATGTGCCTGACGTATTCAACTTCCTCTTGCTAAAGGTGCACTTTGATAATTTTGGATAGAATTGATTCTTCTCCAATAGGGAAAGTACATCTTCTAGGTGCTTGAGGTGCTCCTTCCATGTTTTTCTATAGATAAGGATATCATCAAAGAAGACTAATACAAACTTTCACAAGTATGGACGAAAGAGCTCATTCATGGTTGCTTGGAATGTCGCTGGTGCATTTGTTAATCCGAATGGCATCACCTTAAATTCATAATGTCCTTCATGAGTTCTGAATGTGGTCTTCTCGATATCTTCTAACCTTACTCGTATTTGATAATAACCTGATCTCAAATCTAACTTTGAGAAGTAGTATGCACCATGAAGTTCATCTAGCAACTCATCTATAAACGGAATGGGAAACTTGTTTTTAATTGTTGACACCTAATCTTCATGATTGGGGAACTTGTAACATAAATAAATCAGGAATGTGAACAGTCATCGGAAGATGAACTGAACAATCACTCCTAATGTATAAAACAATAACATACCTATGAAATAAACACACCAATCAGTTTTTCTTCCCTTGGAGAGTTACTGCCTGGCCTGACATGGTATCAGAGCCAGCCCTTTTTTTAGCTATTGTAACTCCCTATTCTGCTCCTCTGCTCCTCTGCTTTCCATTCAAAAATGCTGCCTGTTCATAAATATGGTAGCCTGCTCCACACTGTCACCTGAACACTGGTGCTGCGCCCTCTTCTCTGACCATTTTTTTTCATATTCACTGTAAGTTGCGCTGCTCATCCTCTGAAATACATTCTGGACGTTGTCAGAGGCGTTAGAGGATTTGACAATCGTAGGCGTTGGAGGCAGGCAGAAGCGAGCACGCATTGGAATGAGTCTATCTACATGCCAAAGGAATGTATGAATGCTGCTCCTGATTTGAATGCACTCTGGAATGCTGCTCCGTTCTGAAGAACACTGGTATATATAAGTTGAATGTGTTTTGGCTATACGCTGTCATGCTGTGTTAAACGCTGCTTTATATAAATTCCAGAATCACTGTGTTAAACGCTGCTTTATATAAATTCCAGAAATGTTGTGTTAAAACGCTTCTTTATATAAACGTTGCTTTATATAAATTCCAAGATTGAATTTGTAATCACATGAAAGGTAAACTAAGCAGTAATCGATGGACATTGAAGAATCGATGCAATCATCTATTAACTGATCACATTTCTGAGCATTTCGCAGATTCGGAATTTATGGTGAGAGCTGGTTATTTATTCATCTTCATCGTACGAGCTGAATATAAGTCATATGAGATATATAAGATTTATAAGGTGGAGTTTTTTCTAAGATTTATAAGGCAAAGTTTTATGAGATTTATATGATGAACTTATATAAAACTTATATGAGGTTTATGTGAGGTGAATTTATACAATGATGGATTTATATGAGTCACATTGTGGATTTGAAATCCTTTGAGAATGCTTTTTTGAGTACACTGGCAGAAGTATTTTTTTCTATCAGCAAAAGTTTTTTTTACAGAATGCATTCAATCATCTCTATGGTAGGAATAGTTCTCACTGGCAAGGAGAACTATCCTGAATGGTCCCGGATGATAAAACACACCCTCATCTTCAATGAGTTGTGGAAGGGAGTGTGTGTCGGAGAAGGAGACAATGACCCAGTACAACCTACATCAGACAAAGAGCTCGTCATTTGGGATAACAAGAACAGCAAAGCATATGCATTAATCGCAGCATCTGTAAATGAAGAAGTAAGTCGCCATATTTCATCATATTCAACTGCCTTTGAAGCTCTACAAAAGCTCAAAGAACTCTATGACTCACATTCTGCACTTGAAGTTGTTCAGCTCATGATTAAACTCTTCACTCTTGAACTGAAAAATATGATCCTCTTGCTCTTGCATCTGAAGTAAAATCCATAATGCATGATATCAAATCCACTAAGGTTGAGCTGGATATCCCTCTTATTTGTTTTCTCAAGGCACTCTATCCTACTTACTCCAATTATCTTGAGTCTTTACAAGCAAATGGAAATCTTAAAGATATAACCTTTGACTCTCTTGTGAAAAAGTTTGCTGAAAGAGAGAAAGCCTTTGGAAAGAAGATAGTCCCTGAATCTTCTGAAGACTCTGTTTGCCTTGCTCATAAAGAAAAGCATCATGCTCAAGATTCTACAAGAGGAAGAGGTGGACAAAGAGGAAGAGGAAGATACTTCAGAGGCAGGGGGGCAGACATTCTCAAGGAGAAAAAGCAGATCTGCATTGCATTCGCTGCAAACGAAATGGATCACATGATGCTTCTACATGCAAGCTACCATGGGACAAAATTGAGCAGAAAACAAACCAGCAGAAAGGTAAAACTGATGATACAGACAAAGGTAAAGCACCTGAATCCGCTCACTATATTGAGGCACAATGTAACATTGGAGTAAATGAAGATTTGTTTAATGCTTCACTTGCTTCTTCGAAAAATGATTGGTTGCTTGATTCAGGAGCAACCAATCATATGACTCATAGGAAATATTTTTTTGAAGATTTCACTGATAATGTTGATGGAGCAGTATACTTTGCAGATCAGTCAAAAATCAAGCCATCATGGCTTGGCACAATCAGTCTTAAACTGCCCGGTCTTCCAGACTTTCTCTGGATCATGTTGTATATCTCCCACAGCTCAAGAGAAACTTGTTGTCCTTGGTCCACATCCGCCAGCAAGGTCACTCTATTCATATGTTTGATGGCAAGCTTGAGGTAAGAAAAGCATCTGACCACTCACTTGTCATGAGGGGAATAGAAGAAGAAAGACTTCTCAAACTGCAAGGAACCTCTGCTCATGCACAACATTTCTCATATATTTCTCATCATGAAGAAGGTACACTTCCATCAAGTTTATTATGGCATGCTAGATTTGGACATTTAAACTATGACAGTCTCCGCTTATTGAAGAAAAATGGTGTTGCTGGTTTCCCTACAATTCCTAGGAAACATAAGCAATGTGATGCTTGCATTCTAGGAAAGCATAGCAAACAGTGTTTTCATGATTCACATTCAAGAGCACATAGGAAGCTTGAACTCATTCATTCTAATTTATGTGGTCCAATGCCTGTTCCTTCTGCAAATGGAAATAAATGTATCATGACATTTATTGATGATTACACGAGAATGTGTTCGGTTTATTTATTGAAGAACAAATCTGATGCTTTTCAAACATTCAAGAATTTTCATAAATGGATTGAAAATGATGCACAATCTCATATTGGGTCTATTCGCACTGATAATGGAAAAGAATATACATCAAATGAATTTGAAAACTATCTTCGCCAACATGGGATCAAACATCAAACAATTGTACCTTATAATCCCCAACAGAATGGTGTAGCAGAAAGAATGAATAGAACAATTTTGAATATGGTACGATCCATGCTTTTCTTCAAAAATGTAAAGATAATGTTTTGAGCTAATGCTGTTCTATGTGCTACATATATAAAGAATAGATATCCATCTAATGCTATAAGAAACAAGACTTCTTATGAATTGTGGTATGGACATGTTCCTTCAGTAAAACATCTCAGGATCTTTGGTTCCACCTGTTATGCTTTGATACCAAAGGTACATAGAAACAAACTTGGTGCTAGAAGTCGTAAGTGTATCTTCCTGGGGTATTCAAACACCTCTAAAGCATACCGCCTCTATGATGAAGTAAATAAAAAGTTTGTTGTATCTAGAGATGTCATTTTTCTTGAATCATCCAAATCTGACAATGTTGTTGAGCGGCAACTTGATCGCTTGGATAGATTCGCAAAAACGAAATCATTTCAAGAATTTGATAATCATATTCCACATCTTTAAGGGGGATTCCTATACTAGAACAACATGTGGAATCTTCTTCTGAAGAACAATCTCCTCTGCATGAAACTCCAACAACGGATGATGCTTTAAGTGATGTAATTGATAGAATTGGGAGACTCAATCTTGATTCAGTCCCAACTCAATCAACAGAGCAGCCTGGACCATCTCAGAAAGGTCCCCCAAAGTGGCTGACAAAGATACTTGAAAGTGTTCATCCTGATGAAATTGGAAAAACAGGGACCAGAAATTCAAACCGACAAAATGGAGGTGATGTAGATGACTCTAATTCACCTGTTGATATGGATGTTACTTATGATTGTGAATTGAACTTGTCTACAGATTTTGAACCAACTTCCTTCAAAGAAGCTGCTTCTCATGATGAATGGAAAGAAGCGATGAAAAAGGAGTATGATGCCCTCATAAATAATGGCACTTGGAAGCTGGTTGATCCTCCATTTGGAACCAAACCAATTGGCTGCAAGTGGGTCTACAAGAACAAGTACAAAGCTGATGGCTCACTTGACAAGCACAAAGCTAAGCTTGTGGCAAAAGGCTTTGCACAGAAGGAAGGGGTCAATTATGAGGAATATTTTTCCCCCACAGCAAAATGGGCCACCATCCGGACACTCTTTGCACTAACTGCTCAGAACGGTTGGAAAGTCCATCAAATGGATGTAAAAACTGCATTCTTGAATGGAGATCTAAAAGAAAATGTTTTTATGCCCCAACCTGAAGGATTCGCTGTGAAAGGACATGAACATAAAGTATGCAAACTTGTGAAGTCCTTGTATGGCCTCAAACAAGCACCGCGAGCCTGGTATGAAAAACTAACTGAGCATCTTCTGAAACTCAACTTCAATCATTTTGATCTTGATGATGCAACTTTATTTGTCAAGAAAGTTGGCAAAACAGTGGTGTATCTTGTGGTATATGTAGATGATCTTTTAATGACAGGGAACAATGAAAGCTACATTGCATCCATAAAGAAGGAATTAGGGAAAGTTTTGAAATGACTGATTTGGGCTATGTTCATTACTATCTTGGCATTGAAGTAACCCAACATCCAAAATCCATATTTCTTTCTCAAAAGAAATACATTGGAGATTTTTTAAACAGATTTGGCATGACAGAGTGCAATCCTCTTTCTACTCCAATGGCACAAAACTTAAAGCTCACATCTATTGAAGGAAACGAATTTGAGGATGCAACAAAGTATAGACAGCTTGTAGGAAGTCTCATCTACCTCACTACTACCAGACCAGACATTTCATTTACTGTTGGAATCCTCTCCAGGTTCATGCAAAAGCCTTGTGAGGGACATTGGTTTGCTGCAAAAAGAGTTCTAAGGTACTTGAAGGGAACTCAAGACCTTGGAATCAAGTATACATAGGTGGACGACTTCAACTTGATTGGATACTCTGATTCAGACTTCGATGGAGACAAAGAAACTGGGGTATCTACTTCAGGATATGCTATGAGTCTTGGATCAGGAGCTGTCTCCTGGAGATCACGCAAACAATCAGTTCCAGCAGATTCCACAACTGAAGCAGAATACGTGGCAGCAGCTGAAGCAACGAAAGAAATTGTGTGGCTCAGGAAAATTCTTGAAGATTTGCAAGTAAAACAAGTACAATCAACTCCACTCATGATTGATAACACCTCCGCAATAAAGTTGGCCAAGAATCCAAAGTTCCATGATCGAACAAAGCATATCAACACTAAATATCATCTAATTCGACATCATGTTGAGGCCAAAAAAATCCATCTCCGTCATTGTTCCACAAATGAGCAAGTTGCAGACATCTTCACCAAAGCACTTGGAAAGGAAAAACTTGAACGATTCAGAATGATGCTTGGACTCACCAACATCCCTTCAGATTAAAGGGGGGAATGTTGACACCTAATCTTCATGATTGGGGAACTTGTAACATAAATAAATCAGGAATGTGAACAGTCATCGGAAGATGAACTGAACAATCACTCCTAATGTATAAAACAATAACATACCTATGAAATAAACACACCAATCAGTTTTTCTGCCCTTGGAGAGTTATTTCTTGGCCTGACATTAATGGTTATCTTATTTAATCCTCGATAATCTATACACAATCTGAAGGATTCATCCTTCTTTCGGACTAGTACCAATGGGGCTGCATACGAGCTTCTGCTTTCTGTAATGACTCCAAATTTTAGCTAATCTTGAATTAGTCTTTCTATCTCCGTCCTGTGGTGACGAGGGTAGCTGTATGGCTTGATATTAACTGGCGCAGCATTTGGTTTAACTTCTATAATATGTTCAATCTTCCTTTGTGGTGCTAATTTCATCGATAATTCTTGGAACACTTCATCATATTTTTGGACTAGGGATGCAATCTTTGATAGTTGTACTGGGGCTACATTTGTAGTTAATAATTCCAATTGTTGACATTGAGTGATGTATGCAGATGTTCCCTTCCAAATGAGTTTTTTCATCTGTTGTGTCGATAAAATCTGAGTAGGGGGCTTGAAAACCGAACAATTTATATTTCCTTCTAGCCCATTTAAACCTTATGAATTGCTTATGGTGATTTGCAGAGTATGTTCCTAATGTTTGTAAGCATTGTACTCCCAAGACAACATCTACACCTCCCAAGGGTACTATGTAGAAGCTAGATTCCATTTAAGAATCACTTAATTGTAATTTGACCTTGTGATATTTCCCAACTCCATCTATTCTTTTACCAGCTGCCAGCATAACCCTTATATCTGTTGATGGGTACACAAATACGTTTAGTATCCTTGCCATGTTAACATCTATGAAATTGTGGGTGCTTCCTATGTTTATTAATACAATGCCGTTTTCTTTCTTTATATGCCCCTTTAGCTTTAGGGTTTGTGGTTGTGCTATTCCTGTGATTATAGCTAGGAAATTCTCGGCATAGCCTCTTCTTTTGGCTTTGTGTTTGGAGATTCATTTTCCTTGTTAGCATCTTCGTATGAGTCACAACTTGAGGAGTCCTCTTCTTTTTTTGCTTCACAATTGTATAATTTTTGTGTGTTGCATTTGTGCCCTGGTGAAAATCTGTCTCCACACTTCCAATGTTTGTCATCTTTCTTTCTTTATAAGCTCGAGTATCAACTACCTTCTTGCAATTGATGTGGTATATACTTGTTAGGCTTGTCCAAGGAATTTTTACTTGATTTTTCCTTCGTGTAATTGCTTGATTTTTCAAAACTTGTATATGATGACGTATTGAATTTATTTTTTTGTTCAATAAGCTTTACTGCATGTCTAGCTTCTTCGATATTTTATGGTTTGTACAATTTCAATTATGTATGAATATAATCTTTAAGTCCACATCTATACATTTTAAATAGTTGTTCATTAGTAAATCCTCTCTATCATGTAACCAATACTTCTTATTTGTGGGTATATTCGATTATAGACCCCTTTTGCTTGAGATGAACAAATTTGTTGTGGACATCATCTTCTTCTTCATCGAAGAATCTTTTTAGCAAGGCATCCACAAAATTTTTCCAATGAAAAGAACAAGCGTCACATTTGCCAGACCACCATAGGAACCAATCATATGCTTCTACTTTCAAATTGTTGGATGTCGTCACGATTTTCTCACGTTCACCTAATGGTAGGTTTGATTCGAAAATGGCTTCCATTTAATTAGCCCAAACAATAATGCCTCTATGATCTTTACCATCGTACTTGGGTAGCTCATTTTTAATTCGTTGAGTCTTTTTTTGGAATTTTTTTATAGTGCTGGCTATCCGAGAAGTGTGTTTTTGGAAATTCTTGATTTGGGGGATCTTCACTATCTTGAGATTTGGGACTTTGTGTTGGTTCTTGAGCGTTTAAGGGATTTACAAAAAATGAATTTACCCTTCCTACTAGATGGTCCATTCTTTCCTCTTGTTGTTTAACCCTAAGAGCTGCTTCACGTTTGTCTTCCTCTCTTAATATTAAGAAGGTTTGCCAATGATAATCAAAATCTATTTTTTCTTGGTTTTGCATTCCTTGCAACATTTTTTCAATATTGTCTATTTTGTTGATATCTATCGCTATTTGCTCTTGAGTTACAATTATCTTCTTCTATCCTTCTCCTAACTTTTTTTGCTTCTTTTTGACATTGTTGAGGTGATGACGTAATCTATCGAGTTCTTCTCGATATTTATTTATGTCGGGTTCATCATTATTCCCCATCTTAGTTTTTTTTTCTTGGTAGAACCCACTTTATATATATATATAATTAACTAATTATTATGTAACTTTAGAATATGGTAATATAACTATTATGTAATATATATGACCATGAAATTAGGGATATGACAATGGCTGCGGTCGTGACTATTGGACGAATGACGAGGGGGATGTCAGGAGGTCATAATGGAACAACATAAGGCGGTGTAAAGTGGAGGCACAACGTTTTGCACTGATTTCTTTGGCCTATAGTGTTGCATTGCGGCTGAATCGGGCATTTGTTGGGACCAGTGAACAAAACACAGGGGAATAGTTGGGAAGGGACATGAAACTGGGTGTGGACGACGGGCAATGGATAAGGAACGACAAGTGGGTAGAGACCTTGATGAAGAGTGACACTGTGTTTGGAAACGATCGTTTGTCGGAATAATGAACAACGGTGGATGAAGGCAGAGGATCGATGACAGTGGTTGAGATAGCATGTGAAAATGGAATGAGAGAGTGATGTCGAATAGAGGGAAACACATTAGCGCAAGATGCAGTGGCTCTGATACTACTCTTAAAGACTCAAATTGTTTCGCATAACAAGAAAATTGCAAACAATAATTTTTTATTAATGAATAACTTGAAATGATGATACAATACCTTCGTGTTGGTTGCCTATATAGGCATTGACTGGCCATGAAGGTGAATAGTCATGTTTTGACTATTACCTTCTCATAATTATTAATTAATTAATTATTTTATTAATTATTAATTATTAATTTCTATTGTTATTTTAATTAATATTTGCCTTACATCATTTTGTTCATAACATTTTAGGGCCTCCTTAAAAGACTTGGGTTGGGAGGAGGAAGGCATCCCCCATCCTTTGGCTTCACCTTTCAAGCTGGTCCATTCTTTCCTCTTGTTGTTTAACCTTAAGAGCTGCTTCATGTTTGTCATCCTCTCTTAATTTTAAGAAGGCTTACCAATGATAATCAAAATAATTTTTCTTGGTTTTGAATTCCTTGCAACATTTTTTCAATGTTGTCTATTTTGTTGATATCTATCGCTATTCACTCTTGAGTTACAATTATCTTCCTTTATCTTTCTCCTAACTTTGTTTGCTTTTTTTCGACATTGTCAAGGTGATGATGTGCTCTATCGAGTTCTTTTTGATATTTATCTCCAATCAGACTTGCTTCTTGTCTTTGTCTTGGTAAGTGTGCCGAATGGGTGGGATTGCATGTGTGCGCATAATGACATGCATGCTGTTGTATTCCCTTGCATGCAATCAACAACATTGCTCACCTTGTCTACTCTGTGCCAGTTGTTGGGATGGATCTATAACTTGTACGAGCATAGTTTCATCCATGAGTGCATGTTGCACTCCCTGCTATACATATTCCTGCTGCAACTCATTCTCTTGTCTATGCAGCGTTTGTTCTTCCTTGAGTTGTTGCTTCAACACATGCAACTCCTCCTTTGTTCTGTTCTCTGCCTTCGCGCAATCTTCATGTCGCACCGTCACGTCATAGCCTGAGTCTCTAAAGTTTCTTTCATCACAAGTGGATCTGCTTGAGCTTGCAACTTTGTTCTGCCTTTGTGTTGTCAACAACCTTCTTCTTGCGTTCGTTGCATCTGATATCCTGGCTTCAACTGTTGTTGATGGTGTTTCTTGTTGTGAGGTTGCTACTGTAATATCGTGATGTCCTCATGTATGAACAACTTGATGTCTTCGTGGGTAGGCAAGTTCATAGACACTTGATTGACTGCATCCCCAAGTGTGCTATGAACAGTGTCTTCGACTCTGCTCTCCTAGAAACCATTGTACCTGTGCTGCTGAGAGGCAGATGAACACCTGCGATACCTGGATACATGGCAGCACTCATGGCAAGCAATCTATTAGTCTAAAACCAAAATGAGAACTGACTTGCAACATACATGCGTGAAAGATCATGAAGGTTGCGCAATTTCCGTCGGGAGGTTGGGAGACTGATTGCCAAAACTGCGGAAGGCATAGTCTGGGCTGTTGGGAGGCTAATTGACTGATGGAATTACGCAATGCACAGTCCATCTTGGCCTGCTGAGGACTGAAACTGCGCAATGCGCAATTTCATTTTGCAGTGACATGAAACCAGCAAACTACATTGCGCAGTTTCTGGGGCCAACATGACACTGCCTCAAAGAATTGTGCGAAGCAAGCCTGGAGGTTAGTGCCTGGCTAGACTTGAGCAATTTTTAGAGGGAAGGTAGATCCTTCGCTTTTGGAAATGCACAGTGCTAGCTGAGCAAGGCATGGTCTGGGCCAAGGCAGCCCAGTCCAGTTAACGGGTGACTGAAAACATGAGAAGTGTGAATTCATGATGAGATGAGTGCAAACAAGAGTGAATGATCATTCATGCAAACAACAAACACAAGATTCAGAAAATGAGAAAGCATGCATGTGTGTGAAGCGAGTCGCCGCAATGGTGACTATCTGTGCAAAACAGTTTCATGCACATGACAGTAGTGAGATGCGAATGAAAACTGAAACGGTGCTTCTACAAGCTAACATACATCAAAACGACAGCGAGCGCTCACTGAAATCAAGGAGACAACAATCACACAAAGCGAAACACAAGAAGCAACAGAAATGCAACACAAAACATGAAAGATGGGCTTACCCCAAAACAACTAAGTTGAATGTGTTGATGACTCCTAGATGCAATGTGGGATGTCAGAGCTGCAAGGTTGATGTTTGAGTTTAATCGAGGTTGTGACGCACATATCACAAATCTAGGAAAAGTGACACTTGGTGGGAGGTTTCTAGAATGATCCTTACATGTAACCTCCAGCTGCTAAAAATAGATCCCTGAATCGAGGGATGCCTTTGCATGCTGCCTTGGAAGATTTAGCCCATTCATGCAAATCAATTTTTCTTGGTCCGGGAGAGAACCGGTCAACCCAACTGCACATGCAACAGTCTCCTCGGCTGGGGGGGGGAGAGATGCGCATTTTTGGGAGGGAGTTGGGTTGGCTTCCTGGACGGATTGCACAATTTCTTGGCAGAGCAGCTGATCGCTGCCTAAAATTGCGCAATTTCTATGCTAAGCAGTCCTGCTCAGAGGAATTGCGCAATTTTTCCAGTGAACAGTGATAGGCAGATTTGCGCAATTTTGGAGCCCAGCAGGGTACCAAATAGAATTACACAATTTCTAGAGGGAAGGCTGGTTCCCCTCCAGAATTGTGCAATTTCTTGAGGGAATGTTAATTGCCCTCCAAAATTGCGCAATTTCTTGAGGGATCTGCTTAGCCTGCAACTGGACCAAGTCTAGAGAAACAACATGTGAGGGGGATGCAACAAGCTCTGATGCACAGGTTAGAAATCTGTTACAAAATCACTGAAGCTTGTGTACTTGACAAGGAAAGACATGTTGCTATAAAATTTTGGTAGGGAGGCTCCAAAACGAAGTTAAGACAAAATTTTGGAGGGTGGTTGTAGTCGCAACAACACTTCCCCAGATCATATCTCAGAAAATATAGTGAACAAAGATATGAAATTTGTACACGAAGTTCACAAATATTTTAGTTCCATGTGGTCGAAATTTCATTCTCTGAATCCTCGTAGAAAAAATGTTATAGCAAAAATTACAGGATGACCTATTTGAAGAATCGAAACCTTAGAATCCAAAGCTCTAATACCAAATGTTATGCAACTAGCTCAAAGAAAAGAAAAAAGGGTAGATCAACGACTTAAATTTTTTCTTCATTGAGGGAGAAACCTCTTTTCTATTACATAGATGAACAATTATTGGATGATACAAATGACAAGACCTCCTTTGTATATATAGGAGTCTAAGGGGTCACATTATAATTAGAACCTACATAGCAATAATAATGTAAGGGAAAAACAATAAAATAGTGGGCTTCTATGGGACACAACAATAACAATATGGGGACTACATGAGCACAACAATAACAATAAGGGGGATACACTAGTATTATAGGGACCTAACGTGAAGAGTTACTATGATATGATTCGACTTCCTAGATCACTTTAATGAAGTGCCTAGATCACTTTAATGAAGTGGAACCAACAGACCAACACTTTAAAGACCTCCCTCGGGAACTACAGAACCTTCAAGAATCAACTAACTCCTCTAGGTGTCTAACCCCTAAGGGAACTTGCTTCTTGACTGAACTAGACCCCCCGCCACTCCCATGACAAGCCTTCCATGCAACTGAGACCCTCCAGTCACTCCCACAAAAAGGCCTACATGCAACTATGGCCTTTTTCAAGCAAGTATGTGCCTAAGACCGCGAAATTTGTGCCACCTTTTCAGGGCTAGACTCCATGTCACTGCCCAGAACTTGACGAAACTTTCCAAAATGATAAATAACATTGAGACAAGGCTACTAATATAAAAACTTGAACAAGAACTTGATTTGACCATGATAAGAATTTCATCAAACACATCATGAACATGTAATGTGTAGGGCATAAATACACATTTGAACGTAGGGGTCTTATACTTATCTGAGAATTGTCAAGAATATTCGATGCCTCCTCATAATAGTTGCAAGGTCATATATTAGGTCATGTATTCATTAAAATTTCATGTACTAATCAAAACATGATGAGAGCCATAACTCAAGTCTATCATAAAACCATGCTTATAGCCAACATATAACCAACGGAATATCTATGATAGAACAACCATTAGAACCACATATTAACAAGGATATTTACATATGCAACATAAGAGGAAAGCAACTCTTATTAACATATGCAAAATCCAACCAAGTCAGGGACTTCCACGTACCACCCGACCATAGATTAGGCTAAACCAAATCCTTCTTTCAACCAATCACCCTCGTGTCATATTCCAAACATGAATATGGGACTTAAAACAGAACAACCAAGGCTTCCTCAATCTTTACCGTAATCCACCAAAGGATTCTTAGACCCAAGCCTTCATTTATACAACCAGGATTTATTGCAATGCCGCCAAGGGATTCCTAGACCCAAACAAGAAACATACACTACCAGGCTTTACCACAATCCCACCACATACCAGTCTAAGGATCACTAGGCCTATACAAGCATGGATGCCTCGAGATCTCTCCACCTAAACCAAGAAACATACACTACCAGGCTTTACCACAATCCCACCACATACCAGTCTAAGGATCACTAGGCCTATACAAGCATGGATGCCTCGAGATCTCTCCACCTAAACCGTGAGGAATTTAATCGTCTCCACCCTCTATGCAAACATTTACCATGAGGAATCCCGCCATTTACTGGTCGAGGATTCCCAGGACCAACGAGTGTATACATAATCAGGCTTTACCGCAATCCCACCTTCACTGGTCCAGGGATTCCTAGGCCTTGTGTTTCCTCGTGAGGCCACCCCGCTCAGTTTTGAAACCATTTGGCAATTCAGTTCAACAAGTAAGAGAAACCCCATCACACCATGGCTATCCAAAAATAGTAAGGTAAGGCTGAAAATTGTTGTCACACCTGGCAAAACCCACACCAATAACAACAAGAGAACCAAATACACACATGCATGTACCATGCATGTCAAAACTAGCAAGGAAATCATACATGCAACTCGATACCTGCAAGTAATCACGCTATAGCCGCTAGATCCTACTCTTCCTTGCTTGATCTTTGCTTCTCTCTGCTTTCTTTTCCTTCCTTTGCCTTCCTTTCTCCAATGCTAGAGTGCTCTAAGAATACTCTAAGCGTGCAAGGGTATGAGAGACTAGAGAGACGAGAGAAAGCTCCAAGCTAAAGTTGTCAAAAGACTAACACTGACAAAATCCTATGAATTGATCCTCGTAAGCCTTTTTATCGTTGAGTCCTCTACTTTCTCCATTTTCCTCTATTTTTCTTTCAATTTCCTCCTCATGCAAATTTGTGACCTTTCATCTCCCTTTTCTCCTAATTTCCTTTATTTCCATAAATAAAATGTCAATTAATGTCTCTTTGCCTATGCCAATTTCCTTTATTTCCATAAATAAAATATCAATTAATGTCTTTTTGCCTTTGCCAATTTCTTTGGCCATAATACACTGAAATGAACACCTACTAGGATGTTTATCCACCATTCAGCTTGGAATAAGTGTTTCAAGACCTTGGTTATTATTTTTCCTTTATTAACTTTATTACCTGGATTTTTAACATGATGCTGTTATAGAGACCACAACATTGAGATAGCAAGTTTCATATATCTCCCACGAGACATAGGATAGACAGAGATGGGATGTACTGTGAAGTTACTCTATGATGTGAAGGTCACTGGTTTGAAACTCCGTGGGAAAAAATCCAATCATGTTAAGGGCTAGTGTGGCCCACATCGGGTGAGAACCCCGAGTTATTTTGACAACTTAGATGCCCCTAGGTCGCAATTTCTCAAGCCATAGGTAAAACCTATTGTCATCTTTGGAGGACACAAACAACTTGATAAACGAACAAAAGACACATTGCATAGATCAAAGCAAGGCCCAACTTCTCAAGGTTGGCATTTCCTCTTGCAACCATATTTTACAAATTTGAATGGATTCGTAAATGGTTCATCAAAGAAAGAAATGGACATTCTAGAGGCATTCTTAACATCACTGAGACAAGATGGAAGCATCACAATATCTCTTATAAAACAAATATTTGAGTAATATCTAATCGTTACAAAACAACATGTCAAACTCTTTACACGTTAGTATTGTTATGTTTATAGGATTATAACATCTTTGGTGAAAATTCCATGTAAATTAAGTTAATAAAGAGAAAATAATAATTGTGGTAATGGGGCGCTTATTCCAAGTTGAATGTTGGGCAAAACATCATAGTGTGGGTGTTCATTTGGTTTATTATGGCTAAGGAAATTGGCAAAGGCAATGGCAAAAGAAATGGAAAAGATGTTGGAATTAATGGGGAAAGCTAAACTTAGATTACTATTATGATGATGATAGGATTGAGACTCTAATCTTAGATCTCATATCCTACTATCTAGGGAGTGGTTGAAACCACACTGATTGTGTGAGAGCCTATATGTACTAGGTTCTCCTGATTGAGTGTGTACTGTATGTAGTGCTTGGGCACTCTCTAAGTATCTCACCTGGAGAGTCATTTAACTAATATAATATTCGATTTTTATCATGGTATCAAAGCTACAGGATGGAGGGACCTATATGCTGATTTGAAAGGCGCGACTATGGCGAAATAGTCGCAAGTGTTAGGTGCATAAACGCACCGATCCCACTATCAAACTCAACGCATGAAGCATTTTGTCAGCCATCGCAGATATAAGGTGTACTGGCGTGAAGATCTTCGCGAATGCATGGTGTATATTCACGTCGACCCTGTTTTAAACAAAACCTGTGTGTTTTCTTTTGACAGCATATTTGAAGTGTGGAAATCTCGATGTGAAAGGATCTCTACCAACGATCTCTGAAACAGATCGATCAAGCAATTTTCCATCCACTGTGTAATCTGTTTTCGACTGCTAACAGGAGAAGAGTCATCTTTGCTTCTCGAAGAAGCAATAGAATAGCCCTCGTTGTAATGTCCACGAAGCATCTGAAGGCTTCGGCTTCTTAATTCTTTAAACGGTTTTAAAAGTCAATAGATGATCATGTAAGAAAATTCTTCCGCATTGCTGGTGGAGAAGCCGATTTACAAAAAAAAAGAAGGATAATCATGACTCTCTGGCAGTTTTTTAATTCTTTTTCTTGGAAGATTTGCTGGCCAAAATGAAACTGCTCTGTGTTGTATGCCGTGAAAATGAGGGTGGCCTTTGTTGAATGGATGAGTGATAAAATACCACATACCGCTGCAACGAAGTCTACGAGAGAGTATTTCACCTTTTTGAAATATCAGCAGATCTGGCTGGTTGTCCTTCTCGTCGGTTGTCATATGTAGGAAGGGAGAATCGGTTGCCTACATGCAATCCAGCATATGTGACTTTGTTGCTAATGTATCTGATAAAATAGCTGTTTGGTGGATGTACACAACGGTTAGTGAAGCGGAGGTAAGAAACAATTGTATCTGGTTGTAGAGGAGCTCGCGACTGTCCATAATTATTCCAGAAAAAGGGACGAGTAGAGACATACAGAGGTTGAAGATAGATTTTGTGTGTGTATGAGTGATCCAGACAAATATTTCCATGCATGGAAATGTCTCCAGTTTTTGGCACCGATCAATAAGTAGCGTTTCAGACACCCATGCCGTTTTATTTTCCTCTAATTAAAACACCCTTGAAAAGATAATTGTTGGAGTGTATTTGGCAATGTTCCAACTTTGACGAGATCATCACAGTCTGATACGCTAAGAATTTCAAGATTGGGGCAAACCCCTTCAGCGAACCTTATCTCTGATATTTTTTGTCCTTCCTAGTGATCATCCATTTTCAATTGTCTAGAAATTTTATTGTTTTGAGTAACCTAGAAGGTGCAGGTTGTGGAGATCTGAAAACCAATTTGGAAAATTTTCTTCTAAATTATTATATGCCACAAAAAATGAAAATTGTGTTGTTGATTTGAACCCATCTTCATAAATATGTGCATTACAGTTACATACTGATAATGTTTTCAACTTGTGAGAGGTCGTTTTGTTGCTTGTCGCCAGAGTCGAGGGCATTAAGACCTGTGCGGCACAAAAGCCACAGTCTACAAGGTTCTATAGTCGAAGAGCTGCCAAAGGGAGAAGTTTCCCACCTATGTGGTAACGAGGTTGTTGGAGCTCGTTAGAGGATCGTGGAGTCGAAAAGGAATCTCAAAGCGAGATACGCTGGACTTTAACATGATGTCTATATTTTTAAATATTTTTTATTCTGATGATGATGATTTTCTCATGTTGGCATTTGGAATTAACATGGGTAGTATGTTCAAGTCAGAAGAAATTTCAGAAAAATGTGGTTCTGTTGATGACCACCAAAATCAAGAGGCACAATCTGTTGTGCAAAATCTTGAGATTGAAGACACACGAGTTGATCTTCAGGAAGGGTGTGAAGAGGAACAAAGTGTTGAAGATCAATTGGACGAGCCACATGAAGCTGATTGCAAAGACGTGGTAGAAGAAGACAAAGCTGGAGAAAATTTAAATTTAAATTGTGATGATCTCATTAATATTTCTGTGTGTGCAGTCGTTACATCAATGAATGATGAAGACATCATAGCTGACTTTCAGATGGTTGACACCAGAAATAGTGAAAGGGAAAATTCTCCTATCCAGCCTGTCATAATCTTGAGAAGGGCGAGAATAAGAATTAAAGCTTTCCATCACTGGGGAAGATATGAGGTGAAGATACATCACTACCTCATGGCGAGGAAAGTGAAGATGAAGCCTCGACTCAAGATGAACAAGTATGGGCTCTGCTGCAAGAAGACAAAAATGAAAACCTTTGTTACCAAGTTGTTTCATGTTTTAATTGTAAGCCTAGCTGAGACTAGACCAACAGGCATATGTTATTATTCAGTGCCCTTTCTCCATTAAGCGGGAGTGTTGGAATTAATGGAGAAAACTAAACTTAGATATGATGATGATAGGATTGAGACTCTAATCTTAGATATCATATCCTACTATCTAGGGAGTGGTTGAAACCACCCTGATTGTGTGAGAGCCTATATGTACTAGGTTCTCCTGATTGAGTGTGTATTGTGTGTAGTGCTTGGGCACTCTCTAGGTATCTCACCTGGAAAGCCAATTAACTAATAGAATATTCGATTTTTATCAAAAGACATGAGGCATTAATTGGCATTTTATTTATAAAAATAATAGAAATTAGGAGAAATGAATGTGAAAGGTCACAAGTTTCATGTGAGGAAGAAAATGAAGGAAAATAATGGAAAATGAAGAAAATAAAGACCTCACTAATAAAAAGGATTATGAGGATTAGTTGGTACCTTTTTCTAGTTCATTGTTGGAGCTCTCTCTCTATTCTTTCTTTCACGCACTCTTGGACACTTAGAGTTTTCTTGGAGCACTTCAGCACTTGATCAAGAAAAAAAAGGGCAAAGAAAAACAAGGATCAAGAAAGGAAGAGTAGGATCAAGTAGCTATAACGAGAATATTTGTTGGTATCGATTTGCATGTGTGATTTCCTTGCTAGTCTTGGCATGCATGGTTATGCATATGTGTTCTTGGTTCTCTTGATGTCATGGGCATGGGTTTTTCCAAGTGTGACAGTGTTTTGCAGCCTAGCCTTGTCATTTTTGGATAACCATGGTGTGATGGGTTCTCATGTTTTCATTGTGTTGGATTTCTAGATGGTTTTGAAACTCAGTGAGGTAAATAAAGAACACATGGCCTAGTGATCCCTAAACCGGACTATGGATTGTGATAAAGCCTTGGCCTAGTAACCCCTGAACTAGACTGTGGGTTGTGGTAAAACCAGATTTTATGTTGCCTGGGTGGGCTTAGGAATCCTCGACCAGTGAATGGCAGGATATATGGTAAAGCCTAGAGGTGGGTGCCCTTGATCAAGCATATGAATCATTGGCTAGTGAATGGTAAGATATACGGTAAATCCTAGAGGGTGGAGTCTCAATTATGGCCTAGTGATCCCTGAATCAAATTGTGGATTGCGGTAAATCATAGACTATGAGATGGTAAAATTCCTGACGGTATAGGTGGAGATATCTGGTGGCATCCATGCTTGTTTAGGGCCTAGTGATCCAGTGAGGATTTCGGTAAATCCTAGTTCTACTAATGAGGGTGAGGTGGTTTAGCCTTGTGAAGCCCTGGTTGATTTTTTTGTTATGAGTCTCACATTCATGCTTGGAATATGACATGGGGGTGACTGGATAAAAGAAATATTTGGTTCAGCCAATCTATGGTCGAGTGGTTCATGGAAGTCCCGAACCTGGTTGGCTTTTTCATTCATTAATAAGAGTTCATTTTCCTTGGTAATTCATGTATAAATGTAGTAGTTTATATGTGGATTCTATGGTTGTTGTATCCTTATTATTTCTTTTTTGTTTATATGTTGGGTATGAGTATATTTTATGACAATGATGATGTATGGTTATCATCATGTTTTGAATCGTAAATGAATGAAAGGTGAATATATGACATAATATATGATAATGCAACAAATGTGATAAGGCATCAATGCTTTTTAGCGATTCTCAGATAAGTATGAGACCCCTATGCTCAGATTTGTTGTTATGACTTGTAGAATGCATATTTTTGACATGTTGACGAAATGTTTGTCATGGCTAGTAAGGGTCAAGTCAATTTTTTGTTCTAGTATTTGCATTTGTATCATTATTTTGATGTTACTTTTCATTTTTGGAAGTTTCATGGAGTTATGGGCAGTGGCCTGAGTCCTGGCTCTGAAAACATGGCACAGAATCTGGGGTCACAAGCTCAGAATAACTTTTAAAACCTTAGTCGCTTGCAAGCCCTTGTTATTAGAGCGACTGGAGAGTCCCAGTCGCATGCATTCCCATGTCATGAGAGTGACTGAGGCTCTAGGTCAATAAGATATTGAGTTGTCTCAAGGGTTGGTCACCCGGAAAGGTTGATTGGCTCCTAGAGGTTTTGTAATATGTGTAGAAAGTCAGTTTGGTTTTGTTTTCTTAATTCCACTTCCTTAACTGTACAGGGAGAGTTGAATTAGATCATAGTAGTTTATCATCACATGTTTACCCCAGTGCACTGGTTAACTTGGGTAAATGTGTGAGGAGGGTGTTACAGAGTGGTATCAAAGCATGGTTCACCCCTTGGACTGAATGGGGGGTGTGTCGGTCATGCATTAATGTATATTGCATATGTGTTCTCTATGCTTGTGGTCTATGTACTTGTTGTGTATGCATGGTGGTAGCCATGATTGTAGTGGTGTCGCCATGTGAAATTTGATGGTGTTGATGTTAGATGTGTTTATCACGAGTATAGGTCGGTTATGCACTGGTTATGCATGTCATTGTTTATATGTATCGTGTATGCGTATATGTCGTACATATGTTGATTATGCATACATTGACATGGTTGTAGTTTTCATGCATGAGGTCATGATGTGTGGTTGATATAGTCATGCATTTATCACTGGACCATGGTTATGATGACATCTATATGCTGTTATGATTATGTTTATACATATTTTGCGCTAATCTGGTTGATCTTGCAGATGAGATATCCTCCCCGAACTATACTGGGGTATGTCGATTATGTTTATATTTTGGTTTAGCTGAGATAATATACCTTGCAAGAAGAAAAACACAAAGATGACTAGCAAGATGGTAGACTACAGTTCCCAAGACTCTCCCTATGGATCAGATGAGCAACGTGGGGTTGGGCATTCTTCTGACTTAACAGACACATTAAGAAACTTGAAGGAATAATTAAGGAGTAACAACGCAGATAATGACATAATCATGCAAGCA
Organism: Pinus tabuliformis; assembly: GCA_031772625.1. NCBI lineage: Eukaryota > Viridiplantae > Streptophyta > Pinopsida > Pinales > Pinaceae > Pinus > Pinus tabuliformis. The sequence continues at coordinate 1,003,730,297 of CM062819.1, forward strand.
CAGGAGAAACAAGCAAAAGTCAATGAGGTAATCTTTCAGAGTTGCAGAGACATGAGAAGTGATAGGGGATATTTGTCGGATGAGTGTAATAAAGTTAAGCCATCTACTTTTGATGGATATTTGAAGAATTTGAAGGATGCAGAGGCTTGGTTACTTGGGATGAAGAAGTTATTTGAACCACATGAGTACATGGAGAATATGAAGGCTAGGGTAGCTATCTTCAATCTCAAAGGGAAGCAAACCTCTTGTGGGAAGATCTAAAACGGGCCAGAGATATCAGGACAAAAGACTTGAGTTGGCATGAATTCAAGAGACTCTTCAAGAATAACTACATGTCAGAAAGGTACTACGACAACAAAGCTAAGGAAGTCTATGAGCTCAAAATGGGATCGAAGACAGATGAGTATACGACTAATTTCCTGGAGCTATTGAGATATGTACCATATCTTAAGGATGAAAAGGGCAAAGTTCATATATTTGTCAGTAGATTGTCATTAACATTTGGAGATTGGATCGAGTATGATGAGCCTTGGTTACTTGAGGAAATTATTGGGAAATTGAAGCATTGTTATGAACAGTCAAAGTGTAAAACAGAATCTCAGCAAGGATGGAAGGGGAAAGACAAAGGTAAAGGTAAATGGAAGCCAAAAAGAATAAGGCCTCAGAATGCAGAAGAGAAAGAGAATGTTGCACCATACAAGAAGTTCAACATAGCTAGATGGGGACATGGGTCACAACAGTAGAATAAAAGTGATGGTACAGGATGGTTGCAGTGTTGGACATGTGGTAAGGAGCATCTTAGAAGGGATTGTGCATAGAATCAGGGTGGTAGGCCTCAAATCTATAATGCACAGGAGGCACAAACTGTTGGGGGTGTTGGGCAGAGCATTCCTCGTATCTATGCAACATTGGATAACATGGAAGCAAATGATCATGCATTTATCATTGAGATGGACGGTAAGCTTTGTAATCAAGATGTTTCTATTTTGATTGACCCTGGATCTAATTATAGTTATGTTAACCTTGACTTGGTGGATAAGTGTGGTTTGAATAAAAAAGTGCATGCAGAATCTTGGTTAGTGTAGTTGGCTACAACGACAAAGAGGATAATTCATCATTGAGTAAGAGTTTGTGCTTTTGAGTTGAATTCTATGCCTACATCGACGCATTTGAATGTATTGTCATTGGGATCATATAGTATGCTATTCGGTATGGACTTGCTATATCTTCATAGGATCAATGTAGATTGTTATGACAAAGCCATTGAGTGCTTGGATGACAATGAAAAACAAAGAATATTGCAGGATAAGAAGAAAGCAACATCAGTTAGGATGGTGACAGTTATGCAGGCAAAGCACAGTCGCAGAAAATGGTGTGTTTTATTTGCAGTGCATATTTCTAATGATAAAGGTAAAGATGTTGAGGATGTGTAGGTATTGAGCAAGTACCCGATCTTATAGCAGTTTCAAGATGTATTTCTCGCAGATATTTCAGAGTTGCCACCTCATAGAGAACTAGACTTTTCTATTGAGTTGGTACCAGGAGTAGCACCAACATCAAAGGCACCATATAGAATGAGCACACCAGAGTTAGTAGAGCTGAAGTTGCAAATTAAGGAAATGCTTGACAAGGGATACATTAGGCCAAGTGTATCACCTTGGGGTGCACCGGTATTGTTTGTGAAGAAGAAGGATGGTACACTTAAGCTATGCATTGATTACAAAAAGTTGAACAAAGTGAGCATCAAGAACAAGTATTTGTTGCCAAGGATTGATGACTTGTTCAATCAGTTGAAGGGAGCAACAATGTTCTCGAAGATTGATCTGAGATCATGATATCATCAAGTACGCATTAAGGAAGAGGACATACAAGACAACTTTCCAGACTAGGTACGAGCATTATGAGTTTGTTGTAGTTCCATTTGGTTTGACTAATGCTCTGGCTACCTTTATGTGTTTGATGAAGTGTGTTGTGTCCTTATCTAGACAAGTTTGTTATTGTATTCATTGATAACATCTTGATATATTCTAGGAATGAGGAAGAACATGTCTAGCATTTAGCAGCAGTGTTGAGATTGCTAAGAGAGCCTCGGTTGTATGCCAAGCTTAGCAAATGTGGTTTCTTTCAGACAGAAGTACATTACTTGAGATACATTGTTTCCAAAGAAAGTATAGTAGTGGATCTAAAGAAGATAAGAGCTATCATGGAACGGGAAGCTCCTAGAAATGTGGATAGGTAAGCTCATTCACGGGGCTAGCAAATTAATATAGGAGGTTCATCAAGAACTTTTCTCGCATTGCATATCTTATTACTTCATTGCAAATGAAATGTAATAAATTTGAAATGACAGGAATGTGCAGCCAATTTTGGGCAATTGAAACAGTTGTTGCCAAATGCTCCAATTTAAAAGATTGCATATCCAGACGAAGAATTTGTGGTATGCATAGATGTTTACAAGAGAGCACTTGGTAAATTTCTTATGGAAGAAAGACAAGTAGTGCGCTATGAGTCACGGAAATTGAATGAGCATGCATAGAATTATCGAACATGTGATCTTGAGTTGGTAAAGATCGTCCATACATTGAAGATGTGGAGGCAATATCTTCTTGGCAGGAGGTCTGTATTGATGAGTGATCATAGTGGGTTGAAATACTTGTTCGATCAGAGAAACTTGAATGCCAGGCAAGCTAGATGGTTGGTCACGATCAGTGAGTTCGACTTTGAGATCAGGTACATCAAGGGTAAAGAGAAAAAGGTTGCAGATGCTCTTGGATGGGGGGTACACGTGAACCATACAACAATTATGAATTCTTATGGGACAAACCGACAGGATCATATCATATAGGCAGGAGCGCAGGATGACAGATACATGGATCTTATGCACATATTACAACAGGGTACAAGTGATCAGGATGTGGACTATCATCTTACAACATATGGCTTAATCATATTTAGGGACAAGATGTGTGTCAAGCAATAGTAATCTCAAGAAAACTCTTGAAAGAGTTTCACATGAAACCGTATTCAGGTCACCAATGGTATCAAAAGACATTGACAATAGTGAAGAAGTTTTATTATTAGTTGAATCTGAAAAAAGACGTGGTAAAGTTTGTAGCTAGATGTTTGGACGGTCAGCAGGTGAAGGCAGAATGTAAGCATCTAAGTGGCCTACTATAGCCAATTGTGATTCCATAGTGGAAATGGTAGGTCATTTCCATGGATTTCATCACAAATTTGTCGAGGACTTTTGGACAACATGATTCCATCATGATTGTGGTGCACAGGTTGACAAAGGTAGCACACTTCATTATATTGAAGACTACTTATTCAGCTAGTGATATAGCACAAGTTTTCATTAGAAATGTAGTGAGCTTGCATGGTGTTCTGAAAAATATTGTGTCATACATGGATGCTAAAATCACTTCCAAGTTTTGGAATGAGTTGTTTGCAGGTTTAGGGACAGAGTTGGCCTTCAGTACAGCTTATCATCTGCAGATAGATGGACAGACAAAGAGGGTCAACAAGATATTAGAGGACATGTTGAGGATGTATGTGATGCATCAACGACATAAGTGGGAAGAATATCTTCCACTGATTGGGTTCGCTTACAACAATGGGTATCGGGAATCTTTGAGGATGAGTTCATTCGAAACATTGTATGGGCAGAGTTATAATACTCCCATCAATTGGAGTGATCTAGTGAACAGGGTGTTGATTCGACCGGATATGTTGACAGAGATGGAACAACAAATGCAGATTATCAAGAAGAATCTGAAGGCAACACAAGACAGGCAGATAAACTATGCAAATCAAAACAAGTTGTTTAAGGAGTTTCATGGTCTGGAACCAGGCAATCAAGCAAGTTAAAGTGCAGTAGAAACACTTTGGGCCCAATAAAGCTACATAGGAGATGGTGGATCAAATGTGGGCTATGTATCATTCTCTATTCGTTGGTTGAGCAAATGTTTTTGGTATATGTTTTGGTGTGATGTTTTTTATATATGTACATATGTATATGGATGTAAATATCATTATGAGTTGTGTTATAAAGCTTCAATAAGCTATATGGGTGTCATGTGGTTATGTTATGTTGGTTTGCTTTTCAGCAGGTTGATCATTGTAAACACTATATCGAACTAAGTTATAAAGCTCCATAGGCAGCATGTTTTCCTTACAGCAATCTTTATTGATTGTAGATGTGATTGAACACCGAGGACGATGCTTCCCCACAAGGGAGGGTTTTGTAAAAACCCTAGTAAAAATTCCATATAAATAAAATTAATAAAGGCAAAATAATATAAAATTAATAAAGGCAAAATAATAAACACGGTTATGGGACACTTCTTCAAAGTTAGATGTTGGGAAAAACATCATAGTGTGGGTATTCATTTGGTTTACTCTAGCTAAAGAAATTGGCGAATGCTTTGGAAAAGCATGAAGCATTAATTGACATTTTATTTATGAAAATAATGGAAATTAGGAGAAAATGAAAGTGAAAGGTCACAAGTTGCATGTGAGGCGAAAAAAGAAGGAAAATAATGAAAAATGAATAAAATAAAGGCTTCATTAATAATAAAAAAGTGTCTAAGGATCAATTGGTACGTTCTCTCAGTTTAATTTTGGAGCTCTCTATCTATTCTCTCTCTCTCTCACTCTTGGACGCTTAGAGTTTTATTGGAGCACTTCAGCGTTGGCTTAAGAAAAGCAAAGGAAAGCAAGCATCAAGCAAGGAAGCGCAGGATCAAGCAGCGACAACGAAATTATTTGCAGGTATCGATTTGCATGTGTGATTTCTTTTCTAGTTTTGGCATGCATGGTTATGCATGTGTTGGTTCTCTCATTGTTACGGGCATGGGTTTTGCCAAGTGTAAAAATATTTTTCAACCTAGCGTTGCCATTTCTAGATAGCGATGGTGTGATGGGGTTCTCATGTTTTGGTTGAGCTAGATTGTCCGATGAATTCGAAACTGAGTGAGGTGGATCTCTAAAAGAAAGAACACATGCCCTAGTGATCCCTGAACCAAACTGTGGATTGTGGTAAAGCCTTGTCTTATTAACCCCTGAACCGAATTATGGGTTGCAGTAAAGCCGAATTTTGTGTTGCCTCGGTGGGCCTAGGAATCCTTGACCGGTGAATGCCTAGAGTGTAATATCCCTCCCCTTAATAATAAATAATAAATAATAATAATATAATAAATAATAAAAATAATAGATAATAAAAAATAATAATTAATAATAGAAATAATAAATAAATCACTTAATAATAAATAATAAAAATAATAAATCATAAATGTTAAATAATAAATAAAAATATATACAAAGAAAATAAATAAAATAATAAAAAAAATAGTAATAACCATACTAAAACTCTAAATAAGAATAAATAGAAATAAAACAAGAAAAATATCAAAAATAAGGAAATAAAACAAGAAAGCTAAAAATCAAAGGAAAAGTAAGGAAATAAAACAAGAAAGCTAAAAATCAAAAGAAAGTTGCATGTAGACACATGGAGTGTGTGCATGTGGTTCCCCTTCCAATGTTATTCTATTTAATAGATGGTGAGGAAGGTGAGAGGCATTCCTGCATTCCATCATTCTGAGAGTCTATCTTTCATTCTCTTGGGAGAATGGTGTTTTAAGACTTAGGAGTCACTGGTAGTAGTACATTGATTAAGGGCTCGAGGGTGGCCAGTTGTAGCAAGACTTTGCACAATTGAGCCTACGGTTGGGTGGAGAGTCGTCCCCAAAACCTTGTTGTCATCTGGCCGACATCGATCACAGGTAATAAAGGCCAACATCGATCACAGGTAATAAAGGTAGGTACTTATTTGTTGATTCTGATTCTGATTTTAATTAGGAAATTAATTTTATATTTACTTTGGGTTGTTACATATGGTATCAGAGGAAGGCTCAACCCTTAGGGCCTATGGGCATCTAATTTTTTTCTTTTGTTTTTCATCGGAATATTTAACTTGACTTGTTTTTTAAAATTACAGGATGCTTACTTTCCTACGAGTAATTTCCACGGAAACTGAACCTTGGAATCGGGGTTTCTAGATTTCTGCAATTCTGATTTGTTTTCATTAATTTGTTAGCCATTTTTATCAATTGTTTGCAGGCTCTGCCACAAACTAAGTGGTGTGTATTTTTATGATAGGCATCCGATAAAGTTCATTTATCATAAATTTACATGTTGTCGTTGCCATAATGACCTTTGTTCTTTTTTTTTTAACCAAGCGACAAGCCTTCCAAAAAATTGTTAATTTAAATCTTTGTCCAGAAACATCTATTAAATTTTGTTTTAAGCATTGTTATCGTGAAGCCATTTAGCAATTTTCTGACATTTGCCATTTTAAATTCAGAGAGTTCCTCGTCATTATTCATAAAGTATAGTGTTTTGTGAATGATGCCTGGAGGGTTTTATAATTGATTTTTCAGTCGATGGTGGATTTCGAGATGTGGATATACTAATATTTTGAACAGTTTCTGCAAATTTAATCAAAATATGGTTTCTAATTTTTCGAAGCCTCGATCTCCTAACGGCAAAGCCTGAAATTAAGAATATAGAAAATCACACGCATTATGATATTTTTCTAGCAATTCAAATATTAATGACTTCATAAGATATTTGGAAAATATTAATTTAAAACAAAAATCCAGCTACAATCCAGATTTTTAAGCGGTTATAAGCAACTTAAAATAAGTAGAAATGGTCACTGGGACCCCAGAACCACTGTGGTTGCCATTTCTCGTAATTAAGAAAATCATCTAACTTCACTCAGAAATATTAGTCACTAAAGCGTAAGATTTTCTTTTTGGGAAAGGTCTCTATTATGAGTCTAAGAGAGGTTAACGGTTTTATAGACGATTTGTGGAAAAGTCCAAAAGATTTTCTTTTTAAAAAAAAATTAAAGATCATACTTGTGCTCGTTTTTATTTTGAAGTTTTGAAAACGAAGGTTTATGAAAACTTTATAAAGGTTTATTAATAGCTTATAAAAGGGTTCAATAAAGTTATTCAAAAGGATTGTTTTATGGTATTGAATGGGAATTGAGTTTAGATAATTAATATTCTTAGGTTGATTTTTATTTTAAAAAAAATGGTTAAAGTTAATTATTTAGGAAGGTTTTTATGAATAAAGTTGTTTTTAATCTTATATTTCAATAACAATAAAGATATAAAAATAGATAACTTAATTAAATTTTCATTGAAGATAATGAATATAAAATTATATTTTTAGATTAAGAATTATTTTTAAGGTTCTTATATTTTTTTTAAGAAAGTGTTAGGTTTTTTAATAATATATGTAAATTTGTTAAGTTTAGTCTACCTCATTATTATTCTTTAGGCATATAAGAATAAGTAATAAAATGGTTGATACAAAATTCAAATTTAAATTACTTTATGTGATATTATAAGTGAGTTAATTAAATATATAATTGAGTTCATGTCAAAATGGAATTGTTGAAGGAACAATTACCTTCCTTGGATGAGGAAAATGTACTATTGATTGTGTAAATGGTACTATTGACCTTATAGTGTGTGCAAATTTCTCGACATTCTTGTCAAAAAGAATAATGGAATTTGTAGGAACACGCATAGCCATGGCCGCAAGCTTACAATCTTATGTCTTATGTAGGCAATTTTATGTCTTATCCGGGCACTTAATATGGCTAAATGTATTGTAATCTAAGGGATTTGATATGGTGTTGCCTTCGCGGGTGTGCTTGCAGGCAGGCCATATAATTAACAAAATGATTTTATTTTGTGTTGGGGAGGGATAACCTTCCCAGTCATCCGATCCGGTTATGGGTCGGGTGGTAGTGTCTCTTCTTTATGGTGTGGAATATTTCTTTGGTTGTTTGATTTCTTAAATCTCCTTAGAGTAATCATTTAATGGCTAAGTTATGATTTCTTAATCAGATACTCAAAATATTTCACTCTACAGCACAAAATTTCGATTCTTAAAAATCATGAATCTGTAGAATTTGTGACATATAATGATGAATAAATTTTCTTTCGAAGATCAAAGTACCTTCTTAACACAATAATTCCACCAACATTGAGACAATTCTCTAAGTTTTATTCTGACATCATTAGTACCTTCCAATTCATGTTTTCCATGGTTTATACTACAAAAATTTGTAATTGTTGATAATTTATGGTTTAATTATGGTTTAAGTATTGTGATTGTTGATAATTTATAATAAAAACATATTTTATTAAACTCATAACTCTAATAATAAGGATAACTTATTAACCTTATTAGACTTTGATAATAATTATTATTGAGTATATTGGTTCTTATTTTATGATGAATCTTGAGTTACATAGTGTTTTTATTTCTCTTACAAGGTCTCTAGATCAAACTTCTTTTCTTTTACAGATCATCAAATTTTTTTTTTTAATCACATTTTGATAACTAATCTGGCTTTGGTAGACTGATATACTTGTTAAACTAGCTACAACCAGCTTTTTTTTTTTTTATATCATTACAAAAGTCTGATATTAAATTAAGTGTAAGTTAAAGTTTGGTGCACTTATTAGTTCCTCATTCGTTTTTTCATACATCATTATACATAGCAGATTATTTGGTATGGAAACCGGTCCTTTCCTCTGTGGTTCTCTGCTCTCATTACATGGTAAAACCACTATCTCATTTTCTTGAGTTGTTTGTGCTTGCATAGCTCTCTCCATCACAACCATATAACAAAGCGAAAATCTAAATGAGTCACATAATTAAAGATATAGTTTTATTATGACTCATTGAGTCATTGGAAAAGTATATAATCTTGTAATCTTGGATGGTGATAATCTACCCATAATTGATGATGTATAATTCTCTGAAAGATTGCACTATTGAAATGGTATACTGGCATGTTTTTTTAACAAATCTTTAATGCTGGTGTAACTACTCACCACCGGTTCATTTTACAACACAGTTTACATAGCACTTGAATTATTTGGATAATTGAAGTTGAAATTTTTCACCAATTAAAGTGCTCTAAAATAGTGAAATATGTTCCAATTCACAATGGATAAACTCTAATATCTTATTACCTTTAGATGATCATTGTTCACTAGCATATGTTTAGTATTTTATTGTTCAATCTGATCTAAAAACACAGAGATAACATTCCTTGAATGTTGATCATATTATTCACTAATTATTTGGGTTGGATTGATGTTCTCATTGTCCTTTAGCAATAACAGTTGCTTGGCATTTCTCTGGTCTATTATTACAAGAACACAACTCTCTTAATATGATCTTCTAATAAATTTAATGTTGCACTGCCATTGCCATTCAGATTGCATGTATCTGCTCATTTACTACTATATTCTCAATGGCAAATCGTACAGACTTGGATTTCAGTTTAGATGTTGAGTATAATGTTACAAGAGGTTTCGTGATTCAAGTTTAATTGCATATAGTGGATAAAGATGTCTAAAGAGAAATGGAAAAGAAAAACTTGCTAATGATAGTTCATGTGATTATGGCCAACTTAGATCAGACGTTTAAGGTGGTAGAGAAGAAGTATCACAACAGGGGTAAGAAATCAATAAGAAGAAACAACCTATTTTAAAACATAATGGAAGAGTTTGGTATAATCATGACTTGGTACTCTAAAGGTATCACTATAAGGTCTATCTAAGGATGATGCACGTTAAGAAGAAAGTATTGGCAATCAACTATTGAAGTTGAAAAATCAGGGTAATAATCAAGGTTATTTTAAAGAACCTGTAAGGTATGATAAATAGAATGATTGGAGAAGATAAGTTGTGTGCATAACAACATCTATAACAATGGGAGAGCCACATTGTAAATATTTCATAGGTGACTAAATATATGAATGAATTATGGATAACAAGATGTATGATCAGGAGATTTTATGTATTACCCAAGTTGGAAATAGTAACAACATTTCCAAAGGATATCAATACTCTAGGAGAGAAGGAGAAGAAACCACAATTCAAGTCAATTTAATGAAGTGAAGAAACTTCCATTTTTAGCCAGTAGACATGGAATAGTAGGAAATCAAGACAGGGAGAAAAAGAAAAATATATCTATGAATATCGGGTAGGAGGAAATGAAGGGATGTTCTATCAAGAAGAAAGTTTTTTTAAACGTATTGATGAGTAGAGCTAGAAACATGATTGGTAATGGTCATAATGATGATCTACATATTTTAAACAAAATGTGAAGGTGAAGTTGAATGATGACCAAATGATAATAAACGAGGAAGATATAGGAAGGAATGTTGCTAGAAATTTTATACGGATACCTTGAGAAGGATTGTGTACATAGTGACAAAAGAAGTAAAAGTCAATTAATAGAGATTGTACTTGACTCATTATTTCACGAGTAAGACTTTCCATAACGTTAAAAGAGGTGGTTTCCACATAACATGTCATATTTAAGTTTCCCATGGATAAAGATGGTAGTAGTGTTTCCAACTGTTTCAAAATCTAAAATAATGATACTATTTAATAAGAAAGAGTCTTTTGCCCAACTTGAGGAAACTGAATTTATGATAAAGAAATCAAATGGTATTGAGATACGAACTTTACGAACTCGGCGAGATAAGAAAATATTTTTGGTGGATGAAGTGCTAATTGTTAAATAAGTCAACATGGATCAACAAATCCTCATGATATAAAGATTAAATCATGATGAAATAGTGTTTATATGCAATTGCATATAGCAGTAATGGAATCAGTAAGCCAAAGGGTAAATGGATGTAAAATCAAGGGATTTTAATTTTGAGATAGATGATTTAAATAATGATGGTATCACTAGTAATATCTTAAACAATGAAATTCACCAGAATTTCCTTGGGGAAGGAAGAATATATGACGAGAGATTAAGACTCAAGATGATGAGGCTCATGTGAAATTTAATGATATACCGTTGGTGTAAATGATCAACTACCTAGTAGAAAGAAGTCAAAATGATTATTGAAAAGTAATTGACAACTTGATGAAAACATATTGACAATGTTTCATGGTAGGAAGATAATGATTTACATATCCATATGATAATAGCGATATGCATAGGTATTATGACATTAAGTCGAGGTATATTGACATATTCATTTACTACGTGATGATAGGTATTTAATGTTCAATACTAATGATGGATATGATATGCATAATGTGGCACAGGAATTATGATGCTATAATATGAGGATTATTGACATGTGGTTCATTTATGAGAAGTCGTGATATGTCTTTAATATAATTATGTTGATGGTATAACTGAAGCATGCGATAGTTCCGTACAAATCTATGACATGCATAAGCATGCAGTTCCTTATTATTCATAGTGTCGCGATTAACAAAGATGAACGTTCTCATGATGACATGCAAGAGTTGGCATGTGGATTATTTCCTATGATACTATGATGGTATGGTTAATGCATTGGATGCATGTTGAGATGTGATGATTCACAGGACTCCACAAATGGGCCGAGAGGGCCGGTTTATTTGATGATCTCGTGCGAGCCCATACGCACGAGGGAGAATAAGTAACACCATATGGGCTGGGGACAAAACTCAATCAACACTACATATGCCAGTGGTTCCTTTGTCTTGTGTATAGCTCTTGATGGATAGCTCTTGAAGAGCTATGGGACCATCTTGAGGAGGCCAAGTGCCTGATGTTCTAGGCTAGGTGCCTATTATTGGATTGGGATGCCGAAGTCTGGAAGGGATGTCAAGGACTTCGATGCCTGGGGCTGTGCACCTTAAGTAGTTGTGCAGGGAGTGGGCCAGCCTTGCGAGATGCCCGGGGTCATTGAGTACCGGACTGGATGCCTGCCTTGGGGCAGATGAGGTCTGAGTCAGGCGCGAGCCTTGGGGCCAGCCTTGGACTAGGATACAGACCGGGTCAGGCTTATGCCTGGTGCCGAAAGTGGGAAAAAGGATAGAGATTCCTTGAGATTTCCCGGGGTGTTGGGGACTTTCGATGCCTGCTGGTTATACTAGTTCAACAGAGGGTGTTGGCAACATAAAGTAAATAAAATAATAAATAATTCAACTTAACTTCGGGACGAAGTTCCTTAAAGTGGGAGAGTATGTAATATCCCTCCCCTTAATAATAAATAATAAATAATAATAATATACTAAATAATAAATAATAAAAATAATAAAAAATAAAAAATTAATAATTAATAATAGAAATAATAAATAATAATAAATAAATCACTTAATAATAAATAATAAAAATAATAAAAATCATAAATCATAAATCATAAATGTTAAATAATAAATAAAAATATATACAAAGAAAATAAATAAAAATAATAAAAATAAAAATAGTAATAACCATACTAAAACTCTAAATAAGAATAAATAGAAATAAAACAAGAAAACTATCAAAAAGAAGGAAATAAAACAAGAAAGCTAAAAATCAAAAGAAAGTTGCATGTAGACACATGGAGTGTGTGCATGTGGTTCCCCCTCCAATGTTATTCTATTTAATAGATGGTGAGGAAGGTGAGAGGCATTCCTACATTTCATCATTCCGAGATTCTATCTTTCATTCTCTTGGGAGAATGGTGTTTTAAGACTTAGGAGTCACTGGAAGTAGTACGTTGATTGAGGGCTCGGGGGTGGCCAGTTGTAGCAAGACTTTGCACAATTGAGCCTACGGTTGGGTGGAGAGTCGTCCCCAAAACCTTGTTGTCATCTGGCCGACATCGATCACATGTAATAAAGGTATGTACTTATTTGTTGATTCTGATTCTGATTTTAATTAGGAAATTAATTTTATATTTACTTTAGGTTGTTACATAGAGGTGGGTGCCCTTGATTACGGCTATGAATCATTAGACGGTGAATGGAAGGATATACGATAAAACATAGAAAGACGAGTCTCAATTATGGACTAGTGATCCCTGAATCGCACTGTGGATTGTGGTCAATCCTAGAGACTAAGAGATAGTAAATTTCTCACAATGTAGTTGGAGAAATCCAGTGACATCCATGCTTGTTTAGAGTCTAGTGATCCGGAAAGGATTGCAGTAAAGTATAGTTCTATTGATGAGGGTGAGGTGATTGATTGGTTTGTATTGCAGATGGAACCAGATGGAGAATTCCAACAAGAACCTCAGTGTATATTGCAAAGAAAGATGATCATAGTCCGGAACCAAGCAATCAAACAAATTAAAGTGCAGTGGAAACGCTTTGGTTCTGATGACGCTACATGAAAACTGGCGGATCAAATGTGGGCTATGTATCCTTCTCTATTCTTTGGTTGAGCGAATGTTTTTGGTATATGTTTTGGTGTGATGTTTTTGATATATGTACATATGTTTATGGATGTAAAAACCACCATAAGTTGTTATAAAGCTCCAAAGTATTCTATTGTAAAAGTACATCACTCTGTAACACAAAAATAATAGCGCATTGGATAGGATAAAAGTCATCTAAATGATACCTTAATATGGATCCATAATTTTTTCACGTGATACTTTAATATCGATTAATAATTCTTCCACACGAATTAAGAATTGAGAATAGAGACTTCCTAAATCAACACATGCCCCCAAAAAAATTATTCAAACAAAATCTAAAATGTGAACATATTTCAAATCAAAAGTATTTTCTAAATTGGTTAATTGACATATTTCAAAAAAGCAACACTTTCCAGTAGGCTTTTGGCAGATGACCAAAAGCATAAAACAATTCCATTCTACCATTAATCAAAATTAAATTTCTGTATAAAAATATTTCAAACAGAAAGCATTCTCTAGATTTTAGATTAACATATTCCAAGGAAACACTCTCCCTTTAGATAGCCATCTAACAGATTTATTCGAACGTTTGGGTGCGAAGGGCAGAAATGTCATAGTAGATGTGTAAATTTCAAAACATTGAAAAAAATGAAATTTAATTTCTCCATCTTAAAAAAAAAAAAAAAAAAACTATTACTTTTCTCGTTAAAAACCAATAGAAAGACCTTTCTCGGTAAAGGAAAATAGTGCATGTAATTCAACTAACACATGAAATTTTCAGATAACAGATAATACTTGTGATGTTGTCATTCAACTACCCATCAAACATTATTAAAATCAGTGTCTACATAGAAAGCACACTTGCTTAGTATGTTTTAACATCTGCTTAGTGCAAATTTGACCCCGAAAACTAGTAAGTTGCTTATCTATGGGAATCTCCTTTAAAAAACCACACAGCTAAAACACATCCCATAAGAATTTATAATTTTATGTTATGGTCATGGGAATCTCCTTTAAAAATTCACAGTTAAAAGTTAAAACACATCCTTAGGAATTTATAATTTTAAATTATCGTACTTCTTATTATTTAAGATGTCAAAGCTAAAATTATTTAACAAGAAGTTTAGGAATCTAGAGAACAGGTTAAGGGATAGCTAAATATTAGAATAGCTCAAGACAAAGAGAACATGTCACGTCTTTCACCCCAACCCACCGTATCAGAATAACGACCAGTGCAAAGTAGCTCACTGGAAGAGATGTGACAATAGAGAAATTGACACATCACTTCCATCTCTCGTTGTAATAGTAGCCTGCTTGATGAAATGTGACATCAGAGAACATGTCACATCATATCCATCTCTGGAAGTAGAATAGATCGCTTGAGCAACATTTACCTTTGTAATTATAGCGACCTCCATAACAAATAATGACTTTCAAGATGTGAGAATGCTAACGATGAATAAGCAATCAAAATCATCATCTTTCCTCACAAGAATTTGGCCTCTTTCGTTCAAATGAATTTATTTTTTAGATACGATATGACATCATTTTATTTTTATTTCAATAGTAATCCAGGTAATCACAACTCACAGACCATTCTATTTTAACATCGAACCCTCCAACATCACACTTTTCATCCAATGTAAACTCGCGTGGCACTAAAAGATATGTAAAGCATAACACCCCCAAGATAAAACCATTGTGTCTACCCCAGGACCATATCAAATACCAACATCCAAAGCAACATAACCAATAGAAATTGTATCGTGTTATACGTTCAAGAATTCGATATATTATCATAACAATCCAACACATATATCCAAAATGGTTCTCAACATATTATCGTAAAAATCTAACACGTCCAAAATCATATAGGTCTCTTGCACCATACCCATGCACACTCAAATAAATTGGTTCCTAGCCATGAGTTAGTCGTTTAACATAACGACAAGGGATAAATATAGTCCGCCGCCATACAATGAAGCAGGGAAAGTTTATACATTGTGCTACACAGGCATATTTAGCTGGTTGATACACCAGGGTGGCATGTTGCATTTTATGGGCTCTATAACATCGATGTAACATGTTATAACAGGAAAAAGCCATGATCAATCCCGGGATCTAATATCAAGAAAGTAGTAAATGTAGTATCATGTACTGGGCTTATTGGTGATGTATGAAAAGTTGTAATTTGCTATTTTGAGGTGATACAAAATAAAAATTATAATATTAAATAAAATAAAAATAAAACAAACAAACCAACAAAAATCCCAACAATATTCATCCGATGCAAATCCATCATTGTGCAATGTAATATTATATAGTAAACAATAAAATAATACCAAGTTCAAATTTGTAAATGATATAAACATTATTTGATTCAGCTTCAATGATGAAATACATTGATGCATAAAAGCCATGAATGAAACACAAATAGTAATATATTGATCATTGATTTCAATTCATCATTGTAGAATCTAATTAGTACTAAGAGAAATAGTAAATACCTGAGTCTGGAATAGTAAATTGAAATTACTCAAACTTAAAAACAGTATAAAGTGACAAGTCAAACATTCAATCTAAGGTCATCAATATCTATAGTCGAGACTCAAAAGTTAAAAATGAAAATTAACAATGGACAATAAACATTGAAAATAAAATGAGCAATGAAAGTGAATATAAGTTAATAAAAGTGAAAGTGAGGCAACTATTTTTTATATATTGTGTTTTTTTCGCTTTTTTTTCATTCTTTAAGACTATAGGCCAAAATTTGGGTGGTGCACCAAGAAGTCCCCCTTACATGGGCGGTGCCCAAAAGCACCCCTTTTTTGATGGGGCATCCAAAAATCCCCCTTTTGTGGGGGATACCCAAAAGCACCTCTTTTCTGGGGGCAGGCGAGTGGTGGGTGAGAAGCGGGGAAGGCCTTTTCTGGGGGGGGGCACCTAGAAGTCTTCCTTTGGGGAAAAGCATCCCCCACATTGGAGTAACACCCCCTACATTTTCCCAAAAGTGGAGCACGGGGAAAATGGGGAAATGTTTCCGCATACGCCCCCAATACCGATAGCATGTGAAAAGTGAGGGACGTGCTCCACACCCTGGGGGACACCTTCCTATGGGACACTGGAATAAAGGGTTAAGACCTTCAGTTGAGGCATTGCAGTGCATGTGTCCAGATTCATTGTACCTAGTCTTTAAAGGAGAAGACACAGGTCTAAGTTTAATTCATTCAGTTCAGCAGCCACTACTAAATTAGTTCTTTTTTTCTCTAGTAGATTTCATTTCAAGATTAATTAGAATGCAGTAGCAGGTTTTGATAGTCTGTTTAATGAGTTTTGTTGCATATTTTTTGCAGCATGTGTTTCTACTTTCTAGAGTCTAGCACTATTAAAGTTGCAGTTCTAAGTGGCTTCAGTTTTTAGCTACCTAGTTTTTTAGGAATTGTTTTAGTGCAAAGTCTGCTTATCACTCTCGAAGCGCAATAGCTTAGGTTAGTAAATATTCTGTGACAAAGCTCGTTTCTACTTTCTAGAGTCTAGCACTATTAAAGTTGCAGTTCTAAGTGGCTTCAGTTTTTAGCTACCTAGTTTTTTAGGAATTGTTTTAGTGCAAAGTCTGCTTATCACTCTCGAAGCGCAATAGCTTAGGTTAGTAAATATTCTGTGACAAAGCTCACATAGATTGTGACTGCTAGTCAACAAGACTCTGTTTATGAAGGTAGTTGACCTCCAAAAAGTTTTTGAATTCAAGTGCTTTCAAAAGCAAATTAATTGCACCTGCTTACTATAAATGGCTTCAGTTTTTAGCTACCTAGTTTTTTAGGAATTGTTTTAGTGCAAAGTCTGCTTATCACTCTCGAAGCGCAATAGCTTAGGTTAGTAAATATTCTGTGACAAAGCTCGTTTCTACTTTCTAGAGTCTAGCACTATTAAAGTTGCAGTTCTAAGTGGCTTCAGTTTTTAGCTACCTAGTTTTTTAGGAATTGTTTTAGTGCAAAGTCTGCTTATCACTCTCGAAGCGCAATAGCTTAGGTTAGTAAATATTCTGTGACAAAGCTCACATAGATTGTGACTGCTAGTCAACAAGACTCTGTTTATGAACGTAGTTGACCTCCAAAAAGTTTTTGAATTCAAGTGCTTTCAAAAGCAAATTAATTGCACCTGCTTACTATAAATATTGCATTCAATGGTCATCAATCTAGGAAGTCTACAAAGCATTGGAATATCCCGATATTAAAATTTCTTCCACATCAAATACTCTTCTAAGGTCTAACGTACAGCAGTTCACTATTAACCTAGGGTTTTGACAGCTGAGACTACCATGATTTAGTTAGGCTTAAGCAAAATCCTCAACAACAGTGCACCCTATATATACCCTATAGATCTTTAATTTCATTTCAAGATTTATAATAAAAAATAATGAAGGACGCATTAGACATCGAAGCATCTGACATGGAATTACCCAAAACAATGCCAGAGAAAGAGCTAAACCTTGAGCTGCGTTGCTCATATACAGCGAAAAAGAATGCAAAAACAAGGGAAGCGAAAAGAACCACGTGATTTCGAACCTCTGCCATTTGAGTGATTTCCAGAAAAATATGACGCGGGTTCAATCTCCTATTGCAGAAACCCTTGTAAAACCCTCGCGAGCTCAACAATTTGAAGCAAATACGAGTTCAAGTGAACGGACTAAACCTTTGTGGAGACAATTTATAGGGTTATGGGATAAATGTGTACAGTGTCTTGATTTTATAAATGAGTTTGAACCCGATAGGAGGAATGAAAAAGCCAGATGGTAAATTTTTAATTTTCATTTATTTTAGTATATGTTTTGGTAAGAGGAATGAAATGGTGTAATTCAGTTATGATAGATTTTCACACTTACATAAAGGAATGAAGGGTAAGAGGACAAATCCTCCATTTTTTTCACATGGTTAAATTTCACATTATCTAATTTATATGAAGTTATTTGGGTTTGGTAAGAGGAATGAAATGGTGTAATTCAGTTATGATAGATTTTTTCACACTTACATAAAGGAATGAAGGGTAAGACGACAAATCTTCCATTTTTTTCACATGGTTAAATTTCACATTATCTAATTTATATGAAGTTATTTGGGTTAGAATAAAGTATAAGAGGAAAACTCAACGTTTTTGACAATTATTTTCAAGAGACAAAATTCTTCTAACACAAGAAATTTGTATTACTTCAAGACAATGCTAGAGAGATTAATTTAGAAGGAGAAAATTGGTTTTCAAAGCTTTAACATTGATGAGTAAAAAAATATAATTCAAAGTGCATTTGAGAAGTGCAAAAGAGTAAAAAATATGAAATCATAATCAAATCTTTTTCATGTAAATGTTTAGTTTGATGAGGAATGCAAAATGGCAAGGAGAACCTTGAAAAAGGCAAGCAAGGAGAAGATGAATGTAAAGTTATATAAGCAAATCTTAAAAAGGGAAAAAAAAATGAGTTCATGCAAACAGGGCAAGAAGAGTTAATATATCTAGGGAAGAATAACCCAAAGATTTTCTCGCAGGAACTTCAACCAAGGAATAAGCAAATCGAAAATAATATTACAGCCAATCAATAGTTTGATTATGCAAGACAACTCTATTAGAAAAAATCAAAGGTTGAGCCTTCCCCCAAGATCAACACAACTACAAAGGTTTTCACGTTACAAGAGGTGGAGATTGGAATTAAGAAGTTGAAAACATGAAAGGCAAAAGACTTGGTATATAAATAACTCGAAATTTGCTATTGCTAATGAAATCAAATTGAAACCAAGAGAAAAAATTTCTTCTACTATTCTGTGGAAAGGAAAACACACAATTTAAACGCATGCAATAACATGCAACGATCAAAATATAAGGAACACAATGATTTTAAAGGGGAACCCAACTGGGAAAAACCCCTCTGTTGTTTTGCATTAATTCAGATGAGAAAGAGAAGCAATTGCAATGTCTTGATTCAACTCTGAAGCACACCCTACACTGTAAAATTGTTCTCTTGCTTCCTGGCCTACTCTGATCAACACATAGCCAATTCAAGCCTCAAGCAACCTCCTATTTCCTTGCGCAATCCTAGAGGAATTAAACTCCTAAATAATAGGGAAATACCCTATTTCCTTGCACAATTTCAAGGGAACATAGTTACTGATCAAACAGGAAAATTAACTAGTACCCGTTCTTTTGAGGTTGCAAAAAATCACCCGATTTTGAAAATTGGTGATTCATAATACAACTTTTTTTTAGCATATTTTTGGCACTTTAAATTTTCTTATGTATCAATTATGAACATTTTTTAAAAAATGTTAGTGATTTTCATGCTGATTTTTAAAAGTGTTGATGGAGCATCAACGCATGTTTTAAAAGAATTTATTTTTTAAATGTTAGTGATTTTCATCTTGATTTTGGAAAGTGTTGATGCAGGACCGTTTTTGTTTAGAGAGTTTATTTTAAATATTTGTGATTTTTATGTTGGTAATAAAATATAAGAATGTTAGTTTAAATTTAACATTTAAAAATTTATTTCATTCATGAAATTGAACTGCAGCTCTGAGAGATCCGGCTTGCCCTCGGCCTTGCTCCCTGAGATCCGCTCCCCGCACGTTCTGCAATCTGCGCGCAACCCCGCACTCCGCCGCACAGCTCTTTGCGGGCGTGCTCGCATGAAGCTTTCCCCTATTATGCGGTCGACCAGATCAATGTAGGTTTGAGCAGCCCTGGTCGATTTTGGCAGGCTTCCCTCAGAGCTTGAGGTCATGGAGGTGCTGGTGATCCGGATTTAAACAGGAACGCAACAAATTACAGAGATAACCATATACACAAAGATGCAGCGGAAATAATACTTCATTTCATTAATGGAAAATACTGAAATATGCTTACAACCAGAAATTGAAATAAACCATCTAGGGCGATGGTAGCTTATCTCTGAGAAGAGATGTGATGGCTACATGCCTCTGAACTGTGTTACAATGAGGCTCGAAAGCCTATTTATTGTTGAGAAACAATTGAAAACCCTTAACATTCCAAAACCGAACCCTAGGAGATGAAACGCCAAACTGTGGGCCCCGTTTGGGGTAAATTGGTACATCAATTTCCCGGGGTCGTAACTTTGGCATATGATCTCCGTTTGACGCATACAATAGCTCGTTAGAAAAATCTATCCGAGCACTACCCATGTTGCCCTCGGATTCCCCAAAAAACGTCGTTTAGGGCCTCAAAACGGCTCCAGAAGTTCAGGACCCGAAAAACTGCTAAAAATAGTAAGTTGTGCTACAATTAAGGAAACTGAAAATGCTGAGAAAGACAATGGTGGGGGTCCAGGTGGACTTGGCAGGTGGCCACCAATATCCACTTGGATCATTCCTCCCCCCTTAGGAAGCAATGGTCCCCATTGCGTTGAGCTCCTCCATGAGGTGAGGAAACTTTTGCTAAACTTGTTCCCTGGTGAGCCACTTGCCCTGCTGAAGGAGTTGGCCTGCTTTGACAACTTGATACAGTTGGATATTCTGTTGGCGAGTGTTCTTGATCTGTGTGTCCATGATCCGATCAGTTGCAGCTTGTTCCATGCAATCTGGATTTAATTCTGTGGGTTTGAGCTGTTCTGCAATGTCGGATGTGTCTAGCAATGGTGGAAAGTATGGCCGAAGGCGGTCCACATTGAACACTGGGTGCAGGCCAAGGAATGGGGGAATGCTGAGCTCAAATGCATTGTATCCCGCAGCCTTAGTAATGGTGTAAGGACCATATTGGAGTGGTCTCAATTTCCGATAGGCTCCAGTAAGGCGTTCCTTTTGCAAATGCAACCAGACTTTGTCGCCCACCTGAAACTTGTGTGGCACCCGATGTTGATCATGTCGCTGCTTGTACTTGGCATTTGATTTCTCAAGAATGTCATGGACCTGCTGGCAAATATGTTGGATGCACTCAATGAAGCTAGTGGCCTTATCTGTTTCGGACTGGACATGAGCTGAATTCATGTGAGTAGCTGCAAGTGGCATGGCCGCATCAATGGGGCATAGTGGCTGGAATCCCAAACCCACCTGAAAAGGGCTATGGCCAGTGGAGCTGTGAAGAGCTCGGTTGTAGCTGTGTTGAACATAGGGGAGGCTCTTGTCCCATGTGCGTGGATGCTTTGAGTTATACATGCGCAGAATGTGCACAATCATCCTATTGACAACCTCTATCTGGCCATCAGTTTGAGGATGGAAGGCTGTGGACTTCGTGAGTTTGGTGTCCAGCATTGACCAGAGACTGGACCAAAATGTGCTGAGAAACCGACTATCCCGATCTGAGATGATAGACTGTGGGATCCCAAAGTGCACCCACACTCGTTCAAAGAAGAGTTTAGCAGTGGCTTCTGCTGTGATATTCTTCTTGCAGGCCACCATAATGGCCATTTTCGAGAACCTGTCGACGACCACAAAAACACAGTCATTTCCATGCTTAGTGGAAGGAAGGCCTGGCATGTAATCCATGGAGATGGATTCCCAAGGTTGACTAGGGGTAGGCAACGGGGTATAGAGGTCGTACTTCTTAATGGTCGGTTTGGCAATGGCACAAGCAGTACATGATCTGATGTACTTCCCAACATCCTGTCGAAGATTCGGCCAATTGCAGTACTGCCACTGTTTTCTCGACCCCGAAATGCCCAGCAGCCCGACTGTAGTGTGCTTCCCAAATCATCTTGGCACACTCACTTGAAGGAACACAAAGGTGACCGAGGTGGCATAATAGGGCATCCTGGAGGTGAAAATCTGCAACATGCCGACCCTCCAAGAGTGTCTGGTATGTGTGGCCGAATTTTCGGTCGCTTTTGTAGAGAAGTGGCCAATCAGAAGTCTCGTGCCCACAAGAGTTGAGCACGGTGGTTAACGCCATGATCGGTGGTCGACTGAGGCAATCTGCAACATTATTGGTGCTGCCCTTCTTATACTTGATATTCAAGTGGAACTGTTGCAGGTATGTAGACCACTTCTGATGGCGATCATTCTGCAATTTCCCTTGGGTCTGTATGAACTGCAGGGGTCGGTGGTCTGTGTGGATGACCGTTTCCTTCCCCAAAATGTAATGCTTCCATTGTCGGCAGGCCTGTACAATGGAATACATCTCTTTATCATAAGTGGGGTACTTCCGAACTGTGTCTGAAAGTGTTTCACTGTGATATGCCACTGGATGTCCATGTTGAGTAAGGACTGCCCCAATAGCATAGTCAGAGGCATCTGTCTTGACCTCAAATGGTTGTTGTAAATCTGGTAACGCGAGCACTGGTGCCGTGCAGAGGCGATCCTTCAACTCCATGAATGCCTTCTGTTGAGATTCAGACCAAAAGAATTTTGCTTTCGCCCCTCCCTTGGTGACTTGACTCAAGGGCCAAGAAATATGAGAAAACCCCAACACAAACCTGCGGTAGAAGTTGGCAAGACCTAGAAAGCTGCGGAGCTCTGTTAGAGTGGTTGGAGAGGGCCAATCCCGAATGACTTGGATCTTGGCTGGATCGACATGCACCCCCTGTTCATCAATGATGTATCCCAGATACTGAACCTGGGTCATGCCAAAAGTGCATTTCTCCAAATTGGCACATAGCTTGTGTTGCCGCGGTGTTTGGAGAACCTGTCGGATGTGGTGGAGGTGCTCTTCCCAACTCTAGCCGAAGATCAGAATGTCATCCAAGTATACTACTACAAAGGAGTTGGTGAATGGCCGCAAGATGTCATCCATTAGCCTCATAAAGGTTGCAGGAGCATTTGTCAATCCGAAAGGCATAACCAACCATTCGAAGAGGCCCTCCTTGGATTTGAAGGCAGTCTTCCATACATCAGAGGGTTCGATTGGTACCTGGTGATATCCTGACTTCAGATCGATCTTGTTGAAATATTTCGCCCCCTTTAGTTGGTCTAGGAGGTCATCAATTCGCGGGATCGGGTACCTATTATGGACAGTGATCTTGTTCAGCGCCCAATAGTCAATACAGAGTCTCCACGTCCCATCCTTCTTCTGTACCAACACGATCGGGCTCCCACAGGGCGATGAACTCGGACGGATGTGACCTTTCTGCAGGAGCTCCTGAATCTGCCTCTTGATTTCATTGTTCTCCAGAACGGAGCGCCGATAAATTGGTCCATTGGGTAGCGACGCACCTGGGGTCAGATCGATGGAGTGCCTGACTTGACAGTGTAGAGGAACCCCTGCCGGGGAGGTGAAGATGTCCTCGTACTCCTCCACAATCTTGTCCATCTGTAGTTGTCGTGCATAGGGACCCCGTCTGGAAGCCGCGGCCACTGTCTTCTTCTTTCCTTGAGGGAGTATCATCAGGAAAACAAATTTCCTGGTTTTGGAAATGATCTTACTGCATTGTTTTGCAGTAATCAAAGAGATGGCGGCAGGTGGTGATACCTCTGGTATCTTGAACAACTTATTTCCCAATGTAATAATAACAGCACGGGGCCTTGATTCATACACAACATGTCGCTTCCACAAGTATGGTTGTCCTAGTAATACATCACAAACTTCAAGGGGAGCAATGTCACACAATACCTCATCCGTGAAGGGCTTGATGTTGTATGGAAGGCGACACTGCTGGCTCACGCGAAGATCTCGTCCTTGGTGAAGCCACCCAATGGTGTATGGTTGTGGATGTGTTGTGGTCAGTAAGCCCAACCGCTTCACGACCTCTGCCGACATGAGGTTCTTTTGACTCCCGCTATCAACAATGAACTGTATCGGGGAGCCCTTTACCCACATCTGGGAGTGGAAGAGACGCTCCTCCTCCTCTGGATCTTCGGGTTCATTTTTCTGGATCTTTGCGGTAGCAACAGTGGCGCTGGGATCCGCATCAATGATCTGCTTCCCTTTTTCATACCCCTTATCGGGTTCTGACTCAGAGTCGGAACATGCATCTGATTCTAAAACCTTTAGCTCAGCCACCAGTGACTGCTTGGCCCGACACTCACTTGTGTTGTGAGTTGAGCTCTTATGGAACTCGCACCATTTTCCAGTGTCCTTTCTCGGCTTCGCGGCACTGTTCTTTGCTTGCAGCTTCGGCTGGTTGTCTTGGGCTGTCCCGCCTTGGCTTTGTCCTTTGTTCTGTGGTTTAGGGTAACCTTTCCCCTGCTTTGGATTCGCAGATCCAAAGTCTCACTTCTTTTGTTTAAACTTCTGCTCGACCTTGACGGCGTATCGGCATGCTGCGCCGAGCGAGGGGATGTTTAGGAATTGTATTTCTTCCTGGATGTACTTGTGCAGGCAGCCACGGTATTTGAGTATCAAATGTTGCTCTGAATCCTTGATACCCAACTTTGTGCGAAGGGTATGGAAGAGATTGGTGAACTCTGGCACGTCTTGGTCCCTTCCCTGCCGCAGCGTGGTCCACTTTATGTATTCATCCTCATAGCTTCCAACAGGGTAGTACTGCTCCTTGATGGCATCCCGGAACGAATCCCAGGTGGGTGCGGCTGAAAATAGTGAGCCAGTACTTTCATCCTTCTGCTCGCAGTAGGTTTCCCACCAGTCCTTGACGTGGGGGGCTGCTTTGAGAAGAGCAAAAACAATCTTTTCCCGACTCGAAAATTCATGAACAGAAAAATAACCCTCTAGCAGATTTAACCATTTATCTACGGCGTCTGCGTCTATTTGACCCTCGAATATGGGGATTTCAAAATTAACTTGTATCTTAAAGGGTGTGGCGTTTCCAGAGTAGCTACTGGAAGCCGATGCGTCGCTTCTGGGTAGCCGCTGAAGGATCTGGGCAAAGCTGTCCATCATCGCGTTTCGTTGTCGCTCTAGGGCTTCTTCGAGCAAGATTTTGATGGGATCTCCTGCCCCCTCGTCTTTCTTCTCATCCGCCATGCGAGGCCGTCGGGATTTGCGAGGCTGGTCTTGCAAAGGTTCAACCAGTTCAAGCCCTAACTCCTTATATCTCGACCTTGTTGGGGACATGCAAAGAAAAACAGAGAAAAAGCAGACCGCTCTAATACCACTGATCCGGATTTAAACAGGAACACAACAAATTACAGAGATAACCATATACACAAAGATGCAACGGAAATAATACTTCATTTCATTAATGAAAAATACTGAAATATGCTTACAACCAGAAATGGAAATAAACCAGCTAGGGCGATGGTAGCTTATCTCTGAGAAGAGATGTGATGGCTACATGCCTCTGAACTGTGTTACAATGAGGCTCGAAAGCCTATTTATTGTTGAGAAACAATTGAAAACCCTTAACATTCCAAAACCGAACCCTAGGAGATGAAACGCCAAACTGTGGGCCTCGTTTGGGGTAAATTGGTACGTCAATTTCCCGGGGTCGTAACTTTGGCATATGATCTCTGTTTGACGCATACAATAGCTCGTTAGAAAGATCTATCCGAGCACTACCATTGTCGGAACGGGCAACATCGATCCAATCCATGGACCAATGTTGCCCTCGGTTCCCCAAAAAACGTCGTTTAGGGCCTCAAAACGGCTTCGGAAGTTCAGGACCCGAAAAACTGCTAAAAATAGTAAGTTGTGCTACAATTAAGGAAACTGAAAATGCTGAGAAAGACAATGGTGGGGGTCCAGGTGGACTTGGCAGGTGACCACCAATATCCACCTGGATCAGCTGGGCACACCCCAGGCGGCTATCTCCCCTCCCCCCTCGTTGATCTCATCAGCTGAGGCTTTTAACCGCCTCTTGGATGGTCTCCCTAAGAAGAAGAATGTCGAAGCTGCGAAATTCATCAAGAAACTGGACGATATTCCTGAGATCTCCCTCCCTCCGGAAACCCCAATTCAGGTTGCATTGTCCTTGTCCGAGCAAGCTCTTATCAGCCAGTTCACTGGACTATGGCCATCTCCCAAATCCACTGAGAGTTGGGTCAAAAGAAACTGGGCGTCGTTGATCAAAGAAAGTGTGACCTCTTACTTTCTGGGGCGAGGATTCTTCCTCTTCGAGTTTACCTCAAAGGACGACAAAGACCTGATCTTTCGAAACGACCCCTACTTCATGGGCCCTTAGGGTCTGTACCTGAACAAATGGACTCTGGACTTCGATCCAACAGTAGATGTTCCCAAAGCAGTCCCAGTATGGGTCAGGCTTCGTAACCTCCCAGTGCATTGCTGGAATTGGAATTCATTGACACACATAGGAAATGCCCTAGGGAAATTCATAGATCGAGCGAATAACAAGGATCAATATGATTGTGCCAGGATCTGCGTGGAGGTAGATTTGGAGGTGGGACTTCCAGAGGCCATTAAAATCAAGGTAGGAAGCTGGACACACATGTAGAAACTAGACTATGAACAACTGCCCTTTAAATGCCAGAAACGTCATATTTATGGCCACTTCGCCAGAAGCTGTCCGTCCAACATTGAATCGGTGCAAGAGAAGGAGGACGGATGAAACCAAGTCAAACAATCTAAAACTTCTCTCAAGGCTCAGAAGGCGGGAGGCTCTAATGGTAATCCTCATCAGGGCCTTGCTTAGCAGATCTCGACTAAGACTGCTCCTGAAAACAGGTTCGATCCCCTTAGCTCTCAACCAAAGGACACCCATGAAGTCGTGGCCCAGAAATCAGTGACTCTAGAGAAAGGTAGCCAGCCTAACCTTTCCAAGGACTCAGGCATTGTAGAAAGCTCAAAAGGAACCCCAAAAGATATTGAGGAAGAGGACCAAGAATCGGAAGACTCGGAGGAGGAAGGAGAAATAGGATATTCCCAAGCCTCTGTAAGGAGATCTATAAGAGGGAGCAAATCAGATCGGGAGAAAAGGGAGTATGAAATGTATAAGGACAAGTTGCAGGGCAATCAACCAACTTTGGAGAGGCTGTTAGCAAAAAAACCGAAGATGGCTAGAAACCAGCATCAAGGCTCCAAGGGAGCCCACCAAAGCAAAGGTAAATAATGAAAATAATCTCCTAGAACTGTAGGGGTATGGGGAGCAAAATCAAAGAAGAGGCTATAAGAAATTTAATAAGAATAGAAGCCCCGGACATACTCCTTCTCTAGGAGACTAAGATGGAGGACTCAAACCTCCTTCACTCGAGTAGAAAACTCTGGAATAAGAGCAAAGCAGCAGTTGTCTCAGCCCGAGGAGCCTCTGGAGGGCTAGGAACCCTTTGGAATGATAGCATGTTCTCGCTAATAATCGAGATTTCAACCACTCACTGGTTGTTACTAAAGATGCAGCATTTAGTTACTAAAGAAATTTTTTGCCTCTTCAATGTCTATGTGCCGGTCAACGCTGGAGAAAAAAAGACCTGTTGGGACTCAATAAGAAACCAAGAGGATCTGGGCACTCTAGAAAACATCATCATTGCAGGAGACCTAAATCTCACGCTGCATTCTTCATAAAAGCGTGGAGGAAGCATTGTGCGAGACCTGGCAAGGGAATGGGCAGAGGATCTTCTTCAAGATTGGGATCTGTTAGATATCAAGCCTGTTTCGGGTAAGTACACGTGGTCAAATAAAAGAATAGGGCCTGGGCACATTGCAGCAAGGCTGGATAGATTCTTTGTGCAAAGTTCCTTCCTTTTGCTTGGTTTAGATGCCAGTATGCATATTCTTCCTTGTAGCACCTCTGATCATAACCCTATCAAGTTGAACCTCCGGGCTCACTCTGATCTTGGCCCCATCCCCTTCAAGTTCAGTCCTCTTTGGATCAAGGAACCCAGCTTCTTGCAGATTGTCAAGCAAAGTTGGTCCCAGCCAGTCAACGGATCTCCATTTTTCATATGGGAAGAAAAACTCAGAAGAGTGAAATCTGCCCTAAAGTGCTGGGCCAAAACTCTTCCTAACCCAGCTACTGAAAGGAAAAAGATCCAAAGCCTGCTAGATGCCCACCATCTGCTCTCGGAGGAGGCTCACATCTCCAAAGAAATTCTTGACAAAGAGGTCCATCTTCAACAGCAATACCATAAAGCCTGCCTGAACGAAGAGGAAACATGGAGGGTTAAATCTCGCTGCCTTTGGCTCAAAGCAGGAGATAGAAACACCTCATATTTTCACAAACAATCTCAAGCCAGAAAAAGCTTCAACTACATAGCTGAAATCAAAGAAGAAGCTGTTATCCACAAAGACTTTACAGGCATCAAGCAAGCAGCCTTTCTCCATTTCCAAAATCTGTACAGCGAAGAGGTGAATGGGACTCAGAACTCTTGTCTTCTGGACGGGGTTCCCTCTTCAATCTCAGCTGATATGAATCATCATCTAGAAGCCAAAGTCACCATGGATGAGGTCAAAAATGTGCTCATTGCCATGGACCCAGACAAAGCCCCAGGTCCTGACGGTTTCTTTGCCCAGTTTCTCCAATCCTGCTGGAACATTATGGGAAAAGATCTTCATAAAATGATCCAAAAATCGCAAACCTGTCAGGAAATTGGAGGAAGCACAAACTCCTCGTTCCTTGCACTTATTCCTAAGGAGAAGGGCGCCAATTCCTTCAATAGATTTCGTCCCATATCTCTTTGTAACATTGGCTACAAACTGATCACCAAAATCATTGCTAGTAGGCTGAAGCACATCCTTCCTAAAATCATTCCAGAGAACCAAGGGGGCTTCATTCATGGAAGACAGCTAGTGGACAACTTCATTTTAGTTCAAGAGGCAATCCTTTAAAGTCACCAGCGCAAGGAAAGAGGTATGGCCATCAAACTGGACTTAGCAAATGCTTTTGATCATGTTAGACATAGCTTTCTATTGAATGTTTTGCAAAAATTTGGATTCGGAGAGAGCTTTATAAACTGGATCCGGTCCTGCATCTCGGAGCCATGGATAGATCCTCTAATTAACGGCAGAGCTGCTGGTTTTTTTAAAGCTACAAGAGGATTAAGGCAGGGCTGCCCCATGTCCCCTCTGTTGTTTGTTATCCAAGCCTCCATTCTCAGCTTTCACTTAAATAACAAAAATGCAAGATCAGGAGATTCCAGGGATTTGTATTGCGAGGGGAGTTCAGAATATAAATCATGCCCTGTTTGCAGACGATACTTTGCTACTTGGGGCCGCTTCGATCCACTCAGCCACCAGATTCAAAGAGGCTCTGGATGAGTTTGGCATGATGTCTGGAAGTAGTCTCAACAAGGGAAAGTGCCACATCTACTGTTGGAATACCTCGCCCTCCATGCTCAATTCCATTGCCAGATGCTTAGGATTTGCTGCCTCATCCGTTTGGACCTCGTTTAAGTATCTAGGGATGCCTATCTTCCTCAAGTGTGCTTATTGCAGGGATTGGATTCCTCAACTAGAAAAATTCAAGATCAAACTTCAGGCATGGGGCTTCAACTAGCTAAATATAGCAGGCAAGCCAGTCTTGATCAAAGCCATTCTCTGCAGTCTCCCCTTATTCCAGTTCTCAGTGCTTCTAGCTCCTGTCGGTATTCTATAGAAAATGGACCAGCACATTCGAAATTTATTCTGGAAGGGGGGTAAGTAAAACGAGAGGAAAATCCCTCTGGTCAACTGGGAGACAGTCCTCAAACCTCAGATGTAGGGAGGCCTAAACTTCAAGAAGCTTCCCCTGCAAAACATCGCCATGGGTGCCAAGCTACTTTGGAAAATCATAGCACCCAAGCCTGGCTGGGCTCAGCTAGCGCTTTGGAGGAAATACTTCATAGGCGAGAGGACAAGATGTCTAGATGGGCCTCTTCCCCAAGGCACCTCTTCATTTGCCAGACTCAGCTCTAAAGTTGCCCCTCTAATCCGCTCCAAGGCCTACTGGATCCCTAGAAATGGAAAAAAAATTAACATCTAGACAGATCGCATAATGGATCACGATCCGATCGGTGACTACCCCTCTGTGAAGACGCTGCATGATTGGCTAACAGACACAGGTAAATACACTTTGTGGGATATCTCCAAGTGGGAAGGGACGCGTTGGGCTGGCTGGAACTTCTTTGATCCACCTGCGGAACTCCTTCAGGACGTCAACCACCTCCGCGCTATGCTAAATGGAGCTGCCCCTTCGCACATTCGCAGAAAAGACAGGTGAGGCTGGGGTTCCTTAACTGCGGGCTATACTGTTGCTCATGGCTATTCGAACCTTACCTCAATACCAAATGTTCCTCCTGATCCGACCCCGTGGAAGACTGTTTGGGGCATCCCATCGCTGCCCAAGATAGACATGTTTAGTTGGCTTCTATGCCACAGAAAAATTCTCACCGACGAGAACCTGCAGAGGTGTGGTTTTTATGGCCCGTCTAGATCCTCCTTGTGCAGAGAAAAGGTGGAATGCACCACGCATCTTGTACTAAAATGCAAATTTGCAGTGCAGGTCTGGAGAGAACTGATGGATCATTGGAATCCAAATTTCGAACTTCCTGCCTCCATAACTGATCTCTTCACTAACTGGCAGAACAGATATCCAGGTCCCCCCCTAAAAACAAAGTGATAAAGGTCGCCTGGTCTTCTCTCCTCAAAATTTGTTGCTGGCAGGTCTGGCTAGAGCGGAACAACAGAATCTTCAAAAACATCCAGCACGATGTCAAAGTGGTAGTGGCTAAGATAAAAATTCAGCTAAAAGAATGCCTGGAGGATCAAAAAGACGACTCGAATCTTAGTCAACTCGACACTATTTGGGGGACTTCCTTAAACCTGCAATTCCGTCAAGCCGACAGAAACATTATCCCACTTGAGGAATGGCAAATAAGGGGGATAAATAAGGAAGAATTTCAAGTCTGGATCTCCAACCATAAGGTGCATTCTCTCTTCTTCGATGGGGTAGCAAAAGGAAATCATGGCAAGGCTGGGGCAGGAGGAACGATTTTAATAACGCAGAAGGCATTTTGATCCATAGCTTTGCCTGGGGGCTGGGGTTCAATTCCAGCATTCAAGTAGAAGCATTGGCCCTCTACCAAGGTCTCAAGTTGCTCTTGAATCTAGAAATTAAGGAGGCAATCATACTTGGGGACTCCCAAGTGATCATAAAGCTCATGGTGACCAATACTGCCCTTCGGAACTTAAGATTAACAAGGATGATTCATAGAATTAGAAGCTTGGGGAAGCTGTTTCAAAACTTGAAATATTTTCATGTATTAAGAGACAACAATAAAGAAGCAGATCGTGAAGCTAATAAAGTTGTACTTCTCTCTGCCGGGGCAATGATAAGGGACGGGGATGAAACATGGGATCCAATTCCATAATCATTTCAGCAGATATGTTTTATTGTCTGATTCTAAATCAGTTTGTTTGCATATTCAAGCTTGGGCAAATCACAGAAATCAACTCCATTGTTGAACTCAAAAAGAGCTGGAAGCGGAATACAAACCCTTCAGTACTTCAGGAGGTCGGTTCTATTTGGATCTGGACAACTCCCATTGTAATCAGAATTTTGGCATTTAGGTCAATCAGCTAATACAATCCATAACCGTTCTTATGAAAAAAAAACAACTCAAATAATAAAAAATATATATATAAAAATGAAAAAATAACCATAAAAACGTAAAAGGAACACAAAATTAAATTGTAAAAATAAATAAAATAAACAAAAAAATAAATAAAATATTTCAAAAAGCCATATAATTGAAAAACAACCAAAAAAATAACACACATCTATAATGATTTTTTTAAGCTAAAAAAAAAAAAATACAACCACATAATAAAAAAACTAAAAAAATTAATTATATATATATATATATATATATATAAACTAAATAAAAATTATAAAATTAAAATTAAAGCAAAAAAAACAATTAAAAAAAAATCCTCACGCTTGGCTGATTCCGGGAATCGGCCTTACTAGCCCCTCGGTGGGGTTGGTCGCCAAGGAGCTGGCATGACCTATTCGCCCAGGGGTTAGCAGGGTTGATTCCTGGAATCGACCCTACCAGCCTTTGGGCAGGGTTGGCCACGGGTTGCGGGGATTTTTTTTAATTTATTTTTTTTAATGGTTTTGTTTTGATTTTTATTTTTATTTTTTAAACTGTTTTTTATTTTAATTTTTTGTTTTGATTTTTTTTAATTGTTTTTTTTGTTTTTATAATTTATTTTATTTTTTAGTTATGTACCTTTTTTTTTAATTTTAAAATAAATTGTTTTTTATTTTTATTTTGTTAATTTTAATTTTTTTTGTTAAATCAGGTCTATTTTTGTTTTTTCCTGATATTTTTATTTCTTATTTTTATTTTTTACATTTTTATAGTTTTTTTTTTGTCATGTTGTTTATTTTATTTTTATTTATTATTTTTCAAAAATTTTGTGTTTTGTTTTGTTTTGTTTTTTGTTTTTTTTTTTTTTCTATATTTGAATTTGTGTTTTTCACTGTTTTTAATTTTTTATAATATTTGAATTTTTGTTTTCTTTTGTATTATTTTGTGTTTTTTTATCAATATTTAAATTTTGTTTTTTCTTTTGTATTGTTTTTTATTTTTTTCTTTTTATTTATATTTAAATTTTTATTTTCTTTTGTATTATTTTTTGTGTTTCTTTTTTATTGTGTTTTTTGAATATTTAAATTTTTGTTTTCTTTTGTATTTTCATTTTTATTTCTTTATACATTTATTTATTTTTTAGTTTTTATTTTTATTTTTTTTACATGGCCTGTGCTGATGCTCGTCTAGCAACCCAATTCCATTATGTACAATTTGATAGTTGATTTTAAAATTTTTGTTACAGTGTATCAATTTCATGATTGGTCTTTAAATTTTCATTACAATGGGTCGAGTTCACCTACACCACGTGTCAATTTGATGGTTGATTTTAAATTTTTGTTGCAATGTATCAAGTTGTCTTATGCTAAGATTTTAAAATCACTATATATTTAGCATTTAAAGAATAAATTACTCTTGGTATAATAACTCTTTCATTCATGTGTTCATTTTTTAAGTTTTTTGTCATATAAATTTTCCATAATGTCATGCTTGAAATATTTTGAAAACTTGAGATTTTTTGTAGTCGTAATCTTTGGTTTTAATTGTATGGTTGAAAAATTGTCAAGACAAGATGAAGAGGCAAATCGTGGCATGAGTATAAACAGAGAGCAATGTAGAGACTCAATGTTCAATTAACGGCTATAATAAACAACGAGTTTATAAATAATATATTTATATTTTCTATAAAAACGACTAGTTTATAGATCATATATCTTTTAACGAATTAGTTTATAAATAATATTTTTTTATTATTAACAAGATTGTCAATATCTCAAGGAAGCATAATATTCCTTCAACCTTTAGGCCTCTTAATACCATCTGAAGTTCCCTAAGATTTGTCAAAGACCCGGTGGACACTAAAAATATGAAAGGTGTTTACGTTATCCCTTGCACTTGTGGGACCCCCTACATTGGTGAGACTGATCACTCAATTAATATAAGGATTCGTGAACACGTCGTTAACATTAAGCATGGTAGGACCCGCTCCTCTGCTTTGGCGGAACATGCTGATAAATCTAAGCATCACATCCATTAGGGATGCCTAAGTCATTGTCAGGGTTAGTCATTTCCATGATCGTAAATTTAGGAGGCCTTAGAAATAGAAAGGAGGCCCAATAATTTGAATAGAGACTATGGTTGGAATATTAGCAGAAGTTGGGTCCATGTCCTGTGTTCTTAAGTATTTTTTTTTCATTCCTTCTATGTATGTTTCTTTTTTATTTATATGTTTCTGTTTTCAAGTTTCTCTTATGTTTTGAGTATTTTATCTTCTCAAGCTTTCTTAGCCCCTCTTAGCTTGTATTTTAGTTTATACCTTATTTATTTTATTAATTCCTTGTATTTATTGTAAGGCCTGTGCCCCTTTATTTTGACCTTGTTTCTTTCTTTGATTATTTTGAGTTTGAATTTTATTAATTTACCTTATTTTATTAATCTTTATTTATGGCATTGTTTTCTCATAAGTTATATTTTTTAATGTCTTGACTCCATTTCTTAATAATGGGGTCCTTATTCTTTTTGTTGTTTTCGACTTCACTTTTTGTTTGACATTTGACTTTGAAAAGTGTGTTTTCTTTTTAGTTATATTTAGCCTATTCTAGATTAGTTCGCTCCTATTGGTTATTGTTAATAATAAATAATTATTATTTATAAACCAATTTGTTAAAAAAATATTATTTATAAACTAGTCGTTTTTATAGAAAATAAAAATATATTATCTATAAACTAGTCATTTTTATATAAATAAAAACATATTATTTATAAACCAGTCGTTTATTATAGTCGTTAATTGAACATTAAGTGTCTACATTTATCTCTATTTAGACTCATTCTATGATCTACCTCTTCATCTTGTCCTGACGATGAACCCTAATGGATGGTTCGAAACGCGTCGGCAAATGAATTTTGATGTGATTATCTCCGAAAAAAATGATGATACCAGACATCAATATGCTTGGACCTGTCATGAAATACCAGATTCTCATAAATATTAATGCAACTTTGATAATCACAATATATCATTGTCAAATCCATCTGCTTACCAAAAAGATCCATAAGTATTTTCCTCATCCATATGGCCTCACATGTTGCTTGATTTGCAGCTATGTATTTAGCCTTTGCTTAGCTGAGTACCATAGACCTCTGCTTCCTGTTGTACCAGGAAATAGTTGTGGACCCAACACTAAAGATATCATATGAAGAAATTTTCTTTTCTGATGGACTCCCTACCCAATCTGCATTGGTGAAGCCTTGGAGCTTCACTCCCTCTATCTACTTGTACCATAATCCATACTCAATGGTGCATATGAGGTATTGTAACACATGCTTTGTTGCCTTCCAATACAACTTGGTATGCCTCACCATAGCTTGACTAAGATGGTTTACTGCATAGCACATGTCGGGTCTTGTGTTCACAAGATACGTGAAAGAACCCGCAAGCTGCTTGTAAATGGTAGCATCAACTTCTTCACTTGAAGTGGCATTCTCCTTCCTCCAATTTGTAGCTAGAGGTGTGTCCATGGGCTTACAATTCTTCATGTGAAATAACTACAGTATTTCAGAGGCATATTTCCGTTGAGACATAAACAATTCACCATCACCCTGCTATACTTCCAGCTTGAGTAAGTAATGCATTAGGCCCATGTCTTTCATCTCAAATTCCCTCGTAAGGTCTTCTTTGCAAGAGTGGATCAATTGCTCATCACCTATCAATATTAAATCATCAACATACAAAACTAGAATAAGCAACTTACCATATACCACAATGTGATAGAGGTTCGCATCTGCTTCACTTTTGGTGAATCCTAATCCAATGAGATAAAGATAACTGTCGATCCAAGTGTACCATGCTTGGGGTGCCTGTTTGAGACCATACAATGCTCTCTCGAGTCTACACACATTCGACTCTCAATCATATGTCTCAAATGCTTCTGGAAACTCTATGTAAATTTCCTCCTCAACAACATCGTTGAGAAAGGCGGTCTTCACATCCATCCAGTGGGTTTTCCACCCCATCTATGCAACCAATGTTAGAATGGATCTTATTGAGGAATATCTTGCAACTGGTGTAAATGTTTCCTCACAGTCCACTCCTTCTATATGAGAGAATCCTTTGTCCAAAAATTTGGCCTTGTAATTTTCGATCCTCCCGTCAGCTGCATGCTTCACTTTGTATATCTGCCTAGAACCAACCACTAATTTCCCATTCTGTCTCAACACCACCTCCCATACATTGTTCTTCATGATGGATTCATATTCTTCCACCATGACATTAACCCAAACAAGCTGAGAAATTTCTTCCTCAAATGAGAAAGGCTTTGTCGCAATGAGATCTCTCACGAGAGCCATGTGATCAGTGTACCTATCAAGGGCTTCCACATTATCCCTAGCATCCTACAACATTCTATCAACTTTTATGGTTCTCTGTCTCCCCTCTCTGAAATATTTTGGTTGAGTTGGTGCCTCCACTTTGCCTCCTATCTGCTTCACTGCATGTGGGTGCTCCACAACCTCCTGTAGCTCATCTTGAGGCTCCTCCTATGGAGCTAGAAGGTCTTGCTCTGGTGGGTTACTTAGCTCTCATTATAGAGAGCATCTCATAGCCTTGTCCTCATCAAACTTGAGATCTATCCTCACAATTGTCATCCTCAATGAAGGAAAATACACTCGGTAATTGCGTGGAGTTTCAGTGTATCCTACAAAAACTCCCAACTCTATTGTAGGCTCAAGTTTCTTCCTCGGATCCTTGAAGACATGACAATAAACTGAAGCTCCAAAAAATATGAAACGAGACATCAGCCTTTCTCCTATAGAAAGCTTCCTTCAGTGTGATCATGCCAAGTATTCTATGAGGACTCTGGTTCTACAAGTAGACTATTGTGTTTCATGCTTCTTCCCACAGTTGCACTGGCAACCCCTAGTCATGCAACATGGGCCTTTTTACTCTCATGATTCGCGTGTTCTTCCTCTCAACAACCCCATTCTTCTTTGGGTTATGGGGTGCTATTAGTTCCCTTTGAATACCTTCTTTTGCAAAGAAATCCTTAGTTATGTGAAACAAATTCACCTTCATTGTCGCTCCTGGGAGCCTTCACCTTCTTCCCAATATACTTCTCAACCAATGCCTTGAATTCAACAAAATTTGAGAAAACTTCATCCTTATTCTACATGAAGAAGATCCAACATTTTATAGGGAAATCATCAATAAAAATAACATAGTACTTATGTTTTGTTGTGGAGACTATAGAAAAGGGTTCACATACATTAGAGTGGACTCTATCCAAGATTGTATTTTCTCTGCTATCTTAGCCATTGAAAGTGGATTTGACATATTTCCCTAATGTGCAACCTTTGCAAACATCTTGTTGGTTAAGGGAGCCTTTAAGCAGACCGGTGGTAATTTTTTGCATGATTTTTAAGGCACCATGGTGTAGATGACCTAATCTCCTATGTTATAGTTCTCCAACATCTCAACTCTGCACTTTTTTAGCCTTACTACCCAATGCAATGCAATATCCCACCTCAAGTTTGTATATGTTCTTCACACGAACCCCGATCTGCTTCACTTGCCCAATAGTTATGTGTCTCAGAAAGGCTTTCTCTTTACTGAAAATAACAGCATATCCATGATCCTCCAATACTACTACAGATATTAGGTTCTTCTTCAGCCCAGGTAAAAACATAACATATTTAAGGTGAAGAGGAGAGGCTTTCTCCCTCTCAAAGGTGATAGTACCAATTCCTTCCTTAAGCATTGTACCTCCCATCATCCCCCATTTTGATATGCATCTGGAGATCCTTCTCTTCCAGGCTACTGAAAAACTCTTTGTGCCTTATCATATGGAACGAGGCATCAAAATCAAGTTACCACGCACTCGCCATACAATATTGGCCATGCATGTTATTAGGGTGAAGTCTAATTCGAATTGTGAAGCTAGTGCTTCACCTGCTACTCCTCCTAAAGGCTTCTTTGTAGATTTATTGTGCAGACATTTTGTTGCATAGTGCCTTCATTCGTGGCAGTGGAAGCATTTTATCTTGCTCAAGTCTTTCTTCTTACCATTATTTTGGTTGGATCCAGGTGTGCTTTGGGTCTTCTTCCCTTTTTCCTTCTTCCCCTTTCCTACAAAGGCAAAATTCTCTTCATCCTCAACTTCGGATGATGTTCCATCTATGTTATTTCTCCTGAACTCTTCTTGAACCAAATCGGACCACAACCTTTCCCAATTTGGTATTTTTTTCCCTTCCATTCACAAAGTCTTGGTAGTTGTGCCAAGATTTTGGAAGGCCTAAAAGAGCTAGCCTCACCGGGTTATCTTTTGAAATGTTCACCCCAACCCCTCAAAGCTCATCACGAACTTGAGTAAACTTGGAAAGATATTGTGGAATAGTATCATTCTTCTACATTCTAATGTTTCAAAGTTTGTCTTTTAGGGCCAATTTTTCATGGTCACTGTTATTTTCAAAGAACTCAGTCAGTGTCTTCCACATAGCAAATGGTGTCTCTTTGTCATGGATATTTGAGACCACATAGTCTCTCACACCTTCCAGAAGGATTCTTTTGGCCTTTGCAACATCCTTCTTCCATTGGGCTAATTATTGTGCATTAGAATGTTGGGGTTTTGCAATGTCAGTTTTAACATATTCTGACACGCCATTGTCATGGAGCATTGCTTCCATTTTATCCTTCCTTGCTATGAAATTAGAGCTACCCTCCAGGGCATACTCCAATCTCAGTTCGTTGAAAGATATTCTCCCAATCCTAAAGAAAAAATATTGCACTGAAGTTTCCAATTCAAAATTCCTGAGAAACAAGTTCGAAATATTGGTTCTATTGTGATTTCATGGCTCTGATACCATGTAGAAAATTGATAAAAATTGCAACTTCTCAAGATTTCAAACTAAAAAACAAGAGACACAATTCTACTCCATTTATCTACGGAAGGGAAATCATAATTTAGAATAACATGCAATAAGCAAAACCACAAGTACACAGTGATTTATAGGTGAACCCAACTGGGAAAAACCCCTCAAATCTCTTTGCATTAATAAGTGGAATAGACAAATTATTACAATTGCTAGCTCCAACTCTGAGCTCAACCTACAAAAGAATAATTGTTCTCTCTGCTCAATGAGAAACTCTGGCCAACACTTAGCCAATTATCTGCTCACCAAACCTCATATTTCCTTTTGTAAATCCTGAGGAAATTAGCCCCTAAAAAATAGGAATTTCCTCCAAATTGATTGCACAATTCCCAAGGATTGATCTCGTGACTCATGCAACACTTGTACACTCAAAACTAGTCTACAACTGATGTTACATTGCCTTGTCATCTCCACTTCAGTTGATGAATTCGAATTCCTTACATGCACTAGCTATTTTGTGCTGATTTGTCAGTTAACTAACCAATCTTTGAGTTAGACTATTGTCCCACTGGACAACTTACTCTATCAATAGTTAGAGGTTAGTTAATTGGATACAACTGAAAATAATTGAACTGGATTACTAAAATTTAGCAATCACACATGTGTTACTAAACTCCAAGCCCTCTAACTCGAATTTACTGAGCTAACTGAGTGACAATATCCATGTCACACTAGTTATCTGCCTCCAAGTTTTCCTCCTGATGTGGAAATTCGATTTACTCAATTTGATTAAGGCTAAAGTCAAATAGAGCCTTTCTTGCTACATTTTTTCAACACAAGGCAAAGATGGTGTTCAGTTGGGGGAGTTTGTGATAAAGCTTCTTCTATATGTTGATGATCTTGTATTGATTGCTAAATCGATCCATGGATTGCAAATGCACCTATATGCGCTTGAGCATTTTTGTAGAATAGTGGGGATTGTTAGGTAAATTGACTCAGGGTTAGAGTCAAGGTTGACCACGTTAGATGATGGTATTTTTGCGGCAAGTGGTATTATGTACCCATAGTTTTTTGCCCATGGTATTTCATGTAGTGAAGCCTATAAGAGGCTGGGAAGAGTTCATTGTAAGATAGGCCAAGGTGGTGAGCAGTGAAGGCTC
This sequence comes from Pinus tabuliformis, assembly GCA_031772625.1. NCBI lineage: Eukaryota > Viridiplantae > Streptophyta > Pinopsida > Pinales > Pinaceae > Pinus > Pinus tabuliformis. The sequence goes on from CM062819.1 coordinate 1,003,769,905, forward strand.
ACTTGGTCGGGTTGGCTAAGGAGAATGAAATTTCATTGGGTTGGGTTTTTCCCAAGAGCTTGGGTTTTCACAGGAGAAATATTTTGTGTATTATGTGTATGTTTTACTATTGTTGTTGTGTTAATGTTATTTTTCCTCTTGTGAAATAGTTAATTCTCTCTGGTTAATTTTTTATGCATTTGGTATCAGAGCCATTTTGTCTTCACAAGGATGCTTTTGTTGCCAAGGGTTATTTGGCTTGGTGGATAGAGAAAGGATTGATGCATAGTTTGTTCACAGATCTGATCTAAGTGATCACTATTGAAAATGGTGGTTATGAATCACGATCGAATTTAGATATGGTCAAATCTAGCATGCACAAATCTTGAAGCTGCCCACAGGTGTGGATTTATTTAGAATGAAAAAATCTTAGTTGTGCGCAACAAGAACAAGGTTCCAGAAGCGCTCAATGTTGAAAAGTGTAACTAGGTTTGGTCTTCATATTGACGTAGAATTGTGATTTTTTTAAATGATGAAAAGAAGAAAAATTAAAGTATTATTGTAATGCTTGCTTCATGGATTTCATGAGAAATAGAATTTATTTTTAGATGACTCCCATTGATAGCTTTTAGGATTTGTTGTTAAAGTAAAAAAGAGTCAATGTCATGTATGAAGAACCTATAAAATTGTCTAGAGGCCCTCCAAAGACAAGCACAAGTTTTCCTCTTCAAGTCAACCTCAAGAAGGAATAGAAATCTCATGTCAGCTCATCAAAATGAAGACACAACGATTCGTACACTCATGTCGGGCTATTTGTATGGGGCAACAACTATATATATGTGGATGAGGTCTTCGCATTTCCACAGTGAAGAAGTTTGTGTATCTCTGAGATCTCGGATGATAAGTACAGAAGAAAATTTCGGACATCTCTCTGAAATTCGGGTGGATAATTACAATGACTAATTCAAATATCATTACACTCAAGGAGCTCGAATATCATTACACTCAAGGAGTTCGGATATCATTACTGTGAACAGTTCGGATGTCATTACAATCATGAAGTTTAGATTTTTGTGAGAGAGTCTTGGTGCTATGAAAGAAGCCACAAATCTGTGCTGTAATGAAGACCACAGGTTCAGTGTTATCTCAGAATATGTGTTTCGGTCCTCACAATGATTATAGGTTCGATGCCATTTCAATCTTGGTGTTATTACAATATTGTGAGCTTGGTGCTATCACAATGTTAAGTGCTCAACTATTATACAGTGTTAAGGGTTCAATGTAATCACAGTGAGAAGGATGACATTACAATTCGGTGTAATGGATCTATCACAGTTCAAAGGATTCCATCACAGAAGTAAGGTCTCAGTAACATGACATTGAAGAGGTCCCATAGTAAAGGAGATCTCAATGTGAAGACAATGATAAGATCTTGGTGGTGGAAATGTCTCAATGCTAAGAAGGTCAAAGTGGAAGAGGAGTCAAGAAGAAGGTTGATTGTCCAGAGAACTTGTATCTTGGTATTGGAGTGGCGAATAGGTCAAAGGGTCTTGGTCTTAGTATTCGTCAATTGGAATCTCTATAAGAATAATTTTGTGCGGGTTTTTCTCTCAAAGAGTGAAAGGTTTTTGCCTTGGCTCATAGCCTACATTCTGTGTCTCTTTTATATTTATGTTCATGCATTGGTAGCTATTTGATGAATAAGAACACTAATAACTTGAGAAAAGGGAAGATCCTAATCTAATGAAGTAAAAATCACTCACAAGCAGTTACTAAGAAAGAGAAAACACCCAACTCTTAATGCCCTAGATTTCTCAACATGATATCAGAGCTAAGGTGATAGTTAAGGAGGGCATCTAATTAAACAGACACTCAATAATTGAGTTTCAAGAAAGGCATCAAAGAAAGTTGAAGGATATCAAAGTGATTTCAAGATCTACATCGAAGTATAAAACCCTAGATCGAAGAAGAAGTCTACACGAACAAAAGTTTTGGATCCCCTAAGTCGTCATTAAAATGCCACAAAGACCCTCTTCAAGTTGAAGAGGTCTACAATGCAAGGTAGCCCAAAGTATTGACATACAAAAAAGCATTTCTAGGACTACGATCACATCATCTTGGAGAATGTCAAAACCCTAGAATAATTTATTATATGCACTCATTCAACACCAAAGAAGTCGAAGTATCTTAAAGGCTAGTTATCCGAAGAAGTTTAAAGGCATTGTCATTATCTTCAAAATTCTATCAGGCAAGTTCCCTCTCATTGAAGCAAGGACCCCTTAATTATTCTTAAAGAAGATCATCCGAGGAAGTATCAAGACATCCTCATCAATCACCATCATTATAGGGAGCTAGATCAAAGGCGTTGTCATCATAAAAGGGACAACCTCCTTTTTTATTAAAGAAGGGATTTCATGTGGGAGAAAATCATCCAAAAAGGGCACTAATACATATTCATCAACCACCATCAAAGGGATCAAGTTGAATATTTCATCTTCACTTGTCAAGTAAGTATCTTTTATTCTATAATCTAATATAGTAAAATGAATTCATTTTTCAAGGAGATCTATAAGTTGGGTGGGTTATCGAACTTCCTTACATGGAAAAGGAGGATAAACATAGTATTCAGAAAATGTTGCCATTGATCGTATCTATGGAAAAATCTCCAATCCATCCGAAGGTCAAGCATTATCTATATACATGGAAAGGGATCAAAGGGCTTAAGGGATTCTTATGAAATCAATGAAAGGTCCCCTCATTCCTCATATAGCAGGATTGGAGACATCAAAAGAGATACATGATAAGTTGATAGAACTATTCTCTAAAGATGCGATAAGAAAGGCCATATCACTTAGATTTGATCTACACAAATTGAAGGTATCAAAGGATGAAGGGATATCTTCATAAGGTCTCATCTGCAAGGAGAGGTGATATCGGATAAGGAGATAATCCTCATTATTCTAAATGCACTAACTGATGAACAAGGTAACAAATGTCTATAAGGATAAGAAGGCTATCCCATTCAACAACTTGTGGTTTCTATTCAAGATAGAAGAAGACAGGTTGAGGGCAAAAAGTATTTAGACATTTGTTGAAAGGAAAATAAGAACATAGCTAAGATTCAATGCTATGAGCATTATAGGAAAGATTGTCCTGAGCTCAAGTAGGGCAATAATAAGGAAGATAGATAAGAATTTCATTTCATCGAAGAAGTGGAGGAAGTTGAAAGATGAAAAACATTAGAAGAAAGAGCTCATAGGGAAACATGAAGCACAAGTGGAACAAAATATATGGCAGTCAAATATGAATGATATAGCTCTTGGGAACCTCATTGGAAACTTAAGGAAAAGAAGAAGTCATTCAAGACAAGGCTCATCATACATCAAAAGGTAACATCTACTGGATAGGGATATGCAAGATCCTCAAGATTCTATGATGGAATCTTCATTGGAAGGTTCACCAATCTAGAGAGGAAGCAAGTGCTTCATCAGGAACTCCAACTTATGGAATTCATGGGATGATGGTAGGATGACATAAGAGATTAAGAAGATCAAGGGGTTGAAGCTCTTTTCAATCTAGGAAGTTGCTGAAAGAAGCTTAGATGACCTAAAGGTAAATGAGGTATGTATGAATGTATTTGATAATATAAATTCATGTTGTATGGTTGCAAGTAACATGGATCATTGCTCTATCTCAAGAAGCATGATCAAAGGAAAGGCTTCTCCTCCTATAAAAGGATGTCGAAGATCATGGGTCACACTAGATGAAATAAACATAATATGTCATCATATGAAAATGAGGTGGTTGACAATAATTAGAAGAACTATGATTGGAAGTTCCTGGGAATGAAGAAAGAAGATATTGTGGACTATGAAACCATGGAAAAGGAAAATCAACATCCGAGGACTAGAATATTTGACTAAGAAATCTCCCGAAAAGATATGAAGGCTTCAATGGAAGTGTGAAAAAGATGGAAACCCTTTACAATATATATCTTTGGTAGATGTGTCAACATGTATGTAGGATGTTTATGCCTACATGAATATGTCATGATGAAAGACCATCACAAAGGTAATTTTGATTTAAGTCTTCATTTCTTATTTTTGAACAAATATTTGGATGGGTTTATGCAGGACTTCCAAAGGAAGAACAATGGGTGTATTCCCTAAGGATCATGTAGAAGGATGTAAGATACTTCCGAAGAAGATAGCATGAAGAAGGAAGCATGACCGATATGATGAAAGGAATGATGACATGACTGACTCATTGATGAAAGTGATAGATGGTCTGAGCCCTATGAAGAAGTCCCAAACGATGAAGACTCCTTAACAAATAAATTCATGACATCGAAGGAAGGAGCTATTTAAGCAGTTGGTTGTCCCATCGTATCCAATTGAGGAGCTGTTGTAGGTCCTTAATTAATAGGGAGTCTGGAAATAAGTTTCTTACTTGGAAGAAACTTGGAAATTCCTAAGCCAAGAGGGAGATTAGGTACATTCCTTCTATAGGAATGAGTACATTCCTTCTATAGGAATGGGTACATTCCTTTATTGGAATTGATACGACCTCCCTATTGAGAGGGAAATATACACATCATTCTGGTCTTCACTTGGGAAGATAAAATGGAGGATTGGGTAATCATTTGGCATCCGATTCTCTTTGAGGATGAGATAGGGCATCCAAGATAAGAGTAGTTGTAAAGGACCGATATTATTTGAGGACTGAGAATCCAAGATAAGAATAGTCATGATGGAACACACCCTGAGAACCTAGGTAGGGTGTGTTCCAGAGAGACAATGATGAGAGTTTCTATAAATCATTAGTCTCGCCAACATTGAGCTAAGATCTTGTGGAGAGATAAAGTTGTTAGTAAAGGCCTTGCTATGTAACAATGTTGGTTGATATGTTGCTATACAGATGGGTTACCGATATGATTCTTCTTATGAGAATTTCTTGAAATTGAGAATGACCAAGTACCATTATGAATACCTCCCTAGTTAAGAGGGAGTGTTGAAAAGTGTAACTAGGTTCGGTCTTCATAATGACATATAATTATGATTTCTGTAAATGATGAAAAGAAGAAAAATAAAATTGTTATTGAAATGTTTGCTTCATGGGTTTCATGAGCAAGATATTTTATTTTTAGATGGCTCTCATTTAGAGCCTTTAGGATTTGTCATTAAAGTAAAAAACAGTCAATATCATGTATGAAGAACCTATAGAATTGTCTAGAGGCCCTCCAAAGACAAGCACAAGTTTTCCTCTTCAAGTCGGCCTCAAGAAGGAATAGAAATCTCATGTCGGCTCATCTAAATGAAGACACAATGATTCATACACTCATGTCGGTCTATTTGTATGGGACAACAACTATATCTATGTGGATGAGGTCTTTGCATTTCCACAGTGAATAAGTTCATGTATCTCTGAGAACTTGGATGACAAATACATAATAAAAGTTTGAACATATTTCTAAAATTTGGGTGGATAATTACAGTGACTAATTCAGATATCATTATAGTCAAGGAGCTTGAATATCACTACATTCAAAGAGTTCAGATGTCATTACAATCATGAAGTTCAGGTTTTTTTGAGAGAGTCTTAGTGCTATGAAAGAAGCCAGATATCAGTGCTATAATGGAGACCACATATTCGGTGCTATCTCAAAATATATGTTTCGGTCCTCACAGTGATTACAGGTTTGGTGCCATTTCAATATTGGTGTTATTACAATATTGTGAGCTAGGTGCTATCATAGTGATGAGGGTTGGGTACTTCTACAATGTTAAGGGTTCAATGTAATCACAGTAAGAATGATGCCATTACAATTCAGGGTAATGGATCTATCACAGTTCGAAGCATGTCATCACAAAAGTAAGGTCTCAGTAATATGACAATGAAGAAGTCTCATAGTAAAGGAGATCTCGATGTGAAGGCAATGATAAGATATCGGTGGTGACAATGTCTTGATGCTAAAAATGTTGAAGTGGAAGAGGAGTCAAGAAGAAGGTTAACTGTCTAGAGTACTTGTCTTGGTCTTGGAGTGGAAAATATTTCAAAAGGTATTGGTCTTGGTATTCATCAATTGGAATCTCTATAAGAAGAATTTTTGTGCGGGTTTTCCTCTCAAAGAGCAAAAGGTTTTGGCCCTGGCTCATAGCCTACATTCTATGTCTCTTGTCTATTTATGTTCATGCATTGGTAGCTATTTGATGAAGAAGAACACTAATAAATTAAGCAAAGGGAAGATCCTAATCTATTGAAGTAAAAAGCACTCACAAGCAGTTACTAAGAAAGAGAAATCACCTAACTGTTAATGCCCTATATTTCTCAACGCTCAGGTGGGAAATTACGCTATCGCTGGAGAATGAATAAGATGGTGGTTGCCACCTGTGTTAAAGGTTGCATGGATTGTGATATGATCCCAAGGAACTTGTGGGAGTTATATTGGTGGCTGGGAAGCATGAGTTGAAATAGTTCCTGGCCAACACTAGAGTTGGAGATCGAGGACGTTGGGGAGAAGGTGCATGTTGACAAGATGAAAGACAACATCAAAGCCTCAGGCCCAGATAACCACAACGTGAACATGGTCATTCATGAGGCTGAGATCAAGCAATAGATAAGGCTAAGAACATGCATTGTAGCCATAGAATCAGAGTGGAGCAACAATGAATAGGGTGGACGAAATGGTGGCTTCGTGTAGACTACGATGAATATTGTTGTGAAGGATCCACATAGTTGGTGCATGTTCAAATCTGGTTGGGGTCATTATTAGCCCATGAGATGTGCATAAGTGGGCAAAAGGCCATACAGGATGTCATGGTGTCTCAGGAAATGCATCTGCGCATGGATGAGTGGAGAAGCTTATACCAGCTACTACTAAGATGTAGCAGGCCATCGACTGGATAGAGGTCGCTTGACATGAGGCTGGACTTTTTTAGCACCCTATCGATTCAGAGACTCGAGAGGTTTGATCAACATCAGCGTGAGTATGGCATTGTAGGGATAACAAGTCGGTTCAAATTTTCTAGTGGCTTGCTTAAGTTGGATGCAAGACTTTTACATGGAGATTGGTTTTCAGTTCAAGAGCTGAAGATTACTATGAGAATTGAAGGATGGGTTCAATGGCATTGGGTGTAGCGTATGGGTATCTCATAGATCACATGTTTGAATTCGATGGTGGCCGCACGGTTTTGTGTGGTGTTGCTGGTGATTGGGTTAACAGTTGAGCTTCCTAGGTTTGGATGGAAGAGCCATGAAAGGATTTCAATGTTGTGGATTGAAAGAAACAAAAAAATATGTGATTCCCAATGGGCCCACAATTGCCAGAAGTAACATGGCAATGCTTCGCAAATAGGAAATGGTGACATTAATATTGTAGGGAATGCATTAACCAAATGATATGCAAAGTGTGTTGGTACATGTTTGAGGAGAGCATCAAGAACATAATGTGTCAAGGCTAGAGGATGGAAAAAGGGAGCAACAATGGATGAAAGAAAGAGTCAAATTTTTGCATGTAAATGGGCATATTACTTAAGACTTGGTAAGGCATGTGAACCCCTGGGTAATTACTGCTAAAGTTTGTGTTAGGCCTAGGTGATAGGGGGGATGTAGGGTTAACAGATACCCCAGGTAAAAACTTTGAGAGGGGAATGTTAGGTAAATTGACTCAGGGTTAGAGTCAAAGTTTACCCGGTTAAATAATGGTAGTTTGTGGGCACGTGGTATTGTGTACCCATGGTTTATGCCCATGGTATTGCATGTAATGAAGCCTATAAAAGGTTGGGAAGACTTCATTGTAAGGTATGCCAAGGTAGTGAGCGGTGAAGGTTCACTTGGCGAGGTTGGCCAAGGAGAATGAAATTTCATTGGGTTGGGTTTTTCCCGGGAGAAATATTTTGTTCATTATTTGAATGTTTTACATAGTTAATGCTCTCTGGTTAAATTTTTCTGTAGGGATGCAAGTCAATACTAGCAAGATCAAAATAATGATTTTATCTAATTAATGGAAGCAGAGCCAACGTACGTTCGTATTTGAAGCAACATTCTTGAAGAAGTAAATGAGTACAAGTACCTCAAGATTGATTTCAACAACAAGATTAATTGGGAGGACTATAGAAAAAATATAATTTTAGGAGTGTGGAAAACATTATATGCTCTACAAAACAGATGTAGTGAGGCAGAGTTATGGGATTGGAAAATGATTAAAGTGAATTTTGGACTCCTAGTTTGTCCAGTGATGCCATATGGGTGTGAATTGTGTACTATCAAGACCCCCATCTCAAAATGGAAACAAATTGAGAAAATCCAAAGATGCTTGACCATGAGCAAGTTTTAAATAAAAATTTTGGTTCCTTATGAGATAATGTTGAGTGAAACAGGAGCAACTCCCATTGAAGAAATTGCATGGTTTGGCTCATAAGATATCTAAAAAGAATTGAGAAAATGGGAGTAGGTAGATGGCCTAATGTTATCTTCAATGAAGGCATGAGTGAAAGAAAGAAAATATGGATGAGACAAAACCACATACGGATTCAAAAATTGAATATCTACCTAAATGCTTGTCCCACAAATAGTAAGGATCTAAAGAATTTTGTTAAGGAGAAGTTTCGTAAACATGCATGGGGAAAAGAGTTGAGTAGAAATAAGAAGTATTATGTTGAGGAATTCAACCATACGTGTGATCTTCAACAAAAAGAGTACATTGGAGCAACATTTCGTGGAGGGAAAAGGTTATTATTACACAATTAAGAACCAACTTGCATAAACTTCAGTGTGAAACAAGACAGTGGAAAAGGACTAAAGGAGCGTTGGAAGAATGAGTGTGTTCATTTTGCATGTCTAGGGAAGTGGAATTGTAAAAAAACATTTCATTTTGGAATGTGATTCGTTCAGAGACATCGCAAAAAGTTATGGGGATATGTCAACATTGGTTCCTTGGTATTGTCTTTTCAACAAGGGGACTGTTAGAATGTTGGGCCAACTCATCATCAATTTGAATAAAAAAAAGGATTGAATTGCAAAAGGTGAAAGATAGGGAACTGGTGGTTCCCTTGGCTATTTTTAGTCTCGTGGATGTTAAAATATCATTTCATATTATGATATTTTTCTTTTTCCTTCTAATGGAAGTGTTGTTCTAAAGTTTAGTTATAAGGTGAAGTATCAAAATTTTAAAGGTAAAATTTAGTTATATGGTGAAGTATTGATATTTTAAAGTTGTTTCAATTATCCAAAAAAATGTTGTGTGTAATGTTTTATAAATTACTTTCATGATTATTATTATGAATATAGGGTTATATTTTTGGAGGAAATCAATTGAATCATTCACAACTTCTCTTTTTTACTTGCAACCATATTTACAGGGAAATGAACACAACAATTGACAACATTTCAAAGGAATGCCTCAACATGGACCAGGGCCCATGGAATATTATAGAACAAAGAGATGCACAGGTCTATGAGTTTTTTCACCGACCATATAGGGACTTTCCTCAAGGAACAATAATTTAACACTAGAGACATTTAAATAATATGTGTTTACTTGGACTACTCTTTCTACCTTTCAACTTTACTGATTGCACTCTTTATGTTTATTTTTCTCTTTTAGGGACAATCAATCTTTTGTCCACCTATGTTTTTTTTTTTAGTGTTGTTTAGAATGAAATAGGAGCTCTTTCCTCTCATGAGCTCTCATGAGTGTTTTTTTTTGTCTTTTCCGATACATGAATACACACGAGATGTGTATCTCAAGAATTTAATTTTCAATCATTTCTATGAATGAAATTATGATTTTTTTCCTACATAAAGGAAGAATAAGAAGAAGAAGAAGAAGTATGTAGGGTTATTTACGATACATAATCAACAAAGTTGTTAATGTGCATACGCAAAATTGAGAAGAAAAATATTAATGTGAAACCAAATCTCAAGTTATAGATATGTATGTAATGTCACATCCATAACAATCACATGTCAAAAATGACTCACAAGACATGACACCAAAATAATTACCAAAGTTAGCACCAAATTGAATGAGGATGTTGTCACATCAACCTAGGGACTTGCACTCCAAAGCCAACTTCCATATGGGGGAAATTTTGGTGCAATTAATGCTTTATAAACCAATTTTCTCTTCCAAATGCATGTGGATTTATTCACAACATACATGATAGTTTTTAACATCACATGGATAACAACTACAAGTCAAAGGTAATCCATAATGCATGACAAAAATCACCATCATATCTTTAATGAGTAAGTAGCAAGGTGGGACCAACGATATTAACTTGTAATTACATCACACAAGGAAAAACTACAAGCCAAAGAGAGGCCACAAGGCATGATACCGATATTAATGGTGATATTAGTATTGGATCAAGATAGAGTGTTGTCTTATTAACTCAGAAACTTGCACCACAACGATAACTTCCATGAGGGTGAAGCTCTTGGCATGAGTAATGCCATGTAAACTATTTACTCAATGTTATCTCATTAGCGAAAACACGAGTTTCAATGTTCATTGAGGTACAACAGTTCGAAATCCTAGAGGCAGTGCAATCACCTTGGCCAAGAGGTTGAATTCTTGAGGATCAATCATTTTTTCTGAGAGGGACAATTTTTTTATCTCTCCAGATCGAGGATTTGCAGAGGCAAAGGAAGCAGCCAGTATTTTCACAAAGCAGATCTCTAGCTGGATGCAACAGTTTTGCAGCAGCAGAACTAGCGTTGGGAGGAAGAAGAGCACACACTAAGGGAAAATTTTCCTCAGCGAACTTCTAGTCTCAAAAAGTTTGAATTCCCTTGCAGATCAATAGTCATTGTAAGTAGTTCTTCTCAATCTAGAAGGGAGTCTGAATAGCCTAGCAGTAGCTGAGAAGAAGGGAAGAAGAGATTTTCAACATCATGAGTAGTGACCGAGTAACAATATCTTAGCGGCGACCGAGTAGCAGCAATGGTCGAGTAACAACATCTGAGCGATGACCAAGTAACAACAGCTGAGCGACGACCAAGTAGCAGTAGTCGAGCAGAGGGAAAGACGGAGATTCCTATTTATTTTCCAGTTTTTTAGTTTCACAGATTTTGCAGCTTTGTAGAGAAGGACATACGAGAATGCTACAGGAGGCCGTGTGAGTTAGCCATAATGCAAATTTGGGTAGTAGATTGACTTCTAGTTGCTGGATACAGGTACCAAAGGAAGTATGAGTTGTCTATTGTAGGTTTCAAAGTGAAGAAAGGTCCCAATAAGGGACAAGGCTCAAAAGGAGATAGTGAGGCACTAGATCTAGGAGGAGGAGTATGGGACTCCAATGTGTCAGAGGGAAGGGTCCTTGAGGAATCCACCTCATGGATCATTACCAGGCTACGAAGGCCCCTAGTATTTAGTAGCAGGATGGATCAGTGATAGTTGATGCAGTCAGATACCAAAGTGACAGATGTAGAGTCAAGTTGCAATCAGATACTGGAAAACACAACAATGTAGAGTGGCACAATGCAGAGACAACAATAACGCAGATGTCGCAGTGATAGTGTAGATACTAGCAACAGTCAAATACTCGGGTGACAGATGTATCATACTGATAACAATTGATTCAATATTTAGGATGCTTTTTAGTTGCAAATGATGCATTTGTAGCATCAACAGATGGAAAGGAAGTTGCAGTGCAAATGCAGTGTTGGAAACAATTTTGTAGGGTCAACAACAACACAGATGCATTATATATCAGAGTTATGCAGTAGTTGGTGGGAAGAACATCCAAACATTAGCAACGTGCCAGGAGATGATGCAGAGACATGGTGTTGCTATAGGGGCAACAACACTAGAACACATTCTTCGCTAAGAGGGAGTGTTAGTTTTTGTAGCATCGGATGTGTTCTAGCCACAAAATTTTGTGGAGAGGCTAGAATACATGAGATATCCAAAACCCATAAATCATTTCTAGAAATTCCACCTAGAAATGAATTAATTAGATTATTAGTCATTTTAAAAATATTTCCTAAGTCTAATATTAAGGAATATGACTAATTAATCAGAATTAATTAAGTTATGGTGTGAATCTTCTAGAAATTCACATGGATCGACTTCAAATTAATTCTAGCCATAGATTAATATCTAATATTGGTCATTGAAGTCTCAACAGAGGATTATAAGAAGTCGATGGGAACGTGGAGAACACACTTGGAGAGTTTGATTTCACTAGCATATCGATTTCCAGAGTAGAAGCATTTAGTTGCCGGAGAGATCCAGAGATCGAAGCTGGGTGTGAGGGGCAGTGACAATGATTAGGAGGAAATATTTTCTAGATCTGGAGAGGCAACAACAACAGGGCTGAGTTATCCTAGAGAGGCAATGCTAAAGGACAACATAGTTGCTTCAGCTAGGCAGTGCGATTTGATTGAAGGGAAAATCGTTCTTAGTTCCAGAGGCCAGGAAGAAGTCCCAGAAGGCTGGAGAGAGGATTTCCTCAGCATCCGAAGGCAGAACGACTTCATCAAAGCTCAGTCTGAGGCAAGTCATCCAGCTAAATACGCAAAGTAGTGCAGAGGTTGACGTAGAGCTCCAGGAGGCCGTGCTTTGGTAGGCAAAGCCATGCGAGAGACTGCTTGTGGGAGAAGGGTAATTCCCTTTAGTATTTTGCCTAGATTTTATTGTTGTTTGGATTTCCAATTGGGAATCCATAGATGTACTCACATTTCACTACTACATAATAAAATAAAACCCTCATTGTTGCACCAGTTTTCCCAACTTGGGCTTTTCCGAGGACATTTGTCCAAAAATAACTGTGTAAATATATGTGTGTGTGTGTTAGCATTTCTACCAGTGTTTATTTCTTCTGCATTTTGTTTGTGTAGGTTGCAGTGTGATTGAATTAGTATTTTTTGTAGCATGCAATAAATAAATTGTTAAAATTAATTTAACAATTAGGCGAATTATTTCTAGTCGTTGCAATATGATTCCGGGTTTTGGAATTTTCACAACATAACTATAAATGACACACACAAATTACTACTATAGTCATGGATAAACATATATGATTATATAACGACTATGTGAATATAAGTTAGTGTTGTTTCTTACTTATATGTAATTGAGTTCTAGCAATGTAGTCATTTTGGCATGTTTTATCATGTTCATTATTAGAATTTTTCATGTTGAATCCATTTTTGCGGTATCCATGGATGTGTCCAATATGATTCATGATAACACATACATTAACTTGTACATTAGAATTATGTGCATCATATTGAATTACAACTCGATCCCAAACCACATTTTGCCAACTAATTTATTGCAATTTTTAACCCTATACAATTAATTGTTGCAAACATATTCTTCATAAAACAAAAGAGTTGTAATGGAAAACACGCAAATTTACACAAATATTTTATCATGGAAACACAAAACAATGAAAACGAACAAGATTGTTTTCATCATTTTTCTATACAGTATTACAATACAATATATATCTCGCGGCATACATTAACTTCTAATCCAGCCGTATTTCCTTAATTGAAACTACAAAACCACCATGCACCATAATATCTCTTTTAGCAAAACCATGGGCCCAAAACCTACTAAAGATGGACACAAAAAACTGCCTAATTTTTTTTTTGAGGCATTCTCCCAAACCTCGTGTAGGGGAGGCTCTCACCCCCCTCCATACTCCCCAACCAAGGAAACCTAGAAGCCCCTCCTAGCCCCCCCTTATGTTCGTGTTGCATATAAGTCATGAATATCTTTCACTAAAATCTTTAAACTCTAACCCTAACATTGTGGTGTTAAAAGAAGACAAAGGAGGGGCCAATGTCATCATGAGCAAAGTTGACTACAATGAAAAAATGTTGGATCACCTAAACAGTAGTGGTTGCTACAGAAAACTTAATAAGGATCATATAAACATAATCACTAAAGATGTATGCAACTTAATCAAAACAAGCAAGACACATGACAACAAAAACCTATTAGTTAGCAATCCTTACACCCTTAGGATTTATGGTGCTTCGAAAACTCACAAAGGAGGGATCCCCCTTAGACCTATAACAAATACTATTGGTGGGCCCACATATCATCTTGCAAAGCACCTAGCCAAGAAACTAAAACCCCTAGTTGGAAATATTGATTCCTTTGTCAAGGACTCTACCATATTCATTGAAGAAATTAAGAATATCAAGTTGGATCAAAATGACATTTTGGTAAGTTTCGATGTAACTTCAATTTATACCAACATCCCCATTGATGGTGCTATGGAGGTTATCCAAAGAATAATTGACTTGACATATCAAAGTTAATTGAAATCTGCCTAAGATCCACCTTCTTTAGTTTCATGGGTGAAGTTTATGAACAAAATTGTGGTGTAGCTATGGGGTCTCCTTTATCCCCAATTATTGCCAATTTATTCATGGAATACTTTGAAGCAAAAGCCCTAAATACTTCACCCTTAAAACCAAAATTATGGAAAATATTTGTTGATGACACTTTTATCATATGGCGTCATGGAAGAGAAACCTTAAATTTTTTTAAGCAACACCTCGATAGTTTGTCTTCACCCATTAAATTCACCATGGAGGTTGAGGTCAACAATAGCCTCCCTTTTCTATACATCTCATCATTAGAAATCCCGATGGCTCCATATCACACCAAGTTTATCAAAATAAGACTCATACTGAACAATATCTTCATGCCTCTTTCCATCATCATTCCACCCAAAGAATGAGAGTCCTTAATACTTTGACCACCAGAGCTGTGAGAATATCAGACAAGGAACACTTAGAAATGGAAAAATAACATCTTATAAAAGTGTTTTTAAAGAATGGGTACAACATACATCAAGCCATTAAATCTATAAGCGATGCAAACAAAAGACATAGGAATATTAATATTTTTGATAATATTGTTGGCAAATTTAACCTCCCATACAGTTTGGGGACCACTAATAAAATTGCCCGCATCCTAAAAAGGAATAATATTCAACCACCTTCAAGCCTCTAAACACCATTCGAAGTTGCCTCAATTCTGTAAAAGATCCCATTGACCCTAGGTGCCATAAAGGTGTCTATTTAATTCCTTGTTATTATGGTAAACCAGATGTAGGTGAAATTGGCAGATCAATCAACGCTTGAATCCAGGAACATTCCACTGACATTAAGAATAATCGTTCCAATACTTCTACATTAGTAGATCATTCCCATAAAACAAAACATCAAATTTGTATTAAAATACCTGTATCCTAGCTAAAATTGATTACTATTTCCATAGGAAATTTAGAGAAGCCATAGAAAAAAGCTAGCACCCTAATAACCTTAATAAGGTGATGGATGGAATATAAGTGAGAACTGGATTTCCACTTTGACATCCAAATCAATCTCTCCCAAACCCCCCTTCCCCACCCTTGAAGACTCCTGAATTTGTCACATCATTTTTTTTTATCGATCAAACTACTTTCATTCGATTTTTAAAATGGCATAGCATACAAATTTTGTCTCAAGAGTCCCCACACTCTCATTCTGACTAGCTTTTCTGAGGTTAGGGACTAGAGGATACCAAAAAGGACACTTAGCATACAATATTTTGTGTGGCATAGAAGCCATGTCATTCTAGTAATAACAAAAAAAGAGACCAGAATTGGCATCATCAAATCAAGGAGGGGGGTGGGGGGGAAGTATAGGTGAAGCAACAAAGTAACCAACACGATCATGAATGTGGAAATTAATATGTTCTACTCTCACTTCCAAGTTGTGAACGTGATCATTAGTGAGATGGTGACAACACTAGAGACTGTCCAGTCGAGCCAGTATTTCATTTCGACTATACTAAATATCTGTAAGATAGGCCACTATATCATTTTAGTCGTCACGCATGTTGTCCCCCAGGATGTCTAAATCAATTTGGATGTGCCGCAACTACTCAGTAAGGGATTCCAAAGAAGTTGGGGCCTTAATGTGGCTTGGAGAGCGAGCTAGAGAAATGGATTTTGCGCCCTCTGTCTCTTGGCTTGCTATATTGGTGGATGATGAATTGTGTTCAAGCTCAGGACGACCAACATGGGCATGATGGCCCCTCCCATGATGAGGATGTCCCTATTGGTGGGGCATATCACACTTATCGTTGATTAACAACCAGCTACAAGAGAAGATCAATAAGAGACCATTGTGATACCTGCAAGAGGCGATGCAAAACCAAAGACCACGACACAACTGCCACCACTTAGAGGGAACATGAAGACCGACACAGGAAGTACTTCAATGAAACAAACTCGAAGCAACGTAGACCAGAGAACTAGATAGGACAGACCCTCCTCGCAACCCAGGGGAATTATGAGAGCATAAAAGATGGTCTCGGATGAGAGGAGAAACTTTTCTAACTTCAACATAACACAAAGACTCAGACCACCTTCCAAATTTCCCAAAGAACAAGATATCACTGTCACTCCAGAACAGTAAAGAAGGAATGTCGAGCACTAAGACCACAACAGAACATTCACCAACCCACAAAGACAAACCCTTGAAACCGCATAGAAAAGAAAAGGAACTAAAAGACACATAGACCTTACCCAGAGCACCAAACGAAGGAACCCTAACTTTCTAGAAATTCGTGGACAACTAGAGACTCACAACGGCGAGGAGGTAGAACCAAATTGTTGGTTGTGGAGCCTGATTATCTTCTGTATTCAAAGGTTTCATCCGGTTATATACCCTAGGAAGACTATACACCCCTCCACGCAGGGGGCTAATCCCCCCTCGCTAGGGGGTCCGGGGGCTAGCGGTCCCCCGATGGGGGTTCACGGGCAATGCCCCTGAAGCTAAAAATAGATGTAAAATTGCCTTGTAAAAGTCTAGTAATTTCTAGTCAATCTGGGCCATTCATTACGCGGATGATCTGATGGTAGAAGTTATGTTTAATTTAGGGTTTTTTGCACTAGAAAGAAACCCCTCACTATATATGAGGGAATTGTATTGCGTCTATATATATCTGTATTCTGAGTGAGGAAGAGAGAGGAGATTGAGAGCGAAGAGGGTGTTATAGTGGATCTGTTGTAGGTTGTATCTCTTCAGTTTGCTGGATAATATAATAAAAGAAGGATTGGTTGTTTCTCCGTAGATGTAGCCCAAACTGGGTGAACCACGTATATCTGTGTCTCTCTTGTTTTATGTGTTTTCTGTGTTTATATTTCTGCAATATTTTATGTGTTCCATTGCTCCATAATATATAATTTTCTAACAACTGGTATCAGAGCCAAATGTCTATTTGGCTGATAAACTCACAGGAGAGAAGGGTTCCTGGTTCGAGTGGGAGCAATGGCGGAAGATGGTAGGTTTAGGGTCGAAAAATTCAACGGCCAAAACTACTAGCTGTGGAAGATGTATATGTATCAGAGAGATCTGTACCTACAAGTGAGCGGAAAGACAAAGAATTCGACGAGTATGACAGACACAAAATGGGATATTCTCGATAGAAAGGCACTTGGAACAATACAGTTGTGCCTAGCTGCGTCAGTAGCATTTAATATTTCAAAGGAAACGACATTAGAGGGTTTAATGTCGGCACTGGCCAAACTATATGAAAAACCCTCGACCTCAAATAAGGTATTTCTTATGAAACATTTATTTAATATGAAGATGTCAGAAGGTGGATATGTTGCAGACCATTTAAATGATTTTAATACAGTTACAAGTCAGTTAAGTTCTGTAGGGGTAAATTTTGATGATGAAGTTAGGGCTCTATTATTTCTGTGCTCATTGCCAGAAAGTTGGAATGGTTTAGTTATGGCCATTAGTAACTTTGTCTCTGAATCTAGTACTTTAAAGTTTGATGATGTTGTTGGTGCAATCCTTAGCGAGGAAATGCAATGGAAAAGCTCCGGTGAGACATCAGGTAATGCTTTGATTGCAAAGACTAGGGGAAGAAAAATGGAAAGAAGAAAGAGCCCAGGATATCACAGTAAGTCAAGAAAAGGCAGATCCAAGTCCAGATCGGGGATAGTGTGCTGGAAATGTGGGAAGAAAGGACACATGAAGAAAGATTGCAAGTCTCGGAAGGGAAAAGAAGGAGATGCAAAAGAAGAAACTAATCATGAAGCGAATGTAACAGATGATGTGTTGCAAGATGCTTTGATTCTTTCACTAGAAAATATTATTGATGCCTGGGTGGTAGATTCAGGAGCCTCATTCCATGCCACACCTGATAGGAAACATTTTCATGATTATGTTTAAGGAAATTTTGGACAGGTTCGATTGGGTGATGATAAACCCTATAAAATCGTTGGAATGGGTACAATTTTCATAAAACAATAGAATGGAAATCAATGGCTATTGAAGGAGGTAAGGCATGTTCCAGATCTAAAGAAAAATCTGATTTCAACAGGGCAGTTGGGAGGTGAAGGTTGCGTAACTACTTTCACAGATAAAACCTAGAAGGTCACTAAAGGATCCCTGGTAATAGCGAAAGGAGGAAAGGTTGCTACATTGTATTTATGCAATGGTATTTCTAATTTTGTTAATGCTTTAACCTCTACAGAAGAAGATACGACATTGTAGCATCATAGGCTCGGGCACATGAGTGAGAAGGGGATGCAGATTCTTCACTCAAGAAATTTGTTGCCAGGTTTGAAGTATGTTGATTTAAAATTCTGTGAGAATTGTGTTTATGGAAAACAGAGGAGAGTCAGATTCCTTAGAGTTGGGAAAGAAAAGAAGAGCGAAAAATTTGATCTTGTGCATACAGATGTTTGGGGGCCTACTCAGGTATCATCTCTTGGTGGCTCTCATTATTATGTTACTTTATTGATGATGCAACGAGAAAAACTTGGATTTATTGTATTCAAAATAAATCTGATGTATTTGATACTTTCAAGAAATGGAAAGCTTTGGTTGAAAATGAGACAGGAAAAAGGTTGAAGTGTCTCAGATCAGATAATGGAGGTGAATATTGCAGCAAAGAGTTTGATAGGTACTATTCAGATAATGGAATTCATAGAGAGAAGATAGTTCCAGGAACACCACAAGAAAATGGCATGTCAAATAGGATGAACAGGACAATCATGGAGCGTGCAAGGTGCATGAGATTGCATGCAGGATTGCCTTTACAATTTTGGGCAGATGTTGTAGATACTGTTGTTTATCTAATAAATAGAAGGCCTTCAAGTTCCTTGGATGGTGGTATTCCATAGGAGGCATGGACAGGTAAAAAGGTAAACTACTCATTTTTAAAGACTTTTGGTTGTGAAGCCTTTGTCCACATTAACAAAGAAAATAGACCAAATCTTGAGGCAAAATCAAAGAAATGTACCTTTATTGAATATGATGTTAATGATTTTGGTTATCGCTTATATGATTATGAAAATCACAAAATCATTAGGAGCAGAGATGTAATATTCAATGAAAATGTATTGTATAAGAATCAGTTGTAGGAAAAGAAACAAGAAAAATAAAACAGAGAATACATAGTGCTTGACGATATCACAGGAAAAGTGATGGTGCTTGAAAATAATAATGATCAATAGCCAGAACAACAACCACAACAACAACAAGCACTTCAAACACCTGAAAGTGGTGTTAGAAGATCTACCAGGATAAGTAGACCCCCTAAACGATACTCTCCTTCATTACATTATGTATCGTTGATTGATTCTAGTGAACCAAAATGTTATGAAGAAGCAGTGCAGGTAGAAACCAGGAAGAAGTGGGAGCAAGCCATGAAATAAGAGATGGACTCCTTAGCACATAACCAAACTTGGGACTTAGTCAGGTTGCCTGTAGGTAAAACAACATTGCAGAATAAATGGGTTTACAGGCTGAAGGAAGAAGATGGAGGAAAATAGAGGTACAAAGCTAGTATTGTGGTGAAGGGGTTTGGACAGAAGAAAGGTATTGATTTTGATGAAATATTTTCTTCTGTTGTTAAAATGACTTCAATCAGAACTATTTTAAGTCTAGTAGCAGTTGAAGGTTTGCATCTTGAGCAGTTAGCTGTAAAGACAACCTTTCTCCATGGGGATTTGGAGGAAGAGATATATATGCAGTAGCCACAAGGATATGAGGCAAAAGGGAAGGATAAACTAGTGTGCAGGTTGAAGAAGAGCTTGTATGGCTTAAAATAGGCTCCAAGGTAGTGGTATCTAAAATTTGACAGGTTTATGTCTGAACAAGGTTATACTAGATGTCACTCTGATCATTGTGTTTATCTCAAAAGGCAAAATGATGACAGTTATATTATATTGTTATTGTATGTAGATGACATGCTTGTTGTAAGTTCTAACATGCAGGAAATAAATGTGCTCAAAAGGAAATTGGCAAACTCATTTGCAATGAAGGATTTGGGTGCTGCAAAACAAATCCTTGGTATGAGAATAACTAGAGACAGGAAGAATCGCAAATTAACGTTGTCTCAAAGTGAGTACATAGAAAAGGTTTTGAAAAGGCTTAATATGCAGAATGCAAAACCAATTAGTATACTTTTGGCTAGCCATTTCAAATTAAGTAAGGAAGCGTGTCCCAAGACTCAAGAAGAAATGGCTCATATGTCTAAAGTTCCATATGCATCAGCAGTTGGAAGCTTGATGTATGTAATGGTTTGCACAAGGCTTGATATTGCACATGTAGTGGGAGTTGTAAGCAGGTACATGAACAATATAGGAAAAGAACATTGGTTGGTAGTGAAGTGGATTCTCAAGTATTTGAGAGGTACCAAAAATCAAGCATTATGCTTTGGTGGTTCAAACATTACTTTACAGGGATATGTTGATGCAGATATGGCAGGTGACAAAGATAACATGAGGAGCACTACAGGATATGTATTTACTGTAGGTGGAACAACTAACAGTTGGGTTTCAAAAATCCAAAGTGTTGTTGCGCTTTCAACAACAGAAGCATAGTATGTTGCTGCTACAGAGGCTAGTAAAGAAATGATTTGGTTACAAAGGTTTCTGGATGAATTGGGTAAGAAGCAAGAGTTGGGCAGGTTATATAGTGACAGCCAGAGTGCCATACATCTTGCAAAGAACTCTGCATTTCATTCCAAGACTAAACATATACAGCTCAAGTACCATTTCATACGGTCAGCATTGGAAGATGTACAGTTGAAGCTGGAAAAGATACACACTAGCCAGAATCCTGCATATATGCTAACAAAAGTTGTAACCATGGAGAAACTGAGAATCTGCTCAGTTTTAATTGGTCTTCAAGTATGATGAAGAAGATGAGAAACAACCAGGTCCAAAGTGGAGTCATTGTCTAACAAATGAAGCAGCGGTGGAGTTGCTATAATCAGTCTCCAAGTGGGAGATTGTTGGGTGTGGAGCCTGATTATCTTATCTATTCAAAGGTTTCAGCCGGATGTATACCCCAGGAAGATTGTACACGCCTCCATGTAGGGGGGTGCGGGGGGGCTAATCCCCCTGGCTGCGAGGTCCGGGGGTAGCGCCCCGAAGCTAAAAATAGATGTAAAATTTCCCTGTAAAAGTTTAGCAATTTCTAGTCAATCTGGGTCGTTCATTAGGCGGATGATTTGACGGTAGAAGTTGTTTAATTTAGGGTTTTTTTCCCTAGAAGGCAACCCCTCACTATATATGAGGGAATTGTATTGCGTCTATATAGATTTGTATTCTGAGTGAGGAAGAGAGAGGAGATTGAAAGTGAAGAGGGTGTTATAGCGGATCTGCTGTAGGTTGTATGTCTTCAGTTTGTTGGATAATATAATAAAAGAAGGACTGACTGTTTCTCCGTGGATGTAGCCCAAACTGGGTGAACCACGTATATCTGTGTCTCTCTTGTTTAATGCGTTTTCTGTGTTTATATTTCTACAATATTTTATGTGTTCCATTGCTCCGTAATATATAATTTTCTAACACAAACTCCGCTCACTCGGGTAGCAGGGTTCCATGGGAAGACCAGTAAGCAAAGACCAACCCAAACTAGAGATTCACGCTTTTCCTCCTTAGCCTGGGTAGAAGCCCCAAAGGGCCACCATGGCACCAAAACCAAACACCTCCAACCTCCTCACAACCCCAACTCATCGCCCAAGCTGGCAGACTGGTTCAAAATTCTTTCCAAACAATAGATATAACAACCAACTACGGTAATTAATCATCACGCCTGATATTTGATGGTATGGATGACACATAAAGGGTGACTAATTATGCACGCAAAGAAGGCGTAGGCCCCAATGGCCTCTCTTGGGGCACTTGTACCCTCCTATGATCACCCCCATCAGGGAAAATTTATCATCATTTTTTTTTATAAGATTGGTGGGACTACATGTTCATCATGTCCAATATATCACCCTCATCGCGGCGGGGAATTGAATTGATGACTTCACATCAAGAGTGGCTTAACATAGCACCCAATAACCATATATCCAAGTCCTTGTAAACTTTTGAATTTTTCACATCATTAATAACATTAAATATTTTATGTTACTTTAATAATGTATAACCATATTAAGACAAATTATATAATAAATGATATTAATTATTACATTTGGCACATTAAAGAATATAACACATACCCAACATTTTTTTTTTTCCCGTGGAAAAAGTCGTAATTTCTATTAAGTCAAAAGAAATTACATTCTATAGATGCAGAGCATATGCATACTGAGGCAGAATGCCTCTCAAAACTTCTAAAGGAGACTGTTAATTGTTCCAAAAAACTGAAACAAATAAACGATCATAATAAAACCATCCTCTCTCCAAACTGTTTATCCACGCAGGGAGTTCGGAGAGGTATATATCCAAGAGACCAGCTTTGAAAAGAAAACATATACAAGCTATGTTTGACTGTTGATTGCTGCACAGCTGTGAGTTGCTGCCCCAAAAAAACAAAAAAGAAAAATAACTATGATTGTCCGCCATAGTCAATACTGACCATTATAACAGTTATATATAAAAAGCATGAAAATAAAACAGCATTTTGTGCATGTTGGGACCCCTTTCAGTTATGAGTGTCCCTTTGAGCCTGATAGTCATCAAAGGGTCTGTGATAATGCTGAAAGAAGGTTCCATCCAGATCTTCTTGTATTAGCCAGTCCACTTCTTGCCTCTGCGCTGCTTGCTTGGATAGGTAGTCCGCCCGAGTGTTGCGCTCCCTGTAAATATGGCGACAGTCAAATTTTTCAAAAGCATCTGTTAGTCTGAGTGCCTCATCCAGAATGTGTCTCAAAGAGAAAGCAGTGTAAGATGATTTTCTGGTGAGCCAATTGCAGACAATCTTTGAATCTCCAAACAATTGTAGTTTTGTGCAGCCTTTCTCATGTGCAAAATAAATGAGGTGTTTTGCAGTGGTGAGCTCAACAAAGTTGTTTGTGCCTCTTCCCAGGTGTATTTGAAGCATGAAATAGTGATTTTCTCTCAAGTAGAGAAGGGCTCCCCCCCCACAGCCTTCCTCTTGGGCTGATCCATCAAAATAAGCCCAGGGGATGGATTTATCTATGAGTTCAGGGGTTATGGTCCGAGGGGGGGTTGGTGGAGGATCATCAGGAATGAGAGCAAGGTCTGCAAATATGTGTGCATAAATGACAGGCCAGTGAGGAGGTTTTTGGTCAAAAACTGCTCGGTTCCTTGCTGTCCAGATGGACCAGCACATGAGGAGAGGGATATTCTTATCTTTTCCAGAGTGTTGTTCCTACCAATTTTTCCAGGCTTCGTAGATGGATAGGCCATGCCATTGATGGAGGGAGGGGGAGCGAGAAGAGAGGATAGACCATTGTTCTTGGACAACCGGACAGGAGAGGAAGAGGTGTTCAGTATCTTCATCATTCCTTTTGCATAAATGGCACCAGAATGGTCCATAGAAGGATCGCTTTTTCAAGTTTGCCCCGGTTGGAATTTTTTTGAATAGAATAGCCCACATGAGAAGTCGCGTTCTGGGGGATGCTTTTAGATGCCAAATTGTTCTCCACCATTACTGTGTAATGTCTGGCTGAAATGTATGCATGAGCTGCAGATATCCCTCCTTTGGGGTGTATGAACCATTTTTAGCTAATGCCCAGACAATCTCGTCCTCCTCCTCCAATATTCTGATGTGTGCTTGAGTGAGAGCCTCCGTATATGACTCCCATACTTGTCTCCAATGATCCGGAATATGAAGGTCTTGTGATGTCCTCCAAGCCTGATGATAAAACTGGAGTTTTCCTGGTCTGCAATGTGAGCAATATGCGTAGCGCCCTGTTCCCGGAGATGAGTTAGGAGCTGTCCAGGTAGTCTATGCATATTTCCACATCCAATCCAGGGATCAATACCAATACGGACAGAGTTTCCCTGTTTAATTCTCCATGTGAGTCCCTCCCGAATTAGGGTAAGAGAGTTAAGGACTGCTTTCCATATGATTGAATGTCTTCCACTTCCCCTATGTTCCCTGCAAATCCAGCTATATATGCTTTCCGGGGCAATGTATTTTTCCCTAACTACTCTCTTCCAGAGACTATGTGATGTGAGGAGTTGCCATCCCAATTTAGCTACTAGAGCATTTGCAAATAACTCTAATCTCTTTATTACCCAACCTCCCCATTTTTTAGGTCTAGCTATGGTGTCCCATTTTACCCAGGCGAAGAGATTTCCTTGTTTATTCCCCTTCCATAAGAATCTGCAGCATATTTTTTGAAGCCTGGTTAGAATCCCTCTTGGTATCCAAGCCAGAGACATCCAGTACACCGGCGTAGCTTCCAGCACTGCTTTTATAAGAGTGAGTCTTCCTGCCCTTGTGAGATATCTATTATACCAGACATTAATCCTTTTCTCCACTTTAGTGATTAACCATATCCAATCAGCTATTTTGTATCCTCCATGTTTCACCCTGAACCCCAGATACTTCAGCCCTTCCTCCATAGGGTGAATATGAAAAGGGAAGCGATTTTTTGTGTAGATGACTTCTTGTGGAGTGCAGCCAATCTCTGTTATGGTTGATTTTTGTACATTTATAACCATCCCTGTTGCTTTCTGAAAGAGATCAAAAACATGTTGTAGCGCAGATGAGTCAGCCATGCTTCCATTTAAGAAGATCAGTACATCATCCACAAACAGTAGATGTGTAAGGGAGCAGTTGTCCGTGATTTTAATCCCTTTTATTCGTCCTCTTCTGTGTTCAGATGCAATCAATCTGCTTAGCCCTTCCATAATGAGAAGAAACAGGAGGGGGGATAGAGGGCAGCCTTGTCTGAGGCCTCTTTCAGCAGTGAAGAAGGGGGTTGGGGAGCCATTGAGGAGGACGCTGAATGGGACATCAGAGATACAACTCATGATTCTTTTAATGAAAAGGAAGGGGAAACCCAAATGGGTGAGGAGCATTCTGATGTATATCAAATTTACCCTATCAAAAGCTTTTGAGAGGTCCACCTTGAGGATCATTCCTTTCATATTTTTGCTTTGCATAGAGTGAAGAAGCTCTTGAGCAGTACCAATAGCTTCATGGATCTATCACCGGTGGAGGAAAGCGAATTGTTCAGAGGATATATTGGTCGAGAGAATGGGCTTGATCCTGTTTGCTAGGATTTTGGCCAATATCTTATAGAGATAGTTGCAGAGCGAGATAGGCCGAAATTCATCAAAGGTCACAGGCTTATCAGATTTGGGAATGAGGGCTATGAAGGCGGCTTTGATGCTCGAGGGGATAGATCTATTTTGGTTGCAGTGATTTATAGCTTTGAGAATGTCTTGTCCTAGCAGCTCGAAGAAGGCTGAATAGAACTCAATGGTCCAGCCATCTGGTCCCGGGCTCTTGTCCTTCTGGAAGCCTTTGATGGTGGTTTCCAATTCCTCCAATGTAATATCTTTTGTGAGCTCCTCTGCATCTTCCTCATCCACAAATCGAGGGAATAGTTCTGCTACTCTCATGATTTCTAGCAGACTTGCTTGTCCCGGGGCCTTGTATATGTTTTTGAAGTGAGAAGAGGCTAGATAAGCAAGTTCTCCAGGGCTGCTAACCGTATGTCCTTGATCATCTTGTAGCTCCCAGATAGTGTTGATCGCCTTCCGCCCATTTGCAAAACGGTGGTAAAAATTTGTGTTCTCATCCCCCTCTTTGAGCCAAATGGCTCTGCTTCTGAGTCTCCAGGAGTCCTCCCTGTCTCTGAGAATCTGAGTCCTCCTTTTGATGAGGTCTTCATACATGGATTTCTGATCTGGGGATAAAAATGTTCCATCTGAGTGGGATTCAAGGGCCTCGATAGCTTGTTCCGCCAGAGATATAGTTTGATCATCCTGTTTTCTCTTCAATTTTGCCCATTCTCTTGATATCACTTTGATCTCGGAGAGGTTCCTGACAAAGCCAGTGGCTGGGTCCACATCTTCAGGAATCGGATGTGCTTTCCAGAAGTCCGTTATCAGTTTGATGTAAGTGGGATCCCGGAGCCAAGTTGCATTAAATTTGAAAGGGGCTTTTTGGGTCTGTTGTCTTGCTCCCATTTCCAAGTATATGGGCCTATGGTCCGAGATCCCACCACTTCCCACCCATTGTCTAGATCTAGGGTGTTGGTTGCAAAGTCCTTCCTTAATGATGAAACGATCCAGCCTTCTTGCTAGGCTTTGGTCCCCTGTTCTGTTGTTCTTCCATGTGTATTGGATTTTTGCAGAAGGGAGATCAATCCAATGATGATCTTCTAGCAGTTGCCCAAAGAAGTCAGAGAGGGGGTCGATTTGTGCCAGATGTCCCCATGATTCAGAGAAGCCTATTGAGAAATTTAAATCTCCCCCCAATATAATGTTCTCAGCTTGGAGAAGCGGGGAGCCGAGGAGCTTTTGCCAGAAAAGCTCTCTGTTTAGGCAGGGTCCATAGACATTTATAATTTTAAGATTTTCCTCCATGTCTTTTGAATATATATCTGCCCCCAGAAAACCCCCTCCACCCCAGATGTTCTTTAGATGAATGGAGTTGTTCTTAAAGCCAATAGCGATGCCTCCTGATCGGCCTGATACATCAATGGCTGTAAATGTCCACCCAGGCAGCCATAAACCAAGAATGGAGGTTGCAGAGTCTGCTTTACATAAGGTTTCTTGTAAGAAGATGATGTCCACAGGGTTTGTGAGTAAGAGACGCTTCAGGGCCGATTTTTTATCGGGGCTGGCCAACCCTCTACAGTTGAAGGACAAGATTTTCATGGGGGGGGGGGGGGGGAGGGTGTCCTGCGCTCTAAGGGCCCTGTGAAGAGTTTGCTGTCTGCCAAGGAGGACCTCATCCTCCATTTGCTTCCGAGCTATTGACATAGAGGAAGGTCGACCACGCCCCTGCTTTGGCGAGAGGATTAGGGACTCCACCGACAGCCCAATGGAGTCCGAGACTTTCAGCTTAGTGGTCGAGCGGGTGGGATATCTCGGAGAAGAGTTTACAGATGGGGAGGGCGAAGGAAAGGAGGGGTGGGGGAAAGAGGGAAGCGAGGAGGAGTTGGGAAGGCCAGATGGCCTCGGGATGGGGCAGGATACATAAATCGAAGGGGGTTGGGAAGGGTATGCATCCTTTACCAGGTCAAGGGCAGACGGGGATGAGGGAGGGGGGATCCTGATGGGGGGGAATGCCCGAGGAAGATAAACTCATAGATGCAAATAGAGAAACAGAGGCAGACGATATAGAGGACGTACCCGAGGAGAAGACAGCTCCCTTTGCGGCTTTGGAGCGCGTCAGAGGAGGAGATGGAGGCCGAGTCGAGTTTGAGACTTGCTTCTTGCGGCGAGGTGCAGGAGGCGCTTCCACCGTGTCCGATGTGATGATGTGGTCCGTTCTTGGTGCCATTGCCACCGGGGGGTCAGGTTGTCCTTCTGTGGTGGGCAGGTCCTGGTCTGATGCTGTCTGCTGGGTCTTCTGGAGGAGGGGGCAATCCTTATATAGATGACCCACCTGGTGGCATCTTCTGCATCTATAGGGGATGCCCTCATAATCAAGCTTCTGCTTCCTTGAAGTGGATTTCCATTGTATGGTGATATTTTCCGGCACTCCCCCTCTGGTATCCATATGCACTAGGATTCTTGCATATGCCATCGCGCCCGTCGAGATGTAGGTTTTATCGGATTCCATGAAAGTTCCTAGTGCATTCCCAATTCTCTTGAAGATATCTTCAGACCAGTACTGCAGTGGCAAGCCCGGTAGTCTGACCCAGACTGGACCAATGCCTAATAGCTCCGTCTCCGGGTCAAATAGGGGCGTCCATCGCTTGAGAAGGACCGGGGCTTTCTCAAAATGCCAAAACGATGAAAGGACCCAACTCGTGTGGTCCGCCCGTGCAAATTTGAGTGCGAACCATCCTCGCACAAACGTCTGGACCGATGGAATCTCCGCGAGGTATTGACCCCAGATCTCAGTCGCCCATTGCTTTATTTTTGCCGCCGAGGTGTGTCTGCCTTTGATCCGACCCACAAGGACACAGTCCGCCAGATCCATGGCGTCCCCCCACCGAATATCCTCTTCCAGTCGCAGGAAAGCGTCCTCCGCAGTGGATTTAAAACAGCGCTGCTTCTTGGCGGGGCGGGAGGACATGCGGCCCGGGTTGACAGTTGCCTGAGAGCCCGCAGGGGGGGTACAGGAGGGGGGGGGGAGAGAGATAGTCCCTGGGAATGGGATGGCTTCAGGGAGAGGAGGGACCGCGTGATAGCTGCCAGAGGGGGCGGGAGGGATCGAGGGAGGGTTTGATACCGAGAGGGGAGGGTTTGTCGCGGGATGAGAGGGGTTCTCTGAAGGGATAACGGGGGGAAGGGAAAGGGAGGGTAAATCCGGTTGATGGGGGGGTACGCCGTTCGGGGAGGATTGAAAACAGTCCGCCAGGAAACCCAGAGTAGCCGGAGAGGGGACCGCGAAGGAGTTCCAGGAGGAGGGCTCGCCTGGGAAGAGTGAGGTGGGGAGAGACGGGTCAGTGGGGGGGGAGAAGTGCTCAAAACTAGCAGACATATTCCCACTGTGCAGACCCCCGGATGAAGTAAACGTGGAGCGCCAGATGGAGCTTTCCGCCAGCGGGGACTCCGAATAATCCACTTCCTCTGAGTCCATGTCGACAGCTGCAAAGTGCCCTCCTCGGAAAACAGGTAACCGCCCGATAGTGCTCTCCTCGAAACCTGGTAACCGCTTAGGGTCAGCACCGACAGCGGGGGGAACCGTTGAGCCTGTGCAGGTGAATGATCTTTGCAACAGGTCGCTCTCTCCGTTAGCAGTGAAAATGACTCCTTCAAAGTGCTGTCGGCCGATCAGGTGGGTAGGCTCCGTTCCGATGCAGGGAGATCAGGTAGCCAAGAGAAGAATAACCAAGGTAAAAAGGAGTAAAAACGGGGGCAAGGTTAATAAAGGTAAAAGGAGTCACGGGGTGCGGGGAAGAAACCAGAAGCCGGCACGAAATCCAAAGAAAAAACGGGGGGAGAGTACGAGTGCAAGGGGGTTTACAGGGCCGTAGGACGGCCTGCAAACCCCTGTCAGTAGGGTTTCATAGCTGAGGTTGTAGAGCCCGTTTCCGTCCGTTCTCGAGTACTTACCCTTGACACATACCCAACATTTACAATTTATGCCTTGAAATTTATGTAGTGAAAACAATGTTTAGTATTATTCGAAATATCCACAATACCCAATTTTACGTGCCTATGTTTCAAATCCATAACTGGATCCATCATTAGGACAATAAGTTCACAAAGATTGAAAACATACCCAAATGTTTAGATATTGTTTATATATCAGTGTCCAAGCTTGTGAATAATTACTTATATTCTCAACAATATAGTCATGTCCATATATTTTGTACATCCATGAATTACTCAACTCAGCAATAGATTTATATCCTTGAACAATGTATATCTATTTGTAAAAATATGAGGTGAACAATATATATTTGTGTATTTACATTAATTCTGAATAATGCAATACTTGAAATGAATATATCCTTGAAAGGCAATTGCATCACTTCCAAATCTAGTTTTATATCTAGTAAAAAGGGTGGAAGTACTAGTTTATCATGTTGATTACATCCCGAGTGGGTATGCATGCATTTTATATGTACTAAGTATATGGATTAATACAAGCATAAAAACCATATATTATATTTTAGCATGAATATAATTAAATATATTTACGTAGTTATAACTATAATATACAACATATTTTTTTTTGTAAGCTAATGTAGGACCTTTGCTATTATATTCATACAAGTTTAAATATGTACAAACACTTGGTGACCTCAACCCGCCCCGGGGGGAAACCGGGTCTGTTGGTCACCATAAGTCTATATATGCCACCCCATAACATAAGTACAGAATCTGCAAAACATGCCTGATACACTACGCTACCAAAAAACTATTCTGGGTTCCTATCAGCATTAACAATTCAGATCATTTCAAAAAGAGAACTGTTTCTCAAAGGACTTAATAGAAAGAACATTTGTAAAAACTGGAAGACTCAGTCTACCATGGTTTCAGGCTTGATCTCCTCCTCGCGCAGCACTGTGGTTATCTTCTTCAGAAGAATTTGGATTTCCTCCAGTCTGCTATCCTGCATCAGAAGAGTGAGTTGAAGGTTTTTCATTTCCCTTCTTAGATTTGGGATTCCTTGAGCCATTTCTGTCATCTCCTCTGCAACCTGCTCCATAGCCTTAGCCAATAGACGTTTCACCACCCAGTAGACATGCAGAGCCTGTTTGTATAGGGATAGACGTCCCCTTGTATTTCCTGGGTCTGGCAGTAAGTTGCCCCAGTCCTCCATTTCCGGGTCTGAATCCTCCTGCATTGCATTGTTTTCCAGCTCCTGAATAATTCTTCTTA
The DNA here is from genome assembly GCA_031772625.1 of Pinus tabuliformis. Classification (NCBI taxonomy): domain Eukaryota; kingdom Viridiplantae; phylum Streptophyta; class Pinopsida; order Pinales; family Pinaceae; genus Pinus; species Pinus tabuliformis. The sequence continues at coordinate 1,003,800,588 of CM062819.1, forward strand.
TGTCACCGTTGGTTCCTTCGTTATACACCCTCTCTGCTTCCTGGACCATCTGCTTCATTGATCTTCGTCCTCGTTTCTGTCTGGTTGGTGATGGTGCCTTGGCTTCCTGACTCTCTGTTTGCCTTGCTCTCCCACGGCCCCTGCGTCTTCTTCCTCTGCCTGTGTGGGATAGTCTTCCCCTGGTGGTACCACGGCTTCCCTGACCGACCTCAAAAGACGCCTTCTCCATGAAATCTTTCCTGCCTGGCTCCATTTCGTCCTTGCCTCGATTTCCTTCTTCTCCCGACTGCTCTTCCTCCGGCATGTTTGCCCTCACTGCTTTTCCCTTGGTGAGAACCTGTTTTGTAATCCCCTAAGGTCTTTCTTCCTCCCAGGCCCTCTGCTTATCTGTCTCACTCTGACTCTGATCGATAACAATCTGGACTCTCTGCTTGTCCTTATCCTGTCTTGTCCGCCTCCCTTCCTCATCTACGTTTTCTCCATCCCTTCTTCTTCTCTCAGCCATTGTCTTCTGCCCCTTTCTGAGACGGTTATCAGGGATTCTCTGCCAAATGCTCTCTGCCTTCGTCACCTTTCTTAACCTTAAATTGTTTGCAGCTTTTCCTTTACCTGTTCTTATAAGTTTGTTAATACTTGTCCATCATTTCGTTGATCGTGCGCCGCCATTCTTTACCCCTGCCTTCTCCATTATTCTTCCATCTCCTCACCTCGGTTTTCGTCCATGCCTGCCGGCCGGCTCTGCATCCTGGGGTATGATTAGCTTGGGAGGTGGCTTGTGCTTCCACCTTCTGACCTCCATCATTGTTTTGCCCATCATCCCCTTTTCCACCCCGATTGGGGTAACTATAATATACAACATATATATACAAAGAGAGAGATTAAAAAAAACAACAATAAGGAATAAGAAAAAAATTGTAGTTTTACTTATAATAAAGTAAATTACATTCCTTTTAGCTCTAAACATGGAGTCTGCTTCTATCTATATCAACTACAACCATAAAAAAAAAGTCGTAACACAACATCCTTGCAATATATCTATATACAAGATGAAAGATCGCATGGCTCATAGTTGTCTTACATGGATTTAAAAGTGTTGTATACACTACAACCTGGATCTTGTATATTTCTTTCCAAAGTCTTCAAAAAAAATTCATGGTATATAGTCCTTGTTGAAGAATGTATCTAGGTTCGGTCTTCGTAAATTTATTTGAGTCATTATGTAATGTACTTGTCAAAAGAATGAAAAAGAATATTTTATTATTGCTACAATGACTTATTAAAGCATGGGTTTCATGTTTGGGTCATCATTTTATTATTAAAAGTCCCCATTGTGGACTCTTAGGATTAATATTGAGTCATTAGATTCATTGTACATTTTACAAGACCCTTCCTGGGTTTTTGAACTATGTAAAAAGAATTAATTTTCGAGTAAAAAGTGAATTATGTCACCTCCACACCAAGTCGACCTCAACTAGGCAATTCAAACTCACCAAAATCCTATTTATTGGAGAAGATCACATTCATTTGGACACACTCTCTCTCACAAGTTCGATATCCAAGAAAGAGATGAGAAAAAGTTGGAGAAGGAGGCTTAAAGGAGTGCAAAGTTGGTCAAGAAGGAAGGGAAGGACAAAATCGAAGATTTGGGCTATCTATCTTTCTCTCGTGTGGGATACTTTAGGAGATCAAAGTTTCTTTGTCAAAGTCCAAGTTGCTTCTACTGCCTGCTGCTGCCAAGTAGAAGTTGCTAGGGTCGAAGTGTTGCTGCTACTAGGTTAAAGGTTCAAATCGAAGAAGGAAGGGCTGACTTAGTGTGGAGGAGGTTTGTGTCTAGGTTGAAGAGTCTAATGAAAAAACTATTGAAGGAAGAGATTTTGACTGGGTTTTTCTGTGGAAGAGTGCCTACAGCTTGTGTCTTGTGTTTTTGTGATTTTCATACACACATAATGTGGTAATTTTTCGATGAAAGATAATACAACAAACAATTAAAAGAAGGCAACATAATTCACAAGTAATTATCAAGAAATAGAAATCTAACCCTAATTATACTAGCATTGATTTCTCAACATGGTATTAGATCTAAGGTCAAAGAAGACTGAAGATCATTTCATTGGCTTAAAGGAAATGATTACTCCCTCTATGATAAGAATGGGATTGAATATTGTAGGAAGTTGTATCAAGAAGGTTTTCTACTACTTATTCAACAGGGTCAAAAGTCAAGGGTTCTTAGTTGCACTTGCAGGTTCACTTAATGATGATAATGCATGGATCATTGACAGTGGGCATCAAGGTATATGACAGGGGAAATTAAACAACTTCAAACTCTATCAAAGGAACCATCTTCTTATGCAGTGGAATTGGGAGACAACAAAAGCTATGTTGTTAAAGGCCTGGGATCAACATCTTGGAAGATGGAGAATGGAGAAAAGCTACATCTCAACAACATGCTATAAGTTCAAGGTTTGAAAAAGAATTTGCTTTCAATTTATTGCTTAGAAGATAAAGTGGATAGAGTTGATTTTGTTGATGGAAAGGTCTTGGTTTGGGGAAAATATTCAAGTATTGATAAAGCTAGGGTTATTGGAATTCATGAAGGAAGCTTATATAGAGTCATTACACCACATCCTCAAACCCCAGTTCACATGGACATCAATCTGAGTGAGCTATGGCTTAGTAAATATGGTCATCTTCACTACATGGTCATTCCCACTCTTAATCAACTAGTTAATGGCATCCCCGATATCCAAGAAGACCATGAAGGAGTTTGCAAGGGATGCTCTTTGGGAAAACATACAAGAAAACCATTTTCAAATAGTGAAATAAGGTCTAAAGAAATATTAGACCTAATGCATTTTGATGTGTGTGGGCCTATGTCTCACAAATCACTTGGAGGTCATCTTTATTGTGACATTCATTGATGATCACTATATAAATACATGGCTCTACCTTCCCAAGAAAAAGGATGAAGTTTTTGAGAAATTCAGGGAGTTCAGATGTGAAGTGGAAACCCTAACTGAAAGAAAAATAAAGACTATGAGATCCAACAATGGTGGGGAGTACACTTCTAAAGAATTAATTTCATATTGTAGAAGCATGAATTAAGAGGGAGCTTACTGTTCCCTATTAGCCCGAACAAAATGGAGTGGTCGAAAGAAAGAATAGGACAATTAAAGAAGGTATAACAATGCTCCTTGATTAAGACTTACCAAAATTTCTACGGGGAGAAGCAGCAATGACAACCATATATATTCAAAATAGAAGTCCTCATAGAATTCTTGAAAATATGGCACATGAGGAAGCATTCTCAGGGAAGAAGCCACGTGTGGACCATCTCCGAACCTTTGGGAGTCTTTCCTATATCCACATTCCAAAGGACAAACAAAAGAATTTAGATTCAACAAGCATCAAAGGGATCTTTGTTGTCTATAGTCTCTCCTCAAAGGCATATAGAATCTACATCAAGGAAGGGAGACACATTGAAGTAAGCAGGGATGTTATATTTTATGAAAATAATGCCTAATATTGACACCTAATCATTGGGATTGGGTGAATACATGTAAAATAGTGTAAATAGAAAAGAAGAAGAATAAATATATGATGAGACATTGGGATATGAAGCTCAAGAGTCTCTCCCTCCATGTGTATATATATATGATTAACCTTAATGGAAAAACACAATTCATTTGAGGAGTTACCTCTTGGCCTGACATGGTATAAGAGCCAGCTCCATTTTTGGCTTCCCTTTCTGCCCTTGTAACTCCCTTCTATCAATTTTTTCTTTGCAATTTGTCAAATCCATGCAGATAACTTGTAGTCTAATATTCCCTGGAGCATGGTGTTGGAGGTTGAATGATACTATGTTCTTATGACTGTGTTGCTGAAGGTTGTTGGAGGATCGAGTATGTGCTGCTTGGAAGTGTTGTGGTGCGTTGAAGCTAGAGCGTTGCAATTGTGACCGCACGAATGGTATGTTATATATTGTTACCGTGTTGGTATATTGGCGTGACAATAGTTTGATGGTATTACCGTGTGGTGTTATGTCTGCTCTAACCTGTGGTATTACATTGCATAGACTGTGTTAATTTTTTTTACAGTGTAACTATCTATCACACTGCTTCTTTGTCTGCACTCAAACAGTGGCATGACTGAACCATTGTTGTTCTAGCATTGCACCATTCTTCCCACTGTATTGTGTTACACGAAATTATCCCTCCACCTTCCACACCCCAGTTCAAATAAAATAACGCCATACGAACATTCTCCGCCTAGGTTACATCACCTCCTCCTAGTTAATAACTCCCTCCCTCCCGTGGTATATGTTGAATTTCCATGACCTTAGGTCTAGGATAGAATCTTAAAATATCTAATGCTACCAAACCAAGAACCTCAATGATAATACTTTGCACAAAGGAATATAAACAACAGTAAATCACATATGCACATAATATAGATAAATTTTTATTGTTTTCAACCCAAATTTGTTATGTTAAACAACATATAATACAACAGTCTAGGGCTCCCATACCAGGGATAACGACCCTCATACATCCACTAGTACAAGAATACAAATTGGGGCTTGGTGTCACTCCATTGACAACCGATCTACCCTCAACAAGATAATATGACCATCTGGCTATAGCGTTCTCTATCAGCTCCTTTATGTCATACCCTGTACTTGCCCGGTCCCGCAATTCCCGATTTGCATCTCCTACCTCTATTAATGCTCCAAGTCCATCTGGCCACCGAATCTCAGCTATCCAATCTGTTGTCTAGTTGTGCCTTCGTCCATCAAGGCAACAACACATTGAGACTCCTATTGAGTTGTTCACAGCTCCACTTGTGAACAACTCTCAATTTTCCTACCACTGCTCCTCAGCTACTCAGGGACTTTCAACCCACTATGGTCTTCCTACGCTACTCCAATGAAGACCAACATATGGCACAAAGGGCTTCCACCTATCACTACAAGATGTCCATCTCCCACAATGAACCTGGGCTAAGAGGATTGCTCGTCATTTTCTATAGAAGTCCTTCTCCACACTTAAGTTTTGGGCTCCACAAATTGTTCCTCTAGTTCGTCAACTCGTGAGGTCAATAACTACCTCTATCGCAACTACCTTTATCCATCAAGTTGTTGCTCACCAAGCTCCAATTTGGACATTATCACATTGTCCTCCAGCAGACCATAAGTGCCCAATCACATCGACACTTGGTCTTGTCTCATGCTTCCCTCCAATAGTCCATGAGAGATCAAGTCCATGTTGTGGCATCTGCACCTAGTTAGGGAATCCCCACACTTAGGAGACCCTTACACATGGATTCCCACAGACTTCACGAATCTTCTGTTTTCTTTGCAATATAGGATTTATTACACAAGTCTGGGCAACAACAACTTATCCTCTCCTAGGAAACCATCAACTCATCAACCAAGGGAACATCTGCAACACTCCTTGTCGTTTTCCTCTTGCCTTCCAATATGATGTGTTTGTTGTCACCTTGGCTTCTTGGTAGGCCTCCCAAAAATCCACATGGGCTCCTCCAAACAACTACTAAGGCCTCCTACAAGAAACCCATCAAACTGATCCAAGTTGTTGCCCAATCAATGTGGAAACTGTCACTAGTTTAGGGCATCTAACCATGAGATCTGCCCCTCCTTTTTGACTTCCACAAGCTACCTTATAACCAATCCAAACTAGTTAAATATTGAACCAACACATGATTGAAACATACCTCTAATCTGGTGTTAACATGTTGTCCACTCTATGTTCTGGTTAGGGCTGGTTGTAGCTCCACATTAGCCCCTTTCTTCCACCTCACAGTCCCTTTTCTGATTGCGGTCTTCCCTTGGGAGGCTCCTCTCCTCCTTTGCTAATGTTTTAGGCACAAACCAACCTCCAAATAGCCCTACGCAACTCTATTTTAGGTTGGTAAGGTCTGCGACCTACCTACAACTAACTTCTAGGTGCTACAACTGCCTTTCCCAAGGTCTGTCCACCCTTAAACACCTTCAGAACTAGACCAAAACTCATCTATCCTCACTCGGCCATCCTACACAAAAAAACTCAGTCACGAAATATCCCTAAGAGATGCCCTAACAACCCTCTCCTCCTCATTGGTCTCCCTCCTTTTGCTTGTGGCCAAGACAAAATTCTCTTTCTCCTCCAATGAGCTCCTTCTTTTGCTTGTGTTGCACCTTTGGATGAGAAAATACTCTCACATTCACCCTCTGTTTATACTAAAGAGATGGGCTCCAAAATGTCATGTTCTAGGGGCTTGAACAACTGTCATTAGGCCTTCCTAACCTTAGGTTGACCTAGACCATCATGTGGAAAACCCAACATAACCTTAAAAAATTCATAACTCCTCAACGACAAATCATAATTGGATGATTCTCATTTCGTTAGAATCATCTCACCGGGAGCTATCATCCATATCTATCACATGTTGAAGGCTCATCGTGGTTTTGGCCCAAACATCTATGGGTGAAAAACCCCAGGCTTGGGTTCCAAGCCCACAAGCCTACTTGTGGCACTTTGACCTCCAACCCTCGAACACTAGGGCTTGAAGTACCTCCTAAGTTACACAAAAATGAACACTCCCTCTTAGTGAGGGAGGTACTTCCAAGACTAAGAAGTAACCATCATCATCTAGCGACGACACTAGCCCATCTGGCATCCATCACTGCAAAATACTCTGTAGAATGAATCCAACAATCTCGGTAGTTCCTCTGCCTCATCACATCTGAACTTGAAGGTCCTAAACCTCCATAGGGTTGCTCCCTCTAAGGCTAGACTCCCTCTAAGCCTACATGATCTCGATTATCTCAGTCCTGCAAGCACTCATCCTCCTGGACCAAATACCACTCGTGCAAATCCCTCTAATATGGAACATGCAACATCATGATCCGATGAATACTCTAGCCTGCTAATTTGTAGCCCATCACATGAAGCCATTTCGATCAACCTGATATCGTCCATTTCAAAGAATCCCTTGAGTTGTCCCAACCATCCATGACAAGACATAGGAAGTCCATGATCTACAAACTACCACACAACATACTGAACTGCACCAGGTTCACCATCGATCCACTAGAACTTCCAACCCATCTCATCATGTAGTTTATCGAGACCACATCTCCATGTCTTCAGCTAAAACCTGTGCTCCATGATCTAGACACCTACAACTCCCTCTGAGTTTCTTCGTTGTGCACACTCTGATTCACTATCCCTCAGAGTAACTTAGATATCCTCTGATACCATGTTGAATTTCAACGATCTTGGGTCTAGGGTATAATCTTAAAATATTTAATGCTACCAAACAAAGAATCTCAATGATACTACTTTGCACAATGGAATATAAACAACAGTAAATGACATGTGCACAAAATATAGACAACTTCTTTGAATTTTCAACCCAACTTTGTTATATTAAACAACATATAATACAATTGTCTAGGGCTCATGTACCATGGATAATGGCCCTCATATATCCACTAGTACAAGAATATAAACCGGGGCTTGGTGTCAGTCCATCGAAAACTAATCTACCATCAACAAGATACTCTGACCATCTGGCTGTAGCGCACTCTCTCAACGCCTCTCAGTCGTACCCTATACCTACCCAGTCCTGCGGCTCTTGATCTGCAGCTGCTGCCTCTATCAATGCTCCAAGTCCATCTGGCCACCGAATCTCGACTATCCAATCTGTTCTCTAGTTGTGCCTTCGTCCTTCAAGGCCAAAACACATCGAGACTCCTATCGAGTTGTTCAAAACTCCACTTGTGAACAACTCTCAATCTACCCACTATTTCTCCTCAACTACTCAGGGACTTCAGCCCATTGTGGTCTTCCTTTGCTGCTCCAATGAAGACCAACATAGGGCATAGAGGGTTGTCACCTATCACTGCAATATGTCCATCTCCCACATTGAACATGGGCTAGGAGGACTGCCCATCATCTATTGTAGAAGTCCTTCTCCACACACAAGTCTCGGGCTCCACAAACTGCTCCTCTGGTTCCTCAACCCTTGAGCTCAACAATTACCTCTCTCACAACTACCTTTTTCCAGGTGTTTCTCACTAGGCTCCAACTTGGACATTATCATGCTATCCTCCAACAGACCATAAGTGCCCAATCACATCCACACTTGGCCTTCTCTCACGCTGCCCTCCAACAATCCACGAGAGACCAAGTCCATGATGTAGCATCTGCGCCTAGTTAGGGAATTCCCACACTTAGGAGACCCTTACACATGGATGCCCATAGGCTTCAGAAATATGCCCTTTGCTCTGCAATAGAGGAGCTATTTCAAAAATTTGGGCAACAACAACTTGTCCTCTCTTAGGACACCATCAACTCATCAACCAAGGGAACATCTACAACACTCCTCGCTGCTATCCTCTTGCCTTCAAATATGATGTGCCTATTGTCACCTTGGCTACTTGGTAGGCCTCCCAACAATCCACATGGGCTCCTCCAAGAAACTCCTAAGGCCTCCTACAAGCAACCCACCAAAATGATCCAAGTTGCTGCCCAATCACTGTGGAAACTGTCACTAGTTTAGGGCATCTAACCATGAGATCTTCCCCTCCTCTTTGACTTCCACAACCTACCCTATAACCAATCTAAAATAGTCAAATATTGACCCAACACAAGACTAAAATATACCTCTGATTTGGTGTTAACTTGCTATCCACTCTGTGATCTGGTTAGGGTTGGTTGTAGCTCCACATCAGCCCCTTTCTTCCACCTCACAGTCCCTTTTCTGACTGTGGTATTCCCTTGGGAGGCTCCTCTCCTCCTTCGTTGTTGTTCTAGGCACAAACCAACCTCCAAACAACTCTATGCAACTCTGTTTCAGGTTGGTAATGCTTGTGGCCTATGTACAACAGACTTTTGGGTGCTATGACTGCCTTTCCCAAGGTCTTTCCACCCTTAAACGACTTCAGAACTAGCCCATAACTCGTCTATCCTCACTCGGCCCTCCTGCACAACAAAACTTGGTTACCAAATAGCCCTGAGAGATGCCCTAACAACCCTCTCCTTGTTGGTCCCCCTCCTTTTTCTTATGGTAGAGACATAATTCTCTTTCTCCTCCAACGAGCTCCTTCTTTTGCTTGTGTTGCACCTTTGGATGAGATAATACTCTCACATTCACCCTCTATTTATAGTAAATAGAGGGGATCCAAAACTTCATGTTTTAGGGGCTTGAAAAACTATCATTAGGCCTTCCTAACCTTAGGCCGACATAGACCATCATGTGCACAACTCAAAATAACCTTCAAAAATTAATAACTCCTCGACAACAACTTGAAATCGCATGAGTCTCATTGCGTTAGAATTGTCTCACCAATATCTATCATCCTCATCCATCACATGTCAAAGACTTGTCAGAGTTTTGGCCCAAACATCTATGGGTGCGAAACCCCAAGCTTGGGTTCCAAGCCGACAAGCCTACTTGTGGCGCTTTGACCTCCAACCCTCGAACACTAGGGATTGAAGTACCTCCCAAGCTAAACAAAAATCGACAGTATAAACTCTATCATAGGTTCATAATCCACTCCCAGTTTTTAATATATAACCATGCTGGTGTATAACGTTGGTTTGTATAATGTCTCCTCCTCATTGTATAATGTATAACGCCTCCTCCCCGTTGCATAATATATAACGCCTCCTCCCCATTACATAACATATAACATTGGTCCATACCTCCCGACAAATATATATCAGCTTCAAATCACTTACTTGTCTGCCTCCCCCACAGATCAATCAAGCGTAGTTGATCTATCAATTCTTTGTAGCGTTGGAGATGGTATCTCTACATTGAATGTCAAGTTCGTTGAGTTTATTATTGGAATACACATAACTCCTTTTTGAAGGTCGTAATGTTCATAAGTGAAGATTTATATATATTCCTTGTGTCCCTTTTTTAAAAGAAATTATAAAGTGAATGGTGTATTATTTTTAAAGATATGAGTGGTATACTTTTTAAAAGGAGGTGAATTTTGAAGGAGATATGAAATTGCATGGAGTTTGGAGGAATATTAAGGGTTTATACTCTTAATTGAAGATCTTTTTTTGAAAAATAAACAATCAATTTACAAAGACACCAATATTTTTGCAAGTATTTTGAGCCCAAATAAGTTTTTATGATGCATTCACTAATTTCTATTGTGGGAGTGGTTCTCAGTGGTAAGGAGAACTATCCTGAATGGTCAATGAAGATAAAACACATTCTCATTTTCAATGAGTTGTGGAAAGGGGTTTGTGTAGTAGAAGGAGATAATGAACCTGCAAAGCCCACCTCATATAAGGAGATTTCCGTTTGAGAAAATAAGAACAACAAGGCCTATGCCTTGATTGCAACACCTGTAAATGAAGAGGTGAGTTGCCATATTTCACCATTTTCAAATGATTTTGAAGCCTTACAGAAAATGAAGGAACTGTATGACTAACACTCTGAACTTGAAGTTGTCCATCATGAATCTTGAATTGAAAAATGATGACCCTCTTTCCTTAGCATTAGAATTAAGATCCATTGTGCATGATATAAAAACCACTGGTTTTCAAATATACATTCTTCTCATAGCTTATGTCAAGGCAATATATCCCACTAATTCAAATTATCTTGAGTCATTGCAAGCAAGTGGAAACCTCAAGGAGATTATCTTTGACTCCATTGAGAAGAAGTTTGCTGAGAGAGAGAAGGATTTTGGGAAGAAGACAACTCCCCAGTCTTCTGAAGAAGTTGTGTGTCTTGCACATTGAGAGAAGAATCCTGCACAAGATTCTTCTAGAGGAAGAGGTTGAAGCAGGAATTTGAGAGGCAGGGGGAGCAGACAATTCCAAGGAGAAAAGTTTGATCTTCATTGCATACATTTCAATAGAGATGGACATGATGCATCCACATGTAAGTTGCCTTGGGATAGAATTAAGCAGGAAATAAATGAAGCCAAGGTAAAACCAATGACAAAGGGAAAGGTAAAGCACCTGAATCCACTCATTAGGTTGTGGCACATTGCAATATTGAAGTAACTAAAGACTTGTTCAATGCTTCACTTGCTTCATGGAAAAATGATTGGTTGCTTGATTCAGGGGAAACTTGCCACATGACTTTTAGAAGATATGTTTTTGAATAATTTACTGACAATTTTGATGGAGCAGTATACTTTGTAGATAAGTCAAAACTCAAGCAATCATGGGTTGGCACAATCAGGCTCAAACTACCTGGTCTTCCAGACTTTCTTCTGCATGATGTTCTATACCTGCCGGATCTAGGGAGAAACTTGTTGTCTTTGGTCCACATTCACCAGCAAGGACACTCCATTCATATGTTTTATGGCAAGGTCGAGGTCAGAAAAGAATCACATCATTCACTTGTCATGACGAGGATAGAAGAAGAAATACTTTTGAAGCTACAAGGTACCTTGGCTCGTGCAAAAAAAAATTCATACAGTTCTCATTATGATGAAGGTACATTTCGATCAAGTCTTTTATGGAATGCTAGATTTGGACACTTGAATTATGATAGCCTTCATATGTTGAAGAAAAGTGGTATCACTAGTTTGCCTACAATTCCTAGGAAACTTAAGAAATGTGATACATGTATCTTGGGAAAGCACAACAAATAATGTGTCCCAATGCCCGTTCCTTCTACAAATGGAAACAAATATATGATGACATTTATTGATGACTGCACTAGAATGTGTTGGGGTTTATTTATTGAAGAGAAAATTTGATGTTTTTCAAACATTCAAGAAAATTCATGCATGGATTGAAAATGATGCACAATCTCATATTGGATATATTCACACTGATAATGGAAAAGAATACACTTCAAATGAATTTGAAAACTATCTTTTCCAGCATAGGATCAAACATCAAACAATTGTGCCTGTTGTGGAGGTAAATCCCCTCTGCGGACAGAGACGATCCCTACTAGCCCAGACCGGGTCTAGCAACAATCAAACAATGCTATCACGCAAGTTCCTAATTGCAAATTAAAGGTGGATGATGAGAACCTACTTAGATTCCAACGCTAATACTCGTAGAAGAGATGTCGCTCTCGTTCCTTTGCTTCGGCCCACAGCTGACCCTCAAGCAGAGGGTGGCGTGGGGGAAGAGCTGGTTCAGAATCTTGAGGGACTCACTCGAGGGATTCCGGGTTACGCTAGACTGGCGGATGTGCCCTTTGCATACCAGAGGCACACAGTGGGGGTGCCGAGTCGTATCCATCGTCTGTTGAGACGATTGGTGCGCGCGGTGACGTTTTATCATGAGCACCACCGCGATTAGACTTCTAGGCTTCTTTTATGCATATGTTTTGGGGGACATGTTGTCTCTGGATGTATCAGGATGAACATGTATTATTTTTGAACTATATAATGCACGTGGTGCAAACATTGCGACACACACACACACACACACACACACACACATATATATATATATACATATGCCTATGGTTTATTATTGTGCTTTTATGTGCTTGCTTGTATGATGTTTTAATTATAAATTGCACAAATGTCTATCTAATACATGATTAGCCAATGCATCAGATAATGTTTTTAATCGTCGTGGAACATGCTGATACGTGATAAAGTCAAAATTCCTTTCTAACAATTTAACTCTTAAGTACAACCTTAAAATGTGACGGTCTCTGACGGAATATCGCCCATTGAGCTGATGGACGACAAGCTGAGAGTCTAGGTTAACAACCAATGTACGAATATTGAGATTAATCACCTCGGCTAATAATTCAATAACAACACTATATTCAACAACATTGTTTGTAGTACAGCCTAAACACACACCTTGAAGATCTATCAACTCACTGTGAGGATCGTAGATCACCCACGCCGCAGAGGACAAATTGCGAGTGCTGCGGCATGCACCATCAGCGAAACCAACATAAGGTGCACCTGACATCTGCACAAGAAGCAAAAACACAATAAGGGGCAATCACGACTTCACACCAAGCCGAAAACATGAAAACACACACACACACACACGCATGTATAAATCGAAGTGCATGGAATCATGCATAGTACTTTTTCAAATACAGCCCATTGCGGGGCTTATCAAGAGGATTACCTTTGTAGTTAACTAGCTCATATTCCCCCTTCTGCAACACTTTCTTTACAATATAAGGGCCTAGCCACATGCGCTCGAGTTTGCCTGCCCCCAGCTTGTCATTTGCTTGGTCGTATAGCAGGACTAGATATCCCTCAACAAAGGAACGAGGATGGATGGTATGGTCAAAGTGAGTTTTAACTCTCTTCTTTTGAGCTTTGATAGCTAGAGAGGCTAGGCGACGGGTCTCGTCCAGCCGTTCTAGGTAAAGAAGCCGTTCCTCTACTGGAGTAGTGTTGGGAAGCAACTTGACGACTATTTTTAACGAAGGGATTTCACATTCTATAGGAAGGGTAGCCTCCAGTCCGTAAACTAGTTGAAATGGAGTGAAACCAGTGGTATCCTTCATAGATGTTCGGTAGGCCCACAAGGTGGGAAACAACATCAGATGCAAATTAGACTTATGCAGGTCAACAGTACGTTGAAGCATCGTAACCAAAATCTTGTTAACGGCTTCAACTTGGCTGTTGGACTGAGGATAGTACGGGGTCGGACTATCATGCCATAAGCCTAGTTGGGTTGTCAGTTCGGTCATCATGTGATTACAGAAATGCTTTCCGTGATCCGTGACGATGGCCTGCGGAACTCCGAACCTTGTAATAACATGGTTGAACAAAAACTGCGCTGCTGTGTGACCGTCTTCAGTTAATGTGGGCATCGCCTCGGCCCATTTTGTAAAGTAATCAACGGCAACGATAATAAACCCATGCCCCCCGGCCGAGCGAGGCTTACAGGTCATATAATCAATGCCCCATTTTGCAAAAGGGCCAACGGTGACAACAGGGTGCAGCAGAGCTGGTGGTGCACACATCTTCCGCTGGTATATTTGGCACGCATGACACGAACGGACGGCAAGAATGCAATCCTTAAAAATGGAGGGCCAGAAATAACCAGCGCGAAGGATTTTTTGAGTTGTGGCATATCTGGACATGTGACCACCACAGGCGCCAGAGTGGCAGTCATTCAGGACTCTCTCAGCTTCCTCGAGGGTTAGACATCGGCGGAGGACGGAGTCAACGCCGAGACGGTACAGGGTGTCCCCGATGATACGGTAGGGTTGAGACTGATGACGGATCCGCCGCCGAGCATCTTTGGATACAGCGGGGTGGAAAGAGGACGTCTGCAAATATACAATAATATCCCCGTACCAAGGATCGAGGGTGCTGATTAGAAAAAGAGTTTCGTCCAGGATATGATCCTCTGAAAGAGAGGGTATAGAAGGAGATGGCAAAGAGCAAAGTAACTTAGCAAAGACTAGGGACTTCTTAGACTTGGCAACAGTGAATTCCAAGTCAAACTCTTGGAGGATGATGATCCACTTTGAGTATTTACCCCCCAGCAACTGACGCGACAAAATATACGTCATCGGGTTGCAATCAGAAATCACGGTCGTGGTGCGCAACAAGATATAATGCCAGAAACGTTGGACGGCACAAACAACGGCCAATGCCAACTTCTCAACGTAAGCGTATCAAGTTTCCGTGTCTAAGAGGTTGCGGCTGAGGTAATATATGACGTGCTCATTGTCATCATCGTCGTCTTGCACGAGAACCATGCCGATAGTGGTATCGGCGGCGGCCAGATACAGAGTATAATCACGATGGTAATTCGGAGGTCACAATAATGGAGCAGAAACAAGGAGACCCTTGAGACGCTCGAAAGACTCCTGGGCGATAGCATCCCAATGAAAGGGTGTATCTCGCTTCAATAACCGTGTAAAACCTTTAGCCACCTCAGCATAGTTCGGAACGAATCGTCTTAGGAAATTTGCTTTGCCCTGCAAGCTCTGCAACTGCTGCAAAGAAGCAGGGGGAGGAAGATTCAGAATAGCCTCGACTTTGAGGGGATCTAGACGGATGCCCTCTCGGGAGACGATAAACCCAAGTGGGTCCCCTGATTCAACGCAAAAGACACATTTATGAGGATTGAGCCTGATATGGTAGTGTCGACAACGGAGAAAGATTTCACGAAGATGGGAAGGATGGTCCTGGCGTTTGACTGAATGAGCTGGTAGATCATCCAGATATGGCTGTACAATGTGACAGATGTCATGAAAAGCATAGGAAATTGCACGTTGGAAGGTAGCACCAACATTCTTCAAACCGAAAGGGAGCTTCTTGTAAGCAGAAGTGCCCCAAGGACAAATAAAAGCAGTCTTATGTTGATCAGCGGGCGCAATATTGATCTAGTTATACCCAGAAAAACCGTCCATAAACGAATAGATTTCGCTTCCTGCACACTCATCAATGAGCTGATCCATGAAGGGTGTGGGGAATTTATCCTTAGGACAGGCGCGGTTAATGTCATGGTAATCAACATAGACTCGAATGGTACCCTGCTTTTTGTTCACAGGGACTATATTAGAAACCCAATTCGTAAGTGGAATGGGGTAAATGAAACCAGCCTTGAGAAGCTTTTTGACTTCTGCTTTAATGGCTGCAGCCTTTCGGGGGTGCACGGGGCGTAGGCGTTGACGAATGGGCTTAGCACCCGGATACATAGGTATCTCATGCACCACTATGCTAGGGTCCATGCCGGGCATCTCTTCGTAGGACCAAGCGAAGACATCACGAAATTCGCGAAAAAGATTGGTGTAGAGCTGAACTTCCTTCGGAGTACAAGTGACTCCAATGTGAATATGCTCGACAATCTCTGGTTTCACAGAGATGTCGATGGGTTGGGTCTGCGTAATGTTTCCCATATTGCCTTCAGAAGACACTTGATAAACTTGAATAGGTGTTTGAAGGGGCTGAAATGGGATACAAGAAGCAAACCATTCGAGACAGGCGATTATTCCCTGATGGGCAGGGAGGAACGAGGAACGGTGGTGATAATCAGACCAAGGAGGTTCCTCAAGAGACATGGTCTCTATAATGGCTTCATTGGAAGGAAATATTTCCTTTAATGGATCCGAAGTAGCATCATCTCCAAGCCAAGGGGAAAAAACGTACGAGTTGGGAACGCTTCTCGGAGGAGCAGGTTCGGGAGGGGGAGCCGATGCAGCAACGATTTCAACGTAGTTGAGCTCGGCGGGACTCAACGGCATCGTATCGCCCCAAGATTCTATCTGATTAGCAGGAGGAGGGACCCACGGATCAGAGTGCACAGAAATCATATTAATAGGAGCGAGATTAGGAGGTGGGAGGGAAAAGACACCCATCAGCGGGATCTTTAAAGAGTCCAGCTCCCACACTCTCACATGATTTGGAGGTATGCTCCACGAAAGGCACGTTACCTTCGGAAGAGGAGGTGAAGAAGGAGAGCTGGTCCACGGTGACAATCTTCCCCTGATGAGGGAAACGAATGACACGAAAAAGAGAGGAAGCCACGGCTTGCATGGCGTATGTTCAACTACGTCTGAGGAGGAGGTTGTAGGTAAGATTAGCATTGACAACTTCGAACTCCACTTCGATCGTCTTCCCTTCCAAAGAGATGGGCAATCGTTGGAGTATACCATAAGGACGGGACTCTCTTCCGTCAAAGGCTTCCAATGTTGTAGGAGACTGGCTCAGCGTCGGGGAACCAATAGCTTTCCAACATGCAACAGACGTGATGCAAGTTGAAGCACCTTCATCAATGACTATACAATGAATTATTTTAGTATTGATAATGACCTGTATGAGGAAAGCGATTTGGTGAGGTAGTCTCGGCGTATGGCCCTCGAGGTCAAAAGAAATCAGATCCGAGTCAGCCGGGTCTATGCCACCGATGACCGATAGCAAGGACTTCCTCTGGGAGGGGCAGCTCTGGAGCACTTCTAGGGCGGACATAGCAGATGGAGCCTGAGCTAAGTCCTCAACGATGCTGTAGTGCGGGGCAACACGAGCATTAGGGTTGTAAGAAGACTTCTGGAGTACACCTTTTGGAGGGGGTCGGATAGTCGTCTCAGTGCTAGGTCTCTCGATGTGGAGTGGACCAGAACTGGACGGAGGAGCGCTAGAGGAGACCTCAGGTTCTTTCCCGGCATGAGACGAATATTCTTTTGCTCGAGTAGTGATGTGCATGGGAATCGTCCCAGCCATAAATACTTGAGAGCCGAATGAAGAAGAGGGTTGCGATGGATCTACCACCATTTGAGTTTGCTGTGAAGGGAAAGGCTCTTTAAGCACAGCAGGAGTCCCAGGAGCACCTTTCAACAATCGACTAACTTCGGACCGCCTGGGGCAGTCTTTAGTATAGTGATCCTCTTCACAGATAAGACAAGGATACTTGGGTTTACGTTTGACTCCTTCCTCGGGTGGAGGTTTAGGGGAGTCCTGTCTGGGTTGTTCGGATTTATTCTTGGCTTTCCCTTTCTTTTTCCCTTTCAAGGATTTATCTGCCGTGGTGGACTGGACGATGTTAACCTCGGAAGTGTTTCTGTAATTAGATTGACCCTGAGAAGTGTTTTCGCTAGGAGCATTTGGTTTTTGCTTCCCAGGGTTCGTGGATGATTTCTTTGAAGATGCGTTTACAGATCCAATAACACCATCAACAGATGGCTTTGGCGGAGCTTTGGATGTTCTGGGTCTCGGGGCGTCTGGCAAATAATCATATAGAGTACCTGACTGAGAATAAACTAAGTCGAGGTACTGAGCACGCGCGATAGCTTGCTCTTAAGTTACACAAGCTCCCATGGCAATGTCTCGTGCGATCGCCGGGACGAAGGAGGTTGTAAACCAATCGGTTAGGAGCTGATCAGGAATTCAGAACTTGATCAAACGACGACGCCGTCTCCATTCATGTATATGATCGGATATATGCATGGCCGTGTCCTGTTTGAGAGACGTAAGGAGATGCGTCCCCGTCTCATACCGAATGGGTAACTGAAAATGAGTTAGGAATGCCATATCCAACGAGTTGAAATCTGGAAATGTTCCGCGATTCAACTCAATATACCCCTTAGTGGCCGAGCCGGTGAGAGTCCTTTGGAAGAGGCGGAGTCGGATGGAATCGTCAAGCCACGAGTTGGATGAGCACCAAAGGTGATAGGTCATGGCATGGGCTTGAGGGTCCTCGCCAGCTTTGCCATCGTATTTCGGGCAATCACCAGGTATCTTGGTCGGAACTGGTGGCCAATATGGATTATGAAGAATGGGATCATTTGTCAATTTGGACACATCTGGCAGTTCCAATGTCGCTAAGAAAGGTAACTGAGGATTGAAGGACATCTGTGGTCGTGGAAGAGAGGTAGTTCCAGGGTTCCAACCAGGTGGTGGTTGCCCCCATGGACTTTGTCCGGACGGGCTTGGCCCATAAGGGTTCTGCCCATAGGGATTTTGTCCATAGCGGTTCTGTCCATAAGCAGACAGATGACTCTGGATCTGCCCCCCAGCACCCCATGGATTAGCAACTTGACTTGTAGGCGCAACATACTATTGCTGATAATTCTGATAAGGGGTGACCTGCATTTGTTGATAATTTTGATAAGGGGCTAACTGAGTTTGCCCCTGGGGTTGCTGGTAACCATATGGTTGTCGAGCTCCATATTGAGCCTGGTAAACAGGCTACGCTTGGTAAGAAGGTTGGGATTGCAACCCACCTTGCATCTGAAAACCAACTTGAGTCTGGGGCCCAGAAGGATGTCCTTGAACAGGTTGAGCTTGGACCATCTGGCCAGAAGGTTGTCCTGGTTGGGTTTGGGACGGACCCGTTTGCCCAGAAGGACGAGCTTGCTGGGTATTGGGTTGTCCTTGTGCAACCGAGGGTTGTCCTTGCGAGACAGATGCTTGAGGGGGCTGGACAGCTGGTTGACCTTGAGGTTGACCAACTTGTCCAGAAGGATGACTAGGCTGGTGTTATAGACATTTTTGTGCCTTACAGCATTGAGCATGAAATGTCCATAATCCAAGGGATCCAAAGTCCCTAAAAGAGTTGTTCCTGCCCCTAAAGGAACAAGGTCAACCAATGACAGCTTCTCCACCAAAAACAACTCAAAAACAGTCAATTCAGGATCAATTCAGAAGCTCTTCTAGCTACCTGCGTTGCAGTGCACCCCAGTACACTAGCTGGGTGCGTTGCAACGCACCTAAAAGCACTACCGGGGTGCGCTGAGCGGGAAATGACAAATGGAAAACTCATTCAACGAGGTGGAAAGACCCTGGAAGCTTCCAAAATCTTCTCCAATGACACTTGCCTCAATGAATTCGACTAGTGATGAGTAAGAGGCTCTCAACCTCCAAGTGGAAGTAAGAACTGACAGAGAGAAGCCACAAGTCAAAACATAAGCTGACTCATCCTCTCTGCTTACATCTATATATGGATCTCTCACCCAGAGGTTCAGGAGGCTGGAATTTTGTACTTTGCAGAGAATTGCTGTTGGTTTGAGATTGAGATTAGTACATTGGGTGATTTATGCTTTGTTGGAGGAGAGGAAGGGATTCCTTTGCTGGGAGGTAGATGCTGGATCGGAACTCACTTGGTTGTATCTCCTCTTGGACTTTCTTATTCTATCAATAAACTATTTGAGTTTCTCCTACATGCTGTGTACCAATGATGTATTGTTATGCTTACATGTTTAGCTTAATCTGATCTTGAGCTTTTTATGAATGTATACCTATATCTTCGTGTAGTTTCTCTCTATTGTGATCTTGCAGGAATTTGGTGAAGCTGGGCCGGTGAAGGAGCAAGGAGCTGAGAGCCACTGAAGAGAGGAGTGATTGGATCAACAAACTAGCGGAAGACACAGGTTAGTTACATCCTTTCTCCTCATTTACATTTCATAAAGAAGAAATACTCAATTAGTTTTCCTTGTTTGTTGCTAAGGCACTATCACACCTTAGAGTGGGATAGGGGCATTCCGAATGGATACTTTTCCCAACAACAAATTGGCGACTCCACTGGGGTTTGAGTCGGGTTGGGTTGTTTCATTCACCGGTCACATCACCATGGTCTCGCCATACCATCCACCTTTGGGGTAAATGCTACCAATCCATCACACAAGTGTCGCCGATATGTTCAAGAGAAGTCATCCAGAGAAGTCAACCATGTCCCGTCCACTACCATACATTATCCTTCATTCTTTCATGACCGCCACCCTGAACCATATATCATCAGATCGTTTTCACCTCCATCAAAATCATTTGCTCCGTTCCGTGTCACTGATGTGGGATACATCAAGGCCCTCCTTTGACGGATCGCTTCTTGTCGACATCAGCTCATTATCCAAGAAGTTGATCTAGGAAAGGATGATGATTTCATCAGGATCATCAGTCTATCATCAGACAATTGTCTGTCCTATGTACATAAAAATGAATTTATAAATCTAAGCATGGGAATGTCCGCCTCAGCTAGATCATGAAAACAGTATGAAAAATAATGTATTGTATTGTATCTTATTACAGGTCTCCTCCCAGCATTGAATTAACTTCGGATCCTCCTAATAAAGCATTTCACCCGATAAACGGCCTCATACTTTAGGGGGCAACTGTTATAGACATTTTTGTGCCTTACAGCATTGAGCATGAAATGTCCATAATCCAAGGGATCCAAAGTCCCTAAAAGAGTTGTTCCTGCCCCTAAAGGAACAAGGTCAACCAATGACAACTTCTCCCGGAAGTTCTCCACCAAAAACAACTCAAAAACAGTCAATTCAGGATCAATTCAGAAGCTCTTCTAGCTACCTGCATTGCAGTGCACCCCAGTACACTAGCTGGGTGCGTTGCAACGCACCTAAAAGCACTACCAGGGTGCGCTGAGTGGGAAATGACAAATGGAAAACTCATTCAACGAGGTGGAAAGACCCTGGAAGCTTCCAGAATCTTCTCCAATGACACTTGCCTCAATGAATTCGACTAGTGATGAGTAAGAGGCTCTCAACCTCCAAGTGGAAGCAAGAACTGACAGAGAGAAGCCACAAGTCAAAACATAAGCTGACTCATCCTCTCTGCTTACATCTATATATGGATCTCTCACCCAGAGGTTCAGGAGGCTGGAATTTTGTACTTTGCAGAGAATTGTTGTTGGTTTGAGATTGAGATTAGTACATTGGGTGATTTATGCTTTGTTGGAGGAGAGGAAGGGATCCCTTTGCTGGGAGGTAGATGCTGGATCGGAACTCACTTGGTTGTATCTCCTCTTGGACTTTCTTATTCTATCAATAAACTATTTGAGTTTCTCCTACATGCTGTGTACCAATGATGTTTTGTTATGCTTACATGTTTAGCTTAATCTGATCTTGAGCTTTTTATGAATGTATATCTATATCTTCGTGTAGTTTTCTCTCTCTTGTGATCTTGCAGGAATTCGGTGAAGCTGGGCCGGTGAAGGAGCAAGGAGCTGAGAGCCACTGAAGAGAGGAGTGATTGGATCAACAAACTAGCGGAAGACACAGGTTAGTTACATCCTTTCTCCTCATTTACATTTCATAAAGAAGAAATAGTCAATTAGTTTTCCTTGTTTGTTGCTAAGGCACTATCACACCTTAGAGTGGGATAGGGGCATTCCGAATGGATACTTTTCCCAATAATAGCTGGGTAGTGGGTTGGCCCTGCTGTACGTAAGGCTGACCCGCTTGCCCAGAAGGGTACCCCTGCTGGACTGCCGGTTGACCTTGTTGAATATAAGTTTATCCTGCTTGTCCAGAGGGATAACCTTGCTGGACACCAGGTTGACCTTGTTGGATGTAAGTTTGTCCTGGTTGTCCAGACGGGTAACCTTGCTGGGTACCAGGTTGCCCTGGATTACCAGAAGGTTTAGTCAGATAAGTAAAAGATGGACCACCAGTGGTCGAAGGTTGTCCCTGATAGGGTTGTCCTTGTGGGCCCCCAGGTTGTCCTGGGTAAGACTGGCCGTAATATTGCTGCCCTTGGGGGGTTTGCATATAAGACGGCTGGCCTTGGTTAGGCGGTCCCTGAAGCTGCGCAGGCATTGCTTGGCCCCCATGGTAAGTGGTGGTGCCCCAAGCAACGGATAATGGTACCGAGACCTCAACAACAGGTTGAGTAGGCAAGGGTCTAGAAAGATAAAGGAACTGACCAATAGAATCATAATAATAAAATGGACCTTGCACGTTCGGATCCTGAACAACTTGCATATACTGATCATACGGCCCCCCTCCTGGGATAGGACCAGAAGAGGGTGGTGCACTTTGTGCAGGATGAACAAATTTGGGCGTATGTGCCGGCTGGCCACTACTCACTTGACCGTGAGGCGGACCAGCACCAGTAGTCATAGCTGAAGACGCCGTAACGGCACTAACCACCGGAGTTGAATGTGCTACAAAAACAGTTGGATTCGTTGGAACTGAAGTGACGGGGGTACTGTGAACTTGTGAAACAAAAGATCTCGTGGTGGGAGTGATGCGGAGGTCCCACATGGTACTTGAAGCAGGGATCCTGGCACTCATATTATCCCTCAACGACTTATAGCGTGAGGGTACCGGAGAAGTGGCCGGGATAGGAGTTTCGATACTCGAAAAAACGGGTGTCTCACTCACTCTAGGAGATGTCTCATCCATGTGAGAGGTAGACATTGGAGACGAAACACCAGGAGGGGTAAAATGAATATCGTCCTCTTCAGGCTCCCAAATGGGGTTCCAATGAATTTCGTAATCCTCGTCGTCCGGAGCACGAGAGTTGATCGGTTGGATACTCAGGATAACAGGAAGAGTATCACTCACAATCAGTAGCTCAGGAGCAACGGAAGACGGAGACCCTTGATCACTTGGAACGGGAGACGGGATCGATGGCTCAGCCAGGATGACAAACTTCAAAACAAAACCTAAGGGAATATAACGAGAAAGGACCCTACTCAAACTAATGCACACAAGATCTAACCAGGAAATGTTAATCGCGGCCAAGTAAATTTTAAGATTCAAGGACACAACTTGACCTTTTCATGTTTTAAGAGTCGAGAAAAGGACAAAAAGATGACTCTAGTCTCCTTTGAATGTTTAGTGAGCCCGAAGTGACAAATGCTCAGATGAGCCTTTTCGTTTAAGGAGTCTGAAAAGGATCAAAAGTGACTACTCTGGAGAGCTAGGAAAAAAGGTTTACTAAACAAATCCGTAAAACTGCATATACACCTTGGTAGTCATATGAAAACCAAGGACTTCCCGTACGGCAGTCAATCTTCCCAAATGCTGTGTTCGGTGCATTACGGCTTGTAAGGTGGCAGACACGGCTTCCTGTGGATAAAGGATGATAACCTAGTGGGGTCTCCCCATATACTCGACGATACGTGGGAGCTCAAGTCCGTGCTAGACCACTTGTTGCATCACGGAAGGAGGAACCACCCAACCTTAAGTGAAACAAAAGTGACTAGGTTTAACGATGCCGGAGCACGTCTCTAGCCTAGACCTCTAAACAGTGAGCGTTATGTTCCAATGCATTTTTAAGTTTATTCAGTTCATTTTACGGTTGATCTTTGATTAGGTTTCTATTTCCAGGTCCTACTGTATGTAATCTCTCACAATTCCCTAAATGCAAGCTATATGCCAGAAAGTATCATTTCGTTCGATGAACACTAACTACGAGAGAGTTGAGAACTTTTCAATCAAACAAAATGACCATAAACAATCAAGAACCACTCTAATGCAACTAATGGCAATAAACGAAACTTTTATTTAAAGTCACTAATCAATGAAAAGCTCTAATTTCCATTAACTAATTCAACGCAAAAGAGACTGTTCGTTTTCTTTTCAATGGAAAAGTGCACTAAACAAATTTTGAGAGATAATAACACTGAGTAAAAGAGACAAATTTCACTCAATGAGAACACAATCAAGTCCCCAAAACACCAAGGCAGTCCTTCAAACCAAAAATAAAACACAAAGACCTCTATGAGCTAAGTGATCTAAGCCCAAACGAAGCCAAGTGAAATCCAAGCGAAAAAGAAGCAAATCGCTTGAATAACAATAAAAAGCTTTGACAACTACTGAGCAAGTGCAAAAGAGTAATCGCAAAGTCGACTGGACAATCAAAGAACCCAAGACTCCTACGGAAGGCTCGATGCACAAAGCCACTAGATGCCCTAGGGCTGAAATGTGAAATCGATGGAAAGAGGCAAACACCCGAAGGATGGAGGTCGAAAACCAGTCAAACAAGGATCAAACACACACCAGTAATTGAAAAAGATGTGGCAAGATACAAATCCAAGCTCAGAAGGCTTGCAAACAAGCAAACTGGAAAAGTTGACAGGCCTGGCGCGACTGTCAGGCTGTAACTCGCGCTTTTAAGGGATTGGCGCGGGTTGTCTTTGAGCAACATGTGCCAACTGGCGCGACTGTCAGGAAAAAAGGCGCGCTAATCAAGCTTGCTAGGTCAAAAATAAAAACAAGCAGTCCAAGGCTTGGTTAATAGTATCCAGGCAGACCAGGAAGCAAGAGACAACAAGAAATCCAACCCAGAAAGCTATCTAAGCAATCCAAACAAGAGAAAACCAAAGAGACAAGACAAACTCCAAGTTGTTTAGTCCGTAAACCAAACCGGAGATTGACTGAAGTGGCATTGATCTACTTCGCTAATGCAAAGCAATAGCGTTTCGAAGGCTATCTGGCCATACTTCAGGCTCCGTATAAAGTTTACAAATCAAACAACAAGCTAACTCCCCAGTGGAGTCGCCAAATTGTTGTGGAGGTAAATCCCCTCTGCGGACAAAGACAATCCCTACTAGCCCAGACTGGGTCTAGCAACAATCAAACAATGCTATCACGCAAGTTCCTAATTGCAAATTAAAGGTGGATGATGAGAACCTACTTGGATTCCAACGCTAATACTCGTAGAAGAGACATCGCTCTCGTTCCTTTGCTTCAGCCGGTCACGATCCCCACGATCTCTGTGATTGGACACCTGCACATGCAAAGAACAACACAAATACAGGCATAAAATCCAATAGATGCAATTATATATCAGTCAGAAAAGATACAACTCAACATCAATCATTACAGAGGACAATGAGAGTGGAACCATAATGATAGTCATCTATTATTGATAATCAAAGAAGAATACAACCATAGTTATGACGTCAAATCCTCCTTTGGCTGGGTGATTAGCTACACAAGTCTTGCAAAGCTTGTTGGGATGGGAAACAAGCCTCTCTCTCCTTGGTGACAAGAATCTCCTCAATTAGATTTGGCCTTATGGATGCAAAGAAGGCTCTTGCAACTTCAATCTCTTGAACTCCTGGAACTCTTACTATCACTAGCACTAGCTTGCCCAAGGCATAGAGACAATCTTTTATGGATAGAGGGGAAGGAGATAAGATCAATCACAATTTCCATGGGATTGGCTTTATCACATTGAAGCTTCCATGAAAGGTGGAAAACCACTTCCCTTCTATGGAGATTCGAAGCCAAACCATCCTAACTCAACACGGATTCAGTTGGTGAATGGGTTAAGGAGAACCTTCAGAAGTTTGTTTTTTAAAAACTTTACCCACTGGGTTGGCGCGAGTGCGACTCTGAGACAGAGCGCCAACTGGCGCGCCCTCTTTAGAGGATTTCCCCCATTGGCGCGGGCAGTACACTGCAGACCTGCACTAATGAAAAAGGGTTGTTTTTATGGGTATACTGCAGGAGATGTCTTCAGGGCATATGAAGCTGACACTTAGAGGAATACAATGCAAGTGGTTTCAGGTTATGTCACTTCTCACAAGTCCCGGAATGAATCCTCCAATGTACGGGAGAGGGGAAACAGTGACGGTGATAAACAGTGACAAATTACTGTGTAACAGTGCCTTATAATCCCCAACAAAACGGAGTAGTTGAAAGAATGAACATGACAATCTTAAATATGGTACATTCCATGATGTTTTTCAAGAATGTAAAATTAATGTTTTGGGCTGATGCAGTTCTATGTTCTGTGTATGTAAATAATAGGTGTCCATCTAATGCTATTAGAAACAAGACTCCTTATGAAATGTGGTATGGCCACATTCATTTGGTAAAGCATCTTAGGGTCCTTTGTTCCACCTATTATGCCTTAATACCTAAGGAACAAAGAAACAAACTTGGTGCAAAAAGTCAAAAGTGTATCTTCTTGGGGTATTCAAAAACCTCCAAATCATACTGTCTCTATGATGAAGTTAATAAGAAGTTTGTAGTATCTAGAGATGTGATATTTCTTGAATCTTCCAAGGTTGACAATGTTGTTGAGTGGCAACTTGATCACTTGGATAGATTCAAACATCCAAAGTCTTTTCAATATTTTGAGAATGAGATTCCACATCTTGAAGGGGGGATTCCTATACTGGATCAATCTGTGGAATCTTCTTATGATGCACTATCTCCCCCACATGAAGCTTCAACCACTAATGACACTTTGAGTGATGTGATTGATAGAATTGAGAGACTCAATATTGATTTAGCTCCAACTCTTTTAACTGATCAGCCTAGGCCACCTCAAAAAGGTCCTCCAAAATGGCTGACAAAGACACTTAGAAGTGTTCATCCTAAAAAGGTTTGAAAGACATGAATAAGAATTACAAACATGCAAAATGGAGGTGATGTAGACGATTCTAATTCACCTGTTGATACAGATGTTTCTTATGATTGTGAACTGAATTTATCTACATATTTTGAACCAACTTCCTTCAAAGAAGTCGCTTCTCAAGATGAATGGAAAGAAGCGATACAAAAAGAGTATGATCTCTTGATAAATAATGGCACTTAGAAGTTGGTTGATCCTCCATTGGGGTCCAACCCAATAGGTTACAAGTGGGTCTACAAGAACAAGTATAAAGCTGATGGCTCACTTGAAAAGCACAAATGTAGGCTTGTGGAAAAAGATTTTGCATAGAAGGAAGGGGTTGACTATGAGGAGACTTTTCGCCACAACAAAATGGGCTACCATCCTGACACTCTTTGCCTTGGTAGCAAAGAATGGTTGGATATTCCATCAAATGTATGTAAAAATTGCTTTCTTAAATGGAGATACGATTCTATTTATTTATTTATTTGTTTTTTTTAATGTTCCAACCAAAAGGATTTGTTGTGAAGGTTCATGAACATAAAATATGAAAGCTTGTAAAATCCTTGTATGGCCTCAGGCAAGCACCGCGAGCCTGGTACAATAAGTTAAATGAGCATCTTCTGAAACTCAACTTCAAACATTATGATCTTGATGATGCAACTCTATTTTCAATAAAGTTGGCAAAATAGTTGTATATATTGTGGTGTATGTATATGATCTTTTGATGACATGGAATAATGAGAGCTATATTGCATCCATAAAGAAGGAATTGAGAAAAAGGTTTTGAAATGACAAATTTGGGGTATGTTCACTACTATCTTGGTATCGAAGTAACTCAAAATCCGAAGTTTATATTCCTCTCTTAGAAGAAGTACATTGGAGAGCTGTTGAACAAGTTTGGCATGACTAAGTGCAATCCTTTGACTACTCCAATGGAAAAAAAAATTAAAGCTCACATCCACTGAAGGAAAAGAATTTGAGGATGCAACAAAGTATAGACAACTTCTAGGAAGTCTCAACTAGCAGACCAAACATTTCATTTGTTGTTGGAACCCTTTCCAGGTTTATGCAAAAGCCTTGTGAGGGACACCGGCCTGCTGTAAAAAGAGTTCTAAAGTACTTTAAGGGACCTCAAGACTTTGGACTTAAGTATACACAGGTGGGCGACTTCAACTTGATTGGATACTCTGATTCAAATTTCGACGGAGATAAAGAAACTTGGGTATCTACTTTAGGTTATGCTATCAATCTTAGATCATGAGTTGTCTCTTGGAGGTCACGCAAACAATTAGTTATAGTAGATTCCACAATAGAGGCAGAATATGTGGCAGCAGCTGAAGCAACAAAGGAAATTGTGCGGCTTAGGAAAATTCTGGAAGATTTGCAGGTGAAATAAGTGCATTCAACTCCACTCATGATAGAAAACACTTATGCAATAAAGTTGGCCAAGAACCCAAAGTTACATGATCAAACAAAGCACATCAATACAAAATACCATCTAATTCGACATCATGTTGAGGCGAAGACAATCCATATACACCATTGATCCACAACTGAGTAGATTGTAAACATCTTCACCAAATTTCTTGGAAGAGAAAAGTTCAAAAGATTCAGAACGATGCTTGGACTCACCAACATCCCTTTAGATTGTGGGGGGGGGGGGATGTTGACACCTAATTATTGGGATTGGGTAAATATATGTAAAATAGTGTAAATAGAAAATAAGGAGAATAGGAATATGAAGAGACACTGAGAGATGAAGCCCAAGAGTCTCTCCCTCCATGTATATATCTATGATATGCCCTAATGGAAAAACATAATTCATTTGAGGAGTTACCTCCTAGTCTTACACCTACAAAAGATCCAAGGACATTCCTATTGATTTCAATGACGAATATCTACCTATATTTGAAGAAGAAGAAGAATTACAACCCGACAATCCATCTACAATCAAGAAGAAGAAGAAGGACCAAGTGAGCCTATTCAACTTGTGATCATAACGAACACAAGGAAGAGTCCAAATTGGTTAAAAGCTACTCTTGGAGATGTTGAAGGACATGTAGCTCTGAAAGGAACCTTTAGAGAAAGCAAAAGGCCTAAGAGATATTTTGGATATGTTGCATATATGACAAAACTAATTGAAGTTGAATCATCTACATTTGAAAAAGCTTCTCATCAAGAAGTATGGAAGAAAGTTATGTGTTGTCACCCAAAGTGTACACCAACGACCACAATGCTAAGGGTAGGGGCTGTCACTCTAATTCCTGCCCACTCCGTTCTAGCTATCTCCTAGGAAAGCTAAGTGGGGTAGTCCCTAGAGGGTGAAAGGGTGGATGATGAATGGAAACTTGTTGGAAACCAACAAGTTCTAGGAGATGCACTCATAATTATCTTATTAACTCAACTTAAATTAAATACAAGAGCGATCAATTGAGCAATGCTTAGGCTATTCAATTAGACTATTGAGAGTTACAAGACCAATGCCTTCAACTACAATGCTCAGAAACATTAATCTTGTAGAATAAATGGATTATGAAGTCACAAAATAACAAGTGTTGCTTAGGGAAATTAGCTTGACAAATAGAAATATGAACAAGAGAACAAGATTGCAACTACTTTCAAATCACCAATGATTTGCAATTAGAAGTTCAAAACACAATGTGATGATTAGGTTCACAACAAGATGATTCAACTTATAACCAAGTAAGATATGATTTAGGAATTAAGCTCACAATTCTAATTGCTACCAATGATGTAATGCAAAATGAGAGACTAGCTAAAAAGGTTCCCCCAATTACCTCAATGTTCAATAAAATCACTACAAGATATTCAATGCTCCACAAGACACAATATCATTCAATTAGGCATAGTTTAACCACTTGCAATGGCAACAAGTTATACTTAAACCACAACAATTGGAAGCAACTTTAAAGCACTTTTAGGAATGCAAGATTACCAATTCCTCCTGCTAGAATTCTTCAAGCAATACTTAAATTTATGTTTAGAGAAGCACATAAGTTTTAAAGTTCCAATTTTAGTCACTCATTAGGCACAAGGAATCTATTAATGAAATGAGTCTGCCAATAAGATAAGATTACCAAATACACTTAACCATTCAATGATGCAACTTAGCTATGTAAGGGTTATGGAATTATTTCTATGCTTTGCCAATGATCTTCCAACAATGTCAATGCTTCAGAAAATGCACCAGATCTTAGAATTCAAATCAAATTTTCTTAAGATATAAGAACAATCCCAAACATGCAATAAAGATGTACAAGAACCAACTAGGAATAGAGTCACCGATATTTAGAGATGCCACCATAGATTTCAGTGTAGAGCGAGATCATATTTTCAAAATTTCATATCAGATTTCTATGAGAGAAATGTCAATGCTCTGATGAAGTCACAGTCAAGCAAGATTTCAGGACAAAATTCTTAACAACCTCTTTAATCAATGTATGGTGAATTCCTAATTATTTTAGGCTTATTATTGTTGAATTTTTAATTATGATTATGAAAATATAGTGTATGCTTCAGATCTGGTTAGTTTTATGACATTCGCAGTGAGTAATGGCAAGAGAAAGAAACCTTTAAGGCCTTGAAACAATCAATGAAATTTTATGAGTAATTCGATTTTGACTACAATTTGATCAAGGGTCAAAAAAAGGTTTAAATTTTAAGGCTCACTACATTGTTGCTTCCCAAAGAAATTAAATATCTGGAAAGATGTTCTCTGATGCCTACGGTTTTGAGAGATAAAGGCCTCAAGATTGAAGTTAAACAAAGAGAAACAAAATTTTCTTGAAACCCTCTTACAATATGACTTTCACACCAGGTCTAGAGGCTTTCAAAAAAAAGAAAATAAGTTATTCTCAAAGGCCTCGATAAATGCTAAGAATTTGCTAAAGGATAGAGCATTTAGATCAAAAGATTTGCAGCTTAGCAAAGGTGATAAGATTTTCTTTAAACACCTAATATTAACACCACTAAATGAGGCATAAAAATGCACAAGATATAATTTTGAAAACCCTTGTAGCTGTCACAAAATTAGTAGGAAAAATCCAAATGACTTTGTCCCAAAATGATGAAAACCCTCCTTTTTAAATTAAAAAAAGATTGAAGGGTTAGCATATGAATTTGCAAGTAAAATTAAACCCTTGAAGGTTTTGGGCCTCAAGCAAAATCTTATTGCTTATCTTTGTAGGAAAACATTTAGATGAACCTCAAATTCAATTTATAAACCCTAGATCTAAAAAATATAGTGAGAAAGTGGGTGAGGCCTGTAACTGCAAGGAATAAATCCCTAAACAATTTTTTATGTCACAAAAATCACAAATTAATGTGAAATCAAGTATGCCGTGTGGTCAGAAGAGCCCTGGAGATGTGTGCAAGGGTGTGAGTCATCTCTGGGTTTTTTATTAGTGTCATTCCACTTGTTGCATTTGGTTCCACTTGGAGATTTCTTGGATCTCTTACTCATTCCTGGGCGAATTCAGAGAGGCAAGTGTCATAGGAGAAGTTTCTAGAAGATTCCCTGAGCATCCACTTAGCAAACTATCTCAGACATTTGTCCATCCTCGCTCATCACACCCCTACAAAAGGCCTCATCAATATGCATCACACCTGGCTAGTGTAGAAGTCAGTATGCATCACACCCTGACAATGGAGCAGTTAGTATGGTCCAATTTAGGCCAATTCTGGATGGTTTTTCAGGTGGAACTTTTGAGGAATGATGTAATTGACCATGCTATTTTAGGGTATAAAACAAAACTTCTATGGGTTGAAGAGCCCTAGTTTATCGACATATAAGATTGGGGTTGAAGTGCCCAAATATGTCTATAACAGTTGCCCCCTAAAGCATGAAGTCGTAAATCTTTGATGTCGGGTGAAATGCTTTATCATGAGGATCTGAGGTTTCAAACTGGAAGGTGACCTATATAAGATACAATAAAATACATCATCATAATATAATTTTCATGATCTAGTTGAGGTGGGCATCCCCATGCTCAACTTTATAAATTCATTTCATGTACATAGAAAAGATAGTCGTCTGCATATGCAGACTGGTGATTCTTCAAATGTAGAGTCATCATCCTTGGTTCGGATGACCATCTGTGCAGCTTCTTTGTACATTTGATGTCTTTATATCCCTGAATATATCGTAGCCCGGATGGATGAAACTAGATCTGGGGTCTTCAAACTCGTTCAATCTTCGCCTGATGTACAAGTTGATCATGGTAAATTTTAGGGACGAATAATCGCCCAAAGGTGAAATTTGAGGGTTTTTATATTTTAATGGGGTGAATTTTTAATTAAAATAATAAAAACCTTTTTTATATAATTAGCCCTAATTTTATTTAAAAATTAATTAACTTTTTTTATTTTAGCCCAAAATATAAAATGGGCGGATAAACTAACCGAATCGTATTCCCTTAAAATCGCCCAATTTTGATATTTGCTCCTGGTTTGGGAGATTAAAATCGCCATATTTCTGATTTACAGTTTGGTTTTTCTGGTTTGGGAGTGGTTTGTGAAATTGTGAGGGTCGATTTGGTCCTGGGAGGTTAGATTTGTTTTGAAATGGAGGGCAGAGGTTAATTTGTTTTCAAATGGAGGGCGGCTCCCTGTTTTCACGGATTCAGCCCCCTGTTTTCATGAATTCCGGATTCATCATGTATATGGCTCCCTGTTTTCATGGATTCATGGTGTATATGGCTCCTTGGCTCCCTGTTTTCATGAATTCATCCTGTATAAAATTGTTTTGAAATAGGGTTTTTGATCATAGTTCACAAATCCTAATTTTCTAGTTAGCAGCAGCAGTTTCGGTGCGATATTCTTGCATTTTCAATCCACTGATTCTTCTCTTGTTTTGGTATCCATGGTTTCTTGGATCTGAATGTCTCATGCCACTGCAGCAACAACAACAGCAACCGGTACTTGACAGAATTGTTGGCTGAGCGTGAGAAATTAGGCCCCTTTATGCAGGTCCTGCCCATCTGTAGCCGGCTTTTGAATCAGGGTAAGTTGGCTTCATATTCCTTGTTTTTCTTCAAGTTTGAAGTAGGGGAGAAGATAGTTGCTGAGTATGATACAGATTATCAGTTGTTCTAGAAGGCCAAATTAGGTGGATTCCTGCCTCTTGCAGTTGGAACAGGGGTGATAATCACTTTGCCAGCCAAAGCTGAATGCTTCCGCTGGTTTGGAAGCACATATAACCGTGGTTGCAAGAGATCATGAATTTTTTTAAGGGTTGGATATCAAATTTTGTTAAAGATTCTCTCCATCCGCTTGTTACC
Organism: Pinus tabuliformis; assembly: GCA_031772625.1. Lineage (NCBI taxonomy): Eukaryota > Viridiplantae > Streptophyta > Pinopsida > Pinales > Pinaceae > Pinus > Pinus tabuliformis. The sequence goes on from CM062819.1 coordinate 1,003,833,405, forward strand.
CCACAAGCAAAAGAGAATCAACTAACGTTGAAAAAACATGTAGAAGTATCATTATTTTGATTTAGATTTCATCTTTTGGAAAGAAGATTTGGCTTCAAAATTAACCTGAATGGTATATCGACTTTTCAGGAAATGGTGCATTCTGATTGTGGCTAAGGCCTTGTACCATGGTGGAAGTATTGAGGAAGTGATGACTGATAATGACCTCTTTACATCTGATAGAAAAGTTGAACAGAGATCATAGTATTCAACACGTGAGTGCGTTTCAACATATGAGAACTTTATAAGGTATGCTCAACTGTATTTAATGTTGATTTATTTTGCTGCCAAGTTTATCCACGGTGATTGTTTTTATATACAACACTGGAGCTGCTCGTAGTATGCATAATATTTGAATATACCATGTCGGGCATTGCAAACATTTACTTTTCTCTTGATTTTACCCATGGCTGAATCTCTGCTTCCACTTATTCTGTTATGTTTTTCAGAGCATGCAATGAATTTTTCATATTTAACATTATCTTGCCATTTACCCTGGTAATTTGGACTTTGATAAACCAGTGACAATACATTTTTAACAAGCAAAGTGGCCTACATTGTTGAACGATTCGGGGAATGATCTAAGATATTTAGCAGCGATGGATTTCTCATCTCAGAAATTTTAAATATCCCTACGGTTGATGTTAATGGCATCTCTGAAACCACTATCGTAAGGCTTCTCTCAATTTGCATTGGTGTTTTTGAACAATACCCTGCCAATCCCAAGGTTTTGCTCCCCAATTGCGAGAATATTTCAATGAAAATTCTTTCTTATACAAGTTAGAATTAGTGGCTTGCTTGGTTATGAATTTCTTTCATCAAAAGGTTCAATGATGCACACACTTTAAGCCATGACTTCACTGCCCTTGAATGTGTGAAGAAGGTCTACTCATGTTTGGCAGTTGCCTCCCAGGATCATCTAGCTAGGTCCTCTCAGGCATGGGTACTTTTTAGGGCCCACACAATATCGTTAGACAGTGTATTGGATCATTCTCGGTGATTAATTCCATGGTAGATTCTTCTTTTTACCCTTTTCCTCTTCATCTTGTCTTATGTACCTCTAGTTAATCTCTTGCACTCTATCCTCTTTCCATTTTTTTGATGTTCTCTTGTTTGATCCTATTATATTTTGTTTTATGCTTTTGGGGTAGCATAGGGTGCCCCTATATATTGGCATCACTGGTTGTACTTCTTAGTCCCGTTTACCTATCTGTCAGGCTTTATTTAAACTTAAAACAAAATTATCTTGCCTTCTATACAATTCCCCCAATTTTAAATGCAACGTCCAGTTCCACGACAAGATTCTGTTTGAAAAAACTCTTACCAGTTTAGCAGTTGTGCCCTCCCATGCGCCTTCAAAATCTCCAAGGTGGATAGCATTTTGGAGTGATTTAGCATAAGAGAGGTCCAATTCTTCTTTCCACATCATTCCTGAGACATCCTTTTCTTATTTTAAAACAGAGGCCGGTTTTGATTTAGATTTATCCTTAACTGACAACACCTACATTTTGGGTTGTATGTGTATTTATGCAAGCGTGTAAGAAACAAATAGAGAACTACGAAAATTATTGTTATTCTAGAGTTGACTGGCTATATCCAAGATAGAAGTCATTATGAAGCTATATGTTTAAATAGAGTGTTGACCATCAAACTTCAGCTTTCTTTCGATGATAGAACCAACAAAGTAGTAGAATGCAAAGTAATAGTTTCTCCAACATCTAAGCCTTTAAACAAGAAAATTTAAACCATAACTAATTATCGTTTATAGGAAACTAGATACATAAAAGAAAGAAATTGTAATAACTACAAACTTTAAAACAGTCCCTCTGATTGGTTAAAAAAAAAGAAAGGAAACAATTAGAAGTGTTGACAGCATCTCATATCTAAGTTTATTTAAAGGAGCAATACAAAAGCAGAAATCTTCCAAGCTATAGGTAATGAGATAAAAACTATTAAACAGTTCAGACATGTAGAGCCCATGCCTCCAGGATGACCATTTTCTGTTATGAGGTTTGTTGTGAATAACCTAGGAGACTACCTAAACATATTCACTGGTGCTCAAGACCAAAAAGCAATTTTTGTTAGCAACAAGCTACCAATGTCTCTAGAGTGAACTCTGTTCTATGGTTGGCTGTGAATAACTTGGGAAACTACCTAACCTGATTAACTGGTGATTAAAACCAAGAAGTCATTTTTCGAGAAAGAACGCAGTATTGAAGATTTTGTTACAAGATATTAGGTGGTAATATATCCTTTCTCTACCATGCTAACTCTCTTGTCAGAGATGCCTTCAACAATGCATCTCATTGAATAATCATGCATCAACAACCAGGTGAATTGTACAGAATTTTTACACAATGACAGAAGGTAAGTCTCAAATGTTGTGTCTTCTATGACATGATATGGTTTACTAGGGCCTAGTAACATGAATCCTTTACCTCTAAAGGAAGAACCCCTAAGAAAAAGAGACACAGTTTACCTTCAAATAAAAAAGATGCCATTAGGAGATTTTTAACTCTTGAAATGTGTTACACTGTTACACCCAAGCTATTGCATGAAAGAGGGGAAAGTATAGTGATGAACTGAAAGTAGCTAATCTGGTATTTAAAAATAAATAAATAATGTTTTGGTAAAGGAGAAAGAGGTCCAATTGAATTATGAAAATGGGTGTATTCAAAGCCAGCTGGTTGAGACTGGTTTTGGCCATTTTCAGTTGAAACCAGTTGGTCAAACCCCTTTTGTTTTGCACTAACCAAAACTGGACGATCATAGTTGTTTTCCTCTTTAGAAAATATACAAGATGAAGACAATTGCAAATTGATTAATTTTACAGATCCTTCTTTGAAAGTGACTTCAATTTTTTTGAATATAATGGAGTATTTTGATAAGCACTAGGATAATCAACCTGAAAATATCTTTAGCAAGAAGCCAAGAAGAATTTGAATACTTTCCTTAACCAGACCATATAAGGGTTCCCCTACATATTGGCATCACTGGTTGTACTTCTTAGTCCCATTTACCTATCTGTCAGGCTTTATTTAGACTCAAATAAAATTATCTTGCCTTATATACATTGTTTCTCAGCCTTATATCTTATGCTACAAAATTAGATAGAACTTTGTAATAAAGGCAGGACAACCTTTAAATCTGAGTCCTGACTTGCAGCGTCTTACAAGTTGGTCAGGCTTAAATTTTTCTATTGGTAGGTATTGCACGATGACATTATATCTATAAAATATATTTCTTTTGTACTGACTGTATTGCCTAGAATATTTTGGTCATTGAAGTTGCGGGTTGGCAGGCTCTAATAGCCCAGTTGGAGCACAACCCCTTGAAAAATTTGACTTTAAGAAGAATTACATGAGAAAATTGTTGTCACTTAGATGTCAGTAAAAACAGGTAGGTCTTTAGACTTTTGATCATAGTTGAGAACATTCCTGAGATAACTTTCTTTGACACTCCAGATTGTAAAATTTCTGAGAATGCTGCAAAATGAAAAACCTCTTGAGGAAATAGCTTTAGCAAGAAGCCAAGTAGAATTTGAATATTTTTCTTAACTAGACCATATAAGATTATGTTGTTATCACTAAGAAACTTGGCCAACTTTACCCTTGACTGGTATATCATAAAGGAGATCGTTTAATGACAAAGGTTTGCTTTGATCATAAAAAGAAAAATGCAGGTTTTGATAATTCTAGATCTGTGTTATTTGCTAAGGTTCAATGTTCACCATTTTTCCCAAAACGGGAACTAGATATGCTTAAACCTTCCGCACTCCTCAAAATAGTTCCGCTTACATTGTTTGATTATAAAACAAAGAATGTCAAGCCAACTGAGCAATGGCATCCATCAACTCCTATATCCTCAGACTTGATTGTTTCTCTTGAAGTCTCATCTTCCTAAGGCTAGTGATTGGTCAGAAACAAGCCCTAACTTTCAGTAGGTGAGATTTTCTCTAAACAAACCTCTTGATGTGGAAGTAATAGTGGCTTTCCTTGACCCTGTCAAGACTTCCAAATTAAGCTTTCCATCTTATTATATTTTAACGATTTATGTTTTACATGCTAAGGGATGGAGGCTCTACCCTTTCCATACTATTTATTTAGATTTCTAGTTGTTCAAATTTCTTCCTTAGGTAGCAATACCCTTTCATTTGGCTTAGCATCAACTTTTGAGTTCTGGGCATGGTAGACATAATGTAAGCTAGCTTGGGAGGAGGGGACCAGGTCCTGAATCCTGTCAACCACCTTCTGTAGGAAATTAGGAATAATTCAAACAGAGGAGGATCCTCATATTGTCTCTATGATTAAGGTTGAATTGAGGTCCTCCAGGTCCATGTGCCAATTCAGCTTGCCTGGGGGATTTCCAACAGACTGGTTGACATCATGGTAAATTTTAGGGGTGAATTATAGCCCAAAGGAGAAATTTGAAACGACATATAATGGCTTGGGATTCAAAAGAGGTGCAATACTCATCTGTTTCTGGCATGTCTAAGTTTAGGTTTGGGGTGTGGTTCAGTTGCTCCACTATGTATGGGTTTGGGGCAGTCCCTGCCTGTTTGGTTGGTTCTGTGACTGATTTTTTCCCTTGAAGTATATTCTTGAATGATTGTCTCCCATTTTCAGGTTTCTTCTTTGTTCCTGTGTCTTTTGCAGAGCTGCTTCCCCCTCCCCCACTTGCATTTTTGGGTTTATTGGGTGCCGTCACTCCTCCCTTAAGACTCAGATCGAGGATTATTGTGGAATCTGATAGGATATGATAATCTTGCAGGAGATGATTATCCTATGGCTGTAATATACTAGTTATGTATAACAAATTTTGTTTGTTCATAGGGTATCCAGTTTTTTGTGTGATACATTGTTTCAGAATCATCACACTGTCTGCTTTATTTACCCAGAATATAAGTGATGACCCAACAGGGAGCTTTATGAAAATTTGAAAGCAGGGGGTACTTACTAGCCTCTTAGTTCTAGTACCATCCTTGAAACCGCAGGGCAAGACTATTTCGGGTATGCCTTTCCCAGAGCTTTGATTGAACTGGAGGCAGGGAGCCTGTGACTTGACCACCGTTGAGCCGAGACAGATTTTCCTACCCAGAGAAACCCACCCAGAAACGACCCTGCATATGCCTTTAACAAAAACTGCTACCGGAACAAGAGCAACCCAGGCCCGCACTCCCCTGTGGGAAGCATAGGCAATAACCCCAAGATGCCGATTTTGCAGAAAAACATCGTGGACAAAGAACAAGAACCCTAACTCCGCACCATTAATGATCCATGAATCTGTCCGTGGAGAAAAAACAAGTGTTTCCACAGAAGGACCAAAACCCCCTCATCGAGGAGGTCCCTGGTCTTCCGTCGAGGTAAAGATAGAGCAAAATCCGGCTGAAATGGCACAATACTGCCCCATCCGTTACTTGGTCCACTCCGAAAGGCATTTTCGCCTTGGCCACCATCCCTGCATGTCGCGGCAAGGAACCCTAGCCTTGCAGTGACACCATTCGAGCAAAAGCCAAGCCAGGGAGCAAAAACCTATTTCGTTCTTTGCCTTGAGACATTTTTCGTTCCGATCGCATAAGTGATGTTGTTTCAATGTTATACAAATGAATTATTATATTCTATGTCTTAAAATTTAATAGTTTCCCATTGTCATTGTTAAATAATTTTTGTGAAATTCCATTTTGCCTGAAAATTTAATTTCTGATATATGTTCTTTCAATGTTGACTCAACAATTCTTTTGCAAAGTACAATTCTATTTTCTATGAACAAGTGAATTTATGTGAAGCATATCTCAACGCTTAGAAACTGTTGATGCAGCTTTGCAGATCGATTTGAAATTTACTTGTGGAATATTTAGTGAGATGTCAAAATATAATCATGGGAAGAAACCATCAAGGCAAACAAATGTATTATCATACTTTCAAAAGGCTCCATCCAAAAATACACATTATCTTCATGATTCAAGCTCCTTTGAACAATATGTTACTGAGAGAGAGGTTAACTCTTGTGGAAATGCATTTGATATCCATATGATGGATGAAATAATAGGTTCCTCAAGTGGTCAAGGTGAGATAAATGTAGTTTCAACAGAAATTGGTGATGAAAATGTTAAATATTTTTCCTTGGAAAGTGACACAATCCATTCTCGGAAAAGGAAAAGAGGCCAGTGGGCCATAGGGAGACGATTCCAAGAAAATTGGGTCTCAAGTTTTCCATTTATTGAAGAAATAACTCCTACAAATGAGAACGAGGTTTTCCAACAAGTTAGATGTATTGCGTGTAGTTGGAAAACTCAAAAGGTAGTTAAATTTCAGATGAAGCTAGATATGGTACAAAAGCATGCAGGAAATGTGTATGAAGAGAAAATTGTAAATAGTAAAGAGAAATCCATTGTTAGATGGAAATCTTCTGAGGAATGTCGACATGTTAAATATGCAGAAGAATATAAAAAATATTTATTAAGTAAGAGGAAACTTGAGGCAGAAAGAGGAACCATCATATCTCTATTTGAAAAGACGATGGAAAGAAGTTTGTTATCCAAGACAATACAATTGAGCATTGTATTTCACATCTTATCTAAAGGTCGTCCTATGAAATATTATCCAGATCACATGAAATTACTATCTTTTCTTCAAGTGCCAAACTTTCCATCTTCTCAATGGTCTGTAACCAGTGGTTGGGGATGGGCAGGATATCTAGCTCAAATAGAAAAGGATGATTTGAAAGAGAAGATTGGAAATGCTAGGTTTTTGGCATTGTCTTTAGATGATGTTATGGATATAGATAATACTTCATGGATTTGCATGAGCATTTATATGGTTAATGACCATATTAGGAATTCGTATCTACTTGGGATTAATAAGATGAGAGAGACTTCTACAACTGAAAATATTTATGAACTTGTTCTTAATGGATTGAAGGAAAGTGGTATGGATCAATTAATAATTGCAAAAAAGTTGGTAAGTGTTGGAGCAGATGGAGCAACGATAATGCAAGGAAAAAGGAATGGCCTTTGTTTTAGGCTACAACTATCAACTTCACCATATATAGTTAATATTCATTGTATGGTTCATAGGATGAATCTTGCATTTAAAATAGTAAGCAAGTTTCCATCAGTTTCAAAATTTGAAGATCTTGTACGTGAGACTCATGCATACTTTTCTCATAGTCCAAAATGATATTTAGAGTTTCAACAATTTGCAGATGGTATTACGGATGGAAAAAAAACTACTGAAAGATGTTGATACAAGATGGATCTCATTAAGTGGACCAGCTCAAAGACTATTTAGCAAGTCCAAATCTCTGGTAGGCTTGATGTATGAAAATTGCTATAATGTAGACAAAGCTCAAGATCTTCTTTCTCGACTAACTAATATAGAGACATTATTGACATTGGCTGGAATTCTTCGTATGCTACATGAAATGAATGTCCTCGTGAAAATGTCTCAGAATTGCACAATGTATATTGCGGAATACACATATGCTAGAAAGTCTGCATGTCTTGCATTGTATAATTTGTATATGATGCCAGACTCTTTTACTGGTCCAGAGTTTAAAAGTTGGACTGAGATCATCAATATAGAATATACTGAAATTTTTTTGATGTTTGATGAAAAAGGGATACTATGTATCGTAGTGTGTGGGTATATGGTTCCCTTTCATTATATTAATAAGACAGGATGAATCACCAAAGATTGCCCCATGTCAAGAGACCAATTTGATAATATTGTGATTTTAGTGAGACAAAATTTGATAGAAATTGCAAGATCACTATCATTAGAGATAAGAGAATGATTTCCTCGAGATGAATTGTTGGAGGCCATGTGTGTGGTATACCCTCAATATTGGAGCAATTGTCAATGTCTAAGAACTTTAAAAGCCGATTTTCAAAAAATATTAAAATGTTTAGTAGACCATTTTTGCAAGAAAGTCTCGATACATGGAGAACAAATTGAAGGTATTTTAGATTCATCAAAATTGTATCAACAAGGTGGACGCTTTGCTGAAACAATGTGGAAGCAATATCCTTTTTTGGAGAATCCTAATGAAAATGGCGCTATAACAAGATTATGGACTACTTTAAGTGCTAGCTAATACCTGCAAGAAAACATATCAGAATATTTCAAATGAGCAGATTTGTGTCAAACCATGATTTTGGGATCAGTGGAGGATGAGAGAATGTTTAGTGCATTATCATTCTTGAAGTCAAAGTTGAGGAACAAGCTTGATAAACATGTGGATACATGTTTAAGATTATATGTAACAAAGTATGACATTGACAATTTTCCATATGAAAGAGCACTAACTCTTTGGCGATCAGATTGTGATAGAAGGGGAGAAGACAATATAAAAGATCTCTCTAATGAACTTGATATAGAACATAATGTTTTGGAGGCTCATAATGACAGTTCATTTAGATAAGATCACGTTCACAATTTAGAAAATGAGGACCAAGATGAGAACTAGGAAATTGAAATACCCTATGACTCTTATTTTGGTATACATGTTCCATTGATCATGCAAAATTACTATATGTCAACTTCAGGTAAAAATAGGTTCGATATTTGTATTTTGCATTGTAACATTGCAGCGACATTACTTTGATGTGTGTTATTGTAAGATAGATATTTCATATTTAATCATTACATTGTTTGTTTCTTATCTGTGACAGGAAATAAAGCTGGATTTGGTGAGGTTGGGACCTATTTCTTTTCACATAGATAGTTTCTGACTATTATTAAATGATAAATAACAAATTTAACAAGACTTTCAAGTCATTTGTTAGCCATTTCTTGTCAGTCATTTGTCAGCCATGTTTTCAAGTCTTTCAGGTACTAAGTTGTTCGGGTCACCACATGTCCTTAGGACCATTAAGGGATGAGATAACATGAGTTAGTCCAACTCATGCCCCGAATTTACTTCTTACCTATTGATGTAAGTGTTTTGTTACCACTTATCACCAACAAAATTCTACCATAACATAAACCAACTTGAAGACAACACTTCTCATCTTCCTTTTACATAAATTCTCTATGGATCTCCCTACTATACTTTCCCAAGACCAACGTCCCTTCTTGGTAGGTCTCTCCACTATACCACTAATCGCACAATAGACACAGTAGTAACTACCGCCTTCTATAAATCTCTCTAGTCTCAGTTATTGGTGTCCTTGTCACACTCGACCAATACAATCTTGCAGGTCTATTTTTTATCATATCTTTATTTTTTGTTATTTTTGTGTATTTAACTTTAGCACCATCCAAGAGTAACGAGTTAGTGTCCTTTGGATTTGATCTTTGATTGGAAATGAAGTTTGATTTGATGAAGCTAGGACCTATTTCTTTTCACATAGACAGTGTCCTAGTGTTAAATGATAAATAACTAATTTAAGAAGTCTAACACTAAGAAACAATGGGCTTATTCAAGTACATGAAATTGCATTGATGTCTAGCTCTGATATCTTAGAAAATTTTAGCGGTTTGTTTGCTGCTTGTTTAGAGGATTTTGTGAAGTTTGAAATTTTTGGTTTGTTTTGGTCAGATTTTTTTAGTCACTTGACTCATTTCATGCATAGATTGACAGATCTAATTTTATTTTTATAATTATTGTTGTTTTCTTTATATATTTGGTGGTTTGAGGAAAGATATTTGATTTCCTTTCACTTTGTGGCATGATTTCAACATCTTCACCTTTTAGAATATAGTAAAATATTATTCTTATTTTATGTTTTCTTGGAAAAGAATTATTGATATTTGGAAAGGGAAATAAGCCCTAGGTAGCTAAGTGAAGAGAAAAATGGTCTATGTGCTAGGTTCCTGCGCATTCATCGCAGGAGACCTATTGGCATGAGACCGACATTCCTTTTATGCAATTACACTTCGTCAAGGTGGAGCTGAGTTCGCTGACTTGGGAAGAACACTGACATGATCATAATGATAAGGAGATTATAATGTTGGTTTCAAAATCAGGATTGTGAATTTTTTTTGCACTAGTTCTTCTTTTGGTCATATTTACTACCAAATTTGTGTCTTGTTGATTTTTTCATTTGTAATGACCTTTTGCAAAGTTGGTTTGAAGAGCCCGATATTAGAGTGAGAAGACTCTCTACAAAGCACAAGGACTACATTGTCTTGGAGGGCACTCGATGTTCTTGGTGTTGCTGAGTCTCTTCGATTGAAGCATAAATGGATACAATGGTATGGCCATAACATCACTTAATTTGATCCTCTTTACTAATCTCCTAATATCATTTCAATACATCAAATTGTTTTGTTTTCATGGAATTTAGAGATACATCAATAATGTTATTTTGTCTTGGAAATACTAAATTATTTTGTTTTGATATCACCCAGTTTGAGTTTTTCTTTGCAACTACCACTTGATTCTTTAACAAGCATTTGAAATTCAAAGTGTAATAAAGCTCTTACAGGTTTTTTCCATAAGAAGATTGCTACAAGCCAATGAATATTATTGTGATTAAACTAGATGTTGCACTTGGTACCATAGGCCTTGTAAAAGGGTTGTACTCCATTTCAGTCTATGACAGTAGATTGATTTCTAATTGCTCCATGTACCCACATATGATATAATACTTTTCATTTTTGGCTCGCTGAATATACAAAGAGAAAATTGCTTAACAATATTGCTTAATTTGATGACAATTTTACTTTTATTTGATACAAGAGTGGAGGTAGTCTTAGATTTTACCTATTTCTCAGTGGTTATTCTCCTTCGACAACAACATCATCCTTCAACAAATACATTCCAGCTTGTACTGAGGAAAGTTGAAGTTTAGTAGAGGGTGCATAAGAGATCCTCTAATGGAGGCGCAGTAGTTTAGTAGGATCACTGGATGAGGCACATGTATGAATGTATTGTCTTCAATTAGGAAGGCACAGTTAGCCATCCAGGAGAGGGCATGCATGAATGTCTATTTTGTGAATGGTGTAGTTTTCTAAGTGTGTTGGGTGCATGAGTTCATGCGTTTAGTCTACCCTACTGGGTCTTGTATTTGAAGCAGTGTTATCCACACGTGATGGTGATATCCACTAGGTTCATTAGGGTTAGGGATATCCGATGAAGCCAAATTCAATGGTTCAAGTTCTATAAAAGCTAGATTGACAAATTACAAAGAAATGATTGGACACACATCTCACTCAAAAACGATGACTCAAAATCCCTATGGAACCTTGCAATATGTTGTTATGGATAGTGCTTACTTGTGACTTTATACCTCCACAACTTCAGCTGAGTTTTATAGGGGGGAATTATAATTTCCCCTAGTGCTAATTCCCCCTACTACTTGACCTCATGGAAGAACTGCTCAGATAGTGGAGCACGAGGCTTGAGGTGGGGTGAGGTGCTTTTTATGCACACATGTGAACCCTTAAAAATGTCATTCCTAGGCTAGGGTGGAACACTGTATCTAGAATAGGTTTCTTGCTAGTTTTACATACATATCTCATGTTGTTCTCAGCCCGAGCTACCATTCTAATTCAAACAAGAATCTCCCACATATATTTCATTGCATGTATATCCTAATATTGGAAGGTTAACACTCCTCACAACCACCCAGTCTAGCCCCAATTTACAATTTTTTTTTGGAATATATATCCAAGCACTTCCTTTCATTCTGAGGATGGTATCCAGGGTAAACCCAAATTATTTGGGGTACGGGGCAATCAACAATACATTCATTCAAAGGTCAACATGTCACTTGTGAGAATTGGTCCTAGGTGTGGAGGGATAACATTCCCCCTCAATTGCTTGGGCTAGACCTAATTGAATCAAATGCTTTTTGCAAAATATATCCTGAGAAAACCCAGGGAACTTTGCCTCATTCTGAGGATGGCACCCAGGCTTAAGAAAATTCCTTAGGGCCAAAGGCCATATCAACATGTCATTGGTGGGAATAGAACCATTGTAGGGAGGATAACAATCATTCCACCTAGCCAGTGGAGCTAGACCCAATTGGCATCAAATGTGTTTGTAGTTAGACAAAGGTGTAGGAATTTTGGAAATGATTTTTTTGGTGTTTTTGGACGCATCACTGCTTGTAGTGCTTAGGAGCACGAGTATTTCAAAGATCTAGGTTTTGTACCCTAACCTGTATATTAGTTGTGGGGATAAAAATATTACTTCCCTATTGTAGCGTAGCCTGCATAATCTCACCAGTGAGTTTCTCTTTGGATACTGGTAAAATAGATGGAAACCTGTATAAGTAACATGATCAAGTATACTATGCTTTAAAAAAAATTATTTTGCCACATTTGCTAAGGATTTGCACCATTGGTGTAGCTGGATTGTGGTGGTTCTATTTCTTCAAGAATATTGAACAAAACTTTATTTGGAAATTAAGTTTTTTACAATTTTCAAATATGACGGATCATTTGAAATTCTTTGCCATCTGTTGTTATTGACAGGGTATTTTATAATATTGTGCAATATGGTTTTCTATGCTTTATAGCGCGAGTATTTACTTGTTATGTTGATGTGTAGAGGATATGATATTCAAGTGGTTCTTATGCTGGTTTTGATGATAACATCTCAATGGTGATGGAACCCTTGCTTTGAATCATGCAAGGTTCTAATGGTGAACTGTGAAAGAGAACGCTTATTTTGGATTGTAACCATGAAAATTTTCTCAAAAGTCCAGCCCATAGGAAAAGGTGAAATGTTGTATATAAATGATGTTTGTTTCTGAGCAAGAAGTCTTGTTAAAATTTGCAATATGATATATACTAGTGACTCTATTTTTGAAGCATGTTTTTTGATTGTGAGGCATAGTTTTTTTCCAGTTATATTTCAAAATTTAAACCTGCTTGTTCTTGATGGTTTTACAAAGGCTTTTAGTGACATTGTATCCTTTTTGAATTAATGCTAGGGGTGCCTTGTTGATAATAAGGGTATATTCTATGATATTGATGTCTTTTCTTCAATGGATTTCATGCACCGTATGTTTGCATTGATGATGAAGTAACTCTATGATTATCTTGATCTACATGGATAGCTCATTGTTGGTGTTGTTTTCTCATGGGTAGCACTGCATTTTTGAACTCTTTGGATTAATGATGGAGATGATCCCTGCTCGTTGCTTCATGTGATCCTGTGCTTCTTCAGAAGAGGTTGGCTAAGTAGTTGTTCATTGTTTTGTCACCATAGATGTAGCATTCTCTTGTTTGTGTAACAAATTATGCCTAAGTTTAGGCTCTTACATTGTTTCATTGGTGATTGACATGTCTTCTTGCTAAAGTTGTTTTGGTTATGATAAACTTTCGTGAAGTTTTAACAGCGTTGACCATCTTAGTCGCTTTGTGGTTAGGTGCATGTTCCAGGTCTTGAACCAACAGGAATTGATCTTCTCTCGGTGAGGACAAACACTATCCTTTTTCTTTGGAATATGATCAAAGGATGTCTGGTAACAATTTTTCTTAATGCTAACAACTTTGTTTTTTCTTTCTTTGTTTTTATGCCACCATGTTCCCTCCCAGAAAATGTTGTGCTTGGAGCCTAGTAGACACATCACTGCTCGTAGTGCTCAGGAGCACGAGTATTTCAAAGATCTAGGTTTTGTACCCTGACCCGTATATTGGCTGTGGGGATAAAAAGATTATTGGCTTGTTGTAGCGTAGCCTGCATCATCTCACTAGTGAGTTTCTCTTTGGAGACTGGTAAAATAGATGGAAACCTATATAAGTAACATGATCAAGTATACCATGTTTAAAAAAAAAAAAATTGCCACTTTTGCTAAGGATTTTCACCATTGGTGTAGCTGTATTGTGGTGGTTCTAGTTCTTCAAGACTATTGAACAAAACTTTATTTGGAAATTAAATTGTTTACGATTGTCAAATATGATTGATCATTTGAAATTCTTTTCCATCTGTTGTTAGTAAACATCAATGTAACAAATAATAGATCCAATCAAAAACAAGAGAGCACTTAATTTTTAAATCATTCCATCTGCCCACTTCACTTCAATATCCCTGTTTTTGAGACCTATAATATTCTCAATCGAGGATAAATCTGAGTCTTCGGTATCCATACCTACTTTAGCCTTACACCTTCTTGAAGACCCTTGCTAGAAAATTTTCTCTGTAATTTTGGTCTCATTTACACATTTTGGCTTCAGTTCAATTTATTTATCATCACCAGATTGATCCTCAAAGGCCAGACCAGCCTTAGCTTTTTGTCTTTTTTCTCATAGATCTCTGTTCTGAAGATAGTTCTGTTCTAATACAATACTCAGGTTTTGGCTCCATTTCATAATCTTTCTCAATGTTTGAATCATTTTATGTTTTCATACAATTCTCAAGTGATGAGATGTTTTGACACACCTTATCATCAAATAATGAATCAAACACACCAGACACTTCTAGTAGCTCTGCAACATATGCCAATCAAATAACAATGTCCCCAATACAATAATCGTAATCTGGGTGCTCAATTAGCTCAATTGTAATCGTAGCGCTAAGTTTTTGTCTAAATTCAGTGACTGCAAAAAAATAGAATGGGTGTGGATGGTTTCTAAGGTTGAAAAGGAGATGTCAATATGGTCTAATAGATGGTTATCATTAAGGGGGGTAAGTTAGTGCTGGTGAAATCCCTACTTGAAGCCATCCCTGTGTACTTACTGTTTTTTTCATTTATTCCCAAACGGGTCCTGGAACAGGTAAGAAGACTTAGTTTTAGATTACTATGGGCTGGGGACAAACAGAAAAAAGAATATTCCTCGGGTCTCATGGAAAAAACTGTTGTTCCTAAAGAGCTATGAGCATGGGACATTTAAAATCTCCATTGCTTGGAAAGAGCCCTGGCTGCTAAATATGTCTAGAGAATTATAGAAGGGAAGGGCTTATTGAGAAAGGTGGTGAGTTGGAAGTACATACAACCTCTGTCTACTGAGGACTGTATAAGATCTCCAAATAAATCCTACAATAAATCTTCAGTGATTTGGAAGGCGGTGGTGTTGGCCTTTCCGCTGATTGGAACACAGTTGGTTTGACCTTTGGAAGGTTGGGGGTAGCAACAACACAAGGCAGGGGTATGATCCTTGGCTGCTTATAACCCATAATCCTTCTTTATATTCTCCCTTTGACATAAAATGCGTGCTCCCATAGCCCAAACATGATAAGGCACTGATCTTGCCTTTCATCCACCACCTCAAAACATAGAATCCATTTTTTTTCCTTTTTTGTTTTCGTTTCCATGCAATAACAGTACTTATTTTTCCACACAGGAAATGCTTGATGTGCCATTGTTATACATTTTTGGAGCTTTCATTCCGGCAACAATGATTGCAGTGCTTTATTATTTTGATCACAACGTTGCATCCCAACTTTCCCAACAAAAGGAATTCAACTTAAGAAAACCTTCTTCATACCATTATGACTTACTTCTCTTAGGATTTTTGGTATGCAAATTACCTCAGTATATATATAATATTTAGAACTATGTTGTAATTTTTGTCAGAGTTCATGTTTAGGTTCAATTGTCACTGACTACCCTATTCTGGAAGAGCTCTTGCTCTCGTGAAGACATTTTGATCTAACTCTTCATTCTTTGTTTTCACCTCCATAAAAAATCTCTAGTGGATTCATAAATTTTCCTTTTATTGTGGCAGACTATTTTATGTGGTCTTGTTGGCATACCTCCTTCAAATGGTGTTATTCCTCAATCTCCCATGCACATGAAATGCTTAGCTACCCTCAAACATCAGGTACCTATATATTGGAATTATCAATTGCAACTTCTCAAGGCAAAGACACAATTTAGACATTTTATAGATGAGTAACTTACAAGTACTTTTGTTACAGTTGGTGCTTAACAAGTTAGTGACAACAGTCCGGAAAAGTATGCAGAAAAATTCAACCTTAGGGCAATTATACGGAAACATGCAAGAAGCCTATGAGAAAATGCAAACCCCACTAGTTTATCAGCCTCCACCTACCTTGGTAATGGTCTTATTTTGATTTTGGGTGTTTCATTTTATCTAATTTTCCTCTCCCTTTATTTATTTGTCTTGTCATGTCCCAACCATTTGTGCAGGCACTTAAGGAATTGAAAGAGACCACAATTCAGTTGGCTGCAAGTACTGGGAATATGGATGCCCCAGTTGATGAATCAATTTTTAATGTTGAAGAGGACATGGATGACTTGCTTCCTGTTGAGGTGAAAGAACAACGATTGAGTAATTTGTTGCAATCTCTGATGGTGGTGCGCTGCTTTGTAGCAATGGTCATCATTAGAAAGATCCCAACTTCTATGCTTTGGGGTTACTTTGCCTTCATGGCCATAGAGAGTTTTCCAGGAAATCAATTTTGGGAAAGGATATTGTTTCTTTTCACTGCTCCAAGCTTCAAACTATAATGTGATTGAATTCAATGCTTGTAATATAGTTTTCAAAGTTGATCAATGTTGAACTGATGGTTACAGAGTACTTTAGGAGTATCAGGTACATTTCTTGAAACGGTGCCTTTCAAGACAACTTCCACTTTCACCATTTTCCAGACATGTTATTTGCTAGAATGTTTTGGTATCACATGGGTGCCTATAGATGGTGTTCTCTTCCCACTACTGATAATGTTGTAACTTGTTAGTTCCAGCGAGGCAGTATATCCTTCCTAAGTTTTTCAAAGGAGCACATCTTCAAGAATTGGATGCAGCAGAGTATGAAGAAGCCCCTAGAATGCCATGCAATATAACAGTGAGTGAAAGACACATATCAAACAAATTTTAAGAATATTACTCAATTCTATTTCATAAGCCCTGCAGCATGAATAGTAATAAATTGAATTGTAACATATATTGATTGTAGGAAGCTGGAATTCAGGGATTCGGACTAGGAAGCATGGGGATAGGTGCAAATGATGGCGAAGATTTGGATGAGATGATTACACGAAGTAACGATGAGGTAAAACACATAATAGTCCACGGATAATAGCTCGAGTGATTGCACACCAATTCATGGATCCGAGTCTGCATTAAGTCCCCAAATTGCAGAAGCTAAACAAATATATAGCCCCCGTATAAGTGAGATCAGACAGACACATAGCCCTCACAGAGGGGAAAAGCATTCGAGCATTCCCTTGGTTAGTCAAGGAAAAAATATGAGTCCAAGTGAGGCCACATAAACCAACTTCCAATTAGGTGTTTGGAGTCTAAATCCTCGGCCAGTAATCTTTCCCTTCAGTGAGCATATCTTATGTTGAATAGTACATATTTTGTTGGCTTATCATTATTTAATCATTGTGCCATAAATCAATTAGTTGTATTTGGTGTGTCTTCACAAAGAACCTCTGTCCATCTCAAAGGACAGGGTAGACCATATAGTGCGTGTAAAAAAATGTAATGGAAGTCGAGCTTGAAGTACTTATGTTTTCTTGTAGCATGAAATCTATTATGTCAGTCTTGTGGTTCTATAGACCATAAGCATGCCAAATAAGCATGATGGTATTAAAGGGTCCTGTGAGTGGTTTGAGCTTCATAGAAAGTCATCCTTTTTCTACTAGTTGGATCTTAACCACAAAGTTTGCAGCCTTTAATGTTTCATTGAAATAAAAAATGTGGAAATTAAACTTGACAAATGAAAGGGAAATGGTAAGGCTTACAATATTAGAAATTTTGCAAATGTTTATCCATTACCTTTAAAAACTAACCAAGGGAAATGTCAAATGATCAAGGATATGTTGAGATGGGAATATCTATTTTTCATGACAATGAAACATTTAGGTAATGGAAATAAAGAATATGTGCATTCAAGTTAAATCAGATTTATCTTGAATGGTTGGGAAGATTTGTTATTATCTTTAATAATTTAAGTCTTGTAAAGCAAATTCAAATTCCACATTTTATCTTGACATATTTAATTTTCTTTGCAATCGTAAAACATTACAAATTTATTCAAAATATGTGCAGTTACTATTTCAATGTTATATATCCATGCTTTCAATGAAGTTCCTCCATGATTTATCTCTGGTCTGTGTGGTTGATGGCAACAAACTTGAAGAAATGCAAGGAATATGAAGCCATATACAAGGAATATGAAGCCTGTGTGTTACGTTAATTTATGAGCAGTTTTATGCTCTGCAGTATAATCTGTGAGAAAATTGGCTACAATATTCAATGGACAAAACATTATGAGTTTGTCAATTTCTGCTATTATATGTTATGGATTTTCTAACCGATATCTTGAAAACGTGGTTTGCACTTGCCATCTATGCTTGAGTTCTACAGTGGTTTGTTGCTTTCAAGCCTTGCCTAATGTCATATTGTTTGTTGCAACTTTAATGTAGAGAGCTAACCAAGATGGCATTGGGTCATTCATAGAGGATTCTTAGGCATGATTCCAACCTTTTGAAAATAATTGTGATTTCCATCACTAGTCATAGCACTTGATAGAAAGTTGGGATATTCATGAGTGTGAATTTATGTTTATATGTTTACATACTTTCTTATGAATTAACTAATGCTCAGTAGCAGTAGACATTGGACAAGTATATTTGTATACTTTTGTTTTAAACTGAAACAAATCCAGGGCTAAAAGGAATGCACTGATTGCACTAGTCATCCTTCTATAACTTTCCAACATAGGCTGGAGTAAACAGATTGTAATTTGGCTAATTTTTCTAACTGAAAACAGGAACATACTTGTGTATTGGTAGGGTGGTTATGAGGTCCCTAGAAGTGATGAATTTGAATTTTTCTTGGTTTTATATATAGTATTAGGTTTTTTCTCATGCTTTCTGTGAATGACACGGGCGAATTTTATCCTACACCCACTAGGTTATCAATATGTAATTTCGGTAATTTTGATTTCAAAAGATATAAAGAAATGCAATGATTTCATTTGTGTATTCAATAAACACAATATTCTAATGGAATTCTACATTTGTGGTTTACCTAGATAGATTCCATGGAGAAGTATTAGTGGTGTGACATCAATTGTTCTCAAGCAGAGGCTTTAGTTTTACTCTTTTCTGGAAGCAAATACTTTCTTCCAACATTTTTGAGTTCCATGAAAAATTTGAAAGTCCTAATAGTATTCAATTATGGGTTCAAGAGAGACATAATATTCAATTATGGGTTAAAGAGATCCACACTGAATGATCTATCAACCTTATCTTCACTTAGTTTAAGACTATGCACTTGGAGAGGCTGCATGTGCCCCCACTTCAAGAGCATAGTAAAGTCATGTAGAACTTAGAGAAGTTATCTTTAAGCTTTTAGTGAAGATTGGAAAAATGTCTGGGTTCAATAACACCCAGTCGAGCATTAAGCTTCCAATAATGCTAGATTTTAACCTAGAGCACTTTTGTGAGTTGGAGGAGATGCCCCCTCATATTTGTGACACATCTTCAGTTGTGAATTGGACTATTACTAACTGTCATTTCCTTCAATAGTTACCTGATGACTTGGGGAACCTAAACTCTTTAAGAATGTTAAGGAAGGAAACAAAGCACATTATGCTAAGTTCTCTTATGCTTTTCAAGTTTTTCTTGGATATCTACAACGTTTTAGGTAGGAGAGTACATTCTGTTAATGAAAATTTTTCTTGATAGAAAGGCCCAATTTCAAATTCTAATGCTTTCAAAAAACATTGTATAACTGTAACGTTTCTAAAAGGAGAGCATATTTTTTCAATTTAAGTATCATGATCCCATATTCCATCTTATTTTTTAGTAATCATTCAGGGTTTGTAGCTTTGAATAAAACTATGTCTTTTGATAAGATCCTCTTCCAAATTAGAACATAGTTTCCTTTTGGCAATAACCACATACAATGTCTTGATTTTGTTATTGAGAAAATAGAGGTTGTGAAACAAGCCTATGCCATACAAGGAATTGATTCATTGATTATGTATCAATTATGGCTCTTGATGTAACAATGTCTTGATTTTGTTGCTAGAAAATAGAGGTTATGCTTATTCACAGAATTTCTTACAATCTTTCAAGAAGTATTGATTTGTAATCTCAGTCACTGAGGGATGACAGTAATGACAAAGGTAATATTCCATGGTTTGAAGTTCCCCTCTTACTAAATATTTAAATATATCACCACAATTTAACTGTTAGTTAAAGGAATTGTATTTGATTTGTAAACAATTCATTGCTTGATTTATAGACTTTGATTTTTTCCCTTTTTTTTTTTTTCTTAGATTTGGTATGAGTTATCTTCCAAGATTTGGGTTCCCTAGTTTCCCCACCATAGCTACGAGGTTCAGATGCTATCATTAAATATTCTTGGAACGTTACAACTTTTCCAGTAAGTGTGCTTTGAAACATTGTTGTTGCTTTTCCATGGTGTTAATGCAAATAAGCACTGCAACTAGTGCCATTATTTAGATTGAGTGGCGAAATCTAGGTGGTCTTGTAATGATGGATTGATTGTTTTCTAGCTACTAAGGCCATATGCATTTTTATCTCTTATGTTGTCTTGAAATATTCAAATTCAGAATAAGAATTGAGGTCTCGTTTCCACTGTAGATTGCAGTCAGTTTCTTGAACATAATATATAGTATACTATCTTTTACTAATCAACTGTGGATGTGATCCCTCGCAGGAAAGGAAATTCAAAGTGACTTTGATTTCACATTGATTTGTCAAAACATCCACACAGGAAAGGAGATTCAAAGTGACACTGATTTCACACTGATTTGTCAAAATGGAGGCAAGAGAAAAGGAAACTTTGTATTCAACAATACTCTTAATTTCATATGTACATGCACAGACATATTAGCAGAAAATATTGAAGGGTTTCCTAAGTAATATTTTCCATTCCACTACATTCTTTACAACTTGTAAATAAATAACTTGGAACAATTCATTACACTAGTTGTTATTCTTTATTAATCAGTGGTTAAGATTTTGATATTGAACTGGCTAAGATTTTTCTTCCTTATGTGAAATTGTGTGTTCTGTAATGCTTCTTTTCCATTCACTATGTATAGCATATAAAGTGTGTCTAATGGAGTAGGAAGATTGGAAAGTCTTGTGATCCTTGAACTATGTTACAAGACAGAAACCCAACGGGGCAAGGTAGGTGCATCCCCACAAAGGGGTCACAAATACCAAAGTTGGTATTGGCTAGTACCTTGAGCTAGAAAATTTCCTTTACCCTTGTATTAACAGTGAATCTGGAGAGGATTATAATATTATCTTTATAAGATTTATATCAGTTAAGATTGATGAATAAAATTCATGAGACATGAGCCAGGATGTCCTTGCAAGGTGGTTGTTGATTATTGGAAGCTATGATGGCCATTATGTCAGGCCAGGTGGTCGCACTCCCTTGATCGTGAGCACGATTGTGATCAAGATGGAAGACTTCATAGTCTATATTGATTGTTTAGCAGTGATAGTTAGTGGGCTCATTCACAAAAGCTTCTATTTCACTAATCCTTTTTATAGAGTTGTCAGATTCAATTTCCAAAGGTTTTAATTACACTATAGAGTTGAGTTCTAAGAGAGTTGTGATTCATAGTGTTAAATATAGCAGCTATGACACTTGAATGAAGACAAGCATAGTAGAGGTATCAGACTCTGTTATAAGCTTACCTGCATATTATAAGGGACTTGGTTGGCTTTTTTATAATTTTATAAACAAGTTCCATGTCGTGGAAATGTGAAAAAACCCAGTGATATTGCCACCATGTGGCTCTTTTCATATATGGTTTTATACTTTTTCAAAAAATTCTGTAAGAGTTCACAATGCTAAGATTCACTAGGACTTTACAAAGTTTTATTATTTAGTGAAAGACTCGGCAAGATCTTACAAGATTTTATAATTGAGTAAAATATTCGCCATGCCTGGTGAGAGATTCGCCAAAAAATTATATATACATATTATATTATTGATAAAATCACATTCCATTTTTCCTATATACCATGGAGATTCGCCCATTTATTATACGGGTTCTTAAAATTTTCCTTGAAGTCAATCCATGTGAAGAGATTTTCTGAAGTCGAACATGGAAAGACATTGCCTGACTACCAACCAATAATGTGAGTTGTTAACAGATGCGAGAGGAATCACTGATAATGATAATGACCCTCAAGTTACTACAGTACAATTCACATGGTTTGAATATATGATCCGATGTCGAACACCACACAAAATCTTTCGGTCGAAGGCCATTGATGTCAACCTATCGTTGGCCATTGAGGCATGTAAGCTTCAAAGTACTGAAAGGGGTGTTTCTAAGTCAACTTCTTGGATAATGAGCTGATGTCGACAAGAAGTGACCCGTCATAGGAGGACCTTAATGTATCCCATGTCTACAACACGAAACAAAGCAAATGATTTTCTAGAAGTGAAAACGATCTGACGACACA
Organism: Pinus tabuliformis; assembly: GCA_031772625.1. Lineage (NCBI taxonomy): Eukaryota > Viridiplantae > Streptophyta > Pinopsida > Pinales > Pinaceae > Pinus > Pinus tabuliformis. The sequence goes on from CM062819.1 coordinate 1,003,855,773, forward strand.
AGGTTCAGGAATAGCGGTCATGAAAAATGGAGGGTGAAGGTACTATAGTGGATGAGGCATTAATTGGATTGTCGTTTCTCAACTGAATGACTTCTCTTGAACATATTGGCGGCACTGATATGGATTGGTAGCATTAATCCCAACAGATGGATGGTGTGGAAGACCAATGGTGAAATGACCGGTGAACGGAATAACCCAACCCGACTCAATCATGGTGATGGAGTGAAAGTGTCATGTTCAAGAGCGACTTGCTACATAAAATTCTTGAAGTTTTCTTCCCTTTTTCCCCTGTCATTGCTAACCAGTACCTCTTTATTTTTGTCAAACTTGAGGAGGATAACATATGCTTGTTCTATAATTTTCCCTTCAGGAAAACCTGTCGATATGTTTTAACGAGTCTAGTAACAGTGAAACTCGTTCTTGTCTAGGCGAACAAGTTTATCGCTATTGTTTTAACGAGTTTAACAACAAAGATAACTCGGTCTTTTTCATGTTTAGAGAGTTTGAGAAAGGACGAAAAGGAATCTATGTCTTCTCTAGGACGAGTTTGTCGCTATTGTTTTAACGAGTTTAATGACAAGGATAACTTGATCCTTTTCATGTTTAGAGAGTTTGAAAAGGGACGAAAAGGAAACTCCAGAAGTTATTTTTCGTAGCATAATCCCTTAAGTCCGAAAAAGGGTAAAATAATACAAAAGGGATGACTTTTCCGATCACTTTAATGAGCCAAAAAAGACAAGCGCTCGAACTTTTTCGTGAGATAATCCCTCAGGTCCGAAAAAGATTAAAATATACAGGAGGGATGGCACTTCCAATCACTTTAACGAGCTGGAAAGGCCAATTGCTCGACAATATTTTCATATTTAACGAGTCTGAAAAGAGTTTAAAGGAGACTCGTTTTTTGAGGAACGAGTGGTGTTTAGGGTAGCAACTGGTTCCGGGTAAGCTTGGAACTTCTCAAAACATGGTGATGTGAAGAGTTTACCAATGTTTGTCATACCCTTCACACAAATTTGGGTATCAAGGATTCTGAGAAACATTTGGTACTCAAGTGTTGCGACTGCCTACAAAGGTACATCAAGGATGAGATGGAGTTCCTAGACATGTCCTCACTCCACACAGCGTACCAATATGCTATCAATATTGAGTGGAAGCTTAAATATAAAAAAGGGAGACTTTGGATCTGTGAATCCGAAGCAATGGAAAGGTGCCTGCAAATTGCAGAGCAACGGGAAAAGCCAAGGAGGGGCGACGTAGGATAACCCGTTAAAGCTGCAAGCAAAAAACAATGCCACAAAGATAAAGAAGGACATAGGAAAGTGATCTGAGTTCCATAAGAGCTCCACTCATAACACAAGTGAGTGTTGGGCCAAGTAGTCATTGGTTGCCAAGTTGAAGGCTTCTGAGTTCGACGCATGTTCCGACTCTGAGTTAGAAACCCACAAGGGGAATGACAAAGGGGAGCAGATCATTGGCGTGGGGTCCAATGCCACTGTGGCCACTACCAAGATCCGGAAGATTGAGCCTGAAGATCCAGAATAGGGTGAGCACCTATTCCACTCACAGATGTGGGTGAAGTGTTCTCGGATGCAATTCATTGTTGACAGCGGGAGCCAAAAGAACCTTGTTTCAAAAGAGGTTGTGAAGTGGCTAGGCCTACCGACTACATCACATCCACAAGTGTACACCATTGGGTGGCTTCACCAAGGATAAGATCTCTGCATTAGCCAGCAATGTCTCCTTCCCTACAACATCAAGCCCTTCATGGATGAGGTACTATGTGATGTTGCTCCTCTTGAAGTTTGTGATGTATTATTAGGACAACCACACTTATGGAAGAAACATGTTGTATATGAGTCTAGACCTTTCTCTGTTATTATATATTTGGGTAATATACAGGATACCAGAGGTACCCCCACCTATCGCCATCTCTTTTATCTTTGCTAAGAAATGCAGTAAAGTCATCTCCCAGACTCAAAAATTTGTTTTCTTTCTGGTTCGCTCTCAAAGTAAGGGGAATGTCATAGCCACATCCATGGCCCTTGGGAAGGGTTCCTCCAAGCAGCAGAAGCAGGTGAATATGGTCGTGGAAGAATACAAGGACATCTTATCCTCACCCACAGGGGTACCCTTGCATTTTTAGGTTAAGAATTCAATTGATTTGATTCCCGAAGTACCTCTACCCAACGGGCCAATATATCGCTACTCCATTATGGAAAATGAAGAGATCAAGTAGAAAATATAGGATTTGCTGCAAAAAGGACACATCCAACCAAGTTCCCCGCCTTGTGGGAGCCAATTATACTTGTACAGAAGAAGGATGCGACTTGGAGGCTCTGCATTGATTATCGGGCACTAAACAAAATCAATGTCAAGAACAAGTATCCAATACCATGGATTTATGACTTGTTGGACCAACTCAAGGGGGCCAAGTATTTCATCAAGATTGATATGAAGTCTGGTTATCATCAGGTTCCAATAGAGCCCATAAATGTATGCAAGATCGCCTTTAAATCCAAGGAAGGACTTTTTGAATTGTTGGTTATGCCCTTCAGGTTGACAAATGCCCCTGCTACTTTTATGAGGCTAATGGATGACATCTTGCGGCCCTTCACCAATTCATTTGTGGTGGTTTATCTGGATGAAATCCTCATCTTCAGCAACAACCCTTCACTAACTCATTCGTGGTGGTTAATCTGGACAACATCCTCATCTTCAACAAGAGTTCGAAAGAACACTTACAACACATTCGACAGGTCCTTCAAACCCTTCGGTAGCACAAATTCTGTTCCAACTTGGAGAAATGCACCTTTGGAATGAGTTAGGTCCAATACTTGGGTTACATCATAAATGAGCGTGGCATGCATGTGGACCCAACCAAGATCTAATTCATTTAGGATTGGCCAGCCATGACCACTCTAAAGGAGCTTTGTAGCTTTTTGGGCCTTGCAAATTTTTATCAGAGGTTCGTGTTGGGATTCTCCCATATCACTTGGCCTTTGAGTCATATTACTAAGGGTGGGGCAAAAGAAAAGTTTTCCTGGTCTGAGTCCCAACAAAAGGCGTTTTTTGAGTTGAAGTACTGCCTATGCTTTGAATCGATACTCACACTGTCAGACCTGCAGCATCCATTTGAAATCGAGATAGACGCCTCAGACTATGCTATTGGTGCAGTTCTCACCTAGCACAGGCATCTAGTGGCATATCATAGTGAGACACTTTTCAATACAATTCGGAAGTACCCCACCTATGATAAAGATATGTATTCCATCGTCCAATCTTGCTAACAACGGAAGCACTACATTATGGGGAAGGAGATGGTCATCCACACCGATCACCGACCTCTTCAGTTTATATAGACACAGGGTAAGTGTAACAACCTCCAGGGTAAATGTTCATATAAACAAAATAATAGGAGAAAAAATATAATAAACATATCAACCATAAAACTCTATATATATACATCAGTATATTTTCACATGAAAATCAAGGGAATGAATTTTTTTCATTCATAAATGCAATGAACGAACCGGTGATGGGACTACCACTTTCCACTTGACCATAGATTGGTTGAGCTAAGTCTCTCTTCAGCCAATCACCCTTGTGCCATATTCCAAGCATGAATGTGGGATCTCAGATAACACATCAATCAAAACTCATCCAGGGCTTCTAGAGGCCACCCACCTCAACCCATCAAATAGTGATTCCACCTCACGGTCGGACATCACCAAAAACCATCATTAGATTGGTCTCCATCCAAGCCTTCCAGGGCTTCTAGAGCATTTGTCCAACCAAGGCTTCCAGAACTAGTAACTCAACCCACAACTTATATAGGGCTTCCAGAGCGTTTGTCCAACCAAGGCTTCCAGGACTAGTAACTCAACCCACCAAGGGCTTCTAGAGCATTTTTCAAACTAGGGCTTCCAAGACTAGTAACTCAACCCAAGTTGGTACAGGGCTTCCAGAGCGTTTGTCCAACCAGGGCTTTGAGGACTAGTAACTCAACCCAAGTTGTTACAGGGCTTCCAGAGTATTTGTTCAATCAGGGCTTCCAAGGCTAATAACTCAACCCAAGCTAAGGAAACATGAGAACCAACCAAAACAAAGCAATGAAAGTAAATCCACAATCACCATGGCTATCCAGGAAATGGCAAGGCTAAGCAATCCATTGTTGATCTAGGCGTCCATGCCAATGAAAAATCACAACCAAGAACCACATGCATGCCAAAAAAAAATGAAGAAATCATACATGCAACTCGGTACTTACATGTAAATATGATGTAGCTATTGATGTCGATGCCTTCTGTTGCACTGAAAATTGTCACCTTGACATTTTGCTATTTGTGTGATTTCATTACCACTCATACTTTCCTCCTTTGCAAGTCTAAAACATCAGTTCCTCATATCAAGCCTTGAAAATAAGATAAAAGCTTTCCAAAGTTTGTAAAACTCTGGTTCCGCACTTTCTCTTTGTCTTACCTGTCGTCTTGCACCTAATGGTCATGTCTCCAGTGCACCTGACCGCACTGTCTCTGTGTTAAAGGTGCGGACCCCTATAAAAGTTAAAAAGACGCAAGTATCTTTTGAAAAACTCACTTTCAGTTATTTCTGGAAGCTTCTGGAAGGAACCTTGAGGTGGCAAGTTCGCTCTTTTAAGGTTCATGTATCTCATACCTTAAGGAGCTAACCCCTTGATGTGAGGAGCTTATCCCTTTGAAAGAGGATTCAATCCCTTCATAGGTGGAACTGTAACCTCCTCCTCTGCACTATAAAAAGAAGCATTGGGCTAGTTAACAGGGAGTTAGAAGCTTGGTATTTTTGAGGGAAAATGCTGTTGGAACTTAGTCTTCTTTAGTTGAGTTTTTATGAGGAGAGATTACATACCTCTATGAATCTCATTTGGAAGAGTGCAAGACTTGTCAAAGTAAAGGAAATGCCTATTTCAGACCCTAGGAAGAACTTGTTCAACATCAAGGCTGAAAAGGTTGTAAGGTTCTTCTTCTATTCAAAGTTAATACAAATATATTTGTTTTTCTCAATAAGCTGTTAATTCATGGTTTATTTTATGGATTCCTTGATCACCATAATAAGCATGATTTATAATATTTGATATCCAGGTGCTATTTAATGTTTGCTTGTTTGTGATTGCAAGTCTTCAAAGATAACTCTTTCAAACGACTGGAGAAAGACTACTACGAACAAGCACCGGATCTAAAGTAGGATCTTAACACCTTTATAGTATTTATTTATAAATCACATATGTCTAGAGAAAGAAAGATTTGTTTGTCTGTTTGTTGCTAGACTATCTTTTGATACTAGGGAGATTGGTCTTGTCCGCAAGATTGATTTATCCGACCAAAAAATTGGCGACTCTGCTGGGGAAGGTTTTGATTTTTGGTTTTCCTTTGTTTTGACTCGAGAAAATTGTTTTTCTGGTTTTTGATTGATGTATACTGGCTTGGGTAGCTTTCAAAAATCTTGAAGTATTTTTTTTTTTTTTGAAGTTGTCTTCATAGACAATGCAGACATCTCCGCTTGTTTCCTTAAGTAAACAGTGCGGGACCACATCTGTTGCTTCTAGAGCCTGTGGACCCTGTTAAAATTTTTGAAAAACCTAAGATATCTTCTTCCAGTTAAGTTTAGGTTTGATTTAGGATTCTTAGTGTCTACCAAGATCTATATTTTTCCTGTCAAAAGACTCTTGTGAGTGAGTACCGATAGTATTTTTGTTTTGAATGATTTTCTAGAAGTTTTGCATGCTAGAAGTGGTTTTCACTTTGTCTCTGTAGTGAATCAAAGACCAGAAGCTTGATAAAACTTAGATCACCCTAGTTTCCTTTTGTCTTCTTGATGAGTCTGACTTGGTTGTGAAATCTATCCTTTATGAGAAACTGATTTAGTTTTCTCGTTACAAATCTTTGAACAAACTTTGTTATAAGTTCTGAATTTCATTTTTACAAAAGAAAACATATTTGAATGTTTTTTGATTGGTTTGTTATTCTGCGAAAATGAATCCTTAGTTTACTGAACAAATAAGTAAAATGTCCTAAAAAAACATTGAAGCTTTTATTCAATTAGTCTTTTAAAAGTTTTTAGATCTCAAAATTAGTTTTTTGTAGTTTTGAGTGTTTTTCTAGAGCTTGTAGATCTCTTTTGAAGCAAATTGTTTTTTTTGTAGTTTCGAGTTTTGAAAAGTGAAAGGGATTTATTGTGAGCATTAATTATTTGTCTCATTTTGAGTTCTTATTACAAAAAAAAACAAAAATATTTTCTTTCCATTTCCATGTTGAAAGAAAGAATTGTTTCTTAAAGAATTGCATTCTCAAACTCTTTCTTTTAGCTAGAATTTCATTGAAAAAATGAATTGCTTATCATTTTAGGTGAATTTTTTATTTATTTTAATGTGTTTGGAGTTTATTCTTCACACCATCAAAGTTTCATTTCCATACCTATTGACTTAAAGAACAACCCATAAAAGCAACACTTAATTAAAATTGATCTAGTAATCTTTTCTATTTCTAGGGCTCTTATCACCAATCTAGCTTAGGCTAGTATCTTGGAGTAGGGAGTAATTAACTCTCCAAGATAGTCAAAACAAACAAGTAGATACATCTTGCGGTAGGAAATAAATCCAATTGTAATTAATACATTCTGGGAAGCTTCTCTTAAAGGAGTCAATCACGAGATCATGTCCGAACCTTTGAGACAACCAATTCTGTTTCATTAGGAAAGACAGAAGATCTGCGCGTATTATAAACGGTAAACCTTTGATTAACCATTGTCGAGGAGCCTGGGGTCACTTGTTGGTAAACCTCGAATTGACCATGTCGAGGATCCTTCAAGGGGATTGAGCTTTGTTACTCTGCCCTTGTGCGTGGAATCGGATAGTAGACTGTTCCCCTAGTTGTATTTTTTGCTGTTGGTAACCTTAATGTCCATAAACTTAAGATTATTTCCTAAGGTGAAGGTGAAGGAAAGATCTCACTGTACCTGGAGCAGACATCAACTAGACTCACTTGGACTCTCTGGAGGGTTCTCTTCACTCGAGATTGTTTTGTGACGAAACTTGTGTCAGTCTGTTTCATTAAGCAGGTTATCGGGGTAACTGTTCCAACCGCCCTTTCTGTATTAAACTTCTACTAAGTTGGGTTTCATCACCAACTAGTGTTTTAGTGTAGGAAGTTACTATTTGTGTGTGGTTTGAACTCTTAGATTTTTTAGGCATGTGATTCATCTGTTTGTTTCTTTAGAGACTTTAGGTGTTTTTATTGAAATTTTCTTTGTTTGCGTGTGATTAATTAATATTTAATCATGGCTGAATTACCGAGACAATCTCGTAGACTTGGAAACCTCCTGAGTATACACCAAGCCATCTTGAAGGGCTGCAAGCTCTGGTATCACCTAGTGATAGTAGAGTTGGATCACCAGAAGCCGGAGAGTTATATTTAATTGTTCATCCTGATTATCAAATACAAACAACAAAGTATATTCAAGAGCCAATTTCATTTTCCGAAGTCACTGGTAGTATTTCTCCTTCTAGTGAATTAGCTGAAGAACTTGAAATTTCTGAGCTTGAAATTGAACCTGCTGTTTTGGAACCATCTTCAGGATTTGTTACTCTAACTTCTAGTGATCCTGGTTCACCTAGGGTAGGAAATATCATTACTCAAAATATTCCTTCTGGCCTCATTTCTATTGAAGAACTTGTCGGTCCAGACGAAGATGTAACTCTTTCAGAAAACCAACAGACTTTAAATCTTAGGGAGCGTGAATCAATATTCTACAGTCCTTTTAGGAGTGATGCTTGGTATGTATCATTAACAATTTTTTTAGAAAACTGGGTCTTAGTTTTTCACCACCTCGAATTCCTTTTCATCCTACACAAAGAGGTTATTATCCTTCATCGATCATGTCAAGATAGTCATCTATGTTTTCCCAATCACCGGAAACATTTTTATACGGCGATCCTTCTATTCCTTCAGGGTACCAGTCACTCACTAGTACTTTTTGAGGAGCAACTCCTCGACCAACTGAACATGAGTTATCATCTGGTATTAATGGAACTCAAATGTTGAACGTAGAGAAAATCCTTATGATGTCTGGTAGTATTCCAAATCCTCAACCTCAAGGTAGTCAGTTACCACCTAGGGGGCAAACCCATGGTAGTCAGTTACCAGCTGGGGGGCAACCTCAAGGTAGTCAGTTACCGCCTGGGGGGCAACCTCAAGGTAGTCAGTTACCGCCTAGGGGGAAACCTCAAGGTAGTCAGTTACCACCTAGGGGGAAACCCCAAGGTAGTCAGTTTCTGCCTAGAGGGATACCTCAAGATTTTCAACCTTCAGGACAGTAAATACCCCAAGATCAACCTTAGACTCAGTATATTCCTCAGGATGCTTATCAACCCTAGATTCAATACGTGCCTCAAGGTTATCAACCTCAAGGTCAGTACCCAACTTAAGGTTTCCAACCACATCTTGGTCAATCATTTTTACAAGGAGTTCGAAATGTACCGCTTAATTATTAGCCCTACGTTCAACTAGGTTATGGTCCTCCATATGCACAACCTTTTATGGGCCCATACCCTGGAATGAACATGGTGTGGAATCCATCTCAAACTCAACAGACTATGCAACCTAATGTGCAGTTATCTAATCAACCTGGACAACCTTTGGTTTCTAGTCCAACCCAGCAACTTGTCCAACCTACTATTCAAACCCCTGCACCTGGTTTAGTTCAGCATCCTGGGCCTATCACACCTCAAACTCCGCCTCAAACTGTTGCAATTACTGCAACTTCTGTTCAACCTACCACACTTGTTTCTGGAGTATATGTAGCTCCAATTTCTACTATCCCTGCATCAGTGCAAACTCCTCAAGTCTCTGTGCCACAGTCAGAACCTACAATTCAAACTTCAGTCCAGATGCCTGCAGGAGAAGCTGGTCCAAGTACGATTGCCACAAGTCAACTGCAATTCACCTATCAATCATACTAGGGACAGTATCAATTCGGTCCTACTGTACAAAACCCAGTTTATCAGTATCAATCATATCCTGGCTATACTTATCAACAGCCTCAACAACCTTAGTTTGGTCCAATTAATCCTGGTTTCCTAGGAGGTTATAACATTCCTAATGCAAATCCAATTCCAGGTTATCCTGGATATCCTCCTCCTGGAGCTGGTCTCATTACTCAAGGTTTTCGCAACCCTAACTGTCAGTTAGCATTTATTGCAACTTTGGACTTCCCTAATTTGTTGCGCCTTATGAACGACCTGATTTACTATCTTTCGTATTGGCTGGCAATGCCTAGTAAGTTGCCCAGTGATATCCCAAAATTTGAGGGTAAGTTAGGAGAGGATCCATCAAATCACGTTATGACTTATCACCTCTGGTGTGCATCTAATTCAATCATTGATGATTCAATTCGATTGCGTCTTTTTCAATGAACTCTTATTGGTCTTGCCGCCAAATGGTATAATGAGTTACCACGAGGCTATTTTTTATAATTTCAATCAGTTAGCCATTGCTTTCTTAACTCATTTTCAGTTGTCTGTCAGATACGACAATGGCGCGGAATTGCTAACTTCACTAAAACAATCTACGTCCACATATATTTCTAATCATATTCATGAATGGTGACGTAGAAGGCGTTTAGTGAAAGTTTTCATTCCGAATCAAATTTTAGCGGAATGGTTCATTAAATCATTGTTACCCAAAATCACTGAAGATGTAGCTAAGGGAGGAGTTGTCACTGAAGAGAAAGTCATTGCTCAGGCTCAATACCTTGACCTCGTCTATATGCAGTCAGGTACTTTACATGAAAAAAATCCCTGATCTTCCAAAACACGGTCAAATAACTGTAGCTCCTTCAGGGTCTCATGCCGTCAATGGTATGATTGGTTCAGTTAGTACTAAAAGTAAGAAGAAATATTCAAATAATTCTTCTCCAATAATAACTTTACCTGATTCCCCGAAAGGACATTCTTCCACTGAATTTTCTACTGACATCCGTATCATAGAATCATCTATGGCCAAATCAAAATCCGGTAGTAAAAAGAAGGGGATAAAGAAAAAAAACAAAATTCAAAAGTTAAAACGGATAAAAATGAATCTACTGACAAAAAACGTCAACCTCGCTATCCTTGTTTCATTTGTGTCGAGGATCATTTTACGAAAGACTACCCACATCGAGCAGAGGTTTCGAAAATCGTTAAAGGTTCTCAAATGCCTGATGTCTTGAAGGATCCTTTTCCTACTCAAGATAGTAAAATGTTTGGTTCTTCATCGAATTCCCCAGAAGAACCCATTATGATGATGTCTCATTTCAGGATTACGACGTGATCGCAAGATTATGGTAGTAAAAATCTTGTTGGTGGTAAAGAAGCAAAATCTTCTGATTCAAACACATCAAATACACCTCCTTCTGGTTCTGATCCGCTACAGATCAAGAAACCCAACCCTGTCTTAGTAATAAAACCACCTACTAAAGGTATACTTTGTAAATCAGCTTTCAATCCACATGCGAGAGCTGCTCAGAATTATAACATTGTTGAAGACTTAGCTATTTCCCCTTCAACAATATCATCTTTGGAAGTGCTGCAATCGTGCCGAGCACAATGTAAATTACTATTGTCTGCTATAGGATCTTTCGATATTCAGGATTTGAACCTAATAATCTTTGATTTAGAGAATAGTACACCCCGTCTACATCATCAAATGGCTTTCCAGATTCCAGTTTTAGTAAAAAATAGACCTTGCTTTTGGACTATGATCGATGAAGAGGCTTCTACGTGTATTATGTCAATCCAGTGTTGGAGATCGCTTGGTTCTCCCACACTCGATCAGTCTCTGAAAATTCTAAAGGCTTTTGATGGCCAAGGGTTCCATCCTTTTGGTATTTTGCAGGATTTACCTATAGGGGTCGAAGGCAAAACCGTAAATCTAGATGTGGAAGTGGTTGATTCCCCTCTAGATTACAACCTTCTCCTGGGTTGCAGTTGGTCTTATGCTATGACTGCTATTGTTTCATCGGTCTTTCATCTTATCAAGTTTCCTCATAACAGAAAGATCGTTATGATAGACTAGCTGACTTATTTCTCATCCAACGCAGCTTCTACAGATAGTATTCAGCACATGGGTAACACGACTATCCCTTACAAGGATGTTGGAGTAGTTTTGATTAAAGATTCTGGTTTACTAGGAACTTTTTCCTTCCCTCCTCCTAACGTATCACCTTCTATTGCAACTATTCATATGATTTCATCGAACACTATTGCTTTTGATGATCCCTGGATCGTACCTTCCGATTCTGAGGTGGATTCATTTGATGGTGCGATGCTTTTGAGTCCCTTTGAAATTGTATATCAGGCTGTATAGTTGTTTTCTGATTCTTGTTCAACCGAAACTGATCCAATGAATGTGGTCCATGGGGAATCACTTTCGATGTCAACCTCAGCTACAACAACACTTTCTGATCATGTTCATATTGATGAGCAAATTCGTGAACTTTTGTCTATTGATGATTTACCATGGGAAGATCTTCATCACCGATCTTCATTTTTACCTGAGCTTGATCATTTTGAAAATGATTTTTCTTTTATTTTTACTACTGACTATGTCAAAGAACCACAGAATCCATTGCAACATTCCGATTCTGAGTTAAATTTAGGAAATATCTATCGAATGGTTCCTATTGACATTTAAGTTAAGTCAGGAATTATTGAAAACATTCATATAGGTGCTTCCTGTATGGACGATGAAATCCAAACTTATAAAGCCTTATTTCAAGAATTTTGTGACGTGTTTGCCTAGTCATATGAAGAAATTCCAGGAATCGATCCATCAATTGTTGTCCATGAAATTAAAACTTTCCCAGATGCTAAACCTGTCCAGCAACGTTTACGTCATATACATCCGAGAAAATTCGTTGCTATCAAAGCTGAAGTTGAGAAATTACTTCGCGCAAGTTTGATTTATCCAATTCCTTTAACCGATTGGGTATCAAATATTGTTCCTGTTAACAAAAAACAAGGAACGATAAGAATATGTATCGACTATAGGGATATTAATCGAGCTTGTCCTAAAGACAATTATCCAACCCCCTATATCGATCAAATTATTGATGATTGTGCCGGCAGTGAAATGTTCTCCTTTATGGATGGTTTTTCTGGTTACAATCAAATCAACATACTCCCTGCTGATCAACCTAAAACAACTTTCATTTGTCCATGGGGGACATTTTCTTATTGCAAATTACCCTTTGGATTGAAGAACGCTGGAGCAACTTTTCAAAGGGCTATGTCTTACGCATTTCATGACATCAAGCACATTGTGCAGCCTTATCTCGATGATTTACCTGCCCATTCATCACGTAGAGCTAATAATCTCACTCATTTACGAGCTATATTTATGAGATGTAGGCATTATCGAATTCGGCTGAATCCACACAAATGTGTATTCTATCTAGAAACATGTCGCTTACTGGGATTTGTCATTTCAAAGGCTGGCATTCATGTCGATCCCTCAAAGGTTGAAGCTATCGTCAATCTACCTCCTCATTCGAGTCTTTGCCAACTCCAAAGTTTGCAAGGGAAAGCAAAATTTTTACGTCGTTTCATTCCTAACTACGCCGAGATAACGAAAGGATTTACCAGGTTGTTAAAATAGAATACTCCATTCTTTTGGGATGAGATCGCTGATAAATATTTTGATGAACTTAAACATGCGTTATCCCATGCACCGTTATTGCATCCTCCCAATTACAATCAGGATTACTTTTTGTATCTCGCCGCTTCTCATTCCACCGTTGGCATGGTTTTAGTTCAGGAAGATGAATTCAATAATGAACATGTGATTTACTATCTTAGTCGAACTCTACATCCGACTGAGCTTAAATATTCACATGTGGAGAAATTGGCCTTGGTAGTTGTCCAAAGATTTCGTCACTACATCTTATTACACAAAACTACGGTAATTTCTGGCTGTAACCCTATGATGTATATCTTTACTAAACAATTGCTAGGGGGCAAGTATTCCAAATGGATAGTTATCCTGTAGGATTTTGACTTGGAATTTGAGAAATCCAAGGCAAGGAAATCTTTGGTTTTTGCCGAATTGATGCGTGATTTCCTACGTACTGATGCTGAAACTGTGGCGGAGCATCCCATTGCTGAAGAATCCTTGTTTCTTATCAGTACTATTGATCCTTGGTATAGAGATATTATTATTTATATCCAAACCCAATCGTTTTGGCCTAAAATATCATGATCTCAGTGATGGAAAATACATTTCCAATCCCAACAATACAATATTATTGGTGATACACTTTATCATCGAGGAGCAGATTCTGTTTTTTGACATTGTCTAACTCATGAAGAAGTTGAAAAGGTTCTAACTGACTGTCATTCTGGAGCATGTGGTGGTCATATGTCTGGGTATGCAACAACCCAAAAGATATTGCACGCTGGTTATTTTTGGCCATCCTTATTCAAAGATTGTATCTATGCAATCTGGAAATGCCACAATTGTCAAATCTTTGATCGTAAAATGTGTGCTCCACCTGCTCCTATCCACCCTCTAATTGTTTTCAGTCCTTTCGCAAAGTGGGGTATTCACTTTGTTACATGTAACCCTCACTCGGCCCAGGGGCATGCGTATATTATCCTAGCGGTAGATTATTTTACTAAGTGGGCTGAGGCGATGCCTACATTTTTGGCAAACAACAAGACTACTGCAACTTTCGTATTCAATCATATAATTTCTAGATTCGGTGTTCCTCAAGCTATTATTACTGATCATGGAAGTAACTTTCAAAATATCATGATGACTGAACTGACAGATCAACTTTGCCTATGCCACGATAGTTCTACTGCGTATTACCCGCAGGCTAATATTATGGTTGAAGCTATCAATAAAGTTTTAGTTACTATGATCCAACGAATCATTGGTATTCATAAGTCAAATTGGCATACCATGCTATTTTCAGCACTTTGGGCATATCGGACCTCAATGAAAACATCGATTGGTTTCACTCCTTTTCAACTGGTCTACGTTTATAAGCGGTGTTACCTATTGAATGCAAAATTTTTTCATTACAATTAGCCATAGAATTACTCCCAGCTACTTCTGAAGAGGAGAAACGTTTTTTGTACTTAGCTCAGATAGATGAGAATCGACGCACTGCTGCAATAGCAAACGAGACTCATGCGAAACGAATGAAAGCTCAATACGACAAAAGTGTTACACCTCGTAATTTTTCAAAAGGAGATCTAGTTTTACTATATGTTCAAGCAAACGATAAGCTAGGGGCTGGAGAATTTGTACCTATGTGACATGGTCCTTACATTGTTAAGTGAAAGCTGACAAAAGGGGCCTATGAATTGATAGATTTTGACAGTGTCTCTTTGGGTAAATCCAGAAATGGACTTTATCTGAAGAGATATTATGCTTAAATTTTGTGTGGAGATTTTTTATTAGATTAGTTTCTTTACAGCTGGTGTGTTTTAAATTAGAAAAGTGTGCCTAGTTTAGAGAGTGCTCTTATCACTATTCCTGCTTATCTTGATTTTACTCATGATATTGCATATGTCGAGGTCTCTTCAAACATACGTTGGTTTTGCTGATGGTGCTTGTCGTAGTACACAAAACATTTCTTCTACAGCTTGGGTTATCTATTCACCCTTTGATGAGTTAGTGTCTATGCATGGGGTAAGCTTCGGTCAAACAATGAATAACATTGCAGAGTATAGTGCAGTGATTGAGTTATTATCTGAATCCATCTGATTTTGGATTCGGAGTTTGATTGTTAGGTTGGATTATGAATTCATTGTATTACAACTTAACAGGGCTTATGCCATTAGAAATCCAGTGTTATTAAGGTTATTTTTGAGAGTTCGTCTCTTGGAACGTGAATTTGATTACATTGAATATCAGAATATTCCAAGACATGTAAATATATTAGCAAATGAAGTTGCTTCTCGTATGATAAATAGACATTTGCAATAATCAAAACAATAAATTTAATAACATTCGATAACATGTTACACGAGATAACCAATAATATTGATATATCATAGCATAGAAGCGTGTTTCAAAATATACATCGTCTTTGATCATAGGTTGAAAAATACCTTATGATTGGCAAAAAGGATAATACAAAAAAACAAAAATTTCATGACTCTATAAAATCGATCAACCTATCCCTGGTGATGATCACGATAAGAAACTACTGCTCGAGGCGCCCTACATAGGAACCTCCTAAAAGTTCCTAGGACCCCAATCACATATCTTTGTAACCTAAGTGGAATATCATCTATATTAGTCTCTGGAATATCTACTGTTAAGTGCTCTAGATGATGCTCCAAGTCGGTCAGGATCTCTGCTGATTAGTCCTATGGGGCTGGTACTGCTGCAGTTGGGTGTCTCCTCTCGTAGCGCTAGAGAGTCGTTAGTCATCATGGACCCACATTTGCATTTAAACTTTTGATTGCCAATTTTGGACGATTTAAAAAAAAAAAAAAAAAAAAAAAAAAAAAAAAAGAAAACGTTGAAAATGGTTTTTACCTTAATCATCCCATTGCTCTCCTGGTGGAAGAGTCATGTCTGGATCGTTGCGATAATCCATCCTGGCATATGGAAAGTCCTAAATCACAAAAATTTGGTTGTTCAACCAACGAAAATATTCAGGCGAAAATCGAACAACCTCCATGCCCTCAGCATGACGAGCCATCAAAGCAACCCAACAAGCCATTCTAGGCTCTCCAGGAAGACCATCATCAACAGGCATATGCTATGGGGCTAACATGGGGATCCTCTCTAGAGCAAAGGTGACTATGATAAATCCATATCCAAAGTTTTTCATATGTCCAGTCTTTGCTCTGGTTAGTTGGCCTTTCACATTTGCCAACATAGCCTTGCACCAGTTGAATATGGTGCATCGAAAACAGTCTACAACCATCTGCATCTGGGATCTAGTAGCCACATGTAATGCTGCAGTCCTACATAGTTTGGTAACAGTGAATGCAATAAATTTAAGCTCAGTACGACTAATAGTTTTAATATCAATCCGTTTATCCTTGGGGTCTTCTTGATCATCGCAAAACTCCAATCGGAGACTAGCGACAAACTAGCCACCTGGCCTAGTCCCGAAAAGAGATAATTGTTTTCCCTTCTTGTACAAACCAGTTAAAAATTATATGTCCTCTAGCTCAATTTCGAGCCGGTGGCCACCAATCACGAAGCACTGGTCTTGTGTGTTCCATCTATCTACAAGCCATGTCAAGAGGTCTACTTGGGCCCTCATGCCCGATATGGCCCAAACCTTAAGCAGTCTGCATGCTCTCAATGCGTGCAATGTGGGCATATGAGTTATTGTGGCAAGATCTACATCCTCGTGCTCGTGTTCTCGCCAAATAAGCATTTTGAATGTCCTACAATGCATAAAAAGACATATTAGAACAAGGTTGTTCGAAAAATTTTGGTCCAAAATGGAGAAAGTTAAGTTTTAAAATTCATTGCGCGGGGTTCACACCCGCTGCTTAAAAATAGTGAGTAGGTCCGCACGGGTTGTGAGCAATAGGTGTGGACCCATGACTTTTTTCTTTATAGAAAAAAGTCGGGGTCCACAGGGCCCGCGTGTTGCACCTGCAGACCCCCGCGAGTGATTTTTTAAACCTATTTTTCCTTTAAAAATCAAATTTAAAGCCTAAAAACAAAATGTAAATGGATGAAATGCAAGTTAAGGAGGACGTGGATTACCTAGAGCTGACGATTTTCGATTCCAACGGATGGATTTTCCAGAATCTTCATAGGAACATTTTTACCCAAAAGCTCTCATTTCTCACTCTAAACTCAAATGGTAAAAATGAAGTTAGAAAAGCCCTTTTTATAAGTTTTTTCGAATAAATGAATTTTTAATTAATTTATTTTTCACTTTAAAAAGGTAAATTTTTAAATACATTTTTATTTATCTTAAACATGTATGTGTAATGTTTTGAGTTTTTGTGAAGAATAATGGATTTTTCGGGAAAATTCACCATTTCTCAACAAAGAGCATACTTTTATCACTTTTTTGAACTCTTTCAAAAATTTACGAAAAAGCGAAACATTGGAGTCTTCTTTAAGCCCTTTTCATACTCTCAAAAATTGAAAAGATTGCCGAGCACTTGATTGTTCGAACTCATTAAAATAAATGAATAATCATCCCTTCAGTATAATTTTACCCCTTTTATGGACTGAAATGGACTATTTACGAAAAAGGTATATGTTGACTAATTATAGTCAATAGAGTCCTCTTTAAACTCTTTTCAGACTCAATAAATATGAAAATATTGTCGAGTACTTGTCCTTTCCAGCTCGTTAAAGTATTGGAAATGTCATCCCTCCTGTATTATTTTATTCCTTTTTGGACCTGAGGGGTTATTTTATGATTATTTTACGAAAAAGTACCCCCATGGAGTTTTATTAAGTTTTTCTTCTGACTCCCTAAAATTGAAAAACATCGAGTTTTCCTATACCAAACTCGTTAAAATTTAACAGTAAAGGACCTGTTCAATTTTAAATAGGAACAAACCACTCCTTCTTAGGGTTCAAATTTTAAACTAAGTTGGACTCATCCAAAGGATGAGCTTATAAACAAGCAAATTTTATCCTCCTCAAGGTTGTCAAAAATAAAGAGGTATTTGCTAGAGATGGTGGGGGAAAAGAGAGAAAAATGAACCTATTTGTTACACTTTGTTTTTTAGAAAAGCCGTTAACCACTCTTGAACACGAAACTTTTTGTTCACCTGGGTTGGGAAATCCTTTGCCTAATAGTTAATCAAACCACATTGAAAGTCTTCAGCCAATTTCTGGGTATTAGCTTTGGGTCAATTGTCACCAAGCCATCTACAATGTCGTTATGTGTTCAAGAGAATAGTTCAAACAAACCATTCATCTGCAAAATATCTGTCATCCATTTTGACCATCCCTGAGTCAGTCATTGACGATATATTTCTTCAAAACTTGATCTATGATTTTGTGTTGTGGGCTTGCCTATGGCAGATCGCTTTCTATTGACTTCAGCTCATTATATAGGAAGTTGATCTAGAAATCGTTAGTACCTTGAAATCTGCATGCCCTAATGGCAGGTTTCTTACCTTCGACGATAGGTTGCATCATTAACCTTTGATCGAAGGATTCTATGACATGTTCGACTACAACTCATTTATTCACATTTCATGGATTGTACTAAGTACTTTGAGAACAATTGACATTACTGGTGGTTTCTCTCACACTTGTTAACAGTCCACATCTTTGGCTGGTAATCAAGCGGTTTCTACCATGTTCGACTTCGACACATTCATTCACATGGATAGAATCGTACTAGTTCGGGAAGCAGAAATCAGGACCCTGGATCTAGTTTCTACCATCCAGGCTGCGAGGAATTTTGTTATTCATTATACAGTGGACTATTCATAAACAGATGGCTGCGTCCATACTGTGCCTACACATGTCTATAATCTTGATGTATTACAAAATCATTCCTGTATCAAAATAGTTTAGTCAATTTTCTAGTCATTTTTTATCTGAGTATGGGAATGCCTACCTTAGCGATGATATGTCTACATATATATATTTTGCATTGAATATTTTTACAGGTTCTGACTGGGGTGCCCACAAGATGATCCTTGAAATGATAAAGTACTTCACTCTTCATAAATGACAGACTCTATCTTCATTTATTACAGGCTTCGCACTTTAGGGGGCAATCTATTGCACTGAAAATTGTCACCTTGACATTCTGCTATCTGTGTGAGTTCATTACCACTCATACTTTCCTCCTCTGTAAGTCTAAAACATCAGTTCCTCATATCAAGCCTTGAAAATAAGAGAAAAGCTCTCAAAAGTTTGTAAAACTCTAGTTCCACACTTTCTCTTTGTCTTACCTGTGGTCCTACACCTAATGGTCATGTCTTCAATGCACCTGACCGCACTGTCTCTGTGTTAAAGGTGCGGACCCCTGTAAAAGTTAAAAAGGCGCAAGTATATTCTGAAAAGCTCACTTTTAGTTATTTCTAGAAGCTATTGGAAGGAATCTTGAGGTGGCAAGTTCGCTCTTTTAAGGTTCATGTATCTCATACCTTAAGGAGCTAACCCCTTGATGTGAGGAGCTTATCCCTTTGAAAGAGGATTCTATCCCTTCATAGGTGGAACTGTAGCCTCCTCCTCTGCACTATAAAAAGAAGCATTGGGCTGGTTAACGGGGAGTTAGAAACTCTGTATTTTTGAGGGAAAATGCTATTGGAACTTAGTCTTCTTTAGTTGAGTTTTTATGAGGAGAGATTACATACCTCAATGAATCTCATTTGGAAGAGTGCAAGACTTGTCAAAGTAAAGGAAATTCCTGTTTCAGACCCTAGGAAGAACTTGTTCAACATCAAGGCTGAAAAGGTTGTAAGGTTCTTCTTCTATTCAAAGTTAATACAAATATATTTGTTTTTCTCAATAAGTTGTTAATTCATGGTTCATTTTATGGATTCCTTGATCACCATAATAGGCATGATTTATAATATTTGCTATGCAGGTGATATTTAGTGTTTGCTTGTTTGTGATTGCAAGTCTTCAAAGATAACTCTTTCGAATGACTGGAGAATGACTACTACAAACAAGCATTGGATCTAAGGTAGGATCTTAACAACTTTATAGTATTTATTTATAAATCGCATATGTCTAGAGAAAGATAGATTTGTTTGTTTGTTTGTTGGTAGACTATCTTTTGATACTAGGGAGATCGGTCTTGACCGCAAGATCGATTTATCCGGCCAACACCTTCTTACACTTTCCTTCTCTTCCTTTGCCTTCTTGCTCCAAGAATTTAAGTATGCCACACCCTCCAAGAGTGCTCCCATAAAACTCTAAGTATCCAAGAGTATGAGAGACAAAAATAATAATGAGAGAGCTCCGAAACTGAACTCACAAAAGGTTCACAATAAAAGGAAGAAGCCTACCAACTGATCCTCATAAGCCTTTTTATTAAAGAGGCCTCTATTTTCTTCATTTTTGATTATTTTCCTTCAATTTCCTCCTCACATGCAACCTTTGACCTTTTACCTTCCTTTTCTTCTAATTTCCATTATTTTCATAAATAAATGTGCCAAAATACCTTTTTGCCTCTTTAATGCCTTAGCCATTGCTTTTGCCAATTTCCTTAGCCATAAACAACCAAATGAACATCCCCTAGGATATCTTTCCCACCATTCAACTTGGAATACATATCCCATTATCCATGGTATTTATATATTTTTACATGGAATTTTCACAAGGGTTGTTACAAAACCCTCCCCCTTGGGGGAACACTATCCTCAGTGTTCAGTGACACCTATAACCAACAAGATTGTTGAAAACAAAACATATTGCACATGGAGCTTTATAACACAACTTGTTGCAGTATTTACAATGAAATAATTGCTCAAAATCAAAACCTCGTGAAAACATGATAACATACCACATACTAGAGCTTTATAACATAGCTCAATACAATATTTTTGATAACCAAATATACACATACACATGTATGATCAACAAGAAAATAAAAGAATATGATGCATGTATGCGTAACAAGGAAATCCAGAGGCTCACACCTCCATCCTCAAAGTAATACCAAGATTCACCTCCTTCCTAGGAAGTCTAGAATCCACTACAAAGTCAAATCTGCATATAATGTCCAACGCTATAATCCTGCGCCATTTGTCCTCTCAATGAACAATTACCAACTCATTTTTCCAGGGTGCACTCCCAATGTGCATCTCATTTCAACCACCCAACTGGGCATGTTCATGCTTCATGTACCAAGAACATAACTTCCATTACACTAAAAAAAATTGAAATAACTTCAAATCATACCTCATTGGTAGCTCGTCAATAAGGTACATTTGCAATCCTATTTACTTCCTGTCACAACAAGTCAAACTAATTGTTTTATCAAAACATCATGTATAAACATGTCACATATGGTTAGCTCAAAACACAACCATCATAGATCAACATCATAAATCACATGTAACCATCATAAACTAGAATCATAGATCACATATAGTCATTCTATATCAGAATCATTAATCACATGCATAGTAAAACTGAAATAATATATTGATACTTATCCTTCGTTGATCCTTACTTCTGCCTTTGTTCTTTTGTACATACCCGGATCGGTTTCCACACCCAACAAACACCCAGTGCCTTCTCCTCCACCAGGTGCACATACTCATAGTGTGCATCACACACATAAAACCACACATACACTACAACACCATGAAACACATGCACCTATACCTGACATACAACACATACACCTACACCCAATGTAGGTACGTATACATGCACAATGTACATCATAAGACATACATCCACACACAATGTGTGACAACACAAAATGCATACACATACACCTAGTATACAACACAACTAATACAACTATACCTAATGTACAATGCAACTCATACTCCTACACCCAATGCATAACACAATACATGCACCTACACAATGCACATACATAGTACCACATGCCCTCAAAACAACATGTATGACATGCACACAATACCACACGTGCACCAATACCATATGTACACAGAACCACCTGTACACCACACCACCTACACAACGTGTGCACATCATCACAGGTACATGGTGCCACCTGCACAACATGTACACAATGCCACATGTACACCACACCACTTGTACAATATGTACACAATACCACATGTACATAGTACCACACACACGACATGTATGTGACACCACATGTACACATCACCACATGCAAGACATGTACACAACAACACCTGCACACAATGCCACTTGTACAACATGTACACATCACCACATGCACACAACACCACTCGTACAATCATGCACACCACACCATATGTACATAGCACCACATGTACAACATGCACACAACACCACTTGTACATAAAATTGCATTCCCAACATGTACATAGCATTATATGTACACAGCACTGCATATCCAACATGCACATAGCACCATATGCACACATGTCGCATATACGTCATGAAGACAATACAATATGTATACAACACCCCATATGCAATATTCACACAACCCTATTTGTACCATCCTATACATAACATTGCATAAATAACATGTACACATGCTATGTATACACAACACCAGAAGTGCACACATCATAGATGCAACATGTACAACATATACAACATATGCATAACAGTAGTACCACACATCCAGAACCACACTCACTCTACCAAGCAACCCTGCTTCCAGTGTCTTATCCATGCTTGTCTTAGCATGCCGCAGACCACACAACTTTCATTCTGCTAGTGTATCCTTTGGTATAACCTATCCACAACATAGACATAATATAATCACATAATATCAACTCATAGCCATATGATACTCACCTCGTACATTTGTCATGACTACTCTTCCCACTTGATTCCTCATGAACCAGGAACCTCTTCATGCCATTCAGTTGCGTAAGCAATTATTCCTTCACAAGAATGTTCCCTGAATATCCCTATCAGACAGTGACATAGATACATACATATATAATCGTTAGCATAAAACAATCATCACCTTGTCAGAAAATGACATACATACATTCATGTATACATATATAAACATCAACATAATCATGATCATAACATAATTACCAGATAACATAAGCTATAGGTTAAGAGAAATTCCTTTATTCATATAACACATGTGCAACATTGTTCCCAACATAGCCAAGGCCTATGACGCCTCAAATTCATTTACTTTACATTTTCCTGTTACCTTTCTCATGACTATACTGCTACTATCCATTTACCACAATGGACCCAGCGAGTCTAACTGTCTGTCATAGCCTTACCATCCGCTGCACTTACTCATGCACCGAGATTCATCTGAATCTTACATTACCTTTCGGGTACCACACATATCTCCCCGAGCTCCATCAACTTTCCTCTTTCCCAACCAATCCCCAAGACTCAAAAAAATAAAAGAGAAGACAAGAAAAAACCAAGAAGAAGACTACGAAAGCCCATAACTATATGACTGTTAGAAAATTATATATTACAGAGCAATGGAACACATAGAATATTGCATAAATATAAACACAGAAAACGTATAAACTAGAGAGACATAGATATACGTGGTTCACCCAGTTTGGGCTACGTCCACCCTGAACAACCAATCCTTCCTTTCTATTATCCAGCAAAATGAAGAGACACAACCTACAGCAGATTCCCTGTAATATCATCTGTTTTCTCTCACAGTCTCACCTCTGTGTTTCTCGCTTAGAGAATACACATCTATTTCATAGCCTCAATACAATGCCCTCATAAAAAGAGAGGGGTTGCCTTCTAGGGAAAAAAACCCTAAACTAAACATAAGTTCTACCATCAGATCATCCGCCTAATGAATGGCCCAGATTGACTAGAAATTACTATACTTTTACAAGGCAATTTTACATCTGTTTTTAGCTTCGGCGGAGCTGACCTCGAAACACCCCACCAGTGGGAGCTGCCAAAAGGTTGTAGCCACCCCACCTGGACCCCCCTACAACGAATATTTTACGAGTGGCGTTGCCACCCCATCTGAAACTGGCATCCAATGCGGCAATACCTTTGAATACAGAAGATAACCAGGCTCCACAACTAACAATGACACTACAACAAAGTGGCAAGGCATTGCACCAGACATAAAAGAAACCGCAAATCAAGCTCAAAATACCAAAAGCACAAGATTGACAGGATGACTCAATCCCGACTGTTCCCAAGTAAAGCTCAACCTGAACCATCTTCAAGATTTCATGGCAACCTGTCTTGCCGTGCAACTCCCTTCATCATGCTGCCATAAACACATAATTGTCAATGTATAATTAAGCATAATAATACACCAGTTACCTCATCTAACTGTGCTAAGCACATTGCTTGCAACTGAACACATCCACACCATCTCTTAAGGGAATCCAATCCTTTAACAGATCCACCTGTAGCTAAAGACTAGCTAATATAACTGTAAAGTGCATGTTCATGAATATAGCACATATCCACATAATGTCAGACAAAATCAAGGTTAAGAATACTTCCTATGTGCAATGCATTCATTCGTTCGAAATTAGGGTTTCCAAACATAGCCAAAGGAATTCTTGCCCAATTTCTTTTCTTTTACCTTTTTACCTTGTTGGAATCGAGGATTACTATATGTTGTCACACCACCCAACTGTTAGTTATATAGACACATCAACTATTACCTTGTCATGCTAATACCAAGCATGTTACCTTGCAATTGCTAACACATGTCAACCACATGTTCCAAATATCAAGACAATCATATCTATTAATTTGAAACCAATCATTACCAAGACTAACAATCATGTCATAATCCATAGTCAACTCATAGTCATCAGTCATAATACTACAACTATCACCTACTAAAGTACATATCAATTGTCTCAACACATATATTTTAGTACAATCATCTTAAAACAAGATTATTTGAACACATACTCATATTATGCAATTCATAAAACATTCATACCATGTTAAATAAATCAACTAGATGACATAATCAATAGTCAAGTACCAAATATATGGCATAATCAAGCTTTCACCTTAATGTATCTTAGGGGAGGCTATCTCGTTTGCACAATCAAGCTAGTTAGCACGATATAACTTCACAACATATCATTTCAAACATAAATCATGATATCCATAACAATAACTAACTAATATGTTCACATTGTAAACTCATACACATATGCAAAGTTAATCTAGATTAGTATGACACCATCTCACAAATACGTTGGCATACTTGAATAGCGCAACCATAACCATCTGCATAGGTCAAACTAGGTTAACAAAATACATATAACATCAAGATCTTCAAGGCAATGAACATAACCATCACGCATATGACCAATCAAAATTATAACATCAATATCTCATTGAAATGACCCTAATCATCAAGTTAATAGCATATAACAACAATAAGCTATATACCGTACTCATCAACAAGATACAACATAATCATCAAGTTATGTAATATAAAACAACAATAGCAATGCATACAACTACAAGTTACTATCATTCTTGACTATCTGACACATGTGCATATAACCACACTAATCATCTAACATCTATCATGAATGTAACCATAACATCAAATACATGTTCATAAACCTAATGTATATAACCCTAATGCATATAATAATCCTTAACTTACTTACTGCATGCCAAACATACATTACTTGTATGACGATCTGCTCTTATCCCAAAGTCTAATGTTGCAACCTCATTATGATGATTTGCATCCCTTCCTCTATCTCAACTAGCTCATTAGCATCATAACAACCAATAGCATCATGATGACCTAAATTGCATACAATGACTTGACAATGCATGTTTGACCTACTATACATGCATAATCATAGCCACAACCATACATGCATAACAACTACATATACACACATAACAAGTGAGTACAAAACCATATACGCATCATTCTAGCTAGAGTCCAGTTATCAATGCATGAACATATCAAGTACACAAACCATGACCTCATGCATGAAAACAAACATTACTCCATTGTACACATTTCCACATGCAACCAACAATATGCATAAGCAATGCCAAAACAACTACACCTACGCATAAATGCATGTAGTCGAACATAAGCGATCAATTATTGCAATCAACCTACAAGACCGATACATGTAACCAAAATATTCAAAAATGTAACATAACATACAAGGATGTAAGTAGGTATCATGAAATCAACATGTAAGCGACATATATTTTATACATAGTCAGTCACATGTTCCAAAAATCAAGGCATCATGTCTATTAATTTGAAATCAATATTCACCAATACTAACAACATATAAGCATACCCCCTTACTATCCATGGTCGACACTAAGGTAGAAGGAGGAAGCTACTATAATGGCCCGATCTCCAATGTCCAATTATGGAAATGGGATCTCCAAATCTTTAATAAATTTGACCACACTTGAAAATAAATTGATTTTTATTTCTCATGCATTTGTATGAGAGTAAGTCAAAAGCATTACACTTATTCCACTTGTAACATAATAACTAAAAACTTGCCACTTTTCCATTTTCTTACATGCAACTTTTCAAATTCCTTGCATGCAACCTTTCAAATTCCCTACATGCAACTCTTCAAATTCTTTGCATGAAAATAGGCATAGATCAGCTACATCCATATTATCATACTACACTACTATCCCATAAAAAAAAATAACATTTTCTTCAAACAATTACCATACTTTTACATTTTCTTCAAACAACTACTATACTATTACATTTGCATGTAAGCATTTCTTCAAATAGTTTACATGCAAACTAATATAGCAACTGTTTGCATACAAGTAAGCATATATCAACTACATAAACACTATTACACATCAATACTATCCCCAACCACAAACAACATACTCATTGGGGTATTTTATCAAACAATTTGTATGCAATTAATCATTGAACCATTTAAGCATTTCATCAAACACTTTGCATGCAAACTAATATAGCGAGTGATTCAATGCACATATCCTAAACTGTAGTAGTAAAAGTTATGGAAACTTAACCATATGATCAGTGGTATTTTCCCTCACTGTGGTTCAAGTTTCAACTTCTAAGATTTCATAGATGAAAAGTTATAACACAAATACCAACACAATCATATTTGGTGCACAATTCTAGGAGTATCTAGAGAGCTTGATTTCCATTGGTCATATATCCTAAAATATAGCTAATAAATATCTGAATTTTTTATCACAATATCAATGGGATTTCCCCTCATTGTGAAAAAAATTTCAGCTCCTCAGAGTGCCTAGAAGGAAATTTATAACAAAAATGCCAACATGACTTGTTTGAGGCCTGATTTTAGGAGCATTCATAAGGCTCGACTCCCTATACTCATATATCCTAAAATATTGCGATCTGATATCTGTAATTTCTACCACACAATCAGTGGTACGTCCCCTTAGCTTCTGAAAGCCTACAAAAGATTAGTTATTGCAGAAATTCCAACATGACTTGTTTAAAGGTGCATTCAGGAAGGTCATCTTCCTTAGATCAAAAATCCTAAAGTATTGTGAACCAATATCTGAAAATTTGACCACATTTTCAGTGGGATTTATCTTTAGTATGGACAAATTTTCAACTTCTAATATGCCATAGAAGAAATGTTATAACAGATATGACAGAAATTCCTAAAATTTAACCTTTATTTTTCATTTCACCTATGATAGAGCCCATCTAGCCCAAGTGTTTGAACCTGGAAGCTCTAATACCACTCTGTAACATCCTCCAGGGAAATCGTGCATATAAACAACATAATAGGAACAAAAATATAATAAACATATCAGCCATCAAACTCTATATATATACATCAGTACATTTTCACATGAAAATAAAGGGAATGAATTTGTTCATTAATAAATGAAATGAACCAACTGGTGATGGGACTACCACATTCCACCCGTCCATAGATTGGCTGAGCCAAGTATCTCTTCAGTTGATCACCATCGTGCCATATTCCAATCATGAATGTGGGATCTCAAAGAACACATCAATCAAAACTCATCCAGAGCCTCCAGAGGTCACCCACCTCAACCCATCAAAACAATGATTCCACCTCTTGGTCGGACATCATGAAAATCCATCATCAGATTGGTCTCCATCCAAGCCTTCCAGGGATTCTAGAGCATTTGTCCAACCAAGGCTTCTAGAACTAGTAACTCAACCCAAAATTTATACAAGGCTTCTAGAGCGTTTTTCCAAC
Organism: Pinus tabuliformis; assembly: GCA_031772625.1. Lineage (NCBI taxonomy): Eukaryota > Viridiplantae > Streptophyta > Pinopsida > Pinales > Pinaceae > Pinus > Pinus tabuliformis. Next base: position 1,003,883,578 of record CM062819.1, read on the forward strand.
CAAGGCTTCCAAAACTAGTAACTTAACCCACAACTTATACAAGGCTTCCAGAGTGTTTGTCCAACCAAGGCTTCCAGGACTAGTAACTCAACCCATCGAGGGTTTCCAGATAATTTTTCCAACTAGGGCTTCCAAGACTAGTAACTCAACCCAAGCTAGTACAAGGCTTCTAGAGCCTTTATCCAACCAGGGCTTCCAGGACTAGTAACTCAACCTAAGGTGTTACAGGGTTTCCAGAGTGTTTGTTCAACCCGGGCTTCCAAGACTAATAACTCAACCTAAGCTAACGAAACATGAGAACCAACCAAAAGAAAGCAAGGAAAGTAAATCCACAATCACCATGGCTATCTAGGAAATGGAAAGGCTAGGCAATCCACTGTCGATCTAGGCAATCATCCATGCCAATGACAGATCACAACCAAGAACCACATGCAGGTGCCATGCATGCAACTTGGTACCTGCATGTAAATCTAATGTAGCTATTGATGTTGATGCCTTATTGCACTTTCCTGCTCTTCCTTTGCCTTCTTTCTCCAAGAATCCAAGTATGCCACACCCTCCAAGAGTTCTCACAGAAAACTCTAAGTATCCAAGAGTATGAGAGAGAGAGAGAGAATAATAAGAGAGCTCTGAAACTGAATTGAAAAAAGGTTCACACTGAAAGGAAGAAGCCTACCAAATGATCCTCATAATCCTTTTTATTAATGAGGCCTCTATTTTCTATATTTTCCATTATTTTCCTTCAATTTCCTCCTCACATGCAACCTATGACCTTTTACCTTCCTTTTCTCCTAGTTTCCATTATTTTCATAAATAAATGTGACAAAATACCTTTTTTCCTCTTTAATTCCTTAGCCATTGCCTTTGTTAATTTCCTTAGCCATAAACAACCAAATGAACACCCCCTAGGATGTCTTTCCCACCATTCATATTGGAATATGTGTCCCAATATCCGTGGTATTTATATATTTTTACATGGAATTTTCACAAGGGTTGTTACAGGAAGTTGCAGAATGATCGCCATCAGAAGTGGTCTACCTATCTATAACAATTCCACTTGAACATTACATACAATGAGGGAAACACCAATCATGTTGTAGACTACCTCAACCGACCCCCAGTTGCAACACTGGCTACTATTCTCTGTAGAAAATCCTATAGATTCACAAGCTCATGCAATGTATTAAAGAAAAAGACAAGAATCTACTTCTACTTTCAACCAGTGGAAGCCAATAGATCGATGATAATAATATGAACAAGAAGAAGAAAAATCAATGGTACATAACAGAATATATATCTAGGGAAAGCCACTACTCAAAAACCCGATATTTGTATTGCATATATCAGAAATATGGGTGAAGATACAAAGCTTGTTCTCACTAGAACAATTCCGCACAAGTATGCTCAATTCTCTCAGCTCACAAGCTAGATCTTGGCCAACACTTATCCAATTCTGCAACTTTCCAAGCCCCTAATCTCTTGCGTAATTCCTAGGATGAATAGCCCCTATTTAAAGGGAATTCATGCTTCCAAAACTGCGCAATCGAAACATAGGATCAATCTCTGATGCATGCATGATATTTACACTCCAGTAAATAATACAACTGATAGTATATTGTCCCTACACTCTAGTCTCAACTAGGTCTTTCTCAGAATCAACATGCATGATTTTCTGATGAGGGAATCTTTGATTAACTATAGTGACACTTGTGGATGCACTAGTGCACCAACTGACTATTAACTATGTATTAGTTCCTCAAACAGTTTGGAACTAATTTAACAAAACTTAACTCAGTACATTGAGTGATCTAATTTCTAACTCAATTTAAACTCATACTAGGCCCTTAAAACTTAGGGAGAACATATACATGACTTCAGAAAGACTTCCAACTTTAAATTCCTAAGCTAATTAAGTTAATTAAACTTAATTAACTATTTACAAGTTGCTATGAGAATAGAATTAAATTTTAATTCTGAGTTTAATTCAAGGACAAATTAAACTGGAATTTCTTGTTTCCATTTCTCAACACTCCCTCTCAACAAGAAAGGTATTATCAGCTACCCCGATCCTATCTCTATGAAACTTGAATTTACGTATTGCCAATGCCTTTTTCAAAATGTCAGAATCTTTCTCATCCGTGGTATTGTATTATGCCTCAATACATAATCTCTGAGATGATGATATTAGATATCGATATGCTTGGACCGATCATGAAAAACTAGATTTTCAGATAGTTTGATACAATTCTTATTGTCGTAGTAAATCATAGTTGGATCCATTTGCTGACCAAACAAACCAACTATGATCTTCCTCATCCAGATGGCCTCACATGCTGCCTGACTCGCAGCCATGTACTCTACCTCTACCGAATTGAGTGCAACTGATCTTTGTTTCCTGTTGTACCAAGAAATTGTCGTTGACCCAATACTGAAGATCCCTCCTGACATGCTCTTCCTATCGGATGGACTCCCTGCCCAATCTGCATTGGTGAAGCCTTGAAGATTCACTCCCTCTGTCTGTCTGTACCATAATCCATACTGAGAAGTGCCCTTGAGGTATCTCAACACATGCTTTGTCTCCTTCCAATACAGCTTGGTAGGTCTAACCATCGCTTGAACAAGTTGGTTAAATGCATAGCAAATATCTTGTCATGTGTTCACCAAGTACATGAGTGAACCCACAAGTTTCATATAAACAGTAGCTTCCACTACTTCCCCTGAAGTAACATCCTCCTTCCTCCAATTACCTGCTAGAGGAGTCTCCATGGGTTTGTTGTTCTTCATGCAGAATCTCCTAAGTATCTCATTGGCATACTTGCCCTAAGACACAAACAAATACCCTCTCCCTGCAATACTTCCATGCCAAGAAAGTAGTGCATGAGCCCCATGTCCTTCATCTAAAACTCTCTTGCAAAGTCGTGCTTGTGAGATTGATCAACTGATCATAACCTATCATTATGGGATCATCAACATAAAGTACAATGATCAACAACTTACCTTCCACCATTATGTGGTATAGGTTCATATTTGCTTCACTCTTCGTGAAGCCCAACCCAGTCAAGTAGCTATCTATCCCTGTGTACCAAGCACAGGGTGCTTGCTTCAACCCATACAACCCTCTCTTGAGCCGGCACACATGCAACTCATGGTCAAAGGTCTCAAAACCTTTAGGTTTCTCTATGTACACCTTTTCCTTGATCATGCCATTAAGGAAGGTTGTATTCACATTCATTTGTGCCGACAATGCCAATATAGATCTAATCGACGAGTACCTTGCAATAGGAGAAAAGGTCTCATCATAGTCTGTTATGAAACCAACTCAAGAAAAAGATAGAAAAGATAGATCAACGCCTTAAAATTCAGCCTCTTCGAGGGGGCAACCTCCTTTACATTACATAAATGAACAATTCTTGGATGATTCAAATGAAAAAACCTCCTTTCTATATATAGGAGTCTAAGGAGTCACAATATAGAGTTTTTACACCAACGTTTCAAATCCCAAATGGGATCCATCATCTTTCTCTTTACCCTGATGATGGATCCCATTTGGGATTTGAAACGTTGGTGTAAAAACTCTATTACTGTGGATTCTCCGGTCAAAAATTCAAAAAGCACAAACCACAGATCTCTGAAATCCAGAGTCACAATATAACCCAACCGGCCTAACAATAATAATATAAAGCCACAAAAATAACAATAGAGGGATTCTATGGGGCATAATAATAACAATATGGGGACAACAGGGGCACAACAATATTAATAAGGGGTACAACTACAATAGTAATGGGGTAATCACTAATATTATAGGGACCCAACATGCCCCTCTCCTTCAAAAAAGTGTTGTCCTCAACGCTTGAGTAGTTTTGGATTCTTCTGTAAAAAATTCTCATCTTCCCATGTGGAATCTTCATCAGATAAGTTCTTCTACTTGATAAGATACTATGAAATTGATTGATTTCGTAGCTGTCGAGTTCTTGTTTCTATGACTGCTTCTGGTTCCAATATAATTTTTCCTTCCTCGTCAAGTTCTGGAAATATTGTTTGAACTGGGAGCTTATTGCTTATAACCTTCTTTAAACATGAAACATGGAAAACTGGGTGCAGTCGAGAAGCTGCAGGAAGCTCCAATTTGTATGCCATAGGACCAATATTTTGCAACACCTTGTACAGACCATAATACTTTGGTGATAATTTATTATCCTTCTTATCTTGATTGAGGGACATTTGCTTATATGGTTGTAGCCGTATAAATACCCAATCACCTACATCAAAACTTCTTTCACTGCAATGTTGATCTGCCTGTTGTTTCATTCTATTATGTGCCAACACGAGGTTATCCTTTAAGAGTTGGAGGACTTGTTTTTGATGTTCGATGTGATGTTCCATTGCTTGAACCTTAGAATTTTCTCTTAAATATGATGTGATGGATGGTGGCTGATACCCATAAAGTGCCATAAATGGGGTCATTTTTGTTACTGTATGGAAGGAAGTGTTATACCACCATTCAGCTAGAGGCAACCATTTGACCCATTGTGTATGTTTATTAGATACAAAGCAATGAAGATATCCTTCCAAACATTTGTTTACTATCTCAGTTTGCCCATCATATTCAGGATGAGAAGATGAGCTATGAGCTAACTGAGTACCAAGACAAGAAAATAATTATGTCCAAAAATTTCCAGTGAAAATGGGATCTCTGTCACTTACAATAATCTTTGGGTTTCCATGTAACTTTTAAATTGTTTCCATAAATGCAGTAGAAACTGTACTGGCTTTAAATGAATGTGATAATGCACAAAAGTGTGCATACTTGGTAAGTCTGTCAACTACCACCATGATGACACTCTTTCCCTCAGACTTGGGTAAACCTGTGATAAAATCCATTGAAACCTCCTCCGAACGTTGGCTTGGAATGGATAAAGGTTGTAATAGACTCGGTGTCTTAATTGTTTCAACTTTATTTTGTTGGCAAACCAAACATTCCGCCACAAACTTTTGAATATCTATTTTAAGGCCATCCAAAAAAAATTCCTTCTTAACCCTGTGGTAAGCTTTTAAAAATCCTGAGTGCCCTCCTAAGGGAGAAGTGTGCCATTCCATAAGAATATTTTGTTTTAGCTGGGAATTCTTACGGAGGTATAAGCAATCTTTTTACCATAACGAATCATTTTGCCAGCTAAATGTATCCGACGAACTGGAATCTTGTTGTAACTTTCGAATAAGTGCCCACACTCCTTCGTCATTCTTCCTTTCCTCCCTTGCTTTGTTTATCCAATCTAGTTGGATAATAGAAATGGCGCACAACAATGCTTCGACATCCTCATCCTTTCTTGAGAGTGCATCTGCCACCACATTTTGCTTCCCTTTTTTGTAGATGATTTCAAAGTCATAACCCAACATCTTTGTGACCCACTTTCGTTGCTCTTAAGAGGATAATTTTTGTTCTAAAATGTATTTAAGGCTATCATGATTGGTTTTTACCTTGAAGTGTCTTTCCATTAGGTAGGGTTGCCATTTCTTAAGTGCATGGAGTATTGCCAACATTTCCTTCTCATAAATAGCTTTGTGTAAAAACTTTCCCTTGATTGGATGACTTTCAAAAGCAATGGGTCTTTCATCTTGCATTAAAACAGCACCAATTCCATTTCCTGAAGCATCACATTCCACAATAAAGGTTTTTTTGAAGTCTGGTGAAGCTAAGATAGGTGCTTGGCACATTGCCTCTTTAAGATGTTCAAAGGCCTTTGTTGCTTGCTGGAGTCCATGAAAATGCATCTTTCTTCAATAGTGTTGTTAGAGGTGCTGCTATTCTCCCATAATTCTTAACAAACTTGCAATAATACTCTGTCAACCTGAGAAATCCTCGTAGATGTTTTATGGATGTGGGGATTTTCCATTCCTTAATGGCTTTAATTTTGCTAGGGTCTACCTTAACTCCTTCATGAGATACAATATTACCCAGATATTCCACCTCTTGTGCTCCAAAGAAACATTTGGATCTTTTTGCATATAATTGTTTCTCCTCCAATAGTTGTAGCACCCTGTCAACATGTTCAACATGATCCTTTCAAGACTTGCTGTAGATTAGTATATCATCAAAAAATACTAACACAAATTTTCTAAGGAATGGTTTGAAAATTGAATTCATCAAACCTTGAAATGTTGAGGGTGCATTGGTAAGGCCAAAAGGCATGACCAAAAATTCATAATGACCCTCATGAGTTCCAAATGTTGTTTTCAGAATGTCTTCAGTCTTCATTATGATTTGATGATATCCTGAACGAAGATCCAACTTGGTGAAGTAAATTGATCCACACAGTTCATCCAGTAATTCATCAATGAAGGAATGGGAAACTTATCTTTAATAGTGAGCTTGTTGAGCTCCCTATAATCCGGACACATGCGCCATGATCCATCCTTCTTGTTCATCAATACTACTGGAGCAGGGAAAGAACTTTGACTCGGTTGAATTATCCCAGCCTCTAGCATTTCTGCAACCATACATTCAATTTCACTCTTTTGAGCATAGGGATATCTGTACGGCTTGATGTTTGGAGGAACACTTCCTGGAATCAGATGAATAGCATGATCATGTTCACGAATAGGTGGGAGACCTTTGGGAGTCTCAAATACCTTGGAATGATTGTCCAAGACTTTTCGGAGATATAGAGAAATAGATGATTCCAATGTGGAAACAGCTAGCGAACATAATTGTGTAATTACACCTTTTCGTTCCCTTTTTAGAAGCTTTTTCATACTGTTGGAGATGATTATCTTTCTTGGTTTCCCTGCAATACCCCTTAATTCAACTTCCTTTCCTTCCACAGAAAATTTCATGAAAAGTTCTTGAAAATTAAAAGCTATTGTACCCAAGGATTGTAGCCATTGGAGTCCTAATAAAACATTAGCACCTCCCATTGGAATGGAAAGCATTGGGCTAGTCAATACATATTCTCCCATGGATAGCTTGATATTATGGCACTTTCTAGAGCAATTTATTTTTCCTCCATTTGCAACCATCACTTGAAACTCCGATGTTGGATATAAGAAGCAATTCAATTCTTTTGCTACCTTACAATGGATAAAATTGTGGGTACTTCCTGAATCAATTAACACTATTGCCTTTTTTTTCTTGATTTGTCCTTCTATCTTGATGGTTTGAAGAGTGGTAATTCTCGCCAATGCATTACAAGATATGGTCGGATTCATTTGTTCTTCATCTAGGCCTTGTTCCTGGAGTATATCCTCTTCTTTTGACCTTTCTTGCTCCTTTTCTTCTTCCTCTTCACAATCTATGTAGAATAATATCTTCTCAGCAAACTTATGACCTATAGTGTATTTGCTATCACAACTGTAAAAAATCCCTTTTGCTCTTTTTTCTTCCAATTGTTGTGATGTCAACCTTATAGGTTGTGGAAGACTAGCGGTAACAACACTTCCGTCTTTATAGTTGTGAGTGGTATACTTCCTGGTTGCCATAATTTTGCTTTCCATTTTTCTTGCTAACTTGAATGCCTTCTTTAATGATTCAGGTTCCCAAAGACGAACATCATGTTGGATATTATCCTTTAAAGACCCTATGAGCACATCAATCCTATGCTCCTCTGGAATATTTTTACCCTTATGTTCAATTTTGGAACTCCTCAATGTGCTCCATTATTGAACCCTTTTGTTTGAGACTTTTCAATTGGCTAAAAAAAGTGTTGCTTTTTGTAGCCTCATAATGTGCTATCAATTCTTCCATAAAAATTGCCCAAGTGATAAATTGTTTATGAGAGCAAAGCCATTGATACCATACAAACTGATTTGGTTCCAAATATAAATTTGCAATGTGTACCTTTTGTGTGTTTTGCACATTATTGAGATCTAAAAATTGCTCCATTTGTAATATCCATGTTGCGGGATCCTTTCCATAAAACTTACTCATATCGATTTTTGGAATATGGTGCGTCTTCGATCCAACATTAGATTCTATGAAATCATGATTAACATTTCCTTTGTTTGCATTATGAGTTTCCTTTACTCCCCTTTCACCATTAGTAAGTATTTCTTGTAGAAAATTTGTCAGATCTACCTTCAAATCTATCTTCGAATCGTCAATCTTGGCTTCCACACCCTTTATCTTAGATTCCACGCCATTTATCTTAGCTTCTGTTAGCTTTTTTGAGAGTGAAATTTGTTGCACTTGGTCTTGTAATTTTGATATATCATGTAGCATTTCTTCCTCTTCTTCATGAGTCATGCTAGAGATTTTAGATTGCTTACTAGGTGTTTGCATTTTATTTCCTCGGGGCATCAGTTACCAATACTAATGCTCTACTATGCCCTTTGAATTCCTTCAAAATAATTTTCCAAACCAAGCATAAGCAAAAATTTAAAAAAATCTACACATGTTTTTTCACTTTGTAGGAGCTCGATATTGCCTCTGATGTATCTCTGTAATTTTGGATCATCCAGTTCTGAAATTGAGATCTCCTGTAGCCCTCTCTGTCCTCTTTACAATGCCACCAATTTGACCCCAATTGGATTCTCCAATGAAGAGTTATGCCAAATCTCCCACAGTGACCTGATTATATACTAATTTAGTAGAGCGAATTTGTACGACGTTCCACGAGTCACTGTTTTTACCTTTGGCTCTGAAAAATATATACAAGAAACTGCAGCCCGTCCTCTTTGTATACCTTCTTACAAAATTTCAATCCGATGCTCAGAGAGAAAGTTATGATGATTTTCCCCAGGTCACCTGTTTGAAATGTAATTCAGGAGTCTACAATAAGACCAAGTTCCTCAGATCATATCTCCGCAAATATAGCGCGAAAAGCTCTGAAATTCAGACCCAAGGTTCAGCGCAATTTCTTCTCAAGTGGGTTTTTTTTTATCTTTTGAAACGTTGCAGAAAAAAATTTATAGTGAAAATGCCATGATGACCTGTTTGGAGCAGCGAAACCCTATAATCCAAAGCTTTGATACCAAATGTTATGAAACTAGCTCAAGAAAAATATAGAAAAGATAGATCAATGCCTTAAAATTCAGCCTCTTCGAGGGGTCAACCTCCTTTCCATTACATAAATGAACAATTCTTGGATGATTCAAATGACAAAACCTCCTTTCTATATATAGGAGTCTAAGGAGTCACAATATAACCTAGCCGACCTAACAATAATAATATAAAGCCACAAAAATAACAATAGAGGGATTCTATGGGGTATAGTAATAACAATATGGGGACAATAGGGGCAGAACAATATTAATAAGGGGTACAACTACAATAGAAATGGGGTAATCACTAGTATTATAGGGACCCAACATAGTCAATCCCCTCTACCTGTGAAAATCCATGGGCCACAAATATAGCCTTATGCTTCTCCACACTACCATTTGCAGCTTGCTTTACCTTGCAAAGCCAACAGGAGCTCACCACTAACTTGTACTCTGGTTACGGGACCACATCCCAAACATTGTTACGAACTATAGAGTCATACTCCTCCACCATGGCATCAACCCAAATCGGTTGTTGCACTTCTTCCTTAAAGGAAGATGACTCTGTCACAACACATTCACCCATAAGAGCCATGTATCCAGTGTACCTCTTAGGCGAGCTCCTCTACCTATGCTAAGAAGTGGGTGCTCCCACATTCTCGCGTGCATCATCCAATAATTTGTCAGCCTCTCTGGTGCGCTTTCTTCCCAATCTGGAAGACTCCGCCTGAGTGGATGTCTCCACTCCCGGATCCTTTGCATGTGGATACTCCACATCAATTTGAGGCTCCTCAACCTTAGGAGCTAAAATATCCTCACCCACATGTAGCTCAAGCTCCCTCTCAAGGTAAACTCGCATAGCCTTCTCCTCATCGAATTTGAAAATCTTGCTCGAAAAAGCCCTCGAGTGACAGAGGAACGTGATGATGGACAAATTTGCCCAAATCCTTTAGCGGCTACCCAAGGGTGACACATCTACTTCCAACAGCTACTTTGGAAGTGCCACACCCTTTAAGGTACAAGTTAAGTTTGACATTCCCATATTTGAGGGTCAGATAGATGCTGAAGCCAAGGATAAATGCTTAAATATGCTAGAAGGATTTTTCTTTTTCATGATTTTTCCAGTCGAGAAAAAGATTACTTTTTCTCTTCTCAAAGTCGCCCCCCATGTCAAGGACTAGTGGGAAACCTACTGCGAGAAGAAGGATGAAAATACGCCCTCGCTATTTTTGGTCGCACCCACTTGGGATTCGTTCTGGGACACCATCAAGGAGCAGTACTACCTTGTCGGAATCTATGAGGACAAATACATAAAGTGGACCACACTGCGACAGGGAAGGGACCAAGACGTGGCAAAGTTTACCAATGTTTTTCATACCCTTCACTCAAAGTTGGGTATCAAGGATTCTGAGAAACATTTGGTACTCAAGTGTTGCGACTTCTTACACAGGTACATAAAGGATGAGATGGAGTTCCTGGACATCTCCTCACTCCGCACAACGTACCAATACGCTATCAATATTGAGTGGAAGCTTAAATAGAAAAAATAGGGACTTTGGAACTGTGAATCCGAAGCAAGGGAAAGGTGCCCCCAAATCGCAGAGCAATGGGAAAAGCCAAGGCGGGGAAACCCAAGATAACCCGTTGAAGCTGTAAGCAAAAAAAATTCCGCAAAGACAAAAAAGGACGTAGGAAAGTGGTGTCAGGCCAAGAAATCATTGGTTGCCAAGTTGAAGGCTTCTGAGTCCGACGCATGTTCCGACTCTGAGTTAGAACTTGACAAGGGGAATGACAAAGGGAAGAAAATTATTGACGCGGGGCCCAATGCCATTGTGGCCACTACTAAGATTTGGAAGATTGAACCTGAAGATCCAGAAGAGGGTGAGCGCCTATTCCACTCACAGATGTGGGTGAAGGGTTCTCTGTTGAGTTCATTGTCGATAGCGAGAGCCAAAAGAACCTCATTTCAGCAGAGGTCGTGAAGTGGCTAGGCCTAGTAACTACATCACATCCACAAGCATACACCATTGGGTGGCTTCACTAAGGATGAGGTCTCCGCGTTAGCCATCAATGTCTCCTTCCCTACAACATCAAGCCCTTCATGGATGAGGTACTATGTGATGTTGCTCCTCTTGAAGTTTGTGATGTATTATTAGGACAACCATACTTATGGAAGAAACATGTTGTATATGAGTCTAGACCTTTCTCTGTTATTATTTATTTGGGTAATATATAGGATACCAGAGGTAGCCTGACCTATTGCCATCTCTTTGATCTCTGTTAAGCAATGCAGTAAGGTCATCTCCCAAACTCAGAAATTTGTTTTCTTTCTGATTCATTCTCAAAGTAAGGGGAATTTCATAGCCACATCCATGGCCCCTGGGAAGGGTTCCTCCAAGAAGCAAAAGTAGGTGGATATGGTTGTGAAAGAATACAGGGAAATCTTCTGCTCACCCATAAGGGTACCCTTGCATTGCCAGGTTAAGAATTCAATTGATCTGGCTCCCAAAGTACCTCTACCCAACGAAACGATATCGTTGCTCCATTATGGAAAATGAAGAGATCAAGCAGAAAATCTAGGATTTGATGCAAAAAGGGCACATTCGAGCAAGTTCCTCACCTTGTGCGAGCCGATTATACTTGTACATAAGAAGGATGTTACTTGGAGGCTCTGCATTGATTATCAGGCACTAAACAAAATCAACGTTGGGAACAAGTATCCAATCCCACGGATTTATGACCTGCTAGACCAACTCAAGGGGGCCAAGTATTTCATCAAGTTTGATATGAAGTCTGGTTATCACCAGGTTCCAATAGAGCCCATAAATGTATGGAATATCACCTTTAAATCCAAGAAAGAACTTTTTGAATGGTTGGTTATGTCCTTCGGGTTGACAAATGCCCCTGCTACTTTTATGAGGCTAATGGATGACATCTTGCAGCCCTTCACCAACTTGTTCGTGGTGGTTTAACTGGATGAAATCCTCATCTTCAACAACGACCCTTCACCAACTCATTCATGGTGGTTAATCTAGACGACATCCTCATCTTCAACAAAAGTTGGAAAGAATACTTACAACACATTCAACAAGTCCTTCAAACCCTTTGGCAACACAAATTGTGTGCCAACTTGGAGAAATGCACCTTTGGAATGAGTCAGGTCCAATACTTGGGTTACATCATAAATGAGCGTGGCGTGCATGTGGACCCGACCAAGATCCAATTCATTTAGGATTGGCCAGCCATGACCACTCTAAAGCATCTTTGCAGCTTTTTTCACCTTGTAAACTTTTATTGGAGGTTCATGTTGGGATTCTCCCATATCACTTGGCCTTTGAGTCATATTACTAAGGGTAGGGAAAAATAAAAGTTTTCATGGTCTGAGTCCCAACAGAAGGTGTTCGTTGAGTTGAAGTACCGCCTATGCTTTGCACTGGTACTCACACTGCCAGACCTGCAACATCCATTTGAAATCGAGATAGATGCCTCAGACTATGTTATTGGTGCAGTCCTCACCCAGCACAGGCATCCAGTGGCCTATCATAGTGAGACGCTTTCTGATACAATTCGGAAGTACCCAACCTATGATAAAGATATGTATTCCATCGTGCAAGCTTGCCGACAATGGAAGCACTACATTATGGGGAAGGAGATGGTCATCCACACCGATCACCGACCTCTTCAGTTTATACAGACATAGGGGAAGTGTAACACCCTCCAAGGTAAATGTGCATATAAACAACATAATAGGAGCAAAAATATAATAAACATATTAGCCATCAAACTCTATATATATACATCAGTACATTTGCACATGAAAATCAAGGGAATGAATTTTTTTCATTAATAAATGCAATGAACCATCCAGTGATGGGACTATCACATTCCACCCAACCATAGATTGGCTGAGCCAAGTCTCTCTTCAGCCAATCACCCCTATGCCATATTCCAAGCATGAATGTGGGATCTCAGAGAACACATCAATCAAAACTTATCCAGGTCTTCTAGAGTCCACCCACCTCAACCCATCAAATAGTGATTCCACCTCATGGTCGGACATCACCAAAAACCATCATAAGATTGGTCTCCATCAAAGCCTTTCACGGCTTCTAGAGCATTTGTCCAACCAAGGCTTCCAGAACTAGTAACTCAACCCACAACTTATATAGGGCTTCTATAGTGTTTGTCCAACCGAGGCTTCAAGGACTAGTAACTCAACCCACCATGGGTTTCCAGAGCATTTTTCCAGCTAGGGATTCAAGGACTAGTAACTCAACCCAAGCTGTTACAGGGCTTCCAAAGCGTTTGTCCAACCAGGGCTTCGAGGACTGGTAACTCAACCCAAGCTATTACAGGGCTTCCATGGTGTTTGTTCAATTAGGGCTTCCAAGACTAATAACTCAACCCAAGTTAAGGAAACATGAGAACCAACCAAAACAAAGCAATGAAATTAAATCCATAATCACCATGGCTATCCAGGAAATGGCAAGGCTAGGCAATCCATTATCGATCCAGGAAGTCCTCCATGCCAATGACAGATCACAACCAAGAACCACATGCATGCCAAAAATAATGAAGAAATCATACATGCAACTCGGTACCTGCATGTAAATCTGATGTAGCTACTGATGTTGATGCCTTCTTATGTTTTCCTTCTCTTCCTTTGCCTTCTTGCTCCAAGAATCCAAGTATGTCACACCCTCCAAGAGTGCTCCCAGAAAACTCTAAGTATCCAAGAGTATGAGAAAGAGAGAGAGAATGATGAGAGAGCTCCGAAACTGAACTCACAAAAGGTTCACATTGAAAGGAAAAAGCCTGCCAACTGATCCTCATAAACCTTTTTATTAATGAGGCCTCTATATTCTTCATTTTCCATTATTTTCCTTCAATTTCCTCCTCACATGCAACCTATGACCTTTCACCTTCGTTTTCTCCTAATTTCCATTATTTTCATAAATAAATATGCCAAAATACCTTTTTTCCTCTTTAATGCCTTAGCCATTTTTTTTGCCAATTTCCTTAGCCATAAACAACCAAATGAACACCCTCGAGGATGTCTTTCCCACCATTAAGCTTGGAATACATGTCCCATCATCCGTGGTATTTATATATTTTTACATGGGATTTTCACAAGGATTGTTACAGAACCGTCCCCGTTGGGGGAACACTGTCCTTGGTGTTCAATGACACCTATAACCAACAAGATTGTTGAAAACAAAACATATTGCACACGGAGCTTTATAACATAGCTCGTTGCAGTATTTATAATGAAAGAATTACTCAAAATCAAAACCTCGTGAAAACATGATAACATACCAGATATTAGAGCTTTATAACATAGCTCATTACAATATTTATGATAACCACATATACACATATACATGTATGCTCAACCAGAAAATAAAAGAATACGATGCATGTATGCGTAACAAGGAAATCCATATGCTCACACCTCCATCCTCAAGTTAATACTAGGATTCACCTCCTTTCTAGGAAGTCTAGAATCCACTGCAAAGTCAAATCTAAATCTAATGTCCAGCGCTATAATCCTGTGCCACTTGTCCTCTCAATGAACAATTACCAACTCATTTTTCCAGGGCACACTCCCAATGTGCATCTCATTCCATCTAGCAATGTTAATGACGAGAACAAATCCATATATGACCTTCCCTTCTCTGCTACACAGTCCCTCGGGAATCTGGTCACCCTTCCGTGCAGTCACTCACCTTCCAAGTTTCGTTGGCACCCCCATCTTGGGCAGTCCATCCCTTGAAAAGGCTTCCTCACATTGGAATATACAAAACCAAGGCATATCCATACCTTAAAACCATCATACCGGTCACAACATGGTCATGGAAATCAATGGACACAATTGGGTACCAGTGTCCCACAATGACCCTACTTCTAAAGTGCTCTACCAGCATATTGCTGCATTTCTAATTTCTTTCATTGTTGCTGCTAATTCTTGCAGTCGATTTAAACCACCCAACTGGGCATGTTCATGCTTCATGTACCAAGAACATAACTTCCATTAGATTAAAAAAAAATGAAATAACTTCAAATCATACCTCATTGGTAGCTCGTCAATAAGGTACATTTGCAATCCTGTTTACTTCCTGTCACAACAAGTCAAACTAATTGTTTTATCAAAACATCATGTATAAACATATCACATATGGTTAGCTCAAAACACAACCATCATAGATCAACATCATAAATCACATGTAACCTTTATAAACCAAAATCATAGATCACATATAGTCATCATATATCAGAATCATAAATCACATGCATAGTAAAACTGAAATAATATACCGATACTTATCCTTCATCGATCCTTACTTCTACCTTTGTTCTTTTGTACACACTCGAATCGGTTTCCACACCCAACAAACACCCAGTGCCTTCTCCTCCACCAAGTGCACATACACATAGTGTGCATCATACACATAAAACCACACACACACTACAACACCATGAAACACATGCACCTATACCTGACATACAACACATACACCTACACCCAATGTAGGTACGTATACATGCACAATGTACATCATAAGACATACATCCACACACAACGTGTGACAACACAAAATGCATACACATACACCTAGTATACAACACAACTAATACACCTATACCTGATGTACAACGCAACTCATACTCCTACACCCAGTGCATAACACAATACATGCACCTACATAATGCACATACATAGTACCACATGCCCTCAAAACAACATGTATGACATGCACACAATACCACTTGGCACCAGTACCATATGTACAATATGTACACAGAACCACCTGTACACCACACCACCTACGCAACGTGTGCATAGCATCACAAGTACATGGTGCCACCTGCACAACATGTACACAATGCCACATGTACATTGCACCACTTGTACAATGTGTACACAATACCACATGTACAGAGTACCACACACACGACATGTATGCAACACCACATGTACACAACACCGCATGCAAAACATATACACAACACCACCTACACACAATGCCACCTATATAATATGTGCACAACACCACATGCATACAACACCACTCGTACAATCATGCACACGACACCATATGTACATAGCACCACATGTACAACATGCACACAACACCACTTGTACATAACATTGCATTCCAAACATGTACATAACATTATCTGTACACAACACTGCATATCCAACATGCACAAAGCACCATATTCACACACGTCGCATATACATCATGAAGACAATAGAATATGTATACAACACCCCATATGCAATATCACAACCCTATTTGTACCATCCTGTACATAACATTGCATAAATAATATGTACACATGCTATGTATACACAACACCAGAAGTGTACACATCATAGATGCAACATGTACAACATATACAACATATGCATAATAGTAGTACCACACATCCAGAACCACACTCACTCTACCAAGCAACCCTGCTTCCGGTGTCTTATCCATGCTTGTCTTAGCATGCCACAGTCCAGACAACTTTCATTCTGTTGGTGTATCCTTTGGTATAACCTGTCCACAACATAGACATAATATAATCACATAATATCAACTCATAGCCATATGATACTCACCTCGTATATTTGTCATGACTACTCTTCTAGGAACCTCTTCATGCAATTCAGTTGCATAAGAAATTATTCCTTCACAAGAATGATCCCTGAGTATCCCTATCAGACAGTGACATAGATACATACATATATAATCGTTAGCATAAAACAATCATCACCTTGTCAGAAAATGACATATGTACATTCATTTATACATATATAAACATCAAAATAATCATGATCATAACATAATTACCAGATAACATAAGCTATAGGTTAAGAGAAATTCCTTTATTCATATAACACATGTGCAACATTGAGAATAACAGTTCCCAACATAGCCAAGGCATATGACACCTCAAATCCATTTACTTTACATTTTCCTGCTACCTTTCTCATGACTATACTGCTACTATCCATTTACCACAATGGACCCAGCCAGTTTAACTGACTGTCATAGCCTTACCTTCCGTTGCACTTACTCATGCGCCGAGCTTCATATGAATCTTACATTACCTTTTGGGTACCACACATCTCTTCTCGAGCTCCATCAACTTTCCTCTTTCCTAACCAATTCCCAAGACTCCAAATAATAAAAGAGAAGACAAGAAAAAAACAAGAAGAAGCCTATGAAAGCCCATAATGATATGAAACTACAAAAAAGTGGCAAGGCCTTGCACCAGACATATATAAAAAAAAAAATACCGCAAATCAAGCCCAAAATACCAAAAGCACAAGACTGGCAGGATGACTCAATCCCCATGGTTCCCAAGGAAAGCTCAACCTGAACCATCTTCAATATTTCATGGCAACCACTCTTGCCATGCAACTCCCCGCATCATGCTGCCATAAACACATAATTGTCAATGTGTAATTAAGCATAATAATACAACAGTTACTTCATCTAATTGTGCCAAGCATGTTGCTTGCAACTGAACACATCCACGCCATCTCTCAAGGGACTCCAATCCTTTAACAGATCCACCTGTAGCTAAAGATGATCTAGATTTAAATAGGAACACAACAAATTACAGAGATAACCATAAACACAAAGATGTAGCGGAAATAATGCTTCATTTCATTGATGTAAAATACTGAGATATGCTTACAAACAAAAAATGGAAATAAACAGCTAGGGCGATGGTAGCTTATCTCTGAGAAGAGATGTTGTGGCTACATGCCTCTGAACTATGTTACAATGAGGCTTGAAGGCCTATTTATTGTTGAGAAATAATAAAAAACCCTTCACATCCCAAAACATAACCCTAGAAGATGAAACGCCAAATTGTGGGCCCCGTTTGGGTAAATTGGTACATCAATTTCCCGGGGTTGTAACATTGGCATACGATCTTCTTTTAACATGTACAATAGCTCGTTAGAAAGATATATACAAGCACTACAACTTTGGGAAGGGAAACATGGGTCCAGCCTAAAAAAGACTCTGAAAGTTTAGGACCCGAAAAACTGCTAAAAATAGTAAACTATGCTACAATTAAGGAAACTGAAAAGCTAAAAGAAACAATGGTGGGGGTCTAAGTGGACTTGGCGGGTGGCCACCAATATCCACTTGGATTAAAAGACTAGCTAATATAACTATAAAGTGCATGTTCATGAATATAACACATATCCACATAATGTCAGACAAAATCAAGGTTCAGAATACTTCCAGTGTGCAAAGCACTTATTTGTTCGAAATTAGGGTTTCCAAACATAGCCAAAGGAATTCTTGCCCAATTCATTTTCCTTTACCTTTTTACCTTGTTGGAATCGAGGCTTACTATATGTTGTCACACCACCCAACTGTTAGTTATATAGACACATCAACTATTACCTTGTCATGCTAATACCAAGCATGTTACCCTGCAACTACTCACACATGTCAACCACATGTTCCAAATATCAAGACAATCATATCTATTAATTTGAAATCAATCGTTACCAAGACTAACAATCATGTCATATTCCATAGTCAACTCATAGTCATCAGTTATAATACTACAACTATCACCTACAATACTCAAGTACATATCAACTACCTCAATGCATATATTTTAGTACAATCATCTTAAACAAGATCATTTGAACACATACTCATATTATGCAATTCATAAAACATTCATACCATGTTAAATAAATCAACTAGATGACATAATCAACAGTCAAGCACCAAATATATGGCATAATCAAGCTCACACCTTAATGTATCTCAGGGGAGGCTATCTCATCTGCAGAATCAAGCTAGTTAGCACGATATACCTTCACAACATATCATTTCATACATAAATCATGATATCAATAATAGTAGCTAACTAATATGTTCACGTTGTAAACTCATACACATATGCAAAGTCAATCTAGATTAGTATGGCACCATCTCACAAATATGTTGGCATACCTGAATAGCACAACCATAACCATTTGCATAGGTCAAACCAGGTTAACAAAATACATATAACATCAAGATCTTCAAGGCAATGAACATAACCAACACGCATATTACCAATCAAAATTATAACATCAATTTCTCATTGAAATGACCCTAATCATCAAGTTAATAGCATATAACAACAATAAGCTATATACCGTACTCATCAACAAGATACAACATAATCATCAGGTTATGTAACATACAACAACAATAGCATTGCATACAACTACAAGTTACTATCGTTGTTGACTATCTGACACATGTGCATATAACCACACTAATCATCTAACCTCTATCATGAATGTAACCATAACATCAAATACATGTTCATAAAACTAATGTATATAACCCTAATGCATATAATAATCCTTAACTTACATACCTGCATGCCAAACATACATTACCTATATGAGGATCTGCTCTTATCCCAAAGTCTAATGTTGCAACCTCATTATGATGATTTGCATCCCTTCCTCTATCTCAACTAGCTCATTAACATCATAACAACCAATAGCATCATGATGACCTAAATTGCATACAATGACTTGACAATGCATGTTTGACCTACTATACATGCATAATCATAGCCATAACTATACATGCATAACAACTGCATATACATTGTTGGGTCCCTATAATACTAGTGATTGCCCCATTACTATTGTAGTTGCATCCCTTATTAATATTGTTCTGCCCCTATTGTCCCCATATTGTTATTGTTGTGCCCCATAGAATCCCTCTATTGTTATTTTTGTGGCTTTATATTATTATTGTTAGGTCGGTTGGGTTATATTGTGACTCCTTAGACTCCTATATATAGAAAGGAGGTTTTGTCATTTGAATCATCCAAGAATTGTTCATTTATGTAATCTAAAGGAGGTTTCCCCCTCGAAGAGGTTGAATTCTAAGGCGTTGATCTATCTTTTCTATCTTTTCTTGAGCTAGTTTCATAACATTTGGTATCAGAGCTTTGGATCCTAGGGTTTCGCTGCTCCAAATAGGTCATAGTGGAATTTTCGCTATAACTTTTTTTCTGCGACGTTTCAGAAGCTAAAAAAAAGACCCATTTGAGAAGAAATCGTGCCAAACCTCGGGTCCAAATTTTATAGCTTTTTGCGCTATATTTGTGGAGATATGATATGAGGAAGTTGGTATTTTTGCAGACTCCTGAATTACATTCCAAACAGGTGACCTATGGAAAATCATCATAACTTTCTCTCTGAGCATCAGATTGAAATTTTGTAAGAAGGTACAGAAAGAGGACGGAGTTTAGTTTCTTGTATATATTTTTCAGAGCCAAAAGTCAAAACAGTGACTCATGGCACGTCGTACAAGTTTGCTCTACTGAACTAGCCTATAATCAGGTCACTGTGGGAGATTTCGCATAAATCTTCCTTGGAGAATCCAATTTGGATTAGACTGGTGGCATTGGAAAGAGGACACAGAGGGCTACTATAGGTCACAATTTTAGAACTAGATGATCTGAAAGTACAGAGATTCATCAGAGGCAATATCGAGCTCCTACAAAGTGAAAAAAGGTGTGTAGATTCTTTTAAATTTTTGGTTAAGCTTGGTTTGAAAATTTACTTTGAAGGAATTCAAAGGGCATAGTAGAGCATTATTATCGGTAACTAATGCCTCGAGGAAAGAAAATGCAAACTCCTAGTAAGCAACCTGAAAGCTCTAGCATGACTCACGAAGAAGAGGACATAATGCTACATGATATATCAAAATTACAAGACAAAGCGCAACAAATGTCACTCTCAAAAAAGCTAACAGAATCTAGGATAAATGGCATGGAATCTAAGATAAAGGATGTGGAAGCTAAGATGGATGATTTGAACATATATTTGAAGACAGATTTGAAGAGAGACATGGCAGATTTGAAGATAGTTTTGACAAATTTTCTACAAGAAATACTTACTAATGGCGAAAAGGTAGTAAAGGAAACTCATGAGGCGAACAAAAGAAATGTTAATCATGATTTCATAGACTCTAATGTGGGATTGAAGACCCACCATATTCCAAAAATCGATATGAGGAAGTTCGATGGCAAGGATCCCGCAACATGGATATTACAGATGGAGCAATTTTCCAATCTCAATAATGTGCAAAACACACAAAAGGTATGTATTGCAACTTATATTTGGAACCAAATCAGTTTGCATGGTATCAATGGCTTTGTTCTCGTAAACAAATGATCACTTGGCAATTTTTACGAAACAATTGACAACACATTATGAGGATACAAAAAGCAACACTTTTTTTAGCCAATTGATAAGTCTCAAACAAAAGGGTTCAATAATGGAGCACATTGAGGAGTTCCAAAAATTGAACACAAGGGTAAAAAATATTCTAGAGGAGCATAGGATTGATGTGTTCATAGGGACTTTAAAGCATAATATCCAACATGATGTTCACCTTTGGGAACCTGATTCATTAGAGAAGGCATTTAGGTTAGCAAGAAAAATGGAAAGTAAAATTATGGCAACCAGGAAGCATACCACACACAACTATAAAAATAGAAGTGTTGTTGCCCCTAGTCTTCCACAACCTATAAGGTTGACACCACAACAATTGGAAGAAAAAAGAGCAAAAGGGATTTGTTACAGTTGTGATAGCAAATACATTAAAGGTCATAAGTGTGCTGAGAAGAAATTATTCTACATAGATTGCGAAGAGGAAGAAGAAAAGGAGCAAGAAATGTCAAAAGAAGAGGATATACTCCAGGAACAAAGCCTAGATAAAGAAAAAATGAATCCGACCATATCTTCTAATGCATTGGCGAGAATTACCACTCCTCAAACCATCAAGATAGAAGGACAAATCAAGAAGAAAAAGGTAATAGTGTTGATTCATTCAGGAAGTACCCACAATTTTATTCATTGTAACATAACAAAAGAATTGAATTGCTTCTTATATCCATCACCAGAGTGTCAAGTGATGGTTTCAAATGGAGGAAGAATAAATTTCTCTGGAAAGTGCCATAATATCAAGCTATTGATGGGAGAATATGTATTGACTAGCCCATTGCTTTCCATTCCAATGGGAGGTGTTGATGTTGTACTAGGAGTCTAATGGCTACAATCCTTGGGTACAATAGCTTTTAATTTTCAAGAACTTTTCATGAAATTTTCTGTGGAAGGAAAGGAAGTTGAATTAAGGGGTATTGCAAGGAAATCAGGAAAGATAATCGGCTCTAACGGTATGACAAAGCTTCTAAAAAAGGAACAAAGAGGTGTAATTGCACAATTATGTTCACTAGATGTTTCCACATTGAAATAATCTATTTCTCTAGATCTCCAAAAAGTCTTGGACAATCATTCCAAGGTATTTTAGACTCCCAAAGGTCTCCCACCTATTCGTGATCATGATCATGCTATTCATCTGATTCCAGGAAGTGTTCCTCTAAACATCAAGCCATACAGATATCCCTATGCCTAAAAGAGTGAAATTGAACGTATGGTTGCAAAAATGCTAGAGGCTGGTATAATTCAACCGAGTCAAAGTTCTTTCTCTGCTCCAGTAGTATTAGAGCACAAGAAGGATGGATCATGGCACATATGTCCGGATTATAGGGAGCTCAACAAGCTCACTATTAAAGATAAGTTTCTCATTTCTGTCATTGATGAATTACTGGATGAATTGCATGGATCAATTTACTTCACTAAGTTGGATCCTCGTTCAGGATATCATCAAATCAGAATGAAGACTGAAGACATTCCAAAAACAACATTTAGAACTCATGAGGTACATTATGAATTTTTGGTCATGCCTTTTGGCCTTACCAATGCACCTTCAACATTTCAAGGTTTGATGAAATCCATTTTCAAACCATTCCTTAGAAAATTTGTGTTAGTATTTTTTGATGATATACTAATCTATAGCAAGTCTTGGAAGGATCATGTTGAACATTTTGACAGGGTGCTACAACTATTGGAGGAGAAACAATTATATGCAAAAAGACCCAAATGTTTCTTTTGAGTACAAGAGGTGGAATATCTGGGTCATATTGTATCTCATGAAGGAGTTAAGGTAGACCCTAGCAAAATTAAAGCAATTAAGGAATGGAAAATCCCCACATCCATAAAGCATCTACGAGGATTTCTTGGGTTGACAGGGTATTATCACAAGTTTGTTAAGAATTATGGGAGAATAGCAGCACCTCTAACAAGATTATTGAAGAAAGATGCATTTTCATGGACTCTAGAATCAACAAAGGCCTTCAAACATCTTAAAGAGGCAATGTGCCAAGCACCGGTCTTAGCTACACTGGACTTCACAAAAACCTTTATTGTGGAATGTGATGCTTCAGGAAATGGAATTGGTGTTGTTTTAATGCAAGATGAAAGACCCATTGCTTTTGAAAGTTGTCCAATCAAGGGAAAGTTTTTACACAAAGCTATTTATGATAAGAAAATGTTTGCAATACTCCATACGTTTAAGAAATGGTGACCCTACCTAATGGGAAAACACTTCAAGGTAAAAACGGATCATGATAGCCTTAAATACTTTTTAGAACAAAGATTATCCTTTGAAGAGCAACAAAAGTGGGTCACAAATATGTTGGGTTATGACTTTGAAATCATCTACAAAAAAGGGAAGCAAGATGTGGTGGCAGATGCACTCTCAAGAAAGGATGAGGATGTGGAAGAATTATTGTGCACCATTTCTATTATCCAACCAGATTGGATAAACGAAGCAAGGGAGGAATGGAAGAATGATGAAGAAGTGTGGGCACTTATTCAAAAGTTACAACAAGATTCTAGTACATCTAATAAATTTAGCTGGAAAAATGATTTGTTATGGTACAAAGATCGCTTATACCTCTGTAAGAATTTAGAACTAAAACAAAATATTCTTATGGAATTGCACACTTCTCCCTTAGGAGGGCACTCACGATTTTTAAAAACTTACCATAGGGTTAAGAAGGAATTTTTTTGGGATGGCCTTAAATTGGATATTCAAAAATTTGTGGTGGAATGTTTGGTTTGCCAACAAAATAAAGTTGAAACAATTAAGAAACCGAGTCTATTACAACCTTTATCCATTCCAAGCCAACATTGGGAGGAGGTTTCAATCGATTTTATCACAGGTTTACCCAAGTCTGAGGGAAAGAGTGTCATCCTAGTGGTAGTTGACAAACTTACCAAGTATGCACACTTTTGTGCATTATCACATCCATTTAAATCCAGTACAGTTTCTACTGCATTTATGGAAACAATTCAAAAGCTACATGGAAACCCAAAGATTATTGTAAGTGACAGAGATCCCATTTTCACTGGAAATTTTTTGACAGAATTATTTTCTTGTCTTGGTACTCAGTTAGCTCATAGCTCATCTTATCATCCTCAATCCGATGGGCAAACTGAGATAGCAAACAAATGTTTGGAAGGATATCTTCGTTGCTTTGTATCTGATAAACATACACAATGGGTTAAATGGTTGCCTCTGGTTGAATGGTGGTATAACACTTTCTTCCATACATCAACAAAAATGACCCCATTTATGACACTTTATGGATATCAGCCACCATCCATCACATCATATTTAAGAGAAAATTCTAAGGTTCAAGCTGGTGGGCTCCAGTATTGTAGCAATAATGCTACAACTCCTGGAGCTTCCTATCTCTAATTTTATCAACCCAGTAGTTCGTACAAACTTGGAAGCGACGGTGTTGTATGCACAAGTACTAGCTCTTGCCGCATCTGTCACTTGGTCAGCTGGCACAAGTCCACTAGGGGCTCAAGCCAACTTCTATGAGTTCTCAGAAGAAGCTTTTTAACTGATGGACGAAAGCTAACTCAAAGGAAGCTAATCCACTTGCGGAAAGAAACTGAAAGCCAAAAAGAAATACAAACCCTAGCAAACCCTAATTCTACCAACTAGTCCTACTGACGCAAAAATGAGAATGAAAACTACGAGAAGAGACGCCATTACTTCTAGGAAGGTAAAATTCATGTGTCTAAGTTATCACTATCTGAAGAAAACATCTTTTTGTATTTTTGATTAAGTTATGAGAATTATCATGCATGTGCTTCTAACTAGCTTTTCACTGTTCAGAGGTGGATCAAGGAGGAGAAGCGCTTGGGAAAGGTTGGGAAGGTTCAAAAAGGTTCTAAAGGGTCCCTAACACCCTTCCAGAGAGTCTCGCAAAGTTTGGATGCCATGCAACCGTGTTTATGAGCTTCTACAGGAAGTCTGCAGGGGCTTCTACAGGAAGTTCAGAGATTTCTACAGGATGTTCTGAAAAGAGGATTTTGGAGAATGGATGGAGGGAAAAAGGTGGAGGAACGAGTATGGAGGTGAAATAGGGGTGTAGGGGAGTTCAAGACTTGGAGGATGGAGTTGAGGAGATGGTGTAGATGGTGAGATTTGTTCAAGGAGGGATGAAACGATGTTGCACAAGAAGATGAGAATCATGGCAAAGTAAGCGAATGAGGTAAATGTAAGGTAAGGGTTCTGAGTGAAGGATGAAACAAGTAGGTTGGATGGAGTATGTGCAGGTAAGGAAGGATAACAGGTACTCTGCAAGTGGTTTTTCAAACTGACCAAACAAAGACATGCAAGAAAACAAAGATCTAGTTATAAAACCTATGACCTAGTTACTTCACTCTAATCTGACCTAAGTAACAACAAAAGGAAATGAACAGCAATTTATTCGAAATGAAATGCATGAACTAAGTTATGCCACTAAGAAATCATCAACTGAAGCATTTAAACACTACTAATATCAGCATCTACAAAAGAGGGTTCCAACGCTAAGAATTGCATGGAAAAGCAAAACAACGTTTTTGTTGGCAGCAAAGTCACGTTGGTCCCAGCTCATGATTCCACTGAGGGGGGGGTGAGATCCAAGGTGTTTGGTATCCTTTTTCTTTTTATTATCCTACCAATCTATTCTAACCATGAGAAGCTACTTTAACCATCAAAAGAAATCCAAATAACAATGCAAGATCTAAATACAAATAGCAGATTTTATTCTAAGAATGCAGCAAAGACACATGATAGTAAGCAAAGGAGGTCCTGGGCGCTTGAGATGGGCCCAACCCCAAGAGCTACAGCCTCCTAAGAGAGATTTATAGCTGGTGCAAAGCTGGATTCATCTTTATTAAACGAGAATGAAGAGTTACATCAAAAACTGTCCACAAGGAGAGCTTGAGAATGAGCTGAAAGCAAAACTAATCTATTGCCTAAAGATCGAATTACAAAATGACTACAACAAGACTTATGAAATGACTAACTACCAGCTACAAAATGACTAACCACTAGCTAACCAAAATGAGGCCCTAAGCCTTCTTATTTATACAATTTGAGGACCCAACAGTCCTCCTAAGATTTAGGGACTTGGCTGCCCAAGACTTGTAGTTAACAACAGTCCTACTTGACTTGCTTGGCTGCCCTTGTGCTCATTGATTTGGTGGCCTTTGAACTCCGAGCTGATGGTGGAGAATTCGAGGTAAGGGCCCATAAATGAGGGGGACACCTTCCTACAAATCCTCTAGCTTGTTCTCCCACGAATTTGGCTGCCAAGTGCTCATTAAGACCTTCAATTTTGTCTCCAAATTGACCAAAAAGGCTACACAAAGCACCCATTAGACTTGTTGGCATAATGACTAACCAAATTCACTCTATTAACATAAAAATAATCGAAAACATGCAATAAACTAATGAGAATGGTGGATTAAGTCAAATTAGGAGGTTGAATGAGCCCAAATAATTATCCATTTTTGGGGCTCATCATCACCCCCCTACTGAAAGTGTTGCTCATCCTCTGAGCAACCAATCTCTCTCCTTGTCTTTGATGGCCCTGGTGGCTTCTTTGGCTAACATCTCGGCTGATTTCTCCTTTGGCTTCCCTCTTTTCAAACTTCCTGTAGAAACAGTTCGCTGGCTTCCTGTAGAAACAGTCTGCTAGCTTCCTGTAGAAACAGTCTGCTAACTTCCTGTAGAACCAATTTTCTCTGATTTTGCCTGCGGTATTGTCTCAACTTGTTTTGTTTTAGTGGCTTTCTGAAGGCTTACATTCACAGGTACACTGATAGTTTCACCAGATGGATTGGACTCAGACACTGCATCATTCAAATCTGAAACTGCTTTTTCCTCTTCTCTGGAACTTTCACCATCAACTTTTTGTTCAGTTGATAATGTCAAAGATCCATTTACTTGCTCTGCAATGCTGTTTGTTAATACATCCTTTGTCTCAGAAGCTTCAAAATTTTCAGTCTCTTTTAGATATGCAGAATCATTTTCCAAGACATCCTCCATTTCTGCTGCTGTAGAATCCGAAACCTTCTCTTCATCCCCTTGTATGTCACTGATTTTGCTTTTTAGTATTTGTTCAGTTCCTAATCTAACTGATTCATCTATTTTCTTTGCATTTCCATTTGTTAATCCATCCTTAGTTTCAGTAGTTCCAGAGCCTTTATCCTCTGTTTTTTTTCTAGTATTTCAGGCATCTCCTTCTCTGCAATTTCATAACCAGTTTTCTCATTGGATACAACTTCGTCCTCAGAGTCAATTATGCCAACAGGTGCTTTTACCTGTTTATCATAATTTTGTTCTTCAGCCTCTACCAGAGGTTTTTCTGATTTACCAGATTTCTTCAGAGTCTCCTGTTCTTTTAAGAAAGCAGAAATAACAGGATTTTTACGGAAAGCCAATTCAAAAGGATTGGAAGCAACTTCAATCTCACCTTGGTTAAGTTGCATATTTAGACCTGCAACATCTTCCTCTCGTTTCATAGTCAAATTCACCCTTCCCCTCTCAATACGCAAAACTCGGACAGTAAAATCTTGCCCAATTTGTAGATCCATATTTCCATCAACATTTCCATAGCCCTTAGATACTTCAGATGAGCGAAGAAAACCCTCTTCATCATCAGGAAGTGATATAAATGCTCCAGATCTGATTATATTCTTATCTTTTCCTTCTAGAGTTTGTCCCTTTTGGAACTTGGATCTCTTCTGAGTCTCGTTTGTCTTCTTCTGGCCTCAGGAGAGAAATTAATTGAGAATGATCTCAATGATAATATCTTATGTGGTAGCACTAAATAAGGCCTAGATATTTCAGAAAACGAAGAGCTTCTTAAATGCTTCTTGGTCCTTGAAGTGACAGTTCTTACTGGTGGGTACTCGATAGTCCCAATGGGACAAAGTATTGCAGGAACCATGCTGGGTGAAGCTTTATGGTGACCTGAGATGTATCTTGGGACCTATGAAGCTCAATCTCCTGAGATTAACTTTCTTCAAGCTCCAAACTTGATGAAGAAAAACTCGGGCTTTTCTGCTCTGGACGACTTTGCCATACTTTCCTGTAGAAGACCCCACCCGTTTCCTGTAGAGTGTGATTCTGCCTTTGAGTGAGCCCGATGCACGAGTGAAATTCGAGAACAGGCCGCAAAGCTCCATGGAGGTTGATGGGTTAACCGATTGTGGGAGCAGAGGATGCATACTTCAGCTAAGAATGTCACAAATGCAAATTAATCAGCGGATGGTGAGAGTCAGCCGAGCAATTTTTTTAATTACGGCATGATTTGTGGTGAGGGAGTGAAGTGGCCAAGTGTACGTGGCCACATGCAGACGGCAGTGTTGTGAAGCTGCATGTCCTCTTCCCGTTAATCAACTGCACTGGAGTTAAACTCTCTATCACTGTTTTTTCTTTTAATTTTTACGTGAGTCCATTGTCCACTTGCACTGCGTGACTGCCGGCTGCGTTCTAAAGAAGACAATCAGTTGAGCCTTGCTAATCTGTGGCTTAATTCCACCAATTCATGCAGTTTCCAAATTAAATCTATGCAATAGAAGAATGAGATCAGTCACATACCTCGAAGTTGAATGGCTGCCGTGAAGCTTTTTGCTGCTGCATGCTCTGATTCTGCTGCTGCATGCTTGGATCCTTTGATTGCATGAGGCTTGGATGATGATTTTGATTTCTTTTCCTTGTGTAGGTGTCCTCTGGTTGGATCTGAGCTGCATGCAATTGTTTTCACATTTAAATCTGCACCTTCAAGCTGCTGCTGCTGCA
Source organism: Pinus tabuliformis (assembly GCA_031772625.1). NCBI lineage: Eukaryota > Viridiplantae > Streptophyta > Pinopsida > Pinales > Pinaceae > Pinus > Pinus tabuliformis. The sequence continues at coordinate 1,003,912,596 of CM062819.1, forward strand.
TGGTCACAAAATCAGAACTTGTTTTCGCCATTGCTCTCAAACGGTAACCCGGATTGAGCTGAAACTCGGTGAGCATGTTCCTATCATCATTATGCATCTCCCATAGCAAAATCGTGATCAATGGATGCACGGATTTCGAGAAAAATGGAAAATGGCTGAAGATTTCAGAGGTTGATTTCTCGGAAACCGTGCAACGGAATCGGCTGAAACTGCTTGGGTAGGTTACTATCACCCATGTGCATCTCCCCATGAAACAGGGTTTAAAACGGATGCATGGATATGGAGAAAATGAAAAAATGGCTGATGGTGATGGAGGCTGATTTCTTGGAAACCATGCATCGGAATTGCATGAAACTGCTCAGGCATGTTGTCATCAACCTTGTACAATTCCCCATAAACCGGTTTGTCAAATGGATGCATGGTTTTCAAGTTATGGCATAAACAAATTCTGCTCTATGTGTTTTTGCTTCAAGGCACTTTGCATTTTGGTTGCATGGGATGACAAAATGAATTTTGGCTGTGATGCAGGTATGGAGATGATGGAGGAGGAGTTGGAAGATTGCATGAGGGCTTCTGAACCCTTGAGGAAGCTACCATGTTTGCCAAACCACTTTTTGAAATGCATGTCTAGTTTCCCACAATTTCTACAGGAAGTTCCTGTAGAAACACAATGAGAAGCATAAGGAGGTGGAAAAAGTGATGGATGAAGGCAAGGGATGGACACCCAAGTGCTTGTAGGCCTAATCAACAGATTCCCACCATTAGATTCACTTTTGAAATTGGATTTGGCTCGTCCAAAGGTTCTAGAGGATGTTTCCTGTAGAAATACAGAGCTTCCTGTAGAAGGCACAAGAAAAAGTCCTTTGACCTTGATTTGAGTGCTCCTCCTGTCATGACACGTCCTTCTTGCAACCTGCAATGTCACTGCTGCAACATGAAATTATTCAATGGAGATTAGCTTTATTTTTTCTCTTTTTCTCTTTTTTTTTTTTTGAAAAACAACTAGGGCGCCTCATGGAGGTTTTCACCCTAATTGCCTGCCTTGGGCGCCTCCAAGGGAGGTTTTCACCCAAAGATCTTATTCTCTTTTCTCTTTTTTTTTTCCAACCCATTGACCACCTCATGGAGGTTTTCAATCAATGAGCCAATCTAAGGCGCCTCCGAGGAGGTTTTCACCTTAGATTTCTATTTTCCTCTTCTTCTTTTTTTTTTCTACCCTACCCTACTTGAAAAAAAACAAAATCATTTTCAAGTATAAGAATACTTCCAATGGAGCCATGTGCACATCAAGATTAGAGACAAAATGATGTGAAGGCTCGGAATGCATGCTTTGACAACTATCCAAATTTCAGAGACAAAATGATCTGACTTTGAAAGTACAAAACATAGCTGAGGAAGAGAGTACTGCTGCAACTTAGTGACTGTCTGGAACCATGTCTCAATATAGCTTTGATATCCTTGGTCCTTTTTCTGATCTGGATCATTCTTCATGTCACCTTCTATCATGACTTTCTCATCTTCCTCCTTTTGCTGATCTTTCTCTTGAGTACATGGAGGATTTGATGGTAACCATGAGGAGGCTTTCTCGATCTCTGATTCTGATCTCTTCTCTTCATCAAGTGCAGCCCATGGTTCTTTGATCTCCTCTTTGGAACCTTCTTTTTCCTTTGGTCCTTCAATGCTTTCAAGATGATCTCTTTTTTGCAATGCTTTTCCTGAGCTATGGTGAAGATCATTGAGCTCAAGAGGAGTCATTTGGATATGTTGTGCCTCAGCTTTGCAATTGGGTTGAGCTACTCCATTGTATGGCTTTTGAAATGGTACGGGTAGTTGAGTGGAGGTGTGAAATCGAGATGGAGATGGATGGCATTGTGGTTGGGTAGGCATTTGGGGTTGCCTTGGTGGAGGAGGAGGCGACGGTTGTGGATGAGCAGGTGGTGGAGGACAATGAGCGGGATGAGAGTTGTACTGGGGCCTCCACTCCTGATAAGGTGCATTCCACTGAGGCTGTGGCTGAGCATAAGAGTGAAATGAATGAGCAACTGGTAGGGCATAATATGGATCTGTGAAGGAACAAGGAGGAGGTGTGAACCAGGAAGGATGAGCAGGGGGACCCCAAGAAGGCATGAAAGTGGCTTGATATGGGTCATAATAGGTCTCGGGTGTCCCTTGCAGTTCCTGCTGGTAAGATCTAGGTCCATGCGGCCTCCTTTGGTTCTTATAATAGAGTGATTCAGTGGCTCCTTTGGCTCTCTGATATGCAGCTTTGAATCTGGGTAAGGAAGGGCACTGATCTGTAGGATGGTATTCTTCACAGAAAAAACACATCTCTATGGAGTACAATGGACATTCGTTCATAGGATGCTTTCTAGTGCACCTAGGACAAAAAATGACCAAAGCCCTCTTGGCTTCCTCTTGCTTCTGTTGGATCCGCAAGGTATCCAGTTGCATGGCAAGGAACTGCCTCATATCACTCTTGAAATCTTTGATCTAATTTTCAAATTCATCTTTGGACAAGATGTTGCTCCCAACATCTCTGCTTGTAGCCATTTGCTCCAGAGGAATGTTTTCTTCTTCTTCTCCCCTAGAGGTTCTTCAAATATGTCTTGATGTCCACCCAAGGGTTCTTCAATCACAGCCATCGAAGAAGAGAGAAGGCTGTGTGAAGCAGTGGGGGTGTTTTGCAATCATTTTTCTAACTTATCTCTACTCCTACAAGGCATGAAATGAAATCTTTTTGCTTGATTTTTGCTTTTTTTCTACTTCTACTTGCAAAACTGAAATAAATTGAACTGCAACTAACTATCTCGCTAAAATGAACATGCGGAATTGAAATGAAAGCAGGAAAAGACTAATCTATTTTGCTCAAATGAAATTGCAGGAATGGAAACACTAGTCTACGCTTGCAGAATTGAAACACTAGTCTACGCTTGCAGAAATGAAATGCTAATCTATGAAAGCAGGAAATGCTAATCTATGAAAGCAGGAAATGCTAATCTACGAAAGCAGGAAAGGTCTATGCTACTTTTGCAGAATAGAAATGAAATAAACTACTTAGCAGAAGGCAAGAGTAAGAAAATAGAAGAAAAGAAACAATTACTAATACTCTGACGCTTCCCCGGCAACGGCGCCAAAAAGATGGTGGGCTCCAGTATTGTAGCAATAATGCTACAACTCCTAGAGCTTCCTATCTCTAATTTTATCAACCCGGTAGTTCGTACAAACTTGGAAGCGACGGTGCTGTATGCACAAGTACTAGCTCTTGCCGCATCTGTCACTTGGTCAGCTGGCACAAGTCCGCTAGGGGCTCAAGCCAACTTCTATGAGTTCTCAGAAGAAGATTTTTAACTGATGGACGAAAGCTAACTCAAAGGAAGCTAATCCACTTGCGGAAAGAAACTGAAAGCCAAAAAGAAATACAAACCCTAGCAAACCCTAATTCTACCAACTAGTCCTACTGACGCAAAAATGAGAATGAAAACTACAAGAAGAGATGCCATTACTTCTAGGAAGGTAAAATGCATGTGTCTAAGTTATCACTATCTGAAGAAAACTTCTTTTTGTATTTTTGATTAAGTTATGAGAATTATCATGCATGTGCTTCTAACTAGCTTTTCACTGTGCAGAGGTGGATCAAGGAGGAGAAGCACTTGGGAAAGGTTGGGAAGGTTCAAAAAGGTTCTAAAGGGTCCCTAACACCCTTCCAGAGAGTCTCGCAAAGTTTTGATGCCATGCAACCGTGTTTATGAGCTTCTACAGGAAGTCTGCAGGGGCTTCTACAGGAAGTTCAGAGATTTCTACAGGATGTTCTGAAAAGAGGATTTTGGAGAATGGATGGAGGGAAAAAGGTGGAGGAACGAGTGTGGAGGTGAAATAGGGGTGTAGGGGAGTTCAAGACTTGGAGGATGGAGTTGAGGAGATGGTGTAGATGGTGAGATTTGTTCAAGGAGGGATGAAACGATGTTGCACAAGAAGATGAGAATCATGGCAAAGTAAGCGAATGAGGTAAATGTAAGGTAAGGGTTCTGAGTGAAGGATGAAACAAGTAGGTTGGATGGAGTATGTGCAGGTAAGGAAGGATAACAGGTACTCTGCAAGTGGTTTTTCAAACTGACCAAACAAAGACATGCAAGAAAACAAAGATCTAGCTATAAAACCTATGACCTAGTTACTTCACTCTAATCTGACCTAAGTAACAACAAAAGGAAATGAACAACAATTTATTCGAAATGAAATGCATGAACTAAGTTATGCCACTAAGAAATCATCAACTGAAGCATTTAAACACTACTAATATCAGCATCTACAAAGAGGGTTCCAACACTAAGAATTGCATGGAAAAGCAAAACAACGTTTTTGTTGGCAGCAAAGTCACGTTGGTCCCAGCTCATGATTCCACTGAGGGGGGGTGAGATCCAAGGTGTTTGGTATCCTTTTTCTTGTTATTATCCTACCAATCTATTCTAACCATGAGAAGCTACTTTAACCATCAAAAGAAATCCAAATAACAATGCAAGATTTAAATACAAATAGCAGATTTTATTCTAAGAATGCAGCAAAGACACATGATAGTAAGCAAAGGAGGTCCTGGGCACTTGAGATGGGCCCAACCCCAAGAGCTACAGCCTCCTAAGAGAGATTTAGAGCTGGTGCAAAGCTGGATTCATATTTATTAAACGAGAATGAAGAGTTACATCAAAAACTGTCCACAAGGAGAGCTTGAGAATGAGCTGAAAGCAAAACTAATCTATTGCCTAAAGATCGAATTACAAAATGACCACAACAAGACTATGAAATGACTAACTACCAGCTACAAAATGACTAACCACTAGCTAACCAAAATGAGGCCCTAATCCTTCTTATTTATACAATTTGAGGACCCAACAGTACTCCTAAGATTTAGGGACTTGGCTGCCCAAGACTTGTAGTTAACAACAGTCCTACTTGACTTGCTTGGCTGCCCTTGTGCTCATTGATTTGGTGGCCTTTGAACTCCGAGCTGATGGTGGAGAATTCGAGGTAAGGGCCCATAAATGAGGGGGACACCTTCCTACAAATCCTCTAGCTTGTTCTCCCACGAATTTGGCTGCCAAGTGCTCATTAAGACCTTCAATTTTGTCTCCAAATTGACCAAAAAGGCTACACAAAGCACCCATTAGACTTGTTGGCATAATGACTAACCAAATTCACTCTATTAACATAAAAATAATCGAAAACATGCAATAAACTAATGAGAATGGTGGATTAAGTCAAATTAGGAGGTTGAATGAGCCCAAATAATTATCCATTTTTGGGGCTCATCACAAGCAATGGAACATCACATCTAACATCAACAACAAGTCCTCCAACTCTTAAAGGATAACCTTGTGTTAGCATAGAATAGAATGAAACAACAGGTAGATCAACATTGCATCGAAAGAAGTTTTGATGTAGGTGATTGGGTATTCCTACTACTACAACCATATAAGCAAATGTCCCTCAAGCAAGCTAACAATGATAATAAATTATCACTAAAGTATTATGGTCCGTACAATGTGTTGCAAAAGATTAGTACTATGGCATACAAATTGGAGCTTCCTGTAGCTTCTCAATTGCACCTAATTTTCCATGTTTCATGTTTAAAGAAGGTTATAGGTGACAAGATCCCAGTGCAAACAATATTTCCAGAACTTGACGAGGAAGGAAAAATTATATTGGAATCGGAAGAAGTCACAGAAATAAGAACCCGATAGCTACGAAATCGTTCAATTTCGGAGTATCTTATCAAGTGGAAGAACTTATCCGCTGAAGATTCCACATGTGAGGATGAGAATTTTAAACAGAAGCATCCAAAACTACTCAAGCATTGAGGACAACACTTTTTTGAAGGAGAGGGGCATGTTTGGTCCCTATAATACTAGTGATTACCCCATTACTATTGTAGTTGCATCCCTTATTAATATTGTTGTGCCCCTATTATCCCCATATTGTTATTACTGTGCCCCATAGAATCCCTCTATTGTTATTTTTGTGGCTTTATATTATTATTGTTAGGTCAACTAGGTTATATTATGACTCCTTAGACTCCTATATATAGAAAGGAGGATTTGTCATTTGAATCATCCAAGAATTGTTCATTTATGTAATGTAAAGGAGGTTTCCCCCTCAAAGAGGTTGAATTCTAAGGCGTTGATCCATATTTTCTATATTTTCTTGAGCTGGTTTCATAACATACACACATAACAAGTGAGTACAAAACCATATACACATCATTCTAGCTAGAGTCCAGTTATCAACGCATGACCATCTCAAGTACACAAACCATGAACTCATGCATGACAACGACCATTAGTCCATTGTACACATTGGCACATGCAACCAACAATATTCATAAGCAATGCCAAATAAACTACACCTACACATAAACACATGTAGTCAAACATAAGCGATCAATTATTGTAATCAACCTACAAGACCGATACATGTAATCAAAATATTCAAAAGTGTAACATAACATACAAGGATGTAAGTAGATATCATGAAATCAACATGTAAGCGGCATATAATTCATACACAGTCAGTCACATGTTCCAAAAATCAAGTCATCGTGTTTCATTCCCCAATACTAGCAACCTATAAGCATACCCCCTTACTATCCATGTTCCACACCAAGGTAGAAGGAGGAAGCTACTATAATGGCTTGATCTCCAATGTCCAATTATGGAAATGGGATCTCCAAATCTTTACTAAATTTAACCACACTTGAAAATAAATTGATTTTTATTTCTCATACATTTGTATGAGACTAAGTCAAAAACATTGCACTTATTCCACTTGTAACATACTAACTAAAAACATGCCACTTTTCCATTTCCTTACATGAAGCTTTTCAAATTCCTTGCATGCAACCTTTCAAATTCCCTACATGCAACTCTTCAAATTCTTTGCATGAAAATAGGCATAGATCAGCTATATCCATATTATCATACTACACTACTATCCCATAAAAAAAAAACAAACCAAAACAAAACAAAACAAAAACAAAAACATTTTCTTCAAACAATTACCATACTTTTACATTTTCTTAAAACAACTACTATACTATTACATTTGAATGTAAGAATTCCTTCAAACACTTTACATCCAAACTAATATAGCAAACTATTTGCATACAAGTAAGCAAAAAAAAAAAAAAACATTTTCTTCAAACAATTACCATACTTTTACATTTTCTTCAAACAACTACTATACTATTACATTTGAATGTAAGCATTTCTTCAAACACTTTACGTGCAAACTAATATAGCAAACTATTTGCATACAAATAAGCATATATCAACTACATAAATATTATTACACATCAATACTATCCCCAACCACAAACAACATACTGATTGGGGTATTTTATCAAACAATTTGTATGCAATTAATCCTTGAACGATTTAAGCATTTCATCAAACACTTTGCATGCAAACTAATATAGAGAGTGATTCAATGCATATATCCTAAACTGTAGTAGTACAAGTTATGGAAACTGAACCATATGATCAGTGGTATTTTCCCTCACCGTGGTTCAAGTTTCAAATTTTAAGATTTCATAGATGAAAATTTATAACACAAATACCAACACAATCATATTTGGTGCACAATTCTAGGAGTATCTAGAGAGCTCGACTTCCACTAGTCATATCTCCTAAAATATAGCGAATAAATGTCTGAAATTTTTATCACAATATCAATGGGATTCCCCCTCATTATGAAAAAATATTCAGGTCCTCAGAGTGCCCAGAAGGAAATTAATAACAAAAATGTCAGTGTGACTTGTTTGAGGCCTGATTTTAGGAGCATTTAGAAGGCTCGACTCCCTCTACTCATATCTCTTAAAGTATTGCGACCTAATATCTGTAATTTCTAACACATAATCGGTGGTATGTCCCCTTAGCTTCTAAAAGCCTACAAAAGATTAGTTATTGCAGAAATTCCAACATGACTTGTTTAAAGGTGTATTCAGGAAGGTCATCTTCCTTAGATCAAAATTCCTAAAGTATTGTGAACCAATATCTGAAAATTTTACCACATTATCAGTGGGATTTACCTTTAATATGGACAAATTTTCAACTTCTAATATGCCATAGAAGAAATGTTATAACAGATATGACAGAAAGGTCTAAAATTTAACCTTTGTTTTTCATTTCACCTATGATAGAGCCCATCTAGTCCAAGTGTTTGAACCTGGAAGCTCTGATACCACTCTGTAACACCCTCTAGGGAAATTGTGCATATAAACAACATAATAGGAACAAAAATATAATAAACATATCAGCCATCAAACTCTATATATATACATCAGTACATTTGCACATGAAAATCAAGGGAATGAATTTTTTCATTAATAAATGAAATGAACCAACCGGTGATGGGACTACCACATTCCACCCTACCATAGATTGGCTGAGCCAAGTCTCTCTTCAATCGATCACCCTCGTGCCATATTCCAATCATGAATGTGGGATCTCAGAGAACACATCAATCAAAACTCATCTAGGGCTTCCAGAGGCCACCCACCTCAACCCATCAAATAGTGATTCCACCTCACGGTTGGACATCACCAAAAGCCATCATCAGATTGGTCTCCATCCAAGCCTTCCAGGGCTTCTAGAGCATTTTTCCAGCCAAGGCTTCCAGAACTGGTAACTCAACCCAAAACTTATACAAGGCTTCCAGAACTAGTAACTCAACCCACAACTTATACAAGGCTTCCAGAGTGTTTGTCCAACCAAGTCTTCCAGGACTAGTAACTCAACCCACCAAGGGCTTCCAAAGAATTTTTCCAACCAGGGCTTCCAAGACTAGTAACTCAACCCAAGCTGGTATAGGGCTTCTAGAGCGTTTGTCCAACTAGGGCTTCTAGGACTAGTAACTCAACCTAAGTTGTTACAGGGCTTCCAGAGTGTTTGTTCAACCAGGGCTTCCAGGACTAATAACTCAACCCAAGCTAAGGAAACATGAGAACCAACCAAAACAAAGCAAGGAAAGTAAATCCACAATCACCATGGCTATCTAGGAAATGGCAAGGCTAGGCAATCCACTATTGATCCAGGCAATCATCCATGCCAATGACAGATCACAACCAAGAACCACATGCATGTGCCATGCATGCCAAAAATAGTGAAGAAATCATACATGCAACTTGGTACCTTCATGTAAATCTAATGTAGCTATTGATGTTGATGCCTTATTGTGCTTTACTGCTCTTCCTTTGCCTTCTTACTCCAAGAATCCAAGTATGCCACACCCTCCAAGAGTGCTCCCAGAAAACTCTAAGTATCCAAGAGTATGAGAGAGAGAGAGAGAGAATAATGAGAGAGCTCTAAAACTGAACTGACAAAAGGTTCACACTGAAAGGAAGAAGCCTACCAACTGATCCTCAGAATCCTTTTTATTAATGAGGCCTCTATTTTCTTCATTTTCCATTATTTTCCTTCAATTTCCTCCTCACATGAAACCAATGACCTTTCACCTTCCTTTTCTCCTAATTTCCATTATTTTCATAAATAAATGTGACAAAATACATTTTTTCCTCTTTAATGCCTTAGCCATTGCCTTTGTTAATTTCCTTAACCATAAACAACCAAATGAACACCCCCTAGGATGTCTTTCCCACCATTCAGCTTGGAATACGTGTCCCAATATCCGTGGTATTTACATATTTTTACATGGAATTTTCACAAGGGTTGTTATAGGAAGTTGCAGAACGATCGCCATCAGAAGTGGTCTACCTATATATAACAATTCCACTTGAACATTACATACAAAGAGGGCAACACCAATCATGTTGTAGACTGCCTCAGCCAACCCCCAATTGCAACACTGGCTACTGTTCTCTGTAGAAAATCCTATAGATTCACAAGCTCATGCAATGTATTAAAGAAAAAGACAAGAATCTACTTCTACTTTCAACCAGCAGAAGCCAATATATCGATGATAATAATATGAACAAGAAGAAGACAAATCAATGGTACATAACACAATATGTATCTAAGGGAAACCACTGCTCACAAACCTACTATTTGTATTGCATATATCAGAAATATGAGTAAAGATAGAAATCTTGTTCTCACTAGAACAATTTTGCACAAGTATGCTCAATTCTCTCAGCTCACAAGCTAGCTCTTGGCCAACACTTATCCAAATCTACAGCTCTGCAAGCCCCTAATCTCTTGCGTAATTCCTAGGATGAATAGCCCATATTTAAAGGGAATTCATGCTTCCAAAACTGCGCAATCCAAACATAGGATCAATCTCTGATGCATGCATGATATTTAAACTCCAGTAAATAATACAACTAATAGTAGATTGTCCCTACACTCTAGTCTCAAGTAGGTCTTTCTCAGAATCGACATGCATGAATTTCTGATGAGAGAATCTTCAATTAACTATAGTGACACTTGTGGATGCACTAGTGCACCAACTGATTGTTAACTCTGTATTAGTTCCTCAAACAGTATGGAACTAATTTAACTAAACTTAGCTCAGTAAACTGAGTGATCTAATTTCTAACTCAATTTAAACTCATACTGGGCCCTTAAAACTTAGAGAGAACATATACATGACTTCATAGAGACTTCCAACCTTAAATTCATAAGCTAATTAAGTTAATTAATCTTAATTAACTATTTACAAGTTGCTATGGGAGTAGAATTCAATTTTAATTCTCAGTTTAATTCAAGGACAAATTAAACTGGAATTTCTTGTTGCAATTTCTCAACACTCCCTCTCAACAAGAAAGGGATTATCAGCTACCCCGATCCTATCTCTATGAAACTTGAATTTACGTATTGCCAATGCCTTTGTCAAAATGTCAACATCTTTCTCCTCCGTGGTAATGTACTCTAACAACATAATATGCCTCAATACACAATCTTTGAGATGATGATATTAGTTATCAATATTTTTGGACCGATCATGAAAAATTGGATTTTCAGAGAGTTTGATACAATTCTTATTATCGCAGTAAATCATAGTTGGATCCATCTGTTGACCAAACAAACCAACTATTATCTTCCTCATCTAGATGGCCTCACATGTTGCTTGACTTGCAACCATGTACTCTACCTCTACCAAATTGAGTACAACCGATCTTTGTTTCCTGTTGTATGAAGAAATTGTCGTTGACCCAATACTGAAGATCCCTCTTGACGTGCTCTACCTGCCGGATGGACTCCCTACCCAATCTGCATTGGTGAAGCCTTGAATCTTCACTCCCTTTGTCTATCTGTACCATAATCCATACTGAGAAGTGCCCCCGAGGTATCTCAACACATGCTTTGTCACCTTCCAATACAACTTGGTAGGCCTAACCATCGCTTGACTAAGTTGGTTAACTACATAGCAAATATCTTGTCATGTGTTCACCAAGTACATGAGTGAACCCACAAGTTTCCTATAAGCAATAGCTTCCACTACTTCCCCTAAAGTAATATCCTCCTTCCTCCAATTACCTGCTAGAGGAGTCTCCATGGGTTTGTTTCTCTTCATGCAGAATCTCCTGAGTATCTCGTTGGCATACTTGCCCTAAGACACAAACAAATCCCCATCTCCCTACCATACTTCCATGCCAAGAAAGTAATGCATGAGCCCCATGTCCTTCATCTCAAACTCTCTTGCAAAGTCCTCCTTGCGAGATTGATCAGCTGATCATCACCTATCAGTGTGAGATCATCAACATAAAGTACAATGATCAACAACTTACCTTCCACCATTATGTGGTATAGGTTCATATCCGCTTCACTCTTCGTGAAGCCCAACCTGGTGAAGTAGCTATCTATCCTGGTGTACCAAGCACAGGGTGCTTGCTTCAACCCATATAATACTCTCTTGAACCAGCACACATGCAACTCATGGTCAAAGGTCTCAAAACCTTCAGGTTGCTCTATGTACACCTCTTCCTCAATCATGCCATTAAGGAAGGTTGTATTCACATCCATCTATGCTGATAGTGCCAATATATATCTAATCGACAAGTACCTTGCAACAGGAGCAAAGGTCTCATCATAGTCAATCCCCTATACCTATGAAAAACCATGGGCCACAAATCTTGCCTTATGTTTCTCCACACTACCATTTACAGCTCGCTTTACCTTGCAAAACCAACGGGAGCTCACCACTGACTTGTCCTCTAGTTTTGGGACCACATCCCAAACATTGTTACGAACTATAGAGTCATACTCCTCCACCATGGCATCAACCCAAATCGGCTATTGCACTGCTTCCTTAAAGGAAGATGACTCTGTCACAACACATTCACCCATAAGAGCCATGTATCGAGTGTACCTCTCAGGTGAGCTCCTCTACCTGCGCTGAGAAGTGGGTGCTCCCACATTCTCCCGTGCATCATCCAACAATCTGTCAGCCTCTCTGGTGCACTTTCTTCCCACTCTAGAAGACTCTGCCTGAGTGGATGTCTCCACTCCCGGATCCTCTGCATGTGGATACTCCACATCAATCTTAGGCTCCTCAACCTTAGGAGCTAAAATATCCTCTCCCGCATGTAGCTTAAGCTCCCTCTCAAGGGAAACTCGATAGCCTTCTCCTCATCGAATTTGACATCCATGCAAACCACTGTCATCCTGCTGGTTGGAAAGTACACTTTCTAGTTGTGAGGTGCATCAATGTACCCCACAAATATCCCTAACTCTGTTGTCAGCTCAAGCTTATCCTATGCATATTTTGTCACATGGAAATATACCAATGACCCAAAAATCCTGAAGTGACCAATATTTGGCCTCTTATCGAAATAAGACTCCTCTGGTGTCTTCATCTCAAGTATTCAATGTGGGCTATAGTTCTGAACATAAAACTGTTGTGTTGCATGCCTCAGAACACAAGTGTAGTGGTAGGCCTTGATCATGCAACATTGCCCTTTTACCCCTACTATGCTCCTATTCTTCCTCTCGGCCACCCCATTCTGTTGAGGGTTATGGGGTGTCGTCAACTCCCATTTAATCCCTTCCATTGCAGAGAAGTTCTTAAACTCGTTTGAGACATACTCACCACCATTATCACTCCATAGAGATTTAACATTCTTGCATGACTCTTTCTCCACCAATGCTATAAACTCACAAAACTTTATGAAAGTTTGATCCTTTTTCTACATGAAAAATATCCAACATTTACGAGAATAGTCATCAAAAAATATAACATAATACCTGTGTTTAGATGTGGATGTTGTCGAGAATGGTTCACACACATCTGAATGTGCTCGCTCTAGAATAGCCTCTGCTCGATTGTCCCTATCATGAAAGGAAGACTTGGTGTATTTTCCTAAAGTACACCCCTTCCATGTATCAACTTTCGCAAGCATACCTTTTAGAATACTGGTAGAGATCTACAGCAATATCATCAAGTCCCCATGATGCAAGTGGCCCAATCGCTTGTGCCACAACTTGCCAATGTCTCGGCTTTACACCCTTTCTACTTTTTTGCTCAAAGCAACATGCTTCCCTACCTCCAACTTATAGATATTCTTCACTCGAATCCCTATCTTCTTTACTTGACTCGTGGCTATGTGTCGAAGGAACACCTTTCCTTTCGAGAAGATCACATCATAGCCTCTATCCTCAAGCATGGCAAAAAATACCAAGTTCTTCTTCAGCCCGGGCACATATATAACATTATTCAAGGTGAGTGGAGCCCCATGCTCCCTCTGAAAAGTAATCGTGCCCAATCCAGTAACACTATACTTCCCATCGTCACCCATCTCGATATGCATTTGAAGATCTTTCTCCTCCAGGTCACTGAATAACTCTTTGTCGTCAGTCATGTGGAATGAAGCTCCACTGTCTAAGTATCATACAATTCCCATCAATGTGACACCATGCATGCAATGAGGAAAAAGTCTAATTCAAATTGAGAGGCCAAAGCCTCCCCCACCGCTCCTCCCGAGGACTTCTTCTTGGACTTCTTGAGTGGACATTTTGTAGCAAAATGGTCCAGCTCATGACAATGAAAGCACTTAACTTTCGTCATGTCTTTCTTCTTACCTCCATGATAAGAATTTTATTTGGAATGGGAAGCTTTCCCTTTCCCCTTCTTTGCCTTAATCGCTAAGGCACAATTCTCTTCATGATCCAAGTGGCTACAAGGACACGCACAGGACAAAGAGGGCTTATGGAAGCTCGAAAATCAAAGTGATCAGAATGCTTTTGAACTAGGACTAAAGCTTAGATCTTGTTGTCTTGATTGCAGCGGTGTGAACGGTTCGTTAATCCGAGCTCATATGAAGGAGAACGAGCATGTAAAAGTTTTGGTCAAAGTTGGATTATGGGTTAGGTTTAATTGTCCTACAAATTGACCAACCCCGGGGCATGAAACCTAGCTTCTGAAAGTGGGTGAATTTGTTGGATCATTAATTTTTCTAATATCCCCTATATTAGACAAATTTGAAAATGTATTTTATAAGAAAAAAATATAAAAAAATAATATAATTTGGGTGGTGGGCCATGATCTCCGCCACCTCCGTCGGACCCAAAATTACATTAAAAATCAATTTTTTCATGGGCTGACGGGCCATGACCCCCACTGGCCCTCCTGCAACCACATAACATGATTTAAGTTTAAATGTGGCTCGACGGCCATTACCCCGTCGAGCCCTCCAACCTCCACCGCACCATATTAAACTTAATATTACATGGGGTGGGCGGGCCACCTCCGGTGGACCCGACCCACACCCCCCAACCGCACCACTATGTACACCATCACTTAATGCGGGGCTGACAGGGATTGAACCCACTTGGCTCACGTGGGCCGGCCCCCACCAGGTAGCCCCATGTGCCAACCCACCGTAACCAACAAACCAAACAAAAGCACCTCCATTTAGTTAACGCGCACCCCAAAACAAACCACTCTGCCCAATGTGTAATGGGTCCAACGGTTAACACAAACCGCACCCAAAAAAAGGTCATCCGTACGAGGATTCTGTGGGGAGGCGGGATTTGATTCCTCGACCTCCCTTAACAAATTAACCTTTTTTTTACCAACACGCTAGTGGGATTTCCATTGAAGAATCCGCCAGAAAAATAATATATAAACTCATTTGTCAGTGTGCCCAGCAGCATGGAGGAGCCAAGAGCGCCCATGGAAATCAAGGCGTGATTTTTTTTTAATTAATTTATTGTAGGTGGAACCATGAGCCTAGAGAAGAGGTAGGTGAAACCATGATTGGGTGAAATTCTCGGGAGGGTGAAATTTTTGCAGTGTCCAAATTGGACAAATTTTATGTCGATCTTACACCTCTCAGTGGCACGAACCTGATGGCGCAGTCAGTTTCCTAATCTAAGTAGCAGATTTTCAGATGATCCGGAGGAGGGACTCTTTGAGGAATCTAGGGGGAATCTAAGAGATTCCTTAAGCCCCAAATTGTCATTTTCTCATAATTCATAAATTTGATAGTTGATCTTGCACTATCCAATGCCACAAATCTAATGGTGCATTCAGATTTCCCATTTGATCATTTCATTTTTCGGCCACTTTTTAAAGTGGAGTGTAGGTGTCAACATTCAACGTGCGAGTAATCATTCCATGAGATTCGACACAATGAGATTGATGGTACAACCAACTTCAATAGTTTGACATCCTTTTCTTCAGATGGCCCTAGGATGTGAGGTATATGAAGTATGTTCATGTACTTCTTTTTGCTATGCATTGTGCTACATAGATCCCTGTTTGATGTTTGATGTGGGATCTTGTTTCTTACTTGTCTCATGGTTCCTACTTTATGTGATGCATAATCATTTGTGGGATGTACTTTTTGTCATGATTCGTCATGCTTTGTTTGAGGTCCCTTTGTTGTCATGTTGATGGGATACTCATGTTGTCGCCATGTATGTTTTCATTGAGATCCCTTGTATGCCATGTGGGCGGGATGCTCATTATCATCATGCATGAGTTATGTCATACTGATAGGAGTCCTTTTTGAATGAGAGTTCCTGTAGCGGAACATATCTTGGAGCCACTCTTGCGTGAGGGCATTTTCCTTGTATGATAGCGATGTCACCTCTTATGTACATCATCACTATTAACAACACTTAATGCAGTGGCCTACACCATCTTAACACCAGGGCCTGGAGATGTAGTCCCCCCTGGACGAACTCCGTTATCAACGTTTTGCGTATTATGTTGCTGATGATTTTCATGTTCCTTCTTCTTTATAACATGCTTTTATGTTCCTTTATGCTATTTTAATTACAATTCTAACAACATCATGAAAGTAAAAGATCTTGGTTAAATCTGGGAGCTGAGTCAACTCGGATCACTTCATCATCAGTCTTTGATGAAGAGCCATCCCTGGTGTTCCTCCTGATCTCCTCCTACATCAAATGCAACCACAGTCGTTCCCAATCCGGCAGCTTCTCTCGACCATTAATAGTGTCTTGATAACTATGCCAACTCTTTGGGAGTCCTAAAAGAGCAAGACTCACCATATCTTCCTTGTCAACCGTGATTCCAACACTTCCAATTTCATCATGACACTGTGTGAACTTGGTCAAGTATTTTGGAATCATCTCGCCTCTCTCCATTTCGATTTTTCGAAGTTTGTCCTTCAGTGCCAATTTACTTTGGTCACTAATGTTCTGATACAAGTCCGTCAATGTTTTCCACATAGCATAGGGAGTTTCCTTGCCATGGAGACTCGAGACAATGTAGTCTCGAACTCCCTCAAGGATTATCCACCACGCCTTTTCCACACACTTCTTCCATTCGGCCAAGTTATGTGCATTCGATGTTGTTGTCTTCGGAATTTCTTGATCAACGAATTCCTTCAAGCCATTATCATGTAGCACAACCTCTATACTGTCCCTCCAGGTTATAAAATTCGAGCTACCTTCCAAGGCATACTCGAGCCGCAAAACGTAGAACACCATCTGTCGATTGCAAATTTGAATTTCACCTGTAACCCAAATCTCAAAATTTCGAAATCTCCTCTAGTATATTGTTCTCAACTCCGATACCATGTATAAAATCCTGTAGATTCACAAGCTCATGAAATGTACTAAAGCAACAAACAAGAATCTACTTTTACTTTCAACCATCGGAAGCCAATAGATCAATGAAAACAATATGAACAAGAAGAAGATAAATCAATGTCACATAACACAAGATATATATGGGGAAAGCCACTGCTCAAAACCCACTATCTGTTTTGCATATATCATAAATATGAGTGAAGATACAAAGCTTGTTCTCACTAGAACAATTCCGCACAAGTATGCTCAACTCTCTTAGCTCACAAGCTAGCTCTTGGCCAACATTTAGCCAATTTTGCATCTCTCCAAGCCCCTAATCTCTTTTGTAATTCCTAGGATGAATAACCAGTATTTAAAGGGAATTCATGCTTCCAAAACTGCACAATCCAAACATAGGATCAATATCTAATGCATGCATGGTATTTACACTCCAGTAAATAATACAACTGATAATAAATTGTCCCTGCACTCCAGTCTCAACTAGGTCTTTCTCAGAATCGACATGCATGAGTCTTTGATGAGGGAATCTTCAGTTAACTAGAGTGACACTTGTGGAGCACTAGTGCACCAACTGACTGTTAACTCTCTATTAGTTCCTCAAACAATTTGGAACTAATTTAACTCAACTTAACTCTATAAACTGAGTGATCTAATTTCCAACTCAATTTAAACTCATACTGGACCCCTAAAACTTAGGGAGAACATATACATGACTTCAGAAAGACTTTCAACTTGAAATTCCTAAGCTAATTAAACTTAATTAACTATTTACAAGTTGCTATGAGAATAGAATTTGATTTTAATTCTTAATTTAATTCAAGGACAAATTAAACTGGAATTTCTTATTTCCATTTCTCAAGATTCTCAACTCTTGTGGTCACGAGACCTCCGGATGATCGCAACTATATGAAAATGATCTATAGTTTACCTCAACTTACCAGATGCTAGTAGCTAGAAAGCAAGTTCCCGATTTCCACCTCCAGGACCCATTATTATGCTACCTGGGCCACCTTTGTGTTCCTTCAAGCGAGCATGCCAAGATGATTTGGGAGGCGCACTACAGTTAGGTCACATGACACTTTAGTGTGGAGAAAATTGTGGTTGTACTACAAAAGTACTTTTATTCGCCCAAACTCTGACTAGATGTTGGGAAATATATCAGATCCTGCACTGCATGCGCCATCGCTAAGCCAACCATAAAGAAGCCAGGCCTGTACACTTCTCTGCCTACTCCCAGCCAGCCATGGGAATCCATCCCCATGGACGATATGTCTGGCCTCCCTTCTACCAAGCATGGTAATGACTGCGTATTTGTGGTTGTGAACATATTTTCTAAGATGGCTATATTGGCAGTCTGCAAGAAGAGTATCACATTAGAGGACACTGCCAAACTCTTCTTTGAACGAGTATGGGTACATTTTGGGATCCCACAAACGATTATATCTTATCAGGATAGCGAGTTCCTGAGCACATTTTGTTCAAGCCTCTAGACACTATTGGACACCAAGCTCACCAAATCAACTGCCTTCCATCCCAAAACTGATGGCTAGATTAAGGTCATCAATATGATGATAGTGCACATACTCTGCATGTACAAATCCAAGCATCCTCGAACCTGGGATGAGAGTCTTACATATGTGCAACACATTTATAATAAATCTCTCCATAGCTTGATTGGTTGCAGTCCCTTTCAAGTGGGTCTAGGATTTCAACCATTGTGTTCGATTGATGTTTCCATGCTTCATGCGACTACGAAGACATAATCCACACATGTACTGTCTGAGGCTGATAAAGCGACCAGATTTATGGAATGCATCCAACACATCCACTAGCAGGTTTAGATATCCTGGAGAAGTCAATGCCAAGTACAAGTAGTGACATGATCAACATCGGGTGCCACAGAAGTTTTAGGTGGGCGACAAAGTCTGGTTGGATTTGCAAAAAGAACGCCTTACCGGAGCCCATCGAAAGCTTAGACCACTTCTATATGGTCCTTACACCATTACCATGGCTATGGGGGACAATGATTTTGAGCTTAGCATTCCTCCATTCCTTGGCCTGCACCTAGTGTTCAATGTGGACCGCCTTCGACCATACTTCCCACCATTGTTGGACACATTAGACATTGCAAAACAACTCACACTAACACAGTTAAACCCAAACTACATGGAACAGGCCAAACCTGATCAAATTATGGACACATAGTTCAAGAACACTCACGAGTAGAAGATCCAACTATATCAGGTTGTCAAAGTTGGCCAACTCCTGCACCAAGGCAAGTGGCTCACCAGGGACCAAGTTCAACATAAATTTCCTTACCTCATGGAGGCTTTGCGCGTAATGGGGACCATTTCTTCCTAAGGGGGGAGGAATGATCCATGTGGATATTGGTGGCCACCCACCTATCCCACCTACACCTAAATTTAGTTTCATTTGTTTCCTTGTTTATTTCAACATTTATTATTTTTAGCAATTTTTTGGGTCTTGAACTTCTAGAGCAATTTTGACCCCCTAAATGACATTTTTTTGAGATATGTTGCATGCTCATAACCAAAGGTAGGGGCTTGTGACAAATATTGTAATACTCAAAGAGAATTTTCCAACAAGGTATCATACGCGCCAAACAGAGATAATGTGACCAAGTTATGACCCCGGGAAGTTGGTTTCCTAACTAGCCCCAACGAGGCCCACAAACTCTTGGTGTTACATCTCCTCGGGTTAGGGTTTTGGTTGTTTAGGGTTTTCTCATGTTTTTCAATAATAAATAGGCCCTTGAGCCTCATTGTAACATAGTTCGGAGGCATGTATTTGCCACATCTATTCTAAGAGATAAATTACCATCGCCCGAGCTAGTCTTATTTCCATTATGTTTGTAAGCATATTTCAGTATTTGATATTAATGAAATGAAGTGTTATTTTCACTACATCTTTGTATTTATGGTTATATCTGTAATTTTTTGCGTTCTTGTTTAAATTAAGATCACTTCCACCTTCAAAACTCTGGTAGAGAGGGTGTGTATTTCTGAACGAAGCTTGTTGTTTTCAGTTTCTAGAAATTCCATTTTCCACATCGTTTGTTTTACTTGGGCTGTCTAGAATGAGAAATCTGACTCCATGGATTTTTCATGAACCCTAGTTTCAATTTGTACCCCTTGACCCTAATCCATTATTATTATGGGTTCAGGTGAAGTTGGGGGCTTAGATAGGATTTCAAGGAATTGGTTGACGTCCATGTCTAAATCCATAAGAGGTCTTGTAAAACTACTGCACAAACAGGAACTGTTACTTCAATTGTTATACAACTGATTCATGGTATTTGTCAAACACTTAGCATGCATCCCAAAAACATGTTGCAACTCTCTTACTTTCCTGGTCTGCAGAAAAATGATATCTCAGTTCTGGACACCTTAGTAAGGTGACTCTTTTGCAGTTTTAGAAGGTTTGATCTCATCCATGTTCCCGCAAAATAGTTTAATTTCCAAATTTGCTAAAATAATCCTGTTGGGTCACATTCGGCTAAGTGCTTGGTGCTTGTCACAGTCCTTAAACAAGAATTCGACTAAGCCATTAAACACATGCCCAGTAGAATGCCTTCGTGAATTCCCACATGTGCGAGCAATAATGTATGCTTGCTTGCTCATAATGGAAGCAATGTTATGTAAAATCATTGGTGGAGTTGGGAGTGTCACTTCAGGCATAAGCCATATATTGTGAGTTGTATCTCATAGATGAGGATTGTACTGGCTCATGAAAAGGTTATTATTGTTGTTCATGTGGGGTGCCACGATAATAGCCTGCACTCCATTTTTAATTTGTGTCTCACCCCTTGTTATGATCATAGGCATAATAAGATTTGAATAATTGAATTGGACCTTTGATTCTATGGAAAATGCCATTGCTCCATAACACCATTGGTTTCTATTGAACAACTAATCCTCTAAGGGTTGGTGTGGAAGCTAAACAACCAAAGGGATTCCAAGGGACCACTTAGAATATGAAACCAAGGGTCATTCCTATGTATTATAAATATGTATCCTTGTGAATAAGAAAATGAAATCTAATGTTTATCTTTCATGTTGCCTCCACCATGCATGTGTTTAACATGGTGTCAGAGCAGGTATGTTCATAATCTGCTCAATATTCTGTGAGCCACTTGTTTTTGTGTGGCCTGTGTAAACCTGCACATCCCTGTGTCTCTAGTTATTTGTGTAAGGTTTTAAGGTTTTCTCAAGTGTATTTCCCCACATTGGTGTTATGCTGCAATGTTGTGAAAATTGATGCTGAGACTAAAATTTTAATGTAAGTTCATTGAATTTTATGCATTTCAATCGTATATTTATCGGATTCATTAGGCAACGCAGGATTGGATGGTGGATACTTGTTTTCTGATTTTGAGATGGAGAGTTTGGAAGGGTATTTTTAATTGGAACATTGTAGAATCTGTGTTGCTTTCTGCATTTGGGCAATGAATGAGGTGTAGAGATTAATGTTCTAGCCAGCTTCCAAGAAACACTCTTCAGAACCCTAATGCTCTTTCTTTAGTGTCATTCTTTCAATTTTCTGTTGGCCTGGCGCCTTTCCTTAAAAAGCTGAAAAAATTACTTAACTCTTTGTGCATATCTCGCATCTACCATTATGTGACCTTCTGCGACCTGAGATAACACCAAATTCTTTGACATGTTGCCATCCCTGCCAAGCTTGTCTGAGCTTCCTTGAATAACGCTGGTCATACTTGCTCATTACAAATAACTTCCATACTAGTTCGGCCTAGCCGTTGCATCAGAGATTCCTTCAGAAAGAGAAACAGAATTTTAATAGAGCTTGGGTGCTCATAAATTATCAAAGCTCATTTGGTTGTCCTGCCCCTGCTATCTCTACAATATTTTCTCTGTGTTCAGTGCATAATAGTGCCCATTGTCAGACTTGTTGTCAAGATTGATGTCGATTGGCAATGTTTGCAGACAACACCATTTCCAAAGCTCCTCAAATGGTGAATCATCAATTTATGTAAAGCACCATCCATCCATTCGAGGTAGGAACCACTGTTCTGTAGTAGTAAGTGGCAGGTTGGAACAAAAGTTCTGAGATTTTATATTCATAGATTTCACCATCGTTGATAAAAGGCGGTATTGATACAATTGGAGGTCTAGTGAACCAATTTAGGATTATTGCTAATAAGGATTTGTGTGTTGACTTCCCCCTGTCTGATTAGAAGGAATCACCTTAACCGCTTGGTACCTTTTTCATATGGGAATCTTGCCGCTCGCTGGTCCAAGAACCAAGGGCTGGAGCGAACCCCAAGAAGCTGGTTGAATCCGTGTGGCTGAGCACAACACTGTCAATATTGATTCTCAAAATTATTGTCGGTAGATGGGCTCATTCCTGCGCTGTGTCTTTTTGAATGTGGTGCTTTTTGAATGCTAAGGTCAACTGAGAGCGAAGAGTAAGGAAACAAAATAAGTAGTGGAGCGGACCTAGACCAAACAATGTATGATCGTTGTCCAATATTTTGTGATCGTAGTATCCCATAGCTCGAATAACCTACGTAGAATATTTGTGTCCAGTCACATATAGCTCTTCAAGCTATACTGTTGTATGTTAAATCTCCCATAATTGTTATCATCTGCGAGCAAATCTGTATAAGAGAGGAGAGCCTTTATATCACTAGTGGCACAATCTAAACTCCCAACTAAATCCCTCAATGACTCTATAAGACCTTTCACAAGGCGAGAAAGGTCTTGATCAACATCCTTGGAATTGAACTGAGCTTTCTTCTTTACAGTTAAGAGCACATTACATCTCGCCAATACATCATGCAGGCACTTATTAGCAGGGGACTTCCTAATGTGTAAATTTTAGGGGGCGAGACTCCATTAAACACTAGAAATTACTGAAGTGAATTTAGAGAAATTACTGAACTGAATTTAGAGTAATTACTGAAGTGAATTTAGTGATAAAAGATGATTGCATTTGTGAATCTTGAACGAAAAGATGTTTTGTAAGTAGGCTCTAGAACTGTCAGACAAATTCCTTTTGCAAAGATTGGCTCTTCTTTTGCATAGTGTGAGTAGTTTGGGAAGTAAGTGCATTGAAGCAGCGAGTCATTTGCTGCATTGAACTTGGTACTGGGCTATCTGCTATAGTGACTTGGTGATATTGGTATCTTGCTACTCATCTAATAGTTGCAGTTATTTATCATTTTATAGGTCAATTTGTAGTTGAAGATAACAACATTTCCCTGATTGTATTGGTTTGAAATGGATCGAAAGGATGATGTATTGAAACTACTGAATAATTTAATACATTCCACTGTTGATGATAAGGTGTTACACAGTAATTTGTCACTGTCCTCATCTCAGTCCCCCTGTTGTGTCATGTATCAAATAAACATGTTCATATTTTCCCACTTATGCAAAAAGGATAAACAATGCTCTTTGATGTTGAAGAACTGACCCTGTTCCCTAAGTTTCTGCCTCGTCATGATTAAGCCATTAATATATGCGACGATCCCTTGTCATGAAATGTCTCAGCGTGACGTCGTCGTAGGTGTACACATGTTTCCCTTGACAGTCGAATTTTAGGGCCCGACGCGAGTCCTCCAGCTATTTGTCGCCACGATTGGTCTGAATGCATTGCCTCCTTGCGATGCCATCACTGGACTTAGTACATGACTAGAGACGATCCAGATTTGGCGAATTTGTTCAAACAGTTAGCTTTCTGGTTGTCTCTAGAGCTGGTTTTTGGGTCAATTTGGGTCGCCCTTTCTCCTCTGGGATGGTGGTTCCGTCTCTTGTGCAACCTCCCTTAAGGATAAGCTCCCTCTCCCTTATTTCATGGAGACTCCTTCTCCTATAAAATCACTCACCATTGCTATGATTTTCTAGTTCTCTAGTTGGGCAGTGTTGCTGGTTCTTTTGACTTTAGTAGATAGCTTTGGTGTGATTGTGACAAGTGTGGGATTGCTAATAGTTTGGTAAGAGGTTTGGAGTGCCTTAACCTTGTATTAAATCTTGTGAGTGAGAGAGAAATATTGTCTATTTGGGAGACCCATCCTTGAGAGTGAATGCTTGAAGAAACATACTGGCTGGACCCTCCGAAAAGGCTTGCGACATCAAGATTTGGTTGTAAGCTTTGCTCTTGATTCATTTTAATACAATAAATGATGATTTCCTATATCTTGTGTACAATTTACTTGATAGCTTATGATTTCTTGACCTTATAAGTAAATAGATCATTGTTGTTCTTGATTACGTGCTCTATTGTTTTCTTGTGGTGTTTCAGGTTGATTGCTCATCGAGGAGAAAGAAACGGAAGCTGGAGCGGTGCAACAGAACTTCATCAACCATTGGTTTGAGGTAAGCCTCCAATGATGACTGTTTAAGGGAATCGATTGTTGTTTTGTCTTTGCTGTGACTAAACCCACTCTAGGGTTAGAGGGGTTGCCTCTGTCCACAGAGGGAACATTTTCCTACTTCACAAGTTGGTGACTCTGCTGGGGAGTCCTTTGTATGTTTTTCTCTTGTTTGCTTTTGTTTGGTTTTGATTTAGCGTCTCTTGAATTTTGGGGTTAAACCATTAGTTTTTTGGGATACCTGGGTCAATCTTGGAATTTCCCTTACTGTCTAGAAGAATAGCCTAGTGTTTTTTTGGGAGTTTTAACTTGCTTTTCCTTGTTTTTGAGCTCATCGCTGAAAAAGTCTTGACAATCACGACGACGTCACCCTGTCTTCATTTTGTAAACCTGTGCGTCGCTGAATCCTGTCGCACATTCGCGACTATTCATGAAATCGGCACGTCGCGGAAGATAGATGTACTCCCACGACGACATCAGTATGTTTCTATGACTACTAGCTTATCATCACTAGTTACTAGTTATTATACCCACGACGGTTCCTATGTAAGTTGTTTTTACAGCTTCACCTCCTAAATTCACCAATCTTATTTATCCCTTGTTGTTTTCCTCTCGCCCATTAGCTTTTTTTAATTGCTTTTGGTTAGGGTACTGTCTCCTTGGCTTATTGAGTGAATCTAGTGTTTTTAGGCCTTGTGACCTAGCTCTTTCAAGTTTTTGAATCATTTGTCCGGTTTCTTGTTTATCCAAGGTTCATCCGCAACCATCTTATTGATTTTGCTTGAGGCTTTTTCGTTGCTTGTTTCTCGCTAGTTGATTTTTAGTGGCGATTATTGAACCAATTTTTGATATTGCTTCGATTTCTTCACTACCAAGCATAGATCAGAATTGTTTGGATCGATCAGTTCACACTTGCTTGTTTGTCTCTTTAAATTTAAAAAAATCAAAATCAAAAGATTTCATTCATTTAGTATACGAAAGTGAGAGTACATTTGCATTTCAAATTTTCATGTTTGAGAAATTGGAAAGCGAACTTTAAATCTATCATTGGTAGTATCGATGCATTGTAGGATTGGTGTGTTAATGCCTTGTGTTTCTTAGCGCTTGCACTTGCTTGTCTTGGTTTTGTCTTGGTTTGGGAATGAACTTTCTACCTTTCTGTAAGTAGGTTTTCATCGAAATGAAAGATGCTTTACTTATTCTAGTTGCAACCTAGGGTTTTGATATACATACGGTAGGGCCTGGGAACTGAAACCTAATTCAAGATCAACTCTAAAATAAACTGGATGAACTTAACAACGCATTGGAACCTAACACACATTATTTAGAGGTCTAGGCTAGAGACGTGCTTCGATGTCGTTAAACCTAATCACTATTGTTTGCACTTAAGGTTGGGTGATTCCTCCTTCTGCGATTCAATAGATGCAAGTACGGACTTGTTCTCCCAGTACTGTCTTGTATATATCAGGAGACTCCACTAGGTTATCATCCTATATCCATAGGAAGCCGTGTCTACTGCCTTACAAACCGTAACGCACCGAACACAGCATTCGGGAAGACTGACTGTCGTACGGAAAGTCCTTGGTCATTTTTTCTTTCATTTGATCACCAAGGTGTATATGCAGTTTTACAAGTTGTTTGGTGAACCTTTTTCCTAGTTCTCCAAAGTAGTCACTTTCATTCCTTTTCGACTCCTTAAAAGAAAAGGTCCATCTGAGCACTTGTCCTTTCAGGCTCATTAAATATTTGAAGGTGACTAGAGTCATCGTTTGTCCTTTTCTCGACTCTTTAAAGATGAAAAGGTCAAGTTTTGTTCCCGTGTCATAAAATTTATTCGACCACGTTCACATTTACCTTGTTAAATATTGATTGCGTCTCAGTTTGCATAGGATTGTTTTCCTTGTTTATTTTTCCCTAGAGCTTTTGAGGTAAATCATCCTGGCATAATCACTGATCCCATATCCCATACCAAGTGACCAAGACTCTCCATCTTCTGTCGCTTCTAAGGTACTGGTTGTTAGTGATACTCTTCTTGTTATTCCAAGTATTCAACCGCTTAACTCTTGCACTCTGGAAGACAAGTTTTACGATATTCATTGGAACCCTATTTGGGAACCTTACGAAGAAGATTTCCCCATTACTTCTTCTGGTGTTTCGGTCCTAATGTGTTTGTTACCAGGAAAAGTGTCTATTTAGAACTGCTCTATCCCACTAAGGTGTGACAGCTGCCTTAGAAACAAACAGAGAAATCTACTTTTGTATTTCCTTTATGAACTATAAATAAAGAGGAATAGGAAGAACCAACCTGTGTCTTGCGCTAATCCTTTGATCCAATCCCTCTCCTCTTTGACAACTTCCAGCTACCTGCTCCCTTACTTGCCCAGCTTCACCAAGTACCTGTAAGATCACAGAAGAAGAAAACTATACAAAGACATGGATCTATATTCATAAATAACTTAGGATCAGATTTAAGTTAACCATACAAATGTAACAAGCATCAATGATACAAAAGCATGGAGGAGAAACTCAAATAGTTTTTATTGATATACAAGAAGATCCAGGAGGAGTTACAACCGATGATTCCTGACCCAACATCAACCTCCCAGCAAAGAAGCCCCTCTTCACCTCCAACAAAGCATAGATCACCCAATTCTCTGATGTTTATCTCAAAACCAACAGAAATTCCTTACAATGTGCAAAATTCCAGCCTCTGGATCTCTGGGATGAGGGATCCATATATAGATGTATGCAAGGAGGATGAGTCAGCTTGTGATTTGATTAGTGGCTTCTCTCTGTCAGTTCTTGCTTCCACTTGGAGACTGAAGGCCTCTTACTCATCCTTGGTCGAATTCAGTGAGGCAAGTGTCATAGGAGAAGATTCTGGAAGCTTCCATTGTCTCTCCACCTCGCGGAATGACACTGCCATTTGTCATTTCCCGCTCAACACACCCTCATAGTGCATTTAGGTGCGTTGCAATGCACCTAGCCAGTGGATTTAGGTGCTATGCAACGCACTTAGCTAGTGGAGCAGCTGAAATGATCCTGTTTTGACTTATTCTGAGCAGTTTCTGGTGGAGAACTTCTGGGAGAAGCTGTAATTTGTTGACCTTGTTCCTTTAGGGGTTGGAACAACACTTTTAGGGACTTAGGAGCCCTTGGTTTATGGAAATTTCATGCTTAGAGTTGTAAGGCACAAAAATGTTTATAACAGTTGCCCTCTAAAGTATGAGGCCGTTAATCAGGTGAAATGCTTTATTATGAGGATCCGAAGTTCTTTCAATGCTGGGAGGAGACCTGTAATAAGATACAATACAATACATTATCTTCATACTTTTTTCATGATCTAGCTGAGGCGGGCATTCCCATGCTCAGCTTTATAAATTCATTTTCATGTACATAGGACAGACAATCGTCTGATGGTAGACTGATGATTCTGATAGAGCCATCATCCTTTTGGTAGGATGATTATCTGTGCTGCAATGCTGTACATTTTAATGTCTTTATTTTCCTGAATATATATCGCAGCCCGGATGGATGAAACTAGATCCGGGGTCTTCAATCTCGTCCGATCTTCACTCGAAGTACAAGTCGATCCATGTGAGAAATGTTTTGAAGTCGAACATGGAAAGACATCGCTTGATTACCAGTCAATGATGTAAAGTGTTAACAAGCGCGAGAGGAATCACCGATAATGATAATGATCCTAAAGGTATTGCAGTACAATTCATGTGGTGTGAATAAAGGACTTGGTGTCGAACACCACACAAAATCTTTCGGTCGAAGGTCATTGATGTGAACCTGTCGCCGGAAGTGAGAAACTTGCCATTGAGGCATGCAAGCTTCAAAGTACTGAATGGGGTGTTCCTAGACCAACTTCTTGGATAATGAGCTGATGTCGACAAGAAGTGATCCGTCATAGGAGGGCCTTAATGAATCCCACATCAATGACACGGAACAGAGCAAATGATTTTGATAGAGGTGAAAACGATCTGATGATATATGGTTCAAGGTGGCGGTCATGAAAGAATGGAGTATAATGTATGGTAGTGGGCGGGACACAGGTGGCCTTTCTGGATGATTTCTCTTGAACATGTCGGCGACACTGATGTGATCGATTGGTAGCATTAACCCCAAATGTGGATGGTATGGCGTGACCATGGTGATGTGACCGGTGAATGAAACAACCCAACCTGACTCGGGCACGGAGTGGAAGTGTCATGTTCAAGAGCGACTTGCTACCAATATAGATTCTTTGAGTTTTCTTCCCAATTTTTCCCCAGTCATTGCTGACCAGTACCTCTTTATTTTTATCAAGCTTGGGGAGGATAACATATGCTTGTTCTATAATTTTCCCTTCGGGCAAACCCATCGCTATATTTTAACAAGCCTAGCGATAGTGAAACTCGTTCTTGTCTAAAGACAAGTTTGTCGCTATTAACCTTTTTAACGAGTTTAACGACAAAGATAACTCGGTCCTTTTCATTTTTAGAGAGTCTGAAAAGGTACGTAAAGGTAACTCCAAAATTCCTTTTTCGTCATCTAATCCCTTAAGTCCGAAAAAGTATAAAACAATACAGAAGGGATGAATTTTCGATAGCTTTAATGAGCCGAACAAAACAAGCGCTCGATCTTTTTGTGCAATAATCCCTCAGGTCCAAAAAGATTAAAATCTAGAGGAGGGATAGCACTTCCTGTCCCTTTAACGAGCTGGAAGGCTAAGGACTCGGCAATCTTTTCATATTTTACGAGTCAGTTGAAAAGAGCTTAAAGAAGACTCGTCTTTTGAGGAACGAGTGATAAAACGGGTAGCAGCTGATTCCAGGTGAGGTTTGGAATTTTCCAATCACGGCAGTGTCACAAGGATGGCTAGTGAAATCACTCTTCGCAGCTGTTCCTCAAAATGGGTAAACAATCAAATGGAGGTGAATGATCGGCCAATGAAAAAGTGGAGGTGACGGTGCAAACACGACCAAGGCTTTAATGGCTGAAGTACTACATTCACAGTGGTTATTTACCAGGGAATAGTTCATTTTTAAACGAGCTTAAACGCGGGTGGAAACATTTGCTTGGTGCGGGTTTATTTTTTAACGAGCTTGAACCTTGCGGTAACACTGCTCGATTAATCCAGTCATATGATAAAAATGTCTCATATAAAAACGACAATTTTTAGAGTTTTGCCCACATCCTTTCTTTATGCAAGTTAGGTGACGACCAATCCTACGAGTTTAAAGGGTTAGAGGTCCTAAGAATTTAAAAAAATAAATAGTCGCTCTTCGCTTGCACTCCAAAAGGTTTGCATGCCCCCATGTATAAAATAGAGTTTCAAGGTTACCTCTACTTCTTTCCGTCAAAACATTTGTTTTACCGAGAGAGGCCTACCTCTTACAGGTCACCCAAAGATTGTTCTATTCGCAGCGCAAACAAAACACTTCTTCGGCGATGTCTACCGAGATAAAAAAAGGTGAGCGGCGATGCCCGCCAACTCACATAACTTTGACAAGAGAATCTTGTTCTAGAATAACCCCTCTTCCAATCACAAACGGGGGTACAGACTAGTCATATTCTCCTGCGGAAACCTACCCTATACCCGAAGTTTTCCTGCCGAAGTAGACCAGGACGCATGCCCCCTGGGTTTCAGTCATATCCCTCCGAATTACTCGCGCTCATCGGGAGGACGAACTGGAGATCGAGACATTTCTTGCGTGAAAAGACCATTTAGGGATGGTATATGACTATTTGCTATGCGTGATCCGGGAAATGAAAGTTGGTCTACGAGCTTGACCACTCTTCCTTCGTGCGGAAAACACATTACTCTAAAGAGTGAGGAGACAATTGCTTCCATGCAATAAATATAGTCTCGTCCAAGGAGTAGGTTATAATCCAAGGGTCCTTGAACTACCATTACGTTCAAGCGAACTGTTTTCCTTCTCAATGCTATGGGCACATCAGGAAGGATCCCTAAAGGTCGACTGGTTCCTTTATCAAAGCCCGTCAGATTTCTCATCTCAGGCAAAAGCGATGGCGAACCAAGCGCTTTCCAAGCAGTTGAGGAAAGGATACTCACAGAAGCCCCCTCATGTATGATGGTACCAGCCATAACCATTCTGTATATTTGAACGATAATTCGGAATGGTACGCTTGCTGGTAAACGGGGTCTGCCTAGTTGATTCCAGTCGAAGGAGACAACTAGGTTGCTTGGAGGTGGGACCGAATAGACGGCTGGGTATGGCTCTGACGAACTTCCTTCCTGCGGTAAAGGAATGGGTAAATTGCCCCCATGTTCATCGGAGTCTGTGTTTATGAAGAGAATTTGGATAGTGTCATCCTTGTTCTCTTCAGTGACTGTATCATCTGAAGATGAAACCTTTGAAGGCAAGACCGGGTCAACTGCCGCCTCGATCTTTTGACTTTCGTCTGGCATGGATCCAGATGGTTTATCTTCAATGATAGGTGCTTCAGCCGACCACCTGAGCGGGCCAGCCGGATTTTCAACTAGTGACGGACTCGGCAAGAGTTTTTATATCCAGGAGGAAGTCGTAACGGTGAAACTGGACGATCATCCAAAACTCTTTTAGCTTCGTCTAAGAAGGGACAACGGTGGACGACATGATCGCCTTCGCACAGTTTACAAGGAAATCTACATTTCCCTTTTTGTCCTGAGGCTTCACTTTCACTAGTTGATGGTGTGCTTTCAACATGATCACCAGAGGTTGACAACATTGGGTTGTGCAAACGAGGAGACCAGTCCCTTAATATCCGAGGGATGAAAGGACAATCTCTGTGAAAGTGGTCTCCTTTGCAAATGACACATGGCGATTTAGGCCTGGTCGGTGCAGTGTGTGGATTTTCGTTAGACGACACTCGTTTTCCCCCATTCGCCTTTGGCTCCTTCTTCTTCTTCTCTTTCTTCTTCTTTTCCTTCTTCTCCTTAGGAACTTGACTTTTGGCTTTACCAGCCCCATCAAGCGAAGAGGAAGGAGGAGAGGAAGAATTAGAGGAAGTAGAAGTTTGGTGGGCAACTCTGGACTCGTCTAATTGCTAATTCGATTGTTCAGGAATAGTGGTGTTTTGAACGACAGAGGTTGAGAAGAGCCATACTGGAAAACCAATTGTCAACCCTGGAAGCGACAATGTGGCCTTATGGGGTGCACCAACATCTCCCCAAGAGGAGAAGGGACTAGGATTTCCACCAAGGGGAATTTCTTGGTTGGTAGACTCCATTTTCTCAACCCAAGATCAACGTAGGAAAAGGGGTAATGAATATTCCATTTAAAATAAATTTTTATACGCTTTGACACAACTTGTTTTTTCAGTTTTTAAGAGTCGAGAAAAAACAAAAGATGACTCTAGTCTCCTTCGATTTTTAATGAGCCTGAAGTGACAAGTGCTCAGATGGACCTTTTCCGTTAAAGAGTCTAAAAAGGAATGAAAGGGACTACTCTGGAGGTCTAGGTAGAGGGAGTACCAAACCAATCGCAAAAATGCAGAATACTTTTTACGATACGACAGTCAATCTTCCCGAATGCTGTGTTCAGTGCATTGCGGTCAGTAGGGCGGTCGACACGGCTTCCTATGGATAAAGGATTTAAGCCTATAGGGGTCTCCCAAAATATACTTGATGGTACGTGGGAGCACAAGTCCGTACTAGCACTTATCGTCTCAAAGTGGAGGAATCACCCAACCATCAGTGAGGACAACAGTTACCAAGCTTTACGACGCCGGAATACGTCTCTAGCCTAGACCTCTAAATGTTGTGCGTTAAGTTCCAAAGCGTTGTTAGATTCATTGAATTTATTTTAAGTTGATATTTCTTATGAAGTTTGCCTTTTGGGTTCACCACGAGATGTAGATGTAATTCCTAAAATGCAATCTAAAGATGATAAACAAACTTTTATCTCTTTTCGGCAATGAAAATCCTAGCTACTAGGGGAAAAGAAAGACACAATCTTTTCACAAAGAGCAAAGAGCACATTGTAAATGCACTTTCCTAAATCAAGCCAAACAGACTGTCTATATGCAAATGCACATGCATGTATTTGTTTTTCACTTTCTTAGTATTGATGCTAAAAAAAGAAAGTTGATGTACAAATCTGAATTTGCTTTCAAGCGACAAACACAAACAAGCTTCTTTTCGAAATCAAAAGGTAGAGATGATTACGACACTTTATGATTTTGAACTAAATACTCGTTTTGACACTAGAAAGTCACAAATTCAAACCAAAGGCAATAGTAAAAGCATAATCGACCATCAACAACAAATAAACTTTCTCCTATGATCGAAATCGACACTTGCGACAGATCTAAATCAAAGGACGACAGTACGATTATTATACTCTTGCAATGGAAAACTGTAAACGACTCAACAAACACACAAAAACATCTACAGTTCTTTTGTACAAATGAAGCGGAATATCAGTAAGGAAAAGAGGTTTGAAACAGTCATATACTGATCACAGGCTGCAAAATTCAGAGACAAAACTAGAAAGAATGAAGCACAAGAACCTCAGCTGCACAGGGCTAGGCTAATCAGCGCACCTGTTACAAGAGAAACTGCATTGCAGCGCAGGTTGCCCTTCGGG
Source organism: Pinus tabuliformis (assembly GCA_031772625.1). Taxonomy (NCBI): domain Eukaryota; kingdom Viridiplantae; phylum Streptophyta; class Pinopsida; order Pinales; family Pinaceae; genus Pinus; species Pinus tabuliformis. The sequence continues at coordinate 1,003,945,529 of CM062819.1, forward strand.
AAGTGCGTTGAAATGCAGGATCTCTTCACAGTACCTGCGCTGGGGCAGAAATGAGAATTCTATCCGGGTTCTGGGTCACAGTTTGCAATTTAGTCTTTGGTTTTTGGCCGAGTAAAAGCAATTAGTAATGCACAATCAGGGGTAGATCTAAGGAGGGTCTAAGAGCTATCACAAGGGCAATCAGATAGTCTATGAATCGACTATTCAAATCATAAACAGATCCAGTGAATGGATTGAAGCAGAAAATGTCTACTTTGCATTTGTTATGGCAAATGCAGTTCGAATGCTACTTATAAGTTTATGAAATAAACAACAAGAGATACACAACTAAACTAATTAGACATTCTCCCCAGCGGAGTCGCCATTTTGTTACCGGGAAAAGTGTCTATTTAGAACTGCTCTATCCCACTAAGGTGTGACAGCTGCTTTAGAAACAAACAGAGAAAACTACTTTTGTATTTCCTTTATGAACTATAAATAAAGAGGAATAGGAAGAACCAACCAGTGTCTTGCGCTAATCCTTTGATCCAATCCCTCTCCTCTTTGACAACTTCCAGCTACCTGCTCCCTTACTTGCCCAGCTTCACCAAGTACCTGTAAGATCACAGAAGAAGAAAACTATACAAAGACATGGATCTATATTCATAAATAACTTAGGATCAGATTTAAGTTAACCATACAAATGTAACAAGCATCAATGATACAAAAGCATGGAGGAGAAACTCAAATAGTTTTTATTGATATACAAGAAGATCCAGGAGGAGTTACAACCGATGATTCCTGACCCAGCATCAACCTCCCAGCAAAGAAGCCCCTCTTCACCTCCAACAAAGCATAGATCACCCAATTCTCTGATGTTTATCTCAAAACCAACAGAAATTCCTTACAATGTGCAAAATCCCAGCCTCTGGATCTCTGGGATGAGGGATCCATATATAGATGTATGCAAGGAGGATGAGTCAGCTTGTGATTTGATTAGTGGCTTCTCTCTGTCAGTTCTTGCTTCCACTTGGAGACTGAAGGCCTCTTACTCATCCTTGGTCGAATTCAGTGAGGCAAGTGTCATAGGAGAAGATTCTGGAAGCTTCCATTGTCTCTCCACCTCGCAGAATGACACTGCCATTTGTCATTTCCCGCTCAACACACCCTCATAGTGCATTTAGGTGCGTTGCAACGCACCTAGCCAGTGGATTTAGGTGCTATGCAACGCACTTAGCTAGTGGAGCAGCTAAAATGATCCTATTTTGACTTATTCTGAGCAGTTTCTGGTGGAGAACTTCTGGGAGAAGCTGTAATTTGTTGACCTTGTTCCTTTAGGGGTTGGAACAACACTTTTAGGGACTTAGGAGCCCTTGGTTTATTGACATTTCATGCTTAGAGCTATAAGGCACAAAAATATCTATAACAGTCTTCCTCTGACATGGATGAGATGAACCCCGTCTCTGGTGAAGAGGCCTTTATGGCAAGTGGTGAAATCCCTATACCTATGGAAACTTCACCCTTCTATGTCACCCCTCTTGGTAGCAAATTGCCTTTACGCTACCATGAGTTCCAGGTCTCCCCTTATAAGTTCCATGTGGTCTCATACCGTCACTCCAACCTCAGAACCTTTCACACCCCAAATTCACAATGTGACTGTCACATCTGTCCCAACTATTCCGACTAATAATGTAAACTTTGAAATGAGAACTCTGGCCAAAAAACCTCGAAAAAACATCAAAAATAGTGCTAAAAACGAAAAGTGTGTATACTGGAACGATGATTTTATTTTTTAGGGGTCAATTTTGAACATGTTTTAAAAATGGCAGTGACTACGAAATTTTTGTGCAAAATATAGCTTCAAAACGAAAAGTGATGATATTGGAACGATGCTTTTTTTTTTAGGGTCAATTTTCAAACTTTTAAAAAAATGCTAGTAAAACCAAATTTTTATGTGCTAAACAAAGTTGTTTATGAGGAAAAAAACAAATTAATGTTTTTGGTAGAATATCATTTTTTTTGCTAAGTATAAATTCAACATGTTCTTAACCATAACATCAACATCAACGGTGCTATGTTTTTTTTTTGTTTCAATCCCACCATCTACTTCATGAGTAACATATTTCAATCTCTTCATGTCAAACACCATCCATTGAATTAATGGTCGGATCAATAATCCAAATCTATTGCACGTGACAAGCTCCTACAATCTCTTATATAGAATCTACTGTATATATCAATGTTGTGTCAGGAGCTTTCAATTTGGCTATTCATTTCACGTTTACTGGTCTCTAAGTGAATTTACCAATTATTAACAAGTGATATAGAGGTAATTACATACTATAATTGGCTCAATTAAACTAGTCAACAATTAATACTAATATGTACAATAGTTTAAAATCAATTTAACAATTAAAAATTCTTACAATGATAAAACTAGTTTTTTATGTCTGCAAAATTCAATTCAACAAATATACTATTTGTAGAAAATAAACCTATTACTAGGGCTACAACGTTGCTATATAAATTTACTATAACTACTTTTTATGAAATAATTGCAAGGGCTATTGAAAGAAACAAGGTATAACCACTGGGAAGAAAATAAGGTATACTTATGAGCCTAACTTTTAAAAGATATTCACATATTTAACTCTTACATATCTAACATTTAACCATGTATACTTATGAGCCTAACTTTTAAAAGATATTCACATCTCTTACATATCTAACATTTAACCATCTAACACTTATACATTGACCCCATACTAAGTTCTCAAACTAAATTGTAGAGAGGCTCATACTTTAGGGACATAACAACATTTTACAACATACTTTAGAGATGTACAACATTTTGCCGAATTCCTCGGGGCCTCTGACCTCTAGGAGTATAACAACATTTTTCCTAATTCCGTAAACCAAATCCAACTATTAGATATAATAATTATTCATATAATCACCATAACAATTATGAATCTTATAAAACTAATACTCCTCTTCATTTTTACTAAATTAGACTATTTTTTAAAATATAATTAGAATTCAATCTAAAAAAACATGAAAAAAAAATGAACATGGAAAAAAAAGGTATTAATAAAATTTTCCATATCCATAGGACTTCACTTTTCTTTAAAATGAAAAAACCTTTGATATAACCATAAAATATGGTATAAATAAAAACTCAATTCTTATTTAAAATGGATCAAGCCTTATGTTGAAACATAAAGAGAGGGTATAAATAAAACTGGCATCTCCATGTGTAACCACAATCTAATTTAAAGCCTTAAATGGAACCATATGGAAAGGGTAATGATAAAAATTTTCACCATGGTCAAACCCTTATGGAACCATGAATAAAGAGGAAAATAAAACTTGCTATTGCTCTTATGTTTTTTTTTTCAATCCCACCATCTACTTCATGAGTAACATATTTCAATCTCTTCATGTCAAACACCATCCATTGAATTAATGGTCGGATCAATAATCCAAATCTATTGCACGTGACAAGCTCCTACAATCTCTTATATAGAATCTACTTTATATATCAATGTTGTGTCATGAGCTTTCAATTTGGCTATTCATTTCACGTTTACTGGTCTCTAAGTGAATTTACCAATTATTAACAATTACCAATTATTAACAAGTGATATAGAGGTAATTACATACTATAATTGGCTCAATTAAACTAGTCAACAGTTAATACTAATATGTACAATAGTTTAAAATCAATTTAACAATTAAAAATTCTTACAATGATAAAACTAGTTTTTTATGTCTGCAAAAATTCAATTCAACAAATATAATATTTGTAGAAAATAATTCTATTACTAGGGATACAATGTTGCTATATAAATTTACTACAAATACTTTTTATGAAATAATTGCTAAGGCTATTGAAAGAAACAAGGTATAACCACTGGGAAGAAAATAAGGTACATCTAACAAAATACAGTGTGAATATGTTTTATAAAATACAATATAGTGGTTAAACAAGGTATAACCCTTAGATTTATGCATGTAAAATGTTATATGATGGTAAAACAAGAGTTTTGGAGAATGTAATTTTCTTGGAGTTATAGCATTTTGTTTAAACACCATCATATTACTAACCTCCCTCTCGGCAGAAGCTTCACTAAAATCTGCAATGGAAATCTGACTGAGACACGCTGCTAGGTTGCTCTTCCGATTTCCCTTCTGGAGTTATCCCATGAAAAAGCTAATTAACCCCCATATATATGTAAAAAAATTATAATTTTTTTATAAAATATTTAACCTATTTTAAATGGTATTTTAGAAGACGGAAAAGTATTAGAAAAAGAAAAACGCAGTCACACTTCACGGGTTTATGATGGTATCAATCTTAACATCTCAGGTTTGAATGCAACTTTTGTCTTCAACGCAAAATGCAGAGCATATCACTTCTTTTATTTTCCTATCCGCTGCCCTGAATGAGTGTTCTCTATCCATTGTTAAAAAGCAAGCCGCTATTTTCATCTATAAATTCAACGCAGAAATCAGAGATAACCACCCAAATTACATATATCCTCCATCGAGATGGACGGTGACGGTGAGAAGAAGAAGCTTCATTTTCTACTCTTCCCATGGTTGGCGCAGGAACATACGCTTTACAAGCCAATTGACATATCTATAGACTATCCATAAAAGTAACTCAATCTAGGATATAGAGTATACAACTGCAAATAAGAATACATATAAATAATAATAACAGTCTCAACATATAACATTATCAACATTTAAAATGGTGATAATAGTGATTCTTAGAATAGCCGGGTGGTGGAGCAATTCTCAGAATCGCCCCACCACCCAGCGATTCTAAGAATCACTATTATCACCGAAAATAGACTTTGCAAGCCTTTCTTTCACTTGGATACTTTGGTGAATTACCATCCAAGAGTCGTCAAACTATAGTATCACCGAGCCTATAACAGTACCAAACTATGGGAGGCATAATACTGAACTGTGTATACATAATATCAAACTGTGGAAGCATAGATATCCTATCCAATTAATGATATCGAACCCTCTGCCCTCTCTGAACTTCTAATCTCTGTTATAACACCGACGACTTGTTCTCTTAAATCCAAACTTTTGTTTCATCAACGAGAGCTTAATTTGTGACATCTGAACTCCATTTCAGATGTATTTGAACCTGTCCTCCTGAGATTTATGTGAGATTTTCTCTGAACTGTGGAGCGATGTATATCCTTTACCAAGATGTAGAGACTGTGCCACGAAATGAAGAGACTGTGATACTGGGTTACACATTGTAAAGTCTCTAGGTTAAGCCAATTCAAGGTCTCGTATCACTATGTCGAAGGCAGAGGGTTGTTAACATTGTGGTGTTTCCTTTCTGTTAAGAATTTGTAGTTGTTTGTAACTGAGGAAAGTTATTTTGATATTTTGAAGTTAATTAACTTCACTAGCAGGTTGCGAGGATATGTGCGCCAGAAAATGAATTTTACGAAGTTCAAGAAAGTTACCATTCATAAATTCAAACATTTGGAATTGAAAATCTGAACATTTTATTTTTGTGAGAAGCCTAAATGATGCCGTCATGACAGACAAAGATACCTTTTAAAAGGGAACTGGGACAAAAATAAATCAGAAGGTTGTTACCTTGATTGATATTAACTTTTTTGACTCAGTCTTGACGAATGCTTTAGCAGTAAGAAGCTATATATGCATCAAAGTTTTTCATTAACCCAATATTTCTAAGAGAGAAGTTAGAAGTGGCGGAGCGATGGTGGTGGCGGGGTGGTGGCTGGGCGATTCTGGCTGGGTGATGGTGGTGGCGGGGTGGTGGCTGGGCGATTCTGAGAATCGACCCAGTCACTATTATCACCGAAAATAGACTTTATAAGCCTTTCTTTCACTTGGATACTTTGGTGAATTACCATCCAAGAGTCGTCAAACTATAGTATCACCGAGCCTATAACAGTACCAAACTATGGGAGGCATAATACTGAACTATGTATACATAATATCGAACTGTGGAAGCATAGATATCCTATCCAAGTAATGATATCGAACCCTCTGCCCTCTCTGAACTTCTAATCTCTGTTATAGCACCGACGGCTTATTCTCTTAAATCCAAACTTTTGTTTCAACATCGAGAGCTGAATTTGTGACATCCGAACTCCATTTCAGATGTATTCGAACCTGTCCTTCTGATATTTATATGAGATTTTCTCTGAACTATGGAGGGATGTATAGCCTTTACCAAGATGTAGAGACTGTGCCACGAAATGAAGAGACTGTGATACTATAGTTTGACGACTCTTGGATGGTAATTCACCAAAGTATCCAAGTGAAAGAAAGGCTTGCAAAGTCTATTTTCGGTGATGATAGTGATTGGGGCGATTCTCAGAATCACCCAGCCACCACCTTGGTGGCGGGGCGGTGGTTGGGCGATTCTGAGAATCGCCCCAATCAGTATTATCACCGAAAATAGACTTTTCAAGCCTTTCTTTCACTGGGATACTTTGGTGAATTACCATCCAAGATTCGTCAAACTATAGTATCACCGAGCCTATAACAGTACCAAACTATGGGAGGCATAACACTGAACTGTGTATACATAATATCGAACTGTGGAAGCATAAATATCCTATCCAAGTAATGATATCGAACCCTCTGCCCTCTCTGAACTTCTAATCTCTGTTATAGCACCGACGACTTGTTCTCTTAAATCGAAACTTTTGTTTCATCATCGAGAGCTTAATTTGTGACATCCGAACTCCATTTTAGATGTATTCAAACCTGTCCTTTTGAGATTTATGTGAGATTTTCTGAACTATGGAGCGATGTATAGCCTTTACCAAGATGTAGAGACTGTGCCATGAAATGAAGAGACTGTGATACTATAGTTTGACAACTCTTGGATGGTAATTCACCAAAGTATCCAAGTGAAAGAAAGGCTTGCAAAGTCTATTTTCGGTGATAATAGTGATTGGGACGATTCTCAGAATCACCCAGCCACCACCCTGGTGGCGGGGCGGTGGCTGGGCGATTCTGAGAATCACCCCAATCACTATTATCACCGAAAATAGACTTTGCAAGCCTTTCTTTCACTTGGATACTTTGGTGAATTACCATCCAAGAGTCGTCAAACTATAGTATAACCAAGCCTATAACAATACCAAACTATGGGAGGCATAATACTGAACTGTGTATACATAATATCGAACTGTGGAAGCATAGATATCCTATCCAAGTAATGATATCGAACCCTCTGCCCTCTCTGAACTTCTAATCTCTGTTATAGCACCGACGACTTGTTCTCTTAAATCCAAACTTTTGTTTCATCATCGAGAGCTTAATTTGTGACATCCGAACTCCATTTCAGATGTATTCAAACCTGTCCTTCTGAGATTTATGTGAGATTTTCTCTGAACTGTGGAGCAATGTATAGCCTTTACCAAGATGTAGAGACTGTGCCACGAAATGAAGAGACTGTGTCACCACCGAAATAATTTTGAACCTATTCTGAAAAGACCGAATTGTTTCTCCCTGTGGCAGCACTGAAATATCACTTGTCACCTTCAAGGATCTTGACAACGCTGAGAATGCTTCAAGGTTATATATGTGTTCTTCAAACTGCCTTTGACTTTGACCATAGCTCCAATACCATGTTGGAAAATCGATAGAGATGGCAGTTAAATGAATTTCCTCATAATGGCTTCCTGTACCTGTCATTCTTCTTCACACTTGTCTTCGAAGAGAACACCTCTACAAACAATCTAAGCTCCTTTATCTACTGTAATAGCATCATTATAATAGCACCGAGAAACTGTGAGAGCATCACTGTAATAGCACCGAATTGAAGTCATAGTACTACGAGTTTATCTATGTAACAAGCCTCTCCTTCTGAAGTAGCACCAAATTGAAGTCATCATATTGTGATATCCGAACTTATCACCCGAATTATGTCTTTGAAGTTATGTTTGAACTTCTATGTAATCACCGAAAGTAGGCACTCTGAAATCCGAACTTGAGATTCACAGGCTTGTATATATAGTGGTATGACCATACTAAATGAGCCGCCAACATGAACCATGAAGATATGTGTCTTTATTGTAGGCTGGCATGAATCATTTTATGACTGTTTCTTTGAGGCCAACTTGAAGGAGTCGTTGAGGAGGCTGAATTGATGATGAATGAGTCTTTTAATCGATAAGAAAATCGATAAACAAATTGACTTTGAAAAATATCCTAAAGCCTACAATGGAGGTTTGACCTATACATTTGACCCTAGCATGAAACCCATGTTTTAATAAGCCAATTCAAAAATAATAAAAATTATTTTTTCTTTTCTTTTGGCAAATATATTACATTTTGACTTCAAATACAATCATGAAGACCGAACCTAGTTACATTTTCCAACAACAACAAGCATTTGATAGGGCTAACTTACTCTTCTATCCTATACACATACGAAATTAAATAATAAGGTATCTACGTAAGAGTTTTTAATCTAAAAAATATTCATTTGTAATGGGTGTTATTTCTATTTTAAAATGTTCAACTAATGAACTATGAATTGTGACTAAATGAGTGACTCACAAATCCTCTTAAGAAGTATTTCTTAGCAAGTTGGTTCACCTGCAGCCACAATGGTCGAGATAGAGCCCACAAATCCATAAACCTCCAAAAGCTTTGCACCTTGTTTGTTTGATAAAGCAAATCTACCTTCTTTTTCATCATCCAATATGGATACAAATGCTCTTTCCCTAGATAAAGAAAGCATTCGCATTGGGCTATTCGCTGATGAATCCACCATATTCAAACTTCCTCCTGTTAGATAAAATAATAATGAGACTTTTTACATGTAAATACACTACAAAATGAATAAAAATTATTTTTAATGAATCCATTAAAATAAGGCAATAATCTCATATTCTCCAATATTTGTCTACATGTTTCTCTAGAACCACAAAAACAAGAATTTGGATCTTATATGCAATGGTAAAAACACTATGATCAATATCATGTAAACTTCATCAAGAGAGCAAAATTAGTGGAGTCGATATTTTTTTAATTCAGTAGATCACATCAACTACAAGTTAAGGCAAAGCAGATATCTATAAAGATAAAAACAATTATGGTTTTTCTATCTAACATTTGAAACAAAAGAGCACCTTATATTTAAATTCCCAACCTATTACATTAAAGGAAATAATGTTATGTGTTTAAAGGATCAAGGCCATGGCTTGAAACTGTTTGCTAGTTAAAAGGGTCAATACAAAGTTGTGATGTTCATAGCACCAAGACTTGACCAGAGGTAGGATGTTTACAGAACCTGAAAATCTTTGGGCTCTTGAATTTCAATGGCATTAATTTAATTTGTTCGTTTTTTGGTGATTTCCACTTAGAACAATGCGACAGAACCCGAAGAATTATTTAATCATTATTTTTTGAAAAAAAAAGTGACTATTATTATTTTTTTTACATGAAATTCATAAAAAAAAACTATTATTTAACCATTTTTAGTTAAAATTTTTGTATAAAAATTGTGATTTTGACATGTCAATTCTAGCAAAAAATTATCAAAACGTGTAGTTTTATAGTTATATTTATGTTAAAAATGGTCATTTTTATGTCCATTGTTAAAAAATATTGTTTTTTAGAAACAATTATTTCATGTAGATTGAAAAATTAATTAAGGATGTATAAATATGTAGAATATCGAAAATTCAAAATATCGACCTTCTAATTTAAAAATGCAAAACAATAAAAACCTCACTACAAAAAAATTAAAATAAAAATAAAAAACAAGAAAATATGAAGAAAACGACCACTTCAAAAAATTTTAAATTTACAAAATAATTATTTACATTTCATACATTAGAAAATTTAAAGTCAAAAAATAGGTCTTTTAAAAAAAGGGTCTGATGCAGAATACCCGCTTTTTTAAATCAGCATGAAAATCACTACCATTCTAAAATGTAATGTACATAAAAAAAATTAAAGTGCCAAAAACTATGCTCTAAAAAAAACGTGTGTTCTGCATCACCCCCTTTCAAAATCGGGTCACTTTTTTGCTATCTCTACGAAACGGGTAATAGTATCAGTTCCCATTTCAAAGTTTACATTGTTGGTCACTGTTTGTGTGGCTTCTTCAGCTCCTGTTGTTAGTGTCGTCACTGCATCTTCAGTCATGACCACTATTGCCAAACCTTTAGTTGGTCTTATCGATGGTGGTCCATCGACATCAACATCTGAAGTTGTTAATCCCACCCATAGTGTCCCACCTTCTTCCGGTTCCATTCCGGAAGGGTGGACATATAACCAGTACATGCATGCTCTTCAGAATCCGAATCCATAGAATTCGTTTCATTACTATGATTCTAGAGGAGCCCATATTTATCACCCTGGATCTATCCCATCATGTTGCTTGGGGCTTGACTCAGAACAACCTTCAACTTTTCAAGGTCCACCCTATCAAGGTCAGCCGTCTTACGGACAACCGTACTATGGGAAACCTTATCCAGGGCAACTTGTGGGCCCACAAGGACAACCCTTATAAAGACAACCTTCTGCCTTCAGTGGTTCCTCTTTTACTTACTTCGGGCAACCTTCTGGTCAATCAGGACAACCTTACATCCAACAAGGTCAACCTGGTGCCCAGCAAGGTCACCCCTCTGGGCAAGTAGGTCAACCTCAGATTCAGCCAGGCCAACCTACTGTCCAACCTGGTCCATCCTCTAGACAAGTGGGTCAGCCTCAAATCCAGCAAGGCCAACCAATTTTTCAGCCAGCTCAACCATCTGGTCAGTCAGGACAACCTTCAGTTCTGCAAGGTCAACCCATTACCCAGCAAGCTCAACCTTCTGGGAAAATGGGTCAACCTCAATCTCAACTAGGCCAACCTGCTACCCAGATGGGTCAATATAAGTTTACGCAAGGACATCTATCTGGACCTACTCAACCGAGCACTCAAACACTCGTTGTTTCTCAAGCTCCACCTGATTTTCAGACCCATTCTAGGCTCCAGACCCAATCCGGTCTCCAAACTCAAGTTGGCTTTCAAACCCAACCTGCCTATCAAATGCAGCCTGGACCCTAGGCATAGTTTGGAACCCAGCCGCCATATGGTTTCTAGCAGCCCCAAGGTCAACCTCAAGTTGCCCCGTACCAAAATTATCAACAGCCACAAGTTAATCTGTATCAGAATTTTCAGCAACCATACGTTGCTCCTATTGGTTAGGTTGGTAATCAGTGGGCTACTGGTGGTCAAAACCAGGGGCAACCATCATGTTACACTTATAATCCCTATGAAAAACCCTTATGGGCCAAATCCGTCTGGGCAAAATCAATGGGGGCAACCAGGAACTGGATGGAACTCTAATGCTTCTTCTTACCCACAACCTCATATGTCCTTCAACCCTCAATTACCTTTCTTAGCAATGTTGGAACTATCGAATGTGTCCAAACTGACAAATGATCCTATTCTTCATAATCCGTATTGGCCACCAGTTCCGACTAAGATTCCTGGTGATTGTCCCAAATTTGACGGTAAGTCTGGAGAAGATCCCCAAGCTCATGTCATGACCTATCACCTATGGTGTTCATATAATTCATGGCTTGACGATTCCATCCGGCTCCGTCTATTTCAATGAACTCTCACTGGCTTTGTTGCAAAATGGTATGTTGAGCTAGCTCACGTAACTTTTCAAGACTTTAACTCACTTGCTATGGCATTTTTAACTCATTTTCAGTTGTCGATTAGATATGAAATGGGCACACACCTCCTGACATCCTTGAAAAATGACACAACCACGCATATCTCCGAACATATCCATGAATGGAGGAGGCGTTATTGTCTAATTAAGTTCTGGATCCCCGATCGGCTTCTAACTAACTAGTTTACAACCTCGTTCATTGGTCCGATAGCCTGGGACATTCCTATGGGGGCATGTGTAACTGAAGAACAAGCTATTGCGCATGCTCAGTATCTTGACTTGGTTTACTCCCAGTCTGGTATGCTATATGATTATTTTCTTGATGCTCTATGACCCGGAACATCCAAAGCTCCGTCAATGATATGAAACGGCCACACACCTCCTGGCATCCTTGAAATAGGACATGACCATGCATATCTCTAATCATATCCATGAATGGAGGAGGCGTCATCATCTAATTAAGTTCTAGATCCCCGATCAACTTCTGACTGACTGGTTTACAACCTTGTTCATTGGTCTGATAGCCCAGGACATTGCTATGGGGGCATGTGTAACTGAAGAGAAAGCTATTGCGTGTGCTCAGTATCTTGACTTGGTTTACTCCTAGTCTGGTACGCTATATGATTATTTTCCTGATGCTCCACGACCCGAAACTTCCAAAGCTCCATCAACGCCATCTGTTAACGATGTCATTGGTTCCATTAACGAATCCTCGAGAAAATATTCCGCGAACCCTGCAAAGAAAAAGTCTACTGCTCCAAACGAAAATGCTTCTCAAGCTCCACCCAATCCTGGTAAAACTTCTGAAGTTAACGCCGTCTAGTCCACTGCACCGGATAAAAATTCAAAAGGTAAGAAGAAGGGAAAAGGAAAGAATAAATCCGATCAACCAAAGCAGGATCCCCCTAAGCCTCCAGCTGAAGAAGGTGCCAAGCGCAAGCCTAAGTATCCTTGTCTCATTTGCGACGAGGATCACTATACTAAAGACTGCCCTAGGTGGTCTAAGGTTAGTCGTTTGCTAAAAGGCACCCCTGGGACCCCTGTTGTGCTCAAAGAGCCTTTTCCCTCGCAACAAACTCAAATGGTGGCTGATCAACCTCAATCCTCTTCCACCTTCGGCTCTCAAGTCTTCATGGCTGGGATGATTCCCATCCATATTAGTACACGGTCAAAAGAATATCCTTCACCTGCTGGGAAGGAAACTGAAGTCCCCTCTAGTATTCCTTCGTCCAATACTGGTCCACTCCATATCGAGTGGCCTAGTACCGAGTCATTCATGCGACCTTCTCCCAAAGGAGTGCTCCAGAAGTCTTCCTACAAACCTAATGCTCGTGCTGCACAACACTATAACATTGTTGAGGACTTAGCCCAAGCTCCTTCGACTATGTCCGCATTAGAAGTCCTTCAGAACTGTCCCTCCTAGAGGAAGTCTTTGCTATCATCCATTGGTGGCATTGACCTGGACGGCTCGAATTTGATTACATTTGACGTGGATAATCATGTATCGAGACTGCTTAACCAGATTGCCTTCCTCATTCAAGTCATCATCAACTCTAAGAATATTCACCGCACTGTTATTGATGAAGGCACTTCCACTTGCATCATGTCTATTGCTTGGTGGAAGGCTATTGGTTCCCCAACCCTGAGTCAGTCTCCCAACACCTTGGAAGCCTTCGATGGGAGAGATTCTCTTCCTTATGGTATCCTCCCACGTTTACCTATTACTCTGGAAGGGAAGAAAGTTGAATTTGAGGTCGAAGTTGTAGGTGCGAATTTAACTTATAACCTCCTCTTAGGACGAAACTAGACGTATGCCATGCGAGCTGTGGCTTCATCTCTATTTCGTGTCCTTCATTTTCCCCATCAAGGGAAAATTGTCACGATAGATTAATTATCCTTCTTCGCTTCTTCGTCTTCCAATGGCAACGTGCCTTTTGTGGAACATACCTCTATTCCATATGAGAGTGTGGATGTTGGACTTTTTAAAAGTCCTACCCTCATGGGTGTTTTTTCACTCTCACCTCCCAATGTCGCTCCCGTCAATATGATTGTTATTCATTCTGATCCTTGGGTCCTTCCTCCCATTGATCAGGTAGGATGATGGGGCGATGTCATGTCGTTGAGTCCTGCTGAGCTCAACTATGTCAAAATTGTTTTTGCCTCAGTTTCATCTTCTAAACTTGCTCCTTCGAGTAGGGATCTCGACACATATATACAATCCCCTTGGCTCGGAGATAATGCTTCTTCAGATCCCTTATAGGAAATTTTTCCTTCTGATGAAGCAATTATCGAGACTATGTCTTTCGAGGAACCTCCTTGGTTTGATCATCACCATCGTTCCTTGTTTCTCCCTAGCCACGGGGCTATGATTACTTGTCTTGAGCAATTTTCTTCATGTGTCCCCTCTCAACCCCTTCAAACGCCTATTCAAATCCATCAAGTTTTCTCTGAAGGCAACATGGGGAACATTATGCAAACCATACCTATCGACATCTCTGTTAAACCAAGGGTTGTCAAGCATATTCACATCAGAGTAACCTGTACTCCGGAGGAGATTCAACTTTATACCGATCTTTTTCGAGAATTTCGTGACTTTTGCTTGGTTGTATGAAGAGATACCCGGCATTGATCCTAGTATCGTGGTGCATGAAATCCCTATGTATCCGGGTGCTAAACCTGTTCGACAATGTTTATGCCCTGTGCACCCACGAAAGGCTGCAACTATTAAAGGAGAAGTTGAAAAACTTCTTAAAGCTGGGTTTATTTACCCTAGCCCGCTCACTGATTAGGTTTTTAATATTGTCCCTATGACCAAGAAGCAGGGCACTATTAGGGTTTATGTTGACTACCGTGATTTTAATCGCACATGTCCCAAAGATAACTATACTTCGCCTTTCATTGACCAGCTCATTGACGATTGTGCTGGAAGTGAGATTTATTTGTTTATGGATGGCTTTTCTGGTTACAACCATATCAATATATCGCCAGCGGATCAACACAAAACTGCATTCATCTATCCATGGGGTACCTTCTCCTATAAGAAACTCCCTTTCGGTCTTAAAAATGTCGATGCTACCTTCAAATGCGCAATGTATTATGCGTTTCATGATATTTGTCACCTTGTGCAGCCTTACTTGGATGACCTTTCAGCTCATTCAACAAAGTGCCATGACCATCCAAATCACCTCTGCGAAATTTTGCTTCACTGTTGACACTACCGTACCCATCTTAATCCGCATAAATGTGTCTTTTGCATTGTATCCGACAAACTTCTTGGGTTTGTCGTCTCCAAAGAGAGCATTCGCCTGGATCCCCTCAAGGTTGAAGCAATTTTGAATCTTCCTCCTCCCACTTCTTTGCAACAATTGTAGAGTTTGCATGGTAAATCAATTTTTTTACATCGTTTTATTCCAATCTATGCTGAAGTTTCCAAAGGCTATACGCAGTTATTAAAGCAGGATACCTCCTTTGTTTTGGATTCCGCTGGGCAAGAGTCATTTGAGTAGATCAAGGCACTCCTTATTTATTCTCCGTTGTTACGTCTGCCTGATTATCACCGTGACTATACTCTTTATCTGGCCGTTGCCGATAGCACCATCGGCATGGTTTTGGTTCAAGACGATGATGATGGAACTGAGAGTGTTGTCTATTATCTCAGTCGTAATTTACTTGACACGGAAACACGATATGCCTATGTTGAGAAGCTTGCATTGGCAGCCGTTCATGCGGTCTAACATTTCTGTCATTATATATTATTGCGTACAGCGACGGTGATTTCTAATTGCAACCCGATGACGTACATCTTGTCACGTCAGTTGGTAGGGGACAAATACTCGAAATGGATTGTCATCCTTCAAGAGTTTGATTTGGTGTTTACTACGGCCAAGTCTAAGAAATCTCTCATTTTCACTAAATTTCTCTACTCGCTACCATCCACTACCGCACCCTCTCGATTCGAGGACCATATTCTAGATGAGTCTTTATTCTTGATTAGCACACTTGATCCGTGGTATGTGCACATTATTTTCTACCTTCAGACGTCCTCCTTTTATCCTGATTTGTCCAAGAATGCTCGGCGACATATTTGCCATCATTCTCAGCCTTATCAAATTATTGGGGACACCCTGTACCGTCTTGGCATTTACTCTGTTCTCAGTTGTTGTCTAACGTTTGAGGAAGCCGAACGAGTTTTGAATGACTACCACTCTAGCGCCTGTGACGGTCATATGTCCGGGTATGCTACTGCCCAAAAGATCCTCCATGTTGGTTATTTTTTGCCATCTATTTTTAAGGATTGCATTCTCGTTGTCCGCTCTTGTCATTTGTGCCAAATCTACCAATGAAAGATGTGTGCGCCTCTGTCTCCTTTACACCCTGTCATTACCATCGGCCCTTTTGCCAAATGGGGCATTGATTATATGATCTGTAACCTTCGATCGGGCGGGGGGCATGGGTATATAATCAATGTCTTCAATTATTTCACGAAATGGGCCAAGGCGATGCCTACATTATCTAATGACGGTAAGATAGCAGCTTAGTTTTTATTCAATCATGTAATTTCTCGATTCGGAGTCCCTCAGGCTATTTTCACTGCTCACAGTTCTCATTTTAGTAATCATATGATGACTGAATTAACAACCCAACTGGGCTTGCGTCATGATAGTTCGACACCGTATTATCCTTAGGCCAATGGCCAAGTAGAAGCTATCAACAAAGTTTTGGTCACAATGCTTTAGTGCACCATTGGCATGCACAAGTCTAACTAGAATTTGATGTTGTTTTCTACCTTATGGGCCTACCGTACTTCAGTGAAGGACGCCACCGGATTCACCCCGTTTCAATTGGTTTACGGTCTCGAGGCTACCCTTCCGATTGAATGTGAGATCCCTTCGCTTAAAGTATTTTTCGAATTACTCCCAAACACTACTCCAGTAGAAGAACGTCTTCTTTACCTAGAACGATTATACGAGACCCATCAACTAGCCTCTTTAGTCATTGAAGCACAAAAGAAGAAAGTGAAAACTCACTTTGACCAAACTGTCACCCCTCATTCTTTCGTTGAAGGAGACCTAGTCCTGCTCTATCATCAAGCAAATGATAAGCTGGGGGTAGGCAAATTAGAATCTATGTGGCATGGGCCTTACATTGTGAAACACATTTTGCAAAAACGGGCCTATGAGTTGATCGATTATGAAGGGAATCCTCTAGATAAGCCCCAGAATGGGCTTTATATTAAGAAATATTATGCATGAACTTCGTGCATCTACTATGTACATACGTGTGTTTGCATGTGTGGCTTGGTGTGTAGGCATAATTGCCACTTATTGTGTCCTTTTACTTCTTGTGCAGATATCTAGTACACCTTACATTGGTTTCGCTGATGGTGCTTGCCGTAGTACCCATAACCTTTCCTCTACGGCATGGGTGACTTATGATCTTCACGGTGAGTTACTAGACCTTCAAGGTGTTTGCGTGGGTTGCACCACAAACAATGTCGCTGAATATAGCACTGTCATTTAATTACTGACCAAGGCTGTTAACCTCAATATTCATGCATTGGTTTTGAATCTGGATTCTCAACTTGTTGTCCACCAACTTAACAAGCGTTATTCCGTTAGAGATCCTTGGATTTTAAGGTTTTATTTACGTGTCATATTATTGGAAAGAAATTTTGATTTTATCACATATCAACACATTCCAAGAAGATTAAACACATTAACTGATGCATTAGTGAATCATGTATTAGGCAGACATTTACGCAACATGTAATCAAGCATTGTATGAAAGCATTTAGACACAGTAATAAACCATAAATAGAATATATATATATATATATATATATATATATATATAGATATAGATATATATCGTGTGGCAGACCGAGGCACTAAAAAATAAGTGTGTATGTCAAAAATAGAGTCTGTGTTCACAATACATCTGAGACACATGTCTCTAAAAAATAGCAGAAAATAAAGCCTAGGTGTCTACAGTGGTGGGTTCTGCTCCCTATATCAAACCACCATCCACACTACTCATCTCAAGAGCCTGTGTATCCTAGGTGTCACACTGACAGTATGTATCTAATACTCCATTGGGACCTCCTCGATCCCCCTGTAATCTGGGATCCCATTAGTTAGATCCTCGAGGTTCCAGGCAATCTGCTCCCCTGCATTGCCACCCAGGTGAGCCAAAGCTAGCTCTTTGTTGCCCTCCCTCCATGCTTGAGGAGCCAGTCCCACGGGTCTCTCTGGTCCCACATCTGCAAGTAATATAGACACGACAATTAAGACATATGCATGTGAAAATCCAAAAACAATATAAAAAACAAAACACATAAATAGTGTGGTGTTTGACCAAGTGTTTTACCTCCCTCATCCCACTGCTCACCAGGTGGGAGCAGCATGTCAAGATCTCCTTGGAAATATGTGCCTGCATACAACCAATCCTCGACGATGATCTTCTGACGATCCAGCCACTCCCGAAACAATACTCCTCATGATACTGGCCGACCACCACCTCCTCATGGCATCACATGTGCCCATCGGGTGATACGAGTCTCTTGTGGTCCCAGCACATACAGGTCCATATCTTGTAGCTGAAGTGATGGCATCCGCTCCAGCATGAGCGGTATCAGAATGGATCCATATCCAAACTGTTTGGTCTCCCCTGGTCGACACTTAGTAGGTTGCCTCTTTATGTTAATGGACACTGCGTTAGCCCAGTTGTACATGGTCAGAGTGAGGCAATCAAAGGCCAACCGCAGATGGGTCTTCATTGCTTCATGTTGTGCTTGAGAGCCCGCTAATCTCATAACCATAAACAACACTGAGTGAAGGGTCAAATCCCTCACTGTTGGGATCTGCGTTCTCCCGCTAGTGGATGATTTGCGCGGCCCTGGGCACACCTGCACTATCAGCATATCAAGAGTCTTGGCGGCAGCCCGTACACCCTCCATAATTTGTCTCTCACGGCAATGAGACAAACCAGTCAAGAAATATATGTCTGTCGCATCAAATTCAATATTCTTACCACGGAAGACAAACTTCCCCTCTGTCGGGTTCCACGAGCAAATCAGTAGCTCGAGCAAGTCTGGCTGTGCCCGAAGGTGTGGTGTAAGGAAAATTTTCAATAATCCACAATCACGTAGGGATCTTCTAACTCAGGGTTGTTAAATGCCTATTCGTCTTTGTCATCATGGGTTCTCTCTTGCCATACGAATGCCATTATTGCCCTGCATTGAAGGAAAAAATAATTAGAATCTTTTTCATGAGCTTAAATGCACAATTTATAAAAAATTCAATCTTTACAGCGTTGTTTTTCAAACAGTAACGACGGCTCAAAATAAGAGTTCATTTTTTTCCTCGATTGTCGCAACAATACACTTGTCTCTAGTGATGACCCTGATGGTAGTGTGTGCTAGCATGCTTGGTCGTCGCTAACCTGTGAGAGATTTTCGCGACGACCGAGAAGCAGATTTGAAACAAAAAAACCCGCCGAAATCCACCTGTGGAATATGAAATTGAACTTAAAAATGATGGAAATGCAGCGCAAAAGATGGTTTACTTACTTGGTAGGAGTGTTGGGCGGGATGGTTGATTACGGATGCCGGAATCAAGCTCTGAACTTCGCACAGGTTTGCACTCAAAATCACCAAAGATGAAAAACTCAAAGTGTAAATGTAAAAAATGAATTACCATGACCCTTTTTATAGTGATTTTTCCAAAATATCAAGGTTTTGCACTATAGGGTTTAGGTTTCACCATTTATTTTAAGTTTTTGGTTAAGGATTTTGAGTTTTTAACCTAATTTCCTTATATATAATGCATTTGTATCAAATGGATCTTTTGATGTGGTTTTTCTGTGCCGAAGAGGGACAATGGATACATTTAATAATTCATATATGCTTGGTCCACATTTTCTACAAGTCTTCTTTAAGCCCTTTTCCGACTTACAACGAAAAGATTGTCGAGCTTTCCCTTTTAACTTGTTAAATGGAATGAAAGGTGGTCCCTTCAACTCTTTTTTGACCGTATAAACATGAAAAGATCATCATACTTTTGTCCTTTCGAGTTCGATACTGGTTATGAAACGACGTGTCTTTGATCGCTTTCTTACTTTTCCAGATCAGGGCTGCTAATTACGAAAAGTACTCCTTGATTGTAATGATCAAGCGGATCTCTCGAGTATTATTTTATACTTTTTTGGGCTCGAGGGACACAAATTTACGAAAAAGGACCCCCCTGAAGTTTTCTTTTCCATTCTTTTTCAAACTCTCTAAACATGAAAAATACGTTGAGTTTTCCTACATCAGACTCGTTAAACCTTGATGACATTGGACTCGTCACCATGACGAGACTCAAGCTTCTCCTCCCTAGGGCCCGTTAAACTATGACTAGGTTGGATTCGTTCGAAGGTCGAACTTATATTACATGCATATGTTATCCCCTTTAAGCTTGTTTTTTCAAAAATAATTGGGATACTCGCCAACAATGGTGGGGGAAATTTGGAAGTTGTCATTTGTTACTTGCGGCAGCTAGTCACTCTTGAACATCGACACTTTTTCTTCTTGTCGGGTTGGGATATCCTCACATCGTCATTGGTCTCTTGGGGTTTTGGGTTGTCATTTTGCCTCATTCCATCTGATCCATGTTGTCTCCGTCAGACCTCCAATCCCTTAATACCAAAATTCTGCCACATTCCAGAGTCGTGTCACCGATATGTTCAAGAGTATAATCCTTCTGCAGTTCACACCCTTACTTCCTCTTCTAATGCTTTGTTTCACCATCTACCACTTGTTCCTTATCTCGCGTCGTTGATGGGGGAAACATCATGGCCCTCCTGCGACGAATCGTCTCTTGTTGACATCAGCTCATTATCCAGGCGATTGATCTAGAGATCCCCTTCGATACCTTGGAGCTTGCATGCCTCAATGGCAAGTTCTTCGCACCTGACGATAGAATTTCATCATTGGTCTTCGATTGGGTGACTCCATGAGTGTTTGACTTCAGCTCATTTTTCACACTCAATGGATTGTACTGGACAGTACCTTGAGAGCCATTGGCATTATTGGTGGTTTCTCTCATGCTTGTTAATGGTTTTCATTATTGACTAGTAATCAAGTGACTTTCTATCATGCTCGACCTTAGCACATTTGTTCGCATTCTAGAATTTGTACTAAGATCGGTTAGGGTTTCAAGACCTTGAACTAAGATTACATATGTTCAGGCTGCGTGGATTGGTTTCGTGATTACATACATGACTCTTTGATTGGATGGCTGCAACCATACCTGAGTCTTCATGGATGGCCGTGACCATACCTTTGTCATTTTATATTGTCTTATCAACTAGGTGGCTACATCCATACCACGAACCAAGTTTCATATGTCTTTTGGATGACTACGCCCATGCCTAGACTACGTGTATTTTTCTATCAGAGATATCAGTTGTACTTGCATCTGAAGGTTCTTCAAGGTGGTGTTCCAATTCAGTCATGGTTTTGTAAAGAATTTCACCCCTCCCACTCTCTCGGGTTTCATACTTTAGGGGGCATCTGTTACACAGTAATTTGTCACTGTCCTCATCTTAATCCCTTTGCTGTGTCATGTATCAAATAAACATGTTCATATCTTCCCACTTATGTAAAAAGGATAAAAAATGCTCTTTAATGTTGAAGAACTGACCCTATTCCCTAAGTTTCTGCCTCGTCCCTATTAAGCCATTAATATATGCGACGATCCCTTGTCATGAACAGTCTCATCGCGACACGGTCGTAGGTGTACACCTGTTTCCCGCGACGGTTGAATTTTAGGGCCTGGTGTGAGTCCTCCAGCTATTTGTCGTGACGATTGGTTTGAATGCATTGCCTCCTTGCAATGTTGTCATTGAGACTTAGTTCATGACTAGCGACGATCCAGATTTGGCGAATTTTTTCAAATAGTTGGCCTTCTGGATGTCTCTAGAGCTGGTTGTTGGGTCAGTTTGGGTCGCCCTTCCTCCTCTGGGATGGTGGTTTCATCTCTTATGCAACCTCCCTTGAGGATAAGCTCCCTCTCCCTCATTTCATGTAGACTCCTCCTATAAAATCACTCACCATTGCTATGATCTACTAGTTCTCTAGTTGGGCAGTGCTACTGGTTCTTTTGGGTTTAGTAGATAGCTTTGGTGTGAGTGTGACAAGTGTGGAATTGCTAATGGTTTGGTAAGAGGTTGTGGAGTGTCTTAACCTTGTATTAAAGCTTGTGAGTGAGAGAGAGATATTGTCTATTTGGGAGACCCATCCTTGAGAGTGAATTCTTGAAGAAACATACTAGTTGGATCCTCCGAAAAGGCTTGTGACGCCAAGACTTGGTTGTAAGCTTTGCTCTTGATTCATTTCAATGATGATTTCCTATATCTTGGGTACAATTTACTTGATAGCTTATGCTTTCTTGACCTTATAAGTAAATATATCATTGTTGTTCTCGGTTACGTGCTTTGTTATTTTCTTGTGGTGTTTCAGGTTGACTGCTCATCGAGGAGAAAGAAACGGAAGCTAGAGCGGTGCAACGGAACTTCATCAATAACCGGTTTGAGGTAGGACTCCAATGATGACTATTTAAGGGAATCAATTGTTGTTTTGTCTTTGCTGTGACTAGACCCACTCTAGGGCTAGAGGGGTTGCCTCTATCGGCAAAGGGAACACTTTCCTACTTCACATATGGTTAAGATCAACAAAACATCTCTTTCCAATATTAAAATTTGTCTCCAAAATGCACGGGAGAATATTGAGTTTTTGAAGTTGGAGACAAAACTACAACAAGAAGAGCTACAACATCGTAAGCATCATTCTGTTAAGAACACTGAGATAAACTCCCATCAACAGCAAGTCAATATTGTTGAAATTCATTCAGATTTAGTACCTAATGGAGCAGTGGTTGTACATGCAGATGCAGAAGTTTAGTTTGCACTTACCAAGCCCATCATCAGACCTTGGGAAGAGCTTGTTCACAACAAGAATAGTACATGTTTTGGATAAGATAAGGAGGTTTCCTTTCATATTCCAAATTACTCAAAGCCCATCTAGTTTCAGAGTGATAGATTCCTTCATGACAGTTCACCTTCAGCTATTCTAGATTCTGCTCCTCTTCCACAGCAACAACAACATATTGTGAAATGCCAACACTGTTACCGAGTTGGCCATATGAAAGATCATTGTTTTGATCTTCATCCATGTAAGCATTGTCATAAAACCAATCATTCTTCAAACAGATGCTTAAAAAACAAGCCTCCTACAAGAAAAAAGATTCATCTTGGATGGATCGCTTCTTGGCAATGGGCTTCAACATCCAAGAATATATTTCAATCATATGTCAAATTTTGTTCTAGAGTATTGGACAATTTTGCAGTTGAGTTTTCTCCATCATCTCACCTTGTATCTGACAGGGGGGGAAATGATGGTCATCTACAAGCTTCAAAGCCACATCAAGCGAGCCTGAGCCACAACCTGCCATACCAGATTCAGAGTTGTAGCCAGAGGTAAATATGCCCCTGAGCATGCCTTTAGTTGGTGATGCCTCTTCAAAGAATTGAGGACACTTCCTCTAGCAGAAGACTTCAGCTTCTTGCCAGTTTTGGAAGAGTTCCAGGAATTGCATTAAGCATTCCAAAGTTGGTGGTAATACTTAAACCATCACAGGTTGAGACCTCGCTTTTCAGGTTGAGGTTATCCCT
Organism: Pinus tabuliformis; assembly: GCA_031772625.1. Classification (NCBI taxonomy): domain Eukaryota; kingdom Viridiplantae; phylum Streptophyta; class Pinopsida; order Pinales; family Pinaceae; genus Pinus; species Pinus tabuliformis. The sequence continues at coordinate 1,003,968,916 of CM062819.1, forward strand.
TTTATGCGGGGTGAGACCTCCCTCTCAAGGTTGAAGGCTTCCTTCTTCAAAACATCAGGAGCACTTCCTCTAGTAGAAGACCTCGGCTTCATGCCAGATTTGGAAGAGTTCTGGGAACTGTACTAAGCATTCCAATGTTGGTGGTCATCCTTAAACCACCTCCTTTTATACCAACATTTTAGAGAGCACATTCAACCTAGTTTTTCCATGTATTTTTGCACGTTTTTTATTACAACTCTCTTCTTGGACTCATACATAACCCTTTGGATTAAGGGGGAGAATGTTGGACACCTAATCCTCTAAGGATTGGTGTGGAAGCTAAATAGCCAAAGGGAGTCCAAGGGACCACTTGAAATATGAAACCAAGGGTCATTCCTATGTATTATAAATATGTATCAATGTGCATAAGAAAATGAAATCTAATGTTTATCTTTCGTGTTGCCTCCGCCATGTATGTGTTTAACAATTTCCATTTTCCCTTCTCATAATTGAAAGGTTTGGTTGGCAAGTTTATCTGCTTTTACATTATGAACTCGAAGAACGTGGAAATATTCTCTCTTTGGGTATCTTCCAAGAGTCTTCTGATTCTGTTCAATAAATTCCCTAGGTGCTTATCTCCGTGTGAAGTATTATGTATGATGTATAATGATGAGGGAGTCATTCAATATTTTGATGGTGGATACTTGAAGGGCTCTAGCTAGAATTAGGCCTTGGAGTAAACCATGCAACTCTGCTTGGTTGTTTGTCATTAATTCTAGACCTTAGGCATATGCTTTTTCCAAATTTCCTTTGGTGCTATACAAGACCCCGCACGCTCCCACCACCCCTATTTTTCCTTTCATATTAATATAGAATTTATTATTGATTAATATAAAAATGATTTATATTTTTCTCATAAATCAATTAAAAAATATTTGACATATTTTCATGGTCCAAATTAATTTGTATTTCTGTCTAATCCGATAATAAAATTTTCAAGAATAATGTGAATTTTTATTATTTGAAAAATATTTTTAAATACATAAATAGATTCAACACCAAAACAAACATTAAGTGCTTAAATTATATAAACTATAAATTCAAACTTATTATTCAAAAAAATTCTTTTTTTTGAATAACTTATTAAAAATGTTTTGATCCCGGTCCATTAGTCAATATTAGCGGTTGGTCAAACTAGCCGTTGGAGGCTTTGCTCGGTCTATTTAACATGCTAAGCTGGATCTGTTTCTTCAACTTGTCTTGACGATGAACCACACTGGTTGGTTCGAAACGCGTCGGCAAATGATATTTCATGTGATTTTCGCCGAAAAATCTTTTGTAAACTTGATATGGATCACAGAAGCCTCAACTCTACAAAAAAAATTCTTATAAAATAAAAAAATAAAAAAAAAATACCAAGAAATTAAAAACATCAAATAATTACATTACACATATTTCTATAACACACTACTTAAAACTAATCTAAATATATTATATGTATTTCTCTAACACACTTATCATTCCAAAACAAAATCTCCAAAATAATCTTGTGTATCATTACAAAACAAAATCTCCAAAATTTTGGGGTAAAACCAACCTAAAAAATTAAAAACATTTGATAATTAAATTATGCATATTTCTATAATGAATGACATAGATGGCTAGATATTACCCAAGTGGTTTTTCCAAATATTTTATCATTTTGAACGGAGACGTGGAATTACCTAGACGGTTAAAAGTCCCTGGAATCTAGGCAAAAAAAAAAAAATTCAAAATCTTGTAGATACAGAGTTTGAAATTTTTTTCAAAAAAATCTTGTAGATACAATGTTTGAATCATGTTTTTGATAGTGGAAATAGATTGAGCACTATCAAAAACCTCTGAAACACCAAAAATTATGAAGTTTGACAACTTTTACTTAAATTTATAACATTCCCTGCGACCAATTTTTTTTCAAAATATGACAACAATTTCTATAACTTTTATGGGAAAAAAGCATAATCTTTGGATTACAACATTTGGAATGAACTGGATAATATGGCAAGTGGTGTTTTCAAATATTTTATCATTTAAAAGGTTTTGAGATCAAATCCATGAATGTGGGATGTTAATGCCCTTCATTTGGATGGATCCAAAGAAAACACTGGTAAGTAGCCCACTTGAGATAGGGCAAGAGCTAACCAGCCTGCTATTGGGCATTTAATGCACCCAATAGCAGCCTCACCATACATACATGGCATATATAACGTGACAGTCCTCTGGTCCAGAAAGGTCTCGAGTCTCCACCTGGAAATACAAACGATACAGACGAGACATGCCTGCGACTTGATATTTTTTTGCACACAATGACAGTGCTACAGTACGTCTAATTTATTATTGCATACTCCCATGTGAAATCTAAATTTGGAATTTTCAGCCTGTCATGCCACTGGCCTATCGTCCCTTCAGTGTCTCTTTTTGAAATTTGAATTTGGATTTTGTGCAAGCGTACATGAATGCCCATGCCTTGGAGGTTGGCTTCCTGGTGTGTTTCTTCTTCTTTTGGGCTGGGTGCCGCTGGACGATGGCCTCGCTTTGCTTTACTTGTGCAAATCCTCAAATCTCATTGAAATTTTTAGTGAGATAGAATTGGCAACATAACCAGGAATGTTCCCTCCTGTTATTTCAACAGCCCCTATCAACGATGGGATCGCATGAGTGGTAGGATTCATTTGGCAGGTTTCAAAACTTAGAAGAATCAAACAATGAAAGAGTGTAAAGCTCTGTTTACTCTCCTTAATGTGCAATGAAAAAAAATTCAAAATTTCTTGACTTGTAGGTTTCGAGAGACTTATATCTCACTATGTAGTGGATGAACGATCAAATCCAGGCGACAAACTTTGGCCCTTCTACAAATTGCTCATCAATTAAAACTGGTAGCAAATCAGATTTATCAAATCAGTTTTACTCATTTATTTTTTTGGAATTATATGTGGCTAACTCTCTCTCTCATTTTCCTATAATAATCCTATTCACTAATTTTTTTGTGGTCGAGCGAGATATTTTGATAGAGCAGCAAAGGCTAGAGAAACGAACGCAATGAGCCGTGGATATGGGGCGCACATCATTCTACAGGGTCACATACATCTTTTCCAAAGAGTTAAGTTCTTTTGCAGTCTACAGTTCAGGCAATTGCGATAGATCTAGATCAGTGCGAGTAGTGAACCAATTTCGGTTCCCAAATCAAAGTTAGCAGGTTAGAACCCACTCATAAGTGAAACACCAGCAACAGATGAAACGAATTAGACAGTGTCTGACAGGAAGCCAGAGGCAAATGGAATAAATTAGATTTTTTTGGCTATTAGACTAATTAATTAATGGATAAGACGCTGGTCTATGAAACCAGAGATTCTGGGTTCCATCCGCAATATGGTCGTTTGTTCCAATTTCACCTTTCCTGCTGTTTAATGGCTTCGGATCTTTCATCGATTGCTAATGCTTATATTTCCAAATCGACCTTGGAACAATGGTTAATACAAAATATCATTCTCGGTAATCAGTTTCAAAACTTTTGAAAGATTCTGTCAGGTGAGAGCAGAGTCTCATTGGAGGAACAAGAAGTTGAGATAAACCAACTATAATTAGTCTTTTTTTCTCAAATTTCCAATTCATTTATTTATTTATTTATTATTAGATTAAATATCTTTTTTATGGGGAACTCTTTCCTAATATTTAGTTACATTATTTTTACTTGAGTAGATGCTGAATCACATTGAATTTTAGTTATATAGTTATTTTTGTTTTAAGATTTTACACATGGTATAATAATTAGTTTTTTTATAAATTAGTTAGAAAAGAATTTGCTACTAGAGGAACAACCTCTCGAACAAAATGCAACTATATTTTCTAAAAATGTAATGAGTGCTACTTTGGTCTCTACTCTTATTTCGCTAGTTCAATTTTTTTTGGTAGCTTTGACAATTCCTCGTTGATCTAGTGATGGATATAGTGTGTATGTTGGTTTTTGAGGTAAAGAATGTATTCCATTTTCAATTAAGATAGTGATGCAAACACTTAACGAGTTCATTTTTCAACTAAAATATTGAATATATTTTTATGACAAAAAAATATTATTAACATTCGTAAAAATAAATATCTCCAATAGATAATGTCAACATTATGTGCTTTTCTCTTTAACGACATGCAAAAAAGTACGCTTATCGATTTTTCTCAATAATTTCTACGTGCAAAATAAGTATATTCAACAATATTGGCATCCATGGTGAGAGTCAATGTTTTTTTAATTACATTCTTTGTAGGACTCAAGTAGTGAGAAGCATCAACACTTTGATTACGGTTTTTTAATGACAGAGAAAGGTTATTGCTTTTTCACAATAGCTTTTATGTGCGAAATAATTACATTCAACAATATTAACATTCAATGTGAGAGTCAATGTTTCTTTAATTACATTCTATGTATGACTCAAGTAGTGAGAAGCATCAACATTTTAATTTGGGTTATTTGACATTATTTTCTATTTCACCAAAGATTGAAAGAGATTAAGAATATAGTCAAAGAATTTCACGAATTCTGAATTTAAATGATATTTACAAATTTAAACCACTTAAAATTTCAACTATGGGTAACAAAATTTACCTATAATATTATATTATTGCTTTCTTTCATGTGAATGGATTTTAAAACATGGAATGAAATTTGTCAATGCACATGTTAAAAGTATTTACTCATTGTCCAAAAAAATTTCCATAAACATCTATCAATAGGTGTGAAATCATATTAGCACACTAAAATTGTGATTATAGACACTGAATGATGTGAATGGATTTTAAAACATGGAAATGAACTTTTTCAAAGCACATGTTAAAAGTATTTACTCATTGTCCAAAAAAATTCCATAAACATCTATTAATAGGTGAAATCATATTAGCACACTAAAATTGTGATTATAGACACTCAATATTGATTAAGAGAAGTATTAATTGTTTCTTACCAATGTTTTTCTTAAAATATCAATTAAGTGAAATTTGTCAAGGTAAAAAATTAAATTAAATTAAACACTAAAATTGTGATTATAGACATTGAATGTTTATTAAGAAATGTATTAAATGTATCTTAACTAATGTTTTTCTTAAAATATCAATTAAGTGAAATTTGTGAAGGGCAAAAATTAAATAAAATAAAATAATCACAATAACCAGTAAAAATTTACAAATTGCTACAATTTTCATTAACTTTATATATATATATATATGTATATGTATATGTATATGTATATGTAGATGTAGATGTAGATGTAGATGTATATATATATATATATATATATAGATTGAAATATCAAAAATCCATAATCAAATGTAGTAATGAGTATATTCAATATCTGATTTTCTTTTTCTCTGAAATAAAAATTGTCATTCTTTTTTTCCAAAAAAAGTAGTTGATGTAGAATTTCAGTCCCTAAATCCAAAATATGCATGAAGTAGTTGTTACATATAAGTTGTAGAAAATAAGATTATGATTTATTTTTGTATGACATTAGAATGCAAAAGTATTATGATGTAGATTTTTTTTTAACAAATTCCAATTTATTATAAAACAATTACACTTTAGAAATTCAACCATAAAAGCACAAGGATAGTAGAGATCACAATGCACAAAGAAAACACATTTACCCTAAAAAATCTCACTTGGGGAAAAACCCAACAACTTTTAACAAATTCCAGTTTATTATTAAATAATTACACTTTAGAAATTCAACCATAAAAGCACAAGGATAGTAGAGACCACAATGCACAAAGAAAACACATTTACCCTAAAAAAGCCATTTGGGGAAAAACCCAACAACTTTTTCCTTCGATAATTTTTTAATGTAGTTAGTCAACTATGAGATTAAATTGTCCAATAAGTTATGGTCAAACTTGGTCAAAGAACTTTCTACTCAACTCAAAATTGCACCTTCAATATTTGACCCTTTTAATGTAGTTAGTCAACTATGAGATTAAATTATCCAACAAGTTATGGTCAAACTTGGTCAAAGAACTCTCTACTCAAGTCAAAATTGTGCCCTTCAATATTTGACCCTTTTAATGTAGTTAGTCAACTATGAGATTAAATTGTCCAACAAGTTATGGTCAAACTTGGTCAAAGAACTCTCTACTCAAGTCAAAAATTTTCCCTTCAATATTTGACCATTTTTTATTTGCCTAGGTCGAATTTTGGCCTCCCATAATATGCCTAGAATTTGGGCATTCCCAGAATATGCCACCAGAAAACTTCCTAGAATTCTTGCTTATGTGTGGTTGAATTGTGCCTTGATGAGGTCGAATGCTCTTTATATATTGTTCTGCCTTTGCGAGGTGTCTCTACACTGGGGCCGACTTGACTTGAGGGACGGTCGACTTGACTAGTTTGAAGCTAAAAATTCAAAATTAGAATTTTGAAATTCTCTTTCAAATCTAACATGAAGAACATGTCTCATATTAATTCTTCCAAGAACTAATCAATGAAAATGAATATTTTTAATTCAATATTCAAAATTTAGGTGACCATAGCTACACAAATTCAATATATATATAATATAAAAACCAATAGACTTTCATATCAATAACACCATTCTCTAGAGAAGACCTTGTTAATAATATAGTCCATGTATCCCATGTAGCATATGTTATAAAGACATTCCAAAATAATAGAAATTACATATATGTTCACTACAACTTAAAGAGAAATAGTTAGTTCTGATTATGGAAATAAAAACAAAAAGGTCCTCATTCTGCAAAAACGTACTCATGGAAAGTGGATTTTCCTAGTCGCATGATAATTGTCATTGATGAAAGCAAAGTAGATGATATTCTCATGATGTTATCTATGACCAACTTTAGATAGAGCATCAACAATTCCGTTATGTTCTTGGCAAATATGGGTGAATGTCAACCCACCAAACAAACCAATCATCTTCCTATTCCTTTTCATCTAATAGGAAAACATAAGAGGATCAAAGGGAATATTCTCTACATGCCATTCAATAATCACTTTGGCGTCACCAAATACATTGATCAACTTAATGGATAACCATTTAGTGCAATATAATACACCCCAGAGTGCAATGATCTCCGCCCTAGCATTGGAGCCTGCCCCAATATTCCAACAAAAATAAAAGTATTGACTAGAATTTAAAACAATGTATGCTCCGTTGCGATATATATTCATATTCGCAGCGCTATCAAAAAACCCTTTTGAGTATTTTCACTAGATGTCCATAATGTTGGCATTATGATGCAGGTGTGGTGCCATGGCATAAGTGTTGTCCTTGATGGCAACTCATTCAAGTAGCAGATCAAGTTCAGGTTCTCAAAATAATGAAGAAAATGAGATATCTGTAGGTTTCTGTTCATACAAATGCGGACTTAGGCAGGGTCCGTAGGTTATCCGTTCAAAAGGTGCGGACAGGTTCGCAGGTTTTCCGATCAAAAGGTGCGGTCCTAAAAGTGCACAGAATTTCATGCAGAGAAAATGCACACGTGGAAAATCTTATGTTTTTTCTTTGGTATTTAGTCCGACGCTTTTGATCCTATGGTTTTGGTCCGTGGTTTTGGCATCTAAAAATTTGATCCCTGGTATTGGGTCCCTAGTATTGGATCTCTATGGTTTTGATCCATGGTTTGAGAAAGGCCTAGACTATAAAAGGGGAAAGGAGATCATTTGGCCACATACTTGGATGTTGAATATCTCATTTTGAATAAGATCTGAAACTCTGGTGATCGGTTGGTGAGTTATTGATAAATCCAAATCAAGGCGAATTTTCTATTGGATCAAGATCTCCTTGGCATATGATCAAATCTGTAAATCTGGGGTATGATTGAAAACTGATAAATTTGTCTATACCCAGAGGTACGCAGGCCCGAGATGGCATAGGTGCTGAGGTACGCACTGCAACAGACGGCACAAGTGCGGAGGTGCACAGGGCACCAGATAGCACAGGCACAGAGGTACACATTGCAGCAGACGGCTCACTTGCGGAGGTGCGCAGGCTCGACACAGTAAAAGTGCAGATATCCGCAGGTTGCTATTGGTGAAGTTGCGGACTTTGTTTGAAATTTACTTTAGCTGCTTTTGTCTATTACTACATTATTCTGGGTTCAGAATTGGTGTTTGGTTTCTGGTATTGTTTTCTGGTTACTGCATTCTGAGAAGCTATTGGTAGTTGATTAGGGAGAGGAGATTGGTTGATGCACATGTACTTGATGTTTATTTGATGCTCATGGATCCAGTGTGAAAATTTATGAAACGTGGTCCCTGGAAGAAAGAGAAGGTTGTAGTCTTCTATAGGTCAGCACCTACGTACTAGTACTTCAGCTAGTACAAGAGCTAAGGGGGTTGTAGCTCCCTTCCAGGAGAGGCTAGAGAACGAGAGAAGGTTGTAGCCTTCTGCAAGTAGAAGCCTGCGTACTGGTATAAGTCTGCACCAGTACAAAAACATTATAAAAGGAAGTTTCTAATTAAAAGAAGATAGAGACGAATTGCAACAGGTGGTTTTCACCCACATTGGGTTTCCACCTTATATCTGGTGTTCTTTTGTGTGATTGTCTTCTGCTTGGTTTTGGTCACTATTTATATGATTCTAATGCATAGATTAATGATCATTAAATTATAAGTCTGCATGGTTTTAACATATATGATCTGGGTGTGAAATTAAAAAGAATTGACAAGATAATACTGATTCACCCCGCCTCTCAGTATTATTTCCAAAAATTGGTATCAGAGCAGGTCCTTTTGAAGAAGCTTGATCACTTGAAGGAAGATCTATCATCATTAGCAACTACGAGAGAGAAGCATCAATCAGGCCACCAATTTTTGATGGGATCAACTTCGTCTATTGGAAGGTAAGAGTCACAGCCTAGCTTCAATCTCTTAGTACAGAAGTATGGGACATCATAGATACTGGGTACACCTTTCCATCAACAACTCCTACAGATCCGGTTGGTAAGAAGCAATATGAAACAAATGCAAATACTGTCAATACTCTATTAGGATGTCTATCTCAATCAGAATTCGTCAAGGTTATGCAGTATAAATCCGCAAAAGAAATATGGGACAAGATTGTTCTGAGCTATGAAGGAGATGAACAGGTAAAACAAGCAAAACTTCAAACCCTAAGAATTCAGTATGAAAATCTCAGAATGCACAATGATGAAAGTGTGGCTAACTATTTCCTACGTATAGATGAGATTGTTAATTGTATGAAAAACTTGGGTGAAGAAATAAAAGAGGTTGTTGTGGTTGAAAAGGTTCTAAGATCTTTGTCCTCTAAGTTTGAATCAAAAGTGTCTGCAATAGAAGAAAAGGAGAATCTACGTAACCTTACCATGTCACAGCTACATGGAATTCTAACTGCTTACGAAATGAGGAAAGGAGGACCATCAGATAGGAGAGAAGCTGCATTCAAGGCTTCAGGCAAAGGAGATTACTATGAGTCAAGACATATGTCAGAAGAAGAGGAAGAATCAAATTTTGTCAAGAACCTTCAATGGGGTGCTGGAAGATTCAGAGGTAAGTTACCTTTCAAATGCTTTGCTTATGGAAGAGTCAGTCACTATGCTGCTAAATGTCCTCATAAAGATAAGCTTGACAAGGGTAAGGAACCTGTTAGATGGAACAAGAAACAGAATAAGAAAAGATATTACACTCATGAAAACAGTGATGGACTTTCAAATAGTGATGAAGATGATCAAGGTAACAATTATAAACTTTTAATGGCTTTTGAAGATGATGATTTCTTGGATGCTATAGATGAAGAAGGTCTTTATGAAGAGATTTCTAAACTCAAAATTTGCTTAGAAGAGAAGAATGTGATTATAGATACTCTACAATTCCAACTTGCTGAAAGAGAAAAACATCATGAAAAGTTGGAATGTGAAAACGTGGGACTTAGAAAAGAGATTGAGAACACTAAAGCTCTTAATCTTAGATTTGTTAAAGGATCTGAAACTTTGGATGAGATTACCAAAGTGTAGTGTTCTCCTCTAATCAAGACAGGTCTGGGATATAATGAAAAAGCATCTCAAGCGCAGAAGCCATCCACCTCCAAAAGTTATATTGATGCAGCAAGGAGAAGTGAACAAATGGACAATCGATAGGAAAGGCACAATGCTGCTCACCAGGTAAATCAAGGACATTTTTCTTCAAGAATGAACAGAGATCACCAAGTAAATCAGGGGCAATATACTTCAAGGATAAACAGAAGCTACAACAGAAAACAGGTAAATCATTCTCAATTTGCCTCAAGAATGGATGTCAATGAAAACTACAATCAATCTGTCCGCAGGGTTGACAATCGCAAGAATTTCTTCAATGGCCAATGTTTCTCTTGTCATAACTTTGGACACAAAGCAACTCAGTGTGTTGCCTACAAAACTATCATGACTAAAGAAGCTCAAAAATAGAGGAGTATGACTGGGATCATGAAAAGGACCTACAATAACTTTTCTGCTTTGAAAATGAAATAGAATGTTCTATTTGTAATAATTTTGGTCATGAAGATTCTGAATGTAGGAGCAGGTTTCGGCAGACAACTTAAAAGGAGCAAGCCTCAAATATCAAAACATGGAGAATGAAAGAATCACAACCAGAAAGATGTGGTATAGCCTTATATGCGGAAGGGCAGGAAAATCAATGGTACATCGATAGTGGATGTTCGAAACATATGACAGGTGATAAAGAAAAACTTCAGTCATATAGTGCTTTGGAGAAGGAGAAGAAGGTCTCGTTTGGAAATGATACCCCTGCGCTCATAAAAGGTAAAGGTTCTGTTCAGTTGAAAGAAAAGGTCAAAGCTGGAAATGTTATGTATGTTGATGGCTTAAAGCACAATCTATTGAGTGTCAGTCAGATGTGTGACCAAGGAACTGAGGTAATATTTCGATCAAATGGATGTAGTTTTCGTGATCTTGATACAGGAAAAACAATGATCAAAGGCATAAGAACAACAAATAATTTTTACATATTCAAAGAAGGACAACGACAATGTTATCTGAGCAAGAATGATGAACACTGGTTATGGCACCAGAGATTGGGGCATCTGAGCTTCTCACAGATAAGGAAAAAATGCAAATACCAGGAAGTTCATGGTCTTCCAGACATCGGAATTCCAGACAATACAATATGCAAATCATGTCAGTTTGGTAAGAAAACCAGAACTAACTTTCCCGAGAAAGAAGGATCAGCTAGCAGGCTACTTGAACTTGTCCATACTGATGTATGTGGTCCATCTAGGAAAAGGTCACCTCGAGGAGAAGAATACTTTATATTATTCATTGATGATTTCTCCAGGATGTGTTGGATAGGACTTATGAAGCACAATGACGAAGCCTTCGAAAAATTCAAATCTTTCAAAGCCTTGGTTGAAAACGAATCAGTTCACAAAATCAAATGCCTCAGGTCTGATAGAGGTGGGGAGTTTACCTCAAATGATTTTTTCAATTTCTGTGAAGAACATGGAATAAGAAGGGAATTCTCTACTGCTAGGACTCCTCAGCAAAATGGAGTAGTGGAAAGGATGAACAGAACAGTTCAACAAATGGCTCGTGCTATGATGGATGAGTCTGGAACTCCCGCAACTTTCTGGGGTGAAGCTGCATTTGCTGTCGTTGTTATTCTCAACAAGACAAATGTCCGAGCGAATAGCACGCAAACTCCTCATGAGCTTTGGTATGGTAAGACTCCTACGGTAAAACATTTCAAAATTTTTGGAAGCAAATGCTATATTAAAAAGACTGATGACAATCTTGGCAAGTTTGAACCTAGAGAAGATGAAGGCATTCTCCTTGGATACTCTCCCCATAGCAAAGCATATAAGTGTTACAATAAAAGACTTGGAAGAATTGTTGACAATATTGATGTAGTGGTTGATGAAGAAGGAAACATTCCTAGGCAGGTAAATTCCGAAGATTTTGAAGGTGATGAGGACCATCCTTCAACATCAAATCAGACTTATGATGAAGAAGAAACTCAAGAGGCACCAGAAGAACAAATAAGGCTAGAAGAGAAGACTCCATCCAGATATGTACAAAAGAATCATCCAGAAACTCAAATTCTGGGGCAGAAAGAGGCAGGTATACAAACAAGAAGAACAATTGCAAAAGCCTCAAGCTATTTGGCATTACTCTCCTCCACTGAACCACAAAATGTAAAAGAGGCATGCAAAGATGAATGCTGGGTCAAGGCAATGGATGAAGAACTTGAGCAGATCGAAAAGAATAACACTTGGGAGTTGGTTCCTAGACCAAAAGATAAGAATGTCATAGGGACAAAATGGATCTTCAAAAACAAGATGAATGAAAATGGGGAAGTGATTAGAAACAAGGCCAGACTTGTTTGCAAAGGGTATGCACAACAAGAAGGAATAGACTTTGAAGAAACTTTTGCTCTCGTTGCTAGACTTGAGGCCATTAGAATGTTCCTTGCTCTCTCTAGCTTTCAGAAGTTCAAAGTATTTCAAATGGACGTGAAATCAGCTTTTCTGAATGGAGACCTAGAAGAAGAAGAGTACATTGAGCAACCCGATGGTTTCATCCTTGGGAATGATCCAAATCTTGTATGCAGACTAAAAAAGGCTCTCTATGGTCTTAAACAAGCACCAAGGGCTTGGTACTATCGTTTGGACAAATACCTTCATCAACAAGGTTTTTCAAAAGGATCAGCAGATAGCAATCTTTACATAAAAATTGAAAATGACAAATTGCTAATACTTGTTGTGTATGTAGATGATATTATCTTTGGCAGCAATGAAGAAGCTATGAGTCAAAACTTTGCCTTAGTGATACAGAAAGAATTCGAAATGTCATTGCTTGGAGAACTAACATATTTTCTTGGTTTACAAATCCAACAAAATGAAGGTGGTATCTTTTTATCTCAAACCAAGTACCTCAAGCAGATCTTGAAGAAGTATGGCATGGAAGATTCAAAACCAGTGTGTACTCCTATGGTCACAGGATGCAGCCTAAGTGCAAATGATGAATCAAAAGCAGTGCATCAACCAACCTATAGATCCATGATTGGAAGTTTGTTCTATTTAACAGGTACCTGACCAGACATCATGCATGCAGTGGGAATGGTTGGAAGATTTCAAGCAAATCCTAAGGAAACTCATCTTCAGGCAGTAAAGAGAATTTTCAAGTATCTTCAAGGAACTCAAAACTATGGCCTATGGTATCCTAGAGATGCAGATCTCACTCTTCATGCTTATACAGATGCAGATTGGGCTGGAAGCGTGGATGACAGAAAAAGCACTAGTGGTGGTGCATTCTTTATGGGTTCCAGATTAGTATCTTGGTTAAGCAAGAAACAGAGTTCTATTGCATTATCTACAGCTAAAGCAGAATATGTGGCTGCGGCATCTTGTTGCACTCAACTCCTTTGGATGATGCAAACCTTGCATGATTATCAAATCACTTGTACTCCACCTATCTCCATCTTATGTGATAATACAAGTGCAATGAACATTTCAAAGAATCCATTCATGCATTCAAAGACTAAGCACATACAGATCAAGTATCATTTTCTACGGGAACAAGTGTTGGAAAAAAAGGTCAAATTGGAGAATGTTCCCTCTAAGGAACAAGTTGCTGATATTCTCACCAAACCACTACCCAGGGAAACTTTTGAATACCTCATAAAGAAGCTGGGAGTAGTTGATGCAATCTTGCTGTTGAAACCTGTCTGTTTCATAGAAAAGTGGTTGTACGCGAGTTGGATGAGAAGGACCCACGTACATACATCGGTCTATGCAAATACAGTCGCGTATATGGAGGATATCAGTAGGGACAGACTCAGGTTGAAGATAGTTTGATAGGGGTTTGAAAGAGACCATCTGGCATAGGTTCAGGGGGAGCAGATAATCTTCTAATGATGCATTGTTGGCATTATCTTAGAAGTTCTTGGTTCAAGCTGTTGCTGGTGTCATATGTAACACATACATAGGGATAACAGAAGGAGAACATGGTTGCTGATCTGAATAATGTTCGACAGATGCTGCTGATAATAGTTATTGATGACTTTCATAGTCTTGCTCTAGATATTTCGTCTCTATGTCATGTATATCTTCTTTTTATCAAGGTCATGTAACGACCTATTTTCGTTTCCCCACTATGCCTGGGATGAATGATGTAATGTATTTGGTTGTCATATGTAAATTTCTGATGATCCCCACTTGGTTGGGTGATGGATGTATGTATAGAGTCTTTTGGTGATAGGAAGGTCATTTATGATGTATAAGGCATGGTTCTTCTTGAAGAACATCTTTTTTTGCAGATCTTGCCTACAGTCAGGGGGAGCATGGTCAGCACAACAGAGCAAAGACTTCAGCATGTACTCAGGGGGAGCATAGCCCTTTTACCTTGATGACAAAGGGGGAGAATGAATTTGGGATGTTGGGGTTGCCATCAAGTCCAAAGGGGGAGATTGTTGGCATTATGATGCAGGTGTGGTGCTGTGGCATAAGTGTTGTCCTTGATGGCAACTGATTCAAGTAGCAGATCAATTTCAGGCTCCCAAAATAATGAAGAAAATGAGATATCCACAGGTTTCTGTTCATACAAATGTGGACTTAGGCAGGGTCCACAGGTTATTCGTTGAAAAGGTGCAGACAGGTTCGCAGGTTTTCCGATCAAAAGGTGTGGTCCTAAAAGTGCACAGAATTTCATGCAGAGAAAATGCGCACGTGGAAAATCTTATGTTTTGTCTTTGGTATTTAGTCCGATGCTTTTGATCTTATGTTTTTTGGTCCGTGGTTTTGGCATCTAAAAATTTGATCCTTGGTATTGGGTCCCTAGTATTGGATCTCTATGGTTTTGATCCATGGTTTGAGAAAGGCCTATACTATAAAAAGGGAAAGGAGATCATTTAGCCACATACTTGTATGTTGAATATCTCATGTTGAATAAGATCTGAAACTCTGGTGATCAGTTGGTAAGTTATTGATAAATCAAAATCAAGGAGAAACCTAAGCATTACAAGGCGAATTTTCTGTTGGATCGAGATCTCCTTGGCATATGATCAGATCTGTAAATCTGGGGTATGATTGAAAACTGATAAATTTGTCTATACCCAGAGGTACGCAGGCCCGAGACGGCACAGGTGCGGAGGTACGCACAGCAACAAATGGCGTTGGTGTGGAGGTGCGCAGCGCAGTAGACAGTACAGGCGCGAAGGTACGCACTGCAGCAGACGGCGCAAGTGCGGAGGTGCGCAGGGCACCAGATAGCACAGGTGCTGAGGTACGCATTGCAGCAGACAACTCACTTGTGGAGGTGCGCAGGCTCGACACAGTAAAAGTGTGGATATCCGCAGGTTGCTATTGGTGAAGTTGCGGACTTTGTTTGAAATTTACTTTAGCTGCTTTTGTCTATTACTACATTGTTCTGGGTTCAAAATTGGTGCCTGGTTTCTAGTATTGTTTTCTGGTTACTGCATTCTGAGAAGCTATTGGTACTTGATTGGGGAGAGGAGATTGGTTGATGCACATGTACTTGATGTTTATTTGATTCTCATGGATCCGGTGTGAAAATTTATGAAATGTGGTCCCTGGAAGAAAGAGAAGGTTGTAGCCTTTTGTAGGTCAGCACCTAAGTACTAGTACTTCAGCTAGTACAAGAGCTAAGGGGGTTGTAGCTCCCTTCCAGGAGAGGCTGGAGAACAAGAGAAGGTTGTAGCCTTCTGCAGGTAGAAGCCTGCGTACTGGTATAAGTCTGCACCAGTACAGAAACATTGTAAAAGGAAGTTTCTAATTAAAAGAAGATAGAGACAAATTGCAGCAGGTGGTTTTCACCCACATTGGGTTTCCACCTTATATATGGTGTTCTTTTGTGTGATTTTCTTCTGCTTGGTTTTGGTCACTATTTATATGATTTGATGCATAGATTAATGCTCATTAAATTATAAGTCTGCATGGTTTTAACATATATGATCTGGGTGCGAAATTAAAAAGAATTGACTTGATAATACTGATTCACCCCCCCCTCTGAGTATTATTTCCAACACATAAGTTTGATGCATCTCAGTGGTCCCTTGTTGGCCACAGATCCAATCACATTGAAGTATGAACAAATCGTAATGCATATTCGCTTTATGTCCAGTGAAATATTTTCAAAAATGCAAGCATCTCTACACCTCAAAATGCCCGACATAAGATAGAAAGTAAGAGCTAGATGGTCATTGTAGCCCATCTTATAGTCCTAAATACAAGAATCCACAAATGTTGTATTGCAACCAACAAATATATTTAAAATGTTCAACACTGCAATCCATATGGATACCGCAAATGGACAATTTAGCAATAAGATGTGTCATGCCCTCAAGTGCAACCCTACATAATACACACCTGCCCAGTCCAATAAAACCCTGTGACATAAATTATCTCAGGTTAATATTTATTTCGCCTGACCGGCCAACCAAAACATTTTAGCTTTAGAGGAATTTTCCAATCCCAATATTTTCTAAACCACCCGCAATCTATAGGACACTATTGAACATGTGTGATATACCTATAAGCCTCCTTTACAAAGATCAGTCCATATTGAATCTTGCTATCCCATGTGAAAATGTCTTTCTTATCCCTTAATATGATCATACCCTCCATATATAAGTTTTGTATGTACATGTACCAACACACAACCATTTCCCCAAAAAGACCCAAATATTTAGAGCATACCCAGGATGGATATTGATAAATAGGATCATATGCCACTTGGATATGATTTAAATAATATATTCCCATATTATGGATATGTCAAATGAGTGTTATAGGCAATGTATGATCACCATTGAATCCTCGAACGGGATATTCCAGCCCAATCTCCAACAGTGTGCCCGATTCAATCTCCCATCTTAAGTTCCCAATCAACCAATGTTTAATTTTCATCAAACCATTCCATATGTATGAAACTGAGCAAGGTGCTCGAGCCTCTGCCTTTATCCACTCAGCTATCGACATATTCCTTTGATATATCTCCTTTATAATACATTTTCAGATGCCATTTTTGCATAATGCATGCCATATGCTCTTCACCCCCAAAGCCCAACTAAACTTCTCAATATTAATTATACCCTATCCACCATCCTCTTTCATCTTGGATATATCTTCCAATTGAACCATATGATTTTTTTTTACAATGTTGGAACCAACCTAGATAAAATTAGAAATAATAGAATTAATCCACTTGATGATATTGCGAGGCAATAAATATAGATGCATCTAATAAGAAATGATACTCTACAAGACCGAATGAACTAGAATCAACTTGCCACTTAGTGTCCACCACTTTAGAGACCAATTTTATAATCTCCAATCAAAAAATTCAATTAGCCAACCCCAGTCTCTATTGCCATAATTATTTGATTTCAGATGGAAATTGATGTATTTGAATACCAAATCTATTGGGACTACCTCGACAACAAATATATCAACAATGTTTAGCTCCAATGTTGCATCGGTTAACATAGATTTTACATGGATCGTATAAAATCCAAAGGCATGACCAAAAGAAGAGATAATCTAGTATAAATATTTCCATTCCCTAGCAGAAGCCTTCCCAAGAAATAAGAGATCATCCACAAATATTAAGTGTGCGATGGAAATATTTTTGGTGATCTGCAACCTCGAGAAATAACCTTGGAGAATAACCTCATAAATCATTATGCTCATCCGATCAATAACTAGTAAAAATAGAAGAGGGGATAAAGAACATCCTTGTCTCAAACCCCTAGAGGCCTTGAAAATCCAAGAAGGCACCCCACTAATCAATACTACAAAGTTTACAAAGGTGATACAAGTCGTAATCCAATTGACTATCTCCACTGAGAGACTAATCTTGTGTAGGATCACTTGTAGAAAACACAAGTCAACACATTCATAAGCTTTAATCAGGTCTAATTTTAATAATAAAGCATTCTTCTTTTTCACCTAAATGGAGTGCATAGATTTATGTGCAATCACCACTACATCTTGTATTTGTCATTTTTTAAGAACCCAAATTGTTCTAGTGCAATATATTTTGACAGGGTATCCTTTAGCGACATTGCACTAATCTTCGAGATCATTTTGTAGGAAATATTGCACAGTGAAATTCGCCTATAATCCATAAAGGATTTTTCCAATGATACTTTAGAAATCAAAGCAATAAACATGGAGTTTATAGCACCAAAAGCAATAAACATGGAGTTTCTAGCACCAAATATCTTACAGAAGACCCTTGATTCGTATATATCTTGTGAAGGGAGATTGAGTGTGCTTTATGCCTACCACTTCATATTGCTCCATGAGTTGAGATTCAAGGCATAATCGCCTCTCCCTCAAAGACTTAATGTTCCCCATTTCGTCCTACAGCTAATCATGGAGATGAGTCAGTTGAGGGAAGGAAACCACTAACACTTAGCTCACAGTGGCCTCATCAAGTTAATTGTGATGGATGTTTCAAGCCACTTAAGGAACCTTGTTCTATGGACTAAATTTGTGGACATGGATAGGGAAAATTTCATAAAAACCCAAGCCATCACACCTTGAGAAACCCCAGCCTCTAGCACTGGTGGTAAAGAAGGAAAAACAGAGGAAGAAGAAGGAGAAAAAAGAGAGGAAGAGGCAGCAAAAATAGAAGAAGAGGAAAGAAAAAAAGAGGAAGAGGAGGAAACAGAGACAGAGGAAAGAGAATCATAAATTAAACGAGAAGAGGGGAAGAAACAAGTAGAAGGAAAAGTAAGCCCTAAGTATACTTCTAAACCCCAAGAAGCAGAGAAACAACCACATCAAACAAGTCTATATCTAGGGGACACTAAACAAGAAGAAGATGAAACATTGGCTACATTGGGCACACCTTTCAAGCCCAATAGTTGGAAACCAAGACAAGGTCCCCTGTATTTCAGAACCAGGAAAAGCACCAGAATTAGACAAGGGAAATCACAAACTCCCACAAGGGACACTATCATTATTGATGAATGACCAAGTAAAAAGGAAGAAGTAGGACCCGGTGAGGGAAATATTGAGGAGGTCACTTCTCCTAAAACCAAAACCAAGTCACATGTAGCATATGTGGCTAGGCCCACCACTAGTTTAGTGACATTCAAGAAACCCAGGATACAAGTTGCCTTTTAGCAATCAGAAGAAGAGAAGCTATAGGAGAGATAGGGTTTGCTACAGGAGAGGAAGAGTTCGCTACAGGAGGAATATGGGAAGCTACAGGAGTAGAAAAATGAGCTACAAAAAGAAGAAGCCACCTCAAATTCAGTTGGAAAGGACCTCCAAGAGCTCCAAGAGCCTAATCCACAACCTAGCTTGGGGTCCTACTACAAATTTATTTGAGAAAGGATTATCCCTGGAAATTTTGCAATCCCACTCCTCTATGAGTTGGAAAGAGAGAGAGGCAGAACCCATAGGTGGATGCAAATTGCCAAATCCAAGAATGTGGAATATGTGGGCCTCATGGAGGAGAAAGTCATTGAAATGAGAAAGGAATTGAGTGATTTGAGACAAAGGGAGTCTATTATGAAGGAGCAGCTACAAGCATAAAAAATAAGGTTGAGAGAGAGGTTGCATGAGAAATAAACACAACTTTCCACCATGCCGAGTCTCTCTATGGAAGCCCTGCAATGTAGGATGTATATTTTTACTTGTAGATTCAATAACTTATGTGATATGCTAAAATCAAAGACAATAATGTAATCTACTCATCAGCAGAAACCAAAACTTATCGATGAAAACACTAAGAAGAAAAGGAAGAATTTCAATCGTACATAACACAATATTTTTCTGGGGAAAGCAACTGCTCAAAACCTCGAATATCTATATTGCATTAAGGAGAAGATTTGAGAAGAAAATAAAATACTTTTTCAACCTGAACAATCCCTGCACAAGTACAATCTATCTCTCTCTTTCACAAAACAACTCAAGCCAATACTTAGCTAATTTTGTTGCCTGGAAATCCCTAGCTTCCTTGCGCAATTCCCAAGAGAACTAGCTCATATTTAATTGGGAAAAATCCTCACCACAACTCTGCAATCCATCATAGGCCTTCTATTGATTGCATGAACCATATGTACAACTCAGAAAATTATACAACTGATAGTATGTTTTCCCTATACTCTAATCTCAACTAGGTCTTCCTCTGAACTAACATGCATGAGTTATTTATGAGTGAATCTTCAGTTAACTGGTGGATCAATGAAGCTGCAATAAAGTTGATCCCCACTACAAGACCTCCTACTAGTTCCTCCAACTGTTTGAACTAGTTTAACTGAATTTAACTCAGTTAAACTGAATTAAATAATTACAACTCAAAAGAACTCAACTTAGGCCCCTAAAATTTAGGAATCACTCTACATGACTCTAGATAGAATTCAAACTCGAACTTATTGAGCCAACTAAGTCAAATTAACATAGTTAACTATTACAAGTTGCTATGAGAATAGAATTTAGATTTAATTCAAGGACAAATTAAATTAGGATTTCTTGTTGCTATTTTTAACACTCCCTCTCAACAAGAAAGGGATTATCTGCTACCCCGATCATGCCTCCGTGAAACTCAAATTTTCATCTTGACAATGCCTTTGTCAAAATATATGCATCCTGCTCCTCTGTGGGAATGTACTCCAGCAACATGATTCTCCCCTACACACAATCTCGAAGGTGATGATACTGGATATCAATATGCTTGGACCGATCATGAAAAACTGGATTCTCAGAGAGTTTGATACAACTCTGATTGTCACAATAAATCAATGTTGGATCCTTCTGTTGACAAAACAAACCAACTAGAATCTTCCTCATCTAGATAGCCTCACAATATGCTTGACTGACATCCATGTACTTTTCTTCTGCTGAACTGAGTGCAATTGATATTTGTTACTTCTTGTACCAAGAAACAATTTCTGACCCAATACTCAAGATCCCACCTGATGTGCTCTTCATGTCGGATGGACTCCCTACCCAATCTGCATCAGTGAAGCCTTAAAGCTTCACTCCCTCTATCCATCTCTACCAAAGACCAAACTGAGTGGTGCCTTTGAGGTATCTCAACACATGCTTGGCTACCTTCCAATACAATTTGGTAGGCTTAACCATAGCTTGACTAAGCTGGTTAACAGCATAACACATGTATGCCCGTGTGTTCACTAAATACATGAGTGAAGCCACAAGCTATCTATAAATAGTAGCCTCCACTACTTCACCTGAAGTAGCATCCTCCTTCCTCTAGTTACTAGCTAGAGGAGTCTCCATGGGTTTACTGCTCTCCATGTGGAACTTCTTCAGTATCTCGTTGGCATACCTTCCCTAAGAGACAAACACTTCCTCATCTCCTTGCCATACTTCTATCCCCAGAAAGTAGTGCATGAGCCCCAAGTCCTTCATTTCGAACTCTCTTTCACGATCCTCTCTGCAAGACTTGATCAAATTATCATCACCCATCAGAATCAAATCATCGACATATAAAACAATAATCAACAATTTACCTTCAACCATAATATGGTAAAGGTTCACATCTGCTTCACTTTTCGTGAAGCCTATCCTAGTGAAATAACTATCGATCTTGGTGTATCAATGATGAGGTGCTTGTTTCAGTCCATACAACACTCACTTGAGTCTACACACACGTGACTCTCCATTGAAGGTCTCAAATCCTTCATGCTGCTCAATATACACCTCTTCCTCAACCATGTCATTGAGGAATGTTGTCTTTACATCCATCTAATGTATCTTCCATCCCATCTACACTGGCAATGCTAGAATGGATCTGATTGATGAGTACCTTGATACTGGAGCAAAAGTATCATCATAATCAATCCCCTCCACCTGAGAGAACCCTCTCACCACAAACTTGGCCTTGTGTTTCTCCACACTACCATCAGCTGCTTGTTTTACCTTGTAAAGTCATGTCGAACTCACCAATGACTTGTATGTCGGTCTTGGGACCACTTCCCAAACATTGTTGTTGATAATTGAGTCATACTCCTTAACCATGGCATCAACCCAAACTAGTTGCTGCACTGCTTCCTCAAAAGAGGATGACTCAATCTCTACTCTCTCGCTCATCAGAGCCATGTAGCTAGTGTTCCTCTCTGGTGACCTCCTCTGCCTGCGCTGTTAATTGGTGGAGTTGTGAAGCTGCACTGAAGTTGATCCCTACTACTAGACCTCCTACTAGTTCCTTCAACTCTTTGAACTAGTTTAACTGAATTTAAATCAGTTAATCTGAATTAAATAATTACAACTCAAAATAACTCAACTTAGACCCCTCAAATTTAGGAATCACTCTACATGACTCTAGATAGACTTCCAACTCAAAATTTTTGAGCCAACTAAGTCAAATTAACTTAGTTAACTATTTTCTATGAAAATAGAAGTTCTATTTAATTCCTAATTTAATTCAAGGACAAATTAATTTAGGATTTCTTGTTGTTTTTTTTTTAACATAGGAAACCATCAAAATCTTATGCTCACTTCCTCAAAGAACATTGGTTGCAGCTCCAAATAAAAACTATAACACAATATGGGTCTCTTCCTTTTCAAGACTTCAGACAGTTTATCAAGTTTTACAAACAAACTAGTATGGAAGGCTCAATAAACTGCCTAGTATGGAATACTAGTTTGTCAGCAAAACTTGTGGATATCTAGAGCAAGTACTTGGAAGGGTTTTTCAACCTCGCTGCAAATATGAATATATGTTGTAGCGGGGCATACATTATTTTAAAGTCTAGTCAATACTTTTATTTTTGTTGGAATAGTGGGGCGGGCTCCAACACCAAGGTGGAGATCATTGCACTCTGGGGTGTATTATATTGCACTAAATGGTTATCCATTAAGGTGATCGATGTATTTGGTGTCTCCAAAGCGATTATTGAATGGGATGTGGAGAAGATTTCCTTTGATCCTCCTATGTTTTCCTATTGGATGAAAATGATTAGGAACATGATTGGCTTGTTTGGTGGGTTGACATTCACCCATATTTTCCAAGAACATAATGGAATTGTTGATGCTCTATCTAAAGTTGGCCATAGATATCATCCTGAGAAGATCATCTACTCTACTTTCATCAATGACAATTATCATGAAACCGGGAAAATCCACTTTCCATGAGTACGTTTTTGCAGAATGAGGACCTTTTTGTTTTTATTTCCATAATCAGAACTAACATATTTCTCTTTAAGTTGTAGTGAACATATATGTAATTTCTATTGTTTTTGAATGTCTTTATAACATATGCTACATGAGATACATGGACTATATTATTCACAAGGTCTTCTCTAGAGAATGATGTTATTGATATGAAAGTCTATTGGTTTTTTTTACATATATTGAATTTGTGTAGCCATGGTCACTTAAATTTTGAATATTGAATTAAAAATATTCGTTTTCATTGATTAGTCCATTGAAGAATTAACATGAGACATGTTCTTCATGTTAGATTTAAAAGGAAATTTCAAAATTCGATTTTTGAAGTTTTAGCTTCAAACTAGTCAAGCCGACCCTCCCTCAAGTCAAGTCGGTCCAATGTAGAGACGCCCATTCACAAAGGAAAACCAATATATAAAGAGAATTCGACCTCATCAAGGCAGTTTTCAGGTGCCATATTCTAGGGAGGCCAAAATTCAGCCTAGGCAAGTAAAAAGGGGTCAAATATTGAAGGGCAAAAGTTTGACTTGACTATAGAGAGTTCTTTGACCAAGTTTGACCATAGCTTGTTGGACAATTTAATCTCATAGTTGACTAACTACATTAAATGTTGTTGGGTTTTTCCCCAAGTGAGATTTTTTAGGGTAAATATGTTTTCTTTGTGCATTGTGATCTCTACTATCCTTGTGCTTTTATGGTTGAATTTCTAAAGTGTAATTGTTTTATAATAAATTGGAATTTGTTAAAAAAAAATCTACATCATAATACTTTCGCATTCTAATGTCATACAAAAATAAATCATAATCTTATTTTCTATAACTTATATGTAACAACTACTTCATGCATATTTTGGATTTAGGGATTGAAATTTTACATCAAACTACTTTTTCTTGGAAAAAAAGAATGACAATTTTTATTTCAGAGATAAGAAAATCAGAGATTGAATATACTCATTACTACATTTGATTATGGATTTTTGATATTTCAATATATATATTGAAAGTTAATGAAAATTGTAGCAATTTGTAAATTTTTATTGGTTATTGTGATTATTTTATTTTATTTAATTTTCGCCCTTCACAAATTTCACTTAATTGATATTTTAAGAAAAACATTAGTTAAGAGACATTTAATACATCTCTTAATAAACATTCAATGTTTATAATCACAATTTTAGCGTTTAATTTAATTTAATTTTTTCCCTTGACAAATTTCACTTAATTGATATTTTAAGAAAAACATTGGTTAAGAAACAATTAATACTTCTCTTAATCAATATTGAGTGTCTATAATCACAATTTTAGTGTGCTAATATGATTTCACCTATTAATAGATGTTTATGGAATTTTTTTTGGACAATGAGTAAATACTTTTAACATGTGCGTTGAAAAAGTTCATTTCCATGTTTTAAAATCCATTCACATCATTCAGTGTCTATAATCACAATTTTAGTGTGCTAATATGATTTCACACCTATTGATAGATGTTTATGGAATTTTTTTTTGGACAATGAGTAAATACTTTTAACATGTGCGTTGACAAATTTCATTCCATGTTTTAAAATCCATTCACATGAAAGAAAGCAATAATATAATATTATAGGTAAATTTTGTTACCCATAGTTGAAATTTCAAGTGGTTTAAATTTGTAAATATCATTTAAATTTAGAATTTGTGAAATTCTTTGACTATATTCTTAATGTGTTTCAATATTTGGTGAAATAGAAAATAATGTCAAATAACCCAAATTAAAATGTTGATGCTTCTCACTACTTGAGTCATACATAGAATGTAATTAAAGAAACATTGACTCTCACATTGAATGTTAGTATTGTTGAATCTAATTATTTCGCACATAAAAGCTATTGTGAAAAAGCAATAACCTTTCTCTATCATTAAAAAATCGTAATCAAAGTGTTGATGCTTCTCACTGCCTGAGTCCTACAAAGAATGTGATTAAAAAACATTGACTCTCACCATGGATGCCAATATTGTTGAATGTAATTATTTTGCACGTAGAAATTATTGAGAAAAATCAATAACTGTACTTTTTTGCATGTCGTTAAAGAGAAAGCACATAATGTTGACATTATCTATTCCAAATATTTATTTTTACGAATGTTCATAATATTTTTTGTCAAAAAAATATATTCAATATTTTAGTTGAAAAATGAACTCGTTAAGTGTTTGCATCACTATCTTAATTGAAAATGGAATACATTCTTTACCTCAAAAACCAACATACACACTATATCCATCACTAGATCAACGAGGAATTGTCAAAGTTACCAAAAAAAATTGAACTAGCGAAACAAGAGTAGAGACCAAAGTAGCACTCATTACATTTTTAGAAAATATAGTTGCATTCTCTTTGAGAGATTATTCCTCTAGTAGCAAATTATTTTCTAACTAATTTATAAGAAAACTAATTGTATATACCATGTGTAAAATCTTAAAACAAAAATAACTATATAACTAAAATTCAATGTGATTCACCATCTACTCAAATAAAAATAATGTAACTAAATATTAAGGAAAAATTTCATGATAAAAAAGATATTTAATCTAATAATAAAAAAATAAATAAATGAATTGGAAATTTGAGCTTCACCATCTACTCAAGTAAAGACAAAAAAAGACTAATTATAGTTTGTTTATCTCAACTTCTTGTTCCTCCAATGAGACTCTGCTCTCATCATCAAGAACCTTTCAAAAGTTTTGAAACTGATTACGCAGAATGATATTTTGTATTAACCATTGTTCCAAGGTCGATTTGGAAATATAAGCATTACCAATTGATGAAAGATCTGAAGCCATTAAACAGTAGGAATGGTGAAATTGGAACAAAGGACCATATTGCCGATGGAACCTGTTAACGCTCGAATCTGCCTCAGGCCGAGGAAGGCAAAACTCAAGGTAACAT
The DNA here is from genome assembly GCA_031772625.1 of Pinus tabuliformis. Taxonomy (NCBI): domain Eukaryota; kingdom Viridiplantae; phylum Streptophyta; class Pinopsida; order Pinales; family Pinaceae; genus Pinus; species Pinus tabuliformis. The sequence continues at coordinate 1,003,994,970 of CM062819.1, forward strand.
CAAACCACGCTCAGCCTCGTAGCTAGCCCTACGAGGACAGGAGAGGGCTCTCTCCTGGTCTATCTCGGCAAAAGGTCTTCAAAGGGGCTGAGATGACTCAAATTTATACTGATTTTATGCTAGTAAAGAGATAGGAAGGTTTTTGATTTAGAGTTTTGAGTTTTTGTTGGAGAAATGGGAAAACCAATTTTGGGTGCGGGGATTGAGGTCAGATTTTTGCAGAGGTCGAGTTGGGGCGAGGTAGGCAATAGTCTTGATGCCTTTTGATCAGGTGTATGGACAGATCAAATTGACAAGGAGTTGAAGAGGGCAAAAGAGAATATGGATCCTCTTCAAACGGACGAAAACATGGAAAATCAAACAAACTTAAAGGTAGAGCATAACAATCTATGGATTCTACCTTAACACTTCATTTGTTCAATTGTAGAAGATGAAAGAAGGAAAGTGATACACATTAACAACTTACAATTATAGAAAGAAACACACCATCAACACACAAAGCCACAAGGATCCCAACAGGTGCTGCAAAATCTCTGATCTTTCCTTAGCCCAAATGTGAAAAAATATGTACAATAGTGTCCAAAATCTTCCCAAGAGTCCAACCTGTGCTACTGAATGAAAATTTACATATATAGATCAAGCTAACCTCATTACCTAACCTCTAGGGGTCGAGATCCTCCTTCTAAGAGCAGTTTCAACAAATTCTAAACATGGAGTAGGAATCTAGGTGACCAAAATAACCTGCCTCTAAAAAGAAGGAAACTGATTCATTACATTAATTGCTTGCTAATTTGTGAATGAATCATCTAGAAGAAGGTAGATAGGTGCCATGTTACCTTATATACATCAAATTACATCATGTTGGGTCAAAAATTACATCAAGGAGTGAAACTGTTGAAAACTGGCCGAATTCCTGAGCTGGAGGATGAAAACTGGACCAAAAACCCCAATGCGTAGCACACCTTTCAGCCTATTTTTGGGGCACTTCCCAACATCCAAATTGAGCTCATGATAGCTCGTTGGAAAGCCCTGGATGTCTACTTTCCAACCCAAGTGGAATTTTCCAATTTGGAGCTCATTTGCCCCTCCAAAACTGCATTCTCCCGGAAGTACTTCCTACTGTTGCAAAAGGTGGCAGCAAGGTGGTTTTCATGGTGTTTTTAGGCCTTTTGATCATCCAGAACTTGATGAAATGCCTTGGCAATAACTGAGCATGTATATTTCATCATGACAAATCCAAAAATATAAGGTTTTTCTCCATCAAGTGCCCCAATCAAAAGCGAGCGTGCGGGGGCGCTACCCATTGAGCGGAAAAAACTGTTTTTTGAGACCAAAAATTTCGAAATGACAAAATTTTCTCCGAATTTGCTCAAATTCGTAGCGAAGACCCTCCATCATGTGTCATGCTCAGCCAGCGAAGCCTCGGCCAAAACTCGAAGCAGATCTAGCCTCTTTCGCCGTTTTAGTGCTTTGCTCAACCTCCTTTGCAAAATTTTCATTTTTGCTTTACAAACATGCATGCAAGCCCAGTAATGATTCTTCATGTGACGAAGCAAGTCTTTGTCTCTATTGGCCTTTGCCAACAACCCCTCCAAATGTCGGTTGACCTTCTCAAGCACAAATTGTCGTGTAACAGGTGTCAAATCGCCCGGTCTTTTGCGGGCCAACCTACGGTCTTCACGGATTCGTTGCAGCTCTATAAGCGTGTGCTCGTCCTCTAACTGTTTATTGCGTTGCTCCAAGTATTTGATTTGACAATCTGCTTTCAGCAACTTCTCATTCAAGCTATCAATCTCGGTCTTTTGTTTCGAGCTAGGAGAGCTCCTATCCACATCACTCAATGCAACATCAACATCATGATCACCGGAATGGCCTTCCTCATAAATTGGCTCCTTGCCTCTGTCCTGAACCTGTACCTATACTGAAGAAGAAGGCGAGACCCCTTCCACACCATGTGGAGATAATACTCGCCGTGTAGCTGCAAATAAGGCCCTGTGGCCTCGCTGATATGTTACACATGCTGGAGCGCTGACATGCTCGGTCTCAGGAATATCGAACTGATGTGAAGGGCCCCCCTCATCATGAACAATCTCAGGAGGTGGCTGTGGCACTGTGAAGAGGTCGCGAGAAATGAAATCCTCCCAAGTAATACCCTGTTGTGCCAGCTGATGAACCACTACGATCTTGATCAGTGCATAATGATAAATACTCCTGTGCTGCTGTGCTGGGGTCTTCCTTTGTACTAATACAACCATCCTTTCTATGTTGCGAAACATAAAGTATGGAATGTTCATCAGACGTACCCTTGTAAAATGCATCAACAAACAGACATGGTACGCATAAAGACGGGAAAATCTGCCCTCACAACTGAAATAGCGAATGATGAGCTTCATCAAAGGTGCAAACTAATATTTCAAGTACTGGAAAGGAAAAACTCTACTCAAATGCCTCATATACCCAGGTTTGATGTATGGCTCATAATAGGACTTCTCTAGTTGCTGACGTTTATTCCATTGCTCTCCAATATTTGGTATCCCGGTGGCCTCTGCAATAGTCTCTGGTGACAAAATGAAATTAACTCCAGCAAGGTTTACATGGCCATCATGTAAATGCAGAACAAACAGGCGGGCTAATTCACGATGATAGTGAATTTGTGAAATTAGCTCACAATAGTGATAGCATGACTGATGACGAAAACAATCCATTGCAAGCGGGCAAGCCTGCAATTGAGCTAAAGAAGTGGGCTCTTCTCTGAGATGCTTTCCACCTTTGCCACCTCTATGAGACCTCCGAGGCACATTACCCTCGGTTGTAGAATCACTGTCATTCTCCTGCTCATAAGCTGAGTTTGTATCTGACATGACTTTGAAAACACAATGACTGCAATATATCGGAGGTCTGCAATATGTAGGATGTATGTTGTAGCTGTGGTAAAATCACAAGTTTAACACATACTCAAAAGCCAACCTAAACATCATAAGACTTATGCCATAATGGACAATCTGTTTTAATGTGGGCATAAAACAGTCATAAGGACAGATTGACAAATGAACCCAAAATATGAAGTATTGTTTGGCTCATAACTTACACATGGATATGAGGCTATGTTTCACCAAGGGAAGGTAGAAAAATCTTCACCAATCATCCATACATACCCTTAAGGCAGATTTTGGTGAGGCCTAGGGTTTCAAATTTTTTTACATTCATCACATCATATTTCTTTTCAAACCCATTATAAACAATATGAAATTGATTAGACCGGACATAGAACACCTACTTGCAGATCCGGAGGCAATTAGACACGATCTGGGCGCATGAACATGGAGAAATTACTTGCTGGACTGAGTGCGTAGTGCACCATCTCAACGCGTAGCGCACGGTCCGATGCGTAGCACCCGTGTATTTTTACACTGGCTGCGCTAACCCAATGCGTAGCGCACTGCCCGGTGCGTAGCGCACTATCTCGATGCGTAGCGCACCCTTCAAAACAGTCTTCAAGTATGCAACTCACGGTTTTGGCCTTCAATTACTTAGACCCAATGTTGCTTTGGGATTTTGTGAGTAAATGAACCTGTTTTCCCCTTTTATAAGTAACCAAAATATCTCATTTGATTTAATTTGATTTCAAAACCCACTTTGTAAGGTTTGGCCTTTTTCACTTTTGGTCTTTCCATACAACACTGCTTTTTATATTTTTTTATGCTTTTCTGAGGTTGGACTGATCATTTTTATTGATTTTTTGCAGGGATGTGGTATTTGGCTTTGGAAAAGATCAGAGGCTTGCATTTGAATCTTCTTATGATGAAACAAATACAAATATTACAAAAATAAAGTTTGACACTTTTTAGTTCCAAAACAAAGTTTTGGACTAAAAATGCCCTTAAGTGCTTTTTTTTTAGAAAGAATATAAAAAGAAAATCTCTAAAAAAACCCTCATGACCTACAGGCTTCTATTACATATATGCAAAGGACTGAAAACCCTAGACTCTAAGACTAAGACTCTTCTTTAACGAAACCAATTATTTATGACAATGAACTTTGGCAATTGTTCTAGGAATTTGGACTAACCCTGCAGGTACAATCATGAGGAAACACAAGGCAACCAGACCCTCTTGTCAGTCAATGGCATGCCCCTAGCGGAATGCAATGAAGTGGAACAAGCAAGACACCTAAAAATAATATGCAAAAGCGAAAAGATCTGTGACAGAGGGCTATAAGGACCGACTCTAACAGAACCCAGAATCTCTGGTTTCATAGAACAACGTCTTATCCATTAATTAATTAGTCTAATAACCAAAAAAATCTAATTTATTCCATTTGCCTCTGGCTTCCTGTCAGACACTGTCTAATTCGTTTCATCTGTTGCTGGTGCTTCACTTTCGAGTGGGTTCTAACCTGCTAACTTTGATTTGGGAACCGGAATTGGTTCACTACTCGCACCAATCTAGATCTATCGCAATTGCCTGAACTGTAGATCACAAAAGAACTTAACTCTTTGGAAAAGATGTATGTGACCCTGTAGAACGATCTGCACCCCATATCCATGGCTCATTGCGTTCGTTGCTCTAGCCTTTGCTGCTCTATCAAAATATCTCGCTAGACGACAAAAAAATTAGTGAATAGGATTATTATAGGAAAATGAGAGAGAGAGTTAGCAACATATAATTCCAAAAAAATAAATGAGTAAAACTGATTTGATAAATCTGATTTGCTACCAGTTTTAATTGATGAGCAATTTGTAGAAGGGCCAAAGTTTGTCGCCTTGATTTTGTGGAGGTTTGTCGTTACACCAAAACCCGTAGGTGTTGGTAAATGTTACAAACCAGTAAGGGTGGAAATTACAGATTCTATAGAGGTGCGGTGATTTTTCCAACACCCCCCCTTAAATGCAACTCGGGGGAATCAAACTTGGGTCCAAGCTCTAATACCATGTGGAGGTTTGCTGTTACACCAAAACCCGCAGGTGTTGGTAAACATTACAACCCAGTAACTAGGATCCCCAGGGTGGAAATTACGGATTCCATAGAGGTGCAGTGATTCTTCCAACACCCACCCCTTAAACACAGCTCGGGGGAATCGAATCTGGGTCCAAGCTCTGATACCATGTGGAGGTTTGCAGTTACACCAAAACCCGCAGGTTTTGGTAAACATTCCAAAATAGCAATTAGGATCCCCAGTGTCACGCCCCCAGGCCTACGGTAGTCTTTCAACCATACTTGGCGAGGTGCGGCATCACCGAACACTTTCTTTTTACCAATACTTATGTTCATGGACTACGCTTAACCATTAGTCTACTTAGTTTGTTTTTCGCAACCAAGTATTATTATGTTTCCTTTATACCAATGAACACCCATACACATTCATTATCATCAACAATTACACAAGAGAACACAATTGCACAGTATAAAGGGAGGGGCAACTCCCTGAACAATGAGTTTGCCCGAATGTGATATATTATATACTTTTACAATGTTACAAAGCTTTACAAGTATACTTGGAAACACCAAGTTTCATACTTAGCCAATTTTACATCAAGGCCACACCTTTGTGTGCCAACCAAGTTCCTTGCCCGAGTTGGGCGGGCGCGCCCTCACACGGACTTCCAACCGCACTCCTCAACCGAACTTCGTTCACCTTGCACGACGGGCGAGCGACCTCACCCAAGTCACCCTTCGTTTACTCCTACACGGCGGGTGGGCAACCTCAGCGGAGTCCCCTTTTCCACCTCACGTTTAGCCTTGCACGACGGGCGGTCGCTCACCCAAGCTACCCGAGACACCCTCATTTATTCCTTCGCATGGCAGGTTCACCAAAGCTTCCACTGTTTTACTTTACATGCCCGGCGGCCGACTCACACGAGTCTCCACCCGCGCTCCTTGTCCGAACAACAGGCGCTCCTACCCGCGCTCTCACCCAACATCCAAGTCTTTCATGCGATCACCATGAGCTGCTGCTTGAGAATGGGCGCATAGACCTGCGCCTCCTCTCGGCCTTCTAACACCTCTTCGCACCTCTTTACTTGATGCTCGAATGACGAAGTTCGAATGACTTGCTTCCAAGCTCCAATGCATTCGTTTACATATATGAATGGTGGGGCGAGTCGAGCTGCCCAAGCCGACTCGTCCACCGTGTGTTGAACGCCCTCATACCATCGCAACTTCTCTTCTATTGTTGGTCGGCCAACAATCTTTGCCCAAGTCGCTGCTCATACAAGGTCAGTCGTGGGTTATGTTCAACGCTCCCCACGCTATAAATAAGCCATTGATTAACCTTCCTTATGCGTATTTTATCCATGTAACTTCACACACCTCCGTTAAGCTGCTCACTAGTCATGTTTCCAACTCGTTTGCTCACCAAACAAGTCGCACGTTGCATGGCGGTCATGCCTCGGACCGCAGGTCCTTACATCCTCCCCCACTTGAAATCATTGTCGTCCTCGACAATATCTCATCCTGGCAACCATCTGTCACCAAGATCACCATACCAAGGTATACACCCCATCGGTATGTCATACATTGGAAATCTTCTCAATCCATGACCATCAACCATCTCGTCACAATCTCCACATGCTGCTCCCCATCGTGGAAGGTTGGCCCCTCCATCTCAAGCTACATGCTTCTTGCAACGTATTGTGTCGATCTCATCATGTGTCGTCCTCGTGTGAATTACTGCCATGGTACTCCAACATAATGCTAACACATCTCTGTACACTTCCGGACCCCATGTTTGAACAAGTCGGGTGATCAGTCCAACTGTCACGCTCAAACCATGAGAGTGAACATCCTCATGCCACCATCAGTTGTTTCTCAGAACATCCTATCACATCCTCAACTCAATCAAGAATCCATCTCCATATAAGTGTAAGCCATGCTCAGGTCCATGAAGTAAACTCCATCTCATCTGCAACATGATGTCCATGATGTTTGGTACCAATGTGTTGCATGAAATCCTCCGCATCCATCCCAACATCATCCATCTATAAAACATCCATCTCCTCAAAATCCCGACTCTCAATGTACCACATCCAGGTCCATGAAGCAACTTCCATCATATCTGCAATGTGCCATCCCTCAAGTCTGCCATAGAAACAAGTATACACCTGTCTCATCTATCCATGTGCTGCCCTTGATCATAGATCAATCAGCTCCCATGTGTCAAAGTGGTTAAGTCTCGGCTCAACCCATGCCCAAGTGTTGCAACCAAGGTATCATCATCGTCGTAACTCCATCACTCCAAAGTGTCTCATATCGATCCTCCTCATCAAGTCACTCTTTCAAGCCACACCCATACATGTACTCGAAAGTATGCACCCCATCCTGCATCAAAGTCTCTGACCTCAGCTCCTCAATGCATCAGATCCTCTAAGTCCACCATATATGAAGTCCTCAAAAGTCACAACAATCTCGTGTCATCATGAGCTCCATGAGTCATCTCCAACCAACACTCAGCAAGAATACATGTCTTGGCCCAAAGGTCTCTCCAAGATGCCTCAAATCTCCATGTAGTAGGAATGCTCCATAGTCTGCTCACAACTCCATCCAAGTCCATGGTCTTGTTGTACAAGAGTGCATAACCTCTCCATTGGCTCATAAGTAAAACATCTCCATGTCACACCAGCGAATCCACCTGCACAACATCCCTGCCTTGGCACTCCTCATTGGATGCCCATAGGTGACACCTCTACAAGTGCTCCTGCATAATGTCCCTGCATAAGACTACAAAGCTTCATGTCTCCAACCTGATGTCCATGACTAAGTTGCCCATGTAATCCAACTAAGTAGACCCATCACAAAAATCGGTCATTATCATCCAAGTCAGCAATCTTCGGTCTAGTGAACTCGGTCACCCAACCATATCATCATCACATGAGTCTCTCCATCATAGCTCCCCCACTAAAGGTTCCACCAAGACTTGCTCTCTTGGTCTCGGCCATGAGAAGTCCACCCAAGCATCATCATACCTCAAGTGTGTGCCCTCTTCAATCTGTCCATGAGTCATGACGGGTACTTAGCCAATTCTCCATATGGCTAAAGCATAACCCATTCATCCGCAATGATCACATGTTCCTCCCTTGTCACGGGCCTTTGCACCTTCTACCATAAGGTCACAAACAACCCCAACAAGTCTTGCAACAGCCAACAATCCTTGCTTCTCCATACAAGGTCTCATCATAGACATCCATGGTAAGATGCTCCACTGCATCGGCAAAGTCACTTTGCTCTTCCCTGCATGCGGTTCATCTACCAAATGCTCAAGTGAAACACAAGTATCAATAGTACATATATCATCATCATGAGGCTCCTCCATGTGAGTATCCTCATCCATCCATGTCTGCAAACTGCACGATCCTAGTCTAACTTGATCAACCTCAAGTTCATCTTCCATCATGGTCACATCCGCAACATCTTCAACTATCACGGCTTCCTCTTCCGGTTAGCACAATCTGCAACTTCATCTTGCTCCATTGTCCAACCAAGTTGAAGAAGTTCGTCTTCAACATTCTTTTCCAAGACTTAAGTCCCTTTCGAATTCGGGGATTCTCTTCTTTCATTCGCTTCAACCTGTATAAGGTAAGCAAGAGCTTCCCTTCGCATTCTTCCAAACCTGCCATGCCTTGTCGTTCAGCTTGACCCAAGCACTAAGCTTCGCCTCTGCTAAACCTGTTTCACCATTCACCAGCTTCACAAAATTCCCTGCAATCATGAACCAGCTCTTATTCCACTTGTATGTGAAACCAACTTCCTTCACCTGCAAGTACCCGCTTCCAATGTCATCAACTGTCAAGCTTCTTCAACCCTGAATCAGCTTCAATACCACCTGTACTTCGTCACGAACGACCCTGCTCTGATACCAACTGTCATGCCTCCAGGCCTACGGTAGTCTTTCAACCGTACTTGGCGAGGTGTGGCACCACCGAACACTTTCTTTTTACCAATACTTATGTTCATGGACTACGCCTAACCATTAGTCTACTTAGTTTGTTTTCGCAACCAAGTATTATTATGTTTCTTTTATACTAAAGAACACCCATACACATTCATTATCATCAGCGATTATACAAGAGAACACAATTGCAGTATAAAGGGAGGGGAAACTCCCTGAACAATGAGTCTGCTCGAATGCAATATATTATATACTTTTACAATGTTACAAAGCTTTACAAGTATACTTGGAAACACCAAGTTTCATACTTAGTCAATTTTACATCAAGGTCACACCTTCGTGTGCCAACCAAGTTCCTTGCCCGAGTTGGGCGGGCGCGCCCTCACACGGACCGCCAACTGCACTCCTCAACTGAACTTCGTTCACTTTGCATGACGGGCGGGCGACCTCACCCAAGTCACCCTTCATTTACTCCTACATGGTGGGCAGACGACCTCACCCGAGTCCCCTTTTCCACCTTCGTGTTTAGCCTTGCACGACGGGCGGGCGCTCACCCGAGCTACCCGAGACACCCTCGTTTATTCCTTCGCACGACGGGTTCACCAAAGCTTCCACCGTTTTACTTTACATGCTGGGCGGCCGACTCACCCGAGTCTCCACCGATGCTCCTTGTCTGAACGACGGGCGTTCCTACCCGCGCTCTCACCCAACATCCAAGTCTTTTGTGCAATCACCGTGCGTTGTGGCCCGAGAACGGGCGCATAGACCTACGCCTCCTCTCGGCCTTCTAACACCTTTTCGCACCTCTTTACTTGATGCTCGAATGACTTGCTTCCAAGCTCCAACGCCTTCGTTTACTTATATGAATGGTGGGGCGAGTCGAGCTGCCCAAGCCGACTCGTCCACCGTGTGTTGAACGCCTTCATACCATCACAACTTCTCTTCTATTGTTGGTCGGCCAACAGTCTTTTCCCAAGTCGCTGCTCATACAAGGTCGGGCGTGGGTTATGTTCAACGCTCCCCACGCTATAAACAAGCCATCGCTTAACCTTCCTTATGCGTATTTTATCCATGTAACTCCGCACACCTTCGTTACGCTGCTCGCTCATCATGTTTCCAACTCGTTTGCTCACAAAACAAGTCGCACGTTGCGTGGCGGTCGTGCCTCGGACCGCAGGTCCTTACACCCAGGGTAGCAATTACGGATTCTATAGAGGTGCAGTGATTTTTCCAACACCCCCCCTTAAACACGACTCGGGGGAATCGAACCTGGGTCCAAGCTCTGATGCCATGTGGAGGTTTTCCGTTACACCAAAACCCGTAGGTGTTGGTAAGCGTTACAAACCAGTAACTAGGATCCCCAGGGTGGAAATTACGGATTCTATAGAGGTGCGGTGATTTTTCCAACAGATTTGATCGTTTATCCACTACATAGTGAGATATAAGTCTCTCGAAACCTACAAGTCAAGAAATTTTGAAATTTTTTTCATTGCACATTAAGGAGAGTAAACAGAGCCTTACACTCTTTCATTTTTTGATTCTTGTGAGTTTTGAAACCTACCAAATGAATCTTACCACTCATGCGATCCCATTGTTGATAGGGGTTGTTGAAATAATAGGAGGGAACATTCCTGTTGATGTTGCCAATTCTATTTCACTAAAAATTTCAATGAGATGTGAGGATTTGCACAAGCAAAGCAAAGCAAGGCCATCGTCCAGCAACACCCAACCCAAAAGAGGAAGAAACACACCAGGAAGCCAACCTCTGAGGCATGGGCATTCATGTACGCGCGCACAAAATCCAAATCCAAATTTCAAATAGGGACACTGAAGGGACGATAGGCTAGTGGCACGGCAGCTTGAAAATTCAAAATTTATATTTCACATGGGAGTATGCAATAATAAATTAGACGTACTGTAGCACTGTCATTGCGTGCAAAAAATATCAAGGGGCACCTCTCGTCATAGCACTATCATTGCGTGCAAAAAATATCAAAAGGCACATCTCATCGGTATTTCCCAGTGGAGACTCGAGACCTTGCTAGCCGGAACACTGTCACATTATATATGCCATGTATGTATGGTGAGGCTGTTATCGGGTGCAATAAATTATTGTACAAATGAAGGGAAAAAAGAAACAAAGGAACAAGACAAGAAATCGAAACTAAATTTTTGGATCGGACTGTTTATTGATTTAACAATGAGTTTCACTACTTTTCATTTCATGGGCAAATGCATGTTTTATAGTTACATAACTAATTAACCGTTACAGATTTATTCGTTACAAGGCACTGTCTATACCTAAATTTCCTAAATCGACTAAATCGTTGTCAAAACTAACAAACTCCACCTTGACAACAATTTTCCCATTCATCATCTTTCCTGCAAGCCAAGAGAAGCTAAACACCACCACAACTTCTCTACTGTAACTGGCTTTGTGAATATGTCTGCACAATTTTCTCGTGTATGGACCTTTTTAAGAGCTACTTTTCCGCCATCGATCACATGTCTCAGAAAATGATACCTTACATCAATGTGCTTGGTTCTGCTATGATAGGCAGGGTTTGTAGCCAAGTGAATAGCGCTTTGACTGTCACAAAGTACATTCACTTTCTCTTGCGTCCTTCCAATCTCATCGAGCAAACCCTTTAACCAGATTGCTTCTTTACTGGCATCTGAAGCAGCTATATATTCAGCTTCGGTAGTGGACAACACAACTGTTTCTTGAAGCTTTGACATCCAACTAATTGCTCCACTTGCAAGAGTAAAGACATAACCTGTAGTAGATCTTCTTTTGTCCAAATCACCTGCATAGTCAGCATCTACATATCCGCAAACTGATCCTTCACTACCATTAAAGACGATGCAATGGTCACTTGTGCCTCTTAGATATCGAAGCACCCATTTCACTGCTTGCCAATGTTCTTTACCTGGATTTGCCATGAACCTGCTGACAACTCCAACTGCATGTTGTAGATACCATCGCATACATTAAGTTGCCTACAACGTTTGCATATGGTACATGAGACATACACTGCTTTTCTTCATCAGCTCTAGGACTCAAAACCGAAGAAAGCTTAAAATGGGAAGCTAAAGGAACATTAACAGGTTTCACATTATTCATAGAGAACTTTTCAAGTACCTTCTCCACATACTTCTGCTGTGACAACCAAAGCTTACCATTTTTCCTGTCTCTGTGTATCTCCATGCCCAAGATATGTTTTGCTGCTCCAAGATCCTTCATATCAAACGTCCTAGAGAGTTGAGCCTTTAACCTGTTGATCTCTTCCATGCTTTTGCTTGCAATAAGCATATCGTCAACATACAAAGCTAAGATAATGAACATGTCATTGAAACTTTGAAGTACACACAATGATCATACTCACTTCTTATAAAGTTCTGGCTCACCATGAAGGAATCAAACTTCTTGTACCATTGTCTGGGACACTGCCTCAGACCATACAATGATTTCCTGAGCTTGCAAACTAATCTTCTGTTGCGACCTCGTACAAAACCTTCTGGTTGTTCCATATATATCTCTTCGTTCAAATCACCATGTAGAAAAGCTGTTTTAACATCTAATTGTTCTAACCCAAGATTAAGCAACGCAGTTAGTGCCAACACAATACGTATAGAAACAAGTTTTACAACTGGAGAAAAAATCTCATGAAAGTCTATACCTTCAACCTGAGAATACCCTTTCGCTACCAGTCGCGCCTTATACCTTTCAATACTACCATCAACTTTCCGTTTCAGCTTGAAGACCCATTTACATCCAACAACACTTCTTCCTTTAGGAAGCTCTACAAGATCTCAGGTATTGTTCTTGGCTAAGGAGTCCATTTCTTCTTCCATAGCCATTTTCCATTTCTCTCTATCTATATCATCTACTGCTTCCTGATAACAAGAAGGTTCCTCATCTTCAGTAACCAAAGCAACAGATGAAGAAGAATCTTCATACCTTTTGGGAGTTTTCCTCTTCCTTGTAGACCTTCTCAGAGCGACTGGTTGCTGAACTGGTTCAGAAACTTGCACTGGTTCAGAAGCTTCAACGGCTTCCTTTGTGTCTTCAACATCTTTGTCTCCAGAAGTCTCTCCTTCCTTTCGACTGTCACCGAAAGATCTAGCCTCCAACTGAACTCGTTGACTCGGCGATACCTGTTCCTGTTCAATTCTTTCAACATTTGATTTTAACAAAGAGGATTCATCAAATGTTACATCTCTACTAATGACTATCTTCCGCAATGTAGGATCCCACAACCTATATCCTTTCACTGCATAGTCATACCCAACAAAGACATAACATTTCGAATTTGGATCTAATTTTGAACGCTGATTTTTCGGAATAAGAGAATAAGCATCACAGCCAAATATCCTCAAATGAGAATAGTCACAAGACTGACCTGTCCAAACTTCTTCAGGAATTTTACAATCAATTGCTACTGAAGGTGATCTGTTAACTAAATAACAAGCAGTAGATACTGCTTTTGCCCACAACTCCTTTTGCAAGTTAGCATTGCTGATCATGCTTCTGGCTCTTTCCATAAGAGTCCGATTCATAAGCTCAGCAACACCATTTTGCTGAGGAGTATAGACAGCAGTTTTGTGTCTAACAATGCCCTCATCCTTACAGTATTGTTCAAATTCAACAGAGGTGAACTCACCACCATTGTTAGTTCTTAGACATTTAATAGATTTGCCTGTTCTTTTCTCTACCATTACTTTAAATTGTTTAAAGACGTTGAATACATCAGCTTTCCTTTTTAGCATATAGACCCAAACTCTACGAGAGTAATCATCAATGAACGTTAAAAAATACAATGCACCTCCATATGACATAACAGGGGAAGGCCCCCACAGATCAGAATGAATGTAGTCTAAAACATCTTTACTATTATGATTGCCAACTTTAAATCTCTGTTTACACTGTTTTCCGTACACACAATGTTTACAGAAATCTAAATTCAAGGATTTTAGTCCGGGAAGAGATTTACGTTTCATCAGTGTGTGAAGACCTTTCTCGCTCATATGACCCAAACGCTGATGCCACAGACGAGTACCTACTTCTTCATTTTCTGACGCAACCGCTGCTTCACCAACCTGAGTACTTCCTTTTAACCTGTAAAGATTTCCAACCTTTTCTGCCTTCATAACCATAAGAGCACCTTTGAAGACTTTCAAGACGCCATCCTGACCTGTAAACTTATAACCATCTGAATCCAACACTCCCAAAGAGATTAAATTTTTCTTCAAATCAGGTACATGTCTAACACTAGTTAATGTTCTAACTGTGTTATCATACATCTTAATCCTGATATCTCCCATCCCAACAGTCTGACATGACATATTGTTACCCATAAACACAGAACTACCGTTTACATTTTCATACGAAGTAAACCAATTTCTATGTGGGCACATATGATGCGAAGCACCAGAGTCTAACAGCCAGCTATCAAAACTCTGAGAGACATTACATTCAGGTGAAGTTTCATCTATCATACACAATTCTTCAGCAGATAAAACTTCGTCTACCATACCTGAATCAGCCTGATTCGCTTCGTTCTTTAGGTTTTCAGATTCCTTCCGTTTCCAACAGTCCTTCTTCAAGTGTCCAACTTTACCGCAGTTCCAACATTTTGCCTTATACTTCTTGCCCTTCGATTTCGACCTGGAAGACCCTCTTGGTTTGTCTCCTCTTTCCTTTGAGCGTCCTCTAGCGACCATGGCTTCTGATGCAGTTGTATCAGTGCTGGATTTCCTTCGTACTTCTTCAGACAGAAGAGCTCCCACGACTGATTCAAACTTCAAAGAATCAGCAGAGCTGAAGCTGATTGAGGTTACGAAGTGATCCCATGATTCAGGCAGAGAACACAACAAGGTTATGGCTTTATCTTCTTCCTGTATTTTGACTTCCATATCTGTTAATTGACAAATTAGTGTATTAAAAACATTCAAATGTTCTGCAACGCTTGAACCTTCTTTCATTCGAAGACTGTATAACTGTCGTTTCAGATAAATTCTGTTGGTTAATGATTTTGTCATATAAAGGTTTTCAAGTTTTTCCCACAAACCTGACGCCGTAGTCTCTTCAACGATGTTGAAGAGAACTTCATCCGCTAGACATAACCGGATGGTACTGAGAACTCGGGCATCCAAGTCCTCCCAGTCTGAAGTAGTCATGGTTGTAGGTTTCTTAGTAACCCCATCCAATGCCTTGTGCAACCCTTGTTGTACAAGCAGATCCTTAACCTTCAGTTTCCAAAGAGCAAAATTGCTCTTTCCGGTGAATTTCTCCACCTCGAATCTTGCATTTGACATCTTGGCCATTTTTCCTCCTTCCTAGGGTTTCAGTCTTTCTAGGGTTTTTGCTTATTAAAAAAAAAAAATCTTAGCCTCTGGTGATTTAAACACACAATAAAACCCTTCCTGAACCCTTTCTTTTCCTCCAACTTGTATAAAAAACCACCACTCTTTTAAAAAAAAAAACTTGATCTGATTTCAATATTTCAATCTGCTGTTTTGTTTCAAAACAAAAAATCTGCTGAAAATAAAAAACCGTTCTGGAAATTTTAATAAATACCCGGGTTCAACAGGCAGCAGCAGCTTGATGGGGTTGCACACAGGCAAGTCACTCTTGCATGCGCAGATCTGGCAGCACCTCTGGCTGCAACTGTGGCAGCAAACACGCCTCCTCCTCGACCAACGAACACTCACCACTCAGATAGCAAATAAACGCAGGTCTAGCGCTGGTTCAGGCAACACGACACACGTCCGCAAAACGTCAAGCTCCAGGGAGCAGCTACGTCAAGCACACACACGTCCGCAGCAGAGGAGTTTTTTTTTTCACCAGCAAGTCTTGCACTTCTGCATTCCACTTCCGCAGCAGAGGTTTTTTCACTTGCAGCAGCGTCTTTCACTTCTCCAGGCAGCAGCGTCTAGCGCTGGTTCTCCAGGCAGCAGCGTCTTTCACTTCTCCAGGCAGCAAGGTTTTTCACTTGCAGCAACGTCTTTCACTTGCAGCAGCGTCTTTCACTTCTCTAGGCAGCAGCGTCTTTCACTTCTCCAGGCAGCAAGGTTTTTCACTTGCAGCAGCGTCTTTCACTTCTCCAGGCAGCAGCTACGTCAGGCTCCCACAGCAGATTTGATTACACACGCTGGCTCTGATACCACTTATTGTACAAATGAAGGGAAAAAAGAAACAGAGGAACAAGACAAGAAACCGAAACTGAATTTTTGGATCGGACTGTTTATTGATTTAACAATAAGTTTCACTACTTTTCATTTCATGGGCAAATGCCTGTTTTATAGTTACATAACTAATTAACCGTTACAGATTTATTCGTTACAAGGAACTGTCTATACCTAAATTTCCTAAATCGACTAAATCGTTGTCAAAACTAACCTAAATGCCCAATAGCAGGGTGGTTAGCTCTTGCTAAATGTCGCTATCCCACGCCTGATCAGATGTACCTTGGGAAAAGAGATGAATGCAGGGTACTGTGTTCCCTTAATCTTTGTGCCTTTTATCGGATTGGGTTATCCTGCACTGCCAGGGCGAAGCGCTCAGACCAAGTCCTCATCTTCTATGAAACGCTATCTTTTCAAGTTCGTGAGTGGTTTTTCCTCTTTCCATGCTATCTCTGCAACCAGAGAAGGGTTATACACTGCGAGTGCATTTGAATCTGTATATGCTACGTGGGCGGACGCATTTGACTCGGTAAATTCTATGTGGGTGGGTTAACGAGCACAAGCGTTATTGGTTTACTCTGGATCCATCCATGTCTAGAGACAACAATTACTAAAGTAACCAATCGGAGGCTGATTTCTCTATTTCAGAAGATGGAAGTAGCCATGAGGAGTACTGGTGCTTTATCAATATCCGGGACACCTACAGGAGTTTTCTCATTCTCTGCGACCACTAGATTCCCTGCCAAATTAGATGCAAATTTTCTGCCCAAATTTGGATACAAACTTCCTGTTATTTGCCATAACCGTGGGCCTAAATCTGGCGGTCTTCTCAGATCAATGTGTTCAGTGGCATTGGAAGAAGCCAACTTAGAGGAAACATCCTTTCGACTAGAAATTCCCCAATTCAAGGTAATTCAGGTTCCGCCAGTTCCAAGGTCGGAATTTTATACGGGCTCTGTTCTAGCCTCCGAAGATGTCGCTTCTGGAATTCGTTGCATTGTTATTGAAACAGAAATATCCAGAGAAGTAAGTTATTTTCACTCCTTTATCCTGATTTTGATCGCGTTTCTTCAACAAAGAAATCAAGTACTCACATTGTAATCTTATTTAAAACGGCCTGCAAATTTTAATTGCACGAACAAAAGCGAGGTGCATTCCTTAGCGGGACACTAGGGTGGAGTTGAACCTTCACCTCTTTTATGTGGGTTTGTGTCTGTAAAAAGTATATTGAATTTAGACTCTGCATTGGCTGCATTCCATATTGATGCTTGCATAGACCAATCGAAACTTGCATTTGATTAGCTCGATAATGCATATCCAAATTCACAAGACATAAGTCTGGATGGAGGTGATTTAACTTTTCGTCTGTATGTGTCTGGGCCAATGTATAACAGTGTATTGAATTTAGGTAGTGTATGGAGTGCATTAAATATGACCACTAGCGCATACCCATCTAACCCTGGCGTGATGATTGCGTTATTGCATATCTCAACTTCACATGTGAGCTCAAAATATTTGCAACCTTAAGGTGCAAATAGCACACAGGTTTAATGGATCTCTGCTAGTTCAATTTGCAACGGGAAAAGGCATTAGTAGTCTAATACTGATACATGCACCCCCACAATTTACTGAGTAGAGTAACCAAATATACTGGAAAGGTCTAGTTCATTTCTACAACTTTTTAACATGGATTGATTTAGATCTCTTTGTTCTCTTTTGGTATATTGAATTGGTCCAGTTGGTGCATAGAGGCGATGCCTATATTATGCCTGGGCAATTGGCAAAAATGAGAATGAAAGGAGGAGAGGTCTTAAGAGTGCCAGTTAGCAGTGCCCCTTTTTCCAAGGAAACCAATTCCAGTGTGCTGTACAAGATGAGGGGAGATAGGCCTGCTGGCCACGTAAAGGCACCGAACTCGACACTCTCTATTAAAGCTCCTCTGCATCTCCATGTTACACAGTCCGATTTCCCTCTGCTCTACGAGCTTAAAAAAGGTCAGTTCCAGGCTACCCATGTCTCAATCTGTTTTCTTAAAAATAAAATAAAATTTCTGTAAACATTGCATATTTTATAGTTGGCAATTTAAGCTTTTCTGGTTAAAAAAAACAAACCGCATGATATCTTCTCAAAGACAATAATTTCATTCTTTTCAAGCCATGACATGATTCCGTTCCTCTAGGGACATAACTCCTCTCATTTATGCGTCCTTATGAGAGTAGTTGGATCCCATGTGCACCCATCTAGAGAAATGATCCTTATAGAATCTGGACCAACATAAATTGGTGCCTCTTCTTACAGTAATAGTGCATAAAAGAATGAATACATCTTAGCTGTATCCACAACAAAAGAAATGTCCTCAACGCTGTAATGATGTAGCACTGAGACTAACATTGTTGCTCCTTGCAGGAGATGAGGTTGAAGTAGGACCTTTTGAGCCAACAGGACTTGATCTGCGGCCTGTCTTATTTATCTCTGGTTTTCCAACAATGCTTTTCTTTGCATCTGGGAGAGGCATTGCAGTTGCCCGTGCTATTATTGAAGCCAAGGAAGGAGATAAAGGGAGTCTTAGCTTGGGCTTTCGTGAAGAAGTGAGACTATATTATTCAGCTCCAGACCCAACTCTTATTGCATATAAGGTAATTCAACTTCAATAACTATGGTTTATTTTTCATAAAAAGGTCATGTTTATATAGTCCATGGTTATGAAAAAAAGGATCACAGTTACCGGAATCACTGTTATTGTCAGATTAAACCATGCAAAACGCTATCCACCTTAGACTACTTGAGAATTGACTAAAGTACCTACACTGGTGTAGGCAGCCGACAGGGTGCATACTACAGATTAAGCACAGTAACCGTGGCTCTGCAATCTTAGAGTGCACCACACAACCTAAAGGAAGCAATCACACTTATACAATATCTATTGCACTATCAGATCCGAAAAGCCTTTATTTAATACTAGGCAACATCACAGAAGCATTAGTCTAATAACAAACCCACAACCTGAGTCATAGGCAAAACATAATAATGATAATAGGGCGTTACTGTAAATAGTCTGTAGAAAAAATATCAATATCAGCTCGCAGGCTGGAACCATTCATTCCCAACCACCCAGGGCACTACCCAACACTAATACAATGCAAAGTTCAAACTTCAAACAGAACCAAATTCCAAAGGTTACTTCACACTTTCAGCCAAATCTTGGTCAATGCGAAGCATCAATAAATGCATCAAAGCACAGGCTTGCAGCTCTGCCATCAACCAACATCGTACAGGTTTACCACGTCAAGTCTAAGGTCCTACCACATTCCCCGAGCCTCTAAATTCAGATGAGCAATCAATCCTTCAACACCCTATCGAATGGATTGTAGGTGGTCCTTTTTTGGCCCGGAACCGTTCTGAAATTCACTAGTTGAGGTTTACTATGTCAACTCGGTTCACTTCTCAACAGATTACCACCTGCCACGTGGGGTTTCACCAATGGCCTCCTGTATTTATGCCTTAGTCTACTCACTGTCTTCGCTTCAGTTATAGAGAGATCTGGGGCTTGAGACAGTTCGATGCCCTTATTAAGCAATAGGAATTGTTTAACCTGCTACTGGAATCCTTCAATAAAACTGGAAATGAAATATTTTTGGGTGATGCAGGATTGCCAGCTGCCCAGGCATGCTCCTGTATCATGCACTCAGAATGCTGTTTCTTGCTTTGAAGAGGGTATTTTCATTTTAAGGCATTTTGTTTCTTTAACTTGCAGGACTGAAATCTAAGATGCTAGATGACCTTCAGGCTTCTACATGGCTTAAAAAGTTCCAACTGCTTTCATGTTGATTGAGAGCATAAGTTGTTCTTATGATTCATAAATGTATTTTTGGGTTAGGGGGTGTTTAATAGCTTCTGTAGGCATTTTGGGAAGAAACTGGACTTGCATTGAAAGGGAATAATGTTAATGAGTCCTTATCACAGGGTAAGTTTAAAGAATGGGAGAAGAAGCAAGTAAAGATCCGCACTACAGTGTCCAGTACAGCTGGTGAAGACTGGGAAGGTTTTGTGGGTTCTTTCACATCTCTTTGGGATGAAGATGACATTGAATATGATCCAGATACAACAGCAGCTGTTGTTTGTGTTGAGGATGATGCAAGGACTGAAATGAAGGAATTGCTGTCTCATGCCGGAATCCCAGAAAAACAAGTTATATATTGGGATGCACCATGAGATGCACTGCAATACTTTGACAAGAATTCATATGTTGGATGGAACTTTCTTCTTTTGTAAATTGTGTTTGCCTTCCTGTGATTTAGAAAGAATCCTGGCCAGCGATGACATTCTAACATATCTGGATTAAGTGAGAGGTTTTAATAGTCAATGTTTTGGCGAAGAAGCTTTAGCTTCAACTTAGATTTATCCCTTAAATCCAAGTATACTTGAAATGTCTATTGAAATTCCAATGAGATTTTTTGGTATATGATGTTGACTGATTTTATTTTTGACTAAGCGGAAAGGATGCATTTAATCTATCTGAAATTACTCATCCAATTGGAAAATGTTGAAATATCGGAAAAATCCATATTCCTTTATATAAAAAGTAAAATCAAGTTAGCAGTCGCACATTAGAACTTTTTTTTTTCTCTTCAAATACATTTTTGCTAAGTAATATATCTTGGAGCAAAGCCTCCAGTCACTTTTCCTCATTCCAAAGATGATACCCAAATTAAACCCCAGACTCTATAGGACACAAGGCTAGATGGACAGCAAAAAGACATACCCATTATGAGTTCAACAAAGTAAAACTAGGTGAAAAATATAACGTTCCATCCAACAACCACTCAGATTAGATCCAATTGAGAGATTAAAATTATTTATTACCATCCAACTAGCAGTAACAATCGATTAAATTATTATTTATTACCATCCAACTAGCACTAATAATCAATTAAATTTTTCCTAATAAACTTGGATTATCCGAAAGTTACTGCAATTTTTTTAAAATCTTCATATGAATCTATGACACTGGGCTATGGCGCTCTATGGTTTGAACTTTAAAAAAATGTTCAAGTGGGTATTTTTATTTGGTGCTTCGTATTCCATGGTTCTTTGAAAGTTTCAACTTTATACAGGCATACATTTTGTGCGCACTAAAATTAGCACTGCAAAATCCATTGTGTAATATTTCCTCTTTCTATATATATTTTGTGCGTGTAATAAAAATTGCACTGCAAGGTTAGTGTAATAATTCCTCTGTGTGTGTTATAGCTGCAGTTTTTCCTATACTTGAAGTCTTAAGATAATATCACAGCGTGGGCTCATAAGAGGGGTGTGTGGATATGAAATTTCCCCACTCTTAACCCTTGTAGATTAGAGAGAGAGAGTAGAGTTACGACATGAGGATTTCATTATGTTAAAGATAGTCATTAACATATTGTAATTATAAATTTGAGATATCATGTTGAGTTGGCTGTTAGTAAGTTCCATTTTCCATTTTTTATGGAATATTTGTTAGCTCTAGTAGTCACTATAAATAGATTCAAAATAATTGATTGATTAAATGTTTATAAAAATCATAGTGGTAACTTTATGCCACTTTTTTCTGTAAAGGGTTCATATCTTGTTCTGCTCTGATGACCTGATAGGAATACAACTGAGGTTTCCGTGATCGCCTCATTTCCCTTTATTATTTCTTGTATGTTGTGCATCTTAGAAACTCTAGCATGGTATCAGAGCAAAGATGATCCTAAATCCTCTCACAGGAGTGGTGTGGTGTTGTTTATGGGAATTTCTGAAATGTCATCATATGTGGGATTAGAGTTTTAGCATAGGATTGGTGTTGTTTATGGGAATTTCTGAAATGTCATCATATGTGGGATTAGAGGTTTGGCATAGGATAGATGAGAGTAGATTGTTTTTATGAGAATTTTGCCCATCAAGTTCGATTTGTTGTTTAATGAATGAAACCTATGTGGGGATTGAAGCATGTGTTGGTGAAGTACTAATTCTTGGCATGTCAACATTGTGGCAGATGTGCATACTCACATTTGCATGAAAAATGTTGTTTGGGTGCATGATCTACATGTGCTATTGCTACTAGGACATGGTGACATGTTTGTAGAATAGTAGTGCATTCTTTTTGCTGCTATATATTTGTTTGCTGCATGTTGATGTTGATATATGGGTGACAAAGAAAAGACAAAATAAAGTGCAAGCTATGAATTTGTTGGAAAGGCGAGAGGTCTCATGAAGAAGCCAGCTTTGCCAGTGTTTGTTGAATTTTCTACAATAATGTAAAGGAGAAACTGATCTTCTGATTTTTATAATTACTTTATAATTATTTTGAATTCAATTATCTTATATCTTTAAGCAATTACACACAAAAAGCTCAACAGTGATGCAATGAAACAGTGGGATCAGAAAGAGAGAGCCAAGCACAATAGAGAACAAAATTACCCTGAGAAAACCCAACCTTGGGAAAAACCCAACAACTCTTCTTATACGGAGAAATTGTTCTTCAACAATATTTACAAATCCAAGAATTCTAGAAATTTGTGCCACAAATTCAAGCCCAAGAAACCAATTAAACCTAGTCAAATTATAGCTTAGTCAATGCTGGTCAAATCTCCAAATATCAAAGAATTGAATGTTGGTCAACGCTGGTCAATGGTTTGAAATTTGACTTGATATAAATTCAATCCTGCGGTCAGCTGTGGTCAACTATGGTTGACTACAACACAAATTTGTGGTCCAAGTCTACTTTCTTCTATGGTCAAACTTGCCCCTTTTCAGTGGTCAAACTCAGTCAAACATTTGGTCAAACTCAATAGAATTTCAGCCAAATAACAGGTCAAACTCAGTCAAATGGTAACTTCTTTATTTTTGTCAACTTCCAGATTTCTTACTCTTTGACTTCGCACGTGTGGATTAGAAAATAGAAAAACGTGTGTTGGTCGAATTGGTCCAAATGTGGTCATCTTGTGTTTTTATATTAGTCAAATGGGTGACTTTTTGACCAAAAGTCACACACCTTCATGGTGGGGATGACTTAACTATTGGGGCATACATGAAGCCCAAAAAAAATACATAATTTTAATTTTTCATTTCCATAATTTTCTTTGGCTGCCTTAGGGTCTTTTGGCATGCGGGAATACCTCCCGAGGCTACAAAATAAAATTTACACTCCCTCTCAGCGAGGGTGGTTTTCTTTGCAGTAGATCTCTCTTGCTGAAATTCCTTCCTTTAGAAGATTTCATGAATTTGTTGATGCATGTCTATGACTCCATCTTGGAATGGGCAATGTAACTCCTAATATATCTACGGTTGGCCAAAGTCCTTTATGGCTCCTTAGGCAAATTATATCAATCTCCTTTGGTCATGACTTAGCCTAGGCATCTAAAGTTTTTATTTGGAGAGAATTTGTCTTTGGACCATTCACCTTTTGGGTCAAAGTCCTTTATGACCTAGCCAAGTCCTTCTGGCTTAAAAGGTGAACTACATCTATTTGCAATGGTCGACATAGCCAAGTCCTTCTGACTTCTAAGGAGAAGATTTGTCCAATCTTATAATTTCCCTAGAACATTCACCTCTGGTCAATCTAGTGAAATCCTTATGGCTTCAAAGGTGAATGTATTGGCCCTCATTATTTCCTTCGAAAGAGGGAGACAATTACCATCAAACTAAGCTCGTATTTTGTCCACAATCTACTTATTTGTGGATATGTATTGGAGCTCTACTGCTTCATGTTTAGGATGAAGTGACCCTACCATGTCCTTCTAGTTTTTGAAGCCTCATTTCTTCATAACTTGTGGGATCATGAATCCAATCAACAACCTGTATATCATGGGTCTCACCAAATTTGAATCTCCAATCCCAAGAAATAGTGTATCTGCCAAAATCCTTCATTTCAATCTCCAAGGCCAAACTCCCTTTGTCACGGAAGCAAATCCTCTTGCAAGTGTTGCTCCCTCTATCATGCAAGCAAGTTCTGTTGTAGCTGCTCCCTCTTACTAGGAGAACCCTATTGTTCCAAACTTTTCGCCGTTCTTCCTGATGCTGCTAGAATCATTGCCTTGAGAACCTTCATGATGTAGTACATGCAAACCTCATTCAGGAGGTTGTGGAAGATGTTAGTGTCAGTCTTGCCAACCTTCCTCCAGTGATCAAATATGCTCTTACAAAGTGGTCTCAGAGTTTCCAAGTCAAATTTTGTCATTTCAGTGAGTCTTCAAGCAAAATTTGGTCACTAGGCATTAGGTCTAGGGTTTGCTTTCACTCCTTCTAAAAGTTGCCCAAATGCCAATCTATGTCACTATTCAGCTGAGTCTATCATCATTCATAGGGTTGTCATTATCATGTCAGTGTCTAATGAGTCATTTTACATCTTGTTCATGCTTCAGTGGCACCTATGCAAGGTCATTTCCTTCTCCTAGGGTTTTGATGGCAATATCTCTTGGACAGTCAAATCATTAGCAAAACTTGTATCCAGATGTTCATACACCTTCCCCTATCCTTCATGTACCTTATTAAACACTTCCCATCCCTTAGATCCGCCAATTCTTCATTTTTGCACAAACCCTAGTTTCTAGCTACAACCTGGCAATTTTCTAGGTTTGGCCTGTGTTTTTCCCTTTTGGACCCCTTCCCCTCACTCAATCTCTGAGATTCCACTTTCTCCTGCTTCCTAACATCCCTCCCCACTCCCAAAAATTTCCCCAAGAATTTAGAAGCCCCTTATCCCTTTCATTTCGCTTCATTTCGACAAAATTCCTTGTTTCACACATCGGGACAAGTCGCACTCAAATGATGTTCCAGAGCAATAAAAGATGAATTTTGGAAAACTGAGAGAGGTTTTTGTCCATAACATGCCAAAGAAGAAAAACCTCCTTCACTTTTTGCACAGGTGTCATGGTTTTAGATAAATGTCAAAATTGCAATCGCCAGATCCAAGGAGGTTGGCCAAGGCACTAAAACGACGGAAAATGCCCGATCCACTCCAAATTTTGGCCAAAGCCTCTTTGACTGAGCATGGCACTAAATAGCCTAGCCACAGCACAAATCCCAAGAAATTTTGAGCATTTTGGGTAAATTTTGGTTTTTTCAGGCAATTACAGGTTTCTCCATTAACGGGTCTCACCCCCTGCGCGACCCTTCATCCTGGCAACTCCATTTTGCAAAAACTCAGTATTTCCATATTTGTCATGAGAAGTTACATATGTTCATCAATGGAATTGAGATTTTATGAAGTTTTGGGCCTCCAGAAAGTCAAAAAAGAAGCAAAAAATGACTTTCTGCACATTTTTGAGACACAGAAAGCAGTCTTGGGAGATTGCAATTTTGGAGGGGCAAATGACCACCAAATTCAGAAATTCCAGTTGGGTTGCAAAGTAGACTCACAGACCTTTCCAACAAGCCTATTCTTGCTCAATTTGGACACCTGGAAGTGCCCCAAAAGTGGTCCCAAAGGCGCGCGACCCGTCAGGCAGAGGCGCGCGACCCGTCAAGCAAATTTCTCCAAATTTCAGTGTACAGCTCAGAAAAACGCAGTTTGACCCTGTTTGACTTTTTGGGGTAGATTATTATGCTCTTTGATGCAATTAATGTACTTTTATGACACTTTTACACTTATGTACCTCTTCTAGAAGATTCATTCATGAGATAGGTGAAAATTAAATGAATGAATTGGTTTCCTAGCTTATAGAGGCAAGTTGTTTTGACTGCCTAGATTTTAGTGCTCAGTTTATAATTGGTTGAAACAGCTCCTAGAAGGATGAGCTCGACCCCTAGAGGCAAGGAAAGGTGTTAGCTTGCCTATATTATGTATTTTCTTAGTCATTTTCAGGGGTTGGATGGTTGGAC
Organism: Pinus tabuliformis; assembly: GCA_031772625.1. Lineage (NCBI taxonomy): Eukaryota > Viridiplantae > Streptophyta > Pinopsida > Pinales > Pinaceae > Pinus > Pinus tabuliformis. The sequence continues at coordinate 1,004,020,881 of CM062819.1, forward strand.
TCTTGAGGTAGAAGCTATCATTGTATTATTCATTGTATCTCTGCAATTTTTGGCTAAGGAAGACCAGGGTTTTGCAGTCCTCTTTGGGATTCTTGTGGACTCATGTGTTGATGGTGTGTTTCTCTATGTACTTGTAAGTGTGTTATGTGAATCATTTCCTTTCTTTTCCTTCTGCACATTAAGCAAACGAAGTGTTAAAGTAAGAATTCATGACTGTCATGCTCTGCTTTTAAGTTTGTTTAATTTCAATGTTTTCTACTGTCTAAGGAGAATTCAAAGTTATTGTTTGCTCTCCTTAGCTCCTCACCTGTCATTCCTGATCATTCACCTCAATCAAAGGCATCAATACTGTATCCTACCTCGCCCCATAGAACCCCCTGCAGAAACTGTGGCCAATCCCCGCACCCAAAATTGCCATCCCCTCAATTTGCCACCAAAAACTCTAAAAACCCCAAATCAACCTTTCTGATCAATTTACTAGCCTAAAATAAGTGTTACCCTATTGGTCATCTCACCCATTGAAGATTTTACCGAGATAGACCGGAGAGAGCCCTCTCCTGCCCCGTAGGGCTAGCTACGAGGCTAAGTGGTTTGATGTGGCCTTGAGGTTTACCTTTCTCAGCCTGAGGTGAAATTTCAAGCGCTAACAGAAGAAACAACTATAACCAAGCTAAAAATACAAAGACAAGATGTTGACCAAAAAATAACAATAATCAAGGGAGAAAAGATAGGTAGTACTTAATCTCTTGATTAAAAAAGAAATTGCTAGGGTTTGTATGAAATTGTCAACTCCCTCTTAATCCTTGCTTCCTTGCAGAAATCAATGAAGTCCATTTGCAATCTTATCAAGCCTATATTCCTTGCCTCTTTCTGAGATGGATGCTCAGCGTCACACTCATATTTTGTATTATAGTAATGCCTCAAAGTCTCCTATCTGTTTGTAGTCATTGAACTTAGTGAATTTATTTCCTATGAAATGGACAAAATTATGTCGTAACATAGTATTGTTGGTCCAAGGCTGAGTGTTTTGTATTGTATTTAACAATGAGATGTCCCTTGTTCAAGCCTATCAATGCTACACAAACCCTCAATACTCAACCACGAATATAAACCATTTCATCTTCACATCAATATCCAATTCCTCTAACTGCAACATTGCCTTGTACTTTCTTATGTTTCTACTTATCTAGTGGCATTTCTTTTGTAATAAACTTGATTATTCATGAACCTCACTTGGGGGGTTATATAAAAAGGTTCATGATAAGGCCATATAAAGATGAAGAACATAAGACATTGACTAAAAAAATGCTCATCTCTAATTCTTAAAAGAAAACAAGTTGAAAATAGAGCGGATTTGTCAATTTCTTGACAAATCTAAAGGAAAAATTCTTTTGACTTTTTCTAAGGTGGCTCCTCATCATCATCAATTTCAACGTTGGCTACTAACGCATGCTCCCATTCCTTCCTTTTTCTTTCAGGGCACTTGGATGCATAATGTCCAAAATTTTGACGAGTGTAGCACTTCACTTTTGACATGTCTTTTTCTTATAACCCTTCCTTTTCTAGTATGAACTGCAAGGGCTTGCATTACTTCATTCTAAGGAGTTTGTAAGTTATTTTGGGATGATAATCTTGACTCTTCTTGAACACAGTCAGTCCATAGTTCTTCAAATGTGGGTAGTTTTGATCATGAACAAATTCCTTGAATAAATGGTTCCCATGAGGATGAAAATCCATTGAGAGTAATTGAAACAAGTTTTGGATCTTCAATATTGTCTCCAATGGCTACAAGCTCATCTCTGACATGTGAGATATTCATAAAGATATGAGACAACTATCTCTAACTTGTGAGATATTCATAAGATATGACACAATAGAATCTGATTTAGTCATTGTGATATTATGAAGACAACTAATTTTGTGGTAGTATTGTTTCTTACATATAATTTCACCAAAGCATCATATATTGCCTTGGCAATCTTAAATTCAGTTACATGAGGAATCAAGTGATCTTTTCTAGAAGCTACCAAGATTCTTTTGGTCTTAGCTTCATTCTTCTTATATTTAGCTTTCTCTTCAACTCCCTTTAGTTCTGGAATGAATTTTTCCACATGTTCCCAAAGTTCATTCTCTTTCAAAATGATTAGTATTATGGTATTCCAAGATCTGAAATTGAGGGCACCATCCAACTTGTCTTCAACTCTAAGATTTGGTGCCATTTTAGACAAGAGACTCAAAAGGCAATTAGGTTGTTGATCTTGTCTCTAAAGCTAACTTCCTAATTAAGCTGTGTGAATATTTGTCTCTTTAGTGGGTTGCTCTTCTAATAAGGCTCTGATGCCATGTTGAATTTTCTATAATAATGCAAAGTAGAAACTGATCTTCTAATCTTGATATTTATTTTCTAATGATTTCCAATTCAGTTATCTTATATCATTAAGCAATTACACAAAAAATCTCAATAGTAATTCAATGAAAAAACATAGGATCAGAAAGAGACATCCAAGCACAATAAAGACAACAAAATTACCTTGGGAAAACCCAACCTTGAGAAAAACCCAACAATGCTTCTTCTGAGGAGAAATTGTTCTTCAACAATATTTACAAATCCAAGCATTCTAGAAAATTTTGCCAAAAATTCAAGCCCAAGATACCAGTCAAACCTGGTCAAATACCAGCTTAGTCAATACTGGTCAAGCCTCTAAATATCAGAGAATTTAATGTTGGTCAACGCTGGTCAATGGTCTGAATTTGCCTTGATGTCAGCTTGGTCATGTGATCAAAGGTCTTCAGTCAATTATTGTTTGCTATGGCCCAAATTTGTGGTCAAAGTATCTTACGTGGTCAAACTTGCCCCATTTTTAGTGATCAAACTCAATGAAACTTTTGGTCAAGCTTAGCAGAATCTCAGTCAAACAGAGCATGTCAAACTTGGTCAAATGGTAGCCTCTTTATTTTGGTCAACCTTCAAATTTCTTCTTCTTTGACATCACACATGCAAATAAGAAAATAGAAGAATGTGTGTTGATTGAATTTGTCCAAATGTGGAGGTCATCTTGTGTTTTTATATTAGTCAGATGGGTGACTTTTTGACCAAAAGTCACACCCCTTCATGGTGGGGCCGATTTGACTATTGGGGCCTACATGAAGCCCAAAAATACATAATTTTAATTTTTTCATTTACATAATTTTCTTTGGTTGTCTTGGGGGTCTTTTGGCATGCGGAAGCACATCCTGATGCTTAAACAAAAATCAATGGCCTTGATGCTGATATACTGGGTATTATAAGCAACAATAAAAGATGGGAGTAACAAGCATAATTTTAGAAGGTAATTGAAGATTATAAATAAAAAGGGAAAGTAATATATTATGGCATTTCCCTTAGAATGTTTGTATAGTTGTGAGGGTTCACATTTGATGCAATACATGAAAGATTGCATAATTCAAGCAGGCAAACAACTCACGAAAATGCCTAAATGTACACTAAGTGTTGTATCTTTCTTTTTATCAGAAAGTATCTAGTTTTTATAAGAGAGAGAAGATAGTGATCACATATGACTATATTTACAACTAAAATAAATAATTAATATTTACAATACAATAATGAGCATTCTCAAATGTAGGCAAATATTTCTTCTTGGGATTAGCATTGGTATCCTCTAGGATGTTAAGAGTGTCTTCAATGGATGTGCCCTCCAAGGCCATATCATTCCCTTCCTCTTGAAGTGGAAGTGTCCCCACTTTCTCCACAAAATGGGAAAGTTTTGATGCAAAGAGTGCAAAAAATCCAAATGGCAACAAATAAGAATTATCCCTTGTTACCCACTAAATATGTAATATGGCCTTGAGATCAAGAAAGCTTGATTCCCATATGAAGTAAAGTATCCTACTCTAAAGGGGCTAGAAATATGGAATATGATGTGTCATATGTGAATGTGAAATTTCCTCCTCCAAATGAGATGGCTCATAAATTTTTAACTAGTTAATATTGATGACATTATGAATACCCAATAGTGTCGAAAGATCCAATTTGAAAGTGTTTTCTCTGCTTTAATGAATGATGGTATAAGGACCATAACTAAGGGGTTGGACCTTGCTATGTTTTTGACTTTTGAACGTCTCTTTACTCAAATATAACCAAACAAAATCATGGATGTAGAATCGAAAATGAAATTTATAGCAATCATGGAATGCCTTATACTTTGCTTTTGAGCATTGGAGTGTTATGTGAGACTTACAATAGTCCTCTATGATGCACTGAAAAAATGTGGAACCTTGTTGGTTCTTAATAGATTACTATGTGGATAATGGAGGAGGTATAGGGAGTGATAATCCAAACGGGGCAAGTGGTTGGAATCCATGGTAGATTTCAAAAGGTGCATTATTAATGGATGTATGGACAACCTGATTATTTGTGTTTTGGATTATATGTAGATAGACATCCCAGTGTTTCTTAACACTAAAATTAATGCAAAGATCATGGATGGAAGTGCAATTTACTACCTTGTCCATCAATTTGGTGATGAAAGATGCTAGAAAAGCACAATTGGCAACCTAGGAGCTTCCAATGAGGTTTCCAAAACTAGATGGGAATTAAGAATCTCTATCTAAGATGATGGATGAAGGAAGATTAAATGAACCCAAACATAGTGTAAAAAATATCACCAACTTTAGAGGCATCAACAATGTTGGTGCATTGAATTTATGGACAAGGATGTGATCTTGTTTGTGAAAAGTGGTGGAAGGTCCATTAATAAATTCATGGATATGGATTCCCTTGACCTATAATGGGACTTTAGGGCATTCATGCAAATATAGAGCAGCAAATATCTGGAGTTGGACCTCCAATTGGGATCAATATTCTTATTGGTATCTCATATTGTTTGTTTTCCCAACCTCACATAAGAGTCTATTCAATCCCCCACTCCTTCCTCTACCCAAGGCTCATTCAACTTGAAGGAGGGGAGTGTGGGTGTCTAGAACTCTCCCATTCTAATACAAAAAAAACATGCCCTACATAGAAATTAGAAATGGACATGCACTATAAGGAGTACACTAAGGATATCCATGTGATAGAAGATGTCGTTCATGGGCCAAAATTCTAAGTTTTTTTCCATTTAAAATGATTTGTTGGTTATTTCATTCGTAGGTCAACTTTTGCAGTAGTATGCCTACCATGTTAGTTAGTTTTTTCGGCAGTACACCTACCATGTTAATTGATTTAGAACTTGGGTAGATAACTATAAGTTTTTTTTTTTTTGGAACAAGGACATTGCCATTTTGGTCATGGGATGTAACCATCTTATTTGATTCAATTGTAACTTTCTTTTCTAATTTTTTGATATACATTATTGTGTGTAGAATTTATTTCCAGATAGATCACATAAGTATTGGTGGTTTCATCGATGTTTCGAACCATCATATGTGGTTCATCACTAGGATTCAAAGAGAGATGTGAAGGTCTAATCAAAAGGTTGATTCTGGAAATAAATTCTACACACAAATAATAGCAGAATCCTAAATTCTCAGATATACATTATTGTTAAAAAAACATGGATTTCCATGGCTAAAAGCGGGGGCGGGGGGGAGTGGAAATCGGGAGAGGTTGGTAAAGGCCTAACTTGTGATTTTGTAGTTTGGTGCAACTACATGAGACAACAATAGATAAAATCTTTTATATGTTTACCTCATGAAGGGCCAATAGAAATAGCATTACAAGTGATAGTGTTTTCTAAGTCCCAAAATGTACATCATAAGCATAGGGATGAGATTCCTTAATCAGAAGTAGGTAGTCAAATGGGCGAGGAACACAAATGATTTACTTTATATAACCATCTATCTCAAAAAGAGTGATTCAAGAAGGGGGTTTGATCAATAATAATGAGATTCTACAAGGTAGTCACAAAATTTTTAAAGAAAGGATCAAAGGAATACAAATACTTCCAATCCTCATAAGCTACCCATTATTTGTTCATAATATATAAGACATGAGATGGGGGACAATAGAGCATGTTGTCCATCTCGTTGGTGTTTCCTTTCTTATATTGAATGAGAAAATGCAATTGTTATATGCCGAAATCCCACTTGAGGCACCATTATTATTGTAGTTTAGATCGAAAATTTAAAAAAATAAGATCAACGTGCAAAATGGTCCTTACTGAGGATATGATGTTGACATTGTTTCCGTGATTGCACTAGGGTATAAAATTATTTTTCATATGTATTATAATGAGCTTGTCTACTGAGAGACTTTCATAATGGTAGGAAATGGGATTTCGTCCATGTTTAAGTAATTTTTTTTTGTGGAATCTAAGAGGTACAAAGATGGAGTTCACGTGCTACGCTAGGGTTTGGCTCTCCTGTGTTTTTTTCCAAGCGTTGCCACTGGTCTTGAACCTGAGAAATGCATCGAAGACAAGCCATGGGGCAAAGATGAAAAATTATGTATTCTTTAGGGTGTCATACAATGGGAGAATTCGGTCCAACCTGTTGCGGATTAGTTGAATCACCATTGTTGTTTGCAAATATACTTTGAGGGAAAAAAATGATGTCTTGTTGAAATCACTTGTGAATGGGCTCATCACGAGCTTGTAGACAAGGAACATAGTTTAGAAAAGGATTCCAAATTTTATATATTCGGTGGTGGCATATCATTATCAGGGTGGTTGTGGCGAGCAAACCCTACAAGGTTGTTTTACAAACACCCTCCCCCTCTGGCATAGGGCTCACATGCTTACAAGTCTTAAGGGAACTACAATCTCCGAAGGAGAAGTTTCCTACACACCAATGTGATATATCACTTCAAGGAGATCTCTCTCACTCCAATAATCCAGAGCTTGAAAAAACACAAAAAGAGAAGGATAAGGAATTCCATATCTTTATAAAGAAATAAAATGGGAACTCCTCCATGTTTTGGGTCACAAATTCATACGCAATTAATAAATCTGAAGCAGGGTATTGAAAATAGGTTGGGCATTCCTGTAAATTCCCAATGCCCTCTTTTTGAAGGCAAGCTGCTTCAAGACTCTTCTCAAATGAGGGATTATTGCATCTCTAGAAACTCATCCATAATCCTAAAATTGAGGTCGTGCAGAGTTGCTTTAGGACCTAGGAACCCTGGAGATCCTGTCTCATATAAGGGTTTAACATGGAGGAAAGGCTCCAATCCAGCGGATCTCCCTCAGTTCAACCCAGGACCCTACATTGATGAACAAATGAAACAAGCACCTTCTATGGAGGTTAATCTATTAGAGGTAAACCATCTTTTCTTTGCCCTCCAATCTAAAGTTGTGGTTTGTAGATTCAATGTTTTTTGGCCTTGATTTGATGTGTTGCACTAGTGGGCCTTTTCAAATTAGATACTCGACTATGATATTTTTCTATGTTCTAAGGGTTTCATTATTGTTCAATTTGATACTCAAGAAGATATGGAAAGAGTAATGAAGGATGGGCCTTGGTTCTGGAGAGGAGCTAGGCTCTTCATCACCCCTTACTTCCCAGATTTTGATGCCACCATTAGAGAAATTTTGAGGTCTAAAATGGGCCTCCTAAGAAAAATGAACAACCAAAATAAACTTTATAAGAACCAATAGGATTCAAGATGATGGTGTCAACCATGGGGGACGATTCACCATTTTTGGGGTAAAAAAGTAAACATTAAAAATAATAAAATAATAAAACCACTTTTTCAACTTGTATTTTCAACTTATCTCCCTAAGGTTTTACTCAAATTTCGAGCGGGGGTACTTGTTGGATGCAAAATTTAATTTCTCATCCAAGGAGTACCCAGATTGCATACTTTTGATGGAGCCTGCTACACGAAAAAAGAGAAATACATGAAAAACATGATTGCAATCACATTTTTCATGTATTTCTCTTTTTTCGTGTAGCAGACTCCATCGAAAGTATGCAACAAGGGTACTCCTTGGATGAGGAATCAAATTTTGCATCCAATGAGTGCTCCCACTCGAAATTTGAGTAAACCCATAGGGAGATAAGTTGAAAATATGAGTTGCAAAAGTAGTTTTTTCTTTTTTCCCTCTAAAATTTGATGATGTAATGTAATCTTATTTTATTACTTCCACTATTATTTTATAATTTCCTCAGAAGGCCCATTTTAGACCTCAAAATTCCCCTAATGAAAAATGGTGGTCTCGACAATGCCAATCTGGGTGAGACTTCCAAACCTTCCCCTTCTTTTCTTGCACCACAAGGTTCTAGGAGAAATTAGGAATACCCTAAGAACATTAAAAAGGATGGACCTTGAAAGAACAGAGAAAGGTATTTTCTTCTTCACCAAAATATGTGTTGAAATAAACCTTATTAAAGGTTTACCAAATCGGATTCAATTGAAACACAAAAATGTACAATGGATGCAATTGTTAGATTATGAAAATACGACATTCATATGTTGTATATGTTACCAAACATGACATCTGCGGAACACATGCATGCAAGAAAAAAATATGCCAAAAAAGAAAAAAGGGTAGACCGAGAAAATAAATGGATGGCAACCTTCTGATCCTCACCTCTCAGAGGAGGAAGAAGAGGAAACGATGGAGAATCCTAAAGCCATGTAGAAGGGGGTGTTGTGGCTCAGAATGGCATCACATCCCATATGCATAAGTGCACTGAAACCAAAGAAATAAAAGCATTGGAACAATAGGAAAAGGAGGCACACAACAAAAATGGGATGGGGGTGTCAAGAGAGCTCAAATCCAGAGAAAGAAACTATATTGCAGACATCAAGAAATGAATTGGTAATGGTTCTAGTTGACACCAATCCAAGGGGTTTGGAAAAAGGTCCAGAAAAGGAAAGGAAAAAAGGAGAAGTTAAGTGACTTTTGTCACACTTAACTTCAACATTTTTTATGTTATTTTATTGTTTTCCCCTTCGTATTGCTCATAAGCTAAGAGGCTTATATTTTCAAATACTTTTAGCATATACAAAATTTATTTTTGTTACTTGTTTCAAGTTGAATAAAATTATGATTTTTTCCTCGGAGAAAATAAATAAAATTGTTTGTGGAAAATTGAGAGGTATTGGTCTCAATCTCAAAGGAGTGCTAGAAATAAGGGAGGATGAGCACTAGTTTTGAACATAAAACAAATTTAAGTAGCTAAAAATTTTGTTGTACCTCTAGGGTCCAACTAAAATACTTATGGTAGAAGAGATGATATATTAGGAAAGCAAGCTAAGAGAATTGTTTGATGAATTTCCTATACTAATTTAAGCCACCTAAAATAATTTGGATCCATTATAGAGGTAGGAGTGAGCTAATGAGTAAGTGCAATAATTTGGGCAAGACCCACTCAAATGTTGGTATGATCAAGGAGAAATCCTAAGTAGGAATTTGAAATCTAACCAAAATCAGATTTCTTGAATTTTACTTGCAATTAATGGGTATGAAGGAGCTCAAGGATAAGTTGCACATGCTAGTGGTGATCTTCTAAAGTCCTATAGGAGAGAAGGATGTCCTCTAGATACACCACAACAAATTTTCCTAGATGCATTTAAAAAATAACATTAATGATCCTCATAAATGTAGTTAGGGCATCAGTGAGGCCAAAGGGCATCACCAACTATTCATGCAACCCAAACTTTGTTTTATACATAATTCCAATTGCCACAAGAATCCATGTATGTTTGATGATAACCAAATGTCAAATTTAACTTGGAAGAATACTAGGAGCCCTTATGTTGATCAAGAATATCATCAATATGTGAAAAAGGGTATTGATTTTTCATTGTAATTTTATAAAGCACGATAATCTGTGATGTGATATCATTCCTATTTCTCTTTCTTGGGTATGATGAAGACAAGAGATGTACTCATCCAAATGTGACCTTCACCAATGAGAGTCTATATCATTTTTCCATCTCAATGTGCTCCATAGGAAATGGGTAATATGTGTAGTAGTTGGGAAGGGCCACATTCAAAATGAGGTCATCAAATGTTGAATGGGGTGAGGGATCCTTTAATATCTTCAAAACCATTGTCCTAGGCATCCAAGAGGGATTGAAGGCTAGGTAGGTGAAAATTGTCCATGTCATCACTTTTGAGTTGATGCACCAATCGTGATGTTAAACAATTAAAACTATGAACTTGGGGTGGCATTGTGAAGGGGACAAGGCGCTAGGAGAGACTCTAAATCCTAATGTTTTGGGAGAGCATTGGGAGGTGATTTTGGAGCTAGTTTTTGGATCAAGGACAAGGGAACAATCAAAGGCTTAATTATAGGTAGTAATTTTAAATAAAACAGCCAAATTCCACAAAACAAAGGTAATAAACCAAAATTAAACTTAACTATGACTACCTCTTCAATCTCTATGATGTTGAGTTGAGTTTGGAGCTTGGAAAAGATGTTAATGAATTGATGGACAATCTACCCAAACATCTATTGCATTTATAACTAGTGTGCAGTGAGACCCTAATAATTACCTAGGGGTAAAAGGAGGAGTGAAAGGCTATAGTGAAGGTGCTCCAAATATATACTCATCACCCTCTTTTAATTCCAAAAATAGGTTGATAAGTGTGTTGGTGGGTTGAGGAAGAAAAATGCTTCATATAGTTTTTCCACCAATGCAATATTATTACAACCAAATATTGCATAGTGTGATAGAGTTTATTAGTAATAATCATATTTGAGTGAACCTAGAAGCAAATCTCCAAGCTTTAAAGCCAACAATTAACTTTCTCCCCATCCATGGTGCCAACAAACTTAAGAACAAAAATTTAAGAATCCAACTGCAACTAAAGCGTGATTGAACCAAGGAGGCTAGTTAGGTGAACATCAGTTCCATTCTCAGTATGTTTTTTTTGCATTCCATTTCTTGATCTATGCATAGTTATTTCTTTAACAACTACTAAAAGCTGTCAACATTATCTGCCATGATGTAATTGAGTGCCAAAAAAAAGGAAGTTTTGTTAGGGCATAAGTCAACCAGCACACAAGGAGGATATCTAGGAGGAAATTAGGGTTCCTAAGGCTAGATCAATGAGAAAGTATGGAACTCATAAGAATTGTGAAAGTTTGCACAAGGAGACCTAGGGATCAATTACAATAAATGTGGGTTGATGGGGTCTAAGAGGTAATGAAGGGTCCTCTATATACGTTGGTGAGAATTTGTAAAGCTCAAAGGGGTTGTAGATGCATGCACAAGAGAATTTTTTTTTGGATAGGATTGATGCTCTAATACCAATTGATATGGCCATGAGGATGCAAACATGATGCAACACAAGAAATTAATAATTCAGTTAGATAATCAACACAAGAAACTCCCTAGCTATACATTAAGAGTTGTATACTTATTATTTATTATGAACTATTTATAGTTTTTACAAGAGAGAAAGCATGGTGTCAAATATGATTGTTTATTTGCAAGTTGTATAAATTATTAACATTTACAATAGAATAATGGGAAATCATCAATAATTACAACAAAATAATGAATGCATTAATTGTTGGAAGTTGTATGTTGCCAAGTTAAGTGATGTTATCCTCTGAGCTACTAGGAATGCATTCAATGTATGTGTCTACCAAGCCTATATAGAATGAATGGAGTTTTTTTGACATTATCATTTGATAATATGTAACCAATGAATAATATACCATGGACCACTTTGGGAAAACATTCAACATTAACTTTGTTGAGGATTTTCAATGGTAACCTTATGAAGTATTATGATGGTGATGCCAGGTAATTCATATATCTAATTATGCATAGTTACAATATAATCCACACATCTAATGCTTCCCATGAGATGACAAACTAAAAACTATCATTTCCTTCAACGAAACATGGATATGTCAAGGAGTTGTAATTTCTTAAACTATTGAAAGTCTGACATAGTTGGAATCTACTATAATACCTATAGTAACATTGTTACCAACTTAACAAGAACATTATCGAGTTCTTGTTTTTTCTGGAGCTCTTAGTGGTGATTTTTATCCTCATTTTGAAAACTGGTGCTATTAGTAACACCCCTTTTTTTGGTCAATTTTTTGACATTTTAAATCTTCGTATCTATAAAGTATTAAAGAAAATTTTAAATGTCGATTTTTTAAGCAATTTTCAAAATTTTTGTTTTTTCTCAACGATGTTTTTAATTAAAATTTCATTTTTTTTTCTTAATGTTAAAAAATTTAAAATTTATATAAATTTTGTAGTTAGTATTTTGAAGTTAATATTTTTCATCAATTTTTATATCATTAATTAGTTTAGGGCGACATACTTTTTAATTATAATGTAAAATATCATTTTTAACACTTATTTATTTTTGCTTCAATGCACAACAAATGATTATCAATGAAAAACACTAATTTTAAACATTTAACAAAAAAATATACATTTCAAAGATATATATAATAAAAAATTACATATAAAGTGATTATCAATGAAAAACACTAATTTTAAACATTTAACAAAAAATATACATTTCAAAAATATATATAATAAAAAATTACATATTTTAGAAACCGTCCAGAAGCCTTTTCCTTAAAATGAAATGTCAATTTTTATAGGAATATTGAAACAAAGAAAAAGAAAAATATATTTTTAAATATTTTTATAGATTTCATTTTAGAAAATGAAAGTATTAATTTTTTTTTCCTAAAATAATTATTCACATAAAAATTAAAGTAAAAATAACATGATAAAAATATTCATCATAGAGCAACAATAAACAGATACTTATTCTTACAATAAAATTTAAAGTGAAAACATTATAACCATAACTTAACAATTTGCAAAATTAAACATGTTGTTCAAGTACATCGTAAATTTAAACAATATCACATATGCCAAATTCATTATCCTCAAGAGGCTCATCATCATTTTCTTTGAAGCTATTTTAGGCTTCCACTAGGTCATTTCTCTCTTCTATTGGCTCTCTGATGCCCGAAAGTCCCCTAACATGTTCCTTTTCAAGCATTTCATTTAATAATCATTGAGGTTCCTTTAGCATTTTTGCCACAAGTGATTCATTAAAATCTCCTTTTTTCAAACCCACTTATTACATTTCATCTAGAATACCATTAACAACAATAATAATGGTTGAAGGTCCTTTGACATTTTTGCCACGTGTTTTACTAAAATCTTCTTTCTTCAAACCAACTTCTTGCATTGCATTTGGAAGAACTTTAATAACAATAATTATTTTCTTAATCAATTGTATTGTAGTGGGTCATTCCTTGCAATTTCTTTTTTTTTTGTAAGCAACATGATAATGTTGTATCTAATCACCAAATACAAAAGAATTGATTAATTAAATTAGTGTAAACACATAAATTAACAAATAATAAAGTTTGAAGATTGATTTCATATATGTTATATGATAAATGGTACCTTTTAGACCCACAATCCAATCTCCTTAACTTGAAAATGTATCTCTAAGATAACTAATCAATAGTTGTGGCTTTTGATAAATTTTAATCATCTCTCCTTTCACATCTTCCTTATAGGGTAGTTTTCTTACCATTGCACTATAACTTAAGAATGAACTATGTGTCCTTCCATCTTTTCTATTCATTAGAATAAAATTATAAGTATCATCTTTTGTCTAGCCTGCACAGGTATGCTCTCAATATCTTTTGCAAATATGTCATTATTGAGGCTACTAATATTAGGCTTTTGCATGTAACATCAAATAGTAAAATTTATTACTGGTACATAAATAAAATTTATTTTTTAATTTTAATCACTAAACATAAAATTTAAATGTTTTAACGAACAAATTTCTTCCTTGACTTTACTTTTCCCTTAATAGTACTAATCCTAATTATGTCCCTGAATGAAAAATCACAAATTTTCAAAGTGGTGATGTTCTAAATTTTACAAATACAGTAACCATTTTAATAAAAGCTAAAGTATAGGGATGACTATCATATCTAATGTTTAATAATAAAATCATGAGGGAAATTTGCAAGTAATCATTTTTAGGAACAAGATTTACAATATTTTCAAAACCACCTAATATTGATTGATGTTGGACAGTTTTGAGCCCATTTTGAGTGTAGTGATTAATAGTGTTATCAAGTTTAGGATTTTGAAGATGTTGCTTTCTTTATCTTCTAAACTTAGTTTTTTGAATAAAACTTTTGAAGATATATAATACTTGCTTTGTATTCTTCTTCGACATATTAAATGAAATAGGAAAATATAACTATAAGTTGTAAAATAGAAATACTCTACAAATGAATAAAAATGAATATAATAAATCAATATAAATTTTTGAATGCATGGAAACATTGTTTTGAGTTTTTGTAGAGCTTGAGTCTAGATGGATGTGTTTAACATCATCCAACTCTCTTCATTCAACATTGAAACCAATACTAGTTCGTGCCTTCCCCAGGACTATATCCATCACTTCGTGTCAAATTGCATTTACTTTCCATTATTTTGCCAGTTTTTTGCAATTTTAACTAAAGTTTTTATTTTTTGGAAACGTTATTTCTAATTTTCAATGGCTGTGAACTCCGATGGGCATAATTCTTCTAATGGAGGGCACTTTATTTTATTTTTGGCATGTGTTAGTGTTTGACCAATAATTTTAAAATTGAAAAAAGGCTAATTTTGTGAGTGGCTATTTAGTGAGCACAATGACCCTAATGCTGGAACTGACACTGTCATGCTATTATTCTGCCCAATAATGCCAAAACTGACTGATTGATTGTCTTTACTAGATCCTAGACTCAATGAGAACAAATCTCCATTTAATATTATTATATTTGCTTGTGCAAAGCTTTCATTGTGCGGAGAAAGCTTGGCTTTCTCACCATAGTAAAAACTCTGCACACCAGCATCTCCACCGAAAGAAACAATAATTCTCAGAGAGTAAATGCATGCTGCGCATTCTTGCAGCACAGGAATGCCCTAAAATTTTATGCAAACCATAGATCAACAATTTGACCTTCATCTTCACCAGAGAGAGGAATATAAAGCAGGCCATGGGACAAATCCATTATTTCGCTCCATGTGTTGCGAACAACCAAACGCTGGCTTCTCCTATGCCCACTGCCCCGCCTGCTATGATTGCAACATGCTAATATTTCCTTACATCAGTATGAATTCCAGACGGTTCGACATGTTGCTAATTTGAACTCTGACAGTCCAGACAGTTCGACATGTTGCTAATTTGAACTCTGACAGTCCAGACAGTTCGACATGTTGCTTTATGAGTAAATTTGAACTCTGACTGTGTAATATTAAGTGCAATAGTGATTGGATTCGTGATCCTTGTTTTCTTCTTCTAGGTATTGCAGCATAAGAGAGGAAGAAACGACAATATATTGCCTCTAGGACGATATCCTTGGTCAATAGTTGGGAATATTCATTAATTGAATCTGTGTCCTCACCGTACTCTCAAAAATCTCACCGATAAATATGGCTCCATCATGTTTCTGCGCCTGCCCGTAGTCGTTTCGTCTTCTGAGATGGCTAAGCACTTTCTCAAAACACATGATTTGGTCTTTGTCAACCGGCCTCAAACGACGAAATCAAAATACTTATCTTACAATTTCAAGGGTGTGATATAGACTCCGTATGGAGATTATTGGAGACATATGAAAAAATTGTGCGCAACAAAATTGTTGAGTGCCAAAAGAGTTGAGTCCTTCAAGGGTGTGCGAGAGGAAGAGGTATGTATTATGATCTATTCCATTTGGGAGGACAGTGAGAGTGGCGCAATTGTCGTGAATGTGAGAAATGGCTTTTCTTTTTTACGCTCACCATAGGCATATAGGTTTTTTAAGTGTTTTAATGATGCAAAGTCTTTCTTGACTTTTAAAATATGTAACTTGTATCACGCCTTGGTCAAACGAGTGAGCTCTTGCCATTTAATTGAACTTGGTGTCGGGACTAATCTCTTCTGACGTGGACGGATTCACGAGATAAGCATCTACGTGGCGTATAAATTAAAAGAAAGACACAGAACACAAGAATGTAACTTAAAAGACACCAAACCCTAATGCTTTATAAAACCAGAGTCCCTAGCAGCTGAAGTAGGGTTTAGTCTTTTACATTGAGTGGTTTGCTCGGTCGAGCTAGCTCTGCAATATCACCTGCTGCAATGAATTCTTCATATCAAATGGAGTTTTGGGGTGAGTTGCATGTGGCACATTTTTCTTTTTGTTATTCTGGAAAATTTAGTTTGTCGATGTACCTATCTCAAGTGGGCTACTTACCAGTGTTTTCTTTGGATCCATGCAAATGAAGGGCGTTAACCTCCCACATTCATGGATTTGATCTCGAAACTTTTTAAATGATGAAATATTTAAAAACACCACTTGCCATATTATGCAGTTCATTCAAAATGCCGTAATTCAACGACTACGCTTTTTCCCTATAAAAGTTATCGAAATTCTTGTCATATTTTGAAAAAAATTTGGTGGCAGGGAATTTTATAAATTTAAATAAAAGTTGTCAAACTTCATAATTTTAGGTGTTTAAGAGGTTTTTGATAGTGCTCAATCTATTTCCACTATCAAAAACATGATTCAAACATTGTATCTACAAGATTTTTTGAAATTTTTTTCAAACACTGTATCTACAAGATTTTTTGAAATTTTTTTTTCATGGATTCCAGCGACTTTTAACCGTCTAGGTAATTCCACGACTCCATTCAAAATGATAAAATATTTGGAAAACCCACTTGGGTAATATCCAGCCATCTATGTGGTTCATTATAGAAATATGCATAATTTAATTATCGGATGTTTTTAATTTTTTAGGTTGGTTTTACCCAAAAATTTTGGAGATTTTGTTTTGTAATGATACACAAGATTATTTTGGAGATTTTGTTTTGGAATGATAAGTGTGTTAGAGAAATACATATAATATATTTAGATTAGTTTTAAGTGGTGTGTTATAGAAATATGTGTAATGTAATTATTTGATATTTTTAATTTCTTGGCTTTTTTTTTTTTTTTAAATTTTATAAGATTTTTTTTGAATAATAAGTTTGAATTTATAGTTTATATAATTTAAGTATTTAATGTTTGTTTTGGTGTTGAATCTATTTATGTATTTAAAAATATTTTTCAAATAATAAAAATTCACGTTATTCTTGAAAATTTTATTATTGGATTAGATAGAAATACAAATTAAATTGGACCATGAAAATATGTCAAATATTTTTTAATTGATTTATGAGAAAAATATAAACCATTTTTATATTAAGCAATAATAAATTCTATATTAATATGAAAGGAAAAATAGGGGTGGTGGGAGCGTGCTGGGTCTTGTATAGCACCAAAGGAAATTTGGAAAAAGCATATGCCTAAGGTCTAGAATCAATGACAAACAACCAAGCAAAGTTGCATGGTTTACTCCAAGGCTTGATTCTAGCCAGAGCCCTTCAAGTATCCACCATCAAAATATTGAATGACTCCCTCATCATTATACATCATACAAAATACTTCACGCGGAGATAAGCATCTAGGAAATTTTTTGAACAAAATCAGAAGAATCTTGGAAGATATCCAAAGAGAGAATATTTCCACGTTCTTCGAGTTCATAATGTAAAAGCAGATAAATTTGCCAACCAAACCTTTCAATTACGAAAAGGGAAAATGGAAATTGTTAAACACATACATGGCGGAGGCAACATGAAAGATAAACATTAGATTTCATTTTCTTATTCACAATGATACATATTTATAATACATAGGAATGACCCTTGGTTTCATATTCCAAGTGGTCCCTTAGACTCCCTTTGGCTATTTAGCTTCCACACCAACCCTTAGAGGATTAGGTGTCCAACATTCTCCCCCTTAATCCGAAGGGTTATGTATGAGTCCAAGAAGAGAGTTGTAATACAAAACGTGCAAAAATGCATGGCAACACTAGGTTGAATGTGCTCTTTGAAATGTTGGTATAAAGGGAGGTGGTTTAAGGATGACCACCAACATTGGAATGCTTAGTGTAGTTCCCGGAACTCTTCGAAATCTGGGATGAAGCTGAGGTCTTCTGTTAGAGGAAGTGCTCCTGATGTTTTGAATAAGGAAACCTTCAACCTTGAAAGAGAGGTCTCACCCCGCATAAAAGGAAGAACCTCAACATGAAAAGGGAGGTCTCAACCTATGATGGTTTAAGGATTACCACCAACTCTGGAATGCTTAATGCAATTCCTGGAACTCTTCCAAAACTGGCAAGAAGTTGAAGTCTTTTGCTAGAGGAAGTGTCCTCAATTCTTTGAAGAGGCATCACCAACTGAAGGCATGCTCAGGGGCATCTTTGTCTCTGGCTACAACTCTGAATCTAGTATGGCAGGTTGTGGCTCAGGCTCGCTTGATGTGGCTTTGAAGCTTGTAGATGACCATCATTTCCCCCCTGTTAGATACAAGGTGAGATGATGGAGAAAACTCAACTGCAAAATTGTCCAATACTCTAGAACAAAATTCGACATATGACTGAAATATATTCTTGGATGTTGAAACCCATTTCCAAAAAGCGATCCATCCAAGATGAATCTTTGTTCTTGCAGGAGGCTTGTTTTTTAAGCATGTGTTTGAAGAATGATTGGTTTTATGACAATGCTTACATGGATGAAGATCAAAACAATGATCTTTCATATGGCCAACTCGGTCAGAGTGTTAGCATTTCACAATCTGTTGTTGTTGTTGTGGAAGAGGAGAAGAATCTGGAAAAGCTGAAGGTGAACTGTCATGAAGGAATCTAACACTCTGGAACTGGATGGGCTTTGAGTAATCTGGAATATGAAAGGAAACCTCCTCATCATATCCAAGACATGTTCTATTCTTGTTGCAAACAAGCTATTCCCAAGGTCTGATGATGGGCTTGGGAAGTGCAAACTGAACTTTTGCATCTGCATGTACAACTGCTGCTTCATTGGGTACTAATATGAATGAACTTCAACAATATTGACTTGCTGTTGATGGGAGTTTATCTCAATGTTCTTGATAGAATGATGCTTACGATGTTGTAGCTCTTCTTGTTGTAGTTTTGTCTCAAACTGCAAAAACTCAATATTCTCCTGTGCATTTTGGAGACAAATTTTAATATTGGAAAGAGATGTTTTGTTGATCTTAACCTTATGTGAAGTAGGAAAGTGTTCCCTCTGCGGACAGAGGCAACCCCTCTAGCCCTAGAGTGGGTCTAGTCATAGCATAGACAAAACAACAATCGATTCCCTTCAATAGTCATCATTGGAGGCCTACCTCAAACCGGTGGTTGATGAAGTTCCGTTGCGCTGCTCCAGCTTCCGTTTCTTTCTCCTCGATGAAAAAAATCAACCTAAAACACCACAAGAAAACAACAGAGCACGTAACCGAGAACAAAAATGATTTATTTACTTATAAGGTCAAGAAATCATAAGCTATCAAGTAAAGTGTACACAAGATATAGGAAATCATCATTGATTGTATTAAAATGAATCAAGAGCAAAGCTTACAACCAAGTCTTGACGTCACAAGCCTTTTCAGAAGGTCCAGCCAGTATGTTTCTTCAAGCACTCACTCTCAAGGATGGGTCTCCCAAATAGACAATATACCTCTCTCACTCAAAAGCTTTAATACAAGGTTAAGGAAATCCACAACCTCTTACCAAATTATTAGCAATCCCACACTTGTCACACTCACACCAAAGCTATCTACTAAACTCAAAAGAACCAGCAACACTGCCCAACTAGAGAACTAGCAGATCATAGCAATGGTGAGTGATTTTATAGGAGGAGTCTCCATGAAATGAGGGAGAGGGAGCTTATCCTCAAGGGAGGTTGCATAAGAGACGGAACCACCATCCCATAGGAGGAAGGGTGACCCAAACTGACCCAACAACCAGCTCTAGAGACATCCAGAAGGCCAACTGATTGAACAAATTCGCCAAATTTTGATCGTCGCTAGTCATGAACTAAGTCTTAGCGATGGCATCGCAAGGAGGCAATGCATTCACACCAATCGTCGTGACAAATAGCTGGAGGACTCGCACTGGGCCCTAAAATTCAATCGTCGCGTGAAAAAGGTGTACACCTACGACGGTGTCGCGATGAGATAGTTCATGACAAGGGATCGTTGCGTATATTAATGGCTTAATCGTGACGAGGTAGAAACTTAGCGAACAGGGTCAGTTCTTCATCATCAAAGAGCATTGTTTATCCTTTTTGCATAAGTGGGAAGATATGAACATGTTTATTTGATACATGACACAACAGAGGGACTGAGATGAGGACAGTGACAAATTACTGTGTAACAGATGCCCCCTAAAGTATGAAGCCCGAGAGAGTGGGAGGGGTGAAATGCTTTACGAAACCATGACCGAACTGGAACACCACCTTGAAGAACCTGCAGATGCAAGTACAACTGATATCTCTGATAGCAAAATACACGTAGTCTAGGCATGGGCGCAGCCATCCAAAAGACATATGAAACTTGGTCTATGGTATGGATGCAACCACCCAATTGATAAGACCATATAAAATGACAAAGGTATGGTCACGGCCATCCATGAAGACTTAGGTATGGTTGCAGCCATCCAATCAAAGAGTCATGTATGTAATCACGAACCAATCCACGCAGCCCGAACATATGTAATCTTAGTTCAGGGTCTTGAAACCCTAACCGATCTTAGTACAAATTCTAGCATGCGAACAAATGTGCTGAGGTCGAGCATGATAGAAAGTCACTTGATTACTAGTCAATAATGAAAATCGTTAACAAGCGCGAGAGAAACCACCAATAATGCCAATGGCTCTCAAGCTACTGTCCACTACAATCCACTGAGTGTAAAAAATGAGCTGAATTCGAACACTCGTGGAGTCACCCAATCGAAGACCAACGATGAAAGTCTGTCATCAGGCGCGAAGAACTTGCCATTAAGGCATGCAAGCTCCAAGGTACCGAAGGGGATCTCTAGATCAATCGCCTGAATAATGAGCTGGCATCGACAGGAGATGATCTGTCGCAGGAGGGCCATGATGTTTCCCCCATCAATGACGCAAGATAAGGAACAAGTGGTAGATGGTGAAACAAAGAATCAGAAGATGAAGTAAGGGTGTAAACTGCAGAAGGATTATACTCTTAAACATATCGGCGACACAACTCCAGAATGTGGCAGCATTTTGGTATTAAGGGATCAGAGGTCTGACGGAGACAACATGGATCAGATGGAATGAGGCAAAATGAAAACCCAAAACCCCGGGAGGCCAATCACGATGTGAGGATATACTAACTTGAAAAGAAGAAAAAGTGTCGATGTTCAAGAGTGACTAGCTACCGCTAGTAACAGATGACGACTTCCAAATTTTCCCCCACCATTGCTGGCAAGTAACCCAATTATTTTTGAAAAACAAGCTTGAAGGAGATAACATATGCTTGTAATATAAGTTCGACCTTCAGACGAATCCAACCTAGTAAAAGTTTAACGAGCCTTAGGGAGGATAAGCTCAAGTCTCATCATGGTGACGAGTCCAATGTCGTTAGGGTTTAACGAGTTCGACATAGGGAAAACTCAGTGTCTTTTTCATGTTTAGAGAGTTTGAAAAAGACACGGAAAAGAAAACTCCAAGGGGGTCAATTTTTGTAAATTTGTGTCCCTTGAGCCCAAAAAAGTATAAAATAATACTCGAGAGATCCGCTTGATCATTACGATCAAGGAGTACTTTTCGTAATTAGCGGCTTCGATCCGAAAAAGTAAAAAAGCGATCGAAGACACGTCATTTCATAACCAGTATCGAACTCGAAACGACAAAAATCCGGTGATATTTTCATGTTTATACAGTCAGAAAAGAGCTGAAGGGACTGCCTTTTATTCCATTTAACAAGTGAAAAGGGAAAACTCGACAATCTTTTCGTCTTTTGTAAGTCGGAAAAGGGCTTAAAGAAGACTTGTAGAAAATGTGGACCAAGCATATATGAATCATTAAATGTATCTGTTGTCCCTGTTCTGCACAGAAAAACCACATCATAAGATCCATTCGATACAAATGCATTATATATAAGGAAATTAGGTTAAAAACTCAAAACCCTAAACCAAAAACTTAAAATAAATGGTGAAACCTAAACCCTATAGTGCAAAACCTTGATATTTTGGAAAAATCACTATAAAAAGGGTCATGGTAATTCATTTTTTACATTTACACTTTGAGTTTTTTTACCTTTGGTGATTTTGAGTGCAAACCTATGCGAAGTTCAGAGCTTGATTTCGTCATCTGTAATCAACCATCCCGCCCAACACTCCTACCAAGTAAGTAAACCATCTTTTGCGCTACATTTCCATCGTTTTTAAGTTCAATTTCATATTCCACAGGTGGATTTCAACGGGTTTTTTGTTTCAAATCTGCTTCTCGGTCATCGTGGAAATCCCTCACAGGTTAGCAACGACTGAGCATGCTAGCACACACCACCTTCGGGCTCATCGCTAGAGATAGGTGTACTGTTGCGACAATCGAGGAAAAAAATGAACTCTTATTTTGAGTTGTCGCTACTGTTTGAAAAACAGTCACGACGGTGCCGTAAAGATTGATTTTTTTATAAATTGTGCATTTAAGCTCATGAAGGAGATTCTAATTATTTTATCCTTCAATGCAGCGTATTAATGGCATTCGTATGGCAAGAGAGAACCCACGATGACAACGACGAACAGGCATTTAACAACCCTGAGTGCAGAAGAGCCCTACGTGATTGTGGATTATTGAAATTTTTCCTTACACCACACCTTCAGGCACAACCAGACTTGCTCGAGCTGCTGATTCGCTCCTGGAACCCGACAGAGGGGAAGTTCGTCATCCATGGTAAGGATATTGAGTTTGACGCAACAACCATATATTTATTGACTGGTTTGTCTCGTTGTGGTGAGAGACCAATTATGGACGATGTACGGGCTGCCGGCGAGACTCTTGATATGCTGATAGCGCGGGTGTGCCCAGGGGTGCGAAAATCATCCACTAGCGGGAAATTGCAAATCCCGACAGTGGGGGATTTGACCCTTCGCTCAGTACTGTTTATGGTTATGAGAGTAATGGGCTCTCAAGCATAGCATGAGGCAACGAAGACCCATCTGCGGTTGGCCCTTGATTGCCTCACTCCGACCATGTACAACTGGGCTGACGCAGTGTCCGTTAACATGAAGAGGCAACTTACTAAGTGCTGACGAGGGGAGACCAAACAGTTTGGATATGGATCCATTCTGATACCGCTCATGCTGGAGCGAGTGCCATCACTTTAGCTACAGGATATGGACTTGTATGTGCCGGGACTGCGAGAGACTCGCATCACCCGATGGGCACATGTGATGCCATGAGGAGGTGGTGGTCGGCCAGTATCATGGGGAGCACTGTTTCGGGAGTGGCTGGATCATCAGAAGATCATCGTCGAGGATTGGTCGTATGTGGGCATAAATTTCTGAGGAGATCCTGACATGCTGCTCCCACCTGATGAGCAGTGGGATGAGGGAGGTAAAACACTTGGTCAAACACCACACTGTTTATGTGTTTTGTTTTTTATATTGTTTTTGGATTTTCACATGCGTATGTCTTAATTGTCGTGTCTATGTTACTTGTAGATGTGGGACTAGAGAGACCCGTGGGACTGGCTCCTGAGGCACAGAGGTAGGGCAACAGAGAGCTGGCTCTGGCTCGCCAGGGCGACAATACAGGGGAGGAGATTGCCCGGAACCTTGAGGGTCTAACTGAGTGGGATCCCATATTACAGGGGATCGAGGAGGTCCCAGTGAAGTATCAGAGACATACTGTCGTGTGACACCTAGGATACATAGGCTCTTGAGATGAGTAGTGTGGACGGTGGTCTGATATAGGGAACAAAACCCACCACTGTAGACACCTAGGCTTTATTTTCTGTTATTTTTGAGAGACATGTGTCTCATATGTATTGTGAACACAGACTCTATTTTTGACATCCACATTTATTTTTGAGTGCCTCGGTGTGCCACACGATATATATATATATATATATATATATATGCTATTTATGGTTTATTACTGTGTCTAAATGCGTTCATACAATGCTTGATTACATGTTACATAAATGTCTGCCCAATACATGATTCGCTAATGCATCAGTTAATGTGTTTAATCTTCTTGGAATGTGTTGATATGTGATAAAGTCAAAATTTCTTTCCAATAATTTGACACGTAAATACAACCTTAAAATCTAAGGATCTCTAACGGAATAATGCCTGTTAAGTTGGTGGACAACAAGTTGAAAATCCAAATTCACAACCAATGCATGAATATCGATGTTAACAGCCTCGGTCAGTAATTCAATGACAGTGGTATATTCAGCGGCATTGTTTGTGGTGCAACCAAGAAAAACACCATGAAGGTCTACTAACTCACCATGAGGATCGTAGATCATCCATGCCGCATAGTAAAGGTTCTGGATACTATGGCAAGCACCATCAACGAAACCAATGTAAGGTGTACCAGACATTTGCACAAGAAGTAAAAAGACACAATAAGTGGCAATTATGCCTACACACCAAGCCACACATGCAAACACACGTATGTACATAGCAGATGCGCGTAGTTCATGCATAATATTTCTTAAGATAAAGCCCATTTCGAGGCTTATCTAGAGGATTCCTTTCATAATCGATCAACACATAGGCCCCTTTTTGCAAAACGCGTTTCACAATGTAAGGCCCATGCCACATAGGCTCTAATTTGCCTGCCCCCAGCTTATCATTTGCTTGATCATAGAGCAGGACTAGGTCTCCTTCAACGAAAGAACGAGGGGCGACAGCTTGGTCAAAGTGAGTTTTCACTCTCTTCTTCTGTGCTTCAATGATTAAAGAGGCTAGTCGACGAGTCTCGTCTAACCGTTCTAGGTAAAGAAGACATTCTTCTACCGGAGTAGTGTTTGGGAGTAATTCGACAACTAATTTAAGAGAAGGGATCTCACATTCAATCGGAAGGGTAGCCTCCAGACCGTAAACCAATTGAAACAGGGTGAATCCAGTGGCATCCTTCACTGAAGTACGGTAGGCCCATAAGGTAGAAAACAACATCAAATGCCAATTAGACTTGTGCATGCCAATCGTGCGCTAAAGCATTGTGACCAAAACTTTGTTGACAACTTCTACTTGGCCATTGGCCTGAGGATAATACGGCATCGAACTATCATGACGCAAGCCCAGTTGGGTTGTTAACTTAGTCATCATATGATTACGGAAATGAGAACCGTGATCAGTGACAATAGCCTAAGGGACTCCAAATCGAAAAATTACATGATTGAATAAAAACTGAGCCACTATCTTACTGTCATTAGATAATGTAGGCATTGCCTCGGCCCATTTCATGAAATAATCGACGGCAACAATGATATACCCATGCCCCCCGCCTGAGCAAAGGTTACAGGTCATATAATCAATGCCCCATTTGGCAAAAGGGCTGACGGTAATGATAGGGTGTAAAGGAGAGGGAGGCGCACACATCTTCTGTTGGTAGATTTGGCACGCATGACAAGAGCGGACAACGAGAATGCAATCCTTAAAAATAGATGGCCAAAAATAACCAGCACGGAGGATCTTTTGGGCAGTAGCATACCTGGACATATGACCACCACAGGCGCCAGAGTGGCAGTCATTCAAAACTCGTTCAGCTTCCTCGAATGTTAGACAACGGTGGAGAACAGATCCAACGCTGAGATGGTACAGGGTGTCCCCGATAATTCGATAAGGCTGAGAATGATGGCGAATACCTCGCCGAGAATCCTTGCACAATTCAGGATGAAAGGAGTACGTCTGAAGGTAGACACTAATGTCCCCATACCAAGGATCGATGGTGCTAATCAAGAACAAAGACTCGTCTGGAATATGGTCCTCAAATTGAGAGGGTGTGGTAGTGGATGGTAGCGAGCAGAGCAACAGTAAAAATGAGAGATTTCTTAGACTTGGTCGTAGTAAACTCCAAATCAAACTCTTGAAGGATGACAATCCATTTCGAGTATTTTCCCCCTAGAAACTGACATGACAAGATGTACGTCATCGGGGAAATGCAGCCAGAAATCATCGTCATCGTACGCAATAATATATAATGACGGAAACGTTGGACCGCATGAACGGTTTCCAATGCAAGCTTCTCAACATAGGCATATTGAGTTTCTGTGTCAAGTAAATTGCGACTGAGATAATAGAAAACATGCTCGGTACCATCATCATCGTCTTGAACCAAAAACATGCTGATGGTGCTATCAGCGATGGCCAGATAAAGAGTATAGTCGCGTTGATAATCAGGCAGACATAACAATGGAGCAGAAACAAGGAGTGTCTTGAGTTGCTCAAATGACTCTTGCACAGTGGCATCCCAAACAAAGGAGGTATCCTGCTTTAATAACCGCGTATAGCCTTTGGCAACTTCAGCATAGTTTGGAATAAAACGACGTAAAAAATTTGCTTTACCCTACAAACTCTGCAATTATTGCAACGAAGCGGGAGGAGGAAGATTCAAAATAGCTTCAACCTTGAGGGGATCTAGGTGAATGCCCTCTTTAGAGACGACAAACCCAAGAAGTCTGCTGGATTCAACGTAGAAGACACATTTATGCGGATTAAGATGGATACGGTAGTGTCGACAGTGAAGAAACATTTCACAGAGGTGATTTGGATGGTCATGGCACTTTGGTGAATGAGCTGAAAGGTCATCCAAGTAAGGCTGCACAATGTGACGAATATCATGAAACGCATAAGACATTGCACATTGGAAGGTAGCACCAGCATTTTTAAGACCGAAAGGGAGTTTCTTATAGGCGAAGGTACCCCACGGGCAGATGAAGGCGGTTTTGTGTTGATCCACTGGCGATATATTGATCTGGTTGTAACCAAAAAAGCCATCCATAAATCTCACTTCCAGCACAATCGTCAATGAGTTGGTCAATGAAATGCGTAGGATAGTTATCTTTGTGACAAGTGTGATTAATATCGCGGTAGTCAACACAAACCCTAATAGTGCCTTGCTTCTTGGTCACAGGGACAATATTAGAAACCCAATCAGTGAGCGGGATAGGGTAAATAAACCCAGCTTTAAGAATTTTTTCAACTTCTCTTTTAATAGTTGTAGCATTTCGAGGGTGCACGGAGCGTAAACGTTGTCGAATAGGTTTAGCACCCAGATACGTAGGTATTTCATGCACCACGATACTAGGATCAATGCTAGGCTTCTCTTCGTACAACTAAGCAAAAGTCAGGAAATTTACAAAAAAGATCAGTATAAAGTTGAATCTCCTCCGAAGTACAGGTTACTCCGATGTGAATATGCTCGACAACCCCTGGTTTAACAGAGATTTCGATAGGTATGGTTTGCGTAATGTTCCCCATGTTTTCTTCAGAGAAAACTTGATGGATTTGAATAGGTGTTTGAAGGGGTTGGGAGGGGACATAGGAAGGAAATTGCTGAAGACAAGTAATCATAGCCCCGTGGCTAGGGAGAAACGAGGAATGATGGTGATGATCAAACCAAGGAGGTTCCTCGAAAGACATAGTCTCGATAATTGCTTCATCAGAAGGAAAAATTCCCTGTAAGGGATATGAAGAAGTGATATCTTTGAGCCAAGGGGGTTGTCTATACATGTCGAGAGCCCTGCTTGAAGGAGCAGGTTCAGAAGATGAAACTGAGGCAGAAACAATTTTGACATAGTTTATCTCGGCAGGACTCAATGGCATGACATCGCCCCAAGATCCTACCTGATCAACGGGAGGAAGGACCCAAGGATCAGAACAGACAGAAATCATATTGATGGGAGCGACGTTGCGAGGTGGGAGTGAAAAAACACCCATGAGGGTAGGACCTTTAAAAAGTCCAACATCCACACTCGCATATGGAACAGAGGTATGTTCCACAAAAGGCACGTTGCCATCGGAAGAAGAAGAAGCAAAGAAGGATAATTGATCTATCGTGACAATTTTCCCTTGATGGGGAAAACGAAGGACACGGAATAGAGATGAAGCCACAACTCTCATTGCATACGTCTAGCTTCGTCCTAAGAGGAGGTTGTAAGTTAAATTCGCATCTACAACTTCGACCTCAAATTCAACTTTCTTCCCTTCCAGAGTAATAGGTAAACATGGGAGGATACCATAAGAACGAGAATCTCTCCCATCGAAGGCTTCCAAGGTGTTGGGAGACTGACTAAGGGTCGAGGAACCAATAGCCTTCCAACAAGCAACAGACATGATGCAAGTGGAAGTGCCTTCATCAATAATAGTGTGGTGAATATTCTTAGAGTTGATGATGACTCGAATGAGGAAGGCGATCTGGTGAGGCAATCCGGTGAGGCAATCTCGGAACATGATTATCCAAGTCAAAAGTAATCAAATTCGAGTCATCTAGGTCAATGCCACCAATGGCTGATAACAAAGACTTCCTCTGGGAGGGACAACTCTGAAGGACTTCTAATGTGGACATAGGCGAAGGAGCTTGGGCTAAGTCCTCAACAATGCTATAGTGTTGTGCAGCACGAGCATTAGGGTTGTAGGAAGACTTCCGGAGCACTCCTTTGGGAGGAGGTCGAATGACTGACTCGATACTAGGCCGCTCAATATGGAGTGGACTAGTATTGGACGAAGGAATACTGGAGGGGACTTCAGTTTCCTTCCCAGCAGGTGAAGGATATTCTTTTGACCGTGTATTGATATGGATGGGAATCGTCCCAGCCATGAAGACTTGAGAGCCGAAGGTGGAAGAGGATTGAGGTTGATCAGCCACCATTTGAGTTTGTTGCGAGGGAAAAGGCTCTTTGAGCATAGCAGGGGTCCCAGGGGCACCTTTTAGCAAATGACTAACCTCAGACCGCCTAGGCCAGTCTTTAGTATAGTGATCCTCGTCGCAAATGAAACAAGGATACTTAAGCTTGCGCTTTGCACCTTCTTCGGCCAGAGGCTTAGGGGGATCCTGCTTTGGTTGATCGGATTTATTCTTTCCTTTTCCCTTCTTCTTACCTTTCGAAGTTTTATCCGCCGCAGTGGACTGGACAACGTTAACTTCAGAAGTTTTACCAGGATTGGGTGGAGCCTGAGAAGCATTTTCATTTGGAGCAGTAGACTTTTGCTTCACAAGGTTCGTAGAAGATTTTTTGGAGGATTCATTAACGGAACCAATGACACCATCAATAGATGGCGTTGACGGAGCTTTGGAAGTTTTGGGTTGCAGAGCATCAGGCAAATAATCATATAGCATACCAGACTGGGAGTAAACCAAGTCAAGATACAGAGCACGCGCAATAGCTTGCTCTTTAGTTACACATGCCCCCATAGCAATGTCACGAGCTATAGGACTAATGAATGAGGTTGTAAACCAGTCAGTCAGAAGCTGATCGGGGATCCAGAAATTAATTAGACGATGCCGCCTCCTCCACTCATGGATATGATCGGAGATATGTATGGTCGTGCCCTGTTTCAAGGATGTCAGGAGGTGTGTGCCCGTTTCATATCGTTGACGGAGCTTTGGAAGTTCCGGGTCGTGGAGCATCAGGTAAATAATCATATAGCGTACCAGACTGGGAGTAAACCAAGTCAAGATACTGAGCACGCATAATAGCTTGCTCTTCAGTTACACATGCCCCCATAGCAATGTCCCGGGCTATCGGACCAATGAACGAGGTTTTAAACCAGTTAGTTAGAAGCTGATCAGGGATCCAAAACTTAATTAGATGACGAGGCCTCCTCCACTCATGGATATGATCGGAGATATGCGTTGTCGTGTGTTGGGCCCCTATAATACTAGTGATTACCCCATTACTATTGTAGTTATACCCCTTATTTATATTTTTGTGCCCCTATTACTCCCATGTTGTTATTTCTGTGCCCCATAGAATCCCTCTATTGTTATTTTTGTGGCTTTATATTATTATTGTTAGGTCGGCTGGATTATATTGTGACTCCTTAGACTTCTATATATAGAAAGGAGGTTTTGTCATTTGAATCATCCAAGAATTGTTCATTTATGTAATGTAAAGGAGGTTGCCCCCTCGAAGAGGCTGAACTCTAAGGCGTTGATCTATCTCTTCTATATTTTCTTGGGCTGGTTTCATAACATTTGGTATCAGAGCTTTGGATTCTAGGGTTTCGCTGCTCCAAACAGGTCATCGTGGAATTTTCGCTATAACTTTTTTTCTGTGATGTTTCAGAAGTCGCAAAAAAAACCCATTTGAGAAGAAATCACGCTGAACCTTGGGTCCAAATTTCAGAGCTTTTCGCGCGATATTTTCGGAGATATGATCTGAGGAAGTTGGTCTTTTTGCAGACTCCTGAATTACATTCAAAACAGGTGACCTGGGGAAAATCGTCATAAATTTCTCTCTGGGGATCAGATTGAAATTTCGTAAGAAGGTACAGAAAGAGGATAGACTGCAGTTTCTTATATGCATGTTTTAGATCCAAAGGTTGAAACAGTGACGCGTGGCACGTCGTACAAGTTCGCTCTACTGAACTAGTCTAGAAGCAAGTCACTGTGGGAGATTTCACATAACTCTTCCTTGGAGAATCCAATTTGGGTCAGACTTGTGGCATTGGAAAGAGGATGCAGAAGGCTACTAGAGGTCTCAATTTCAGAATTGGATGATCCAAAATTACAGAGATACATCAGATTAAATATCAGGCTTCTACAAAGTGAAAAAAGTTGTGTAGTTTTTTTTTTAATTTTTGTGTAAGCTTGGTTTAACGGAATTCAAAGGGTATAATAAAGCATTATTATCGGTAACTGATGCCCTGAGGAAAGAAAATGCAAACACCTAGTAAGGAACCTGAAAGCTCTAGCATGACTCATGAAGAAGAGGAAGAAATGCTACATGATATATCAAAATTACAAGAACAAGTGCAACATATGTCACGCTCACAAAAGCTAACAAAAGCTAAGATAAATGGCGTGGAATCTAAGATAAATGGCATGGAATCTAAGATAAAGGGCATGGAAGCTAAGATGGATGATTAGAAGATAGATTTGAAGAGAGACGTGGCAGATTTGAAGATAGACATGGCAGATTTGAAGACAGATTTGACAAATTTTCTACAAATACTTACTAATGGTGAAAAGGTTGTAAAGGAAACTCATGATGTGAACAAAAATAATGTTAATCATGATTCCATAGACTCTAATGTTGGATCGAAGACCCACCATATTCCAAAAATCGATATGAGGAAGTTTGATGGCAAGGATCCCGCCACATGGATATTACAGATGGAGCGGTTCTTCGATCTCAATAATGTGCAAAACACATAAAAGGTACGTATGGAAATTGTATATTTGGAACCAAATCAGTTTGTATGGTATCAATGGCTTTGCTCTCATAAAAAAATTATCACTTGGGCAATTTTTACGGAAGAATTGATAGCACATTATGAAGATACAAAAAACAACATTTTTTTTAGCCAATTGATAAGTCTCAAACAAAAGGGTTCAGTAATGGAGCACATTGAGGAGTTCCAAAAATTGAACATAAGGGTAAAATATATTCCAGAGGATCATAGGATTGATGTGTTCATAGGGTCTTTAAAGGATAATATCCAACATGATGTTCACCTTTGGGAACCTGATTCATTAGAGAAGGCATTCAGGTTAGCAAGAAAAATGGAAAGCAAAATTATGGCAACCAGGAAGCATACCACTCACAATTATAAAGACGGAAGTGTTCTTTCCCCTAGTCTTCCACAACCTATAAGGTTGACACCACAAAAATTGGAAGAAAAAAGAGCAAAAGGACTTTGTTACAGTTGTGATAGCAAATACACTAAAGGTCATAAGTGTGCTGAGAAGAAATTATTCTAAATAGATTGTGAAGAGGAAGAAGAAAAGGAGCAAGAAAGGTCAAAAGAAGAAGATATACTGCAGGAACAAAGCCTAGATGAAGAACAAATAAATCCGGCCATATCTTGTAATGCATTGGTGGGAATTACCACTCCTCAAACCATCAAGATAGAAGGACAAATCAAGAAGAAAAAGGTAATAGTGTTTATTGATTCAGGAAGCACCCACAATTTTATTCATTGTAGGGTAGCAAAAGAATTGAATTGCTTCCTATATCTAGCACCAGAGTGTCAAGTGATGATTGCAAAAGGAGGAACAATAAATTGCTCTGGAAGGTGCCATAATATCAAGCTATCCATGGGAGAATATGTATTGACTAGCCCAATGCTTTCCATTCCAATGGGAGGTGTTGATGTTGTACTAGGAGTCCAATGGCTACAATCCTGGGGTACAATAGCTTTTAATTTTCAAGAACTTTTCATCAAATTTTCTACGGAAGGAAAGGAAGTTGAATTAAGGGGTATTGCAGGGAAACCAGGAAAGATAATCAGCTCTAATGGTATGACAAAGCTTCTAAAAAAGGAGCAAAAAGGTGTAATTGCACAATTATGTTCGCTAGATGTTTCCACATCGGAATCATCTATTTCTCCAGATCTCCAAAAAGTCCTGGACAATCATTCCAAGGTATTTGAGACTCCCAAAGGTCTCCCACCTATGCATGATCATGATCATGCTATTCATCTGATTCCAGGAAGTGTTCCTCCAAACATCAGGCCGTACAGATATCCCTATGTCCAAAAAAGTGAAATTGAACGTATGGTTGCAGAAATGCTAGAGGCTGGTATAATTCAACCAAGTCAAAGTTCTTTCTCTGCTCCAGTAGTATTGGTGCACAAGAAGGATGGATCATGGCGCATGTGTCCGAATTATAGGGAGCTCAACAAGCTCACTATTAAAGATAAGTTCCCCATTCCTATTATTGATGAATTACTGGATGAATTGCATGGATCAATTTACTTCACCAAGTTGGATCTTCGTTCATGATATCATCAAATTAGAATGAAGATTGAAGACATTCCGAAAACGGCATTTAGAACTCATGAGGGCCATTATGAATTTTTGGTCATGCCTTTTGGCCTTACCAATGCACCTTCAACATTTCAAGCTTTGATGAATTCAATTTTCAAACCATTCCTTAGAAAATTTATGTTAGTATTTTTTGGTGATATACTAATCTACAGCAAGTCGTGGAAGGATCATGTTGAACATATTGACAAGGTGCTACAACTATTGGAGGAGAAACAATTATATGCAAAAAGATCCAAATGTTTCTTTGGAGTCCAGGAGGTGGAATATTTGGGTCATATTGTATCTCATGAAGGAGTTAAGGTAGACCCTAGAAAAATTAAAGCCATTAAGGAATGGAAAATCCCCACATCCATAAAGCATCTGCGAGGATTTCTTGGGTTGACAGGGTATTATCGCAAATTTGTTAAGAATTATGGGAGAATAGCAGCACCTCTAACAACATTATTGAAGAAAGATGCATTTTCATGGAGTCTGGAAGCAACAAAGGCCTTTGAACATCTTAAAGAGGCAATGTGCCAAGCACCGGTCTTAGCTACACCGGACTTCACAAAAACCTTTATTATGGAATGTGATGCTTCAGGAAATGGAATTGGTGCTGTTCTAATGCAAGATGAAAGACCTATTGCTTTTGAAAGTCATCCAATCAAGGGAAAGTTTTTAAGCAAAGCTATTTATGAGAAGGAAACGTCGGCAATACTCCATGCACTTAAGAAATGGCGACCCTACCTAATGGGAAGACACTTCAAGGTAAAAATGGATCATGATAGCCTTAAATACTTTTTAGAACAAAGATTATCCTCTAAAGAACAACAAAAGTGGGTCACAAAGATGTTGGGTTATGACTTTGAAATCATCTACAAAAAAGGGAAGCAAAATGTGGTGGCAGATGCACTCTCAAGAAAGGATGAGGATGTGGAAGCATTGTTGTGCGCCATTCCTATTTTCCAACCAGATTGGATAAACGAAGCAAGGGAGGAATGGAAGAATGATGAAGAAGTGTGGGCACTTATTCGAAAGCTACAACAAGATTCAAGTACGTCTGATACATTTAGCTGGCAAAATGATTTGTTATGGTACAAATATCGCTTATACCTCTGTAAGAATTCCCAGCTAAAACAAAATATTCTTATGGAATTGCACACTTCTCCCTTAGGAGGGCACTCAGGATTTTTAAAAACTTACCACAAGGTTAAGAAGGAATTTTTTTGGGATGGATTTAAATCATATATTCAAAAGTTGGTGGCAGAATGTTAGGTTTGCCAACAAAATAAAGTTGAAACAATTAAGACACCGGTTCTATTACAACCTTTATCCATTCCAAGCCAACTTTGGGAGGAGGTTTCAATGGATTTTATCACAGGTTTACCCAAGTTTGAGGGAAAGAGTGTAATCATGGTGGTAGTTGACAGACTTACCAAGTATGCACACTTTTGTGCATTATCACATCCATTTAAAGCTAGTACAGTTTCTACTGCACTTACGGAAACAATTCAAAAGCTACATGGAAATCCAAAGATTATTGTAAGTGACAGAGATCCCATTTTCACTGGAAATTTTTGGACAGAATTATTTTCTTATCTTGGTACTCAGTTAGCTCATAGCTCATCTTATCATCCTCAATCTGATGGGCAAACTGAGATAGTAAACAAATGTTTGGAAGGATATATTCGTTGCTTTGTATCTGATAAACAGAAACAATGGGTCAAATGGTTGCCTCTGGCTGAATGGTGGTATAACACTTCCTTCCATACAACAACAAAAATGACCCCATTTATGGCACTTTATGGGTATCAACCACCATCCATCACATCATATTTAAGAGAAAATTCTAAGGTTCAGGCAGTGGAACATCACATCGAACATCAAAAACAAGTCCTCCAACTCTTAAAGGACAACCTCGTGTTGGCACAAAATAGAATGAAACAACAGGCAGATCAACATCACAGTGAAAGAAGTTTTGATGTAGGTGATTGGGTATTCCTACAACTACAACCATATAAGAAAATGTCCGTAAAGCAAGCTAAGAAGGATAATAAATTATCACCAAAGTATTATGGTCCATACAAGGTGTTGCAAAAGATTGGTACTATGGCATACAAATTGGAGCTTCCTGCAGCTTCTCGATTGCACCCAGTTTTCCATGTTTCATGTTTAAAGAAGGTTATAGGCGACAAGCTCCAAGTTCAAACAATATTGCCAGAACTTGACGAGGAAGGAAAAATTATATTGGAACCAGAAGCAGTCACAGAAACAAGAACTCGACAACTACGAAATCGATCAATTTCAGAGTATATTATCAAGTGGAAGAACTTATCCGCTGAAGATTCCACATGGGAGGATGAGAATTTTATGTAGAAGTATCCAGAACTACTCAAGCGTTGAGGACAACACTTTTTTGAAGGAGAGGGGCATGTTGGGTCCCTATAATACTAGTGATTACCCCATTACTATTGTAGTTATACCCCTTATTTATATTGTTGTGCCCCTATTACCCCCATGTTGTTATTTCTGTGCCCCATAGAATCCCTCTATTGTTATTTTTGTGGCTTTATATTATTATTGTTAGGTCGGCTGGATTATATTGTGACTCCTTAGACTCCTATATATAGAAAGGAGGTTTTGTCATTTGAATCATCCAAGAATTGTTCATTTATGTAATGTAAAGGAGGTTGCCCCCTCGAAGAGGCTGAACTCTAAGGCGTTGATCTATCTTTTCTATCTTTTCTTGAGCTGGTTTCATAACATCGTGTCCTGTTTCAAGGATGTCAGGAGGTGTGTGCCCATTTCATATCGAATTGGCAACTGAAAATGAGTTAAAAATTCCATAGCAAGTGAGTTAAAGTCGTGAAAAGTTCCGCGAGCTAGCTCAATATACCATTTTGCGGCAAAGCTAGTGAGAGTCCGTTGAAACAGACGGAGCCAGATGGAATCGTCAAGCCATGAATTATATGAACACCATAGGTGAAAGGTCATGACATGAGCTTGGGTATCTTCTCCAGTCTTACCGTCGAATTTGGGACAATCACTGGGAATCTTAGTCGGAACTGGTGGCCAATACGGATTATGAAGAATAAGACCATTTGTCAGTTTGGACACATCCGGTAGTTCCAACGTTACCAAGAAAGGTAATTGAGGGTTGAAGGACATCTAAGGCCACGGGTAAGAAGCAACGTTAGAGTTCCATCCAGTTCCTGGTTGCCCCCATTGATTTTGCCCGGACAGATTTGGCCCATAAGGGTTTTGTCCGTAGGGATTATAAGTGTAACCGGATGGTTGCCCTTGGTTTTGACCACCAGCAGCCCACTGATTACCAACTTGACCAACAGGAGCAACGTATGGTTGCTTAAAATTCTGATACGGATTAACCTGTGGCTATTGATAATTTTGGTATGGGGCAATTTGAGGTTGCCCTTGGGGTTGCTGGAAACCATATGGTGACTATGTTCCAAACTGTGCCTGGGGTCCAAGCTGCATTTGATAGGCAAGTTGGGTTTGAAAGCCAACTTGAGTTTGGAGACCGGATTGGGTCTGGAGCCCAGACTGGGTCTGAAAACTGGGTGGAGCTTGAGAAACAACGAGCGTTTGAGTGCCCGGTTGAGCAGGTCTAGACGAATGTCCTTACGTAAACTTAGGCTAACCCATCTGGGTAGCAGGTTGGCCTGGTTGAGACTGAGGTTGACCCATTCTCCCAGAAGGTTGAGCTTGCTGGGTAATGGGTTGACCTTGCAGAACTGAAGGCTGTCCTGATTGACCAGATGGTTAAGCTAGCTGAACAATTGGTTGGCTTTGCTGGATTATAGGCTGACCCACTTGTCTAGAGGATGGAATAGGCTAGACAGTAGGTTGGCCTGGCTAAATCTGAGGCTAACTTACTTGCCTATAGGGGTGACCTTGCTGGGCACCAGGTTGACCTTGTTGGATGTAAGGTTGTCCTGATTGACCAAAAGGTTGCCCAAAGTAAGTAAAAGAGGAACCAATAAAGGTCGAAGGCTGTCCTTGTGGGCCGATAGGTTGCCCTAAATAAGGTTGCCTGTAGTATGGTTTTCCGTAAGACTACTGCCCATAAATGGCTGAACTTAATAGGGTGGATCTTGAAAAGTTGAAGGCTGTGCTGAGTCGGGCCCCAAGAAATAGATAATGGAACGGAAACCTCAACCGCTGGCTGAGATGGGATAGATCCAAGGTGATAAATATGGGCTCCTTGAGGATCATAGTAATGAAATGGATTCTATGGATTCGGATTCTAAAGAGCATGCATGTACTGGTCATATGTCCACCCTACCGGAATGG
Organism: Pinus tabuliformis; assembly: GCA_031772625.1. Taxonomy (NCBI): domain Eukaryota; kingdom Viridiplantae; phylum Streptophyta; class Pinopsida; order Pinales; family Pinaceae; genus Pinus; species Pinus tabuliformis. Next base: position 1,004,057,972 of record CM062819.1, read on the forward strand.
AACCGGAAGAAGGTGGGACACTATGGGTGGGATTAACAACTCCAGATGTTGATGTTGATGGACCACCATCGGTAGGACCAACTGAAGGTCCGGCAATAGTGGTCACGACCGAAGATGCAGTGACGACACTAACAACGAGAGCTGAAGAAGCCACACAAATAGTCGGAATAGTCGGGACAGATGTGACAGTCACATTGTGAATCTGGGGTGTGAAAGGTTCTGAGGTCGGAGTGACGGTACGAGACCACATGGAACTTGTAAGGGGAGACCTGGAACTCATGATATCAGCCAAAGCATGGTAGCGTAAAGGCAATGTGATACCAAGAGGGGTGACACAGAAGGGTGAAGTTTCCATAGGTATAGGGATTTCACCACTTGCCATAAAGGTCTCTTCACCAGAGACGGGGTTCGTCTCATCCATGTCAGAGGAAGACATCAGGACCGAAACACCAGAAGGAGTAATGGGGAAATCTTCTTCGGAAGGTTCCCAGATAGGGTTCCAATGAATATCGTAAAACTCGTCTTTTGGAGCACGAGAATTAAGCGGTTGAATATTTGGAATAACACGAAGAGTATCACTAACAACTGGTACCTTAGAAGCGACAGAAGATGGAGAGCCTTGGTCACTTGGTACGGGAGACAGGATCGGTGATTCTGCCAGGATGATTTACCTCAAAAGTTCTAGGGAAAAATAAACGAGTAAGGAAAACAATCCTATGCAAACTGAGATGCAATCAAGATTTAACAAGGTAAATGTGAACGTGGTCGAATAAATTTTATGATGCAGGAACAAAACTTGACCTTTTCATCTTTAAAGAGTCGATAAAAGGACAAAATATGACTCTAGTTGCCTTCGAATATTTAATGAGCCCGAAAGGACAAGTGCTCAGATGGACCTTTTCTTTTAAGGAGTCGAAAAGGAATGAAAGTGACTACTCTAGAGAACTAGGCAAAAGGTTTACCAAACAACCCGTAAAACTGCATATACACCTTGGTGATCAAATGAAAGAAAAAATGACCAAGGACTTTCCGTATGGCAGTCAATCTTCCCGAATGCTATGTTCGGTGCGTTATGGTTTGTAAGGAGGTAGATGCAACTTCCTATGGATGTAGGATGATAACCTAGTGGGGTCTCCTGATATATACTCGACAATACTAGGAGAACAAGTCCGTACTAGTAGCTATTGAGTCGCAGAAGGAGGAACCACCCAACCTTAAGTGTAAACAATAGTGACTAGGTTTAACGATGCCGGAGCACGTCTCTAGCCTAGGCCTCTAAATAATGTGTGTTAAGTTCCAATGCGTTGTTAAGTTCATTCAGTTTATTTTATAGTTGATCTTGAATTAGGTTTCAGTTTCCAGGCCCTACCATATGTATATCAAAACCCTAGGTTGCAACTAGAATGAGTAAAGCATCTTTCATTTCGATGAACACCTACTTACAAAAAGGTAGAAATTTCATTCCCAAACCAAGACAAAACCAAGACAAGCAAGTGAAAGCGCTAAGAAACACAATGCATTAACACACCAATACTACAGTGCATCGATACTACTAATGATAGATTTAAAGTTCGTTTTCCAATTTCTCAAACATGAAAATTTGAAATGCAAATGTACTCTTACTTTCGTATACTAAATGAATGCAATCTTTTGATTTTGAATGTTTTGAATGTAAAGAGACAAACAAGCAAGTGTGAACTGATCAATCCAAACAATTGTGATCTATGCTTGGTAGTGAAGAAATCGAAGCAATATCAAAAATTGGTTCAATAATCGCCACTAAAAGTCAACCAGCAAGAAACAAGCAATGAAAAATCCTCAAGCAAAATCAACAAGATGGTTGCAGATGAACCTTGGATAAACAAGCAACCCAGACAAATGATTCAAAAACTTGAAAGAGCTAGGTCACAAGGCCTAAAAACACAAGATTCACTCAATGAAACAAAGAGACAGTACCCTAACCAAAAGCAATTAAAACAAGCTAATGGGCGAGAGGAAAACAACAGGGGATAAATAAGATTGGTGAATTCAGGAGGTGAAGCTGTAAAAACAACTTACACAGGAATCGTCGCGGGTATAATAACTAGCAACTAGTGATGATAAGCCAGTAGTCATAGCAACAGAGCGACGTCATCGCGGGAGTACACCTATCTTCCGCGACATGCTGATTTCAGGAATAGTTGCGGCTGTGCTACAAGATTTAGTGACGCACAGGTTTACAAAACGAAGACAGGGCGATGTCGTCGCGACTGTTAAGACTTTTTCAGCGACAAGCTCGAAAACAAGGAAAAACAAGTGAAAACTCCCAAACAAACACCAGGCTATTCTTCCAGACAGTAAGGGGAATTCCTAGATTGACCTAGGTATCCCAAAAAACTAATGGTTTAACCCCAAAATTCAAGAGACACTAAATCAAAACCAAACAAAAGCAAACAAGAGAAAAACATACAAAGGACTCCCCAGTGGAGTCGCTAACTTGTGAAGTAGGAAAGTGTTCCCCCTGCGGACAAAGGCAACCCCTTTAGTCCTAGAGTGGGTCTAGTCATAGCAAAGACAAAACAACAATCGATTCCCTTAATTAGTCATCATTGGAGGCCTACCACAAACCGGTGGTTGATGAAGTTCTGTTGCGCCGCTCTAGCTTCCGTTTCTTTCTCCTCGATGAGCAATCAACCTGAAAAACCACAAGAAAACAACAGAGCACGTAATCGAGAACAACAATGATCTATTTACTTATAAGGTTAAGAAATCATAAGCTATCAAGTAAATTGTACACAAGATATAGGAAATCATCATTTATTGTATTAAAATGAATCAAGAGCAAAGCTTACAACCAAGTCTTGACGTCGCAATCCCTTTCGGAGGGTCCAACCAGTATGTTTCTTCAAGCATTCACTCTCAAGGATGGGTCCCCCAAATAGACAATATCTCTCTCTCACTCACGAGCTTTAATACAAGGTTAAGGCACTCCACAACCTCTTACCAAACTATTAGCAATCCCACACTTGTCACACACACACCAACGCTATCTACTAAACTCAAAAGAACTAGCAGCACTTCCCAACTAGAGAACTGGCACATCATAGCCATGGTGAGTGATTTTATAGGAGGAGTCTCCATGAAATGAGGGAGAGGGAGCTTATCCTCAAGGGAGGTTGCACAAGAGACAGAACCACCATCATTAAGGAGGAAGGAAAACCCAAACTGACCCAAAAACCACCTCTAGAGACATCCATAAGGCTGGCTGTTTGAGCAAATTCGCCAAATATGGATCGTCGCTAGTCATGAACTAAGTCTCAGCAATGGCATTGCAAGGAGGCAATGAATTCAGACCAATCGTGGTGACAAATAGCTGGAGGACTCGCACCGGGCCCTAAAATTCGACTGTCACGGGAAACAAGTGTACACCTGCGACGATGTCACAATGAGACAGTTCATGACAAGGGATCGTTGTGTATATTAATGGCTTAATCGCGATGAGGCAAAAACTTAGGGAACATAGTCATTTCTTCAAGATCAAAGAGCATTGTTTATCCTTTTTGCATAAGTGGGAAGATATGAACATGTTTATTTGATACATGACACAACAGAGGGACTGAGATGAGGATAGTGACAAATTACTGTGAAACACCTTATCATCAATAGTGGAATGTATTAAATTATTTAGTAGTTTCAATACATCATCCTTTCGATCCATTTCAAACCAATACAATCAGGGAAATGATGTTATCTTCAACTACAAATTGACCTATAAAATGATAAGTAACTGCAACTATTAGATGAGTAGCAGGATACTAATATCACCAAGTCATTGTAGCAGATAGCTCAGTACCGATTTGAATGCAGCAAATGACTTGCTGCTTCAATGCACTTACTTCTCAAACTACTCACACTATGCAAAAGAAGAGCCAATCTTTGCAAATGGAATTTGTCTGACAGTTCTAGAGCCTACTTACAAAACATCTTTTCATTCAAGATTCACAAATGCAATCACCTTTTATCACTAAATTCACTTTAGTAATTTCTCTAAATTCACTTCAGTAATTTATGGTGTTTAATGGAGTCTCGCCCCCTAAAATTTACACATTGGGAAGTCCCCTGCTAATAAGTTCCTGCATGATGTATTGGCGAGATGTAATGTGCTCTTAACTGTAAAAAAGAAAGCTCAGTTCAATTCGAAGGATGTTGATCAAGACCTTACTTGCCTTGTGAAAGGTATTATAGAGTCATTGAGGGATTTAGTTGCAAGTTCATATTGTGCCGCCAGTGATATAGAGGCTCTCCTCTCTTATACAGATTTGCTCTTAGATGATAACAATTATGGGAGATTTAACATACAACGATATAGCTTGTAGAGCTACATGTGACTAGACGCAAATCTTCTACGTAGGTTATTCGAGCTATGAGAAACAACAATCACAAAATATTGGACAACGATCATACATTGTTTGGTCTAGGTCCGCTCCACTACTTATTTTGTTTCCTTACTCTTCGCTCTCAGTTGACCTTAGCATTCAAAAAGCCTCGCATTGAAAAAGAAACATCGCAGGAATGAGCCCATCTACCGACAATAATTTTGAGAATCAATGTTGACAGCGTTGTGCTCAGCCACACAGATTCAACCAGCGTCTTGGTGTTCAATCCAGCTCTTGGTTCTTGGACTAGCGAGTGACAAGATTCCCATATGAAAAAGGTACCAAGCGGTTAAGGTGATTCCTTCTAATCAGACAAGGGGAAGTCAACACACAAATCCTTATCAACAATAATCCCAAATTGGTTCACAAGACCTTCAATTGTATCAATCCCGCCTTTTATTAACAATGGTGAAATCTATGAATATAAAATCTCAAAACTTTTGTTCCAACCTGCCACTTACCGCTACGGAATAGTAGTTCCTACCTCGAATGGATGGACGATGCATTACATACATTGATGATTCACCATTTGAGGAGCTTTGAAAATGGTGTTGTCTGCAAACATTGCCAATCGAAATCAATCTCGACAACAAGTCTGACGGTGGGCATTATTATGCATTGAACAAAGAGAAAATATTGCAGAGATAGCAGGGGCGGGACAACCAAATGAACGTTGATAATTTATGAGCACCCAAGCTCTATTTAAATTCTGTTTCTCTTTCTAAAGGAATCTCTGATGCAACGGCCAGGTCGAACTGGTATGGAGGTTATTCGTAACGGGCAAGTATGACCAACGTTATTTAAGGAAGCTCAGACAAGCTTGGCAGGGAATGGCAACATGTCAGAGAATTTGGTGTTATCTCAGGTCACAGAAGGTCACATAATGGTAGATACGAGACATGCACAAAGAGTTGAGAATTTTTTTCAGCTTTTTTAAGAAAAGGTTCCAGGCCAACAAAAAATTGAAAGACTGACACTAAAGAAAGAGCGTTAGGGTTCTGACGAGAATTTCTTGGAAGCTGGCTAGAACATTAACCTCTACGCCTCAGTCACTGCCCAAATGCATAAAGCAACATAGATTCTACAACGTTCCAATTAAAAATACCCTTCCAAACTCTCCATCTCAAAATCAAAAAACAAGTATCCACTGTCCAATCCTACATTGCCTAATGAATCCGATAAATTTACCATTGAAATGCATAAAATTCAATGATATTACATTAAAATTCTAGTCTCAGCATCAATTTTCACGACATTGCACCATAACACCAATGTGGGGAAAATACACGTGAGAAAACCTTGAAACCTTACACAAATAACTAGAGACACAGGGATGCACAGGTTTACACAGGCCACACAAAAACAAGTGGATCATAGAATATTGAGCAGATTATGAATGTACCTGCTCTGATACCATGTTAAACACATACATGGCAGAGACAACATGAAAGATAAACATTCGCTTTCATTTTCTTATTCACAAGGATACATATTTATAATACATAGGAATGACCCTTGGTTTCATATTCCAAGTGGTCCACTTGGAATTCCTTTGGTTGTTTAGCTTTCACACCAACCCTTAGAGGATTAGTTGTTCAACAGAAACCAATGGTGTTATAGAGCAATGGAATTTACCATAGAATCAAAGGTCCAATTCAATTATTCAAATCTTATTATGCCTATGATCATAACAGGGGGTGAGACACAAATAAAAAAGGAAGTGCAGGCTATTATCGTGGCACCCCACATGAACAACAATAATAACCTTTTCATGAGCCAGTACATTCCTCATCTACGAGATGCAACTCACAATATATGGCTTATCCCTGAAGTGACGCTCCCAACTCCACCGATGATTTTCCATAACATTGTTTCCATTATGAGCAAGCAAGCCTACATTATTTCTCGCACATGTGGAAATTCATGAAGGCATTCTACTGGGCATGTGTTTAACGGCTTAGTCGGATTCTTGTTTAAGGACTGTGACAAGCACCGAGCACTTAGCGGAAGGCGACCCAACAAGATTATGTTAGCAAATTTGGAAATTAAACTATTTTGTGGGAACGTGGACGAGATCAAACCTTCTAAAACTGCAAAAGAGTCACCTTACTAAGGTGTCCAAAACTGAGATATCATTTTTCTGCAGACCAGGAAAGGAAGAGAGTTGCAACGTGTTTTTGGGATGCACACTAAGTGTTTGACAAATACCACGAATCAGTTGTATAACAATTGAAGTAATAGTTCCTGTCTGTGCAATATTTTTACAAGACCTCTTATGGACTTAGACATGGACGTCAACCAATTCTTTGAAATCCTGTCAGAGCCCCCAGCTTTGCCTGAACCCGCAATAATAGTGGATGAGGGTCAAGGGGTACAAATTGAAACTAGGGTTCATGAAAAAACCATGGAGTCAAATTTCTCATTTTGGACAGCCCAAGTAAAACAAACGATGCGAAAAATGGAATTTCTGGAAACTAAAAACAACAAGCTCCATTCAGAAATACACACCCTCTCTACCAGAGTTTCAAAGGTGGAAGTGATCTGAATTTAAACAAGAACGCAAAAAATTACAGATATAAACATAAATACAAACATGTAGTGGAAATAATACTTCATTTCATTAATATCAAATACTGAAATACGCTTACAAACATAATGGAAATAAGACTAGCTCGGGCGATGGTAATTTATCTGTTAGAATAGATGTGGTAGATACATGCCTCCGAACTATGTTACAATGAGGCTCAATGGCTTATTTATTATTGAAAAACATGAGAAAACCCTAAACAACCAAAACCCTAACCCGAGGAGATGTAATGCCAAGAGTTTGTGGGCCTCGTTGGGATTAGTTAGGCAACCAACTTCCTGGGGCCATAACTTGGTCACATTATCTCTATTTGGCACGTACAATACCTTGTTGGAAAAGTCTCTTTGAGTATTACAAGATTTGTCACAAGCCCCTACCTTTGGTTATGAGCTTGCAGCAGACCTCAAAAAACGTCATTTAGGGGGTCAAAACTGCTTTAGAAGCTCAAGACCCAAAAAACTGCTAAAAATAATAAATGTTGAAATAGATAAGGAAACAAATGAAACTGATTGTAGGTGTAGGTGGGATAGTGTTATAGACATTTTTGTGCCTCACAGCATGGAGCATGAAATGTCGATAATCTGAGGGATCCAAAGTCCCCAAACATGTTGTTCTTACCCTCAGAGGAACAAGGTCAGCAAACCACAGCTCTGCAAATCAGTCTTCCACTGAAAAAACACTCAAAACAGGTCAATTTTGGATCAAAGCAGCTGCTCCAAAGGGTACCTGCGTTGCATAGCAGGTGCAACAAAGGCTACCTACGTTGCAAAGCAGGTAGGACAAAGGCTACCTGCGTTGGGCGTAACTGGACATGTGGAGGAATCTTTTTCTCAAAGTGCCAGTGCCCAGGAAGCTTCCAGAAAGGCATGTGATCAAAAGATTCGCCTAATAATGAGTTAAGAGCTTCTAGAACTCCAAGTGGAAGGTAGAAACTCCAAGTGAAGGACTGAAGAACAACTGGAGTTGAAGAGCACAACAAGTCACACATCAACATGACTTGCCTTCACTCCAAAACTCTATATAAGGATCTCATCCCATGGGATCTAGAAGGCCGGAATTTAGCACAAAGAATTGCTGTTGGTTTACAGTTGTGAGCATTGGGTGATTGCTTGAGGGAGGTGAAGAAGAGATTTCTCTCCGTCGGGAAGGTGATGCTGGATTGGACCTCGCATGGTTGTATCACCGCCTGAATCTTACTTCCATATATTAATAAAGCATTTGAGGTTCTTCTATTCGCATGTGTTTCAATGATGTATTGTCTTACTTGCGTCTTTGATTTATGCTAATCCTTGAATCAGTTATGCATGCATGCTTCTTGTAGTTTCCTTTTCTTGTCTTATTTGTAGGATCTCGTGTAGTTGGGCCCGTGAAAAGACTTGGAGCTGGGAGCAAGCGGCAAACAAAGGAGATAGGATCGACCATTTGCACAAGACATCGGTAAGTGGATCTATCCCTTGTATCTCTTGCATGTCATAAAGAAGAAACTTTAGATAGCTTTGCTTTCAGCTGTTGCTAAGGAACTATCACCCTTAGAGTGGGTTAGGGTCATTCCGAGTTGGATACTTTCCCCTACGAGTTGGTAGATTATGACGGAATCCCACTGGCGCAACCCCGCAACGGGTTGTACCTTAAGCGTTACTATGCCTAATAGTAACCTGTATGCTTTTGTTACATTTTTGTTTTCGCTAAAGCGTTTTTCTGGTTTAAGTAATCTGCTTTTTACACTTATTGCAGATGTCGAATCCATTGGAACCGTGGGTTGGATATGTTGACGGAGCGAGTCGTAGTTCGAGGAACCTATCCTCTGCAGCATGGGCCATTTTTAACCCAAGCGGCGAGTTAGTGAGTTTCAGGGGGGTATGTATTGGTCAATCAACAAATAATATCGCTGAGTATAGCGCGTTGATAGAACTCCTCTCTGATGCCATCACCCATGGCATACGCCGGCTAGTCGTCAGGCTAGACTCACAACTCGTAGTACTACAGCTCAAAGGTACCTACTCTGTCCGAAATCCAGCTATTTATCGCAAGTTCCTAAGAGTTAAAATCTTGGAAAGACAGTTTGATTTTATCCAATATCAACACATTTCCAGAAACTTAAACACATTAACCGACTCATTAGCGAACTATGTGTTAGATAGACATTTGAAAAATTGATAAAAAGAGAAGCATAATCAAATGTTTCGTACATGGATCACATAAAAAACTGGAATAAACCCCGAAAATCAAAAATATATATAACTGTTTACGGTTTACATGCAATGTTCTGTAACCAAGACAAAATCGGTCAAATGACCCCAAAACTCAAAAATGGCTGGGGGGCACCCTAGCCTAGTGATGCTCATGATAACATGCCACGGCCTGTGCAATCATGCGCAGAAGACTAGACCATTGTCTAGGAACACCAGCAGTATGTCGCTGCAATCGCAGAGGCAGCTCATCAATCCGTACATCCGGAATCCCGAAGGTAAGACCCTCGACCTGTTCCTGCACAGCTGTAAGAGTCTCGGCCAAGTCAAGGTCACGGAGAATAGCTCTCCCAGGAGCCTCCCCTGTAGGGGCAGCGACCGGAACTCTCGGACGAACTGCTGGACGGATGGGACCAACATCTGCATGCACACATGAGTTTGATTAGCGTCTTGATAGAGTAAAGCACAAGAACATTACAAATAAAAACAGTAAAACAGTGATAAGGTCAAGATTTTACCAAGATCACCCCACTGCTCGCCATCCGGTAATACCAAATCCAAATACAGACTGGCGACTCCGCTGGGGATCGTGTCTTGTTGGTAGCTTGTGTATTCTTGCTATTCATCTCTTGAACAAAGGGGGTGCCGAATCGAACTGCATGCGAGTCCTTCGAATGCAAAGTAGAGGGCAGCTACTCCAGCCCAGTGCTGGGCATGTTCATGATTTGAAGAGCTGATCCACAAGGACTCTTTTGCTCTTTGTGATAGTGTTCATCTTCCTTAATCATCCTCTAGAGTATACTTGACTGATAGCCTCTGATTTGAGCAAAAACCGTTGATTTTTGAGCAAACTGTGACCCGAAATCTAGGAAGGACGAGAGTTGTCTCGTTCAGTGCAGCTGCAACAAAGGCTACCTGCACTGCAACGCAGGTCCCGAAGGGGATACCTGCGCTGCATCCTTGTTTGACAGTGCAGTACCTGCGCTGATCCAGTTTTGCCTTGTGCAACTGGGGTTCCCCACTGTCTGTTGCCCAGTTTTCAATATTGTTTTTGCAGCCTGTTGTCAACCTGTATACCCAGCTGAAACCACTTTTCTTTGCCCTCATTCCACCTCAGTTGTATGTTGAAACCGTGATTGTTCTTATTGTATTTCTTGCTTTCATTCACAGTTTCCCGTAGCGAAAGTGAGCTAGTCTTGCTGTGACCTCTTAGATCTAGACCTTTGAGAAAGTGTCGTTGTGATCCTAAGAGCTAGTTTATTGCTGTTCATAGCTGCTTGAGCATTTTCTTTCGTTATCTGGTTCGAATTTCAGTATTTCTTGTGTAGAAACGAGTAAATCTTAAGGTGTTCTTTTGATTGTTGGACAATACTCGTGTGCTTTCGCTTGAAATTAAATTCGAAATCGTACAACAACTTTCTTTTTGTCATACACAACATTAAGAAAGAAGAAAAGAAATACTTGCATTGTGCATGTGCATTTTGACAGTTTGCATGTCGATTTAGGGAAAGTGCATTAGTGTGTGCTCCATGATCTATTTGAAAAGATGATGTCCTTCTTTTCCTTCAGTAGTTAAGGTTTTCATAAGTTGAAAGAATTGAAAAAGCTTGCTTATCATTCTTAGACTGCATTTAGGAGTTGTCTCATACATCACGTGGTGATCCATAAAGGCAAACTGCTAAACAAGATCAACCTAAAAAGAACTGAATTTATCTAACAACGCTTTGAAACATAACGAAACACAATAGAGGTCTAGGTAGAGACGTGAACCGGCGTCGTTAAACATAGTGACTGTCGATCTACGAAGGTGGGTGATTCCTCCTGAGGGACGATAGCACTAATACGGACTTGAGCCCCCGCGTACCGTCGCGTATATTGGGGGACCCCTATAGGAACAAAGCCTTTATCCATAGGAAGCCGTGTCGGCCGCCCTACTGACCGCGATGCAGTGAACACAGCATTCACGAAGATCGACCACTCGTACCGTAAAACGTATTCTGTGGTTTCGCGAAAGGTTGGGCACACCCTTGCCTAGAACTCCAGAGTAGTTTCTTTTGGCCTTTTTCAAACTCTATAACTGAAAAAGTCCATCCGAGCATTTGTCACTTCGGGCTCGTTAATACATCGAAGGAGACTAGAATCATCTTTAGCTTTTTCTCGACTCTTAAAAAGTGAAAAAGCAAGTTGTGTCTCAAAAAAGCGTCGTCATATAAAATTCATCTTAAACGGAACATAATTACCCCTGATTCCTACGTTGATCTTAAAGTTGAGAACATGGAACACACCAACAAAGGGATTCCACATGATGGGAACCCTAGCCATTTCTCCTCTTGGGGAGAAGTTGGTGCGCCCCACATGGCCACATTGTCGCTTCCAGGACTGACGATTGGCCTGCCAGTTTCGCTATTCTCAACCGCTGTAGTTCAGACCACCACGGTTCCTGAACAGTCCAGTCAACAGTTAGACCCGTCTAGAGCTACCCTCCAACCTTCCACTTCTTATACGCCTTCCTCCGATCCTTCTTCTTCGAGAGGTCAAGCCGCCAAAAGTGCAGCTCCCATAGAAAAGAAGAAGGAAAAGAAGAAGAAAGAAAAGAAGCAGAAGGAGCCAAAGGCGCCTGGGGGCAAGCAGAAGGTATCTAACGAAAACCCACACACAGCACGGACCGGGCCCGAATCGCCATGTGTCATATGTAGAGGGAACCACTTCCACAGTGATTGTCCCAATATTCCCCGGATACTAAGGGACTGGTCCCCTCGTTTGCACGATTCGGAAGCGTCAACCTCTGACAACCAGGTTGAATGCTTACCGTCGACCAGCGAAAGTGAAGGTCGCAGACGACGAAAGGGGATGAGATTCCCCTGCGAACTGTGTGAAGGCGATCACACCCTTCGCCGTTGTCCCTTTTTAGACGAAGCAAAGAGAGTTTTGGAAGATCAACCGGTGACACCGGTGCTACTTCCTCCTGGATATCAAAACCTCGCGCCAAGTCCTTCGTTGGTCGAAAATACAGCTGCCCTGCTCATAGGGCCAGCTGAAGTGTCAGTCGCTGAAAGTGAACCTACTGAATCCGGACCGGACGAAAGTCCAAAGGTCGAAACGGCAGTTGACCCGGTTCTCCCTTCAGAAGTTTCATCTTCACATACCACGGTCACTGAGGATTCATCTTCAGTTGACACACTCACCAAAGAGAGTAAGGATGACACCGTCCAGGTTCTCTTCATCAACACCGATTCTGATGAACATCAGGGCAATGTGCCCACTCCTTTATCGCAGCAAGGAGCATCGTCAGGATCGTATCCGGCCGTATATTCGGTCCCACCACCAAGCAACCTGGTTGTGTCCTTTGATTGGAACCAACTAGGCAGACCCCGGTTACCAGCTAGTATACCATTTAGAATTATAGTCCAAATATACAAAATGGTGATGGCTGGAACTATCATTGATGAAGGGGCATCTGTGAGTATCCTGTCCTCTATTGCTTGGAAAGCACTGGGTTGCCCGGCGCTTTTGCCTGAGACAAGAAATCTCTCGGGTTTTGACAGAGGAACCAGTCGACCATTAGGGATTCTACCTAATGTGCCTATTGCACTGAAAGGGAAGGCTGTCAAGATGAATTTGATGGTCGTCCAAGGACCCTTGGATTATAACCTACTCCTTGGACGAGACTACATATATTGCATGGAAGCAATAGTCTCCTCACTCTTTCGAATAATGTGTTTTCCATACGAAGGAAGAATGGTCAAGCTCGTAGACCAACTTTCGCTTCCGGGATCACGCATCGCGAATAGCCACATACCTATCCTCAATGGTCTTTTCGATCAAGAAGGGTCTCTACCTCCGGTTCTTCTTCCTGATGAAGGCGAGTGATTCGGGAAAAGAAGGCCGGAACCCAGGGGGCATGCATCCTGGTCTGCTCTGGAGGCAGAAAAAACCTTGGGTGTAAAGTAGAATTTCCGTGGAAGAATATGACTAGTCCGTACCCCGTCCCCTCCTTCATCTTTGTGAATTTTCCTCTGAGCCATCTTCGTGGAGAAGAAGGACAAGAAGACAAAGAGAGACTGGGAATCTCAGAAGGGGCTGTTAGGAGTGGGGTTGTTCTAGAAAAAGATTCTTTTGTTAAGGTTAAGTGTGTGGCGGAGCATCGTCATCCACCTTTGTCTAAATATGTAGGCTCTACCAAAGAAGGGGATCCGTTTGCGGCAGCAAGTAGGTACCGTCTTTGGGTAAAAGGCCAGCCTCACCCATTAAAACAAATGTTTTAAAGGATAAGTAGGGGCAGCCCCCAAAGAAAGAGATGCTATTTGCTGCAACAGATTGTAACCATCTTTACGTAACCTAATGATAGACATCGCCGAAGAAAGAGTTTCATTTGCGGCAGCAAATAAAACCATTCTTTGGGTAACCAGAAAGAGGTAGGCCTCTCCCGGTAGAACAATTTTTTTTACCTGCAAATTGAGGGGTAACCTTGAAATTAGACTTACACCTGGGGGCATGCAAACCTCTTGGAATGCAAGCATAGGCGACTTTTAGTTTTAGGTAGAACTAACCCACTAACCCGTAGATAAGTCGATACCTGGCTTGCACAAAAAGAGGATATGGAGCAATGCATAGGGAGATGAAAGCTCCTTAAAAAATAGGAATCTTCCATGAGACCTTACTACTTTATGACTGGTAAAATCGAGCAGTTTTAGCACAAAGTTCATGCTCGTTAAAAAATAAACGCAAGATCCGAGCAGTTTTAACGCGGAAATTCATGCTCGTTAAAAAATAAACAAAGCTTGTGAGCAGGCTTCCCCCAGAGTTCAAGCTCATTCAGAAAAAATGAACCGGTAAATAACCATTTGAGACCGTAAATTCATCAGCCATAAAAGCCTTGGTCGTGTTTGTGCACCATCACCTCCACTTGTCATTTGGCCGATCATTCACATCCACTTGATTGTTTACCCATTTTGAGGAACAGCTGCGAAGAGTGATTTCACTTAGCCATCCTTGTGACACTGCCGTGATTGGAAAATTCCAACCCGTACCTGGAATCTGTAGCTATCCCTGTTTATCACTCGTTCCTCAAAAGACGAGTCTTCTTTGAGCTCTTTTCACTGACTCGTAAAATATGAAAAGTTTGCCGAGTTTTTTGGCCTTCCAGCTCGTTAAAAGGACCGGAAGAGCTATCCCTCCTCTAGATTTTAATCTTTTTGGACCTGAGGGATTATTGCACAAAAAGATCGAGCGCTTGTCTGGTTCGGCTCGATAAAGATATCGAACATTCATCCCTTCTGTATTGTTTTATACTTTTTCGGACTTAAGGGATTAGATGACGAAAAAGGACCTTTGGAGTCCACTTTATGTACCCTTTTCAGACTCTCTAAAAATGAAAAGGACCGAGCTATCTTTGTCGCTGGGCTCGTTAAAAAGGGGTGATAAGAGACAAACTTCTCTGTAGACGAGAACGAGTTTCCCTATCGCTAGGCTCATTAAAAACATAGCGATGGGCTTGCCCGAAGGGCAGGTTATAGATCAAGCATATGTTATCCTCCTCAAGCTTGTCAAAAAATAAAGAGGTACTGGTCAAAAATGACTGGGGAAAAATTGAGAAGAACCTCAAAGCTTAATGGTAGCAGGTCGCTCTTGAACATGACATATCGGGTTGGGTTATTATCATTCACCGGTCCCTTCACCATGGTCTCGCCATACCATCCATACATGGGGTAATGCTACCGATCCATCACATAGGTGTCGTTATATGTTCAAGAGATGTCATTCAGAAAGTGTCAACCGGGTCCCATTCACTACCATACATCATCTTTCATCCTTCCATGACCGCCACCCTGAATCATATTTCACAGATCGTTTTCACCATCATCACTAGCTCCGTTCCGTGTCACTGATGTGGGATTCATTAAGGCCCTCCTTTGACGGATCGCTTCTTGTCGACATCAGCTCACTATCCAAGAAGTTGATCTAGGAACACCCCCTCAGTACTTTGAAGCTTGCATGCCTCAATGGCAAGTTTCTCACTCCCGGCGATAGGTATACATTAATGACCTTCGACCAGGGGACTTTGCGTGGTGTTCGACGTCAGATCCTATATTCACGCCACGTGAATTGTGCTGCAGTACCTTGAGGGTCATCATCATTATCGGTGATTCCTCTCGCGCTTGTTAACCGTTTACATTATTGACTGGTAATCAAGCGATGTCTTTCCATGTTCGACTTCAAGAAATTCTCACATGGATCGACTTGTACTTAGTGTGAAGATCAGAAGTTTGAAGACCCCGGATCTAGTTTCATCCATCCGGGCTGCGATATATATTCAGGAGATAAAAACATAGACATGTGCAGCAGATGATCATCCTACTAAAAGGATGATAATTAAAAAAGCAGAGAATTATCAGACGATCGTCTGTTTATGTACAACAAATGTATTTATAAAGCTGAGCATGGGAAATGCCCGCCTCAGCTAGATCATGAAAAGAAAGTATGAAAAGATAATGTATTGTATTGTATTTTGTTACAGGTCACCTCCCGACGATTGAATGAACTTCGGATCCTCCTAATAAAGCATTTCACCCGATAAACGACCTCATACTTTAGGGGGCATCTGTTATAGACATTTTTGTGCCTCACAGCATGGAGCATGAAATGTCAATAATCTGAGGGATCCAAAGTCCTCAAACATGTTGTTCTTACCCTTAGAGGAACAAGGTCAGCAAACCACAGCTCTGCAAATCAGTCTTCCACTGAAAAAACACTCAAAACAGGTCAATTTTGGATCAAAGCAGCTGCTCCAAAGGGTACCTGCGTTGCATAGCAGGTGCAACAAAGGCTACCTGCGTTGCAAAGCAGGTAGGACAAAGGCTACCTGCGTTGGGCGTAACTGGACATGTGGAGGAATCTTTTTCTCAAAGTGCCAGTGCCCAGGAAGCTTCCAGAAAGGCATGTGATCAAAAGATTCGCCTAATAATGAGTTAAGAGCTTCTAGAACTCCAAGTGGAAGGTAGAAACTCCAAGTGAAGGACTGAAGAACAACTGGAGTTGAAGAGCACAGCAAGTCACACATCAACATGACTTGCCTTCACTCCAAAACTCTATATAAGGATCTCATCCCATGGGATCTGAAGGCCGGAATTTAGTGCAAAGAATCGCTGTTGGTTTGCAGTTGTGAGCATTGGGTGATTGCTTGAGGGAGGTGAAGAAGAGATTTCTCTCCGTCGGGAAGGTGATGCTGGATTGGACCTCTCATGGTTGTATCACCGCCTGAACCTTACTTCCATATATTAATAAAGCATTTGAGGTTCTTCTATTCGCATGTGTTTCAATGATGTATTGTCTTACTTGCGTTTTTGATTTATGCTAATCCTTGAATCATTTATGCATGCATGCTTCTTGTAGTTTCCTTTTCTTGTCTTATTTGCAGGATCTCGTGTAGCTGGGCCCGTGAAAAGACTTGGAGCTGGGAGCAAGCGGCAAACAAAGGAGATAGGATCGACCATTTGCGCAAGACATCGGTAAGTGGATCTATCCCTTGTATCTCTTGCATGTCATAAAGAAGAAACTTTAGATAGCTTTGCTTTCAGCTGTTGCTAAGGAACTGTCACCCTTAGAGTGGGTTAGGGTCATTCCGAGTTGGATACTTTCCCCCACAACAGACTGGCGAAGGCAGCATCACGACGAGTTTCATCCAACTCTGTTGTGGGGGAAAGTATCCAACTCGGAATGACCCTAACCCACTCTAAGGGTGACAGTTCCTTAGCAACAGCTGAAAGCAAAGCTATCTAAAGTTTCTTCTTTATGACATGCAAGAGATACAAGGGATAGATCCACTTACCGATGTCTTGCGCAAATGGTCGATCCTATCTCCTTTGTTTGCCGCTTGCTCCCAGCTCCAAGTCTTTTCACGGGCCCAGCTACACGAGATCCTGCAAATAAGACAAGAAAAGGAAACTACAAGAAGCATGCATGCATAACTGATTCAAGGATTAGCATAAATCAAAGACGCAAGTAAGACAATACATCATTGAAACACATGCGAATAGAAGAACCTCAAATGCTTTATTAATATATGGAAGTAAGGTTCAGGCGATGATACAACCATGCGAGGTCCAATCCAGCATCACCTTCCCGACGGAGAGAAATCTCTTCTTCACCTCCCTCAAGCAATCACCCAATGCTCACAACTGTAAACCAACAGCAATTCTTTGCGCTAAATTCCGGCCTTCTAGATCCCATGGGATGAGATCCTTATATAGAGTTTTGGAGTGAAGGAAAGTCATGTTGATGTGTGACTTACTGTGCTCTTCAACTCTTCTTCAGTCCTTCACTTGGAGTTTCTACCTTCCACTTGGAGTTCTAGAAGCTCTTAACTCATTATTAGGCGAATCTTTTGATCACATGCCTTTCTGGAAGCTTCCTGAGCACTGGCACTTTGAGAAAAAGATTCCTCCACATGTCCAGTTACGCCCAACGCAGGTAGCCTTTGTCCTACCTGCTTTGCAACGCAGGTAGCCTTTGTTGCACCTGCTATGCAACGCAGGTACCCTTTGGAGCAGCTGCTTTGATCCAAAATTGACCTGTTTTGAGTGTTTTTTCAGTGGAACACTGATTTGCAGAGCTGTGGTTTGCTGACCTTGTTCCTCTGAGGGTAAGAACAACATGTTTGGGGACTTTGGATCCTTCAGATTATCGACATTTCATGCTCCATGTTGTGAGGCACAAAAATGTCTATAACAGTTGCCCCCTAAAGTATGAGGTCGTTTATCGGGTGAAATGCTTTATTAGGAGGATCCGAAGTTCATTCAATCGTCGGGAGGTGACCTGTAACAAAATACAATACAATACATTATCTTTTCATACTTTCTTTTCATGATCTAGCTGAGGCGGGCATTTCCCATGCTCAGCTTTATAAATACATTTGTTGTACATAAACAGACGATCGTCTGATAATAGACTGATAATTCTCTGCTTTTTAATTATCATCCTTTTAGTAGGATGATCATCTGCTGCACATGTCTATGTTTTTATCTCCTGAATATATATCGCAGCCCGGATGGATGAAACTAGATCCGGGGTCTTCAAACTTCCGATCTTCACACTAAGTACAAGTCGATCCATGTGAGAATTTCTTGAAGTCGAACATGGAAAGACATCGCTTGATTACCAGTCAATAATGTAAACTGTTAACAAGCGCGAGAGGAATCACCGATAATGATGATGACCCTCAAGGTACTGCAGCACAATTCACGTGGCGTGAATATAGGATCTGACGTCGAACACCACGCAAAGTCCCCTGGTCGAAGGTCATTAATGTATACCTATCGCCGGGAGTGAGAAACTTGCCATTGAGGCATGCAAGCTTCAAAGTACTGAGGGGGTGTTCCTAGATCAACTTCTTGGATAGTGAGCTGATGTCGACAAGAAGCGATCCGTCAAAGGAGGGCCTTAATGAATCCCACATCAGTGACACGGAACGGAGCTGGTGATGATGGTGAAAACGATCTGTGAAATATGATTCAGGGTGGCGGTCATGGAAGGATGAAAGATGATGTATGGTAGTGGATGGGACCCGGTTGACACTTTCTGAATGACATCTCTTGAACATATAACGACACTGATGAGATGGATCGGTAGCATTACCCCATGTATGGATGGTATGGCGAGACCATGGTGAAGGGACCCGTGAATGATAATAACCCAACCCGATATTTACGGAGGCAAAAGTGTCATGTTCAAGAGCGACTTGCTACCATTAAGCTTTGAGGTTCTTCCCAATTTTTCCCCAGTCATTTCTGACCAGTACCTCTTTATTTTTTGACAAGCTTGAGGAGGATAACATATGCTTGATCTATAACCTGCCCTTCGAGCAAGCCCATCGCTATGTTTTTAATGAGCCTAGCGATAGGGAGACTCGTTCTCGTCTACAGACAAGTTTGTCGCTTATCATCCCTTTTAACGAGCCCAGCGACAAAGACAGCTCGGTCCTTTTCATTTTTAGAGAGTCTGAAAAGGGTACATAAAGTGGACTCCAAAGGTTCTTTTTCGTCATCTAATCCCTTAAGTCCGAAAAAGTATAAAACAATACAGAAGGGATGAATGTTCGATATCTTTATCGAGCCGAACTAGACAAGCGCTCGATCTTTTTGTGCAATAATCCCTCAGGTCCAAAAAGATTAAAATCTAGAGGAGGGATAGCTGTTCCGATCCTTTTAATGAGCTGGAAGGCCAAAACTCGGCAAACTTTTCATATTTTACGAGTCAGTGAAAAGAGCTCAAAGAAGACTCGTCTTTTGAGGAACGAGTGATAAACAGGGATAGCAGCAGATTCCAGGTACGGGTTGGAATTTTCCAATCACGGCAGTGTCACAAGGATGGCTAGGTGAAATCACTCTTCGCAGCTGTTCCTCAAAATGGGTAAACAATCATATGGAGGTGAACGATCGGCCAAATGAAAGTGGAGGTGGCAGGTGCAAAACACGACCAAGGCTTTTATGGTTGATCAGGTTACATACTTAATGGTTATTTACCGAGATGGGTTCATTTTTTAACGAGCTTGAATGCGCCAAAACACTGCTCAATCTTATGTTTATTTTTTAACGAGCATGAACTATGTGCTAAAACTGCTCGGATTTTGCGTTTATTTTTTAACGAGCATGAACTTTATGCTAAAACTGCTCGATTTTACCAGTCATAATGTAGAAAGGTCTCGTGTGAGATCTCTATTTTTTGAGGAGCTTTATCTCACGAAGCTATGCTCCATATCCTCTCTTTATGCAAGCTGGGTATCGGCTAATCCTATGAGTTTAACGGGTTAGACCTACAGGTTTAAAGGGAGGACCTAAAAAACTAAAAAACAAAATAGCCGCCCGTGCTTGCATTCTAAGAGGTTTGCATGCCCCTAGGTGTAAGTCTAATTTCAAGGTTACCCCTCAATTTGCAGGTAAAACATTTGTTTTACCGGGAGAGGCCTACCTCTTTCTGGTTACCCAAAGATTGTTCTGTTAATTCTTTTAAACAGAATCTTTCTTCGGCGATGTCTATCATTAGGTTATCCAAAGATGGTTACAATTTGTTGCAGCAAATAGCATCTCTTTCTTTGGGGGCTGCCCCTACTTATCCTTTAAAACATTCATTTTAATGGGTGAGGCTGGCCTTTTACCCAAAGACGGTACCTACTTGCTGCCGCAAACGGATCCCCTTCTTTGGTAGAGCCTACCTATCTAGACAAAGGTGAATGACCTTTGTCAAACAAGTAACCTTGACAGAAGAATCCTATTCTAGAACAACCCCACTCCTAACAGCCCCTTCTGAGATTCCCAGTCTCTCTTTGTCTTATTGTCCTTCTTCTCCACGAAGATGGCTCAGAGGAAGATTTTCAAAGATGAAGGAGGGGACGGGGTACGGACTAGTCATATTCTCCCGCGGAAATTCTACTTTACACCCAAGGTTTTTTCTGCCTCCAGAGCAGACCAGGATGCATGCCCCCTGGGTTCCGGCCTTCCTTTCCCAAATCACTCGACTTCATCAGGAAGAAGAACCGGAGGTAGAGACCTTTCTTGATCAAATTGATCAGATAGACCATTCAGGGTAAGTATGTGACTATTTGCGATGCGTGCTCCCGGAAATGAAAGTTGGTCTACGAGCTTGACCATTCTTCCTTCGTATGGAAAACACATTATTCAAAAGAGTGAGGAGATTATTGCTTCCATGCAATATATGTAGTACCGTCCAAGGAGTAGGTTATAATCCAAGGGTCCTTGGACGACCATCAAATTCATCTTGACAGCCTTCCCTTTCAGTGCAATAGGCACATTAGGTAGAATCCCTAATGGTCGACTGGTTCCTCTGTCAAAACCCGAGAGATTTCTTGTCTCAGGCAAAAGCGCCGGGCAACCCAGTGCTTTCCAAGCAATAGAGGACAGGATACTCACAGATGCCCCTTCATCGATGATAGTTCCAGCCATCACCATTTTGTATATTTGGACTATAATTCTAAATGGTATACTGGCTGGTAACCGGGGTCTGCCTAGTTGGTTCCAATCAAAGGACACAACTAGGTTGCTTGGTGGTGGGACCGAATATACGGCCGGATATGATCCTGACGACGCTCCTTCCTGCGATAAAGGAGTGGGCACATTGCCCTGATGTTCATCAGAATCGGTGTTGACGAAGAGGACCTGGACGGTGTCATCCTTACTCTCTTCGGTAGGGGTGTCAACTGAAGATGAATCCTCAGTGACTGTGGTATGTGAAGATGAAACTTCTGAAGGGAGAACCGGGTCAACTGCCGTTTCGACCTTTGGACTTTCGTCCGGTCCGGATTTAGTAGGTTCACTTTCAGCGACTGACACTTCAGCTGGCCCTATGAGCGGGGCAGCTGTATTTTCGACCAACGAAGGACTTGGCGCGATTTTTTGATATCCAGGAGGAAGTAGCACCGGTGCCACCGGTTGATCTTCCAAAACTCTCTTTGCTTCGTCTAAAAAGGGACAACGGTGAAGGGTGTGATTGCCTTCACACAGTTCGCAGGGGGATCTCATTCCCCTTCGTTGTCTAGAACCTTCACTTTCGCTGGTCGACGGTAAGCATTCAACCTGGTTGTCAAAGGTTGACGCTTCCGAATCGTGCAAACGAGGGGACCAGTCCCTTAGTATCCGGGGAATACTGGGACAATCATTGTGGAAGTGGTTCCCTCTACATATGACACATGGCGATTTGGGCCCGGTCCGTGCTATGTGTGGGTTTTCGTTAGATACCTTCTGCTTGCCCCCAGGCGCCTTTGGCTCCTTCTGCTTCTTTTCTTTCTTCTTCTTTTCCTTCTTCTTTTCTATGGGAGCTGCACTTTTGGCGGCTTGACCTCTCGAAGAAGAAGGATCGGAGGAAGGCTCATAAGAAGTGGAAGGCTGGAGGGTAGCTCTAGACGGGTCTAACTGTTGACTGGACTGTTCAGGAACCGTGGTGGTCTGAACTACAGCGGTTGAGAATAGCCAAACTGGCAGGCCAATTGTCAGTCCTGGAAGCGACAATGTGGCCATGTGGGGCGCACCAACTTCTCCCCAAGAGGAGAAAGGGCTAGGGTTCCCATTATGTGGAATCCCTTGGTCGGTGCGTTCCATGTTCTCAACCTTAAGATCAACGTAGGAATCAGGGGTGATTATGTTTCGTTTAGAATGAATTTTATTATGACGACGCTTTAGACACAACTTGCTTTTTCACTTTTTAAGAGTTGAGAAAAAGCTAAAGATGACTCTAGTCTCCTTCGATGTATTAACGAGCCCGAAGTGACAAATGCTCGGATGGACTTTTTCAGTTATAGAGTTTGAAAAAGGCCAAAAGAAACTACTCTGGAGTTCTAGGCAAGGGTGTGCCAAACCTTTCGCGAAACCACAGAATACGTTTTACGGTACGAGTGGTCGATCTTCGTGAATGCTGTGTTCACTGCATCGCGATCAGTAGGGCGGCCGACACGGCTTCCTATGGATAAAGGCTTTGTTCCTATAGGGGTCCCCCAATATACGCGACGGTACGCGGGGGCTCAAGTCCGTATTAGTGCTATCGTCCCTCAGGAGGAATCACCCACCTTCGTAGAGATCGACAGTCACTATGTTTAACGACGCCGGTTCACGTTTCTACCTAGACCTCTACTGTGTTTCGTTATGTTTCAAAGCGTTGTTAGATAAATTCAGTTCTTTTTAGGTTGATCTTGCTTAGCAGTTTTCCTTTATGGATCACCACGTGATGTATATACAACTCCTAAATGCAGTCTAAGAATGATGAGCAAGCTTTTTCAATTCTTTCAACTTATGAAAACCTTAACTACTGAAGGAAAAGAAAGACATCATCTTTTCAAACAGATCATGGAGCACACACTAATGCACTTTCCCTAAATCGACATGCAAACTATCAAAATGCACATGCACAATGCAAGTATTTCTTTTCTTCTTTCTTAATGTTGTGTATGACAAAAAGAAAGCTGTTGTACGATTTCGAATTCAATTTCAAGCGAAAACAAACAAGTATTGTCCAATAATCAAAAGAACACCTTAAGATTTCACTCGTTTCAACACAAGAAATACCGAAATTCGAACCATATAACGAAAGCAAATGCTCAAGTAGCTATGAACAGCAATAAACTAACTCTTAGAATCACACCGACACTTTCTCACAGGTCTAGATTCAAGAGGTCATAGCAAGACTAGTTCACTTTCGCTATGGGAAACTGTGAATGACAGCAAGAAATACAATAAGAACAATCACGGTTTCTTCATACAACTGAGGCGGAATGAAGGCAAAGAGAAGTGGTTTCAGCTGGGTATACAGGTTGACAACAGACTGCAAAAACAATATTGAAAACTGGGCAACGGACAGTGGGGAACCCCAGTTGCACAAGGCAAAATTGGATCAGCGCAGGTACTGCACTGTCAAACAGGGATGCATCGCAGGTAGCCCCTTCGGGACCTGCATTGCAGTGCAGGTAGCCTTTGTTGCAGCTGCACTGAACGAGACAACTCTCGTCCTTCCCAGATTCCGGGTCACAGTTTGCTCAAAAATCAATGGTTTTTGCTCAAATCAGAGGCTATCAGTAAAGTATACTCTAGAGGATGATTAAGGAAGATGAACATTATCACAAAGAGCAAAAGAGTCCTTGTGGATCAGCTCTTCAAATCATGAACATGCCCAGCACTGGGCTAGAGTAGCTGCCCTCTACTTTGCATTCGAAGGACTCGCATGCAGTTTGATTCGGTACTCCCTTTGTTCAAGAGATGAATAGCAAGAATACACAAGCTACCAACAAGACACGATCCCCAGCGGAGTCGCCAGTCTGTTGTGGGGGAAAGTATCCAACTCGGAATGACCCTAACCCACTCTAAGGGTGACAGTTCCTTAGCAACAGCTGAAAGCAAAGCTATCTAAAGTTTCTTCTTTATGACATGCAAGAGATACAAGGGATAGATCCACTTACCGATGTCTTGCGCAAATGGTCGATCCTATCTCCTTTGTTTGCCGCTTGCTCCCAGCTCCAAGTCTTTTCACGGGCCCAGCTACACGAGATCCTGCAAATAACACAAGAAAAGGAAACTACAAGAAGCATGCATGCATAACTGATTCAAGGATTAGCATAAATCAAAGATGCAAGTAAGACAATACATCATTGAAACACATGCGAATAGAAGAACCTCAAATGCTTTATTAATATATGGAAGTAAGGTTCAGGCGGTGATACAACCATGCGAGGTCCAATCCAGCATCACCTTCCCGACGGAGAGAAATCTCTTCTTCACCTCCCTCGAGCAATCACCCAATGCTCACAACTGTAAACCAACAGCAATTCTTTGCGCTAAATTCCGGCCTTCTAGATCCCATGGGATGAGATCCTTATATAGAGTTTTGGAGTGAAGGCAAGTCATGTTGATGTGTGACTTGCTGTGCTCTTCAACTCCAGTTGTTCTTCAGTCCTTCACTTGGAGTTTCTACCTTCCACTTGGAGTTCTAGAAGCTCTTAACTCATTATTAGGCGAATCTTTTGATCACATGCCTTTCTGGAAGCTTCCTGGGCACTGGCACTTTGAGAAAAAGATTCCTCCACATGTCCAGTTACGCTCAACGCAGGTAGCCTTTGTCCTACCTGCTTTGCAACGCAGGTAGCCTTTGTTGCACCTGCTATGCAGCGCAGGTACCCTTTGGAGCAGCTGCTTTGATCCAAAATTGACCTGTTTTGAGTGTTTTTTCAGTGGAAGACTGATTTGCAGAGCTGTGGTTTGCTGACCTTGTTCCTCTGAGGGTAAGAACAACATGTTTGGGGACTTTGGATCCCTCAGATTATCGACATTTCATGCTCCATGCTGTGAGGCACAAAAATGTCTATAAGAGATAGGTGGGTGGCCACCAATATCCACCTGGATCATTCCTCCCCCCTTAGGAAGCAATGGTCTCCATTCTGCTACAGGAACTCTCATTCAAAAAGGACTCCTATCAGTATGACATAAATCATGCATGATGATAATGAGCATCCCGCCCACATGGCATACAAGGGATCTCAATGCAAACATACATGGCGACAACATGAGTATCCCATCAACATGACGACAAAGGGACCTCAAACAAAGCATGACGAATCATGACAACAAGTACATCCCACAAATGATTCCGCATCACATCAATTAGGAACCATGAGACAAGTAAGAAACAAGATCCCACATCAAACATCAAACAAGGATCTATGCAACACAATGCATAGCAAAAAGAAGTGCATGAGCATACTTCATATACCTCACATCCTAGGGCCATCTGAAGAAAAAGATGTCAAACTGTAGAAGTTGGTCGTACCATCAATCTCGTTGCATCGAATCCCATTGAATGATTTCTCGCACGTTGAATGTTGACACCTACACTCCACTTTGAAAAGTGGTTGAAAAATGAAATGATCAAATGGGAAATCTGAATGCACCATTATATTTGTGGCATTGAATAGTGCAAAATCAACTGTCAAATTTCTGAATTATGAGAAAATGATAATCTGGGGCTTAAGGAATCTCTTAGATTCCCCCTATATTCCTCAAAGATTCCCTCCTCCGGGTCCTCTGAAAATCTGTTGCTCAGATCAGGAAACTGACTGTGCCATCAGGTTCGTGTCACTGAGAGGTGTAAGATCGACATAAAATTTGTCCAATTTGGACACTGCAAAAATTTCACCCTCCTGAGAATTTCGCCTAATCATGGTTCTGCCTGCCTCTTCTCTAGGCTCATGGTTCCACCTGCAATAAATTAATTAAAAAAAATTCACGCCTTGATTTCCGTGTGCGCTCTTGGTTCCTCCATGCTGCTGGGCACACTGACAAATGAGTTTATATATTATTTTGCTAGCAGATTCTTCAACGAAAGTCCCACTAGCGTGTTGGTAAAAAAAAGGTTAATTTGTTAAGGGAGGTCAGGGAATCAAATCCCGCCTCCCCCCAGAATCCTCGTACGGATGACCTTTTTTTGGGCGCAGTTTGTGTTAACCATTGGATCCATTACCCATTGGGCAGAGTGGTTTGTTTTGGGGTGCACATTAACTAAATGGAGGCGCTTTTGTTTGGTTCATTGGTTACGATGGGTTGGTACATGGGGCTACCCGGTGGGGGTCGGCCCACGTGAGCCGGGTGGGTTCAATCCCTGCCGGCCCCACATTAAGTGATGGTGTACATAGTGGTGTGGTTGGGGGTGTGGGTCGGGTCCACCAGAGGTGGCCCGCCCACCCCACATAGTATTAAGTTTAATATGGTGCGATGGAGGTTGGAGGGCTCGACAGGGTAATGGCCGTCGAGCCACATTTAAGCTTAAGTCATGTTATGTGGTTGTGGGAGGGCTGGTGGGGGTCATGGCCCGTCGGCCCATAAAAAATTGATTTTTAATGAAATTTTGGGTCCAACAGAGGTGGCGGGGGTCATGACCCACCACCCAAATTATATTATTTTTTTATATTTTTTTTCTTATAAAACACATTTTCAAATTTGTCTAATATAGGGGATATTAGATAGATTAATGATCCAACAAATTCACCCACTTTCGGGAGCTAGGTTTCATGCCACGGGGTCAATCAATTTGTAGGACAATTAAACCTGGCCCATAATCCAACTTTGACCAAAACTTTCACATGCTCGTTCTCCCTCATATGAGCTCGGATTGATGAACCGTTCACACCGCTGTGATCAGGATGACAAGATCTACGCTCTAGTCCTAGTTCGAAAGCATTCTGATCACTTTGATTTTCGAGCTTCCATAAGCCCTCTTTGTCCTGTGTGTGTCCTTGGAGCCACCTAGATCATGAAGAGAATTGTGCCTTAGCGATTAAGGAAAAGAAGGGGAAAGGGAAAGCTTCCCATTCCAAATCAGATTCTTATCATGGAGGTAAGAAGAAAGACATGACAAAAGTTAAGTGCTTTCATTGTCATGAGCTCGACCATTTTGCTACAAAATGTCCACTCAAGAAGTCCAAGAAGAAGTCCTCGGGAGGAGTGGAGGGGGAGGCTTTGGCCTCTTAATTTGAATTAGACTTTTTCTTAATTGCATGCATGGTGTCACATTGATGGGAATTGTATGATACTTAGACAGTGGAGCTTCATTCCACATGACTGACGAAAAAGAGTTATGCAGTGACCTGGAGGAGAAAGATCTTCAAATGCATATCGAGATGGGTGATGACGAGAAGTATAGTGTTACTGGATTGGGCACGATTACTTTTCAGATGCAGCATGGAGCTCCACTCACCTTGAAGATTGTTATATATGTGCCCGAGCTGAAGAATAACTTGGTATTTGTTTCCATGCTTGAGGATAGAGGCTATAATGTGATCTTCTCGAAAGGAAAGGTGTTCCTTTGACACATAGCCACGAGTCAAGTAAAGAAGATAGGGATTCGAGTGAAGAATCTCTATAAGTTGGAGGTAGAGGAGTGTGTTGCTTTGAGCACAAAAGTAGAAAGGGTGTAAATTCGAGACGTTGGCGAGTTGTGGCACAAGCGATTGGGCCACTTGCATCATGGGGATTTGAAGATATTGCAGCAGATCTCTACCGGTATTCTCAAAGGTACGCTTGAGCAAGTTGATACATGCAAGGGGTGTACTTTGGGAAAATACACCAAGTCTTCCTTTCATGACAGAGACAATCGAGCAGAGGCTATTCTAGAGCGAGTACATTCAGATGTGTGTGAACCATTCTCGACAACATCCACATCTAAACACAGGTATTATGTTATATTTTTTGATGACTATTCTCATAAATGTTGGATATTTTTCATGTAGAAAAAGGATCAAAATTTCATAAAGTTTTCTGAGTTTATAGCATTGTTGGAGAAAGAGTTGGGCAAGAATTTTAAATCTCCGTGGAGTGATAATGGTGGTGAGTATGTCTCAAACAATTTTAAGAACTTCTCTGCAACGAAAGGGATTAAATGAGAGTTGACGACACACCATAACCCTCAACAGAATGGGGTGGCCTAGAGGAAGAATAGGAGCATAGTAGGGGCAGAAGGACGATGTTGCATGATCAGGGCCTACCACTACACTTGTGGGCTGAGGCATGCAACACAATGGTTTTATGTTCAGAACTATAGCCCACATCGGATACTTGAGATGAAGACACCAGAGGAGTCTTATTCCGATAAGAGGCCAAATATTGGTCACTTCAGGATTTTTGGGTCATCGGTATATTGCCATGTGACAAAAGATGCATGGAAGAAGCTTGAGCTGACAACAGAGTTGGGGATATTTGTGGGGTACACTGATGCACCTCACAACTAGCAAGTGTACTTTCTGACCAGCAGGATGACAGTGGTTCGCATGGATGTCAAATTCGATGAGGAGAAGGCTATCGAGTTTCCCTTGAGAGGGAGCTTGAGCTACATGCGGGAGAGGATATTTTAGCTCCTAAGGTTGACGAGCCTAAGATTGATGTGGAGTATCCACATGCAGAGGATCTGGGGTGCCAAATCTAGCATAAAAATTAGATCTAGGCTAGACCTGGGGTGCCTAAGTGGCAAAAAATCATGAAAATGAATATTTTGCAATTTTAAACAATTTTAAGCATGTAGCATGTGATTTTAGAACTTAATTGTTGTTGATTTAACTGTTGTAATAAAACATAAATGAAAGTAGGGTTTAGGGTCAAACCCTAGACTTCAAGCCTTGTAGAAGTAGTTGCCCAAGTGGCCCAAAATTTTTGGATGAAAATACCACTTGAAAATCAGAATTTTGGGGACCCTAAACCTACAAAACCACAGAGGAATCAGTTTTTAGAATTCAAATGAGGGTTTTAGGGAAGATTAGGGAAAAGGAGGTTGAGGAAAGGGAAACGCTAGGCCAAGGAAGGCCATCATTGGGGGATAAGGAGGCTAGTATGATAGATTGTGGGTTGAAATGGAAAAAGAAGGCCAAAAAGGGTCAACACTAGAGGAGGAAGAGGCCTAAGGGCCTCACGCTGGGGCAGAGGAGGCTCAACAAGGAGGACATTGAAGGTTTAAGCAGCTAAAATCCTATAGTAAGCCCTCTAGGGCTATTGTCTATCCTTCCAGATGGAGGCTGAGGCAAAAATAGGCCATGGCTAGCCCTGAAAAGGGCTTAAACCCTCTACACAAGGGAGAAGGGAGGAGGTCGAGGCCTCTAGGCCTTATGACTAGCCTTATAGAGGCCTAAATATTGGACGATGGGGTCAGATGGTTGACGCAGGGAGGAGAGAGGCTGACGCTGGATTTGGAGGGGATAGATCTGGTCTCGGGAGGGCTGAAAAGAAAAACCATTGTCTCGAAAAAAAAATAAAAAATTCTCCTCTAGATTTGAATTATAGTGCAAAATATTTAGTGAATAACCCTACAAAAAATTTCAAAGAGACTAGATCTTACACTCAAGGACCTAGATCTATCTCTTCTTCAACTTGATCCCTTGATCCAACCTGGAAAAATGAAAATACAACACCCAAACCCTAAATAGATACAAAATACTTAAAACCCCAAACACCAAGTTAAAAAAATAATTTACAAATTATATCTAAAAAGTTATTCACAAGATCTACAAATATACAAGGGTTTTGAAAAAAGAATATTTAAAAATATCCTTATGGAGTTTTTCCTTTGAAGAATGGTTAAAAATACTTTAGAAACCCCAATGTATATTATAGCCTCAATGAAGATTTAATCCACTATATAAATATTTGGAATCCAAGCAATAGTGATTCTTGCCAAGGTTTGTAAACTTGGAGGCGAAGGACTGAAGTACCTACAGGCACTATGAATTTATCTCAAAAATAATTTGTTAGATCACATGGAGATTCAAACCACATAAGATTAGCCAAAAACTATCAATAGTATGGTTTTATCTCCATCTAATGAAAAAACAAATCTTACCAATATTCAACACAACATAGAGATGCCCATAGATAGTGCATACCATAAATCAACAAGCAAGAATACCTTGAATTGCACCCCAAAGTATTTAATATGATTGAAAAAATAGTTCCCAGCAGGACAATAGTTACAAAGTTGCTTCAACAACAATTTTCTAGCCAAATATCAAGATGCTAGAGACTCAAATGACTCTCTAATTTATAGATTAATCTTTCAAATGGAAAATAATGGCTAGTTTCTTTGATCCTCGTGAAAAGAATCTTAGTCGTTAATAAATAGTTCAAGATCTTTTAATCTTGGTCCTCGATCTTTTATTTTTGAGAAATTTTCGAATTTATCATTTAACTCCATTTTAGTTAGCTCAAAATTAATTATTTTGCGCTAATGTCTTCAAAAAATTGACTTTGACTTAACCACCAAGGTCCAAGGGTCCAAATCTTCTTGAAATATATAATATTCCATTGGTAGACGACCTTTAAAAATTAACTCTTTTAAGACACACAATTTTTTTCATTTGTAGAATTTATTTTCCTAAGACAATTTAAATTTGACTCTAATTAATTAATTTTTTTGCTTATGATTTAATTTAATTTTTCTATAAAAACTTAATTAATTTACACATGAGGGGATTTAATATTTTTTCGACCCTCTAATACATAAGATTTTACATTTACAAGACTCAAAGACGGAATACACATTTGGCTTAGACCCTCAAGACACATGACCCAATTGCGACACAATATGATCTAGTAAACCAAGTGATTTGTAATAAAATAAATATGTCAATTAGCTTAAATTATTTTCAAACCACTTTTACATCAGTCTTGACTAAAAACACTATGACTCACCTAATAATTTGACAATAAATTTCAGCCTAGATTTGGGGTTTAAGCTGGAGGGAAAAAGCTCTTCTGATTAGCCATGTTTAGAAACATAGGTAATTAGGGAGGCTAAAAAACATCCTAGGATGATATTCATCATCAAAATTATCGGTTTACCTAGGTTTTTACATAGGCTCGAGGTTTTACTAAGACCATTTACATTACATAATTTGCAGAATGGGATAACATTGACACATGGATTGCTGATATGTGATCCAATTATGTTGAAAAAAATGGTACTTCCACTTCCCTGGAACTTTGACAATTTGAGTGCAACACGACCTAATAACAAACCTATATAAAGACGACATCGACTTCACTTGGAAGACACACTTCACTCACACAGGTTCAAGCACAAGAAAGAAAAAGGAGTGCGAATAAAAATAGGATGAAGGAAGAAAAGAAAGTTGAGTTTTTGGGATTGTTTTTGGGCTACTTCTCTCCACGTTTGCAAAGGAATTAAGGTTCATGTTGTTGAGAAATATAGGGCATTAGTATTAGGTGATTTATCTTTCATTAATGATTGCTTGTTAATTTTTTTACTTCTTTAGGTTAGGATCTTCTTCATGTTAGATTATTAGTGTTCTTCACCAAACAGTAACCAATGCATGAACATAAATACACGAGAGAAACAACTTGTAGGCTATACGCCAAAGCCAAAACCTCTCTCTTTGAGAGGAAAACCCGCACAAATTCTTCTTCTAGAAATTCCAATTGACGAATACCAAGACCAAGACCAAGACCCTTGACCTAGTAGCTTCTCCAAAACCAAGACACACATCCTCTTCACTGTCAGTCTTCTTCTTCGATTCTCTTCCACTTCGATCTAAATCTATATCTTCCATCATGTGATAGTACTGAGACATTGTCACATACCAGTGATCATTTTCCTCAGACAACACCAAGTCCTCTTTGTTGTAATACAGAGATGATAGAGGTCATTACTGTGGTATTTATCAATATGTGATCTCCTTATTGGAGCACTGAGACTCTCCTTCAGAATTACTATTCCTGAGATTAGTCCTTAGACTAATATGAATTGATATTTGCATCCAAACTTCTCTAACCTTTTACTGATCTTGATACCAGAAATCTACAGAGATATAGACACGAATTTCCCTATGTTATTACCTATTCGGAAACCACAGAGATATGTCTTTCTGCCTTTACTTGTCTGAATTATGAACAATGATTTGACATCTGAACTTCCCCATAGAAAAAGATCATCGAAACAAGGAATTCAAACTTTTTGTGTTTACTTTGTTCATTGAAATCTCAGAGCTATACAAAGTTTGTTCACTGAGTTTATGTGAGGAGCCTAACCTCCTATATATAGTGATTCGACCATATATTAAGCTGAATTTAGCATCCGAATAGGTGTGACATTGGGCGAGCCGACATAAGTTATTTTTTCCATATTGCAGGTCGACATCAATTCAAGAGGATTGTGGTTGTCTTTTGGAGAGCTTTCTAGACAGTAGATTGACTCCTATACATTTTGCATATGCTCAAAAAGAGTTTTTCATACATGACATTAATTCTTTGACCTTAATGACAGATCCTAAGGCTCTCCATGGGATCCACCTAAAATAAAATCACTTTCTCATGAAACCCATGAAGTAATGCTTGTGAAAATAAGTATATCTCCTTTATTACATCAATTACAAAAGTCATAATTACATGTCATTATGAAGACCAAACCTAGTTACACTTTTCAACACTCCCTTTTAAGTAGGGAGGTATTCATAATGGTACTTAGTCATTCTCAATCTGAAGAATTTCTCATAAGAAGAATTCGGATTTATAACTCATTTGTATAACATCATATCAACCAGCATTGTTATATAGAAATGCCTTGACTAACAGATCTATCTCTCCACAATATCAGAGCATAATGTTGGCGAGACCAATGATTTATATACATACTCATCATTGTCTCCCTAGGAACATACCCCACCCAGGTTCACTCAGGATATGCTCCATAAGGACTATTCTTTTCTTTCACTCCCCAATCAAATAAAGAATATTGGTCCTCCGCGACTACTCTTACTGTTGGATTCCCTATCTCATCCTCAAGGAGCATCGGATGCCAAATGATTACACAATCCTCCATTTTGTCTTCCCAGGGGAAGAACAGAACGACATGTTTATCTCTCCTTTTCAAATCAAGAGGACATATTCCATTAAAGGAATGCACCCATTCCTATCACAAAGGAATGTACCTAAACTCCCTGCTTAGGAATCTTCAAGTTACTTCCAAGTAAGAAACTTTTTTTAGACTCCCTCGTAACCATGGACCTCTCGCAGGTCCTCATGTAGAGATCTTGAAACAACCAGTTGCTAGAAGAGCTCCTTCCTTTGATGTCATGAATCTCTTCTTTGTCAAGGAGTCTTCATCTTTGGGAACTTCTATATAGGGCATAAATCATCCATCACTTTTATCCATGAGTTAGTCATGTCCTTAACTCATCAGAAATTGATCCATCAAATTTTCCATCTCGATTTGCTTCATGTCATTCTCCTTTCATGCCATATTTTTCGGAAGGACATTACATCTTTCTATATGGTCTGCTTGGAAGTTGTTGATTTGGGGTAGCATCAAATGTGCTCTAGCCACGAAATTTTGTGGAGAGGTTGGGGCACATAATATCTCCAATACCTAGAAAGGGTTTGGGCAGATTCTAAACAGATCTGGAGATATTAAAATAATTAATATTTGTAATGGAGTCCCTAAGTCTAAACTTAAGGAAAATAAAATATTAATGTGTATTAATATGAATTTGTGTTAAAATGGTCCAAAAGACATGGAGCAAGCCGGATCTAATCTTAGTCGTTGATTAGGGACTTAATCTCAGCCGTTGAGATGTCAATAGAAAAAGTATAAGAGGAGGCTTGAGCGGCACTTAGATGACACATTGAGGGAGACTAATTAGTTCAATTTCTGGAGCGGGGTTTGCTGAGAAATTGAACCAGCGGTCTGGAGAGTAGTTAGGAGGCAGCAAGTAAGGAACAGAGAGATGGGAGATCAGCGCAGAAGAGGTAGACGCAGAGCCAGAGGAAGCCACGCAGAGGCAGCAGAGACTGCGTAGAGTCAGAAGGGCATGCGTCATCCACATAGAGGCTGCAGGAGTGACGCAGAAGCCTAGAGAGGCTGCGCAAAGCCTCAGTAGGCTAACGCAGAGGGTTTCAAGCTGTAGCAGAGGTCAGTAGGGCCTACATTGGGTTTAGGAAAGTGTTGGAAGTTTGTTTATTTGTGGGTAAACCAGTTTGGCACCTTGTTGTACAAATTGCTGAATAATAAAATCCTCCCTTTCTGCACCGCTTTTCCCACATTGCGTTTTTCCGGGGACATTAGTCCAAAATAACTATGTCAATGTGTGCATATGTTTGTTTATGTATTATGGTGTGATATCTACAACAATATTTATTTTAATGTTTTTTGAAGTAATTTCATGAATAATTTATGATGAAATAAGTAGGAAAAATAAATCAATTGCTGCAGTGATAGAATTTTCACAGAATTCATTCGCATATCTTCCCTTTGACTGTCCTACATAATCCCAACCAGATGTTAGTTCAAAAATAGTCAATGAACACTTCAAATCAAACTTACCTTTGTGATGATCTTTCACCATGACATCTTCCTGTAAGTATCAGCATCCTGCATGTGGATAGACACATCTCCCATAGATATTCAGTGTCAAGGGTCTTTATTTTTTTCCGACTTCCATCAGAGTCTTCACATATTTTCGAGAGATATTCTAGCCACATCTTCTTGGACTTTGGATGTTGAATTCCTTCTACCATCGTTGCATATTTATCATGATCTATTCCTATCTCTTCACACACTTCGTTCTCAAGAGCTTTCAATCAGAGTTCCGCAATTGTAGTCAACCACCTCATACTTCATATGAGAACATATTATGTTGATTTCATCTAGTGCGACTCATGCCTTTCCGACATTCTTTCATAGGAGGAGATTCCTTTCCTTTGATCATGCTTCTCAAAATAGAAGTAGTGATCCTTGTTACCTACAACCATATGACATGACTTTATAATATTAAATACAAGCATACATACCTTATTTAACTTTAGGCCATCTAGGCTTCTTTTAGCAACTTCCTTGATTGAAAATATCTTCAACCCCTTGACATGCTTCATCTCTCATGTCATCATACCATCATCCCATGAATTCCACAAGTTGGAGTTCCTCATGAAACACTTGCTTCCTCTCTAGATCAATGAATCCTCCAATGAGGATTCCATCTCGCATATCTTTTTTCATCAGATGTTTCCCTTTTAAACTGATGTATGATGAGACTTGCCTTGGATGAATTCTTCCTTTAATCTTTCAATGAGGTCACCAAGAGCCATATCCTTCAAAGTTGACTATCAGGCATCCTTCATGTTTCCTATGGTGATGTCACAAGCTCTTGTTTCTAATGTTTCCATGATGCCACGATGCATCTTATTATTTATTATAGCCATATCCTATAACACAATATTTAGAAGCTATGTCAACACCCTTCGTGAGGGAGAATATCTTAGAGATAGAAGATATCTCTTACTTCCTCTTTTCTTGGAATTATTATTTTCAGCTTCCTCCACCTTTTCGGTGATATGGGCTTCTTTTCTTCTTTTGATATTGTCCCTTTAGGACAATCTTTCCTGTAAAGTCCATATTCTTTACTTCCATAGCATTGAATCTCAGCTATGCTCTTCTTCCTTTTCTAAGGATCGGAATTTTCCAAAATTCCCTTTCTTTCCTGCAAACTTTTGAGTCCAATAACCTTCAACACTTTTTCCCTCAACTTGTCTTCTTCTATCTTGCATAGAAACCACAAGTTGCCGAA
Organism: Pinus tabuliformis; assembly: GCA_031772625.1. NCBI lineage: Eukaryota > Viridiplantae > Streptophyta > Pinopsida > Pinales > Pinaceae > Pinus > Pinus tabuliformis. Next base: position 1,004,093,768 of record CM062819.1, read on the forward strand.
TGAGATAACTTTATTATCCCCATGAACATTTTTGACCTTGTTCATCAGTTAGTTCATTTAGAACAATGATGATTGTCTTCTTATCATCTCTCCAGATCTCATAGCTGAGATCTTATGAAGATATCCCTTCATTCTTTGATACCTTCAATTTTGTGTAGATCAGACCTAAGTCATGTGTGTTAAGTTTGGCAACTAGGGCCAAACTCCATGTGGGTCATCTTATTCATGGCTGATAATATTTTTATTAGATTCCTCTCATTGAGAGGTGTAGCATTGATCTAAATATCATCTGATTCGATAAGTATTTATCGAGATATGAATTTATTTTGATTATGGAATAATTATCACGCTGACCAACAACTCATGTAGGTTCAGAAGCCCAACAGACGCATCTATTCATCATCAACATTTGTGTATAAATACAGGAGGTATTTTCCTCATTTTGACACACACTCATCTCATCGCATCTCTCTCTCTCTGGTACACGGCAAAATCTTGTACTAGTGCGCGGCAAAATCTTGCTTTGGTGCGCAACGAAATATTGCACTGGTGCACGGTGAAATCTTGCACTGGTGCGCGACAGAATCTTGCACCGGTGCACGGCGGAATCTTGCACTTGTGCACAGCAGAATTTTTCACTGGTGCATGACGCGGTGAAATCTTGCACTTGTGCGCGGCGGAATCTTGCACTGGTGCGCGACGAATCTTGGATTGGTGCACGGCGAAGTCTCGAACTGGTGCACAGTGAACGACTCACTAGGAGAGACTTGACAAGTTTGATCTAGGGTTTGCTGCCCTAGTTTAGGGCTGATCTGGGGTTTGTTGCTGCTGAAGGAAATCAGATTTATGTACTATTTCTCTCTGTTGAATTATTGAAGATAAAGGAAGATTTGATCAAAGGGTTTCCACATATTGGGGTTTGTTCCTGGCTAGCCGCCACATCTTGTGTCTCTTGTCTTGGCATGTTTTCTGTCGATAATTTAATGTTCTATATGCACTTTTCTTAATGTACATGTGATTGCTAATCTGTGGATAATAATAAGAAAAAGAAGTAAACTGCTATAAAAATAGAACATACCATAACTTAACATGGCATCAGAGCTGAGGTGAAGACAAAGCCCAAGCAAGAGAAAGAGCAATCACCGAAGAGAAGATTGGCAGGCCATCCAAAAAAGAATTCATGGGGTCCTCAACGCACTTCCCTGTCGAAGACAAGCTCCCTGAGAAGTCTGACTACCATTGATGGAAGATGTCTCTCGATCTAACATTGGAAGAACAGGAAGTGTTGGACCATGTGAATGGCAGAATTATTGAGCCTCCATCAAATGCATTTGGTGCTGCTAGGAACAAATGGACCTAAGGCTAGAAGAAAAGGATGATGTTACATTTGCAAGAAGGAAAAGTTACTATGCAAGGGAGTGCCCTGATAGAAGGGACTCACACCGGGACAATGATCAAAATCCCTCTCATGGAAATCAAAGGAATGGAAAATATTATTGCAGAGGTAAAAGGAGTGTTGGAAATCAAGGAAGAGGACAACCATTCAAAAAGGCTAGAAATTCCAGGTATGAATCTAACACTGTTGACAATAAGTAGGATGAATATTATCTATCAGTTGTTCTATCTACCTCTGCTCCTTCGGACTCGCTGGGAATTTGGCTTATTGATAGTGGTGCCTCAAGGCACATCACTGGTTACAAAGAAGTTCTCCATAATCTAATAGAGAAAGAAACTATCTGGAAATTGTCATTAGAGATAATATGAAATATCCCATGAAAGGTATAGGCAATGTCTCTCTTAAATTGAATCAAGGTAATACGATCCACTTACAGGATTTATTATATGTACCTAACCTCAAGAAGAACTTGGTGTCCATCTCGGAAATGGAAGACAAAGGCTACAAGGTGACTTTCATCAATGGCAAGGTACGTGCATGGAAAAACAATATTAAAGATGCCTTCACTCTTGGGTTTCAAGTTGATTCATTATATCAGGTCGGACAAAGTCCGCTAGGTGTCATGTCTTGTTACACATCTCAAGCCTTGATCGTGAAATCCAAAAAGAAGATCAAGATCTTAAGCACTAATAATGGGACTGAATATGAATCTAACGAGTTTCATGACTTTTGTAAAGAGGTTGGCATTAAGAGGGAGACTACTACACCATATACTCCTTAACAAAATGGTGTGGCGTAAAGGAAGAACCGTATGATTGTGGAAGTCATCCATGCCATGCTCCATGATCAAAGACTTCCAAAGCTTCTATGGGCCGAAGCCGCAAACACCACCGTATATGTACAAAACCGATGCCCTCATCAAGCATTGGGTTCCAAGACTCCTGAAGAAATGTTCACCGGTAAGAAACTTGACGTATCTCATTTTAAAATTTGTGGAAGACCTGTATATTTTCATGTGTTGAAAGAGAAAAGGAATAAATTGGGTGCATCTAGAAGAAAGGAATCTTCGTGGGCTATGGTGAAAATACTAAGGGCTATAGAATCTATGTTGCTGGTCAAAGGGAAGCTGTGATTAGTCATGATGTCACCTTTGACGAAGATATGGCTCTCAGCAAGGTGGACAATCTTCCTACTTTAAGGAGCTCTCAAGAAGTTGACACCAAGGAACCGAAAGAAAAAGATGATGTAACAATGCCCAATGTGGATGAACCCATGGATCCTATTGATCCACTTGAGCCTTCCTCTTATAGGAAGAGTCCCTCTTGGCTTAGGGGGCTACTCGATGATGTTGAAGGACACACTGCACCCCAAGGAACCTTCCGTGAAAGTAAGAAACCTAACAGGTATCAGAGATACCTGACCATCATGACCACGATCATACAAAATGAGCCTTCATCATTCTCAGATCTCTTCAAGCATCAAGCATGGAAGGATGCTATGACCGAAGAATATGAGTCTATTATGAAGAATGATGTCTAGGAAGTAGTTCCCAAACCCCAGGACAAGACAATTGTCACTTCTAAATGGATTTACAAGATAAAGCATGCAACAGATGGAAGTACGGAAAAGTATAAGGCTCGTTTTGTCGCTCATGGCTTCTCTCATAAGGAAGATATATGCTATGACAAGATATTTTCACCTATTGCCAGATATAGCACCATCCACTCGATCATAGCCTTGCGGCTTCAAAAGGATGGAACCTACATCAGATCGATGTCAATACCGCATTCTTGCATGGTTCTATCAAAGAAGAGGTCTATGTGGAGCAACCCGAAGGATTTGAGATTTATGATCGAAAATCTCATGTACGCAGGTTGAAGAAGGTTCTCTATGGGCTGAAGCAAGCACCCCGAGCATGGTATGAGAGGATCGATAGCTACTTGATGAAGCTGGAATTCACTAGGAGTGAAGCCGATCCTAACCTTTGCTTTAAGGTTGAAGACGACAAACCTCTCATATTGGTGTTGTATGTGGATGGCCTCTTTCTAACAGGTGCAGACCCTCTCATTCACAAATGTAAGAGGGAGTTGGCTTTTGAATTTGAAATGAACGACCTAGGACTGATGCACTATTTCCTATGACTTGAAGTCTGGCAAAAGTCAAGGGAAATTTTCCTATCTCAATGAAAATATGTGGTGAAGATATTGGAAAGATTCGGTATGGTGGACTGCAAGCCTATAACTACTCCAATGGAGCTTGACTTTAAGAAGTTAAGCGATAGCGCTGCTAGACCTGTTTTACAAAATGCCACTGAGTATCGTCAATGCATCAGAGCATTAATGTTCTTACTGAACTCCCATCCAGATATATGCTTCTTAGTCAACACGTTGAGTCAACATATGGTTGAACCTCACCACATACATTGGATTGGTGCCAAGAATCTGTTAAGATATCTTCGTGGAACAATTACTTATGGGTTAAGATACACTGCCAGAGATGTGAGACTAGTTGGATACATTGATACTGATTGGGCTGGAAATGTGGTGGATCGTAAGAGCACTTTTGGGCACTGTTTCTCCTTGGGATCTGCTTCGATATCCTGGATGAGCAGGAAGCAGAAGTCAGTGGCTTTGAGCACCGCCGAGGCAGAGTACATTGTTGCCTGTATGGCCTCCTGCGAAGTAGTCTGTTTGCGAAAGCTCTTTAGTGAGATGTTTGGATTTACATTGGATACCACCGTGATCCTATGTGACAACCAGAGTGGGATTCGTTTGTCAGAGAATCCTGTATTTCATGATCGCTCCAAGCATATCGATATTAGGTACCACTAGATTCAAGATATGGTGCAGCAAGGAGCAATAAGGCTCCAACATATCGGTACAGATGAATAGGTCGCCGACACTCTGACAAAGCCCCTAGGGAAGGTCAAATTCCTGAATTTCCGAGAACGACTTGGTGTCATTCAAAGACCCTCTGATGAGGGTCCTGTATGATGTATTGAGCTCTAGGAGCTCCGAGGGGGGCGCGGGGTACTTCTTGGAGCGACATATGACCTCAGGGTGACTCACCATCCTCTGGTGGTGTACATGTACAGGGTAAAAGAATCAAAACTTTCCCTGTGACACCCCGTGGCAACTATGTAGCAGGGTGATTAGTTCTCCTATCAGGTCTAGATGATGCATTCTCCATGACGATTCTGTAGCAGGATGATTAGTTCTCCTGTGAGGTCTGGATGATGTGTTCTCCATGACGATTATGTAGCAGGATGATTAGTTCTCCTGTGAGGTCTGGATGATGTGTTCTCCATGACGATTATGTAGCAGGATGATTAGTTCTCCTGTGAGGTCTGGATGATGTGTTCTCCATGACGATTATGTAGCAGGATGATTAGTTCTCCTGTGAGGTCTGGATGATGTGTTCTCCATGACGATTATGTAGCAGGATGGTTAGTTCTCCTGTGAGGTCTGGATGATGTGTTCTCCATGACGATTATGTAGCAGGATGGTTAGTTCTCCTGTGAGGTCTGGATGATGTGTTCTCCATGACGATTATGTAGCAGGATGGTTAGTTCTCCTGTGCGGTCTGGATGATGTGTTCTCCATGACGATTATGTAGCAAGATGGTTAGTTCTCCTGTGAGGTCTGGATGATGTGTTCTCCATGACGATTATGTAGCAGGATGATTAGTTCTCCTGTGAGGTCTGGATGATGTGTTCTCCATGACGATTATGTAGCAGGATGATTATTTCTCTTGTTAGGTTTGGGTGATGTGTTCTCCATGACGATTGTGTAGCAGGATGATTAGTTCTCCTATGAGACCTAGATGATGTGTTCTCCATGGCGATTGTGGAACAAGATGATTCACTCTCCTGTGGATACTCTCCTGTGGACAAGATGATTCGCTCTCTTGTGGGACAAGATGATTCGCTCTCTTGTGGGACAGGATGATTCGCTCTCCTATGGACATGATTGATTAGTTCTCCTGTCGAGGCATCCTACCCATGTATTCTGGGACTCATGGGAAGTACCTCTCATCTGATCAATGAGTTGGGAAATGAGGATAGGGACCATAGTAGAATCGATGGACGCATCGTTGTACTACCGTACTCCCTATGCTAAGATGACCTTCATTGATCTGGGATCAATGATACTGGTCTGGGACCAGTCGTAGGAGTTGTACCCACTATAACACTGACTTCTGGTCAGTTCAGGACTGGTCTAGGACTAGTGGTACACACTTTGAGATTGACTTTGAGTCAGTGAAGGATGATACTGGTCTAGGACCAGTGGTAGGAGTTGTACCCACTATGACACTGACTTCGGGTCGGTTCAGGAATGGTCTGGGACCAATGGTACACACTCTGAGACTGAATTCGAGTCATTGAAGGATGATACTGGTCTGGGACCAGTGGTAGGAGTTGTACCCACTATGACACTGACTTCGGGTTGGTTGAGGATTGGTCTGGGACTCGTGGTGCACACTCTGAGACTGACTTTGAGTTAGTGGAGGATGGTATGATACATCCTCGATCATTTCTTCCTCTTCATAATTTGGACAAAGCAAAGCAGAGCAAAACATAGTAGAACAGAGCAGACCAGAACAGGGCAGAACACAACAAAGCAGAGTAGAGCAGGGGTCAAGTTGTACAATCCAGTGCATTTGATGGATGAATAGTAGCGACTGACAAACAAATTGCAGATGGAGTTCTCCTTAGTTGAGAGGGAGTGTAAAAATTGGCAACTAGGGCCAAACTCCATGTGGGTCATCTTATTCATGGCTGATAATATTTTTATTAGATTCCTCTCATCGAGAGATGTAGGATTGATCTAAATATCATCCGATTCCGATAATTATTTATGGAGATATGAATTTATTTTGATTATGGAATAATTATCAAGCCGACCGACAACTCATGTAGGCTTATAATCCCGACAGACGCATCTATTCATCATCAAAATTTGTCAATAAATACAGGAGGTCTTTTCCTCATTTTGACACGCACTCATCTCATCACATCTCTCTCTCTCTCTCTCTCTCTGGTGCGCGGAAAAATCTTGCACTGGTGCGCGACGAAATCTTGCACTAGTGTGCGACGAAATCTTCAACTGGTGCACAGCGAAATCTTGCACTGGTGCGTGATGGAATCTTGCACTGGTGCGCGATGGAATCTTGCACTGGTGCGTGACGGAATCTTGCACTGGTGCGCGGTGGAATATTGCACTGGTGCACAGCGAAATCTTGCACTGGTGCGCGGCGAATCTTGGATGGGTGCACAGCGAAGTCTCGGACTGGTGCACGGTGAACGACTCACCGATAGAGACTTGACAAGTTCGATCTAGGGTTTTTTGCCCTAGTTTAGGGTTGATCTGGGGTTTGCTGCTTCTAATGTAAATCAGATTTATGTATTATTTCTCTTTGCTGAATTACTGAAGATAAAGGAAGATTTGATCAAAGGGTTTCCCCACATTGGGGTTTGTCCTTGGCTAGCCGCCACATCTTGAGTCTCTTGTCTTGGCTTATTTTATGTCGATCATTTAATGTTCTATCTGCAATTTTCTTAATGTACATGTGATTGCTAATATGTGGATAATAATAAGAAAAAGAAGTAAATTGCTCTAAGCATAGAACATACCATAACTTAACAATGTGACCTTATTTATTGCATATTCAAAGAATATTCTTACGATTGTATCATATCTCTTTGATGTCTCCAATATTGCTATATGAGGGAACCTTTCATAAGAATCCCTTTCCATAAATTCAGAGGAGACCTTTTTCATTGATGTGTTCAATGACTTCACTTTCTTCGAGAACTATGTATATCCTCCTTTTTCATGCAAGGAATTTTGATGTCCCAACCAACTTATAGATCTCCTTGCAAACACGAAGTCATTTTACCAAATTTATTTAAAGAATCAAATATACTTACTTGACAAGTGAAGATGAAATCTTAATCTTGATCACTTTGATGATGGCTGAAGATGATGTATTAGTGTTCCCTCTTGGATGATCTTCTTCAAATTAAAAATCCTTTCTACAATAGAGAAGGTTGCCCCTTTTGATGAGGATGATTTGTTGCTTCCTCGGACGATCTTCTTTCAGGAAAAGGATAGGATCCTTGCTTTCTTTATAACCTTCAAGATGATGACAATTTCTTCTAGCCTTCAATATACTTCGACTTCTTCGGTAGTGAATGAGTGCAAATCAGATTTTCTTCTAAGGCTTCGAATTTCTTCAAGATGATGTGATCTTCGTCTTTAAAGTTCTTTGAGCTACCTTGCTTTGTAGATAACTTGATGATGACTAGAGGATCCAAAAAAAATTGTTGTTGTAGATTGCTTCTTCAATCTAGGGTTTTATTCTTCAATGTAGATCTTGATCATTTGCTTTAATAACATTTGACTTACTTAGAGGCTTTTATTTGAAACTCGATCCTTGAGTGTCTCTTTGATTTGATGCCCTTCATTTGACTTTAGCACCTTATCTCTGATACATGTTGAGAAATCTAAGGCACTAGTATTAGGTGATTCTCTTTCATTAATGACTACTTGTGAATGTCTTTTACTACTTTAGGTTAGGATCTTCTTCATGTTAGATTATTAGTGTTTTTCTTCATCTAACATTAACCAATGCATGAACATAAATACACAAGATATGCAGCATGTAGCCTATACGTTAGGGTCAAAACCTCTCACTCTTTGAGAGGAAAACCCGCACAAATTCTTCTTCTATAAATTCCAATTGACGAATACCAAGACCAAGACCCTTGACCTAGTAGCCTCTCCAAGACCAAGACACATGTCCTCTTCAGTATCAGTCTTCTTCTTCGATTCTCTTCTACTTTGATCTACATCTAGATCTTCCATCATGTGATAGTACCGAGACCTTATCACATACTAGTGATAATTTTCCTAAGATAGCACTGAGTCCTCTTTGTTGTAATACAAAGATTATATCGAGGTCATTACTATGGTATTTATCAATTTGTGATCTCCTTATTGTAGCACCGAGACTCTCCTTCAGAATTACTATCCTGAGATTAGTCCTTAAACTAATCCGAACTAATCTCTACATCTGAACTTCTGTAGCCTTTTACTGATCTTGATACCCGAAATCTTCATAGATATCAACGTGAATTTCCCTTTGTTGTTACCAACCTGAAAACCACAGAGATACGCCTTGCTGTCTTTACTTGTCTAAATTTTGAACAATGATTTGACATCCGAACTTCTCCATAGCAATATATCAACGAAACAAATGTTGACTCTGTTCACTGAAACATCAGAGCTATACAAAGTCTATTCACTGTGTTTGTGCAAGGAGCCTAGCCTCCTATATATAGTGATTCGACCATATATTAAGCTGACTTTAGCATCAAAATAGGTGTGACATTTGGGTGAGCCGACATAAGTTATTTTCTTCATATTGCAGGTCGACATCAAGTCAAGAGGATTGTGCTTGTCTTTTGGAGAGATTTCTAGACACTAGATTGACTCCTATACATTTTACATATGCTCAAGAAGAGATCTTCATACATGACATTAATTCTTTGACCTTAATGAAAAATCCTAAGGCTCTCAATGTGATGTAGCAAAACCCGCATGTTTACATAATTTGGGAATTAAATTAATTAAACCCCTGTTTAATTAAACTATCAGACCCCAGCCTCTTTAGTGGAACCCAAACCAAATTAAACTTCCGTTCAAACCTTATCGCATCCGAAAACTATGCTAACAAGCGCGCATCTTCTGAAGAGATATCTGTCATATCTCGTCCATACATAATGAACGATTGTGATCGATCCAGAATTCAACTGGATTAAATCACAGTCCATATGATATCACGTCCGAAATTTAGATTAAATATCGTGCATCTTCCGACGCGATTATTGTCGGATCTGACCTCTTCAAGCAGACGGTCACGATTAACTGAGCTATTAACTCAGTTCTATAATTTATCGCATCCATTTTTGGAATTAATGACTACGCTTGTTGGCACGCGATGACCATCAGATCACTTCAACGGTCACAATTGATTCATCAGTTAACTCAACTTTATAATGTTCTCGGGTCCATTTCATGTGTTAAGGTGCGTGCACATTCACCAGTGAACACCGTCGATCTCCTGCTTATAGATCATCATTGATCCATCCTGTGATCAATGATGATTTGTTACTGCATTCAGTCTTTGTCTGCTTTCAACCGGCGACCAACAAGTTAAAGCCTTTGTCCAAGCGATCATCAAACAACAAACTCCGCTAAAGGTTTTAATTTCAGACACACAATTTCTCATATTTAACAGAGGATTCAGCCTACGATTCAAAGAATCAACGAAATCAAATTACATAATAAAAGATCACGCAGAAACATGCTTTGAACACAAAACCCCTTTCATTCATAACAATATTTACATATACATTCAGAACATCTCGTGCTCTAATCTATTCTCTCCACTACTTAGCTCTCTCTAACACACTCTAACACTTCTAACCCTCTGTAACACTCTCCTTGCAGGCTTACATTTATATATTAATTACATAATTATGGATTACACTAAATCCATGATTTTTCCCGTAATTTACTCAACTAATTCCTATTCAAGGATCTTGTAATCCCAAAGATCTCTACGAGATCTACACATATCAATTATCCCTGATATTCTCACATAGTTGAGAATATTTTACAATTGAACCCTCACACATATATTTCTCACTCAATCTATACGAGATTCCTAAAAATAATTAAAAACATCACCCCCTAAATCAACCAAATGAACAATAATATTCTAAACATGATGCTCTTGCATCACAATGGGAGCTACCTAAAATAAAATCACTTGCTCATGAAACCCATGCAGCAAGGCTTACAAAAATAATTTTATTTCCTTTATTACATCAATTACAAAAGTCACAATTACATGTCATTATGAAGACCAAACCTAGTTACACTTCTCAACGCATGTTGCTACAGTAAAGCAGAAACGTAGAAGTGAAGTTAGGTCATCAAGAAGAGATATTTGCAAGTTGGATTCTTTAGGAGAGAGAATCCACCCAATCGAAGGAGAAATGAACAAGATCTAGGGTTTCTACATAAGATTTGTTTTGGCGGGTTGAAGTTGCAGAGTATTTTATTGGGCAGGTTGAAGTTGCAGAAGAATATGATACGCATATTGAAGTTGCAGAAGAATTTGCTGGGAAGGTTGAAATTGCAGAAGAAGTTGTCGGAAGTTAGAATTTCCGAAAGTTGTTAGAATCAAGGTTTGACTTGGTCTTGGAGGGTCCCGGTTAAAGGTCTAGGTCATGGAATTGGTCAATTGAATATTCTATAAGAAGAAAAATTATTGTGGGTTTTCCTCTCAATTGAAGAGGTTTTGGCCCTGGATAATAACTTGCGTACTATGTCCTATTGTCTCATTGTTATTTATGCTTTGGTAGTTGTTTGATGATAGAGAACACCAATAATAATAAGTGAAAGAACAATATAACGAAGTAAAGTAAAACCACATCACAAGCAGTTATCAAGAAGAGAGTTCACCTACCTGGTTGCCCCTAAATTTCTCAACATGGTTTCAGAGATAAGGTGACAAATCAAGGGAGGGCAACTCAAAAAAGGGCACTCAAGTACCGAAGCACTAGAAGATCATCAAGGGCATTAACCATCAAAAGGGACCTCTCATCTCAAAGGGACTACAGGGACAAGGATTAAATCATCATATTGAAGAAAGTAACCAGAAGAATACCTATAAACCCTAGTGCATTCAAGGAAGCATTCTACACTTACAATCATTCTTGGGAACCTCGCTCAAGAAAGGGAAGATCTCAAAAACCCTACCGCCACTAAAATGACTTTGAAGCATCTTGAAGTTTACACATCTAGGGGAAGCAGTAGAATTCGTTGTCATCATCATCAAGGATTCAAGGTGATCTCCCTCTACTTGAATTCAAGGATCACTTTTGAAGGAAGACATATTCATCGAGAAGACAACATCCACTATAAATATCATCATCTAAATCAAGAAAGCAATAGTTGAACATATTGTCATCAAGGGTATCTTCACAAGTATCCTGATGTCCACATCTGAATCTATCAAAATTTCTTTTTGCAAGGAGAGCAACAAGTTGGTTGGGTCATCAAATTTTCTTGCATGGAAGAAGAGGACTGATTTGATCCTCATAGAAAATGATGTTGTGGAACATGTTAAGGGATCAATCACTAAACCTCCAAAGAAAGAAGATCAAGCACTTACAAAATACATGAAAGGGGAGGTAAAGGCTTAAAGGATTTTCATAGAATTCATTAAATATCCCCTCATGCCCTATGTATCAAAATTAGAAACATCAAAAGAAATATATAACAAACTTTTAGAATTATTCTTCATAAGCACTGCATGAGAAGTGATCTCATTAAGACAAGAAATCTACAAGATGAAGATATCAAAAGAATAAGGAATAGCCTCATACTTTATGAGCGAGTCAGAAATCAAAGACCAACTACAAGAGTTGAGAGAAATAATCTCTGATAAGGAAATGACAACTATAGTACTCAATGCACTACCAGGAATGGGGCAATTATACATCAAGAATTTATGGAAAGAAAGAGGCTACTACGTTCAATGAACTATGGTCACTATGCAAACTGAAAGAACCAGACTAAAGGCAAAAAAATGATATAGGATCAAACAAGAAAACACAAACATTTGCTGCCATGGCAAAGAGAAAATGAAAGTTTGGAAAATTTGGTCCTAAAAAGAGGAAGAAGAATATGGTGAAGGTTCAATGCTATGGTTATCAAGAATATGGGCACTACAACAGAGGTTGTCCCAAGATCAAGAAGGACGACAACAAAAGAGGAAGGGAGGAAGCCCATATAACTGAAGAAATGGATGATGCTGAGAAGAAGAAGTCAAAGAAGGAATAAGTGAAAGATCTCTACTATGATTGAGACAATCTTCTTCACCAAGTTCATTTCAGTTTTTGTATAACAGTCATGATAGGAAGAATTAGAAGCATGATAGGATGCATCATTTTAGGAGATGGCATCATAAGAGCATACGAATGAAGCAAGAGCTCATGACATCATCAAAAAAATCTTGAAAGATAGTTGAAGTAGAAGCCTATGGTAGTCATCATTAGAAGGAAGTAGTTCTTGGTAACCTCATTGGAAGCATAAGTAGTACTTATGAATAGAAGAAAGTCATCTAGTATAAAATTCATCATACATCATTGCAAAGGAGTATTTGTAGGACGAATATAATCAAGATTCTCTATTGGAATCTTCATTAGAAGGTTCATCGCTTGGAAGAAGCAAGTGGCTCGATGAGAATTCCACCTTGGATGTGATTCATTATTTGAAAGAATGATGATATGACGACAAAGGAATGCAACATGTCAATATGATTGAAGTATTTTCGATCAAGGGAAAGAAGTTGTTAAAGTTAGTCTAGATGATTAAAAGAAGAAAAGAGGTATGTATGAATATGTTTAATAAAGTAGGTCATGTCATCATATAGTTACAGATAGCATGGACGCATACTCTATCTCATCAGTATAATCAAAGGAAAGGATTCTCTTCTAGAAATGCATAATGGCATGGTTCACATATTGACTAGATGAAATCAACATAATATGTCCTCATATGGAATATGAGGTGGTTGACAAAGATGAAGGAGCTATCATTGGAAATTCCTGGGAAGTAATATGTGAATAAAGAAAATAAGAGAGCATGAAAGATGCAACTATGGTCGCCTAGAAAAGGCAATCAACATCCGATGATTACAAGAATTGGCCATGATATCTCCATGGGGAAAAATAAAAAGACAATGGAAAAGTATGGAAATAAATAAGGCCCTTGACAATTGAATATCTTGGATATGTATCAATATATATGTAGGATGTTGATGTTGCAACAAGCAGATGTCATGATGAAGGGTCGTCACAAAGATGTTATGTTCATTTTACAATATCTGATGGGCTAATATAGGACTACCGAAAGCCAATTGTGGATGTCATCTACAAATAAATACTCATGTGGAAGGATGGAATATCTTGAAGGATACATGATGTGGAAAAGTTAGTTGTATGAAGGAAATCCAAACATGGAAAAGCATATCACTTTCCGATGAAAGGAAGGATGACATGAATGACATGGTTCATGAAGGAAAGAGATGGATGGTTGATGTCCTACAAGGCGAAGAAGATGAAATTCATGATATCACATGAAGGAGCTCTACAAGAATATGAGAAGAGATAGTTGCTGCAAGAAATAGGTCCCTAGTTAAGAGGGAGCCTAGAAGCAAGTTTTTGGTAAAGAAGAGACTTGGAAAGAAATTCCCTAGCTAAGTGGGAGCTTGGACAAGTCTCGAGTTGAGAGGGAGCTTGGGTACATTCCTTTATAGGAATGGGTACATTCCTTCATAGGAATGGGTATATATTCCTTAGTTGAAAGGGAGAGATAGACACAACATTCTTGTCTTCACTTGGGAAGAAAGAATGGAGGATTGGCTAAGCATCTGACATCTGATACTCTTTTAGGATGCAGTAGGGAATCTAAGATAAGAGCAATTATATAGGACTGATATTCTTTGAGCACTGGGAATCCAAGATAAGAATAGTCTTAAAAGAATGTACCCTTTGAACACCCAGGTGGGGTATGTACCGTGAGAGACAATGATGATGGTGTCTATAAATCATTGGTCTCGCCAACATTGTGCTCTAATATTGTGGAGAGATAGATTTGTTAGTCATGACCTTGCTATGTGACAATGTTGTTTGATATGACACTATATAGATGGGTTACTAATCTGACTCTTATTATGATAATTCTTCAGATTGAAAAATGTCCAAGTGCGTTGTATGAATTATGAATACCTCCCTAGTTAAGAGGCAGTGTTGAAATATGTAACTAGGTTTGGTCTTCATAATGACATGTAATCATGATTTTATGCATTTGATGTAAGGAGAAAAATAAATTTGTTATTTTTGTTCTTAAGGCATGGGTTTCATGCTCAAGGAAGTTTATTTTTATAGGTCAAGCTTCCATTGAGAGCTTCTAGGGCTTATGAGTCATTGTCATGTATGAATGACCCATTTGGGCATGTTACATATTGTAAAAACAGTTTATTTAAGTCAAAGAACCCTCCAAGACCAAGTCATAATGCAAAGATCAAGTCGGCCTAAAGGAGCAATTCGACCCAATAAGAAGCCTATATAAAGGTGGCATCGGCTTCACTTGGTGTTAATTTTCCAACTGCAGTAAAATTCCACCTTGGATAGCTCAAATGACCAAGATAATGATTGCATTAGATTCCTCTTTTCAAGAGGACAAAAATCGACCTAACGATCACCCAATTTGGTTAAGCGATAGTTGAGTTATGAATTATTTTATTCATACATGCATTATGGAATGGGTCGGCCCTAACCACTTGGGTAACTTCTTGGGTTAACCTCAACCCCAAGTAAACCCTCAAGAAAGCCTATAAAAGGAAGCGACCTCAAGTTCATTTGAACACACTTGATCAAGACATCTTTCTATTCTTCTATTCTGTTTTGGCTAGCATAGGTTCATCGGCAGAAGCTCACACAGGTTCATCGGCAGAAGTTCGCACAGGGTCCAAAATTACAGGCGAAAGGTTCGCCTTGGGTTAAGATTTTCCGGATCTTGGTCACTGGAATAGAACAAAATTTTTTGTCAGTCATAGGCACAAAGTGGGCAAGAGAGAAATTATGGTTCTCTGGTTGCTCTGAGACTGTTCAGTGAGAGTGACCCTAGGTTCAGAGGCATATCGGAAGGTTCTGGTCTCTAGTCGCTCGCACAAGGTAGCCCTGGGAACAACCCTGTCATCTCAGTCGTTTGCATAGCTCAGCAAGGGTGCGACTTTGGTTTGTCTGCCACTTTCATATCTCGGCAAGAGTGTGACTTTTGGTTTTAGCAGTACAGCGCCACAGTCGCTCGCATCATGGCCTCCTAAGAGCGACCTTGCAGTTACAGCCGCTCACATAAAATGACAAAGTGTGACCAAGGGGTTTTCAGTCTCACAGAGACAGTTCGATGAGAGCGACCAGGGTTCTGATCTAGGGTTTGACATCTTGGCTTCATATGACTTCAATGATCTGGTAGTTTCTCTCTTATGTTATTTAGTTTCCACTACAAACATATGTATTGGGCTCATTGACAGTGACCGTAGTGCTCAGTAGTGTTCGGCACAGTGACAACAGTATACAGTGGTTGACATCAGTTTGTGATAGCTCATTACAACCATCAGTATGAGGGTTTTGATCCCTAGCATGATAAGATCTGTTTCATAGATATCATTATTGTTTTGCTGCATAGACAAAGTTATGGATCATTGTACTCTCTTTTGTTGCATCATTTGATGACGATCTAAGAAAAAGAAGATTCGCAAGGGTTTTCCCCATAGTGGGTCTTTCCCTAGCCTTGGACCAATCCTGGTGTCTCAATATGTGTGCATGCTTTTCTTCTACTATTCCTTTTATGTTTTGTTGCATTGATGATGTTGTTGATGTTGTTTCTTTCTATGTAATTGCATATGTTGATGTATAATGGTGTAGATCTAAGTAATGAAATGATGATATAGGGTGAACTTAACGTATTAATGATGAAATGCAACTATCGTAGGAAAGAACAATGTCGCCCTATGCAAAATTAACATGGTATCGGAGCTGGGCTGAAGAAAAGTCATGGAGATCACCCTAATGATGACACCTTTGATGGAAACAAGAAGAGGATGGTGGAGACCTAAAATAATTCTAGGGTTTGAAGATAACCCTAGGCATCTTGATGATTAGGGTTTGATGGATTCTGTGAGGTTAGGGTTGGAGAGAAAACCCTGGTTTATGGAAACCATATGAGATATGGAACCTCGCTGGTCAATGTGAAGATGCTCAAGCCCTAGATGGGATAATCCCTAGCATATATGGTTGGATACTTGAAGACAACATTGGTATATGGACCATGGACAATGATGTCTCTTGAAGATTGGTTCAAGAGGAGAGGATCACCTCTTATTGAAGATAAGTATTTCTTGACTTATGACGCTTCTTACTTGGCAGACATATAAATCTGATGATTATGTTTATTTCTTGTACTTGTTGCATACGTATTTAAGTATATGGATGTTTCTAACCTCCTTGATGAGATGTGATGAGTAGATCCTTCTTGAGGATCATTTTGAGATGCAGATCTGGAAAGAGATAAGAGGTACTTGGGTGAAAATATGGAAAGGTGCTTCAAGTGGCCTATGTCTAATGAGTAGGTTCTCAGGTATTTGAATGCCATAAGGTATGCATGGTATGTTATGTTTTAGCTATTGCCTCGGTAAACCATAAGGTATGATGATAATGTCTCTTTCTTTAATGGCTCATACATGCATATGAAAGTGACTTGGATATATGTCTCCTATGATGAAATTATGCACTTGCTGTTGAAGATATTTGATATTATTGAATTCTATGATGCTATCTAATGTTGATACATTGTTACACTTCATGTTTGGCTAACATCTATGATCTATCTGTTGGATATCTTGATCCTATGAAGAAGGCTAGCACCTTGGCTCTAGAAAAATGATACTCTTGATACTTGTCATGATGGATTTCATATAGAAGGATAATTCATTGACTCCTATACATGAGTCTATTAGTAATGTTTGCGATAAGCATGATGAAATCATATGGAAAGAGTTATTGACACTCTTGTTGTTTTGATAAAGCACTGCCTATGGACTTGTCTTGATGGCATATGGTTAAACTGGATGCAGTAACTTGATGGAATGACTTGACAAGAAATGTTATTGTGTTCATAATGTTTGAGATATGATGTTGCATATATCTATTGCTTTTAGTTTAACCTTTGATGAAAGATTGATTTCATGATGTTGATATCCATATGTTTATGATCTAATAGATCTATTGTTGCATGACTCTACTAGAGATAGGTTGCTTACATGAATCAAAATGAATGATGCAAATCCCTAGTCAAAGGAGAGAATCTCTTTTCAAGATTCTTACCCTTATTACTATTTTTATTCTATGCTACTATAGTATGATTATGTGTATCTAACAGTACTGATCTGCAGCAGAGTCTTAGATCTGAAACCCTTACAGAAATTATGGATTCTGCTTCGGGCGTAGTCACATATCTAGGAGATCTCATCCTTGGACGCACGCATGCTAAGGCCTAGACAACATCTAGGTAGCTAAAGTCACTCTCATGCTAACCTGAAGAGAGTGACCATAGGTTTGACTATTGTTGACCATCATCTGAAGCTTTCTGAAGTTTTCTAAACTCCGAATCATGATGTCCCTAACATATTCTGCCACTGTTAACTGATTTCTAAAGTTGTTGAGTTAAATTTTCGATCTAATAATGAAGTATCGTGCACGAAATTAGATGGTCACCTGGAAGATGTCAGTACCACAAATGTATTGTAGGTAATAGCAAGATCTGCTAGCAAGAAAAGATTGAATGTTTGCCATAACATGAACATGCAGACTGAACTTTTGTTTGCAGGTGACCACGACATACATATAGGTATGTCACTATGTTTGTGCTACAAGAGGTTGACATGATTTGGCATTACTAGTATATATGAAAAGTGTTTTTTCATGATGCTTGACAATAACTTTGAATTGACAAATGAGATGTGCTTTGATTATAGATCTCTCTACGATAGTAATTTGGACTTGACCTGATGTCTAGTGATCTGATTTGACGATTATTGATTTTCTCTGATATCGATACTATGTGGGCATGATGACGTATGTGGAAATTGGCTTCCTTGTTCTGATAGTTGTGATTTGGCATATCATCGAAAAAATAAAATCAATGAGGCTCCAAATGGCCTATAAAGTCTAAAAACAATGCTACAAGCTTTGAGGCCATTGGCCTACTACAAGATTACAAGTCTAGACTCTAGATTCTAGAGTCTACACATGATCAATCATCAAATTCATCACCGCTACTAGACACATGATCATCATCATCAACAAGAGATACATAGACATCATCTGGATTGGTGTCTGAGGATGCCTCAACCTCATCATCAACCTTAGTAGCACCGCCACCAATAACAATAGAAGTGGACCTAATGGAAGCACGAGTTGATCAAGTTGCACAACTAATGCCTTCCATTGGTTGTTTCCCTTTCCTTGATGCAGATAATGATCTTGGTTCTAATGGTGCCACCAAATCTACTTCATCCCCCATTAATTCCATGTCAATATCAAAATCATCATCAAACACGGGATCTTTAGTCTCCTCCAGCCATTTTGATGTTGGATCAATATTGTCCAACACAATGGGATCTAGATCAGGTGTTTTGTTCATCATTTGGTTCCCCCTTAGTCGAAGGTTGTACAATTGCGCTCACAACCTAAAGCACTGCAAGTTTCGTTGAGGACTCTCATTGCAAACTTTTGCAATTAAGGACACTGGCCACCAAATGACTCCCACCAATGTGCTGCAAAGAAAAAGACATTAATTAGTAACTTAGTTCATTTCATTACTTGTTTACAAATTACAAGTATTTATAGATAATTTGAATTGTAAATTTATAAACAATTTAACTTGAAAAGAAAAACAAATTGGAAATTGGAATTGTTTCCCTGGTCGATCCACATTTCTTGCCATCTTTGCCAAGTCTGCATGGCTAGGGACCATGCGCTCCAAGCAATCAATCGATCCATGGACCATCTCTGACCTCCCCATCTTGCAGATCTCCTAGTCGAGCGTTATAATGATACTTTGGGTTCAAAAAATAGCCAGCTGCATGTATAGGATGATGGAGTTGATTGTTCCATCTGTTATCAATGATCTCCCATATATGGCCATATTTAGCTAACATGTCCTTGTAAGTTTCCTGTATCTTATCCTTTGCCTGATCCATAGCCTCATAAATGTAGCCCATTGCCAATTTTTCCCAATCCACCATCCTTAGCACCTTAACAAGGGGCTCGATAATTTTCACAAGCTCTGCAGACCTTTTCCAAAAATAATTTTCAAACACTTTCTTTTTGTTGTCTTTGCCATCTTGTCTACGAGCCCACCGAGATTCAGTCCAAACACCAGAAGAAAACATTTTCTGCAGGTTTTTATGTTGATCATTGAGACATTGCAACGTGAGGAAGTAAGTTGCAAATCTCGTAATAGCAAGCCTAACAAGCTCTTTTCCCCAGTGTCTTTCCTCATTAGGCTCAATACCCATGAGTGGTTGTAAATGTATTTTGTAATGCACTTGGCATGCTCTATAGTGTTTTTTACCCACTCCACTTTGCCTATCTCCTCAAGCATGAGGTCCAGGCAATGTGCAACACATGGAGTCCAAAATATAGTCCTATATTTGGACTCAAGCATCATTCTAGCAAGAACATAGTTTGGAGCATTATCGGTGATGACCTGCACAACATTTTTCTCCACCACTTCTTGAATAATGTCATCCAAAAACCTCAAATAGAATGGTTTTATCCTTCACCTTATCAGATGCATCAACTGATCTCAGAAACATGGTTCCTTGAGGGCAAGAAATAACGAAATTAATGATAGTGTGATTCTTTCCATCAGTCCATTCATCTGACATGATCGAACAACCTATTTTGAGCCATGAATCTTTATACTCAGCCAAATACTCATCAATGGAAGAAATCTCTTTTTGCAAAAGAGCTCCCCTCAAGTCATGCATACTAAGGCCTTTGAAGCCCTTTCCTGCAGCTATAATAGAGTCCCACATAGCTTGGTAATAAGGTGAGTGAGCAACATTAAATGGGATATATGCATCATACCACCATCTAGCAATGTATTGATAAGAGTTTTATTGCATTGTTTTTTCCAATGTTGATCCAAAGTGGGTTGATGACTTGGCTAGGAGGAAGTGGGATTAAAAGAGGCAATGTTGGCAGAGGATGAGAAATAACGTTAGATGTTTGTTCTCTTTGTTCCTTTTGATAGTTGGCCAAAAGAAGGATGAACATAGTGAAAGGGGTCATTGGTGGAAGGAATAGAAGAAGAGTCTTGAATCTCATAATCATCATACCCACTCTCTTTCATGGCTTCTAATAATTCCCTCTTCCTTGCAATGTCATATTGGACGGTCTTCTCCCTAGCCTTATCCTCATGAAACTTTTCAAGACTGGAAAGGTATTCTTCCCTAATATGACCTAACACTTCATTTGGTGCTTCACATGGCTTTACTTGGCCTCTTACTCCAGCCAAGTGTTGTTTCAATCTGAGAATACCCCCACTTCCAATAGGTTTATGGCATAATTCGCATATCATTTTTCCATCAATCAAATCACAATGAGTCCATGCACTGTCCTTGACTTTTAGAGCCCTGTTGGCTTGAAATAATACAAATTTGCAGAGAAATTTTCCATTTAAAAAAATTGCAGTTAAGAAACATGGAAAACCAAAGCTAAATTTAGGAAAACAAATGCACATGTAGCCTAAAAAATTTGATAGCATAGAAATAGATATTTGATAGCATATATGATAGAATTTAGAAGTTTAGAACACAAAAAAATGTAAACATGAAAAACAGTCAAATGAGGAATTTTCAAGTGAAAATCCTTACCTGGAAATGCAAACTAGCTTCCTTAACCTCCTCGTGAAGATGTCAACTCCACTGATAGCCCCAAACTATCTCCAAAATAGATCCAAATCCAACTCCAAGCCTCCAAGATGACTACTCCAGCAAAAACTCAATACTCTCCAAGCTCCCAATCAAACTCACAAATACTCCAAATGAGATGTGTGAGACAAATGAGAGGGACAATGTCCTTTTAAAGCCTTGGAGAGGGTGTTTTGGGAGGGAAGGAACCCTTGTCTTCCCTCCAAAACACCCTACAAACTTGGAAAATCGTGTTGCATGGGTCCTCTACGGCCTTGGTAGCTAACCGGCCAGTTTGACCATAAAATGGTCGGTTTCGTCCTAAACCAAACAGTTAGGACCAGTTCTTTCCTTTTTTTGGTCAAATGAGGGGTCAAACCAGATTTTTCTATTGGTTTGACCCGGTGGGATAGTGAACTGGCTGGTTTGACCGGTTATTGGTTCAAACTGGTCGGTTTTTAAAACACTGATATGATCTAATGTTCTATATGAATAGTAAACAGTGGTTATTGAGACAAGCAAATACCATATTCAAGTATGATGAGAGCAATGTTGATCGAGGACACTGAGCCAACTTTCCCCCCCTGTTTGAGCTCCCAGGATGAGGAATTGAGGGATAAGGGCTCCTAGGGTTGAGGGAACTCTGGACAATAAGGTGTTACCCTATCTGTCTTTGAACCATAGTGTGAAATTATATCACTGCAGCAACTAATTTATTTTTCCTACTTATTCCACAATAATTTATTTATGAAATTACATCAATAAACATTAAAATAAATATTGTTGTAGATATCACACAGTAATACAGAGTCAAACATATGCACAAGCATTAACACATTGACACAGATATTTTGGACAACAACCCCCGGAAAAACCTAATGTGGGAAAATCAATGCAGCAAGGGAGGATTTTATTATTCAACAATTCTTCTATACAACAGGGTGCCAAACTCGCTTACCCACAGAGAGAAATAATTCTCCAACACTTCTCCCAATCCTAGCGTCAGCCTGGCTGACCTCTGCATGGCTCTCAAATCCTCTGCGTCATCCCTTGCTTGACTGCGTCAGCCCTGGGCCTCTCTACATCACTCACATAGGCCCAGCAAGTTACTGCGCAGTCTTTTGCTTCCTCTGTGTCTACTTGAAAAGCCTTGTGTCTGCCTCTCCTGCCTCAGCACTGATCTCCAGTGGTTGATCCTGCCTCTCTAGTCAGTACTTGCTACCTCTTGACTACTCACCAGACCACTGGTTCAATTTTGCCGCTAACCCCGCTCTAGAAATTGAATTGACTGATCTTCCTTAGTGTATTCTCTAAGTGACCCTTGAGCCTCCTCTTATACTTTTCTCATTGACAAATCAGCAGTTGAGATTAAGTCCCTAATCAATGGCTAAGATTAGATCTGGTTTGATCCATGTCTTTTGGACCATTCTAACACAGTTTTATATTAATACACATTAATGTTTTATTTTCCCTAAGTTTAGACTTAGGGACTCCATTAAAAATATTAATTATTTTAATATCTCCCAAACTATTTAGAATCTTCCCAAACCCTTTCTGGGTATTGGAGATCTCATGTGCCTTAGCCTCTCCACCAATTTTCGTGGCTAGAGCACATCCAATGCTGTCCCAAATCAACACTCCCTCTTAGCGAGGATTGTGCTCTAATAATACTCCTCACTGAGTATCACCCTGATCATCCGGCATCGGTCCCTGTGCTGATGCTAAGCCTCCCTGCCCAACATCCTCTGCACTGTTGCATCCTGTACTATTGCCCATCGCTCTGCTATTGCCACTTCTACATCTGTATGACAACTCCCTCTGCATCTGTGTTGATGTTGGTCCTTTATCGCAACATTGCGTCCGCACTACAACTCCTTCTGCATCCTTGCAGTTATCACTCCCATTTCTTCTACTGAAACGGGTTCTTTACCATCCCCATCTTTTCCCTGAAGCAGTCAAATTTTGTCCTTCCAAGGGCCTTGTTGAGGATGTTTGTCACCTGTTCTCCTGGGGGAGTGTAGCTCAACTGTACAGCTCCTTGTTGGACACAGTCCTTGACAAAGTGACACTTGATATCAATATGCTTCGACCTATCATGAAACACTGGATTCTCAGAGATCTTGATGCAACATTGATTATCACACATGATCCTAGTCGCCTCCATATTCCTTTTGAATAGGTTCACAAGCAGTTTTCTAAGCCATATGGCTTCACACAAAGTTGTGCTTGTCGCCATATATTATTCCTCAAATAAGCTCAAAGCCACAAACTTCTATTTCCTACTACACCAGGCAGTCATTCCTTATCTAATGTTGAAACAATACCCAGAGGTACTTTTTCGATCCACTGAAATTCCTACCCAATCTGCATCAGTGAATCCACTCAATATGATATCCTTACTCCTGGTGTACAAGAGTCCATAATCGATTATTCCCTGTAAATACTTGATAACATGTTTGGTTGTTGCCCAATGTGCCCTCTTCGGTTCCACCATGAACTGAGTGAGGGTGTTGACAGAGTAGCAAATGTTTGGCCTGGTATTGACCAAATACATTAGGGACCCAATGAGCTGCCTGTATAGGGTGGGATCGACATCCTTGTCTTCTGATGAATCAATCTTCTTCCAGTTGGTGATCATTGGCGTAGCCATAGGTCTACAGTCCTCCATCCCGAATCTTTTCAGGAAATCTGTAGCATACCTCCCTTGCCCAAGGAAGATTTCTCCCTTCTGTTGCCAAATTTCCAACCCTAGGAAGTAGTACATTCGTCCCAAATCCTTCATATCGAATTCTGTGGCTAGATTCTTCTTGCAGTCCCCAATGAGTCTGGATTATCCTATCAGAAAGAGATCATCCACATACAATACAAAGATTAGTGGCTTGTTCTCTACAACCAGATAGTAGAGATGCAGATCTGCGTCACTCTTGATAGACCCCATCTTCTACAAGTAGCCATGTATTCTACCATACCATGCTCTTGATGCTTGTTTCAGCCCATATAAGGCTTTCTTCAATCTGCATACATGAGACTTATTCTCATGAGTTTCAAAGGCCTCTGGTTGTTCAATGTATACCACCTCTTCTATTACCCCGTTTAGAAATGTCGTTTTGACATCCATTTGATGGATCTCCCATCCCATCTGGGGTGCAAGAGATATCACGGTCCTAATAGATGTATACTTGGCTACCGAGGTGAAGGTCTCCTCATAATCAATCCCTTCCTTTTGAGCATACACCTCAGCCACAAACCTGGCCTTGTATTTCTCAACACTACCGTCTGCAGCGTATTTGATCTTGTAGATCCATCTTGAACCTACCATTGATTTGTCTTGAGGTCTTGGCACCACCTCCCAGACATCATTTACCATTATCGAGTTGTATTCCTCTACCATCGCATCTAGCAAAACCTAATGTTGAGCTGCCTCCTTGAAACTAGCAGGTTGTCCATCCTGAGCTACTAATGCCTGATATCTATCTGGCTGTTTTCACTCCCTCTTATTGTTTCTTGATGCACTGATGAAGTCCTCTGCATCTCGCAAAATCTAACGAAGTTCCCTGCTAGTTCTTCCTCTGCCAGCAGGTGCTTCTGTTCCCTCCTCCTCCTCATCCTAAGAATCTTCCGGTCCTGAGGAAGAATTCTTTACTTTTGTTGGTTGAAGAGGCTTAATCAACGGCTCCTCTTTTGATTGCTCCTCAAAAGGCATCTCGCGAGATCTTCTGAAATCCCTGTCCTCCATGAACTTTACATCTCGTCGTACTACTACCTTCCTGCTCCTTGGAAGATAGATTCTGTATGCCTTAACATTCTCGCTATATCCTACTAGATATCCCTTTTCCGCAGTCTGATCCAGCGTCTTCCTCTTTTCTTCGGTTATGCGGCAATATGCTAGACTCCCAAATATCCTGAAATGACTAACTTTAGGTGTATTCCCTGTGAAGACTTTCTCTGGAGTAATCTTGCCCACTACCTAATGAGGAGTCCTGTTCTGAACATAGAATGTTGTGTTGCATGCTTCTGCCCACAAGAATTTTGGCATATCTTGATCATACATCGTGCCCCAGTTGCTTCTACAATAGTCATGTTCTTTTTTTCTGCTACCCCATTCTGCTCCGGATTATATGGAGTTGTTTACTCTCTTCTGATGCCCTCCTTAGCGCAAAAATCAGTCAAGTCCTTATCGACATATTCTCCACCATTATCTGAGCGTGAAACTTTTGTTTTCTTGCGAGTCAAATTCTCCACTAGAGCCTTGAACTCCTTGAATCGACAAAAAACCTCATCCTTGGTTTTCAGAAAATAAATCTAAGTTTTTCATGAGTGGTCATCAATGAAGGTAAGGAAATACTTGGCACCATTGAGAGCTTTGATGGAAATAGGTCCATAGATATCAGAGTGTATCAATCCTAGTACACTCTTGGCCCTGTGTTTACTCCTAGGAAATGTTGCCTTGGTATACATTCCTAGAACACATCCCCGGCATACAACATCTCCTTACGTACTCAGATCCGAAACTCCTGTTACAGTGCTCTTAAGAATTCTCAGAGCTCCATGGTGCAAGTGACCCATTATTCTGTGCCATAGTTCGTTCAAGTCTTTGTCTCCATGACTCCCTATTAGTGCCATTGGTGATTCTAGTTGCAATCTATACAATCGATTACTTTTGATCCCGATCAGCACTTTCTTTTTCCAACTCGAGTGTTTGACGTATACCTTCTCCTTGATGAAGTAGGCGTCATATCCCTTGCCTTGTAGTTGCGACATGGAAAGTAAGTTCATCCCCAATCCTGGTACACGCAGTACATTTGCAGCACGGAATCGTTCTCCCGATTTTGTTTGAAAAACTATGGTACCCTTCCCTACTGGAGCACACTTTGTCTTGTTCCCCGTGTTTATCTGAAATTTCATCTTCTCTTCTCGATATTCTGAGAAACACTCCCTGATTCTCATCATATGCCATGAAGCTCCACTCTCTATATTCCATACTTATGATGATGCAGCACTAGTCATACATGCCACTTCTTCTTCCAGCCTGGAAGCCAACATAGAGAAATTGAAATTTCTTTCTCTTGTGCAATCTTCTGAAAATCTGTGTGAATCCCCTGACATGCATGCCTCTGCATTGTGGTCTCGACCTATAACTGATTTTCCTTTTCTGTCTCTAATTACTTCCTCTGATACCATGTGAAAAAATTCTATCACTGCAACAACTAATTTAGTTTTCCTACTTATTCCACAATAGTTTATTTATGAAATTACTTCAATAAACATTAAAATAAATATTGTTGCAGATATCACACCGTAATACAGAAACAAACATATGCACAATAATTAAAACATTTACACAGATATTTTGGACAATAGCCCCCGAAAAAATCCAATGTGGGAAAACCGGTGCAACAAGGGAGGATTTTATTATTCAGCAATTCTTTTGTACAACAGGGTGCCAAACTCGCTTACCCATAGAGAGAAATAATTCTCCATCACTTCTCCTAATCCCAGCGTCAACCCGGCTAACCTCTGCGAGGCTCTCAAACCCTCTGCGTAAGCTCTTGCTTGATTTTGTCAACCTTGGGCCTCTCTATGTCACTCAGGCAGGCCCAGCAAGTGACTATGCAATCTTATGTTGCCTCTGTGTCTGCCCAAAAGGCCTCAGCGCTGATCTCCAGTGGCTGATCCTGCCTCTCTGGTCCATACTTGCTACCTCATGACTGCTCACCAGACCACTAGTTCAATTTCTCAACTAACCCCGCTCCAGAAATTGAACTCACTGGTCTCCCTCACTGTATTCTCCAAGTGACCCTCAAGCCTCCTCTTATACTTTTCTCGTTGACAAATCAACGGCCGAGATTAAGTCCCTAATCAATGGCTAAGATTAGATCTGGCTTGATCCATGTCTTTTGGACCATTCTAACACAGTTTTATATTAATACACTAGTATTTTACTTTCCCTAAGTTTAGACTTAGGGACTCTGTTAAAAATATTAATTATTTTAATATCTCCCAAACTATTTAGAATCTGCCCAAACCCTTTTTAGGTATTGGAGATCTCATGTGCCTTAGCCTCTCCACCATTTTTCATGGCATAATAGCATGCCCTAGCTGCAGCATCAGGAGGCTTCCCTAGACAGCATGGAAGGGTTGTATGGACAACGTTTCTCTGAGATAAGTTTAAGGGCTAAACGCAGTTAGTTTAAGGCCTAATTCAAGGTGAAGGAGGGTCGAGTTCCCTTGCTGGAAGAGTCGCAGTCATAGGACTGATTTGACGACACTTTGGAGGAGTGCAAATCCATGGAAGGGTAGTCGCAGCCCTACACAGTCTTGTTGTAGGGTGCCACAGTAATTATATCGAGGTCGATGTTGTTAAAGAGGGCTAGACTGCCCAGAACCACAGCAAGAAGGATCAGCCTCCTAACAAAGGGCAACCACACTCCTTAACAATAGATCTAGACAGTATTGAAGGCTGGATATGGGACCGTAATGATGCCCTAACCAGGCCTACATGGTAGCATAGGAGTGGACCTTGAATAGTGAATTGTAGCATGCAGTAGATGGTATTTTGACAATGAGGATGATAATGGATGAGGTCCTAGGACATGGTATAGCAATGTTCAATCGGACAACAACGTGTTAGGACAACACATGATGGGACAGTAATGACGTTATGCAAAAATGGCACAATAGGACAACAATGACATTGTGCAGCAGTGGCACAATGACATAATAGGATAGCAATAACATTGTGCAGCAGTGGCACAATAGGACAGCAATGACATTGTGCAGCAGTGGCACAATGGGACAGCAATGACATTGTGCAGAAGTGGCACAATGGGACAGCAATGACATTGTGCAGCAGTGGCACAATGGGATAGCAATGACATTGTGCAGCAATTGCACAACAGATCCATGGAAGGGCAGCCAAAACCCTACACAATCTTGCTATAGGGTGCCACAGTAATTACAGGTAGGCCGATGTTGTTAAAGAGGGATAGACTGCCTAGAACCACAGCAAGAAGGATCAACCTCCTAACAAAGGGAAACCACACTCCTTAATAGCAGATCTAGAGAGTATTGAAGGCTGGATATGGGACCGTAATGATGCCCTAACCAGGCCCACGTGGAAGCATAGGAGTGGACCTTGAACAGTGAACTGTAGCATGCAGCAGATGGTATTTTGACGATGAGGATGCTAATGGATGAGGGTCCTAGGACATGGTATAGCAATGTTCAATGGGACAACAACATGTTGGGACAGCGCATGATGGGACAGTAATGACATTGTGCAACAATGGCACAATAGGACAGTGATGACATTGTGCAACAATGGCACAATAGGACAACAATGACATTGTGCAACAGTGGCACAATGGGACAACAATGACATTGTGCAGCAATGGCACATCAGATCCATGGAAGGGCAGCCGCAACCCTACACAGTCTTGTTGTAGGGTGCCACAGTAATTACAGGCAGGTCGATGTTGTTAAAGAGGGCTATACTACCTAGAACCATAACAAGAAGGATCATCCTCCTAACAAAGGGAAACTGCACTCCTTAACAGCAAATCTAGACAGTATTGAAGGCTGGATATGAGACCGTAATGATGCCCTAACCAGGCCTACATGGCAGCATAGGAGTGGACCTTGAACAGTGAATTGTAGCATGCGGCAGATGGTATTTTGACGATGAGGATGCTAATGGATGAGGGTCCTAGGACATGGTATAGCAATGTTCAATCGGACAACAGCATGTTAGGACAGCACATGATGGGACAGTGATGACATTATGCAACAATGGCACAATAGGACAACAATGACATTGTGTAGTAGTGGCACAATAAGACAGCAATGACATTGTGCAGCAGTGGCACAATGGGACAACAATGGCACAACAGATCCATGGAAGGGCAGCCGCAACCATACACAGTCTTGCTATAGCATGCCGTAGTAATTACAGGCAGGCCAATGTTGTTAAAGAGGGATAAACTACCCAGAACCATAGCAAGAAGGATCAACCTCCTAACAAAGAATAACTGCACTCAACAACAGATCTAGACAATATTGAAGGCTAGATATGGGACCGTAATGATGCCCTAACCAGGCCTACGTGGCAGCATAGGATTGGACCTTGAATAGTGAACTGTAGCATGCAGCAGATGGTATTTTGACCATGAGGATGCTAATGGATGAGGGTCCTAGGACATGGTCTAGAAATGTTCAATGGGACAACAACATGTTGGGACAGTAATGACATTGTGCAGCAATGGCACAATGGGATAGCAATGACGTTGTGCAACAATGACAATAGATCCCTGGAAGGGCAGCCGCAGCCCTACACAGTCTTGTTGTAGGGTGCCATAGTAATTACGGGCAGGCCGATGTTGTTAACGAGGGCTAGACTGCCCAAAAGCACAGCAAGAAGGATTAGCCTCCTAACAAAGGGAAATCGCACTCCTTAACAGCAGATCTAGACAGTATTGAAGGCTGGATATGGGACCGCAATGATGCCCTAACCAGGGCTATGTGGCAGCAAGGAGTGGACCTTGAACAATGAACTGTAGCATTCAGCAGATGGTATTTTGACGATGAGGATGCTAATGTATGAGGGTCCTAGGACATGGTATAGCAATGTTCAATGGGACAACATAATGTTGGGAAAGCACATGATGGGACAGTAATGACATTGTGCAACAATGGCACAATAAGACAAAAATGACATTGTGCAACAGTGGCACAATAGGACAACAATGACATTGTGCAACAGTGGCACAATGGGGCAGCAATGACATTGTGCAGCAATGGCACAACAGTGGCACAATCGGACAGCAATGACATTGTGCAGTAGTGGCACAATGGGACCGCAATGACATTGTGTAGCAGTGACACAGTGGGACAACAATGACATTGTGCAGTGGTGGCACAATGGGACACCAGCCACAGTGAGGTACCGCAAGTACATGATACAGTCATGATTGGTGAAGCGTGATGAGATGCAACATAGTGATGATGGGTGTAGCATGGTGCATCACGATGAGGTGCAACATGATTATGAGGAGCAACACAACAATAGGTGCAGTAAGGCAATGGAGTCACCTTAGAGAATCAGTTGAAGCAGCATGTCTTCAACTGAGTTCAGCTAACTCATGTATCATCTTCTTAGAGATGATCTATGCTCTTATTTAGATAAGTCAAAGTGTTGAATTCTATTGTAAATGTATTATCTCTCTCTCTCTCTCTCTCTGCTAAACTATTGAAGAACATATAAGAAGAATCGATCAAGGGTATCCCCACCTTGGGTTTTTTCCCTAGCTAGCATCACATCTTGTGTCCTCCTGTCTTGGCTTGTCTTCTGCGATTTATGTTTTTGTTCTATCTGTAGTTTACTTTAATGCTGATGTGCTTGCTAATCTGGAAAATATATTGAGCTAACTGTCAAAATTGAAATAAATTTCTCTAAGCATAGAACATACCTAAACTTAACATGGTATCAGAGGTGAGGTGAAGACAAAGCCCAAGCAAGAGTGAAACATAAATCACCGAAGACAGTTGGGAAAGGACAATAGGCTCAATGGATTCCTCATCCCTCTTTAAATTCACCAAGGGCGAAGTCAAAGTAGAGAATATTATCAAAATGGCGTAGCGGAAGCTTCTGATGGCCTACCTAAAGATCACTTCAATGAGAAGTCTGTATCTAAGGAAAGGCAGATACCTTGTTTGTAATAAGTTCAGCCATTGTGCGAAGGAGTATCCAAATAGCACGACACATCACTTGATGAAAATAACAATCATTCCAAGGACATCTTCAATGATCATAGGAATGATAGGTAATGCAAGTCATCAAGGAAATAGCCGGCTCTTCAAATAAAGCAAGGAACCCCAGGAATGAAGAATCAAATGTTGTTTCTAATAAGATAAAGAAGCATTATCTTGTATTGGCCCTCTCCTTCAGACTCTTTGGGAATCTAGCTTATTGATTGTAGTGCTTCAAGGCACTTCATCGAATAGAAGGGTGCTCTCTCTAACTTGTTAGAGATGGAAACAATCGTGAAATTATACTTGGAGTCAATGCCACCTATCCTAAAAAGGGTGTAGGGAATGTTACCCCTCAAGTGAATAAGGGTAACTTGATTCATTTACAGAATCTCTTTTATGCACCTGATCGTAAGAAGAACCTGGTGTCCATTTCGACAATGGAAGTCAAAGGTTTCAGGGTGGCATTCATCGATTGAAAGGTATGTGTTTGAAAATGGATTTTTCAAAGATGTTTTTGAGTTCAAGGATGGAAATTTGTATCAAGTTGCAGGGTGTTCCATTGGGGACCATGTCAGTTGACACATCTCATCTGTAGCACCAGAGGTCTATTTTATGGGGCCTTACCCGATGTGAGTCAGATGGTGACGGGGATGCATGAATTCAAAAAGAGCATAAAGGTACATGTCTGAGATGTACAAAAGGAAAATCTTACAAGGAGACCATTCCCATCATATAGCAGGTCCACAGGTTTGGAACAACCCGATGGGTTTGAGATTCATGATCGGGAATCTCATGTATGCAGGTGGAAGAAAGCCCTCCTATGGCTTGCAGCAAAGCACCCCAGGCTTAGTATGAGAGGATTGATAGTTGTCTGATGAAGCTGAGATTCACTAGGAGTGAAGCCGATCCAAACCATTGCTCGAAGGTTGTGGATGAGAGACCTCTCATACCGGCACCTTTTGAGGACGACCTCTTTCTGACAGGTGCCGACCCTCTCATTTGCAGATGTAAGAGGGAGATGGATTCCAGATTTGGAATGGTGAACTGCAAGCCCGTGACTCCCTCGATGGAGCTTAACTTTCAGAAGTTATGTGTTACTGATGCCGGACCAGATTTGGGAAATGCCTCTGAGTTTCATAAACTCATTCGCATGGATGTTCTTGGTGAACTTCCGACCAAATATATGTTTTGCAGTTAGCATGTTGGGCTCATATATGGTTGAGCCTCACTAGATTGGTGCCAAGAATATTCTGAGATTTCTTCGAGGCACAATCTCTCATGGATTGAGATACACTACTGGAAATATGAAGCTGGATGATTATTCCAATGTTGATTAGGCAGGCAGTGTGGAGGATTGCAAGAGCACTTTTGGGTGCGGATTCTCTTTGGGTTCTACTCGATATCCTAGATAAGCAGGAAGCAGAAGATGATTTCTTTGAGCACCGCTGAGACCGAATACATAGCTACGAGTATGGCCTTGTGTGAAGCTACCTGGTTGCGGAAGCTCTTAAGTGAGTTGTTTGACACATGATGGATACCACTGTGATCTTCTGTGTCAACCAGAGGGGGATTCGATTATTAAGGAATCTCGTATTCTATGAGTGCTCCAGCATGTAGACCTTAGATACTACCTTATCTGGGATATGGTAAGAAGGCTCCATCGCATTGAGACTAATGTACAGGTCGCAGACATTCTGTCGAAGCCCTAGGGAAAGGTCAAATTTGTGACTTTCCCGAACGACTTGGAGTCATTGAGAGACCTTCTTATGAGGGTCATGCATCATGCATGCATTGAGCTCTAGGAGCTCCGAGGGGCTTGGGGTACTTCTTGGAGCAACAAGTGACCATAGGGCGACTCACCCTCCCCTAATGGTGTGTTGTGTATAGGGTGAATGGCTTAGCCTTCCCTTGTGATACCTCGTGGCGACTTAGGGACATGATGAATGGTTCTCCTGTTGAGGCATCCTATCCATGCAGTCTGGGACTCATGGGAAGTATCTCTCATTTGCCCAATGAGCATGGAAATGGGGTTAGGGACCATAGTAGTACTATTGATGGACGCATAATTGTATCTACATACTCACTATGCTAGGATGACCTCCATTGATCTGGGATCAATGAAACTGATATGGGATCAGTATGAGTGGTTTGAGACACTCTCTTGTGATATTGATCGGGGATCAATGACACTGATATGGGATCAGTATGAGTGGTTTGAGACACTCTTGTGATATTGATCTGATATCAATGAAACTAACTTCAGGTCAATTCGGGTGACATAACTGACTTCTGGGATCAGTAAGAGTGGTATGACACACTCTCTTCATATGGAACTGAGTTCAGGTCAATAGAGAATGGTATGAGACATTCTTGATCAATTCTTCTTCTTCATGGTTCAGCAGAGCAGTGCAAGGCACTGATGGAAAAGATCGTACAGCCGGACAAATGGATCAGTGGATGGAGTTCTCCCTAGTTGAGAGGGAGTGTTAAAATTGGCAACTAGGGCCAAACTCCATGTGGGTCATCTTATTTATGGAAACTGATATTTTTCTTGGATCCCTCTTATTGAGAGGTGTAGGATTGATCTAAAGGTCATCTGATTCCGATAAGTATTCATGGAGTTATGAATTTATTTGTGTTATAAGACAATTCATCAAGGTCGGCCAACAACCAAATAAACCCCACATGTGCTCAACGTTTTAGTATAAAAGGAGATGACTTGAGAGTCATTTCATACACACTTATCTCTTGATTTCTCTCCACTTGTCTTGGTTTTTAGTGTGAGCGAAATCTAGGAGGATGTATCCCTAAGACGCAAGAGGAAAGGAGGCTTAACAATCAACCCTAGCCGCAGTCCTAGCCCTAGCTTCTACGCACAACCTAGCCGCAGTCCTAGCACTATCTTCTACGCATAACCTAGCCGTAGTCAAGAAGAAGAAAGACGTTGCCCTAATCTAGAGGACACAGTCATGAAGAGAAGCCCTAACGCTATCAAAGAAGGAGCCCTAACCTATACGCTAGTCTCTATGCAGTTAAGAAGGAGGCATATAGCCCTATACGCTAGTCCCTACAAAGACGCAGTCAAGGAGGATAATAGCATGCCCTAGCCACAACATTAGGAGGTTGCCCTAGACAACGTGGAAGGGTTGTATGGACAACGTATTTCTGAGGTAAGTTTAAGGGGTAAATGCAGTTAGTTTAAGGCTTGTTTCAGGGTGAAGGAAGGTCGAGTTCCCTTGATGGGAGAGCCGTAGTCATAGGACTGATTTGAGGGCACTTTGGAGGAGTGCAGATCCATGGAAGGGCGGCTGCAAACCTACACAGTCTTATTGTAGGGTGTCGCAGTAATTATAAGCAAGTTGAGGTTGTTAAAGAGGGCTAGACTACCCAAAACCACAGCAAGAAGGGTCAGCCTCCTAACAAAGGGCAACCGCACTCCTTATCAAAAGATTTGGGCATTATTGAAGGCTGGATATGGGACTGTAATGATGCCCTAAACGTGGCATCATAGGAGTGGAACTTGAACAGTGAACTATAGCATGTAGCAAATGGTATTTTGATGATGAGGATGCTAATGGATGAGGGTCCTAGGACATGGTACAACAATGTTCAATGGGACAACAACATGTTGGGACAACAGCATGTTGGGACAACACATGATGGGACAACAATGACATTGTGCAGCAGTGGTACAATAAGACAACAATGACATTGTGTGGCAGTGTCACAATGGGACAGCAGTAACAACGATGTACAACAAGTACATGATACAATCATGATTGGTGAAGCGTGATGAGATGCAACATAATGATGATGGGTGCAGCATGGTGCAGCACGATGATGAGGAGCAACACAACGATAGGTGCAGCAAGACGATGGAGTCACCTTGGAGAATCAATTGAAGTAGCATGTCTTCAACTAAGTTCAGCTACCTCATGTATTATCTTCTTAGAGATGATCTATGCTCTTATTTAGATAAGTCAAAGTGTTGACTTTTGTTGTAAATGTATTATCTCTCTCTCTCTCTCAGCTGAACTATTGAAGAACATATAAGAAGAATTGATCAAGGGTTTCCCCACATTGGGGTTTGTCCCTGGCTAGCGCCACATCTTGTGTCCTCTTGTCTTGGCTTGTCTTCTGTGATTTACGTTTATGTTCTATCTGCAGTTTACTTTAATGTTGATGTGATTGCTAATTTGGGAAATATATTGAACTAACTGTGAAAATTGAAATAAATTGCTCTAAGCATAGAACATACCTAAACTTAACAAAGACCAAGTCATCCTTCCTTCTTTATGAGCTTTCCTTACACATATTTCCAACAACAAAGTTCGACCTTCCAGTAACTTCGACCCCAACAACA
Organism: Pinus tabuliformis; assembly: GCA_031772625.1. Taxonomy (NCBI): domain Eukaryota; kingdom Viridiplantae; phylum Streptophyta; class Pinopsida; order Pinales; family Pinaceae; genus Pinus; species Pinus tabuliformis. Next base: position 1,004,128,891 of record CM062819.1, read on the forward strand.
ATTTCCGCAACTTTGACTTAACAACTTCAGCAACTTCAACCTAGCAGCTGCATAGTGTCGACCTTGATGCAGCTTCAGTAGTTTCAACCTAGTAGTGTCACAACTTCGATCTTGCAGCATCACAATTTCGACCTTGCAGCTTCACAGCTTTAATCTTGCAGCTTTACAGCTTCGACCTTGTAGCTTCATAGCTTCGATGCAGCTTCAAAATTTTGTCTAGCCCAGAAACTGTAGAAACCCTAAAGAAAGAGAAAGAGAGAGGCCCAAAAACTTCGATCTTGATCTTCTTCTTCTTCATCGTCCTTTTCTAGCTTCTATCCTGAGATTGAACTTGCTTGAGTGAGTGTGAAAATGAGGTTGAATTCCTTCTTATTTATAGGCTTGTGAGGGGTACGAATTGTCACCTTGAGGCTGATTTGTCCCTTCATGTAGGTCGGCTTGATATTTGGCCTTGACGAGGTCTTGGAGAGTCTTTTGACTCTATTTTCACTCAATAATTTTTTCTTTACGTATGTAATATGCCCTAATGGATCTTCAATACATGACAATGTGTCAATGATTCAATTGACTTTATGACCAACCTAGAAGCACTAAATGGGTGTTTGACCTAAAAAAAATTCCTTGAACATGAAACCCATGCCTCAAGAACACAAATAATAAATTTATTTTTCACTTTTCGTTAAATCCATAAAATCATGATTACATATGCCATTATGAAGACCGAATCTAGTTACATATTTCAACACTCCCTCTTAACTAGGGAAGTATTCATAATCCATACAAGGTACTTGGACATTCTCAATCTGAAGAATTCTCATAAGAAGAGTCGGATTGATAACCCATCTGTATAACATCATATCATCTAGCATTATCACATAGCAAGGTCTTGACTAGCATCTCTATCTCTCCACAAGATCAGAGGACAATGCTGACGAGTCCAATGATTTATAGGCACCCTTATCATTGTCTCTCTTGGAACATACCCCACCTGGGTTCTCTTAGAGTATGTTCCACCAAGACTATTCTTATCTTGTATTCCCAGTCCTCAAAGAATATCGGTCCTCTACGACTACTCTTATCTTGGATGCCATGCCACATCCTCAAAGAGTATGATGCCAGATGATTACCCAATCCTCCATTCTTTCTTCCCAGATGAAGACAAGAACGATGTATCTACCTCTCCCTCTCAACAAGGGAAGATATACCCATTCCAATGAAGGAATGCACCCATTCTTATAAAAGGAATGTACACAAGCTCTCTCTTAACCAGGGACTTGACCAAGCCTCCCCTTAACCAGGGACTTTCTCCCAGCATCTCTATAGGTGGAGATCATGGGACAACCAACTGCTTGTAGGATTCCCTGCTTCGATGTCATGAATTTCTTCTTTGTTATGGAGCCTACATCTTTTGGGACTTCTTCATAGGACATCGACCATCCATCTCTTTCATTCATGAATCATGTCATTCATGTCCTTCTTTCTTTCATCAAGAAAGTGATTCACTAATCCATATATGGCTTTCCTTCATACGGCTACCTTCTCCACATCATGTTTTCTTCAGGATCTTATCATCCCACCACATGAATATTAGTTGTAGATGACATCTAAAACTCTTCCTTTGGTAGCCTTGCATTAGCCCATCCAAATATTGTTCAAAAATAATAATAAAAATGAACATCAAATTACCTTTGTGATGATATTACATGATGACATTTGCTTTGTTGTATCAACATCCTACATTCATATTGACACATCTCCAAAAATATATTAATGTCAAGGGTCATCTTCCTTTCCAGACTTCTTCAGAGTCTTCATACCTTTTCCATGGAGATGTCATGGTCAATTCTTCTAGTTATCAGATGTCGATTTTCTTTTCTGTGACAATAGTTGCATCTTTCACAATCTCTCTTTACTTTCTTCACATATTGCTTCTCATGGATTTGCATTCATAGTTCCTTCATTTTTATCAACCACCTCATATTCCATATGAGGACTTATTATGTTGATTTCATCTAGTCAATATGTGAACCATGCCTTTATGCATCCTTCCAAAGGAGGAGACCACTTTCTCTTGATCATGCTCATGAGTTGGAGAATTTATCCATAATATCTGCAACTATATGACGTGACTCAATTTTATCAAATACAAGCATACATACCTCATCTCTTCCTTTTGGTCATCTAGACTTCCATCAGCGGCTTCCTTGATTGAAATAACTTCAATCACCTTGACTTGCTTCACTTATTTTGACATCATACCATCATTCCATGGATCCCATACAAGGTGGAATTCTTGGCGAGACACTTACTTCTTCCAGTTGGTGAACCTTCCAATGAAAATTTCCACAAAGGATCTTGATCATCCTCATCCTGCAAATGCTCCTTTTTGAATGATGTATGATGAGCTCTATATTATATGACTTTCTTTTTCCCATAAGTACTACTTATGCTTCTAATGAGGTTATCAAGAGCTACACCATTCTATAGGAGACAGCCATAGACTTCTATCTCAGCTATCTTTCATGCTTTTTTTTATGATGATATCACAAGCTCTTGCTTTCAATTGTATGCTTCTATGATGCCATCTCCTAACAGGATCCATCATATCATGCTTCTAATTACTCCTACCATGATAGTTATACTTTACAACAGAAAACTTGAAACAGAAACTTTGAAAAGAACTAGGCGAGGAAGACTATCTCAATCATAGTAGACATATTTTACTTCCTCCTTGGATTTCTTCTTTTTAGCTTCTTCCACTTCTTTAGTGATATGGGCTTCTTCCCTTCCTCTTTTGTTGTTGTCCTTCTTGAGCTTTGGACAATCTCTCTTGTAGTGCCCATATTCATGACAACCATAACATTGAACCTTCCACATGTTCTTCTTTTACTGAGGACCAAGCTTCCCAAACTTCACTTTCTTCTAGCCATGGCAACAAATGCTTGAGCTTGCTCGCTTGATTCTACATCGATTTTTTCCTTCAGCCTAGTTTCTTCGATTTTGCACAATGACCATAGTTCATTAAATGGAGTAGCTTCCTTCTTCCCATAGATGCTTGATGTGAAGTTGCCCCATTCCTCTGGTACTGCATTGAGCACTATGGCAATCGTTTCCTTGTCAAACATTATTTCTCCCAACTCTTGGAGTTGGTCTCTTATTTCTGACACCCTCATAAGGTATCAGGTTATTCCTTCTTATTTTGATATCTCCATCTTGTAGATCTTGAGCTTCTTTTGGTGGTTCGACAATTAAACCCTTAACATGACCAACGACTTCATTTTCTATGTGAATCAAATCTATCCTCTTCTTCCATGCAAGAAAGATTGACGACCCAACCAATTTATTGCTCTCCTTGCAATATGAAGTCATTTTGACATATTCAAATTTAGATATAAAAATACTTACTTGTTAAGTGAAGATACTCCTAGATGATGAAATCCTCAACTTAGTGCCTTCTTGATTTTGATGGTGATGTAGATAATAGAAGTTTTCTTCTTGGTGAAGATGTCTTTCTTCAAAAGTGATCCTTGGCTCAAAGGGAGATCACATTGATTCCTTGATGATGATGACAATGCTTTTTCCCGCTTTTCTTTCTTCAAGGCAACACTAGTTAAACTTGTTTCACAACCTCAAATTTTCTCCCTTCTTCAGAATTTCGACTTGATGTAGCAGTTTTGCAATTTCGACCTTTTTTACAATAACCCTAGTTCACATGTTTGGCTAAAAGATGGACAAATTTGCCTCCTTTCTACTTCACTTGACTTGAATTCTTCTTCTTGTTATTTCGGCTTGCAAAGGAGACTTTTCATGGCACATAACTTGATCCTTAATGGTGGTTGCAATTTGATACGTGCTGCTACAAAAGGATGTCTTAATACTTAGCACATGTGGAGAGTATAGCCCAAAAAAACAAACCCAAAAATGCTTCACTCTTGAACACTTCAAGTGTGGAACCCTTCTTTGGATGAGCTAGGGTTTTGAGGTCTTCTTTGATGCTCTTAATTATTCCCTTTCAATATGATGAGAGGGTTAGTCCTTCTTGATGATTAATGCCCTTAATGTTTCCAAGATTATCTATTTGTACTTCAGCCCTAGAGTATCCTTCTTCGTGTTTCCCTTCCTTGATATAGTCACTTTAACTCTAATACCATGTTGAGAAATCTAGGGAACAACAAGTGTAGGTGATTTATCTTACTTTGATCATTGCTTGTGATGTATTTTTACTTTGCTTGATTAACTTCTTTCATTTATTATTATTAGTGTTCTATATGATCAAACAGCTACCAAATCATAAAAAACAATGAAATAATAAAACACAAAATATAAGCGATCAACCAGGGCCAAAACCTCTCCAACTGAGAGGAAAACCCACCAGAATCCTTCTTTTCTTATAAAACTTCAATTGACGAATTCCAAGACCTATGACTCTTGACCAAGACCCTCCAAGACCAAGTCATCCTTCCTTCTTGATGAGCCTTCGTTACACATCTTTCCAGCAACAGACTTCGACCTTCCAGGAATTTCTCCAACAACAATTTATGCAACGTCAACCTAGTAGCTTCAACAACTTTGACCTAGCAACTTCACAACTTCGACCTTGATGCAGCTTCAGTAATTTCGACTTAGCAGCTTCGATCTAGAGGCAATTTCACAGCTTCGATCTTGGCCTCACAGTTTCGGCCTTGCAGCTCCACAACTTTGATCTTGCAGCTTTATAGCGTCGACCTTGCAGCTTCAAAGCTTCGATGCAGCCTCAAAATTTCGTCTAGCCCAGAAATTGTAGAAACCCTAACGAAAGAGAGAGAGAGAGAGGGGTCAAAAAACTTCGATCTTGATCTTTTTCTTCTTCATCGTCATTTTCCAACTTCTATCTTTAGGAGATCAAACTTGCTTGAGTGAGTGTGCAAATGAGGTCGAATTCCTTCTTATTTATAGGCTTGTGAGGGGTATGAATTGCTATCTTGAGGCCGATTTGTCCCTTTATGTAGGCCGACTTGATCTTTGGGCCATGACGAGGTATTGGAGGGTCTTTTGATTCTATTTTGACTCAATAAATTTTTCTTTACAATATGTAACATTCCCAAATGGGTCTTCAATACATGACAATGACTCAATTGACTTTATGACAAACCTAGAAGCACTCAATGGGAGCTTGCCCTAAAAGTAAATTTCCCTTGAGCATGAAACTCGTGCCTCAAGAACACAAATAATAAATTTATTTTTCACTTTTCATTAAATATATAAAATCATGATTACATATGCCATTATGAAGATCGAACCTAGTTACATATTTCAACATCTTCAACTATAGAAAATTCTCCTATTGTCATTTTCCTTCTTCTTCGGCCCATGTGACTATCTCACAAAAATATGCAATATTACTCTTGCAAATTATTCAAAAAATATCTTTCTGAATTTCTCTCTCACTTGTGTTGTGTCTTCATCCTCTCCCTTAGGCTAATTTTATAATTCTCCATAGGCCAAATCCCTAATCTCCAAAGTGACTGAGGGCTAGGATTAAATCCTGGCTTTCTTTGATCAATGGTGGGGATTAAATCTAAGTCAGTTAAATAATTAATCATTTATCCTGAGAAAAACATTAATCCAAAGTCTACATTAATCAAATAATAAATCAATGTACTTTTCTGAAATTAAAACTTGGGAAGGAGACCATATTAGTTGCTTGTCTTGAACAACCTCCTAAAGAGGACTTCTTTTCCTGCATGCAATACACCAGCCTATGCAGAAGGCCTTTTGTAACTACAAAAATCAACATATTATTTTATATAAATATCATATATGTAGTACTTCACTTTTTGCCTAAATCTGGTATCTCTCTTATTTTTCTATATATCATTTTTTATAACTGTTGTATATTGAATCTCTCTTTCATATGGAAGGATATATTTTTATTTTTGGTTGTGTACATTTTTTGGCAAACATATAGTACGATTATATTTTATTATAAGTACTATATTTTTTTGAAGCTGACATATGATAGTGTAAGTGTTACCTATGTGCGTGACAACATCTCACACACTGGAATGGCGTCTTTAAATGCAATACGCAATAAACAGACGCAGACTGACAAATTTTTGCTAAACAATATTGTTTGGATATAGCAGTTGTCATCATCAAAGAAAATTGTGACAGAAGACATTGCTCTCTTATGATTTAAAAATTGTTGATATGAATGGCACTGTTATAGATACCATGCTTTTTCTGAACCAAAATATTGAAAAAAATTATATTTCAATCCATGCAACAGAAAATTGCATATATGTTTTCAGAGAAATTCGTTTCCTCTTATTCCATGTAAAAAAATGCCCCCATGAAGGTTCTCACCTTAATGGAAAGAATTGAATCCCCGGAAATACAACGAAGTATAAATACCTGCTATACTACAATATCTGCTCTCTGAACCCCAATCTTATACCAAATGAGCACAAAAATCTTTGAAGACTTATTAGACAAGCAGCAACTTGTAAAGCAAGGAGACGAACTTCCACTTCCAACTTATCTAAATAAATACTCAAACGTGACCAAATAGGTGACCCTTGTGACAACTGTAACTCCGCAGCTGCCATAGATGAGACTCTCCCAATGATGACATACGTGTTAACAGATGCTCCCTGCATAATCGAAGACAAAATTTAACGATGTGGGGACAAGAACTGATCCAACTTCCACAAAGGGGCAACAGAAACAGCTCAAGGCAACTAAAGTTGGGAAAGTGCCCATAGGATAACGATTAATAAATTACTTCAAATTCTTCTTTCATGAGTATTTCAAATCCAGCGCATAACTTTGTAATTCCCCCTATTCATTTTTCATAGTTTTAAGTTATTTAAAAAAAATAAGAGCTAGTTGCTTATTCTTGGGTCCTTCTACTGGTTCTAGAGATTTTCCTTGAGCAATGCAACAAAACGCTAATAAGTGCTCAATGAGGCATATCTGTTAAAGAATTAATCAAATGTAGGCAATGATATAAGGTACAACTTACGATGCTTCCAAAAATAGATAATACAATCTCATAAGAAAATCCCATATATATAAGAAATGAAACGCTGACAAGATTTTGCTTTTTATTACATTTACAAATAGAGGGGAAGAGATACCAGGGCATTATCCACCGCACGTAAGCAGTCATTAGTCTTCAGAAGCAGTAGAATTACACGAGGAAGTCTCTTTAAAAGCTCTGAAATTTGCATGAAATATTGTGATGCATACATCTGTCGGATCACCAATATAAAGAAACTACTATCAGTCTTCCAACTTATTTACTGCATCTAAGTCCAGTTAATTCTCTGATGGTCAATTACATCTACCAGCTTCAACAAAGGTTATCTTATACTAGTTTTCATTAGAAAAGGTGTAATACATGGGCATACAAATCATGAATAGGAACAAGAAAACCATGTCATGATTCCTGACTAAATCACATGAGTAGCAAACTGTTTGTACATTGATTATTTCACTTATTGAACCAAAAGTGTCCATCCCTTAATAAAGACTGAAATTTTGTTATATCTATCAAAGACAACAGAAGATCAATGTAAGAAGTGCATGAACCCATTATTAAAGAATTCTGACTACCTACATCTCAGCTTAGTGCCAAAGATATTATGGAAGCCAACAATGTGCATCGCTCATATCTAACGTGTCCTCAGTATTTCATATATAATTGTATACTCCCTTAATCAATGGGAATAGTCAATTGCATTTAAACCATATCGATGACACATACCTGTCTCTGTTCCCTTAAAAATAGGACCCCAACTCCCCTGAATTTGCCCAACACTTCAATAGCTAACTTAATACACTGCCAAGCTATCTGTTGGAAAATGTAACTATGTTCGGTCTTCATTAATGTACTTGAGTCATCATGTAATGTTCTTGTCAAACGAATAAAGAAAAAGAATTATTATTATTGCTATTGTGACTTTTAGAATTTATTATAAGTCTATAGAGTCATTATACTTTAAAGAGACCCTTCTTGGGCTTTTGAATCATGTAAAAAAGTGAGGTATTGAGTCAGAGATGATTTATGTATCCTCCACACCATGTCAGCCTAGAAGAAGATCAATTCGGCCTAAGGACCCTATTTGACCCACAAAGAAGCCTATAAATACAAGCTAGTCGAAGTCATTTGGAGCATCAACTCTCAAGGAAGCTCGATATCTCAAAAGTAGCTGGAAAAGTGAGAAGTTTGTTGCCGAGAAGCCGAAAGAAGTGCGAGTTTGGGGAAGTTTAAGGAGAGGAAGAAAATCGAGATTTTGGTGCCTCTCTATCTCTATTTCGTGGTCTGGATTGGGAGATTGAAGTCTCCTAAGTTTCATTGTTGCCGAAAGTCGTTTGTTGTCGGAAGTTGTTGTCTAGTTGAAGATGCTTGAAGGGGTCGAAGATCTCGAAGGTTGACTTGGTGTGGAGGGAAGGTCTGGTCTTGGTCTAGGGTGAAGAGTCTCAAAGAATACTATTGAAAATAATAATTATCTTGACCGGGTTTTCCCCTCGAGGGGGGTTTTGCCTTGGCATAGTGCCTATATCTTGTGTCTCTTGTTTTGTGATCTTCATACACACATAATATGGTAATTGCTTGATGAAAGATAAGATAATAAAGAAGTAAACAAAGACAACACATTCACAAGTAATTATCAAGAAAGGAGAATCAAACTCTAATATAACTACTTTGAGTTTCCAACACTATCTACCTAGATTATGCAATCTAACAAAAATTACTATTTGCAGAATCACAATTGTGTGGACAACAACATTTAAAATTGGATGTAGGACATTTAAATTCATCACTTTAACCTACAAAAAATATCAGAGAGATACTTATTATCTTCACATTATTATGAACATTGAAACTAGTTCCCAAGGGAGCATTCACCTCTTAACCACTCAACTTGAATGCCACCACCCAAAAGCTGGGCTATAAGATAACAAGGGCACTGTGATGTTCCTACTTAGCAATTTTGCTAAGTAATTACCAATTTCGCCAATTTTGAAGTTTTGCCATCACAGACTTAGGAAAAGTGGGTTAGGAGGACCCCACTTGGCATTTTTTACTTGAGAAGGCTCCAACATAGGAAAAAGAAGGCAAATCAACTTATTAGTGGAAAGTGGGGGCCACCCCAAGAGGAATACGCACCCCTTGGAAAAAAGCACACTTGTGGACAAAGAAAGAGAGGAAAATGGGGTCGATGTATGGGGCCCACATGGAGAGAGAAAGCTCAATGATAAATAATAGGAGAAGACATCATTTGGGGCTTTTTGATCATTTGACAAACAAACTCTCTTGTACTCTTGAACTATTGAACCAAGTCTACGAAGTGTTGTTCAACACCGAGATTTCTAAGGGGACATCTCACCTCCTTCTTCGGTGGACTTTGAGTGCCACCCGAGACGAGTCATTGTCACACTTGAGGAGTTATTCCAAGAGACATTCAGGGAAATCCAAGTTGCATTTGGAGCAAATTGGGCGCAGAAAAAGGGACCACGCACTCTTGAGGAGAGATAGTTCAATACATAGTTCATTCCAACTTTTTGGGGGCACATTACCTTGCCATTTGGCAGCATCTTTGTAGTAGTTTGGTGGGTTGATCGGGTGGTCATTCCTCAAGCCGAATTATTCTTCCTTAGGCATATGCAGAAGGAGTTTCTTTGGACCTGTGCAGTAACTTGAGGAGGACACACATGGGGTAAGGCTTGACTGAGAGTTTCGGGTTGTGTTTCACTAGGAAACATAAGGAAAATTGTTGGAGGATTTGCTTTGCATTTTTGGAGGATTTTGGTAGCAGAGTACCTGGTGATGTGAATTACCCAACTGAAGGAGGAACTTGCTCTAATTAGGGGTAATTTCGGAAGGTTGGAACTAGGGCCAACCCTTTCTAGGTCTTTGTGGGTTTGTTGAGTAGAGCCCAAAAATAATTTTACAGAATTTTCTGAGCACTCTAGAGGGGTAAAACAACAGTCTTTTTCCAGCCAATAGTTGCATATTTCCAGCACCAGTGTCGAGCTTGAAGATGAATTACTTCCTAGCATCCAGGCAGCACATTTTCTCACCCGGTGTTTGTCTACCTTGCTTTAGCAAGCCTAGGTGCACATATTCCACACATATATTGTACATTCCTCTTTGATAATAAATGGCTCAGCTTGGCGCAGTTTTTGGCTAAATTTATGGGTGTCTAATTGCAAGTTGAATTTTTGTGTTGGATGTGGAGTTTTTGTTTTGATTATCACTATTATTCCTAGTAGGAATATTACAATCACTCACAAAAATCCTTCAAAGGTGGTGCCATTGGGTTCAAATTTCAAACTAGACAAGGAAGATGAACAAATGGAGCAACCAAGAACCCTCTGGCATCCAACACACTGGTATGGGTTACAAGAAGTTGCCTTTGCTAACTCTTACTCTAGTACAGGCAACCCTCCATTAGTGTTCACCACTGGCATAGGAAAAACCCTCTACCAATCCTAACCCACTTGTATGGGTAGCGTTAGCCTGCTCATTGTTGCAGGAAGCATTTATAATCTGAATTTGAACTATAACTTAACTTGGGAACTACGAACAAAGTTTGTACACGCACCAATAATCTTCAAAATACTTCGACGACAAAGACATCCATTTTAGGATAAATAATGTATATTGAATATTATATAAAAAAAATTGATATGATGGTGTGAATGTTACAAATGAGACCTGCTTATATACATAGGCCATGGTCATGTCTTTTAGACATGCCTTCCCATTAAACTAACAACTATTTAATTAATCATTATGATTATTTATGATTTACATTTGTTTATATTTATTTTAATTATTCATAACATTGCCTTCCTCTTCAAAAAGCTTTGTCCTCAAAGCTTTCTAGATGAAACGGTTGGATCTCTTTTGTCATTTTGAATATTTTCTCGACTCTGAACTTTCATCTTCGTTGATACTAGAAGATATGATGCTCTGAGTGATAAACAAAATTGTCGAACTGAGTATGGATTTAACCATCCTAGATTAATCTTTTGTGGAATCTTCCGATCACTGGAAATTTGCAATGAATGGTTATCATAGGACTACAGTTTGCAAACTTAAGCATTCCTTGGAACATAAATATGTTGTTTTCGTTCTAAATGGTTCAAATATGTAGACTGACTTAGTTGTCTACTCGTGTGATTTGGATGTCAATAAGATGTTTTTTTGGTTGGATTTCCCCTTATCATGTGTCTGGCAGTTTCCTGATTTACTTCAAGGACTGTTGTTGTTGAGTTGACTTCTGAATCACCACTTGGAATTTCCATTGTTGGAACTACAACATTGAATATGTTTTAACTTCTATTGGTTCCTCATCTTCCTGAGTTGTCAGATTTACAGGATCGGTATTCGTTCTTCTTTCTTCCACTTGGACTGAAGACTTCGACACTTCTTTCGTGATAAGTTTTTCTAAATTGTTTTTCAATGATTTCTTATCATCCTTAACTTTCTTAATTTGAATGAGTAGACTTTGATTATGGTTTTTGAGACGTAAAAGTTCCTCATTTTCTGAGTCAACTTTATTTTGGCATACAAGCTTCTCATCTTTTAAACACTTGATTTGTTCTAATAATTTTTTGTTAAGGTCCTTTAAGCGTAATTTTTCCTCTTCTTTCTTTGATAGACTTTCATTGAAATTTCTTGTCAAAACCTTCTCAAGTAATTTTTTGTTATGGCCTTAGATGTCAAATTTCTTCATTACTTTCTGTTGATTCTTCATAAAACCGATCTTCAAGATCTTTCTACTTCTTTTCTGATGCCTCATTCTTTTGTTGAAGTTTTGTGTTTTATTCTTTTAATCTGTGTTTGGGTATTACCTTGATATTCTTCCAAATTAAACAATCTTTGACATTTTGGACAAAGTATTTGTGTGATTTTTGAAAATCAGTGAATATTGATCTTTTGTTTGAAAAAAATGGACATCTAGACCAAAATGTAGAGTTATGTATGGAATCCATAGTTTCTTTGTTCAGCTTGGACTCCATTTTGCTTTGTTGATAATTCATAAAAATAATCTAACTAAAGACTTGTTTATAGGTAAATATTTTCAAGTTTCTTTGAACTTTGTACTTCAAAACCCCTTTATTCTTTTCTTTTTACCTTCTTAAACACCTTGTATTATGCCTTTCCTTGAAAACTAGGGGAATTAAATAATTTAATTACTTTTTTTCTTCTTTTTTTAATTATAACTTGAATGCCCTTATAATAAACTTATTTGATGCCTTGAGAATATTATATTCCTTTTTATTTTCTCAATCTTAAAAAAGTACCTTGATACTTTCCTTGGCTATTACTCTTTATGTAGCGTATACACTTATGCTTTAATAACACGAGATTCCTTCACTTTGAGGTAAGATTGAAGGCTTAATCTAGCTCAGATCAGCCCTACAAACCAGCGAAGGGGAGCTCCTTGCAAACCACACTTAAAAGGACCTGCTTTGGAACAGTTGAGCAAGACAACAGTATATTGTAAGAAGCCCTAATCAGACCATGGGTATATGACAATGCAGCTTTCTGAGTCATATTCATGTTTAAGGTTGGATCTTCTAATTGTCAAGTCATTTTGACTTTAAGTTATTGTACTCTCTCTCTGCTGAACATTGGATATTAGTAATAAGAAGATTTGATCAAGGGTTTTCCCCATCTTGGGGATTTTCCCTGGCTTGAGCCAATTTATTATGTCCCCTTGTCTTGATTTGTCTTCGTTATTTATTGTACATGTTCTTTTCTCAGTTATTGTCATCATGATAATGTTTCGCATGATTGCTAATGGTTTAATAATTAGGCTAATAAGAAAATTGAAGCTTCTGTCTTAAGCAAAGAACATGTTATCCTAAATTAACATGGTATCAGAACTATGGAGAGGACAAGCCCAAGCAAGAGTATAAGCAATCTCTAATAGAAGATCTCCTCGGTTTAAGCCTTCATGAACCGAGCACCTTGAGACATTAAATCAATTCTGAGTATGATCTCAAGCCATGATCACTATGACTAAGTCGGAAACCTATTCAAAGAGTCGGTGACAGTAGATCCATCTCTCTAACTGAGTTTGGAGACTCTCCTGTGCATTTACTTGCGGAAGAATATCCTGTATAGAGATCAAAATCTTCTAACTCTGAAGATAGGGACGATCCACTATGATGCCTTGCTTCAAAGATTACAGTACTTGTTTTGGAGGACCAAAATCTTCAGGCATAAAACTGCTGTGACAAGTTTCATGCCCAGGCATTTGCATCTGTATGGTATCTCAAGATCAACGTGGATCAACAAATAACATTGTTTTAAGGTCTAGCCAAATTCGAATTGTTCTGTGAAGATCTCATTAATCATTGCAGACCTGTGAACAAAATCATGACTAACCAATCAGTGACATGCTAGCTCATTTATAGTGACATCTTCACTAGTATTATATTTACATTTGAGGGAAGTAAAGCTGACTTGACTAATCAATCTAAGCCAACCGCACTCGTTAATGATTCAGAATCTTCGCATGGTGGAAGCTGCATTGAAAAGACTGGCATCAATCCATTGCTTTCAAAGGACCCTAGTGTGAATACATATATAACTTCAGCTCAGATTAAGCCAACACGTGTAGTCCTAGAGAAATCATATTGAAGTGATTACAGCTTCAGATGATGGTCTTTTATGAGATTTTTTTTTATATACGTATTCATCTGCTTCAACACCATTGTCTTCAGTAAGGACAGAGTGCATCATTTACTTCACAATAGATTTTCATCATTCTATCATCCTCATAGCTGTAAGGGCTTCAAGCTTAATTATTACATCAGTTTGAAGTAGCTGGGTTTTGAAGAGAGTCATTTCAAAGAATTAGATATTTGTTGATCCATGGCTGAAGTGTCTGGAGCTTATTCCCTAAGGCTAATCTGAGAATTTAAGGTTGATTTGTGATGTCCTAATCAGATGCTCAGTATACTAAACCGACACACATCTGTGGACATACTTTTGTCTATTCTAAAGCATAATTCTAAGATTTCGAAGATACTGTTTGCAAGGAACAGTTCTTGTACTTAAAGGTTGTCTAGGGTAATTATTGTTTTGATTTGGACACTTAATGAATGATGGTTTAATGGTATCCATTGAGCATCTGTGGTTTCTTCATGTGTGAAGTCAACATTGTACATCTGTTGACTGCTCTGGCATCTATATAAGCCTCTAATTGAATAAGGGTAAGAGGTCTTTAAGGTCAAAGATCCATCTTCAATTTAGGCAGAAGTATCAGTCCTTAAAGTGAAGGCAAATCATCTGAAGCAATATTAGAGGTACATCATCTTCACCAAGTCAGATCAAGCATCAAAGGACATCATCCTCAAACATTTTTATTACATCAGTACTACATCACATGAGGTATGACCTTTGCATGAGATAGGTACTATTGAGATGGCATCATATTTGTAGTCAGATCTATATTGGCATCAACATATATATATATATATATATATATATATAGTATTGGTATGTGGCATCCTTGTAAGTCGTAGTCCAGAAGTTGTTATGATATTTTGGCAAGTCATATCGAAATTCTGATCAAACTGGGATCAAGACAGGGCCTTGGACATTTATCTCTCTATTGAACTTTCAGCTCCTCTTCAAAATCCTCATCGAATGAATAAAGGAAGAGGAATACCTTGTTCTTCAGTTGTGAACAATAGCATCAATGCATCTGTACATTCTACTGAGATAAATGATGTCAATATTCAATGACTTGCACATAGACATAATCAACTCAATATCAGTTAAGCCATCTTGTGGAGATTTTCTGTCTTACCGTAGCTACGTGCATCAAGAAGTGAAAGCATCTGACTCTAGTAACAGCATGAATCCTCCTCCTGTTTTGAGAAGAAAAGAAAATTGAAAGGTTTAATACAGTAATAGGAATCTTCAGTAGCAGACTAAAGTATCTGCTGAAGACAAGTCTCTAGGATAAGATCTTGAATTTCTCAAAAGGAATGGTCTTCCTGAAAGTATGAAGAACTGTAGTTTTTAAGGATAGAACCCTGTGCCGTGAAGACTCCTGGTTATATGCGGCATCAGTTCTACTATTTGTGGCACTGCCCTAGGTATAACATCTCAGCATATGCAGGTCAGCATCATTCATGTTGTCTTTTCAGTCTAGTAGTCGTGATGATATATTGATGACATTGTTATAGTCTTGTCTCACAATCAAGGTTGTGAACAAGACAAATGTAAATCGAGGATATTTGATCTTTTCATGTGGTACAGTGGATGTTGGCATCAGTAAGCTAGAGTTCATAAGGATTTGTTGTGAAGAGTTTAACTCTTGTAGACACATCAAGTTGTCACCTTGAGCAAGAATCTCAATATACAGTCCTGATTTGCAAGAGGAGGTTTCAGTACTAACAGTTACATCATGGTTTGTCAGCGGTATAAAGGTTGGCTGGCAGCAAGCATATTTATTCTTCAGTTTCATAGGCATCTTCTTTATAATCATTGACAGCAAACAAAAGTATAGTGACACTCCTTTCAGCAAGGAAGATTGCAGTTAATGGCATCATAGGTATTGACTCACAACTAACTCCAGCATCCCAATGTCATTATTCTGACTGCCTACAGTATGTATCTATGCAGCTGTTGTTAGTAAGAGAGGTTTCACAGTTTCTGTTGAAGTTTCTAAGTCTAACAGTTAGAAACCCTCCATGCACTTTACTGATTTATTCCTACCTACTTGTTCTGTTAATTAACAATTTATTTACCATGTAAATACTGAAAATAAATACAAGTGCATGCTCAACACATTACAGATCATCAACTGAAGGAAACAGAAACAAGCACCAAATGACACCGTTATTTTTGGAATAATGTCCCAGGAAAAACCCAATGCAGGAAAACTGGTGCAACTATCTGAGGGTTTTATTATTAAGCAGTGCTTTTCTGAATACACTAGGTGCCAAACTGGCTAACCCAATAGAGATAACAAATATGGCAGCAATACCTCTCTTCGGAAACAGGTATTCGGAAAGCCTACTCCACGAAATCCCTCTCCAACACAATATGAAGCTCAACTTCAGCCCCACTGGCCTCTGCGTCAGCCTACTGAGGCTCTACGCAGCCTCTCTGGCTCTTTGCGTCACTCCTACAGCTTCTGCGTGGATGATGCAGGCCCTTCTGGCTTTGCGCAGTCTCTACTGCCTCTGCGTGGCTCCCTCTAGCTGTGCCTCTGCCTCTCTCTGCTTCTGTGCTGGTCTCTCAGCACTGTCCCTGCTTCTCTGCCTCGTACTCACTGCCCCTCGCTGTAATTGATCACTAATTCTATCTCTTAGCAAACCCCGCTCTAGAGAATAGAATGATTGATCACTCTAGTGTATTCTCCAAGTGACTCTCAAACTTCCTCTTATACTTTTCTCAGCCTGAAACCCTCTGCGTTAGCCTACTGAGGCTCTGCGCAGCATCTCTGGCATGACCCAGGCCCTTTTGGCTTTGCGCAGTCTCTGCTGCCTCTGCATGGCTCCCTCTAGCTCTGCGTCTGCCTCTCTCTGCTTCTGTGTTGGTCTCTCGGCACTGTCCCTGCCTCTCTGCCTCGTACTCACTGCCCCTCACTGCAACTGATCACTGATTCTATCTCTTTGCAAACCCTGCTCTAGAGAATAGAATGATTGATCACTCTGGTGTATTCTCCAAGTGACTCTCAAGCCTCCTCTTATACTTTTCTCATTGACAAATCAACGACCGAGATTAAGTCCCTAATCAACGGCTAAGATTAGATCTGGCTTGATCCATGTCTTTTGGACCATTCTAACATAGTTTTATATTAATTCACATTAATATTTTAATTTCCCTAAGTTTAGACTTAGGGACTCCATTAAAAATATTAATTATTTTAATATCTCCCAAACTGTTTAGAATCTTCCCAAACCCTTTCTAGGTATTGGAGATCTCATGTGCCCTAACCTCTCCACCAAATTTCGTGGCTAGAGCACATCCGATGCTACCCCAAATCAACACTCCCTCTTAGCGAGGACTGTGCTCTAGCAATACCCTTTACTAAGTATCACCCTGATTATCTGGCTTCGGTCCCTGTGTTGATGCTAAGCCTGCTGCCCATCATCCTCTGCACTGTTGCATCCTATACTGTTGCCCATAGCTCTGCCACTTCCATTGTTGCATCTGTACGACAGCTCCCTTTGCATCTGTATTGTTGCCCATGGCCCTACCACTGCCACTGCTACGTCTGCGCTGCATCTCCTCTCATCATCATGCATCGTGTTGCCCATAGCACTACCACTGCTAACTGTTGCACTGCAACTCAGTTACTGAGAAGTAAGTAGTTGATCTCCCAACTCTGACCTCTTTGTTAGGCTAGAGTACTCCTAATGCTAAAGCTCCCTCTACCGCTGACAAGTGCTCCCTCTCTGACCTCTGTGATACTGCAACAACTCCCTACATCTAGCACCGTTGCACACCTCTCTGTGCCATCCTGCACTGGTGCAACACTCTCGTGCCTCTCGCACTGTTGCAGCCTACTAGCCTCACACTGTCCTGGGAATTCTACACTATAGCTCTCTATGTCGCTTCATCTGCATCCGTCTATGCCAGTCCTGCTACTCCTCTTCAGGGCTCCCATAGCATGGTCTAATCCAAGAGGCTGGGTACCTCGAGGATCCTACCCCTCATCGTCTATAGTCCGTCTGACTACAGCTCGATGTCTCCCCACTTCCGCTCAAGTGGCGCGTGCGCACTCATGGGACAGTCATCTTATGTCTCCACTTCCTTCTCTGCCCTTGTTGGCATTGCCTTGGTCTCGGAGGTCTCTCCCTTGTTCTTCTTCCTTGGACACTGGGTCGCATAAAGACCTAGCTCCCCACAGTGGAAGCATTTGACCTTGGAGAGGTCATTCTTCTTTCGTTTCTCTTACTTTCCCTCAGATGTTAGGGCAACATCCTCCTCCTCCTGCTTGACTCTGATCCCTTTGTCGCTGCTTCCCATCTTGCTTAGCTTTCTGATCTCTTCTTGGTGAAGGGCCAGCCACATTTCCTCCCAATGTGGAAGGGTCGCTCTGCCCAGTATACTCTAGACAAATACCTCCCAGTCTTCTGACATTGCATTCAGGGTTGTTCTCGCCATCAATTCCCGATCCGACGTGGCCCCTATGGAAGTCAGTTGATCCCAGATCTCATTCAGTCAACCAAGGAAGGTGTCGATCAGTTCTCCCTTCTTCATCTGGTATGACCGCAACCGATTTTCTAGTAACATCCTTCTCTGCAGAGAAGTATGCTGGGACAATTTCTTTAGCGCCTTCCACATCTCATTTGTCGTTTCCTTCTTAGCAATGTGTGGTACTACATGGTCCTTGACCCCGTCAAGGATGATGCTCTTGGCCCTCGCCATTGCCTCCGCGTACTTGTCATTATCAGTTGGTTCAACTGGGATCGCTATCGTCCTTAAGGCGAAATGCTTGACACGATTTCTGTCAAGTACGGATAAGATTTTGGCCTTCCAGACTACGAAGTTTGAGGTTCTATCCAGTCTGTCTTGGTCTCTTACTCCATGTAGTGCCATGCTCCTCTTCTACTTCCCTCTTGGAAGTTCTCGATGTGACTCCCTCTGAGCCTTGATTTCCCCCCTGGAAACCCTTCTATCGATGTCGAGATGCCCCCTAATCTGATCATCTATGCAACTGCACCACTAATCCGGATTTCTTGACTAGAAACTCTTGGTAGTAACTCCCTCCCCCTTGGCCTTGCCCTGTTAAGTACTGTTCTAAATATAGTACCCCACCAGCTCCACTCTGCAACTTACCAACTAAACCCCAATAACCGAACAGTGAGGGCTCCTAGGCTCTGCGCAGTCTCCGCATCGGCAAACTAGCTCCCTCAACCAACTGCGTCAGCCCTCCTGGCCGTTGCATGGCTCTGCATGACCTTGTCTTTGCCTCCTTTAGCCTCTACGTAGCCTCTTCTTGGCTCGAACTTGATGATGCAAGCACTGCGTCACTCCTTCCTTGCTGCTTTGCTGCTAGAGACAGCTTCTGTCACTCGGGACAGTTGTTTTCTGTTGTTGCTGCTTACTTGGCTGATGTCCTCAATTCTCCTGTGATCTGTAACCATCCTCTGATACCATGTTGAAGTTTCTAAGTCTAACAGTTAAAAACCCTCCATGCACTTTACTAATTTATTCCTACCTACTTGTTCTGTTAATTAACAAGTTATTTACCATGTAAATACTGAAAATAAATGCAGGTGCATGCTCAACACATTACTGATCATCAACTGAAGGAAACAGAAACAAGCACACAAATGACACTGTTATTTTTGAACTAATGTCCCTTGAAAAACCCGATGCGGGAAAACTGGTGTAGCTATCTGAGGGTTTTATTATTAAGCAGTTCTTTTCTGAGTACACTGGGTGCCAAACTGGCTAACCAACAAAGATAACATATTTGGCAGTAGTACCTCTCTTCGGAAACAGGTATTCAGAAAGCCTGCTCCACGAAATCCCTCTCCAGCACAATCTGAAGCTTAGCGTCAGCCCTGTTGACCTCTGCATTAGCCTGAAACCCTCTGCGTCAGCCTACTGAGGCTCTACGCAACCTCTCTGGCTCTCCGCATCACTCCTGCAGCCTCTACGTGGATGACACAGGCCCTTCTCACTCTCTACGTAGTCTCTGTTTCCTCTGCGTGGCTCCCTTTGTCCATGCCTCTTTGCCCCTCTCTGCTTCTGTGTTGGTCTCTCGACACTGTCCTTGCCTCTCTGCCTCGTACTCACTGCCCCTCATTGCAACTAATCACTCATTCTATCTCTCTTAGCAAACCCCTCTAGAGAATAGAATGACTGATCACTCTGGTGTATTCTCCAAGTGACCCTCAAGCCTCCTCTTATACTTTTCTCATTGACAAATCAATGGCCGAGATTAAGTCCCTAATCGACGAATAAGATTAGATCTGGCTTGATCCATGTCTTTTGGACCATTCTAACACAGTTTTATATTAATTCACATTAATATTTTAATTTCTCTAAGTTTAGACTTAGTAACTCCATTAAAAATATTAATTATTTTAATATCTCCCAAACTGTTTAGAATCTACCCAAACCCTTCTGGGTATTGGAGATCTCATGTGCCCTAACCTCTCCACCAAATTTTGTGGCTAGAGCACACTCGATGCTACCCCAAATCAACAGTTTCATCTTCACAAAAACTTCTTGTCACATCACCTTCTTGCAACATGATAAAGTCTCATCCCAAAGATGAAAGTGCGATGAGTAGAAGATCTTGATTTTGGCATCTTGGATGCGTTAAGCCAGGTCCTATAGGTATGGGTGCCAAAAAGACCCTTCCTCATCTTGGATTGGGTAAATTGATACATTAGTAGTTGTCATCTAGCAATGAAGGATCATACAGTTGTGTTGAAATAATCTCGTGAGAAGCTTTTGATTGAGAAGGACCATAATCCATCTAAAGCAAGATTTCAGAGGGATCTAATAACTTTTCTTGACCGATGATTTTTTATGGAAGCAAGTAATGTCAAGCTATAATAGCTCATAATTTTATTACCTTCATAGCTACATGTAAGTTGCTTGATTATGATTGGATGATTTTTGGCTCACGGATTAAAGGATTAATAACAGGTTGTGGATAGCTCGATGCCATGTTTTGGGCAAGGTTACTTTCCCAATATTCAGAGGGAACTATGCTTATTGATAATGTGTGGCATACATAAGAGGAAGTTGAATTCTAAAATCAATTTTATCTTCCTTCAGATCCTACTATGAGGATTATGGTTGAACATTGACCTCTGGTAGCTCCTCGGGGCTTGGGGTACTAATTGAGCTATGAGCAACCATAGGGTGAGTGGTTCACCTTCCCCTATTGGCGCATTGTGTACAAGGTGAGTGATTAACCTTCCCCTGTGATACCCCATGATGGTTGACATGTGTAGGGTGAGTGGTTCACCTTCCCCTACAGTTGATGACACGCGTGTAGGGTGAATGGTTCACCTTTCCCCATGTTTGATGAGATATGCATAGGATGAGCGGTTCACCTTCTCCTATGGCATATGAGCAGGATGAGGTCGTTCACCTGTGAAAATTCCTCAATCTGAATCCCTACTGCAGCAAACTGATGTTACTTCTCCTACTTGTTATTCCATACAAGTTATTTACTGTGTTCTATGGCAAATATCTAAGTAAATACTAATGTAGCCTTCACTTAATTAAAAATAATATGTCGAAAAAGAAATTGAACAAGAAAAGGCACAACACAAGCGACACAGTTATTTTTGGACAAATGTTCCCGGAAAAATCCAATGTAGGAAAACCGGTGCAACAAATCTGAGGGTTTTTATTATTAAGCAGAAGTTATTTCTGAATACAAACTGCCTTCCCGGCAATCCAGTTACAGAGAATACCACTCAGCAGAAGAAATTAGTGAGATTACCTCATTCTATACTGCAAGTCCCAACTGATCCGGCAGCTGAACCAATGAGTCCCCGGCTACCACTGCGTTGCCCCTACGCAGACACTGCATGGGCCTGCATCACTTCTCTGCTGGATCAATTTGCTCTCAGGAGTTTTGACTTCAGCCCTCCTGGCTTAGAACATCAAACCCCTAGCAAAATTTGGGACTTCTGCTTGGAAGGCACAACGTTGCTCTGCGTGATCCCTTCCTTGCTCTGCGTCACCCTCACTGGGCACTGCAGTGCCTCCTCTGCGTCTTTCTCTACCTCTTTGTTGCATATTCTTGGCTCCAGAGAAGATTTTCCAGCCAAAACTATATTTTCCCCTCTCTGCGTCATCACCACGAAACCATTGCGCTGCTCTTTGGCTCAGCAATTCAATCTGACTAATCAACTCTCTGTGTGTGTTTCAAATGACCCTCAAGCCTCCTTAAATAATCTTCTAGTTGACATTCAACGCCCCAGATTAGAAGCTAATCAATGGCTAAGATCATTTCTTCTTGATCCTCATCTTCTTCTAGAAGTTACACCCACAATTTGATTAATACCCATCAATTATGTTAATTTCCTAACTTTAAACTTAGGGACCCATTAAAAATAATTAATTATTTTAATAAAACTGTCGCCAGGTGGAATTTTCCAAAATGCTTTCTGGGTTCTTTGGGACGCATGTGCCCAAGCCTCCCTACAAAATTTGAGACTTAGACCACATTCGATGCTGCCAGAAATCAACACACCCTCTTAGCCAGGAATGTGCTCTAGCAATGCTTCCCACTCAAGCATCACCCTGACTTCATAACATCCTCCTCTGCGCAGCTGATGTCTGACATGATGTCCACCAACTACTGTGTTAATGATGCAATGGTATTGTTGTTGACACTGCCACTGTCAACACTGCATCCATACTACAACCCCCTCTCAAGTGTTGCATTTGTGCTACTGCTAGCACTGCCACTGCTAAGACTTCATCTGCACTGCAATTGAAAAACATCACAAAATATGAACAAGTGTTCAGCATAGATGCATCTCGATGCTGAAGATCTTACTGATGCTAGTCCCACGCTATCCCTCTTAAGCCACTGCGATGCTACTGCTACTGCACTGTGCCTCCCTGCACTACTACAACTCTGGACTACACTGGTCAGACTTGGCATTCTAGCCACTGCATTTGTCGCTCCAACACTCCTCTGACACTGGTCCATCCTGCTACTTCTGATTTGGGCTCTTGTAGCAAGGAATTGATCTAAGAGGTGGGCTCCTCAAGGATCCTGCCCATCTGTAGCTCTTTCGAACTACAGCTCTAAATCAGCACACCTCCCTCCTGGAGGTATCTCGGTTGTCATGGCAAACTCCTCCTTGATCTTCGCAGGTGCATCCTTCAAATTGTGCTTCTCATATTTGTCCTGAGAGGACATTGTGTTGCGTAGTGACCCATTTCACCACACCTAAAGCCTTTGATCTTCGAGATGTCCTTCTTCTGCCTCCGCTACTCCTATTGCCCCTTGGATGCAAGGGTTGCATTCTCTTCCTCCTTCTTGGGCTTTGAACCACTATTGTTGCTTCTGTCAAGCTTACACTTGACTAGATCTCTCCTCAACTCTTCCTGCTTGAGAGTTGCCCATATACTATCCTAGTCTGGCAAATTTGCCCTGCACAAGATGCTCTGCACAAAGACTTCTCACTCTTTTGAGACTGAGTTTAGGTCCAGTCTCACCATCTCGAAACATTGAGGTGTAAACCCCACAGTTGTTAACTCGTCCCGGGTCTCTTGAAGGTTCGTGAGGAACGGATCAATGCGCTCCCCCTTCTACCTCTGTGTAGATCTCAATTTCTGCTCTAAGTACATCTTTCGTTGCTTGGAAGATCCTTGATACAGTGTTTCCAAGGCATCCCACATCTCCTTAACGGTCCCTCTACTAACGACGTGACATACCACGTGATCCTTTACTCCATCAAGGATCATCTTCTTGGCCTTCGCCATTTCTCCCCTATACTTCTTCAATGGATCTGCATCTATAGGCACAGCTACCACGCTATCAACATAGGTCTTGAGAAAATGCTCATCTAGAAGGGGCACGACATCTTTGCCTTCCAGATCACATAGTTGGATGCCCTATCCAACCTATCCTGATCTCTCAACCCACTGGCTGCCATCTCTGCAATGAAACTATCGAACTGCTCATCTCTCTCTCTTACTATTGCTGCTCAGGAATAAGAAAACGGAATTCTTGGCGAGAAGTCTATTAAGGAAAAATTCCCTCACTTTGCTTCTCTCTTTTCTGACGTCTTTCAGCCCAGCAATCTGTCTGCTAAAAATTGCGTCCCACTAGCTCTTTCCTCACGCTAAGGCTCTGCGCTACTCCTTCTAGCTTGGCAACATTTTGATCTAGAAGCCCTTCCTCTCTGTCAACTCACTCAAAGAGAGACTTTCCTCGAAATTTCAGCCTTCCCAGCCTGGACTGGGCAATCCCTCTAGGGGATTTGAACTGCTGCCTCTTGCAACTATTCGACCTCCTTCTTTGCTCAGCGTTGGGTTCTCTGGCACTGTTCTTCTTGTTTCACCTGCACTCCTCTTATACCATGTGAAAACTCCTCAACCGAAATCCCTACTACAGCAAACTTATGTTACTTCTCCTACTTGTTAATCCATACAAGTTATTCACTGGGTTCTACGGCAAATATCGAAGTAAATACCACTGCACCCTACACTTAATTCAAAATAATATGCCAAAACAAGAAACTGAACAAGAAAAGATACAACAAAAGTGATATAGTTATTTTTGGACAAACGTCCCCATTAAAACCCAATGTGGGAAAACCGTTGCAGCAGATCTGAGGGTTTTATTATTAAGCAGAAGTTACTTTCTAATACAAACTCTAGATGCCTTCCCGGCAATCCAATTACAGAGAATATAACTCAACAGAAGAAATAAGTGAGATTACCTCACTCTACACTGCAAGTCCCGGCTGATCTGGCAGCTGAACCAATGAGTCCCAGGCAACCTCTACGTTGCCCCTACGCAGTCACTGCTTGGGCCTGCCTCACTGACTTTCAGACACTGCATCACCTCTCTGTTGCATCGATTTTCTCTCAGGAGCTTCGACTTCAGCCCTCCCAACTCAAAATGTCAAACACCCAACAAAATCTCGGACTTCTACTTGGAAGGCACTACACTGCTCTGTGTAAGCCCTTCCCGGCTCTGCGTCACCCTCACTGGGCACTGCATTGCCTCCTCTGCGTCTTTCTCTACTACGTATTCTTGGCTCCGGAAAAGATTCTACAGCTAGAACTAATCTTTTCCCCTTTCTGCGTGATCACCATGAAATCACCACGTTGCTCTTTGGCTAAGCGAATCAATCTCACTAATCAACTCTGTGTGTGTTCCAAATGACCTTGAAGCCTCCTTAAATAATCTTCTCGTTGACATTCAACGGCACATATTAGAAGCTAATCAATGGCTAATATCATTTATACTTGATCCTCGTCTTCTTCTAGAACTTACACCCACAGTTTGATTAATACCCATTGATTATTTTAATTTCCTAAGTTTAGACTTAGGGACCCATTTAAAATAATTAATTATTTTAATAAAACTGTCTCCAAGTGGAATTTTCCAAAACGCTTTTTGGGTTCTTTGGAATGCATGTGCCCAAGCCTCCTGGCAAAATTTGAGACCACCACATCCGATGCTACCAGAAATCAACACTCCCTCTTAGCGAGGAATGTGCTCTAACAATGCTTCCCACTGAAGCATCACCCTGACTTCATAACATAATCCTTTGCGTTGTTGATGTCTGACATGTTGTCCACCAACTACTGCGTTGTTGCTGCAATTGTACTATTGCTGACACTGCCACTGTCAACACTGCATCTGTACTACAAAACCCCCTCTCAAGTGCTGCATTTGAGCTACTGCTAGCACTGCCACTGCTAACACTTCATCTGCACTGCAACTAAAAAACATCACAAAATATGAACAAGTGTTCTGTTAGCGCTTGGAATTCACCTAGGCTGAGATAGACAAACTCTCAAGGCTACATCAAACCATTTCACCTCGTAGCTAGCCCTACGAGGTATGAGAAGGCTCTCTCGGGTCAGATTCGGTAGATCTTTCAATATGATAAGCTGACCAATTAGGGATAAAGATTTTAGGCTAGTAAATTGATAAGGGAGGTTGATTTAAAGATTTTTGGGGTTTTTGGTGGCAATTGGAGGGAGTGCAATTCAGGGTGCGGGGATTGGGCTCAGTTTTCGCAGGGGGATCTTTGGGGCAAGGTAGGAGTGAGTGCTGATGCCTTAATCTGAGATGGATGATCAGGAATGATAGAGGAGGAGCTAAAGAGGGCAAACAACAATTTTGAATCCTCTTTAGACAGTGGAAAACATAGATATTGAACAAAATTAAAAGCTGAGCATGGCATGCATGAATTCAAACTTTATCACTTCATCTGTTCAATTAGCAGCAAAGAAAGAGATGGAACACATAAACACACTTACAATAACATGTAGAGAACACACCATCAACACAACAATCCACAAGAATCCACAATGATGTCTGCAAAACCCTGGCCTTCCTTTTCCTTAAATTGCAGTAATAGATGTACAATATACAATAATGCTTCTCCCACAAGAGTCCAACCATGAAAATGAGCAAGAGAAGGCATAATATAGACCATCTAACTCCTTTCCCCACCTCTAGGGGTCGAGCTCAGCTTCCTAGGAGCAGTTTGAACTGATTCTAAACTAAGCACTAGATAATAGGTAGTCAAACAACTTGCCTCTATTACTTAGCTAACTTATCCATGCATTAATTATTCACTTTTTACATCAAGGAAGCTTCTAGAAGGGTAAAGAGAGATAAAATCTATCAATGTGCCATGAAAATTATACATTCATCCATCATCTACAAGTAAAAATCATCAACCAAGGTGAAAACAGTGTTTTCTGGCCTGAAAAGTCAAAACTGCCAAATTCAGCTCGAGTGGTCGCGCCCCTTTGCAGCAACTTTTGAGTGGGTTCCACTGGTCCAAATCAGGTGCAAGATGGCTCATTGGAAAGCTTGGTCTGTCTACTTTCCATCCCAAGTGGAATTTCTGGATTTGGAGTTGATTTGACCCCTCAAAAGTCAATTCTCCCAAGGTCACTTTCTGCAACTCAAAAAGTGGGCAGAAAGTCAAAATTTTGATGTATTTTGAGCTTTTGGAGGCTCAAATCTCAAAATCAGGCTTCTCCCAAGTATAGGTAATTTTAGTCTTTGCATAACCTTTCCAAAAATGTCAACTTTTTGCAATTCCGAGCAATCCTCACGAGTGGTCGCGCGGGGGGTGAGACCACTCCATAGGCAAAATCCTGTAAATTTCCAAAAAATTTCCAAAATGCTCCAAAACTCTCGAAATTTTTTGATTTTGCTGCTAGATGAAGGCTAATGAGTACCATGGTGAGTGAGGGATGCCTCAGCCAAGATACGGAGTGGGTTTGTCCTTTTCTTCTTCTTCTGGGCCTCTGACAGCTTCCTTTGGAGAATTTTCATTTTAGCCTTGCAAACATGCAATCTTGCCCAATAGTGTGTTTTCATGTTGCGTAGCAGCTCTTTGTCACGATTTGCCTTCTCCAACAATCTCTCCAAGTGTGCATTCACACTGATAAGCATGGACTCCCGGTCAGCAGGCAATGGGTCACCGGGCCTCCTACGGTTCAAAGTTCGATCATTGCGGATCCTCCATAGCTCATCAAGTTCTTTTTCTTCTTCTAATTGTTTGGTGCGCTGTTCTAGATAAGTGATGGTCCATTGAGCCATTTGGAGCTTTTGCTGCAACACGAGGTTCTCCTCCTCTCTCTGCCTGATAATCTCATAAAAATCTGAAGAAGGAGAGCGGGCATCACGACCAATGAAATCATCATGTGTATCACCAGCTCTCTCATCCTCAATCATGGGCTGCTTGCCCTCTCGTACTGCCTCTGTTGATGAAGAATGCGACGCCCCTTCCACCTGGTGTGGAGATAACACTCGCTGATCTGAAGAAGATGACGAGACCCCGTCCACCTGCTGTGGAGAAAATACTCGTCGAGCTGCTACAAATAAGGTCCTAGGACCTCTCTGATAGGTGACCCGAGGTGAAGAAACCACATGTCTCGAAACAATAATCTCGGGCTGGTGTGATGGACCTCCCACCTCATGAATGACCTCTGGCTCTGGCTGTGGCTGTGTGAAGAACTCACGGGAGATAAAATCTGCCCAAGAAATGCCCTGCTCGCTCAGCTGATGGGAAACAACCAGCTGGATGAGACCATGATGACACAAGCTCCTGAACTGCTGAGCTGGGGACTGCCTCTGAAACACGGACACCATCCTCTGAATGTCATGAAAGAGATAAGCCGGGATGTTCATCATCCTCACCCTGGTGAAGTGCATCAGCATGCGGATGTGACAAGCAAATACCCGTGAGAATCTCCCCTCGCATGTGAAATAGTGCATGATAAGCCGCATGATAGGAGCATACTCCTCTCGGAGGAATCTGAAAGGAAAGTTCCCTGACAAGTTGTGTATGTATGTTGGCCTGACATATGGCTCAAAGTAAACAAAATCCAGCCACTTGCGCTTTGGCCACACCTCACCCACATTGGGTATCCCGGTAGCCAATGAAATAGCCTCTGGAGAAAACACAAAATTCACCCCTGCAAGGGTGACCTGCCCGTCATGAAGGTGTAAAACAAATAACCGGGCCAGCTCCCTATGATGCTGAATCTGTGCAAGCCTCTCGCAAAACTGATAGCATGACATGTACTGAAAGCCAGTCACTGCCAATGGGCAAGCCTGCAACTCTGCCAAGGATGTGGGCTCTTCTCTCTTGTGGTGACCACCCTTGCCACCCTTACGAGGCCTCCGCTGTGTCTCAACCTCCGTGGATGAAGATCGGTCATCACCTTGCTCATTAGTCTCAGTGGTTGATATGATGTTATTGAGCAAGGTGGAACAAATAAGCCAAGATGACTGCTGCCCTGCCTGCAAAATGCTGAGAAGTATGCTGTTTTCAAGGGGAAAAATCATGAGGGAAATGTTAGGGGAGGGAATTTACATAAGGAAAGGGAAAATATATATAAACAACAGGGAACTTTGAAGGAAATAATCACATAATGTCAAATATATCATTCTATCTCTCATCATTTGCAAATAAATACTTTATTAGGGAAAATAGATGTTATGATCACCAAGGGAAAGGACAATATAAATTTTCATCATGGAAGGAATGAGGGTATGATCATCAGGGTATGAGGTAGCATCAACCACAAGCAATTAACAGGCTGCTCCCTTTTATTTTGTCTTTGAAAGCCTTTCATGAGCATACTCTGTTTTTTTTTTACATGTAAAAATGGCCATTTGATGCTAATGGAAAACAGGGGTTTTGGGTATTTGATCATAGGGGAGGGGAAGGGTTTTTATGACAGTTTGAAAGGGAAAAGGGATATTTTGTATCAAGGGTATTAGGGAGATGGAGGGAGAAAGGAAATTCGGATTTTGGGACTGGGGAACACATTAACAATCTCTGCCAACTATACTTTATAACAGCAGTTCCTTTAACAATGCTGGCAGCTTCATGAATGCTTTTTGTCATAGGTGAAATAAGGTTTCATTTACATGCTTTGACAAAGGGAAAGGGATTTCAATTGCATAGGGACTTTTAGGAAGAGATAGAGCAATTGAATTAGGGTTTTGGTGAAGGGAAGGGTAGAAAAACAGAGTTTTGGGATTAGGGAGATGTATCATGCCCTTGTGCAAACCCTAGCACAGCAAACTGTTCCTTTTTGATAGCTAGCAGCTGGTACATTTGATAAACTTTGTCATGATTTTCACACAGCTTCTCACCTTTGATATTTACAGCAAGATGACATTTTTCTTTTGTTTTTTATAAGGCTATGCAAGTTATATTTTTTATTCTGTTTTTGTGTGATTATAAGCATGCCTTGTCATCATTTTCTTTTCTTTTTACTATATTTGTTTTCATTCTTTTGCTGTGCAATTTACATATATATTTGTTGTATGACACAGTACTAGGGTTTGGGTAAGTTTGTATGGGAGAAATTAGGATTTGAATAGGGTTTTAGGGAGGAATTGGTTTTTTAGGAAAGTGAATTGGGGTTTAGCATTACTTGCAAATGAGATTGAATAAATTAACACTCTGACATTTGTGCATAATGATGGGAAACCATGGAGGGAAATAAAGGAATAAAAAACCTTGAAGAACAAACAATAACCCTAGCATAATGCTTGCAAAACAAACAATCACTTAACCTATCTTTTCATTAATTTCTCATGATAAAAATGACCATAATCATCCATTGAATCCATGGCACAATTATTAGCAATGCAAAGGAGGCCTACCTCAGAGAATTCACGAGCAATCACAAAAAGTTGTGAAGTTTTGATGCGTTCTGGAGCAAACTGGCCGAGTGGTCGCGCACCAGTCTCGAGTGGTCGCGCCCGACCAATTTAACAAAGAGAATTGGCGCTGGAGTGGTCGCGCACCTCCCAGGTGGTCGCGCACCCTGGTGGAGTGGTCGCGCACCCTCAAAAAGCCTGAAAACTGCTGAAACTTATCAAATTCGCCCTCTTGCCTCTCTCCTTGTGTTTTCTTGCCTTCAAATGCACAATGAGTCTCTTTTGAGAGGGAATTAGCCTTTATATACTCACATTTGAAAAAATTAACTTGAAAAACCCACTTTATAATGTTTTCACTTTTGCACTCTTTTTAACACTGTTTTTGAGTTGATTTTGTCCTGAAATTAGCTTTTTGAGGCGTTTGACTCTGTTCTTTTTGCAGGTTGACCATCTGATGGACTGTGGCGAATGAACCAGGGTTGTTGCCGGCACTTTTGAAAACTTTTGAAAATTTCTTTATTTTTACAAATTTTTCATGACCTTGAACTTAAAAACAGGGTTTTTAAATACAAGGCATCAAATGACCTGTAGCTGATGAAAATAACAATGAAACATATGTACATACCTCCTTCTGGCTTGCTGGGCACTCACTGAACTTGAACTCATGACCTTGCATTGATTTTGACTCAAAACCCTAGACCTAAGACCTGGGACCTCTAGACAAAAAACAACATGACTCAATTTCATTGTGGTATGACCTGATCCAGCAAAGCCAAGAAGGGAACAAAGACCAGCCCTCCATTCAGTTTTATGGCATGCCTAGCAGGATGCAAAACTGACACTAATGAGACACCTACCTATGCATATGCAAAGAGCTATTGATCACTGATGGAGGGCTCAAGACCGACACTAACATGTTCAACATAGATGCATCTCGATGCTGAAGATCTGACTGATGCTAGTCCCACGCTATCCCTCTAAAGCCACAGCGATGTTGTTGCTACTGCACTGTACCTCCTTGCACTACTACAACTCTGCACTACACTGCTCAGACTTGGCGTTCTAGCCACTGCATTTGTCGCTCCAACACTCCGCTGACACTGGCCCATCCTGCTACTTCTGATTTGGGCTCCTGTAGCAAGGAATTGATATGAGAGGTGGGCTCCTCAAGGATCCTGCCCATCTGTAGCTCTTTCGAACCACAACTCTCAATCAACCCACCTCCCTCCTGGAGGTATCTCGCTTATTATGGTAAACTCCTCCTCCTCGATCTTCGCGGGTGCATCCTTCGGATTGTGCTTCTCATCTTTGTCCTTCTTCCTGAGAGGACATTGTGTTGCGTAGTGACCCATTTCACCACACATGAAGCCTTTGATCTTCAAGACGTCCTTCCGCCTCCGCTACTCCTGTTGCCCCTTAGATGCACGGGTTGCATTCTCTTCCTCCTCCTTGGGCTTCGACCCACTGCTATTGCTTCGGTCAAGCTTACACTTGACTAGATCTCTCCTCAACTCTTCTTGTTTGAGAGCTTCCCATATACTATCCCAATTTGGCAAAGCTAACCTGCCCAGGATGTTCTGCATAAAGACTTGCCACTCTTCTGAGGTTGAGTTTAGGTCCAGTCTCACCATCTCGGAACCTTGAGGTGCAAACCCCACAGCTGTTAACTCGTCCCGGGTCTCTTGAAGCTTCTTGAGCAACGCATCAATGTGCTCCCCCTTCTGCATCTATGAAGATCTCAATTTCTGCTCTAAGTACATCTTCCGCTTCTCGGAAGATCCTTGATACACCGTTGCCAAGGCATCCCACATCTCCTTAGCAGTCCCTCTACTAGCGACGTGACATACCACGTGATCCTTTACTCCATCAAGGATCATCTTCTTGGCTTCGCCATTTCTCCCCTGTACTTCTTCAATGAATCTTCATATGCAGGCACAGCCACCACGCTATTGACATAGGTCTTGAGAAAATGCTCATCTTGAAGGGGCATGACATCCTTGCCTTCTAGATCACATAATTGGATGCCCCATCCAACCTATCCTGATCTCTTAACCCACTGGCTGCCATCTCTGCCACGAAACTATCGAACTGCTCCTCTCTATCTCTCACTGTTGTTGCTCAGGCAATAAGAAAATGGACTTCTTGGCCGAAAGTCTACTAAGGAAAAATTCCCTCACTTTGCTTCTCCTCTGTTTTCTGATGTCTTTCAGCCCAACAATCTATCTGCTGAAAACTGTGTCCCACCAACTCTTTCCTCACGCTAAGGCTCTATGCTGCTCCTTCTGGCTTGGCAACATTTCGATCTAGAAGCCCTTCCTCTCTGTCGACTCACTCAAAGAGAGACTTTCCTTGAAATTTCAACCTTCCTGGCCTGGACTGCACAATCCCTCTAGGGATTTGAACTGCTGCCTCCTACAACTATTCGACCTCCTTCTCTGCTCAGTGTTGGGTTCTCTAGCACTGCTCTTCTTGTTTCACCTGCACTCCTCTGATACCATGTGAAAACTCCTCAACCAAAATCCCTATTGCGGCAAACTTATGTTACTTCTCCTACTTGTTAATCCATACAAGTTATTTACTGTGTTCTATGGCAAATATTGAAGTAAATATTAATGCACCATACACTTAATTAAAAATAATATGCCAAAACAAGAAACTAAACAAGAAAAGATACAACACAAGTGACACCGTTATTTTTGGACAAATGTCCCCTTTAAAACCCAATGTGGGAAAACCGATGCAGCAGATCTGAGGTTTTTAATATTAATCAGAATTTATTTTTTAATACAAATTCTAGATGCCTTCCCGGCAATCCAGTTACAGAGAATATCACTCGGCAGAAGAAATAAGTGATATTAACTCACTCTACACTGCAAGTCCCGGCTAATCCGGAAATTGAACCAACGAGTCCCCGGCTACCCCTGCATTGCCACTACGCAGTCACTACGTGGGCCTGCGTCACTGCCTTTCAGGCACTGCGTCACCTCTCTGTTGGATTGATTTGCTCTCAAGAGCTTCGACTTCAGTCCTCCCGACTCAGAACGTCAAACCCCTAGCAAAATCTCGAACTTCTACTTGGAAGACACCGCGTTGCTCTGCGTGAGCCCTTCCTGGCTCTGTGTCACCCTCACTAGGCACTGCATTGCCTCTTCTACGTCTTTCTCTACCTCTCTGTTGTGTATTCTTCGCTCCGGAGAAGACTCTCCAGCCAAAACTATCTCTGCCCCTCTTTGCCTGATCACCGCGAAATCATTGTGATGCTCTCTGGCTCAGCAATTCGATCTGACTAATCAACTCTCTCTGTGTGTTCCAAATGACCTTCAAGCCTCCTTAAATAATCTTCTCATTGACATTCAACGGCCCAAATTAGAAGTTAATCAATGGTTAAGATCATTTATGCTTGATCCTCGTCTTCTTCTAGAAGTTACACCCACAGTTTGTTTAATACCCATTAATTATTTTAATTTCCTAAGTTTAGACTTAGTGACCCATTAAAAATAATTAATTATTTTAATAAAACTGTCTAGAGGTGGAATTTTCCAAAACGCTTTCTGGGTTCTTTGGAATACATGTGCCCAAGCCTCCTTGCAAAATTTGAGACTTAGACCACATCCGATGCTAGCGGAAATCAACACTCCCTCTTAGCAAGGATTGTGATCTAGCAATGCTTCCCACTCAAGCATCGTCCTTTGCGTTGTTGATGTCTGACATGTTGTTCACCAACTACTGCATTATTGCTACAATCGTATTGCTACTAACACTGCCACTGTCAACACTGCATTCGTACTACAACCCCCTCTCAAGTGTTGCATCTATGTTGTTGCTATCACTGCCACTGCTAACACTTCATCTACACTGCAACTGAACAACATCACAAAATCCCAAAACACTTTTTGGGTTCTTTGGGATACATGTGTCCAAGCCTCCCTGCAAAATTTGAGACTTAGAGCACATCTGATGCTACCAGAAATCAACATCATCATCTCCTGCTGACACCCCAGTGAGAGATGCATTCAAGCATCTGTTTGTGGACATGTCAGTGGGACGTGGTTCATCCTTTCCCCACATGTAGGATGCTTATTCCCTACGATCTATGGTTTACACGTCAGTGGGATGTGGTTCATCATTTCCCCACGTGTAGGATCCTTCCTACTATTGTTGATTTGCATGCATGTAGGACGTGGTTCATCCTTTCCCTACTTTAGGTAATTTGCATGCGTGTAGGACATGGCTCATCCTTTCCCTACTCATGGTGGTTTGTATACGTGTAGGACGTGGTTCAACCTTTCCCTATTCTCGGTGTTTTTGCATGCATGTAGGATGTGGTTCATCCTTTCTCTACGTATGGTTATGACATGTGTTTGTAGGATGTGGTTTCCCCTTTCCCTACGAGTGGTTGTGGGCAGGATGTGATATATTCTTTCCCTGTTGATGTTATTGCATCATCCTACCCATTGAGTTTGGGACACATAGGAAATACCCTTCATCTGGCCAATGAGTTGGTAAAAGTGGTTTGGGACCATACCACTATCGATGGACGCATTGTGCACTGTCATACTCCTTATGTCTAGGATGAATGATGTTTCTTCAACTTGATCACTCGGGATCAAGTCCAAATGGAGTATACCCCTTTGGTTATATGGACTGACTTTTGTCAGTGGAGAGTAGCAAGGTCTTCTGACTCACTCTAAATTGTTTCTTTTTTTTATTAATATCAATGTTCCGTAGAGTAAAGCAGAGATGAGATACAAAGATGGTTCATGACGACAGGATGGCATGATGGATGAATTGGCGGGTGGAATTCTTCCTAGTTGAGAGGGAGTGTTAAAATTGGCAACTAGGGCCAAATTCCACTTTGGACAACTCCTTTGGGAAATATAATTATGGCATTGACCAAAATCAACCTAAAGATCATCAAATTTGGTTAAGGAGAAGTATGATTTTGAATTTCTGTTTCTCTCATGCAAAATTAGCAAGGTCAACCTCATCTATATGTCGGCTCAATAAGCCCAATAGTCACATCTCTTGACCACAACAAATTGTATATATTGATGTGTCATCTCCCTTATTTCACACATTGAAAGGACTTCATTTTTATCTGGGACAATCAAACTTTTGGAGGTGGATACAGGGCTATTTGTTTTTGGGTCTCTCTTCTACATCAAGGTCGAGATTCTTCTATTAAGTAGGCTGCAAGGCATAAAGGAAATTTTGGGCAGTATTTATCATCCTTTGCTGACCAAGATCCATCATGAAGGTAGTCGCAGATCTGAGGGTTGTTTGAGAGACTGTTTAGGATTGTCTTGTATGGGGTTGATCTTGTGCAGTTGGGCCGTAGCTCTAAGGGTTTGGATCAGGTAAGACGCAGGCCTAAAGAAGCTTGTTCTAAGGTCACAAGACTGCTTAGATAAGTCACTTACATCAGGAGGGTTTTGAGGTAAGATTGAGGGCTTAATCTAGCTCAGGTCAGCGCTACAAACCAGCGAAGGGGAGCTCCTTGTAAACCGCACTTAAAAGGAGATGTTTTGGAATTGTTGAGCAAGACAGCAGTATATTGTAAGAAGCCCTAACCAAACCATGGGTATCTACTGATGACAAAGTGCTGGAATGACAGCCTTCTGAGCCATCTTCTTGTCTAATGTTGGAACTTCTAATTGTCAAGTCATTTTGACTTTAAGTTATTGTACACTCTCTCTCTGTTGAACATTCGATATTAATAATAAGAAGATTTGATCAAGGGTTTTCTCCATCTTGAGGTTTTTCCCTAGCTTGAGCCAATTTATTGTGTCCTCTTGTCTTGCCTTGTCTTCATTATTTATTGTACATGTTCTTTTCTTAGTTACTGTCATCATGATAATGTTTCGAATGATTGCTAATGGTTTAATAATTGGGCTAGTCAGAGAATTGAAGCTTTTGTCTTAAGCAAAGAACATGTTATCCTAACTTAACAGGAATGTAACGGGGAAGCAGTGTGACAGCAGTGTGGACAGATGATGGTCTAAGCCGAGTCGAGCCTAACGTTGATGGTTGTCGGTGGTTGAGCGGGTGTGAGGTAAGCGTTACCTATCTTCTTTTATTCTTTATTTTTTTTATCGACTTTTTTTATAATTCTATTTTTCCATATTTTTTTCTTTTGTTTATTAATGTAACGAAGAAAGTTCATATACACAACGAAGTAATCTTCAAAACACTTGAAAGATTTAAACATCCATAGTAAGACAAGTAATTGTATATTGAATATCATATAAAAAAATTGATGTGATGGTCAGCGGATAGTGGCGCTGCAGAAAGAATTAACAGTGTGAAATGAGCAGGGCAACGTCGACGTCATGGGCTACGTTAGACGTTGTCGATGCGTTTGTATGATGTGGTTGAACGCAAGGTAATGGTTGTGTCAACTGCATGGTTCAGGTATATATATATATATATATATAGAAAGAATTAACAGTGTGAAATGAGCAGGGCAACGTCGACGTCATGGGCTACGTTAGACGTTGTCGATGCGTTTGTATGATGTGGTTGAACGCAAGGTAATGGTTGTGTCAACTGCATGGTTCAAGTATATATATATATATATATATATATATATATATATATTTCTTCTAATTTTTTTTACTTTCTTTTATATGACTTGTTTTTATATGACTTTCATATATTATTTTCAATTTCTTTTAATATTTATTTTTGTAAATAATATTTTTTTAATTGACCAAAGGCCTAAATAACAACCTGCAAAATGGAGAACCACCACATGTAGCGAAACGCTTCAATGACAACAAGGTTGACGAATTTTGACAGCCAAAGACCTGGATTGGAGAACACGTCTTTGTGCAGCGGGTGAGCGACCAGAGGATCGAACAGCTTTGAAACCACTGTAACGAACAAACTTCATATACGCAGCAATAATCTTCAAAATACTTTGAAGACAAAGATATCCATTATAGGATAAATAATGTATATTGAATATTACATAACAAAAAAATGATATGATGATGTGAATGTTACAAATGAGGTCTGCTTATATACCTAGGCAGGTGCCTCTTCATGAATGGTCATGTCTTTTATACATGCCTTCCCATTAAGCTAATGACTATTTAATTAATCATTATGATTATTTATGATTTACATTTGTTTATATTTATTTTAGTTTTGTATAATTATATTCATAACAGGAATCTATATTAGGAGTACTTTATATTGTAAGGTTAATACCACTTTATATTATTATAAAGTTGCTTTATGATGTGATAAAGTTGAGCTACAATGATTTGATGTTCATTTAAGTCATGTATGAGTGGTTTGGCATTGAAGAGGTTACGAAACTTCTCCCTCATTAATTGAAGGTTATGTAATGTTTTGCAAACTTGATTAGTGAATAATAATGAACCTCTTTATCTGTGTTATTGTGATCTGTAATTGTGTATGTAAATTTGATACTATGTCACGACGAAGAAGGACACATCCACGAGTCACAGTGAAGAATGGGAAAAAGGATTAAAAAAATCATGGATATGCATAACACCAAATGAGAAGTTGCATCTCAGGGACGAAGAAGTCAATATGCAAGAATAAAAGTGTTTAATTTGTTAAAAATAGGGGTTTTAATAAATTAAATATTTTCCAAGTCAGAAACTAAGTTACTGGAAACATCTGGAGATATTGGTTGAAACGTCGTTCCCCATTTCTGAAACAGAAATGGGTATGATTTGTGTACGATCTATGATGAATGTGACTAGGTTTGGTCTTCATAAATTGTATTTGAGTCATAATGAAATGTATTTATGAAAAGAAAGGAAAATAAATTATTATTATTATTATTATTATTATTATTATGACTTATTAAAGCATGGGTTTCATGATTGGGTCATCATGTTTTAGGTCAAAGTCCACACTGATGACTTCTAGGATTTATACTTAGCCATTAGAGTCATTGTCCATTTAAAGAGACCCTTCTTGGGCTTTTGAATCATGTAAAAAGATTTATTATTGAGTCAAATAAGTTATTTTTCACCTCCACACCAAGTCAACCTCAAGGAGATCAATTCAACCTCAAACACGGCAATTCGACCTCACCAGAAGCCTATATATTGGCGCAGTTTGATTCATTTGAAGGACACTCTCACACAAGTTCGAATTTCAAGAAGAGGCATCTAAAAAGTGTGAATTTGGAAAAGGAGGAGAATTGTTGGGAAGGTCAAGATTGACATTTTGGGCCATCTATCTCTCACACATGTGAACTTTCTAGGAAGATCGAAGTCTCTATTGTTGCATCGAAGTTGTCGTTGCCAGGCCGAAGTCTCTATTGTTGGATCGAAATTGTTGCTGCTAGGTCGAAGTTGTTGTTGCTGCAAGGTCAAAGTTGTTGCTGAAAGGGTTGACTTGGTGTGGAGGAAGTTTGTGTCTAGGTCAAGAGCCTTGGATTATCTTGTGAAACTATTGAAGGAAGAGTTGTTGACTGGGTTTTCCCCTAGATTGGGGCTTTTCCCTAACTATCTGTCTACATCTGGTGTCTTTGATCTTCACGCTATTGTTTTGGTAATTGCTTGATGAACTAAGATAAAAGAAGAACACACGAAAGTTAATAAGAAGAACATAAGAATCTCACAAGTAATTATCAACATAAAGAAAATCTTTCTGCCTTTCTGATTTTCTAACACGATTTGCCATGAAACGTCGTCAAAACGTAGTTGAACCATATCAGAATTTCGTAAACTCTAGATTCGGGTTTAGAAATGTTTTGGAGGTTTTAATTTTTTTTGGATGCATATGTGATTTGTTTCTGGAGGTAAATGTCAATGCTATGGAAGAGACATTGTTGGAGAGGGTATGTCATAGGTGTGGAAGTATTTTAAAGAATTACTATAAGATAAAAATCACCAAATCTATGTCATCATAAGCAACAATGCCGAATGGAACTATCAACTCAACAACCTGGACGTACCAAATCTAATATCAGAGTCGTGTTGGGTAACAACCATTAGTTTATCGCATCAAAAAGGTTCATATCGTTCATCCCCCAAGCATAGGAAACCAACTAACATAAAAAATAGATAGATCATCTATTATTTCATCGCCTGATCAAGGCTTAATATAACTCATTGCCTACCACTCGATTTCTAAAATCAATTTTGAAAGGACTTGGGAGACGAGACACTGAAAAGCAAAGTGACAGAAATGCTCGTGGTCCTCATAACCTCATAATCGGTAATGTCTACTTTTTTAAAATGAGACAAGTGCAAGTTTGACATCTTGAAATATTTTTTAGGGTTTCATTAAATTATACAACAACTTGTAATATTTGCTGGTAGAGTTGGTGGCAAGCTTCCTTTGTGTGGAACCAGAATAGGGTTGTGGAACACATTATTTTGAACACATCGCAAATATCCTTCATTGATCTGCAAATATTTTTGAAATTCTTTAGGTAAGTTAAAATATATTTTATAGACATACGGTCCATGCTCTCATGCCACTCACTTTTGTTTCAAACCTTTCAAGTACATGGATTTGACACTTAAACA
The DNA here is from genome assembly GCA_031772625.1 of Pinus tabuliformis. Taxonomy (NCBI): domain Eukaryota; kingdom Viridiplantae; phylum Streptophyta; class Pinopsida; order Pinales; family Pinaceae; genus Pinus; species Pinus tabuliformis. Next base: position 1,004,168,249 of record CM062819.1, read on the forward strand.
TTTAACTTGTGACATTTTCATCCTGTTTCTTTATTAAAAGGCTTGTCCCACCGTTATGGAATCATTGCATGTTAGGTTATTTGTAAATGTAACTAGTAAATGATAAATATTGCTTAGGTGTTCTAACATGTAATATTCGGTAACATGATTTTGCTTTCAAGTTTTTGGTGATATTGTGATATTTTATTTTGTATGCTTTTTTAAACGCCAACGCTGAATTATGATGACAATGTTTATGTTGAATTGATGATTATGATTTGTTTATGTTGAATTCATGATGATAATTATGTATTTTCAAATATAGCATCTAGATTCTAAAGACTAAAAGACGAATGATGATACAATTTTTTTGTTTTGTCTCTGGAATTTTTGAAAAATTGTCATATCCATTTCAAACCCTGTATCTGTATCCGTTCCCGTATCCATTTCAATGCAACTTAGGTCAGAAACTTAGGAAACAGAAAAATTAAATCAAGGAGAGAATGTCAGGCACAAATTTCAAGACAACAGTCAGCGCAAACCACACATGTGACTACCAGGCATGCAAATCGAGGTACACAGACAGAAAAAACCACAGAGAACTGCAGGCATGGTTTTAGAGGCACAGGACAGGAGAACAGCACTAATTTCAAGATGGGGCACAGAATTGAGAAAAGTCAGCACAAATTTTGAGTGCACAGATTTCCAGATGTAGGGCATGTTTTTAAAACAAATCTGAGCACATATTTCAATGAATACGGTAACAGTGCAACTTCCCAGGAAGTTGTGAACTTTCCAAACTCTGGCAGCACAGTTTCCTAGGCAGAGACGTACCTTTTCACAGCAGCCAGGAATGGATTACAAGGCATTTTTGATTGATAGAGGTTTGCAGAAAAAGGCACAAATTTCCGTAAAATAGCAGACAGCAGGCTGAACTGTAAAGTAGCAGTAGGCTCACAGGTATAGCAACAAGCACCTGTGCCAAGGCAGGCTGTACATACTGCATAATTTCTCCAGTATTTTCCAGAAATCTCGCACGGAACATTTTTGTTGTATGAATGCTTAGAGGGAGGAAGTAGATTCTGTAATAAGCTAGAAAGTTAGCAGAACAACAGTCGTGCCAGGTTGGTGCTGAGTTGGGCTGATCCAAAGGCTTGTACTGCGGACAGAATTTAGGAGGCAACATATCCATGTGTCGATAACTGACTGTTAAAATTGGCAACCAGGGCAAAACTTCATCTGGGTCATCTTATTCATGGCTAATAATATTTTTATTAGATTCCTCTCGTCGAGAGGTGTAGGATTGGTATAAAGATCATCCAATTCCGATAAGTATTCATGGAGATATGAATTTATTTTGATTATGGAATTATTATCAAGCCGACCTACAACTCATGTAGGCTCAGAAGCCCAACAGTCGCATCTATTCACCCACCAACATTGTGTATAAATATAAGAGGACTTTTCCTCATTTGGACTCACTCATCTCATCACATCTCTCTCTCTCTACTGCGCAGATATGAGTCTCTTCTCTACTGCGCTGAAATGGGTCTCTCTCTCTCACACATGTGAAGCCGGAAGCTGTTGAATTTGAAGCTGCAACTGCAAAAGTAAAGATTGACTTGCGTGGCCTAGAAGATCTCCTCTTTGGAACTGCGTTGTAGGTTCATCTAAACCTCTTTTGAAAGCCGCAACTTTTGGTGGTGGAATGAAGTCGATCCGACGAACGGTTTGCAAGATATCCACTGCCCTAGTTTGAAGCCGGAAACTGCTGAAACTGAAGCTGCAACTGCAGAAGTAACGATTGACTTGCGTGGCCTAGAAGATCTCCTCATCTGAACTGCGCTGTAGGTTCATTTGAACCTCCTCTGGAAGCCGAAACTTTTGGGGGTGGAATGAAGTCAATCCGACTGTCGGTTTGTGAGATATGGTCTGCTGTAGTTTGATAATGAAGCCGCTAATGCTGATGCTACTGATCTAGGGTTTGCTACTGCTGATATGAATCAGATTTATTGTACTATTTCTCTCTGCTGAATTATTGAAGATAAAAGAAGATTTGATCAAAGGGTTTCCCCACACATTGTGGGGTTTGTCCCTGGCTAGCCGCCACATCTTGTGTCTCTTGTCTTGGCTTGTTTTCTGTCGATCGTTTAATGTTCTATCTGCACTTTACTTTATGTACATGTGATTGCTAATCGGTGGAATATAATAAGAAAAAGAAGTAAACTGTTATAAGCATAGAACATACCATAACTCAACATGGTATCAGAGCTGAGGTGAAGACAAAGCCCGAGCAAGAGCAAGAGCAATCATTGAAGACAAAATTGGCAAGGCTATGCTAAAAGAACTATGGGGTCCTCAACACTCTTTCCTGCCGAAGACAAGCTCCGTGAGAAAGCTAACTATCACGGATGAAAGATGTCTATCGATCTAACCCTTGAAGATCAAGGAGTGCTGGACCATGTAAGAGGCAATATTGTTGAGCCTTCATCAAATGCATCTGCTGCTGCCTGGAACAAATGGAAAAATGGAGAAGTCAAAACAAAGAAGATCATCCGGGACGCTATCGACAAGCGCTTGGTGGCCTACATCTCTGATCTAGACACCTCCAAGGAAATCTACGACAGACTGGTGAGTTTATTTAAATTTAATGATGCAAATCAAGTTTTGTTTCTTAGAAATAAGCTGAGGGAAATCAAGAAGGGTAAAGATGAAAGTATGCAAGCATACTTCTTAAGAATCACCGAGATCAAGAACGATCTCCTATCTATTGGGGAAACTATTACTGACAGAGAAATGGCACTCACAACTCTTTAAGGATTACCATCTGAATGGTATGTGTTCAGGACTACTCTTCTGAACTATAATGTAATTCCTGGTTTCGAGGAATTAATGGCTAGATACATTCAAGAAGAAACAAGGGAAGAAGTGTAAGAAATGCCCATGCCTAAAGGTCCTCCTGCTGCCTTTTCTTTTCATGCAAAGAAAAGAAATAATTCCGGGACTAAATCAAAAGAAAAGGCTGGACCTAAGGCTAGAAGAAAATGACGATGTTACATTTGCGATAAAGCAAGTCACTATGCAAGGGAGTGCCCTGATAGAAAGGACTCACTCTAGGACGATGATCAAAATCCCTCTGATGGCAATCAAAGGAATGACAGATTCAACAGCAAAGGTAAGAGGAGAGTTGGGAATCAAGGAAGAGGACAAGCATTCAAGAAGGCCAGAAATTCCAGGATGTATTAAATGCACCTGACCTCAAAAGGAACCCAGTGTCCATCTCGGAACGGAAGACAAAGGCTACAAGGTAACCTTCAGCGATGGCAAGGTATGTATATGGAAAAATAATGTTAAAGATGCCTTTACTCTTGGGTTTAGTGTTGATTCATTATATCAGGTCGATGGAAGTCTGCTAGGTGTCATGTCCTATGACACATCTCTTCAATCCGATATTTGGCATTAGAGGTTTTCCCCCCTTCATTATAAAGCTATACTCGGTGTAAGACAAATGGTGATAGGGATGCCCGAATTCTGAATAGAGAATGAAGGTGTATGTCCAGGATGTGCTGAAGGAAAGCTCAAAAGGGGACCATTCCCCTCAAGCCAAAGCAAACCTCTGATATATTACAATTGGTTCACTCAGGCATACCTGAGGTTGGCATTAAGAGGGAGACTACTACACCACATACTCCTGAGCAGAATGGTGTGGTGGGAAGGAAGAACCGCACGATGATGGAAGCTGTCTGGGCCATGCTACATGATCAAAGACTTCTGATGTTTCTATGGGTTGAAACTACAATCACCATCGTATATGTACAAAATTGATGCCCTCATCAAGCATTGGGTTCCAAGACTCCTTAAGAAAAGTTCACTGCAAGGTGAACAATCTTTCGACTTTGAGGAGCTCTCAAGAAGCCAACACCAGGGAACCGAAAGAAAAGGATGATGAATCAATGCCTGATGTAGAAGAACCCATGGATCTGATAGATTCTCATCCACATGAGCCTTCCTCTTCTAGGAAGAGGGCTTCATGGCTTAGGGGGATACTTGATGATGCTAAAGGACATGCTGCACCCTAAGGAACCTTCCGTCAAAGTAAGAAACTTAATAGGTATCAAGGATACCTGACCATCATGAGCACGATCATACAAAATGAGCCTACGTCATTCTCAGATGCCGTCAAGCATCAAGTACGGAAGGATGCTATGACCGTAGAATATGAGTCTATTATGGAGAATGATCTCTGGGAAGTAGTTCCCAGACCCCGGACAAGACAATTGTTACTTCAAAATGGCTTTACAAGATAAAGCATGCAGCAGATGGAAGCACGGAAAAGTATAAGGCTCGTTTTGTTGCTCGAGGTTTCTCCCAAAAGGAAGGTATAGACTATGATGAGATATTTGCACCTGTTGCCAGATATACGACCATCCGCTCGATCATAGCCCTTGCCGCTTCACAAGGATGGAACCTACATCAGATGGATGTCAAGACTGTGTTCTTGCATGGCTCGATCAAAGAAGAGGTCTACGTGGAGCAACCCGAAGGATTTGAGATTTATGATCGAAAATCTCATGTATACAGGTTGAAGAAAGCTCTCTATGGGCTGAAGCAAGCACCCCGAGCATGGTATGAGAGGATCGATAGCTACTTGATGAAGCTGGGATTCACTAGGAGTGAAGCCGATCCTAACCTTTACTTTAAAGTTGAAGATGACAAGCCTCTCATACTGGTATTGTATGTGGATGACCTCTTTCTAACAGGTGCAGACCCTCTCATTCACAAATGTAAGAGGGAGCTGGCCTCTGAATTTGAAATGAAAGACCTAGGACTGATGCACTACTTCCTAGGACTTGAAGTGTGGCAAAAGCCAGGAGAAATTTTCCTATCTCAAGGGAAATATGTGGTAAAGATATTGGAAAGATTTGGTATGATGGACTGCAAGCCTGTGACTACCTCGAGGATCTTAACTTTTAGAAGTTATATGGTAGTGATGTCGGACCAGATTTGGGAAATGCCTCTGAGTTTCATAAACTCATTCGCATTGATGTTCTTGGTGAACCTCCGTCCGAACATATTTTTTTGCAGTTAGCATTGTGAGCTCATATTTGGCTGAGCCTCACTGGATTGATGCCAAGAATCTTCTAAGATGTCTTCAGGACACAATCTCTCATGGATTAAGATACACTGCCGGAGATGTGAGACTACTTGGATATACTGATGTTAATTGGGCAGGCAGTGTGGTGGACCGTAAGAGCACTTTCGGGTGTTGTTTCACCTTGGGATCTGCTTCGATGAGAAGGAAGCAGAAGTCGGTGGCTTTGAGCACCGCCGAAGCAGGATATATTGTTGCTAGAATAACCTCGTGTGAGGTAGTCTGGTTGCGAATGCTCTTCAGTGAGTTGTTTTACCACTGTGATTCTCTATAACAACCAGAGGTGGGATTCGATTATTGAGGAATCCCGTATTCGTCGATTGCTCCAGCAGATAGACATCATCTTGGATATGGTAAGTTGATGAGCAAGGAGGCTCCATCGCATTAAGATGATGTACAGGTTGATACACCTTGTCAAAGCCCCGAGGAAAGATCTAATCTGTGATTTTCCCAAACGACTTGGAGTCGGTAAGAAACCCTTGTACAAGGGTCCTGCATGTTGAATACATTGAGCTCTGGGAGCTCTAAGGGCTTGCGGTTATTATTGGAGCAACATACGACCACAGGGTGACTCACCCTCCCCTGGTGGTGCACACTGGAACAAGATGATTCGCTTTCTTGTGGGACAAGATGATTCGCTCTCTTGTGGAACAGGATGATTCGCTCTCCAGTGTAGCAGGATGATTAGTTCTCCTGTGAGGCCTGGATTGATGTGTTCTCCATGGCAATTGTAGCAGGATTGATGTGTTCTCCTGTGAGGCCTGGATTGATGTGTTCTCCATGGCGGCCTGGATTGATGTGTTCTCCATGGCAATTGTAGCAAGATTGATGTGTTCTCCTGTGAGGCCTGGATTGATGTGTTCTCCATGGCAATTGTAGCAGGATTGATGTGTTCTCCTGTGAGGACAGGATTGATTAGTTCTCCTGTCGAGGCATCCTACCCATGCAGTCTGGGACTCATGGGAAGTACCTCTCATCTGATCAATGAGTAGGGAAATGAAGTTAGGGACCATAGTAGTATCGATGGACGCATCGTTGTAACTACCGTACTCCCTACGCTAGGATGACCTCCATTGATTTGGGATCAATGATACTGGTCTAGGACCAGTGGTAGGAGTTGTAACATAATATGACGCTGACTTCGGGTCAGTTGAGACCATAGTTTTAAAAACCGGCCACAAAAACCGGTAACCGGTCTAACCGACCGGTTAGAGGCCTGGCTGGTCCGAACCGGCCTAAAAAACCTGGTCAGCTACCTCCTGTGCCCGAAATCTGGCCCTAACCGGTCAAAACCGGCCGGTTTAGGGCGGAACCGGCCGGTTTGTAGCAAACCGGCCGGTTTATGGACAGCCCACCGATTAATGACAAAAAGCGCAGCGGTTTTGTGGTTTAGGGGTTTTGGGGGGGAGGGAAAGGTATTTTCCCTCCAAAAACACCCTCACACTTGCTATAAGAGACCCCTCTCACTCTCATTTGTCTCACACAACTGATTTGGAGTGTTTGTGAGTGTTTGTGAGTTTGTTTGTGAGCTTGGAGAGTGTGGAGTTTTTGCTGAAGTAGTCATCTTGGAGTTGGAGTTGGAGCTATTTTGGAGATAGTGTGTAGCTGTCAGTGGAGTTGCCATCTTCAAGAGGAGGCTAAGGGAGCTAGTTTGCATTTCCAGGTAAGGATTTGCACTTGATAATTCCTCATTTGAGTCTGTTGTCCATGAATTTTTTTTTAATGTGTTATACTTATAAACTTCTCACTTCTATGATCTATCATGTATGCTATAAACTCTCTAGCTCTATGCTATCAAATTTTGTAGCTTGAGCCTTGCATGTGCATTTGTTTTTCTACATTTATCTTTGGTTTTCCATTTTGCTTAGCTGCAATTTTTTTTTAAATGGCAGATTTCTTTGCAAATTGTTATTATTTCAAGCAAACATGGCTCCAAAAGGAAAGGACAGTGCATGGGTTCATTGTGATGTAATTGATGGAAAAATGATATGCAAATTATGCCATAAATCTATTGGAGGTGGGGGTATTCTTAGGTTGAAACAACACTTGGCTGGGGTAAGAGGCCAAGTAAAGCCATGTGATGCACCAAAAGAACTGTTAGGTCCTATTAGGGCAGAATACATTGCCAAGCTTGAAAAATTTTATGAGGATAAGGCTAGGGAGAAGGCCATCCAAGATGAAATTGCAAGGAAGAGGGAATTAATAGAAGCCATGAAAGAGAGTGGGTATGATGATTATGAGATTCAAGACTCCACTTCTATCCCTTCCACCAATGACACCTTTCACTATGTTCATCCTTCTGTTGGAGTTGGCCAACCATCAAAAGGAACAAAGAGAGCAAACATCCAAAGTTATTTCTCATCTTCTGCCAACATTGCCTCTTCTAAATCTAATCCCACTTCCTCCCAGCCAAGTTCTCAACCCACTTTGGATCAACATTGGAAAAAACAATGCAAAGAAACTTCTCACCAATACATTGCTAGATGGTGGTATGATTCAGATATCCCATTTAATGTTGCTCGCTCACCTTATTACCAAGCTATGTGGGACTCTGTTATAGCTGCAGGAAAGGGCTTCAAAGGCCCTAGTATGCATGACTTGAGGGGAGCTCTTTTGCAAAAAGAGATATCTTCCATTGATGAGTATTTGGTTGAGTTTAAGGAGTCATGGCTCAAAACAGGTTGTTCCATTATGTCAGATGGATGGACCGATGGAAAGAACCGCACTATCATTAATTTCCTTGTTTCTTGCCCTCAAGGAACCATGTTTTTGAAATCAGTTGATGCATCTGATAGGGTAAAGGATGCAAACCTTCTATTTGAGCTTTTGGATAACATTATTCAGGAAGTTGGGGAGCAGCATGTTGTGCAGGTCATCACTGATAATGCCTCAAACTATGTTCTTGCTGGAAAGATGCTTGAGGCCAAATATAAGACCATATTTTGGACTCCATGTGTTGCACATTGCATAGACCTCATGCTTGAGGATATAGGCAAAGTGGAGTGGGTAAAAAACACTGTAGAGCATGCCAAGTGCATTACAAAATACATTTACAACCACATATGGGTATTGAGCCTAATGAGGAAACACACTGGAGGCAAAGAGCTTGTTAGGCCTGCAATTACGAGATTTGCAACTCACTTCCTCACGTTGCAATGTCTCAATGGTCAACATAAAAACTTGCAGAAAATGTTTTCCTCTGAAGAATTGTCTGAATCTCGGTGGGCTCGTAGACCAGATGGAAAATACACCAAAAAGAAAGTGTTTGACACTTATTTTTGGAAAAGGTCTGTAGAGCTTGTGAAAATTACCGAGCCCCTTGTTAAGGTGCTAAGGTTGGTGGATGGGGAAAGATTGGCCATGGGCTACATTTATGAAGCTATGGATCAGGCAAAGGAGCAGATATGGGCAGCTTACAAGAACAGGTTAGCTAAATATGGCCATATATGGGAGATCATTGATAACAGATGGAACAATCAACTCCATCGTCCTATACATGCAGCCGGGTATTTTTGAACCCAAGGTATCACTATAAAAATCGGCTAGGAGATCAGCATGATGGGGAGGTCAGAGCTGGATTGATTGATTGCTTGGAGCGCATGGTCCCTAACCATGTAGACCAGTTGGAAATACATAGACAGCTTACTATTTTCAATATGGCAAGTGGTACTTTTGGCAAAAACTTGGCAAAGATGGCAAGAGATGTGGACCAACCAGGTAAGCAATTCCAATTTCCATTTTGTTTTTCATTTCAAGTTAAAATTGTTTACGTTCTTTACAATTCAAATTATAAACTAAGTTACTAATTATTGTCTTTTTCTTTGCAGCACATTGGTGGGAGTCATTTGGTGGCCAGTGTCCTCAATTGCAAAGGTTTGCAATTAGAGTCCTCAGTCAAACTTGCAGTGTTTCAGGTTGTGAGCGCAATTGGTCTGTTTTTGAGCGCATACACACGAAGAAGAGAAACCGTTTGGAACAAAAACGGTTAAATGATCTTGTTTTTGTGCAATACAACCTTCGACTGAGGAGGAACCAAATGATGAGCAAATCACCTGATCTAGATCCCATTGTGTTGGACGATATTGATCCAACATCAGAATGGGTGGAGGAGACTGAAGATCCTGTGTTTGAGGCTGATTTTGATATCGACATGGCTTTAGCGGGGGATGAGGCAGATTATGTGGCGGCATCAGAACCAGGATCAGTAGCGGCATCAAGGAAAGGCAAGGAACCAATGGAAGGCACTAGTCGTGCAGGTCGACAAACTCGTGCTTCCATTAGGTCCACTTCTATTGTCATTGATGGCATTGATACTGATGTTGCAGATCAGGCTGAGGCATCCTCAGACTCTGAACCAGATGATGTCTATGTAGCTCCTGATGATGATCCTGTGTCTAGTAGTGGTGATGGACTTGATGATTGATCATGTGTACACTGTAGACTTGTAGTAGGCCAATGGCCTCATAGCTTGCAGCATTGTTTTTGGACTTTATAGGCCATTTAGAGCCTCATTTATTATGTATTTTGCTATTTTGTCGATGATATGTATTGCACTCGGTGCCATTTTGATATATTCACCTTTGCATGGTATATAAATGAGCAAACTTTGCATATTTTGTCTCTATTGGCTTGGAATCATGGTTTTACATCTTAAAAATAGTTTTGTTTCATTAAAAATTAATTATTTAATGTATTTTTTAAAAACCGGTTCGTTTAGACCAAACCAGTCCCGGTTAGACCGGTTCCGGTCGGTAAACCGGTTCATTAGGTGGACCGGTCCGGTCACCGGTTCCAGTTTTAAAAACATTGGTTGAGACTGGTCTGGGATCAGTGGTACATACTCTGAGACTGACTTTGAGTCAGTGGAGAATGATATTGGTTTGGGACCATTGGAGTTGTATTCACTATGAAGCTGACTTTGGGTTGGTTGAGACTGGTCTGGGACCAGTGGTACATACTCTGAGACTGACTTTGAGTCAGTATGATACATCCTCGATCATTTCTTCTTCTTCATAATTCGGACAAAAGCAGAGTAGAACAGAACAATGCAAGAGCAGAGCAGAACAGAACAAAACAGTACAGATCAGTGCAGGGCAGAACAAGACAAAGCAGAACAGGCAAAATAGAGCAGAGCAGGGCAAGGGTCAGGCTGTACAAGGCAGTGCATTTGATGGATGAATAGTAACGACCGATAGACAGATTGCAGATGAAGTTCTCCATGGTTGAGAGGGAGTGTTAAAATTGGCAACCAGGGCAAAACTTCATGTGGGTCATCTTATTCATGGCTAATAATATTTTTATTAGATTCCTCTCGTCGAGAGGTGTAGGATTGATATAAAGATCATCCAATTCCGATAAGTATTCATGGAGATATGAATTTATTTTGATTATGGAATTATTATCAAGCCGACCTACAACTCATGTAGGCTCAGAAGCCCAATAGTCGCATCTATTCACCCACCAACGTTGTGTATAAATATAAGAGGACTTTTCCTCATTTGGACTCACTCATCTCATCACATCTCTCTCTCTCTCTCTATTGCGCAGATATGAGTCTCTTCTCTACTGTGCTGAAATGGGTCTCTCTCTCTCACACATGTGAAGCCGGAAGCTGTTGAATTTGAAGCTGCAACTGCAGAAGTAAAGATTGACTTGCGTGGCCTAGAAGATCTCCTCTTTGGAACTGCGCTGTAGGTTCATCTGAACCTCCTTTGAAAGCCGCAACTTTTGGTGGTGGAATGAAGTCAATCCGACGAACGGTTTGCAAGATATCCACTGCCCTAGTTTGAAGCTGGAAACTGCTGAAACTGAAGCTGCAACTGCAGAAGTAAAGATTGACTTGCGTGGCCTAGAAGATCTCCTCTTTGGAACTGCGTTGTAGGTTCATCTGAACCTCCTCTGGAAGCTGAAACTTTTGGTGGTGGAATGAAGTCAATCCGACTGTCGGTTTGTGAGATATGGTCTGCCCTAGTTTGATAATGAAGCCGCTAATGCTGATGCTACTGATCTAGGGTTTGCTACTGCTGATATGAATCAGATTTATTGTACTATTTCTCTCTGCTGAATTATTGAAGATAAAAGAAGATTTGATCAAAGGGTTTCCCCACACATTGTGGGGTTTGTCCCTGGCTAGCTGCCACATCTTGTGTCTCTTGTCTTGGCTTGTTTTCTGTCGATCGTTTAATGTTCTATCTGCACTTTACTTTATGTACATGTGATTGCTAATCGGTGGAATATAATAAGAAAAAGAAGTAAACTGTTATAAGCATAGAACATACCATAACTCAACACTGACATTTTCTAAGGTTGATTGGTATTTTTCAGAGTACTGTGATTGAGCTTGGCAAATTTTCAACTAGAAGAAAATGGAAAGTCTCTCAGTAGAACTTAGACCCCACTAAAAACTTTAATGGCCATAATTTAAATTTTAATACATGGAAGCAACATATGATTGTAATGTTCTAGAACAAGTGTTTGTTAGGGGTGGATACTGTTGCCACAAAATATATCAGGCCTAATGCAAAGGCTCACTAAGCAACCTAGGTCTTATGGCAACAAGAGATCAGCCACCACTGTCACCTAAGTCACTTCTCTCCAGCTATTTGGCAATGATATTATCCCCAAAAGAGAGGCTTCCTTACAAAGATCACCAGCAAGATATTCAACTAAAGAGGGCTCAATGGTGATGCAAGGTCTAATAACTAATGGGAGAGGTGTTGGCAAAGCCTTGAAAGGCTGAAATAGGAGTTACCTAAAGTTCAAGTACACTTTCCTAAGACCTTTATAATTAAGAGAAAGGCTGCTATAAATCAAGGTTTGTATGATATGCAGATTTAGGGCACACAATGGCCTATAGAAGCTCTAGAAAATAGCCTATAAGTGATAGAATCAACAAAGGACCAAAGCCAACTAGGGTTAAGTAAACAGGGGTCTTAAATGGGTGAAAATGCATATGACGGCAACAAAAATCAAGACGTTGGCCCTAATGTTGGGGTGAAAATATGCAATGAATGCTATATTATGCCTTTTTATATTTATTAAATGCAATCTCTTTCAATAAGGCAATAAAAAAAGCCAATAAGTCTCCATTAAATGCTGATTTAAGCTAATTCTAACCCTAGTTACCATAAATTTAAGAGAAAAAAAAAAAAAAATGACCACCACAAGTTAGTCTAGTGTCTTCTCTCAATTGGGCAATGGAATCAATGATGGCAAGGTCAATGATAGGGGAACCTTGACGAGGTGGGTGGAGGACAAATTTCCTCTCTTAGAAACCCTAGCAACTTTCTCTAAGTGGAGATTTAAGGTCAATGGATGCATGAACCAAGTTCCCTCAATGGATTCTTGAAAGAATAATTTTGAAAAGCATAAAGAAACAAGATTTCAAGAAAAATATTGCACTTTTTAATATGGTACAAAGACCCCGTAATTTCATAAATTTGCATGCAAAACGGAAAAAAAAAATAGCAATAAACTTACACCATTCAATCAAGAATCACTTCATCAATAGAAGACGAGTCTCCTCATGCAAAAATATCCCGCCCAAGATAATTTACTCCACCAAGATCACATTGCATCCAAAGGAAAGGAATAATAGAACCAATGCACACTTCCTAAGAGAGAGAAGTGTTGTGTTGTGTGATGATTCAAAATGAAACTGACTCCCCTCAATTTACATGAGGCTAACCAAAGTCATTTTCATTAAATTACAAGTAAAAGCCCTAAAAAGTTTACTTGAGTACTACTGGAGCCTAAAGGTCAAAAGACGACCTTAGGATAGCTTCAAAACATAATAAATACATCAAAATAGCTCGTATGTGTGAGAATAGAATCTCTCCAAGATGACATCATCCTCTCAAAATGGTCAGTGTTCATAAAGAAAGTGATAAAGAAGCTCATGAGTGCTCCTCACTCCAAGAAATTATCAAAGTGCATGAGTATATCTCCAAATAACTCCTCCATCACGATGTCATCTCCAAGAAGGCCCGCATTACACTTCTAGGGCACATGGGGTGACATGGCATGCTCTCAGGTAACCATCCTCATCTGGGCTCTAGAACAAGGCAATGTCCATCAAACTAGCCTAGGGTTGCCCTGGGTCCATTTAGATATATCATCAAACAAGCCAACACCTTGGCTTCCTGGTATAACATTTTAACATCTAGAGGTTGTGAAATTTTTGGCTACCCAGAAAGTGTTATTAACCCAATTAATTATTTCCTATTACTTAATCACGACAAATTAATTCTTTTTTATTGAGAAGAGTTTTCGGCGAAAATCACATCATAATTTATTTGTCGACGCATTTCGAACCAACAAGTGTGGTTCATCATCAAGACAAGTTGAAGAACCAGAACATGGTTGCACGTTAAATAGAGAGAGCAAATCATCCAACAGCTATATTTGACTAGGAAACGACTATATTTGACTGGGTAACTAGACTGGACCAAGGAAGAGGGACAGGGAAAAAATAATTAGTTAATTAATTTATAAGTTAGTTTTGTTATATTTATTACCATATTTGATTAAAAGTAATTGTTTGTATTTAACTACCAAGAGTATAAATCAATAACCTATTAATAGACCATTTTTATTATTAAAACATATAAATAAATAAAAACTTATATTATTAATATTATATGAAGTTATGAACTAATAAGAAAAATTAATAAAAGTTTATTAAATGGATAACCTATTTAGTTAGTTAAATAATTGACCTAATACTAAAGTTAAGGAATCTAACAGTATTGCATATATAGCAATTTCTCCTAATTAAAACTACCAGTGTTGACCTGAAAGTTGACCAGCATTGACTAGTTAGGGCTGACCGCAGCTTGCTGAACTTTTGACTGTTGTTTTGACTGATTATTGTGGACTGTTTTGGGCCGCTGAAGATAGCTATTGAAGACCCAGTTCTTCAAGTTGACTAGAAGTCAATCCGGGGCTGTTTTGACCAAGTTTGACTTTGCTGATTTAGGGTTTGTTGTTGCTGTTATAAAATTACAGAATTCTGAATTGTCCTATTTCTCTTTGCTGAACTATTGAAGAATAAAGAAGAATTGATCAAAGGGTTTCCCCACATTGGGGTTTGTCCCTGGCAAGCCGCCACATCTTGTGTCTCATCTTGGCTTGTTTTCTGTCGATCGTTTAATGTTCTATCTGCACTTTACTTTATGTTTGTGTGATTGCTAAACAGTGGCTAATAAAAAGATTTGTAGTAAACTGCTCTAAGCATAGTACATACCATACTTTAACATAGTATCAGAGGTGAGGTGAACACAAAGCCCAAGCAAGAGCAAGAGCAAGAGCTAGAGCAATCACTGAAGGCTGTTGAAGCAATCTTAAAGAAGTCATGGGGTCCTCAGCAAACTTCCCCGCTGAAGACAAACTCCGTGAGAAGTTTGACTATCACGAATGGAAGATATCTCTCGATCTGACATTAGAAGAGCAAGAAGTGTTGGACCATGTGAGAGGCAAAATTGTTGAGCCTCCATCAAAGGCATCTGCTGCTACAAAGAATAAGTGGACCAAGAGAGAATTCAAAGCAAAGAAGATCATCTGGGACTCTATCGACAAGCGCCTCGTGGCCTATGTTTCCGAGTTGACCACCTCCAAGGAAATCTATGATAGACTGGTGAGTTTATTCAAAGTTAATGATGCAAATCAAGTTTTGTTCCTTAGAAACCAAGTTGCAAGAAACGTGGGCAGAGGGTCCGTTTCTGTACGGAAACGAAACAGAAACCCGTACGGTGCAGCCCAGAAACGCGTTTCCAGCCGTACTGGCCCGTTTCTCGAGGAGGAAATGTGACAAGTACGGCCGGAAACGCGTTTCCGGTCCATACATTGGAGTTTCCTCTTGTAACTTGACTTTTTCTTGTATTTTTTTATTTTTATTTTTTCATTTCTAATTTTTTATTGGGCAACTCAAATATCCTCTAGATGTTTTTAGATGTCTCTCAAGCTATAAAAAAAAAGGAGTTTTTTGAGTGGGGCAGCTAAATGTTCAAGCCTATGGCCCTAGTGTTGATATGCAGTTCATGGTAATGTTAAATTCTTAAAGTAAAAGTGATATTCTCCTTAAATTTTTAACATTACCATGAAATGACTCAGGATGTTTGAGAGTGGTTTCACCCTCATTGGATTTCATATGGAGAAAGTAGAATTTTAGATCTCACTCAAAATCCAGCAGACTTATCTATTTTTCAGGATTTCAAGATTGGGGGGATGGTAATGTTTCCATTGAATTTTATCCTGTACTAGGGTATGGAACTTGTATTTAATCAAGAGAACCAAGCCCTCTATGCAGGTGAGACTCCCAATAATCAAGAGCATGTAGGGTACTAGGGTATGAAACTTGTATTTAATCAAAAGCACTAAAGTCGTTCGACTATGTAGGAGGAGACTCCCAATCAAGCACGAGACAAGGAATTAGAAATTACTCGTGGCTGATTTTGGATATTTCTATTTTCATTATGTGATCATTCATGGTAAATGTGATGTAAATTTAGAGACTTATGGTTTATGCATTGTCAATTGACAATTTTATCATAATGTAATAAATTAGAACGTATCATATATGCTTTATGATTGCACATATTTCTTAAATGTCCTAATCTCTCTCTCTCTCTCTCTCTCTCTCTCTCGCTCTCTCTCGCCATATCTATATATATATATATATATATATATCATGTTTCCCTGTTTCCAAAATTTGGGGGGGTCACGTTTCGTACGCGTGCCCGTTTCGGAAACTCATACCCATTTCCCCATTTCATGCAACTTAGCTTAGAAATAAGCTGAAGGAAATTAAGAAGGGCAAAGATGAGAGTATGCAAGCATATTCCTTAAGGATCACCGAGATCAAGAATGATCTCCTATCTATTGGGGAAGTAGTTCCTGACAGGGAAATGACTATCACAACTCTCGGAGGGTTGCCACCTGAATGGTATATATTCAGGACTACTCATCTGAACAATAATGTAATTCTTGGATTTGAGGAATCGATGGCAAGATGCATTCAAGAAGAAACAAAGATGGAACAGCAAGAAATGCTCGCACTTAAAGGCAATCCCTCTGCCTTTTCTTCTCATGCTAAAAGAAGAAACCATTCCAGGGCTAAATCTAAAGGAAAGGCCGGACCGAAAGGTGGAAGAAAAGGACGATGTTACAATCGCAACAAAATGGGCCACTATGCAAGGGAGTGCCCTGATAAAAGGGACTCACACCATAACGATGACCAAAATCACTCTCATGGCAATCAAAGGAATGGCAGGTCCAATGGTAGAGGTAAAAGGAATGCTGGAAATCAAGGAAGAGGTCAACCCTTCAAGAAGGCAAGAAACTCCAAGTATGAATCTAACGTTGTTAACAATAAGCAAGATGAATATTATCTACCAGTGGCCCTCTCTACCACTGCTCCCCCGGACTCACTGGGAAATTGACTTATTGATAGTGGAGCCTCAAGGCACTTCACTGGTTACAAAGAAGCTCTCTCTAATCTAATAGAGAAGGAGACCAACCTAGAAATTTTTCTTGGGGACAACTCAAAATATCCCGTGAAAGGCGTAGGGAATGTGACTCTTCAATTGAATTAGGGAAATACAATTCATTTGCAAGAAGTCCTATATGTACCTAATCTCAAAAAGAACCTAGTGTCCATTTTGGCAATGGAAGACAAAGGCTACAAGGTGGCCTTCATCGATGGCAAGGTACGTGTATCGAAAAAGAACTTTAAAGATGCTTTCACTCTTCGGTTTTGAGTTGATTCATTATATCAGGTCGGAGGAAATCCGCTGGGTGTCATGTCTTGTGACACATCTCTTCGGTCTGAACTATGACATCGGAGGCTTGCTCACCTTCATTATAAAGCTCTATCCGATGTGAGAAAAATGGTGACCGAGATGCACGAGTTCAAATTAGAGCAAGAAGGTGTATGGCCGGGATGTGCCGAAGGAAAGTTCAAAAGGGGACCATTCCACTCAAGCCAAAGCAAGACTTCTGATGTATTGAAATTGGTTCACTTAGACATATCTGGTATTATGTGTGTGAACTCCTTGGGAGGATATTTATATTACCTCACTTTTACAGATGATATTTCTCGCAAGACTTGGATATACTTCTTGAAAAAGAAGGATGAAGTGTTCTCTTGGTTTCGTCACTTCAAAGCCTTGATCGAGAATCAAACCGAAAAGAAGATCAAGATCTTATGAACTAAAAATGGGACTGAGTATCAATCCAATGAGTTCCATGACTTTTGCAAAGAGGCTGGCATTAAGAGGGAGACTACAACACCATATACTCCTGAGAAAAATGGTGTGGCGGAAAGTAAGAATCGTACGATTGTGGAAGTTGTCTGTGCTATGCTCCATGATCAAAAACTTCTGAAGTTCTTATGGGCTGAAGCTGCAAATACCGTCGTATATGTGCAAAACCGATGCCCTCATCAAGCATTGGGTTCCAAGCTCCCGAAGAAATGTTCATTGGTGAGAAAACTGACATATCTCATTTTAGAATTTTTGGAAGTCCTCTATATTTTCATGTGTCAAAAGAGAAAAGGAATAAATTGGGTGCATCTAGAAAGAAAGAAATATTTGTGGGCTATAGTGAAAATACTAAAGGCTATAGAATCTATGTGGCTGGTCAAAGGGAAGTCGAGATTAGCCATGATGTCACCTTTGACGAAGATATGGCTCTAAGAAAAGTTGACAATCTTCCTACTCTAAGGGAATCTAAAGAAGCCGACACCAAGAAACCAGAGGAAAAGGAAGATGAGACGATGCCCGCTGTGGAAGAACTTATGGATCCTATTGATCCCCCTCCGCAAGAGCCTTCCTATTCTAGGAAGAGGCCTTCATGGCTTAGGGGGACACTTGATGATGCTGAAGGACACATGGCACCCAGAGGGACTTTCCGGGAAAGTAAGAAGCCGGCCAGGTATCAGGATACTTGACCATCATGAGCACGATCATCCAAAATGAGCCTTCATCATTTGCAGAAGCTGTCAAGCATCAAGTCTAGAAGGATGCTATGACTGAGAATGTGAGTCCATCATGAAAAATGATGTCTGGGATGTGGTCCCCAGACCCCAAGACAAAGTCGTTGTCACTTCGAAATGGCTTTACAAGATAAAGCATGGAGTTGATGGAAGCGTTGAAAAGTATAAGGCTCGTTTTGTCGCTCGTGGCTTCTCTCAGAATGAAGGTATAGACTATGACGAGATATTTGCACCTGTTGCCCGATATACCACCATCCGCTCGATCATAGCCCTTGCTGCTTCGCAAGGATGGAACCTACATTAGATGGATGTCAAGACTGCATTCTTGCATGGTTCAATCAAAGAAGAAGTCTATGTGGAGCAACCCGAAGGATTTGAGATTCATGACTGGGAATCTCACGTGTGCAAGTTGAAGAAAGCCCTCTATAAGCTGAAGCAAGCACCCCAAGCATGGTATGAGAGGATCGATAGCTACTTGATGAAGTTAGGATTCACTAGGAGTGAAGCCGACCCTAACCTTTACTTTAAGGTTGAAGATGACAAACCTCTCGTACTGGTGTTCTACGTTGACGACCTCTTTCTGACAGGTGCAGACCCTCTCATTCTCAAATGCAAGAGGGAGTTGGCTTCCAAGTTCGAGATGAAGGACCTAGGACTGATGCACTATTTCCTAGGACTAGAAGTCTGGCAGAAACCAGGGGAGATTTTCCTATCTCAAGGAAAATATGTGGTGAAGATATTGGAGAGATTCGGTATGGTGGACTGCAAGCCCGTGACTACCCCGATGGAGCTTGACTTCAAGAAGTTAAGCGATAGTGTTGTCAGACCTGATTTACAAAATGCTACTAAGAATCGTCAACTCATCGGAGCACTGATGTTCTTAGTGAACTCCCGTCCAGATATATGTTTTGCAGTCAACACATTGAGTCAACATATGGTTGAGCCTCACCACACACATTGGATTGGTGCCAAGAATCTGTTGAGATATCTTCGTGGCACAATCACTCATGGGTTGAGATACATTGCCGGAAATGTGAGACTACATGGATATACCGATGTTGATTGAGCAAGTAGTGTGGTGGACCGAAAGAGCACTTCCAGGTGTTGTTTCTCTTTGGGATCTGCCACGATATCCTGGATGAGCAGGAAGCAAAAGTTGGTGGCTTTGAGCACCGCTGAGGCAGAGTACATTGCTGCTAGTATGGCCTCTTGTGAGGCGTTCTGGTTGCGGAAGCTCTTCAATGAGCTATTTGGATTTACATTGGATACTACCGTGGTCCTGTGTGACAACCAGAGCGGGATTCATTTATCAGAGAACCCCGTATTTCATGATTGCTCCAAGCATATCGGTATCAGGTACCACTATATCTGGGATATGGTGCAGCGGGGAGCAATAAGGCTCCAACATATCGGTACAGACGAACAAGTCGCCGAAATTTTGACGAAGCCCCTGGGAAAGGTCAAATTCTTGACTTTCCGGGAACGACTTGGCGTCGTTGAGAGGCCCTCTTATGAGGGTCATGTATGATGCATACATTGAGCTCTGGGAGCTCCAGGGGGGCGCGGGGTACTTCTTGGAGCGACATGCGACCATAGGGTGACTCACCCTCCCCTGGTGGTGCGCTAAGTACAGGATGAGAGGTTCAACCTTCCCCTGTGACACCCCATGGCGACTGTGGGACAAGATGATTAGTTCTCCTGTGGGCCAGGATGATTAGTTCTCCCGTGGTGATTGTTGGACAAGATGATTCGTTCTCTTGTGGACAGGATGATTAGTTCTCCTGTCGAGGCATCCTACCCATGCAGTTTGGGACTCATGGGAAGTACCTATCATCCAATCAATGAGTAGGGAAATGGGGTTAGGTAGCATTAGTAGTACTATCGATGGATGCATCATTGTATCTACCATACTCCCTAAGCTAGGATGACCTCCATTGATCTGGGATCAATGATACTGATCAAGGATCAGTGAGAGTGGTATGACACACTCTGAGACTGACTTCGGGTCAGTGGAGGATGGTATGATACATCCTCGATCATTTCTTCTTCTTCATAGTTCAGCAGAGTAGAGCAGAGCCAAGCAGTGCATTTGATGGCAGGGATAGGACCGACGGTCAGATGGAGTTCTCCCTAGTTGAGAGGGAGTGTTAAAATTGGCAACTAGGGCCAAACTCCATGTGGGTCACCTTATTTATGGCAGCTGATATTTTTCCTAGATTCCTCTTGTCAAGAGGTGTAGGATTGATCTAAAGATCATCCGATTCCAACAAGTATTTATGGAGATATGAGTTTATTTGTATTTACTTGACAGATTGTCAAGGTCGGCCAGCAGCGAAATGTGTGGCACACATACCCAGCAAATCATATAAGTACAAGTGAGGTTGATTCATTATCAACTCATCTCATCTCAACTCTTCTTCTCTCTCATCATCTTATTGGGCAAGTAAGAAGGAAGAATTAGGACAGCTTCTCTCACACGTGCAAGAAGAAGGACGAATTGGGATACGTTGACTGAATTAGGGCAGCGTTGACTTTCTGGGCAGCTTTGACATTTCTAGGGCTACGTTGACCAAATGCTGGGAGGTTTTATGGAGTGTTGACCAATGGAAGACCTGCGCTGACTTTTTAGGGGTTGTGTTGACTAGCATTGACCTCTAAGTTGACCAGCGTTGACTAGTTAGGGTTAACTGCAAATTGCTGAACTTTTGACTGTTGTTTTGACCGATTATTGTGAATTGTTTTGGGTTGTTGAAGATAGCTATTAAAGACAAAGTTCTTCAAGTTGACTAGAAGTCAATCTAGGGTTGTTTTGACCAAGTTTGACTTTGTTGATTTAGGGTTTGCCGCTGCTGTTATAAAATTACAGAATTATGAATTGTACTATTTCTCTCTGCTAAACTATTGAAGATTAAAGAAGAAATGATCAAAGGGTTTCCCCACATTAGGGTTTGTCCCTGGCTAGTTGCCACATCTTGTGTCTCTTATCTTGGCTTGTTTTCTATCGATCATTTAATGTTCTATCTGCACTTTACTTTATGTTTACGTGATTGCTAAACAGTGGCTAATAAAAAGATTTGAAGTAAACTGCTCTAAGCAGAGAACATACCATAATTTAACAAAAATAGATCCAACTCTTCCTGGCAATGAGCCCAGATGACACCAATGTCGTCAACAAATTTCTTCCAAAGCTTGGGCAAGAGATGGGCTAAGGCCAAAGCTTTGGATTCAAAGTCTTCCATAAAAATATTAGCAACAACCGAGGACAGGGGGGAGCTCATGGCAACCCTGCAGGTCTGATCATAGAAATCACCTTCAAAGCTAAAAAAAGTAGACGTGAGACAAATTTCAACTAAAAGAGTGGTACCAGGATCGATTAGGTGGTTCATGACCTCAATGGCCTCCTTTATAGGAATGCAAGTGTAAATGGAGACCAAGTTGGAACTCACAAGAATGTCCCCAGGGTCGAACTTTATGCCTTTAAGCTCATTGGAAAATGACGAAGAGTCTTTGACGAACAACTCTGTGAGGCCAACAAGGGGTCTAAGCTTCAAGGCAAGGTATTTAGCTAAGAGGAAGTAATGAATAATAACATAAACAACACCAACCACAAAATAAAATAACAAAAAATATATGAGAAACCAATCACACAATTTACACCAGTACTTTTGCACAAAAACGTCCCTGGAAAAACCCCAATGTGGGGAAAACCAATTTTCAAATCTCAGTGCTTTTTATTAATATCTTCAACAAAAACTGTTATTGAGAAATACAATTGCTTGCATGACACTGGGAAAGCTCCAGCAATATTTTTATCTTCACTTCTGACCAAATTGAATTGGGAAATCATTATCTCCCTCTGCAAATCAACTCGGCCCTTTCTGGCAATTCACACTCCCTTCCTACACTTGCATTGGCTCACTAGGAACTTGCACTGCCCTTCCTAGCACTCACATTTCCTATGGGAATTTGATCTAGCAAGTTATACTGCCTCCAACAACCCACACAGGCACCTCGCACTACTACTAGCAATTCGCACAGGCAATTGGAAACTCGATCTAGACCTTGGCAACTCGCACTGGTAAACTGGAAAACTCGACCTCCTTTTGCAGAAATAATTCGGCCCTAACAAACTCCTCTAGAAGTCAAAAATTGGAAATCTATTTGATGAAGAATTATCCCAGAGCTATCTCTCCTCAATCACTATTGTTGAAACCCTCGTGTGTCTTCTGAAATCACCAACTCGACTGATCTCCAATGCTACCTAACAATTCTTTTTATAATCTCTCATTCACAAATGAATGGTTGATCCGGATCTTGGGGAGCCCCAAGATCTGAGGAATTGTCGCACTAGGAAAAGAAAAAAAGTAAACCAAACTAGAAAATAAATCAACTAACTTTTCCTAGATCAAAAAATGACGATTCCAACTACATTGTGCTAGAAAATCTGCCCTCTTACACAGGAGGCTTGTTATTTATAGCCTTTTTCTAGTTACATTACCATGGGTAAATACCAAGGGTGGGAAAATACAATCATGGGTGGATAATACCATGGGTGAGTTATTTATAGCCTTTAGTTACATTACCATGGTTAAACGCCATGGGTGAATTTCCATTCGGATCATTCCTCCCCCCATAGGAGGCAATGATCTCAATTGTGTGAAGTTCCCTCCGAAGAAGCCTTTAAAGAAGATGAATTGTGGATGACCAAGTGTCATTGAAGAAAAGGGTTTGTGGATGACTCGTAACCATGATGCACGAAAATTCAAGGATAGAGATACCCTGTAATGCTTGTGAGTCTGTGACTAAGTTGCAGGAAACGCAGGGGGAGGGGTCGTTTCCGTACGGAAACGAAACGGAAACGCGTTTCCGCGTACCGTACGGCATGGAAGCGCGTTTCCCGAAATGGAAACGCGCCCGTACGGACGGAAACGCGTTTCCACGCCGAACGGGCCCCGTTTCCCACAAAAAAATACTTGTTTTTTAAATTTTTTTTTCTAATTAGTTTTTAATTTTTTTTAGGGTTTCTAATCACTTCTAGAAACCATTTCTAAAGTTATAAAAGAGCAGTGCCTCTCATTCTCTCATCACACTATTCAGCAAGGAGTTTCTCTTGGAGATTGGCAGTTGTTTCAGTAGCTGGTGTTTTGAGCATTGAGCAAAGTAGATTTCAGCAGCGGGAGAAAGAGATTTCAGTAGCAAGAGAAGGAGATTTCAGCAAGAGATTTCTGTAGCAGCAGATTTGGCTCAGCTACAGCCATATTTCTCTTCTCTTTTCTGGCATTTCCGGGTAGTTTCAACCACAGAAAATTAATTTGGGTAAGCCACATTCATTTTGTTAGTTTTTTCTTACTATTTCTTCAATTTTTCTAGGGTTTATGCAGCTAAATTGCTGAAAAACGTTTTTTATTTATAGATTTGTTTTTTAAATTTATTTTTGCAGCAGATTTGGCTCAGCTATAGCCATATTTCTCCTCTTTTCTGGCATTTTAGGGTAGATTCAGCCACAGATAATTAATTTGGGTAAGCCACATTCATTTCTTAGTTTTTTTCTTACTATTTCTTTAATTTTTCTAGGGTTTATACAGCCAAAAATATGAAAAACGTTTTTATAAATTTATTATTTACAGATTTGTTTTTTTAATTTATTTTTGCAGCAATGGCTTCCAGCCAAAGTGCAGCTACAACTTCAAACCCTAGGGCTAACCCAAGGGCTGAATATTATCCTCTTTGGAGGCATGTGACGAAGCTTCAAAAATGTGGAGGTGGTGGCTCATGGGAATGGCGATGCACTCTTTGCAATAATACGTACAAGGGCTCCTACCCAAGAGTGAAGGAGCATCTGTTGCATGGAGGAGGACAGGGGATTCTGGGTTGCACAAAAACAGCAGATCCGTTGGTAAGGAGGGCATATCAAAGAGAGCAAGATGAGGCGGATGGTACTAAGAGGAGGCATGATGAGCATACTCAGGCTACATCTAACATTGAGCCAAGGATTGTAGTTGAAGCAAGAAAGAGGAGAGGTGGTCACAGTCAAGAACATGAACAAGCAGCACCCAAACATACCAGAGGCTCAGGGGCATCCCAATCAGTTCAGGATAGCAGAATTGCTAGATTGGTGAATGTGCAAGCAAGAGAAGAAGCTGATTCCAGAGTTGCCAGGTGCATTTATGCATGTGGTATCCCATTCAATGTTGTTCGCTCTCCTTACTGGCAAGATATGTTGAGGGCAGTTAACAAAGCTCCTCAAGGGTACAAGGGGCCCAACTATGAGAAAGTCAGAACCCATCTTCTCAAAAATGAGAAGGAACTTGTGGAGGACGTTTTAGCTCCAATTCGTTCTTCCTGGAGTAGCTCTGGGGTTACCATAGTCTCAGATGGTTGGACAGATATGAGGCGCAGACCATTGATAAACATCATTGCCACTTCCCCCAAAGGAGCAATGTTTATCAAGGCAGAAGACTGCTCAGGAGAGGTGAAAGATGCACAGTTCATTGCTGATGTTATTATAAAAGTTATTGAACAAATAGGGCCTAACAGAGTGGTGCAAGTTATCACGGATAATGCACCAGTTTGCAAAGCTGCAGGTTTGATTATTGAGGGGAGGTATGACCACATATTTTGGACACCATGCATTGTCCATAATCTGAATCTGATCTTAGAGGAGATCGACAACAAAGTTTCCTGGATAAAGGAAGTCACAGGGGATGCAAGGGAGATTATCAAATTCATCACCAACCACCACCAGTCTCAGGCCATATTTCGAGAGTACTCCAAATTGGAGTTGCTAAAAGTTGCTGAGACAAGATATGCCTCAAACTTCGTGATGTTGCGCCGCCTTGTTGAGGTTAAGCATGCATTAGTTTCTATGGTGGTGAGTCAACTGTGGATTGAGTGGAGACAAGCAGATTCAGAGCGGGGATCTATGGTGCGTAGATTGTGCCTTGATGAGGATTGGTGGAGTAAGGTAGATTTCTTGCTAAAGTTCACAACCCCTGCATTTGAGCTTCTCCGGAGTGCTGACACTGACCAACCTTTCTTGGGAGAGGTATATGATGGCATGGATTCCATGGTTGAGAAAACTATGGAAATCATTTCGCAGGAGTCTCCACAACTTCTGTTTGTTGATGATCATTTTGCTGGTTTGATCAAGAAAATCATTGTTGACAGGTGGAACAATTTCAATACACCATTGCACACTTTAGCACATGCTTTGAACCCCAAATTTTATGATGAGGAGCTTATTGCTAAAAGCAATGGGAAGAGGAAGGCACCCCATAGGGATAGAGAGGTGGCTACTGGGGTGAAAAAAGCACTAATGAGAATGTTTCCTTCTCATCTACATAGGGAGGTAAAGGAGGAATTTGCCAGTTTTGCTGCAGGAATAGATGATTATGCAGATATATCAGCTTTGGAGGAGAAAAGCACCATGAATCCAGTTAGGTGGTGGATTTGTCATGGAGCAAATGGTGTACATTTGCAAAGCCTTTCCATTCGTATTCTTTCACAAGTGCCAAGCTCTTCATCAGCAGAAAGGAATTGGAGCACTTATGGTTTTATTCATTCTGTGAAGCGCAATAGGTTGGGCTCACAGAAAGCAGAGGATCTTGTTTATGTGCACTCCAACCTTCGCCTTGCATCTCGTAGGGGTCCAGAATACAACAGTGGTCCTTCTAAAGAATGGGATGTGGATGCAGAAAATCCTGATTTGGATCTCTCTCTTGCTGCCCTGAATATTGAGGAGGATTCTGGAAGTGGAGTTGGTGCATCATCTTCTTCAGCACCACCATCCACTGTTGAGCATTCTGCTGCTTCTATTTTTGATGAGGATTGTTATGATGAGGATTAGTCTTTTGTGACTTATCTCTATAGTTCTTGCAGCCTTATAGTCTTTATTGTACTTGCAGCCTTATAGTCTTTATTGTACTTGCAGCCTCATATACTAATATAAATAAAGGCTGATTTTGGATTTTCCAGTTCCTATATTTCTATTTTCATTATGTGATGACTCATGAGTAAATGTGATCATTGTGATGTAAATTTAATCTTAATGTTAAAATGTTTAAGTAAATGTATCATTAATGCTTTATGATTGCACATATGTATATTAATAATTTTTAAATGTTTTTAATATATATATATATATATATATATTCGCGTTTCCCCGTTTCCAAAATTTGGGGAGGTCGCGTTTCGTTTCGCTTCCCCGTTTCCCCGTTTCGTGCAACTTAGGCTTGTGAGCCAACTGTGATATTGACAATGTGTGGCCAAGCAAATGGATTTCGATGGCAAGTGTTTTGCGTGGTTGACCCATAACCATGATGAACGAAGAGTTGAGGATAGAGATACCCTGTAATGTTGGTGGGCCAACTATGCGGTGGATAGTGTGTGGCCGAGCAAATGGACTTCGTTGGCAAAGGGCTTTGTGTGGTTGACCCATAGCCATGATGAACAAGGGTTCGAGGGTTCGAGGATACCGATACCCTGTAACAAACCTCGAGATCTCTTTGTTGATCTATCTGGTAGAGATCCGGCGGCTTATCTTTATAAATTCTCACCATCCAATGAGATGTTGTAAAGGCTTCCTTCGACTACTCAAGTCTTGCATTAGACACAGTAGACAATGAAGGCGACCTGTTCTCTATCTTACTAATGTCGAGACTTAGTGCTATCCATAGAGGTTCAATAATTGAATTTAGCCTCCTGATTATGGTAACAATTTCATCATAATCTCTATCACGCAATACCTCATCATCCTTTTCCTTGTTAAGTGACGAAGCAAGAAAGCTCAAGGCCTGCAATACCCTAAGAATTGCAGCACCAGACAATTGAGTTGAAAGAAACACGATCTTAGCCGCACCAAAACACTGGAGTTCACCCACTGCAACCTTGCTTAATCTTTCTATAGCATTTGACAACTCAGTGATGAAAAGATGTCGATGGGGAGATGCCACTTTTACTAACTTCATCAATACATCAACAACATGAGAATATGCAAGGTCTGCCAAACCTTCACATGCCAACAAAGATGATAATAATCTAACCCCTATTTTAGGAATACTGAGTAGTATTGTTCTAGGATCAACTTTCTTTTTGTAGAAGAAGTTGAACCCTGAGGGGTCATCTTCAAGCCCGGAGTATCAAGTTGTGCATTAGTTGTGACATCTTGAGAGCAAGGTTTTGGGCCTGAATCTGTACGTTGAGGTTAAGATTGGGCATTGAATTCAACATTGTTCATTATGACTTTAAGAAGACTCATCACATATTCGAGATGGGGAATGCTTCTTGAATAGAGAGGTTGATTAAGAAGTTTTAAAAATAAAACTGTAGGAAAATTGCCTATCATCTCTTTATTTATAGATTCTGGTTGACTCTCTTCATCAATCATTAAATCTTTACCTCTTTCCATATATTGATTTGGTTGAGGTTTAGAAGTATCTGGTTGTTCTAGATATAGTAGAAGATTTGCAACAAGTGGATGATTTTGAGCCAAATAAGTCAAAGTTTCCAACACACGACGTGATACTAAAGGTGGGACTCCATCTAAAAACTGTGGCCGTGAATAAATCACATGACCTAAATAGCCATAGCGATAAGAGGATATGTTAGTAGAAAAGGAAGCATTTTGTGTAGATCCTTCCACATCTGGACTCAGCATATCCAAAAGAAGTTGAACTAATGTAGCTTGTGTAACACTGTGGGTACATAAATTAAATAAGAGGCGCTACAGTGTGTTGAAATTTCTAAGTCTAACACGTTAGAAATCCCTACTGCAATATCCAGTTTATTTCACCTACTTGTTTATTCCTTAACAAGTTATTTATACATATATACACTGAAAATAAACACAAATGCGGCCTTAACTCATATACAGATCAGCAACTGAAATACTAGACAAACACACAAGAGACACCGTTATTTTTGGACAATTATCCTTGGAAAAATCCAATGCAGAAAACGGATGTAGCAGTTCTGAGGGTTTTATTATTATGTAGATTTCTTGAGTACAACTAGGGTGCCAAACTAGCTCACCAACAAAGATTTTTACACGACAGTAATACCTCTTCTCGGAAGCAGATATTCATCTTCTCAGCACTAGTCTGCCCCGCGAAAATCCTTCTGACACTTCTCCAAGGCTCTGTGTCAGCCCTGCTAGCCTCTGCATAGCTCTAGAACCACCTTCGTTAACCCCCTGCTTCTCTGCGTCAGCTCTCTGGCCTTTTGCGTCACCCACGCAGGCTCTTCAGCCTCTGCGCAGTCTCTAGTTGCCTCTACGTGGCTCCTACTGCCTCTGCGTAGCCTCCTCAGTCACTGCGCTGGCCCTCTGGCACTATCTCTGCCTCTCTGTTATGTACTCATTGCCCATCGCTGCAACTCTGATCACTTGTTTGATTTCTCACAACAAACCCCGCTCCAGAAAATCGAACTGACTAATCAATCTTGGTGTGTCTCCAACTGACCCTCAAGCCTCCTCTTATACTTTTCCTGTTGACTCTTCAACAGCCGAGATTAAGTCTCTAATCAACAGCTAAGATTAGATTTGGCTTGATCCATGTCATTTAGAACATCCTCACCCAGTTTTATAATAATACCCATTAATATTTTAATTTTCCTAAGTTTAGACTTACAAACTCCATTAAAAATATTAATTATATTAATATCTCTCTAACAGGGTGGAATTTCCCCAAACCATTTTTGGGACTTGGAGATCTCATGTGCTTTAGCCTCTCCACCAATTTTCATGGCTAGAGCACATCTGAGGCCACCACAAATCAACACAGTGGTCCTTTATAAACAGACCGGACAAGTTGAACAAGACAGAGCATTTCTTTAAAAGTTGTGGTATCCACCAGAGCTTTGCCATCAGCTTCATTTAATTTGTCTCCAAAAACAATTTTATGTGAACTTGAATTTCCCACTCTATCTAAACCAAGGGAAACCTTTCTCCCTCCTATTCCTGATGTTATTGCAATGCCATTCATCCCTCTGGGCTGCTGCGTGGCGGCCATGTCGATGGAATCACTACTGGGACAGAGGCATCAATGGGGGTAAGCTTGTGAGAGAGATCGTCACGTCGAGGGTTCAAATCCAAGGGCCCGGTGATACCATAGAGGTCGTCGATCGCGGTCTTAGAGGGTTTAGTGTTGGCTCGAGGATTTGTTGACTTCATGGAGCCTTTATCTGCCAGGGCCATGCTGACGAACGTTGTCTCAATTGTTGAAACTCGATCTCCCATAAGTGTGTTGAAAAGTGTAACTAGGTTCGGTCTTCATAATGACACGCAATTGTGACTTTTGTAAATGATGGAATGAAGAAAATAAAATTATTTTTAGAAGCCTTGCTTCATGGGTTTCATGAGCAAGTGATTTTATTTTAGATGGTTCCCATTGAGAGCCTTAGGATTGGTCATTAAAAGCAATGTTGTGAACATCGGCATCAGGATAAAATCGGTAATGGTCCAGAAAACCAAAAACTCGTAAAAATCGAGAAAATATCGGTAAACATCGGAAAAATCAAGATACCATCAAAATATTGGTAAAAATCGGCAAACATCGGCTAGGCCAAAAAATCGTGATTTCAAGATAAAATTGAGATGTTATTGAGATGTTCGCAACACTGATTAAAAGTCAAAGAGTCTATGTCATGTATGAAGAACCCTTCTTAGGGGTATAACAGCGTATTTGAGTCTATAATATGTCTAGAAAGCCCTCCAATGACAAGCACTAGTTCTGCTCTTGAAGTCGGCCTCAAAACAGAAAGGAAACTCATGTGAGCTCACCCTATGGAGACACATCTAATTGAAATTATATGTCGCCTTATTTATATGAACCAACAACGATATAAAAGCATGTAGATACTTCACATTTCCTCAGTTTAGAACTTGGATCCCTCTGAAGTTTTGGTGACAAGATACAGTCAACAATTCGGTTACATTTTCGGTTGAGCAAGAGGTGGACAAGTTCGATGGGTAAGGAAGGATCAACATGTTTTGTGTAAGGATGATCACAGTAAGTAAGGCACGGATCTTTCAGAGATTCAGATCACAGTCATAACGAGAGAGGAAGAGACAAAGTCAGATGACAAGAAGGAATTTGGACAGTCAATGGAGGAGCAGCGAGGGTTCTTTGAAGGCTAAACAAAAGTTTTGCTTCATGAAGATAATAGTTTCGGTGTCATTTCAGCAAAGGTTTTCGGTGCTACCACAATTAAGGTCTCGGTGCTATCTAAAGAAGAATGTCTTGGTGATATTTCAAGGAGAATCTCGGTGCCACAATAGAAGATCACAGGATGGTCTAGAAACCACAGTTGTGGTGGTATATAGAGGCCACAGTTCGATGCTCTGAAGGAGCTATT
This sequence comes from Pinus tabuliformis, assembly GCA_031772625.1. Classification (NCBI taxonomy): domain Eukaryota; kingdom Viridiplantae; phylum Streptophyta; class Pinopsida; order Pinales; family Pinaceae; genus Pinus; species Pinus tabuliformis. Next base: position 1,004,198,722 of record CM062819.1, read on the forward strand.
CTTCAATGATGTATCACTGCGTTTTGATAATGATACATTGGTCATAATTTGGTAACTTCACATTGACATGTTCCGGTGCCATGAAGAGATGATCTCAATTTGAGGAATATCGAAGTAGAAGAGAATCGAAGAAGAAGGTTGATTGTGTCTTGGTCTTCGAGTGGCTAAATAGGTCAAGGGTCTTTGTCTTGGTATTCCTCAATCGGAATCTCTATAAGAGGAATTTGTGTGGGTTTTCCTCTCAAAGAGTGAGGGTTTTGGCCCTGGCTCATAGCTTACATGATGTGTCTCTTGTCTATTTATGTTCATGCATTACTTACTGTTTGATGGAGAAGAACACTAATAATCTAACATGAAGAAGATCCTAATTTAACAAGTAAAAAGCATTCACAAATAGTCACTAATAGAAGAGAAATCACCTAATGTCAATGCCCTAGATTTCTCAACACAGTGCTCCATCATTAGCTATGCAACAAGAAATTTGAAGGCATAACAAAAAAACTATGCCAAAAAATAAAATGTGATCTGTTGTTGAGCCACATTCTTGATTAACCTCTTTACAATGTGATGTAATGGTGCATGCTAGGCTAGATCCCTGGAATTTCTAAGCTCTAGAGGTTGTATGGCCACCGGCTACTTAACCCCTCTTTCTCTCAAAATGCATCCTTGATGAAGGATGTAGGTTGTGGCATTTCTTGATGTAAATATGAATGGGATGGATCAATACCAATCATATACAAGTAAAGAAATTTGGAATAACCAAATGCCACTAGGCATTCAAGGACGTGGAAAGGGTCCTAGATTTCCAACCATTCAAAGTTCAGCTGCTGGAGCAAATCCAAGATAGTTGTAGGAAGTCTGTCTCACTGCTTTTCATGGCAGGTTCTCTGCATTCTCAAAATAATATGCCTTGCTCGCCCCATGTAGGCATTCACCGTTTTGTAACCAAATAGTGAGAAAAGATCTGTATTTTTGAGAACCTTAGCCAATAAAAGGCATTAGGAGAATGGATCTACATTTTGGAGAACCATAGGCAATTAAAATCTAGCTGCTAGGTGGGAGGAAACTTAGGAGAAAAAGGCTTCTAGTGAGAGTTTTTTTTTTTAAGTTATGCATTCAGAGAGAGACTGCAGAGTGAGGGAACAAATCTCTTGTGGGTTAAACATGGAAAGGCTATTCGCGGTGTTCTACTTGGTGCTACGACTTTGCCAGTTGCAGGATATCAATGGCAGCAAATTTGGAGGCCTTAAGTTGAACCCCTTATTCACCAATACATAAAATTGGAAGTATGGAGATTGCCATGGAATCATAATTTGGCTCTGATACCACTGATCCAAATCTTGGGGGGGCCCAAGATCTAAGGAATTGCCACACTAGGAAAAGAACAAAAGTAAACCAAACTAGAAAATAAATCAGGAACTAACTTTTATTAGATCAGAAAATGATGGTTCCAACTATATTGTGCTGGAAAATCTACCCTCTTACAAAAGGAGGCTTGTTATTTATAGCCTTTTTCTAGTTACATAACCATGGGTGGGAAAATACCATCGGTGGATAATTCCATGGGTGAGTTATTTATAGCCTTTAGTTACATTACCATGGTTAAACACCATGGGCGAATTTCCATTCGAATTAATGGCTGCAATTAGAAGTTCACTTGATCCAATAGATGGCTCAGATCAACATAGAAACTTTCTACAAGCTTCTAGAGGCAAATTGATTTTATCACACCTAATGTCAAATAATTATTCACTTTCCCTAAGTTAGACTTAAGGAATAATTAAAAAGTCACTAATTGACATAATTAAGATATTTTCCCCAGGTGAAACGTAGGAAAAATTACATGGGTTTGGGGATAATTAATTCCTCCATGTCCTTAGCCTTAATGACACCTCTCAAGACTAGAATACCTACCCATGCTACAAAATCTAACACTCCCTCTTAGCGAGGAAGGCGTTCTCCACAACACCTAACTTATCCCTGAAGAAAACAAACTTTCCTTTACACAAGGCCTTCGTCAGGATGTTTGCAACCTGTTGATTCGTGGAAAAATACTATATTTGAATTGATCCACACTATACACCGTCCCCGATTAAATGGTATCTGATGTCGATGTGCTTCGTGTTGAAATATGTAACTAGGTTCAGTCTTCATATGTACTCTTGATTCTTATAGATTGTAAAATGAAAAAGAAATTATTATTATTAATTTTTTTTGTAGCATGGGTTTCATGCTTAAGGTCATTTTATTTTAGGTCAAAGCATCGATTGAGTGTTTCTAGGTTTTCTCATTAAGTCAACACAGTGTTGCGGGGGAGCGCCCCCCCCCCCTCGAACCCGCTCCCGAAGCGCGCTCCGGGCCGGAGCGGCTCGGGAGCGGGTCGGGAGCGCGCTCCCAAAATCGCTCCCGGACGGGAGCGATTTTCGGGAGCGCGCTCCCTTAAAAAAATTTACGCTCCCTGCTCTGATAGGGAGCGTTTCAGGGAGCGATCGCTCCCGAGCTCCCGGAGCGCTTTTTAATGTCCGGGAGCGATCGGGGAGCGATCGCTCCCTGATCGCTCCCGGGCATTAAAAAGCGCTCCAGGAGCTCGGGAGCGATCGCTCCCTGAAACGCTCCCTATGATCGCTCCCCGATCGCTCCCGGGCATTAAAAAGCGCTCCGGGAGCTCGGGAGCGATCGCTCCATGAAACGCTCCCTATCAGAGCAGGGAGCGTAAATTTTTTTAAGGGAGCACGCTCCCGAAAATCGCTCCCGGAGCGATTTTTAACGGGCCGGGAGCGGTTCGGCGGAAAAAAATTCCGCCGGACCCGAAAAATCAAAAAAATTTAACTAATTTTTTTTTGTTTATAAGCCCAATGGGCCAAAAAAAACTCATTTCAACTTCATTGAGCTTGAGATTGAGAGCTGAGCAAGAGCTGAGGAGCAAGGAGCCAGAGCTGAGGAGCGAGGAGCCAGAGCTGAGGAGCAAGGAGCAAGTGCCAAGGAGCGAGGAGGAAGCTTGCAGAGGTAAGTAACTTAATCATTTAGTTAGTTTAGCTGGTTAGGTAGTTAATTTGGTTAGTTTCATTTACCTGTTTGAGTTTAAAGATCATTAATTTAAATTAAATTAATAAATTAAATGAATTAATCTCAATAAACTAAATTAATTTGCAGATTCAAGACTCAAACCCTACAAACATCAAACACGATGGACCTGAGGATTTTTATTGGCATTTTCCTCTTCCTGGTCCCCTTTCTGGTTATTATGGTGGTGGAGAGTAGGAAACGGAGGGGGCCTGAAACTGAAGAGGTGGATGAAGAAGCCGGAGGAAGTCAAATGGGTGAAAACCCCAGTGAGGAGGATGTGGAGGAGGGTGAACATGAGGGTCAAAAAACTAAACAAGACCAAACTCCATTGTGGAAATATGTTCACAGGGCTGAAACAGGGAGAGGGGGTGGAACCACTAAATTTCATTGCCCCCATTGCAACACTGACTACACAGGCTCATACACCCGTGCTAGAAGACACCTCTGCGGGAAAAGGCCATGGGATGGAGAGAAACAAATAGGAATCAAAACTTGTGGCAAGGTGTCAACAGCAAATAGAGCCAAATACATAAAGGAAGAGGAGGACGCCCAATACAGAGCAAAAAGATCAAGGGGTTTCTTTGAACCAAGCTCACAAAGAACTCCTTCAGCATCCTCCCAAGGCAGTGGATATGGACATGGAGGCACAGGGTCATCATCTTTACGCCGTAGAACCATATCAGATTTCCTTGATGAGGGGTGTAGGAATGATGTGGATTCAAAAGTTTACAGGTTCCTCTATGCATGTGGGATACCATTCAATGTTCTACGCTCACCTTATTGGCACGAAATGGTTTCTGCCATAAATGATGCCCCTAAAGGATACAAGAGCCCTGGGTATGACAAGGCAAGAACTGTTGGCCTTGATCATGAAAAAGCAAAAATATCACATTCTTTGAATAAAATGACAAGTCCTTGGACTGACAATGGGGTGTCCATTGTATCTGATGGATGGACAAATGTAAAAGGCAAGCCATTGATAAGTGTTCTTGCTGTGTCTGTTAGTGGTCCCATCTTTCTAGCTGCACATGATTACTCAGACAAGTTCAAGACCGCTATCAACATTGCAGAAGCATTGCTTGAAACAATTGAGCGTATTGGCCCATACAATGTCATCCAAGTCATCACTGATAATGCTCCTAATTGTAAGGCAGCGGGAGCAATTATTGAGGATAAATACCCGAACATATTTTGGTCTGGATGTTTGGTTCACACATTGAACCTTCTGTTGCATGATATTGTCAAAAACAAAAATGAACAATACCAATGGATTGGTGATTTGTACAAGAAAGGAAAAAAAATGATAAAATTTATTACAAATCATAGCAATACCCATGGCCTTTTCCGCAGTCACTCGAGATTGGAGTTGCTGAAGATTGCGAGGACTAGATTTGGTAGCTATTACCTCACCTTCAGGCGCCTTTTGAAGGTAAGAGAGGCATTAGCTAGCATGGTATCAAGTCCACATTGGCAGGTGTTAAAGGAAAGGGCTACAAATGTAGCTGACATTGCAGGTTTTGAAACGGTGGAGGAGGCCGCTCTTGATGGGCAGTTTTGGACAACTGTGAGACAGGTATTGGATTTCACCAAGCCAATTTATAACATGATTCGGTTTGCAGATACAGACAAACCAGTGATTGGCGAGGTGTATGAGCAAATGGATACCATGTTGGGGGAAATAAAAGACATTGTTCATAACAAAGATCCCGACTTGTACAAACTGATTCACGATTGTGTGTGTGAACGGTGGAATAGGCTTAACCTTCCACTACATTGCTTGGCGTATATCCTTACGCCAAAATACTACTCAGATTCTTGGTTGGGCAAACCTGCAGCAGGGGGTGGTGTTAGGACCAAACCCCATTTAGATCGAGAGGTAACTAGAGGATATCTGGAAGCATTAGAAAAGTTGGTGCCTGACAGGGAGGAATGTGCAGCTGTGCGCCTTGAAATAGGCAGATACTTCACTGGCAGTGGTTTGTATGGTAACTTCCATGCAATGGATGACAAAGATAAATTTGATTCTCTCACATGGTGGGAAACATATGGCGGCCACGGACTTTTGCGAAAATTGGCAATAAAAGTTCTTTCACAGGTTGTAAATTCTTCTTTTGCAGAGAGGTGTTGGAGCACCTACAGTTATATACATAATGTGAAAAGAAACAGGCTCAACGAAAACCGAGCAGAAAGCTTGGTTTATGTGCACTACAACTTGAGGTTGTTGAGCCATTACTGTGATCGGGCTAATGAAGATCCCACATATAAAATTTGGGACAATCACCCTGAGGACGACAATTTGGAGGATGGCATTGTACATATGGAAGAACTAGAAGAGGAGCTTGTACGGGATGAAGTTGAAGCAGCTGCAGCAGCCATGGCACCTCCACCTCCACCATCCAGTAGCAGTTCTCGGGGCCCGAGTCTTGTTCCATTGCTGTCGCCACCTCCATCGGCACCCTCGCGTGGAGGCTCTAGTTCTGGTCGTCGGTCTGGGCAGGAGACTCCTAGAAGACCACCACGACCTACTTATACTCCTGGAGACTCTCGTGGCAAGGGCCACTTGTAGATTTACAGTTTACTTGTCTTTTTTAGTTTCTATTAGACTTGTCACTTTAGTTTTCATAACTGTTCAGTGTTGAGTTTTGAGTCCTTGACTCTTGACTCTTGACTCTTTCATATCATTATGACATTATGATATTTTTTGTAAACATTATATCACTGTGACAATGAAAATTTGAAGTTTGAAGTTGGGCCTTGGCAATTATAACTCATTGGTAATGATTGTGAATTATGAATATGATGCTTTGTGAAAGACTAGTCACTAAAGTTGTTTCATTGCATCTCATTATTCATGTTTCATTTTATAAATTTTTAACATTTCATATCATGTTAACAGTTAGAAGTTAGGAGTCAGGACTTAGAAATATCTTCGATATTACTTCTTGTAATGGTTAAACTTGGCTTACAAGTACAACTTGTTACTTTGGTGATCAATGATGATAAATGTTATTGAATTTTCAATTCTGAAAGCTTGAAGTTGAAACTTTAATATTGAATTTGATGAATCATGATTTATAAGACTCAATATGTTGCAGTTGTAATATGTATTTTAATTTTACTAAGGTTGATGACGATTATAATTTCTAGATGATTGATGTGATATGGTTCAATGATCAATTTATGTTTTTTTATGTTTTTTATGTCTATTTCATCATTCTACATGTTTTTGTTGACATATATGTATCAAAAATTAAAAAATATAAAAAATATATATATTTTTAAAAAATTGCTCCGGGATTCGCTCCCAAACCGGGAGCTGCTGAAAATGGTCGCTCCCACTCCCGCTTCCGCTCCCGCTCCCAAGTAACATTGAGTCAACAAGTCAAAGAGTCGTTGTCATATGTAAAAGACCCCATTGAGCATCTTGTAACATGTCAAAAGAATTATTTTTGAGTCAAAAGAGTCAAAATACCCCTCCAAGACCAAGTCGGCTTGGTAGCAGAGAAGTCGGCCTAATTAGGGCATGTCGTCCTCTTTGGAAGCCTATAAATAAGAGAGCATTCGACCTCCCATGGACTCGCTCACTCATTCACTCATCATCCAAGCGGAGGACAAGAAGAAGAAGGCAAGTGAAGGAAAAAGGAAGAAGGAAGAAGAAGCTTTTGGGTTATTACACTCTCTCTCACACGTGCGAAGACAAGCTAGGGTTTCTACAGCATCAAGGCCGAAGTTCTCAAGGAACAAGGAAAGGGTCGAAGCTGGAAGAAAAGTGGATAATTTGATCTTTCATAAGGCATAGAAGAAGAAGCAATCCAAGTGAAGGAAGGACAATGCTCTAGAAGCCCTAATTCTCCCACAAGTGTGAAGCTACAACTGGTTGCAAGGGGCTGGAACAGACCTGCAGTGGGGGCTGAAAATTTGTAACTGGGGGTCGAGGTTGTGCAGCTGGAAGAGATTTGACTTGGTTTGACATGGATAGAAGAAGCACATTATCAAGAAGGTCTAACTTGGTCTTGGAAGGGTATTGTTCTTGGTCTAGAGGCCTTGGAATTCATCATTTGAAGAATCTATAAGAAAAGAAGAAATTTGTGGGTTTTCCTCTCAAGAGGAAAGGTTTTGGCCCAGGCTAGGAGCCTACATCTTAAGTCCTTGGGTACTATTGATCTTCATGTTTTGGTAGTTGTTTCATGATAAGAACAACATAATAATAAGAAAAGAATCTAATAATCAAGAAAATTAAAAGAACATCACAAGCAATTATCAAGTCTAAGAGAAATCACCCCATTTGTTGCCCTATAGATTTCTCAACACTTCGACCTATCATGAACCACTGGATTCTCAGATAGCTTGACACAACTCTGATTATCATAGTAGATATTGATTGACTCCATCTTTTGACCAAACAGTGCCACTAGCAGCGTCCGAAGCCATGTGGCATCACATGTAGCCATGCTTTCTGCCATGTATTCTTCCTCTGCAGAACTTAGTGCAATTGACTTTTGCATCCTGTTGTACCAGGAGACAACCCCTGATCCCACGCTGAAGTAACACCCTAAATTGCTTTCCCTATCTACTGCATTACCTTCCCAATCTACATCAGTATATCCCAACTGTCAAGTTGCTCCTCTCTGATCGTCTGTGCAACTACAACACTGATCCGGATTCCTCGGCAACAACTCCCTCTACCTTGGTCTTTCCCTATTAGGTATTATTCTAACCACACTACCCCATCAGCTTCGCTCCGCAAACTACCCACAGCCTCCTATGCCCCAGCAACTGAAGGATTGAGCCTCATGGCTCTGCGCAAACCCGGAACGGGCAAAACAGCTCCCTCAGCCAACTCAATCAGCTAACTTGGCATTTACGTGGCTCTACGTGAGCCTGTTTCTGCCCTCCTCAGCCTCTACGCTACCTCTCTTTGGCCCAGACTGATGTCGTAGTCCCTCTGCGTCACTCCTTCCTCTGTCGCTTTCTGTAACGATCAACTCTGTCACTCAGGACAGCTGAATCTGCTGCAAATGCTTTGCTAAGCTGATACCTTCAGTTTTCCTGTGATCTGCAACCATGCTCTGATACCATGTTGAATTTTTTATGTCTATCCATTAGAAAATTAATCTGTATTCTGCTAGTTTATTTCTTCTACTTGTTTAAATTCGAACAAGTTATTCAATACATTTAAATATCGAAATAAACACAATACAGTCACAACATCTACAGATCATCGCCTGAAAGAAAACAAGCACACAAGTGACATTGTTATTTTTGGACAAATGTCCCTGGAAAAACTCAATGCGGGAAAATCGGTGCAGCTATTTAGAGGGTTATATTATTATGCAGTCTATTGTACAACTGGGTGCCAACCAGCTCACCCGACAGAGAAAAATACACAACAGCAATACCTCTATATTCGGAAACAGGTATTCAGAAAACCTGTCCCACGAAACCCTCTCGGGCACAACTGAAGCTCAGCGCTGGCCCTTCTGGCCTTTGCGTCAGCCTTCAGCTGACCTGGGTCAACCCCAGGACCCTCTGCATCAGCCCTCTGAGGCACTGCGTAGCCTCTGGGACCCTCTGTGTCACTCCAGCAGCCTCTGCGTGGATGACGCAGTCCCTTTGGCCTCTGTGTTGTCTCTGTTGGGCTCTGCGTAGCCTGGACTGGTTGTTTCTCTCGCTCTCTTTGCTTCTGCACTGGTCTCTCAGTATTGTTTCTACCTCTCTGTTGATCACTGATTCAACTTTGCTTAGCAACCCCGCTCTAGCAAAACGAATGATTGATCACTCTAGTGTGTTCTCCAACTGACCCTCAAGCCTCCTCTTATACTTTTCTCGTTAGTCCTTCAATGGTCGAGATTAAATCTCTAATCAACAGCTAAGATTATATTTGGCTTGATCCATGACTTTTGGAACCTTCTAACCCAATTTTATATTAATACCCATTAATATTTCATTTTTCCTAAGTTTAGACTTAGGAACTCCATTAAAATATTAATTATTTTAATATCTTCCAAACTAAGTACAATCTGTCCAAACCATTTCTGGGTCTTGGAGATCTCATGTGCTTTAGCCTCTCCACCAAATTTCATTGCTAGAGCACATCTGATGCTACCCCAAATCAACAGCTTCCAGGCAGAGCGTTCAAGAGCTTACGCAGAGGCTGACGCAGGGGTTTTCCTGTAGCCTATTTGTGCCAAATTTGGAGTTGGATCACTTTCGAGTGAGACAAATTTTGTCTCACTAATTTTTGTAGCCAGTTTATGTGGTAGAGGATTGCCAAGTTGGGCATCCAGTGGTACTCAAAATTTCTCACTATTGCATAATAATAAAACCCTCATCTGTTGCGCCAGTTTTCCCGCATTGGGTTTTTCCAAGGACAATTGTCCAAAAATAATTATGCCATTTTTTATATGTGCGCTAGCATTTCTCAGTTCCTATTTTTTCTTTCGTAAGTATTTTTAATGGTGAAGAAATTGCAGCGTGAATTATTCGTTGTTTGTCGTAGTAAATAAACTACATAATAATTAACCATTTAGAAGAATAATTTCCAGTTGTTGCATTTCAACGAATTTTCACATGGTATCATAGCGTATTTGATAGACAACAGGCTCCAAGTCGAAGAGGAAAAATTTTGTTGTTCAGAAGTAGCAGTAGGATGAATTTTTCAAAGGCTACACAATGTCTAGCCAGGCAGTGCGAATTGTTGGACAGTGGTTCGATTTTCCAGTTGCAGGGTGCAAGAAGGGTCGATTTGTCCAAGAAGTGATTCCAGCAAGCAGAGGTAAGCAACACAATATTTTTGCAGAGCAGATCTCTTGTCTGGGCACAAAGGGTTTGCAATAGTTTGCTAGAGAAAATTCGGTGTCAAGTGGAAGAGAAAAGCACACAAAAGTATACTCAAGATGTCTTCAGTGAATTTTCCATAATTCTCTAGTATGAGCATGGATAGATTTGATATTCAAGGGGCTACAAAATTGTCTTCTAGATTGGAGAACGAATTTGTTTGCTTAACTAGTTCAGCTTCGAAGGGAGTATGGTATATATATAGTGGAGCATCAGCTCATATAACAGGGGTTAGAGAATATTTCTCTACCTACAATAAAGAGCAGATGGACTTCTAGATTACGATGGGAAACGGGACCAAGTGCACTCTAGTAGGGAGAGGAACCATTGATTTTCAGAGGGAGTTGGGAGCAAGTACCAGTGCTACAGACGTATTGCATGTGCCAAGATTGGTTATGAACCTGATTTCAGTATCCTAGCTACAAGTTAAGGGATATGATATCCACTTCATAGGGAAGAAGGTGTTTGTCAAACACCCGAGCAAGAAGAGTGTTAGATTGGAGTTTGAAGCAACAGGTTGCAGCTCGATTCTCCAATGCCACTGGTAGGCAGCGACAGTAATAGAGGGAAAGACCTCAATGAGCTATGGCATGGGAGAATGGGACATTTACACCATGGAGCACTTAGAATGCTCATGGAGGCAGTGACAGGTGTTCCAGAACTTGGCACAGAACACAATGATGTGTGCAGGGGGTGCATGCTTGGGAAATATGCTAAGGCAACATTCCCAAGAAGTGAGAACAAAGCAGATGGCATGTTAGGACTTATACATTCAAACATTTGTAGCCTTATGTCCACTAGATCTCTGAGTAGGGTTGAGTACTTTGTCACCTTCATTGATGACCATTCTAAGAAAACCTGGATCTACATCTTGAAGACCAAGGATGAGTCTTTGATCGCTTCAAGGACTTTAAAGCTCTGGTAGAGAATGCAACAGCGAAGAAGATCAAGGTGCTTCGCTTAGATAATGGCAGAGAGTACACAGATAAAGACTTCACAGATTTTTGTCCGAAGGAAGGCATCAAAAGAGAGTAGACGACTACATACAATCCACAACATAATGGGGTAGGGGAGAGAAAGAATAAATCTATAGTTGGAGCTGCAAAGGCAATGTTGTATGACCAGGATTTGCCCAGGTTATTATGGGCAGAGGCATGTAACAACAATATATATTCAAAACAGGAGTCCTCATAGGGCATTGGGGAAGATAACGCCACAAGAGGTCTTCTAAGGAAAGAAGCCCGAAGTTAGTCACTTCAGGATCTTCGGCAACATAGCTTACTGCGATGTGCCAAATGAGAAGCGCACCAAATTGGATCAAACTACAAAAAAGGGTTTCCTCGTTGGGTATAGCAAAACCTCAAAGGCATACAGGATCTACATTCCTAGCAATATGAAGATTGTAGTGAGACAGGACGTCAAGTTTATTGAGGACTGAGCCTTCAAGAGATTGCATGAGATGCCTGCAGGAGATCAAAATCAGCGAACAGAAGCTCCATTGGATCAGTAGCAGGGACAGCCCCTAGGACCACCACAAGGATAACCATAAGGATCTAGTATCGTTACCAATACCAACACATCCTCGAGTGCATGAGTTCCAGTGATTTCACAAGAGATGGAGCAACAGACGCAGGATGAGGAGTTGGTTGAGCCCCCCACCACTAGTGGTCGGACCAACAGTGAAGTTTGTCAGATTGAGAGATGCAGAGGAGTTTGTTGATGTTAAAATTGGCAACCAGGGCAAAACTTCATGTGGGTCATCTTATTCATGGCTAATAATATTTTTATTAGATTCCTCTCATCGAGAGGTGTAGGATTGATATAAATATCATCCAATTCCGATAAGTATTCATGGAGATATGAATTTATTTTGATTATGGAATTATTATCAAGCCGACCTACAACTCATGTAGGCTCAGAAGCCCAACAGTCGCATCTATTCACCCACCAACGTTTTGTATAAATATAAGAGGACTTTTCCTCATTTAGACTCACTCATCTCATCACATCTCTCTCTCTCTACTGCGCAGATATGAGTCTCTTCTCTACTGTGCTGAAATGGGTCTCTCTCTCTTACACATGTGAAACCGGAAGCTATTGAATTTGAAGGTACAACTGCAGAATTAAAGATTGACTTGCGTGGCCTAGAAGATCTCCTCTTTGGAAGTGCACTGTAGGTTCATCTGAACCCCCTTTGAAAGCCGCAACTTTTGGTGGTGGAATGAAGTCAACCCGACGAACGGTTTGCAAGATATCGACTGCCCTAGTTTGAAGCCGGAAACTGCTGAAACTGAAGCTGCAACTGCAGAAGTAAAGATTGACTTGCGTGTCCTAGAAGATCTCCTCTTTGGAACTGCGCTGTAGGTTCATCTGAACCTCCTTTGAAAGCCGCAACTTTTGGTGGTGGAATGAAGTCAATCTGACGAACGGTTTGCAAGATATCCACTGCCCTAGTTTGAAGCCGGAAACTGCTGAAACTGAAGCTGCAACTGCAGAAGTAAAGATTGACTTGCGTGGCCTAGAAGATCTCCTCATCTAAACTGCGTTGTAGGTTCATCTGAACCTCCTCTGGAAGCCGAAACTTTTGATGGTGGAATGAAGTCAATCTGACTGTCGGTTTGTGAGATATGGTCTGCCCTAGTTTGATAATGAAGCCGCTAATGCTGATGCTACTGATCTAGGGTTTGCTACTACTGATATGAATCAGATTTATTGTACTATTTCTCTTTGCTGAATTATTGAAGATAAAAGAAGATTTGATCAAAGGGTTTCCCCACACATTGTGGGGTTTGTCCCTGGCTAGCCGCCACATCTTGTGTCTCTTGTCTTGGCTTGTTTTCTGTCGATCGTTTAATGTTCTATCTGCACTTTACTTTATGTACATGTGATTGCTAATCGGTGGAATATAATAAGAAAAAGAAGTAAACTGTTATAAGCATAGAACATACCATAACTTAACATGGTATCAGAGTTGAGGTGAAGACAAAGCCCGAGCAAGAGCAAAAGCAATCATTGAAGAGAAAATTGGCAAGGCTATCCTAAAAGAACTATGGGGTCCTCAACACTCTTTCCTGCCAAAGACAAGCTCCGTGAGAAAGCTGACTATCACGGATGAAAGATGTCTATCGATCTAACCCTTGAAGATCAAGGAGTGCTGGACCATGTAAGAGGCAATATTGTTGAGCCTTCATCAAATGCATCTGCTGCTGCCTGGAACAAATGGAAAAATGGAGAAGTCAAAACAAAGAAGATCATCCGGGACTCTATCGACAAGCGCTTGGTGGCCTACATCTCTGATCTAGACACCTCCAAGGAAATCTACGACAGACTGGTGAGTTTATTTAAAGTTAATGATGCAAATCAAGTTTTGTTTCTTAGAAATAAGCTGAGGGAAATCAAGAAGGGTAAAGATGAACGTATGCAAGCATACTTCTTAAGAATCACCGAGATCAAGAACGATCTCCCTATCTATTGGGGAAAATATTACTGACAGAGAAATGGCACTCACAACTCTTGAAGGATTACCATCTGAATGGTATGTCTTCAGGACTACTCTTCTGAACTATAATGTAATTCCTGGTTTCGAGGAATTAATGGCAAGATGCATTCAAGAAGAAACAAGGGAAGAAGTGTAAGAAATGCCCATGCCTAAAGGTCCTCCTGCTGTCTTTTCTTTTCATGTAAAGAAAAGAAATAATTCCGGGACTAAATCAAAAGGAAAGCTGGACCTAAGGCTAGAAGAAAATGACGATGTTACATTTGCGATAAAGCAAGTCACTATGCAAGGGAGTGCCCTGATAGAAAGGACTCACTCTAGGACGATGATCAAAATCCCTCTGATGGCAATCAAAGGAATGACAAATTCAACAGCAAAGGTAAGAGGAGAGCTGGGAATCAAGGAAGAGGACAAGCATTCAAGAAGGCCAGAAATTCCAGGATGTATTAAATGCACCTGACCTCAAAAAGAACCTAGTGTCCATCTCGAGAACGGAAGACAAAGGCTACAAGGTAACCTTCAGCGATGGCAAGGTATGTATATGGAAAAATAATGTTAAAGATACCTTTACTCTTGGGTTTAGTGTTGATTCATTATATCAGGTCGATGAAAGTCTACTAGGTGTCATGTCTTATGACACATCTCTTCAATCCGAACTTTGGCATTAGAGGTTTTCCCCCCTTCATTATAAAGCTATACTCGGTGTAAGACAAATGGTGATAGGGATGCCCGAATTCTGAATAGAGAATGAAGGTGTATGTCCAGGATGTGCAGAAGGAAAGCTCAAAAGGGGACCATTCCCCTCAAGCCAAAGCAAGACCTCTGATATATTACAATTGGTTCACTCAGGCATACCTGAGGTTGGCATTAAGAGGGAGACTACTACACCACATACTCCTTAGCAGAATGGTGTGGTGGGAAGGAAGAACCGCACGATGATGGAAGTTGTCTGGGCCATGCTACATGATCAAAGACTTCTAATGTTTCTATGGGCTGAAACTACAATCACCGTCGTATATGTACAAAATTGATGCCCTCATCAAGCATTGGGTTCCAAGACTCCTAAAGAAAAGTTCACCACAAGGTGAACAATCTTTCGACTTTCAGGAGCTCTCAAGAAGCCAACACCAGGGAACCGAAAGAAAAGGATGATGAATCAATGCCTGATGTAGAAGAACCCATGGATCTGATAGTTTCTCATCCACATGAGCCTTCCTCTTCTAGGAAGAGGCCTTCATGGCTTAGGGGGATACTTGCTGCACCCTGAGGAACCTTCCGTCAAAGTAAGAAACTTAATAGGTATCAAGGATACCTGACCATCATGAGCACGATCATACAAAATGAGCCTACGTCATTCTCAGATGCCGTCAAGCATCAAGTACGGAAGGATGCTATGACCGTAGAATATGAGTCTATTATGGAGAATGATCTCTGGGAAGTAGTTCCCAGACCCCGGACAAGACAATTGTTACTTCAAAATGGCTTTACAAGATAAAGCATGCAGCAGATGGAAGCACGGAAAAGTATAAGGCTCGTTTTGTTGCTCGAGGTTTCTCCCAAAAGGAAGGTATAGACTATGATGAGATATTTGCACCTGTTGCCAGATATACGACCATCTGCTCGATCATAGCCCTTGCCGCTTCACAAGGATGGAACCTACATCGGATGGATGTCAAGACTGCGTTCTTGCATGGCTCGATCAAAGAAGAGGTCTACGTGGAGCAACCCGAAGGATTTGAGATTTATGATCGAAAATCTCATGTATGCAAGTTGAAGAAAGCTCTCTATGGGCTGAAGCAAGCACCCCGAGCATGGTATGAGAGGATCGATAGCTACTTGATGAAGCTGGGATTCACTAGGAGTGAAGTCGATCCTAACCTTTACTTTAAGGTTGAAGATGACAAGCCTCTCATACTGGTATTGTATGTGGATGACCTCTTTCTAACATGTGCAGACCCTCTCATTCACAAATGTAAGAGGGAGCTGGCCTCTGAATTTGAAATGAAAGACCTAGGACTGATGCACTACTTCCTAGGACTTGAAGTATGGCAGAAGCCAAGGGAAATTTTCCTATCTCAAGGGAAATATGTGGTAAAGATATTGGAAAGATTTGGTATGATGGACTGCAAGCCTATGACTACCTCGATGATCTTAACTTTTAGAAGTTATATGGTAGTGATGTCGGACCAGATTTGGGAAAAGCCTCTGAGTTTCATAAACTCATTCGCATTGATGTTCTTGGTGAATCTCCGTCCGAACATATTTTTTGCAGTTAGCATTGTGAGCTCATATTTGGTTGAGCCTCACTAGATTGATGCCAGGAATCTTCTGAGATGTCTTCAGGACACAATCTCTCATGGATTAAGATATACTGCCGGAGATGTGAGACTACTTGGATATACTGATGTTGATTGGGCAGGCAGTGTGGTGGACCGTAAGAGCACTTCTGGGTGTTGTTTCACATTGGGATCTACTTAGATATCCTGGATAAGCACGAAGCAGAAGTCGGTGGCTTTGAGCACCGCCGAAGCAGGATATATTGTTGCTAGCATAACCTCGTGTGAGGTAGTTTGGTTGCGAAAGCTCTTCAGTGAGCTGTTTGGATTTACATTGGATACCACTGTCATTCTCTATAACAACCAGAGGTGGGATTCGATTATTGAGGAATCCTGTATTCGTCGATTGCTCCAGTAGATAGACATCATCTTGGATATGGTAAGTTGATGAGCAAGGAGGCTCCATCGCATCAAGATGATGTACAGGTTGATACACCTTGTCAAAGCCCCGAGGAAAGATCTAATTTGTGATTTTCCCAAACGACTTGGAGTCGGTAAGAAACCCTTGTACAAGGGTCCTGCATGTTGCATACATTGAGCTCTGGGAGCTCTGAGGGCTTGCGGTTATTACTGGAGCAACATACGACCACAGGGTGACTCACCCTCCCCTGGTGGTGCACACTGGAACAAGATGATTCGCTGTCTTGTGGGACAAGATGATTCGCTCTCTTGTGGAACAGGATGATTCGCTCTCCTGTGTAGCAGGATGATTAGTTCTCTTGTGAGGCCTGGATTGATGTGTTCTCCATGGCGATTGTAGCAGGATTGATGTGTTCTCCTGTGAGGCCTGGATTGATGTGTTCTCCATGGCGGCCTGGATTGATGTGTTCTCCAGGCAATTGTAGCAGGATTGATGTGTTCTCCTGTGAGGCCTGGATTGATGTGTTCTCCATGGCAATTGTAGCAGGATTGATGTGTTCTCCATGGAAATTGTAGCAGGATTGATTAGTTCTCCTGTCGAGGCATCCTACCCATGCAGTCTGGGACTCATGGGAAGTACCTCTCATCTGATCAATGAGCAGGGAAATGAAGTTAGGGACCATAGTAGTACCGATGGACGCATCATTGTAACTACCGTACTCCCTACGCTAGGATGACCTCCATTGATCTGGGATCAATGATAATGGTCTGGGACCAGTGGTAGGAGTTGTACCATACTATGACGTTGACTTCGGGTCGATTGAGACTGGTCTGGGATCAGTGGTACATACTCTGAGACTGACTTTGAGTCAGTGGAGGATGATATTGGTCTGGGACCATTGGAGTTGTACTCACTATGACGCTGACTTTGGGTTGGTTGAGACTGGTCTGGGACCAGTGGTACATACTCTGAGACTGACTTTGAGTCAGTATGATACATCCTCGATCATTTCTTCTTCTTCATAATTCAGACAAAAGCAGAGTAGAACAGAACAATGCGAGAGTAGAGCAGAACAGAACAAAACAGTACAGATTAGTGCAGGGCAGAACAAGACAAAGCAGAACAGGCAAAATAGAGCAGAGCAGGGCAAGGGTCAAGTTGTACAAGGCAGTGCATTTGATGGATGAATAGTAACGACCGATAGACAGATTGCAGATGAAGTTCTCCATGGTTGAGAGGGAGTGTTAAAATTGGCAACCAGGGCAAAACTTCATGTGGGTCATCTTATTCATGGCTAATAATATTTTTATTAGATTCCTCTAGTCGAGAGGTGTAGGATTGATATAAATATCATCCAATTCCGATAAGTATTCATGGAGATATGAATTTATTTTGATTATGGAAATATTATCAAGCCGACCTACAACTCATGTAGGCTCAGAAGCCCAACAGTCGCATCTATTCACCCACCAACATTGTGTATAAATATAAGAGGACTTTTCCTCATTTAGACTCACTCATCTCATCACATCTCTCTCTCTACTGCGCAGATATGAGTCTCTTCTCTACTGCGCTGAAATGGGTCTCTCTCTCTTACACATGTGAAGCTGGAACCTGTTGAATTTGAAGCTGCAACTGCAGAAGTAAAGATTGACTTGCGTGGCCTAGAAGATCTCCTCTTTGGAACTGCATTGTAGGTTCATCTGAACCTCCTTTGAAAGCCGCAGCTTTTGGTGGTGGAATGAAGTCAATCCGACGAACGGTTTGCAAGATATCGACTGCCCTAGTTTGAAGCCGGAAACTGCTGAAACTGAAGCTGCAAATGCAGAAGTAAAGATTGACTTGCGTGGCCTAGAAGATTTCCTCTTTGGAACTGCGCTGTAGGTTCATCTGAACCTCCTTTGAAAGCCGCAACTTGTGGTGGTGGAATGAAGTCAATCCGACGAACGGTTTGCAAGATATCGACTGCCCTAGTTTGAAGCCGGAAACTACTGAAACTGAAGCTGCAACTGCAGAAGTAAAGATTGACTTGCGTGGCCTAGAAGGTCTCCTCATCTGAACTGCGTTGTAGGTTCATCTAAACCTCCTCTGGAGGCCGAAACTTTTGGTCGTGGAATGAAGTCAATCCGACTGTCGGTTTGTGAGATATGGTCTGCCCTAGTTTGATAATGAAGCCGCTAATGCTGATGCTACTGATCTAGGGTTTGCTACTACTAATATGAATCAGATTTATTGTACTATTTCTCTCTGCTGAATTATTGAAGATAGAAGATTTGATCAAAGGGTTTCCCCACACATTGTGGGGTTTGTCCCTGGCTAGCCGCCACATCTTGTGTCTCTTGTCTTGGCTTGTTTTCTGTTGATCGTTTAATGTTCTATCTGCACTTTACTTTATGTACATGTGATTGCTAATCGGTGGAATATAATAAGAAAAAGAAGTAAATTGTTATAAGCATAGAACATACCATAACAGTTGGACGAACAAGGGAGAACGCAGACAGGTACCAAGCATTGGTGGCACAAGTTGAAGAACCTTCTAGCTATCAGGAGATCGCACAACATCAGGTGTGGATACATGCTATGGTGGAAGAGTATAGCTCCATCATGTGAAAATTTCATCTATCACAGCAACTGGAAATTATTTTTCTCATTGTTAATTTATTTAACAATTTATCTGTTGTCTGCTACAACAAATATCAAACAATTCACACTGTAATTTGCACAAATAAACTGCAGAAGAAAATAGCGTTCGAAACTAAGAAAATCTAGCACAGACACATAAAATTTGACAGAATTATTTTTGGACAAAAGTCACTGGAAAAACCCAACTTGAGAAAACCAATGCAGCAGTTAAGGGTTTTATTATTATGCAGCAGTGAAAATTGTAAGTACAATCTATGGATGCCCAACTGGCAATCCAATCAGCAAGTATCTCACAGAAATAATTAGAGATAAATTTCTCTCACCCCACAAGCAATCCCGACACTAGCTCCTTAAGAAAAATTGGCCATCCAAACTCAAGCATAGGCCCTCTGCGCAGTCCCTGCACTGCCTCTCACACGTGTGGCTCAAATCTGCCTCTGAGCAAGCCATCTAGCCTGTCTCTGTTGCTAGAAGTGACTCTCCGACCCTCTGGAAGACTTTCCCAGATTATGGAAGCTTAATCGACTTCCTCTCCAACTAAATCAAATTGTTTTGCTTCAGCGATTGCGCAATCCTTGCGCTGCTTCTGCGTGGATCATTTTTGTCACTTGCTGCCACATCTTTGGATCTGGAAAACTTCCTTCGGATCACTTTCCCTGCCCCTCACTGTCTCTGCTTCGATCTTTGGCTCTCCGGCAACTGTTGCTGCTCTCTGAAAATCGATCTGCAAAGGAAATCGAACTGTTGAAGTGTCTCTAGTGTATTCTCCAAGTTCCCATCTACTTCTTCTTATAATCCTCTGTTGGAGAAACAACGGCCAAGATTAAAACTTAATCTAGGGCTAGGATCATCTTAAAGTCGATCCATGTGATTTTCTAGATTATTCTCACCTTGACTTAATTAATTTTGATTAATTAACCAATTTTCCTAAGTTTAAACTTGGAAACATCAAAAAAATAGGTTAATAATCTAATTAAGTCATCTCTAGGTGGAATTTCCATAAATGATTTATGGGTTTTGGAGATCTCATGCATTCTAGCATGTCCACCAGATTTCGTGGCTAGAACATATCCAATGCTACAAAAATTAACACTCCCTCTTAGCGAGGACTGTGTTCTAGTGCTACACACCTTGTCATAACCAGTGTTGTTAAAAGCACGCTTTTTTCCCTAAGCCGATTTAATCGCGCTTTTTATGGGAAAAAAGCGCCTAAAAAAAATTTTTGTCGCTTTTTTCGAAAAAAAGCTCGGTGGTCCGTGGCAGCACGATTTATAACGAAAATTTGGATTTATTAATTATTATTTCATGATCTTTGTACATGTTGGAGTCCCAGCGACTTAATGACATGGTCTACGTCTACTACAATCTTCGATTGTGGGTGAGGCAACTTGAGAGGACACCTGATGTGGATGCCATCTCATTGGATGGGATTGACACCACTGCTGCATGGAGGGTTGAGGCCGAGAGGCCTCTCATGGATTCTACTGATGATTGGTTAGTGCAGGATGAGGGGGAGGAGGAGCAGGAGGAGGAGCAGGTGGAGGAGGAGGAGCAGGAGGAGGAGGAGGTGGAGGAGGAGGAGGAGCAGGAGGAGCAGGAGGAGGAGGTGACACCGCCTACCAGGGCTACCACTAGGACCAGTAGAGGACGTGGTCTACCTCCTGTAGCTCATACTTCTAGTTCTTCAGCTTCTAGAGCACATCAGACTCCATTGCCATTTCCACCAGCACAGGCATCAGCATCTACATCTAGAGGGAAAGAGAAAGCTGTGACATTTTCTCGCAAGAAGGGCAGAGGAAATCAATAGGATTAGACTTTCATTTTATTGTATATGAGTCTATGACATTATGACATGATGAGATACATTATCATATTTTTTGTTGATATTTTGAGGCTGAGCTGGGACTTAGGAGTCAGGACTTACTATTCAGGACATGATTCAATGTTATGTGTGATTTTAGCGCTAGAAATTATATTAAACATCTTATATATTAGTTTTCTTATCATATTTATGTGTCAATGTATTTATTTTATGTTGTAGATGGTTTAGATATTAAAAAAAAATGAATATTTTTGTACCAAACGCTTTTTTCCCGCTTTTTTCCGCTTTTTTCCCGCTTTTTCCGATTTTTTCTGCTTCATTCCCGGCGCCGATTTAATCTCGCTCGCGCTTTTAACAACATTGGTCATAACACTCTATCTTTGTGTCATCCCATGTCACGCTGTTGATGTCTGGCTACTATTGCCCACCAACCACTACACAACCATACTGCTGCCAGCATCACATCTGCACTGGAACTCCCTATCATTTGTTGTTGCAATTACAACTACTGTAACTGAGAAGCATCTGAAATACTGAATCAACTATTTTCAATATGATGCATCTGTCTCTCGAGTTTCTAACTGCTACTAGCATCTGCACTATCCCTGAAGAATCTGCTTTGCTGCCAACTCGGTACTGAGCCACCTGCTCTGCGCTCCTCAACATCTAACTGCTACTAGTTTGCAAATGTCACTCACGTACTGACTGCATCAACTGCCACTGATCCATCCTGCTACTAAATATTGTGGGCCCCCATAGCCAAGTAATGATCCATGAGGTGGACACCTTAAGGACCATGCCCAATCTCTGTAGCTCTCTGGAGCTACAGCACCAAATCACCCCACCTCACTCCTGGAGGTATATCTGTGAACATAGCAAACTCTTCCTCTAGCCTAGAGGAAAGCTTGTTTATTTCTGGGGATGTTCCCTGCTAGTCTTGCTTCTCCTTCTTCTCCTTCTTCTCCTTCTTCCTGAGAGGACACTACATGTTGCAGTGACCGGATTCACCACATCTGAAGCACTTGACCTTTGACAGCTCCTTCTTCTTCTTTTGCTCCCCCCGCCCCTGACTAGGAACCTTTGATGCTAGGGCCGCATTCTCCTCCTTCACACCCTTTGATCCGTTGCTATTGTTGCCACTGATGGAGCTCTTTAGCAGGGCTCGCCTAAACTCCTCCTTCTGCAAGTTGGACCACATTCTATCCTACTCTGATAGCCTATCTTTCCCCAATATGCTTTGGACAAAAACTTGCCAAACCTCTGAGGCACTGTTTAGTGCTAACCATGCCAATCCTCTGAGACACTATTTAGTGCTAACTGTACTAACTCTAAAAGTTGAGGTGTTGCCCCAACAGCTGCAAGCTAGTCTCGAACCCCTTGAATTCTAGTGAGGAAGGGAATTATGTCTTCCCATTTCTGCATCTTGATGCATCTCAGCTTCTCTTCTGGGAACATCTTCTGTTGCTGGAAGTACCTTGGTATAGCTTGGAGAGAGCAACCCACATCTTTTTGGTCAGTCCCTTGGCCGCTATATGTGAGACTATATGATCCCGGACTCCATCTAGGATCAACTGCTTCGCCTTCGCCATTTACTTCTTGTACTCCTTGAGTTGATCTGCATCCTGGGGAACTGCTACCACATTGTCTATGTAGGTTTTCAGGCCATATTCATCTAGAAGGAAGGACATCCTAGCCTCCCCGATGACATACATAGTTGGAGGAACCCTCCAACCTATCCTGATCTCTAAGCCCTGTAGTGGCCATCTCAAATCGAGTCGAAAACACCCTCTTTCCCTCTGCTTGGTTGTTGCTATGCTACTCGTACTCCATTCTGGAATGTGTGCATCTGCTAGCTGCTACTACCAATTTGCCTTGGAAAATCGAACTTCTAAGACTCGAAGTTCCATGAGAAAAAATTTCCCTCTACTATGTGTGCTTTTCTCTTCCACCCATTTCTGGTTCTGCTGCTGCAAAACCCTATGAGTCCAACCAGATATTTACTTAATGAAAATCTGAGATGCTACTGCTCCCTCTTACTATTGGAATCACCCTCCTGGTAAAATAGAATTTTTCTGCCAATCCTACAACTGAAAATCGAATTTTTCCCCCAGCAATTCGGCCTACCTGTCAATGAACTACGCAACCACTAGGAATTTCGGCTTGTTATTCCCACTGAATAACGAAATTCCCTTCTTTGCTTTTGAGCTTCCCCACTGAACACTCATGCTCTGGTACCATGTGAAAATTTTATCAATCACAACAACTAGAAATTATTTTTCTAATTGTTAATTTATTTAACAATTTATGTATTGTCTGCTACAGCAAATACCAAATAATTCACACTGTGATTTTCACAAATAAACTGCGGAAGAAAATAGCTTTGGAAACTGAGAAAATATAGCACACATAAAATTTGACACAATTATTTTTGGACAAAAGTCCTTGGAAAAAACCAACTTGGGAAACTGGTGCAACAGCTAAAGGATTTTATTATTATGCAGCGGTGAAAATTCAAGTACAATCTATGGATGACTAACTAGCAATCCAATCAGCAAGTATTTGATAGAAATAATTAGAGAGAAAATTCTCTCACCCCACAAGCAATCTCGACACTGGCTCCTTCAGAAAAAATGGTCGTCCAAACCCCAGCATAGGCCGTCTGCGCAGTCCCTGCGCTACCTCTCACACTTGTGGCTCAAATAAGCCTCTAAGCAAGTCGTATAGCTTGTATCTGCTACTGGAAGTGACTCTCCGGCCCTCTAGAAGACTTTCTCGACCTCTGAAAGTTGAATCAACTTCCTCCCCAACGAAATCGAATTGCTCTGCTTCAATTATTGTGCAGTCCTTCGTTGCTTCTGCATGGATCACTTCTGTCAAATGTTGTTGCCTCTCCATATATCGAAAACTTCCTCTAGATCACTATCCCTGCCCCTCACTGCCTCTGCTTCGATCTTTGGCTCTCTGGCAACTGTTGCAACTCTCTGGAAATCAATCTGCCAAGGAAATCAAACTATTGAGGTGTCTAGTGTATTCTCCAAGTCTCCATCGACTTCTTATAATCCATTGTTGGAGCACCAACAACCAAGATTAAAACTTAATCAAGGGTTAGGATCATCTTAAAGTCGATCCATATGAGTTTCTTGACTATTCTCACCTTGACTTAATTAACTCTGATTAATTAACCAGTTTTCCTAAATTTAGACTTAGGAAACATTAAAAAAATAGGTCAATAATCTAATTAAGTCATCTCTAGGTGGAATTTCCAAAAACTATTTCTGGGTTTTGGAGATCTCTTTCATTCTAACCTCTATACCAAATTTCGTGGTTAGAACACATTTGATGCTACAAAAACTAACACATCATGACAAATGATGTTTAGGAGGTAGTGTTGAGGTCTGACTATAGGTTAGTTATGGGCTCTCGATGGATCTATAAGATCAAGTATTCTGCAGATGGCAGCGTGGAGATCAAGTACGCTGCGGATGGTAGTGTGGAGAAGTACAAGGCTAGGTTCGTGGCAAAGGGGTATGTGCAAAAGGAAGGAATAGACTATGAGGATACCTTCGCCCTAATTCCTAGATATACTTCTATCCACTCCATTATATCTCTAACAGCACAGATGGGGTGGGAGATTCACCAGATGGATGTCTAGATAGCGTTCTTGAATGGGATGATAGAGGAGGAAGTCTACAACGAATAGCCAAAGGTCTTTGAGACTCATGAGAGGCGCACACATGTGTGCAAGCTAAAGAAATCTCTATATAAGCTCAAGCAAGCTCCCAAGGGATGGTATGGTCGGATTGATAGCTACTTGCAGCAGATGGGATTCGTCAAGAGTGATGCAAATCCCAACCTTTACTACTTGATGGTAGAGGATGAGCCACCCATCCTAGTGTTGTATGTGGATGACCTCTTCTTGACAACGTCATCAGGGCTCATAGAGGACTGCAAAAGGAACCTGGTAGCGGAATTTGAAGAGGACTTGGGGTTGATGCACTATTTCCTAGGATTGGAAGTGTGGTAGAAGGACGGGTATATCTTCCTTGGTCAAGGGAGATATGCTACAAAGATACTGAAGAGATTCAGGATGCAAGATTGTAGACCCATGTCTACGCCCATGATCACCAACTGGAAGAAGTTTGACACATCAAACGACAAGGATGTTGACCCCACCTTGTATAGACAACTTATCGGTTCTCTCATGTATTTGGTCAACACTCTTAGTCAATTTATCATGGAACCGAAGAGAGTGCACTAGACAGCAACGAGGCACATTCTGAGGTATTTGTGCGGCACAATAGAGTATGGGTTGAAACATACACAAGGGTATAATGTCAAACTATGTCGATTCACAGATGCAGATTAGGCATGACAGGAAAAGTACCTCTGGGTACTGCTTCAATGTTGGATCAGAGATGGTTTCTTAGTGCAACAGGAAGCAGAAGTCAGTGGCACTGAGCTCTGTAGAAGCAGAGTATATGGTGACTAGCACAGCCACGTGGGAAGCTATATCTCTTCGGAAGTCGTTGGTGAGCTTGTTCTGACAAAGGATGGATGTGACCGACGTCTACTGCGATAATCAGAGTTTCATCAAGCTCTCTGAAAATCCCGTGTTCCATGATAGGTCGAAATACATAGATATTCGATGTCATTACATCAGAGATTGTGTGTAGCATGGAGCAGTCTAGCTACAGTATTTTCCCACAAAATAGCAGGTTGCAAATATACTCACAAAATCTCTAGGAAGAGCTAAGTTTGTATATTTCAGAGAACAGCTGGGTATAGTGGAGAATCCATTTTAGTGGCAGGGACAGAGTATTTTGGATGCTTCTCAGTTGCAATAGTTGCAGCAACAACAACAACAATAGTGAGGAGTGTTAGTTGGGTTGCAGTGGAGATGCAGAGTTGACAACAGTACATGTTGTATAGTGTAGTGTCAACAGCAGCATGGTTCAGCGACAACCAATAGCAGATGAATCAGAGTTAGCATAGTAGTTGGGAAATCAAAAAGGCGGAAATATTTTCTTATGTTGAAAACCCCAATGCAGCAATGAGAAATTCTGAGTACAACTGGATGCTGAAATCTAGCAATCCTACAGAGAAAAACACTAGCAAGAATATAGTGAGCAATTTCCCCACCCCACAGGCAATCCCTGACACAACTTCCCTTCAGAAACTCGGTCGTCTGACCCTCTGCGTAGCATGCTTGACGTCAAGCCTCTAACTAGTCTGTGATGAAGTCGTTCTTCCTTTTTTTGGCTGGAAAAATGCTTCTCCGACACTCTGGGACTCCTTCCCGGCATCTAGAACTGAAGTCGTCTTTCCCTCTCAGCAAATCAAACTTACCTCTAGAAGCTACAACGCAGCCCCTGCGTCAGCTTCAACATGGCTCTTCTACCTCTCTGCAAATGCACTCGTTGGATCTGGAATACTTCCTCCAGCCTCGCTGTCTCTGAACCTCGCTAAATGCTTCGATCTCTAGCTCTCTCCAACAACTGACTGCTGCTAATCTGGAATCGATCTGTCAAGAAATCAAATTGCTCAAGTGTATTCCCCATCACCACATCAACCTCCTCTTATAATCTTTTGTTGGAGCATCAACAGCCAAGATTAAAACTTAATCAATGGCTAGGATCATCTCTAGATCGATCCGTCTGAGTTTCTAGATGATTCTCACCTTGACTTAATTAATACTGATTAATTAACCATATTCCCATAGTTAATAACCATATTTTTGTCCACCTTGACTTAATTAATACTGAATTATTAACCATAGTTAATAATTTAATTAAGTCATTTCTAGGCAGAATTTCCAAAAGCGATTTTTGGGTTTTGGAGATCTCATGTATTCTAACCTTTCCACCAAATTTTGTGGCTAGAATACATCTGATGCTACAAAAACTAGCACTCCTCTTAGCGAGGAATGTGTTCTAGTGTTGCACACCCTGCCACAACACCATGTTTATGTATCATCTCCTATCACGCTACTGATGTCTGGCCATACTACCCACCAACCACTGTGCAACTTTGATATATGTTGCATCCATGCTACTGCTGACACTGCCATACTGCTGCCAACACTGCAACTCCCTCTCATCTGTTGTTGCTGCAACTGCAACATCTGTAACTGAAAAGCATCCAAAATATTGAATCAACTGTGCTCAGTATGATGTATCTATCTCCCGAGTCTCTGACTACTACTAGCATTTGCACTATCACTGAAGAATCTACGTTGCTGCTGACTTTGCACTGTTGCCAACTCTGCACTGTGCTCCACAACATTTGACTGCTACTAGTCTCTGCAACTGTCACTCTGGCATCTAACTGCATCAACTGACACTGATACATCCTGCTACTGAATACTATGGGCCCCTGTAGCCAGGTATTGATCCATGAGGTTGACTCCTCAAGGATCTTGCCCAACTGCAGTGCTTTGGAGCTAAAACACCAAGTCATCCCACCTCACCCCTAGAGGTATATCGGCAAACATAGCGAAGTCTTCCTCCAACCTGGAAGACAACCTGTCGATCTCTGCAGAAGCTGCTTGTTGCTCTTGCTTCTCCTCCTTGTCCTTCTTCCTAAGAGGACATTAGGTACTGTAGTGACCGAGCTCACCACACTTAAAGCACTTGACCTTTGGCAGGTGCTTCTTCTTCTTTCTTTGTTCCCCCTGTTCCTAACTGGGAACCTTTGATGCGAGGGCCACATTCTCCTCCTCCTTCACCGTCTTCGATCTACTGCTGTTACCACTGATGGAGCTCTTTAACAGGGCTTTTCTCAAATCCTCCTGTTGCAAAATGGACCACATTTTATCCTCGTTTGATAGCCCATCTCTACCCAATATGCTTTAGGCAAAGACCTGCCAATCCTCTGAGATGTTATTAAGTGCCAATCGCACTAGCTTCATGGGTTGAGGCATTGCCCCAATAGTTGACAGTTGGTCTCAGACCTCCTGAATCCTAGTAAGGAAGGGGTCTATGCCTTCCCCTTTTTGCATCCGGATGAGTCTTAGTGGTAAATCTTCCGCTGCTCGGAAGTACCCTGATATAGCGTGGAGAGAGCATCCCACATCTGCTTGGCAGTATCTTTGCCAGCTATATGTGAGACAACATGATCCCTGACTCCATCTAGAATCAACCGCTTCGCCCGCGCCATCTCTTTCTTATATTCTTTCTGTTGATTTGCATCTTGAGGAGCCACCACTATTGCATCAATGTAGATTTTCAAGCCATATTCATCTAGAAGGAAGGACATCCTTGTCTTTCAGATGACGTAGTTGGAAGCTCCATCCAACTTGTCCTGATCACGAAGCCCATCAATGGCCATCTCAACGAACTGTCGAAAACTTCCGCTTTCCTTTTGCTCAGTTGCTGCTCAACTACTCGCACTCCCTTTTGGAGGGAGAAGATCAGCTCACAACTACTGCCAATTTGCAAGGAAAATCAAACTTCTTGAGACTAGAAGTTCCCTGAGGAAAATTTTCCCTCTATGTGTGCTCTTCTATCTTCCACCCGACGTTGGCTCTGCTCTAGTGAACTGTTGCAAAACACTCTGCATCCAGCTAGAGAATTGGCCAACGAAAAAATCTGAGTTGCTCCCTCTACCTCTAGAATCACTCGATCTGTAAGCATCATTTTTTTCTGCCCCCCTCAGAAAAATCGGTCTTCCTCAATCAACTTGGCCTCCTACCAAAAGACTTTGCTACCCTTCGGAATTTCGGCGTGTTGCCCACACTGAGCAGCGAAATTCCTTCTTATCCGGTTGATCAACTACGCTTTGATACCATGTGAAAATTCCAAACCGGAATCCTATTGCAGCAACTGATATTATTTCTCCTCATTGTTAATTAACTAACAATTTATCTGCTACGGAAAATATCGAAATAAATACACTACAACCTTCACAAACAAAACTATGGAAAAATAATGCGGTGGAAACTGAGAAATGCTAGCACACACCATAAAAATTAACATAGATATTTTTGGACACAAGTCCCCGGAAAAACCCAATATGGGAAAATCGGTGCAACAACTAAGGGATTTATTATTATGTAGTAGTGAGAAATTCTGAGTACAACTAGATGCCGAAATTTGGCAACCCTGCAGAGAAAAATTCTGGCAAAGATCTAGTGAGGAATTTCCTCACCCCACAGGTAATCCCCGCACAACTTCCCTTCAAAAACTCATCCATCTAACCCTCTATGTCAACCTGCTTGACATCAAGCCTTTGACTGGTCTCTGATGAAGTCGTTATGACTTCTGTTGGCTGGAAAAATGCTTCTTCAGCACTCTGGGACTCCTTCCCGACCTCTGTAACTGAAGATATCTTTCCCTCTCAGCGCAGCCCCTGCGTCAACTTCTTTGTGGCTCTTCTACCTCTCTGCAAATGCACTCACTGGATCTGGAATACTTCCTCCAACCTCACTGTCTCTACCCCTCACTCACTGCTTCGATCTCTAGCTCTCTCCGGCAATTGACTGTTGCTACTCTGGAAATCGATCTGCCAAGAAATCGAATTGCTCAAGTGTCTTCTCCATCACCACATCGACCTCCTCTTATAATCCTTTGTTGGAGCATCAACAACCAAGATTAAAACTTAATCAATGGTTAGGATCATCTCTGGATCGATCCGTGTGAGTTTCTAGATGATTCTCGCCTTGACTTAATTAATATTGATTAATTAACCATATTCCCTAAATTTAGCCTTAGAAAATATTTAAAAATTGGTTAATAATCTAATTAAGTCATTTCTAGATGGAATTTCCATAAACGATTCCTGGGTTTTGGAGATCTCATGTATTCTAGTCTCTCCACCAAATTTCGTGCCTAGAGCACATCCAATGCTACAAAAACTAACATTACCTGAACAAACACAACCCCAAACAATAACAAATTTTCAAATACACATAAGTAAACACAAACCTTCGGGATCTTCAATCATTTTGATGCCCCTTTATTCATATGCAACTAGTTGGAAGCTTTTCTTCTTTAATTTCTTCAGCAGCACCAAGACATCCTCAATATACATTCTCCAATTTCTTCTTCAATGTATCTATCATAACTATCATAATATGCCATCCCTCTCAACTTGGGAGATATACTCTTTCTTTTATCCAGGCTACCTCTTTAACTTAGTGAGATCAACTGCTTTCTATGACATCAAAGAATCTTTCATGGCTTCAATCCTTCTTATAAGAGTCATCTTGATTATCATCATTCATATAACTTCCTTCATCATGCTCGCCAATCAAGTCAACTCTTCTTATGAATATCTTCAACATCTTGAAGGTTATGTACCTGCACAACTTAGGCAGCAAGTACAACCAAACACATATAGAATCATGAAGTTGACTATATCATAATCATGCAAGCATTAGATATCAAATATCTAAACTTAGTTAGGTTCATAATCAGGAAGAAACACATTCTTCTATACTTCAACTTTTTGCTCGGGTTTTTGTTACAAACCCCAAATCACATCAGTTATTCAATCAAGATATCAATCTCATTATATCTACGGTCTCAATATTTCTTTCAGAGATATGACAAACTCTTTTATATAGCAAACACTAGAAGCAATTCAAACAAGTGTAGTTTTACAATGCATCTAACGACTTTCAAAATTTATATGTTAGACTTCTACTAGGTTTTAATGCAAATCCTAGATTCCATATTTGAGACACTAAGTCTTAGATATCAACAATCAAAACCAATCATAGCACAATCTAAGGTTTCAACAATATGACCAACTCCTATTAGGGTTTGTTGTAAACCCTAGATTCGTCATCAAGGCTAAACAATATCATTATATCCTAGAATATCAAACTTCTACTAGGGCTTAGTTACAAACCCTAGAATTTACACACTATGAACATCAACAATTAAGTTAGCACATATACATATCTAGGATTTCATAAGCATATCACAACACATATCAGGGAAAACCCAAAACACAAATATCAATACATATAACAATCTTGATCAGGCTAGGGTTTCAATCAGATAGACAAATATACACTTAGGGTTTCATTCCTGGGAACTTACTCTATATAAGGGTTTTGCTCATAAGCCCTAATTTACCAAGAACTCTAAAGGTATAGGATTTCAACACAGACATTACCATCCAAAAGAACTAGGGTTTCCATAACAATACCAAAACCCCAAACATCAAAAGTATTTTCTAGATTTCATCAATAAACCTAAGTAGACAAAGGTTTCATAATCAATATCGGCACATCCTTGGTTTAGGGTTTTACAGAGAACCTTTTTAGGGTTCCATAAGAATGATCAAATGTATAAAGAGGGTAGATTCAATCTAATGATTAATCACCCAAATAATAATCTTTACAATTCAAAGGTCCTAGACATAACGATGTTAGTAATGTAAAGTAGATTAAAGAAATGACTATGCCTTTATTGTGAAGAGAACAAGGCTTATGGTCTAAGACATAACTTTGGGTTGTTTCTTAACAAACCTTGTGTTGATTTTGGGTAGGATCGGATGTGCTCTAGCCACAAAAATTGGTGGAGAGGCTAAGGCACATGAGATCTCCAATACCCAAAAGGGTTTGGGCAGATTCTAAACAGTTTGGGAGATATTAAAATAATTAATATTTTTAATGAAGTCCCTAAGTCTAAACTCAGGGAAATTAAAATATTAATGTGAATTAATATAAAACTATGTTAGAATGGTCCAAAATTCATGGATCAAGCCAAATCTATTCTTAGTCGTTGATTAGGGACTTAATCTCGGCCGTTGATTTGTCAACGAGAAAAGTATAAGAGGAGGCTTGAAGGTCACTTGGAGAACACGCCAAGAGATCAAGATTTCGACCTTTTGGGGCTGGGTTTGCTGAGAAAGTTGAGAGAGTGATCAGGAGTTGCAGCTGAGGGGCAGTGAATATAGAAGCAGAGAGGCAGAGATAGTGTCGGGAGGATCAGCGCAGCAGCCGGGAAAGCTGACGCAGAGGGCAGAAGATGGAACTGCCAGGAACAACCGGAACTGCTGGGCACTGCCAAAACAGTTGGGAAGCTGAGGCAGAGGGCAGAAGACGGAACTTCCGGGAACAACCGGCACTGTCGGGACTGCCAAAACAACCGGGAAAGCTGACGCAGAGGGCAGAAGCCGAAACTACCAGGAACAGCTGGAACTGCCGAGAAATTTGACGCAGAGGGCAGAAGCCGGAACTGTCGGGAACAGTCGGAACTTGACGGGAACTGCCGGAACATCCGGGAAAGCTGACGCAGAGGGCAGAAGCCGAAACTGCCAAGATTTTTCTCTGTTGGGTGAGCCAGATTTGGTACCCAGATTGTATTCTAAAACTACTTAATAAATCAAACCCTCAGATAGCTGCACCGGTTTTCCCACATTAGGTTTTTCCAAGGACATTAGTCCAAAAATAATGGTGTCATTTGTGTTCTTGTTTATGTTTCCTTCAGTTGATGATCTATAATGTGTTGAGCATATATTTGTGTTTATTTTCAGTATTTACATGGTAAATAACCTGTTAATTAATCAGAACAAGTAGGAAGGAATAAATCATAAAGTACATGGAGGGTTTCTAACTGTTAGACTTAGAAACTTCAACACCTTGTAGGATATTAATCTTGAAGAACTTCTACGATGCTTTATTTTGTGAGATTTTCTCTAGACAGCAACTGCAGATTTTCGACGTCCAGCTTCAGAACTTCGACCCTGTAGCAGGGAGAGAATTTCGGTCCCAGCTTTAGCTTAATAACTTCGCATATGTGAGAGAAAGATAGCCCAAAAACTCTATTTCCTTCATCCTACTTCTCTCCTTCTCTTCTAGCAACTACGCACTCTTTTTTGCAACCAGTTTACTAGACTTTTACTGTAAATCGGACTTGATGAGAGAATGTTCCAAATCAAATCGAGTTGCTCCAATATATAGGCTTATGGTGCAGTCGAATTACCCTGTTTGAGGCCGACTTGGTGGAGAAGACCTAAATGACCTATTTTTCAATAAAATAATTTTTCTTCTTTGACAAAAAAAATCCCAAGAAGGGTTCTTTACAATATGACATGGGTTTAGGGTTTTGGTATTGTTATGATGGAAACCCTAGTTCTTTAGGGTTTTTTGTAAATTTCTATGTTATGTATTGAAACTCTAGATCTTTAGGGTGTATAAGCAAGACCCTTGTATTAGCTAAAATGAGGTCCTAGGAATGAAACCCTAGGTGTATATCCCTCTGTATGATCGAAACCCTAGCCTAAATGAAATTGGTGTATTGATGTTTACCTAGCAGATAGTATTATGAAATGCAAAAGCATGATTATGAAATCCTAGATATGCATATGCGAGTATGCCAACCTAATTGTTGATGCCCATAGTTTGTGATTATAGGGTTTGTAACAAAACCCTAGTAGAAGATTGATATTCTAGGATATGATGATATTGTTTTCGATATGATTTAGTTTTGATGAAAAAATCTAGGGTTTGCAACAAACTCTAGTAGAGTCTAACATTGTTGAAACCTTAGATGAATGATAGAATTCTTATTTGATTAAATCTAAGGCTTTGTGTCTCGAACGTGGAATCTAGGGTTTGCAAAAATAGATTCTGTCATATATCTCTAAAATTGAGGCCCTAAATATAATGCATCAAATATCTTGATTAAATTGCTTTAAGTCTTGATGATGTAGTCTAGGGTTTATGACAATAACCCTAGCAAGAAGTATGTGTCTCCTGCTAATCATGAACCTAACTAGGTTTAGGTATTTGATTTTATGCTTCCATTCTATTGACACAACTTTGATATAGTTAGCTTCATGCTTCTGTATATGTATTTGTTTATACTTGCTATTAAAGTTTTTTGCAGGTACACAATCTTCAAGATAATGAAGATGTCTGTTGAAATTTGGTACCGGAGGACAGGTGGTTCCCTAAGGCTTTGATCTTTGGCCTAGGGAAAAGTGTCCAAAAAAATTTAATTTTTCTCCTAAAGTGACTTTATAATTTTTATAAAGTCAAATCTAATTTAAAAGTGACTTTAAGTGATAAAGTTACTAAAGTCTAATTTTAAAGTGACTTTAATAAAGTCAATGTAAAATTAGAAAAGAAAAGTGACTTTGGAAATAAATGACTAAGTGGGTCTTTATTAAAGTGGGGTGAATTAAAAATAGAAAGTGAGATTTAAATGAGCATTTACTCTCAGCCCTAGATCTCAATCTATTTCAGCCATTGGATTTAGGGATTCCCCAAAAGTCACTTAGGGTTAGATTAAAGGAGGAAAAGGTCATTCAATTCTTTCATGAGCAGATTGAGAAAAGGAGAGCAAGAGAGCAAGGGAGATTTCTGAACAGGGAGGAGAAGGAGGCAGCAGCTTGGCACAAATTCCAAGGCAGCATTTTAGCAAATCCGTACAGCCAATGTTTTAAAACTCCGACTCCGACTCCGACTCGGCCGAGGGTCGACTCCGACTCTGACTCGGTATCGACTCGGCCGACTCGATTTCAATGACTCGGTCGTTGTAAAAAATACATTAAATATTTATTTTTTATAAAAACACATAATTTTAAAGATTTTCATTCATGTTTCCAAACACACAGCATTAGAATATAGATAGAAGACAACGTATTATCAAAGTAGGCTCATGAATATATCCATTATATCAAAATGGCACCCAGTGCATTGTCCAATACATACACGATGATGATATAGAGATCAAAACAAAAACAAATAACCAAGGAGGCTATAAATGGCCTCTACAACAAAACTCTGTGACCAGTACTACTGGCTACTGCTAGAGTTGCCAACATCATCTGGCTCAGTGTTACTTGGGAGCGGGAGCGAAAGTGGGGAGCAAGAGCGAAAACGGGAGCTGGAGCGACATTTTCAGAAGCTCCTGGTTTGGGAGCGAATCCTAGAGAAGTTCGACAACCAATGTCACTAACATCAAGGTACAAAGAGGGATTGGTGCTCTTGGTTAAATACGAGTTCCATACCCTAATACAGGACAAAATTCAATGGAAACATTGCAATCCTCCAATCCTGAAATCCTGAAAATTTGTTAAGTCTGCTGAATTTTGAATGAAATCTAAAATTCTACTTTCTCCATATGAAATCCAATGAGGCTGGAACCACTCTCAAACATCCTGAGTCATTTCATGGTAATGTTAAAAATTTAAGTAAAAATATGAAAATGAAGATTAAGGAGAATGTCACTTTTACTTTAAGAATTTAACATTACCATGAAATTTGAGTAGCATATCAATACTAGGAGAGGTGAATGGACCCCAAATAGCACTTAACCAATTTAGAAAACACCTTGGAGTCCCCAACAATCAGCTAAATGTTAAAAAGTTAAAAAAAAATTAGAAAAATCGTTGTTTTTTGTGGGGACTGGCTAGATTTAATGACTCGGCCGAGTAGATGTGGAAACGGTCGGGTTGACCGAGTCATGATTGACTCGGCCGAGTCATGCAATAACTCGGCCGAGTCAATCATGACTCGGCCTCCCGAACTGGTTTTTCTGCCGAGTCATAAAATTCTTCAATGACTCGGATCAACTCGGCCGTTTCGGATTCGATTCGGCCGAATTTTAAAACTATGCGTACAGCTGAGTTAGCACACAGTGAAACGCGGACATTGGGCACGTTTTTCTAGAAATTCGTACAGCAAGTGCACAGAAATTGAGGAGCAGAAATCCGTACAGCAAGTGGATGTACCTTGGCACGCAAACCGAGGCAAATCCATATAGTCGTACGGCTGTGTTTTTCTGCACGCAAATCGAGGAAATCCGTACATCGTATTTAATGGCAGCTTGCACGCTTTTCTACGAGGCCATACAGCATTTATTGTTGTTCTGTTTTGTTGTTGCAAGTTTTTCCAGTTGGTTGTGAGGCACGAAAAACGAGATAAGTTGTAAAATTTGCTTGCTGATTTTTTGCTGAATATTTCTCACTATAAAAGGCATTTTCCATAAATAAGAAAGAGCTCTCGAACTGGTTTTCCCCAAGAGTTGTAGGGGATTTTTCCAGGGCCACCTTAACCAAAAATCACTGTGTTTAAATGAGTTAAATGGTTGTTTGTACCTGCTGATTTTTTATTTCTGCATTTTCCAGCATTCTGTAATTTTTCCAGAATTTGTGTTTTCAGCAAAAAAAAAAATTTCAGTTGTTGAATATATGGATATGGGAAAGGGCATTTAACTATTATGGGAGAAATAAGGTGAAACTGAAAATCGGGGTGGGAAATGAGAAATTTTTACATGGTATCAGAGCTTGAGTGCTGAAGTGCAGTTTGGAACAGCAAGGAGGAAAATTACAGCCTGTTGACTTTTCACTCAGAAAATTCGAGCTGATTTTTCACAAACAACAGGTTTGTCTTTACTACAGCAGTGCTATTTTTCAGTTTTAGAATAGCAGGATGTCATTGGGATTGAGGGTGGAGGATAGGTTGGATGGGCATACAAATTACAGCGTTTGGGAGGAGAGAATGCAGAGTATCTTTGAGAAGGCAGAAGTCTGGGACATCATGGTGCATACCACACAGAACCCTGTAGTTGTGCCTACCGATGCTACTCAGTAGGCTGCTTATAATAGAAAGAACAACAAGGGCAAGAGACTGATTCTAGACGGAGTCAAAGACCATTGCATTCCTCATGTGAGAGGAAAGAGAAATGCCCATGAGATGTGGACAGCATTGTCCAATCTCTACCAAAGTACCAATGAGAACCGGAAAATGGTCCTGAAGGAGAAGTTGAAGACCATTAAGATGGGTAATGATAGCGCAGCTGGATATCTCACAAAGATTACTAATGTGAGAGATGAGTTGGCAGCAGTTGGAGAGGTCATTCCACCCACTGAGTTGGTGCGGATTGCAGTGAATGGCCTCCCCCGTTCATGGATGAAATTTGCTGATGGAGTTTGTGCACGTGAGACCCTTCCCACATGTGAGAGGTTTTGGGATGATTGCATTCAGAGAGAGATCAGGAAAGGTCAGCTTGGGGCAGCCAAGCCAGTTGAGCAGGATGAGGATGTAGCATTGTTGGCAGGAGGCAAGAAAGGCAAGGGGAAGAAGCAGGCTTCCACAAGCAATGGTGGGGGCAAAGGCAAAGGTAAAGGTAAACAGGGTAACACACAAAAGGACTATTCTAAGGTGAAGTGTTGGAATTGTCAAAAGATGGGACACTATGCAGTTGTGTGTCCGGAGAAGAAGAAGAAGGGGAAGGACCAGAGTTTGGCAGCTTCAGCAGAGGTTGAGGACTTTGCAGATCGTTTTGACTGAGAGTTTGGATTCACTGCGTGTGAGTTCTCTAGTGCAAGATCACCCGCCACACAGGTTTAGAGGGAGCATGCTTTTCCCTCGATTAGCGGAACATCTTCGGGTATTTGGTATGTGGACAGTGGGGCTTCACGTCACATGACAGGAGTCCGTGAGTACTTCTCAGAGCTTTCAAAGAGTAGCATTGATATAGAGGTAGTACTCGGTGCTGACAGAGTTGTTAGAGCAGTCGGTATGGGGAAACTGACATTTCAGAGGGAGTCCAAACCTCCCTTGAAGGTGTCAGATGTTCTTTATGTGCCAGGGATGAGGAAGAACCTCATATCCGTCTCAGCTTTGGAGGACAGAGGATATGAGGTACTGTTCAGGGGAGGACAGGTGTTGATGTATCCCAGGGGCACTCCAGCTGATTCAGCTAGAGTGATAGGTGTACGCCATGCAAAGGTGTACAAGTTTGTATTCCAGCCCCTTTTGGCATTGAGAAGTAGTACCGACAGCAGAGCTAGCAGTTCTGAGCTGTGTGAGATTTGGCACCGCAGGATGGGGCATATGTATCATGGAGCCTTGAGGACCTTGCGGGAGATCACTACAAGTGTGCCAGATTTCAGTACTGATCACTTTGATACTTGCAGAGGATGTGCGATGGGCAAGTTTGCCAAATCCCCTTTTCCCAGCAGTGACAGCAGAGCGACTAGGATACTTGATTTGATTCATTCTGATGTGAGTGGTTGAATGTCTCATGTTTCCTTGAGTGGATATGAGTACTATGTTTTATTCATTGATGATCACTCCAGGAGGACCTGGATTTATTTCTTGAAGACCAAGAGTGAGGTCTTCAAGCGGTTTCAGGAGTTTAGAGCTCTTGTGGAGACACAGACAGGTCGGAAGATCAAGTCCCTGAGGTCGGACAATGGGGGAGAGTACACCCTTGGAGAGTTTGTTGACTATTGTGCGGAGGCAGGCATTAGGAGGGAGTTCACTGTTCCTTACAACCCCCAGCAGAACGGGGTTGCGGAGAGGAAGAACAGATCCATCGGAGGGGCTGCCAAAGCCATGTTACATGATCAGGGGTTGCCATTGTTCTTGTGGGCAGAGGCCTGCAACACAGTTGTTTATTTGCAGAACAGGAGTCTGCATCGTGCCTTGGGGCACATGACTCCAGAGGAGGCTTTTTCTTGGAAGAAGCCTAATGTTGGTCATCTTCGTATCTTTAGGTGCATTACATACTCCTACATACCCAGGGAGAAGAGGACCAAACTAGAGCCCACAGCAGAGAAGGGTATCTTTGTGGGCTACAGTGAGACCTCAAAGGCCTTTCGGATTTACATTCCTGCACAGAGGAAAGTTGTTGTCAAGCGGGATGTAAAGTTCGAGGAGGACAGGGCCTTTAGGAGGTCATGGGAGTCAGAGTATCTGGATCAGCCAGACACTCAGCAGCAGTTGAGTCAGTCGCAGGGATCCAGTGGGCAGGGATCAGGAGGATCCGGAGGTACATCTATGAGGATGTCATGTCCGTCAGTGAGCAATGGCTCGCCGAGCCAGAGGGGTGGTGCTCCGGGTAGCATGCAGAGCAGTCCACAGAGCAGTTCACTAGGGAGTCCACTGATGAATAGTTCACACGGTACCTCAGCTTCTACAGGTTCAGATGCAGGAAGGAGGACAGCATACAGACGGTCAGGAGTTCAGGCTCCTGATGATGATGATGAGGAGGACGAGTTTCATTCTCCAATGGGAGAAGTATGCTCAGGGAAGAGGAAGCCCAAGTGGCTTCAGGACACCTTGAGAGATGCCACATCTGTTGCTAACCCTAAGAGGTCGGTCAGAGAGAGTAGACCACCTGAGAGGTTTTGTAGCTATATGGCAATGGCTACCAGCATCCTTGACTCTGAGCCTTCTAGCTATGAGGAGGCAGCTAGCCAGCAGGTCTGGAGAGAGGCCATGCAGGAGGAGTATTCTTCTATCATGAAGAATGATGTTTGGGAGGTGGTGCCGAGGCCTGAGAGCAAATCCATGGTTACTTCCAGATGGCTTTACAAGGTAAAGCATGCTGCAGATGGCAGCATTGAGAAATTCAAAGCCAGATTTGTGGCTAGAGGGTTCTCCTAGGTAGAGGGAGTTGATTATGAGAAGACCTTCGCTCCCGTGGCTCGATATACTTCGATCCGCTCCATTATATCGATAGCAGCAGAGATGGGTTGGAAGATCCACCAGATGGATGTGAAGATTGCTTTTCTCAATGGCTTCATACAGGAGGAGGTGTACATTGAGCAATCACAAGGCTTTGAGGTGCATGGGAAGGAGTCCCATGTGTGCAGACTGAAGAAGGCCCTTTAAGGCCTGAAGAAAGCTCCCAGAGCTTGGTACTCCAGGATAGATACATACTTGCAGGGGATGGGTTTCACAAAGAGTGAGGCAGATCCGAACCTTTACTATATTGTGATAGGTGAGGAGCCTCTCATTCTGGTGTTGTATGTGGATGACTTGGTCATTACAAGTGCAGAGAGACTCATAGAGCACTGCAAGAGAGATCTTGCGGCGGAGTTTGAGATGAAGGACATCGGCTTGATGCATTACTTTTTGGGTTTGGAGGTGTGGCAGGAGGAGGGGCATTTCTTCCTAGGGCAAGGGAAGTATATTGTGGACATCCTTAGAAGATTCCACATGGAGGATTGTAAACCCATGTCGACACCGATGATCACCAACTGCAAGAAGCTTCATGCTTCAGATTCCGAGTTGGTGGATCCCACATTGTACAGGCAGCTGATTGGTTCCTTGATGTATTTGGTCAACACTAGACCAGATATTTGTTTTGCAGTTAACACGATGAGTCAGTTTATGTGTGAGCCTAGGAAGGTTCACTGGGGGGCTGCAAAACACATTTTGCGGTACTTGCAGGGGACAGTGGATTATGGTCTAGACTACAGGCAGGGGGATGGAGTGAGATTGGCAGGTTATACTGATTCTGATTGGGCAGGTTGTGCTTCTGATAGGAAGAACACTTCAGGGTGCTATTTTGGGTTGGGTTCAGCAGTAGTGTCATGGTTCAGCCGGAAGTAGCAGTTAGTAGCATTGAGTTCAATGGAAGCAGAGTATATGGCAGCCAGTCTAGCTAGTTGTGAGGCCATCTGGCTTCGCAAGATGTTGTTTGACTTATTTGGTCAGCCGTTGAGACCTTCAGTGATTTACTGTGATAATTAGAGTTGCATTAAACTCACGGAGAATCCAGTATTTCATGACAGGTCAAAGCATATCGGGATCAAATACCATTTCATCAGAGACTATGTTTAAAAGGGAGCTGTGAAGCTTGAGTATATTCCCACTGATGAGCAGGTTGCTGATATTCTTACCAAAGCTTTACCACGGGGCAAGCATGACTACTTCAGAGACAAGATGGGTGTGGTGAAGAACATCTTCCTCTGTAAGAGGGAGTGTTGAAATTTGGTACCGAAGGACAGGTGGTTCCCTAAGGCTTTGATCTTTGGCCTAGGGAAAAGTGTCCAAAAGAATTTAATTTTTCTCCTAAAATGACTTTATAATTTTTATAAAGTCCAATCTAATTTAAAAGTGACTTTAAGTGATAAAGTTACTAAAGTCTAATTTTAAAGTGACTTTAATAAAGTCAATGTAAAATTAGAAAGGAAAAGTGACTTTGGAAATAAATGACTAAGTGGGTCTTTATTAAAGTGGGGTGAATCAAAAAATAGAAAGTGAGATTTAAATGAGCATTTAATCTCAGCCCTAGATCTCAATCTATTTCAGCCATTGGATTTAGGGATTCCCCAAAAGTCACTTAGGGTTAGATTGAAGTAGGAAAAGGAGGAAAAGGTCATTCAATTCTTTCATGCACAGATTGAGAGAAGGAGAGCAAGAGAGCAAGGGAGATTTCTGGACAGGGAGGAGAAGGAGGCAGCAGCTTGGCACACATTCCAAGGCAGCATTTTAGCAAATCCGTACAGCTGAGTTAGCACACAGTGAAAGGCAGACATTGGGCACGTTTTTCTAAAAATCCGTATAGCAAGTGCACAGAAATCGAGGAGCAGAAATCCATATAACAAGTGGTTGTACCTTGGCACGCAAACCAAGGCAAACCCGTACAGCCGTATGGTTGTGTTTTTTCTGCACACAAATTGAGGAAATCCATACATCATATTTAATGGCAGCTTGCACGCTTTTCTAGGAGGTCGTACAGCATTTATTACTGTTCTGTTTTGCTGCTGCAAGTTTTTCCAGTTGGCTATGAGGCACGAAAAACGAGATAAGTTGTAAAATTTGCTCGCTGATTTTTTGTTGAATATTTCTCACTGTAAAAGACATTTTCCAGAAATAGAAAGAGCTCTCGAACTGGTTTTCCCCAAGAGTTGTAGGGGGTTTTTCCAGGGTCACCTTGACCAAAAATCACTGTGTTTAAATGAGTTAAATGGTTGTTTGTACCTGTTGATTTTTTATTTCTGCATTTTCCAGCATTCTGTAATTTTTCCAGAATTTGTGTTTTCAGCAAAATTTATTTTTTCAGTTGTTGAATGTATAGATATGGGAAAAGGCATTTAACTATTATGGGAGAAATAAGGTGAAACTGAAAACCGAGGTGTGAAATGAGAAATTTTTACATGGTATCAGAGCTTGAGTGCTGAAGTGCAGTTTGGAACAGCAAGGAGGATGATGAGCGTCCAAATGAGGTAGATGCTCCTTCTATTTATATGCAACGTTGAAGAAGAAAAGACATGACTTTTGGGCTTCTGAGACTACATTAGTTTGTTGGCCGACCTTGACAATTTGTCCATAAAAAAAATAAATTCATAATTCCATTTATACATGTCAGAATGAGATGATCTTTAAATCAATCCTACACCTCTTCGAAAGAGAAATCCAATAAAAATATCAGCTTCATCAAAAGAGTTGTCCATGGTGGATTTTGGCCCTAGTTGCCAAATTTAATAAAAAGACAAAGATGTGGGATGTGTTCCTTGATGATATGGGTTTGGACAGCAGTGTTGAGTTGGCATTGGCCAACGTGGATCTTAATGAGCCAGTGTTAGAGCCTGTCACTTTCAATGATGGTGATACTCTTGAGGGATCATCCTCCACACCAGCAGATTCAGAGAGTACATTGGATATAGAAGAAGATGCATAGGAGAGATTTTGATGATGATGATTGATGAGCTACTTACTACCTTGTAGTTGTTTTGTATTTTCTATTTCTATTTTCCATTGGGATTCCTAGTCAGAAGTCTTCGGGACTCAGTACCTATGTAACACATTTTGATCTAGATGACTTAATGAGAAAACTGCAGTTTATGGTCAATTTCTTGTATTTCTCGTATTGGATCATTGATGAACCTGTCATGATTGTATTTGTATGCATAATGTTACAAATTTACAATGTAGAATCTAGATGTATGTCTAAATTTGTATCATCATGAGAATTTGTGTAATATATATATATATATATATATAGTGTGTGTGTGTGTGTGTGTGTCCTATTCCGAGGGGTCTACGTGCCCCGTGTCATGAACTCGAATTTGTGTGTCCTTCATGTCCTATGTCTGGTGACTTAAGACTCTAAGTGATAAAATTGTTGCTGATCGCATGCCTAAACCCTGGTTTCTTGCAAATCCCTACAAATAAATGCAAATGCAAAGAGCATTCCAATCCTAACTCATTTGGAACAAACTATCTTTTCCAACCCAAATGAACAGCGAGACAGAAATCAAATATTGTGGAATAATAGGAGGATGGAAGTGGTCACATGCACGAGTTGCAAACACTCACAATTCACTGCATCAGGATCTTGCTAGGTTTTTGCCCAAGTGCTTACTATGTCCTAGGCATCTTTTGCATTTTTCTTTTTTTTTTTATTTGTAGCTTCATATGCTTTTATCTTCTTTTAGCTGCATTAAACCTCTTATGGAAAATTTCCAGGCCTCACTTAGAGATGAGGATATAGGGTTCCAGTCCCAATGGAAAATGACAACTAACCCAAGGAATAGATGCGGATAATTTTTCGTGGGTATCAAGGACCACAGAATCTGAGACATCTTCACAGTGCCCTTTAATAAGGTAATACCAAAAGAATAAATATGATTGCTAAAGAACCAATTCTAGCAGCCATTCTCAAGAAATATATTAAGAGCATTCAAGCCCTGTGCAAAAGTCAAGTGGAGAGATTAGGACCTTGTAGAATAAAATATCAAGGACAATTTGCCATGATATGCTAATGTAGTCAAAGCTATTCATAAGCCCAAACACCATCCTAAATATATTTCTACAATGTGGAAGTCTACCTGTTGCTACACAAGAATTAGAGCTTGTTGAACATGCTCTTTTAATAGTGATATTTTCTGTTTGTTGTCATTAACCCCATTGCAACAAGACTCCAAAATGAAAGTTTGTAACCATAAACGGAAATCAAAGAAATCATTTTGGTGGACACACAGTAACTATTGTTGTACCCAGTTTAGTTCATAATGTTGCAGTCTCGACGTCTACCTGATATTACATCTTATTTTGGGCGTTCTTAATTTGCTCTTTCAAATTATGTGAACCAGGTGTTTCATTCCTTGATAATTGATGGTTGGAACAAGCTCATGAAGATTTATAGCCATAAAGGTCAATTAAAGTAAACAATTTGGTAGAGACA
The DNA here is from genome assembly GCA_031772625.1 of Pinus tabuliformis. Lineage (NCBI taxonomy): Eukaryota > Viridiplantae > Streptophyta > Pinopsida > Pinales > Pinaceae > Pinus > Pinus tabuliformis. The sequence continues at coordinate 1,004,242,166 of CM062819.1, forward strand.
TGGTAAGTGGTACTGTAACCATTAACTCTTTGGATGTTCTTTTAAACATATATTAGCAATCTCTGTTGGCCCATCTGTTTAGAGATAACAGGCGGTACACATATTAGTTTTGTACTTCCCACCAACATAAAGAGCTCCTTCCAGATCTTACTCATGAATTCTAGATCTTAGTTGCTAATTATTGTTCATGGATAACTGCAAAGCCTGTGAATTTCATTTGAATCAACCTGCTCTACTTGACCAATTTAAATGTGACTTAAATTATATACTTGACAAAGCTACTGGAGACGTGAAAGAATAGTAGTTAAAAAATACAAAAAATGTCTACATACTTTTGACTGGCTATCCAATAAAAAGTGAGTCCTCTTCCAATCTTAATGTAGATACTCATACATAAAGGCATTGTTATTTTTTAATAATGCACAGAATCAAATATATCATAATGTTCTCATAGTAACCAACAACGGAGCACACACATACTACAGAAAAAATGAAAGAATACCTGAAGTTCAGCACGATCAGCATCAGTCCCATTCAAACGTAAATGGTCGATTGCTGGATCAAGCACCTTCTGCCATGGCCTCATTGTTAGAACACCAGCAAAAAGGACATAGAGATCCTCACCTGCACCTAATTTGATACTATTCTCCTTGATCCCTTTGACATCTGCAAACACAAGAGCCTGCACACAAACTTTGAAGAACCATTAGAACCAGAAATGAGGAAGATATTTGGAAGGCAGATGTCACAGGAGCAATAAAAGATAATGTATTGGGCAAATCAAAACTCCAAAAGTAGATTTAGTCACCTTCCAAAGCTTAGCATAGTGCGCCCGTGTTAATGGGTCAAGCACCCTGTATAAACCATGGTCAAGTAATACCAATTGTGGCTTTCTTTTACCTGCATAAATAAGTAAAAAGTCAACATTTGGACAAATGTTCATGCCAATGGAGATTCAGCTCTCTACAAGGAAAAGAACATGACAGATAGTTGAGGAATTAGATTATGGATAAATAGAATACTGCTGTTCTTTTCTGCTGTTGTCATTATAACTAAATATATCAAAGGAAAATGTAATGCCTACTTGAAGCAAGATTTAAGGATAAGCATATTGTTGCTGAAAAAATGGTCTTAAATATTGTTGTGTTTGAGTTATATTCTTTGCACAATTAGCTACACAGGATTTGTATGCGGCAGGTGCAGCAGAGGGTTCAAAATGGGAGCACAGTCACCACCCCCCCCCTGCCTGGGAGTGTAAGGGTAGCACCCCCAAAAAATAATTTGGGCAGCCCTTTGCTTCTGTTTTTGGCAGTTTGGGCACATGGTTTTCACTTTTAACAATATTGTGGCACATGGTGGTTTAGCCCATGGTTTTGTAATTTCAATGAAGGAACTACAATTGTAATTTAATCCAGGATTAATGGATTGGGGTTTATGGATGCCGCAGGAAATACATGTGTATTGTAACATTGTAACGATAGGATATTGTGAAAAATCTTTCTGGTTCTCCCAATTTTGGGTTTTCAAGGTAAAATCCTTATGTTAAATGTGTTTGTGCGCCATTCCATCTTTTCTATTTTTATTAAAAATCTGTCTGTAGCAATTGACTGTACAGAGTTAAAACCAACATTTGGTATCAAAGCAGTTTGGCTTCAAGGGAATGCCTTTGTGGCCAAGGGTTTTGGCTCAAGCCTATGATAGGCCCTATTATAGTGGGAGATCTATGGAATTGATTCTTGAGGTGAAAGGAAATGGTGAGCAATTCAGAGATAGAGATCAAGAAACTCAATGGGAAAAGTTTTGACTTGGGAAGCTCAAAATGGAAAATCTTTTAGTGGGCAAAGATCAGTGGATTCAATCTGGGTACTACACTAGCGGGGATGTCAATAAAAGACTAGACCAAGTTGGATCGTAAGGCAAACAGCACAATATAGTTGTGTCTCCTAGATTAGGTATTATTAAATGTTTCATGGGAAGCTACAACGAAGGGATTGTGGAATAAGTTAGGGGCATTGTGTCAATCTAAGTCCTTAATGAACAAATTTTTCTTACGGAAGAAGTCGTATAACCTGAGAATGAAGGATGGAGATGTTGATTTTTCATAGGTCTTCTACTGATAATTACTTCTAATGATTTTTGCTTTAAATCCATTCATATTCACATTCATCATTAAGTAATTACATAGAAAATCTTCAACAGTAAAACAAGAATGACAGTAGGATCATAAAGAGAGCCAAACAAGAAACACAAAGCATTTTACCCTAGGAAAACCCACATGGGGGGGAACCCAGCAACCTTTTCCTTAGGGAAATTGATCAATTCAACAAGAGATACATCTAATCTTAACAGTCCAATGCAAGGTCAAACTGACCATAAGACAATTCTGGCCAAGATATAGCTCACATCTTCTGAGGTATCTTCGTAGGAAAACCCACATGGGGGGGAACCCAGCAACCTTTTCCTTAGGGAAATTGATCAATTCAACAAGAGATACATCTAATCTTAACAGTCCAATGCAAGGTCAAACTGACCATAAGACAATTCTGGCCAAGATATAGCTCAAATCTTCTGAGGTATCTTCGATGGTCTGTGGCAGCGACTTTAGATCTTTTGAGGCAGAGAAAAGGCTCGCATCTTCTAATTATATGGCTCACATCTATGGCAGTATATAGCTTGCATCTGCGGCACTATATAGCTCGTATATGTGGCATCTGAAGCTCGCATCTCCTGAGGTATATTTGTATGGTCTGAGGCAAACAATTTGGAGATTTGTGGCTAGAAGTGTATCTCTGAGACAGCATATGGCATATCCCTGAGTTAGAACGAAGGCCATCCCTGAGGCATGCGAAGGGCACTTATGAAAATCATCGCTGAGGCAGTGAAGAGACATGACAAAGTATGTTTGTGGGCGTGATTGACTCGACTAGGAGGATGGACATTGGACCAGGTTTGACCTAGTTAGACTTAGACGTGTCTCTGTTCAACTAAAGAAATCTCTATTGAAAAAGGTTGTTGGGATTTTCCCTTTAAGGGTTTTCCCAGGGTAAACCTTTGTGCTATTTGTGTGGACTGTCTCTTTATGATCTCGATGTACTGATGTGTTATATGTGTTGAAAAATGTAACTAGGTTCGGTCTTCATAATGACGTGTAATTGTGATTTTATGTAATTGATGTAAAGAAGAAAAATAAAATTCTTTTTGTAATGCTTGTCTCATGGGTTTCATGAGCAAGGAATTTTAGTTTTAGAAATGGCTCCCATTTTGAGCCCTTAGGATTCTATGTAATTGATGTAAAGAAGAAAAAATAAAATTATTTTTGTAATGCTTGTCTCATGGGTTTCATGAGCAAGAAATTTTATTTTTAGAAATGGCTCCCATTGTGAGCCCTTAGGATTGGTCATAAAGTCAAAAGAGTCAATTTCAAGTATGAAGGACCCTTCTTGGGCATGTTACATTTGTATATGAGTCAATGAAAATGTCAAATAGCCCTCCAAGACCAAGCTCAAGCATCTACTTCAAGTCAGCCTTAAATAAAATAATTAACTTACTCCAACAAACATGTCAGCTCACCCACTGTTCAAGTCGGCTTATTATGGAGGCTCCATCAACTATAAATATGTCATATCCCTTCTCAAAAACATTAATCATAGGGTGTTGCTACACATTTTTGGCACAATTTTGACTTAGGAGGATGACCCCACACTTAGACTTAGGAACCATGGGGCAATTTCGACTTTATTTAGCAGCTAGTGGAATGTGGGGGCCATCCACATGAGGAATTCGAGGTTGGCCATTCGATGTGCTTGGAGGAAAATCGAATGGGTGGATGGAGGGGCCCACATGAGGCTAAGGAGGCCCAAGGTAATAAAAGGAGGATCAGCTCTCACTTTCGAGCCATCCAGGGTGCTTGGAGTTGGATAGCACAGGGAAAACTAGCATTTTGGAGGAGTTTGCAGTAGGATTTGCAAGTTGTTCCTTGAAAGTCGAAATTCGCAGTTGAAGCTGGGGAGAGGCTCCAAGAGGGCCGAAAATCCAAAGTCAAAACCAGCTAAATTCCCTTCTGGGTTTTTCTAGGTTTTTTTGGGTTTTTCCAAGGAGTCTGGGGTTAAAAGTGCACAATTTTCTGGGCAGTTTTTGAGCACCTTCCAGCTAGTCGAAGTTCAGCAGGGCAGCAGTTTACTGTAGCAGCACAATGCGGAGTGGTGCAGCAGCTGGGCAGCCTTCAGCTCAGCTATTTTTCCACCTGGGGTTGGTCTTGCTTGTTCATTGGGATAAGCCCAGGTGCACCATCCCATTTCATATTGTATCTAGCCTGCAGGTTTTTAATAATATGGCTCAGCGGTTCCTTATTGGCAGTGTTTTCATGGACGTTTGATGTGTTTTTAATTTTTATATGCTATTGCACAGTTTATTTGCTTAATATCACTTACATTCCTATTTAGGAACATCACAGTGGTATCAGAGCCTAGTTCTTGGCTCAGGTGTGGGGAGTGTTTCCTATGAGAGAAGGGGACCAGCAAAACATCACCTACCGTAGGCAGAGGTACAAGAGCAGAGAAAGGGAGTTAGAAATTACTCCAGACACGAAGGGAAGAAGGAAAGCAATGGCCGGAGAGGAGGAAATGACAGAGCCCAAGAGCAGGTTGGAGATGGCTTTCGATAGCCTCCTAAGGGCCTTGAGTGACTTGGCCAAGGGGCAGAAAGACATGTTGGAGGAGATCAAGTCACAAAACAGAGAAAGGACCACGCCTAGAGGGTTTCTATGTGGAGAAACTTCTGGGGCCTCTCATCCTTTCGATCACCCCTCACTAGCAGTGCAGCGCCCTTCAGTCAGTGTGTCAACTCGGGCTACACTACCTTCTTTCGTGCCAATGGCACAAATCGAGCTTGCAAGGGAGGAAGATACTCCTCAGATGGGGGATTACTTCAGAGAGTGGCAGACCATGGATGAAGACTTCAAAGAAGCCCTCTCCTTCAGAGATTACTGCAAGCTCAAGCAGAGTGAGAGGAACAAGGGGTACGGAGGACAAGGGACCCATAAATGTGAGCTGCAGAGAACCATAGGGAGGATGTATTTCCCTACTTTTGATGGCACTGCCAAGTGCACGATCAGGGCTTGGGTTGAAAAGATGGACACGTACTTTCAACTCAACCGAATGACAGAGCAGGAAGCCATTAAGATGGCCACACTGCACATGGAAGGGAAAGCCCATGATTGGTGGTTCCATGGCTTCACCACCTTAGGGCATGCCCAGATAGTTTCTTATGAGGACTTCACGCAGAGGGTGGTGGAGTGATTTGATCAGAGGGATCTGGAGACATATTTCAGGGAGTTGACATAACTACGCCAAACTGGCAACCCAAAGCAGTACTTTTCAGATTTTTTGCATGTGTCAGTGATGGTCCCGGATCTATCCGAGGCAAGGAGGGTATATACCTTCATTGAGGGCTTGCTTGAGCCCCTGCATGGACTGATGAAGTCATGCAAACCCTCCACGTTGCAGGAAGTAGTCTTGTTTGCAAGAGATCTAAAGGGGGCCATCCCCAAGACTAGAGCACCATTTCCTGCACGGACCCCTTTCCCAGAGAAGGGGCATGAGACTAGACCCCCACCACCGAGGACCACACAGGGGAGGGTGCAGTTAGATGAGGAGACACAGAAGGACCTGTTGTCGCACAGATTGACACAACAATGCTCAGACCGGGGGCTGTCACACTGATCCCCGATCTCTCCGTTTAAGCTTGTCTCCTGCGGCTAAGGGGGGTAGACCCTATGAGGTGATGAAGACCAACTGTCGACTAGTCGGTTTGGGAGACACGAAGAAAAGAGCACTAATTTTGTTTTGTTAAATTGAAAGACCAGTGCCTTGTGGGTTTGATGTTTAAACGATTGTTTACTAGATGTTGCAGAGATGTAGACCATGCACAGCAATCATTTATCATCAAATAACTTGAACGATACAAAATATCCAGCAATTAAGAATTTCGAAAAAGATAAATGCTTCAAACAACCACGCAATTATGAACATCGACCAGATATCATATTCATGCAGCTAATCTTTACTCATGAGCAGACTCGCATAAATTGATAAATATTCATTCCACATCAAAAAATTTGAGTCTCAGCTGGCAAAAATATTCCACACTATTTTTTATGCTTTTATGATTTTTTATTTATTAATAAAATCTAAGAAAGTTATAGCTATCTAAACTAAACCTAAAGCTTAAAAATTAATAAAATTAAACTATCAAAGATTAAATTTCTAAACATAAACAAAACTTTTAAAATCTAAAAATTTAAGTTATTCTAATACCAAAAGCTAAAAAAAAAAAAATCTCAAAGGTGAAACATATATATATATATATATATACATGAAAATATAACCTAAGTCAAAGAAAATTAAAAAAAAAAATTAATACGAATCAAAAATCTAAAGCAATCGAATTTTTTTTTTATATAAAGGGAGAACAAATCATAGAAAGGTATTTACGCTATTAAATAAAAACCTAAGTAAAAAAAAGGAAACTGAACCTACGTTAAAATTACCTGATCACGTTGAAAACAGAAAAGAGATGCTTTCGTAATGGCGTGAATGGAACGATTCGATCAACACCCTTTGCTGTAAACACATAAATCGAGATTCTTACCTGGCGTCCACGGGAGAAAGATCTGGTCCTTCAGAGAGCCTCAATCGATTTTTTGTTTGTCTGCGGAATGCTTGACGGCGGACAGAGAGAAATTCTGAGCGTTTGCAAGTGGGGCAGGACATAGCTACTATCTGGAAATGCGCTGACAAGGCCACGGATTGATGCGTAGCTTGGAGAGAGTTTCAACGGCAGGTTGCTGAAGGATTGGAGCACACTTGAGGGGTATACACCAGAACACACCCACAAACTGGCCCGCTATCAATAAAAATCGATTCAACAAACTGCATTAACCATGATTCTGTTTGCTTGTTGCGCAGGTCAACGAAGGAAGCTACGGGTCAGTTTCTTGGGCGTAGGTTGGAAAGCTGATGGAGGCTGCACACAGCAGTAAAACAACCTGCCCTCTCTCTCTGTTGTTTGATGGAAGCAGTGGATCGATTTTGGGTGAGCAGAATCATCCACGCAGCACAAAAATATGGTAGCCTCGATGAGGAGCCAGGAATACGTTGCAGGATAAGGAGATTTGTGTAGCCAGGTCACAAAGGAGCTTGAAAAACTTCCTCCTCTTATGCAATGAAAATCCCTTAGATTTGGAGAACAACCGACATTCAAAACCCCTGCACAGCGAAAAAGTGTAGATAAATCTTGAACTCCTCAAAAACCCTGCAACCATAAAAAAAAATGTGCACAAAACCAAAATTTAAAACCCCAGATCAGCTAAGCAAAATTGCAGTGCTTGACTCTTTTAACAGCCAGATTTAGCAATAACAGCAGTAATATTATCAAAGAAAAAAAAAATCAGATTTTTTACTATGAAGAACTTCATAAAATCTCTCATGCAAATTTTGGAAAAAATAGACTAAATGATAAACCCAGGATCAAACTAGCTGGGCTCTGCAAGGAAATGCTTGCGGGAGTTGGCTGGTTCAGCCGAGAACTTCCCCAAATTCCCACTAGTCTTCTTCAATAAGGGTTTCCTGCACAGCGCGCTTCAACCATCAGCTAGATCTCAAAAAGCAATGGAGATACCTGCCATTACTCCAGAAACCCTAATACCATTCAAACCCTAGCAAGTGAACAAGATACCTGTGCTTAACAATACTCTATATTAAGCTGTTATTAATGGCTGAAAATTAAAATATGCAGAAAATAAAATAGCTCATAGCACTTCCAGAGAGTAACACCAGCAAGATTTGAACCCCAAAGTCTTCTTTTATTAGCACCAGAAAAGAGTTTACAAGAGAGCTTCTTCAGCACAATACTCACAGATCGAATGGTCTCAAATGACCCCTAGCACCCTATTTAAAGGAAAAGATCCCAACAGCTAGTTCAAGTGATCCATGGCAAAATGATCTCGACCGTCGATGAAGATCAAGATATCTCTTGATCTCATCCATCGAATTTTTAATGTATTAAAAATTTGAAATTCTGCATTTATTTACTCAAAATATTATTATTTTATTATTTTTAGGTTTTTTTACTTTATTATATTTTTTTATTTATTTATTATTTTTTAATTTATTTTTAAATGGATCCTTGAACTTAGCTTTTGGGAAAATTACCTAGGACCTAGGACTTAGGACTTACGAGGGGATTAAAACATTTCTTATCCCTCAAGACACTTTACATCCCAAGGTGGGAAAACCCATTTGACATAGACCCTCATAAATCACCCAGTTCTGCGACACAACTATAATCTAGCAGATTAACACACTAGGATTCTCCTAAGATTCTAGTGACAAAATCCATCCCGGCTTTGGGGTTAGGCTGAAGGAAAACTCTGTCGATCATGGATCGGTGAGACGAAAAACCTTCCGGGACGTAGATTATCACCTAGAAAATTAGGTCCACCTAGGCAATTTACAGACATGACTCATATCTGCTAAGATTATTTACAACTTATACATGCAGACTGGGTTTACAACATAAATTGATCAAGCTGTCGATGACTGAAGGATGGCACGGACATGTCGATCAAGCGCTACCCTTTTTTGCAAAGAAAAAGGGGGTGTACTGCTATGGGCGGTTGACCGGTAGTGGTCAACATCTGGCTCTACTTGGGGACACGTTGCTGCACTGTAGGAATGTGAGAATCCAGAATCTGCACCCATGCAACACACAACAAAACATAAGTAGCGTCCATCCAAAAAATCGTCATATAACATTAAGCACAGCAAAGATATAAGCTCTTCATTTATTAACTAATCTAGAAAAGCAACTCTAATCCTAAAACAGAAATGAAAATGCTGAAATGACAAGGAGTATGGTTAGAAATACAATACAAAGGATGCCCCATGGCATCAGATGTGTTCAACATAGTGTATACTGAGCATTTGCCTGCTTTCAGGCAAATCTGTCGGTTGCTTGTCGGATGTGCCATGTTCAATTCTGCATATGGTAGGACTTTTTCCTATCCGAAAATCACGCTGCTCGCGGCCGTTTGATGCATCAAATCTTCTTTTCGTTTTCTTTCTCTTGTGTCTTTTCTTCCTGGCAGGCTGCATCACTGATGACATGGAACTTTCTGCTTCAAAGTTATCAGATGAAGTATGTAAGATATGCGTGACATGTCTTTCTTTATCCTGCATCTGATCTTTATCATTTTTAATTCTATCTGGATCACCTTCAATTAACCACCTTTCAATCGAACCAATGACCTCCTCATAGTAAGATGGAGCTTGTTGCAGCGGATGAGAAGGCTCTTGATCTATTGATTCTTCCTGGTTTCCTTCATCTTCCAACTGCTGTTGAAATTTCTAAAACTGTATTTTAATGGCGTCTATCTGACTAGAGTGTTGAACCCTTATAGCACTGATTTCCCTGGCATGGTCTTCTTCCATGGTCATCAAGCAATGCTGCATAAAGTTTATCTCTTTCTTATGATTTGCTTGCATGGTCGTCATATTTTCCTCTAAACCTGACATCTTGCTTTGTCGACGCGTTTCGAACCAACCAGTGTGGTTCATCGTCAGGACAAGTTGAAAAACAGATCCAGCATAGCCTGTTTAAATAGCTAGGGCAGAGACACCAACAGTTACCTGTGAAAAAGCTTACTTAAGGAGCAAGGTCAAGTTTAGTTATATTAGGTATAAAAAATAATAATAATTAAATCAAAAATAAATAAAATTTATATAAATTATATAAATTTATAATTTATATAAATTTTATTTATTTTTTATTTAATTATTATTATTTTTTATACCTAATATAACTAAACTTGACCTTGCTCCTTAAGTCAGCTTTTTCACAGGTAACCGTTGGTGTCTCTGCCCTAGCTATTTAAACAGGCTATGCTGGATCTGTTTTTCAACTTGTCCTGACAATGAACCACACTGGTTGGTTCGAAACGCGTCGACAAATGATTTCTCATGTGATTTTCGCCGAAAAATCTATCTTAAACTTGTTATGGATCACAGAAGCCTCAACTCTACAATCTTGCTTTGCATAAAACTAATTTTTGTGTCATGATTAATCTTCATGGCTTCAATTTCCTTACTATATTGATTTTGCATGATCTCCATCTCCCTATTACGCTTTTCCAGGTGAGTGCATAAAGTTCTCACATCATTGGCGTAATTAGTTTGATATATTTCCATATTTCTTACTAGTAGCAATAGATCTTGTATAATTTGCTTATGATCTTCCTTTTCATTGTCAACACTACTATGATCTGCAATGGTACAAGTGGATGGCACATTCTGATATGAAAAATTGTCTTGGACAGCTGGACCTTTTACAAGATTACTTTCATTTTATTGCACAATTTTAGGGGCACAAGGCGAGCTATCTGGATCACCATATCTATCTTTAAAAGCATCGACAATGTCTTGCAAAGAAATGAAGGAATCTTCAGGACAACTATTAAACCAGTTCAAAGCATCACCCTTTAAAGAATGGACAAATAGACGCATCTTGAAATATTCATGATTATATTGAGGAAGTCTACAATATATGATCATTACACAAGTAAACCTGTTTAAATGTTGTCTAACAGCGACCGAATCACCACCTGAGAACTTAAATAATTTAGAAATGGCCTCTTTCGGAAAATCATGGAGATTATCAGTAAAATGACATGGTTTAAATGAATAATCCATGATGAATAATAAGGGATCAAATGGATGATAGAAAGAGATTTCTGCTCAAGAAAATTAAGAGATGAAAGAAGTGGAGTCGCCGCTTGAACAATGAATCTAATTCTAAGATCCAAAAAGCAACCAACAAGTAGATATGAGGGAGGCTTCTTGTCTGGGAAAAATAAGAAAATGGAGTCGCCACCCAAGCAAGAAACAAGTCAAAGAGAAGTTGCTGATATGACGAAAGATAAGGTGATGAAAGAGATCCAAATGATGCCAAAAAATGTTGAATCTGCCAGCTCAAATGCGAGATGAGAAAGAATGATGAGAAATGAGAATATGAATGTCGTTGAAACGCCAGGGACAGAAAAACTTTGTCCCCGGCAACGGTGCCAATAAATGTTGTCTAACAGATTGACACGACAACGCTCAGACCGGGGGCTGTCACTCTGATCCCCGATCTCTCCGTTTAAGCCTGTATCCTGCGGCTAAGGGGGGTAGACCCTATGAGGTGATGAAGACCAACTGTCGACTAGTCGGTTTGGGAGACACGAAGAAAAGAGCACTAATTTTGTTTTGTTAAGTTGAAAGACCAGTGCCTTGTGGGTTTGATGTTTAAACGATTGTTTACTAGATGTTGCAGAGATGTAGACCATGCACAGCAATCATTTATCATCAAATAACTTGAACGATACAAAATATCCAGCAATTGAGAATTTCGAAAAAGATAAATGCTTCAAACAACCACGCAATTATGAAATCAACCAGATATCATATTCATGCAGCTAATCTTTACTCATGAGCAGACTCGCATAAATTGATAAATATTCATTCCACATCAAAAAAATTGAGTCTCAGCTGGTAAAAATATTCCACACTATTTTTTATGCTTTTATGATTTTTTATTTATTAATAAAATCTAAGAAAGTTATAGCTATCTAAACTAAACCTAAAGCTTAAAAATTAATAAAATTAAACTATCAAAGATTAAATTTCTAAACCTAAACAAAACTTTTAAAATCTAAAAATTTAAGTTATTCTAATACCAAAAGCTAAAAAAAAAAAAAAAATCTCAAAGGTGAAACAGATATATATATATATATATATATATATATACATGAAAATATAACCTAAGTCAAAGAAAATAAAAATAAAAAAAAATATATATATATATATTTAATACGAATCAAAAATCTAAAGCAATCGAATTTTTTTTTTTATAAAGGGAGAACAAATCATAGAAAGGTATTTACGCTATTAAATAAAAACCTAAGTAAAAAAAAGGAAACTGAACCTACGTTAAAATTACCTGATCACGTTGAAAACAGAAAAGAGATGCTTTCATAATGGCGTGAATGGAACGATTCGATCGACACCCTTTGCTGTAAACGCATAAATCGGGATTCTTACCTGGCGTCCACGGGAGAAAGATCTGGTCCTTCAGAGAGCCTCAATCGATTTTTTGTTTGTCTGCGGAATGTTTGACGACGGACAGAGAGAAATTCTGAGCGTTTGCAAGTGGGGCAGGACGTAGCTGCTATCTGGAAATGCGCTGACAAGGCCACGGATTGATGCGCAGCTTGGAGAGAGTTTCAACGGCAGGGTGCTGAAGGATTGGAGCACGCTTGAGGGGTATACACCAAAACACACCCACAAACTGGCCCGCTATCAATAAAAATCGATTCAACAAACTGCATTAACCATGATTTTGTTTGCTTGTTGCGCAGGTCAACGAAGGAAGCTACGGGTCAGTTTCTTGGGCATAGGTTGGAAAGCTGATGGAGGCTGTGCTCAGTAGTAAAACAACCTGCTCTCTCTCTCTGTTGTTTGATGGAAGCAGTGGATCGATTTTGGGTGAGCAGAATGATCCACGCAGCACAAAAATATGGTAGCCTCGATGAGGAGCCAGGAATACGTTGCAGAATAAGGAGATTTGTGTAGCCAGGTCACAAAGGCGCTTGAAAAACTTCCTCCTCTTATGCAATGAAAATCCCTCGGATCTGGAGAACAACTGACATTCAAAACCCCTGCACAGCGAAAAAGTGTAGATAAATCATGAACTTCTCAGAAACCCTGCAACCATAAAAAAACTGTGCACAGAACCAAAATTTAAAACCCCAGATCGGCTAAGCAAAATTGCAGTGCTTGACTCTTTTAACAGCCAGATTTAGCAATAACAGCAATAATATTATCAAAAAAAAAAAATCATATTTTTTACTATGAAGAACTTCAGAAAATCTCTCATGCAAATTTTGGAAAAAATAGACTGAATGATAAACCCAGGATCAAACTAGCTGGGCTCTGCAAGGAAATGCTTGCGAGAGTTGGCTGGCTCAACCGAGAACTTCCCCAAACGCCCACTGGTCTTCTTCAATAAGGGTTTCCTGCACAGCTTGCTTCAACCATCAATAAAGAGAGAAAAAATAATACTAGATCTCAAAAAGCAATGGAGATACCTGCCATTACTCCAGAAACCCTAATACCATTCAAACCCTAGCAAGTGAACAAGATACCTGTGCTCAACAATGCTCTATAATAAGCTGTTATTAATGGCTGAAAATTAAAATATGCAGAAAATAAAATAGCTCACAGCACTTCCAGAGAGTAACACCAGCAAGATTTGAACCCCAAAGTCTTCTTTTATTAGCACCAGAAAAGAGTTTACAAAAGAGCTTCTTCAGCACAATACTCACACATCGAATGGTCTCAAATGACCCCTAGCACCCTATTTAAAGGAAAAGATCCCAACAGCTAGTTCAAGTGATCCATGGCAAAATGATCTCGACCGTCGATGAGGATCAAGATATCTCTTGATCTCATCCGTCGAATTTTTAATGTATTAAAAATTTGAAATTCTGCATTTATTTACTCAAAATATTATTATTTTATTATTTTTAGGTTTTTTTACTTTATTATATATATATATATATATTATTTTTATTTTTTATTTTTATTTATTTATTATTTTTTAATTTATTTTTAAATGGATCCTTGAACTTAGCTTTTGGGAAAGTTACCTAGGACCTAGGACTTAGGACTTATGGGGGGATTAAAACATTTCTTATCCCTCAAGACACTTTACATCCCAAGGGGGGAAAACCCATTTGACATAGGCCCTCATAAATCACCCAGTTTTGCGACACAACTATAATCTAGCAGATTAACACACTAGTATTCTCCTAAGATTCTACTGACAAAATCCATCTCGACTTTGGGGTTAGGCTGAAGGAAAACTCTGCCGATCATGGATCGGTGAGACGAAAACCTTCCGGGACGTAGATTATCACTTAGAAAATTAGGTCCACCTAGGCAATTTACAGACATGACTCATATCTGCTAAGATTATTTACAATTTATACATGGAGACTGGGTTTACAACATAAATTGATCAAGTTGTCGATGACTGAAGGATGGCACGGACATGTCGATCAAGCGCTACCCTTTTTTGCAAAGAAAAAGGGGGTGTACTACTATGGGAGGTTGACCGGTAGTGGTCAATAGGACCTCCGAAGGAGGAAGCTATGCTTCACATGCAGAGAGCCCTGGGCACCTGGCCATAGGTACACTACAGGTAGAGCACACTACATTGAGGTCTTTTCTGATAGTGACCAGGAGGATGAGGTGGAGCAGGATTGTGGTGGGAAGATGGAGAGAGTCTGGTAGACAGAGGGCCACCACCACCACCACCACAGGGAGGGGCATCTCTTGCCCCAGCAGGAGAAGTCCTTGCTTCTTTATGCAGGATTCCTAATTTTTTGACACTAAGGATTAGAGGCGTTGTACAAGGACAAAAGGTGTCAGTGTTGGTGGACAGTGGGGCTACCCACAATTTCATAGATGCACAATTGGTCCAGAGGAGGGGCCTCACCACAGCAGAGTTTAAAGGTTTCTTAGTCTTCGTGCCAGGTGACCGTACCATCCAGTGCACCAGATATGTGCCCTCCTTGACAGTAGTTATGGGGAACTACTCGATGACAGACCACTTCTTTGTGGTCGATGTGCCAGACACCAACGTGGTGATGGGTGTACAGTGGTTGTATTCCCTTGGGCGAGTAATGAAGGATTGGAGGAAACTAGAGATGGAGTTCGTTGGGCCAGATGGAAAACTGGTGGTCTTGAGAGGCATGCAGTCTTACCCACATCAAATACTTTCGGCCCACAGGATGGAGGCAGATCTACAACATGGGGACATTGCATGGGCAGTTGAGTTGAGGATCTCAGACGCTGGGTGACATACACACCCACCACCAACAGACATACAAGCTTTACTTGACAGGTATGCAGTAGTGTTTGGGACATTCCACCAGGGCAGCCACTAGATAGAGGATTTGAAAACACCATTGAGCTGGAGTCGGGTGTACATGTGGTGATCACTACTCCTTACAAGCATCCCAAAGCCTAGAAGGACGAGATAAAGAAGGCCAACCAGGAGCTGCTTGCATTGGGCCATATCAGGCCAACTTCTAGTCCTTTCGATTCTTCAGTAGTGCTGGTGAACAAGACGAATGGAACCCTTCGGATGTGTATTGACTATCGGGCCCTCAACCGGAAGACTCTTAAAAACCAGTACCCTATTCCCCGCATTGACGAGCTGATGGATGAGCTTAGAGGAGCCAAGTACTTCTCTAAGATTGATCTGCATTTAGCGTACCACCAGATCAGGGTGAGGGATCAAGACATCCTGAAGACAGCTTTTGGTGCCACTATGGGCACTTTGAGTTTCTGGTTATGCCATTTGGGCTAACCAACGCTCCATCCACATTCCAGTCATGCATGAACCATGTCTTCCGGGGACAGCTAAGAAGGTTCGTGCTAGTGTTCTTCGATGACATCCTGATCTATAGCCGAATGTGGGAGGAGCACCTCCAACATTTGGAGGAGGTATTGCGCATTCTGGAGGAGCAACAATTCTATTCCAAGCTCTCCAAGTGCAAGTTTGGGTTGAAAAAGATGCTCTACCTAGGGCATATCATTGGAGCAGA
Organism: Pinus tabuliformis; assembly: GCA_031772625.1. NCBI lineage: Eukaryota > Viridiplantae > Streptophyta > Pinopsida > Pinales > Pinaceae > Pinus > Pinus tabuliformis. The sequence continues at coordinate 1,004,257,872 of CM062819.1, forward strand.
TGGGGTGAAAGTTCAGAAGGAAAGGATTCAGGCTATTCGGGATTGGCCAGTACCCCGTACCCCAAGACGTGACTAAGCTAAGGGGCTTCTTGGGCATTTGCACCTATTACAGGAAGTTTGTCAAAGGGTTCTCGCAGCTGGCAGCGCCTTTGACTGAGTTGACCAAGAAGGGAGCCTTCACATGGACTAATGGAGCACAAGTTGCCTTTGATCACCTCAAGGAGGTGATGAGCAGTTGCCCTGTCTTGGCATTACAGACTTTTCCCACACATTCACATGGAGTGTGATGCATCCGACGTAGGAGTTGGAGCAGTATTGTCACAGGAGGGGCATCCCATAGCTTTCGAGAGTCGGAAGCTCCTACCGCATGAGTTGTCATATTCCATATATGACAAGGAGATGTTGGCCATTATGCACGCACTGGCTAGGTTCCGCCAGTACTTGGTGGGCAACCGGTTCCAAGTGAAGAGTGATCACAACAATCTTCGACATTTCATGGGGCAACAGGGCATCAACGATAGGCAACAGAGATGGGTCAGCAAGGTGCAAGCCTATGATTTCAACATCGAGTATGTGCGAGGGAAGCACAATGTGGTGGTCGATGCTCTATCTCGGAGACCAGTTGGGTTATCTCTCACGAGCATTTGCCAAGATTGAAGGGCTCAGTTGTTGGTGTACCCCAAGGACGGGAGGGCATGCGAGGTATTGGAGGGGAGTCGAGGACACATGTAGATGAGCGTTAACGTATGATGGATGAGGTCATCTATTACAAGGAACCCATTTACTCAGTGCTCAACTCACAGTTGAGGGAGAGGATACTCTAGGCAGCTCATGATTCACCATTGTCCAAACACCAGGGGTTCTGGAAGACTTATATGGATGTTCGGGAGAGATTCACATGGAAGGGCCTCAAGGAGGACATGCCGCAACACGTACGGGAGTGTGAGGACTGTCAGCGGAACAAGGGGGAGCTGACCCACCCTGCAGGAGCACTACAACCACTTCCCATTCTAGAGGGGAAATGGGAAAGTATTTCGATGGATTTCATCATTGGGCTCCTCACAGTACATGGGAAGGATTGCATATACGCAGTGGTCAACAAGTTGACCAAATTTGCCCACTTTTTCCCCATCCCCACTAGGTCCACGACTGCACAGGTTGTTGATTTGTTCTTTCGAGAGGTTTTTAGGTGGCATGGGCTCCCCAAGAACATAGTGAGCAACAGGGACAGCAGATTCATGGGTGGTTTTTGGCAGGAACTCTTCAGGTTGGTTGGGACGGAGCTCACTCCTAGCACCAGTTATCACCCTCATACTAATGGCCAGACGGAGAGGGTTAATCAGTAGTTGGAGGGTTACCTGAGGAACTATGTCACAAGTCAGTAGAGGACGCGGATTCGGTGGTTGCATCTAGGCGAGTACTATTACAACACTATGCACCACATGTCTATCGATATGACTCCTTTCCGTGCCCTTTATGGATATGATGCACTGACTTTGCTGATGTTGTTATTGGAGACAGTCGGGCCCCAAAGGCCAAAACCTAGGTCCAAGAGAGCCAAGATATCCTCAAGGCTCTCAAAGATAATTTGGTGACAGCCCAAAATCAGCAAAAACTTTATGAAGACCGACACAGGACAGAAGGGCACTTTGAGGAGGGGGACATAGTATACCTCCGACTGCAGCCTTACAAGCAGTCTATGTTGAAACAGAAGGGGGCCGAGAAGCTACAGCCACACTTCTATGGGCCCCACTGAGTGACTAGGCGAGTTGGGGAGGTGGCTTATGAGCTGGAGCTACCTCCAGGGAGTAGAATTCACAATGTGTTTCATGTCTCATGCCTAAAGAAGGTGTTGGGACAACAGGTGATGGCAGTAGCTGATTTACCCCCGCTGGATGATGAGGGCCACTTGGTGTTAGAACCAGAGGCCATTCTGGAGAGCAGGGAAAGAAGACTGAGGAGCAGGACCATCAAGGAGTTCTTGGTACGCTGGAAAAACTTGTCGGATGAGGATGCCACCTGGGAAGGTGAGAACATATTGGAGCACCCAACTTTGAGGTTGCTTAAGGGCAAGCAACATTTGGGAGGGGAGGACTGTCATGTCCCTTCTCAAAAACATTAGTCACAGGACGCTGCTACACATTTTTGGCACAATTTTGACTTAGGAGGAGGACCCCGCACTTAGACTTAGGAACTATGGGGAAATTTCAACTTTATTTAGCAGCGAGTGGAATGTGGGGGCCTCCCACATGAGGAATTCGAACTTGGCCATTCGATGTGCTTGGAGGGAAACTAAATGGGTGGATCGAGGGGCCCACATGAGGCTAAGGAGGCCCAAGGTAATAAAAGGAGGATTAGCTCTCATTTCCGAGCATCTTCTACATTTGCAAACAAACACTCACTTGTACACTTTGTTACTTAGCAAGTCTACTGGCTGTTTAGCCACGAATCTCTCATGCGGGAGATTTAACCTCTACTTCGAGGGACCATTCGTGCCCGCCCTAAGGAAGTTGTTACACAGGAGTTTTCAAGGATTCGGGGACAACAACACACTTCAGCGATCAGCGCAGAGAGGGAACTGCATATTCCTAGGTAGCCAGGAAACACGCAGGAGGAGTTGGAAGCCAGCGAGGGTATTCATTGCTTGTTGGGAGATCCGGGAACTGAGGGGGCAGCATAGTAAAGGCATTTTCGCTGGAGTTTGCAGCCAGCTAGACCAGTGCATCAATCAGTCAAATTTATGGACAAGGGGACTGCGCAGAGACCATCTAGCAGCAATTCGTGGGGACTTGGGGAGCAGCTTATCTGGGCTAAGAGTCATCTTGGGTGCTTGGAGTTAGATCGCACAAGTAAAACCAGCATTTTGGAGGAGTTTGCAATAGGATTTGCAGGCTATTTCCTGCAAGTCGAAATTGCCAGTCGAAGGTGGGGAGAGGCTCCAAGAGGGCCGAGAATCAGTCAAAACCAACTAAATTCCCTTCTGGGTTTTGTCCAAGGAGTCCAAGGTTAAAAGCGCACAATTTTCTGGGTAGTTTTTGAGCACCTTCCATCTAGTCAAAATTCAATCGGGCAACAGTTTATTGTAGCAGCGCAGTGCAGAGTGGTGCAGCAGCTGAGCAGCCTTTAGCTCACCTATTTTCCCACCTGGGGTTGGTCTTGGGTTGGTCTTGCTTGTTCATTGGGACAACCCTAGGTGCACTATTCCATTTCATATTGTATCTAGCCTGCAGATTTTTAATAACATGGCTCAGCAATTCCTTATTGGAAGCGTTTTCATGGATGTTTGATGTGTGTTTAATTTTTATATGTTGTTGCACAGTTTATTTGCTTAATATCACTTACATTCCTATTTAGGAACATTACAAAATAGGGCAGCTCGTCCTCATTTTAGAGAAAGAATTTCGGTCATCATCAAGTCTGAAACAAGAAGTGCGAAAGGATCAAGGAAGATAGTCCTATAGCCAGCGAAGTAAAGAAAAGGAAGAGCGAAGTATTTAGTGTTGAAGAATGTAACTAGGTTCGGTCTTCATAAAATGTATTTGAGTCGCAATGAAATGTATTTATTAAAAGAATGAAAAATATATTTTTAATATTATTATTATGACTTATTAAAGCATGGGTTTCATGTTTGGGTCATTACGTTTTAGGTCAAAGTCCCCATTGAGGACTTCTAGGATTTATTCTGAGTCATTAGAGTCATTGTCCATTTAAAGAGACCCTTCTTGAGCTTTTGAATCATGTAAAAAGATTTATTAGTGATTCAAATAAGGTATTTGTCACCTCCACACCAAGTCGGCCTCAAGGAGATCAAGTTGGCCTCAAACTGGGTAATTCAACCTCACCAAAAGCATATATATTGAAGCAGTTCGAATTCATTTGGAACACACTCTCTCACTCAAGTTTGATATCCCAAAAGAAAGAGTTGGAAAAAGTGTGAAGTTGGAAAAGGAGGCTAAAAGGAGTGCGAAGTTGGAAAAGAAGGAAGACAAGGTCAAGATTGAAATTTTGGATCTATCTCTCTCTCATGTGGATTCCTCTAGGAGATCGAAGTCTCTCTTGTCAAGTTGCAGTTGTCGTTGTTGTTTCCAATTGCTGGGTCGAAATTTCTGTGCAAGTTGTTGCTGCTAGGTCGAAATTGTTGTTGAAGGGTTATCATCTGCAAGAAGGAAGAAAGGGCTGACTTGGTGTGGAGGAAGTCTATGTCTAGGTCAAGAGTCTTGGATTATATCAAGGAAGTTATTAAGGAAGAGTTGTTGACTAGGTTTTTCCCTAGATAGAGGTTTTTCGTTGGTTGTCCGCCTATATCTAGTGTCTATGATCTTTGTGCTATTGTTTTGATAGTTGCTTGATGAACTAAAGATAAAAGAGAAACATAAGAAAAACATAAAGTCACAAGTAATTATCTATATAAAAGAAAATATTTATGCCTTTATGATTTTCTAACATGGTATCAGGGCTAAGGTGAAGAAGGAAAAAGGCAGTTTGAGGATCTATTTAAAGGAGTTTAAGAAACCTCAAAAAAGTTGAGCAAGGGATCATATAAGGAGATCTTATAAGGAAATAAGCTTACTACCTTCAAGGACAACGTCTAACACAATAAAGGAAGAGAACAAATTATAAGGAGCATCAAATTACAGGTCATAGACGAAAAGAATTGATCTCATTCTTGAAAAGAACAAAGTCCTGGATTTGGTCAGAGAAAAAGTGGAGAACCGAAGGATCTAGTGATGCAGATAAAGTGAAGTTTAGAGAGTCAGAAATATTGGCTATGACACTATTGGTAGAAGGTATAAAGGACAATCTTGTCCCATAAATTTCCAATATAGACTCTGCTCAAGAAATGTATGAAGCCTTATCAAAATTGTTCACTATCAAGAACATTGGTCAAGTAGCAAGTCTTAAGAATGAACTAAGGACCACAAAAATGACAAAAGATGACATTGTAGCTTCCTTCATTGTAATAATAGCCAAAATTAGAGATGACCTTCAAGCCATAGATGAGATTGTACCGGAAAAAGAGCTAGTGATTACTGCATTATTGGGATTGCCACCTACTTGGAGTGTTTTTGCTTCAGGAATCAACAGTTGGAAAGAAACTCCTTCATTCGAAGAATTATGGAATGTCTGCAACTAAGAAGAGATGAGAATCTCATTAGTAACCAACAATGAAGAAGAGAAAGTTTCAAATGCCTACTCCGCTCATCACAAGAAAGGAAACTTCAAGAAGTCAAAAGGGCCAAGAAGGAAGGTAGACATGTCCAAAATAGAATGCTACCAATGTCATAAAATGGGTCACTATAAAAGTGATTGTCCTGACAATCCGAAGAATAAGAAAAGGAACAGGGACCAAGCTAATGTTGCTGAAGAAGGATCTCCAAATAAGAATAAAGCAAAAGAATCAAATATAAGGGACTTACACTACTAAGTCCTTTGCTCTCAGCTTTAGTTGTTTCATTTTTTTTTCTAGTATTTGTAGGTTTAACATTTTTGAATTGTTTTTTAAGGTTATAGGTATCCCTCGAGTTTGGAAGGAGCCCTCACCAACTTCCAAAGATAAGTATCTTACTCCTTGTATTACCTTCTCAATTTTGGTTTCCCTTACTAATCTAAGTTTGTTTGTACTAAATACTAATCACACTTCTATTCATATTTTCCTTTTAGGAAAGGTTTGTGAATACCCGAGTATTATGGAAGAAGGCCTCACAATACAAAGCATTGGAATTACAAGGTTTGTTAAGAAACAAAAGATATGCCTTAGACTATAAGTTTTGATCTCTTCATGATAAAGGTATATTCATTCTTGATAAACTATTCTACATTACTAACATTATTGTGTCTAGCTCTCTTGAATCATAAAGATTCTTGATTGGGTGATTCATCATTAGATAAATCTACCCTCCTCATATCTTTGATTATTCTTGTGGAACCCTAAAAAGGTTCTTTGTAAAACCCTAACTTAAGGGTATGTCGATGATAATGTGTGAAACCCTAGCCTACTTAGGGTTATTGTTGAAGTCTAAAGAAAAATTTTGATGCTTTGATGATGTCATGTTTGGGGTTTTGGTATGGTTATAAAAACCCTAACTTGTTAGGGTTGAATGATGATGTTTGAAATCCCAAACCTTTGAAGTATTGATAAATTAGGGTTTGTTGTTGAAACCCTAGATCTTTAAGGTTTGGTAGGGTTTATGAGAAAGACCCTTATTTTAGATAATGTCCTAGGAATGAAACCCTAGACATATGGTTGTCCATCTAATCAAATATGTTAGATGTCTGAATGTGTTTGTGTCGTTGAGTTTGACTAACATATGTTGTTATAATATGCTTGTGCATGATGATGGAATCCTATATATATGTGTTGACCTAATTGTTGATGGTCATAAGTCCTAGGGTTTGGAACTAAGTCGTACTCGAAGTTTGATACTTTAGGATGATAGTGCTTGTGAATTCTAGGGTTTTGTAACTAAACCTTAGTAGAAGTTCAATTCTCTAATATATGATGACAGTGTGATAATCTAAGATTTATGAAAGATTGTTAAAATCTGAAATTCAGTTGTGATCGGTTTTGATTATTGAAGCTTAATGGCTCATGTATGAAATCTAGGACCTTGCACTAAATCCTAGTGGAAATCTAACATACGAATTCAAAAATTTGTTAGATGCATTATTGAATTATACTTGTTTGAAGTGTTTCTAGGGGTTGCTATATGTTATAAAAGAATTTGTCATATCGTTGAAAGAGATATTGCGGCCCATGATATAATAAGATTGATATCTTGTCTAAGCTACTGATGTGATTTAGGGTTTGTAACAAAACCTGGGCAAGAAGTTGAAGTATGTGTCTCTTGTTGATTATGAACCTAACTAAGGTTAGGTATCTAGTGTCTAAAGTCTAATGCTTCCATTATTATATGATTCTAATATGGTTAACTTCATGCTTCTATGGATTTGGTTGTACTTGCTACCTAAGTTGTGCAGGTACATGATCTTCAAGATAATGAAGATGTTTGTAAGTAAAGTTGATAAGCGTGACAAAGAAAGTTATATGAATGTGACTCTGATAAAAAGGATGGAAGCCATGAAAAATTCTCCGATGTCATAGAAAAGAAGTTGATCTCCCTAAGTCAAGAGGGAGCCTAGAAAAGAGTATATCTCCCGAGTTGAGAGGGAGGGCATATTATAGTCATGATGGATACCTTCAAGAAGAAATTGGAAAATACATATTAAGGTGTTGTTGAAAGAAGGAAAGTTGGTTTTGGTTGTTGCATGTGAAGTAGGAAAGGAAGTTGAATGATTAAGGAAACCTTTGTCAAGTTTTGTTTGGGAAACCTCGAAGTCCTACTGTGATGAATTCTGAGGCAGCATCAAGAAGTCGGAAGACCCCGAAGGTTTGTGTTTACTCATGAGTATTTGAAAGGTTGTTACTAATTGGGGTTGTGACTGTTCAGGGAAATCTCTCAATGTTTTTGAAAAAGCATGCTTGAGGTTAAGGCTTTGTGTGTGAGACACATTGCCTGGGAGGACATCAGGTCGACGCTATGTGTTGATGTCTAGATCCTGAAGTAGGGAGGGTGGCATTGGTGATAGAACTCTGACCTCAGATATGCACCTGGATCCCTGGGTTGATGCTTAGTTAGTAAGCCTAGTGGTACCTAGACTGGCTAAAAGATTTAGTCCATCTTAGTCCCACCTGGATAGATTGCCCGGGTCAGGAATCTAGTTTGTGGCACCATGAGTACCTAAACTATTGGAGGACCTTGGATAGATTCCCTGGTCAGGAATCTAGTCCATGGCATTGTGGTGCCTAAACTTTTCATAGTTCATATCTTTTGAGATCTTCCTTGTACTTGCTATTATGAATACCTCCCTAGTTAAGAGGGAGTGTTGAAGAATGTAACTAGGTTTGGTCTTCATAAAATGTATTTGAGTCACAATGAAATGTATTTATCAAAAGAATGAAAAAGATATTTTTAGTATTATTATTATGACTTATTAAAGCATGGGGTTCATGCTTGGGTCATCATGTTTTAGGTCAAAGTCCCCATTGAGGAATTTTAGAATCCGCGTTGGATCGGGGATGGTTTCGTGGTGCAGCAGGAAGCAGAATTCAATAGAACTAAGCTCTGCAAAAGCAAAATACATGGCAGCAAGCACAGCTACGTGCGAAGCTATATAGCTTCAAAAGCTGTTAGTAAGCTTGTTCATGCAGAAGATGGAGGTTGCAAGTTTCTCCTGTGATAATCAAAGTTGCATCAAGCTCTATGAGAATCCAGTGTTTCATGACAGGTCGAAACATATAGATATTCGATGTCATTTCATCAGAGATTGTGTGCAGTGTGGTGCAGTCTAGCTACAGTATGTTTCCACAAGAGAGCAGGTTGCAGATATACTCACAAAAGCTCTAGGGAGAGATAAGTTCATCTATTTCAGAGAACATATGGGTATGGTGGAGAAACCATTTCAGTAGCAGGGACAAATTATTTTGGATGCTTCTCAGTTGCAGTTGTTGCAGTTGCAATAGCAACAGATGAGAGGGAGTTGTAGTGCAGATGCAGTGTTGGAAGCAGTATAGCAGTGTCAGCATCAACACAAATGTAGCATCAAAGTTTCACAGTAGTTGGTGGGTAGCAGCAGCCAGACATCAGCAGTGTGACAGAGGTGATACAGAGACAGGGTGTTGTGGCAGGATGTGCAGCACTAGAGAGAGAACACAGTCCTCGCTAAGAGTTAGTGTTAGTTTCTGTAGCATCGAATGTGTTCTAGCCATGAAATTTGGTTGAGAGGCTAGAATTCTGAGATATCCAAAACCCAGAAATTGTTTCTGGTAATTCCACCTAGAAGTATCTCAATTAGATTATTAGCCAATTTTTAAATATTTCCTAAGTCTAAACTTAGGGAATATGGTTAATTAATCAGTATTAATTGAGATAAGGTGAGAAGAGTCTAGAAACTCACACGAATCGACTTCAAGATGATCCTAGCCCTTGATTAAGATTTAATCTTGGTCGTTGGAGACCCAATAGAGGATTATAAGAAGTCGATGGGCACTTGGAGAATATATGCTAGTGCAGATACTCAGTTGCCCAGGCAGTTCGATTTTCTCAGTAGCAGAGATTCAGCAGAGAAGATTGAGTCAGAGGGTGAGTAGCAGGTGGCAGAGGAGGTCAGCAGCATTTCCAGAGGAAGTCTTTCAGTTTCGGAAGAGGCAGTGAGAGGGAGTTTGAAATTCCCAGAGGGTCTACGCAAGCATAACAGCAGTCAGTTCAATCTAGTTGGAGGAGCTAGTGATTCAGCAGCTGGAGGCCAAAATTTTGGTTAGATGAGGCAGTGAGTCAGTTCCAGAGCCAAACAGAGATAGAGCTAAGGGTTTCAGAGGTTTCTGAAGGCAATTGCAGCGATATCTACGTAAGCTCTGCGTAGAAGTTGACGCATAAGGGATTGCGTGTCGCTGGGAGGCAATTATGGGGACAGAAACCAATTGTGGGGTGAGAGAAAATTCTCACAATAAATTTGCTAGTGTTTCTCCCAAATTGGATTGCCAATAGAGCATCCAAATTATTGTACTCAGATTTGCTACTGAAGAATAATAATAAAACCCTCATCTGTTGCACCAGTTTTCCCAAATTGGGTTTTTCTGGGGACAATTGTCCAAAAACAATTGTGTTAAATTTTTGTGTGCACTAGAATTTCTCAGTTTCCAGTATTTTATTTTCCACATTATTTTTATGGTGAAAATTGCAGTAGTGATTTATTCATTGTTTGTCGTAGCAAATAAACTGCATAATTAAATTTACAGTTAGGAGAATAATTTCCAATTATTGCAATAGATGAAATTTTCACATTGGTTACATTGATTACATCTCTTGGACGTGATTTATTCATTGTTTGTCATAGCAAATAAACTGCATAATTAAATTTATAGTTAGGAGAATAATTTCCAATTACTGCAACAGATGAAATTTTTAGATTGGTTACATTGAATATAAATCTTGGACACTATTGAATTCGAGCACTCCATCTTGTAGTTGAGATTATCCTTCATTCATCATTTAAGTACTCTTTTGTCATATCTAAGTATCATTTGTAATTAAGTAATTGAAGAAAATTAAATAATCTCACCCTAAGAAGCACTCAATCACCTTGCATTTGCATTTTAGGAATAGTCTTGCATTAATTAATCAACCTCCAAGCATAAGCTTGGTTGATAGAAAGATAGGGCCACCGTTATTCTTGTAGCTTGCGAAGGATAGACCCTCTCCAGTGGTTAACACGGTGACCTTGAAGTCGTCAGAGCCACAGTCTCTACAGAGTCGAAGGCACCAAGTAGTTAAATTTCAAGGACAGGTATCGTTAACCAAGCCATCGCTTGCTTCGCCTTGACTTCTCTCTACAACTACTTTAGAGACTAGCCTCAAAACAACTAAGGATCAAGGGATTCACCTAACTAGGCATTTAACTAAAATAAACCAAGACTTTGCACCTCACTTAGATTGTAGGACTTGCACTTCATATAGGATAGCTAAGCATCTCTTAAGTAACGATTTGTTCATCCCGTCATTTGGTATTTAATCGATATAAATCAAGTAGTTGACTCCATAAAGCACTGGTCTCACTAAAATAATCCAATCTAATCTATTAACTTGCTAAAATAAACCAAGTGGCTGGGCCATTCAATTGTGTCTCCCCAGTTTGTTGGTTGCCAACAAATCTCGCATTTTCATATTCCATAGGGACTACCACCCATAGCCTGTTGTTGGGAGACAACTAGAACGGAGAGGGAAAGGACCAGAGTGACAGCCCCCACCCTGAGTCGTCGCACCATGCGTGTACAATTTGTGTGACTATTTTTGACGTCGTTCCCGAGGACAGATTTTTTCTATTCCCATTTTCACAACATCCTTCTTTTTACATCATTTTGTCAACTTTCTTCCTTCATTTTAGCCGACAACGCCACAACATTTTTTTGGCGTCGTTGTCGGGGAAAAGTTTATCTTGTTCTCAGCGCTTTAACGACATTCTTCCTAATCTTATTATCATTTTCATCTACTTTGACCCATCAATGCACACTTTTTGGCACCATTGTCGGGGACCAATTTATTGAACCTTGGCATTACGACACTTATCATCATCCTTTCCAATCTCATCATCTTTTCATCTTCTCTCTTTACCAATCCTTCCATATTTTTTCTATCTGCACCTTTAGCACCTGGACATTCGGGTCAGTTTCTTGTTTGGGTGGCAACTACATTGATTCATCCATTCACAAGAGCTTATACTAGAAGGAATCCTAATAGCTTGCTTAACCCCACTTCTAATCCTGAAAATGATTTAACAGCTCGTTTAAACAAATTATATTCTAGTAATCATTTATTCTTTCTCGGACAAGAAGCCCTCTCTGACATCCACTTGCTTTTCCCTGATCCCATCAGTCAAGACCTCATGGATTTCTGCAGGCCTTGCAACTTCACCAACATTCAGGGATACCCTCACAACCTTCTAGATGTCGGTATAGACAAGATTTCGCTTTTGCAAGGGAATAATGCGATCAAAGTTGATGCTCACATCAACTAGTTCACATCCTTCATATTAAGACATGCTCATGCAGCTCAAGTACAATCACGAGGATCTTAGAATGAAGCTCTTTGCCCTTTCGTTAGAGGATGATGCCTTGCAATGGTTTTTGGATAAGTCCAATGGTACTTTTGATTCTTTGCAAGCTATCTTCAATGCATTCAAAGATAAATAAGGGGACCAAAGAGAAGGAAAATATTTATTCAAGGAACTTAACTCTATCAAGAAAAATGAAAATGAGACGGTTGAAGAGTTTAAGCAAAGATTCAATGGTATTCTTAAGGATATGAATCAAGATTACAAGCCACCTAACAAAACATTGTTGGAACAATATCTAGAGGCATTTAGTGTTGATACATCATATGAGATAAGACGCGCTAAGCCTACAAATTTAGTTGTTGCCCAAGGTATAGTTGAAGAATTAGAAAAGGATAAGAAGGCTTATGGTAAATCGGAAATTCCTGGTTTTGAAAGGGGTCCATCCAAATATAAAGGGAAAGAAATTAAAGGAGTAAAGCATGACCCAATTAAAGAATTAACTCAAATGGTTAAGGAAATGAGAATTGAGCATGCTAGAGAAATAAGTGCAATGCAGTCTAGGCTGATTCAAATGGAACAAAATCAAGCTCAAAGTGTCCAACCTATAAACAATAATATTAAAGGTAACAACAATCCATGGCCAAAAAGAAATCCTCCCAATGATCAGAGACCTCCTACTCCTCTTGAGTCTGCGAATGTTGTTGATCAGCCTATTCCATTTTGCAGACCTTGTGAAAGTTTTCATGAGGAAAGTTCATGTGCTCTTGCTAGAAAACTCCTAGAGGAAGGAACCAGTGAGTAGATAAATAATGTTAATGCTTCAAAGGAAAGTCGTTGCACAAACATGATCTCTTCATCTTTTGCCATCAATAACTTCAGTGATGAAAAGGACCCTATCACACAAATGTATGGTGAAACTCTGTCTCAGGAGCAGATTCTAGAAATTGCTAGAAGTAAAGGTTATACATATCAAAGGAAGGGTAAGGAGCCAAGTCAAAATAGACAGGTTGCATCCGAGAAATATAAATCAGGATTGAAAATCGATTGGGTTGCATGGATTAACAATATTAAGATGTTTGTCCCAATGCTTGAACCTCTAAAGATTTGATCTGAAATGGCGGCATTTTTCAAAGCTTTAGAAATGGCTCAACAGGATAAGATTGATACACATCTAAAGGACGAAGAGATTAAGTTAAAGGATCTAAATTGTTACATGACTAATGAGGATAATCAACCTTTCTTTCTTATGTTAGAGGTTAATAATCAATTGCTTCATAACTGTATGTTGGATTCTGGTGCATCAACCAATGTCATGACTACGAAAGTTATGGATCAATTGAATTTGAGGATTTCTAGGCCTTATCACAACATTTGCTCAATGGATTCAAAGAAAATTGAACTCCTTGGTGTAGTTAAAGACTTACAAGTTTCCTTGGCTAACTATCCATACAAGATCATCACCATGGACATAGCAATTATTGATGTGCTAGATGTATGAGGAATGATTCTATCAAGAAAGTTTGTCGCTGACTTAGGTGGATGTATTCAGATGGACTTATCATATGCTATTATTCCTGCAGCAACAGGTGGTATGGTCAGGTTATACAAGGAAGTTGAAAGAAGATACCATGTTGAAAATCCAAGGAGGCCAGATAATGATCTCGAGATTGAGCCACAGGGTCATCCTTCAAAGCATAATGCAGTTGTGACCAAATTCTTCTGGCCTCTATATCATTTTTCTTCATGTCATTTTCCGAACAAGAAAAGAAGACAGCTTGAAATTTACAAAGATGTGCAGGACAATGATGAAAGTTTGCATCAGCCAAAGAGGGTCAAGATTCAGCAAGGGACATCTGACAAATAACCTATGGATCCACCAACAAGCAAACAGGTGTTCCAAATTGTGCCACAAGGATGGCATCTGATGCCATCAGGCATCCTTTGTATAGTATCTCTAACCCTACTCTCTTAGTTAGGATTTCATTTCTGTCAGCAGTTAGTATTCTATTTCATGTATTTAAATTTCTCTGTCTTTTCATATGTTAGGATAGATGTTTTCTAGATCTATATATGACTGATGATATTGATTATAAGCGGATATCTACATTATATATCTTGTTTTCTTGGATGCAGGATTTTGGATTCTCACGTTACTTCAATGAAGCAACATGTCTCCATATGGAGCCAGATGTTGTACCCATTTTGTCACAAGTCCAAGGAAGTTGTGTACACAGTTTTTTCAAGGATCAAAATCGTCAGCCATCCAATTGTTATATCATTGTAAACCCAAACTTTGCAATTTGTGATGTAAATGATGCTAGTACGATCGTTTAATTTTGTAACACCTAGGTAAGCCTTTGATTTTGGCGACAAATTCCATCCTAAGAGATTTTTTAACCTCATCAAATTATGTGTGTTTCTAAACACGAATAATTGGCAGAGTTTTTTCTCCAGCTTAAACCCCAAAGCAAGGGTGAAATTCATTGACAAGGTCTTAGCTACGTCCTAGTGTTATATCAAGTCTTTGTAAAAGTGATTTGGGAATAATTTAAGCTATTTGGCTAAATTATTTTATTATAGGTCACTTGATTTATAATAGATCACATTGTGACGCAGGATTGGGTAATTATTTTAAGGGTCTAACGAATGTGTATTCCCCCTTTGAGTGTTGAATTATTTGTTATGTAAAAATTATTTTAGTGCATGGTCCCTCATATTTAGACACCATGGCTAAAGTATTTGAGGGTGGAAAAAATATTAATCTCCTCTTGTGTCAATTAATTAATTTTTCTGGCTAAATTAGAATTAAATCCTAAGCCAGAAAAAATAATTAATTTAGAGTCAAAAATATTTATAGAGAAATTAAAATTTCTTCAAGTGGAAAATAATCAAAAAAAATCATGGGTCGAAGAAAAGTCAAATTTTCGAGAACACCCATCAAGGAAAAATGGATATTTTAAGAAAAATTAAGCCCTTGGACCTTGGTGGTTAAGTAAAAGTCAAATTTGAGGAAATTAATCCAAAATATTAATTTTTGGACTAATAAAAAATGGTTTTTAAGTGAAATTAGAAATTTTCCTCATAATAGATTTTCGACGGCAAAGATTAAAAGATGATCAAATTATTATCAACAGTCGAAATTATTTTGACGGGGATCAAGCCAACTAGCCATTATTTTCCACTTTGGAGGATTTCTCTATAAATAGAAGACATTTGCTTGTCAAGTCATTATGAACTTGGGCTATTTTCTAGATGATGTAAATTTGTAATGTTGGTGTTGAGCCATTTCTCTGCTGGAAACGTTTTAATATCATAATAGAAAGACTTTGGGGTTCAGTTCATAGTGTTCTTGTTCCATTGATCTGTGGTACGTGCTAGTTATGTGCTAATCCTATATTGTGTGGAATTGTTATATGATTCATTATTTCATTTGTAGGTGATAAGACATTCTATTGGTAAGAAATATTTTTTTATCTTAGGTGATTTGATTCACTATATGATCTAACGATTTGATTTGCGAAAATTTTATAGAGATATGCAGGTACGCTGGCCCTTGGGCTCCAAGTTCACAGACTTTGGGAAAGAGCCGACTATGTTTGGGCTCTAGGAATTTTTATATGGTATTCTAACTTTACAGAAGGGTTTGTGGCCAATATTCCAATTTTTCAAAGAACACGTTTATCCACCATTGTCGTTCAAGATCCATTTCTCAAAAATTAAAATTTTCAAGTATTGTATATGAGTAAATATTTTGTAAATATTTTTTGTAAAATAATTTTGTAAATTATTTCTAACCCTTGTTTTGCGGCAAGTGGGGTTTTTTGGGTTTTTTTCAATTTTGTGTATATTGGGATCTTGGGAAATTTTATTTCAAATTGTGTAAGTGAATTCTCAAGCAAAATTCAAACCTCGTGAGGGGTTCTCTCACCCGAGTGAGATGTTTGGCCCTTTGGAGGAAATCGTTGGCTTTTTTAGGTAGATCTAGGCCTAGGAAGGCAAGATCTGGCCTCCGGCTAACCTTCAGACTCAATGCTCGAGCAAAAGAAGGAAGATGCTAGCCTCAAAGGAGTATTTGTGGCACTTTGTGGCAAATTTTGAAGATCTGAATTAAAAATTTGAATTTGTAGGGGTTTAAAAAAAATTTAAGGCCCTCAAGGCCCAGCGTTGGCCCTTCTAGCCCTAGTCGTAGCCTCATTTCGCTTACTTGGTGAGTCACCAGCCTAGATTGGCCTCCTAACCCTTAGTGTGGCCCTCATTCCCCTTGCCGTCAGCCCTTAAGGGCTGCTGCCTTTCCAAGGCCTTATCTCCCCTCCACTTACCCTCTTCCTCCTCTGCTCCCTCTCAGTAGCCTTCCTCACCCATGCCACAGGCCTAAAGACCTTTTTTTCCCTAGAGGCAGCCTCTTGGAGGCCTGCCCTAGGTGCCGCAACCCCTCCTGGCCTTCTTCCTTGTTGCGGCAGGCCTATTAGGCCTCCTCCCTTAGCTGCTGCCCCTCCTTGGCCTAGCGTTGGCCTCGAGCCCTCATTGTTGCCCTATTCTAGCCCTCTTTGCCTCTTTTCAGTCATCATTTGGTTTATCACTGAGTTTCTTTTGTCACTAATTCTTGGTGGTTGCAGAGATTTTTGAGCTAACAATTGTTGTTGCAGGGGGCCAACTCATTGGAATAATTTTGGGCAAGCAAACTACCCATTCTCAAGACCTAAAGGCCCGCTGGTTTGCTTCCTCAAACCCTCAATCCCATCACTGTTTTACTAGAAGCCTCTGATCAGTTTGGTTACAGTGGTATAAAAAAAATGAAAATGGCATCAAACTAACTAATAAGTCACCTAAATACATTAACAAGTCATTGCATCAATTGGGTAATCATTGTTCAGCATATTTCATAATTTTTTGATGACTGTCACATTGTTTGGAAGGCATCACAAAGTCTGATCATAACAGTGGTATCTGGAGCATTTATCTTTTTTTCATTATCTACAATCTTGTGTTGGCAAAGTTGTTTAAGAAGGTTGCCTTCTACCCTTTCCCTGGCTGCCTCATTTGCATGCATTTCTTTCTTGCATTCATAAACATTTCTCACTGTTTGCATTTTCATTTTGAAGTGCTCTCATTTAAAGAGATAAGTATTGGATATAATTTGGCCTCTTTTGTTTACTGTTGTCATAAAATTTGAGCACAAATTGCATAAAGGTGGTTGATATTTGTTAATGCTCTATTGGTAAGCATACCACATTGTGGAAAGGATTGTTTACATTGATAAAAATTGGATTGTTTAAAGAGATTGATAATTGATTAAATGTTACATTGCTTCCTAATAAGAGATCTAACATATTGTCTCTTGTGAGCTTCATAAATATTTCCATAATCTTGCAATTGTGTAACTCACTCTTAAAAGCACTTGAGTTCCATCTTGAATAATCTGAGTAATCCCAACAATTGAATATCTTGTTAAATTGGTGTCATCTAATTTGGTCATCAAAAGGAACCTTGACTTGAGCATATTTTGTTCTTTCACATTAGCATTGGAGATCTAATTTTTCGATGTGAGATTGGTATTGTGATAATTTGTTGTCATATCCTTTGAAAATTGCTAGTTGTGTATAAAGAACATAAATCATCTGAATTATCAATCTCTTGAGCAATTGTTTATTGGTATCCTTTTCATCCTTGCATTGTCCATAAAGAACCTTGTCTAATTGTTCTAAGTAATATCGTCGATAAGTGCTCCAATCTTTCTTATAGCCATTATTGTCATTGGGTTTATTGTTCATGGTTAAATTGGATATCTAGGATGATAATTTATCTTTGGCATATTGGTGAATTATTATAATTTTAAGGAGCATTAATCTTGTTTTCCATCTATCGCTTGAGCAATTATCTCTTGGTTACATTGAATATATCTTTTGGGCACTATTGAATTTGAGCACTCCATCTTGTGGTTGAGATTATCCTTCATTTGTCATTTAAGTACTCTTTTGTCATATCTAAGGAGCATTTGAAATTAAGTACTTGAAGAACATTAAATAATCTCACCCTAAGAAGCACTCAATCACCTTGCATTTGCATTTTAGGAATGGCCTTGCATTAATTAATTAATCTCCAAGCATAAGCTTGGTTGATAGAAAGATAGGGCCACCCTTATTCTTGTAGCTTGCTAAGGATAGACCCTCTCTAGTAGTTAACACGGTGACCTTGCAGTCGTCAAAGCCATAGTCTCTACAGAGCGGAAGGCACCGAGTAGTTAGATTTCAAGGAGAGGTAACGTTAACCAAGCCATCGCTTGCTTTGCCTTGACTTCTCTCTACAACTTACTTTAGAGACTAGCCTCAAAACAACTAAGGATCAAGGGATTCACCTAGCTAGGCATTTAACTAAAATAAACCAAGACTTTGCACCTCACTTAGATTGTAGGACTTGCACTTCATATAAGCTAGCTAAGCATCTCTTAAACAATAATTATTCATCTAGACATTTGGTATTTAATCAATATAAAGCAAGTGGTTGACTCCATAAGGCACTGGTCTCACTAAAATAATCCAATCTAATCTATTAACTTGCTAAAATTAACCAAGTGGCTAGGCCATTCAATTGTGCCTCCCAAGTTTGTTGGTTGCCAACAAATCTCGCATTTTCATATTCCATAGGGTCTACCCCCCACAGCCTATTGTTGGGAGACGGCTAGAATGGAGAGGGCAAGGATCAGAGTGATAACCCCCGCCCTGAGTCATTGTCGCACCATGCATGTACAATTTGAGCGACAACAAGCCATTGGCCCAATAACTTGTAGCATTGTTTTTTGACACTAAAGGCCACTTAGAGCCTCATTGATTACGTATTTTTTCGTTGATATCTATTGCACTCTATGCCATTTTGATATATTCACCCTTAGATGGCATATAGATGAACAAACTTTGCATATTTTTCCTCTAATAGTTTGGAATCATGGTTTGAAATCTTAAAAATATTTTTTTTCCTTAAAAATTAATCACTTTTTGTATTTTTTTCATTTCTGGTTTGTTGAATGTGATTTGATCCAATTCTGGTTCAAATCCCTGTTAGATAGATGGTTAGTTCAAAATCTAGTTTCAATTTTTAAAACTATGCCAATACCACACACCAGGTATGTAATACGGGTAATTCCCCAACCTACAACTCTAGATAATATTGGATCATGACAAATTTTTTAGGACAAACGTCGAATTTTCAATCTTTTAAGAAGTTTTGATGAATTTGATTGTCATGTAATATATGAAGTGCAGGAAGATCAACAAATATGTAACGACCCATCTCAAATTACGTGCAAAATGGGAATATTCAAATGTATTACATGATTATATAATCGCTATAGTAATTACTAATACACCCTATAAACCTTAACTTTGGGACGAAGTTTTCTGAAGGAGGGGTGTATATAATGACACATCTCGAACTACATGCATTGTATGTATGTGAATATTCCCATTCTGCATGTAGTTCGAGATGTGTCATTATATACACCCCTCCTTCAGTAAACTTCGTCCCAAAGTTAAGGTTTATAGGGTGTATATGCATACTAATTGAATACCTAATTCCTAAGAAAAAAATTAATTTATATTTATGAGTAAATGAATAAAGAAATATTCATAAAATTATAATTATAAACAAATACTATAAATTCATATTTATAATTAAATTAATAAAGAAATATAAAATAAATTTATATCTATAAACAAATATTATACATTCATATTTATAATCAAATTAATAAAGAAATATAGATAAATTTATAATTATTAAATTATTCAAATTCCAAAGTATGTAATAAACAAACACCTCAATAAATTACAGTGTTCCACAAGGATGCGTCCCCTCACCTGGGAATCATGGTTCCTCGCTCCCTTGCGCTCTGGGGACGTTGGGTGATCTGGGGGTTGTTTCCCGACGCTCCCAAAAACATGATATGCATGGAAACTCCAAAGGGGGTCATTTCCTCCCAAAAAAGGAAATGTTTCCTTCGTTTCCCAAAAAATCAAGGTCAAATAATTTTAATAAAGTCAAATTTTAATAACTTTAATGGCTTCCCATACAATTGCTTTTCTGACTGCACATGCGTGTAATCATCCTTCCCTTTACAATTGTCATTTTCTTTACAAGAATATTCAGAATTTTTATCAGAGATTTAAAGGTAAGGAGAAGGTGTTGGTGTAGCACTGTAGACATATTCATTAATACTTGATTCCACAGTTGCAATTTTTCTAGATGCAGGAATATATGGACTTTTGAAAACAGATGAACCAAGTTCACTCCTAGGAGCCTCAACTAGTGTATACTTTGGAGCAAACATCTACATAGCTTCATCTTTTGGAAGCAAGTCAACTTCTCAACTTGAAGGACCCGAAGACTGACTGCCTACTTGCGATGATTTGGAATCTTTTTGTGCCTCTTTGTGGCCAGCAACATCTTCCTTCACATTGCTCACTAAAATCGCCCAAAGATGAAAAATCCACAACAGGAAAAAACATTTGATTTGATCCATCAAGCCCTCTGGCATCTGGACTACTCAGCCCATCTCCGCATTCACCAAGAGGAAATAAAAAAGCTTGAGACAAACATGGCTTATTTCCTTCTTATATCTCAGACAATATCACAATAGTATTTTTATTTTACTATTTTTGTCAGGTCCCTTGTGTTAAAGACCCTAACGTCCCCCCACGTTTCCTAAAAATTGGTGGGGAGCTTTTGCATAGGTCGCTCCTGCGTATCCCCGCTCCCCCGTCCCCACTTCCCGAAAACTTGGTGGAACATTGGTAAATTATATAACATATCACATACTACATAACATAATAAGATATATGTTTTATTAAAACGGAGGACTCTCTTGTCAACCATTAATGCATGTGGCAAATGTGATATATGTGTTATCAAAAGGGAGGGCTTTGTTGTCAACTATTAACGCAAGTGGTGGATGCCTGCTCATACTTCAATAAACCTTATCACCTTATCTCATCGCAGGAAAAAACTTTGATAAGGTGGCCACCGTATGGGGGCAGGGGGGGTTTGATATAAGACAAGGGGAGGGGGGTGGCGGGGGGGAATTTTTCTGCAGAAACACGGAGTATAATAGAGGAAGATCCATAGTGGAAGAGGGAATTTGTGGGTTGAATTAACTGTGAAATCGGGATTTGAGCACTGTTATTGGGGTTTTGGTCACGGGGGCCAGAATTCTTCAATTTCGAAGTCTTTTGGATCTGGGAATCAGATAGGTTGATCCCAAATAGGCAAGGAGGATTTGGTCAGTTTGGTAGCAGGAGCAACGTCAGCCCGAGATCAACTTCAAACGGGATATCCAAGTATGTATCTGCAATTAAATTGGTAATTCTACGTTTAGTTTGATTGTCTGGTTGTTTGTGAAAATCTAGGCATTACAAAATACCTTACATTCAATTAAGAGAAAACAGGATTCCCAAGGGATTGGTTCCCCTCGAAAAAAGGGAGACCAACCCATCATAGAATATATCTCTTCACTTTCAACCTTTAAGCATAAAACAAAATTGAAATTTATGAGGGCCGAAGACTAATCTTGAAAGATTCAACATCAATGGTTTGTAATAATAATTGATATTAGCAAATAAGTAACAGCTATTTACTGTAGTATTACCAAAAAAACGAAAATAGAATTCAGGTTGGGAGGGAGGAATCCAATTTGAAAATGAGTCCAACTATGAAATGCAAAGGGAGACCAGAAAAGAGCCTATACCTAGGATGCCCATTTTACTAGAGGGTGCAACCTGAACCATCATGTTTGCGGCATGCGGGTCACAATGCACAAATCCATGTTTGAAGATCATCTCTGCAAAAGCCTGGCTTATCTGCATGATATATCCAGATGTCCATTTTAGCCAAACACTAGTAAATAGATAGAAAATAAAATCCAGTGTATTATTTTGCTTTCTAAGAAGACATGTTATACATTTGATAGAAAGCAGAATACACAAAATAGCTCTGTTATCAAAGTAAAAGTTCACATGTTCAATGTACTCACCAGTTTTGCAACATCACTTGGCCGAATTCCAAGTCGCTTGATGGCATCCACATCAGTGACCCCAACTCCATCGATAAACTCCATTGTCAACAACCTTGATGTACTCAAATTCCAATAAACTTTGGGAATATAGATAGAAGGTGCAAGATAAGGAGATAATCTTTTGAAATTATAAACACATTGTTCACTATTCTTTGCCTCGTATAGGAAATCTAGCTCCTGGGTTCACAATGAAACAGATCAAACATATTATAATAAAGAGATTCCAATTTGGGATTAAATATACCTCATTATAAACCTTAAAACAGATTAGAGTTCAAATGTAGTTGTAAAAGAATAATTATTAAAAGAAAATCATGGTTCAGATCTTAGCTACTAAGAACAAACTGTATTCTTATTGTAACTAAAGCAATGCAATACCTAGAAGTCATATATGCAACGAAAATTTTGGCCAGTTGAATCTAAAGACAGATATCAATACTTTTTTTACCGGTGAAGCAACATGGCCATGTCTTCCCAGACAAAAGAGATTGTACGGAATATTGCTCCTTTCTCTAGTGTTGTTCATTAGTAAACAAACTATTCAACATCAAGTAAACCTTCAAAGAAATGTTTGTAGCAAAATAACATCTAGATATTTTCATGGTAAAATAGCATGTAGCTATGCAAAAATTGCATACTTGCCTTTGGAAGACTCTCACGCACTTCATCAATTAACCACCTGTAGATGAAAATCCATTACAACCACTTTTTAGAGTCAGGAGGTGCACACATCATGCATGCATGAATTATGCTATTATCTAATGACTACAGATTCCAAAAACTACACCTAATACAATTCAATTAGTGAAAGAAAATCATACTTTTCTTCACTTGTCTGACGTTTTAATTTATGTATTAACAATAAAATACCACCAAAACAGCAGATAACCTTCGAGTGGCAACTACCTATAATCAAATGCAGGAAAAATCCAGTGCAAAGTATTGACAACCAACTCTACAGTGGCGGTATCCACAGCCGCTGTGTCAGTCAAATGTGTATGCTGAACCTATACCCCAATATCATTGAACCAGGAAAATATTTCAGCATGTACCACAGCACTGATATGAAACCCAAGACTAAGGCAGAAAGGCAAAAACTATGATACCGGGGGCATTTCAGCGTAAAAAATAATGATAGGAGCACATAAAATGGTATAAAGTCGAGCTGAGTTCAGGCTCAAATTTTTAGTCAGATTGAGACTCTCTGCAATATAAATTTACCTTGACGGCAACTTTCCTGCCATCATGGGTGCGAGCAGCGTGCACTTGAGCAAGTGAAGCACTTGCCAAAGGAACCCGGTCAAACTCCAAGAACACCTTCATTAAAAAGAATGATATACCATGATTAAGTGTTCAAGACAATCAACATATTTTCACTCGACAGATCCAGAAGATATGTTTCAACAACTTTCTAAGTTCTGCACATACCATTTCTAACATCATGGAAAAGTCATTTTCAGCACTGTAATGTAAATTTTAAAGTTGTAAACAAAAGAGTAGGTTCAAATCATACTTCATGAGGAAGCTTGCCTAGTTCTTTCATAAACACATCACACACTTGTGCATACGAAGATACAGGACACTTGTTCAGCATTGATGCTCTCATAACCAGTACATATTCCTCAGGAATTAGGTATTCCTGCAATACAACCACACAAATTAGGAGAATTGGATTGTCCTGCAATAGCTTCATTTTTTTACCCAGAAGCAAATCTCTAAATGTAGGGAGCACAACCAAAACAGTAAGATTGAACATAAAGCTTTCAAGACAAAGTTTCATCCAAGTCACCTCTCTTATACCAACTACGTAAGTAAACTCTTCTTAATGCATGACTATAATAACTTCTATATTATGTCATTAAAGTCATGTGCCTTAATCATACAGATTGGGAGACTGTTTAGGATAACACCACTACTGTCTTCCTGCACTGTGCCCTGGAGTTTGCTGGATTTCCTTGTGTTCGGCTCTAGCATTTATGCAGATGCATTCTCCTCTGTTCCGCGTCAGCTTGTGCTGCATTTAATTCAGGTTTTCGCAAGGTGCAATCTAATTCATGGGTTGAAATCATGGCATCCAGGGAGGATAGGGATGTGCCTATCCCTTCTGCAATTAAAAATATAGCTTAAACTGGTGATAAAGAAAGGCGGTTATACACTTGCCCGCATGGCTAATAAGAACAGAACTTTTGAGCTTCCCTAAACCATGGTTCTCGTCTTGAAATCGGAACCTTTGTAAGGCTATATGAAACTCTTTCAAAACAGCTCAGATATGCCAATTTATGGACATCCATCTGACAGCCAAAACCATAGCCAAATAGTTGAAGGCAAATTGGGAGACTCAAAAGGGCGTGGCTATAAAGCTTTTACCAAGAAGCTATTTGGTGGTATTTTTCTTGAAATCTAAAGAGACAGATACAGTCCTTGAAGGAAGTCTCTAACTGATGAGAAGAGCAGGCTTATTCATGAAGCCCTGGATAGCTGGGTTTGATGCCTTTGAAGATACACTCTCCTCAGATTTGGTTTGGATGAGACTTCCATCTCCACCTTTTGTGGTTTTGCATGATTTAGTCTTTGAATAGAATGGGAATGCTTTATAATCTTTCGTGCTACCCTAGAAAGTACCTGCAGAGTGTACTAACTTAAATTTTGTAAGTGTCGCTATAAACATGGGCATGTACAAGCCACTACCTGCATCAATCAAGCTTCAGATTCTAAGCTACACCTGGGGGACTACAAGAACATTCTGTTTAAATGCAGAAACTGCTTTCAGCATGGTCAGCTTTAATGATTGTTTCTAAAACATCAAAATCCAGCAGGGGATGCAGCTCAAGAAGATATTGTCACGAAACTCTTTGCTCTGGCCTTTAAAGAAAGCACTAAATCGTGGTACAAGACTTGTCTGATGGAGGGATCAAGGATTGGGATCAATTCCATGAGGCTTTCAATAAGAGATGGTCAACTAAGAAAGATGGAAGATATTTGATGGCTCGGTTTTAGGAAATGAAAAAAGAAGAAAACGAAAAGGTCTGTGAATCAATCAACTGCTTTTGATGGACATTTTGGCTATGTACTTAGAGAAAAGGGTCCTGTTGTCGCCCGAATTGTACACCCAATGAGACAACACTCAAGGCGGGGGCTGTCACTCTAATCCCTACCCTCTCCATTTAAGCTATCTCCTAAATGCAGGCTAACAAGGGTAGTCCCTATAGAGGGAATGATGAGGAACCCATTGGAAACCAACAAGTTCAGGAGATAATAATGAATATCCTAGCAACTTGAATTAAAATTATGTGACAAGTATGATTATCAAACACAACCAATTAGATTCTCAAGATGTAAATGACAGACCAGCAGTCAAAGTTTGATCCCTCCAGCCCAGTAAACAAGGAAAATCAAATTCTTTGGAGATTTGTGCCAGCTTATCAAGAGTTCAAAATTTTTGGATGAGGATCAAGCTACTAGCTGTTATTTTCCACTTGGAGGGATTTATCCCTCTCATTTTCTATATAAGGAAGCTTTCTAGCTCCTCATCATGACTTCATCTTGTGATGTACCGAGCTAAGCTTTGCTGGATTTCTTTTGATAATAAACCATAAGTCTTTGGGGTTTCAATTCAAGGTATCTCTCTCTCAATGATTTATTGTATGTGCTGAATATTCTTAATGCTCTAATTGTGTAATATTGAATATTGTTGTTTCAATAGCCAGTAGTTGGATCATTTATTAGCATAGGTATCTTGCTTTAGGTGTTGGGTTCTAGAGAAACATTTTCAGCCCACTCGATCTAGCAAGTATCTCTTGATCTCGAGGGTTTTGAATATCTATCTAAACCCCTTTTGAAGCTAACAATTTATCTATCAAAGTGTACAGAGATCATCAGGTGATTCA
Source organism: Pinus tabuliformis (assembly GCA_031772625.1). NCBI lineage: Eukaryota > Viridiplantae > Streptophyta > Pinopsida > Pinales > Pinaceae > Pinus > Pinus tabuliformis. Next base: position 1,004,283,432 of record CM062819.1, read on the forward strand.
GCCCTTGGGCAACACCCAAGTACATAGCCTTTGAGGTGACCACACCTTGTTTGGCTTCTTGGCTTGATCTAACAATTTATTTTGCAGGGAATTTGGCCAGTATACTAAAATAAAATATTTATCAGACTTATTTTCAAAATCTACTTATACTACAAAAATTTATTTGCTAATTAGAGATCGAATCTTATTTGTAAATATTGTAAATAATTTGTGAATATTTCCAACTAACCCTTGTATTTTATTTTTCATTTTGTAAATAATTTTTTGCGGTTTTATTTTCAAATTTCTTCTAGATCTTGGGATTGGCTCTATTTATATAAATTGCAGGTGCCAAGGCTCAAGGGTCATAAGGAAAAATCAAAACTAGAGGGTTTAAGCCCTCACCTAGCATGGATGCCTAGGGTTTGGGCACTTATCACTTGAGGAAGAGTCGTCCAACCCAAGGAGGGAAAGCATTCAAATCTTAAGGGCAGATCTTGTTGAGAAATCAATGCATGTAGTTATTAGGGTTTGATTCCTTTTTTCTTGATAATTACTTGTGATATGTGTTGGCTTCTTTTACTTCTTTATTATGTTATCTTTCATCAAGCAATTACCAAATCAAAAATGCATGAAGATCACAAGAACAAGAGACACAAGATGTAGGCACTCAACCAGGGCAAAACCCCTCTTCAAGGGGAAAGCCCAGTCAACTCTTCTTCAATAATAAAATCAAGTCAAAGTGAGACAATCCAGGACCTTTTGACCAAGGCAAAGACTTCCTCCAATCACCAAGTCAGCCCTCCTTCCAAATAGACAAATCCTGCTTTAGTCAACAATAGTCAACTCCTTCAAAATTACTTCAATCTAGAATTTCAGCCCCCTTCAGCTCAGAATTTCAGGCTTGCAATTACTGCAAAAATTTTGGCCCCTGCAACTTGCCCAGAAACCCTAGAAAAACTTGCACATGTGAGAAAGATGTGCCCAAAAACTTCAATTTTGTTCTTCCTTTGATTTGTCCTTCCTTCTCCTTGACTTTGCACTCTTTTTTTTCTATTTCTACACCAGATCGAACTTGTTGATGAAGGCTGCCAAATAAGTTGAGCTCTTCTTCTATTTTACTGCTTCCACATGGTCGAACAGCCCCAATCTGGGCTGACTTCATCAAGGTGGGACTGACTTGGTGAGGAGGTGACAAATGATTGTTTTGACTCAAATATAATTTTCTTTACATGATACAAAAACCCAAGTAGGGTCTAATAAATATGGCAATGACTCTTATGACTCAAGAGAAACCCTAGAAACCTACAATGGAGGCTTTGACCTAATAAATAAATAAAATGAGCATGAAACCCATGCTTAATAATTACTTTCTTTTTCTTCTTTTCAAATTTACAATAAATACATAATGACAAAGTACAATAGCAATTATGGAGACCAACCATAGTTACATTTTCAACACTCCCTCTTAACTAGGGAGGTTTTCACAATTATACTAATAGGTACAAGGATGTACTCAAATTGACATTGTTCACTAAAGAGTTACAACATACGCCATGCTAGGGATACCCTAACTACCAAGGTATCCACACAACATGAACTAAGGTGTCATATAGGCATTTGCCACTATAGGTACTTGTTACTGCTCAAACTAGCAGGGGACCTAAGCGGGACCTCTAAAGGGAAAATGGTAGGCCAAGGGCAACAAATGGAGACTTAGCCCACTGTCACCACAGCTAAGGCTCCATATTACATGGCCCATACATTGGGAGATGTTATAATAAACAAATTCCACAATTTTAAGCAGTAAATGCATTTAGCAATTAGCCCTAGAACAACGAAAATCCCAATCCAACATTTGTCACTAAAGTAAACAAGAATAACATCAAAAAGCATGTACTTACAAAGTTACATGTAACAGAGTATATCCAACCATTCATAATTGACAAGAAAGAAGCTCCAAGAGAAGATAGACCAATATCCACACATCAAAATTCATCCATAAAAGCTCCAATTCATCCTCCAAAAGAAGTGTGAAATTCTATAAAGAAGAGAGAGATCCAATCCAAAGTGATGATACAAATGAATCCAACCAACTCCTATTTATACACCAATTAGGAGTTCGATTTAGCTAATAAGCCTACATTAGCAAATAGCCCCTAAATAAAATAATGTGAAAATGACATAACTTTGGTGACAAGCCCACCAAACTAGCTCACAAATGAAAAGATAAGCCTCTCAAGAGGACAAATAATAATCTATGCATGTCGTAGGGCCCTCTAAGAGGCCTCGTGAGGTCCATGTGTGCCACAACGAAGAATAGGACACTCAAAAGCAGTGGACAAGGGGTTCGCCCCTGGTAATAACCTGTGGTACTCCAAATGACTGTGGGGGCACACAAGTGTCCTCATGCGTCTCCAAACAAGTCGAAGATGCTTGTAGGTTGCCCTCAAGGGCTAGGATGGCAATGTAGGAGATGCCACATCATCGTAGAAGTCTTGGACCATCTACCAAGTGTGTGGTGTAGATCTGGGGTCAATTGGGCATGATGGATGAGGTGCACCCACCTCATCCAATAAGTGAACCACGAGCAATCTCTAAATGGTTGTGGGGATCTATGAAGTGCAATTTGCTACTTTGGAGGCCCGTGGCTCTCAACACTCACCCTATATGTGCCAATGTAGCCCTCTAGAGGATTAGGACCCCGTATAGGGAGACCAAACCCCAAATGGAAACCATCTGCAATCCTACATAAGATCTAATCTGTCCCCTAGGCTTCCAATACAACAAGTCATTAGAGAAATCGAGTGAATGAGCTTACCTAATCATGGACCACAAGTGGGGATTTCATAATGGTGTGCCCTTTCATAATGGGCTTTGGGTGTGCCAACGTCTCCTAAACTCCCAATGGGGTTAACCAAGTATTCTATTAGGTAGTTTTTGCTTCTAAAGGGGATAATATAGCCGAGGTACATCTGTCAAAAGGTGGTGGCATGTGGCAGATAGGTGAATGAGGTAGGAATGAGAGGGGGCAGCCCTAGCTCACATGTTGGGGCATAGGGGTAGCTAACAAGAGGGCAGCCCACACTTGGGTTTATAAGGTGTAGGAGGGAGCAATCGTGGTACATAAGGTGCCCAAACCTTCATTTTTCCCCCTTCTTTTAAGCCTTTTTCCTATTTATGATTTTCTTTGATTAACTGCTCGGGGCTCAAGGGGTTAGAGCATGATGTATAAGATATAGCAATGAATTCCCCCCTTTAAGGTGGGGTGGTTCATTGCCCACAAGAGGTTGGGACAATCATGGGTTCCTACATGATGACGAAGGTTCATAGAACCTGTTGGAACCAGGCTGATGGCCATGATGATGGGATAAAGCTTCATGTAAAGGCTTTAGCCCAAGTGCTAAATGTTTTTGTCCTGGACATCTTTTGGATTTTGTGGTTCTTTTGCTGTTGAATGTGGCCATATATGCTTTTAACTTTCGTTTAGCTGCATCAACCACCAAGCTTCATTCCAAGCCATGACCCAATGTGTGGGCAAGGGGAAGGGATGAGCTAACCGTATCTGTACCCGATGGAGGAATGTGGACTGAGGTGAGAGAAATGATGGATGGGGTAATGATAAATGGAAAGATGGTAATGTAAGTGGATAAGGGAGTGAGACCATGCAACCAAAATCGGGGTTTCCCATGAAATACCATCCCTGAACCAAGTGGTTAGTAAAAGAGATTCCACGGGACTATGATCCAAGGTTAAGTCCTAAAAGGGATCTAAGGGACAGAAGCACAGACCTAGCCCATTCTTTCTATAGAATCCCCCCATTAATCCATACCCAGAAGTGTCCATGATAAGCAAACTACAAGACTCAATTTCAAAATGACAAGGCATACCTTTAGCTTCGAGAGGCCCACCTTCAAACATACGATCATGGAAGATGGGTGAAGGACCACATGGCTGGCTCAGGTGGCAGAGAAATGGCACAATGAGCTAATTGATGGTTACAAGGGGTTGTTGGCCGCCAATTGAGGACCATCTTGGAGAAAAAAATTCTCCTACGGATATTGCCCACAAAGTGGTGGGTAAGAGTACCATCAAGCTACAGCTCTAGTATCCATCCAACAAGGTATAGATACCATCTAGGCCTCCATGCTCTGACACCAACTCTTATAGGGATCCAGGTATCAACACTAAACCAGAGCTCCACATGATACCCTTCCTCATGGGATCTAGACATCAACTGAGATTTCAATATTAACTAGGCCAAGATGTCCTCCCAAGTACCATCATACGAAGAGTTTTATGGTACTCAACTCTCCCTCTCAATTAAATCAGAGATATTCACTAATCCGAGCATGCTCCTAAAATAAACTAACTTCTTGTTGGGAAGAGATTTTGTCAACACATCTACTTGTTCATTTATTGACACATACTGTAGCTTCACAAACCCATCTTGTGCCAAACTTCTAATATAGTGATACTTATTGTTGATATGCTTAGTTATGGCATGGAACATTGGGTCTTCAAACATTTTGATGTTTCTTTGATTATCACAATTTATAACTGTGGGATCCAAGGTCCCTCCAAACAAATTTGATAGAAGTTTTCTTAACGAAACCACTTCTTTTCCAACCTCACAAGTAGCAACATATTCAACCTCGGCACTACTCAAAGCAACCAAATCTTGATTACGACTCATCCAAGAAAACATAGCGAATCCCAGACTAAAACAACCACTACCACAATCCTTCTCACTACCACCCCAATCTGAATCAGTGAAACATGTTAATTTGATCTCCTTTCCATCATACTTTAGATAGTGATGAATAGTCCCACACAGTTACCTCAAAATATGCTTGCCAGCTATTCAATGATCATGATGTGGCTCCAACTGAAATTGACTTAGAACATTCACTGAATAACATATATCTTGTCTAGTATTCACCAAATACATCAATGAGCCAACCAGTTGACGATAACATGTAGGATCAATGAGGCTAGAATCTGAACTTCTCAATTTCTTTAAATTCGAGATCATTGGAGTTGTCATAGGTTTGGAATCCATCATGCCAAACTTTTGTAGAATCTTGATGATATACTTCCCTTGACCAAGATAGATTTCTCCAAGTTTCTGCCAAACTTCCAAGCCCAAATAGTAATGCATAAGTCCAAGATCTTTCATTTCAGATTTTGTTGCCAACATCTTTTTACTTTCTTGAATTTTCTGTTCCACACCTGTAATGAGTAAATCATCCACATATAATAGAATAATGATTAGTTCATTCCTTACGACTTCGATGTAGAGATTTGGTTCTGCAAAGATTTTGAAAAATTCAATCCTTAAAAGATAGACATCCATTCCAGCATACCAAGCTCTAGGTTCTTTTTTCAAGCCATATAGAGATTTTTTCACCCTGCAGACATGAGATTCTCTGTTATGTATCTCAAAACCTTCGTGTTGTTCAATGTAAACTTCTTCATCAATGGTTCCATTTAAGAAAGTTGTTTTGAAATCCATCTGGTGGATGTTCCATCCCATATGAGCTGTTAAAGAGATCAAGGATCTAATAGTAGTGTACCTGGCTATGGGAGCAAATGTTTCTTCGTAATCCACACCTTCCTTTTGAGAAAAAAACCCTTGCTACAGATCTTGCTTTGTATTTATCTATGCTCCCATCAACTGCATGTTTGATTTTGTAGATCCATTTAGAGGTGACAACAGACTTGTCACTAGGTCTAAGAACAATTTTCCAAACCCCATTCTTCATGATTGATTGATATTCTTCTTGCAATGCTTTCTTCCATTCTTCATGATGAGCGGCGTGATCAAATGTGGTTGGTTTTGGTTCAATTAGTTTTGATATATAAGTTGCATATCCGGAGTACCTCTTTGGTTTTTTGCTGCATGTCCTTCACCATCTTCAAGTTTAGCTTTTAACCAGTTTGGCCTTTTCTTTACTCCAGGGATGATTGTTGGTTGAATGGGTTCACTTGGTCCTTCCTCCTAATTTGTAGGTGCATTGACATGTTCTCTTCTTCTTCAAAGTTAGGCATATCTTCATCATCAGATTCAATACGAATATCTTTGGACTTCATGTATGCAAAGTTTTCTCAAATACTACATCTCTGCTCACTTCAATTCTACAATCTTATTTTATGTAGATTCTATAAGCCTTTGATGAGAGACTATATCCAACAAAAATGCCCTTTAAACTAGTACAGTCCAACTTCTTTCTTTTATCCTGTGGAATGTGAATCTAGGCAGGGCATCCAAATATACGGAGATGATCTACATATGGCTTCTTTCCTGAGAATGTTTCTTCTGGTGTCATATTTTCTATATTTCTATGAGGACTTCTATTTTGTATGTATATTGTTGTCATAGTTGTTTCTCCCCATAAGAATTTTGGAAGGCCTTGATCAAATATCATGGTCCTGATGCATTCTTCAATAGTCTTATTCTTCCTCTCTACTACTCCATTTTGTTTGGGATTATAGGGAACTATGAGCTCCCTCTTAATACATGCTTCCTTGCAAAAGGCTACGAGTTCCTTAGATGTATATTCACCACCATTGTTAGATCTAAGAGTCTTTATCTTTCTTTTGGTCAATTTCTCCACTTTCGATTTGAATTCCTTGAATTTTTTAAAAACTTCATCCTTAGTTTTGAGAAGATAAATCCAAGTCTTCCTAGAATGATCATCAATGAAGGTCACATAATATAGATGGCATCCAAGAGATTTGTCTACCATTGGACCACACACATCAGAATGAATGAGGTCTAACACTTCTTTAAACTTGAGTCACTGCTTGAGAATGATTTCCTAGTATTCTTCCCCAAAGCACATCCCTTACATACTCCATCGTGATCATCCTTCAAGTTGGGGATTCCCTTTACCATTTTACTTAAAGAGGGCAATATCTTATAATGAAGGTGCTCGTATCTTCCATGCCAAACTTCAAAGGGACTAATATCCATGTGAACAAGGGCTTGAGGAGAATTTGTTAAAAGTTGATATAACCATCCCTCACGAAACCCAATCACCCTTGCCTTTTCAATACTAGAGTTACTTCCCCAAACAAGAACTTTTCCATCTACAAAGGAAATCCTATCTCCTTATCTTCTAGACAAGAAATAGAAAGTAAATTCATTTTCAAACCTGGAACCTATGAAATTGGATTCATCCCCCAGGCCTGTCGTGTCCCAAATCAGGTGAATCGAACACGATTCGATTGGATTCGTGTCCTTCCGATTGTGTCCTAATCGGACACGAATCCCGAATTTGGAAAGTTTGCGCGGCGTTAAAAGGTGGTTTTTGCCATTCTTTTTTCACATTGACTTATTTTGTTTGTTGTGGATTTCTTGTGGGTGTTTGGGAGCAAAAAGAAAAGGGTGTGGGAGCATTTTCAAGGAGATTCAAGCAACAGGTAAGTGCATTTTCTCTCTATTTTTTTTGCATTTTTATAACAACATTTTGCATGTGCATTTCTTTTACAGATTTGTGCATTTTTTGTTTATTTTTTTACAGCATTCATGGCTCAATCAAGGGCAGCAGGGAAGGGGCAAAGGAAGCGGAAGAATGTCCCCATTGAAAATGCCCCTCCTCTCCCAATTTCATCAGGGTTTGCTGCAAGTTTTCCCTCTATTGCAAGTGGGCCTGCAACAACAGCTTCAAATGTTGAGGGAAGACATCCTCCTCAAGATAACAAATATCCCTCATGTAAATATGTCATAAGAGAGCAAGGGCCAAGCAGCAAGGTGAAGGGAGGAGGCAATGTGATTTGGAAATGCAGCTATTGCAACACTACTTTCACGAGCAGATATTTCTGTGTGAAAGCTCATTTGTTGGCTTTACCAAGTTGTGGAATTGCAGCTTGTACAAAGGTGCCTTTACCAAAGAGGAAAGAAATGGAAAGAGAGTCCAATGTTGGTATGGCAAATGTGGCTGCAAAATCTAAAAAAACCAAGAATGATGACCCCCTTCCATTCTTGAGGAAAAGCAACAAAAAATTCCCATTTGAGAGTTCTACTAGGGAACAAGCGGCAAAAAGAAAGGCAATTTCACTTGGTCCAATGGACAGGACTTTTCAGAAAGAGAAATGGGAAGAGCTTGATCTCACCATTGCCTTATTTTTTCTATCAAAACTTCATATCCTTTAATGTTGCACGCTCACCTCTATTTATTGAGATGTGTCGAGATCTAACTCAAGGGGCTCCATCACGGTATGTGCCTCTTGGGTCAGAGAAGCTTAGAACCACATTGTTAACGAAGGCAAAAAAAGAGGTGGAAAAAATACTTGAGCCTATTAAAGCATCATGGCCAACATCTGGGGTTAGCATTGTTTCTAATGGATGGACAGATCCAGCACGACACCCATTCATCAACTTCATGGTGTCTTCCTTGAATGGTCCAATTTTCTTGAAATCGGTGGATGCACTTGGACAATACAAGGATGCACAAAATATGGGTGAGTTGTTTATTAAAGTTATTGAAGATATAGGTGTTGATTATTGTGTGCAAATCATTACAAATAATGCACCTGTTTGCAAGGCTACTGGCATGATTGTGGAAGCTAAATATCCACAAGTGTTTTGGACACCTTGCAGTGTCCATTCATTGAACTTAGCACTTAAATGTATTGCTTCTTATATGCTTTGGATTGGAAGCATTATTGAGGATGCACGACATATCCGCAACTTTGTACAAAATCATACAAATTCCCTCACTATCTACAAGGAGTACACCAAACTATCATTGTTGAAAATTGTGGATACACGGTTTGCCTCTTCATTCATCATGTTGAAGAGGTTGAGGGTGGTCAAGATTGCTCTTGGGGCCACAGTTATTTCAAAGTTTTGGTCTTTTTGGAGAAAGACAGATCAAGTAGCCTCTAAAAGAGTGAAGGACACAGTGTTAGATGATGCTTGGTGGCAGAGGTTAGATCTACTTATTCAGATCATGGACCCCATCATTTGTTTCTTTCAATTTGCAGATACAGACCAACCCATCAAAGGAGAGGTTTATGAGGGATGGGATTCCATGATTGAGTCTATGAAGAGCATTATTTTACAGAGTGAATGCCCCGAGTATGAGACATCATCAGAAGCCTTCTTCACCACCATAGAGGATATAGCCATGAGTGGTTGAATGGTGGACCTTCCCGCAGATTCCCTCCTCACATGGATGGTGAAATCTCACGGGTGAGGAGAAATGCATTCAGGCGAGTTTTTCAGGATAGAGCATCCCTTGATGAGGTAGAGGATGCCTTTGTAGAGTTTTCCACTGGCGCTGGTCGATTTGCAGGATGATCTAATTAGAGACAGGGGGGCTAAGAAGCCCTATTCCTGGTGGGAAAATCATGGTGCAACAAGCCCTCCTCTACAGCAGTTAGCCATGAGGCTCCTCTCTTAGGTGACTTCATCCTCTTATTGTGAGACGAATTGAAGCAAATATGGGAATTTGTATAGTGTCAAGAAGAGCAGGGTTGAGCAGTCCAGGGCAGAGACAATTGTGTATGTGCACACCAACCTTCGTCTCATTTACAAGCAGAGGGATGAATGGTTGAAGGGAAAGACAAAGATGTGGGATGTCTTTCTTGATGATATGGGTCTAGACATCAATGTTGAGTTGACATTGGCCAACTTGGATCTCAATGATCTAGTGCTAGAGGCTGTCACATTTGATAATGGTGATATTGTAGAGGGGTCATCCTCCACACCAGCAAATGCAGTGTTAAAATTGCCAACCAAGGCCAAACTCCATGTGGGAATACTTATTCATGGCAGCTGATGTTTTTCATGGATTCCTCTTGTCGAGAGGTGTAGGATTGATCTAAAGATCATCTGATTCCAATAAGTATTCATCGAGATATGAATTTGTTTGTGTTATGGGACAACTTGTCAAGGTCGGCCAGCAACCAAATTGCCCACACTTGTGCTCAACGTTTTAGTATAAAAAGAGGTGGCTTGTTAGTCATTTGCACACACACTCTTTTTGTGATCTCTTCCTCTCCACTTGTCTTTGGGTTTTGGTGGGAGGAGAGATCCTAAGAGATAATGTTGCCCTATGGATAAGCCCTAGCATAGCCTATGAAGAGGCCTAATACGCAGTCAAGAAGGACAATGATGTAAGCCCTCGACGCAGCCTAGAAAAGGGTAACTACCCTAGATGAACACCCTAGAACCTTAACGCAGACTATAGAAGAATGAAAGCTTTGAAATTTCCCTAGCCACATCAAGAGAGGGAGGCTCTAAGACAGCGTGGAGGAGGCCTGAGTTCCTCAATGGAAGTCGAGTTAACAGTTGGAATAGTAGCTTGTTTTAGGTCACTTTGGTGGAGGCCAAGAGGTTGTCTTGGATGCTACAGACTGTTCTTGAGGGCCAAAGGCATAAGGAATTGTTTCGTGGGGTTAGAACCCTTGGAAAGGGCTACTGCAGCAAGGGATAGGCTTGTTGTAGAAAGCTGCAGTCCCTTATACACCTATAGGTCTATGTTAATGCTAACAAGGAGGGCATAAGGACTGGTTGTGAAAGTTGGAGTATGACAAGCCAATGTGTGGTTTAGGAGTGCTGGAGAAGGGTGAACGTAGCCTTGGGATAGACGTTGCAGCTGATGTGTGAGTGTTGGTAGGACTGTCATTGATGCCCTAACCATTCCATGACCATATTGTGAAGGTTGTCCAAACTGTTGTTAGAATGCCCTTACCAATCCAGCAATGTGGCAATCAGAGAATCCCCTAACAGTGAATTGATGTAAGTACAGTAGCATTATATAATAAGATATGACAACATTGTAATAAGGTGCTGCATGTTGAATGATGCAGCATGATGAAGGGCATAGTGATGAAGTGTATCATGGCATGATGAGTGCAGCACAAATGTAACAAATTGCAGCACAGTGATGATGAAGGTTGCAATTAGGTGCAACAATATGATGTATTGCAGCAGCAAAATTGTGATATACTGCAGTATGCATTGAGTGCATAAGGGGTACAACATAATGCAGCATGAAGGATGCAGCAGAATGTTGATGAAGTACAACATGATGGGCACAGCATGATGATTGGGTGCAGAACAGTGACAGGTGCAGCATGATGATGAGGTGTAGCACAGTGATGGGAGCTGCCTGGTGATGGAGTCACCTTGGAGGATCAGTTGAAGCAGTATGCCTTTACCTGAGTTCAGATCAGTTGCCTCATGTGCAATCTTCTTAGAGAAGATCTCTGCTCTTATTTAGATAAGTCAAAATGTTGACTTCTGATGTATCTGTACTATCTCTCTCTCTACTGAACTATTGAAGAACATATAAGAAGAACTGATCAAGGGTTTCCCCACATTGGGGTTTGTCCCAGGTTGGCGCCACATCTTGTGTCCTCTTGTCATGGCTTGTCTTGGCTTGTCTTCTGTGATTTATGTTTATGTTCTATCTGCATTTTACTATCATGCTAAATGTGATTGCTAATCTGGAATTGACATTGAGTTAATGTGAAAAATTGAATTAAATTGCTCTCAGCATAGAACATACCTAATATTAACATGGTATCAAAGTTGAGGTGAAGACAAAGCCCAAGGAAGAGTGAAAAGGAATTCACCGAAGATAATTGGAAAGGACAAAAGGCTCAATGGGTTCCACATCCCACTTCAAATTCACCAAGGGTGAAGTCGAAGCAGAGAATATTATCCGAGTGGCACAACGGAAGCATCTGATGGCCTACCTAAAGATCACTTCAATGGGAAGTCCAAATCTAAGGGTGGAAGGAAAGGCAGATGCCTTGCTTGCAATAAGTTTGGTTATTATGCGAGGGAGCGTCCGAATAGAAGGGACACATCACTTGATGATGATAACAATCATTCCAGGGACATCTTCAATGATCAAAGGAATGACAAGTAATGCAGGTCATAGGGGAAATGGCTGTGTCTTCAAAGAAAGCAAGGAACTCCACGTACGAAGAATCAAACGTTGTTTTTGATAAGTTAAAGGAGTATTATCTTATAATGGCCCTCTCCATTACTTCTCCTCCAGACTCTTTGGGAATCTGGCTTATTGATTGTGGTGCTTCAAAGCACTTCATCGGATAGAAGGAAGCTCTCTCTAATCTGGTAGAGATGGAAACAATCGTGGGGATTACACTTGTAGTCAATGTCACCTATCCCGGAAAGGGTGTAGGGAATGCTACCCCTCAATTGAATGAGGGTAACACAATTCATTTACAAGAAGTTCTTTATGTACCTGATCTCAAGAAGAACATGGTGTCCATTTCGACAATGGAAGTCAAAGGTTTCAAGGTGGCATTCATCGATGGAAAGGTACGTGTCTAAAAATGGAAGTTTCAAAGATGTTTTTATTCTTGGGTTCAGGGTTGGCAATTTGTATCAAGTTGCAGGAAGTCCATTGGAGACCATATTAGTTGACTCATCTCTTCTATAGCACCGAAGGTCTGCTTATTATGGGGCCCTACCCGATGTGAGTCAGATGGTGACATTCAAGAAGAGCATGAAGGTACATGTTCGAGATGTAGCGAAGGAAAATCTTACAAGGGGACCATTCCCCTCATGTAGCAAGTCCACAGGTTTGGAACAACCCGAGGGGTTTGAGATTCATGATCAGGAATCTCATGTATGCAGGTGGAAGAAATCTCTCTATGTCTTAGAGCAAACACCTCGGATTTGATATGAGAGGATTGATAGCTGCGTGATGAAGCTGAGATTCACTGGGAGTGAAGTTGATCCAAACTATTGCTTGAAGGTTATGGATGATAGACCTCTCATAATGGCACCTTATGAAGACAACCTCTTTCTGGCAAGTGCAGACCCTCTCATTTGCAAAAGTAAGAGAGAGTTGAATTCTGGATTTGGAATGATGAACTGCAAGCCCATGACTACCTCGATGGAGCTTAACTTTAATAAGTTATGCGGTAGTGATGCCGGACCTGATTTAGGAAAGGCCTCTAAGTTTCATAAACTCATACTAGCATTGATGTTCTTGGTGAACTCCCGTCCGGATATATGTTTTGCAGTTAGCATGTTGAGCTCATATATGGTTGAGCCTCACTGGATTGGTTTCAAGAATCATTTGAGATATCTTCAGGGCACAATCTCTCATGGATTGAGGTACATTGTCCGAAGTGTGAAGTTGCATGATTATTCTGATGTTGATTAGGCAAGCAGTGTGGAGGATCGCAAGAGCACTTCTAAGTGTTGGTTCTCTTTGAGTTCTGCTACGATATCCTGGATGAGCAGGAAGTAGAATTCGGTTGCTTTGAGCACCGTTGAGATCGAATACATAGTTACGCGTATGACCTCGTGTGAAGCTGCCTGGTTGAGGAAGATCTTCAGTGAGTTGTTTGGACACATGTTGGAGACCACCGTAATCTTCTGTGACAACCAGAGGGGGATTCGATTGTTGAGGAATCCTGTATTCTATATTCTCTCCAAGAATATAGAGATCAGGTGCCACTTTATCTGGGATATGGTACATCGAGGAGCAAGAAGGCTCCATCGCATTGGGACTGATGTGTAGGTCGTCGACATTCTGTCGAGGGCCCTAGGAAAGGTCAAATTTGTGACTTTTCGAGAACGATTAGGAGTCGTGGAGAGACCCTATCAAAGGCATTTGCCAAATCTAGCTTAATCACTGTACCTTTCTCTTTTCGATGACAACTTGAGTGAATTTCTAATTGCACCTGCACAATATTGTCAAGAATCTTTCTCCCTTTGATGAATCCTCCTTGGTTTTCAGGGATGATGACCAAAAGAATTTTCTTAAGACGGTTGGCTATTAATTTGGTAACCAACTTATAATTTGTATTACACAGAAATATGGGTCGGAATCAAGATCATGAGACCTTAAATGACTTATCATTGAATGATTTGATATCGATTGGGCTAGATTTGATTATGTACACCTGTTTTATTCTTTAAATGTCATGATCTGGGTTTGTCTGAAGTCCAGAATTGCAGCAAAGTTATGAGCCAATATTTGTAGATCTGTACGCTGGTTCGTCTTGGTAAAAGCGCATGTACACGCGGGTTCTACTCTTCCAAGTAGCGTATACAAAAGAAAATCCTTTTTCTTCAGATCTGACTGATCTATCTAATCAGTTCTATTGTTTTACTATTGTCTGTCAATGAAGTCTTCTTAGATCTGAATGTAAAACTTAATGCATAAGGAGTTTGGTAGTTGATTGATTGATTGTATAAGTGAGAAGGGTGATCTCTGCTACTGCCTGTGTAAAGATCTGTAAATAGACAGTAGATGGTCAGTATATTGCTGGTTGGTACAAACTTGATTCAGAAGTTTTATGTTTCAGTAGTTTTGAAGGTATACGCAAGTTTGATTACCAGAAGTAGCATATACACGTAGGTTGGGTTCAATAAAGTAGCCTGTACATTCTGATGCATGATTTTTGAGATTACAACTGGTTCTGAATGATGATGCACGTTTCTGGGTTTAGCATCTTGTTCTGGTGACAATGATCTGATTGTTCAGATTAACTAAATGTTGGTTGATGCAGATTAAGTTTCAAAGTTGTTGGGTGTGGAGCCTGATTATCTTCTGTATTCAAAGGTTTCAGCTGGATGTATACCCTAGGAAGATTGTACACCCCTCCAGGTGGGGGGGGGGACATTTCCCCCTCGCAGGGCTTCAGGGGGGCCTATCCTCTCCGGCTCGGGGGTCTGGGGGCCAGCAGTCCCCCGGCGAGGGTTCGGGGGCAGCGCCCCCGAATCTAAAAATAGATGTAAAATTGCCTTGTAATAGTCTAGTAATTTCTAGTCAATCTGGGCCGTTCATTAGGAGGATGATCTGATGGTAGAAGTTATGTTTAATTTAGGGTTTTTTGCCCTAGAAGGCAACCCCTCACTATAAATGAGGGAATTGTATTGCGTACATGGAGATCTGTATTCTGAGAGAGGAAGAGAGAGTAGATTGAGAGCGAAGAGGGAGTTACAGCGGATCTGTTGTAGGTTGTATCTCTTCAGTTTGTTGGATAATATAAAAGGAAGGACTGGTTGTTTCTCCGTGGACGTAGCCCAAACTGGGTGAACCACGTATATCTATGTCTCTCTTGTTTTATGCATTTTCTATGTTTATATTTCTGCAATATTTTATGTGTTCCATTGCTCCATAATATATAATTTTCTAACAATTGGTATCAGAGCCGAAGGTCTATTTGGCTGATAAACTCGCAGGAGAGAAGGGTTCCAGGTTCGAGTGGGAGCAATGGCGGAAGATGGTAGGTTTAGGGTCGAAAAATTCAACGGCCAAAAATACCATCTGTGGAAGATGTGGATGGAAGATTATCTGTATCAAAGAAATTTGTACCTACCATTGAGCGGAAAGACAAAGAAGCCGACGAGTATGACAGACACAGAATGGAATATCCTCGACAGAAAGGCACTTGGAACAATATGGCTATGCCTAGTGATGTCAGTAGCGTTTAATATTTCAAATGAAACGACAACAGAGGGTTTAATGTCGACATTGGCCAAACTATTTAAATGATTTTAATACAATTACAAGTCAATTAAGTTCTGTAGGGGTAACTTTTGATGATGAAGTTAGGGCTCTGTTATTTCTGTTCTCATTGCCAGAAAGTTGGAATGGTTTAGTTATGGCCATTAGTAACTTTGTCTCTGGAACTAGTACTTTAAAGTTTGATGATATTGTCAGTGCAATCCTTAGTGAGGAAATGCGACGGAAAAGCTTCAGTGAGACATCAGGTAATGCTTTGACTGCAGAGACTGGGGAAAGAAAAATGGGAAGAGGAAAGAGCCCAAGATATCACAGTAAGTCAAGAAAAGGTAGATCCAAGTCCAGATCGGGGATAGTGTGCTGGAAATGTTGGAAGAAAGGACACCTGAAGAAATACTGCAAGTCTCGGAAGGGAAAAGAAGGAGACGCACAACAAGAAACTAATCATGAAGCAAGTGTAACAAGTAATGTGTTGCAAGATGCTTTGATTCTTTCACTATAAAATATTATTGATGCCTGGGTGGTAGATTCAGGGGCCTCATTCCATGCCACACCTAATAAAAAACATTTTCATGATTATGTTCAAGGAGATTTTAGACAGGTTGGATTGGGTGATGATAAACCCTGTAAAATTGTTGGAATGGGTATAGTTTTCATAAAACAACAGAATGGAAATCAATGGCTATTAAAGGAGGTAAGGCATGTTCCAGATCTGAAGAAAAATCTGATTTCAAGAGGGCAATTGGGAGGTGAAGGTTGCGTAACTACTTTCATAGATAAAACCTGGAAGGTCACTAAAGGATCCCTGGTAATAGCGAAAGGAGGAAAGGTTGGTACATTGTATTTATGCAATGGTATTTTTAATTCCGTTAATGCTTAAACCTCTACGAGAGAAGATACGACATTGTGACATCATAGGCTCGAGCACATGAGTGAGAAGGGGTTGCAGATTCTTCACTCAAGAAATTTGTTGTCAGGTTTGAAGCATGTTGATTTAAAATTCTGTGAGAATTGTGTTTATGGAAAACATAAGAGAGTCAGATTCCTTAAAGTTGGGAAAAAAAAGAAGAGCGAAAAATTAGAGCTTGTGCATACAGATTTATGGGAACCTGCTCAGGTATCATCTCTTGGTGGCTCTCGTTATTATGTACTTTTATTGAATGCAACCTGAAAAACCTGGATTTATTGTATTTGAAATCAATCTGATGTATTTGATACTTTCAAGAAATGGAAAGCTTTGATTGAAAATGAGACAAGAAAAAGGTTGAAGTGTCTCAGATCAGATAATGGAGGTGAATATTGCAGCAAAGAGTTTGATAGGTACTGTTCAGAGAATGGAATTCGTAGAGAGAAGACAGTTCCAGGAACACCACAAGAAAATGGCGTGTCAGAAAGGATGAACATGACAATCATGGAGCATGCAAGGTGCATGAGATTGCATGCAGGATTGCCTTTACAATTTTGGGCAGATGCTATAGATACTATTGTTTATCTAATAAATAGAGGGCCTTCAAGTTCCTTGGATGGTGGTATTCCAGAGGAGGCATGGACAGGTAAAAAGGTAAACTACTCTTTTTTAGAGACTTTCGGTTGTGAAGCCTTTGTCCACATTAATAAAGAAAATAGAAAAAAACTTGAGGGAAAATCAAAGAAATGTACCTTTATTGGATATGGTGTTAATGATTTTGGTTATCGCTTTTATGATTATGAAAAACACAAAATCATTAGGAGCAGAGATGTCAAATTCAATGAAAAGGTCTTGTATAAGAATCAGTTGCAGGAAAAGAAACAGGAAAAAGGAAACAAAGAATATTTAGTGCTTGACGAGATCACAGAAAAAGTAATGGTGCCTAAAAATCATAATGATCAACAGCTAGAACAACAGCCACTTCAAACACCTAAAAGTGGTGTTAGAAAATCTACCAGGATGAGTAGACCCCCTGAACGATACTCTCCTTCATTATATTATGTATTGTTGACTGATTCTGGTGAACCAGAATGTTATGAACGAGCAGTGCAGGTAGAAACCAGGAAGAAGTGGGAACAAGCCATGAAAGAAGAGATGGACTCCTTAGGACATAACCAGACTTGGGACTTAGTCAGGTTGCCTGCAGGTAAAACAAAATTACATAATAAATGAGTTTACAAGTTGAAGGAAGAAGATGGAGGTCGAAAAATGTATAAAGCTAGACTTGTGGTGAAAGGGTTTGCACAAAAAAAGGTATTGAATGAGATATTTTCTCCTGTTGTGTAAATGACTTCAATCAGAGCTATTCTAAGTCTAGTAGCAACTGAATATTTGCATCTTGAGCAGTTAGATGTAAAGACAACCTTTCTCCTGTTGTAATGTATCTTTAGATCATAGGGGGGAATGTTAGATGATCCAAAAATAAAATATTATCATAGGTTATAAAGTTGGAATAAAATAATTATTAATTTAAGATATTAAATTAATAATTATCATTCTAGAATATTTAATTATTTAATGGAGACATTTAGAATTAGTATATTGTTGTAACAAGATATGACTCTCCAAATGTGTCGTATCTTAGGCTCTATTTTAGGAGATTTGTTAGCTAGTTGTTTTGAATAACATATATTGTAAATCAACACTTGTTATTTAATAAGTGATCCATAATTAGAGGTAGTTAGGACATTGAACTTATAAATAGCTCATTGCAAAAGTGTTTGGTTGTTCAGGTGTAAACTCTTGCAAAATCAAATATGTAATTGATTTTTCTGATTAATAAAATTATGTGTCTTTGGAAACTTCTGCCATTATTGTGGTATCAGAGCTCTAGTAATGCTGCAGTGGATGTGAGGAGGAGATTCCAGCTCTACAAGTTTTTGGAAAACTCCATTGAATTGATCAGCGAATGATTGGTATAAAAATTTAAGTTTTTGTTCAAAAGAAAAGAAATTTTATTATTTTATTGATTTTAGATTTTTAAATCTGAAAATCAATTTTTTGTATTATTATCAAAATTGTTGTGTCTTGAATTTGTATTATTTTCTCCGCTTCAATTTCTGCCAAACTTCTGCTATTATTGTGGAGCTAGCGCAATATTTAATATTTGAGGGGCCGCGGCAGCGCCTGGCTATTCTGGACAACAAAGCCATCATATTCCTCACCTGCCCCATATTCTCATTCATCATTACCGCCATTTCATCCAAAATGTCTCCCATTTCATCATCATCGTCTTCATAAACTCCTGCATCGTATAGGAATCTCTTGTTCTCATCTGACAAAACTGAACAAGCCTCTTGGATTGCTTGAAACTACTTCTTAGACTCCTCTGCTACCTTTGTGTTCCTTGAGGTAGACCACCTGTCCGGGTGCCATCTCATTGCGAGCTTCTTGTAAGCAGCCCTAAGTTTTGAAGAAGTACAGTCAGATTTAACCCCCATTACTGAGTAAAAGTCTTTAATTTCTCCATCAACCCCAGACATTATGTCTAGTTCAATTCGCAGAGAAATACAAAACTGCATAAACTACAGAAAAGCAT
This sequence comes from Pinus tabuliformis, assembly GCA_031772625.1. Lineage (NCBI taxonomy): Eukaryota > Viridiplantae > Streptophyta > Pinopsida > Pinales > Pinaceae > Pinus > Pinus tabuliformis. The sequence continues at coordinate 1,004,302,387 of CM062819.1, forward strand.
GAATCGTCTCATAACTCGGCATAAACCGCAGAAAATAGAAATACAATTCGCAGAGAAGCGTGAATCGTCTCATAACTCGGCATAAACCGCAGAAAATAGAAAAGAACAGAGGCAAAAATATTAGAGAAGACTGCCATCAGAGAGTGGGTACCGAGAGAGACAAGCAGAAGCAAAGAAAAGACAGCGTTGGCGATGTAATGCATACACACGCACATGTGTCATTCAAACCGAGAGGGCCAGTCCATCAAGAAAGTGTAGGGCTAAACGTATGGAAGCCGAATGTGGACGTTGATGATAGCAAATTTGGGTAATAAATGAGAGTGGACAGCTGATGGGTATTCCCTGATAAATCACCGAAGAAGAAGATAATGATTTCAGAATTGTGCACTAAAGCCTCCTCGAAGCTCAGAGAAACCACCGTCTACTCCAACCAACAGACAGCATCAACAAGTGTAAAGAAAAATTTGATTGCTCCTCCAAAGTAATGACTCCTCGAAAATGTCTTTCTTCTTGCTTTCTGGTGTAATCAAATTTATAAATTTTGCGGAGAAATAAGGAATATTGTATTTTGGAGAGATGGTGATTTTTTTTAATATTGGGATTTTATTGTTTGTGGAGTAATAATGTCATTTGTAAATTTTTGGAGTAATAAGGGGATTTTAATTGTAATTTTTGGAGGGATAAGTGTAACTCAAAGTAATTTTACTTTGAGTGGGGGTAACTTTTTTTACCAAGTTTTGCAAGAGCATCGTTGTAAAAATCAAATTTTGAAAGTTACCTTGTAATTTTTTTGAGAAATTGACTAGAGCCAAGTGCAAAGCTCAATCATTTTTCTCCTGCTTCAATGACTATACGAGGGTGAAGGCCAAGCCCCGATATATCGTTTTTTATTGCGTTGTGTGTTGCATGTTGTGTTGCCCATTTTGATATTTTTTTCTTTCGAGTCTGATTTTTGGTGTGAAGCTTCAACTCTACAATGTCAAAGTTGATTAATTTGTTTTTTGATTCCGAAAAACTTGAAGGTACAAAATCCTATAAAACATGGCAATGCCTCATCGAAAGCACTCTCATTTATAATGAATTATGGCAGGGTATATGTGATGGTGATATTAAGCCGAATAAACCCACAGATGCAGCTGCACTAGCAAAATGGGAAGTTAAGAATGCCAAAGCATTAGCTCTCATTAAATCTTCTGCCAATGATGAAATGGTCCATATAGAAAATGCTACAAATGCATGGTCTGCTTTGAAAACTTTTAAAGGCCTCTTTGATACTTAGCCTGAATCAAATAAAGTTGATCTACAATTAAAATTATTGCAACAAAAATTGACTGAAGGTGGTGATGTTCTTGAATATATCTCAAGACTTAAGAATATTAGGCAGGAAATCATTAATGCTGGTTTTCCAACAATAGATGATAGTTTTATGGTCACAATTGTAATTGTTGGACTTCCTTCTTCCTACACGCGTTTTTTGGAGACTCTACAATTAACTGGGAAATTAGAGAAACTAAAGTTTGATGAGCTCTGCAAAATGTTGACCCAACATGATAAAACCTTTGGGAAGAAGAAGAAAGTTGGTGAAGATGTTTTTTTCATAGAGGCCAGCACTAGTAAATCATCGACTAACAGTTCTCGAGGCAGAGGCAGAGGCAGAGGGAATTTCAATCATAATCAAGTAGCACATAATGTACAAAGTCAAGGTCGAAGCCAAAGCAAAGGAAACAACTTTAATAGAGGTAACAGTTCAGGAAGGAATAGTTTTCAAGGTATAGGAAACAACCAAGGAGGAGGCTATTTTCAAGGACAAGGAAATAATAATCAAGGTAGAGGACAACCTCAAAATAGAAGTCAAAGCAAAGGCAGAGGACAATCTTCAGGAAGAGGAAGAGACTTAAGTCAGATTGTGTGTCGAAGATGTAACAAAGTTGGACATTATGCTGAAGATTGTCGAACTTATCTTAATAAAATTACCAAGTTTCATCAGCACTCAGCACAATTTGCAAATGATCAAGATGATGATAACTCAGAATATGTTTTTACTTCCTCGCCGACATTACAACTTTCATTCGGTCTTAGAAGTGACTATGAAGAGATCTTGGATTCAGGGGCAACTCAGCACATGACTTGTCGACGTGACTTTTTTTGGAATTTTCCATATTGCCAACTTAATTCCATTTTTATTGCAGATGATACAAAACATACTCCTTATGGAAAAGGAGCAGTTAAAGTTTTCTCCCTGGCATTGGAGAAAAAATGATTTCAAATGTATGGTATGTACCAACCTTTAAGAAAAAATTGTTGTCTTTAGTCACGATTAGACAAGCAGGACATCAGGTCATTATGGAAGATGGCTTAGTTAAGATTAATTCAGTCAAATAGAGCTCGAAAACAATGATGACAGGTTATGAAGATGGAAAACTATTACGAATGAAAGGGACACTTATTCCAAGGCATTCTGATTTTGTAGGGGCAATCACTACATGAATTTCACCTATCAGATTATGGCATGTAAGATATGGACATTTATATTTTGATAGTCTTTCTCAATTGCATAGACAAGGAATGCTTAAAGGACTTCCCACTTTCAAAAAGGAAAATGCAAAATGTGAAGCTTGCATTTATGGAAAACAAAGTCGAGAAAGTTTTCCAACAAGTTCATGGCATGCAAACAGGCGGCTACAACTAGTTCACAGTGATGTTTGTGGACCACTACAAACTTCATTTGGTGGTTGCAAATATTTCTTACTATTCATTGACGATTTTAGTAGAATGAATTGGGTTTACTTCTGGAAGAACAAGTCAGAAGCATTTGAGAAGTTTAAAATTTTTCACCAACTTGTTGAAAATGAAGTCAAAGGAAAGATAGGTACTCTCAGGACAGACAATGTGGGAGAATTCACTTCAAATGAATTCAAAACTTATTGCAGTGAAAATGGCATAAGGTGACATCTTACCAATGTTTACACTCAACAGCAAAATGGAGTAGTCAAAAGAATGAATCGCACTTTGTTAGGAATGGCGCGATCCATGTTAACTTTCAAGAGGTTAAGTCGAACATATTGGGCGGAAGCAATACATACAACTATCTACTTAAGAAACAGGTCTCCAACTGCTTATTTAGACAGAATCACACCTTATGAAGCTCGGTTTGGTTTCAAACCTTGAGATAAACATCTTCGAGTTTTTGGATCAGTATGTTATGCCTTAGTTCCAAAAGAAAAATGAACTAAGCTTGACTCAAGAAGTTTGAAATGCACAATGATTGGCTATTCTGATGAGAAGAAAGGGTATTGTCTTTTGACCAATGGAAAATTCATTGTGAGCAGGGATGTCATTTTTGATGAAACAAAGAGTAAGAGTGCTAAAGAAATCGAAACACTTCTTCAAAAGTTAGAAACTAAAGGCAGTCGAAGAAAAGGAAATACACAAAGTCAACCAAATTCACCAAATTGGTATGAACTTGATTTTCCTTCATCTGAAGATGATTCATCAAGTCCATCTACTTCAACAACACCATCTGGATCTTCTAGCAGTTCATCCACATCTCCAAGCAGCAACAGTTCTTCTGACAGTGATTCTCCACCGCCAGAACGAACATAAATTTATATTAATCCAATTTACAATGATGGAGACTTTTCAGAATCTAAAACAACTGAGCATCAACTACTAAAATGGGCAGTTCAACTTTTGAAAGATGTAAATCTTGATGAGAAGAATAAAGCAGGCACCAAATGGTCACATAGAAGTGAAGGCAATTTTGCCTTGATAGCAAATGATTTTATTGAACCTTCCACATACAAAGAAGCAGTAAAACATAAAGAATGGCAACAGGTTATGGTTGAGGAATATCAAGCAGTAATTGATAACAACATTTGGAAACTTGTTGATTGTCCACAAAATGTTAAACCCACAGGATGAAAATGGGTTTACAGAATTAAGTATAATCAAAAGGGAGAACTTGAAAAGTATAAAGCACGACTTGTCGCAAAAGGATTTGCGCAGCAGGAAGGCATTGATTATGAAGAAACTTTTGCTCCTACACCTAAATGGAACACCATCCGATTAACACTTGCATTGGCCGTGAAAAGTGATTTTCTCAACACCATCAAATGGATGTGAAAAGTGCTTTTCTCAACGGGGATTTACAGGAAGAAATGTATATGACACAACCACCAGGTTTTGAAATTGAAGGGCAAGAACATAAAGTCTACAAATTGATCAAGGCTTTATATGGACTAAAACAAGCCCCCCGAGCTTGGTATGCAAAGATGGATGAATACCTTAAGAAAGTTGGTTTTCAATGAAGTAAATCTGATGATACTTTGTATGTGCGACAACAGGGAAAGAATCTGGTAATTCTTGTTATGTATGTAGATGATTTGATCATTACTGGCAACCATGATGATCACATTGCACAGGTGAAAAAGGAGTTACATGCAGGTTTTAAGATGACAGATTTGGGATTACTTCACTACTATCTTGGAGTTGAAGTCTTCCAACGTCCACATCATATTTTCATTTCTCAGAGTAAGTATGTAGCAGAGTTTCTTCAATGATTTGGCATGCAGGATTGCAAGCTCGTTCTCAACCCCATGGAGCAAAACTTGAAATTTTCAAAATTTTAAGGAGGGGAAAAGTGGACAGTACAACTTACTGACAATTGATTGGCAGCTTGATTTATTTGACAAATACTCGCCCTGATCTATCTTATGCAGTCAGTATTCTTTCACGTTTTATGTAGGAACCACGAGACAGCCACTAGAATGCAGCCAAAAGAGTTCTTCGATATATCCAAGGAACAAAATATTTTGGTCTTCTTTACACAAAGACTAAAAACTTTGTACTTGGTGGATATTCCGATGCCGACTTTGCTGGAAGTATTGATGATCGAGCATCAACATTAGGTTATTTAATGAACATGGGGTCAGCAGCAGTATCTTGGAGTTGTAAGAAACAAGATACAGTGGCCACTTCTTCAGCAGAAGCAGAGTACATTTCAACATGGGAAGCGGCATGTGAAATTGTTTGGTTGCGCAGAATTTTGCAGGACTTGGGCATTTCTCAAGCAGAAGCTACATCATTATTCATTAACAGCCAGTCAACCATCAAACTTGCCAAGAACCCAGTTTTTCATTCAAAGACAAAGCATGTGGACACCAAGTATCATCATATTAGATCTCTCATTGCCAAAGATGTCCTCAAGCCAGTTTATTGTCCTTCCGAAGATCAGATCTCCGACATTTTCACGAAACCGCTTGGCAGAATAAAATTTACTAAGTTCAGGTATGAACTTGGTATCTGTTGTAATATATCTTTGGATCATGGGGGGAATGTTAGATGATCCAAAAATAAAATATTGTCATAGGTTATAAAGTTGGAATAAAATAATTATTAATTTAAGATATTAAATTAATAATTATTATTCTAGAATATTTAATTATTTAATGGAGACATTTAGAATTAGAATGTTGTTGTAACAATATATGACTCTCCAAATGTGTCGTATCTTAGGCTCTATTTTAGGAGATTTGTTAACTAGTTGTTTTGAATAACATTTATTGTAAATGGACACTTGTTATTTAATAACCGATCCATAATTAGAGGTAGTTAGGACATTGAGCTTATAAATAGCTCATTGCAAGAGTGTTTGATTGTTCGGGTGTAAACTCTTGCAAAATCAAATATGTAATTGTTTTTTCTTATTAATAAAATTATGTGTCTGAGGACACTTCTGCCATTAACTCCATGGGGATTTGGAGGAAGAGATATATATGCAATAGCTACAAGGATATGAGGTAAAAGGAAGGAGAAACTAGTGTGCAGGTTGAAGAAGAGCTTGTATGGCTTAAAATAGGCTCCAAGGCAGTGGTATCTAAAATTTGACAGGTTTATGTCTGAACAAGGTTATACTAGGTGTCACTCTGATCATTGTGTTTATCTCAAAAGGCAAAATGATGATAGCTATATCATATTGTTATTGTATGTAGATGACATGCTTGTTGCAGGTTCTAACATGCAGGAAATAAATGTGCTCAAAAGGAAATTGGCAAACTCATTTGCAATGAACGATTTGGGTGCTGCAAAACAAATCCTTGGCATGAGAATAATTAGAGACAGGAAGAATCGCAAATTAACATTGTCTCAAAGTGAGTACATAGAAAATGTGTTGAAAAGGTTTAATATGCAGAATGAAAAACCAGTTAATATACCTTTGGCTAGCCATTTCAAATTAAGTAAGGAGGCGTGTCCCAAGACTCAGGAAGAAATGGCTCATATGTCTAAAGTTCCATATGCATCAGCATTTGGAAGCTTAATGTAGGCAATGGTCTGCACAAGGCCTGATATTGCACATGCAGTGGGAGTTGTAAGCAGGTACATGAACAATCCAGGAAAAAAACATTGGATGGCGGTGAAGTGGATTCTCAGGTATTTGAGAGGTACCACAAATCAAGCATTATGCTTTGGTGGTTCAAACATTGCTTTACAGGGATATGTTGATGCAGATATGGCGGGTGATTGAGATAACAGGAGGAGCACAACAGGGTATGTGTTTACTGTAGGTGGAACAACTGTCAGTTGGGTTTCAAAAATCCAAAGTGTTGTTGCACTTTCAACAACAGAAGTAGAGTATGTTGCTGCTACAGAGGCTAGTAAAGAAATGATTTGGTTACAAAGGTTTTTGGATGAATTGGGTAAGAAGCAAGAGTTGGGCAGGTTATACAGTGACAGCCAGAGTGCCATAAATCTTGCAAAGAACTTTGCATTTCATTCCAAGACTAAGCATATACAGCTCAAGTACCATTTCATACGGTCAGCATTGGAAGATGGACAGTTGAAGCTGTAAAAGATACACATTAGCCAGAATCCTGCAGATATGTTAACAAAAGTCATAACCAGGGAGAAACTGAGAATCTGCTCAATTTCAATTGGTCTTCAAGTATGATGAAGAAGATGAGAAACAGCGAGGTCCAAAGAGGAGTCATTGTCTAGCAAATGAAGCAGCGGTGGAGTTGCTATAATCAGTCTCCAAATGGGAGATTGTTGGGTGTGGAGCCTGATTATCTTCTGTATTCAAAGGTTTTAGCTAGATGTATACCCGAGGAAGATTGTACCCGCGGTGGTTCGAGGGCTAGTGTTCCCCCGACAAGGGTTTGGGGGCAATACCCCCGAAGCCAAAATCAGATGTAAAATTGCCTTGTAAAAGTTTAGTAATTTCTAGTCAATCTGGGCCATTCATTAGGCGGATGATCTGACGGTAGAAGTTATGTTTAATTTAGGGTTTTTTGCCCTAGCAGGCAACCCCTCACTATATATGATGGAATTGTATTGCGTCTATGGAGATCTGTGTTCTGAGTGAAGAAGAGAGAGGAGATTGAGAGCGAAGAGGGAGTTACAGCGGATCTATTGTAGGTTGTATCTCTTCAGTTTGTTGGATAATATAAAAAGAAGGACTGGTTATTTCTCCCTGGACGTAGCCCAAATTGGGTGAACCAAGTATATATGTGTCTCTCTTGTTTTATGCGTTTCCTGTGTTTATATTTCTGCAATATTTTATGTGTTCCATTGCTCCGTAATATATAATTTTCTAACAAAAGTCTGATGGGTCCAGTATGAAAATTTGATGAAACAAGGCCTTCATATATATTGTTGTGTACCAGGAGAATCCAGTCTGAAAATTTATGAAACGTGGTCCCTGAAGGAAGAGAGAAGGTTGTAGCCTTGTGTAGGTCGGCCCCTACGTACTAGTAATCACATTGGCTAGTACAAGAGCTAGGGGCTTGCAACTCCCTTCCAGTAGAAGCTAGAAAACGAGATAAGTTTGTAGCCTTCTGTATGTGGTGCCTGCGAATTTGTGAATATTTCCAACTAACCCTTGTATTTTATTTTTCATTTTGTAAATAATTTTTTGCGGTTTTATTTTCAAATTTCTTCTAGATCTTGGGATTGGCTCTATTTATATAAATTGCAGGTGCCAAGGCTCAAGGGTCATAAGGAAAATTCAAAACTAGAGGGTTTAAGCCCCCACCTAGCATGGATGCCTAGGGTTTGGGCACTTATCACTTGAGGAAGAGTCGTCCAACCCAAGGAGGGAAAGCATTCAAATCTTAAGGGCAGATCTCGTTGAGAAATCAATGCATGTAGTTATTAGGGTTTGATTCCTTTTTTCTTGATGATTACTTGTGATATGTGTTGGATTCTTTTACTTCTTTATCATGTTATCTTTCATCAAGCAATTACCAAATCAAAAATGCATGAAGATCACAAGAACAAAAGACACAAGATATAAGCACTCAACCAGGGCAAAACCCCTCTTCAAGGGGAAAACCCAGTCAACTCTTCTTCGATAATAAAATCAAGTCAAAGTGAGACAATCCAGGACCTTTTGACCAAGGCAAATACTTCCTCCAATCACCAAGTCAGCCCTCCTTCCAAGTAGATAAATCCTGCTTTAGTCAACAATAGTCAACTCCTTCAAAATTACTTCAATCTAGAATTTCAACCCCCTTCAGCTCAGAATTTCAGGCTTGCAATTACTGCAAAAATTTTGGCCCCTGAAACTTGCCCAGAAACCCTAGAAAAACTTGCACGTGTGAGAAAGATGTGCCCAAAAACTTCAATTTTGTTCTTCCTTTGATTTGTCCTTCCTTCTCCTTGACTTTGCACTCTTTTTTTTCTATTTCTACAGCAGATCGAACTTGTTGATGAAGGCTGCCAAATAGGTTGAGCTCTTCTTCTATTTTACTGCTTCCACATGGTCGAATAGCACCAATCTGGGCTGACTTCATCAAGGTAGGACTGACTTGGTGAGGAGGAGGTGACAAATGATTGTTTTGACTCAAAAATAATTTTCTTTACATGATACAAAAACCCAAGTAGTGTCTAATAAATATGGCAATGACTCTTATGACTCAAGAGAAACCCTAGAATCCTACAATGGAGGCTTTGACCTAATAAATAAATAAAATGAGCATAAAACCCATGCTTAATAATTACTTTCTTTTTCTTCTTTTCAAATTTACAATAAATACATAATGACAAAGTACAATAGCAATTATGGAGACCAACCATAGTTACATTTTCAACACTCCCTCTTAACTAGGGAGGTTTTCACAATTATACTAATAGGTACAAGGATGTACTCAAATTGACATTGTTCACTAAAGAGTTACAACATACTCCACGCTAGGGATACCCTAATTGCCAAGGTATCCACACAACATGGACTAAGGTGTCATATAGGCATTTGCCACTATAGGTACTTGTTACCACTCAAACTAGCAGGGGACCTAAGCGGGACCCCTAAAGGGAAAATGCTAGGTCAAGGGCAACAAATGGAGACTTAGCCCACTGTCACCACAGCTAAGGCTCCCTTCTATTTACGGACTTTCAACGATTGGAGGAGACCAAATATGTGTGGAGTCACCAAGGAATGACAAGTCAATGGATATGAGTACCCCAAACAAACCCTTTCCCAAAAAAGTTTGAAGGATGGAGCTTGATTGCTTTCTAAGCAAGGTACTATGTATTCTAGGGGAAGGAAGAGAGGATTTTGAGGTTTATGGGATATTCCTTGTCAAGGATTTTCTTAATCCCTAAAATCCTTGTTGCAATTGGTATCCCAGATGGTTCTTGAAGAATTGCCTTTTCAAAGAAACGAGACCACACGAGACCAAGTGGACCCAGTCTAGGGTATGAGGAAGGAATATAGCAACGGCTGATATTCTTACCCTAAACAAGGTGAGGGTAAGGATCAAAGAAAGAATTTTCACTTGAAGGTGTTGTTTTGACCCTATGAGGTACTAAGCTTGGGGATGCCAGGGCAAAGTTTGATCCTGGAGCTAGGGCTTGGCTTTTCTCCCAACTCCACTGTCAAAATGTCTTCAAAATTGGAGGAAAGCTAGAGGAAAGGCAAAAGCAGGAGACCCTATGAGATCGAATTCTTTAGCTTGTCGGGAAATTGATACCCTAGGTACCCCAATGTGGCTAGTCCTGGAAGGATGTGAGAGAATATATGTTTTAGTGACCACCCTTGGTGAGAGAAGATCAATGCCTTAATCTTTGGGAAAATGGAGTCTATGATGAATATGAGTAGGATTTCTTGGTTCCCAGTCAAGGAGGCTTCAAGATCACTTCGCTTGCCTTCTAGGTCAAGAAGAAGCAACCTTGCAGCTTTTATACTTCGATGTGCAACAAGAATGGCTTGTCAAAGTCGAATTCTTTGATAGAATTACCCCTAGGAGACTTCGCTCATATTACATGGCCCATACATTGGGAGATGCTATTATAAACAAATTCCACAATTTTAAGTAGTAAATGCATTTAGCAATTAGCCCTAGAACAACAAAAATCCCAGTCCAACATTTGTGACTAAAGTAAACAAGAATAACATCAAAAATCATGTACTTACATGTAACAGAGTATATCCAACCATTCATAATTGACGAGAAAGAAGCTCCAAGAGAAGATAGACCAATATCCACACATCAAAATTCATCCATAAAAGCTCCAATTCATCCTCTAGAAAAAGTGTGAAATTCTCTAAAGAAGAGAGAGATCCAATCCAAAGTGCTGATACAAATGAATCCAACCAACTCCTATTAATACACCAATTAGGAGTTCGATTTAGCTAATAAGCCTACATTAGCCAATAGCCCCTAAATAAAATAATGTGAAAATTACATAACTTTGGTGACAAGCCCACCAAACTAGCTCACAAATGAAAAGATAAGCCTCTCAAGAGGACAAATAATAATCTATGAATGTCGTAGGGCCCTCTAAGAGGCCTCATGAGGTCCATGGGTGCAACAATGAAGAATAGGACCCTCAAAAGCAGTGGACAAGGGGTTCGCCCCTTGTAATAACCAGTGGTACTCCAAACGACTGTAGGGGCACACAAGTGTCCTCATGGGTCTCCAAACAAGTCGAAGATACCTGTAGGTTTCCCTCAAGGGCTAGGATGGCAATGTAGGAGATGCCACATCATTGTAGAAGTCTTGGACCATCTGCCAAGTGTGTGGTGTAGATCTGAGGTCAATTAGGCATGATGGATCAGGTGCATCCACCTCGTCCAATAAGTGAACCACAAGCAATCTCTGAATGGTTGTGGGGGTCTATGAAGTGCAATTTGCTACTTTGGAGGCCCATGGCTCTCAACACTCACCCTATATGTGCCAATGTAGCCCTCTAGAGGATTAGGACCCCGTATAGGGAGACCAAACCCCAAATGGAAACCATCTACAATCCTACATAAGATCTAATGTGTCCCCTAGGCTTCCAATACAACAAGTCATTAGAGAAATCGAGCGAATGAGCTTACCTAATCATGGACCACAAGTGGGGATTTCATAATGGTGTGCCCCTTCATAATGGGCTTTGGGTGTGCCAACGTCTCCTAAACTCCCAATGGGGTTAACCAGGTACTCTATTAGGTGGTTTTTGCTTCTAAAGGGGATAATATAGTCAAGGAACATCCGTCAAAAGGTGGTGGCATGTGGCAGATAGGTGAATGAGGTAGGAATGAGAGGGGGCAGCGCTAGCTCACATGCTAGGGCATAGGAGTAGCTAACAAGAAGGCAGCCCACAATTGGGTTTATAAGGTGTAGGAGGGAGCAATCGTGGTACATAAGGTGCCCAAACCTTGATTTTTCCCCCTTCTTTTAAGCCTTTTGCCTATTTATGATTTTCTTTGATTAACTGCTCGGGGCACAAGGGGTTAGAGCATCATGTATAAGATATAGTAGTGAATTCCCCCCTTTAAGGTGGGGTGGTTCATTGCCCACAAGAAGTTGGGACAATCATGGGTTCCCATATGATGAGGAAGGTTCATAGAACCTGTTAGAACCAGGGTGATGGCCGTGATGATGGGATAGAGCTTCATGTAATGGCTTTTGCCCAAGTGCTAAATGTTTTTGTCCTGGACATCTTTTGGATTTTGTGGTTCTTTTGTTGTTGAATGTGGCCATATATGCTTTTAACTTTCTTTTAGCTGCATCAACCACCGAGCTTCATTCCAGGCCATGACCCAACATGTGGGCAAGGGGAAGGGATGCGCTGACCCTATGTGTACCCGATGGAGGAATGTGGACCGAGGTGAGAGAAATGATGGATGGGGTAATGATAAATGGAAAGATGGTAATGTAAGTGGACAAGGGAGTGAGACCATGCAACCAAAATCGGGGTTTCCCATGAAATACCATCCCTGAAACCAAGTGGTCAGTAAAAGAGATCCCACGGGACTATGATCCAAGGTTAAGTCCTAAAAGGAATCTAAGGGACAGAAGCACAGACCTAGCCCATTCTTTCCGTCGAATCCCCCCATTAATCCATACCCAGAAGTGTCCATGATAAGCAAACTACAAGACTCAATTTCAAAATGACAAGGCATACCTTTAGCTTCGGGAGGCCCACCTTCAAACATACGATCATGGAAGATGGGTGAGGAACCACATGGCTGGCTCAAGTGGGAGAGAAATGGCACAATCAGCTAATTGATGGTTACAGGGGGTTGTTGGCCGCCAATTGTTGACCATCTTGGAGAAAAAAATTCTCCTACAGATATTGCCCACAAAGTGGTGGGTAAGAGTACCATCAAGCTACAGCTCTAGTATCCATGCAACAAGGTATAGATATCATCTAGGCCTCCATGCCCTGACACCAACTCTTATAGGGATCCAGGTATCAACACTAAACCAGAGCTCCACATGATACCCTTCCCCATGGGATCTAGACATCAACTGAGATTTCAATATTAACCATGCCAAGATGTCCTCCCAAGTACCATCATACGAAGAGTTTTATGGTACTCATCTCTCCCTCTCAATTAAATCAAAGATATTCACTAATCCGAGCATGATCCTAAAATAAACTAACTTCTTGTTGGGAAGAGATTTCGTCAACACATCTACTTGTTCATTTGTTGACACGTATTGTAGCTTCACAGACCCATCTTGTGCCAAACTTCTAATATAGTGATACTTATTGTTGATATGCTTAGTTATGGCATGGAACATTGGGTCTTCAAACATTTTGATGTTTCTTTGATTATCACAATTTATAATTGTGCGATCCAAGGTCCCTCCAAACAAATTTGATAGAAGTTTTCTTAACGAAACCACTTCTTTTCCAACCTCACAAGTAGCAACATATTCAACCTCGGCACTACTCAAAGCAACTGAATCTTGATTACGACTCATCCAAGAAAACATAGTGAATCCCAAACTAAAACAACCACAAGTAATGCTTCTTCCATCCTTCTCACTACCACCCCAATCTGAATCGGTGAAACTTGTTAATTTGATCTCCTTTCCATCATACTTTAGATAGTGATGAATAGTACCACACAAATACCTCAAAATATGCTTGCCAGCTATTCAATGATCATGATGTGGCTCCAACTGAAATTGACTTAGAACATTCACTGAATAACATATATCTTGTCTAGTATTCACCAAATACATCAATGAGCCAACCAGTTGATGATAACATGTAGGATCAACGAGGCTAGAATCTAAACTTCTCAATTTCTTTAAATTCGAGATCATTAGAGTTGTCATAGGTTTGGAATCCATCATGCCAAACTTTTGTAGAATCTTGATGATATACTTTCCTTGACCAAGATAGATTTCTCCAGGTTTCTGCCAAACTGCCAAGCCCAAATAGTAATGCATAAGTCCAAGATCTTTCGTTTCAGATTTTGTTGCCAACATGTTTTTACTTTCTTGAATTTTGTGTTCCACACCTGTAATGAGTAAATCATCCACACATATAATAGAATAATGATTGGTTCATTCCTTACGACTTCGATGTAGAGATTTGGGTCTGCAAAGATTTTGACAAATTCAATCCTTAAAAGATAGACATCCATTCTAGCATACCAAGCTCTAGGTTCTTTTTTCAAGCCATATAGATATTTTTTCACCCTGCAGACATGAGATTCTCTGTTATGTATCTCAAAACCTTCGTGTTGTTCAATGTACACTTCTTCATCTATGGTTCCATTTAAGAAAGTTGTTTTGAAATCCATCTGGTGGATGTTCCATCCCATATGAGCTGTTAAAGAGATCAAGGATCTAATAGTAGTGTACCTGGCTATGGGAGCAAATGTTTCTTCGTAATCCACACCTTCCTTTTGAGAAAAAAACCCTTGCTACAAATCTTGCTTTGTATTTATCTATGCTCCCATCAACTGCATGTTTGATTTTGTAGATCCATTTAGAGGTGACAACAGACTTGTCACTAGGTCTAAGAACAATTTCCCAAACCCCATTTTTCATGATTGATTGATATTCTTCTTGCAATGCTTTCTTCCATTCTTCATGATGAGCAGCGTGATCAAATGTGGTTGGTTTTGGTTCAATTAGTTTTGATATATAAGTTGCATATCCGGAGTACCTCTTTGGTTTCTTGCTATGTCTAAAAGTATGTTTTTTTGTTGCATGTCCTTCACCATCTTCAAGTTTAGCTTTTAACCAATTTGGCCTTTTCTTTACTCCAGGGATGATTGTTGGTTGAATGGGTTCACTTGGTCCTTCCTCCTGATTTTTAGGTGCATTGACATGTTCTCTTCTTCTTCAAAGCTAGGCATATCTTCATCATCAAATTCAATAGGAATATCTTTGGACTTCTTGTATGAAAATTTTTCTCAAATATTACATCTCTGCTCACTTCAATTCTACAATCTTATTTTATGTAGATTCTATAAGCCTTTGATGAGAGACTATATCCAACAAAAATGCCCTTTAAACTAGTACAGTCCAACTTCTTTCTTTTATCCTGTGGAATGTGAATCTAGGCAGGGCATCCAAATATACGGAGATGATCTACATATGGCTTCTTTCCTGAGAATGTTTCTTCTGGTGTCATATTTTCTAGATTTCTATGAGGACTTCTATTTTGTATGTATATTGTTGTCATAGTTGTTTCTCCCCATAGGAATTTTGGAAGGCCTTGATCAAATATCATGGTCCTGATGCATTCTTCAATAGTCTTATTCTTCCTCTCTACTACTCCATTTTGTTTGGGATTATAGGGAACTATGAGCTCCCCCTTAATACATGCTTCCTTGCAAAAGGCTATGAGTTCCTTAGATGTATATTCACCACCATTGTTAGATCTAAGAGTCTTTATCTTTCTTTTGGACAATTTCTCCACTTTCGATTTGAAGTCCTTGAATTTTTTAAAAACTTCATCCTTAGTTTTGAGAAGATAAATCCAAGTCTTCCTAGAATGATCATCAATGAAGGTCACATAATATAGATGGCCTCCAAGAGATTTCCCTACCATTGGACCACACACATGAGAATGAATGAGGTCTAACACTTCTTTAAACTTGAGTCACTGCTTGAGAATGATTTCCTAGTATTCTTCCCCAAAGCACATCCCTTACAAACACCTTCATGATCATCCTTCAAGTTGGGGATTCCCTTTACCATTTTACTTAAAGTGGGCAATATCTTATAATGAAGGTGCCTGTATCTTCCATGCCAAACTTCAAAGGGACTAATATCCATGTGAACAAGAGCTTGAGGAGAATTTGTTAAAAGTTGATATAACCTTCCCTCATGAAACCCAATAACCCTTGCTTTTTCAATACTAGAGTCCCTTCCCCAAACAAGAACTTTTCCATCTACAAAGGAAACCCTATCTCCTTATCTTTTAGACAAGAAATAGAAAGTAAATTCTTTTTCAAACTTGGAACCTAAGAAATTGGATTCATCCCCCAGGCCCGTCGTGTCCCGAATCAGGCGAATCGAACACGATTCGATCGGATTCGTGTCCTTCCGATTGTGTCCCAATCGGACACGAATCCCGAATTTGGCTAGTTTGCGCGGCGTTAAAAGGTGGTTTTTGCCATTCTTTTTTCACATTGACTTATTTTGTTTGTTGTGGATTTGTTGTGGGTGTTTGGGAGCAAAACGAAAAGGGTGTGGGAGCATTTTCAAGGAGATTCAAGCAACAGGTAAGTGCATTTTCTCTCTATTTTTTTTGCATTTTTATAACAGCATTTTGCATGTGCATTTCTTTTACAAATTTGTGCATTTTTTGTTTATCTTTTTACAACATTCATGGCTCAATCAAGAGCAGCGGGGAAGGGGCAAAGGAAGGGGAAGAATGTCCCCATTGAAGATGCCCCTCCTCTCCCAATTTCATCAAGGTTTGCTACAAGTGTTCCCTCTATTGCAAGTGGGCCTGCAACAATAGCTTCAAATGTTGAGGGAAGACATCCTCCTCAAGATAACAAATATCCCTCATGTAAATATGTCATAAGAAAGCAAGGGCAAAGCAGCAAGGTGAAGGGAGGAGGCAATGTGATTTGGAAATGCAACTATTGCAACACTGCTTTCACGAGCAGATATTTCCGTGCGAAAGCTCATTTGTTGGCTTTACAACGTTGTGGAATTGCAGCTTGTACAAAGGTGCCTTTAACAAAGAGGAAAGAAATGGAAAGAGAGTCCAATGTTGGTATGGCAAATGTGGCTGCAAAATCTAAAAAAACCAAGAATGATGACCCCCTTCCATTCTTGAGGAAAAGCAGCAACAAATTCCCATTTGAGAGTTCTGCTAGAGAACAAGCGGCAAAAAGAAAGGCAATTTCACTTGGTCCAATGGACAAGATTTTTCAGAAAGAGAAACGGGAAGAGCTTGATCTCACCATTGCCTTCTTTTTTCTATCAAAACTTCATATCCTTTAATGTTGCACGCTCACCTCTATTTATTGAGATGTGTCGAGCTCTAACTCAAGGGGCTCCATCAGGGTATGTGCCTCCTGGGTCAGAGAAGCTTAGAACCACATTATTTACGAAGGCAAAAAAAGAGGTGGAAAAAATACTTGAGCCTATTAAAGCATCATGGCCAACATCTGGGGTTAGCATTGTTTCTAATGGATGGACAGATCCAGCACGACACACATTCATCAACTTCATGGTGTCTTCCTTGAATGGTCCAGTTTTCTTGAAATCGGTGGATGCACTTGGACAATACAAGGATGCACAATATATGGGTGAGTTGTTTATTAAAGTTATTGAAGATGTAGGTGTTGATTATTGTGTGCAAATCATTACACCTGTTTGCAAGGCTACTGGCATGACTGTGGAAGCTAAATATCCACAAGTGTTTTGGACACCTTGCATTGTCCATTCATTGAACTTAGCACTGAAATCTATTGCTTCTTATGTGCTTTGGATTGGAAGCATTATTGAGGATGCACGACATATCCGCAACTTTGTACAAAATCATACAAATTCCCTCACTATCTATAATGAGTACACCAATCTATCATTGTTGAAAATTGTGGATACACAGTTTGCCTCTTCATTCATCATGTTGAAGAGGTTGAGGGTGTTCAAGATTGCTCTTGGGGCCATAGTTATTTCAAAGTTTTGGTCTTTTTGGAGAAAGACAGATCAAGTAGCCTCTAAAAGAGTGAAGGACACCGTGTTAGATGATGCTTGGTGGCAGAGGTTAGATCTACTTATTCAAATCATGGACCCCATCATTTCTTTCTTTCAATTTGCAGATACAGACCAACCCATCACAGGAGAGGTTTATGAGGGATGGGATTCCATGATTGAGTCTATGAAGAGCATTATTTTACAGAGTGAATGCCCCGAGTATGAGACATCATCAGAAGCCTTCTTCACCACCATACAGGATATTCTTGTCAGTAGATGAGACAAGAATTGCACACCTTTACATTGTTTGGCACACTCATTGAACCCAAAATACTACAGCCATGAGTGGTTGAATGGTGGACCTTCCCGCAGATTCCCTCCTCACATGGATGGTGAAATCTCACAGATGAGGAAAAATGCATTCAGGCGAGTTTTTCAGGATAGAGCATCCCTTGATGAGGTAGAGGATGCCTTTGTAGAGTTTTCCACTGGCGTTGGTCGATTTGCAGGATATGATCTAATTAGAGACAGGGGGGCTAAGAAGCCCTATTCCTGGTGGGCAAATCATGGTGCAACAAGCCCTCCTTTACAACAGTTAGCGATGAGACTCCTCTCTCATGTGACTTCATCCTGTTATTGTGAGAGGAATTGAAGCACATATTGGAATTTGTATAGTGTCAAGAAGAGCAGGCTGGAGCAGTCCAGGGCAGAGACAATTGTTTATATGCACACCAACCTTCGTCTCATTTACAAGCAAAGGGATGAATGGTTGAAGGGAAAGACTAAGATGTGGGATGTCTTTCTTGATGATATGGGTCTAGACAGCAATGTTGAGTTGACATTGGCCAACTTAGATCTCAATGATCTAGTGCTAGAGCCTGTCACATTTGATAATGGTGATATTGTAGAGGGATCATCCTCCACACTAGCAGATGCATTGTTAAAATTGCCAACCAGGGCCAAACTCCATGTGGGAATACTTATTCATGGCAGCTGATGTTTTTCATGGATACCTCTTGTCGAGAGGTGTAGGATTGATCTAAAGATCATCTGATTCCAATAAGCATTCATCGAGATATGAATTTATTTGTGTTATGGGACAACTTCTCAAGGTCGGCCATCAACCAAATTGCCCACACTTGTGCTCAACGTTTTAGTATAAAAAGAGGTGGCTTGTTAGTCATTTGCACACACACTCTTCTTGTGATCTCTTCCTCTCCACTTGTCTTTGGGTTTTGGTGGGAGAAGAGATCCTAAGAGATAATGTTGCCCTATGGATAAGCCCTAACATAGCCTATGAAGAGGTCTAATACGTAGTCATGAAGGACAATGATGTAAGCCCTCAACGCAACCTAGAAAAGGGTCACTACCCTAGATGAACACCCTAGAACCTTAACTCAGACTATAGAAGAATGAAAGCTTTGAAATTTCCCTAGCCACATCAAGAGAGGGAGGCTCTAAGACAGCGTGGAGGAGGCCTGAGTTCCTCAATGGAGGTCAAGTTAACGGTTGGAACAGTAGCTTGTTTTAGGTCACTTTGGTGGAGGCCAAGAGGTTGTCTTGGATGCTGCAGACTGTTCTCGAGGGCCAAAGGCATAAGGAATTGTTTCGTGGGATTAGAACCCTTGGAAAGGGCTACTGCAGCAAGGGATAGGCTTGTTGTAGCAAGCTACAGTCCCGTATACACCTATAGGTCTACGTTAAGGCTAACAAGGAGGGCGTAAGGACTAGTTGTGACTGTTGGAGTATGACAAGCCAATGTGTGGTTTAGGAGTGCTGGAGAAGGGTGAACGTAGCCTTGGGATAGACGTTGTAGCTGATGTGTGAGTGTTGGTAGGACTATCATTGATGCCCTAACCAGTCCATGACCATATTTTGAAGGATGTCCAAACTGTTGTTAGAATGCCCTTACCAATCCAGCATTGTGGCAATCAGAGAATCCCTAACAATGAATTGATGTAAGTACAGCAGCATTATATAATAAGATATTACAACATTATAATAAGGTGTTGCATGTTGAATGATGCAACATGATGAAGGGCATAGTGATGAAGTGTATCATACCATGATGAGTGTAGCACAAATGTAACAAACTGCAGCACAGTGATGATGAAGGTTGCAATTAGGTGCAGCAATATGATGTATTGCAGCAGCAGAATTGTGATATACTGCAGTATGGATTGAGTGCATAAATGGTACAACATAATGCAGCATGAAGGATGCAGCAGAATGTTGATGAAGTACAACATGATGGGCACAGCATGATAATTGGGTGCAGCACAGTGACAGGTGCAGCATGATGATGAGGTGCAGCAGAGTGATGGGTGTTGCCTGGTGATGGAGTCACCTTGGAGGATCAGTTGAAGCAGGATGCCTTTACCTGAGTTCAGATCAGCTGCCTCATGTGCCATCTTCTTAGAGAAGATCTCTGCTCTTATTTAGATAAGTCAAAATGTTGACTTCTGATGTATATGTACTATCTCTCTCTCTCTACTGAACTATTGAAGAACATATAAGAAGAATTGATCAAGGGTTTCCCCACATTGGGGTTTGTCCCTGGTTGGCGCCACATCTTGTGTCCTCTTGTCTTGGCTCGTCTTGGCTTGTCTTCTGTGATTTATGTTTATGTTCTATCTGCATTTTACTATCATGCTAAATGTGATTGCTAATCTGGAATTGATATTGAGTTAATGTGAAAAATTGAATTAAATTGCTCTCAGCATAGAACATACCTAATATTAACATGGTATCAGAGTTAAGGTGAAGACAAAGCCCAAGCAAGAGTGAAAAGGAATTCACCGAAGACAATTGGAAAGGACAAAAGGCTCAATGGGTTCCACATCCCACTTCAAATTCACCAAGGGTGAAGTCGAAGTAGAGAATATTATCCGAGTGGCACAGCGGAACCATCCAATGGCCTACCTAAAGATCACTTTAATGGGAAGTCCAAATCTAAGGGTGGAAGGAAAGGCAGATACCTTGCTTGCAATAAGTTTGGTCATTACGCGAGGGAGCGTCCGAATAGAAGGGACACATCACTTGATGATGATAACAATCATTCCAGGGACATCTTCAATGATCAAAGGAATGACAGGTAATGCAGGTGATCAAGGAAATGGCTGACTCTTCAAAGAAAGCAAGGAACTCCATGTACGAAGAATCAAATGTTGTTTCTGATAAGTTAAAGGAGTATTATCTTATAATGGCCCTCTCCACTACTTCTCCTCCAGACTTTTTGGGAATCTGGATTATTGATTGTAGTGCTTCAAAGCACTTCATCGGATAGAAGGAAGCTCTCTCTAATCTGGTAGAGATGGAAACAATCGTGGGGATTATACTTGTAGTCAATGTCACCTATCCCGGAAAGGGTGTAGGGAATGTTACCCGTCAATTGAATGAGGGTAACACAATTCATTTACAAGAAGTTCTTTATGTACCTGATCTCAAGAAGAACCTGGTGTCCATTTCGGCAATGGAAGTCAAAGGTTTCAAGGTGGCATTCATCGATGGAAAGGTACGTGTCTAAAAATGGAAGTTTCAAAGATGTTTTTATTCTTGGGTTCAGGGTTGGCAATTTGTATCAAGTTGCAGGAAGTCCATTGGAGACCATATTAGTTGACCCATCTCTTCTATAGCACCGAAGGTCTGCTTATTATGAGGCCCTACCCGATGTGAGTCAGATGGTGACAGGGATGCCTAAATTCAAGAAGAGCATGAAGGTACATGTTCGAGATGTAGCGAAGAAAAATCTTACAAGGGGACCATTCCCCTCATGTAGCAAGTCCACAGGTTTGGAACAACCCGAGGGGTTTGAGATTCATGATCAGGAATCTCATGTATGCAGGTGGAAGAAATCTCTCTATGTCTTAGAGCAAACACCTCGGATTTGATATGAGAGGATTGATCGCTGCGTGATGAAGCTGAGATTCACTGGGAGTGAAGTTGATCCAAACTATTGCTTGAAGGTTATGGATGATAGACCTCTCATAATGGCACCTTATGAAGACGACCTCTTTCTGGCAAGTGCAGACCCTCTCATTTGCAAAAGTAAGAGAGAGCTGAATTCTGGATTTGGAATGATGAACTGCAATCCCATGACTACCTCGATGGAGCTTAACTTTAATAAGTTATGCGGTAGTGATGCCGGACCTGATTTAGGAAAGGCCTCTAAGTTTCATAAACTCATACTAGCATTGATGTTCCTGGTGAACTCCCGTCCGGATATATGTTTTGCAGTTAGCATGCTGAGCTCATATATGGTTGAGCCTCACTGGATTGGTGTCAAGAATCATTTGAGATATCTTCAGGGTACAATCTCTCATGGATTGAGGTACACTGTCCAAGGTGTGAGGTTGCATGATTATTCTGATGTTGATTAGGCAGGCAGTGTGGAGGATCACAAGAGCACTTCTAAGTGTTGGTTCTCTTTGAGTTCTGCTACGATATCCTGGATGAGCAGGAAGTAGAATTTGGTTGCTTTGAGCACCGTTGAGACCGAATACATAGTTACGCGTATGACCTCGTGTGAAGCTGCCTGGTTGATGAAGATCTTCAGTGAGTTGTTTCGACACATGCTGGAGACCACCGTGATCTTCTGTGACAACCAGAGGA
This sequence comes from Pinus tabuliformis, assembly GCA_031772625.1. Taxonomy (NCBI): domain Eukaryota; kingdom Viridiplantae; phylum Streptophyta; class Pinopsida; order Pinales; family Pinaceae; genus Pinus; species Pinus tabuliformis. The sequence goes on from CM062819.1 coordinate 1,004,324,391, forward strand.
GGATTAGATTGTTGAGGAATCCCATATTCTATGATCGCTCGAAGAATATAGACATCAGGTGCCACTTTATCTGGGATATGGTACATCGAGGAGCAAGAAGGCTCCATCGCATTGGCACTGATGTGTAGGTCGTTGACATTCTATCAAAGGCCCTAGGAAAGGTCAAATTTGTGACTTTCCGAGAACGACTAGGAGTCGTGGAGAGACTCTCTCCTAAGGGTCCCGTATGATATGGACATTGAGCTCTGGGAGCTCCGGGGGCTTGGGGTTACATCTTGGAGCGATGAGCAACCATAGGGTGAGTGGTTTAGCCTTCCCCTAGTGGTTTGCTATGTAGGTAGGATGAGTGGTTCATCCTTCTCCTACCGAGACACAATCATAGGGTGAGTGGTTCAGCCTTCCCCTAGTGATTTGTTGTGTACAAGGTGAGTGGTTCAACCTTCCCTTGGGATACCCCTGGTGACATGTAGGCAGGATGAGTGGTTCATCCTTCTCTTGCTGAGACATCCTACCCATGCAGTCTGGGACTCATGGGAAGTACCTCACATCTGGACAATGAGTAGGGAAATGAGGATAGGGACAATAGCAGTATCGATGGACGCATCGTGTATCTATCGTACTCCCTATGCTAGGATGATATTGATCTGGGATCAATTGGAACTGACTTCAAGTCAGTAAGAGTGATATAACTCACTCTCTTTTGGAACTGATTTCGGATAAGTAAGAGTGGTATGATACACTCTTTATTTGGAACTAATTTCGGATCAGTAAGAGTGGTATGAGACACTCTCATTTATATGGGACTGACTTCGGGTCAGTAGAGGATGGTATGATACATTCTCAACCACTTCTTCTTCTTCATAGTTCAGCAGAGTAGAGCAGAGCAGTGCAGGGCACTGATGGTAGACATAGTACAGTCTGGCAAATGGATTAGCAAATGGAGTTCTCCCTAGTTGAGAGTGTTAAAATTGGCAACTAGGGCCAAACTCCATGTGGGTATACTTATTCATGGCAGCTGATATTTTTCTTGGATTCCTCTCGTCGAGAGGTGTAGGATTGATCTAAAGATCATCCAATTCCGATAAGTATTCATGGATATATGAATTGATTTGTGTTATGGGAAAATTCGTCAAGGTCGGCCAGCAACCAAATTGCCCACACTTGTGCTCAACGTTTTAGTATAAAAAGAGGTGCCTTGCTAGTCATTCGCACACACACTCTTATTATGATCTCTTCCTCTCCACTTGTCTTTGGGTTTTGGTGGGAGGAGAGATCCTAAGAGATAACGTTTCCCTGTGGAGAAGCCCTAACATAGCCTATCACGAGGTCTAATACGCAGTCAAGAAGGGCAGTGATGTAAGCCCTCAATGCATCCTAGAAAAGGGTCTCTACCCTAGATGAATGCCCTAGAACCTTAAAGCAGTCTATGGAAGAATGAAAGCTCTGAAATTTCCCTAGCCGCAGCAAGAGAGGGAGGCTCTAAGACAACGTGGAGGAGGCATGAGTTCCTCAATGGAGGTCGAGTTAATTGTTGGAGCAGTAGCTTGTTTTGGGTCACTTTGGTGGAGGCCAAGAGGCTGTCTTGGATGCCGCAGACTGTTCTTGAGGGTTGAAGGCATAAGGAATTCTTTCGTGGGGTTAGAACCCTTGGAAAGGGCTACCGTGGCAAGGGATAGGCTTGTTGTAGCAAGCCACAGTCCCTTATACACCTAGAGGTCTACGTTAAGGCTAACAAGGAGGGCGTAAGGACTGGTTGTGACTACTAGGGTATGACAAGCCAACGTGTGGTTTAGGAGTGCTCAAGAAGGGTGGACGTAGCCTTGGGACAAACATTGCAGTTGATGTGTAAGGGTTGGTAGGACTGTCATTGATGCCCTAACTAGTCCATGACCATATTGTGAAGGTTGTCCAAACTGTTGTTAGAATGCCCTCACCAATCCAGCAATGTGGCAATCAGAGAATCCCCTAACAGTGAATTGATGTAAGTACAGCAACATTATATAATAAGATGTGACAGCATTGTAATAAGGTGCAGCCTAAGTCACATGACACGAGGACACGAGACACGGAGGACACGTAAATACGAGTATTCAATACGAAATGCAGCGACCTGGAAACAGGACACGGGGGACACGTTTCATATATATTTAATAAAATATATATATATATATATACCGAAATATAGTTTTTTATCCATATTAAATTGCAGGTTGCAGCTTATCTAATCAAATTAAAATATAATTACTTCTCAAAGTTCATATTCACTTTAAAAAAATAAATAGAATCAAAATTTACTATTTAGAAATTAGAATGTGATATGCTTGGTCTTGATTCTTGAATATTCAATGTTCATTGTTCATGTACAACTTACAAGCACATAAAAAAATAACTAAAGTCTAATCCTATTGATTTCCTCTGCCCCTCTTGCGAGAAAATGACATAGCTTTCCCTTTCCCTCTAGATGTAGATGCTGGTGCTGGTGGAGTTGGCAGTGGAGTTTGCTATGCTCTAGAAGCTAAAGAACTAGAAGTAGGAGCTATAGGAGGTAGACCACGTCCTCTACTGGTGGCAGGGGTAGCCCGGGTAGGTGGTGTCACCTGGAAACATTACAATCTCGCAATCCTGAAATCCTGAAAAACTGATAAGTCTTCTGCATTTTAAATGAAATCTAAAATTCTACTTTCTCCATATGAAATCCAATGAGGCCGGAACCACTCTCAAACATCCTGAGTCATTTCATGGTTATGTTAAAAATTTAAGTAAAAGGATGAAAATGAAGATTAAGGAGAATGTCACTTTTACTTTAAGAATTTAACATTACCATGAATAACATATCAATACTAGGGCCTAGACTTGATCATTAAGCTGCCTCACTCAAAAATTATTTGTTTCTTTAAAAAAAATTGCAGCTTATGCAGGCAATGTTTTCTATCAACGGAATACGCGTTTTCCAGATGCAGGACACGACGAAAACCGGCGAATAAGTTTTACATTTTACAGGGCACAATGAAAAACGTTTTCGACATGTTTTAGGGCCGTTTTCGTGTCTGACACGTAAAATACGGGACACGGGACCTTGGAGGACGTGTCCTGTGACTTAGGGTGCAGCATGTTGAATGTTGCAGCATGATGAAGGGCATAGTGATGAAGTGTATCATAGCATGATGAGTGCAGCACAAATGTAACAAACTGCGGCACAGTGATGATGAAGGCTACAATGAGGTGCAGCAGTATGATGTATTGCAGCAACAGAATTGTGATATACTGCAGTATGCATTGAGTGCATAAAGGGTACATCATAGTGCAGCATGAAGGATGCAGCAGAATGTTGATGAAGTACAACATCATGGGCACATCATGATGATTGGGTGCAGCACAGTGGCAGGTGCAACATGATGATGAGGTGCAGCACAGTGATGTGTGTTGTCTGGTGATGTAGTCACCTTGGAGGATCAGTTGAAGCAGTATGCCTTCACCTGAGTGCAGATCAGCTGCCTCATGTGTCATCTTCTTTGAGAAGATCTCTGCTCTTATTTAGATAAGTCAAAATGTTGACTTCTGATGTATATGTACTATCTCTCTCTCTGTTGAACTATTGAAGAACATATAAGAGGAATTGATCAAGGGTTTCCCCACATTGGGGTTTGTCCCTGGCTGGTGCCACATCTTGTGTCCTCTTGTATTGTCTTGTCTTTTGTGATTTATGTTTATGTTCTATCTGCATTTTACTATCATGCTAAATGTGATTGCTAATCTGGAATTAATATTGAGTTAATGTGAAAAATTGAAGTAAATTGCTCTCAGCATCGAACATACCTAAAATTGACATGCAAAGATGACTTTGATACAGGGGAGGAGGATGCAACAGAGGAGAGCAGTGGTGACCATGATGATGAGTACAATGATGCTAATTTTGATGATGACTATGAGGACTAATGACTCATGAGCCATGAGCTACCTACTGCCTTGAGGCTTGTATACTTGTATTTGTTTTGTATTTGCTATTTCTATTTTCCATTGGCATTGCACTACCTATGTAACACATTTTGATTTTGATGACTTAATGATAAAACTACAGTATTTTTATCTTACTATCTTGTCTTTCTCCTATTGGGTCATTGATGAATTGAATATGTATTATGATTTATCATTTATGTCACAATTTGTTAATTTTAGGTATGTTCTATGCTTAGAGCAATTTATTTCAATTTTCACAGTTAGCTCAATATCTTTTCTAGATTATTAATCACATCAGCATTAAAGTAAACTGCAAATAGAACATAAACATAAATCGCAGAAGACAAGCCAAGACTAGAGGACACAAGATGTGGCGCTAGTGAGGGACAAACACTAATGTGGGGAAACCCTTGATCAATTCTTCTTATATGTTCTTCAATAGTTCAGCAGAGAGAGAGAGATAGTACATTTACAACAGAAGTCAACACTTTGACTTATCTAGATAAGCGCATAGATCATCTCTAAGAAGATACATGAGATCAGTTGAAGACATGTTGCTTCAAATAATTCTCCAAGGTGACTCCTTCACCTATCATTGTGTTGCATTTCGTCATCATGTTGCACCTCACCGTGCTGCACCATGCTACACCCATCATCACTAAGCTGCATCTCATCATTCATCATTAATCATGATTGTACCCATCACTGTACTGCATTATGTGCCATTGTTGCACCATGTTGCCATACTGACCTATGTGTTGGTTGCATCTTGCTTGCTTGTTGTTCGTAGCTTGCTTGTTGTCCCTAGCATGCTTGTTGTCCTTTGCATGCTTGATGTTGCATGCTAGTTGTCCCTTGCATGCTAGTTGTAACATTGCATGCTTGGTGTATTTGCTGCTAAGTACCATACAACTGTCCCAATGTTAGTTAGTTGTCCCTTACATGTTGCTCTCCTTCGGAGACAGATGCTCTGGCTGTTCTGACAGTTTCGGCAATTTCAGTTGTTCCCGGCCATTCCTGCAGTTCCAGCAATTTCGGTTATTCCCAGCAATTCCGAGTTTTCCCGACAGTGCCGGCTTCTGCCCAATGCGTTAGCTTTCCCGGCTGTTCCGGCTGTTCCTGGCAGTTTGGGCTATTCCCAACAATTCCGGCAATTCCGGCTATTCCCAGCAGTTCCGGCAATTCCGGCTATTCCCAGCAGTTCCGGCAATTCCCAACAGTTCCGGCAGTTCCAGCAATTCCAGCTATTCCGGCTATTCCCGGCAATTCCAGCAGTTCCGGATTTTCCCGACGGTTCAGGCAGTTCCCGGCAATTCCAACTTCTGCCCTTTGTGTTAGCTTTCCCCGTTGTTCTGGCAGTTTCGGCTGTTCCCGGCAGTTTTGGCTTTTCCCGACAGTTCTGACTTTTCCTGGCAGTTCCGACAGTTCCCGGCAGTTCCGGCTTCTGCCCTCTGCGTCAGCTTTCCCAACTGTTCCGGCAGTTCCGGCTATTCCCAACATTTCCGATAGTTCGGGCAATTGCGGCTATTCCCGGGAGTTCCAGCAGTTCCCGACAGTTCCAGTAGTTCCATCAATTCCGACTATTTTGATTATTCCTCGCAATTTCGGCTTTTCCCGGCACTTCCGACAGTGCCAGCAGTTCCAGCTTTTCCCGACAGTTTCGACTTCTTCCCTATGGATTAGGGCAGCGTTATCCCTTAGGATCTCTCCTCCTACTAAAACCCAAAGACAAGTAGAGAGGAAGAGATCCCAAGTGTGTTGAAATGACTTGAAAGCCACCTCTATTTATACTAAAACGTTGAGCACAAGTGGGGTTTATTTGGTTGCTGGCCGACCTTGACGAATTGTCCCATAACACAAATAAATTCATATCTCCATGAATATTTATCAGAATTGGATGATCTTTAGATCAATCCTACACCTCTCGATGAGAGGGATCCAAGAAAAAATATCAGCTTCCATTAATAAGATGAGCCACATGAAGTTTGTCCCTAGTTGCCAATTTTAACACAATTGTATTTGTATGCATAATGTTACTTTGTAAAACTTACATCTAGATGAAGATCTATGTTTGAAATCAATGAATTTGTATCATGAATGAGAATTTTTGTAAGAAATATCTAATTTTTAGTGTATATGTGTGTGTGTGTGTGTGTGTGTTTTAATAAAATAATATAACGTATCTGACCATGTCATGTTCTAGGGGGTCAACATGTCTGTATCTGACACTCGAATCCCCGTGTCCCGTATCCCCGTGTCAAGTGACTTAGCCTTGAAAATAGAGGATGTCGTTGAGATGAAGCTTTCCACCATCTTCTAGTTTCAACGAGGTAGGTCCAAGACCTTTGACTGCATTAGTTATTGTTATCTCCAAGTTCCACTGGATGAGATGATAATCCTTTTGATAAAGTTTGAAGTTGTCTACTTTCCACTGTCATATGTCTTGAGGATCCACTATCAATGATCCATGCATTTTCATCATCAAATGTACCTGTAAGTGTTGCTATGAATCCTCCACTTTTGATTCTCCTAGATAGATTGTAGATGATCTTGACACCAAAGCTTCTTGCAACTTTTAAGAGATCTTTAAGGGTCTTGAGTCCCATCTTCAAATAGATTTCCATTGATGAGAGAGATCTTCCTTTTGAGAGTGCTTTCCTTCCTTCAAATGATAGCCAACAAAGTGATCTTCAAATAGTCCTTCCTTCACCTTAGCTCTGATACCATGTTGAGAAATCAATGCATGTAGTTATTAGGGTTTGATTCCTCTTTTCTTGATAATTACTTGTGATATGTGTTGGCTTCATTTACTTCTTTATTATGTTATCTTTCATTAATCAATTACCAAATCGAAAATGCATGAATATTACAAGAACAAGAGACACAAGATGTAGGCACTCAACTAGGGAAAAACCCCTCTTCAAGGGGAAAACCCAATCAACTCTTCTTCAATAATAGAATCAAGTCAAAGTGAGACAATCCAGGACCTTTTGACCAAGACAAAGACTTCCTCCAATCACCAAGTCAGCCCTCCTTCCAAGTAGACAAATCTTGCTTTAGTCAATGATAGTCAACTCGTTTAAAACTGCTTCAATCTGGAATTCGGCCCCTTACAACTCAAAATTTCGGACCTACACTTACTGCAGAAATTCCGGTCCTTGCAACTTGCCCAAAAACCTTAGAAAAACTCGCATTTGTGAGATAGAGATGCCCAAAAACTTCAATTTTGTTCTTCCTTTGATTTGTCCTTCCTTCTCCTTGACTTCACACTCTTTTTCTTCTCTTTCAATTGCAAATCGAACTTGTTGATGATGGATGCCAAATAGGTCAAGCTCTTCCTCTATTTATACTGCTTCCACAGGGTCGAATAGCCCCAATCTAGGTCGACTTCATCAAGGTAGGGCCGACCTGGTGAGTAGGTGACAAATTACTATTTTGACTCAAAAATAATTTTCTTTACATGATACAAAAGCCAAAGAAGGGTCTAATAAATATGACAATGACTCTTGCCCACGGGGTTTTGGATTGACGGTGAATGGGTGTACTGTTAAGGCACTCCTTGCGATAGGTCACTGGTTCAAATCCCCCGTGGGTGCTTACCTACAAAAATATATATATATATATATATATATGACAATGACTCTTATGACCTGTTGATGCCTCTAAAATCATTTCATCAACATCAGGGAAAACTACCCGATCCGGACCTTAAAGTAGCTCCTTTTCCGTTTGGTGTGGTGGCTCCGACTGGATGTAATGGGACCAGTTTCCCTGTGATATATGAGTCGATGGATGATTGGTTTGTAATGGATAACGAGAGTGATAAGTGCTTTATTCTAAAGTGCAAAAAAACATACAAAGATAACTAATCTATCCCAGGAATTCTTCTAACAATGCGATTCTTAATTATTTTTATTGACAAATAAACATGAAGATAACTTATTCATAAATAAAAATATGCATTCATATGATACTTACTTTGTTCAATTAATTGAACAAAGTAATAATTAAAACATTATCGCATTAATCGTAATATATCTAATTGAACAAAGTAATAATTAAAACATTATCGCACTGATCGTAATATATCACTGACATATAAATATGAAAGATGACAACTCAGAAACATTCAAAAGTGACAAGTTAAAGAATTGTTGCAGAAACATATACATGTCAATAATAGCAAAGTTGATAAATGTTAATTCACATAGAAACATAAAGCAAAAAACATAGATAGTAGTACCGTATGCATTTGTATCTCCTCCGATGTGAATCACATTCAAATCCTGCCTTCTAATTTAGGAAAACTTTCATAAGAAGCAAAAGTGCATATCACATAAAAGCCTTCTTTGTCAAAATTCAAAATTCTGGTCCAATCTTTTATAAAAATAAATATATCAGAAGCACAGTAGTGCAACCTCCGATTCAAGTCTTAATACAAAATTGCGGACCCTTTCCAAAAACATGAAAGGGTCTATAAATACTATAAAAATAACAAACTATGAAAGAAATATGCTATGCGCTGGTATAACTAAAATACAAAAAATCTTAGATTTATCTTGAAATAGCAGTACTACTGTCAGTGGAAAAGGTTCATTGTATCGGTTGATCATCTTGTGATCGGAGTTGACAAATGTCAAGCATCGGCTGGACCTCTGGCGGCTGACTCATATGCGAGTGTAACTGAGCTGTGAATGTGGCATCGGCAAGTTCGGGGATCATGTGGTTGATCGCGTTCGTGAGACACTTCATCGCCATTTGCTAACTGTGCGGTTTTACAAGGAAAAACCAAAACGTTTCCCATGTTAGGTTGTGAATGCCTCCAATCAGTTTTTCTCTTTGCATCAATTCCTGTTTCCACTGTTGTTCTAATGATTTTACTTGTGGGAGTTTGCCTGGAGAGCATTCTGTTATTAGATTAGATAAATATAGACTATTGTTGATTAATTCAATTAGATTACTGGTTGTTGATCTGCATCTGGATGTAGCTCTCTCGGCCTTCATTAAATGAGACTCCCATTCGGAAAACAAAATTTTTTTATGTGACTCTTGTATCTTTGGTAGATTGGCAGCGTTTCCCTCTTTCGAATCTTGCCAAGATAGAAAATTCGTTGATCTTTCATCTGCTTTTCCTAACTCAAGCCTTGCATCCACTGATTTTTCAATCATAGATGCTGAGATATCACATAGAGGAATGACCAATGAAATATTGTGACACAGAAAGTCCAACTACCGGGATAAAGCCTTGGTCATCTCGAGGGCCTCAGTTCTGAATTCACCTACCTGGGGATATCCTTTGAATCGCTCTATTTGATCTTTCATTTGGGCGATTTGCTCTTCTTTCGATTTATTCATATGCTTGTTCAATAGTTGTAGTTTGCTCAATGCTTGAGATAACTCCTGCTGCTTATGGATGGCCTGTTCATCAATTCTTTGCTTTTCATTAACCAATTGCTCATTCAACTGCTTATTAAGTTTTCTCTGTTCCGCCAACTGTTGTTCAAGCTGCTCTATTTTTTGTTGTTTTTCTTGTGATTGTGCTTCTAGCTGAATGATCACTTGGTTCTTTTCCTTCAACAAATTACTAACCTCTGATGCCTTATCTATTGTTGCCGCTGTATATGCTCCAGCATATTGAGAAAGTTTTGTTAAATCTTCAGAGGGATTTATTTCCTCCCTCCATACCACATTCATCATTTCCATCTGAGTCAAAAGAGGAGAGTGATCAATTTTCCTCTTTTTCCTTTGCCTTTTGACTACAGCCCTAAGCATAGGGCTGTAGAAGACATCCAGTGGTGGTATCTCTTCTATATGAAAAACAATCTCTTCAGTGGGATTTTCAAGGATAATCTCTATGTCTTTATGAAGCTTGGGTGGGCCGCTTGTTCCTACAATCGGAACTGTGTTGACTACTAATTTCTGCACTATGGACACCTATGGTGTAGTGAATCCTTGGGTATTCTCTGGATTACTGATGATAGAATCAAATTGTTCTCATTCCTTGATTAGTTTAGGGTCAATATTGATGTTTGAATCATGGGGTCCGCTATCTGTTACCTACTTCTGCTCCTATTCTAGTGTCTTCTTCTTTTTAGGAACCTTTTCCATTTCGGGAGCATTCTCAGTAATTTTCTGTTCACTGTGGCCTTGTGGTTCAACCGCTGAGGTTGTAGCTAATAAATCTAAGGGCAGGGTTTCCAATCTCTGAACCCTGATCCTATGAAATTCCTCGAGTCCTTCTGCTCCTAATTTGATTTTGGCCATATGTTTGACCTGGTAGAACATCTCTGCTGAAACAAACAGGTCGTCAAAGTCATCTTTTTCATGATCAAATCTGGCGATTTTAGCCTGAGCAGTCATATTATAGGCAACAGCTCTAGGATCATATTGCCTCTTAGGAATGGTTGCCAGTTTTAACAACTTGATCTTCTCGGCCTCCTTTTCTACATGTTTAAAATCATGCAAAGTAAAAGCACCGCATCGAAGAGGAAATGTTGGCCACATGTACTTGTTGGAATCCCTAATATTTCTGGATGTTCCTTCAACTATTATCTGATATGCTAGTTCCCTAGCCAGGTGTTTATCAGGAATATACAATGGTAGAACGTGAGGGTTGGCGAGGCTGCCGAAAAGCCTAATATAGGTAAATATTTCTTCTCCAAACCAACTACCAATTGTTGTTAAGTCAATTGATGCTTCCTCGGATAACCTCGGAGCAAGCTTATTGAATATGGAGTAATATACAGGAAGGATGAAAGCATGACAAATTCTATACAAATGGTTCTTATAATGGGCTTTCCATAGTTCCTTATGCTAGATGTGGATAGGATTAGGGTCTTGAGGAGTCCATTTCCATCCGAGAATGGGGTATTCAGAATTAAAACAAATGATGTCGAGAATATAGGCACTGAACTAAAAGGGGGGGATGACCCAAGTAGTTACATACCTCTTTCTCCTATATTCTAGTATCTCGATGGTTATTTTGTCATAGAGAATATTTGCCCAATCCATAACAGAACCATGAATTGCAGCTTCCATTAATGGGACCATATCTATAGAGAAATTAGCAGAATCATGGACTCCCCAGAGTCTACACATCATTGCATCAGCATAACAATAAGGAGAGGCTAATGAATCTACAAAGTACATACCCGATGTCTTGTGCTTGTGTTTATTTGGGAAATGTCTCCAGTGCCTGAACGGATTTGATTCAATGTCATTTTCTTTGGTGAATGCCTCCAGAAATGCTTTGTTGTAGCGCTTTTCCGGCTGAGGTAGATGGTACATTTGCCTGAGATCCTCTGGTTTGAATGACCCGAATACTTTTCCATCGGCTGTGGAAAATGTCCTGTCTGTGGTCGCAATTTTTTCAACAATCCATCTGACCACGTCAGTCTATGGCAAAACTTTGGCATGCGCTACTATTCTGTGTAGGTATGAACAGGCCAAATCTTTCAAAGTGCCCTCTAATTTACTTGTGGAATTTGTTGTAGCTTCTTCTTCGAGTTCTTCAGGTTCCTCTGCTTCCAGTAAATTATAGATACTCTCCCAGCTTGCTTTTCCTAAACCGAGACAAGTCGCATCTGATATCAATCCTTTCTTACTCAATTGAGGTTCTTTGACTATAGCAGGGGCCTTGGCTTTCTTTGCTTTCTTTCCCATTTTTTCGGATTCATGAGCTCAAGGTAATTCTGCACATAACAGAGAAATATTTCTGCTGAAAGCTTAATACGAAATGAAAACAGTTAAGGTAATTTGCATATGACAAACCAAATGTAATTAAGTATCACCAAGGGTGAAATCCTCGAAGGATTCACCCTTAACTGCGAAATTTATGCCCACGGGGCTTTGGATTGACGGTGAATGGGTGTGTTGTTAAGGCACTCCTTGCGATAGGTCACCGGTTCAAATCCCCCGTGGGTACTTAGGTTAGTCTAATAAATTAAAAAAAAAAAATTGTGAAATTTATGACCATCATAGCCGCCAATCGTAGTCAATAAATGCAATAACTGCCTGTTAGATTGCGCATATGATTGATGATCTTTTTAAGCGTATCATTAGATTTTCCCAATCAGTGATCAATGAAAAATCACGAATCGCAATCGGGAGATTCAATACTTAAGGTTTAATGTGATAGCCCCAATATCTCTGATTGCGATAAAGGAAAAGTATAATAGGCGGAGGTATATTTTAGCGAATGGTTAGATTCATTACTTTTAAAGATTTATGTTCGCAAACCATACCTTTTAACGAAGTTTCCTTGAAATGGGCGCCTTTATTTATGAATCGCAATCGGGAAATTCGCAATTGCTTTGGCTTTGTGTCATGTGATACCTCCGACTGTCGATTGCGATTACGTTTATCGGATTAGAGCTTTAGCATAGGCCCTTTTGGAATGTATCCTTTTATCCTTGCGATATGCGATCTCTGATCACTTTATCGCATCAGAGATCCTTTTATGATGATTTTTCAAAGGAATATTTCATATTTTATCAAAAGGTTTTGGATAATAATTCTATTACATCGAGCCTTTTGATAAGGGTTTTCATGTGTGATATGATTAATGCCAGGCAAGCAGTTCTATTAAATCACTAATTTTGCTAAGTTTATTAAAAAGGGACCCATTTCTAATTAAAGTTTTTTTTGTAAAAGTTTTTAGAAATGGGGGGTTGTTGTACAGCACAACGTGACCCAAGAGAAACCCTAGAAGCCTACAATGGAGGCTTTGACCTAATAAATAAATAAAATGAGCATTAAACCCATGATTAATAATAATTTTCTTTTTGTTCTTTTTCAATTTTACAATAAATACATAATGACAAAGTACGAGAGCAATTATGAAGACCTTGTGGGAGCCGCTAGCCCTAGAGGGCTTATTTTCTGCAGGAACTGGGGTTTTTTCACAAGTATACCTGATCTGAAGGCCTGGCAAGAGATTTTTTGAGGCTAGAATCAATTTTTGTGGTACATAACTCACTCATCCACTTAATTAAGGGCAGTTACAAGAGTTTGGAAGCCTTTAAGGCCTTAGTCGCAGCCTTAAGAGGCCTTGATAAGCCTAGCCGCAAGGGCTGGAGGTGGTTTTCATTAGTTGCATCTGATCTATTTTGAGTCTAACCTTGTTTGCAGGCCTTGGATAAATATTTGCAAGGGTTTTCAAGTGTTTTTCCATTGCTAGATGGTCATTGTGATTTTCTGAATCAGTAGGGCTTGAAGATTTGAGTTCTTTGTGGCTAATCTCTTGTTTTGCAGTGCTAGTGTTCACTTGGAGAAGGGTTTTAAAGGCTAACCATTCATTGTTACATCATATTTTGCCTTGTTAGGCCTAGCCGCAAGGCCTAAGGCCACTAATCCACCTAGCTGCTAGCTCTAATAGGCATACTAAGCCTGGATGCAAGCTTTTGAGGGCTTCATTCATGTTCACAAGTAGTCTAGGGCTAATACTTTTGTGATTGCAGGTGTGTTTAAGAGTTTTATCACTTAATGGGGCTCAAAACAAATCTTTGAGGGCTTGAAACTTGACATACCATCCATCCAAAGAGGGTCACATGCCAAGGAAGACTAGTCAATCCTAGCCGTGAGGGTTTAAGGCATAGTTTTCATCTGTCATTGGCTAATTCCTGTTGTTGCAGGTGTTCAGAAGGCTACACATCCTTTGTGGTGTCTCAACTTGGCACACTTGATATTGGGACGAGGCCACAAGGCCTCAAGAATTTGCTCTGTCCCTATCCTCACTCTTTCTTCGACTGTCATAAACAATCAGATCTGAAGTCAATCATAACACTGGTGTAATCTATAAGATCTAGTCCTAAAATAGCCTAAAAATACCTAAGAATAGCACACAATAATCATAAGAATTATTTGAGGTGTTCTTGCCTTTTCTTTCATTACATCATTGGTGACAAATCTTGCTGATCTCATTACTACAGCAGTCTGATGTTTTATGACAGTGGCATAATCATCTTATAATAACCTTAAGTAAATCCTAAAACCAATCCTAATAAGCCTAAGAGCCTAAAAGAATTTTACACATTAACTAAAGGCTTAATCACTATTGATCTACCTAGTTTGCAAGTGATTTTTGGGACTGTTTTCATAGTGACAGTGGGCTGATCTGATTGGCATAAGCATTCATTTAAGTCCGGCGCATCTTCCTAATGGTTATTGAATGATACAAGCATTGGTTAAATAATTGCATCAGTCTCTCTTTGATCTTGAGGATAGCTAGCTTGCATTCTAACTCTTGCATTACCTACCGTTGTATTCTTGCATCTTTGCATAGCATCTCATAGTTAGTGTGTTGTATTTGTTTCTTGCATTACTTATCATTGTTACCAATCTCATCCCTACTTGCTTATCTCTATTGGTGCTTGTTGCTATTGTGCTTTAAGAACATTAAAGTTGCTCTTGTTTCTAATTGCTAAGCATAAGAAAACTATAATAAGAACTCTAATTGACACATCGATAAGCTCTAATAAGCACCTTGGATCATGGAGTGTTTGGCATTGTTAATCTTGTTTCATTGAGATAAGTTGTTCTCTAAAAGTGTTTCATAAATCGCTATTGGCATCTTTGTAATCTTGTGCCGAGAAGTAACATTGTGAACATCTTGATTTCAAGTGGTTTGACATTGTCATATTGGAGCATTTTATATATTTGTAATCACTTTGAAGCAATCTTAAAATCATTTGCATCTTCATTCTAGGATTATAAGTGCACATTTAAAATTTACCTTCAAGCATAAGCTTGGTTGTAAAAGAAATAGGACCACCTTCTTCACCCAATTTGAGAAGTCTAGACCCTCATTTGCAGTTGACACAGGTGACCTTGCAGTTCTCTTGTGGGCAATCCCTTGTAGGAACGGAGGCACTTGAGTGGTTAGAAGTCCTGGGTAGGTATCATTAATGAGGCCTTAGCCTCCTTCCCCAGCACTTCTCTCTACAACTTGCGTTTGTGACTAGCTTCGAAATAATTGAGAGGAAGGATTCACTTAGATTAGGCATTTAATTAAAAACAACCAAGATCTTGCATCTCACATTAGACTAGGTCTTGCACTTCATCTAGGATAGATTTGCATCTTGCAGCAACTATTCATCCAGTAACTTAGCATATTGATCTTTGTTGTGCAAGTACTTCTTAATTTCAAGGCACTAGTCTATCATTTATATCTGATTTGGTTGTGCTTAATAGTCTTACTTCTCACATAATTTTAATTCATGTTGTTAGGACATTCAATTGTATCTCTTGAACTTGTTGATTTCCAACAGGATTCTCATTATTCCATCCATAGGGACTACCCTCCTTGGCCAAAATTTAGGAGATACTTTAAATGGAGAGGGCAAGGATCAGAATGACAACCCCCACCCTGAGCATTGTCGCATTGGATGTACAATTCGAGCAACAACAGGTCCTGTTACTTTATCTCAAGCAAAAGAGTATGTGTATGTTGCTCTTGTTGAAGAAAACCTTTCAGTTGCCAAAATTGACTTCAGATATCCTCGACCTAAAGTTGAGCCAAGTCTAAAGCCACTGGTCATGTTGATCCTAGGTTGCATGTTTTTTGCACAAAAATTTGATAAAATGACTAATGAACTCATGCAGGGTCAAATTACCATGATGAATAAATTGACTCTTTCGAATAAGGAAAGAGAATTGTGCCCAAGTTATCCTCCTAAACCTCATTATAGTAATGATTGTTGATTTTTGGGTAGCATCGAATGCGCTCTAGCTACGAATTTTGTGGAGGGGCTAAAACACATGAGATCTCCAAGACCTAGAAATCGTTTGGAGTAATTCCACTCGGATTGTATTTTATTAAACTAATTAATATTTTTAATGGGGTTCCTAAGTCTAAACTTAGGAAAATTAAAATATTAATGGGTATTAATGAAAATATGGGTGAGAAGCTTCTAAGAGACGAGGATCAAGTCTAATTTAATCTTAGCTGTTGATTAGAGATTAGATCACGGTCGTTGATTTCTCAACAGGAAAAGTATAAATGAAGGTTTGGGGTCAGCTAGAGAAGACACACACAGAGATTGAGGAAATCGATTTTTTGAGGTGAGAAGTTCTCATGAGGGAAATATATTGGGGATATCTTGCAGCTGAGGGGCAAGGATAGTTCGGGAATACAGACAGAGAGGCAGAAAGAAACTTGTGGAAGCAGCGCAGTAGCCAGGAGAGCTGACGCTGGGCCAGTCTGAGCCCACGCAACCGTGATGCAGAGCCAGAAGGGCTAGTGTAGAGGGAAGAAGTTGCCTTCCACGCAGAGATTCAGAACTACTGGGAAATGCTGGAATAGTCGGGAAAGCTGATGCAGTGGGCAGAAGAGCTAACGCAAAGCCTCAGAGAGCTCCATGCAGGCCCACGTAGTTATTGCCCTAAAGAAAAAATGCACATGCAAACTGCTGTAATAAAAATGCAAAAAAAATTGAAACAAAATGCTCTTACCTGTTGCTTGAATCACCTCCAAAATGCTCCCAAACCCTTTGCTATTCGCTCTTATGCACCCACAGCAAGAGAGACAGAGAAAAGAGAAGGTGAAATGGCCCAAAATCGGCCTTTATGGGCCGCGCGACACGCAAATCAAGGGGACACATGTCCCAAAATCGGGACACGACAGAGTCGTTCCTCGGACACAACCGAACACGATTGGGGCATGATCGGAGGACACGTGTCCCACCAAATTGTGTCTGATTCCCTCGATTCGGGACACGTAGAGGGTTTAGGACGAATTTGGTTTCTTAGGTGAGCAGTCAGTGGACCCTATGGGAGACATTCAGGATGATGAGTCACCGTTGATGATTCATCGTGAGTAGCGTATGGTGGAGCATGAGTTAGTTGAGGAGGATGATATGCATAGTATGCATCATGAGCCTTTTGTGGAGAGCCAGTTGGGGGCTCATGTTGAGCCCATGATGGAGGAGGATGAGTAGCCATCTTTAGGGCCAGCCATTGATGAGGAGCAGACAACCAATAGGGTGGCAGTATTTGCAAACACTTGTCTTTTGGAGGTGTTGGAGCCTGACACGATAGATTTGCAGGAGGTTGGCACACTGGAGGAGCGTGTAGTTTCTAGTTAGATGAGGGAAGATCTTTTTGAGATGGTGGTGCATCCATTTTTGGGCCAACCCACTGATGAGGTGCAGGTAAGATGCACGGACAATTGGAAAAGTTGCAATACTTTCAGGGAGCATCCCCCTCCAGGAGTACATAGAAAGGGCTTGCAGCACATCTTGCCCACTTTTGCCCATTATAGGGAGAGGAGCATGATTTCTTGGACAGATCTTGTTGATGGACCGAAAAGAGCAGAATGAGTTGAGCATGGAACAACGACAGCATAGTAGACTTGTTCCATACATAGGTGTCTATGCATTCGATTCATTCCAAAAGATAGATTGGTGTACCAAGGGCAAGGCCCATTATATAGAGGTGTTTTATAATAGTGAGTCAGAGGATGGTGTAGAGCAAGAGGATGATGTAGGAGGTGGTTAGTTGCAGACCATTGGAGGTAGTGGAGGAGGAACACCACCCCCACCTGGTGGAGACCTCTTCAAACCCACTAGAGGGGTCATTGCTTCACTGAGGGGAGACCCCAAGTATCTGACACTAAGGACCAGGGGCACAGTGCTAGGACAACGTGTACCAGTTCTGGTGGACTGTGGGGCAAACCACAACTTTACTGATGCTCAGATGGTGGAGAGGAGAGGTATACAGACTGAGAGCTTTGAGGGGTTTTCAGTCCTAGTGTTGGGAGACAGGACTATGCAATGCACCCAGTATGTCCCTAGTCTCACAGTGACTATGGGATGTTATTCTATGATCGGTCATCTCTTTGTGGTCGATGTTCTGGACGCCAACATTGTCATGGGTGTCCAGTGGATCTACTCCTTGGGACGAGTCACTACAGATTGGAAGAAGTTGGAGATGGAGTTCATGGGGCCAGATGGGAAGTTGGTGTTGCTGAGAGGGATGCATTCGTACCCACCACAAATGGTGTCAACGCATCGGATGGAGGTTGATTTACAACATGGAGATATAGAGTGGGCAGTGGAGCTCAGGATTACAGAGGCAGAGCTCAGCCACAGCCGGTACACCTGGACATCCAAGAGATTTTGGATAGGTATCTAGCAGTTTTTGGAGACATTCCTCCAGGCAGGCCACCTTACAGGGGATTTGAGAACACGATCGTGTTAGAGGAGGGTGTGCATACAGTTATGACCATGCCATACCAACATCCCAAGGCTTATCGGGATGAGATTGAGAGTGCCATACACAAGTTGTTGGCCTTGGGGCACATCATGCCTAGTTCGAGTCACATTGCTTCTTCAGTTGTACTGGTGAAGAAGAAGGATGGGACCCTCTGCATGTGTATCGACCATTGGGCCCTGAACAAGAAGACTCTAAAGAACGGTACCTAATTCCACTCATAGATGAGCTGATGGACGAGCTTAGAGGAGCTAAAGACTTCTCTAAGATTGATTTGCACTCAACCTACCACCAAATCAAAGTTCAGGAGTAGAACATCTCGAAGACAGCTTTCAGATGCCATTATGGGCATTTCGAGTTTTTGGTGATGCCCTTTGGGCTAACCAATGCCCCTGCTACTTTCCAGTCTTGCATGACCCACGTGTTCTACAAGCAGCGTCGCAGGTTCATGTTGGTGTTCCTCGATGACATCTTGATCTATAGCAGCACTTGGAAAGAGCACTTGAGGCATTTGGAGGAGGTGCTTCGTATTCTTGAGGAGCAGCAGTTATACGCCAAGGTGCCCAAATGTGAGTTTGGACTGACAAAGATGTTATACCTTGGCTACATCATCGGAGAGGATGGGGAGCGTGTGCGCCAGGAGAAGATCAAGGCCATACTGGATTGGCCTACACCTAGTAGTGTGACTGAGCTACGAGGATTTATGGGAATTTGCACCTATTACAAGAAGTTCATGAAGGGGTTTTTACAGTTGGCAATAGCCCTCATTGATCTAACCAAGAAAGGTGTGTTTGAGTGGATAGATGTAGCACAGGGAGCTTTTGAGCAACTCAAACAGGTGATGAGCAGTTCTCTGGTGTTAGCACTGCCAAATTTTTCACAGTCATTTGTACTGGAGTGTGATGCGTCCAGTGAGGGCATTGGGGTTGTTTTGATGCAGGGTGGGCACCCCATAGCCTTTGAGAGTTGGAAACTCCTTAGTCATGAGAGTATTTGGTGGGCACCCCATAGCCTTTGAGAGTTGGAAACTCCTTAGTCATGAGAGTATTTGGTGGGCAACAGGTTCAGCGTGAAGACTGATCACAACAGTCTTCGGTTCTTTTTGGAGCAGAGAGGCTCAACAAGAGGTAGCAGAAGTGGGTCAGCAAGATCCAGGCCTATGATTTTGACATAGAGAATGTAAAGGGCAAGCAAAATGTGGTGGTTGATGCTTTATCCAGGAGCCCAACGACATTAACCCTTATGAGTATTTGCCAGGATTGGAGGGCGCAGTTGTTGGTGGAGTACTCTAAGGACAGGCAAGCTTGTGAGATCTTAGATGGCACCTATGCAGATGACCGGTTCTGTGTGATGAATGAGGTGATCTACTATAAGAACCAGATCTATTTGGTACATGGTTCGCAGTTGAGGGAGAAGATGATGCAGGTTGCGCATGACTCCCCACTAGTAGAACATCAGGGGCTCCTCAAGACATATCGAGCTATATGAGAGCGTTTCTTGTGGAGGGGCCTCAAGGGGGATGTTTTGAGGCAAGTATAGGAGTGCGGTACTTGTCAGAGGAACAAGGGAGAGCAGACACACCCTGCAGCATTACTGCAGCGTCTTCCCATACCTGAGAGGAAATGGGAGAGTATATCAATGGATAGGAGAGTATATCAAAGGAAAGTGGGGGCCACCCCAAGAGGAATACACAACCCTCGGGAAAAAGCATACTTGTGGAGAGAGAGAGAGAGGAAAAAGGGTCGACATATGGGGCCCACAAGGAGAGAGAAAGCTCAATGATAAATAGGAGGAGAAGATATCATTTGGGAGCTTATTGAGCCAAATCTATGAAGTGTTTAGCACCGAGATTTCCAAGGGGAGATCTCACCTCCTTTTTCAGTGGACTTCAAGTGCCACCCTACGGGAGCCATTGGCACACTTGAGTTGTTGTGAGAGACATTACAGGGGAATTCGAATTGTATTTGGAGTAGATTGGGCACAGAAAAGGGACCACGTACTGTTGAGGAGAGATAGTTTAGAACAGAGGTGGTTTTGGGCTTTTGGGGGCACAGTACCTTGGCATCTTGCAACATTTTTGTAGTGGTTTGGTGGGCTGATCAAGTGGCCATTCTTCAAGCCGAATTATTCTTTCCTAGGAATGCGCAAAAGGAGCTTCTATGGGCCTGCGCAGTCACTTGAGGAGAACACATGTGGGGTGAGGCTTGCATGGGGATTTGGGGTTGAGTTTTGCTAGGGGATATAAGGAGAATTGTTGGAGAGTTTGATCAACATTTTTGGAAGGCTTTGGTAGCAGAATTCCTGGTGGTGCGAATTACCAAGCTGAAGGAGGAGCTCGCTCTAATTGGGGGTAATTTCGGAAGTTTGGAACTAGGACCAACCCTTTTTGGGTCTTTGTGGGTTTAGTGAGGGGAGCCCAATGCTAATTTTGAAAAAAAAAATATGAGCACTATAGAGGGGCCAAATCCCAGTTCTTTACCAGCCAGTAGTAGCAGATTTACAGGGCTAGCGCAAGCGTTGGAGGTGTTGAAGAATCTAGGGCAAGTGGGATTAATGTGATTCTTCTAGACTTGATAACAATTTGTGAAGTGATTTTGTAAATTATCTTAGCTTGATCTTCTTCTTATCATTAGTGTGTGTGTTTGCTTCATCAAACTGCTACCAAAACAAAGAGACAAGAACACCAGATGTTTGGTTTTTTGCCAGGGCCAAAATCTCTCCCTCTTGGAGAGGAAAACCCACACAAAATTCTTCTTATAGAGATTCTAATTAACGACTACCAAGACCATGACCCTTGACCTATCAAGCCACTCCAAGACCAAGACACCAATATTCTTCTTACTGCTAAGATCATAATCATCATTACTATTTTACCAATATCATTATTGTTGCACCTTGACTGCTCATTGAGATCACCATTGTGCCTTTACTGAGATCATCTCTGCACCTTCATCATGATCACCATCATAACAACGAGGTCCATATGTATGTATTCATGAGAGCTGCACCGAGAACTTTTACATGATCAAGACTTTGTAACTATGTCTTCAACATATCCATGACAGAGACTGAGATCATGATTGCGTCCAGATTATATGTCAAGTTAATGCATGTCACTGTGGGATTATACCAAAACATGTCACTGCGAGATTGAGAGTGCTACTATAGGATCATCGAAGTCCTCTTCATCACAATTAAGTCGAGACTGTAACAGTACCGAGATAGTATTCTGAGAGTGTAAATATGCCGAGACAGTGACTGCAACTAGGGTGCCAAGGTAGTGGTACTCATCCGAAAAATACACAAGCTGCATTATGGACAGACTTCGATATTACCTTCCTGTGGCATACGAAACCCTTCCTGTAACTGCCATCTGAAACTTCAGAGGGATGCAAGTTCTACTTTTGTTCTTTTGTGAAGACCCTAGTCGCATATATATAGTGGTCAGCTTATGCATTTGAGCTAACATGACAGTGTGAACCGTTGTGTCTTTTTATTGAGCCGACATGATTGTACTTGTTAATTCATTTGCAGGCCGACATGACTGTTCTTGTTAATTCATTTTGCTTGTTGCCTTCTTCAAGGGGATGGTGCTTGTCTTGGAGGGCTTTTATCTAGACACTAGGTTGACTCATTTACATTACATATAAGCTCAAGAAGAGCATGACATTGACTCTTTGAGTTTCCTAAACCTAAGAAATGAGCAAGAAACTCATTCTTACAAAAAATAATATTTCTTTTTCTTGACGAGTACAAAGATCAAAATTACATTTGTAAATTCCGAACCTAGTTACACTTTCTTCAACGCGGTACCATTTATCATCCCGGCAGAACATTCTATCACCTGGGACTTGTCTAGCTTGCTTTTGGAAGCCCAGGTGCACCTACTCCATACATTTTGTACTCTCCTTTATATATTAATAAAATGGCTCAGCTTTGTGCAGTTTTTGGGCAATTTTCTGGATGTCTAATTGCATGCTAAATTTTTATGTTTGCATATGGTGTATTTGCTTGAATAACATTGTTAATTCCTAATAGGAAGATTACATATTTACATGTTGTAATTTTGCTTATTAAAACTCTAGCTTATAACAGCAAAGTGTAATTACTAGATTGTATGTGTTTGGTAACCTATTTAAGCCTCTTTAGCAATTACTAAGCCCTATGGATCTAGCCACAGGGTCCTTTGAACTTGCTATCTTGGAATTGTACCTTAACTCACCCAAAACCTTAATCATTTATCCTTGGTTGAATCTTGTGGTAGAAACCTTAGGGGGTAAATAGCTTAAGTCCATTTGAGTTACTTAATCCCTAAGATCTACTCTACGGAATCCTCCCTTGTGGGGATTGTATTCGACATAGAATAGCAAAGGAATAGTTGTTAAGGTGACAGCGGTAACTAAATCCATTATTGCTCTCAATCTAGATTTCTTAGTGAAGCTTTGCACTAAGGTGCTATATTTTGCAGTAACAGGTGCCATAGTGATATCGCTACATTGGAGGAGGTAAACCCTCTTTGTTACGTTGTTTTATAGAGAAGGAATCTTGCTCTATAATTTCATGAAAATAAAAGCATGGTTTGATCTCTTTAGGCCAAGAACATGCTCAAATTGATTTGGAAGTGGTGCAATTCTTGAAGACCCTTCGATTCATAAAGTTTATGATACTTGGCTTGCTAAATATAGAACTCTTTGGATCTTATTTTGATAGCCCAATTTTTCTTTTAGGTCTTTTGAAGAATCATCCCCTTGAGGTTGCATATCGACCTAATATCCCAACCAAAGGAAGGCATTGATCTTACCTTTCACCCACCATCCAAAAAATCTTCAAAGATTATTTATGTTTTCTAAGCTCACTCTTGCTCCCACTCTATACCACAAAGATTGAACTTAAGTAACCATAGGGAAGCTCCCAAGGCTAGATTACACTTAGTCTAAAGAGAGAAAGGAAAGGCTACTAAGGTGAAAATGGGTAGGTTGCGTAAGTTTCCCTAGGTGATACAAACCCAAATTTAAAAGCACTCAACCATTTATCCTACATTTTTGCATGCGCATTCAATCCACAGCAATTGCATTTATACAAATAATGAGGAATTGCTTGAACCATGACAGAATGGTTTGTATCCTCCATTCCTAGAAAACATCAAACCTAATCCCTTGAAAATCTATATTGTCCCTAAAACTACTCAACTCCTCCAACTATAAGCTTATTTAATATATTTGTTACATTACATGATATATCAAAGAAACCATTTAGCATTTCATCCCTATGTAGTTTATTCTAGAGAGCTCTAGATCATATTACACTTAGGGAAATAACAATTTAAATCATGTTCCTACATCACTTGGGGTCTCACAACTTTTGGTTAGGGAAATTTTGAGCTAGGTAAGAAGTTGAGAGGTAACACAAGACGTGTGTGTGTGTGTTTGTGTGTGATCTTTAAAAGAATAATTCTAACTCATAAAATGATCTTTAAAAAAGGCCACTCATAAATGTCAAAAAACGCACACAACAAGACGAATGTGTGTGTGCTTGTACACAGTATTTTGTCATGAATGCTTACATAGTATTTTGTCATGAATGCTTTAAAGAAAAAAGGAATCTTACCAATTGTCCAATATGTTGTCCAAGCTTAATATAGATTCCACCGTTTTGGAAACATAATTGTTGAAGTCTATTCGCACATCGAAGGTGTACTTCATGTTTTGCCCTTGTTCTCTCAATGCTTCCTTCCGGCAATCCCCATAATGAATATTCATAATCTAAAGATACATGATAGTAAAAATTAGAAAAGGTTGAATGTGATTTCAAAGATGATATTAATGTTTATAATATCTCCTACTTGAGAATTCCTACAAGTTTAGAGATTTAAGATATATTCATTAGCAAACTAACTATAAAACTAATGAAGACCACCAAAAAATCGAGTGGAGATACTACATAAAGAACTAAATGTGCAAGAGGCATAGAAAATATTCAATTGAGAAAGCTTGAAAATAGTCCTATTATAAACAATAATATTGAGGCCTTGAAATTATGGTTAGGAAATCTAGAAACTCATTTAACAAATAATGGGTAACAAAGGAATTTGCTATAAAATGAATCCAAAAATGTTTATACAAGTTATATTAAAGCTTGTTTGTCAAGCTGTGGTTTAGTGGAAACTTGAAATGATTATTGTGGTGAAGACCCAAGTTTAGATTCTAGTCGATATGCTCCTCCCTTGTATCGGGTTCATTGGTTCGGCTATTATTTTAGCCTTCGGGCATTTCGGTTAGGTCCACTTGTTAACTAGGGCTGATTATATAGTTTTGTGTACTTGTCTATATTCATGTGAGTGGTGTCAGAGAAAACTAATGTAATTTGTCCTAGCTTAGTACGAGCAACCTCACCCACAACTACGACAATTGCATATGGTGGGGCTGAGATTTTCTAGATTTACCACCTAAATACAAAGAAAGGTGGCTCCCCTTTTAAAAAGGATATATTAAAGATTGTACTAAACAACCAATACAAAGTAAAATATTTTAAGTATTAAATCTTAATACTTTGTTCAATCCCAACAATGGAATATTTACATGCTTGGAATCAAAAAAAGCAAAATTAATAACTCAGTAGAATGTAGAGATAAAACCCAGACTAATGAGTAACCAAGGTCTAGGAACATAATTGCAATATTCAACAAGGAAGAATAAAGATAATTTTTTCATTCCTTTATTTATGCATTCAAATGAGGGTTATACAAAACATTGCAAGTCACCTTAACGCTTCCTTTGAGGCCAATTTATGTGTATGGATGGAGTATATGTTGTTCAATAACACACTATCTCCTGGGTTCTGTTGACCACTAAAGTTTCGCCTAAAAAAAATTGACAACTCCATGCCTAAGAATATGGCAAGGGCTTCATGTACCATTAGAGTTCATATATCATCAGAGTTTTTTAACTCTATCTTCTTCTTCTCATCGATTTCTATATTGTACTCGGATTCTGCAACCCTACGGAGATATTGTATAAATGTCGCTAGCATGATGAATAAAGCTATGTAACAAACCTAGGATGTTGAGACTCGATCAGCAAGCGAGTACACCTTGAAGTGTTTTTTTTACTTGGTTAATTATTCCTACTTTTCAGCGGCGAATAATTTTCTAAGTATTTTCACTCATTGCATTACCCCAAAGTCGGGGTGACGGCTTGAAGATTATGCCTTAAGTCCAACTTTGTGTCTAGGGTCAATGTATATTACCTTCTAGGCTATCTCTAAAATCTCACGGAATTTGACTAGGTCTAAGTAAAAACAATTAATAATTAAAAATTTCCCTCAAAACGGGATTTTTTATTTATTTTGTATATATTGATGTAAATAAGTGGTCTTAAGAAATGTCTAGAGCGTGTGACTACTCAAAATTCATTCTCAAAGACCTAGCATTGTCCTAGAACCAACTTTGAGGGTCAAAAAACGACTTATAGTCCTTCAAAAGCTTATTTTTCTAATGTCAATGGCAAAAATGAGGAAAAAACTAAAATAAGTCAAATTTTGACATAGCAAACTCTAGTGAAAGTCAAAGGTGATGTGGCAACCATGTGGGGCCCACCACAGGAAGCACAAGTCAAAGTCAAAGTTCCAAGTGGCAAGTCAAATGGTCCAACGATGAGTTCATGAGGCAACGAAAAAGTTTGAAGTAACTTTGATTTAGTTTAAAACTAAGTTGCACAAAACAAGGAAACGGGTACGAGTTTCCGAAACGGGAAGCGATACGAAACGTGATCTCCCCAAATTTTGGAAACGGGGAAACGCGAATATATATATATATGTGCAATCAAAAAGCATAAATGATACATTATAATTTATTACATTTAAACATTAAGATTTAATTTACATCACATTTACTCATGAATGATCACATAATGAAAATAAAAATATCTGAATATCCAAAAGCAACCTCTATTATATATCCAAATCTCAAAATCAGCCTTTATTTATAGTAATATATGAGGCTGCAAGTACAATAAAGACTATAAGGCTGCAAGAGAGAGATCCAAATCAGTATTTTCTGCATCCACATCCCATTCTTTAGAAGGACCACTATTGTATTGGGAGTCTCTTCCTACATAGTCGAATGACCTTAGTGCTCTTGATTAAATACAAGTTTCATACCCTAGAACCCTACATGATCTTGATTATTGGGAGTTTCCCCTGCATAGAGGGCTTGGTTCTCTTGATTAAATACAAGTTCTATACCCTAGTACATGATAAAATCCAATGG
The DNA here is from genome assembly GCA_031772625.1 of Pinus tabuliformis. Taxonomy (NCBI): domain Eukaryota; kingdom Viridiplantae; phylum Streptophyta; class Pinopsida; order Pinales; family Pinaceae; genus Pinus; species Pinus tabuliformis. The sequence continues at coordinate 1,004,350,822 of CM062819.1, forward strand.
AAACATTGCAATCCCCCCAATCCTGAAATCCTGAAAAACAGATAAGTCTGCTGGATTTTGAGTGAGATCTAAAATTCTACTTTCTCCATATGAAATCCAATGAGGGCGAAACCACTCTCAAACATCCTGAGTCATTTCATGGTAATGTTAAAAATTTAAGTAAAAGGATGAAAATGAAAAATAAAGGAAAATATCACTTTTACTTTAAGAATTTAACATTACCATGAACTGCATATCAACACTAGGGCAAAAATTCACTTTTATAACTTTAGACACGCATCTAGAAGCAATTAGAAGTTACTAACATACCCTAAAAATAAATTAAAAAAAAAACACAAGTTAATGAGGAAACGTGGGTTGTATGGCCGTGAAACGCGTTTCCGGCCATACTGGCCACGTTTCTGTTTCGGGAAATGTGGCAGTACGGCTGGAAACGCGTTTCACAACCGTACCAAACGTGTTTCCGCTTTTCGTACCAGTTTCCGTACGGAAACGGACCTTTGTACTATGTTTCCTGCAACATAGGTTTAAAATCAAATGTTATGGCATATTGTATAAAGGTAATACAAGTGAGTGGGGAATGGACCCCACCTCACTCCCCATCTAATCTACGTATAAAGCACTTGAGGAAATACGTTGGCCCAGTCAATGTCAAAGTAGTTGTCTCATGCATTCTGCCAGCAAAGAAACTCCTCTCAATGATCAACTAAAACAATACGCAACACATTTTTTGCAAATTTTTGGATATCAGTTTTAGTGGTGGAGACAGCCCTGACACATGGGACAGAACATGTCCCCCACTCATTGGAACATATTGCAGTTAACTCCAGTCAGCCACCAACAAAGTAGATACACAGCCAGGCAAGTGAAAGTTTCAACGCACATGCCGAATCAGAAAATCAATGCAAATATGATATTGGTTTGGTGAGAGATTGGTGGATATTGGTCTCCACATACTCCATTATTCCATACACTTGTACGTTGATTACTCCTGGAAGCTTCCACGTAGTTTACACAGCAGTCCACGAAGAGCATGTACAACAGTTTGTTGGCTTCTTTATCAGAGGTGTGACACTTTGGTTCTTGATTGGGATTCGTTGGGAATTGGCTCCCCCATCCACCTACCATTAATCACACATGGAAGCCCACCACAAATGTGCACTTGAAAAAGGAGATACGTTGATCCTCAAGTGAAATATGTACCACCTAGCAAGGACTTTCACACTAGCAGTTCGATTTTCTTTGATGCCACCTACAACAGTCAAGTAGCCACTTGGAAATTTGTTTGAGCATTGAGATCTTCAGCATTGCTACACTTGTCATTTGATCTTTCACTGGGATTTGCTCCCATAGTTCTATAAATTGAGCCATTGGGCCTTCATTTGGTATTCAGGTTATGAGCCATTGGGCTCAAAGAAACTCTGTCATTTTGTACACTTGCATTTTGCTAATAAAAACGAAGACTTTGGGGAAATTTTGGTGGTATTCACTTGGCACTTTAAACTGATTTTTTTTCCATACTATTGTTATTGTGCTTCAATTACTTATATATTTGAATGTTGTTAGCTTCTATTGCCATATATTTTGGATTGACATGTGCAAGCTATCTTGCACATATCCTTGATTTTAGAGTAGTATTCTACGAGTGAAATTGCCAATTGATTTTTGGAGGAATCTTTGGTCTATTTCATCCATTGTGTTGCTCTAATTCATTTTGCAAGCTAATATGCCTTCAAGTGTGTAGTTCTATTTGAATTGTGTGTAGGAATCCATTTAGACATAGTCTCACATAGATCAACTCACTCTCAGATTCAAGGTTGCTCAAGACCCATAAACTTTCACTTCAAGGCTTTCATCTAAAGAGAAGCAAGAGAGGAGTTCTTTTTCCCATTATCTACTTGAATCATTTATAAATTCAAATTTCATGCTTCTTTTGATCTAGAGTTTTCAAAGATTACATAAGCTAATTAAGAGCAATTTTCTAAACTAGACAGGTATGGGATTTACTCCCATCACTTGGTTTGGTTTCTTGTATATCATTATGTACTATAATTTGTCTTTTTTGCATGATCTCTCCACTAACATCCCTTTTGTTTTGCAGCCCATAGTTGGAGCCTTTCACAACTCATCTTGTGACAAGTCTTGAGGAGATAATTTTTTTTGAACTTCTAACTAGTGTTTGCAGGACCTCCCACACTTTTGGAGATCAATTTCAAGAAGGTCGTGAGCACTTGAGGGAAGTTGCAAATAGCTAGATTGTGGGCCCTTTGAGGTTGATTTCTTTCTTATAATTTCCAGATTTTGAGAATTTTTACAGTGGCTATTGAGGTTGTCAAGTTTCACAAGGAGACTCTAGCTTCTAAAGCTCCTATTTTGTAAAATTTTATCCTTTATGTTTTGGGCAGCCTTCTAAAAGGCCTTCTCCTCATTATAACATTTAATAAAAGTTCCATATTTTCTTGTTGGAGCTTGGGATTTTACCCACGGCATCCCTCCTGCTTATTTAAAGGGAGGAATTTTGTGGGTGGATTGACTTGCATCTCATTTTTCTAGTTTTCTCACTTAGTTCATTTACATGCTCTTTTGGTAATCTAACTCACATAGCATCCACATCTAATTTCAATTTTAGTTTGCTTTGTATTTCTCAAGTATTTGCAATCTCTCACATTCCATGCACAATCTTTGAGCAAATGCAAGTGCTCTAAGTTTTACATGGCAAGTTTAACTCATTTACTTAGCATTTGGTTTTCTTGGAATATATTGTCTCATTACATGCTTACTTGTTGTTTTGATCATGCATCATATATTTTAAGTAATCATTTTTCTCACTTACAAGCAAACATTTTACTCTTGGCTACATTTCAACTGATACATGTTTCATTGTTAATTTATGCTTAAGTATATTGTCCATTGGTATATCCTTTTTCATTGTTAATTTATGCTTAAGTATATTGTCCACTGGTATATCCTTTGATTAAGCATTTAGCTGGAGCAAATTTGCGAATCTTGGCCATTTATGAAGCTTATGTTTACAAGCCATTTACTTTTATGCAATCTTATTTTGAGCAATTTATCCATTTACTTTGAGGCATTTTCCTATGCAAACTCTAATAACATACAGGCATTTAGGGATTTTAGTTTTAGATCTTGCATACTTAAAATTTACCTCTAAGCATAAGCTTGGTTGAATAGAAATAATAGGGCCGAGATTTTCCTTGAAAGTTTTTCCGAGTGGTACAAAGTATGGTAAAGTGTGTGACCTTGCAATTATGAAGGTGGTTTTGTCCCCTTGTAGGAACGAAGGCACACATAGCTTGTAAAAATTAGGGGAAGGGTGTCATTAACGAAGACAAGAGCTTCCTCAGCCCCTCTTCCTTGTAGTCACCACAATCTTTACCCTTTGGTAAGAGGTTGAAGGGAGGTTCTCTCACCTAGAATAGGCATTTAGTTTAAAAATTTACGAAGATAATTGCATCTCACCTTAGCTAAGTGTATATCATTGTAACTCATTTTATTTTAAAGCATTTTCCATTTACTTGCAAATTTATCTCATGTACTTGTTATGGTGAATAACCTCACTATCCAATGAGGTTATCATTTTTATTGTTGAAGTATCTCATTTAGCAAGTACAATATTTTTCTTTTGCAAGTAAAGCTTTGGTTCATTTTTGCAAGTCATTGTCCTTTAAATTGCTACTTTACATGCTTATTGAAGCAAACAAAGTTCCTTCTACAAATTAATTACTCCAAAAGACTTGGAATGTCAAGATATCCATTTAGGATACAAATATTATATTAAATATAAATAAGAATGAGAATGAATGATTTACAATGAGAACAAGAGGCTTGCTTATATATCATGCAAGCATCTCTTCATGAAGAGTCACATCCTATTAGACATGCCTCTTCAACCTAATTATTAGCTTAACTTAACTATTATTTATGATTATTATATTTTACATTATATTTATATTATTTATATATTTTATTCGTTACATTGCCTCCTTCCTCAAAAAGCTTTGTCCTCAAAGCTTGTCGATAAAAAAAGCTTGATCTCTTTTTCGACTTTGAAAGTCTTTCTGTTTTGGAATAGTCATCCTCGTCGATACAAGTTGATATGATCTTCTTAGTGACAAACAAAATTGCGCACCAAGAAGGAATCAGACCATCCCAGATTAATCTTTTGTATAGCATTCTGATCACTGGAATTTTGTGACGACTTGTTAGCATAACACTGGATTGAGATTACATCACTATTATCCGGAACATCAGTTTGTTGTTTCGGTTCTAACTTGTTCAAATATGTAGCATGGTTGATTCGTCTGTTCTCATGATTCGGATGCCGATATGGAACCTTTTTTGTTTGATTTTTCCTTACTGGGCATGCGACAATTTTTATATTTTCTTATGGCGAAGATGTTGAGTTTGCTATAAAACATTCATTGGGGATGTTCATCGTTTGAATTGCAACATCCACGCGCGTCTTTTCTTCAACTTGCTTGTCTTCTTCCTAAGTTGTGACATTCACTGAATCGGTATGTGTTGTTTTGTCATCAACTTGAATTCCTACATTTAATGCTTCCTTCTTGATAAGTTGTTGTACCTGGTTTTCTAATGACTTCTTATCCTTCTTTAGTATCTTAATTTGCGTCAGCAATTTTTCACTATGGTTTTTAAGTTGAGAAACTTCTTCATTTTAACTTTGTATGGAATCTTTTTTTAATAACTTATTTTATCTCCCTTTATATATACATATATTTCCAATATTCTCCCTTAATGTGGATTGTTAAAAACTTGAATACCCTTTTATTAAAAAAAATACTCCTTTATATTGTTGCCCTCTATATATGTATGTATTTCTTTATATTAAGACCCATTTTCAAAATAACTTTATTATCTTAAAATAATAATAGTTTCACTTTTTTTTTAATAATAAATTGGTCCCTTTTTTATATACTTAATTACTCCCTTGATAACTTTTTAATGTCACCCCACTTAATATAAAGGTCACGTCTTTTCATATGACACGGTCACGATGTTCACAATACTTTTTAAGTAAAAAGTAATATTTACCTTTCACGTAAGAGCTTTTGGATCCCTGTTTTCTCTTTAACTTTTAAAATACCATGGGCTATTACCATGGGTTGTTTCTAAAACCTCGGTTAATGTTCTCCACGTAAAATGTAAAATGTAAAACTTACTACTGGTTTCTAAAACTACGGGCAATTACCATTGGTTTCTAAAATACCATGGGCAATTGTTTTTAAAACCTTGGTTAATGTTCTCCACGTAAAATGTAAAACTTACCACTGGTTTCTAAAACCACAGGTAATTACCATTGGTTTCTAAAACCACGGACTTCTCCACGTAAAAAATTTTAAATATACTTGAAAAGATTCCCGCTTATCTTTATTATGCACTTTTATCAATAATGTAAAACCCTTTATATATATATATATTTTACTTTCCTCTTTTCTTTTTTATATAACCTTCTTCTTTATTCTTTATTTATTTTTTTTAAATAATGGCCAAAGACCTAAAAAATGGAGAATCTCCCAATATATAGCGAAACGCTTCAATTATGACAGCAACAAGGTTGATGATAGGTTGATAGCCAAAGGCCTGGTGATCAGCCAAACGTGGCTCTGATACCAAATGAAGCGAACAAAGTTCCTTCTACAAATTAATTACTCCAAAAGACTTGGAATGTCAAGATATCCATTTAGGATACAAATATTATATTAAATATAAATAAGAATGAGAATGAATGATTTACAATGAGAACAAGAGGCTTGCTTATATATCACGCAAGCATCTCTTCATGAAGAATCATGTCCTATTAGACATGCCTCTTCAACCTAATTATTAGCTTAACTTAACTATTATTTATGATTATTATATTTTACATTATATTTATATTATTTATATATTTTATTCGTTACACTTATGATTATGAATGATAGTATCTTTGTTTAAGCATTTCTTTAAGGTACAATTTATATCTTGTAATTGATATCTCTTTATCTAACATTGATTTGTTTTGCAAGACTACTTGTTATCTCATTTTTGGGTATTTACATTTGAGCAAGTTTTTACTATTTTTTGAAGCAATCATTAAGGCATTGGTTTTACATGTTTATCTTTTGAAAGATGTGTTGATGATCATTGAAAATATCTTTATTTGATTATTGAATCCATATCTTGTATTGCTCATTATATTCACTAAGCTTGCTCATAATTTATTTAAGTAGTCTCATTAACCTAAAATCTCCTAGAAACTCACATCACTTCATCTAACTTTTCATTAGGGACCACCCCCCTTAGCTTTACCTAGGAGAGAGCTTTAACAGAGAGAGTTGGGAATAGGTGACAGCCCCATCTCTTAGGTTTGCCACCAAGCCACACCTTGTGGGGTTAAGGACTTTTCCCACACTAACCTAGATGTGTGTGCTAGCCAACATCAATAGGTTCTATGTAGCATAGTTGATTCTAAAGAGAAGAATCATTTTTCAATGACCTTCGATCTAATTGACTAGTCGTGATAAATTCTTTGTATAATCTTTCTTGCAAAAACCTCATTTTGTCCAATATCTGTTCCACCTACTATGTAACATCTATGGCATTGTCCATATAGGTTGTCATTTTCCTTTGTACAACTCTTCAAAGTTTAATCAACTAAAAATATCCATTTCAAAAATAAATTAACCCCCCTACCACATTGCAATGCATTAAACAAGAGAGAAATTGATCCAAAGTCCACACTATAATTTTTTAGGGGTAGGATTGAGCTCTTTGATGTGAAATCAATATTTTTAAGTCCATTTTTATTCAATGGAAAAAAAAATACTATTTTGGTTCTTCAACCTCTTTTCCTTTTCCTCCTAGATGTCTCTTATTAACTTTTCAATTTATAGCTAGCTTCTCAAGGCGAAATAGGGGTAGCCTCTAAAATTCTTCAGAAAAAACAAAATATGACCCCACCAAAAAATATTATATGTTGATAAATACATATTTATAAAATTAATTTCAAAAAAATCATAATAAATACACAACATACATTTAGAACTAGTGAATTGTGAAACATATAAATTCGCGTATCTTTCATTTTGATGTAAACAACATGAAAAATACAATAATAAATTGATGCCCCTAATGTCACTTAAAAAGAAATATGCATGTTTTCAAACAAACTACAAAGCCCTAACTTTACTACCTAAATAGTCTACCAATAGGTAAAAAGCATTTCAATATTCCCACTAACTAAATAAAAAAGGCCCTATCCACAAAGTATCAAAAAATATTGTAGCTTGTAAGGGAAGGTTTTCCACTAAAGAGCACTAAATTTCAGCTTGCAAAGACAAATTTCCATATTAGGAGATCTTGGGAGAGGAGTTATCATCAATCTCAATTTGGTAGAGTTATACAACATAGTGCTTTCACATTGGAATATAAACGTCCAAGAAAAGGCATTATTCTATTTCCATCCCCTCTTTCTATTTTAATTTTAGAAGAGGAAAATGATAAAGTAAGAAAACAATTGTCAAGTTGGAGGCACCACGTACCTAACTCGTGTCAAGTTATTATGAACCTTGCGCCTTAAAATGATAAGAAACCAATAATTACTATCGTCTTTGAGGGGGAATGAGGCTTATATATTGCTTAACATACCCTTCCCCTTCAAAGAAGTGTTGTCCTTGTTGCCTCAAAATATAGCAAGCCTTGTGAGAGGCCTCACAACACAAATTCCAAACCTTGTCGCAACAATGAGGGAGATTGTTGTCACCTCAACAATCTTCCTCCTACTCTTTAGTGGAATTGCACCACAAGGGAGGCTTCCCATTGATCACCTAAAAAGTATTCTATGTTATTTGACTCAAGGTGATGTGAATGTAAACTACGTAAAGATACTCTTCAATGGACAAAGACACAATTTTTTTTGTATAGGAGCAATGTATCATATACCACGCCCTAAAAAGAGGCACCTGTGATCTAGGGTGTCAAGATATAAAGCAACAAAGGAATATCTAGGCATACAAGCACCAAGGAAAGGGTTTGCAAATGATGTAATCAACAAAGAGAAGACAAACCCTCAAATTAAGCCCTAAGTTGAAGCACTAGCTAGGGTTAGGGTTATTTAACTTATTTTAGGTCAGAAATTACTTAGAAAGGATGATGTCAACCCTACTAGAGCAAATTCAACCATGTAAAATGTTAGATTTTGAGTGAAAAGGATTAACAAGGTAAAATTCAAGCCAATTAGGCTCCAATGTGTAACCATAAATTGCCCTAATTGAATTCATCCCTACAAACTCGCCCTAGTAGCTTGCCTTGAAGGACTTAGAAAAATGAAAGAGAAGAAAATATATAAGCTTTTGTAATTTTTGACCAACACAAGAATTCTCAATGACTATTCCCACTTGGATGATGGAGTTTTTAGGGCTAAATTTAAGAGAAAATGAATTAATGCATGGAGTAAGGGGGGAAATCCTAGTCTTCACTTGATGAACCCTAACTATCTTTTTTGTGAGGGCAGAAATTAAAAAGGGGAAGCTCTCTAGGAGGTCCCTATGGATTTCAACGAAGATAAATTTAACATGCAACAATCAAGAAAGATTTTCCATAAATAATATGCATTTACAATGGAATAAGAAAAACTCTAGCATTAATTTATTACATGAAAAACAATAAAATCTACAATTAGACTTATACTTCTTCCTTGAAATAGCCTTCTTTCAATCCCAAAAAGACATCTCCAAGACAAAGTCAATCTCTAATGGCAATAGCTCCAAAAAGATCACATCTCCATGTTGAAAGGTGTAAATAGGCTCGGTCTTCATGATGACATGTAATTATGATTTTATGTAAAGGATGTAAATAAGAAAAATGAAATTATTACATTGACTTGCTTCATAGGTTTCATGAGCAAGGAATTTTGTTTTTGAGTCAAGACTCCCAATGAGAGTCTTTAGGGTTTATTCATCTAGTCATAAAAGAGTCATTGTCACGTAAATGAAGTCATGTTACACTTGGAAAAAGGTCAATATTGTCTATGAAAAGTATCCTCCAAGAACTTGTCACAAAACCCTTTCAAGTCGGCCTACAAACTATGAGGAAGTTGCAAGATGAAGTCAACCTAAACTCCAGCTGTCAAGTCCGCCTAAAGGGCAGCCAAGAAGGGTATATATAGCCCTACTCGTCCTCATTCGGAGACACACAATTCGTACAAGCATTCACTAGAAAAGTGAGAAGGAGAAGGCAGAAGAAAGAGGGCTAGAAGGAGGATGAAGGAGCAGCAAAAAGGGAAGAACGAAGATTCTTTTGGGTCATCACTTACTGGGTACAATGAAGATTCTTCTGGGAAGTGCGAAGTCTGGGCAGTAGAATCTTTTGGAAGTGCGAAGTTTGGGTAGCAGAATCTTCTCAGCAGTGCGAAGTCTCAGCAGCAGATTCTTCTGGGAAGTGTGAAGTTTGGGCAGCAAATTCTTTTGGGGCAGCGAGAGAGAAACTCTACTAAAGTGATCAAAGAAGAGGTCAAGGTTCTCTCTAGAAGAACTAGAGACCGTGATTCTTTAGGGAAGTTGTGGAGGTGCAATACAATGAGATAGAGACCGAGTTTCTCTAGGAGGAAAAACGAAGAAGGGAGAAGCAGATCAAAGTGGGTGACAAGTGTCATGGAAGGATACTATAGACAAGGGGTCCGTATCAATTGAAGATCTAGAAGAAGAATTTTATCGGGTTTTCCTCTCAAGAGAAGAAAGGTTTTGGCCTTGGCTGGAGAAGCCTATATTTTGTGTCACTTGTGGAGGTGCAGTACAACGAGATAGAGACCAAGTTTCTCTCAGAGGAAAAACGAAGAAGGGAGAAGCATATCAAAGTGGGTGACAAGTGTCATGGAAGGATACTATAGACAAGGGGTCAGTATCAATTGAAGATCTAGAAGAAGAATTTTATCGGGTTTTCCTCTCAAGAGAATAAAGGTTTTGGCCAGCCTATATGTTGTGTCACTTGTATTTATTTTGATAATTGTCTTAATGAAAAGAACACACTAATAAGCTAACAAAGAGAAAGATCATAAGTAAAAGAAGAACAAGCATATCACAAGCAATTATCAAGCAGAGAAATTGTTAACATTGAATGCCCTAGATTTCTCAACATGGAATTAGAGCTAAGGTGTTGAAGAAGAGAAGGGGTAGACAAAACAAGTTTCTCTCAGAGGAAAAACGAAGAAGGGAGAAGCATATCAAAGTGGGTGACAAGTGTCATGGAAGGATACTATAGACAAGGGGTCAGTATCAATTGAAGATCTAGAAGAAGAATTTTATCGGGTTTTCCTCTCAAGAGAATAAAGGTTTTGGCCAGCCTATATGTTGTGTCACTTGTATTTATTTTGATAATTGTCTTAATGAAAAGAACACACTAATAAGCTAACAAAGAGAAAGATCATAAGTAAAAGAAGAACAAGCATATCACAAGCAATTATCAAGCAGAGAAATTGTTAACATTGAATGCCCTAGATTTCTCAACATGGAATTAGAGCTAAGGTGTTGAAGAAGAGAAGGGGTAGACAAAACAAGCTGACACACAAGAATCAATCTTCAAAGGAGGAATCAAAGTAAGTCGAAGGTTATCAAGAAGGAAATCTAGATTCTCATAAAACCAAAACCTTAGATCAAAAAAGCGAGAATCTTGAAATCATCTTCAAGAAGGAAGCTGAAACCCTAGAATCATTTCAGATATCATCACATCATCAAAGGAAGTAGAGGCCCTAAGAAAGATTGAATTCAAAGTCAGTCCTCTCTCTCTTGAAGCAAAGATTTCATAGAAGGCAATCCTCCCTCTCCAAAAGACTTGAAGCAAGAAGCAACAAGTTCGTCATCAAAGTTGAAGATTTGATCTTCTCAAGTAAGTACCTCTTATTATAATACAATCTAGGAAAACGACTTCATGTTTTAAGGAAGATCAAAAGCTAGTTGGGGCATCAAACTTCCTTGCTTGGAAAAATAGGATAGACATTGTCCTTGAAGTAAATGAAGTCATTGATCATGTTCATGGGAAACTCTCCAAGCCATCCGAAGAACGAGCATTATCGGAATACATGAAAAAGGATCTCAAGGCTCAAAAGATACTCAAGGAATCCTTCAAAGATTCACTTATTTCCTATGTAGCAAAGAGAGAAGAGAGTAGAGGCCCTAAGAAAGATTGAATTAAAAGTAAGTCCCTCTCTCTCTTGAAGCAAAGATTTCATAGAAGGCAGTGTTCTCTCTCCAAAAGACTTGAAGCAAGAAGCAACAAGTTCGTCATCAAAGTTGAAGATTTGATCTTCTCAAGCAAGTACCTCTTATTATAATACAATCTAGGAAAATGACTTCATGTTTTAAGGAAGATCAAAAGCTAGTTGGGGCATCAAACTTCCTTGCTTGGAAAAATAGGATAGACATTGTCCTTGAAGTAAATGAAGTCATTGATCATGTTCATGGGAAACTCTCCAAGCCATCCGAAGAATGAGCATTATCGGAATACATGAAAAAGGATCTCAAGGCTCAAAAGATACTCAAGGAATCCATCAACGATTCACTTATTTCCTATGCAGCAAAGAGAGAAGAGAGTAGAGGCCCTAAGAAAGATTGAATTAAAAGTAAGTCCTCTCTCTCTTGAAGCAAAGATTTCATACAAGGCAATCCTCCCTCTCCAAAAGACTTGAAGCAAGAAGCAACAAGTTCGTTATCAAAGTTGAAGATTTAATCTTCTCAAGTAAGTACCTCTTATTATAATAAAATCTAGGAAAATGACTTCATGTTTTAAGGAAGATCAAAAGTTGGTTGGGGCATCAAACTTCCTTGCTTGGAAAAATAGGATAGACATTGTCCTTGAAGTAAATGAAGTCATTGATCATGTTCATGGGAAAGTCTCCAAGCCATCCGAAGAACGAGCATTATCGGAATACATGAAAAAGGATCTCAAGGCTCAAAAGATACTCAAGGAATCCATCAAAGATTCACTTATTTCTTATGTAGCAAAGCTAGAAACATCTAAAGAAATATATGATAAGATGGAAGAACTTTTCTCTAGAAGCACGGTAGAAAAGATCTTAACTCTTAGATTTGAACTTCATAAGTTGAACATAGATGAAGGGATATCATCATGCCTCTCTAAGGCATCTCAAATAAAAGAACAACTAAAGGATCTAGGAGACAGAGTATCAGATAATGAAATACTCTCAGCAATTCTAAATGCATTAACTGATAAACAAGGTAACCTCATTGCCTCTAGAGAAGAGGAAGGTATCCCATACATCATGTTATGGTCTCTCGTCAAGGCAAAAGGAGACAGGATGAAGAATGAAAGTGAAGAAAGATCAGAAAGAAGGAAACAATTAGTGTCAAAATGAAAAGAAAGATTTGAAAAGTTTGGTATTCCAAAGAAGAAAAGGAAGAACATGGCTAAAGTAAGATGCTATGGTTGTCACAACTTTGGACACTACAGAAAAGACTGTCCTAATCGCAAGAGGGGCAGGGAAGAAGACTACTCTACTAAGGAAGTAAAAGAACCTGAGACAAAGAAGCGTAAGAAGGAAGAAGCTAAAAGATGACTAAGGTGATCTTCTTCATTAAAAGGTTTCTTTCACTTGTAAGTTATAGGTAGGAAGCAATGTAAAGCAGATAGGATGCATTAGAAGGAAGCATCGTGATAAAAGCATTAGAAGTAAGAGCTCATGACATGTGATGTAAAGCAGATAGGATGCATTAGAAGGAAGCATCGTGATAAAAGCATTAGAAGTAAGAGCTAGTGACATGGGAAGAAAGTATGTCTGGTCCAAATCCTACTAATGAGGAAGCTCTTAAGAAACCTCATGAGTATTTATAAGAAGCAAAAGATCATCATCAACTGGGATCATCGTAGAAGGAAACATCTGTCGCATGAGAACATAAAATATCCTCAAGTTTCTCTAATAGAATTCTCAACAAAGGACTCACCGATAGAGAAAGGAAGCAAAAGTTTTTCATTAAGGAATTCCAACTTGTGGGATTCAAGGAATAATATGATGACACAACAAGGAAAGCATGTCTGAAGGATAAAGTCCCTTCAAATGAAGCTACTACAGGAAGTCTGGATGACCAAAAGAAAAATTAGGTATGCTCACATGGATTATGAAAGTCATATGGTTACAATATGATATAGAGAAGAAAGGATCTCCTCCTCCTAAGTATTGCAAAAGAGCATAAGTCACACTAGATGAAATCAACATAATATATGCAACATAAGGACGCTGACTACAATCAAGATTGGAAGCTTCTGGGAATGAATTGTGTGAAAAGAAAGGAAGAGATCATGATAATATACAACGATGATAAAAGACATTCAAAGTCCAAGAAGATTTGACTAGAATATCTCTTGGAAGAAATCGGAAAAAGATAGAGACCCTTGACACTGAATATCTGTAGAAGGTGTGTCAATCTGCATGCAAGATGTCGATACTTACAGGAAGATGTCATGGTGAAAGATCATCACAAAGGTAATTCTAATTTGAAGTGTACATTGATTATTTTTTAACTAACATTTGGTTGGGCTTATGTAGAACTGTAAAAGGGAAGATCTACGAATGACTTCCAAGCAGACCATATGGAAGGATGTAATGTTCTTCCGGAAATATGGCATGAAAACAGAATGACATGAAGCAAAGCCAAATGAAAAATTTAATGGATCACTTTCTGATGAGTTAGGGACTTGACTAACTCATGGACAAAAGTGATGGATGATCTATACCCTATACACAGAAGTTCCCAAAAGTTGAAGACTCCTTAAAAGAAATTCATGACATCAAAGAAAGGAGCTCTTCATGCAGCTAAGTGTTCTATAGGTCCCTGGTTAAGAGGGAGCCTAAGAAGAAGTTTCTTACTTGGAAGAAACTCGGAAATTTCTAAGCCATAAGCATAGGTACATTCCTCTATGATAGGAATGGGTACATCAAAGGAATAAAACCTCCTGGTATAAGGAGCGATAGACATGTTGTTATGTGCTTCACTTGAGAAGACAGAATGGAGGATTGTGTAATCATTTGGCATTCGATGCTCTTGTTGGATGAGTTAGGGAATCCCATGGAAGAGTAGTCGTGGGGGACCGATATTCTTTTGGGGACTGGGGAGTCCAAGAAAGGAACAGTCCTCATGGAACATTTCCTAAGAGAACCCAGGTGGGGTATCTTCTGAGAGAGACAATGACGAGGATGTCTATAAATTATTTGCCTCACCAGCATATTACTCTATAGAGAGAAAGAGTTGTTAGTCAAGGCCTTACTACATAAATGTTTGTTGGTACGATGCTATACAAATGAGTTACAAATCCGAATTCTTTTTAAAAAAATTATTCAGATTGAGAAAGCCCAAGGTACCATTATGAATACCTCCCTAGTTAAGAAGGAGTGTTGAAAGATGTAACTAGGTTCGGTCTTCATAATGACATGTCATTATGATTTTATGTAAAGAGATGAAAATAAGAAAAATGAAATTATTATATTGACTTGCTTCATGGGTTTCATGAGCAAGGAGTTTTGTTTTTGAGTCAAGACTCCCATTGAGAGTCTTTAAGGTTAATTCATCTAGTCATAAAAGAGTCATGTCATGTAAATGAAGTCATGTTATACTTGGCAAAAGGTCAATATTGTCTATGTAAAGTATCCTCCAAGAACTTGTCACCAAACCCCTTCAAGTCGGCCTACAAACTATGAGGAAGTTGCAAGACGAAGTCGTCCTAAACTCTAGCTGTCAAGTCGGCCTAAAGGGCAGCAAAGAAGAGTATATATAGCCCTATTCATCCTCATTTGGAGACACACAATTCATACAAGCATTCAATGGAAAAGTGAGAAGGAGAAGGCAGAAGAAAGAGGGCTAGAAGGAGGACGAAGGAGCAGCAAAAAGGGAAGGACAAAGATTCTTCTGGGTCATCATCTATTGGGTACAGTGAAGATTCTTCTGGGAAGTGTGAAGTCTAGGCAATAGAATCTTTTGGAAGTGCGAAGTCTGGGCAACAGAATCTTTTGGGTAGTGCAAAGTCTTGGCAGCGAATTCTTCTGGGAAGTGCAAAGTTTGGGCAGCAGATTCTTCTGGGGCAACAAGAGAGAAACTCTACTAAGTGATCAAAGTAGAGGCCAAGGTTCTCTCTAGAAGAACTAGAGACCGAGATTCTCTAGGGAAGCTATGGAGGTGCAGTACAACGAGATAGAGACCGAGTTTCTCTAGGAGGAAAGACGAAGAAGGGAGAAGCAGATCAAAGTAGGTGACAAGTGTCTTGGAAGGATACTATAGACATGGGGTCAGTGTCAATTGAAGATCTAGAAGAAGAATTTTATCGGGTTTTCCTCTCAAGAGGTGAGAGGTTTTGGCCCTGGCTAGAGAAGCCTATATTTTGTGTCACTTGTCTTTATTTTGATAATTGTCTTGATGAAAAGAACACACTAATAAACTAACAAAGAGAAGGATTATAAGTAAAAGAAGAACAAGCATATCACAAGCAATTATCAAGCAAAGAAATTGTTAACATTGAATGCCCTAGATTTCTCAACACTCCACAAGTAGCGAGTTACAACTAGGCTAAGTCAAGCTCTCAAAGGAGGTTGAAATCCAAGAATGATGATCAAAAATGAGAATGGAGTGATCCTCTATTTATATGAGGTCAATCACTTCCATTAATTTGTCTAAAATCCCTATGGCAAGTTCAATTTTGAGTGTGTCGAAGAAAATGGGATAAAAGCCGGCTCAGTACACAATAAAATAAGCAACTAATAACCCACACGTGGCTCAAAACTCCTCTCAAGCATGATGCCATGCCGTTTTAGGGCTGATAAAGCTCCAAAAATGCATGGAATGGGCTAGATGCATCTCCAACCATCATAATCAACCAAGTGATTGAGGGTAAGCCCTCAAATCAAGCCTCAAAATGTCTCCATATGTCAAAAGCCAGCTCTAGGTGCCCTACATCATCCCCAAGGGAGCCATCAAGACAATGTGGTGCAATCTCTCTCAAACATTGGGGATCCATGAGGTGGTACAAGCCCTCCCTAGTCATCCTAGGGATGACCATCATCATCTGGACTTTGAATCAAGCCATGCCCATCAAACAGTGTCAGACCTAGCCTTGAGGCATGTAGGGTCCGTTGGGTACATCATCAAGAATCTCCAACACTAAGCAAAGTGAGCTCAGAGTTTCAGCATCTAGAGCTGCTCTGAGGAGTTAATCAACTGCTGGAATCATCAAAGTGCCCAATGTTGGAAAAGTAACTAGGTTTGGTCTTCATAATTATTTTTGTACTTGAATCGATTTGTATTTCATGTAAGAAGTAAAAGAAAATTATTATGTTTTAGACAAGCTGCAAGCATGTTCTTCATGCTTCTAGGTTCTGTTAAGTCAAAGAATTAAATTTGAGTCAAAGTCCATTTGGATTTGTAAGAAAAGAAGAATTTTTGTTAAGTCAGAAAAAGAGTCAAAATGACCTCCATAAGACCAATACGGCCCTCCAGATGGTCAAGCTGACCTGCTCAATAGACGTGACCTTTCATAGTGACGAACAACTATATATAGGCGTGAATCCTCCACCAAAAGGCAACAAGTTCATTCATGTTCTGAAGTGATATGTGAGTTGCAGTGGGAAGGACAATGTTACTTGGGAGCGGGAGCGGAAGCGGGGAGCGGGAGCAGAAGCGGGAGCGGGAGCGACCATTTTCAGAAGCTCCCGGTTTGGGAGCGAATCCCGGAGCGATTTTTAAAAAATATATATATATTTTTATATTTTTTAATTTTTGATACATATATGTCAACAAAAACATGTAGAATGATGAATTAGATATAAAAAACATAAAAAAGCATAGATTGAACCATATAACAACAATCATCTAGAAGTTATAATCTTCATCAACCACGTCCGCAAGTTAGTAACATAGTAACATACAACATATTGAGTCTCATGATTCATCAATCTTAAAGTTTCAAGCTTTCAAAATTCAATATATAACATTTATCATCATTGATCACCAAAGTTGTACTTGTAAGCTAAGTGTAACCATTACAACAAATAATATCTAACATGAAATGAAATGTTATAAAATGAAACGAAATGAAACAACTTTCAACTTTCATGAAGCATCATATTCATAATTCATTACTAATGAGTTATAATTGCCAACTTCAAACTTAAATTGTCATATATTGTTTAAAAAAATATCATAATAAATATGAAAGAGTCAATAGTTATAAAAGCTACTAGAAACTAGAGAAGAGAAGTAAATCTATTATCTATTTCTTATGCTTGGGCCTCTTGCCACCACGAGAAATGTCTAATTTTTTAGTCTTGTTGCAAAATCAGGATCTTTGTCATTAATATCACCCTCCAAGCATTAATATCCAGAGGTATCTTTGTCATTACCTTTGTATCTGTATAAGGATCTTTGTCATTAATATCACCCTCTAAGCATTAACATAAGATAGAAAAAGCATAGCATGTCAAGTCAAGATTTTGTTTGAGTGATGCGTACATTTTTAGAAGGGTCATGATAGAGGAGTTCGACAACCAATGTCACTAACATCAAGGTACATAGAGGAATTGGTACTCTTGATTAAATATGAGTTCCATACCCTAATACATGACAAAATTCAATGGAAACATTGCAATCCCCCAATCCTGAAATCCTGAAAAACTGATAAGTCTGCTGGATTTTGAATGAAATCTAAAATTCTACTTTCTCCATATGAAATCCAATGAGGACGAAACCACTCTCAAACATCCTGAGTCATTTCATGGTAATGTTAAAAATTTAAGTAAAAGGATGAAAATGAAAATTAAAGAAAATGTCACTTTTACTTTAAGAATTTAACATTACCATGAATAGCATATCAATACTAGGGCCTAGACTTGATCAATAAGTTTCCCCACTCAAAAACTATTTGTTTCTTTCAAAAAAAATTGCATTTCGAACATTACTACAAAAAAAAATGCAAAAAAGGCAAAACGCTCCCGAAAAGGCAGGGAGCGAAATTTTTTTTAGGGAGCGCGCTCCCGCCCGGAGCGCGGATCGGGAGCGGGAGCGAGGGGGGGGGGGGGGCGCTCCCCCGCAACACTGGGGAAGGATAAGTGAGTTTCTGTGGAAGGATAAGCGAGTTTCTTTAAAGGCATAGATGTGATAAAAGGATGCAAGTTGTCTATGATAAGAGCCCTGAAAAGAGTATGAATTCCTGATGAGATATACAAGTTGTTCCTGTGATGACAAGCGAACTTCAGAAGGACTATTATAACTGTGTTATGCAAGCTATGAAAGCATCATGAAGTCTGTGAACTAGAATCTACAGGGTGGACAAATTTCTTTGTGGATACAAGGCATCTAAATTGCATATTAGTGACAGATCAAGGATAAAACATGACAGTGAATGGAGGGCTGATTTGGGGATCTTATTGAGGAAGTTGTCTTGGTGTTGGTCTTGGATATCTTTGATCTGGTTCTATAAGAAGAGGATTGTTCGGATTTTCCCCAATTGTGGGGTTTTGCCCTAGCTTGGAGCCTATATCTTGTATTCTTTGTGTTTTTGTGATCTTCATGTTTTGGTAATTGGTTGATGAACAAGTAAAACTAAGTAATAAAAAACCAACAAATATCACAAGTAATTATATAATAAGGAAAATCAACTTATATCTACAATTTTCTTGATTTTCCAACATGGTATCAGAGCTAAGGTCGGTAAAAGCAAGCTTGAAGATCACTCGCGTTGGCATAATTGACGATTCCACCATCGAAGGCTAGAAGAAGACCTTAACATCTTAAAAGCAGCTCTCTTAATAAGTCCTGACAAATGCAAAGTTTTCTGAGAATAAAAGTATGAAATTTTGTGGAGGCAAGTTTCACTGCAGAGTCATACCAATGATACTGGACACATATCCGAGTTCTTCCTCTTGACAGAAATCTGAGTTATGTTGATACAAGAAATCCCAGCAATGCAAGAACTAAGATATAAGTGATCTATGACAATATGACAACAACTTGACAAGAAGTGATATATAATATATATAGCCCTGAGACAGTATGTTTGATAGCATAACAGTGATCTGTGAACAACAATACCTTGCATTTATTGTTCTGTCTTCATTTACTGTTGATTATTGGAAGAATTAACAGTTATTGAAAGGATTGCGAACTGAAAAATTGAATTGGGCTAAAGTAATTGACATAGCATAAAGCAGTGGAATATTTAACATGGTATCAGAGCTAAGGAGAAGGACAAGCCCAAAGGAGACAAAAGCTAGAGCAATCATTTTCGGAAAAGTTGAAGGAATCTATCTAAATAGGTCAAGATGTCTGCCTCATACTTCAAGGAAGCTGAGAAGCTGGGAGACTCATCAAATTTTGTTGCTTGGAAGATAAGGTTGGAAATCATATCGGATGACAATGATGTCTTGGAGTACATACAGTTATTGAAAGGATTGCGAACTGAAAAATTGAATTGGGCTAAAGTAATTGACATAGCATAAAGCAGTGGAAAATTAACATGGTATCAGAGCTAAGGTGAAGGACAAGCCCAAAGGAGACAAAAGCTAGAGCAATCATCTTTGGAAAAGTTGAAGGAATCTATCTAAATAGGTCAAGATGTCTACCTCATACTTCAAGGAAGCTGAGAAGCTGGGAGACTCATCAAATTTTGTTGCTTGGAAGATAAGGTTGGAAATCATATCGGATGACAATGATGTGTTGGAGTACATACAACGAAAAGTCCTTGAGCCCCCAAAAAATGCTCCTGCTGCGGCCAAGAACAAGTACAAGAAACTTGAGTTAAAAACAAAGAAAATTATTGTTGATTGTTTACAAGATCATTTACTTCCCATTGGGAATTTGAAGAAGTCTAAGGATATGTATGATAAGTTCGCTGGCATGTATGAAGTCAACAATTTGAATGAGATCATCTCCTTGAAAGATCAACTCAAAGATATGAAAATGAATAAAGGAGAATTTGTGCAATCCTACATCATGAGGATATGTCGTCTTAGAGGTCTCCCTCCTATTTGGGAAACCTTCATTACCACCATAAGCAATAACAACAGTTTCTCGTCATTTAATGAGCTTGTTGGAAAACTCACTCAAGAATAATCCAGGATGATTTCAAGAGGGAGAATTCAAAAGCATGAAGAAGGAGAGCTTGTTGCATTTGTTACTCAAGACAAGAAGAAAAAGGGAAAAGGAAGACCATCTGGTTCAAATAGGCATTCTCCTGAGTCAAAGGACTCTAATAGAAGATTAAGGGATATTGAATGCCATAATTGTCACAAGCATGGTCACTATGCCCAGAAATTTAATTCTCTTTCTTTATGAGCTCGGTCCTAGATAGATGACTTCCTTGAGCTGAAGTGGTGTTAATTTGATCTCCTTTTCTGCCCTTTCTTCAAAGCCCTAGCTCTGATACCATGTTGAGAAATCTAGGGCAAAGAGTTAAGAGTATTTATTAATTTGATTTCTCTTTAATCCTTGACGCTTTCTTCTTATTTATATTAGGAAATTATTATCATTATTTAGTTTTGTTCATCATCAAGACAAACGCCAATAAGAAGATCACAATGCAAACACAAGAACACCAAATGTAGGCTGCTAGCCAAGGCCAAAACCTCTCCTAGAGAGGAAAACCCACAAAAATCTCTTCTTATAGATTTTTAACAAAGACTTCCAAGACCAAGACACTAGACCATCCACCAAGAAACTAGGCCAACCACCCAAACAGAGAAACAAACTTGCTCCTTTTTGCACATTTTTCGGACTTGTGTAATTTCTATTCTTCCACAGAAAACTCAGTTTCCAAATGGAGTAGATTTGCCAAGATTCAAAACCAACCTACTTCGTTGTCCTTCTACTCTTCTTCGCACTCCTTTTTATGCCTCAGACCTGCTGAAGAAAACTGAACTTGTTGTGTCTCCAATGGAGGACGAATTCTCCTTAATATATAGCTTTTAGGGTGGGTCCTTAAGCCTCTTCTAGGCTGACCTTTAGGGCTAGCCAACCTGATTTCCTTGGTGGTTTCTAGACTCTTTTATGACATAAAAACATTTCCTTTACATTGATACAACAGCCCTCCAAGGGACATTACATTACGACTTTGACTTGACTCGTTGAACAAACCCTAGAGCAGACAATGGGTGCTTAACCTAGAACCAAAACCGTGGGAAAGAAACATATTTAAAATAAATAATTTTCTTTTACAAAAATAAATATATTTTTTTCCTTTTCTTTTGCCAAGTACAAAATAAAATTATGAAGACAGACACTAGTTACGTTTTTCAACAACACTGATGCTAACTGGGTTGGAAACATTATCGACAGAAAAAGTACATCAGGGTGTTGCTTTAGTTTGGGTTCTGCCATGATATCTTGGATGAGCAGGAAGCAAAAGTCTGTAGCTTTAAGCACGGATGAGGCAGAGTATATTGTTGCTAGCATGGCTAGTTGCAAGGCAGTATGGTTGAGGAAGCTCTTTGGAGAGTTGTTTGAGAAGGTCCTGGATACGACGGTGATATATTGCGACAACAAGAGTGGGATCCGATTAGCAGAGAATCTCGTGTTTCATGACAAGTCCAAGCATATTGAGATCAAGTATCACTATATTCGAGATATGGTGCAGAGAGGAGTAGTGAGACTTCGTCACATTTTGACTAATGAGTAGATGGCAGACATACTCACCAAGGCATTGTCAAAAGGGTAGTTCTTGGTCTTTAGAGAGCAGCTTGGACTGATGGATGTAACCATCCTGGGTAAGGGTCCCAGTTGATCAAGAACACTAAGCTATGCTCTTCCCCCCTGCTTGAGCTCACAGGGAGAGGAATTGAGTCGGAGAGCTTCTGGGGTTGAGGGAACTCTGGACAATAGGATAGTTTTTGTTCCTTACCTTCCATGGTAAGTCGTATCCTGCCTATTGTCAATGTAGAAATTAATGTGTAGATTTAAAACTGTTCATGAAATTTACTAAATCACAAGACTTGAAGCTACTCTACTCATCTGCAGAAAGGAAACATCACACCTGCACAAAGATTTATCTAGGGGAAAGCAACTGCTCAAAACCCCTTCCTATCTGTATTGCATTAATCAAAGAATCTGGATGAATACAATATGTTTGCTCAAGCTTGAGCACAACCTGCACCTGTATCTTCTATCCTTTGCCTGACTGACTGAACCTGGCCAATACTTAGCCAATTTCAAGCCTTCCCAAGCTCCTAATTCCTTGTGTTGTTCCTTGAGGAATTAGGCCCCTATTTAATAGGAATTTTCCTCCATTGGATTGCGCAATTCCTTTAGGTCAATTCTTTGACTGCATGCACCACTTGTACAACTTGGAATAGTTTACAATTGATAGTACACTGCCCTTGAACTCCAATCTCAACTGGGTAACTCGAATTCTCTGCATGCATGAGTTAATTTAGGTTGATTGATCAGTTAACTGGTTGATCACTGAAGTCACACCCCACTACTTGACCTTCCACTAGTTCCTCCAACAATTAGAACTAGTTTAACTGACCATAACTCAATTTAACTTAATTAAATTGCTACAACTGAAATTAACTCAACCTAGGCTCCTAAAATTTAGGAACCCACTGCACACAACTGAACTTCATGCCCCTAACTTGAATTAACTGAGCTAGACTCCTATTTTCTAGGAGTAGGAGTCAACACAAGTAAATTGAACCTCAACTCATTAACTCGAATTGAGTGTTCTTAACCGAGTGACAAGTGCCATGTCACCTCAATTAACTACTCCAAGTTTTCTACTGATATTGAATTTCGAATTTCCTTAATTAAGGCAAAAATCAATTGTAACTTTCCTTGCTTCATTTTCAACACTCCCTCTCAGCAAGAAAGGGATTCTCAACTACCCCGGTCTAGCACCTTTGGAATGTACTGCATGCAACACTTCTCTTTGTTGCTACTACCACTACAACATCTGCAATTGAGAAGCATCCAAAAATAAAAATAAAAATAATCATTCAATCAATCAATTGTGTTGTTGTTGACTCTACTACTGAGCCTCCTGCTCTATTGTCAACACTCCTCTGCACTCCTTAGTAACTGATTGACATTGATCCCCCTGCTACTGAATATTGTGGGCCCCTATAGCAAGGGTAATGATCCAAGAGACAAACACACCTCCATGGACCCTGCCCAAATTTCTGCAACTCTTGGACTAAGGATCTACATTGTTCCACCTCGCTCCTCGAGGTATACTTGCATGTTCTCCCTCTGCCCACTTGGCTCGAACTCTCCTCCTTCTGGGTCTGGCTGGTCCTCTTCATCATCATCCTCCTGGTCAGCCCAACTGCCAATTGGCTGAGGCTTCCTCTTGAGAGCTAAATCATGCTCCCTCTCAACCACAACATCTCTAATCCCTGCCTTGCTCCTCAAGGTTGTGCATGCATCTTCCTCTAATGTGTAGAGGCTCTCGATCCTGACACCAAATTGCTTGATTTGACATGAAGCAAGATGCTTGAGGTAGGCCTTCCCATCTTTGAAGACTACCTCATACCCTTTGTCTTCAATCCTCAATTTCTTCATCAGTTCAAGTTTCTTGGCTTCATTGCTATTACCAAATAGCTCATTGAGAGTCTTCCACATAGCAAAGGGAGTCTCTTTTCCATGTAGTTTCAAGACTATGTGGTCTCTCACACCCTCCAGGATGATCCTCCTGGCTCTAGCTACACACTTCTTCCAATCTGCTAGATTCTGAGCATCAGCTGTTGTCGATTTTTGGATATCATTATCAATGAATTCCTTCAACCCATTATCTTCCAGCACTGCCTCCATGCGGTCCTTCCAAGCAACATAATTCGAGCTTCCCTCAAGGGCATACTCGAGTTTTAGTCCAAAGAAAGCCATCCTGCTAGATCTAAAGAATTGATCCTACAAGTTCGATCCTCCTGCAATAACAAGTTTGGAATCTCTTCTCTACTATGATTACAGCTCTGATACCATGTAGAAATTAATGTGTAGACTGTAGATTCAAAACTGCTCACGCAATTTACTAAATCACAAGACTTGAAGCTACTCTACTCATCTGCGAAAGTTAATGCACCATCTAAAACAATGATCATAGACATGCAAAAGGAAACATCACACATGCACAGAGATTTATATAGGGGAAACCAATTGCTCAAAACCCCTTCCTATATGTATTGCATTAATCAAAGAATCTGGATGAATATAATATGCTTGCTCACTTGTATCTTCTATCCTTTGCCTAACTAACTAAGCTTGGCCAATAATTAGCCAATTTCATGCCTTCCCAAGCTCCTAATTCCTTGTCTTATTCCTTGAGGAATTAGGCCCCTATTTAATAGGAATTTTCCTCCATTGGAATGCGCAATTCCTTTAGGTCATATCTTTGACTGCATGCACCACCTGTACAACTTGGAATAGTTTACAACTGATTGTACACTTCCCTTGAACGCCATTCTCAACTGGGTAACTCAAATTATCTACATGCATGACCTAATTTAGGCTGATTGATCAGTTAATTCGTTGATCACTAAAGTCACACCCCACTACTTGACCTTCCATTAGTTCCTCCAACAATTAGAACTAGTTTAACTTACCATAACTCAATTTAACTGAATTAAATTGCTACAATTGAAATTAACTTAACCTAGCCTCCTAAAATTTAGGAACCCACTGCACACAACTAAACTTCATGCCCCTAACTTGAATTAACTGAGTTAGGCTCCTATTTTTTAGGAATCAACACAAGTAAATTGAACCTTAACTCATTAATTCAAATTGAGTGTTCTTAACTGAGTGACAAGTGCCATGTCACCTCAGTTAACTCCAAGTGTTCTCCTAATATGGAATTTCGAATTTCCTCAATTTAATTAAGGCAAAAATCAAATTAAGATTTTCCTTGCTGCATTTTCCACAGTCAGCCAATAAGATAGTATGTGATCCTTCCCTTCTACGGTAAGTCATATCCTACCTATTGTCACCCATTGCACTTGACAGAGTATACACCAATTGGCATCCTACCCACAAGTTGGGCTTGTTGGGATTGTTTCTCCCCCTTTGGCCAATGGGTGAGCATACTTGAGATAGTTTGTGATCCTTGCCATTCATGGTAAGTTATATCCTGCTCAAGTGATGGGATGCAGGTGTTCTACCATTGACTCTTGAGGGTCAAGTTAGGAAGATTTGCATACAATATGATAAAGAGTGATCCTTACCCTCTATGCTAAGTGTATCTTGCCTATTGTCACCAAACACTAGGATAGGTGCGAACCTTACCTTTCATGGTAAGTGGCATCCCTCCTATTGTTTATGGACATAGGGTTGCAGTTTGAGCTCCCTATGATGTCAAATTCTTCTTCCTTAGATTCGAGAGTGTTCCGAGATGGTTGAGATGAGATTCATGATGCACTTGATGACTTGATGACGATGACGAGATGTTTGAGATGAGATTCATGATGCACTTAGAAATTTATCCCTAGCTGAGAGGGAGTGTTGGTTTGGCAAATCAGGGACAAATTCCCTCCTTTGGACAGCCTTTCTCGCTCGAAGAAGACCCTCTTTCCCCTTGGAAGAATTTAATTTGGTCAAGGAAAAATATTATTTTTAATGAAAAACCCACAAGTGCATAAAAGTTCAAGTCAACCTAAAGGATAAATTGGGTCTCCAAAGAAGCATATAAATACCCATCAAGGCAACCTCATTTGGCCATCACATCAAAACACATCTTCTTCTCTCTCCTCTTGTGATTGGTCCGTACAGGTCTGAAAAAAGGTAGTCGAGTTCACACGTGCGAAGGGAAAGAGGCAATTCTGAAATTTTGCATTGACTTTCTGTGTGGGTGACCGTTGACCACGTTTGACTTGATTTGACTTGCATAATTTTGATCTTTTGAGGCCAAGTTTTTCTACAGAGGAACCAAGATTTTCTGGGCACTTTTGACTACTACTAACCATTGACTTTAACCTCTGAAATCTGAAGTTGACCTCAGGGTTCTTTTCTCTCCTTTGACTAAGATTGACCGAGTTGTTTGGGATTGTTTTGACTAAAGTTTGACCAACAAGGAAGGTTGAATCTTTTGACTACCGACCGAGCTGCTTTGGAAGAAGTTTGACCATTGTCTTGTGGATTGGTTAGGGCATATTTTGACTGTGGCAAAATTGCAAATTTTGACTTGTTGACCAGATTTGACTTTGAGGCTCATCATTTGGATATTGATTGGTTGATTTTGTTGGTTAGTCAAAGTTGTTGACCTTTGACTCTTGGTTGATGAATCGGAACATTGTATCTCTGTGCTGAACATTTGATGACAATCTAATAGAAGAAGAATTTGAAAGGGTTTTCCCCTTGTGGGGTTTTCCCCTAGTCTTTGACCAAATCTTGTGTCTCTTGTTATTTCTATTGACTGTCTTTTATTGTACATTGCATTTACTGTTCTATCTACAATTGTTATTTTCATTGGAAGATTAAAATTGATTGCTAATTGAAGAAAAGATTAGGCTAAGTGATTGTACTAAGCATAGAACAGTAGAAAATTAACAGTTAAGACCCTGTCAACATGTTGTACACCCTCTTCCCAAGATTTGTTGAAGATTAGTATGTCATCAAAAAATACTAACACAAATTTTCTAAGGGTTTGAAAATAGAATTCATCAAGCTTTGAAATTTTGAAGGTGCATTTGTAAGTCTTGTTCCCATGAACTCTAGCAGGCCTTAGAGAGGGAAACCCTACAAAGCATAAGCTAGACCACGAAGCAACAATGGGGTAGTGGCCCACTGTCACCACAGCCAAAACACCCTACTCTTTACAGATTTTCATTGATGAGAGGAATCATGGTAGGATAGAGATCACTTATAATAGATGTTTTATGTTTAATGTGTGAGATGATCTCGCTAGGATCTCTTCAAGAAAGGCACAACTTAGGTGCAAGCCTTCACAAGGAAGCAATTCGCTTTCTATGATGAGATTTAGAAAATAGGGCACAAGACCTAGGGTTTAATAAACTTGACAAGTGTTGGAGTAACCAAACCTCGAGGCTAGGAGAAAAGGCTCCTTACAATGTATGTAAGCTATGCCAAGGCTCATGGAACCTTCAAGGAAGCCCTTAAGTTGAAGGAAGGAGAACTAGGGTCCCCTCTTAGGCAAACAACTAGGGGAAAGGAAATTTAAGGATGAAATGAAGTTGATGCCCACCAAAAGGATAGATTTTGTGGCAAATACTATCCTCTTGATGTTTAGGCCCTCCAACCACCAAAATTCATCTTGCCTAGGGATTCACACAAACCCTAGTTTCCTAATTTAGCCTTGAAATGGCCGAATCGAGAGACAAGAAATATAGATAAAATATGGGAATGATCACCATTTGATTAGACCAATGCCTTGTCCCTTGTCAATATGGAGTCAAGGATGTCAAATATTAGCTAAAATTATTCTTGAGGAGGCCAAAATTTGATGCCCTCGCAATCAATTTCAAGCATTTACCCACTCAATGGAAAAATGGAGTTTTATAGGAGAGTTATTAGGAGTTCACCACTAGGACAATTCATCACATGTTATGCATGAGTAATACATGCAACATCCATCTAGATAGCATTCAAAATTTATCTTTAACAAATTAGGGCACAATTTAGCATAACCCAGAATCAATAATTCCATACATTAGACATTCAAGAAAATAGATCTTCGATTGAGAATAGGGAAGGAACGACTCTGGGGGCAATTTATTGAGGTTTTTCAGTCATGGACGTCATTGTAGCCGTTGCCTTGAATGAGATATCAGCGCGGGGAGCGCAAGGCTGTTTGCTGCAGAATCTAAGGAGTGCGCTTCACAGTGCCATAGCTTCAACAAGCTTACATTTTTACAATGGGGTTAAGCAGGCGATATGGCAGGCTCTTCTGAAGGTCCCTAGGCTCAGCTTTGTTCTTGAATCTTCAATGGGCAATTTAATTCCTACTCTGCATCATTTAATTCAGCCCGTGGAGGATGTGGAGAGACTGCTTATCAACATTATTGCGTTGAACACCTGAGAGACAGTTGTGTTAGCATCTACAACTTGAAATTCTTGGATGCAGGTCTTCCTGCCGATCAGCGCTTTGCTCTGGAGCGTTTGGCCATAGCCAGGGATCTAAGAATGGCTAGGGTTTTTGAGAACGTTTCTAGTGCCAACGCCGCTCTTCAGACCACTGATCTGGGCATCAATGGAGTACGCAGGATACCGGAAGATGTGCAGGACGACTCAGTAAATCAGGCAATCGTCTGGCTGCACCGTGAACCAGAGTATGGGGGAGGCAGATAGACCCCCACAATAGACACGGACGACCTCTCCCTACTTGAACAAGGCGATTCTTATAGATCAGGACAGGGGATCTTTGATATGGGCAGCCAGATGGTAGATCAACCCCTGCACTGGCCAAATCCAGTAGTCTGCAAACATTTTTTCTCTGTCTTCTACCGACTCGCCGACTCTAAGACAAAGGGCAAAGGAAAATCCTCTTTGATGGTCTGGGCAGTGCAGGAGAGTGTCTGGGGCATCCGTCTGGGCGTTTTTTACTCAGATCTATCACTCCTATGCCTCACGGAGCCCCTTCCCATTTTTGATACGGCAAAAACCATGTGTATAATACGTAATAGAGAGCCAGATCGGTTGCCCAACTGAGAACAGGATCTCTCTGTTGATAAGATCTGCATAGACACAGCACTGGGGTGGGTAGAGCCATACCCGGGAGGCCTCCTGGAACTCGCAGGTGGGTATCTGACAAAGGGCGACGCTAGGCACGCTAGCCCAGATATGTCAAAGCAAGAACCAGACAGAGCACTGATATGCACAGATCCATCAGATAGCCCAAATCTAGCGAAGCAAGAACCAGATAGAGCATCGATATGCTCAGATCCGTCAGATCTGGACACATTGGCAACAGATCGAGCTCTTTCTCAGACAGACCCACACTCTACTAAGGCGGACTTGATACAAATTTTCATTAAAATGCTGGAAGGCAGGCATATTTGCTGGAGGATCTGGAAGGGGAGGAGGATCCAAGACTTAAGGTATGAAATCCAAACTCACCTTGGTATACCAGCATGCAGGAAAATTTGATCTACTCAGGACACAGCCTTCAGGATAACCACACACTTCAGGATTATGGCATTGTCACAGACTCGATCATCATAATCAATCTGCGTCTGCAGGGTGGATGCTCTAGAACCAGCTCAAAGAGCACAGGCTCTTTTAAAGATGCAGTCAAAGGAAAGGAAAAAGCACAAACCAAACCAGCAACATTGCCCGAGCTACCAGGGCCCTACATCGTGGAACAAAAATCTGAGACTCCTGCTCTCACAATCTCAATGCCTGAGGTAAATGATTTGTACTCAGATCTCTATTCCAAAGCAGTTATATGCAGATTTAATGGCTTTTGGCCTAAATCTGATGTTTTGCACCAATGGATATTTGCTGCATGGTCACCAAATTGTGAAATATACTTATGCCCTAAGGGGTTTTTTATAGTCAGATTCACCACAGTACAAGAAAAGGAACATATCCTCAATAAGGGACCATGGTTCTGGGGCAATGCAGGACTCTTCATGACCCCTTGGTTCCCATAATTCGATGCCAACACAATGGTGGTATCAAAAATGCTAGTTTGGGTCAGGCTGCACAACCTTCCATTACACTTCTGGCATCATAATGTTTTAATAGCCATAGGGAACTCCCTGGGAAAGTTCCTAAAGATTGATGAGGACAGACTTACAAGGGGAATATTTACTTTTGCCAGGATATGCGTTGAAGTAGATCTTAGCCAGGGACTACCAGACAGCATTACATTGAATTTCAATAATACACAGTGGACTCAACCTTTAGATTACGAAAATACAGCGTTTCGATGTCGTTAATGTTTACAAACAAGGCACCTCCATAGTGTTTGTCCACAAGCAAAAAAAAAGCCAAATGGAACAAGAAGCAACAGAAAAAGGCAAAAGGATGGCAATATACAGACCCCTTGGAAGAAGAAGCAGAAAAAGCAGAAACAGCAAAAAATAAAGCAGAAACGGATTTTCAAAAGGTCCAGAACAACACACAAAAGGAGGAGAAAGATCCCACCAATCCCTGCAACTTGTGGCCCAGCAACCCTTTGCAGCAACAAGAGTCCCAACTAACAGGAATGGAAGTAAGTGGCAGCAAACGAACTCATGGATCAGAAGGATCTGATTCTGACAAAGAATATCCCATAAATCCAAATGAAAATCAGTTGTCCATTGTAACATCCACTCCCAACACTGGAGGTTGGCGAAAAGTGGAAAAAAAGAAAGGGAGAAAAGAATAGGCTAGTTGTACTTTTTTTAGTTTTTTTATGTTTTCTGTGAAAACAGGAACAGATCATATGCATATGCTTTTTAGCATCTACAACATGTAATTTTGTCTCATGAATAAAATTACGATTTTTCCAAGGGGAAAAAAATAGATCTTCAACAATTAAGAGCACTTACGAGATAATAATTCTGACCATTAGACCAAAGAATAGCTCTAAAGAATATCCAAACATCAAAATGCATCCAAGATATCCAAGTCTTCCACAAGAGAACAAGTGTGAGTTTCTCTGAGGTTGAAATTACAATGTGTGATGAGGCATTCAAATGCCCTATTAGCCAACAAGCCCCTACAAAATCATAAAATAATGTGCAAAACATATCTAGGTCACAAGCCAACTTAGTAGCCTTTGTGAAATAATATTGTCTCCACATGTGCCAATTGTAGTGATGACATCATGCTAGCGTAGGCTTGCTCAAGGCAAGCGTTGAGGACCTTGAGTGTCACAATGAGTGAAGAGGCCCTCTAAAGTCGTGCTCTAAGGGTTGGCCCCTAAGTCTCTGACAAAGTCTTTGGTGGGCTCTGACAAAGTCTTTGGTGGGCCCCAGTCTTGGGCTTGGGGCACAAAATTGGGTCTCATGGGTCTCCAAGTGGTGAATAAGCCTAATTATGCTCCAACGTTGAGGGAAATGAAGATAGTGCTAGCTTTCCCGTGTCTCAAGGCATAAGACAAACCTCATCTGGGCCCTAGATCAACTACCTAACCCTATAGTACTACTAAGCCGGCTGGGGGCATGTTGGTGCAAGTGCATCATCACATAAATGATATAGGGCAAAGTGCGGGAACTTTGTGGGTGCTAAAGGTGCCCATGGTTACAAATGATGCTCCATAATTGTCTGGTGTCCCATGGCTCTCAACGCAGCACTTGTGGGTATCAATATATTCCTCTGGAGGACATGGACCCTAGTTAAGTTGCCCAGACCTATAGATGGAACCACCTGCCAATTACACACAATATCCAGTGCTACAACTTTCACCATTATGTACATTAATCATTATTGCATCTATGTGAACCAAACTTGAAAGAAATTGGCAAAATAACACTTCATATAAGGCTTCTCTTCCAAAATTGGGGCCTGAGTGACGTAATGGTATTACTTGCCTAGGTAGGAGTGGTTGATAGATGATCCTATTAGGTGTTCTCAACCCCCAAGGGGGAGTGACGTGTCCTTGGTCCACCCTTTAATCGATATGTGCCATGTGAATAATAATGGAATGGAGGAGAAAAGACTCCATGGCCAAGTGCCATAGTCACAAGGATCGACTATCATGGAGAATCTCATCCTAGGTGTATAGATGTGAGAAGGGAGCAATCGTGGATGCATGAGTTACCACGACCTTTGTTTTTCCACCCCTCCAAACGCATTTTACCTTTTCTTGTTTCTTCTTTGTATTACTGCTCATAGCTCAAGGAATGGGAGCTTGCTTTGTATGATGTATAGCAGTTGTTACCCCTTTTGAGATGGGGCAATTCATCACCCATCAGGCGTTGGGACACCCAAGGGTTCCTTGTCTTCTATGAGATAGGGCAACATTGGCCCAAGAACCAGGTGATGGCCATATGAATGAGGTAGAGCTCATGCTTAGCTTTTGCCCACATGCTAATTTGTAAGTCTCGGCCATCTTTTGCATTTTGATTTTTCTTTTGTTTTTCTTGTGGCCATCATATGCTCTTTTTGTTTCTTTTAGCTGCATCAACCTCCCAGGGTACATTTCCAAGCCCTACCCAAGTATGAGGATGTGTGGGTGCCAAATCCCAGAGAACCAATGGTCAGTTGAACCTGAAGAAGGGAGGTGGAATAGGGGCTCATAATGTAAGATGGAAACTGGTAAGAATGGAATAGTGGGAGATGGGGCTACGCTATCTCAGTCAAGGCTTCCTGAGTAGTGGCACTTCCTAAAGCCATGGGCCATTAAGGGAGATTCCACTGGACTAGGATCGAAAATTAACCCCCTATTTAAGGTGAGGGAACAAGAACACAACCAAGACCCTTCTTTCTTCCAAGTTATCCCATAATCCATGTCAAAATGCCCAAATACAAACAAGCATAAGCACCCGATTACAAAATGAATAAAGTACCTTTTGATTGGAAGCCCACCTTCAAACATGTGCTCTTGACAAACAGCCATGGAGACATTGTTGAAAAGTGTAACTAGGTTCGGTCTTCATAATAACGTAATTATGATTTTATGTAATGAGATGTAAAGAAGAAAAATAAAATTATTGTATTACTTGCTTCATGGGTTTCATGAGCAAGAGATTTTATTTTTGAGTCAAGACTCCCATTGATCCAGGCGGATCTCCAGACACCAGTGGCATGAAAAAGGCTGAAAATTCAAAGTGGAAGAAAGTTTATTAATTTGAAATCAGATTGAAGTGCTCGTCGCCCTGATTCCAACAATGCGAACGGCACTCCAATCCGAGTCAGTATGAAGAAGATAGAAGCAGTCAAAGTTCGGGGTTGACTTACCCATGTGGCAAGCTTAAGGAGGGCGCAATTTGGCAAGAATCCAACACCGGAATCCGACCAATTTCCGGGCGAAATTGTGGGTCCGTTAATTTGTCTAATATCACCTAAGGTTCTGGAAAACCTCTAAGTGGGTGGTGGAACCGTTATTTTATTTTTAATAAATATATAAATATATATATATATAATAAATACAAAAAATATGGTGTGGGCAGCGATGACCCCACCACCCCGAAACCGCCACAACAATATATAGTTAAAAAAGGGGCGGCCAACCATGACCCCGCTGCCCCTGAAACCACACAACATATCATATATATATATATATATATATATATATGGGGGGCGCGCTGTTAACCCCACTGCCCCTCCACTCCACATGACACTATATAGGTGGCAGAAGGATGGGGACGGGCCACTGCTCCAGTGGACCCACTGCCCGTTATAACAACATCCAACAGCATATAATAAAATAGGAGGGGCGGGATTTGATCCCCTGACCCCTCCTCAACGATTCACTTTATTTAACCAATGCGCCAAAACGCCTTCTTTGGTTTATCTGCCCACCGAAACATATATCAACCTGTATGCACAATGCGCCTAAGGGAGGACACGCACATTTTTCGAGGTGGATGAATTGCAGGAGGCGGAACCATGAGAAGACCTGTGACAGGGGGCGGAACCTTGCCTGAGCACATTTTCCAAGGGGTCAATTTTGGTCCAAGTGTCAGAATTGGGCAAGTTTTATATCGATTTTGCACCTCTCAGCGACAGGAACTCAATGGTGATGCCAATTTCTGCAATAGAGCTCTCCATTTTTCGGCCATTTTCCAAATTGGAGGTATAAGACTCCTTTTGTAAATGTTGATTGTACTTCTTCTTTCTCATGCCACTTAATGAATGAAGGCCTCCCCATTGCAGGGTCCGGAGACGTAGTCCAAATTGGACGAACTCCGTTATCAAGTCTCTTGTCTTCTTTCATGCTTTTATGTGTTTCTCCTCTTCTCTCATGTGCACATTAAATTTCTATGGTTAAGCTGCAATTTATCCATGTAATTCTTTAATACATCTATAAGCAAAAGATCTTGGATCAAGTGGTATCAGAGCAGGTCTTTGTAGATGTGAATTGCATGTTTGTATGCTAACAAGAAACAGGCTCCGAAGAGGCGAAGGGAAACTAAAGTCTTTCGATCCTGAAGCGGGGCATGCACATCGAAGGAGAAACATGGCAGATGAAGAGGCTCGTTATGAAGAGGAGCGCAACTACCGCAAAACCTTCTATACAATGGCAGAAAAGGTCGATCAGTTGCTTTCAAGGCTAGAGAAAGCGGAAGAGAGAAGAACAACGTTTAGTGCATGGAAATGGTGGAGAAGAACCCCCTCCTTCTCCTTCCACGAGTGAAAGTTATTCTTCCTCCCATCACCATCATCATAGAAATTCAAGGGATGCATCTAAGAAACCTTTCTCTAAATTAGATGTCAAATTTGATCTTCCCATGTATAATGGTGAAAGTAATGTAGAAAAGCCTAAACTAGATTAGGCAGATTGAAATCTACTCAAGGATTCAGCAAATCGAAGAGGATGAGGC
Source organism: Pinus tabuliformis (assembly GCA_031772625.1). Classification (NCBI taxonomy): domain Eukaryota; kingdom Viridiplantae; phylum Streptophyta; class Pinopsida; order Pinales; family Pinaceae; genus Pinus; species Pinus tabuliformis. Next base: position 1,004,385,245 of record CM062819.1, read on the forward strand.
AAAGATTCAGCTGGCCTCTCTTCCGCTGAGTGGCACCACTCTCATCTGGTGGGAGAGCAAATTGCGAAGCAGTAAGAGTGTGGGTAATCTTCTTTCCTCATGGCCCAGTTTTATTTCTGCATTAAAGGAACATCTTTATCCCTTGGGTTATAAGAAAAAAGCCTTAATGGATTAGCAATACTTAAGGCAATGCAGAGGTCAGGATGTTCAAAGCTTCACCGAGGAGTTTAGAAAACAAGCACTTAATTTGCGCATTGCACTTGACTCACCTGAAGTAGTAACTAAGTATATTGGATCATTACATAGTTACATTCGACATTCATTATTATTGTTTGAACAAACTACTATTGACTCGGCCAATGTAAAGGCCATTCATCTTGAGAACAGGGGCAAAAATGAAAGAGATGATCATTCCACGAAACCACCTTTCAAACCTCCAAATGGCAAACCCAAAGGGGAAGGAAAGGGAAAGGAGAAGAGGACGGCATCAACCAAGAAAAATGAAGGAGAAAGGCCTTATTGTACTCACTGCAAAAAGGAAGGTCATGACGACGATCATTGTTGGAAATTGTACCCGGAAAAGAGACCAAAGAAGTATGGAGGAAAAGGCAAGCAGAAGACAGTGGCAACTGTGCAGCGAGAACTTGGATCTGATTCTGGAGATGAAGCATTGATCACGGCAACAGGAACAAAAGGTACTCTTACACCTCATGTTAACTCTGAATCACGTGAAGGCACCAGTTCAATAGATGAGTCTCTTCCTAACGAACGAAAGAGAATTGAGTTATTTCATATTAGAGTTGTCATCAATCATACAAAAGTGGAAACTCTATTTGATACCAGATCCCAAGCAAATTTAATTTCAGAGTCCTTGGTAAAGAAGCTAGGCTTAGAAACCAAACCACATCCAAAACCTTACCTGCTTGGATGGATACATGATAAAGCAAAATTCAATGTAACTAAGCAGTGCAAGGTTAAATTTGTGATCGCTTCTAAGTTAGTGGATGAGGTAGAACTTGATGTGATACCATTGGATATTTGTGGCAGGGTGTTAAGGAGTCCATATTTATATGATAGAAATACAGTCTTCTTCTGTCATGAAAACAAATAACAAATCACAAAAGATGGGGTAGAATATATTTTAAGCGCTCATCAAACTAAAATCAATGCCAGCCTTGTAAGTGCAAGACAAATGAAGAGGTTGGTGAATTCCAGTAAGGGTTGCATGCTTATGGTTGTAAGGGGGAAAGATGAAGAATTATCTGATGCTTTCCATGGTTGTGATCATGTGCATAAAAAGGAATTATGTGAATTAATTTCTAACTATGATGAGATGTTTCAGGAACTACGGGGATTACCTCCGAAGAGGGAAATCCAACATGAGATCCATTTGCAGCATGACGCTCCTTTACCAAACATTGGCATGTACAGTTTGTCGACTATTGAGATGGAGGAGATCAAAAAGCAAGTGCAGGAACTATTGAACCAAGGGGTCATCAGACCGAGCAATTCTTTGTGCGGCTCACCGATTGTCTTAGTGCAGAAAAAAGATGACACATGGAGGATGTGCGTGGATTACCGAGCACTAAACAAAATCACAGTGAAAAATCGTTACCCTCTCTCGCGCATTGATGATTAACTAGATCAATTAAAGAATGTTATCTATTTCACCAAATTGGATTTGCATAGTGGTTATCACTAGGTTCGAATTGCAGAGCAAAATGTGTGGGAAACTGTCTTCAAAACCAAACAGGGGTTGTTCGAATGAATGGTGATGCCATTCGGACTTTGCAACGCTCCATCCACTTTCATGAGAGTCATGAATGATCTCTTTAGGCCTTTCATTGATGAATTTGTTCTTGTATATCTAGATGATATTCTGGTCTTTAGTAAAAATTGGAAGGAACATGTATGCCAAGTAAAGAAAGTGCTTGATGTATTGAAAAAAGAAAAACTCTATGTAAAATTGTTATAGTGTGAGTTTGGGAAAACCTCTTTGGTTTACCTAGGTCATATTATTGGTCACGGTCAGTTAAAACTTGATCCTTCTAAAGTTGAAGCAATTGTAAATTGGCCTAAGCCTACTAGTGTAACTGAGGTTCGCAACTTTTTGGGTGCAGTACAGTATTGGAGGAGATTTATTGCCAATTTCTCTATTATTGCAACACCTTTACACACACTAACAAGTGTAAAGCAAGTCTTTCAATGGGGAGGAAAGCAGCAGAAGTCCTTTGAAGCATTGAAAGAAAAGACCAGCACTGCACCGTTCTTGGCCTTACAAATCTCCAGCAGCCATTCAAGATCGAGACAGACGCCAGCGGATATGCCATGGGAGTTGTACTGACGCAGCAACAGAAGTCGATATGTTACCATTCAGAGAAATTCCCTCAGGTTGTGATATATTATACCACTTATGACAAAGAGTTATATGCCTTGGTCCAAAGTGTGAAAAAGTGGAAACATTACCTGATCGGCAAGGACACCATCATCCATACGGATCATCAGCCCTTGCAGTATCTTCAGTCACAAACCAAGTTGCAGCAAGCTCGTCATTTCAGGTGGATGGGTTTTCTTCAGCAATTTCATCTGGTAATAAAGTATAAGAAGGGCACTAGTAATAAAGTGGCCGATACGCTATCTCGCCCTCCTATCTCTGCTTCAGTTATTTTGCATAATGCTTCGTTATCTTTTGAAAGTTATGCTGAACAATATGCTAACGATGATGACTTTAAGGAGATTTATGCAAAACTAACCCATTGTTCACAGGTGGACAATTATCACTTGCACGAAGAACTGTTGTATCACCTTGGCAAATTGTGCATACCCACAAGGGAAAGGGTACATGTAATCCAGGAGGCCCACACCTCCCTTGTGTCTGGTCATTTTGGCGTTGAAAAACTTTGTGTCATGTACAAAGATTTTGCTTTTGGCCTCATATGAAGAACATTGTGACTTGCTATGTAAAGGGATGTGTGATGTGTTCTGTTTCAAAGCCCTCTAGAACCTTGCTAGAAGCCATGAAGAGGGTTTTGAAAAAAAATGGTGAAAATTTGAATTTGTCACAATTCCGTCAATATTGCTCAGAATCCCTATTATGACCTGTTTTCAGAAATGGAACAATCATTCTGCATCTGCCCATGTGATAGAAATCTTGATACAGGCACTAGAATTTCAGATCTGCGCTGCAACTCTCCCGCCGTCACCAAAATTTCTGCAAAAAAGAGTTGATTTTAAATCAGCGATACCTCCCTCATTCGGACTCCGATTCCACTGATTTTTTTTTTAAATTGAGTGTTTTTTCACACAGAATCCAGATCTACAATTAGATTTTGCAGATCTTGCACCAAGACGTCCAGATCTGTGCCGCAAATTCGCTGCCGCGAAAAATTGTCTGCAACCCCACTGATTTTTAAATCATCGATATCTCCTTCATCCGGACTCCGATTCAGCCGATTTTTTTTAAATCAGGTATTTTTTCACATAGAATCCAGATCTGCAATTAGATTTTTCAGATCTTGCACCAAAACATACAGATCTGATCTGCAAACTCGCCGCCCCCGAAATCCTGCAAAAAAATTAGAAAAAAAAAACAAACAAACAAACAAAAAAAAAGTGGTATAGCTCCAATACCACTTGGTATAGCTCTGATACCACTTGTTATAGATCTGATCTGAAAATATATGAGAATACAAATATACCCAATAAATAACAAGATCAAAATATATAGAAATGCTTCTTTATTATCAAAACCCTTAAGGTAGGGTAACACCATACATTCACTCCTTAAGGAAGGAAAGCACTCCACAAGCCATATCCCTGTTCATACAATAATCCTTCACTATTCTTGATGTGGAGTCTCTAGCCTCTATATAGGCCTCATACATACAATACCATGGGTCATTACCATGGTTCCCTCATACCATCAAACTAATACCATGGGCCCATTACATTATTACTAACTACTTGTGGTCCCTTATATGATATAGGTTAACCACCTTATTTATTACTATGGCCCATCCCATTATTACATTATTACCTTGGGTACCTCCCTTGGTACCCCATATTATCCCCCCTAAGTATATAACAGAGGTACATGAAGGGGTTTCATGCTTGCAAACGGAAGAAGGGTTAGTACAAGACTTGGTATACTTGGATTGATGGATCAAGGTTGATCTTGTTATAATATGACTTGTTTCTGACAGGAGCAGGACTCACATGACAACGGGAGAAGCAGTGGCACAAGGATTTGTTTCCATGACAGAGGGAGTAATCAAGCCCTGCTTCAGTGTCAAAGTGTTAATTTTAGGATAACAATGGTATGTTATATGCTTGGAGCAATTTTACTTCAATTTTCTTTATTAACCCAATATCATATTCAGTTTAGCAATCACATCAACATGATAGTAAAATGCAGATAGCACATAAACAATAATAGTGGAAGACAAACCAACACAAGGGGACACAAGATATGGCACCAGCCAGGGACAAACCCCAATGTGGGGAAACCCTTGATCAATCCTTCTTATAATTCTTCAAAAGTTCAATAGAGAGAAAGTACAATTTACAATATTCACTTGCCCAATATGATCAGTCAAAACAGCAGAAACAGAAAACCCTAACCAGAAAGTCAACGTTGGTCAACAAGGCTGAAATTGATCTCCAAAACAGCTTGGTCAACCTTGGACAACTCGGCCTCCAACAGCAAGATAATGCAGCCCAAAACAATCTGAAAGTAACTAGTCAAACCTGGTCAACTAAAGTCAATGCAGCAAATAGAACTAGGGCAGTCAACGCGGGTCAACGCAGGGGTCAAACTGCCTCGGTTTTGTGCCCAAAACTGCAGCCTGCCCAAACAGAAGTCTCCCTCACAAAACCAAAGTCAACGCTGGTCAAAGTCAGCCTCCTGAAATTATGGTCAAATCTGGTCAACGCAACAACTAGAAAATCAGACCTTCCTTCGCACGAGTGGAGAGAGAGAAAAGCCCAGAAATTTGTACCCAATCAAGATGAGAGCGAAAAAGATGAACGAGAGTCATGCCAAAATGAGGAGGAGGCATCTTGTATTTATCTGCAACGTTGAAGGCCGTAGGAGGCTAATTTGATGGTTGGTCGACCTTGACAATTTGTCCATAATCAAAATAAATTCACAACTTCATTTGTACATGTCAGAATGGGATAATCTTCAGATCAATCCTACACCTCTCGGAAAGAGGAACCCAAGAAAAATATTAGCTACCTCATAAGAGTTGTCCAAAGTGATGTTTGGCCCTAGTTGCCAAATTTAACACAGAGGAAGCACCTAGTCAGGGTGACCGGAAAGTAGCCATCATAATGGATCCAATGAAGGAAGTCGGTCAGTTTATGGTTGAGTAAAGGCATGCAGCACATGTCTAAAATGATGAAGTACACTTGCAGGGATATACATATTCAAATTCAACAGAGTGTTGAAGACAAGAGAGCAAATTAGGATGATGATTCAGTTTAGATATTGCTTGGGAAAGAAGCAAATAGTTGTCGCACTCAAGACTGCAAAGAAAAAAGTATATTGTAGCTAGTTTAGCGAGTTGTGAAGCAGGGTGGCTCTGATAGCTACTTGCGGGATTGTTTGTTAAGGTACAGGATACGATCATGATGACAGGTCGAAGCACATTGAGATCTAGTACCGAGACATGGTACAAAAGGGAGGAGTGAGGCACCAATGCATTTTTACAAACGAGTAGGATGTTGTCATTCTCACAAAGCCTCTGTGACAAGGTGAAGTTTGTATACTTCAGGGACAAGCTTATATTAGTTGAAAATGTTTCCCTTGGTTAGAGGGAGTGTTGATGTTGTAGCATCAAAGGGAAAATATTCTCCCTAGGGTCAAGGGTATTGACCAAGTCAAGGTTATTGACCAAGAGCCATGTAATGTGGCTAGGGAGAATGGCCCAGAGAGCATCAAGACCCGGAGAGCTCCCCCGATTAGGGGTTACCTAACCATATTGCCAAGGGTTACTTGGCTAGTGGGTTGAGTGAGCGCCTTGTAGCATCGAGCAGGAGAGTTACCATTCAATCAGCATGCAGGAATGGTAATAGCCCATGGTTTCACCATAGGTCACAGGTGTTGACCAGGTTCCAAGTGATGACTTACATCATTGGTGAATTGCTCCAAGTGATGACTTGTTGAGCATGATGTTGATGCAGGATGCTTTCCACATGTAGTGATGCATACATCAACATAGCTAGCTCATTCAACATTCCTTAGAGAAAAAATTTCAACAAGAGAACATCTAAAAAGTCATTATGAATACTTCCCTAGCTAAGAGGGAGTGTTGGATTTTGTAGCTATGGTCAGTCTTCATAATTCATATTTAGCCCTCCAAATATATATGAAACGATAAATTCAAATGCGGATCCCAAGTCGGCTTTAAGAAAGGAAATTTCAATTTTTGAAATTTAATTTTTATGTCTCCACAAATGTCACTTTTTCCCTCCAAAAGATCAAGTCAACCTAACCCTACAGACACACCACTTCGGGTTCATCCAATCACTATATATACACATTAGACTTCACCACTTGGAAAGCAATTTTGGATCTGTTACATACCTTTTGTTCACACGTGGGATGCAGCAGAACGAGATTACTCTAGGGTAGACCGAAGTCATCCAAGGAAGATTGAGGATCTCTGGACAGACTGAATCTAGGCAAAAAGCCGAATCTCTGGGGCAGACAAAAGGCCAGATCTCTGAGGCAGACAGAAGGCCAAATCTCTGAGGCAGACCTATTCTTTGAGGAAGAAGGCCAAACCTCCAAGACAGGCCTAATCTCTAGGCAGAAGGCATGTTCCTAGACAGTTTGACCACCATTGACTGAGGCCAGTTGTGGGCAGTTTGACTAGGTTTGACCAAGATATTTGTTACTCATCATTTCTGGTCATTTTGAATTTGTTTGAATAAAAAGATCAGATTGTATCTCTTGTTGAATTGAATGATTTCTCTAAGAAACGGTTGTTGGGTTTTTTCCCCCATGTGGGTTTTCCCAAGGTAAATATTTGTCTCTTGTGTTTCGTTGTCTCTTTATGATCCTACTGTCATTATTGTTTCTATTGTTGAGATATTCTGTGTAATTACTTAATTATGAATGTGAACAAATGAAACATTAAGTTAAGAAATAATTAGAAGTAATTATTAGATTAGAAGACCTTGAAAAAATCAACAATAAAGAAAATTGCTCCATGCAATTCATCAATTACAAGAACAGGTAACTTGTCTTTGATTGTCATTTTGTTATCTGTAATCTAGACACAAATGCCATGAACCATCCTTTTTTATAACCATCACCATTGGTGAAGAGAAAGCGCTCAGGCTAGGTTGAATCATGCCAACCTCTAACAATTTTGAACCATACGCTCAATCTCACTCTTTTGTGCATATGGATACTTGTAAGGCCTAATGTTAGGTGATATACTTCCAGGTTGCAAATGAATAGCATGGTGACGACCTCGAGCAAGAGGAAGACCCTTAAGCATCTCTCCAAATACCTTGAAATGATTGTTGATAACTTTTTGGAGATCCACTGGAAGAAGAGGATATAGATGTTTGAACATCTAATGAACACAATTGTGCAATTACACCATGGTGTCCCATTTTTATCAATTTTGTCATGTTATTAGAGCTTATCACTTTACTGAGTTTCCCTTGGTTACCTCTAAGCTCAATTTTCTTTCCTTATAAGGAAAATCTTATAAGAAGATCTTGAAAATTAAGGGCTAATGTTCCCAATGATTATAACCATTGGACCCCTAATGCAACATCAGCACCACATATTTGGATTGAGATCATGGGACTATCCAACAAATACTCCCCTATATTTAGCATAATACTATGGCACTTCCCTAATTTATGGTACCTCCATCTGCAATCACTACTTGAAATTATGGTGTTGGATATACAAAGCAACTAAAAAGTTTTGCCAATTTGTAATTGAAGTTATGGGCACTGCCTAAATCAATCAACATTGTTACCCTTTTCTTTTCGACATATCCTTCTATCTTGAGGGTTTGTGGAGTACTAATGCTAGCCAATGCATGACAAGATATTGTTGGAGTAGTCTCTTCTAGCTCTAAATCTTGTGACAATTCCACTTCTTGGCATACAGATGTAGGAGGGAACAATTGTGGAAAGTGAGTTACCCCAGCCTTTGTGTTTCCACCCTTCTTCATTTGCCTTTTGCCTTTCTTGATTTTTCTTTGTATTAATGCTCGGGGCTCCGAGAAATGAGAGCATGTTGTGTATGATGTAAGCAGTTATTACCTCCTTAAGGTGGGGCAATTCATTGCCCACTAAGGGTTGGAACGTGCATAGGTTCCTCAATGATGTGGGGGCACTCATACGGCCCTAGGAACCAGGGTGATGGCCATAATAAAGGGGTAGGGCTTAGCTTTTCCTCATGTGCTATATTAAATTTCTCAGCCAACTTTTGCATTTTATGATATTCTTTTTCCTTAATTTCTTGCTTATGGCCATGATATGTTTCTAACGTTCTTTTAGTTGCATCAAACTCCGGGGCAACATTTCCAAGCCCAACCTGGACATGCGGACAAGGGTTGGGGGTGTGTCAATGCCTTGTGGACCCAGAGAAGGAAAATGATGAAATAGGGCTTGTAATGTGGGGAGGGGAGTGAAAAGTGTGGATCAGGAAAACAAGACCACGCTACCAAAATCGGGGTTTCCCAAGTAGTGCCCTTCCTAAAGCCATAAGCCAATAGGGGAGATCCCACGGGACTAGGATTGAGGATTAACCCCCCAGTTAATGTGAGGGAACAAAACTACGGTCAAAACCATTCCTTCTTCCATGTCACCTAGTAATCCATGCCTAAGGAAAAACAAACATAAGCACCCGATTGCACAATGAAAAAAATACCTTTTGGGTAGGATTTCCCACCTTCAAACATACGCTCTAAATAGATGGGTGATGGGCAATATGACTAATGCAAGGACCAAAGATCGAATGGCACAATGTATCTTCTACACTGGTGATTGTCAGGGGCTGCTGGCTGTCGGCTGAAGAGAGATCTAGGAGAAAAAATTCCTCCTATGGGGTCCCCAACTTTTGGTGGGTAACACATACATAAAAGGAAGAAGAGGAGAAAAGTAGTAGTGGAACCAACAATAGGTAGTCTTTTATTATACTAGATCAATCACCACTAAGTCACATGATCACATTTATTTATACATTTTATCAGTCCCGAGTAGTTGCAACTTTCCTCACTACCTTGCTCAGTAGACCAACTCAACTAATTGCTCAGCTTATTATCGCAGTTGACCAATATATTCGATTTGGTTGACTAGGCCCTCCAACAATGCCCACTAGTTTAACACCATTGTATTTCTTCATTTGGAACATAGTAAAAAAAAGCGAAGGGGTAAATGTTGAAAATTGTAGCGAGTGGAAGGTCTTCTCTGGTGTGTGCCTTAGCCGGGAAGACCACGAGTTGTTCTTCTTTGGCCATGGAGCAAGTTCATGGAGATGGTGAGTTTATTACCAGTTTGCGGGAATAATATTCACAAGTTCATGTGTAGTGTTGAAGGATCAATTACGTGGACCCTTCTTCAGATTAGCTACAATTCGAGTGGCAATTCGAGTTTAGAAAAACACGAGTTGGGAATTTCAGTCATTGATTGAAATAAGGAAGAGTTGTCACTCCAGTTATGATTAGAGAGAGAACCAGTTTGACTTAATTAACATGTCAGTTAGAGACTCAAGTTCTAAATTTGAAAAAGACCCAAAATTAGCATGGATTGAATCTATAAAGCAAGGACAAAGGCACAAGAAATTCATAGTTGTTTTGTGCACAAAGGAATGTGACAAAACACAACTCATGAGATTGTGAGACAGAGCACAAAGGTTTGTGTGAGAGCTCCTCACTTGTGGTGGGCGTGGGCTTGAGGAGCAAGAACGCATAGGTTATTGAGCTGATTTGGGCATAGAAATAGGAGTTTTGTCCTAAATAATAGGAGCCCAAGTGCGCACAGAAATAGAAGGTCCTAGTGCACTAGGAAATAGGGTAGCAAGTGTGCAAAGGAAGGAGCAAGGATAAGTGTGATTGCAGGGTGGTTTAAGCTAGTATAGCAAAGAATAAGTGTATTCCCAATTGAACAAATTGTCTTGTATTTGATTCAATTGCTCAAGTTTATTAATAAATACTTCAAACAAAGAAGAGAGTTTTCCTAGTTGGGTTTCCCAAGAAAAATAATTGTGTTGAATTGTGTGATTGTGTTTTTATCCCTGTGTTTAATTCCGCTGCTTATAAGTGTTAAGAAATTATGTGTCTTGGTGAAAGAAAGTTTAGGTTCTAATTATTCATCTAAGTAATTGCAGAATTTTGTGGAAAATTTAACATGGTATCAGAGAAAAGATCAATATAAAGACCAGCACCAAGTTGATCAGTGAGGCTAAAGCGCAAATCAGTCAAGAAGGCTAGCACTAAAGTTTGAAGAGCGGAGCAGAGCAGTTCCTTGGATAGCAGTATGTCATTCCTAGGGCAAAAGTCAAATCACCGTTTAGAGGGAGCCTCGAATTACAGTACATGGAAGGAGCAGATATATGTGGTGTTGGAAGGTAATGGGGTGATAAAGATTGTGAAGCAGGATCAAGTACCACCTCAAGATCCCCAACAGTTGGCCCAGCATAACAAGAATGACACCAAGGCGAGGAGGATCATTCTTGAGGGGATCAGAGACCATATTATTCCTCATCTCCATGAGAAGAAGACAATATATGATATGTTTAAAGCCATCTTAGATTTGTATCAGGGTTCCAGTGATGTTAAGAAGCTTTCTCTCAAAGAGAATCTAAGAAGTACCAGATGAGAAAAGATGAGCGCATCATCACATATCTTTCGAAGTTCACTCAAGTTCGAGATGAGCTAGGTGGTGTGGGTGTGACAGTAGCAGAACAAGACCTTGTGAGTCTTGCACTTCTAGGACTCCATAAGTCTTGGTATAGTTTCCAAGATGCAGTGAGTGGCAAAGATAATATTCCTAGTTGGGAAAGGTTATGGAGTGATTGCGTTCAAGAAGAGATTTGGATAAGGATGAGAGATGGTAGAGAAGCTCTAGTGGAGGACGAGCCTTTGCCCAGGCAAGAAAAGGTAAAGCCAAGAAGCGAGAAGGGCCAAAGAGAGGTCGAATCCAGTCAAAAGGGCGAAAAGAAGAAGTCGGATCTGAGTAAGATCAAGTGCTTCCACTACCATGAGTTTGGGCACTATGCCACTAAGTGTCCTAATCGGAAAAAGGATTCTAGTAAGGATCATGTCACTGCATCAACAGAGGTAGATGCATTTTCTGCCCAGTTCGAGAAAGATTTCTTATTGATTGCTTGCATGGAAAGCTCAGCAGACAACAACGTATGGTATATTGATTCAGGGGCATACTTCCACATGACCAAGAACAAGAAGTATTTCAACCACCTGAAGGAGGACATGCAAATTTAGATTGAGCTAGGAGATGATGGTATGTATGTAGCTAGAGGAGTTGGTACTGTCAGTTTTCAAAGGGAGTCAGGTAATCCTCTCCATCTCAGAGATATCCTCTATGTTCCAAGCCTTAAGAAGAATCTTGTTTTGGTAGCTACCCTTGACAACAAAGGTTATGATGTTATCTTCAGCAAAGGTAAGGCTTACCTCCAACACTTAGCTTCTAGATGTAAGAAGCAGATAGGTGTTGAAAATAGTAGCGAGAAAGGTCCTTCTTTGACTTGTGCCTTAGTCAAAGAGACTAGAAGCAATTTTTCCTTAGCATGCATGAGTTCCTATAAGTTAGGATCCAATTCCTAGAAGTTAGGAGCAAATTCTTAAAAAATAGGACGAGTTCCTAAAATTTAGGGCAAACTCCTAAAAGTTAGGGCGTGTGCATGAAGTAGTTTGACTAGTGCAGATGTGGAAGGCTCAATTGGTGTCTTTTAGTGCGAGTTAACTTGGGAAAGGACGAGCTAAGAGAGCCTTAACTTCTAAATTAACGTAAGACGAGTTACAATAGCTTGATAGCCTTTGTTAACTCTTCAACCAACAGTTCAATTTCCTAAAATAAAGACTTAGCAGATTTAGCCTATTCGAAAAGCTTAAAAGGAGGATCAAGGCACATTATTATTCATTGTCTTGTGAGCACGAGTTGGGGAGACAAGGTTGTCGAGAACACAGATTTGTGTTTGTGTGTTAGCTTGTGAGAAGATCAACATACCAAAAGAGGATTGTGCGCAAATTTATAAGAGAATTTCCTTGGGATTTGGCAAGGAAATAGGGAAGAAGGGATTAGAGTCTTGCAGGTGTTTCAGCTTAGTACAAGCAAAGAAAACCAAATTGGTTTCTATTGAAACAAGATTGTTTTTGTAAGAGATCTATTGCTCATTCTTCTATCAATAAAATTCGCAATCAGGTAGAGATTTTTCCCAGTTAGGTTCCCTAGAAAAATTGTTTTTTTATATTGTGTGACTATGTTATTTTTGTTCCTGTTCCGCTGCAAATTGAGTAGAGAAAATTTTGTGTCTTGGGTTACAAGTTAGTTTCAGATCTGTTCATTCAAGCAAATTAGAATTTTCATAGATTTTCTACAATAGGTGTAAGGAAAAAGAATTTGTACTTACTACAACTTGAGACAAGTGCAGCCTTGAGCAGCAAGGTAGGAAGTTCTCAGAGGAGAGAAGTGATCGTTGAGGAGAGCAGAGCTCTGAGGGAGTCCTTGGAGCAAGAGCAGATTAGAGTACCTGAGAAGAAGCCACTCAAGATGGAGCCTCATCCATTATCTCAGTTTGAGTCTTGACTAGTTGGCAATTGGGCCGACCAGCAAGATGTTGAGAAATTTATAGGCCAATAGTTAGGATGATTTCTCTTTAGCTTGATAACTGCTTGTGATGTCTTGTTACTTTTTTTTACTTATTAGCTTCTTGTATTATTATGTTATTCTTATCATCAAACAGCTACCAAAACAGGTAGATCAACAATACACAAGAACATAGGATATAGGCTGCAAACCAGGGCCAAAACCTCTCCACTTGAGAGGAAAACCCACAAATCTCTTCTCTTCTTATAGATTCTTCAATTAACAAATTCCAATACCTCTAGAACAAGACCAATACCTCTCCAAGATCAAGTCCAACCTTCTTGATAATGTGCTTTTTTATCCAAGTCAAACCCCGTCAAATCTCTTCCAGTAGCACAACTTCGACCCCTAGTAATAGATTTTCAGCCTCTACTACAAGTCTGAAATTTTCGGCCCTCCCAGCAACAACTGCTTCCACACATGTGAGCTTATTTCAGGCTTCCAAGACTTCTTGAGACCTTCGCTTGACTTTCTCCTTCTTCTAGGGCTTGAGGATGACCTAATGAGCCTTCCTTCAACCTTCTTTCTGCACTTTCTCCAAGTTCGATCCTGCAGCAATAAAACCCTAACCCAGCAACAGAAACCCTAATCTCCTTCCTTCGCACGTGTGAAGAGAGAGAGAGAGAGATTACCCAAGCACTTGACCTTCATCCTTCTTCTTCCTTCGCTAACCTCTTTCTTCTTCTCCTTTGCATGTTTAATGAGAGAATGAATAGTGTCCATAGGAGGTCGAGTTCCCTCCTATATATAGACTTCCAAGGTGGACGAAGTACCTCAAATTAGGCCGAATTCTTAGCTAGCAGGCCGACTTGGCATTCGAGGGTATTTTGACACTTTTAGATACAAAAATAATTCTAGTTACAAGTTACAGTGTGCCTAATAAGGTCTTCAACATATTACGATCACTCTTTTGACTTCTTGACCTAGGACAAACCCTAGAACCACTCAATGAGTGCTTGACGTCTAAAATAAAAGACCTTGAGCATGAAACCCAAGCTTCAAAAATAACAATAATAATTTTTCTTTCAATTTACAATATACAAGAATCAAAAGTACATTTCTTATTTATGAAGACCGAACCTAGTTACACATTTTTTCAACACTCCCTCTTAACTAGGAGGTATTCATAAAGGTACATGGACATTCTCAATCTGAAGAGATCTCATAAGAGAGTCGGATTAGTAACCCATTTGTTTAGCATCATATCATCCAGCATTGTCACATAGTAAGGCCTTAACTAACAACTCTATCTCTCCACAAGATCAGAGCACAATATTGGCGAGACCAGTGACTTATAGACACCATTGTCATTGTCTCTCAAGTCACATACCCCACCCAGGTGTTCACAGGGTATGTCCTTCCAGAGCTATTCTTATCTTGGATTCCCAGTCTTCAAAGAATATCAATCCTCTACGAATATTATTATCTTGGATGCCCTACCTCATTCTAAAAGAGTATTGGATGCCAAATGCTTACCCAATCCTCAATTCTTTCTTCCCAAAGTGAAGAAAAGAAAGATGTGTCTATCTCTCCCTCTCAACCAGGGAGGATATATCAACCAGTCCAAGCTTGTCTCTCAAATATACAAGCTTCTTGTTAGGAAGAGATTTTGTCAAGATATCAGCTACCTATTCATCAGTGGAGATACATCGTAGCTGCAACACTCCATCCTGCACCAGCTTTCGAATGTAGTGATACTTGTTATTTATATGATTTGTCTTTCCATGAAACACTAGGTCTTCAAACAACCTTATATAGCTGGTGTTGTCACAATGTACCATTGTAGGGTCCATTGGTCCTTCAAACAAATCAGACAATAACTTCCTCAACCAGACAGCTTCTCTACTTACTTCACAGGCTGCAATATATTCAGCCTCAGAACTACTCAAAGCAATCGATTCTTGGATTCTGCTCATCCAAGAGATCATTGAGTATCCCAAACTAAAGCATCCTCCAGTAGTGCTTCTTCCGTCCTTCTCACTACCTCCCCAGTCAGAATCTGAATATCCAATCAAGTGGACATCATTCCTCTTATCATACTTCAGGCAATAGTGGATTGTTCCTTGCAGATATCTCAGTATATGTTTGGCTACTATCCAATGATCATGCTTGGGTTCTACCTGGAACTGAATAAGAATATTCACTACAAAATGTATGTTTGGTCGAGTATTCACCAGGTACATCAACGAGCCAATCAATTGTCTATACTAGGTCGAATCCACAAGGCTTGACTCAGAACTTCTTAGCCTCCTCAAGTTTGTGATCACGAGAGTTGTCATAGGTTTGCAATCCATCATGGCAAACCTCTTTAACACCTCAAACACATACTTTCCTTGACCTAGATAAATCTCATCAAGTCCATGCCAAACTTCAAGTCCCAAATAATAGTGCATCAACCCTAGATCCTTCATGTCGAATTATGTTGCTAGTTGCTTCTTGCACTCTTGGATACGACCTTCCACACTTGTCATGAGAAGATCATCCACATATAGAAGAATGATTACAGGCTCATCCTTCACAACCTTGATGTATAGATTCGGATCAACAGAACTCTTTGAGAAGCCCAATCTTTGTAAGTATGCATCCATCCTTGCATACTATGCCCTTGGTGCTTGCTTGAGGCCATACAATGCCTTCTTCAACCTACAAACATAAGTCTCTCTATCTTTGACTTCAAATCCCAAGGGTTGCTCTATATAGACTTCTTCATCAATAGTGCCATTCAGGAATGCAATTTTGACATCCATTTGATGGATGTTCCATCCCATCGATGCTGCCAAAGAGACCAACGAACATATAGTTGTATACCTTGTTGTAGGTGCAAATGTCTCTTCATAGTTAATGCCTTCATGTTGAGAGAAGCCCCTAGCCACAAATCTTGCCTTATACTTGTCAATACTTCCATCTGTTGCATGTTTAATATTATAGAGCCACTTGGAAGTTACCATAGATTTGTCTTTGGGCCTAGGTACGATCTCCCAAACTCCATTTTTCATTATGGATTGATATTCTTCATTCATGGCATCTTTCTATTCTTGATGTTTGACAACCTCTTCAAAGTTGGATGGTTCAGCTTCTATTAACTTCGTCATGTAGGTTGCATACCTTGAATATATTTTGGGTTTCTTACTTTCCCTGAATGTGCCTTTGGTTGCTCCATGTCCCTCTGCATCTAAAAGAGTAGATTTCAACCAATTAGGTTTCTTTCTACTTCAGGGATGACCACAGGTTGCACGGGTTCACTGGGACCTTCATCTTCATGATTTGAACCTTCTTCCTCCCTGGTACCTTCCTCTTCATATATAGGAAGTTCTTCATCATCAGAGTCCATCGGGAGGTCTTTTGATTTCTTATGCAATACTTTCATCAAATATCAGGTCTCGACTAACTTCTATTCAGTGTCCTTCCTTTATATAGATCCTATATGCCTTTGAAGTATTGCAATAGCCAAAAAATGTTCCTTTCATGCTTGTAGGATCCAACTTATTTCTCTTGTCCTTTGGTATATGAATATAGAAAAGACAACCAAATATTCAGAGATGATCTACGCTTGGTTTCTTCCCAGTGAATGCTTCTTCAGGAGTCATGTTATCTAGTGATCTGTGAGGACTTCAATTTTGAATATATACAGCAAACTTTGTTGCTTCACCCCACAGAATTTTTGGCAAATCTTGATCATGTAACATGGGTCTTACACTTTCTTCAATAGATCGATACTTTTGTTCTGCAACTCCATTTTGTTTGGGATGGTATGGGACTATTAGCTCCCTCTTAATCCCAAACTCCTTACAGAAAGCTATGATTTCCTTTGAAGTATATTCTCCTACATTATCGGACCTTAGAATATTTATTATTTTTTTTGTAAGGTTCTCCACTTCAATTTTAAATTCTTGAAATTTGATGAATACTTCATCCTTGGATTTCAACAAATAAACCCAAGTTTTCCTTGAATGGTCATCAATGAATGTCACATAATATAGATGACCTCCAAGAGACTTTGTAGACATAGGACCACAAACATCGGAATGAATGAGATCCAAAATTTCTTTTGACCTTGAAGCACTGCTTCCAAATGGTCTTTTGACATTTTTTCCTAATGCACATCCCTTGCATACTCCTTCATGATCCTCCTTGAGTTCAGGGATGCCATTCACTATTGAATTTAGAGTTGGTAATATTTTGTAGTGAAGGTGACCAAACCTTCTATGCCAAAGTTCACATGGGCTTACTTCAATGTGAACCAAAGCTTGAGAGAGAGGAGTCAACAATCTGTAGAGTCTTCCTTCTTGAATCCCAATCATCTTTGCATTTTCGATGCTAGAATTTTTATCCCATACTACAACCTTTCCATCTATAAAAGCGACTCTATCTCCCTTATCTTCTAGACATGAAATAGAAAGTAGATTCTTTTGCAAACCTGGAACAAATAGGATGTTGTTGAGATGAATACTTCCTCCATTCTCTAGCTCCAACGAGGTTGATCCAATTCCTCTTACAGGATAGCTCTTCTTGTCACCAAGCTCAACGGAGTAAGAAGATTTCCCTCTTGATAAGGTCTTTAGTTGCTTGTGCTCACCAATCATATGTCTTGATGCTCTATTGTCGATCACACAAATGTTCTCATCTTCAAATGTGCCAGTAAGAGCTAAGAATAGTCCTTCATCCTTTGTAGATGTCTTGGTCATATCATTCTTGATAAATAGGAGATTCCACAATGCCTTGATGCCCTTCTTGAGGTGACTTTCTACCTCCAAACACTTTTTTAGAAACTTTTTCAAGGGAGTGGTGATCTTCACCATGCCCTTAGCCAACCTTAGCTTTGATTCCATGTTGAGAAATCTATAGGGCAATAGTTAGGATGATTTCTCTTTAGCTTGATAACTACTTGTGATGTCTTTTTACTTTTTCTTACTTATTAGCTTCTTCTTGTATTATTATGTTATTCTTATCATCAAACAACTACCAAAACAAGAAGATCAATAGTACACAAGAACACAGGATATAGGCTGCAAACCAAGGCCAAAACATCTCAACTTGAGAGGAAAACCCACAAATCTCTTCTCTTCTTATAGATTCTTCAATTGACGAATTCCAAGACCTCTAGACCACCAAGTCCAACCTTCTTGATGATGTGCTTTCTTTATCCAAGTCAAACCCAGTCAAATCTCTTCCAGTAGCACAACTTTGATTCCCTGCAATAGATTTTCGGCCTCTATTGCAGGTCTGAAATTTTCGGCCCTCCTAGCAACTGTTGCTTCCACACGTGTGAGCTTTTTTCAAGCTTCCAAGACTTCTTGATACCTTCGCTTGACTTTCTCCTTTTTCTAGGGCTTAAGGATGACATAATAAGCCTTCCTTCAACCTTCTTTTTGCACTTTCTCCAAGATCAATCCTGCAACAGCAAAACCCTAACCCAACAACAAAAACCATAGTCTCCTTCCTTCACACGTGTGAAGAGAGAGAGAGAAATTACCCAAGCACTTGATCTTCGTCCTTCTTCTTCCTTCGCTAGCCTCTTTCTTCTTCTCCTTTGCTTGCTTGATGAGAGAATGAATTGTGTCCATAGGAGGTCGAGTTCCCTCCTATATATAGGCTTCCAAGGTGGACGAAGTACCTCAAATTAGGTCGACTTCTTAGCTGGCATGCCGACTTGGTCTTGGAGGGTATTTTGACACTTTTAAATACAAAAATAATTCTTTTTACAAGTTACAATGTGCCCGATGGGGTCTTCAACTTATGACAATGACTCTTTTGACTTCTTGACCTAGGACAAACCCTATAAGCACTCAATGGGTGCTTGACCTCTAAAATAAAAGACCTTGAGCATGAAACCCATGCTTCAAAAATAACAATAATAATTTTTCTGTCATTTTACAATATACAATAATCAAAAGTACATTTAATATTTATGAAGACCGAACCTAGTTACACATTTTTTCAACACAAGATGATGAGGAGCTTAGCCCAAGGCAAGTGGAGATAGCCACTCAGTCAGTGATTCCGGGTATAGGGAGAGTTCGAGCCAAGTGGGCAGAAGAGTTGTTTAAGGGAGATCATAAGAGAGTTGGATCTTCCAATATCACCTTCAGCCAAAGGAAGCAGCCAAAGAACAAGTCTTTAGATCAGATTCCGTAGGAGAAAGCAAGGAAGTCTTCTAGTTCAGACAAAGCAGTTGCAGAAGCAGAGAGTGTGACTGTTGGAGAGAGATCTAGGTGGACAAGGTTCTTCCAAACATACCGTCCTCGCTAAGAGGGAGTGTTGAAAATTGTAGCGAGTGGAAGGTCTTCTCTAGTGCGTGCCTTAGCCAGGAAGACCACGAGTTGTCCTTCTTTGACCATGGAGCGAGTTCATGGAGATGGTGAGTTTATTTCCAGTTTGCGGGAATAATATTCACAAGTTCATGCGTAGTGTTGAAGGATCAGTTACGTGGACCCTTCTTCAGATTAGCTACAGTTCGATCAGCAGTTCAAGTTTAGAAAAGGACGAGTTGGGAACTTCAGTCATTGATTGAAGTAAGGACGAGTTGTGACTCCAGTTATGATTGGAGAGAGAACCAATTTGACTCAGTTAACTTGCTAGTTAGAGACTCAAGTTCTAAATTTGAACAAGGCCCAAAATTAGCATGGATCGAATCTATAAAGCAAGGACGAAGGCACAAGGAATTCATTGTTGTTTTGTGCACGAAGGATTGTGACAAGACACAGTTCACGAGATTGTGAGAGAGAGCACAAAGGTTTGTGTGAGAACTCCTTGCTTGTGGCATGTGTGGGCTTGAGGAGCAAGAACGCACAGGTTATTGAGTTGATTTGCGCACAGAAATAGGAGTTGCATCCTAAATAATAGGTGCCCAAGTACGCACAGAAATAGGAGGTCCTAGTGCGCTAGGAAATAGGGCAGAAAGTGTGCAAAAGAAGAAGGAGTAGGGATCAGTGTGATTGCAGGGTGGTTCAGGCTAGTATATCAGAGAATAAGTGTATTCTCAATTGAACAGATAGCCTTGAATTTGATTCAATTGCTCAAGTTTATCAATAAATACTACAAACAAATAAGAGGGTTTTCCCAGTTGGGTTCCCAAGAAAAATGATTGTGTTGAATTTGTGACTGTGTTTTTATCTCTGTGTTTAATTCCGCTACCTATAAGTGTTAAGAAATTATGTGTCTTGGTGAAAGAAAGTTTAGGTTCAGATTATTCATCTAAGCAGTTGCACAATTTTGTAGAAAATTTAACAGTAAACACTCAAGGCAAATATTCATGAGACCAAGAGGTTAGGTTTTAGACTTAGAACAACTTGTAGAAGCAACACACAACATGAGTGACAAGTAATTAGACAAAAGAAAGGAGGCTTTTAGCCCATTGTGAGTGTTGGAAGTCAATTTGAATAAATTTTGCACCCCAACGATTTTCAATAAAAAATTGGGTTGGGTGTCCCTTGGGGACAACCAATGGAAGAAGTGAATGGCCATGGAATTTTTAGCCTTAAATTTATTTAACTCCAAGATCAGGGACATGGCAATTTTTATTTGGTTTTGGGATTTTCTAGATATTTCACCTGGAAATATTCTCTTTTGGGGTTTTTCTTGGTATATGGTTGCACTTGTGTTTAACCAAGTGACAAATAGACTATAGGATTTTGGATGTGTTACATTGCATGAGGCAATAAACACAAGTTGCCACATTGTTCACATGGACCAACATTACAATTTGACAGTATATGGTGCAGGTGGTGTTTCTCCTGAGGATCAAACCATTAGGCATGCTCACAAGAGAAGGAACTTAAGTAGAGTTCACTTTCTTCAGCACCACTGATTTCAAGAGGAGCAGTAAAGCATAGTTTACCAACTTTAGCATCATTGGTCTTTCGGTCTTTTGGATCAAGGGGGGCAATGTTGGACACTAATGATCCAAAAGGCTTAGGAAAGAAATGTAAGCATTACATTAGGAGAAAATTGAAATAAATGCGTTAATCACATGATTAAAGATTAGGGCTAGCTTTAGTCTTGAGTGGTTAGCATTTATGAGTTGTCTCCATTTATTTAACGAGGCGAGGTAATCTTCTTGTAATGGTCGCATTCTCCACTCAGGACCACCAAAAGGTTGGAAAGTTACTATTAAATTGGAAACTAGGGCCAAACTCCATGAGGGTCGGCTTATTTATGGCAGCTGATATTTTTATTGGATCCCTCTCGTCGAGAGGTGTAGGATTGATCCAAAGATCATCCGATTCCGATAAGTATTTATGGAGATATGAATTTATTTTGTTTATGTAATTATAGTCAAGCCGACCAGCTCTTATGTAGGCTCTAGAAGCCCAGCCGACATGTCTATTCAACCTCCTCATTTTTAGTATAAATAGAGGAGGATTTAAGTCATTTGGCAGCACTCTTCATATGATCTCTCTTCTCCACTTGTTTGGGTTGTCCTCTCTCAAGGAGGACGTAGTGGAAAGGGTCTTCTAAGAGAGCCTTGGACGCAGTCAACTAAGGTCACTTAGCCGCAGTTGAAAGGAGAGACACCTGTACGCAGTTGAAGAAGATCTGGCCGCAGTAAAGGAGGCCTCATACGCAGCTAAAGGGAAGGCCCTATCCGCAACAAAGGAAGGTTTGGGTAAGGCTAGATCCACAGCCATTGAGGAGACCCTAATACACAGCAAAAGATGATGCCCTAACCGCAGTGATGCCCTAACCACAGTAAGCCGCAGGCTTATAAGGATGATCCACGCAGCAAACAGAGACCTTATACGCTGTTCATGGTTAGACCTTATACGTTGATCATGGAGACCTTATACTCAGTTCTTGAAGGCTCTTATACGCAGGTCATATCATTGTTAAGAAGAGGCCTAATCTGCAGAAAAGGAACTCGAACTTCTTACCTTAGATTGGGCTGCAGGCAGAGGACACTTCAGCGTGGGAAAGAGGAAGCGTAGGAGCCTTTTGGAGCTGTATTGAAGTCTGTTCACACTTGCTGGGAGGCCGAGTTAGGTAAGGAGTAGGGCAGGTCTGTTGTGGCACGTTGAAAGGGTAAGAGAACTCTGTTTGGGCAGAACGTAAGTTACAGGTAGGCTGTGTGGTAGGCCGCAGGCCATACCACCACAGCTAAACACTTGCGTGGGTCTGTTTTGGGGCTGTATTGTGCCCTAATCTCCAGCGTAGAAGTAGAGGGATCACACTAAGGTGGGCCGCAGGTATTGAAGGCTGTTTGAGGACTGTTCATGGACTGTTTGAGGGCTGTTGCAGTGTGCTAAAGTGCCCTAACCAGGAACAGTCAAGGGCAGTGTGGGACAACAGATTTGGAGGCAAGGTTGTTGTGTATTGGGTCAATGTGTAGACCTTACTTGCTGCTGGGCTAAGCCACAGGTCATAGCCAGCAGCATAGATTGTGTTAAGGGTTGCGTAAATCAGTCTTGCAAGTATGGCAGTATTGAAACGTTAACTTGGATCATGACTGAATAAAGGAAGAGAACTGAAGTTTGATGCACCAGCTCATATAGCAGTGACAGCTAGTACTGCCGAAGAAGGATAGCATTCTGGAAGAAGTAGCATGATTGGATGCAGCATGGTTGGATGCAGTACGGTGATGGAATCACCTTGAAGAAATATGTCGTCACCTAAGTTTAGATCTGCAGTCCTTGTCATCAGATCTGCAACCTCATTATATCATCTTCATGATGAAGATCTCTTCTCTTATCTTGTCAAGTCAAAGTTTTGACTTCTGATGTATATGTACTCTCTCTCTCTCTCTCTGCTGAACTTTGAAGATAAAAGAAGATTTGATCAAAGGGTTTCCCCACACATTGTGGGGTTTGTCCCTGGCTCGCGCCATATCTTGTGTCCTCTTTCCTTGGCTTGTCTTCTGCGTTTTATATTTATGTTCTATCTGCAGTTTATCATAATGCTGATGTGATTGCTAACTGTGAAAATTTAAATAAATTGCTCTAGCATAGAACATACCTAAACTTAACAGTTACTAATAAAGAATATATTTTCTTCGTATCAATCTTTCTCATCTTGCTTCTTTTAGAGGCTACAGTATTTATCATAGATGACAATCTGCTACAGTTGCAAGACTGTCTACGCAGGTTTGGTGGAATTTTGGCAAGAGGTGATTTTCTGATAAAGCAAGAAGAAATGAAGAAATAGATTTGAAGATGAAGAGATGAATGTAGAATATATGACATGAGACCATGTTACCAACCTAGAGAACCAACAAGCATAGTGGTTGGTTGTCCAAGTACATTAGTGGATGGTGGTAGATGTGTATGTAGTCTTCAACAATTTTGTACTCATCTTTGTTAACCTTTGTATCATGGAGAGGTAGATAGTTGCAAGATATTGTTTGTGTTAAGGGAGACGCAAGAGTATTAACACTACAGTCTCCCCAATAATACTAGGAGTGAAAGGATAATAACGTAAGATTAGTGTGTATTAAAGGTCCCATGTGTGTTAGTTAAGTGGCCATTAATGAGTTAATAAAGTGTCATTAGAATTAAGTGTTGGTAATTACTAATTAGGAGAATTCAGTAGCTCAACTACTCGATGCAAGGATAAAGGTGTATCTACCTCATTGTATCAAAGTGTCATTAGAATTAAGTGTTGGTGATTAGGATAACTCACTGGCTCAACTACTCAACGCAAGGATAAAAGGTGTATCTACCTCATTGTATCGACGATTCCATGTAATAAAAATCCCTATTCTCTCCAATTTATGTGTATTCTTATTTTTCTACCCGAAAGAGGTGAACATGGAACAGAAAAACCTATGATATGACCTGCTAAATCTCTCTCATTGCGACGGCGTTGGCTTGGAAGAGTTTGAAACATACGATTGAGGAATTTAATTTTAGGCGTGTTGCTTCTTATTGTCTTTTTTATGTCTTCAATTTCTTCTCATGCAAAAATATTTGATATCTGAATTCCCAACGTAAAACAACCAACGAGCCATTTTGTAATTCTTGTGATCAAATTATTTCGTAGACCCTTCTTTGCTATCATAGCCGATATTCCTGCAGGTCCCACACAGTAGAATCAAATTCATAAATTTATGTTCTATAGAATGTTAGATGCTGTTTTTTAACCTTGGAGCTGTCTTAAATTTTAAACAACTAGTACACATTTTATTAGGGATAGGAAGTTCTAGACTTACAAAAGGTTTAAAAATATGCAAAACTAATATTTTAATGGAAAATTTATAAAATTATCGTCACTGCTTAGTTTCAAATCAGTAAGGCGTTAAAATGGATTTAACTCCCCCCCAATCAATGAAAAACAAATGAGAAATTCATGGCAACCAAATTGCAAAAGAAATACACAAATGATGGTTAAGCAAGGTTTTACCAATCGCAATGGTGGCAGCAGTGAGAGCATCTCGGCCAAGGCGAAGGGGCAGCGCCCATAAGACATTGAGCGTCCTTGAGAAATCAGTATCCCACCCGAGAGAGAGGTAACCGAGGGCACCCAGGCCTACAAACGTTCCCCCGAACATCGCCCTTCGAATCCACTTCCCACCCCTGTAAACTTTATGGGCATCGGTTGTCGACCACTTTCTGAAGGAAGACCAGTGCCCTCTGAATTGAGGATTTCCCAATGACATACGAGATCGAGGGCGCAGCAGGCGAGTGAGTGTGAGAGATCTGGATGCCATGTTGGTCTTCCCTCTGTCGACATTGCCGGTTTTTCCCTTCGGACACGTATTTTATTTATAGTTGTAGCAGCAGGACTTTGAGCTTTCAAAGCATACCTAAACACAACTCGATCAAGAAGAATAATAGAGTGCGCTCCCGTCTTAATTTGGGGCGTTGCTGACGTGGACTTGCGGTGTGTGATTCATGCTTTGTGGATTGTTTTTTGTCGTAATGTTTATTTATGAGATTGTTAAGAAGAGCATTTTAATTTAGGGAGAGCAATTTTTATCAAAGCACCGTTTATAAGATTTTTAAAAAGAATTTAGCAAATGGGTAAATGGGTAGATGGTTTAGGTTAAGATATGAATGAAAGGAACAAAATTATAGGTGGATGTAAGAATGGAGTATTTATCTTAATGCATGTCTTACAAATAGGAAGGAGTTAAAGAATTTTGTTATGGAGAAGTTTCGTAAATAAGGATGGGGAAAAGAGTTGGGTAGAAAGAAGAAGTACTACATTGAGGAATTCAACCCTACGTGTGATCTACAACAAAAAGAGTCTATTGGAGCTAGCATTTTGTGGAGGGCAAAGATTCTTATTGTTCAATTAAGAACCAAATCACATCAACTTCGGTGTGAAACAGGGTAGTGGAAAAGGCCTAAAAAAACTTGGGAAGAACAGGTGTGTACATTTTGCACATCTAGGGCAGTGGAATCGGAAAAACATTTCATTTTGGAATTTGATGCATTCAAAGACATCATAGAAAGTTATGGGAATATGCTAGCATCGGTTTCCTGGCATTGCCTTTTCAATGAGGGGATTGTTGGAAGGTTGGGCCAACTCATCATCAATTTGAATAAGAAAAGGATTGAATTGCAAAAGGCGAAAAGCAGGGAACTAATGGTCCCATATACTATTTTTAGTCTCGTGGATGTTAAAATATCATTTCATTTCATTATGACATGGTATTTTTCACTTGAATGGCAATACAATTTATGAAATATCCTTTTTCATTGGAAAGGCAATACAATTTCAAATAAGATTGTAATTTGTTGTTATTGAAATACATTTTTGAATGTATAAAAATGCATTGTTATGTGTTAACAACAATAGATTAAATTACGATTGTGGGTATTGTGGGTGGTATCAACTTTCGTGTATGATATTAAGACTACGTGATATTAGAAAGTATTTGATTCCATTAGATGTAGCTTCAGCAATGACCACAAAGGATATTGGTTTTCTTGTGAATATTATGTAGATTGAAACTTCCTTTTAGTTTTGGAGTGAGACCTAAACTTACTTATGTTTGGCTAAATATTAGTATTCCTAAAATGTAAGGAAACAGGGTAATGGTCTAAGATGCAAAGGCATCTGGAAAGAATGAAATTCTACCCCCTTATAGACCATCAACAAGTTATTATAGGTGGCATGCTTTATCTTGAATAGCAATGATGAGTCAACCCACATTCGCAAATAATAACCAATGATAGTTGTCCTCATCATCAGTTGGCTAGTAAGTTATGATAGGTTTTGCCACATTCATAGTTTAGAAAGGAAAAAAATACTTGTCTTGCATTTAATTAACCATTGTGTTAATAGAATGTATCATGTATTGTCCATGTTGTAATTTACATGAGAATCATTGTATATTGTGGTATATTATGTTGATAGTTGTTTTTTACAACCTAGTATAAAGAAGATGTGTAATGCCATGTGCAAAGTGGGGTTGACAAGTGACATATATCTATGATAAATAAAAAATTATTTCAATGTTGTAAGATATTTCACCATCTTTTGATGCAGGGGAGTTATTTTATTACAAGAAAAAAAAAATCATTATCCTTAAATATGCAAAGATAATTTAGCTAAATTTTATGAGGAATTGTAAAATTAAGGTGATGGTAGAAGTTGTTATAATAAGTGCCAAATTAATCCTTAATCCCATCACAAAAAGGTTTTGGAGGTAAAAATAATGTTTTTTGGAATAGCTTTTTCACATATTTATAGTGTGGTGGGTTGGGGAATATTTCAATGTTAACTTTAAGTAAAAAAACCAATGTATAAGAGGTTAACAACATCCTCCCAAAATCAAAATAGTAAGTCAACAACATATATACATGATCCTCACTTTTAAATATTTTGATCATTTTGCAACGATCATTTAAATATGTTGTTGACTTCCTATTTTGATTTTGGGAGGACTATGTGTGTTTTCAGGTGTGAGGGGTGAGGGAGGGGGTCATCTTGGATATCAAAGTGACAATTGAAGTTTATTGTGACCGGGGACTTGTATCACTTCTAATGATAGAGTATAAACATATGCTTCGTGGAAAGGAATAGCATAAGGCATTATTTTGCAATCGATTAAATAATAAGAGACTTTAGGGCTATTATTAACAACATGGTGAAAAATCTAGAGCCCAAAGACAATCCTTTAGCTTCAATCCTAGAACAAAAGCATATTATTAGGTGGCTCCTTTTTTACATGATATTCTATCATGTTTTGCATGAATATAATAAATAAGTGGACCAGTGGGAAAATGTTGGTTCAAATCAAAAGGATGGGGAATTTATGGTTAATAGTGTATCAACTCATCAATCAATCCATTAACTAATGCATAGTACGAAGGCATGTTTAATACTAGTAAACCATTATTGGCAGGTACCAATGAACCAATAAATTGTTGCATGCCACATAATCTAACATCTCGTCAAACATATGAAGAATAATGTGAAGAGATGGGAGTCCCACACTCACACATTATTCACATTGAACTCGCATACTTATTATAAATTGCTCCTTGCAATCCCAACTCATTATAGGATAATGGTGTTGTCATTTGAGAGGCATGTGGGGTATGTTAAACCCCTTTGTCAGGTAACTATTTTCATTAGTTTTTATTTTTACTTTGGTTTATTTCTTTGAACCAAGGAATTGTTGAGCAAACAACCTCCCTAGTGATTTATCAACCTACAAGAATTTAAAGAATTAAAGTAAATGATGAGGTTAGAAGTTGTGGGCATGACCAATATGTGGCTTCAAGAATTTAGTAGAAACCAAACCTGAGCACTAAGAGATGTTTTCAACTTTCCACTTTATGATATAAAAGATCATGGAATGCCCACGATTTGAGGAATGGGCTGGTTTTTATAGGCAAGGTGTACACTCCACTTGTAAAAGGAATTACTTCCACAATGCAGCAAATGGATTCAAGAGATTTTTATGGAATTCATAGGGTTTTAGGAAACTACAAAGAGAACACTCTTT
Source organism: Pinus tabuliformis (assembly GCA_031772625.1). Taxonomy (NCBI): domain Eukaryota; kingdom Viridiplantae; phylum Streptophyta; class Pinopsida; order Pinales; family Pinaceae; genus Pinus; species Pinus tabuliformis. Next base: position 1,004,412,993 of record CM062819.1, read on the forward strand.
TTTTTGGTAGGTAAGCACCCATGGGGGATTTCAACTAGTGACCTATCGCAAGGAGTGCCTTAACAGTGCACCCATTCACCATCAATCCAAAGCCCCGTGGGCAACTACAAAGAGCACATTCATTATAATAGGTGTTCTCTCTTTAATCTTGCTTCAAAAAATCATGAAATTGAAAGTCAGATCATAACACTCATAGTAGAAATCATGGGGTTTCCACTGGAATTGAAGCAACAATTGGCAATTGTGGAAGTTGAATGCAACCTTGTTCGAAATTTAGCACTCAATCTACATAGGGGACACCACTCCATGGCCTCAAATCAAATGACTTCAACTAACTCATCCAAAGGAGAGTTAAAGGATCAAGAATTTGTGCATTGGTTTGACAAGGAAATTTTACCTATGAATCGGGAAATTGAACAAAAAAATATATAGGTTTGGATGATGTTGCTAGTCACTATGTTTATTGTTAATTTAAATGTTTTTCTAGACTATAAGAATATTAGGTATCTTTTATAGAATACATATTATAAAATAGCTTTGGGTAATTTTGCATAGGGACAAACCAATCTATGTTTTGGGCTTGCAATAGGATCTCTTATGGACTATGTAATTGCTATATTGAAACTCTTTGGAACTATGCAATGATGTAACTTTTATTGTTGCATTTGTTGTGACATTTTATCAATAGAGTTTGCCTAGTAATTTTTTTATGTGTGTAAACATTTTGATCACTCTTATATACATACTTAATGGATCATATTGGAAATATGTTAGTGCATTGAACAAATACTACTTCCTCTCACAATTTGCAAGCAAGCTTATAAGTAGAATACAATAATCCCAAGGGAATCTCCATATATTATTGCCTTTATATTATATATATTTTTAAATGAAATGAGTAGAGATTTGTATTATTAAAAAAATATGGATTACAAGACCAAAACCTTTAAATATTCCAATATTCCTTGTGGGTTTGAGATTGAGCACAAAGGCTCAATCCAAACCCTCAAACGAGTTCCCCATGACACAAAAAATTTAGTCCCTTTCCAACTAAATATTTTCCAAAAATCCCGCAAAATACAGCACATATTTCATTTCCACTATAATTTTATTTTGATCTAGTTTGATTTCTTGTTTTTCTTGGAGAATTTTTTTTCCTTTCTTCCTAACATGAATCCAACCTGCATTTTCTGCAAATTCCAGTTGATCGTTATATGGAAACTGCACGATATTATTCTTGAGATCTTCCCCATCCTCTTGATTTGCCCAAGAAGTTTCCTTTTCAGCTAGATTCCTTGTGTTTTCTGGAGGGAATATATTTACATGAGGGTTTGTTGCTTTTCCACTAGCTTTGCATCCGGGGAATCCTTACTAACGACCAAAGGATCCACATTGGCGATTGGTTTTTCTTGCTTAGATCTTTTTGTTGTGGCTACGGTTTCTTTGACTAAATATGCTTCCTTACTGTATTTTGATTTTTTCTTTTCTTGAAGCTCTTCTTCTTTGAATATCACATAGTGTTCGCCTTGTACACCTTCCCACCATTTGGGCCTTCGGGGTTTCTTCCAGTCTTTGCTATTCTGAGAATGCTTGGGGCAGTTTTTTATTACATTCCCCATTTCATAGTGTGCTCTACACTAAAATGAGGTATTCTCGTAATCAATCTTTTGGACCCCAAACATAGTCTAGAGCCATCAAATTAATCTCTGCAGGAAAACCCTTGTTGAAATCCATCTCCACACAAATGCGGGCATAAGTAGCCTTGAATTTTTTTTATTTTTATTTTTTTCACAACAACTATGATAGAATTTTCCCAACGCATTACCAATGGACGAAAGCAATGTGTGATTCCATAAATGCAAGGGAAGGTTGGGGAGCCTTACCCAAATTAGGGTTGTAGAAATTGATGTCATTACGAGGTCAAAAGAGGGAGTCCAAGGCTGCATGAAGAGGCCAACACTCCCCAAAAACCACAACCTTGTTGAAAATAGCAACAAGAAATGATAAAAATAGAATCTAGCAATTCCAATTTAATTTGTTCTTGAATTAAATTGTGAATTAAAATCAAACTTAGTCTTAACAACTACTTGGAAATAATTAATTAAGTTATTTTGACTTAATTAGTTGGAGAAATTCAAGTTAGAAGTCTTTTTGAAGTCATGCAAGAGTTATCCCTTAAACTAAGGAGATAAGATTGAGTTATATTTGAGTTGTAATTAGTTAACTCAGTTTACTGAGTTAAGTCCTGTTAAATTAGTTCCAAACTGTTTGAGGAACTAATAGAGAGATAACAGTCAGTTGATGCATGCATGCACTTAACTAGTGTACTCCAGTTAACTGAAGATTCCCTCATCAGGAACTCATGCATGTCTATTATGAGAAAGACCCAGTTGAGATTAAAGTCAAGGACAATGTACTATCAGTTGCATGTGTTTTCCTATAAAGAAAACTCATGCATGCAGAAGGAATAATTCCTTGAGGATTGCGCAGTTCTAACGGTGTGTGAGACCAGGTGATCATCCACTGGATGAATGAGTTTTCCACTTGGTTGAAGGAGAATCATCTCAGAGGAACAACGCAAGGAAATAGGAGCTTAGAGGGAAGAGAGGAAGGCTTGTGAGAAGCTAGGATTGCCTATGAGCATCTGTGAGGATTGTACTGAGAGCTGGATAGCTGTGAGAGCTAAGGCTTTGTATAATTATTATGTATTTCCACCTTGTATGATAATACAAATAGTGGGGTTTTTAGTTGAGGATTTCCCAAAGTATTTTCATGTGTATTGTGCATTGATTCTTCTTCTTCTGGTTATATTGTTCATCTTGATCTTTAAGCTTCCGCAAATTGATAGTAGAAGTAAGTTATAGTATTTTGCTTTGATGTATATTGCATTATCGGGTTAACTTACAGTCAGATTTTCTACATAGGTCTCAGAGTGAGATTTGTAGAGAATTTGCATAATCTCTACATGGTATCAGAGCCAGGTTTATCAGAGTTGTGAACAGTATACTGAGAAGAGAATTCGAAGTTTGAATTTCGAGGTTGCAGGTGCAAATCGAATCCATATCACACTTCAATTGAGATGGGACATTATGCGACTAATTTCCCATCGAAGAATTCCAAGAAGGGATCAACAGAAGGATCGGAAGGTGAGGCATTAACCTCTCAGTTTGAAATGGACTTTACCCTCATCGCATGCATGGTGTCATCGATGATAGGTTGTGTTTGGTATCTTGACAGGGGAGCCTCATTCCACATGATCAGTAATAAGTTTATTCAGTGCCTTGGAGGAGAAAGACCTCAAGATGTGCATAGAGATGGGTGACGATGGAAGGTATAATGTTTTAGGAGTGGGAACGGTTGCTTTTCAGAGAGAGCATGGACCTCCTATCACCTTGACGGATGTCAAGTATGTGCCTGGACTGAAGAAGAACTCGGTATCGATCGTGATGTTGGAGGACAAAGGCTACGATGTTGTCTTCAGTAAGGGAAAGGTTTTCCTTAGACATGTCACCACGAGACAGGTGAAACAGATCGGTTCACGAGTTAAGAACCTGTATGCTCTTGAGGTTCAAGATGCATGCAAGTCCTTGAGGATAAAGGCAAATGTTAGAGACTTGGTGGTTGAGAGGGAGAGTAAAATACCTCTCAACATGCAGCCCCAGAAGAAGTCTCAGATAATTGTGGAGGAGCCACAATTGAAGAAGTAGAGAGGAGACTGAGTGAAGAGATCCACTCATGTAGATACCTCCATTAGGGTGGGAATTTTGATCCAAGTGGGCAGAGGGATCACATGCAGCCATACCTCTAGGTGTGAGGTGGGGCGATGTGAAGTGATAGTCTCAAGAAGGTTGAAATTGGGTAGGGTCCATTGAGAGGTTTTATCTCATGGATCAGACCTTGCTACGGGAGCCCAAAGTACATAGTAGCGGGAGGAGTCAGTGGGATTGATGCAGTCAGAGATCAAAGTGATAGAGGCTAGAGTAGTCAGATGCCGAAGAGCGCAAAGAAGGATTGACAACAGTGCAGAAAGGCAGAGTCAGTAGAAGCACAAAGTTTTCAGTTGACAGAGGCAATAGCAATCAGAGACTTTGATGACAGATGCATCATACTAATTCAGGTTGAATGTTTTTTTGTTTCTGGTGTTTTTGGAGCAACAACACTAGAGAGAAGTGTTTCATGCATAACATTCCAAAGGTTCATGATCAGGATCGAGTTGAATTCATTTCTTGTTGAGAGGGAATGTTTTTTTTTGTAAACTACTGCATTTCTATTATCTACATCAAATTTAAAAATACAAACTAAGAAACCTCAATCCGCCCAAATGGGAAACCGGATCTGTTGGTTCCTCTTCATCAAACATTCAATATTGTTTTTCGTTCTACATACTGTCATTAAAAACTTGCAGGACATTAAACCTTTTTAATCCAAATGTTTCCAAAAACTGTTCTTTCAAAGATCTGCTAAAAGACCTATCTTTACTACTACTGTTGTGACATGCAAACGAATTTCCAAAAAACAGAGCAGTAGCATCTAAATTCAAAAAAGACGGTTAACAAGCCTCTCAATTCTCCGTGCTTCCCCTTTTGGTTTCATTGTTGTCTTTGGTCTTCACCAGCTCCTTCAGCATCTCCCGAATCTCCTTAATTTGTTCGTTCTGTTGACGCAGCATCCCTTCAACATTCGCCACCTCCTTCTTCGCTGCCGACGCTTCCTGAGCCATTTCCACCATCTCTGCCGCTACTTGCTCCATGGCCTTGGCCAAGAGATGCTTCAGTACCCAGTACGTGTGAAGAGCTCGGCGGTATAGAGTTAATCTGCCTCTGGTGTTGCCTGGGTCAGGCAGCTGGGTTGTCCATTCTTCCATCTCCGGGTCAGACGGTTCCTCCAAGACTCTGTCTTCCATAACATCAATGATTTTCCGTATGTCCTCATTCGTCTCTAGATTGTACGCCTGTTCTGCTTCATGCACCGCCCTGCGGATAGATTTCTTCCCCCTTTTTCGCCTTCCCTGAGGCTGATTCCCCTCCTCGCCGATGTTAGCTTGCCGGGGTCTACCTCTGCCTCTCTGTTCGCGAGCTTTCCTTCTTCCATCTTTTCTACCTCGCTTAGTACCTTTGCTGCTCTGACCTGTTTCAAAAGTCTTACTCCGAAAACCCTCGTCCTGGTTATTCTCCATTTCGTCTGAGCTTTCGATTTCAATTTTTACTCTGCTCCGTTCAAATTGCCTGTCTCTGAATTCCTCCCGCTCTGCCTGGACTCCTTTATCCCAGCTCGCTGCCATTTTGGTTCGTTTGAGGCGTTGATTTTGGTTCCTCTGCCAGGTCTCACCTTTCCTCGCCACCTTCTTCAACTTCTTGCTGTCTTTCATCCTTCTCTTGTTCCGCCTTATAGAATTCTCGCCACCTTTCCGTTTATGATGAGTTTGCCCTCCACTTCCTTTCTCCCTTGCAACTTGAATGATGCTCTCTTCGGTGTTTTCCAAGTTTTGTTTTGGATTGCGTACCTGCTGCTCTGAATTATCATTAATTGCTAATGTCAGGGAGGTGTGGCCGCCGTCCTTCTGTCCTGTCTTTGCTGCCGAATACACCTGCCTTATCTTCCCGCTCCAGATCTTCACGGTTTTTTGATTACCATTATGTTGTTTCATGGTTATCGTTGTCTATGAGTTGTTTTAAGCTATCCCATCTTGTCATCACTATTTGATTTGTCCAACTGTCATCCACTTTCCCCAATTGGCCAAGCAATCCGTAGGCTTATTTCCTTCTCTCCTGACATGCGAGGTGATTTTGTATTCAATACCTTTCAATGTTTCCTCAATTTCTTGGACTATGCTCGTTGTTCTCCAGCTTTTGACAACCTGCTCCCATTGTTTCCCTTGTATTAATTTTCTAATGGTGGTTATGACCAGGGCTGAATCGCCTTCGATCTCTATCTTCCTATATCCATTTCTTGTAGCAATTTTGAGGCCCTGGTAAGCTGCCATAAATTCTGCTTCGTTATTACTCATTGTTCCTCCATGTTCTGCATAGATCCATTCTACCTCTCCTTGTTTGTTTCTAAAGATTCCTCCATATCCTGCTGGACCTGGATTCCCCTTAGCCGCTCCGTCAAAGTTAAGCTTGATAAACCCTTCCTGTGGCTTACGAAAGACTGCAAGACTTTGGCCAGCGATAGGTTGGTGTTGCTTTGTTTTTTGTTGAAAGACCATCCCTTGTTCCAGGTTCAACCTTTTTAGGATTTCTGCTTCTTCCTCAGAGGTCTTCCAATCTTCCTCTGTCCAAATTTCTGCGAGGATTGATTCTCTGATTTGTCTTAGGGTCCTTTGCCAAACTTCTTCCGGATTTGATATTTTCCCCTGGAAAATTCGTCCATTTCTCTCTTTCCAAATATTCCACACATTGAAACCTGCCACCATGTTCCAGGCTCTTCTTACCACCGAGCTTTTAAACTTTCCTTCTCCCCAATTACATAGAGTTTGTATGATATCCTGTGGATTTTGTTCAGTTGTCGAAAATAAATCTTTAGTCTTATCCCATTGGAACTGGGCCATTCTGCAGCCATTGAGGAGGTGTTCCTGGTCTTCTTCGTCTTGGTAACAGAGACAACATCTTGATGGGCCTGAGAATCCTCTTTTTTGGATTCGATCCCAGGTTAGAATGCGTTTTCTCCCTACCAGCCATACGAACATCTTTATCTTCGGCCACCATTTATTTTTCCAAAGCTTCCTCCATTTCTGCTCATCTTCCCCCTGCTCTTGCTGGATTTTTACATTATATGCTTCCCTAATAGTGAAAGTTCCTTTAGTTTCTTTACCCCATCGTAGAATATCATTGCCTCCTCTGTTTTTTATTTTCCTGGACTCTAATTCCTTACTGAACAATGTTTTTTGTTCCTCCGTTGCATTCCTATTCCAGTCTTCCATTGATTTCCATTCCCTCCATTCTTCATTTCCTCTTCCTTCTATCCAATAATCTTTGACCCAAATGAGTTCTCTGTCCATACCTGTTCTGTAGATATCCTGCATTCCCTGTAGATTCAACATTTTCTCCCTTTGTTGCCACGCTTCCTCCCAAAATCTCGCATTCTGACCCCCTCTGATTTCCCAAAATATATGTCCATCAACTAATTCTCTGCTTTGATTAGTCAGGTTCCATATATCTGATCCTCGTGGTGTTTCTTGTTTCCTTAATATTTCTTCAGGAGTTGATGGCATATTATATTTTGCTGTCCATATTTCTTTCCACAGGTCCTTCCCTCCTTGCATCCATCTCCATCTTAATTTGGCTGCTAGAACTTGATTTAGGACCGATGGGTCCCTTAGACCTAGTCCACCTTTTTCTTTTGGTTTGGTTAGGCTATCCCATGAGCAGAGTGCCCATTTCTTTTGTTGCTTAGGCCCTCCCCATAGGAATTTTCTGTATATCTCTATCAGCTTATTGCATATCCCTTTTGGTGCTGCCATTACTGATAAAGGATATATCGGAATCGCCTGGATGGTTGATTTAAGCAAAACGACCCTTGCAGCAAGATTCAGAGTACGGAAAGACCAATTTTCCAGTCTTTTCATGATCTTTTCCAAGATGGACTTCCAGTTTCCTATTTTAAGGGATGATGAGTCTAGCATAGTTCCTAAATACTTTGTTGGAAGTTCCCCTTTTCTATAGCCCAAGGTCCTGGTTAAATGATTTTTGATGGGTTCCACTGTATTAAAAAAGAATGTTCTTGATTTTTCATTATTTACCTCCATACCTGAACCTTTCATAAACACCTCTAGAATTCTCTTTATCCTTCTCACCTCATTCAAGGATACTTTGCAGTATATCATGATGTCGTCCACGAACTGTTGGTGGGTGACAGTAGTATGATTGCCCCATAGTCTCAGACCCTGGATTTTCCTTTCTCTTAATTCTTTTTTGAAATATCTACCTAATCCTTCTGCTGCTATTATGAAGAGAAAGGGGGATAGGGGATCCCCTTGTCGAAGTCCTCTTGAAGCATTAAAAGTAATAGATGGGGCTCCATTTAGCAGGATGGAGAAATTCGGTGTGGAGATCATGCTTAAGACCCACTTCACCCATCTGTCGCAGAATCCAAAGGCTTGAAGGATGGCTTCTAGATATCTCCAGTTTAACCTGTCATAGGCTTTTGACAGATCTAATTTTATCAGCATTCCTTTTTCCTTCTTCATTTTCAAAGTGTGGATTACTTCCTGGGCCACCACTAATCCATCCAGAATCTGTCTTCCTTCTACAAACCCAGTTTGTTCTGGGGATATTATGTTCGGGAGAATAGATTTCAGCCTCTGGGCCACCACTGATGCCACTATCTTATAGATAACGTTACATAAAGCTATAGGGCGAAAGCCTTCAGCTTGATCCGCTTGGGTAGTTTTAGGAATAAGAGTCAACAAGGTTGAGTTTATACCTGGCCATATTCTTTGATTGATTCTAGCTTCCTCCACCACTTCTAGAACCTCTTCAGCAAGGAAGTGCCATCCTGCTTGGTAGAATTCTACTGTGTACCCATCTTGTTGAGAGGGAATGTTGAAAATAGCAACAAGAAATGATAAAAATAGGATCCAGAAATTCCAATTTAATTTGTCCTTGAATTAAATTGTGAATTAAAATCTAATTTAGTCTTAACAACAACTTGGAAATAATTAATTAAGTTATTTTGACTTAATTAGTTGGATAAATTCAACTTAGAAGTCTTTCTGAAGTCATGCAAGAGTTATCCCTTAAACTAAGGAGATAAGCCTTAAATTAAGTAGATAAGATTGAGTTATATTTGAGTTGTAATTAGTTAACTCAGTTTACTGAGTTAAGTCTAGTTAAATTAATTCCAAACTGTTTGAGGAACTAATAGAGAGATTACAGTCAGTTGATGCATGCATGCACTCAACTAGTGTACTCCAGTTAACTGAAGATTCCCTCATCAGAAACTCATGCATGTCTATTATGAGAAAGACCTAGTTAAGATTAAAGTCAAGGACAATGTATTATCAGTTGCATGCATTTTCCTATAAAGAAAACTCATGCATGCAGAAGGAATAATTCCTTTAGGATTGTACAGTTCTGACAGTGTGTGAGATCAGGTGATCATCCATTGGGTGAATGAGTTTTCCACTTGGTTGAAGGAGAATCATACCAGAGGAACAATGCAAGGAAATAGGAGCTTGGAGGGAAGAGAGGAAGGCTTGTGAGAAGCCAGGATTGCCTGTGAGGATTGTACTGAGAGCTGGATAGTTGTGAGAGCTAAGTCTTTGTATAATTCTTATGTATTTCCACCTTGTATGATAATAAAAATAGTGGGGTTTTTAGCTGACGTTGTCCCCAAAGTATTTTCATGTGTATTGTGCATTGATTCTTCTTCTTCTAGTTATATTGTTCAGCTCGATCTTTAAGCTTCCACAAATTGATAGTAGAAGTAAGTTATAGTATTTTTCTTTGATGTATATTGCATTATCGGGTTAACCTACAGTCAGATTTTCTACATAGGTCTAAGAGCGAGATTTGTAGAAAATTTGTAGAATTTCTACAAACCTAACTTCATTCATAACCTTCTTGTCCTCAATATTATAAAAAACCACAGTGAAGAAACCTTGTGCCATAGGGTAAATATTCATCTCGTCCCTCAAAAGGGGCTTCCATGACTTAGAGATCCATTTATGCAAATTGACCAATCATGGCCAGTACCCATTAAACCTATAAACCAAGACATTATCCAAAAAAATATTTTTCACAGCGAAAAGCTTCCTCATCCATAGGAGCATTAAGGGAAGAAATTTCTTGTACCATCGGAAGACCAAAACTAAACTTCAGTGTAGAGTTGTATGAAACCAAAGAAGAGCTAGCTTGATCGGTAACCATACTTGCAAAAGAAACAGATTTATTCACCAAATCACAAGGATTCACCATTGAACAAACTGTAGAAAGGATCTGCAAAAAATCCATGCAAACAGAGCAACGGTTTCGAGATCTCCTTACATCACAAAAAATGCCTTTATATTATATTATTACACATGAACTTGGTTTTTCAATGGAGCAAATTTATGATTTGTTTTGATTTATTCATGCAATATATTCTTTATATAGTATAAAGAATATGTGTTTAAATAAGATAGAGTTGACAAGTTGGAAAATGAGAAACCCACATTTCATATATGCAACACAAATACAATATAACGCATTATAAAATAGCCATGGTGACATGTTGGAAAAGCAAAATACCCATTATTAATAAATGCATTAATACAATATATGTAATGTATGTAATATCCCTTTTTAAATTTATTTTAATTTCTCAATAATTATTTTATGAAATTTATTCAGGAAAAGTACATAATAATTCTTGTCGAAAATTTGACCGATTTATAATCAATAATTGCAAACTTTGTAGACAAATTAAATTGTAAATCCTCAACTATTTAATTAATTATTATTAAGAGGGAAATTACATGAAAAGTTTATAGAACCTGACAAATAAATAAGCTGGAGAAATCTTCTCTAGTTGTATTCCCCGATCAACAATTGTGTGTTGCTTTAGCCTTCCAACCAATGTTTCAAAATCTCGATCTTGCTAAGCACCAATGAGGAATTTGATTTGATCCCTCCTCTTTGAGTGGCTAGGGTATATGTCTCAGTGTTGAAACCCCTCCTAATTGGATACACTATGGTGGATCACCTTCCACTGAAACTAACCCTCTACATAATATGGGCTCTCACCTAGCCAAGCTCCAAGAGGTCAAATCAACAAAAACAAAACAATAATCTCAATTGCATGCCCAAGGAGTGAGCTCTCATCTCCTTCAATATTCATGGACTATCGAAATACCATGGGTCATTTTCTTATTTTATTAAGTGTTTTTTTCTTTTTCTTTTTTTCTTTCTTTTTTTTCCCTTTAGTCACTTTTAATTAATTAATTCTCCCATAACCCATGATTAATTTTAATTTGTAACCTAGACTAATGAGATATATTCATTTCCCATTGTCTAAAAAAAGGGATATTATAGTCCTCCCTTCCTAAAATTTCTTGATCCCAAGCAATTATAATATCGATACCATGATCCCAAATGAATATGAAGAATCCATGTTGCATCACTTAGGTGGAATCCATATATATGTTAGGACCAATTCCTATATCTCACTGCCAAATAGGGAATCTAGCATCCCCAATGTTCGAACACTCCAAATGTGTTGTACCCCTGGCTAGAAGTAATCTCCTATATGTTTCCCATTTGATAGGGTACCAACCCATAATCTCCCTCCAACCTAACTATTGGGGAGCTCTATCATAATATATGTTAGTTGCCACCATAACATCTCCGGAGTCCTTAACTTCCCAAAGAGTGTCTCTCCAACTGGTCATCATCAATCCTTAAAACAAACCATCATGTCGATGTTGTGCTACTATGATTATAGCTCAGATGCTCCTATGCCATAGTTTTGACTTCTAATTTTGCATCTCGATATACTTCTTATCCTGCGTAAACATCCTACAAGCTTGTACTCTTGCTCCCTTGTACCATCCATCCATCACCTTCTCTATATATGGGCTGAGAAATAATGTGCAAGGTTGCTTATTACTCTCAAGAAATTGTGAACTCAATGTGTTGCAAGGCATACTTATGTACTTTTGAATAGGGTTGTTATACCTTTCACCCCCTGCTCTTGCTAAAATGTCCTAGCACTCTTGATCCTCCATTCTTCAAGCTCACTAACATTTTTTAATATTGTGCCTTTTAGCCTCTTGATTCCTTTCTTTATTTCTAAGAGGCCTCCTACAAGATCCAGCAAATCCGCAACTTCTTCGTACCTATTTAGCTCACCCATCTGACCTTGGGTGTCACTACTTCTGTCATCCTCCTATGCTATGGTATCTTTACCAAATATTTCTTCTTCAATTGATTCCTCATCAGTTGTCATGTTTTCTTCTTGGGGTATGGCATTGGCTCCATGCTCCATTGTTCCACCTACTTTTTTGTCCTTAACACCCTTTGATTGCAATACATATTTTTCTTTATCGATCCCTCACTAGTGACCAGTTGTCCTCCTTCTTGCTGTAATCGACAATTTTGTTTCCTTCCATTTTGGTTTATGTGTGACCTGCAGTCCAAAGGAATTTAGTTCTCTTTTAGTTAGTTTCCTTTTGAACCATTTAAGGTTGAGCTCAATCAATCTTCATAAGAGTTCATGAACAATAGGTGAAAGAACCAGGTCTTTCCTCCAAATAGCCAACACCTTTGATTGCAGCTGCTTGCAAATGACATCACCTAAAATTAAATACAAAATATTTTGCATGTTGGTTTTTACAATGCCAAACGATATTCTATAATGTTGGTGAAGAAGAAAAATCAAATTATTGCAATATAGATTGAACATAATGGCACACATTCTAGTTTTGACCACTATGTCCAAGATCTTGAGTTTCTTACCAAAGGTAAGGTCCTTGATATCCTGCAATCCTTGGAGGCTCTTCAAAATCAGCTCTAACACCCTTTTTAGAATGTCAAGTTGTAGGGGGAATAGGAGCAATTATCATTATGATCTCACATGAGGCAAGAAGAAATTGCAAGTCTTACCTCCTTACAAGGATGTTCCATAAACTTGTGTTGGATCAAGGCAAGCATTGATGGATTCACTACCCAGCTTAATATCCTCCAATCAAATTGTGTTTCTTTGGACAAGCATGTGTCTAATTCCTCTAATTTAGAAAGGACATCCCCTATCTTCATAAACTTGAAATCTGATCTAAGTACAAAGAGGAAATTTCCCACGTCGTTTTCCTTCTACATATCCCTCAGCTGCTTTTTCTTAAGAGTAATATGAACTCCTTTGGAGAAGGGTTTGTTGATGCTTTTTCTTTGCTCCATAAGAACGTTACTGCCCAAAGAACCCATTGAAGTATTGTTGCCTTCTCACCAAGTTATTTATGGCATTTGTGATGCCTTCTAAGGCATGTTTCCATCTGTCCTCCATGATATATTTTTCAAATTCAACCTTTACAAACAATCAACATACCAATCCCATTAATTTAATTCACCTTTTTTTAATCAAATTTATTCAAAAAATCTCCAAAGGTAATTTTGCCAAAATTTTTAATATATTCCAAAAAAATTGGATAGCTAGTAAATTACAATTTTTTTCATTGAAGATGCCACAACAAAAAACTAGCCAATATTGAGGAAGGATTACATCATTTTTATTTACTTGGAAATTCTAATCAACTATTGCAATAAAATGACCTCTCCACAAATAAACTTAGTTGCTGCAATAATTCAGCCTCTCTATAAATAAATTGAACTTCTACAATAATCAACCTCTCCACCAATAAAAATTCAACTATTGCAATAATTCAGCCTCTTCACAAATAAATTTAGCCCAGTGAAATAAATTCAACCCAGCAAGAGAAATTTGGATTAGCAAGATTAATTTGGCACAATAAGATAACTTCGCCCCAATAGAATAATTTTAGGCCAATAAAAGAAATTCGACATAGTAAGATAAATTCGACCCAATAGAATAATTTTGGTCGAACAAGAGAAATTTGGCCCGACAAGAGATTTGACACAATAAGATGAATTCGACCCAAAATAATTTTAGCCCAAGAAGAGAAATTTCTCCCAGCTAAATAATTTCAATCCACTCCTTATGTTATCAAATCGATTTCAATAGATTCAACCTACAAGAATACAAATTGGCTATTTTTTTACCAACCCTGCAAAGAAATTCAATTGCCACGAACACTTATGAATCCAAGCACTGAAGAAATTACCCTTTAAACCCTCTAGCTAGTTGGAAAACTAGCTCTCATACCACTATAATATCCCTTTTTAAATTTATTTTTATTTCCCATATATTATTCTAATGAATTTCTTTAGGAAAAGCACATAATAATTCTTGCTGAGTATTTGACCAATTTAAAATCAGTCAATGCAAACTTTGCAGACAAATTCCATTTCAAAACGTCAACTATTTAATTATTTATTATTAAGAAGGAAATTACATGAAAAGTTCATAGAACCTGACAAATAGATAAGCTGGAGAAATCTTCTCTGGTTGGATTCCCTGATCTGCAGTTGTGTGTTGCTTCAACCTTCCAATCAATGTTCCAAAATCTCGATCTTGCTAAGCATCATGATGAATTTGATTTGAACCCTCCTCTTTTAGTGGCTAGGGTATATCTCTCAATACTGAAGCTCCCCCTGATTCGATAATATAGGGTGGATCACCTTCCACCAAAACTAACCCTCTAAATAATATGGACTCTCACCCAAACAAGCTTCAAGAGCTCAACTCAACAATAACAAAACAATAATCCCAAATGCATGCCTAAGGAGTTAGCTCTCATCTCCTTTAATGGGCATGGACTGTCGAAATATCATGGATGACTACCATGTGTCATATAAATACGATGGGTCTTTTTCTTCTTTTATTAAAGTGACTTATAATATTTTTTTATTTAGTCACTTTTTATTAATTAATTATCCCATAGCCCATAATTAATTTTAATTTGTAACCATGCTAATGAGATACTCTCCTTTCCCAATGTTTGAAAACAAGGACATTACAATGTAAGATGCCATTGAGTTGTGCTCCATTGACATTGACATAAAACCATTTACATAAACCAAAAGTAGTGAATAAAGAAGGTGTTAATGACAAGGATTTGTTAGGATGTTGTGAATTGGCATCCAATCTTTTATAACTCTAAAAGAATCCAATCCTCTATAACTCTAACAAAATGTTGATAATATGTTTTTCTTTGTTAACATGGAAACATACCAAGACTGGTTATTGATATTGATTTTTCATTTATGCCATGACATCCACTTAACAATGGAATATCATTGACAAAGATCTCATAATTGAAATGTTTGCATTAAAGAAGTGTAGGATTTCCATGGGTCAAAAGCAATCCAAGTAATTAAAAAAAAGTTGCCCTGTGGCTAGTTATGGAGATTTTCTTGACTTTTGAAAATATAATCTAAGGCGGGGTGGCAAGTATTGGGGAGTTATTCTTGACGCCAAGGGAAAAGTAGAAATAATTTTTGCTTAGAGTCTAGGAAGAGCAACTAACAATCAAGCTGAAGCCTATGGTTTGTATCAACGACTTACTCTTGCTTTGTCTAATGGCATTTATAAGATCGTAATAGTGGGGGATTCCAAATTAATTATTGGTCATTTAAGAGGTGGATCCCAACCTAAAGACCCCCTTCTCAAGGTTATCCTTGGAAGGATTAGAGGTCTTCTTAATCACATTACAAATTATCATTCCTTCCACGTACTGAGGACAAACAATGTTAAAGCTAACTAACATGGTAAATAAAGCCACTAAATCCCCTAAGGAGACTTTAGTGGCCAATCATCAACCCCTTTTTTCTTATATCCCATGAGCTTTTGCCAATCCTTTAAATTACCTAGAGGGCACATCCTTTTATTCCACCCTCTCCAACTCAGCAGTCTATGGATAATCAAATTAAACTCTTTTGGGGATCGTCAGTCCTCCTTTAAGCATTTATAATGTTCTTGCTCCATGTGTGGTCCATGCATGTAGTGGAAGTCTATGTGTCCCATCCAATCGCGGGACCATTCTTCTCTTTCTCAGCCAGATGGAAAGGCACTCATGGAAAGTGATGGGGAATTAATGTAATATCCCCTTTTATTATTATTGTTAAAATATTAGGGATTTTACTACAAAAAAATCATACCAAAAATTTCATCCAAAAATACCATAAAATTTTGACCCATTTACGCAACAAAATTTGCCAGCAAATTAAATAATGTAAAACCCAAAAAATTAATAAAGTGTTATTGCTCTGGAAATTGTATTTATAGATTATTGGGAGAAAATTACATAAAAATTATGGAGATAAAATTTGGTAAATGAACCCTGAAAATGTTGGGCCTCAAATTTCTGATCTCTTTGACAACTCGACGCCCTAAAGCACCACAAATTTGTTCTCAGCATATATGAAATTCAACCCCTCAAAATGGAATAAACTCAACCTCCACCCAGCTGTAAATTAATTCGTTGTTGCTCAAGGATTTCGACCCCTTATTTGACAATTTTGTTAATTTTTGCAACTGCGGTCAAATTCCACCTTGGACAGTTTAAATGAATTAGATTATGATTTCATTAGATTCCTCTTTTTGAGAGGACTAAGATTGACGTAAAGATCGCCTTATTTGGACAAGCAAAAGTTGGTTTTTGAATTTATTTATTCACTCATGTATATTGGGTTAGGTAGGCCCTAAGCACATGTTAAATTGGCCAGGTCAACCTCAACCCCAAGTGGACCCTCATGAAAGCCTATAAATAGAAGATACCTCAAGCTCATTTGGACACATTGATCAAGCCATCTTCTCTTCTCTTATTTTCTTGGTTCACACACGTTTATCGAAGGAAAGTTTGCAAGGGTTTGAAATCGAATGAGTGAAGCTCACACTAATATAGGGTTTTCTGATTCCTAGACGTTGGCACTGAACTAAGCATTTTAGTCCCTAGACACTGGCACACAGTGGTCAAGACAACGTCCAAAGAGCCCTATATGTTGGCACAGAAGCCTATGGAGCGTCTAGGGTTTCAGAGACAGATTGAGCTGTATTAGCTCCCGGACGCTCGCACAGAGTGGTCCTGAGAGTGTTCGAGCTTCCATAGATGCTATCACAATAGACTTATGAGAGCGTCTAGGGTTTGAGGCATATATGGGTATGTTTGACCTCGGATGCCCTCATCTAGTTCACCTAGGAGCGTCTAGAACTACTATAGATGCACACACAACTCCATCCTACGTCCAGGACTCAAAGTTGAGATTTCAGTATTCCGAAGATCCCACTCAGTTATAATAGTGTTCAACACAATGACAACAGTATCTAGTAGTTGACTACAGTCAGTGACATCACACTATAGTCCTCATAATAATGGTTGTGATTATAAGCATGATTATATTTGTTTCATGGATATCATAGTTGCTTTGTTACATGGGTAAAGTTATGGATCATTGTACTCTCTTTTGCTAAACCATTTGATGATGATCTAAGAAGAAGAATATTTGCAAGGGTTTTCCCCATAGTTGTTTTTGCCTTGGTCTTAGACCAATCCTAGTGTCTCTATGTTTGTACATGCTTTTCTTCTATTGTTCCTTTATGTTCTGCTGCGTTGATGTTGATGATATTGTTATTTCTATATAATTGCATATGTTGATGAATAATGGTGTAGAAATGAATAATGTAATGATGATATGAGGTGGACATGTATTAATGAAGAAATGCAATTATCAAAGAAAAGAACAATGTAGCCTTATGAAAAATTAACATGGTATCAAAATTGGGATGAGGAAAAGCCATGGAGATCACCACGATGATGACACCTTAGATGGGAGCAAGAAGAGGATGGTGGAGACCTAAAATTATTCTAGGGTTTGAAGAAAAACACTAGGCAACTTGATTATTAGGGTTTGATGGATTCTACCAGCTTAGGGTTGGAGAGAAAACCCTGGTTTATGGAAACAATATGAGATATGGAACCTAGTTGGTCAATGTGAAGATGCTCAAGCACTTAACAATGATTTTATGAAGCCCTAGATGGGATAATCCCTAGCAGGCATGGTTGGATAACTGAAGGCAACAATGGTATATGGACTATGGACATTGATGGCTCTTGAAGGTTGGTTCAAGAAGTAGAGGATCACCTCTCATTGAAGATAAGTATTTATTGACTCATGATGCCTCTTACTTTTGTTTAGGCGTATGGATTTGATTATTATTATACTTCCTGCATATGTATTTGAGTATATGGATGTTTCTAACCTCCTTGATGAGATAGATCCTTCTTGAGGATCATTTGAGATGTGGGAAAGAAAAGCTAGATCTAGAAAGAGGAAAATAGTTACTTTATGAAAAGTTGACAAGCACTTCAAGTTGCCTATGAGAAGGTGCATAGGTCTTTGAATACCACACGGTATGTTATATTTCAGCTGTAACACTAGATGGCTCGGTAAGCCCTGACGTATGATGAGAATGTCTCTTTCTTTGATGGCTCATAGATGAAAGTGACTTGGATCTATGTTTCCTATGATGAAATGATGCACTTGGTGTTGAACATTTTTATTTTATTCAAGTATACAAGGTTATCTAATGTTGATACATTGATACACTTGATGATTGGCTAACATCCATCCGTTAGACATCTTGTTCCTATAAGGAAGGCTAGCACCTTGGCTCTAGTAGATGATACTCTTGATACTTGTCATGCATGAGTCATGCTGGATTCCACATAGTGGGATACCTCATTGACTCCTATACACGAGTCTATTGGTAATGCTTGTGATAAGCATGGTGAAATCATATCGAAAGATAGATTGACACTCTCGTTGTTTTGATATAGTTTTATTGAATGACCTTACTTGATCCTCGTGATCATGATAAGCATGACGTTAAACGTATAACTATGAGATTGATATTCTAGATCGCTTACTACACGTGGTCATGTCTTTATGGCATATAGTTAAACCGAATGTCCTAACTTGATGAAGTGACTTGATAGAAAGTGCTCATAATCTTTGAGATATGATATTGCATCTATATGTTGCTTTGAGTCTAATACTTGATGAACGATTGATGTCATGATGCTGATAGCCATGATAGATATATGTTTATGATCTAATAGATATGATGTTGCTTGACTCTAGTACAGGTTGATTACATAGATTCCCCATCAGACAAAGAAACTTTTCTCAAGATTCTTACACATATTACTATTTGCATTATGTGTTGTTGAAGTATGATTTATGTGCATCTGACATTATTGGTCAGTAACAAAGTCTCAGATCTGAAGTTTGTGTAGAAATTAGGGTTTTTTCTCCGGACACAGACAAAAAACTATGAAATCTTGTCCGTGGACGCATGCATGTTAAGGCCCAGGTAGCGCCCAGGCAGCTAAAGATGCTCCCATGCTAACCTGACGGGAGCGTCGAGGGGTTTGACTATAGTTGACCATCATCTAAAGCTTTCTGAAGTTGTCTGAACTCTAAATTAAGGTGTCCTTGACATATTCTGCCACTATAATATGATTTATGAAGTTGTTGGGTTAAATTGTTGATCACATAAGAATGAAGTATCTTGCATGAAATCAGATGTTCACCTAGAAGATGTCAGTACCACATATGTGTTGTAGATAATAGCAAGAACTGCAAGCAGGAAAAGCTTGAATGTTTGCCATAACATTAACATGCAAACTAAACTTGTGTTTGTAAGTGACCGAGACATACATATAGATATGTCATTATGTTTGTGCTACAAGAGATTGGCATGATTTGGTTGATTGATATAGATGAACAGTGTGTTGTCACAATGCTTGATAATAGCTTTGAATTGATGATTGAGATATGATTTGACTGTAGATCTCTCTAAGATAGTAAATTTGGACTTGACATGATGTCTAATGATGTGATTTGATGATTGTTGATTTTCCCTGATGTCAATGCTATGTGAGTATTCAGAAATTGGCCTCCTTGTTCCTAACACAATGGTTGAGGTATTGATAGATGTGATTCAGCATGAACATGAAACATGCATGGCTCATCCTTGGTATATGCATTTGCATCTAGTGACATAAATGACTTATGAGAATGACCTGATGAAGTTTGGATTGATATTGCATGACTTAGTACAACTTGTTGGCATGATAATAAATGAAGTCGTGACTTGATATGAGCTCTCTTTGTCACCCGGTTGAAAGTATTGATACTATGATAATAATGAATTTGTTAATGGTTGTGATATGACTTCTAAACTTTGATAACTTGACTCTATTGATGTGATGGTACAACATTGATTTATGTAAGGATGATTATGTTGGCTAAGAAAGGAATTATGCTTAGATCGTTGCATGAAGCAAGCTCCTCGATCCATATATGTCTATATTTGAAAGTTATCTGATGAAGTCAGGATGATGACTTCCAATGTGTAGTTTTGATTTTGATTATGGTTTTGTTTTGGTTTTATATCCTAATGGTCTACCCTTGACAAGTGATGAGCCTCTGATGATCTGAATCAGAGGGAGATAACTTCTGAATCTCGAAATGATGTATCATGGAATGATGAATCGATTTCTATAATCTGGAAAATAAATTCTATATTGAAAAGTTATTGGAAAATGTTTTTGAATAATGAAAATGCAAATCCTTGGATACTCTGATTTGAAGTTCAAAGATGTTGTTGAACTTGACATGGCATCCGTCTGTTGATTGAAGCATTGATGTTCCATTTTGAACATCCATCTATATATATGATGTGCACATAACCTGAATAAATTCATGAGTGAGCCGCTTCATTCACATAGAGTTGCCACTGAGCATCCTTTGAAATATTTGCATGAGATATTCTAGTTTTTGAGGCTGAGATAGTTCTCCTATAATATGTGACTACGTGGATGCATTGATCTTAATAGAGACTATTGCTAAGCACATTTGGATGATTCGTTAGTATGGGATCTTCCATGATATCTTGGATGATAGTTCCATGGTACAATTGAGGATGAGTATGATGTTGCTAGCATGGCTAGCTGTGAGACACGATGAAGAATCTCCTTAGAGAGTTGTCTGAACATGATATGGACATGACATGGATACATTGTGATGACATAGAGTGAGATCCAATTGGCAGAAAATCCCATATTTATAGTTGGGACTGAGATACTCTCATATATTGAGACAATGCAGTTGTTCGAAACAAGCTCAGGCTTGTGGTTGACACCTCCTTGAGAGGGGGGGATGATTATGGTATCCTTTTGTGATTTACATGATTATTTGTTTTCTAACATGGTATTTTATTTGATGTCCTGTATGAACAAGAAACAAATGCTATTGAGACAAGTTGATACCAAATTTGAGTATGATGAGAGCAAAATTGATTGAGGACATTGAGCCAACTCTTTCTCCCTGTCTAAGCTCCGTGGGTGAAGAATTGAGATGGAGGGCTCCTGGGGTTGAGGGAACTATGGAAAATAGGGTATGACCCCTATCTTTTACCCATAGGGTTGAAGATGTTGCTCCCCTATCTTCATAGGGTCAAAGAATGTTGCTCCCTTGTTTGGTCGTTGTAGAGTATACCCCAGTTGGCATCATACCCACAAGCTGGGATTTTTTCGAATACCGCTCCTCATTTGACTAACGAGTTGAGAGTGTACTTGGGGTGTGCAACCAAATTCGATTATGATGCAGGTGTTCTACCACATGACTATTTAGGGTTCTCGATGGGAAATCAGTAGGTAATAGGATGGGTTGAGATAACCCTATGTGATTCCAAGTTGAGATTGAGCTCCCTGATGAGATCCCAGGGTCGATGTGTGCTCCCCCATGTGTTTGGATATCTTATTGCTCGATATGAGGTTGTAGATTTATTGCTCCCCCATGATATTTTGGGTTGAGATGTGCTCCTTGATGATATGCTCTCCCATGACGATTGATGATGATATTTCGGGTAGTATCCCGCTAGCAGAGATTCTAGGTAGCATCCTAATGGATAGAGGGTAGTATCTTAATCGCCCCTCTGGTAACAAATTCTTCTTCTTCTATATTCGAGAATGTTCAACATACGAGCATGAACAATCAAGAGATAAGAAGGAATAAGCAAGGGATAGATTGAGATGTACATTGATGATTTGTGATGATGAGATACTTAAGGTGGTCATGGTATGATGACTACATGACAAAGATGATCATGGATGATACTTGATGACACTTGAAGAGACAAGAATGGCATATTGATCGATGGACAAATATTGGCAGGTGGAATTTTCCCTAGTTGAGAGGGAGTGTTACTTTTGGCAACTGTTTTCAAATTCCACTTTGGACAATTTAGATGACCAATATGATGATTGTATTAGATTCCTATTTTCGAGAGGACCAAAATCGACCTAAAGATCACCTTATTTGGACAAGCAAAAGTTGGTTTTTGAATTTATTTATTCACTCGTATATTGGGTTAGGTCGGCCCTAAGCACATGTTAAATTGGTCATGTCAGCCTCAACCTCAAGTGGACCCTCATGAAAGCTTATAAATAGAAGAGACCTCAAGATAATTTTGACACATTGATCAAGCCATCTTATCTTCTCTTATTGTCTTGGTTTGCATAGGTTTGTCGGAGGAAAGTTCATGCAAGGATCCGAAATCTTAGGAGTGAAACTCGCACTGATCTAGGGTTTTCTGATTCCTGGACATAGTCATAGAACTGGGAATTTTAGTCCCTAGGCGTTGGCTCACAGTGTTCAAGACAGTGTCCAGAGAGCCCTAGACATTGGCACAAAATCATATGGGAGCGTATAGGGTTTTAGAGACAAATAAGGTTGTATTAGTCCTCGGGCACTAGCATAGAGTGGTCTTGAGAGCATACGGGCTACCATAGACGCTTGTACAACATCCTTATGAGAGCATCCAGGGTTTGAGGGAGATCTAGGTATGTTTGACCCTGGACACCCTCACCTAGTTCACCCAGGAGCGTTCAGATTTGTTCCATACACAGTCTTCCAATTCTGTAGAGAGCATCCATAACTGCTATAGACACAAACACAACTCCTACTCCCTGCGTCCGAGACTCAAAGATGAGATTTCAGTATTCTAAAGATTTCGCTCAGTGACAACAATGTTCAACATAATGACAACAATGTTCAACACAGTGACAACAATATCCAACAGTTGACTACAGTCAGTGACAACACACTATAGTCCTCAGAATCAAGGTTGTGATTATAAGCAAGATTAGATTTGTTTCATGGATATCAGAGTTGCTTTGTTGCATAGATAAAGTTATGGATCATTGTACTCTCTTTTGTTTAATCATTTGATGACAATCCAATAAGAAGAAAATTTGCAAGGGTTTTCCCCATAGTGGGTTTTGCCTTGGTCTCGGACCAATCCTGGTTTCTCTATGTTTGTGCATGCTTTTCTTTTATTGTTCCTTTATGTTCCACTGCATTGATGATGACGATGTTGTTCTTTCTATATAATTTCATGTGCTGATGAATAACGATGTATATTTGAATAATGTAATGATGATATGGGGTGAAATTAATGTATTAATGAAGAAATGCAATTATCAAAGAAAATAACAATGAAGACCTATGAAAAATTAACAAATTTCAGCCTCTAGAGGGATTCAACTCATTTTCTTTGCAAATATCACAATGGCTATTTAGGGTGGCTTTACAACCACCGAAACTATTCATCACCAATTAGGGTGTGTATTTCAACATTGAAACCAAGAAATACATTGAGTGTTTCTCCCTCCCACCTTAAGCCACAAGAGCTCTAAAAACTATTAACCAAATATCAATACTCGTTCATATCCCAAATGAACTCTCATCTTCCTTTTTATAGCTTTTCTGCTCCAAATACCATGGGTCACCTTTTTATTAATAAAGTGACTTTAAAAGTTGTATTTCTTAATTAAATAAAAATTCACTTATAATCCCTTTTTTAAATTTAATTAGTCACTATCACCCTTAAGATGACATTAAATATTATATTAATTTTCTCATTTCTTTTGTTCTCGAAAAGGGATATTAGAACTAGGGTCTCATTGGAGCTAGATAGGAGTATCTGCAGGTTTAATGGCTGAAGTCAACCCACATTGTCAGCTTTGATGTCAAACAAGGATAAATTTTTATTATGAATAAGCTTGCAAATCTCGCCCAACTCTTTGAAATGATGAATTTTGCTTGGTGTAATTCAAATCATATGGAGGATGTAGCAGTAATGTTAAAGCAATTAATTAATGATGAATTTGAGAGGAGGTCTAATTCCCTACATGGATTGGAGTGTGTAGTTGTTATGACATGCGAGGAAGGAGAAATGAATTTATGGAACCGGGTAATAAGGTCTTTTTCTATTGTCCAACTACACGATTCACATTTGAAGAAGGGTTATGTAACTATGGTTCTAATAATCAACTATAATTAACCTGATTCTTCTTTATTAGTGGTGATGGACCTCCTTGTGAACCAAAGAATGAAATTGGAGAGCATTAAAGATGAAGTGTGCTCTCCGCCAATAGCTCGATCACCTATAGCTTTTTCCAGGATTCTCTCCTTTATATTGTTGTTCCTTAGATTATTCTTCTTCTCCTTTAGCCAGGTTTATCCTTGATCTAAATGCTAAGGTTGTTGAGGAAGAAGAACATGATAACACTACATAACCCTTCCTTGGTTAAGACTATTATGACGCATAAATGTATAATTTTGTTGCTAGGAATTTGTCGGAGGTAGTGTACCTATGATAACAATAGTCTAGTAAATGTATTGTATAAAGAACTATAGATTGGACTAATAGATCTACTTGCATTCCCCATTAGTTTTAGGTAAAAGTGACTCGGGGATAGTGTCAAAATTGACTAGGTTAAATAGTGGTGGCTTTGGGGAACGTGGTATAGTGTACCCATGGTTTTTTTCCCATGATATTACTTGTAATGGAGCCTATAAAAAGTTGGGAATACTTCATTGTAATGTAGGCCAAGGAGGTGTGCGGTGAAGGCTCACTTGGTTCGGTTGGCTAGGGTTTTTGGCCAAGGTTGATGAAATTTCATTAGGGTGGGTTTTTCCGCATAGTTGGGGTTTTCCTAGGATAAATTGTGTGCATATTTTTGTATGTTTATGTTGATAGCTATTTTTATTGTTCCTATCAGTAAATTGTTTAATTGTCTCCATAAAATGTTTTACTCTCTAGTTGAATTTTTTTAATCTGGTATCAGAGCCAAATATTGGCTTTAGAGGGACGCTTCTATTACTAAGGGTTTTGTATTGGCCTGGTGGATGGAGAGATATGAAGGTTGTAAAAAGCTGAAGTGTGGAGGACCGTGGTGTAATCGGAGAAGCTGCTAACATTGTGCAGTGTTGTGAAGCAAAGTGCAATATTAGTTGTTGTGGCTGGCGAAGTTAAAATCTCTTGATGGGTTTAGGTGAATTCAATAGGTTAGAGATAAAAAAATTCTATATTGATGGATTAATGGAAAATTTGTTTGCAATTATGGACACAAGGAGCTTGATGTTGCGGTGAACATGGAGTACCACAGATAGGAAGATCATTGCTCACGTGATCATGCTGAAATGTAGGGAGGAATGGGTCCCTGTGGCTAAGATCATGGAAATCAATAAGAAGGAGCTGGGTGGAAAGGCGTGTTAGATACAAAGTATGCCTATTCATAAGTGCTCACCTCGTGGAGCATGCAATGGAAGGAGGTTTTAATTACAATGGTCCAACAAATATGGAAGCACTTGAAGGGTTGAATAAGAAGCAATAATGAAAATGAAGATTGTGAAGGAAATTGATGATGGAGCACCGTGTGAAGAAATGTTGAAAAATAAAGTCTTGGAGAAAATTGAGGGACTTGCGTAGGAGGAGATGTGGTCCAGGGCATTGAAGAAAGTGGATCGAGCATTGGAATGGTAGTACAAACACTGGATCAAAAGACTGGTAACAATCGAATCTTAGTAAGGATGAGCAACAACATCTGAAATGGGCTTGGAAATAGAGCATTTTATAAGGCCAATGTTAGAACCATCAAGAGGCGAGACAGATCTAACAAGAAACCTTGTGCTTTTTTATGTTTTAACTCCTAGAAAGAAATCACGGGGACTAGGCATGTGAGAGACCGACGTAATTAATCCATTCATAGCATGGTGAGAACACCAATGAATGCATTAAAGGCCCAGAGATTTCCGCAACATATGATTAGAGGGTAGAGGTGCATATCAAGAGATCCAAGGTTATAGAAAGGCTCACAAAAATTAATGGATCTTATTGTTTATCGTGGGAAGAATCATGGTTGTTTTAAAGGGGCAATCTTATGCTCAGATGCAACAATAATGTGGTATTCGGTGCCAGATCATGAATGGTGGATCGTGCCACGAATGGTTAGTGGGAAGGTTCAACATAAGCAATGAGCAACATGAAAAATGATTCAAAAGTATGAGGTTGGATGTGCGTCGAGGAGAGAGGATGACAACATAAATACTAAAGCAACAAAAATAATAATAATGGAGTCAATTATTTCATGTAAATGGGCATACTATTGTAAGACATAGTAATGCATGCGTACCCCTAGGTAATTGCCGGTAAAGTCTGGGTTAGACCTAGGTGATAGGGGGGATGTCAGGTTAACACATACCTTGGTATAAAATTTGAGGGGGGTAAGGGCCAAAGTAAGTGGGGCTTGGTTGAATCACTTGGCAAGGTTGGTGGATTTAGTAAGAAACCCAAGTCAAGTTTAAGGGGGAATGTTAGGTAAAATTTACTCGGAGATAAAGTCAAAATTGACCACGTTAAACAATGGTGGTTTTGGGGCACATGGTATTGTGTGCCCATGGTTTTCTACCCATGGTATTACAAGTAATGGATCCTATAAGATGTTGGGAAGACTTCATTGTAATGTAGGCCAAGGAGGTGAGCGATGAAGGCTCACTTGGTCAAGTTAGTGATCTAGGTGGCTCTAGAGACTCATAGGACAAAGAGGGCTTATGAATTCTCAAAAATCAAAGTGATCGGAATGATTTCGGACCAAGACCAGAGCATATATCTCGTCGTCCTGATCGAGGTGGTGTGAATGGTTCGTCAATCGGAGCTCGTATGAGGAAAAATGAGCCAGTCAAAGTTCTGGTCAAAGTTGGATTGTAGGTCAAGTTTAAGTGTCCTACAATTTAACCAATCCCGAGGCATGAAACCTAGCTCCCGAAATTGGTCGAAATTGTGGCCTTGTTAATTCGCCCAATATCCCTTATTCTCTAAGGGTTTGAAAATCTCCCCTTTTCTTTTAAAATCAAAAAAATAATATATGGTGGCGGGCCATGACCCCCGCCACCGCCCTCGGACGCCAAAATTACATAAAAAATATAAAAGTTTTCGACCGACAGGCCGTGAAACCCGTTGGCCCATCCCCTTCCAAAACATTACAAATATATATATATATATATATATATATATATATATATATATATATATGAAATTAAATTTTGGCTCAGCGGCCATCACCTCACCGAGCCCTCCACCTCCACCATTACATGTCGTATTAATGGGGTGGGCACGGGCCACCTCCAGTGGACCCGGCCCACACCCGCAAGCTTCTACAACCACCGTATATATTTAGTGCGGGGCCGGCAGGAGTCAAACCTGCTCGAGCCATGTGGTCGAACCCCAAGCGGGTGGCCCCATAACAGATGGTACCACCATAAAGAATGCCCCCATAAATGATGGGACCACCATGAATCACACAACCCACAAAACAACCTTAATGTGACTTGTGTGGGAGTTGTGGGGCAGGCCGCCCAATGCGGACCCAAACCCTATTTCAAATTCATTTCATTTAAACAACCAAACTATAGCGTGCAAAAAATAGGAGGGGCGGGGTTTGACCACCCGACCCCTCCTCAACTAATGCCTCAACTTAACCACGGCACCAAACCGAATTGTTTGGAAACTCTACCCACAATTTTTTATATAAGCCTTCATTTTTCAGTGCACCCAGGGGCAGATGGAGGAGGAACCAGGAGAGGGCACAGATTTCGAGACAGAGGAGGTAGAATATTCTTTGATGCCCATAGATTCTTTGGGGAGGTAAAAATTATTTTTGTCAGAACATAGTCAACTTTACAGTCGTTTTTCATGATTTTCTGCAGGGATCACAATGGCGAGGGCAGATTCACCTTTTAAGTTGTAGTTTTCCAGTCCACCCATGCAGTAGAATCTAGGGTGAATCTAAAAGATTCCTTGAGCCCCAGATTCTCAATTTCTCAGAATTCAAATATTGGACAGTCGATTTTGCACTATTCGACGCCACAAATATGATGGTGTGTTCATATTTCTCATTTGCTCATTTTATTCTCCAATCACTTTTCTAAGTGGAATGCAGGTGTTAGTATTCATGTGCGAGCAACTATTTCCATGCGATTGATGCCGGGAGATTGATGGCATGAACATATTCAACATTTTGACATCTGCTTCTTCAGATGGCCCTTGGTTGTGAGGTATATGCAGCTTGTTCACATACTCCTTTTACTATGCATTGTGTTGCACAAATCCCTGTTTGATGTTGATGAGGGATCTTGTTTATTGCTTGTTTTCATGATTCCTGCTTGATGTGACGTGGAATCGTCTATGTGATGTACTTGTTGTCATGATTCATCATGTTATGTTTTGAGATCCCTTTGTTGTATGTTGATGGGATACTCATGCTGTCGTCATGCATGTTTACACTGAGATCCCTTTTATGCCATGTTGGTGGGATGCTCATCATGCATGAGTTTTGTGTCATACTGATAGGAGTCTTGTTGACTAAGAGCTCTTGTAGTGGAACATCTCTTGGCGCCACTCTTGTGTGAGGGCATTTTCCTTGTATGATAGCAACATCACCTCTTATGTACATCATCATTACTGACAACACTTAATGTAGCGACCTACACCTTTTTGACACTGGGGCCCAGAGACGTAGTCCCTCCTGGACGAACTCCATTATCAACGACTTATGTTTTCATGTGTTGATGAATGTCTTTTTCCTCTTCTTTACAACATTCAGATGTATTCATTTATGTTCACTTAAAAAAAATGTAATTTAACACATCACGAAAGTAAAAGGTCTTGGAAGGGTCCTTTGTCACACCCAGACCTGGATCAAGTGGTATCAGAGCAGGTTTTGTGTGTATGTGAATTGCAGCATGAATAATGGAACATGTAGCAACAAAGGATGAAAAAGAAATGTACGAAACCATGCTCAAAATTTCCAGAAGAGTGGAAATAATGTATGAAACTCTACAGAAAGAGACAGAGGAAAAGGAATGATTGCAACTTCAATTGCAAGCCACAGAAGAGGCCATGGAAGAACTAAAGCAAAACAAACATAATCTTCAAACAGAGAACGCTGAATTGAAGATGCGTTTGCATGAAGAGAAAGAGGAGAAACATAGTCTTCTACGACAACTGCAAGCAAAGGACGAGGCCTTGGAAAAGCTGCAGGGTGACCATGTGAGGTAAAAAGTGGTTCTCAATCTTCATGTATATTTCCTGATGTTGATTTTGATGTTTTTGAAAATCATAACACAGGAATTGGCTCCAAACTGTTGAAGAAAATGGGGTATGAAGGGAAACGCTTGGGCGTTAATGACCAAGGCATTGTCAACCCATCAAAGTTCGACAGAGGAGGTAAAAGATGTTGATTTCCTTTTAGTTTCGTCGTCATATAGTATGATTTCTATTGGAGATGCAGAGGTCCCAATTATAGGGAAAAACATGAGGCTCCTTACTAGGACGAGGCATGAGGAGGAAAAAGAACTTGGTGTTACTAACCAAGATATAACTCAACAATTAGAGGTTGTGCAGAGACCTCAATTTGCAGGCTTGAGATACACCGAGGGAGAATGCTCGAAGGTGTCAGAATCTTCCGAGACATTGTCGAAATCATCGAGGAAAGAGAATGATGGGAAAACCTCCCCATCATCCCATGGCAGTTTCCATTGCAGGGAAAGAGATGATGCAAGCTCTCATCGCCATACTTACATCAGAGGCAGCAAGGAAAGGTATAACCAATTTTGACATGCGAATCTTCATTTTGATTATGATCATGTTGTTAATGATGAATGAGTAACATGGCATCGAAAAACATGTACCTTTTGTGCATTATATAACCATACATTTTCCAAGTGTTGGAAAAGAATGGCAGCACACAAAAGGATGAGGCATGAAAGACTGTCTCAACAGCAGGTAAAGAAACATGTTAAGCAGATCTGGAGGAAGAAAACCTATTGCAGTCATTGCGATAGAAGTGGCCAACAAAGGGCCACTTGTTGGAGGCTCCATCCAGAGCAGTTCCTTAAAGACAAAGTGTCAGTGAATGAACCAGGTGAAGTAGTTGGACGACCATCGAATGCGGCACAAGGAGGCGACCCATTCACCTTGATAAGTGAAAAATGGTTTCTAGAGATGTTAGTGTTTCATGGTCATTCATTTGTAAATCATTTTTTGCATTTTAAAATGTAAAAGTGATGATGTGTTTTCCATCACTTGTTCAACAATAATGATGTCTGGTCTTATTCTGAGTTGCATGATAAACTATGACAGTGATGTCGTGTTTCCATCACTTGTAAAAAAAAAATAGTGTTTGGCCTTATTGTTGTAAATCATGCATTGCAGCGATGATGTGTTTTCCATCACTTGTTGAAGCAACAATGCTATTTTGACCTTGTTTTCATAGCTGGGGTATTACATCCATTTCGATGTAAACTTGACCACCGAGTGTGTGTTATAAACTCGTGGAAAGTATAGGATGCTTGGGTCATTAGTACAGGTTGCAGGTGTCGGCTCATCGCTTAAGGCTCCGAAGAACAAAGGTGAAGGAGATGGAAGCGAGGCCTTTCAAGATGCTTGTGATGCGGACAAGGTACAAAGAAGTTGTAGATTATTTTTCATGCTTTTGGAGGACCAAAAGCTCCTTAGTGGAGGATTGATATAGGTGGCTCCAGAGACACATAGGCCAAAGTGGGCTTATGAAGGCTCGAAAATCAAAGTGATCAGAATGATTTCGAACAAGGACCAGAGCATAGATCTCATCGTCCTCATCGCGGTGGTGTGAACGGATCGTCAATCCGAGCTCGTATGAGGGAGAACAAGCCGGTCAAAGTTCTTGTCAAAGTTGGGATGTGGGCCAGGTTTAAGTGTCCTATAATCTGACCGAACCTGAGGCATGAAACCTAGCTCCTGAAATCGATCGAAATTGTGGCCTCGTTAATTCGCATAATATCCCTTATTTTCTAAGGGTTTGAAAATCACTCCTTTTCTTTTAAAATTAAAAAAATAGTATATGGTGGCAGGCCATGACCCTCGCCACTAGCCTCGGACCCCAAAATTACATAAAAAATATAAAAATTTTGGGCCGACAAGCTGTGAACCCCGTTGGCCCCTCCCCTTCCCAAACATTACAAAAAAAAATATATTTAAATTAAATTTCGGCTCGATGGCCATCACGCCGTCGAGCCCTCCACCTCCACCGTTACATGTCGTATTAATGGGGTGGCCTGTGCCCGCAAGCTTCTACGACCACTGCATATATTTAGTGTGTGGAAAGCGGGGGTCGAACCTGCCCGACCCACGTGGCCGGCCCCATA
The DNA here is from genome assembly GCA_031772625.1 of Pinus tabuliformis. Taxonomy (NCBI): domain Eukaryota; kingdom Viridiplantae; phylum Streptophyta; class Pinopsida; order Pinales; family Pinaceae; genus Pinus; species Pinus tabuliformis. Next base: position 1,004,444,138 of record CM062819.1, read on the forward strand.
ACGGATGGTAACACCGTAAAGAACACCCCCCCATAAATGACAGGACCACCATGAATCGCGCAACCCACAAAACAACCTTAATGCGACTAGTGCGGGAGTTATTGGGCGGGCCGCCCAATGTGGACCCGAACCCTATTTCAAATTCATTTCATTTAAATAGCCAAAATATAATGTGCAAGAAATAGGAGGGGCGCAGTTTGACCACTTGACCCCTCCTCAACTAATGCCTCAACTTAACCACTGCACCAAACAGACTTGTTTGGAAACTTCACCCACAAATTTTTATATAAGCCTTCATTTTTCAGTGCACCCGGGGGCAGATGGAGGAGGAACCAGGAGCGGGCATAGATTTGGAGATAGAGGAGGCAAAATATTCTTTGAAGCCCAAAGATTCTCCGGGGAGGTAAAAATTATTTTTGTTAGAACATAGTCAAGTTTACAATTGCTTTTCATGGTTTTCTGCATGGATCGCAATGGCGAGGGCAGATTCACCTTTTGAGTTGCAAATTTCCAGTCTGTTAGTGTCAGCCTTTGTAGCCTTCCTCCAGTGATCAAATATGCTCTTACAAAGTGATTTTAAGGTGTCAAGGTCAATTTTGTCATTTCAAAGAGTCTTCAAGCAAAATTTGGTCACTAGGCATTAGGTCTAGGGTTTGCTTTCACTCTTTTCAAAGTTGCCCAAATGTCAGTCTATGTCACTATTCAGCTGAGTCTATCATCATTCATATGGTTTTTATCATCATGTCAAGTTCCATTGGGTCATTTTACAGCTTATCCATGCTTCAGTTGTGCCTTGGTAAGGTCCATTTCCCTCTCCTAGGGTTTTGGAGGTAATTTCTCTTGGATGGTCAAATCATTGGAAAAAATTGTATCTTGATGTTCATACACCTTCCCCTATCATTAATGTACCTTATCAAACACTTCCCATTACTGAGATTCCCCAAATTCCTCATTTTTCCACAAACCCTAGTTTCTTGCCACAACTTGGCAATTTTCTAGGCTAGGCCTGTGTTTTGTCCTTTTGGACCCCTTACCCTCACTCGATCTCTGAGATTCTACTTTCCACTATTTCCTAACATCCCTCCCTACTTCCCAAAATTTCCCCAAGAATTTAGAATCCCCTTATCCCCTTCATTTCGCTTCATTTCGACAAAATCCCTTGTTTCACACATCAGGATATGTTTCACTCAAAAGATGTTTCTGAGCAATCAAAGATGAATTTGGGAACAATGAGAGAGGTTTTTGTCCAAAACATGCCAAGGAAGAAAAACCTCCTTCACTTTTTACACAGGTATAATTTTTTTTGAGACATGTCAAAGATACAATCGCCTCGGGAGAATTGATGCACCTCTGAAGTGACCTTGGGAAAATCAATTTTTCTCCTAGCTTGGTTGGTCAAATAACTTTCTTGATGAGTCAAAGGATAACTAGGCGAAAAAATATTTCCAATGAGCTATCATGAGCTCAATTTGGAGTTGAGGAAGGCATTCAAAAGTTGACTGCAACAGCACTCTCCCTTGAGGCAACCTCATTTGGCACATTTTGACCAGTCTTGGGAGATTTGAATTTTGACAAGGCAAATGAACTCCAAAGTGAAAAATTCCAATTGGTTTGGAAATTAGAATCAAAGACCTTTCCAACGAGCTATCCTACGCTCGATTTGGAAACTAGGAAGGCCTCCAAAAGCCTCCTGCAAAATGCACTGCGCATAGAAAGTGTGCGCTGCGCATAGAGAGGTGCGCTGCGCATTGGGCCTCACTGGCCAGTGTAAATTAACAAGGGTGCTGCGCATAGAGGGGTGCACTACGCGTTGGGTTTGTGCGCTGCACATTGGGTTACAGCAACAAGAAAACTCTGTCCATGCAACCAGATCATACCAAATCCACTCCAAAACTTGCAAGTAGGTATTTCCTTGCTGCTCAGTCAATGTTATAATGTTTGAAGTGTGTTTCAAGATGGGAAATTTGTTGTATTGGCTCTTGAAAACCGAAACCCTATGTTCATGTCAAAATCACTCCTTAAGGGTTTTTTAAAGGACATGCGGGTGGTTTTGTGAAGATTTTCCATCCTCTATTGATGAACAACAGTCCCATACTCATTTGTAAACTCTAGTCAACGTTGCAAAGGGTACACATTATATTTTTGTCCATTTGTCAAACAGTGACTGTTTTATGCCAATTCATTGAAACGGAGCATTACCATTATGGCTTGGTTTTCATGATGCTTTGGTAAACATATTTGGGTTTTGAGTATGCATTGAAGTTTTGATTTCAACACACACTTATGGAGCTGCGACAAATCCGTGAAGACCGACAAGCTGCCCGAAGACATATACATGAGATGACACCCATTGAGCAGGAGATAGAAGCTGACTGGGAGACTTGGCTTGAGAGGGTCAACATCCACTTAGAGAAGTTGTTGGAAAAGGCCAATAGAGACAAAGACATGCTCTGTCACATGAAACATCATTATTGGGCTTGCATGCATGTCGGCAAAGCAAAAATGAAGATTTTGAAAAAGAGATTGAGTCAAGCACTAAAACGGCGAAAGAGGCTGGATTCACTTCGAGTTTTGGTCGAGGCTTTGTTGGCTGAGCATAACACATGATGGAGGGTCTTCACTCAGAATTTGAGCGAATTCGGAGAAAAATTTTTCATTTTGAAAATTTTGGTCCCAAAAACAGGTTTTTTGGCTATACGCGTAGCGCGCATGCGCGCTCACTTTTGATTGGGACACTTGCTGGAGGAAAAATTTGTATTTTTTGGTTTTTCATGGTGAATTATACATGCTCGGTTATTTCCGAAACATTTCATCAAGTTATGGACGGTCAAAAGGCACAAAAACACCACGAAAACCACCTTGCTGCCACCTTTTGCAACAGCAGGAAGTACCTCTGGGAGAATGCAGTTTTGAGGGGGAAAATGAGCTCCAAATTGGGAAATTCCACTTGGGTTGGAAATTAGACATCCAGGGATTTCCAACGAGCTATCGTGAGCTCAATTTGGATGCCGAGAAGTGCCTTAAAATCAGCTTGAAAAGTGCGCTGCGCATAGAGATCAGGGCGCTGCGCATTGAGGATTTTGGCCAATTTTTCACCTTCCAGCTCAGAATTTCGGCCAGTTATGACCAGTTTCACCTCTTGATGTAATTTTTGGTTTTCCTTGATGTAATTTGATGTAATTTTGGCACTATATTACCTATTCTAGATGATTCATTCACAAAATAGCAAAAATTTAATGAATGAACCAGTTTCCTAGCATATAGGGGTTAGTTGTTTGACTACCTAGTTTTCAGTTCCTTGTTTAGAATTGGTTGAAACAGCTCCTAGAAGGAGGAGCTCGACCCCTAGAGGTTAGGGAATGAGGTTAGCTTGATCTATATATGTAAATTTTCATTCAGTAGCAAAGGTTGGACTCTTGGGGAAGAGGCTTTGAGACTTTATTGTACATTTTACTTCAGCATTTTGGCAAAGGAAAGACCAGGGTTTTGCAGCACTGCTTGGAATTCATGTGGCATTATGTCTTGATGGTGTGCTTCTTTCAATACTTGTAAGTTTGTTATGTATATCATTTTCCTTCTCTCATCTTCTGCAATTGAACAAATGAAGTGTTAAGGTAGAATTCATAATTTGTAATGCTCTGCCTTTAAGTTTGTTTGATATCCTATGTTTTCATCTGTTTAAGGAGAATCCTTGAGGTTTTCTTGCTCTCCTTAGCTCCTCACCTGTCTGATCTATTCACCTCATTGCTTTTAAGGCATCAAACAATTGCCTACCTTGCTCCAATTAGACCTCCGCAGAAACTGTGTCTCATCCCCGCACCCAAAATTGCCTTTCCCTTTGATTCAACAAAAACCCCAAAAAATCACCTTTAAACCTCTGCACTTAATACCTAGCCTAAGATTAGTTACAATTTCAGTCATCTCGAGCCTCATTGATTATATTTTTCCGAGATTGACCCGAAGAGAGCCCTCTCCTGTCCTCGTAGGGCTAGCTACGAGGCTGAGCGTGGTTTGGTGTTGCCGTGAGTTTGGCCTTCCTCAGCCTGGGGAAAATTCGAGCGTTAACACAGTCCACCCATGGGGTAGAATCTTTGAAGAATCAAGGGGGAATCTAAAAGATTCCTTGAGCCCCAAATTCTCAATTTCTTAGAATTCAAAAATAGGACAGTCGATTTTGCACTATTCGACACCACAAATCTGATGGTGCATTCAGATTTCTCATTTGCTTATTCTATTCTTCAGCCACTTTTCTAAATGGAATGCAGGTGTTAGTATTCATGTGCGAGCAGCCATTTCCATGCGATTGATGTCGTGAGATTGATGGCATGAACAACTTCAGCAGTTTGACATCCGTTTCTTTAGATGGCCCTTGGTTTTGAGGTATACGCAGTGCGTTCATGTACTTCTTTTACTATGCATTGTGCTGCACAGATCCCTATTTGATGTTGATGAGGGATCTTGTTTTCATGATTCCTGCTTGATGTGACAAGGAATCGTCTATGTGATGTACTTGTTGTCATGATTCACCATGTTATGTTTTGAGATCCCTTTGTTGTATGTTGATGGGATACTCATGTTGTCGTTACGCATGTTTACACTGAGATCCATTTTATGCCATGTTGGCGGGATGCTCATCATGCATGAGTTTTGTTTCATACTGATAGGAGTCTTGTTGACTGAGAGCTCCTATAGTGGAACATCTCTTAGCGCCACTCCTGCGTGAGGGAATTTTCCTTGTATGATAGCGACATCACCTCTTATGTACATCATTATTATTCACAACACTTAATGCAGCGACCTACACCTGCTTGACACCGGGGCCCAGAGATGTAGTCCCTCCTGGACGAACTTCGTTATCAACGACTTATGTTTTCATATGTTGATGAATGTCTTGTTCCTCTTCTTTACAACATGCAGATGTATTCATTTATGTTGTCTTATAAAAATGCACTTTAACACATCACGAAAGTAAAACGTCTTAGAAGGGTCATTTGTCACACCCAGACCTAGATCAAGTGGTATCAGAGCGGTCTTTGCGTGTATGTGAATTGCAGCGTGAACAATGGAACGTGCAGAGACAGAGGATGAAAAAGCAATGTACAAGACCATGCTCAAAAGTTCCAAAAGAGTGGAAATAATGTATGAAACTCTACATAAATAGACAGAGGAAAAGGAGAAATTACAGCTTTAGTTGCAAGCCACAGAAGAGGCCGTGGAAGAACTGAAGCAAAACAAACATAATCTTCAAACAAAGAACACTGAATTGAACATATTCCTGCATGAAGAGAAAGAGGAGAAACATTGTCTGCTACGACAGCTGCAAGTAAAGGACGAGGCCTTGGAAAAGTTGCAACATGACCCATGTGAGGTAAAAAGTAGTTCTCCATCTTCATGTATATTTCATGATGATGATTTCACTGTTTTTAAAAATCATACCACAAGAATCGGCTCCAAACTGTTGAAGAAAATCAGGTATGAAGGGAAAGGCTTAGGCGTTAATTGCCAAGGCATTGTCAACCCCATCAAAGTTTGACAAAGGAGGTAAAAGATGTTGATTTCCTTTCAGTTTCGTCGTCACATAGTATGATTTCTGTTGGAGATGTGGAGATCCCAATTACAGGGACAAACATGAGGCTCCTTAGCAGGACGAGGCACGAGGAGGGAAAAGAACTTGGTGTTAATAACAAAGGCATAACTCAACCATTGGAGGTTGTGTAGAGACCTCAATTTGCAGGTTTGAGATACACTGAGGGAGAATGCTCGAAGGTGTCAGAATCTTCCAAGACATCATTGAAATCATAGAGGAAAGAGAATGATGGGAAAACCTCCCCATCATCCCATGGTAGTTTCCATTGCACGTAAAGAGCTGAGGCAAGCTCTCATCGCCATACTTACACCAGAGACAACAAGGAAAGGTATAACCACTTTCGACATGCGAATGTTCCTTTCGATTATGATCATGTTGTTAATGATGAACGAAGAACATGGCATCAAAAAACACGTACATTTTATGGATTATATAATCATACATTTTATAAGTGTTTGAAAAGAATGGTAGCACACAAAAGGATGAGGCGTGAAAGACCCTCTCAACAACAGGTAAAGAAACATGTCAAGAAGATTTGGAGGAAGAAAACCTATTGCAGTCATTGCGATAGAAGTGTCCATCAAAGGGCCACTTGTTGGAGGATCCATCCAGAAGTGTGCCTTAAAGACAAAGTGTCGGTCATGAACTAGGTGAAGCAATTGGACGACCATCGTATGTGCCACAAGGAGGCGAACCATTCACCTTGATAAGTGAAAAATGGTTTCTAGAGATGTAGCGTTTCATGGTCATTCTTTTGTAAATCATTTGTTGCATTTTAAAATGTAAATGTGTCGATGTGTTTTCCATCACTTTTTCAACAACAACGATGTCTAGTCTTATTATTAGTTGCACGATAAACTGTGAAAGTGATGTCGTGTTTCCATCACTTGTAAAAAAAAAAATAGTGTTTGGCCTTATTGTTGTAAATCATGCGTTGTAGTGATGATGTGTTTTCCATCACTTGTTGAAGCAACAATGGTATTTCGGCCTTGTTTTCATAGCTGGGGTATTGCATCCATTTCGATGTAAACTTGACCATGGAGTGTGTGTTATAAACTCGTGGCAAGTATTGGATGTTTGGATCATTAGTTAGTCATGAAAGTCAAGCATGTAATTTGCAAAACAGTGTACTACAAGTTGCAGGTGTCAGCTCATTGCTTAAGGCTCTGAAGAACAAAGGTGAAGGAGATGGAAGCGAGGCCTTTCAGGACGCTTTTGATGCGAACAAGGTACAGAGAAGTTGCAGATTATTTTTCATGCTTTTGGAGGACCAAAATCTCCTCAGTGGGGAGGATTGATCCAGATGGCTCCAATGACACACAAGACAAAGAGGGCTTATGAATGCTCGAAAATCAAAGTGATCAAAATGATTTCGGACCAGGACCAGAGCATAGATATTGTTGTCCTGATCGTAGTGATGTGAACGGTTCATCAATCCGAGCTCGTATGAGGGAGAACGAGCCAATCAAAATTTTGGTCAAAGTTGGGCTGTGGGCCAGGTTTAAGTGTCCTACAATTTGACCGACCATGAGGCATGAAACCTAGCTCCCGAAATCGGTCAAAATTGTGGCCTCCTCAATTCGCATAATATCCCTTATTTTCTAAGGGTTTGAAAGTCTCCCTTGTTCTTTTAAAATCAAAAAATTAATATATGGTGGTGGGCCATGACCCCCACCAACGCCCTCGGACCCCAAAATTACATAAGAAATATAGAAATTTTGGGCCGATAGGCCGTGAACCCCGTCAGCCCCTCCCCTTCCCAAAAATTACAAAAATATATATATTTAAATTAAATTTTGGCTCAGCAGCCATCACCCCGCCGAACCCTGCATCTCCACTGTTACATGTCATATTAATGGGGTGGGCACGAGCCACATACATTGAACTTGGCCGACATCCCCAAGCTTCTACAACCGTTGTATATATTTAGTATGGGGCCAGCGGGGGTCGAACCTACCCGACCCATGTGGCCAACCCCCAAGTAGGTAGCCCCATAAAGAATGGTACCACCGTAAAGAATGCCCCCCATAAAATGATGGGACCACCATGAATCACACAACGCACAAAACAACCTTATTGCGACTAGTGTGGGAATTATGGGGTGGGACTCCCAGTGCGGACCTGACCCCTATTTCAAATTCATTTCGTTTAAACAGCCAAAATATAACGTGCAAAAAATAGGAGGGGCGGGGTTTGACCACCCGACCCCTCCTCAACTAATGCCTCAACTTAACCATTGCACCAAACAGACTTGTTTGGAAACTCCGCCCCCAAATTTTTGTATAAGCCTTCATTTTTCAGTGCACCCAGGGGCAGATGGAGGAGGAACAAGGAGCGAGCACGGATTTTGAGACAGAGGAGGAAGAATATTCTTTGATGCCCAAAGATTCTCCGGGGAGGTAAAAATTATTTTTGTCAGAACATAGTGAAGTTTACAGTCGTTTTTCATGGTTTTCCATAGGGATCGCAATGACAAGGGAAGATTCACCTTTTGAGTTGTAGATTTCCAGTCCACCCATGGAGTAGAATCTTTGAAGAATCTAGGGGGAATCTAAAAGATTCCTTGAGCCCCAAATTCTCAATTTCTCAAAATTCAAAAATTGGATAATCGATTTTGCACTATTCATCGCCACAAATCTGATGGTGCATTCAAATTTCTCATTTTCTCATTCTATTCTTCAACTACTTTTCTAAGTGGAATGCAGGTGTCAGTATTCATGTGTGAGCAGCCATTTCCATGTGATTGATGCCGTGAGATTGATGGCATGAACAACTTCTACAGTTTGACATCTGCTTCTTGAAATGGCCCTTGGTTGTGAGGTATATGAAGTGTGTTCTTGTACTTCTTTTACTATGCATTGTGTTGCACAGGTCATTGTTTGATTGTGATGAGGGATCTTGTTTATTACCTATTTTCATGATACGTGCTTGATGTGACGTGGAGTTGTCTATGTGATGTACTTGTTGTCATGACTCGTCATGTTACGTTTTGAGATCCCTTTGTTGTATGTTGATGGGATACTCATGATGTTGTCATGCATGTTTACACTGAGATCCCTTTTATGCCATGTTGGCGGGATTCTCATCATGCATGAGTTTTGTGTCATACTGATAGGAGTCTTGTTGACTGAGAGCTCCTGTAGTGGAACATCTCTTGGCACCACTCCTGCGTGAGGGCATTTTCCTTGTATGATAGCGACATCACCTCTTATGTACATCATCATTACTGATAGCACTTAATGCAACGGCCTACACCTTGTTGACACCGAGGCCTAGAGACGTAGTCCCTCCTGGATGAACTCGATTATCAATGACTTATGTTTTCATGTGTTGATGAATGTCTTGATCCTCTTCTTTACAACATGTAGATGTATTCATTTATGTTCTCTTAAAAAAATGCAATTTAACACATCACGCAAGTAAAAGGTCTTGGAATGGTCCTTTGTCACACTCGGACTTGGATCAAGTGGTATCAAAGCGGTCTTTGTGTGTATGTGACTTGCAGCGTGAACAATGGAACATGCAGCGATAGAGGATGAAAAAGCGATGTATGAGACCATGCTGAAAATTTCCAAAAGAGTGGAAATAATGTATGAAACTCTATAGAAAGAGACAGAGGAAAAGGAGCGATTACAACTTCAGTTGCAAGCCACATAAGAGGCCATGGAAGAACTAAAGCAAAACAAACATAATCTTCAAAGAGAGAACGTTGAATTGAAGATGAGTCTGCATGAAGAGAAAGTGGAGAAACATAGTCTACTATGACATATGCAAGCAAAGGACAAGGCCTTGGAAAAGCTGCAGCGTGACCCATGTGAGGTAAAAAGTAGTTCTCCATCTTTATGTATATTTCCTGATGATGATTTCGTTGTTTTTGAAAATCATACCACAAGAATTGGCTCCAATCTATTGAAGAAAATGGGGTATGAAGGGAAAGGCTTAGGTGTTAATGGCCAAGGCATTGTCAACCCCATAAAATTTCGATAGTGGAGGTAAAAGATGTTGATTTCCTTTTAGTTTCGTCGTCACATAATATGATTTTTGTTGGAGATGTGGAGATCCCAATTACCGGGACAAACATGAGGCTCCTTACCAGGATGAGGCACGAGGAGGAAAAAGAACTTGGTGTTAATAACCAAGGCATAACTCAACCACTGGAGGTTGTGCAGAGACCTCAATTTGCAGGCTTGAGATACACTGAGGGAGAATGCTCGAAGGTGTCAGAATCTTCCGAGACATCGTTTAAATCATCGAGGAAAGAGAATGGTGGGAAAATCTCCCCATCATCCCATGGAAGTTTCCATTGCAAGGAAAGAGCTGAGGCAAGCTCTCATCACCATACTTACATCAGAGACAACAAGGAAAGTTATAAGCACTTTCGACATGTGAATGTTCATTTCGATTATGATCATGTTGTTAATGATGAACGAAGAACATAGCATTGGAAAACATGTACCTTTTGTGGATTATATAACCATACATTTTCTAAGTGTTTGAAAAGAATGGCAGCACACAAAAGGATGAGGCAAGAAAGACCCTCGCAACAGCAGGTAAAGAAACATGTTAAGCAGATCTAGAGGAAGAAAACCTATTGCAGTCATTGCGATAGAAGTGGCCATTAAAGGGCCACTTGTTGGAGGCTCCATCCAGAAGTGTGCCTTAAAGACAAAGTGTCGGTGCATGAACTAGGTGAAGTAGTTGGATGACCATCGAATGTGCCACAAGGAGGCGACCCATTCACCTTGATAAGTGAAAAATGGTTTCTAGAGATGTTAGTGTTTCATGGTCATTCTTTTGTAAAGAATTTGTTGCATTTTAAAATGTAAAAAATGATGATGTGTTTTCCATCACTTGTTCAACAACAATGATGTATGGTATTATTCTGAGTTGCATGATAAACTGTGAAAGTGATGTCGTGTTTCCGTCACTTGTCAAAAAAAAAATAGTGTTTGGCCTTATTGTTGTAAATCATGTGTTGCAGTGATGATGTGTTTTCCATCACTAGTTGAAGCAACAATGATATTTGAAACTTGATTTCGTAGCTGGGGTATTGCATTCATTTCGATGTAAACTTGACCACCGAGTGTGTGTTATAAACTCGTGGCAAGTATGGGATGCTTGGGTCATTAGTTGGTCATGAAAGTCAAGCATGTAATTTGCAAAAGACTGTACTACAGGTTGCACATGTCGGCTCATCGCTTAAGGCTCCGAAGAACAAAGGTGAAGGAAATGGAAGCGAGGCCTTTCAGGACGCTTGTGATGCGGACAAGGTACAGAGAAGTTGCAAATTATTTTCATGCTTTTGGATGAACAAATCTCCTCAGTGGGGAGGATTGATCCAGGTGGCTCCAAAGACACACAGGACAAAGACGGCTTATGAACAGTCGAAAATCAAATTGATCAGAATGATTACGGACTAGGACTAGATCCTAGATCTCGTTGTCCTGATTGCGGTGGTGCGAATGGTTCATCAATCTAAGCTCGTATGAGGGAGAACGAGCCAGTCAAAATTCTGGTCAAAGTTGGGCTGTGGACCAGGTTTAAGTGTCCTACTATTTGACCGACCCCGAGGCATGAAACCTAGCTCTCGAAATCGGTCGAAATTGTGGCCTCATTAATTCGCCCAATTTCCCTTATTTTCTAAGGGTTTAAAAATCTCCCCTTTTCTTTTAAAATAAAAAAAATAATATATGGTGGTGGGCCATGACCTCCGCCACCGCCCTCAGACCCCAAAATTACATAACAAATATAAAAAAATTGGGTCGAAAGGCCGAGAACCCCGTCGGCCCCTCCCCTTCACAAACATTACAAAAAAATATATTTAAATTAAATTTTTGCTCGTTAGCCATCACCCACCGAGCCCTCCACCTCCACCGTTACATGTCGTATTAATGGGGTGGGCACGGGCCACCTCTAGTGGACTTGACCCACGCCCCCAAGCTTCTACAACCACCGTATATATTTAGTGCGGGTCGGGGGGCCGGGTCGAACCTACTCGTTCCACGTGGGTGGCCCCTAAGCGGGCGACCCCATAAAGGATGGTACCACCGTAGAGAATGCCCCCCATAAATGATGGGACCACCATGAATCACACAGTCCACAAAACAAACTTAATGCGACTAGTGCGGGAGTTATGGGGCGGGCCTCCCAATGCGGACCCGACCCCTATTTCAAATTCATTTCTTTTAAATAGCCAAACTATAACGTGCAAAAAAATTGGAGGGGCGGGGTTTGACCACCCGACCCCTCCTCAACTAGTGCCTCAACTTAACCACTGCACCAAACCGACTTGTTTGGAAACTCCGCCCACAAATTTTTATATAAGCCTTCATTTTTCAGTGCACTTGGGGGCAGATGGAGGAGGAACCATGGTCGTGCATGAATTTTGAGACAGAGGAGGCAGAATATTCTTTGATGCCCAAAGATTCTCAGGGGAGGTAAAAATTATTTTTGTCAGAACATAGTCAAGTTTACAGTCATTTTTCATGGTTTTCCACGGGGATCGCAATGACGAGGGTAGATTCAACTTGTGAGTCATAGATTTCCAGTCCACCCAAGGAGTAGAATCTTTGAAGAATCTAGGGGGAATCTAAGAGATTCCTTGAGCCCCAGATTCTCATTTTCTTAGAATTCAAAAATTGGACAGTCGATTTTGCACTCTTTGACGCCAAAAACCTGATGGTGCTTTCAGATTTCTCATTTGTTCATTCTATTCTTCAACCACTTTTCTAAGTGGAATGCAGGTGTCAGTATTCATGTCCTAGCAACCATTTCAATGCGATTGATGCCGTGAGATTGATGGCATGAACAACTTCAACAGTTTGACATCTGCTTCTTCAGATGACCCTTAGTTGTGAGGTATATGCAGTGCGTTCATGTACTTCTTTTACTATGCATTATGCTGCACAGATCCCTGTTTGATGTTGATGAGGGATCTTGTTTATTACTTGTTTTCATGATTCTTGCTTGATTTTGTGACGTGGAATCTTCTATGTGATGTACTTGTTGTCATGATTCGTCATGTTATGTTTTGAGATCCCTTTGTTGTATGTTGATGGGATACTCATGTTGTCATCATGCATGTTTACACTGAGATCCCTTTTATGCCATGTTGGCGTGACACTCATCATACATGAGTTTTGTGTCATACTAACAAGAGTCTTGTTGACTGAGATCTCCTGTATTGGAACATCTCTTGGCGCCACTCCTGTGTGAGGGTATTTTCCTTGTATGATAGCAACATCACCTCTTATGTACATCATCATTACTGATAACACATAATGCAACGCCCTACACCATCTTGACACCGGGGCCCGGAGATGTAGTCCCTCCTGGACGAACTCTGTTATCAATGGCTTATGTTTTCATGTGTTGATGATGTCTTGTTCCTCTTCTTTACAACATGCAGATGTATTCATTATGTTCTCTTAAAAAAATGCAATTTAACACATCACGAAAGTAAAAGGTCTTGGAAGGGTCCTTTTTCACACCCGGACTTGGATCAAGTGGTATCAAGGCGGTCTTTGCGTGTATGTGAATTGCAGTGTGAACAATGAAACGTGCAACGACATAGGACGAAAAACTAATGTACGAGACCATGATCAAAATTTACAAAAGAGTGGAAATAATATATGAAACTCTATAGAAAGAGACAGAGGAAAAGGAGCGATTGCAGCTTCAGTTGCAAGCCACAGAAGAGGCCATGGAAGAGCTGAATCAAAACAAACATAATCTTCAAACGGAGAACACTGAATTGAAGATGTGTCTGCATGAAGAGAAAGAGGAGAAACATAGTCTGCTATGACAAATGCAAGCAAAGGACGAGGCCTTGGAAAAGCTGCAACATGACCCATGTGAGGTAAAAAGTAGTTCTCCATATTCATGTATATTTCCTGATGATGATTTTGCTATTTTTGAAAATCATACAACAGGAATTGGCTCCAATCTGTTAAGAAAATGGGGTATGAAGGGAAAGACTTTGGCGTTAATGGCCAAGGCATTGTCAACCCCATCAAAGTTCGACAGAGGAGGTAAAAGATGTTGATTTACTTTCAATTTTGTCATTACATAGTATGATTTATGTTGGAGATGCGGAGATCCCAATTACAGGGAGAAACATGAGGCTCCTTACCAGGACGAGGCATGAGGAAGAAAAAGAACATATTGTTAATAACCAAGGCATAACTCAACCATTGGAGGTTGTGTAGAGACCTCAATTTGCAGGCTTGAGGTACATCGAGGGAGAGTGCTCGAAGGTGTCAGAATCTTCCGAGACATCGATGAAATCATCGAGGAAAGAGAATGATGGGAAAACCTCCCCATCATCCCATGGTAATTTCCATTGTAGGGAAAGACCTGAGGTAAGCTCTCATCGCCATACTTACACCAGAGACAACAAGGAAAGGTATAACCACTTTTGACATGTGAATATTCATTTCAATTATGATCATGTTGTTAATGATGAACGAAGAACATGGCATCGAAAAACATGTACCTTTTGTGGATTATATAACCATAAATTTTCTAAGTGTTGGAAAAGAATGGCAAGACACAAAAGGATGAGGCGTGAAAGACCCTCTTAACAACAGGTAAAGAAACATGTTAAGCATATCTGGAGGAAGAAGGTTATTGATGTTGTATTTCAAGGGAAATAATTGTTAAAAATTAATATTTTAAGGCTATATTAAATGTTATAATTATAAAATATCATACAGGGAATAGGTAAGGGGTTATAATAGTTAAGGCTAAGAGTTATATAATTTTAAGGTTGAGTGTTAGTGCTTAGTGGCTATAAGAATCATGGGTTAGAAATTATTATGGATAAAGGCTATATGGCATATTATATATTAATATTTTTTAAAGGATATTAAATATTAATATTTTTAAATTATATTAAATATTAATATTTCATCAGTATATATGGTTAGATGATTAAGTGATTCAATTATAGAATTATAAGATAGTGTGAGGAGTTACACCACCTCACATTTAAGGGAATGGTTGAAAGAGAGTTACTAAGGAGGTTGGGGATGATGAAGGTGAGTAAATCTATCAAGCATCCCTAAAAATAAGGAAATGTGATATAATACTATAGTGAAGCCCAAAATAGTGTCAATCGGAGATTACTAGGAAGTGAATATCATTTCATAAGTTGCAACCTTTCTTAGAGAATATGAGGATTTCTCCATGGAGTTTATAGAGATGAATGGAATCAAAAGAGAGTTAGGGGAGAGGAAAATCAAGTTGAATGATTATGATGATGATGACGATGATGTTGATGAAAGCGATGATGACGATGATGATTATGACAACATTGATGATGATGATGATGACAACGATGATGATGATGATGATGACGACGACAATGATGATAACGATGATGATGATGATGATGATGATGACAGCGACGACAATGATGGTGTTGATGATGATGATGATGACGATGATGATGACGATGATGATGATGGTGACAATGATGATGATGTTGATGAAGAAGACAAAGATGAGGACGTTGATGATGACGATGACAATGATGAGGATTATTTCATAATTATTTTGATGGAAAAGATGATGATGTCTACGATTACAATGATGATGATGAAAAAGATGATGACAATGATTTGAATGTAGGTTTTTCATATCATTTTGATTTGAATTGAGGTTTTTCATTTATGAACTCTACGAATTTGTCATTTGAACTTAGGTTTTTCTTTGGCCCCATTCACAGGTTACTCTATGTGGGGTAAAAGCATAATTTCCACTAATTAGTAAATGGAAAACCTTGGAAATTGTTATAATAACCAAATTTAAAATTGGAAATGATGATGTAAACCTAAATGAGCTTCTCTTCATTTCAATAATAATATATTCTCTACTGAACAAGGTCAACCACGTGAAGGTGGAAGCTCATATGTCCCATCCCCCCCATCATGTCACTCACAATTCCCTAATATTCGTTTTATCTACTATAATATATTTGAAATAAACACAGTAAAAATCAAACATAAAAACTAGGAAAATAAAAAATTTAAGGTGAATGAAAGAGAACATACCAACTGAAAACATATAAATACATTCCTCATACATTTCAACATTTTGATATCATTAATATTATTGCTAATCCAACTCATCAATTGTAGCATCCAGTTCAAAATTCATATTCAAAGGATTCTCCATATTAGCATCATCATCATCGTCTATATCATTATTCGGAACATGCTCTTCTACATTCGGTTCAACTTCTTCAAGTTATTCATCTGACACAACGTAAATATTTTCTAGTTCATCCAAATTAACATTGTCTCGGTTAACATATCCTTAGAATTCTTCGACATATTCATATGACACATGAACCTTGCTCCTCTACGTCATCTTCTTTTTCAATTTCATATTTTTCCGCTACATTATACTTTACCAACCTTCCTCTTGGATCATATCTAACAATATATGACCAACCATCTTTACCTAGAACCTCTACGTAAAATGTCAATTCACGTTGGCTTGGAAGAACATAGGGCTATGATCTTAGCTCAACGTTCCTCGTATCAACCATGGAAAATCCATTAGCATGCTCAATAAAAGTTCCATCAGATTCACATTCATGGATTCCTACCCTGAACCATTTGACATCGAACACAACTAATTTGAAGGATTTAAAGTCATACTCAAGTATATCATGTAAATACCCATAGTAGCAATTGTCATATTCTTCTACATCTTTGTCACCTCTAGAGGCAACATTGATAACCTGGAATACTACAACTATCCCATTATTAGAAATTTTCATCTTTTTGTCCAACCTTTTGATGTGAAATTTGTGGCCATCACACCACATTTTGTTGTGGTGTTTCAACTGCAATATGTCAATCACATAAAAAAATGCATTTCCAATTGATCAACATATTTATACTTGGAAATTTTGAAAATTATTAAAATAACATGCCATATACATCAATGTAATTATTAAAAAAACTAAGTAGTATGGGTGAATATGCTTTCCTGATGATATTTTAAACCATATGATAAATCAATTTCCCTCTTTGTAAGATTGGTATCTCCACTACGTTCAACTTCTTTGACCAATGTACTCCATACCATGATAACCTACCATTATTAGCTTGTTTGCATCATTCAATCCATACCATCATCCAATCAAGGTTTTCCGCAATGTACAAATGTATTGTGTCCCACTCTCGACCAAATATATTAAAATAAAACAATTCACATATATATAATTAGTTACCATGTTATACCTTAAAAATAATGGATTATTGGAAGACTAAAAATTAAATAAGTACGATATACATAAAAGCAAAAAAGTCAAATGTACTATAAATATCCACTATCTAATTACATCTCACTTTCCTCATTCTACCTTTCCCCAATAGATGGTCCCCTTCAAATTTGTTCATGGAGTTGACATCCCAAATGTGATCCAATACATTAATTATTTTTCCTATTACATGACTATATTGATGAATACAAACCATGGTTTGATATACCATATATCCCTCTACCATACAACCCCTAGGACGTGCTTCTTTTCTGACTAAAGTATTCAGTGATTTCAAGTGCCTCTCGACCATCCACATTGATCTTGTGTGTACAAGTCCACACTTTTCAATCACCTCAACTTGGTGTATGAGGTAGTGTTCTTGTGCATTGAAAAATGTCGGAGGAATTTGTTTCCTCCAATACTTTATATCTTCTTTATCAATTTCTTTAGATGACAACCATCTAGAAATGAAGCAAGAAAGTCACAAGTTTCAATAGAAAAGTATATAATGCATGATGACAAGTAAAACACATATAGTCAAATATAAGTTGTAAAACAAGATTATTGTACAAATTACACTTCGCACATAAATATCAACTTACCTCATGAATTTTCCAAGATCATATATAACGTGTTTGACATTGTTGTCAAAGTTGTCTTGGAGAGATAGAGGAGAACATTTTGTAAAAAAAATAATGATCAATCATTATTTATTCCCAAATTAGTAGAAAAAAACACTAACAAGATGTTTCACCAATGTACGAATATATACACCTAAATAATTACCTTAATGAATGTATGCCAAAAATGATTTTTTACCCCACCTAATTCACCTTTCTTTGTTAGGATATTCTTTATGTTTGAAGAAAATCCATGTTGGAAATTTATTTTTTTCAATAATCTCTTTAATATCCTTGCTTTGTTGGTCTGTCAATAACCATGGAAGGTGTTGGGTGTATGTTATATTCTTTCCATAACTAGAATTAGGCGCGGGGGGGTCATAAGGGGGCGACAGCCCCCCATCTTGGGGGGTTTACATGGGGGTGATAACCCCACTTCACGGGGTTCAAGGCAGCACCCCGGGAATTTGTTTTTAATGTGGACCCAATAGTATTTGGGCAAACCCAAGGATGGGGGGCATACCCAAAGATAGTGGGAGGACCTACCCATGTTTTTGTGCATCGTTTTTGCACATGGTTTTGGGCATGATGGTTTTCTACCCATGGTATTTTGTAGATTCAGTCAAGGGAACTATGGTTATGTTCTAATCTAGGGTTAATGGCTTGGTGTTTATGAATTGTTTGGCATGCGTATATATGTATTGTAACATGAAAGAAATATAATGAAAGATAAATTTGGTAGTCATGGTTTTGGGATCCACGGGAAAATCTTTGTGTATATTTGTTTTATCTTCTTTCCATTGCATATTTTTTATTTTAAGAATTCGTTTACAAGTAAATTTTGTACAGGGTTAAAACCTACATTTGATATCAGATTTGTTTCAGCTTCAAGGGGATGCCTTTGTTAATGAGGAGTTTTTTCCAAGCCTGTGGTAGACTCTATTCAGTGAGGGATCTATGGGATCGATTCTTGCGGTGAAATAAGATGGTGAACAATGGAAAGATAGAGATCGAGAAATTCAATGGACAAATCTTTGAGTTGTGGAAGCTCAAGATGGAGGATCTGTTAGTGGACCGAGATTAGCGGATTGTTGTAGATCCAGGCACAACACCAATAGGAATGTCAACGAAAGACTGGGTGAAGTTAGATCAGAAGGTGAAGAGAACAATATGATTGTGTCTCCTAGATTCAGTAGTATTGAATGTATCAAGGGAAGCTATGGAAAAGTATTTGTGGGTCAAGTTAGGGACTTTATACCAATCTAAGTCTCTAGTGAACAAATTGTTCATGCGGAAAAAGTTATATAACCTGAGGATGAAGGATGGAGACTTGGTGACAGAGCATATAAATGCCTTTAATACTGTGGTAAGACAATTTTTATCTATTGATATAAAAAATTTAGTAAAAGATAAGTGCATCGGTTTGTTATGCTCTCTACTAGATTCGTGGAATAAGCTAGTTGTTGTAATAGGTATCAATACAACTACCTTCAAGTTTGATGAAATGGTCTCATCCTTACTGTCGGAGGAGATGAGACGGAAAAATATGGAGAGCTAGAATTGATATGCCTTATCTATACGAGGATGGTCCCATAATAGAAATACAAAATTTCCTAGAGTGGGAGATCTAAATCTAAAGGGAGATCTAAATCTCTAGGAAATCCTGTAAAGGTGTGCTTAAAATACGGAAAGGAATGGCACTACAAAAAGGAGTGTAGGTCTAAAGCTCTTGATAAAGGAAAGGATTTTATGATTCTCATTCTTCAGAGGCAAAAACCATGTCAGATGAAGGTGGGGAAGTGTACTTAGCTTCTTATTCAAGTACACATGTAGATCATGAGGCATGGTGGTTAAGTCCCTCATTGTTATTAGTGAAACCCCATTATTATATTGTTGTTCCCATTTAGTCCCCATATTGTTATCATTGTGCCCCATAGAAGCCCACTATTGTTAATGTTGTTCCCTTACATTATTATTGTTATGTCGGCTTTGATTACATTATGACCCCTTAGACTCCTATATATAGAAAGGAGGTCTTGTCATTTGTATCATCCAAGAATTGTTCATTTGTGTAATGTAAATGAGGTTTCCCCCTCGAAGAGGCTAATTTCTAAGGTGTTGATATGTCTTTTCTATCTTCTTGTGAGTTGGTTTCATAACATTTGGTATCAGAGCTTTGGATTCTAGGGTTTCCCTGCTCCAAACAGGTCATCGTGGAATTTTCGATATAAGTTTTTTCTACGAAGTTTCAGAAGCTAAAACAAAAACCCAATTGAGCCAAAATTGTTCGGACCCTCGGTTCCGAATTTCAGATCTTTTCTCGCTATGTTTTCGGAGATATAATTTGAGGAAATTAGCGTTTTTGCATGCTCCTGAATTCCATCTCAAACAGGTCATCATGGTATTTTCACTATAATTTGGTTTCTACGAAGGTTGAGACTCTGAAATTAAAACCCATTTGAACCAAGAGCATAGCAAATCTCGGGCCTGAATTTCAGATCTTGTTTTGCTATATTTTCGAAGATACAGTCCAAGACATTTAGGGTTTCTGTATGCTCCCTAATTACATCTCAAACAAGTGACATGGGGAAAATCATCATAACTTTCTCTCTGAGCATCAGATTGAAATTTCATAAGAAGATAAAGAAAGAGGACAGACTGTAATTTTATTTGTATTGTTTTCAAGTCCGAAGGTCAAAACGATGACATGTGGCACTCCGTACAAGTTCGCTCTAATGAAAACATATATATGCAGGTCATCTTGGGCGATTGGGCATAACTCTTTCTTGGAGAATTCAATTTCAATCAGACTGGTGGCATTTGAAAGAGGACACAGAGGGCTACTGCAGATCACAATTCTAGACTTTGGAGATCTAAAATTACAGAGTTATAGTCATTTCATGGTCGAGCACCTAAAATCAAGAAAAGGCGATATGAGGAAGTTTGATGGCAAGGATCCGGTAAATGGGATACTACAAATGGAACAATATTTTGATATACATGATGTACAACTGTTACAAAAGGTATGTATTGCATCTTTATATTTAGAATCGAATCAATTTTTATGGTATAAATGGTTTTGTTCTAGTAAACCACTTGTCACTTGGTCAATTTTCACGGAGGAAATGATAGCACATTATGAGGATACAAAGAGCAACACCTTCTTTAGCCAATTGATAAATATCAAACAAAAGGGTTCAATGGCAGATCACATTGAGGACTTCAAAAAATTGAATATAAGGGTAAATGATATTCCATAGAAGCAAAGGGTTGATGTCTTCATAGGGACTTTAAAGGATAACATTCAACATGAGGTTCATCTTTGGGAACCAGATTCATTGGAGAAGGCATTCAGTTTGGCAAGGAAAATTGAAAGCGGAATTATGGAAACAAGGAATCCTACCACTCACAACTATAAATATGGAAGTTTTTTTCTCCTAGCCTTCCACAACCTACAAGGTTTACACCACAACATTTGGAAGAAAAAAGATAAAAACATAAAAAGGGCTTTGTTACATTTGTGATACCAAATACACTAAAGGTCATAAGTGTGCTGAGAAGAAATTATTTTACATAGACTGTGAAGAGGAGGAAGAAAAGGATCAAGAAACATCAAAAGAAGAGGATATACACTAGGAACCAACCCTAGAGAAAGAAGAAATGAATCTGATCATATCTTGTAAAGCATTGACAAGAATTACCACTTCTCAAAATCTCAAGATAGAAGGACATATCAAGAAGAAAAAGGTTCAAGAAGTGAAATATCACATCAAGCATCAAGAAATGAATCTGACCATATATTGTAATGCATTGGCATGAATTAACACTCCTCAAACTATCAAGATAGAAGGACATATCAAGAAGAAAAAGGTAATAGTGTTGATTGATTCAGACAATACCCATAATTTTATTCATTATAAGATAGAGAAGGAATTGAATTGCTTCCTATATCAAGCACTAGAGTGTCAAGTGATGGTTGCAAATGGAAGAACCACAAATTTCTCTAGAAAGTGCCATAATATCAAGTTATCCATGGAAGAATATGTTTTGAATAGTCCAATTCTTTCCATTCCAATGGGCGTTGTTGATGTTGTACTAGGAGTCCAATGGCTACAATCTTTGGTTACGATAACTTTTAATTTTCAAGAACTCTTCTTGATTTCTTTTAGAAGGAAAGGAAGTTGAATTAAGGGGTATTGTTGGGAAAACGGTAAATATAATCAGCTCTAACGGCATGACAAAGCTTCTAAAGGAATAAAAACATGGCGTAATTGCACAATTATGTTCGCTAGAGATTCCCACGTCGAAATCATCTATTTCTCCAAATCTCCAAAAAGTCTTGGATAATCATTACAAGGTATTTGAGACTCCCAAAGGCCTCCCACCTATTTGTGTTCATGATCATGCTATTCATTTTCCAGGAAGTATTCCTCCAAACATCAGACCTTATAGATATCCCTTTGCACAAAAGAGTGAAATTGAATGTATGGTTGCAGAAATTCTAGAGGTTGGTATAATTCAACCTAGTCAAAGTTCTTTCTCTGCTCCAGTAGTATTGGTGCACAAGAAGGATGGATCATGGCACATGTGTCTAGATTATAGAGAGCTCAACAAGCTCACTATTAAAGATAAAATTCCCATTCCTCTCATTGATGAATTATTGGATGAATTGCATGGAGAAATTTACTTCTGCAAGTTGGACCTTCATGCAGGATATTATCAAATCAGAATGAAGACTGAAGACATGCCGAAAACAACATTTAGAACTCATGAGGGTCATTATGAATTTTGGTCATGCCTTTTGGCCTTATCAATGCACCTTCTACATTCCAAGGTCTGATGAATTCCATTTTCAAACTCTTCCTTAGAAAATTTGTGTTAGTATTTTTTGACGATATACTAATCTAAAACAAGTCTTGGAAGGATCATGTTCAACATGTTGATATAGTGCTCAGACTATTGGACGAGAAACAATTATATGCAAAAACCTCCAAATGTTTCTTTAGAGTGTAAGAGGTGGAATACTTGGGTCATATTGTATCTCATGAAGGTGTTAAGGTAGACCCTCAACAACAACTAGTTCTTTAATTCTTAAAGGATAACCTCACTTTGTCACATAATGAAATGAAACAACAAGCAGATCAACATCACAGCGAAAGAAATTTTGATATAGGCGACTGGGTATTTTTACAAATATAACCATACAAACAAATGTCCCTCAAGTAAGATAAGAAGGATAATAAATTATCACCAAAGTACCATGGTCCTTACAAGGCACTACAAAAGATTGTTACTATGGCATACAAATTAGAGCTTCCTGCATCTTCTTGAGTGCCCCCAGTTTTCCATGTTTCATGCTTAAAGAAGTTTATAAGTGACAAGCTCCCAGTTCAAATAATATTGTCGAAATTTATGAGGAAGGAAAAATCATATTGGAACCTGAAGCAGTCACGGAAACAAGAACTCGATAGCTACAAAACTGATCAATTTCAGAGTATCTCATCAAGTGGAAGAACTTACCCAGTGAAGATTCCACATGGGAGGACAGGGAATTTTATACAGAAGCATCTATAACTACTCAAGCATTGAGGACAAAACTTTTTGAAGGAGAGGAGCATGTTAGGTCCCTATACTACTAGTGTAACCCCTTATTGTTATTAGTGAAACCCCCTTATTATATTGTTGTGCCCATTTAGTCCCCATATTGTTATTATTGTGCCCCATAGAAGCCCACTATTGTTATTATTGTGCCCTTACATTATTATTGTCATGTCAACTCTAATTACATTATGACTCCTCAAACTCCTATATATAGAAAGGAGGTATTGTCATTTGTATCATCCAAGAATTGTTCATTTGTGTAAAGTAAAGGAGGTTTCCCCCTCGAAGAGGTTCATTTCTAAGGCATTGATCTATCTTTCTATATTTTTGTGAGTTGGTTTCATAACAATGGTTGATTGACTCAAGTGCATCCTTTCACTTCACTCCCCATAGGGAGTGGTTCTGCGAGTACATGAAACATGATGGTGGTGATGTCTTCTTAGGGAATGACAGGAAGGATAGAATCATCATACATGGAAAATTAAATCTACATTTGCAAGGTGGGAGGATTAGAACACTTCCTAGTGTTTTTCATATTCTTGCATTGGCCAGAAATGTTATTTTTGTAAGTAAGATAGATGATGCAAGTGTAAAAATAGTGTTCGAGAAACATATCTACAAGATGGTTCAGGTAGAAATGGTATTAATGCAGGGAGTTCAAATTGGAAATTTGTACAAGCTTTTGGGTAGCACTATTATTGATGGGTGTGATATTTATGTGGTTCCTAAAAGTGGAGCAGAAAACCTAGTGGTCTCTGGAGAAAATATCATGCTATGTGATGAGCCCCAAAAATGGGTAACTTATTGGGCTCATTTTGCCTATTATTCTCCATAAATCCACCATTATTCATAGTTTATGCGTGCTTTTGAGTATATTTATGTTAATTGGATGAATGAGAATAGTCACTTGACCATGAAGGCTAATATGTGTTTATTGCAGATTTTTGGACAACTTTTGGACCAAGGTCAAGCATTTATGAGCCATTTGATAGCCAAATACGAGGGAAAAAAGGCTGACGATTCATAGGAAGGGTGTCTCCTGCACTAAATGGCCCTTCCTCGAGTTCTCCACCGTCAGCTCAAATTTCAGCAGCCCACCAAAGTTGATTTCCAAGGGCAGCCGAGCAACTTTTGTGAAGTGGCTGAGTACTTGCAGTTTTGAGCAGCCAAGCCCTTTGAATTAAGGAGGAATGTTGGAGGTCCTCATAGTGCATAAGTAGGAAGGCTTCCAACCTTGGTAGTTTACTTTTTGAACATTTTGTATTTTTCACTTTAGTGTTGCTATACCTTTCAGCTCATTTTGGAGCTTCTGCTGTAAAACATATTTTTTGTGACATGGTTATTTTCTGAGTAATGGAAATCAGTTTCAGTTCACATCAGCTCTGAGCTTCTTCTTAGGAGCTTGTAGCTCTTGGGGTTGGGCCCAACCCAAGTGCCAGGTCTTCCTTTGTGTATTGTTATATGTTTTTGTTTTCTTCATAAAATAATTTCTGCTAGTAGATTAAAATCTTGCGTGGTTACCTAGGTCATTTTTGATGATTGAAAAATATTTTCATGTTGCAGAGTGACTTGATAGGTTGGTAATAGAAAAGATCTTCGAAAAAGGCCATCAAGCAACCCGAGATCTCACCTCTCCCTCCTTGGGACCATGAGCTGAGACCAAAGTGTCCTTGCTACCACAAAAACACTGTTCTTGCTTCTTCATGCAATTGCTAGTGTTAGTTTCTCAGTTGCAAAAGTTGATACCAGATGCGTTTACATGCTTAGGTCCATTCTTGCTTGGTTTTCATAGTTATTTCACATGATTTTCTACCAATGAATTTCTGTTCATCATGGTTGCTGGTTCCTAGGTCAAAGTAGGTTAGAATAGCTAGATATTTGGTTTGCATGGTCTTTGTTTGGTCAGTTCAAGAAATAGTGTGTAGAACACCTGTGATACCTCCCTGCCTACCCTTCCTCCATCAATGCAACCAGCTCCATCCCCTAACTCAGATTCTTGTCCTCCGTTTGCCACATTTTCTCACTTTGACCTAATTTCCATATTTTTGTGCAACATTGCTCTATCCATCCTTGAACAAATCCAACCATCCTCATCACTTCTCAGCTTCATTTGCCAGGTCCTAGACCCCTCCACATCCTCATCCAACCTCCATCTCCACTTTTTCACCTTTCTTCCACCATCAACCCTTCAAAATCCCCTTTCGGAACATCCTGTAGAACCCCTACAGACTTCCTGTAGAAGATCACGTGAGTGGTTTTTCGAGGTCTGAACACTGTGAAACTCTCTGGAAGGGTGTTAGGGACCCCTTAGGCCCTCTTCTTACCTTCCCAACCTCCTGCAAGCACCTACCCCATTTCCTTTCGCCAATCAACCTCTGCACAGTTAAAAACAGTTAAAGCACATGCACATATGATTTTTACAAAATCACTCAAAAATACAAAAAGATGTTCCTTTTCAGATTTCACTTCAGAAGTAGCTTAGACACATGCACTTTACCTCCCCAAGAGTCAATGGCATCCCTTTCTGTAGTTTCATCCTCTTTTTTTTGCACCAGTAGGGGTAGTCAGTAAAACTAGGGTTTGCATTTCCTTTCAGCTTTCAGCCTCTTTCTGCAAGTAGATTAACTTCCTTTGAGTTACTTTCATCCATCACAATTAAAAGCTTCTTCTAAGAGCTCATAGAAGTTGGCTTAAGCTCCTAGCAGACTTGTGCCAGCTGATCCAGTGATAGCCTGCGGCAAGTGCTAGTACTTGTGCATAGAGCACTGTCGCTTCCAAGTTTGTTACGAACTACTGGGTTGATAAAAGTAAAGAAGGGAGTCCCAGGAGTTGCAGCATTATTGCTACAATACTGGAGCCCACCATGTTTTTGGCGCCGTTACCGAGGAAGCATCAAAGTATTTGTGATTGCTGCTTTTCTTCTATTTTCTACTTCAATCTTCTATTAAGTAGTTTATTTCAACAAGCGTAGAGTAGTTATTTCATTTCCATCCTGCAATTTCATTTCCACAAAAGTAGATTAGACATTTCCTGCTTTCATTTCATTTCAGCGAGCATAGATTAGGTATTTCCCACTTTCATAGATTAGCATTTCAATTCCGCAATTTCAATTCTGCAAGCATAGATTAGCATTTCATTTCTGCAATTTCATTTGAGCAACATCGATTAGTCATTTCCTGCTTTCATTTAAATTTTGCATTTTCATTTCAGCAAGATAGATTTTAGTTAGTTGCAGTTCAATCTTTTCAGTTTTGCAGGTGCAAGCAGAAAAAACACCAAAACTCCACCAAAAATATTCCATTTCATGCCTCGTAGGAACAGAGACAATACAGGGAAATTCTTGCCCAACACCCCCACCACATCACTGAGTCACCCTTCTCTCTTCTTCGGTGGTAGTGATCCAGAAGAACCTATAGGTGAACCTCCAGAGATATACGAAGATCCTATAATAGAAGAAGAGCAAGAAAACATTCCACTTGAGACCATGGCTGAACACAAAAATGGTATAGGAGATGAGGAGAGAATAAAAGGTGCCTTTCCCATCCGAGAGACCAATGGGGACATGAAAATGAAAAACATAAGTCCCTCAGCCTTACCTCACTTCCATGGATTGACCACTGAAGACCCTGATACCTTCCTGTTTGAGTTTGCTATCCTTTGTCGAACTTATGACTATGCAGAAGACGAGCAAAAGTTGAAACTCTTTCCCTCTACCCTCAAGGATGCAGCATTACTTTGGTTCATGGGGTTACCTCGAAATAGTATCACAACTTGGGCTCAGATGCAACAAGCCTTTAACAACAAATACCGAGACTACTTTAGGTCAAAGGAAATGAAGGGAGAGATCTTTCGGATGACCATGGGAAGTGATGAGTCTTTAGAAAACTATGAAGAAAGGTTCCAACTTAGTTATAAAAGGGCTAGGTGCACACTTGACCCCAAATCTCTGAAGCTGGTTATGCTCCGAGGAGTCCTTGAAGACCTTCTAGATACCCTCCATTTGCTAGCTGGAGGAGACATCTACCAACTACCTTATGAGGACATAAAGACAGTGTTTAGAAACCACTCTAGGGCAGCCCGGAAAAGAGGTAGGGGGAATTCACTTTCAGCTAGTGCCACCTTCTCTAAGCATGAGTTTACAAATCAGATGGAAGACCTCAAAAGTGAGATGAGACAGACCATTTCCATGCAACTAGATACTTTCCGAACCCAACAAAAGAAAGAGGAAGATGAGAAGGCTTTGGCCATATTTTGTCCCAAATGTACAAGGAAGCATCCTTAGAACGAATGTCCATTGCACTCAGTGGAGGTATGTTTCATTTGTGAGGAAGACCACCCCAAAAACCAGTGCCCAACCTTACCCAGACTTAAAGCCATGTACCAAGGGGCTGAAGGAGCCACTGAACCACTCTACTTCCTCAACCAAAGGAGGCCGCATGGATCCAAACCTTACCAGCAAGGGATGCAAGCGACATCCCAAACTTATTAAAATCCCCACCAATCCGCTCACATGCCTTCTTGGGCCCCCCCCTACTCATTCTTCCTGGTCCGCACCTCTTCCTTGGTCTTATCCATCTCAATACCATACTCAACCTGCTGCTCATTCGTTTCACACTCATGTTCAGCCACAACCTCAGTGGAATGCACCTCAATCGGGGTGGAGGCCCCAATACAACTCTCCTCCCACTATTTTGCCTCCACCGCTTGCTCAACCACAACCATTACCTCCTGCTCCTCCAAGACAACCCCATATGTCTGCTCAACCGAACCCGAACCCCAACAACAAATAGGCCCAACAGGTATACACTGGAGAGACGACATGCCCTACCTATGTTGTGGAGATTCAGGAGATCAACCTTCAATCTGGAAAGGTCCTTCCAAATCGCCAAACTCCTCCCCTGGAGGATGAGGAAGGGAAACAAGAAAGTGAACCCAAAGCCATTCCACCCTTTCCCGAGAGACTAACAGTAGCCACGCAGCCAAACCCAGAGGAGACTGAACTTCTAGGAGAACTTAAATAGTTGTGTGTGAAAATCCCACTTCTCCAGGCCATAAAAGATGTACCAATCTACAACAAATTGATCAAGGAGAAGTGTTTTAGGCACCCAGGCAAGCGCAAGAGAGATGCCCTGGCTATCAATGTCATAGGATAACTATCCAATCTGATGTTGGGGCAAATAATCTGTCCAAAATATTTGGATCCTGGGAGTCCTGTAGTTGATGTCCACATCAATGGCACCATAATCCCCCACACCTTGATCGATCTAGGGGCTGCTATTAATGTGATGACTAGGGACACTATGCTCAAACTCAACCTTTAGAGTTCCTTAGGAAAGACCTCGACAATACTGCAATTAGCAGGCTGCTCCACCGTGACTCCCGAAGGGATTGTGGAGGATGTCCTGGTCTTTGTTGATTTTTGGGAGTACCCTGCGGACTTTTTGGTCCTTTAGCCAAAGGCAAAACTCACTGGATACCCCCTCATTTTGGGAAGGCCTTAGTTAGCTACTGCAGATGCTTACATCAGTTGTCGAGCTGGGAGCATGACCATCAAGAATGGGCCTATGTCCAAACAGCTAGTCCTATATCCTCCTGCCCAACCTCTGCTAGAACATGACTTACCTCTCTGGTTGGAGGAGGAAGATGAGGATGAAGTCTACTCTGCACCAGTGTGCACAGTGGAAGCCACCCGGGGAGGTCCTCAAACCGAGGATGACCTAATTGAGAATTTGATTCAAAATCCACCTCCCGGTGTGCTGCCATTAGAGGAGTTGGTGGAAGGTACCCAAGCCAGCGCTTTAGTGGACCTCTGTGTGGCTGATCCGACCTCTCCCAGAGTAAAGAATGTGGAATTTGGCCTTGAAATAACCTTGAAGATCAGCTCATCCTTATCTCCCTCTCAGGAGAAGGAGTTGTGTAGCTTATTGAACCGCCATTTGGATGCTTTCGCTTGGAGCTATAAGGAGATGAAAAGGGTCCATTGGTCGGTCTGTACCCATCACATTTACATTAAAGAGGATTGTAAACCAGTCAGGTAGCCTCAGAGGAGAATGAATCCAACCCTTAAGGACATTGTTAAAGAAGAATTGCAAAAGTTGTTGGATGCAGGATTCATCTACCCCATCTCAGATAGTGAATGGGTTTCTCCTCTGGTGCTTGTGCCCAAGAAAAATGGGAAGTGGAAAATCTATGTAGATTATAGAGAACTTAACAAAGCCACCAAGAAGGACCATTTCCCTTTTCCTTTCATAGATCAAGTGCTAGATGGGCTGGCAGGGAAGAAGTTCTTTTCTTTCCTAAATGGGTTCAGTGGGTATAATTAGATCCAAATCAGCTTGGAAGACCAAGATAAGACCACTTTCACTTGTCCATGGGGTACCTTTGCCTACTGGATCCTTCCCTTTGGGCCATGCAATGCTCCTGCCACTTTCCAGAGAGCAGTACTTAGCATATTTGCTGAGCTGGTTCATGATTCGGTAGAAATCTATATGGATGACTTTACTCCTTATCGGTCCAACTTCCAAGAAGCATTGACTAACCTGGGAAAAGTTTTAACCAAGTGTATTGAAATGAACCTGTGCCTCAGTCCTGAAAAATGTGAATTCCTGATGACTGAAGGGACTGTGCTAGGTCATACAATCTCTCAACAAGGATTACAGATGGATCCTAACAAAATTGCTATCATCCAAAAGGTTCCACCTCCTCAAAAGGTAAGAGATGTTCATAGTTTTCTAGGCTTAGCAGGATACTATAGAAGATTCATTAAATATTTTAGTAAGCTAGCCTCGCCATTGTTTGGTCTTTTGGGGAAAGATGTTGAGTTTAAATGGATTGACAACTGCCAAGAGGCTCTAGATGAGTTGAAAGATAAGCTGGTAACTGCCCCAATCCTGAGACGTCCCAACTGAGCCCTACCTTTCCACATCCACACTGATGCCTCGAACAAAGCCATTGGGGCAGCCTTAGGACAAGTTGAAGAGAAGCTACCATATGCCATATACTTTGTCAGCAAAAACCTGTCCAAGGAAGAATTAAACTATATTGTGACCGAGAAAGAGCTCCTAGCTGTAGTCCATTCCCTAAACAAGTTCAAACACTACATCACTGGTTATCAAACATTTGTACACACTGATCATGCTGCGATAAGGTATTTTATGAATAAACCCGAGGTGAATGCTCATATCATTAGATGATTACTTTTATTGTAGCAATTTGACTTAACCATTGTTGACAAGCCAGGAAAGGAAAATGTTGTTGCTGATTTTCTGTCTAGATTAGATTTGCCTGCAGGTGAAGAAGGGACGGTGGATGACCAGATGCCAGATGAACACTTGTTTGCTATTTCAGTACTCTCTCCATGGTTTGCTGATATAGCAAACTACTTGGTCTCATCACAGTTCCCTCCACACCTATCCTCAAAAGAGAAGAGCAAAATTGTGAAGAAAAGTGCCCCCTTTACTTGGATTGGGGGCAACTTGTTTAAACTCAGCCCAAATCAGATCCTGAGGCGTTGTGTTAGGGAGGAGGAATTTTTTGACATTCTCCTAACCTGTCACAATGGACCCTGTGGAGGCCACTTTGCAGCAAAAAGGATTGCCTTCAAAATTCTACAGGCAGGCTACTATTGGCCCACTCTTCATCAAGATGTCAGAAGATACATATGTGACCGATGTCAAAGGATGGGGAAACTGACTCCGAGGGATGAAATGCCGCTCCAACCTCAAGTGAATTTCGAGCCATTTGAGAAGTGGGGCATGGATTTTGTGGGTCCTATCAACCCTCCTTCAAAGAAAAAGTCTTACATCATTGTGTGCACAGACTACCTGACAAAGTGGGCAGAAACAAAGGCAATCAAGGCAGTGACAGAAGAAAAAGTGGCTAATTTTTTAAGGGAAAATATCTTCTACAAGTTTGGCTACCCAAGAGAATTAGTCACATTTCAAGGAAGTCAGTTCACCTCTAACCTGATTGAAGACCTGCTCACTCATCACAAGATCAAGCACAGAACTTCCACCCCTTATCATCCACAAGCAAATGGGTAGGTGGAAGTCACTAATAGGGCTTTAAAAGAGATTTTGACTAAAGTGGTGAGCAACAACAGAAAGGATTGGGAAGATCGCTTGGTTGAGGCCACCTGGGCCTACAACACCACTTGGAAAACCACAACAACTTTCACACCTTATGAGCTGGTCTACGGGAAGAAGGCTTTGTTGTCCATAGAGTTCGAGTACAACACATTAAGGTTGGCAGCTCAGTTGGACCTAGATCTCAGCCATGCGCAACAGGAAAGGTTACTACAGCTGAATGGATTAGATGAACAGAGAATGCAAGCCCTCCTCCACTCAGAAGTAGTTCAACTCTAGAGAAAGATATGGCATGACCGGCACCTTAATGAAAATCAATTTCAGCCAGGAGATTGGGTGCTGTTATATGACTCAAGATACAAGTATTTCAAAGGGAAGCTGAGGACAAGGTTGCTGGGACCATATGCAGTGGAGAAATGCAACGAAAATGGTTCAGTCCTTATCAGGACCATTGATGAAGAAGCCATCCCCATGCTCATCAACGGGCATCGATTGAAAATCTACAGGAAGCCCCTTTCCAAGTAGGAGTTCATTGAAACTCTAGATAAATCAGTGCTGGTAGTGGAGCAGGGCCCTGTCTCTACTCCACCCACACCTTGATCATAAAAAAAAAATGAAAAAAAAAGAAAAAAAAAAAGATCCTTGGGAGAAAACCTCTTAGAGGCGCCCGGGCAGACAGTGAGGGTGAAAACCTCCTAGAGGCGCCCCAGCTGTCTCACAAAAAAATAAATAAAAAAAATAGGCCTAATTTCTATTGAATAATTACAGGTTGCAGGGAATACATTGCAGGTTAGGAGGGTCGTGCAAAACAAGGACAGAGGTTAGCAACAGGCTGCAAGCATCCCTCACAGACACTTCCTCCATGACCACTCCCCTTTCCTAGGATTTGATCACATTCGGGTTAAGATTTCACCTTCTACAGGAAGTTTTGGGCCTTCTATAGGAAGTTCCATGTCTTCTATAGGAAGATCCTGTAGAACCTTCAGACAAGCCAAAATTGATTTTGGAAGGGAATCCGAAGGTTGGAATCTGCCTGCTAGGCCTGCAAACACCCTTGTTTCCATCCATCACCACATGTCACCTTGTTTCATCTCTTTACACCTCCATTGCACCCATCCTGTTATTTGTTCCTGCACAGTCACACAAAAAAAAACC
The DNA here is from genome assembly GCA_031772625.1 of Pinus tabuliformis. Taxonomy (NCBI): domain Eukaryota; kingdom Viridiplantae; phylum Streptophyta; class Pinopsida; order Pinales; family Pinaceae; genus Pinus; species Pinus tabuliformis. The sequence continues at coordinate 1,004,476,460 of CM062819.1, forward strand.
TTGTTTTCCTCATACAGCCAGTGAAACCTTTTATTGACAAATCAAGAGCAATTTTTTTTCACTTACCATAACTGTCAATATCCATCTGGACTCCTCATTAGCCGAACCCATCGACAACAGTATAGCCCTACTCATGTTAGCTTACATCCTAGGAGGAGAAGCAGCTACAAGACATCATACAGGAATCCTGTAGCATCCGATCCCTCTGGGAGACATACTTTGGAGACAGGGACAGCCGAAAACGACAAAGGAAACATGTAAAGGGCTCATCTTGAACGAGAAAATATCGTCAACAGCTGAAGCCAAGCAAAACCTGTGCATGTAGCGGTAGCAAATGAAGGAATGGGTTCCAAAATTCGTGCATGCAGCATCAACGAAGGAAGGAATGGGTTCTAACACCCATGCACGAAGCAGCAACGAACGAAGGAGTGGTTCCAAGACACGAAATCTGCATAACACGGTCATGACCACGCAGGTAAGTGTCTAAACTCATTTGTTAATTGCATAAACTATATTTTAAGAGCTGCATGCCTATGGGAATGGTTCAGATGCAATGGAATCGGTGGCCAGTCAACTCGCCACCCTCGGCCAAGTACATAGCCTCGTGGGATCCGAACGAGCTAGCTACATTCAAAATTACTGACGAGGTGTGCAGCCAACACGTGTGGAGTGTCCATTCAGGAAGAAATCGTTGGGACTGGTAGTGGTGGCAGCGGTTAACAACAGAGGGGAGGTGATGGCAGTCAGAAACACACAGAGAAATTATGGCCGTGACGTCGGATCAACGGTTCGGTCTGGCCACCTCATCCCCTCACCACGAATCACGCCGTAGTTAATAGATGCTCGACTGAAACTCACACCACCTTCTGTTCATTTTGCACTTGCAATGTCCTCGACTGAAGTACGCGTCCTCCGCTTCCAAAAACTGTTAACCAGTCATCCTCCACCAGTTTTTCTACCTGTTTTCGAGAATCTCTCGCGTATCGGGCTTGCCGAGAGGCACAAAGACATTCTACAGGAACCGGGGGGTCTTCTACAGGAAGTTTTCTACAGGAAACCCTACATAGCTATATGGAGCAAAGAAACCTGGGATTTTTCTTCGTCAGATTTGGAGCTCCAAACGAGAAAAACTCTTCTATGCATGGTATGATTTGAAAAGGTGGTGAATTGAACGGTATCAGATTGGGGAATCATAGAAAAATCTTCCTAGTATTTGGAAGTAAAATGTTTGCATGTGTGTTGCACTGGGTTTCTTAGTTGTTTCTGCATCAAGATTCTCCTCCACGTTCCTATTTTTAGAATTCTCCTGTAGAGAAGATATGAAACTGTGAGGGCTAGCCTGTGTATGAAAATTTTTGAATTTGTATATCTGTATGTGTTCTGAGAAGAAAAATTGAGCTCTGTACTCTGTCTGTAGAAACAAAATTCTTCCTTTCATAAACAGATAGCCGAGTTCTGGGCAACAACAATCTTGAAAACCAGGGAATAGTTGCTAATTAATATTGGATACTCGAGAAATCCCTTCTTGAGTTCAAGGGGAAAACCATAAACATCATTCCTTTTTCTGATCAAAGCATAAAAAAGAGCAGTCTTACCATGCCAGGGGGATTCATAAGGAAAGAACCCTTGGACCCCAACAAACTGCACGAGCATCCTGAGGTGGTGGACCTTTCACCCGAGCCAATTGAATGTCCTTCTTTGACAAAATTCAGGGTCATGACGAGGAGATAACGGAGGAATTTTTAATGTCCCTGAGACCTCAATCAAAGACACAGGCCACAGTTAGTTTTAGGGGTTTGACCCTAGAACTTACCCCTGAGCTCATCAGTCGTGTTACTGGTCTACCATTAGGGCTCCCTTGGAGCAAAGAAGAGAGGTCATTGGGCCAAGTTGCCAAGAAAACATTCTTCCTACCCGAGGAACATCCTGTAGAAGAAAAAAACGGGGTTAGAAGAACCAGCTTGCCTCCTCTCTGGAGTGAGGTCAGTTTCGAAATTCTGAAGTACATTACATGTGAAGGGAGGTTTAGCATTGTCTACGGTTATCATTTCAGGTTTCTATGTGAACTACGACATGGAATTGATTTACCTCCAGACAAGAAACTGAGCATCCCCTATTTTCTTCTTCAGTCACTAATTAAATGTGGTGAAAAATCGAATGAAGGGATCCCAGATCAGTTGGCCCATCATGGGCTCATCCAGCTATTAGTGGAAGATGCCCTACACACCTACACTGTCCCCATATCTTGGGAAATCTTCCGAAACATGTCCCGGGATGAAGATATTAGAATTCTGGCCGAAGACATCACCTCATCCAGTAGTGAGGAGGGAGAACACACTGTAGAAGGTAAGAAAACCAATGGTGAAGGAACACAGGACATTCAAGCACAAAAATAGAGGAAGAAACAACAACACAAACACCAAGGGAAAAGAGAATGCAGAGGAGACCAACGAAGGCAGAAAAACCCCAAATGAAGGTTGTCACAGCCAAAGAAGACACACAGAAACAAAAGGGAAAGACAGATCATGAAATGGCCGCAATACAAACAGAAACAGTTGACACAGGGACTTCTACAGGAAGCATGGAAAAAGAACAACAAAAGGATAATTCACTTGAAATATTGGCAAGGGAGCCAGCAATTGTGGTTGCCGCCTTAAGCACACCTCCAAAACAAAAAGGGAAGAGAAAGAGGCAAACCTCCATGTACTTTAAAGAAAGGAGGAGCACACAGATTAAAGTGGGCAAACCCCAGCCACAGTCAAAGGAGCCAATTATCATTAAGGACACAACACCTAAACCAAAAGAAGGGTCTCCTTCAAAGATAATCCGTCACCTATGAACGAGGAAGCCCAAAAACCTCCACCTGGAGAGAGAGAATTAAGACGATGGACTCAAAGACAACTCTACAGGAAGCTGAGAAATATCTACAGGAAACTCGGGCTAAGCTAAAAGAGACCAAGAAATTGGAGGAAAATGTGGCCAAATAACCGCAGGAAGAAGAAAAGACAGAGGAAATATTGGAACCAAGCCCTCAACCTAGCTTGGGCTCATACTATAACTTGTTAGAATCCGGGAAAATAATTCCTTAGAAATTTTCAATGCCACTCTTCTTTGCACTGGAAGAAGAAAGAATTAGGACTCACACTTGGATGAGGATTTCCAAGTCCAAGGGTGTGGCAGAAATAGGCCACCTGGAAGAAAAACTCAAGGAGTCAAGGAAAGAATTGGCCATGGTGAAGCATGTGGGAAGCAATCAAATGGCTAAACTACAGGAAGAGAACGAGCTGCTGAAACAACAGCTACGGCTACAGGGACGTTATAAGGAAGATAGGCCCTCCAATCTAGGAGAACAACAACAATAGGAAAAGCCTCCAACAGACAAAGAAACTTCTGATGAACAACAGAGAGTGGACGGGTTGCAGGCTAAGGTTGAGGCGCTAACAAAATAGCTACAGGAGAAGGAGTCACAGGCAGTAGAGGAAATACAGTCTCTAAAGCAACAGGTACAAGAGAAGGAAGCCCAACTGGCCTGCATGGCCAGCTGGGCAGTAGAGGCCTTGCAGTGTAGGAAACCTGCCAAGTCATATGCCTTATATCTTAAAGATCAATGGTTGCAGTTCCAGATTAACACCTTGGCCCAAAGGGGCACCATTCCATTTCAAAATTACCATCAATTCATGACTTTGTGTGACAGCAGCTTAGCAGAAGATAAGGCCAAGCTATCCGAATTCTATTTACACAACTTGGCCCTTCCAAACATGACTCTGTGGGACCCCAATGCCAGGAGATGTGCAACTTATGGCCATGGCCTCTTGGTTAAATCATGAGGAAAAGAGGGCAGAAGAGATTTGGAATATTATGAACAGAGAGCTAAGTGAACCACTCATGATCAGGGCAGAACCAAAGGATACATCAGCTTTAATATATGCCCATCAGCACCTGGCCAACAACCCTTAGGTTTTACCAGATTACATTGAACGACAAGCTCAAGCCATTGCTCACTTTGAGGACATGGAAACACTGTTGGGGGATAACTGCATTCATGCTTGCACAAGGAGGTGGAACACACTGCCCCACAGTCTGAAAATAAGAGAATACCACTCCCCAACCAGGATGAGGGAGGCCTTGGCAAGGGTACCCCTTTATAAACAGTCAATGCAAAATCTACAGGCCAACTGGATCGACCTAAAGTTCAGTCCTCCCTTGATTTTAGGACTACTGGAAGGAGTCAAAGAAGAAGAGGAACATAGGCAGTGGGAGGAAGTAGAAAGCAAAGCAGGATTTCATGACCATGAAGAAGACATCACCTCGAAGGCCTGGGATGCGAGAGAGGCAGTCAAAGCAATCAAAGATGATGAGCTGGATTAGTTGCTCAGAGGATGAGCAACCCATTTAGTAGGTGGGTGATGATGAGCCCCAAAAATGGGTAACTTATTGGGCTCATTTTGCTTATTATTCTCCATAAATCCACCATTCTTCATAGTTTATGCATGCTTTTGAGTATATTTATGTTAATTGGATGAATGAGAATAGTCACTTGACCATGAAGGTTAATACGTGTTTATTACATATTTTTGGACAAGTTTTGGACCAAGTTCAAGCATTTAGGACCCATTTGACAGTCAAATACGAGGGAACGAGGCTGAGGATTCATAGGAAGGGTGTCTCCCGCACTAAATGGCCCTTCCTTGAGTTCTCCACCATCAACTCGGAGTTCAACAGCCCACCGAAGTTGATTTCCAAGGGCAGTCGAGCATCTTTTGTGAAGTGGCTGAGTACTTGTAGTTTTGAGCAGCCAAGCCCCTTGAATTAAGGAGGACTATTGGAGGTCCTCATAGTGCATAAGTAGGAAGGCTTCTAGCGTTCGTAGTTTACTTTTTGAACATTTTGTATTTTGAACTTTAGTGCTGCTCTGCCTTTCAGCTCATTTTGGAGCTTCTGTTGTAAAACATTTTTTTTGTGACATGGTTATCTTCTGAGTAATGGAAATTAGTTTCAGTTTGCATCAGCTCTGAGCTTCTTCTTAGGAGCCTGTAGCTCTTGGGGTTGGGCCCAACCCAAGTGCCAGGTCTTCCTTTGTGTACTATTATATGTTTTTGCTGTCTTCATAAAATAATTTCTGCTAGTAGATTAAAATCTTGCTTGGTTACCTAGGTCATTTTTTATGATTGAAAAATCTTTTCATGTTTCAGAGTGATTTGATAGGTTGGTAACAGAAAATATCTTCAAAAAAGGCCATCAAGCAACCCTGGATCTCACCTCTCCCTCCTCGGGACCATGAGCTGAGACCAAGGTGTCCTTGCTGCCACAAAAACACTGTTCTTGCTTCTTCATGCAATTGCTAGTGTTAGTTTCCTAGTTGCAAAAGTTGATACCATATGCGATTACATGCTTAGATCCATTCTTGCTTGGTTTTCATAGTTATTTCACATGATTTTATACCAATGAATTTATGTTCATCATGGTTGTTGGTTCCTAGGTCAAAGTAGGTTAGAATAGCTAGATATTTGGTTTGCATGGTCTTTGTTTGGTCAGTTTCAAGAAATAGTGTGTAGAACACCTGTGATACCTCCCTGCCTACCCTTCCTCCATCAATGCAACCAGCTCCATCCCCTAACTCAGATTCTTGCCCTTTGTTTGCCACATTTTCTCACTTTGACCTAATTTCCATATTTTTGTGCAACATTGCTCTATACATCCTTGAACAAATCCAACCATCCTCATCACTTCTCAGCTTCATTTTCTAGGTCCTAGACCCCTCCACATCCTCATCCAACCTCCATCTCCACTTTTTCACCTTTCTTCCATCATCAACCCTTCAAAATCCCCTTTCGAAACATCATGTAGAACCCTTGCAGAATTCCTGTAGAAGATCACGTGAGTGGTTTTTCGAGGTCTGAACACTGTGAAACTCTCTGGAAGGGTGTTAGGGACCCCTTAGGCCCTCTTCTTACCTTCCCAACCTCCTACAAGCACCTACCCCATTTCCTTTCACCAATCATCCTCTACACAGTTAAAGCACATGCACATATGATTTTTACAAAATCACTCAAAAATACAAAAAGATGTTCCTTTTCAGATTTCACTTCAGAATTAGCTTAGACACATGCACCTTACCTCCCAAAGGGTCAATGGTGTTGGACACCTAATCCTTAATGGGTTAGTGTGGAAGCCGAATAGACCAAAGCAGCCCAAGAGACCTTGGGATGTGGAACCCAACGGTCACATAATGTACTATAAATGTATATCTCCTGTTAATAAAAAAATGTACTCACATGAATTATCTTTCCTATTCTATGTTTCCCATGTGTGTTTAACATGGTATCAGAGCGGGCGAATTCTGGCCCTGCTCATATTTGAGTCACTGTTTGCTTGTGGCCTTTTGTTGACAGTTAAAAGTCCTGGCGCGTTGGCTCTGCCATCCCTGACATACCTGACCTCTGAAATCCGCAGATCTCTATTTTTGGTCTCTGGCAATCCAGTCTGTCCATAAAACATTCGCTGTTCATAAACGTTTGCTCTCTGTCTGCCAGAAGGGAACTGTTTGCTGTTAAACGTCTTCTCTCTGAACATAAATTGAATTAGAGCCCGGGCGCCCAAAGCTTGTCAGATCTGCAACTTATATTTCATATGACTTCTGAACGCTAAGCTAATTTGGCAACCTGAATTGTCTTAATTATGATTGAAGCCTGAATTTTCTTAATTATATATGCTCGAATTGTGCATAACAATTCCCCTCAAACCTGCCATCACTCAGACCTGTCACTCCATCATTGTTTAACCCTAACGCTCCACTGCTAGTGACTGAAACTCTAACGCTCCATACGCTGCTCTTTCCTATACGCACAATCCTCGCCTCCTCCCATACGCTGTTGATGCCATACCCTTTCTGCTACTCATAATTGTGTTCAACAACCGTTTCTCTTTAGATTCTTCTTTGAAAAGTGATTTGTCAGATCATTTTCCTGTTGGCTTCCTGTTGGCCTCACAACCAAAAAATAAAAATAAAAAATTATTGATTCTCTGACTACTTAGCGCTCACTGTGGTAACTGTCCGCTCAAATCAGCATTATCTTTCATTGTTATTCTCTGCATTGAATATCTGGCTAGCCCACATTGGCATTTCTCTTCTTGCCAAGAATTATTCCCATGACGGTTTTCTCTGCTTGACTGTTACCTTGTCAGAATGCTGACACTTAATGTTTCGCTGGTGCGGACCTTGAATCTCAAAAGTGTTACTCTCCCTATGCTCAAGCTGCCTGTGATTCTTCATTGTACGCTTGTGCGTTAGGGTTTCTGCTAGCTGTCATTCCCTTTCAACTTTGTAAAAAAGATGAAACATATGCCCAATTGATTGTTTCATTTTTGTGCATACTAGTCCATTGGTTAAGCAAGTGCTCTTTCTGGCGTCTCTGTCATTTTCCTACTCTAGCATAAACGCCTTTGCATTTCTCCAGACCTGTCAAGCCAGCATCTTGTCTTCTATAGTTGTCAATAACTTCTCTAGCCGCTCTAATTTGCAGACTACGGGCTCGTTCACCTGTTTTTCATTTGGTGAACCTGACATGAAATCTCATCAAAAGCACGGTGTCGCTAGACCTTCTTCATGATTTCTGGTATTTAGTTTTAATGGAAAGCACCACAAACATGAGTCTGTAGATCCGTTGGTTCTGCGAATGAACTCCAAACTACTGATGTTTGGATTTCAAGAAAAGAGTTTTTTACGTTTCGAGGAGCAGTAATTGACAGTTTCAAGCAGTGGTGCCTCCACGCAGGAGCCTCCAAGAAGGTCGCCATTAATTAATGTCATTGATACTTTGTGCAATGGCATCCTCCTCCTCTCAGTGAGCGTCGTGTCATGCTTGTTCTTGTATTTTGCATTGCGTTATGTAATGCTGGTCAAAACATTGGTTCAAGATGCATTACGCTGGTGTAAACCGCCTAAAAACCTCAAGAATTCAGAAGGAATAAGCCATCCCGAGCCATCATCCGAGCTAGGTCATCGTCACTGTAAAGATCCATCTTCCGAAGCCGGCCTTCTTCGTTAATCAAAGGACATTGCAACCGAATATACCAAGCTCGAAGCTCACTCGAAGCTCACTCGTAAACACATCAACTCTCATGCTGTTCACCAACTCCTTGAAATAACAGTCTTCATAGCGTTCATAGATGAGACTGCCTTTAATTATTTCTGACTCATCTAAGTCAGGTCTGTGATAAAAAGGGCCAAGAGGAAACTTCTGAGGCGCATACAGTTTCTCCTGCTTACTTTGGGAGATAGCAGGCGAGTCATTGAAAATGTGGGAGATGTTTTGGGGGTGTGTGCCAGCCTGATCGATTACTATTTCAGTTGGCTGTGCCGAGTAAACACGATCGGCGGGCCTATTCCATACCCAAAACCTTTTAAAAAGGTCAACTAGTCCGTGGATACTGGAGATGGTTCGGATGCCTCTTCCAGCCTTCTCTTCTCGCTTTGGTGAGTAAGTGGGCATATCTATAAGCGAACTAATCCTCCTTGGCACCGGCGAATTCCAAAACCGATATGATTCAAGGGTTCTCTAAGAGGAGCTCCAAGGAAATTGTATATTGGGTGGCATATAATTCCAGCCCACATAAGTAGTTGGTCCTCCATATTCTGGTATAGCCTAAGAAATTTTTTACCTTGGAAATGGGCACGCTAAACCAGAGTAGGTAGTCTTTGTGACTTATTACAGTTTCTTCTGCATCTCTTTGTGATTTGATTGAGTCCGCTGGCTGGTATATTCGTTGGGCTCTGTGGAGAATCATCCTCCTAAACTACACTGACAGCTCCATTGTGGAGTAAGATTCGGTTAGCTTATATGTTACCAAGGACTCTTCTTTACTCTCCAACACTCTCTACAATTGCCCCGCTTTTCATAATTGAGAAAGACAAGGTCTGTGGCTTATGACCTTCTAATGTAATTTAGACTTTGAAATGTTGGGAAAACTGTTGTGACCAGAACAGAGTAGATCATCGAATCTATGCCCGATCTCAGTTTCTTGAATAATTCTGAGGTCTGTATTTCCTTATCAACAATTGTATTTGGCTGCACTCCTCAAGCATATGGGCCTCTGAAGTGTTTTCAGGATCACTTCCAACTTCTTTTGTAGTTTCATTTACTGTTTCCGACTTTTCAACATACACGGCTACATGTTCAGATTTAGTTTCAACTGAAGTGAATACAGTTTCAATATTTTGATTTTGTAACTTGGAGGGACAAGATATATCAGTGCTTGCAGTCTCAGCAATTTGATTTTGATTTTCATATTGTACCTTTGACAGGAAAGACAATAATTGCGAAATGGCCATGAAGATGAAAATAATTTGTTCACATATATCTTTGATATTTCTTGTGAATTTGGATTGACATAGCCTTGAAGATAAATTATTCTGCCTAATGGAGTATTAAAGTATATAGAAGTTATCATCTTATTCCACAAGTTGCACGATTTTACCATTCAGCCAAAACTTGGTGCAAATCGAAAGAGGAGCCACTTCTAATATCTTAAAAAAAAAAGGGTTAAAATAAGTGTATTTAACAGAGTTTGATTTGTTGATAAAATGGGAAGACTTTATGGATTATTAGAGTTATTGAACACAGTAATACATTCTAGTGTCGAAAACATAGTCAACATCAACAAAGACACTCTCTGTGACATTCAGAGCTGCCTGCGTAATGCACAGGAAAAGATTGATTTTTTGCAGCTTGAATCACAGCTACAACAAGAAGAATTAAAAAGAAGGAGTCGTTCTGAACCTGTTTATGTTCAAAACAATGAAGCAGACTCCCATAAACAACAATTCAATATTGTTCAAGTTCATTCAGATCCAGTGCCCAATAAAGCAGCAATTGTACATGCAGATGCAGACACTCAGTCTGCACTTCCCAAGCCCATCATCAGACCTTGGGAACAGCTTGTCCACAACAAGCACAAAATTGGTCTTGGATATGACAAGGACTTGTCCTTTCATATTCCAGACTATGCCAAGCCCATTCAGTTTCAGAGTGCTGGATTCATTCATGACAGTTCACCTGCTCCTCATGACAGTTCAGCTTCAGCTGTTCCAGATTCTGCCCCTCTTCCACAGCAACAACAACAACAGATCGTGAAATGCCAACACTGTAACCGAGTTGGCCATTTGAAAGATCACTGTTTTGATCTTCATCCATGTAAGCACTGTTATAAAACCAGTCATTCTTCACACAGATGCTTCAACAACAAACACCCTGCAAGAACAAAGATTCATCTTGGATGGATCGCTTCTTGGCAATGGAAATCAACAGCCAAGAAGATATTCCAAATGCATGTTAGAACTTGTTCTAGAGTATTGAATAGTCTTGCAGTTGAGTTTTCTCCATCTTCTCACCTTGTATCTGACAGGGGGGGAAATGATGGTCATATACAAGCTGTCACACGGAATTTGTCAAGGGTGCGGACACGACTGACCTTCCTAGAAGTCTAAGACATTCTAATGACAAACAAGACAAAATGGAGTGATCTTTCTCTAAATATACCTTTTACAACATGAAAAGTACAAGTGTTTAGGCTTACCTTATTCCAAAACGCTATTGTTGTAGTTCGTCCTTGCCAATTCGGATGAGCTCTTCCTTCAAGTCAGTTCCTGCAACCACAAACAATCAAACAATTACCGAGCACTTGTATTTCATATAATAAAACATACATTCAACATGCAGACCAAGGAACACATGAAATAACTCATTAACACAAGCTATTGAGAAAAATAAACCAGTTTGTATTAATAACGAAACAAAGAAACTCTTACAACCTAGCCTTGGTGTTGTGCAAGTTCCTCCCAGGGTCCATCAAGTGTTTTCCTCTACTTTGACAAAGCTCACCCACTTCCAAGTAGAATCATGTAAAGACAATCTCTCCTCACAAAGGTTCTAATGGAAGACCTAAATCCTGCAGCATTTACCCAAAGAAAATGTATAGCTCCAACCTCCCCTCCCTCTGGCTCAATGTCTTTATTTATAGTGCTGTAAAGAGGTTATTCAGGTCCACTATCAATGGGATCATCCCCCTCTTTGGGTGGGATAGCTCCCTTATTGATGGGATAAGTTCCCCCTTAATAGAGATACATGAACCAACTGGAGGCGCATCCATTTCATCAAACCGACCTCTAGAAGGTTCTAGAAGTAACCACAAGTAACTTTTTTAAGATGAAACTCACGCATTTTGCCTTTTACAGAAGGACGCACCTGTCCCTTAACATACAGAGCGTTCATGGACGCAGCTTTTGTGAACATGGTCTGCGTCCCCGCAGGTAAGGCTAGAGAGAACCTGCGACCCCAGAGATAAACATAGTTTTTACAAGACTTTCTCTCTTCTTTGAGTTTGAGATGGATAACAGAGGCATAAGACTTGCCTAAGAGGGTAGCATGACTATTGATTTGAGCCATACTAACTGTAAGTAGTCAAGGTGACATTTTTTAGTGTAACAGATTGCCCCCTAAAGTGCGAAGCCTGGAATAGATTGGTGTTTTGTAATTCTAGGAAGGGTGAAGCGCTTTATCATTTCAAGGATTGACTTGTGGATGACCTGGTTAGAACCTGCAATTTTCAGCACAAAATACATGTATAAGATTATATCATCACTGAGGTAGGCATTCCCATACTCAGACTCAAAACTTTAACTAATGGATTAACTATTCTGATACAGGAATGATCTTGTAGTACATCATTTTTTATAGACTTTTGTAGACACAGTATGGACGCAGCCATCTGTTTATGATTAGTCTACATAGATAATGAATACAAAACTCCTCGCAGCCTGGATGGTAGAAACTAGATCCAGGGTCTTCACTTCTACTTCCCGAATTGGTACGATTCTAGCCATGTGATTAAATGATTTGATGTCGAACATGTTAGAAACCACTTGATTACCAGTCGATGATGTAAACTGTTAACAAGCGTGAGGGAGACCACCAGTAATGTCAATGGTTCTCAAAGTACCAAGCACAACCCGTGAAATGTGAATAGATGTTTTGATGTCGAACACTTCACGGAATCCTTTGATCGAAAGTCAATGATGTAAACTGACGTCAAAGGCGAGAAACCTGCCATTGATGCATGCAGACTTCAAGGTACTGTCGATTCCTAAGTCATCTTTCTAGATAATGTGTCGATGTCGATAGAAAGCGACCCGTTGCAGGCAAGCCTGCAACACGAAATCATTGTTCAAGTTGAAGAAATGTTGCTGTAAGGACTGACTCAGGGATAGTCAAATGGATGACAAGTATTTTGCAGATGAAAGTTTTGCTTGCAGACCTCTTGAACACATAACGACACAACAGATGGTTTGGTGACGAATACTCAAAGTTAATCCCTGGAACCCGGTTAAAGACTTTCAAAGTGGTTTGGTCAACTGTGAGGTAAAAGATTTCCCAACCCAGGTGAATGAAAAGTGTCGTGTTCAAGAGTGGTAATAAAGTTTCTTTTGAAATAAAGGTAACAAATAGGCTCATTCTTCTCTCTTTTCCCCCACCATTTCTGGCAAGTACCTCTTTATTTTTAACAAGCTTGAGGAGGATAACATATGCTTGATTATAAGCTCATCCTTCGGACGAGTCCAACCTAGTTTAAATTCGAACCCTAGGAAGGAGTGGTTCGTTCCTGTTGGTAATTGAACAGGTCCTTTACTGTAAAAGTTTAACGAGCCCAGTATAGGAACAACTCGGCGTTTTTCAATTTTAGAGAGTCTGAAAAAACTTAAGGAAACTCCACGTTGAACTTTTTCGTAAATTTGTGTCCCTCAAGCCCGAAAAAGTATAAAATAATACCTGGGGGAACCGCTTGATCTTGCGACCAAGGAGTACTTTCATAATTAGTGCCACTGACCTGAAAAGTAAAAAGGGATCAAGGACACGTCGTTTTATTTCTGTATCGAGTTTGAAACGACAAAAACCCGGCAATCTTTTCCTGATTTTACGGTCAGAAAAGAGCTATAAGGGGACCGTCTTTTAATTCCGTTTTAACGAGTGTAAAAGAAATGCTCGGAAATCTTTTCATATTTTAGGAGTCAGAAAAGGGCTTAAAAGATGACTCTGCGGTTTCACTTTTTCGTAAGTTTTAACGAGTTCGAAAAAGGGATAAAAACGTACTCATGGTTTTCACTTTTTCGTAAATTTTAATGAGTTCGAAAAAGGGATAAAAATGTACTCATATGGCCGACTTTCAATTTAATTTACGAGCAGGAAAAGACGGAAAGAACTCGGCATTTTCATTTGTTTTACGAGAATGAAAGATAGCAAAATAATCTCGGGATTTTCATGAGTTTAACGAGTCTTGAAAATAACCGAAATTGACTCGAGCTAGGTTTCATTTTTACAAAAGCTTGAAACAGATAAAAACTATGCTTCAAATTAGTTTCATTTTTACACAAGCTTGAAACAGAGATAAAACTGTGCTTGATGCCCCCTAAGCATAATTGTTAGAGCGCATGCCCCCCAGCTTTATTTCATTCAACTAAGGTGGATGAAATGAAGGTTCAAGAACGAGATCATTTGAAAGACTCGACCTAAAACTGTAAGAAAATTATGCAAAAACTGAAATAACTAACCTAAACGTACAACCTAACATCTATAAGGTCTAGTCAAACTCTCGACTCAAGTAGAGGAGGATTTGTTTCATTTTTTAATGAGCTTGACACAGGAAAAGAACTATGCTCAGATTCGGTTTCATGTTTACGCAAGCTTGAAACGAAAAACTATGCTTGTTATAAGTTCACATGCCCCCAGCATAACGACGCAAATCAAGGTACATGCCCCCCAAGCTTCATTGCATTCAATGAGGTGGATGGAATGAAGCTTTACTTTCAAGATCTTGGAAAGACTTGTGGGAGCTGTTTCATTTTTTAGTGAGGTTGACACAGGAAAAGAACTATCCTCAAAACTACTTTCTATAATCTACCTACTTAACCTACCCTTGTTTCATTTTTTAACGAGCTTGACACAAGACAAGGAACTTTCCTCGGAACTCCTTGTTTCATTTTTTAATGAGCTTGACACAAGACAAGGAACTATGCTCATGACTCCTTGTTTCATTTTTTAATGAGCTTGACACAAGACAAGGAACTATGCTCATGACTTCCAGTTTCATTTTTTAACGAGGTTGAGACTAGAAGAAACTATCCTCACTACAGCCTATTTCATTTTTTAACGAGGTTGATACAGGAAAAAACTCTCCTCGTACACACTGATCATGGCTTCCAACTGGAAGAAAGACATGTCAATGGACACTCCTTGATCATGGCTTCCAAGAGGTCTTCATCAGAAGGAAGAATACTTCTCTGGAAGGAACACATGTCAAGGGACTCAAAAGGGATAAGAACATCGTGTTCAAGTAATCCCATAGAGTTTTCCATGTCAATTACCGAATCTAAATCAACAGTGAGAGGCTCACTTACATCGGTAACTGAAAACATGGGACCAGTTGCCACATAATTAACCCGTGGCAGGGTAGATACCACTTTAGAATCAGGAACATTTAGGGTCGTCATATTATTGGTAGTTGAGACAAGACTAGGGAACGAAAGCTGGTCTACAGTCACAATACTGCCATTGTGAGGGAAAGACATCACACGAAAGAGTGTCGATACGACAGCTTTCATTGCATAAACATAGTCTCGCCCAAGGAGTAAATTGAAATCCAAGGGACCTCGAACTACCATAAGATCAATACAGACAGTTTTACCTTCCAAGGTAATAGAAAACTTAGGAAGGATCCCTAAAGGTTCACTAATGGTTCTGTTAAAAGCTTTCAGATTCTGCGTAATAGGCGCAAGCTGAGGGGAACCCAAAGCTTTCCAAACAGTTGAGGATAAAATACTAACAGAAGCACCTTCATCTACCTGAGTACGATGTATGTCCCTACCACCAGCCTTGACAATGATTTGGAAAGGGATGGAGGAAGGAAGACGAGGTTCTGTCAGTCTATTCCAATCAAAGGAAAAGACCTCAGTACTTGGAGGGGGTTCTATAGAAACAGGTGAAATGCCCCCCGGCATAGAAGAATCTGATGTAACAAGAAGAACATCAGCGGTTTGAAATTGACTCTCGAAAGGGAGAGTGTGATCGACCGAATGTGAAATTGAATCGACCACTTGATCAACTAATGGATCATCAACCTGAGTGACATGAGTTTCACTCTCCAATGGAAGAGTGTGATCGACCGTACTTGAATTTAGATCAATCACTCCGTCAATTGACGGTAGGTTGGGAGAAAGTTTACGATAACCAGTTGGAAATTCTTGCTGTGGAACAGTAATTTTTTCCAACAATGTTGAGGCTTCATCCATGTGAGGGCAAATGTGAGTTTGATGACTCCCTTTGCATAACTTACAAGGAAACCTAACTTTACCCTTTTTCCCAGGAACCTGACTATCACTGGTTGATGGATCAACGGAAAGTTGATGAGATTTTTCCGACCATACTTCCAAGACCTTTGGAATACCAGGACAATTGACAAGGAAGTGGTCACCCTTACAAAGCCTGCAAGGGTATTTGGGTTTACGATGCATGTCGGAAGTTTCCTCAACACAACTAACACTTACAGCCATGGTTGGTTGGTTGACTTCTTTCTTATCTTGCTTCTTCTTCTTCTTCTTCTTCTTCCCTTTCTTCTTCTTCTTAGCCTCCTGGTTACTAGCATCAAGGCTTTTACCAGGCGAAGAGGAAGAAATGGAGGAAGAAAAATTAGGCGAAGAAGGTAAAGGGTCAACAGAAGGTTGGTGATGTTGAGATGGTGAACTCTGTTGAGGTGAAGCATCCGGTTGAGGTGGAACAATTGGAGTATTTTGGGCCAACGAAGTTGAAAATAACCATATCGGTAAACCTATTGTAAATCCAGGTAATGACAAGGTAGCCATATAAGGAGGACCAACATTTCCAAAGTAAGGAAAAGTACTAGGATTCTCATTAGGAGGGGTTCCTAGGTTGATAAATTCCGGAACATTTGCCATTATATTCAACTTCAGTGAATTTTATTAACAATCTAAAACTAAAATTAACAATTCACAATTTACACCTAACAATTAAAATTCACAATTCACACCTATGGTCTCTAAAAGTAAAAACAAACAAATTAACACGCGCTATCAAATCTAGGAGTCAAACCACACACAAACAGTATTCTTCTGGACCAAAAACGCTAGTTGGTGATGAAGCCCAACCTCGCTAGATTCAGTACAGAAATGGCGGGTGGAACAGTTACGCCGACAACCTGCTTAATGAATAGACTGGACCAAGTTCCTCCACTTTAACCGTCTCGAGTGAAGTGAACCCCCCAGAAAATCCAAGTGAGTATAGCCGACGTCTGCTCCAGGTACAGTGGGACCTTCCCTCCACCGTCACCTTGGGTAGAATCCTAAAGATTATGGTCACTAAGGTTACCAACGGCCACAAGTACACCTGGGGGAACAGTCTAAACTCCGACAGCACGCAAGGGCAGAGTAGCAAGCTCAATCCCCTTACCGGCTCCTTGACAGTAATCCAAGGTTTACCGATAAGTGACCCCAGGCTCCTCGACAATGGTTAATCCGAGGTTTACCGTTTGTAATACGTACTGTCTGGCGTCGTTCCCAACGAGGGGGGAATGATCCCCTCACTGGTTCGGACACGAGCTCGTGCTTCTCCTTTAAGAGGAGCTTTCCCAGAGTGTAAATGTAACAATTGGATTTGATTCTATCACAAGATCGACTACTTGTTTGGTTTTACTGTCTTGGAGAGTTAAGTACTCACCTACTCGAAGACACTAGCCTAAGCTATGTTGGTGCTTCAGAGCCCTAGAAATGTAAAAATTACTAGATGAATTTTAATGAAGCGCTGTGTTATTAAGGCTGTTATTACTCAAATGGGTAAATGGAGATGAAACCAATGGTGTTATGACCCGACTCAACTGAATGCAATCGAATATGATAATGTAATCGTTTCAATTCGATGAATCCTAACTAAAGTAAGGAGAGAGTTTCCATTCACTTCCAACAATGCAAAAAATTGATCACTAAGAGAAAATATAACAAATTCTCTAATGCACTAATTTCATCAAGACAAACTAATGCAAATCAATTCCAAACCTTTTTTTTTATTTTTATTTTTGTGTAAATTCAAATCAAAGAAAGCTGATCTAAATCTACAATTGATTTTTCAGAATGTAAACTATGCAATGGTAATCTAAGCACAATTCACTTGAAAAGTATGCAAATGTAATCTATGCACCTTTTCCATTCATATTCTGAAAATGAGAATTCTAATTATGCAAATGTGATCTATGCAAGAGAATTCTCAAACACAAGATGATTCTAATGTAATCTAAGAACCAATCAAGTGCAAGTTGAGAAAATTGGGTGAGAGTTCCAAAGATCAAAAATAAAAACACTCAAAGGCGATTAACACTCATACACAATTTAGCCCCCCCCCCGGCGAATGAGGGGGAAATTTTTTTGCAAAAACGAAAGCAAAAAAATGCAAAATTGTGAAAAGACTGAGCCAAACCTCCAAGTAATGACCAAAGGAAATCAAATTAAGAATTTCTCAAAAAAGAGACTCAAAACACCCAATTGATGAAAGCTTAAAGTAGAAATGCCAAGGAAACAAGCCTAGGTGAAGATTTATGGCAGGTAACCAGTGGATCTGGGCAGTAAAAACTAAGAAAAAACAAAATCTAAGAGCAAAAAATGCAAAAAATGGAATTTTCTCAAATTTTGGCAGGGGACGCAGGCAACCCGTTAGCACAGGTGCGGGCCCGCTCTGTGCACACAGCAAAAGTGCGTCCAGGGACGCACTGTGCAGCACTCAGAGGGTGCGTCCTTCTGAAAAACTCAAGAAAAACCAAAATAAAACTAATCCTAAGCTAACCCACCCAGAGACAGAATCATAGAGCCAAAACCAGAAAAATAAACCAATTTTCTCAAAGCAAAGTTCACACAAAAGAAAAGACTCTTCTCATCAATGGAATCTGTCCCCAGCGGAGTCGCCAATTTGTCACACGGAATTGGTCAAGGGTGCGGACACGACTGACCTTCCTAGAAGTCTAAGACATTCTAATGACAAACAAGACAAAATGGAGTGATCTTTCTCTAAATATACCTTTTACAACATGAAAAGTACAAGTGTTTAGGCTTACCTTATTCCAAAACGCTATTGTTGTAGTTCGTCCTTGCCAATCCGGATGAGCTCTTCCTTCAAGTCAATTCCTGCAACCACAAACAATCAAACAATTACCGAGCACTTGTATTTCATATAATAAAACATACATTCAACATGCAGACCAAGGAACACATGAAATAACTCATTAACACAAGCTATTGAGAAAAATAAACCAGTTTGTATTAATAACGAAACAAAGAAACTCTTACAACCCGGCCTTGGTGTTGTGCAAGTTCCTCCCAGGGTCCATCAAGTGTTTTCCTCTACTTTGACAAAGCTCACCCACTTCCAAGTAGAATCATGTAAAGACAATCTCTCCTCACAAAGGTTCTAATGGAAGACCTAAATCCTGCAGCATTTACCCAAAGAAAATGTATAGCTCCAACCTCCCCTCCCTCTGGCTCAATGTCTTTATTTATAGTGCTGTAAAGAGGTTATTCAGGTCCACTATCAATGGGATCATCCCCCTCTTTGGGTGGGATAGCTCCCTTATTGATGGGATAAGTTCCCCCTTAATAGAGATACATGAACCAACTGGAGGCGCATCCATTTCATCAAACCGACCTCTAGAAGGTTCTAGAAGTAACCACAAGTAACTTTTTTAAGATGAAACTCGCGCATTTTGCCTTTTACAGAAGGACGCACCTGTCCCTTAACATACAGAGCGTCCATGGACGCAGCTTTTGTGAACATGGTCTGCGTCCCCGCAGGTAAGGCTAGAGAGAACCTGCGACCCCAGAGATAAACATAGTTTTTACAAGACTTTCTCTCTTCTTTGAGTTTGAGATGGATAACAGAGGCATAAGACTTGCCTAAGAGGGTAGCATGACTATTGATTTGAGCCATACTAACTGTAAGTAGTCAAGGTGACATTTTTTAGTGTAACACAAGCTTCAAAGTCACATCAAGCGAGCCTGAGCCACAACCTGCCACACCAGTTTCAGAGTTGTAGCCAGCGACAAGGTGCCCCTGAACATGCCTTCAGTTGGCAATCTGGGACACTTCCTATAGCAGAAGACTTCAACTTCTTGCCAGTTTTGGAAGCATTCCAGGAACACAATTGAGGACACTTCCTCTAGCAGAAGACACCAGCTTCTTGCCAGTTTTGGAAGAGTTCCAGGAATTGCATTAAGCATTCCAGAGTTGTTGGTTATCCTTAAACCATCACAGGTTGAGACTTCCCTTTTCAGGTTGAAGTTTTACCTTTTATGCGGGGTGAGACCTCCCTTTTATGGTTGAAGGTTTCCCTCTTTAAAACAGTAGGATCACTTCCTCTAGCAGAAAACTTCAGTTTCTTGCCAGTTTTGGAAGAGTTTCGGGAACTGCACTAAGCATTCCAGTGTTGGTGGTCATCCTTAAACCACCGCCCTTTATACCAACATTTCAGAGAGCACATTCAGCCTAGTGCTGCCATGCATATTTGCACATTTTGTATTACAACTCTCTTCTTGGACTCATACATAACCCTTCGGATTAAGGGGGGGAATGTTGGACACCTAATCCTTAATGGGTTAGTGTGGAAGCCGAATAGACCAAAGCAGCCCAAGAGACCTTGGGATGTGAAACCCAACGGTCACATAATGTACTATAAATGTATATCTCCTGTTAATAAAAAAATGTACTCACATGATTTATCTTTCCTATTCTATGTTTCCCATGTGTGTTTAACAAATGGCATCCCTTTCTTTAGTTTCATCCTCTTTTTTTTGGCACCAGTAGGGGTAGTCAGTAAAACTAGGGTTTGCTAGGGTTTGCATTCCCTTTCAGCTTTCAGCCTCTTTCTACAAGTAGATTAGCTTCCTTTGAGTTACTTTCATCCATCACAGTTAAAAGCTTCTTCTAAGAGCTCACAGAAGTTGGCTTAAGATCCTAGTGGACTTGTGCCAGCTGATCCAGTGACAGCCTGCGGCAAGAGCTAGTACTTGTGCATATAGCACCGTCGCTTCCAAGTTTGTTACAAACTACCGGGTTGATAAAAGTAAAGAAGGGAGTCCCAGGAGTTGCAACATTATTGCTGCAATACTGGAGCCCACCACTATGGGATAAAAGGCCTAGTCATATTGGAGATAAGGGTCTTCAAATACTGCATGGTAATGGTACGGTAGAAGGTGTGTCTAATTTCTCTATGGATTTCGATTTATGTGAACATTTTGTATATGGGAAGTAGAATCAAGTGAGTTTCCCCTCTATTGCTAAAGAGGGCGAAAGGGATATTAGAGCTTCTTTATAGTGATGTGTTTGGACCTGTGTCGATTCCATCACTAGTAAGTTTGTGTACTATGTATCATTTATATATGACTTCTCAAGGAATACATGGATATGTTTCCTCAGGAAGAAATCTAAAGTCTTTCATAGGTTTAAAGAATTTAAGGCTCTGGTGCAAAATCAGATTGATAAGAAGATCAAGGTGTTGAGGATAGATAATGGTGGAGAGCTTTGTAAGAAGTGTGTTATAGAACGACATAAGAATAATCCATACACACCTTAATCAAATGGAGTTGCAGAAAGAAATAACAAGATGTTGATGGAAAAGGAAAGAAGCATGCTCAATGGTGTCGGGTTAGGACAATAATTCTGGGCAGAGGCAGTGGAGATTGCACATTACCTATTTAATAGATCACCTTCATCAGCATTGGAGGATAAGACTCCACATGCGGTATGGACTGGTAAGAAACCCTCTCTTTCACATCTGAGGGTATTTGGTTGTGATGCATATGTACACGTTCCAAAGGAGAAAAGAACCAAGTTGTATAGTAAATTTGAAAGGTGCATCTTTATTGGGTATAAGGATGACTTAAAAGGTTATAAGCTTTGGAACCTATAAATAAGGAAGGTTGTGTACAATCGAGATGTCGTGTTTAGAGAGGTGAAATATGTTTTTAAACATGAAGTCCTACCAAAGGAACCTGAGAAAATAGAATTTGACCTAAAGGAGGTAGAATCAGACTCTACAACAGAACATGAATCAGAAGAGGAAGAGCCACAAACTCCAGTTTTGAGAAGATTAGTTTCAAAGAGAAGGCAAATAGAAAGGTATAGTTCATTTGTTTTCTATTCAAATTTTTATTTATCTATTACTGGTGATGATCCCAAAATTTTCGGGGAGGCATTAGATTCAGAGGATGGAAAACTCTAGAAAGAGGCCAACGGTTGATGAAATGACATCTTTGGACAAAAATGAGACTCGGGATCTAGTGGATTTGTTGTCTGGAAGGGAATCCATTGGAAGAAAATGGGCGTTTAAGAATAAGATGAATGTGGAAGGCAAGGTGGAGAAATAAAAATCTCGGTTGGTAGAATAAGGTTATTCCTAGGTGTCGAGAATTGATTTTGGCGGTATTTTTTCTCTTGTTGCCAAGTTAGATTCTATTAGAATACTTTTATTTGTTGCTGCTTCTTTTGATTTAGAGGTAGAACAAATGGATGTGAAGACAACATTTATTCATGACGATATGGAAGAAGAGATCTACATGAAGCAACCTGAGGGCATTATGGTGAAGGGTAAGAAAGAATTGGTATGCGGGTTCAAAAATTCTTTGTATGGGTTAAAATAGTCACCAAGGATGTTGTATAATAAATCTAATACATATATACAGGGACTTGGCTTCACCAGAAGCAAATCAGATCACTGTGTGTATTTTAAATTAATTGGTGATCATGTTATTTATTTGGTCTTGTATGTGGATGATATGTTGTTGTTTGGAAATGAAAAATAAATTATCCAGGATTTGAAGACCCAATTATCTTCCAAATTCAACATGAAGGATATTGGTGTTGCAAACAATATGTTGGCCATGGAAATTAAATGAGATCAGTAAATGAGGAAGATCTAGTTAAACCAAAGGAAGTATGTTGAGACAATATTGCAGAGGTTTAGTATGCAAGATAGTAAGCCAGTGAAGGTTCTTATTCCTGTACGGGTAAAGTTATCTAGTGAACAGTGTCCTAAGGCACAAGAAGAGGAAGAGGACATGTCCCATGTTTCATATGCAAGTATAGTTGGTATCCTGATGTATGTAATGTTTTGCACTAGACCAGACATTGCACATGTACTGTGATGAGGCTCATCATTGGGTGACTATATGGACCTTAATCCACCTACTAGCTTAGTCAAATAAACTCTTCTCACAATTTATTACATATTTTGAATTTTGTTTAATGAGATAAGTCAAAGTGAGATATTATACCTAGTGGACTAATGTGCATTGATTGCAAGTTTGTGAGAGAAAATCATGGAATTTTGGCTAATTAAGGGCTGAAACTCGAATGAGACAAGGAGAAGATATTATAGGAGGTATATCCTCCTCATTTACTCCTCTGTCATTCGAATATTCCTCCATCAATCACACTAGCTCCGAGTACAAACAACCAAGTCATGGAAATCAAAAGGCAGCTGAGCAAGTGACAGTTAAAGAGTTATTTTATCTCGAGTTTGGGAGCTGAGCCTCCCTAGATTTAAGGAAGTCATTGGAGACTTCAGTTTTATAAATAAAGAGGCCTAGAACCTCATTAGGATTCGAATTTTTACTGTAAAAACACTAGTCATTTTCGAGTTCAAGACTTATGGAAGACATTGTTATGTAATTTTCTGTTTTGATAATGAGAATGGGAAATTCCTTGATCCCACACTAAGTTAACTCAGAGGGTTGAAGCTCTTGGGTTAGGGCCCAACCCTAGAAGAAAAGGCTCCTCTTCTTGTATTTTTATGCTTAGATTGAGTTCATAGATTAACGTTTGAATTTCCTTTAGAATTATTTCATTGCAAGTAATGTAGATTTGATTAGTTTGCTTATGCTTCCATTTGTGCTTTACTTCAACAATAGTTTAGAAAAGATAAAGGAACATAAAAAATCTATCAATAGGTGGTTTTGGCCTCACTCCTTCCTTCAAGGATCATGGTTTGAGGAGAGAACTCTTATGCAGTGCCAAAAAGTTAGAATTCTAGTTTCTTGTGGAATTTAGGGTTTTTTGTACTTAGGCCAGCATTTGATCAGTTTGCAAGAGTAGGATTTAGTTATCATTTCTTATACCTTCATCCTTACATTAGATCTCATCAATGTTCCATCTTATTCTGTAAGTTCTCCTCATGCATAAAGTAGGAAACTAGCTCAGGAAATTCTGTTTTCCTAAGATAATTGAAATTCTTCTTGTTTACATGATTTTTGGGTAAATGCAAATGTTCAATGCAGTGCAGGTGTTTCAAAAGGACAGAGAGATTTCATAGTCACCAACCTCATTCCAACTTCATCCATCCATGATCATTATTTGTTTTCACTAAAACCCTCACCAATTTCATCATTTCACAAGGAAATTTCTCCAAGCTTGTTGAGAAAATCCAACCATCTCCCAACCTTGGTTTTGAGTTCTAAAGTGTTCCTAGGCACTCCCTTGTCTCATTCCATCCACCAACCACCTTCCCTAATCCTTCCATAACCTTCAACACCCATCCTTTTGCTATTGGTTGTATCTTGTAGGTTTTCAGAACATCTTGTAGGTTTACCTGTAGTGGCCTATTTTGAGGCCGAATTGAGGAAAAATCCTCTAGGAAGCTATAAAAGGTCCCCTACTAGTCTCCCCAACCTTATAACCATTCACTATCATCCCTAAGCCACCTGCCACATCACCAAAAGAGATTAGATTTCACACTTTCACATAAAAAAGACAAAAAGAAAAATAGAATTATTTTATTCATTTACATGCACAACAGTAGAATGTTTGATGTTCTGAATTTTCATGCTTAGGATGGTAGATTTACATACATGTTAACTTAGCATTCTTTTAAAGCATAGCCTCTTAGCATTCATTTGGAAAATGGTGTTTTTTAGCATTTGATTTCAGTCTGTTTCCTTACTGCAGTAGACAAGCTCTCTCTTAGAGTAGATTTCTCTTCCCTCATTGGTAATCAAGCTTCTTCTAAATCCATAGAAGTCTGGTTTGAAAAACCTTAGTGTCTATCACCATATTAGTAGTGACAAAGAGCAGACCCATCACATTTACTTGCGTATACAACATTGGCACCTCCAAGTTTATACGAACCATGGGTTGATAAAGTAAAGTTGGTAGCTCAAGGAGTTGCAACATTCTTGCTGCAATACTAGTGCTCATCACAGTGGGAGTATTGAGTAATTTTATGTCAAAATGGTGGAAGAAGAATTGAACAACAACGAAACAGGTTTTCATGTGTTTGCATGGCACTAGCGATTATGCTTTGTGCTACCAAGGAAGACCAGGATTGGACAGAGTTTTGGACATTCATTAATTTGTTGATGCAGACTGGGCTAGAGATATGAATCAAAGAAGATATACAAGTGGGTATGTGTTTAACCTATTTGGAGGAGCGACCAATTGGATGATTAAAACATAGTTTGTAGTGTCACTTTAAACTATACATGTTGAATACATGGCAACGCTCATGCAAGAAAGGAAGCAATTTGGTTGCAAATATTTTGTTTAAGTATGGGGTTGGTGTAGTGAGCTATAAGGATAGACTGTGATAGCCAAAGTGCAATTTTCTTAACTAAGAACCCTGCTTATCATCTGAAGACAAAGCACATTGATGTTTAGTATCACTTTGTGAGGGATATGGCTGAGCAAAAAAAAGTGTTGTTGGTAAAGGTGGACACTTTGAAGAATGTTGCAGATGCATTGACGAAGTCTATGAGAACTAAGAAGTTTTCTTGGTGTAGAGAAACAATGGGTGTTGTAGGCCTAGACCAATGAAAAAGCTCTCTTATGACCACCTATGTGGAAATAAAACAACAAGTGGGAGAATGTTGGGTGTGTATCTTCTTTCCACAACTAGAATCAAGCACTGTATGTTCCATTGGACATAGCAAGGGGGTGGGGGAGGGGGCGGTTGCCCCCTAGCACGGGGTCTAGGGAAACACCCTGTGATTTTTTTTATGCAGACCCAAGGTTGGGGGTCAGACCATGGTTTTGTGCATGGGTTTTGCACATGGTTTTGGGCATGATGGTTTTTTTCCCATGTTATTTTGTAGATTCAGTAAAGGGAACTACGATTATGTTCTAATCCATGGTTAATGGATTGGGGTTTAGGAATGCTTTGGCATGTATATATAAGTATTGTAACTTTGAAAGGAATATAATGAAAAATCAATCTGGTAGTCATGGTTTTGGGATCCAAGGGAAAATTTGTGTGTATATTTATTTGATGTTCTCGCCATTGTATATTTTCTGTTTTAAGAATTTATTTGCAGCTAATTTATTTACAGGGCTAAAACCTACAGAAGGGAACTTATATTTTTGTTGTCTCCATCGCTATTTGAATGAATCACACTTTGCATTGCATTATTGGCCTCCTTAATGTTATTACAAATATTGAAAAAAAAAATTCTTTATCTCTCATTCCAGCTAAGATTTGCCATAAGGTCTTTGTTACATTCTTCCCAATGTGCATTGTATCAAACAAATGAACAATTTATAGGTGTTCATAATAAGGGAGTCGATTAAATTTCTCGGGATAACTTTTCATTCTTCTGGAAGTGCCATGTTATTAATGACTTGACAACCTACAAGGTGAATCATAGTTAAATATATTATAACAACAATATAACCTGTCAATTAGTACAACGAATAAAATGCCATAAACATCTAAAATAATCCAAACATATCATGTATATTGACACATAGACAATTCAATCCATACCTTGAGAGACTCTATTATATTGCAACTTCCATGCACGAGGTGTCATTCTCCTAGTCTTAATCCAATCTCTTCTTTCCCATTGAATATATATATATATATATATATATATATATATATATATATATATCTTTTTGTACTTCGGTACCTATGGTTCTTAGAAAGGAAGTTCCTATATTCATAAAAAACATCCTTTCCTAAGCTTCATGAACGACGAGATTTAATATTAGGACCACAAACTGGAAAAGAAAATTTACCTTTTGTTTGAACACCTACAAGATATGGAATATTTTTTATATCAATTATTTTAAGCATGTACGAAGGGACTAGTTAAAAAACATACATGAAATGAACTTCATAAAATTAAACAATATTAAAGTGCAGGGTAACGTTATAACATACCACAGAAATGTGTTAGCCCTGGGGCATCATGGATTGTCTATACAAGCAATGCGGGGAATTCAAATTCCCTTTGTGCATCTATTGGTCTAGAGATATCATACATAGTGACAATGTTCCATAACTCCACTAACTCATTGATAAGAGGCTCAATATATACATTCATATATTTGACCTGGTACGTACTTAATTGATTGAACATACAATACATAATTACTACATATATGAGTAAATTAAAAAAAACATAAGACATAATTGAACATATATGAGTAGACAAATTAATACTTGGAACAATTATTGTCAAGATTATTTGTTCCCTCTTTATTGACTTCCACGGAGGAATGTTATTGTTGATAACAAAAATGGGCTACAATGAGTAAGTAGATATGAGCTCTCAAAAAGGATTGACACAGTCAGTTGCTAATGAAAGCCTAAGGTTACGAGGTTATGTTTTAAACTTTGGCCAACTTCCTTCTATCTTCCTAAATTCATATCCATATGTAGGAATTCAAACAACACCATCTTCACTTCTATTCGTTACATGGTAATCCATAAGCTGCGTTATGCTTTTGCACCTGAACAATTGTTGCAAACATGGAACCTTGTGAGGCACCGTTTTTGTTACTTTATCAGTTTGACATCTACTCTCATCACATTTTGGGCATTTGTCTTTTGATGCATGTTCTTTATAATAGAGATTATCATCATTTTGACATTCATGAATAGTTTGATACTCCATTCATATGTTTCATAATGGCATGTAAATCTTGGTATGTACGAGGTAAAACATTTAACTGTGGTAACAAAAATTCACCTAACAATCTACAACATAAAAAAGTAGTAGTACTAGTTAACGTACTAAACAATATTAATCATACATATTGTATCCAAATCTAACAAATTAATTAAATTGGATCAACGTACTAATTTCATTAAAAACAAAGGAAAAATTATTGCTTTATCATGTATATAGTACTAATTAATGTCGCAAAATATATTACATACATTAAGATTCATGTCACACATGTGTTTGACAAACCATTCACCACCTTTAAGTTGAACAAAAACAATACAACATAAGGGAGATTTTTTGAGTCTTCATTAAGAGGTTCAATTTCCCTCTTAAGTACAAGTTTATCAAAAGCATGACCATCATACTGGTTGCCATCATCAATTATTCCAACATTATTAAATGTCCTTTGGATCAATCTATTTCTCCCATATTCTTCAATTGTTTTATCAACATCATTATCATCTTCCATAGGATCATTAGCTTGATCTTCAATATTCACTCCATGTTCTTGAATATCCGCTTTTACTACAACCACCTCTTCCTCATTGAGCAATGCCCTAGGGGGTCGATACTATACAATTACAATCAATAAAGTAAATTAGTATATATAGAAAATATATAAACATCGATACATACGTTTACAAATATACGATAGGAAAAACAAAGACAAATAAGGCAAATACAAAGACAACTAATTAGGTGAAAGCAAGAAAAAAAGACAACAAATAAATGATGATGCTTGTGCAATTTATCAAGATATTTAAGTATATGTTGAAAAAATCTAGGAAAGATGTTACTTTTCTTGACATGTAGGAAGAGAGATACTTTTTGAGATATATAGTCACAACCATAATAAAAAACATATTGATCTTATTTTGCATTCATCATTATGATATCATATTATTTCTTGATTTCACTTATAGAATAGAAGTTTTAAGAGGATGGGTGATCAACCATGAGTTTGGGTGAGAGCAAGAAACAAATACAACAATTCAATGTGATCATGAAGCTTGTACAATTTAGCAAGATGTTTAAGATTATGTTGAATTTTTTTAGGAAAAATCACTTGACAAACATCAAACCCTTTCCACTCCATCACATTTACAAATGTACTCAAAGTACAAGAATCAAACAATAATTATAAGTACAACCTATGTAAAAAAATTAGACAGGATCCCATTTTTTCTTTAGGCAAGTAGTTGGGAACCCACTAAAGATATTTTTCATAGGAAACCCTTTTTTAATAAGGCATGACGTCAATCTCTCCTTCTACACAAAATGGGATATTCTTTCTTTTTGACTACATAGTTTAATATTTGACCAAATTTTCAAAAAATCACTCCTTTGTACTTAGTGGTAAGTGAATGTTATAGAATAAAAACATTGCGCCTAATTCAAAGTACATTCAAAATGGAATGTTCTACCTTGCATGAGTGATAATAAATAAGATAAATTTGGAAAAAAAAAACATTAATGATTCATCAACATTTCATTAATCTACCATTTTCCTAGAACTATTATAGCTTTGATATTTCAAGTTTTCTCACAATTTACAACAAATGAGACCCTTTACTTATCACAAAAAGATACTTTATATAGAAAATTCTTCACTCTTATATATCACTTGGGCTTAAAAAGTTCATTGTCACCTAAAACATTTTGAAACACCAAGTGCAAGACTTGTGTCCCATTCTTTTTTCCTTGAAAAATGAGAAAGAATCTCTTTTATGAGCGAATACATTGTATTGATTAGGAACATAACATTTTAATAATTTTGGTTTATAAATTTAAAATTTTTAATAAACCCCCTAAACATACATTAACCCCCTAACACCTTAGTCCCATTCCCCTAAGCTCCTAGACCACTAATCCGTAAGCCCTTAACCCCTAACCCTTAAACCCTTAAAAAATAATCCCTTATCCTTAAGCCCATAAACTAATTAACCCCTAACTCGACCTAACCCTTTAATTGACCCCAACCATAATAATCAAATAATATTTCTCCATATCAAGATGACAACATAGGTCAAATATTTCCCAAAAGAATATAAACATTCACAATAGAAAGATAATACAAAGACATCCAATCTAAAATAAAATATACATAAAGACGTTACAAAAACAATCTACAATACAAAGACATATAATGAATAACTTACTAATGGATGATATTCATGCCCGCCTTTAGTGTGTCCATAGTATCTACAATGCCCTTTAGTTGTTTTTATTAAATGTCTCCTTATATTCAAGCCCTTACATCTTTTACAAAGGAAATAACGTTTTTGATCCTCCGAAGCCCCCAATGTTGATACCACGTCTCCTTGGCCTCCTTGAGGAATGTTATGTGACATTTTTCCTCACCAAACTTTCAGTGATTATTTTCTTCAAAAATTAACCTCAAAATAGGCCTACAACCTTTCAAAACAATCCTACTAGTGCTTCCTACTATGTCGAAGTTATATGATATTCTAGCCCCTCTCTCTCTCTCTCTCTCTCTCTCTCTCTCTATATATATATATATATATATATATATATATATAATATTATATATAATTATAATATTAATCTTATATTTATTATAATTAGTTAAACTCAATGTAAAGTGGTCCTAAATTATATGTTGTCCAATGGAAAGAATACATTAATTGTGGAATTGTTCGTTATACAACGATTCTCTGGCATTTGTTTGATATTGGACCAAACGTTGGGTATTCGACGACTATTCGAATTTTTAAAAAACAAAAGACAAAAAATACATTTAACTTCTGACAAATTTTCCAATTTTATCCCTTCTGCAGATTTTCCGCCCAAGTCTACTAGTGATCTAGTATTTTATGTGTCTTGTTTAAAGAATGTTGGGGATAAAATTGAAAATTTTGGACCAAGCTACTAGAAATTGATGAATCCATTTGGATCTAGCTAGAAGTAGTATTGGATACCAAAGAGTGCCAATTGTGCTAGTGCGTTATCAAGGAAGTATTTATCTAATGGAAATATATGTAACTTGAAGATGCATTATGGGAACCAAAAATGGCTCTCCAACAATTTCTTGACCTTGAAACTTAAGGAAAACATTGATTTTGAAGGGGAGAGGCATGTTAGGGTCTACTTGAACCCCCTTAGATACTTTATTAATGTATGAGTCCACCTTCCTTGAACAAGGCCCATTAAATAACTATTTATTTTCCATTCATTATAAAAGGGGTTATTTTTATAAATAAGGCCCAAATTAGTTTATCAACCTTCATTATATGTGTTAGGTAGTTAAGATTCTCTATGGATAGCTACATATAAAGTAAAATGTTAGGTAATATTTTATTAAAAATCCTTGATGTATTTTGGAGCATTGACCTTGGAGTTCCCTCTTCAAGAGGACAATGGCATTAGGTCCCTACTTTCATTATGAAAGAGATATTTCTTAGGGTTTAGTCACTTTTCTCTTTTGTTCTTACGTTTTGCACTCTATTTTATGTGAATTACACTATAGCCTCTAGCTTAAAGAAGGCCTTCTTTGACGCCATATTTCAAGAGTATCTTGGGTCTCCATAAAACAAGTTGATATATGATACCATGGGGGTGACTTAAGAGGGTTTATGTTCCATAAAAATATATAAAATGTTAATAATGGTTTTGAGTTAAATTTTCTAAAGGATACAATGGGGTAATATGGTTCTATTTTAGGTTAATGGTAATCCATTTTGGGATGAAACTTACCATCGATAAAATGCTTCATGTTTGTATTCATTTTTTCTCTCCTTATAAATGAGTCAACCTCCATATTATTACGCCCTTGAGGGGTTTAAGAAAATGATTCCATGTGCCACCTTTTCTAATTTTGTTCGTAGCTAAGGGCTTAAGCATCGTAGCAAAATAATGAAAAAGAGGAGAAGATATGAAATGAATAAAAATAGGTATATCCTATCTCTATCTCACTTTTTATTTATACATGATGTTATCTTATTACCTTAAGTTCTACAAGGGATGTAGAAAAATATAAAGATATTTTAAAATTATATTGCATAATAATAGGAATAAAATTATATTCCAATAAATCAAATGTCTTATTTAATAATTTAGATTTAAAGGGAGACAAAAAGACCCTTCAAATCCTTCCTTTTAAGGTTTCCCCTTTTGATAATGGAGTAAAGTATCTAAGATTTGTGTTAAATTTTAATGATTGCATGTTTTAAAGATGGGAATTGGCTTCGTAAAGAATTAGAAATTAGAGTGACAAACTAGTTTCCTAGGTGGGTTTCCAGAGGAGGAGGATTGATTTTAGTGAAATTGGTCCTAGAGTTCATGTGTATTGGCATATACTAGATTATATCCCAAAAGGATTGCTGAAAAAAATAAGAAAGAAATGTTTTAGTTTCTCGTAGACAAGAAAAATGGAAATGGAAGGTATTTCTTTAGTAAAATGGAAAAATTTAACTAAACCTAAAGAATTTGAGGGAAGAGGTCTAAAGAACATATGTAATTTGGCCAATATTTGGTAGATTTAGTGCCTTTAAATGCCAATAAGGGAAGAAGGATAATGAAAGCAAGTGAAAATGATTAAATATATTTCACATTTATCTCTGAAGAATGGGATAAGAATTCCAATGAAAACAATGGTGTGAGCTTACATAATATGGAAATCCCTTGTAAATATTTCTCGATTATTGGAAATTGGCTAGCTTGGAGAGTGGTAAATGAGTGGTAAATGAGGATACAGGGGATCCTTGGGTAGATCGTGATGAAATTTTTAAAAACTCTTTGAATATGCATGTGATACACTTCCTAGTAGAGGTAGTAGATCCATTGAATTCATCTATATAAAATTAACATCATGTAGGAGAACATATGTTGGGACTTTAGGGGGAGGAAATTTAGACATGGACTTAATACATGTGAAGGATTAATCTCTAAGAAGAGATGTGGTGGCTACATGCCTCTGAACTGTGTTACAATGAGGCTCGAAGGCCTATTTATTGTTGAGAAACAATGGAAAACCCTTAACATTCCAAAACCTAACCCTAGAAGATGAAACGCCAAACTGTGGGTCCCGTTTGGGTAAATTGGTACATCAACTTCCCGAGGTCATAACTTTGGCATACGATCTCTGTTTGACGCGTACAATAGCTCGTTAGAAAGATCTATTCGAGCACAACCACTTTGGGAAGGGCAACATCAGTCTATGGACCCATGTTGCCCCCAGATTTCCCAAAAAAACGTCGTTTAGGGCCTCAAAATGGCTCCGGAAGTTCAGGACTCGAAAAACTGCTAAAAGTAGTAAGTTGAGATACAATTAAGGAAACTGAAAATGTTGAGAGAAACAATGGTGGGGGTCTAGGTGGATTTGGCAGGTGGCCACCAATATCCACCTGGATCAAATTGTAACTTCCCCTGGTTGATTTTCCTTGTAAATAAAATAATACCAAGGTCATGGGACACATATTACAAGTTGAATGGTGGGAAAACATTATAGTGGGCATCACTTGTGGTTAATTAATGGCTATGGAAATTTGCAAAGGAAAAGAGGCAATAATTGGCATTTAATTTTGAAAATAAAGGAAAATAGGGGAAAAGGAAGGTGAAGAGACATGGATTTGCAAGCAAGGGAAATTAAATGAAAATGAAGAAGAAAGGGAGATCGAGGATAAAAGGGTATCAGAGAAATAATTCACAGCTTTTGGCTTAGCTTTTGACAAATTTTTTACAGTTTTGAGTTCAACACACTCTCATTCTCTCATACTCTTGCACACTTAGAGCATTTTTGGAGCATGCTTGGAGCATCTAGCATTCACTTGGATTGGAGAAAGAAAGCAAGGGAAAGCAAGGGAGCATAAGGGGGACAATTGGATCAAAAACTATAGTAGGGATACTTTTTGAGTAATAGGTTGCATGTGTGATTTCCTTGCTGATTTCCAGATGCATTGTATATGCATGTGATTCCTTGGCTATGTGTTGTCATGAGCACTGATATTTTCTTGGATTGATAGTGGTTTCGACCTTTCCTTTACATTTCATGGATATCCATGGTGTTATGGGTTTCCCATTTGTTTTTCTAGTCAGTTCTCAGGTTCCCTATGGGTTTGGGTTGGTACAAATTCTCTGGAGCCTTGAAACAACTTGGGTTGAGATACTAGTTCCTGGAGCCTGTGGGTTGGGAAAAATACTCTAGAGCCTTGTGGGTTGAGATGTTAGTCCCTGTGGCAGTGGGTTGGAACAAATTTTTTGGATCCCTGATTTAGTTGTGGGTTGAGTTATTAGTTCTTGGAATCCTGTATAGCTTGGGTAGAGACTGACCTGGTTGATGTTAGTGAATTTTGGACCATATAGGTGAGATCACTATGGGTGAGGGTTGAGGTAGTTTGGCCTCTGGAAGCCATGGTTGGTTTTGTTTTGGTTTAACCCTTATTATTCCACATTCATGCTTGGAATATGGTGCAGGGATGATTGGCTGAAAGGGAGATTTGGTTAAACCCTCAGGTGGTACGTGGAATTCCTTGGCTTGGTTGGAAATTTCCATATGTGAATAAGAGCTAATTTCTTATTGTGATCTATGAGAACTTGTACTGGTTATTATGCTGATCTTATGGAAAATTTTCCATGGTTTATATTCTAGTTATATGCTTGTTATATGTTGTTTACATGATGTATTCTATCTATGGCTCTTATCATGTTTTGATAAGTTATTAAATGGTTGATGAATACATGGGATAACAAGTGTTGTTGCAACTAGCTAGAGAGGGTATTGAGCCTTCTTAGTGATTTTCAGATGAATTTCAAAAGTTTATGATCATATATACATTCATGACCTGTAGCTTCTATGTTTACCATATGTTTGACAAAATGTATATCATGGACTAGACATGTCTAGGTCAAGTTATTTCTTGATTTTTGATTGGTTGGCCTTGTCATCATCTTTTTTATGTTTCTAGAAAGTTATAAGTAGTTCTAGGTAGTTGTCTAGAGGATAGATTGAAAAAAAGGCTTAGATCTCGGAACTGTCGACACAGAACTCTATTTTTTGGCTCATAACTACATGAAAGTATGCCTATGTGTGCAGTTGGGACCCCATAACCACACTGATGTTGTGTTGTGAGTGTGGTTGGGGAGTTTCCCTGATGAAAAGAACTCCAACTCAGGATAAACCATTTGGAGTGGTTTGCAAGCTCCTAAGTGGTCTGTAGTCCTTGAGGGATGTCTGTAAGTTGTTAGTGTGTTGGACCCACTTCCATAGCTAGATATTGTAGGTTAGGTCATATCATAGTGACACACATCTCATGTTTACCATGGAGAGCTTGTAGAAATGGGTAAATTTGGGGTGGGGGATTACAGGTTGGTATCAGACTGGGTTCCATTCTTTTTGGGTGATATATATTACCACGGGGTGGTATCAGAGCTTCCAAGTTCAAACACTTGGACTGGATGGGCTTAATGCATATTGTTAGACATGCATCATGATGGTTATGGTTATTATGCATTTGGTCATTATTGCAGTTTTGTGTTATCATGCATGATGTTGATATGTTGATTTCATTATGTATCTATATCATGTTAATCTAGATTGATTGAGCAGACGAGATAGCCTCCCTTGAAATGCACTGAGGTATTGTTTTGATTATGTCTCTATTTGGTTCATCTAACATGCCATGTTTGCAGGAGATAGAAGATTAGAGATGAAGAGCATAATGGTGGGCTATAATTCACATGACTCCCCTTATAGGCTTGATGTGAATTCAATAGAATGGGAAAGGTCAGTTGAGAAATAAGGTGAAGAGTACTTTCCTGATATAGCAGATACATTGAGAATTTTAAAGGTAGAAATCAAAAGTTGCAAGGCAAATAATAGCAGGTTGTTTAAGGCATAGTAAAGGCTTGCTAGAGCATAGGAAAAGGAAGGAGAGGTTTGATGCGGTCATCCTTCAGAGTATTTCATATTTTTAGAAGAAGGGACAGATGAGGATTAGTCATGGACAAGAGGAAAAGACTAATGGGGCATATAGAAACAAGTCTCGATCACAATACAGGTTGGACAGGGATGGAAAAGTCAGAGGTGGCAGATCTTTGGTACACTTGATAGGCGAGCTAACACTCATGAATTCTATTCTAGTTCTAGTTTTGAGATACATTATTGTCATTTGTTGAAATATGGCAACAAGAATATTCCAGTTTAAATTGTCCTTGAATTAAATTGTGAATTAAAGTGGAATTTAGTCTTAACAGCCACTTGGAAATAATTAATTAATTTATTTTAAATTAATTAGTTGGAGAACTTCAAGTTAGAAGTATTTCTAAAGCCATGCAAGAGTTATCCCTTAAATTAAGGAGATAAGATTGAGTTATATTTGAGTTGTAATTAGTCAACTCACTTTACTGAGTTAAGTCCAGTTAAATTAGTTCCAAACTGTTTGAAGAACTAATAGTGAGTTAACAGTCAGTTGATGCATTAATGCACTCAACTAGTGCTACTCCAATTAGCTGAAGATTCCCTCATTAGAAACTCATGCATGTCTATTCTGAGAAAGACCTAGTTAAGATTAATGTTCAAGGACAATGTACTATCAGTTGCATGTGTTTTCTTATGGGGAAAAATCATGCATGTAGTCAAAGATTTATCCTTGAGGATTGTGCAGTTTTGAAGGATGGTTTTCCACTTGGTAATGGGCTAATCATCCACAAGGAATAGTGCAAGGAAATAGGAGCTTGGATGGAAAAGAGGAAGGCTGGAGAGAAGCCAAGATTTCTTGTGAGCATCTATGAGGATTGTACTGAGAGCTAGCTAGCTGTGAGAGCTAAGGTTTTGTATAATTCCTATGTATTTACACCATGTATGATAATAAAATAATGTGGGGTTCTTAGTTGAGGCTTTCCCCAAAGTATTTTCATGTGTATTGTCCCATTGATTCTTCTTCTTCTGGTTATATTGTTCAACTCAATCTTTAAGCTTCCGCAAATTGATAGTAGAAGTAGGTTATAGTATTCTGCTTTGATTTATATTTCATTATCGGGTTAACCTATCACAGATTTTCTACATGGTATCAGAGCTGTGAACAGTATACTGAGAAGAGAATTCAAAGTTTGAAGTTCGGGGTTGCAGGTGAAAATTGAATTCATATGATACTTCAAGGTTGGCCAATGGCATTCTATGGCTTGGGACTCGAGTATGCCTTGGAAGGTAGATCGAAATTACATAGCATGGAAAGATAGAATGGTGGCTGTATTAGAAGACAATGGCTTGAAGGAATTCATTGATCAAGAAATCCAAAATCTAGCTTCAACTAATGCACAAGAGTTGGCTGAGTGGAAGAAGTGTGTAGTGAAGGCGAGACAGATCATCCTCGAGGGAGTTTGAGACCATATTGTCTCGAGTCTCCATGGGAAGGATACTCCATTTTCAATGTGGAAGACATTGAAGGACCTCTACCAAAATAGTAGCGACCAGAGGAAATTGGTGCTCAAGGATAAGCTTCGAAGAATCAAGATGGAGAAGGGTGATACTACTTCCACATATCTGAACAAGCTCACCACCTACAAAGATGAGCTTGGCAGTGTGGTAATAACTACTACCGATGATGATATGGCGAGCCTCGCTCTCCTTGGCCTTCCAAAGAGTTGGAATAGCTACCACGACTTTGTGAATGGAAGTGAGAAACTGTCGGATTGGGAACGACTGTGGTCAAATCTTATGCAGGAGGAGATCAGGAGGAGCAAATGAGATGGTTCTTCATCTAAGAATGATGAATAAGAAAATATGGCCTTAGCAAGTAAGGAAAGGAAAGGGAAGGGGAAGGCTTCCCATTTCAAATTAAATTCTTCTCATGGAGGGAAGAAGGGTTACATGTCTAAAGTAAGATGCATTAATTGTCACAGATGGGACATTATGCGACTAATTACCCATTAAAGAAGTCCAAGAAGGGATCCTCGAAAGGATCAGAAGGTGAGGCATTAGCCTCTCAGTTCGAAATGGACTTTACCCTCATTGTATGCATGGTGTCATCAATGATGGGTTGTGTCTGGTATCTTGACAGTGGAGCCTCATTCCACATGATCGATGATAAAATTTTATTTAGTGCCTTGGAGGAGAAAGACCTCAAGATGCACATAGACACAGGTGACAACGGAAGGTATAGTGTTTCAGGAGTGGGCACGTTGCTTTTTAGAGGAAGCATGGAGCTCCTCTCACTTGACAGATTTGATGTATGTGCCTGGACTGAAGAATAACTTGTTATCGGTCACGATGTTGGAGGACAAAGGATATGACATTGTCTTCAGTAAAGGAAAGGTGTTCCTAAGACACTAGCCACAGGTCAGACCAAGAGGATATGGATCCAGGTGAAGAATCTCTACAAACTAGAGGTAGATGATTGTGCAGCATTGAGTACGAAAGCAGAGTTGGTGCAAAGCCAAGACATTGGCGAGTTGTGGCACATGCGGTTGGGCCATTTGCATCATGGGGCTTTGAAGATAATGCAACAAATATCTACAGGACTTCCCAAAGGTAAACTTGAGCAAGTTGACACATCCAAGGTTGTACCTTGGGAAAGTACACCAAGTCTTCCTTTCATGATCGAGACAGTCGATTAGAGGCTATCTTAGAGTGAGTTCATACTAATTTGTGTGGACCATTATTAACGACATCCACAACGAAGCAAATGTATTATGTGATTTTCATTGATGACTATTCTCGTAAATGTTGGATTTATTTCATGTAGAAGAAGTACCAAACTTTCACAAAGTTTTGTGAGTTCAAAGCTTTGGTCGAGAAAGAGTGAGGGAAGAAGATCAAGGCCTTGAGAAGTGACAACAGTGGAGAATATGTCTCTCAAGGGTTTAAGGACTTCTATGCAGCGGAAGGAATTAAACAAGAGTTGACAACACCTCATAACCCACAACAGAATGGGGTGGCCAAGAAGAATAACAAAACTATTGTAGGGGCAACATAGGAAATGCTGCATGACCAAGGCCTACCACTTCACTTGTGGGCTGAGGCATGCAACACAATGGTCTATTTGCAGAATAGAAGCCCGCATCGCATACTTGGGATGAAGACACCAGAGGAAGCTTTCTCCAGTAAGAGACTAGATGTGGGTCACTTCAGGATATTTGGCTCATCGGTATATTTCCATGTGATAAAGGATGCATAGAAGAAGATTAAGCCAATAGCAGAGTTGGGGATATTTGTGGGGTACACTGATACACCTCACAACTATCGGGTGTACTTGCCTACCAATCGGAGGACAGTGGTTCGCAGAGATCTCAAGTCTGATGAGCAGAAGGCCATGTGAGTTTCCCTTGAGAGGGATCTCCAACTACAGGCTATGGAGGAACTGTTGGTTCCGAAGGAGGAGGAGCCTTAGACTGATGTGGAGCAGCCACATGCATAGGTTCCAAGAGTGGAGACATCCACTCAAGCAGAGTCTTCCAAAGATGGACGGAAGTGCACAAGAGAAGCTGACAGATTGTTGGAGGATGTTGGAGAGAATGTGGGAGCACCATCTTCTCAGCGTAGACAAAGGAGGTCACTTGAGAGGTACACTGGAGAATGTGTTGAGACTGAGCCATTTTCCTTTGAGGAAGCAGTGTAGCAGCTGATTTGGGTTGATGCTATGGTGGAGGAGTATGACTCCATAGTTTGTAACATTGTTTGGGACGTGGTTTTGAGACGGGAGAACAAGTCAGTTGCGAGTTCCCATTGGCTTTACATGGTAAATAAAGCTACTAATGGTAGTGTGGAGAAGCATAAGGCAAGATTTTTTGCCCGTGGCTTTTCATAGGTCGAGGGGATTGACTATGATGAGACTTTTTCTCCTATCGCAAGGTACTCATCTATTAGATCTATGTTGGCACTATCATCACAGATGGGTTGGAACATCCATCAGATGGATGTGAAGACTGCATTCCTCGATGGCCAGATTGAAGAAGAGGTGTACATAGAGTGGCTAGAAGGTTTTGAGACCTTCGATCATGAGTCACATTTGTGATGAATCAAGAGAGCATTATATGGGTTGAAGCAAGCACCTCATGCTTGGTACACCAGGATAGACAACTACTTGACTGGGTTGGGCTTCACAAAGAGTGAAGCAGATGCGAACTTGTACCACATCGTGGTGAAAGGTAAGTTGTTGATCATCGTACTTTATGTTGATGATCTCATATTGATTGGTCATGATCAGTTGATTGTGTCTTGCAAGTAGGACGTTGCAAAAGAATTCGAGATGAAAGACATGGGTCTCATGCATTACTTCCTTGGCATGGAAGTGTGGCAGAAGGATGGGGAGTTGTTTGTGTCTCAGGGCAAGTATGCCAACGAGATACTTAGGAGATTCCACATGGAGAAGTGCAAGCCCATGCAGACTCCTCTAGCAGGTAACTGGAGGAATGAGGTTGCTACTTCAAGAGAAGTGGTAGAGGCTACTATGTACAGGAAACTTGTGGGTTCACTGATGTACTTAATGAACACACGACTAGATTTGTGCTATGCGGTGAACTAGCTAAGTCAAAGCGATGGTTCAGCCTACCAAGATGTTTTGGAAGGCGGCAAATCATGTATTGAGATACCTCAGTGGCACATCTTAGTATGGATTATGGTATAGATAGACAGAGGGAGTGAATCTACAGGGCTTCACTGATGCAGATTAGGCAGGGAGTCCATCAGATCGAAAGAGCGTATCAAGAGGTATTTTCAACCTTGGGTTAGTGGCAGTTTCTTGGTACAGCAGGAAATAGAGGTCGGTTGCACTCAACTTGACAGAGGAAGAATACATGGTTGTAAGTCAGGCAACATGTGAGGCCATTTGGATTCGGAAAATCCTAGTTGGTTTGTTTGATCAGAGGATGGATCCAACTGTGATCTATGGTGATAATCAGAGTTGTATCAAACTCTCTGAGAATCTAGTATTTCATGATAGGTCCAAGCACATCGACATCCGTTATCATCATCTCAGAGACTGTGTAGTGAGGAGGATCATGTTGCTACAATATATTTCGACAGAGGAGCAAGATGCTGAAATTTTGACAAAGGCATTGTCAAAGTGTAAATTCGAGTTCCATAGAGACAGGATCAGGGTGGCAAATAATCCCTTTCTTGTTGAGAGGGATTGTTGAAATATGGAAACAATAATATTTCAATTTAATTTGTCCTTGAATTAAATTGTGAATTAAAATGGAATTTGGTCTTAACATCTACTTGAAAATAATTAATTAATTAATTTTAAATTAATTAGTTTGATAAATTCAAGTTAGAAGTATTTTTGAATTCATGCAAGAGTTATCCCTTAAATTAAGGAGATAAGATTGAGTTATATTTGAGTTTTAATTAGTTAACTCAGTTTACTGAGTTAAGTCCAGTTAAATTAGTTCCAAACTGTTTGAGGAACTAATAGTGAGTTAACAGTCAGTTGATGCATTAATGCACTCAACTAGTGCTACTCTAGTTAACTGAAGATTCCCTCATCAGAAACTCATGCATGTCTATTCTGAGAAAGACCCAGTTGAGATTAATGTTCAAGGACAATGTACTATCAGTTGCATGTGTTTTCTCATGGAGAAAACTCATGCATGCAGTCAAGGATTTATCCTTGAGGATTGCGTAGTTTTGAAGGCTGGTTTTCCACTTAGTAATGGGCTAATCATCCACAAGGAACAACGCAAGGAAATAGGAGCTTGGACGACAGAGAAGAAGGCTGGAGAGAAACCAAGATTACCTGTGAGCATCTGTGAGGATTGTACTGAGAGTTGGCTTACTGTGAGAGCTAAGGCTTTGTATAATTCTTATGTATTTCCAACATGTATGATAATACAATAGCGTGGGGTTTTTAGCTGAGGCTTTCCCCAAAGTATTTTCATGTGTATTGTACCATTGATTCTTCTTCTTTTGGTTATATTGTTCAGCTCAATCTTTAAGCTTCCGCAAATTGATAGTAGAAGTAGGTTATAGTATTCTGCTTTGATTTATATTGCCTTATCGAGTTAACCTATCATAGATTTTCTACATCATTACCACTAGCATCCTTATAGGGGGAGTGAGAAGCAATATTTTCTAGAGGAGTTAAAGAAATCCTATCCTCATACTTTTGATTAGGATGTGAAGAAACCAGAAGATGCATAAACATGGCTACTTTGGATGAAGAATTTCTTCAATTGCATGATTATTCAAAGAAATAAAATTCAAGATCATTATTTTCAGTCTTAAGGAAAGAGTAGACATCTCATGGGAAGAATGTAAGCGTGTCAGAGGCATCAGGTTAGAGGAGCTGAGTTGGCATGAGTTTAAAAGACTCTTTAGGAAGAAGTACTTGTCTAAGAGATATTATGATGGAAAGGCCAAGGAGTTATGTGAGTTGAAGATGGGTCCCATGACAGATGAAGAGTACATGACCAATTTTTTGGAGTTGTTGAGGTATGTTCCCTACTGCAAGGATGAGAAGAAAAATCTCCAAAGGTTCATTAGTGGATTTCCTTTAGCATTTAAAGATCATATTGAGTATGATGAGCCTTGGTCATTGAAGGAATTCATTGGGAAGTTGAAGCATTGTTAATGGCCTTCTAAGAATAAGTCTGAGGCTAAGCGAGATTGGGAAGGTAATGAGAAGACTAAAGGAATGTGGACTAAGAAGCGAGGAAGACTTGAAGATGTGGGTGATAAGGAGAACGTAGCACCTTATAAGAGGTTCAATGCATTTGAAAGAGGACATGGATTTCAGCCTAAGGAGTAGAATAAGGGTGATGGAAAGAAACCTTTGTAGTGTTGAACTTGTGGTGGAGAGCATTTTAGGAGAGATTTTCCATCGCACCAGGGTGGCAGGCCTCATATTTATAGTGCTTAGGAGGCACAAATAGTTGGGGATTTTTGTTTGAGTATTCCTCAGATTTATGTAGCAGTGGATAACTAGAAAGTTGATAATTAAGCATCCATTATTGAGATGGAATGTAAGCTTCATGATCGAGTTGTTTCTATTTTGATTGGTGCTGGATCTAATTATAGTTATATCAGTCCTGACCTGGTGGATAAGTGTTACTTTAATAACGAAGTGCATGTAGAATCTTGGTTGGTGAAGTTAGCTACAAGGACCAAGAGAAGAGTTCATCATTGGGTGATATCTTATGCATTTGTGTTGAGTGGTATTCCTACATCAACACATTTAAATGTGCTTCCTTTGTGTTACAGATCCATTTGGGCACATCAAATCCCAACATCTAGATTAGTGTTTTAGGGCTCATCAAACCCTAATTTTAGTTGTTACATGCCCTAAACAAGTCACCCCTTTGAATGCCTCCTTCCCAAACAATTTCATGACTTGAAGACATCCAGAAATAGCCTCTAGAGGGACCAACGCAGGTAAGCCCTTATGAAGGTGCATTGCAGAGTAGTTGAGTCCACTGCCAAGGTGCTTTGTAGAGCTCTTAGGCTTCCTTTCACCTGCACTATGTGAGAAAGAGCAAAATTCACATATGGTTTGGGGAATATTCTTATATTTTGGATTCATCTAGAAGGTTCCCTCACTTATCAACTCCTATGAGCTTGAAAATGGATGAGTAATGAGTTAAGGTGCATCCTATCCTCTCATCCCTTCCTCCATGGAACTAATTCTAAGTATGGAAGGTCATTCAATTCCACCATTTATGACAAAACCTCCTTCATCTTCCTATAAATTGACCACTCATCTAAGTGATCAGGGGCTGGATTATGTTGAATTGTAAAGAGATAATGCTACTATGAGATTTGGCTTTGAAGCAAGTATTGTAATGCTATAAGTTTTTCATGCTTTTGATTTGATGTGGATGGGATCCAAGCTGGAGGAATGGCTTTGAATAAGACACCAATGGTTGCAATTCCTTCTTCTATCTAATAAAGTGTTTAAACCTTTTTACCATATGCTTGTATTGTTTCATAATGCTTATATGTGTGAATTTTATCTGGTTCCTTTCACTTATATTCAATAGATCGTATGCTTTGATCAATTATTTGTTTTTTGTTGTGTTTATAGGGTACTTCTCAAGTGGATTAAGTACAAGAAGGAGCGACAGGATCAATACAAGGGAGACGAGAGGAAAGCGAAACTACAAGTAGGTTTTCTATCTTCTCATCTTATCTATTGCTTATAGGAAAAGTCTAAACCACTTTAAACTATTGTTCTAGATACAACTACTTATCTAGGGAATTAGTATTTGTCCGTAGATACCAAATTCTCCAAAACAAATTGGCGACTCCACCAGGGAAGATCCTCTTTCCTAGTATCTTATCCACCCCCTAAGACATCCTTGTAGACCTTATTTGTGTTCATAGATTGTAATTCATATCTTTACATTGAAAAATTGGTCAAAATTGTGTCAAATTGCCTCTTGAAATGGCTCATTGTCACCAACGCAGGCTTGTGAGGGACATAGTGCACTGCAGAGCACCCCTAACTTAGGGACAATGCTCTGAAGCGCACTATCTCCCACTCTGGGTTGCACTGATCCTCCTAGGATCAGTTTCCCACCTTTGGAAAGTGTTTTTGCCAGCTTTTCTCTATTTGTTTGTTTTTTGATTGATCAATGAATGTTATGTCTTAGAAAATAAGTTTCTATCTCCTGGTCTAGCCCAACTTTGATTGGATTGGTTAATGTTTCTTAATTTTTTCTTTGTCATTATCGATCGATAGTCAAAGTTAGGATATAATTTATTAATCTTCATTTGAAAGAAAGTGTCGTAAAGTCTTCTCTTCCTTCGAATTAGAACTATCGTAAAAGTCTTCATTCTTATGAAATATTGATTGATTGTATGTGCATATTTCCTTTTGTTCATATTCACATTAAGGAAATCAAAAAGAAATACATGCATGTTGCATTGAAAATTTTTGTGTGTGTGCATAGGAATAGTGTATGGAAATTGCATTTAGATTGTGCTCTTTTCTCTTTGATCGAAAGAAATATGATTGCTGTATCCGTAAGTAGCTAGGATTTTCATTGTTAAATTGAATGGAAAGAATGCTTATCACGATAGTTGCATTCCTAGGAATTTCAGAATACATCACGTGGTGAACTTGAAAGGCAAATTCCTAAGCAAGATCAACTTAAAATTAACATCAATTTACCTAATAGCATTGTCATTAACGAGAAAATTGAGTGGTTCTAGGCTAGAGACGTGTTCCGGTGTTGTAAAACAAAGCAATTGTCTCTAACT
Source organism: Pinus tabuliformis (assembly GCA_031772625.1). Lineage (NCBI taxonomy): Eukaryota > Viridiplantae > Streptophyta > Pinopsida > Pinales > Pinaceae > Pinus > Pinus tabuliformis. The sequence continues at coordinate 1,004,520,655 of CM062819.1, forward strand.
TGTATGAAATACATCCCGAGTGTGATACCTCATTCCATGTATGTGAGTATATCGTAGCTTGTCCATGTACCTTCGGGTATATAGGGCGGTGTTACAGTACGTAAAGTACATGGGAATGCTCTCACTGTGCGGTTTTGCATTAGACAATGCTTATACGGACTGGGCCTCCACATACTTTCGGGTATATATGGGAGGACAACAATAGGTTGCTATCCATCCTTAAGTAACCGAGTCGGCCGCCTTGTACACTGTGATACACCAAACACAACATTCAGGGAGATTTCCTGCTCATACTTCTTGGTTCGGCAGGAGGTATTCTACAATTCACAGTTGCTTGGTAAACCTTTTGCCTAGTATACCCATTTTTGTTTATTTCTTTTTTGATAATAAAATTAAATAGCAATCGTGGAGGAACATCAACCCTTACCCTGTCGTTCGCGGAGAACAGTGAGAAAACCGCATTTGTTGCTCGAAGCTACACCTATTTGGTCAAAACGGTCTCTCTTAACTGAGTCTAGTACATCAAGAACTCCTAGTTCTCCATCTAAATTACCTGAATCGTCTATTTTGGTAAGTACTGAGACTCCAGTTACTCCAACCATTTATGGTACATCCGTTTCTGAAGAAGTAGTTTCATAATTACCTGAGGACATTAGCACTAATCCTAGTGAAACAGTAACTGATGTTGTTCAACAACGAGTTGATCCTCAACTTGAAATTTCTCAACAAGAAAGTACTTCTGAACTTGAATCAGTTCAACCAGAGGTTAATCCAAAACCTATCCCAATTCAAACAGAAGTTACATCTGAACCTAAATTTGTTTAGGAACCTTTTTCTGAAACTGTTTTTCATTTACCTGAACATTTGGACTTCGAATTTGAACATTCATAAGTTGTTACTTTATCAGAAAACGATCAACTTGTTACCCCTTAAACATCAGTAAATACTGAAGCTTCAACTTTATCAACACCAGAAATATTTTACGGACCAGACAATGAAGTTCTTCCACCAGGTTTAATTGCTATAGAGGAAGAATTGGAAGAAGATTCTACACCTAGAACCCCATTCCACTTTGGAGTTGGGCTTTATCTTTACCCTCATACTCCTCATTTTACCGCTCCATTTGATCCTGCTTATTTTCAAGTACCCGTCGATTCTTTAGGACAATTTTTGGGTCAGTTAACTATGGTTGAACAACCATCAACATCCCACACTATATCATCTGATGCAGCTGCGGCATAATCTTATGTTGAAACCTCTTCGATGCTTTCTACCACACCTGAGTCACACCTATATGGTGAATCATCCATCCCGGTTGGTTACCAATCTTTATCTGGAACCCACTCAAGGGTTGCTTTTACACCATGGTCATCACCCATGTCCTCAACCAGAATTCTACCTGGTTCTTCTCTAACGGGAACTCAACATTTTTATCCTGCATACCAATATCAAGCTACTCAATCTGGTCAACAAAGACCTATGTATCCATTAAATATTTGATTTCCACCATATGGAGAGAAATATGCTTTTTCATCGTATCCTCCTTAATACGAAGGACCATGATATGGTAATATCCCGCAGTATTCAAGTAAACTTGGAATTAGAGTTTGTCAATGGCAACCAACAATGCTAGTTCAACCAAGGCTTGTGTATCCAACACAACCAATGCAAACTGTGTCAGCTATTCCTACTACACCTGTTGTTACTACTGTACCATAGTCACAAGTTCAAATTGTTGTATCTAAACTGTACAAAATGGTCCTTCTACCTCACAACCACAAGTTTCAAGTCAAGAAGTTCAAGTTTCTCAAGTTGTTGTACAACAACCACTTGCTTCCAGGGTTCAACAACAACCTCAAGTTAGTATACCCTTATCTAGACTGACCCAATCTTACACTGGTATAGTTTATTCACAACCTGGCCAACCTTTCATTGTTGGGAAACAACAACTGTTAAATCAACAATAGTTGTACCAACAACAACAATAGTTGATTCAACAACCGTGGCAGCCTCAATTTCAACAACCCAAATTCCAGTAATTCCAAATCTAATTTGGACTTGCCCAATAGGCTCAACCTGGGTTTGGTCAATATCAAGCTTACCATGGTCCTGGTCAACAAGGCTTTGCAGGTTATGGACAACCACAAATTCAATCTTGTTATCAAAAACCACCTTATGCTGGGTTTGTTCAACAACAACCTTACCAAGGTTACCAAATGCAGATGCCCTATGTTGGTATGCAAAGATCTATTGCTCAAGAAATTCCATCACATCCTGGGTATGCTCAACCTAACTTGAATCGACAGTTGCCATTTGTAGCAACTTTAGAATTACTAGATTTAAATTGGCTCACTAATGATCCAATCTTATATACACCTTGGTGGCCGATACTTCTGCATAAGTTACCATCTGACAATATGAAATTTAATGAAAATCCTGAAAAAGACCCATCAAATCATGTCATGATCTTTCATTTGTCGTGTTCATCAAACTCCCTAAATGATGATTCGGTTAGACTCCATATTTTCCAAAGAACACTTACTGGTTCGGCTGCTAAATGGTACATCAAGTTACCAAGAGCTTCTTTTGACAACTTTACGACTTTAGCCACTACATTTTTGACCCACTTCTAGTTACCTATTAGATACGAGACTGGAACAGAACTCCTAACCAACTTTAAACAAACTACTACTCCCCATATATCAGACCATATTCATGAGTGGCGGTATCGTTTTCGAATGGTTAAGACATATGTTCCCGATCATCTTTTAGCTGAGTGGTTCATAAAATCCTTGTTGCCATCAATCACCGAGGATGTGGCAAAAGGTGGAATTGTCACAGAAGAGCAAGTAATTGCTCGTGCCCAATACTTGGATTTGATTTACACATAATCCAGCATGCTCTACGATAAAATTTTCCAATGAACCCCGACCAGCTTTCACTGTTCCTCCTCCTCCACAATTGAGCAAGGATTCTCATGCGGGTGATGGTGTGGTCGGTTCTTCGAGCATGCAAATGGTAGGAAGACCATCTGGTCAAACTCTTGCCATTAGCAATCAAACTACCAATGCATCAAAAAATACTCTTGCTTCCAAAATTAATGTCGTGTCATCTGACAAAGGCAAAAATCAAAAGCAACCAGGAGGCAAGAAAAAGGACAAAAAGAAATAAGATAATTCCCCTCAATAGAAATCATCTGATTCCTCTACTTCGGCAAGGAAACCTTGTTATCCATGTCTAATCTGTAATGACGAGCATTTTACAAGAGATTGTTCACACCGCTCAAAGGTCTCTAAACTTTAAAGACTTCAAATACATCTGCAGTGTTGACTGATCTGTTTCCAAACCCGAAGACACATTTGGTTATGATAGACCATGCTTCCACATCCCAAGTACCTATGTTATCCATCACAAAGCCATAAACCAAAGCTTTGGTGTCAATGAGAAACAAAGATTATGGAAATCCACCACCATCATCAAATAATCAGGCCATTGATCATCCTAATCCTTCGACTTTGACTTCATCTAAAAATATTCTACCTATTGTACCAAAATTCACAATAAAACCACCAAAGGAGTTGTGCACAAATCGACATTTAACCCTTGGGCTCGAGTAGCTCAGAACTATAACATAATGGAAGATCTTGCTCAATCACCTTCTTCTATGTCGACACTCGAGGTGTTGTAAAATTGTCCCTCCCAGAATCAGGCTTTACTGTTAGCAATTGGCGGAATAGATCCTATGGATTCTAATCTTGTGGTTTTTAACCATGCAAGATATACACCATAGTTACCAGCGCAATTAGCTTTCCTAATTCAAGTAAAAGCTCTCAATAAGAATGCTCACCTAACTATTATTGATGAGGGGGTATCTACTTGCAGTATGTCAATGAGCTACTAGAAAACACTTGGTTCACCGCCGTTGTCACGATCACCAACCACATTAAAAGCTTTTGACGGAAGAACATATACTCCTTGTGGGATTTTGAGTAACCTGCAAATCGAACTAGGGGGGAAAACAATTACTATTGAAGTTGAGGTAGTTGACGAACCCATCGATTACAACATTTTATTGGGAAGGCCATGGGTATATGCTATGGCAGTTGTGGTTTCCACGTACTTTCGTAATATTGCATTCCCTTTTAAGGGTGGAATCATAGTCATCGATCAGCTAGCCTTCTTTACCAATAGTTCACAGGCTACGAGAAGCATTCCATTGGTACACGGAACCCCGCTATCACTTCAAAGTTTTGGAGTAGGTATCTTTAAATGTCCTTCCCTAATGGGTACTTTTACGCTACCGTTACCATCTGATTTGGCGGAAGTGGCAAGAGTAGAGACTTGTAACATGATTTCCTCCACCTCATCTGATTTAAGGAGGATTACCAACAAGGTTGAAGTTGATAGTAATATTGAGGTGATGTCACTAAGCCCCATTGAATTAGCATAGCAATCAATTTTTTGGGCTTGTGTGGCAAACCCAAATCCACATTCAACAATTGTATGGGTAGACCGTTCGTTAGAATATGGTACTTCTTCGGATCCTTTTTCACATATACATTCTACGGATGAAGGAATCATCCAATCAATGATGATAGGGGAAGAACAATGGGAAGATTATCATCATCGTCCCGTCTTCCAGATGACATCAAAGATTATTCAAATGAACTAAACCACCCTTCAGTCATTGTTTTCCTTTCGAATTTAGTTTTCATAGACACAGTAGAATCTGAGCGAAACCTGTCAAATATTGAAGAAACGATTTCTATTAATATTTTGACCAAGCCTAATATTGTAGAGAACATTCATGTCGGCAAATCTTGTTCTCCATCAGAACTCGATAGTTATCGTACTCTCTTTCGTGAATTTAGAGATATCTTTGCATGGTCTTACGAGGAGATGCCAAGCATTGACTCTAGTATTGTTGAACTCGAAATCAAAATGTAGCCTAATGTCAAGCCAGTTCGACAACGGCTTCGATCTATTCATCCAAAGAAAGCCGCTGAAATTAAAGCATAAGTTGAAAAAATTTTGCACGCTGGTTTCATTTACCTTGTACCTCTTACTGACTGGGTTTCAAACCTTGTTCCCATCATGAAGAAACAAGGGAAAATTCGAGTGTGTGTCAATTAAAGGGATGTAAATTAGGCATGTCCAAAGGACAATTATCCTACTCCTTTTATCAACCATATTATTGACGAATGTGCCAGATGCGAAATGTTCTCATTTATGGATGGATTTTCTAGCTACAATCAAATCAATATCCACCCACAGGACCAATAAAAAACAACATTTATTTGTCCATGGGGCACATTCGCCTATAGGAAACTCCCATTCGGTTTGAAAAATGCCAGGGCCACATTTCAGAGGGAAATGAATTATGCCTTCCATGACATCAAGCACATTGTTCAACCTTACCTTAACGATTTACCTGCCCATTCACGAAAGCGGACTGATCACCCGCAACATTTGAGAGCAATATTTTTACGGTGCCGACACTACAAGACACAACTCAATCTGCACAAAAATGTGTTTTGTGTTGGTTCTGGTTGATTGCTCGGATTTGTAGTGTCTAGAGAGGGAATTCGGCTAGATCCGTTAAAGGTTCAGGCAATTATAGATTTGCCTCCACCTTTAAATCTTTTACAGTTATAGAGACTCCAAGGGAAAGCAAACTTTATGTGGAGGTTCATTCCTAATTAGGCTGAAATGGCTACAGGGTTTACACATATTTTGAAAAAGGAGATACCCTTTCATTGGGATCAGGTTGCGCAAGCTTCCTTTGATGCTCTTAAAGATACCTTGATTAGCGCTTCAGTAATTTATTATTCAAATTACCAAAATGACTATTACCTATATCTTGTCGTTGCAGATACAACCATTGGCATGGTTTTAGTTCAAGAAGAAAATGGTATTGAACATTCGATTTATTAATTGAGCCATAATCTCAACAATATATAAAGTAAGTACTCTTATGTTGAAAAACTAGCTTTGGTAGTTGTACAAGCTGTTCAAATATTTCACGATTACATCTTGTTACGGATAACAACTGTCATTTCAGATTGCAACCCTATGACATACATTTTGTCACATCAATTGCTGGGGGGAAAATACCCAAAATGGATAGTTATTTTATAGGAATTTGATTTAGAATTCATCAAGTCCAAATCAAAGAAATATCTAGTTTTCATTGAGTTACTTTGTGACATTGCCTCAACCTCCATTGATTCAACATCTGAACCATCAATTTTGGATGAATCTTTGTTCCAAATTTCGTCATCTAATGTGTGGTATGGAGATATACTGATCTATCTCCAGACCCAAACTTTCTGGCCTCATACCTCTTTCTCGCAACAGTGATGTATTCGTTACCAAGACAAAGATTATCTGATCATTAGTGACACTCTTTACCATCGTGGTATCGATGCAGTTTTATGGAGGTGCCTCACACATGAGGAAGCTGAGAAAGAATTGAATGATTGCCATTCAGGTGCCTGTGGTGAACACTTATTTGGATATGAAACCACACAGAGAATTCTCCGTGTTGGTTACTTCTGGTCAACTATATTTAAAGATTATATTATTGTTGTCAGAAGATTTCACGCATGCCAGATATATGATTGAAAAACTAGATTACCACCTGCACCATTACATCTAGTCATTTTTGTTGGTCCATTTGCCAAATGGGGCATTGATTTTATGACGTGTAACCCGACCTCGGCCGAGGGGCATGGGTATATTATAGTCGTTGTTGACTATTTTACCAAATGGGTCGAGGCGATGCAAACATTGAACAACAGTGGCGAAACAACTGCTCTTTTATTTTTTAACCATGTGGTTGCCCGGTTTGATGTACCACAAGCTATAGTTACAGATCATGGGTCGCATTTTCGCCATCACATGATGGCTGAGTTGACCGCTAAGTTAGGAATGTCACATGATAGTTCTACCCCTTATTACCCGCAAGCGAATGAAAATGTTGAGACCATCAACAAAGTTTTGAAGCAGATGTTGTAGAGAATGATAGGGGTTCATAAGCGAAACTGGAAATTAATCATGTACTCTGCCTTATGGGCATATTGAACCTCGGTGAGAAATGTAACTGGATTCACACCCTTTCAATTCGTGTATGGTTTGGAAGCAATCTTATCGATACAATGCGAAATTTCATCGCTCAAACTCACAATTGACCTGCTACCCGACACTTCTGAAGAAGAAGTGTGTTTCTTGGAATTAATCCATCTAGATGAAACCCGTCATGATGCCGCATTGGCTAACGAAGCGCATAAGAAACATATTAAGGCCTAATATGATAGAAATATCAAGCCTCATATCTTCTCGGAAGGAGACCTGGTCTTGCTTTACGATCAAGAAGCTGATAAACTTGGAGCAGGGAAATTCGAACCAATGTGGATGGGTCCTTATGTTTGTCAAGCATGTTCTGGCAAAAGGTGCCTATGAGTTAGTAGATTATGATTGGGATTCCATTGTCGCAGCCCCAAAATGGGTTGTACGCCAAATGTTATTATGCTTGATTAAGTGTAGTAAAACTCACTATATATATGATTTCATTACATGTGTGTATGTATCTTTTAGATATTTTTATCTGGTTAGTAATCCGCTTTGCATTTGTTGCAGATGTCGAAGTCTTCAGAACCTTTTGTTGGTTACAGATGGTGCTAGTCGTAGTATGCAGAACTTGTCTTCTGAAGCATGGCCTATTTTCGCTCCAAGTGGCGAGTTAGTGAGTTTCCAAGGGATTTGTATTGGTCGATTGACGAACAACATCGTTGAGTATAGCACATCGACTGAACTGCTCTCTGATTCCATTTCAATTGGCATTCGCCAAATCATCGTTAGGCTGGACCCGCAACTCGTTGTACTACAACTAACGAACATTTATACTATCTGAAATACAACAATTTTTCGTATGTTCCATAGAGTTCGTGTTTTGGAAAGACATTTTGAACACATTCAATATCAACATATTTCCAGAAATCTTAACACATTAATTGATTCTCTAGCGAATTATGTGTTAAATAGACATTTGTGACACATGTAAAAGTAATATTTTCAATTCACATCATCAATTGAATAGAATTGCATATAACGATAGAAAACTCTGAGAGTAAAATAGATAGGTGTTTTAAACGTTTTTACAAAATTTGTGTCCAAGACATGTTTGGTCATATGACCCAAAGAACTCAAAATGCATGCAAAACATCCTAAGTAGATCTAGTGGTGGTCATGGTAACAGGTTATATCTTGTGCTTTCATGCGCAAAAGCCTCGTTTAGTGGCTAGGAACACCAATAGTGTGGTACTGCAGCCTCATAGGTAACTCCTCAATCCAGACATCCGAAATACCAAGGGTTAATCCCTCTATGTGATCCTGCAACTCTGCTAAGGTCTCGGCCAAATCCAAGTCTTGGAGAACTTCTCTCCCAATGCTTCTCCGTGCTGGCCCACCTGCAACCTGTTGGTGTCCCATAGGTTGAACAGTACCCACATCTGCATGCATTAGAGTAATTTTAGTTTAGTCTTGGAAACGTAAAAAAAAACACAAAAAAACATGTAGAAACTTGAAAAAAAAAAAAAAAAAAACACTTTGGTCAAACAACTTACTCATAGCACCCCATTGTACTCCAACTGGTAGAATCAAATCTGGATCTCCATGGAAATCCATCCCTGAATATGGATGCTCCTCGATGATAAGATGTTGTCACTTGAGCCAACTAAAAAATGCAGGGGAAAAAATGATTGTTGACTGACCTGCATGTCGAGCCATCAATTTGGCCCACCTTTGCATATGTGGATCTCTAGGGCTAGCTACACCCAATGATACATGTTGTGGTTGCATCAATGGGATTCTCTCTAAGGTAAAAGAGATTAAGATCGAACCATAGCATAAATTCTTCGTCTTACAACTTTTTACCTTAGTTAGTTGTTCTTTCAGTAAAGAAAGCATAGCCTCACACCAATTGAAATTTTTTGGCTCTAGACACTCTAGTGCATACTACACATAAGATCTGTTCGCCAGATGTAGTGTCACGCTGCCAACCAATTTTACGCTTGTGAAGAGGATCATTCTCAAAGGAGAATCACCTACATCCCTGACTTTTATTTTCCCATCCTTGCTAGGTTGCGTACCTGGCCGACAAAACTATCTAATGTACTCTCTCACCGATTCACCTCCATGAGCAAATCCAGAAAGTGATATGGGGGCAACTCACCTCGATAGTTTGGTAATAAAGGAAATATCATTAATGGTAATAGGGACCATCTTTTCCCTAATGTGAAAAGTCTACTCTATCGAATCCCATGCACGAACAAGGAACTGCAGTAGTTCTATTTATTGCCTCATTCTAGAAAACTTGAAGTATTTGAGTAACCCGTAGTTTTTGAGGGCCTCAACTATACCCAGATTATTTAGAGCAACCATGTCTTATTCTTCATGCTCTCTTTCTCACCATGTAATCGACATTTTGATTCGATGAAAGCCTGAAACACAATCATAAGCTTAATTAGGATCCTTTCCATGCAAAAAACATGACAAATTTTGGAGCAAACAACTAAAACAAACTTGGGAAACTCACCCAGCACAGCCAAGGCACAGAAACAATACGTTGTAGAGCATGCAGGCTTCTATATGGGTGCTCTTAAGTGTAGTTTTTGATGTGAAAGCCTACGCTGATCCCAAGGAAAAAAAATGAAACCCAACCCAGATAGTTTGTCGCTTCCGGAAACGGGCATACATCAATGGCCTTTAACCGAAATACTTTGTATGGTGTTTGACATCAAATCATCTATTCACACCATGCAAAATTTACTGTAGTACCTTGAGGATCAATATCATTATCGGTGATTTCTCTCGCATCTGTTAACAACTTACATCATCGGCTGGTAATTAGATGGTGTCTTCCCATGTTCGACTTTAGATCACATATTCACATGGTTAGACTCGTACTTGAGCGAACAATTGAACGAGATAGAAGACCCCGAATCTAGTTTCATCCATCCGAGCTGTGATTTCAGGAGTACTAAATCATATGTACAATGGCTTTACATTCATGGTCATTCCGATCATGGGTCTATATTTGTAGACGATTGTTTATGTTTTCAATTAAACCTTAAAACATGAAATTTCTTCAATTCGGCCATTTAATGTGTATTACAATGGCCAGGGCGGAAGCTTTACAATTCGAGTCAAACTCTGTTCTCCTGCTCAATCACCTCCAAGAAAATGGGATCTACCTTCATGTGGCTCTCAACAACCACTTCAAACTTGTGACCCCATTTCCACAACCATGCACTGCCCTTGATGTTCACAACAGACCTCAAATCCATCTCTCTTTTTCTCACGTCTTTCACCAAATCTTTTAGATGCTGCGTCACCTCCACTCCGTCAATCCTGGCGGGGACTTTCATTATTTCCGAGCAGTTCCGTAGACAATTGTTTATGTACATGTAATGAAAGTTTATAATTTTACCATGGGTATGCCTTCCCTCAATGATTCATGTAAAATCAAATATCATGATATATGTATTGTAATTGATGCAGGTCACCTTCCACTTTGATACCTCCTCATCACATCGTAAATCATTTCATTCGACATTGGCATTTTTCCAACTTCATGCTTTAGGGGGCAGCTGTTACAAGTCCATTTGGGCACATCAAATCCCAACATCCAGATCAGTGTTTTAGGGCTCATCAAACCCTAATTTTAGTTGCTACATGCCCTAAACAAGTCACCGATTTGAGTGCCTCCTTCCCAGACAGTTTCATGACTTGAAGACATCTAGAAATAGCCTCTAGAGGGACCAGCGCAGGTAAACCCTTATGAAGGTGTGACATAGAGTAGTTGAGTCCACTGCCAGGGTACTCTATAGAGAACTTAGGCTTCCTTTCACCTACGCTTGGAGAGAATGAGTGAAATTCACATAGGGTTTGGGGAATATTCTTATCTTTTAGATTCATCTAGAAGGTTCCCTCACTTATCAACTCCTATGAGCTCGAAAATGGATGAGGAATGAGTTAAGGTTCATCCTATCCTCTCATCCCTTCCTCCATGGAACTAATTCTAAGTATGGAAGGCCATTCAATGCCACCATTTATGACAAAACCTCCTTCATATTCCTATAAATTGACCACATCTAAGTGATAAGGGGCTGGATTATGTTGAATTGTAAGGAGATAATGCTGCTATGAGATTTGGCTTTGAAGCAAGTATTGTAATGCTACAAGTTTTTCATGCTTTTGATGGGATGTGGATGGGATCCAAGTTAGAGGAATGGCTTTGAGTCAGACACAAATGGTTGTAATTCCTTATTCTATCTAATAAAGTGTTTGAACCTTTTCCCCATATGTTTGTATTGTTTCATAATGCTTATATGTGTGAATTGAATCTAATTCCTTTCACTTATATTCAATAGATCGTATGCTTTGATCGGTTCTTTGTTTTCTTTTGTGTTTATAGGGTACTTCTCAAGCGGATTAAGTATGGGAAGGAGTGATAGGATCGATACAAGGGGGACGAGAGGAAAGCAAAACTACAAGTAGGTCTTCTATCTTCTCATCCTATCTATTGCTTATAGGAAAAGTCTAAAACACAAAACTGTTGTTCTAGATATAGCTACTTATCTAGGGAATTAGTATTTATCCATAAATACCAAATTCTCCAAAACACTTTGGGATCATATAATATGCTTTTGGCCGTGGATTGGTTGTTCTTTCACAAAACCAAGGTGGACTGCTATGAAAAGCCTATTGAGTGCCTGGATGATGATGGGGAAAGAAGAATCTTGCTGGAAAATAAAAAGCATATATAAGTGAGAATGGTTACAACTATGCAAGACAAACGAAATTGAAAAAAAGGATGTGTATTGTTTGCAGTTGATATTTCCAATGATAAGTGAAGGATCTTCAGGATGATGAAGTCCTGAAGAGGTATCCTGTTTTGTAGCAATTTTAGGAAGTGTTTCTTGTAGATATTCTAGAGTTACCTTCTCATAGAGAGGTGGAATTTTCTATTGAGTTGATGTTGGGAGCAACACCATCATCTAAGGAAACATATAGGATGAGCACTCTGGAGTTAGTGGAATTAAAGTTGCAACTTAAGGAAATGCTTAACAAAGGATACATAAGGCCAAGTGTGTCACCTTGGGTGAACCAGTACTATTTGTAAAGAAGAATGATGGTACTCTTATATTGTGTATTGATTATAGGTAGTTGATCAAGGTGACTAGCAAGAAAAAGTATCCATTTCCGCACATTGATGATTTGTTTGATCAGTTGAAGAGATTTACAGTGTTTTCAAAGATTGATTTGATATCAGGATATAATCAGGTGTGCATCAAAGAAGAGGACATTTACAAGACTGCATTTCGTATCAGGTATGGACATTATGAGTTTGTGGTGGTTCCATTTGGTCTTACTAATTCTCGATTCACTTTCATGTGTTTTATGAGCATTGTGTTATGCTCTTATTTGGACAAGTCTATGATAATGCTTATTGATGATATATTGATATACTCAAAGAATGAGAAAGAACATGCAGATCACCTGGCAACATTGTTGAGAGATAATCATTTGTATGCCAAGCTTAGCAAGTGAAATTTATTTCAGTCTCGGATTCACTATTTGTGACATGTTGTTTCCAAGAAAGGGATATCAATGGACATGGAAAAGATTAAAGATATCATGGAGTGGCCAGCTCCTAAGAATGTGGATGAGTTCATATCATTCATGGGATTGGCATATTATTATAGGAGGTTCATCAGGAACTTCTGAATGATTGACTATCCTATTACATATTTGAAGAGAAAAGGGATGAAGTTATGGATTGAGGAGTGTGCAACTAGTTTTGTGTAGTTGAAGCAATTGCCTAAAAATGCTCTAGTCTTGAATATTGCATATCCTAATAAGGAGTTCATGGTATGTATAGATGCTTGCAAGGAAGGACTTGGTGGAGTTCTGATGCAGAAAGGACAAGTGGTATGCTATGAGTCAAGGAAGTTGAATGGGCATGAGAAGAACTATGAGACTCGTGATCTTGAGTTGGAAGCTATCATTCATGCATTGAAGATGTGGAGCCATTATCTTCTTGGAAAGAGGTTTGTTCTAATGAGTGATCTAGTGGACTAAGATATATGTTTGACCAACCCAATCTAAATGTTAGGCAAGCTAGATGGTTGGCTACCCTTAGTTAGTTTAACTTCAATATCAGGTACATCAAGGGCAAGGAGAATAGGTTGCAGATACTCTTAGTAGGAGAGTGAAGGTAAATCATATTTCAATTGTGAGCTCTTATGGGACATATTTAGAGGAGAAGATATTTCATATAGGGTAGCATGATGAGAGATACTATCAGTTGAAGCAAAGATTGCAGCAACAGGGTGAAGGTGATAGGGATGAGGAGTATCACCTCATGACAGATGGCTTGGTCAAATTCAGGAACATGATTTATGTGTCAGATAACAATGAGTTCAAGAATATTATCTTGATGGAGTTTCATGTCAAGCTATATTCAGGTCACCTAGGATATCAAAATACTCTGGCAATATTTATGAAGTTCTATCATTGGCCAAACTTGAAGAAAGAGGTAGTTGAGTTTGTTGTGAGATGTTTGGGATGTCAACAAGTGAAAGGAAAGTGTAAGAATATAGTTGGATGTCAACAAGTGAAAGGAGAGTGTAAGCATATAGTTGGTTTGTTGCAACCTATTATGATTCCAGAATGGAAATGGGAGGTCATTTCCATGGACTTCATTATAGGGTTTCCAAGGACATCCAGACAACATGATTCCATCACTGTTGTGGTTGAAAGATTGAGCAAGGTAGCTCACTTCATTAAAATGAAGTATATTAATTCAACTAGTGAGTTACCTCAGATCTTCATCAGGGAGATAGTGAGGTTGCATTGTGTTCCCAAGAAGATTATATCAGATAGAGATGCCAAATTCACTTCCAGTTTTTGGAAGGAGTTGTTTGCAGACTTGGGGATAAAGTTAGACTTTAGTACAACTTATAATCCACATATAGATGGAAAGATAGAGAGAGTTAATAGTATTCTTGAGGATATGTTGAGGATATATGGCATGCATCAATAGGGGAAGTGGGAGGAGTATCTTCCATTGTTGGAGATTGCGTTGGAAAATTGACATTTTCCGAATGGTGGTGGCACTTAGGATGTTAGAATTTATGCCAACTATATTAACATTGAGGTTGGAGACAACATATGTTGGCATTGATGAGCATTTTTTTAGGGGGAGTCCCATGGTTACTACAATATTTTGTAGAGAATCATCATAGTAGAAAGCTTAATGGAGAACCCATAAAAATATGACTATGATGGTTAGGGAGTATCATACTTTGGAGGAGATTATGTCTCAAGAGATACGATTGGTTTCTCATGAAAGTGGCATAATTATAAATTGCTTGGAAATATATTTCCCATGGTATATGGAAGTCTGCAAATGGCCCTCTGGATCAAAAATTATGGTCAGTCAAAGTAAGGACCTTGAAGCCCAAAATAGTAGTACCTGGAAACCTGAAAGGCCTAGAAGCTCGGAAGCTTATTTAAAAAGGTTAAGGGATTGCATTGAGTCAAGGCAGTGGGAATCCTGGAACTCCGGAAGGCCCAGAAATCCTAGAGGCTTACTTAAAAGAATGTTACAAGATTTCATTGAGTAGGGGTAGTGGGAGGTCTAGAACCCTTGAAGGCTCAAAAGCCCATAAGGAATATGGAATTATTTTAAAAAAAGGCTATGGGAATGCGGGCATATGAGATTTGACTCTACAATAGTAGATATGTATATATGAGTGGCGTCAACAGGTAGAGGTCAATGTGGCATACAAGGTGCATACAGGTGGGTTAGGTAGAAAGCCCATAAGGAATAGGAGGAAAAAGGATAAAGCACCAGGATTTTGCAGCAAGTAATGAAGATCGATGATGAAAGACTTTCCTGGAATTTGACAGTGCATCAAAAATTGAAAGGCATGCATAGGAATTAGTCTTGCGGTGGTTTCGTGTATTCCAGTGACCAACACACTTCAAGCTATGAATAAAAAAAATTGTGAGCAAGAATTTAAAAGGCTTCTGTCCAAATACAAAGAAGAGGGTTCCAAGACTGGTTGTACATAATATGTAGTGCACCCTAGTGGGCTAGTGCTCGGGAGCATGAAAGTCGATAAGTCTTATGAAATGAAATTTAAAGAAAATTTACAGGCACCAGGGCATCTGGGAATCGTCTTAACAACTTTCTATATTGTGATATGAATGAGTCAAAAACTCCTTGGCCTATGTGCCACATTTAGAAATGTGTCACAGTCACGGATGAGTCAGCAACTCCAAGGTATAGTATATAGAGGATGTATGCGTTGACAGCTAAAGTAAATGCACAAAGAGAGGTTGGTTCCACTATATTAATGGTGACTAGTGAAATAATCCTCCTTTGGTCTCGATTTCACACCACGATAATTAAATGAGGAAGATGGGCCAGGGACACCATACCAGTAAATTTATGAACTCTGATGGTGTCACATGGAATCAGTCAAGGGTGCGGACACAACTGACCTTCCTAGAAGTCTAAGACATTCTAATGACAAACAAAACAAACTGGAGCTATCCTTCTCTAAACATACATTATGATATGAGAAATCAAGTGTTTCGTTCTTACCTTTGTCCAAACGCTGTTGTAGAAGTCCAAGCTTTGTTGATCTGGATGAGCTCCTCCTTTTCTCCAAAACCTGCAATCACCAATAGTCAAACAATTAAATAGCACCTGATTATAACATAAAACAAAGCATATTCAACACATAGACCAGGGAGTACATGAAATAACCCATAAACAACAAGTTATTGAGAAGAATGGACCAATTTGCATTAAAGGTAATCAAAAGGAACCATTACAACCTGAGCCTTGGTGTTGTGCAAGCTCCTTCCAGGGTCCACAAGAGTCTTCCTCTACTTTGACAAAGCTCACCCACTTCCAAATAGAACAAGTAAAGATGACAATCTCTCCTCACAAGCTTCTAAATGGGAGTCCTAATTCTGCAGCATTTACCCTTAGAAATCTATAGCTTTCAACCTCTTCTCCTTCTGGCCCAATGCCTGTATTTATAGTGCTCAAGAGGAAGTTAATCAGGTCCACCATCAATGGGATAGTCCCCTCTTTGGATGGGATCACTCCCTTATTGATGGGATAAGTTCCTCTTTGGTAGGAGTGCATGAACCATCTGGAGGCGCTTAATACACATCAAACAACCTTCTAGAATGCTCTAGAAATGACCACAAGTAAGTTTTTGAAGATAAAACTTGCGCATTTTAACCTTTTCAGAGGGACGCACCTGCCCCTTTAGATACAGAGCGTCCTTGGACGCAGACCTTATGAACAATAGGTGCGTACCCGCAGGCAAGGTTTGAGAGAACCTGCGTACCCAGAGATAAACATATTTATAAAGACTTTCTCTCTTTCTTGGAGTTTGACATGAATAGCAGAGGCATAAGACTTGCTCAAGAGGGTAGTATGACTGCTGATAGAGCCATACCAACTGTAAATAACCATGGTGACATTTTTTAGTGTAACAGATTGCCCCCTAAAGTGCGAAGCCTGGAATAGATTAGGGTTTTGTATTATCTAGGAAGGGTGAAGCGCTTTATCATTTCGAGGATTATCTCGTGGAGAACCTGGTCAGAACCTGCAATTTTCAACACAAAATACATGTATAAGATTATATCATCACTGAGGTAGGCATTCCCATACTCAGATTTAAAATTTTAACTAACAGACTAACTACTCTGATACAGAAATGATTTTGCAGTACATCATAATCATAGACTTTTGTAGACACAGTATGGGCGCAGCCATCTGTTTATGGTTAGTCTACTTAGATAATGAATACAAAATTCCTCGCAGCCTGGATGGTAAAGATTTGATCCAGGGTCTTCATTCCTACTTCTCGAATTGGTACGATTCTAGCCATGCGAATAAATGAGTCGATGTCGAACATGGTAGAAACCACTTGATTACCAGTCGATGATGTGAACTGTTAACAAGCGTGAGAGAGACCACCAGTAATGTCAATGGTTCTCAAAGTACCCAGTACAATCCATGAGATGTGAATAAATGAGTTGATGTCGAACATTTCACGGAATCCTTTGATCGAAAGTCAATGATGTAAACTGACGTCAAAGGCGAGAAACCTGCCATTGATGCATGCAGACTTCAAGGTACTGACGATTTCTAAGTCATCTCTCTAGATAATGTGCTGATGTCAATAGAAAGTGACCCGTTGCAGGCAAGCCCACAACACGAAATCATTGTTCAAGTTGAAGAAATGTTGCTGTAAGGACTGACTCAGGGATGGTCAAATGGATGATAAGTATTTTGCAGATGAAAGTTTTGTTTGCAGACCTCTTGGACACATAACGACACGACATATGGTTTGGTGCTAAATAACTCAAATTTAATCCCTGGAACCCGGTTGAAGACTTTCAAAAGTGGTTTGATCAACTGTGAGGTAAAGGATTTCCCAACCCAGGTAAATGAAAAGTGTCGTGTCCAAGAGTGGTAATAAAGTTTCTTATGAGACAAAAGGTAACAAATAGGCTCGTTCTTCTCTCTTTTCCCCCACCATTTCTGGCAAGTACCTCTTTATTTTTAACAAGCTTGAGGAGGATAACATATGCTTGATTATAAGCTCATCCTTCGGATGAGTCCAACCCAGTTTTGATTCGAACCCTAGGAAGGAGTGGTTCGTTCCTGTTTGTAATTGAACAGGTCCTTTACTGTGAAATGTTTAACGAGCCCAGTATAGGAGAAACTCGGCGTTTTTCAATTTTAGAGAGTCTGAAAAACTTAAGAAAACTCCAAGTTGAACTTTTTCGTAAATTTGTGTCCCTCAAGCCCGAAAAAGTATAAAATAATACCTGGGGGAACCGCTTGATCTTGCGACCAAGGAGTACTTTCATAATTAGTGTCACTGACCTGAAAAGTAAAAAGCGATCAAGGACACGTCGTTTTATTTCCGTATCGAGTTTGAAACGACAAAAACACGACAATCTTTTCCTGATTTTACGGTCAGAAAAGAGCTATAAGGGGACCGTCTTTTAATTTCGTTTTAACGAGTGTAAAAGAAACGCTCGGCAATCTTTTCATGTTTTAGGAGTCAGAAAAGGGCTTAAAAGATGACTGATATTTTGTTTGTGAAAAAATGACAATTTTCCCTCCAAGTCCCTTTGTCCTGCACAAAAGCGACACATTACTCATACCTGTTTAAGATAGGCAAAAATTCATCGAAAAACATCTTTCCATGGTGAAAAATGAACAAATTCATCCAAAAAACCTATAAAAAGACTTTTTACCATGTCATTTTTACCGTTTGACTGTTGAGGTTGAAAAAGGAGCTTTTGACAAGAAACTTCCCGTGGTCGTTGCGGAAAATCCGACCGTTAGAATCGAACGCCGTCTCTTCCAGGTATTTCACAACATCCTCCTTGTCAATTTCATCCGTTTAGAATTTTATTTTAGGTTTCATTTTTGATTTTTGGGGGGTTTTGGGTTTTGGAAACCGCTCTGCGGGGGACGCAGGTTTCCTAAAGGCTGGCCTGCGTCCCTCGACTTTTTCCTACACAGGGAAAAGGTCGGGGGACGCAGGTTACCTTCAGGCCACCTGCGTCCCGGCGCACTGTGCGCCAAACGCGGGGTGCGTCCTCCGCAAAACACGGATTTTGAAACCCCAAGCTCCCAAATTAACCATTGAAATTACCCAAAATTTATTTTAATGCCTGTTTGTTCATGTGTAGGGCACTTATCATGCTGGATTGGAGAGAAAGAGCGCATGAGGAGGTTGATGAAGCTGCAATCAATCATCAACCTTCCCTCGATGCCCTAAGAGGATGTGGATTATACAAATACTGGGCCATACCCGGCATGAGAGCTCAGGTAAGATTCTTGGAGTGGCTGGTCGAGAGATGGAATGTTCAAGAGCAATGCTTTTATATCGGCGGGCAACAACTCGAGATAGAGCCTGCTGATATTTACTTTCTCACTGGCTTGCCGAACAGAGGTGAGCAACTCAATCTGGCTGGGACTAGGCCGGGTGGCCAATCCCTTGATAGTCTCCGAGCAGATTGGTGCCTACCTGATCGAGACCATAAGAAAGGCATAGAGATCAAATATGTCTCTCGGCGTGAACTCATGGTCTTAGCTTTCACTGTGACCAGGATTTGTGGCTCAGCCACTTTACATATTGCTACTGGGTCTCAATTTCGGATGGCAATTGACTGTCTCCAAGGCACCATCTTCAACTGGTGTGATGCGTTGTCGGCTAACTTGAAAGCCCAACTGACCAGGGCAAAGACCGGGAGACTAAAGACCTTTGGATATGGGCCTATAGTCGTGAGCTTTGCCCTAGAGAGGATTCCAATGCTGATCCCTCAGCATCTCACTATTGATATTTCGGGTCCTCAGGAGCCAAAGCTGGTACGATGGGTTGCGGTGATGGCCCGGCATCCCGACGAGGGTGCGGCAGTTGTTCGATTCACTGATAGTTATTTTCACTGGTTAGAGGACCAGGTGTTTGCGATTCAGGACTTTCCGTATGTCGGAATAGATTTTCGAGGTGATCCGGACATGGTTCTTCCACAGGGAGAACAATGGGATGACAGAGGTACTTTATTTTTCACGAGTTTTCAAATTATGTATTTTTTTTTGTTTTTTATATATATCGTCTCAAAATTGACAGTAAAATTTTCAAAATGCAGATGTTGGTCCACAGCGTCCAGCCAACCTCCGGCCTTTCGAGAGGAGACATCCAGTTGCACTGGTACCGGCCCCACAGGACGCGGCGGCTGCAGAGGTACTAGTTGAGTTGGAGCATGATCTACAGCGTCTGACGGCGGATATACCTGAGACTACTATGGATGATATTCCTATCAGACTTCAGCGCTACGTAGTCGCGGTCCCTGGACCGTTGAGGAGATTTTTGCGCAAGGTAGCCCGTGCTGTGGTGTCGTATAGGGAGCACCACCAGTGATTGGCTAGTCACTTTGTAGACACATGTGACATTTTTGACTTTTTGTACTCTATCATTTTTGCCGATCATAAGGTGTTTTTCAACCTATGATCGAAGACGATGTATATTTTTTGACACACTTCTATCTATATATATATCACTATTACCGGCTCATCTTGTTTAACATGTATGATGAAATGTTTTTTAAATTTACTTGCATGATTATCGTAAATGTCTGTCCAACACTCGAGAAGCAATTGCATCTGCTAATGTATTTAAGGACCTTGGAATATGCTGATATTCGATGTAATCAAATTCACGTTCCAAGAGACGCACTCTCAAAAACAACCTTAATAACACAGGATTTCTAATGGCATAAACTCTATTAAGCTGTAATACAACAAGTTCAGAATCTAACCTCACTATCAAACGTCGAATTCCAAATGAAATAGATTCGGATAATAATTCAACCACTGCACTGTATTCTGCAATGTTATTCGTTGTTTGACCGAGGCTTACCCCATGCATAGAAACTAACTCGTCAGAGGGTGAATAGATAACCCAAGCTGCGGAAGAGATATTCCGTGTACTACGACAAGCACCATCAGCAAATCCAATATATGTTTTGATGGGCGTCGACATCTACAATATCAAGAGCAAAACCAAGATAAGCCAGAATAACGACGAAAAACACACTCACTAAGCTAAGCACACTGACTAACTAACAATCATACTAGCTAGAAAGAAAACCTAACCTAACTAAAAATTCTCCATACCCACCATTTAAGCATAATACCTCTTTAGGTAAAGTCCATTTCTGGGTTTACCCAAAGAGTCCCCATCAAAATCTACTAGCTCATAAGCCCCTTTTGCTAGCTTTCGCTTTACAATATAGGGTCCATGCCACATAGGAACGAATTTTCCAGCACCTAGCTTATCGTTAGCTTGATCATATAAGAGCACTAGGTCTCCCTCCGAAAAACTTCGAGGAGTCACATTTCTATCATACTGAGCTTTCATTCGCTTCGCGTGAGTCTCGATTGCCAATGCAGCGTCACGTCGAGTCTCATCTAATTTAGCTAAGTACAATAAACGCTTCTCCTCTTCGGAAGTAGCTGGAAGTAATTCGACAACCATTTGAAGTGATGGGATTTCACATTCAATGGGTAACACTGCTTCCAAGCCATAAACTAGCTGGAAAGGAGTGAACCTTGTTGAGGTTTTTACTGAGGTTCGGTATGCCCATAGCGCCGAAAATAACATGTTGTGCCAATTCGACCGATGAATACCAATGGTTCGTCGGATCATGATAACCAGAACTTTGTTGATAGACTCAACCAAACCGTTGGCTTGCGGATAATAAGGAGTAGAGCTGTCATGGCGCAAACCAAGCTGGCTTGTAAGTTCAGTCATCATGGTGTTTCGAAAATGGCTCCCATGGTCAGTAATAATTGCTTGTGGGACACCAAACCTAGTTATTATATGATTGAATATGAAAACTGCAGCTGTTTTGCCGCTTGCGTCGAATGTAGGCATCGCCTCGGCCCATTTAGTGAAATAATCAACCGCGAGGATGATATACGCATGCCCCCCGGCCGAGTGAGGGTTACAAGTAATAAAGTCGATACCCCATTTGGCGAATGGGCCTACGGCAATTATAGGGTGGAGAGGAGCAGGTGGTGCGCGCATCTTTCGATCAAACACTTGGCAGTTGTGGCACTTCCGGACTGCAATGATACAATCTTTAAACATAGATGGCCAGAAGTAACCAGCGCGCAACACCTTCTGAGCTGTGGCATACCCAGACATATGACCGCCACATGCTCCAGAGTGACAATCATTCAAAACTCTTTCAGCCTCTTCGTGAGTTAGACAACGTCGAAAAACTAAGTCTGCCCCCCGACGATAAAGTGTATCTCCAATAATTTTGTATTGCTGGGATTGAAACCTAATTTTTCGACGTTCCGCTTTTGAAGCTTCAGGCTGAAAGGTTTGGGTTTGGAGATAGATGATTATATCCCCGAACCACGGATCTAAAGTACTGATAAGAAACAAAGATTCGTCCGCAATGGACTCTTCTGCCACAGTGTCTGTGTCAGTACGCGGGAAATCACACATCAATTCCGCAAAAACTAAGGATTTCTTAGACTTGGACTTCTCGAACTCCAAGTCGAACTCTTGCAGGATAACAATCCATTTAGAGTACTTTCCCCCTAGCAATTGTTTTGTCAAAATGTAAATCATAGGGTTGCAATCCGAAATAACTGTAGTTTTACGGAGAAGAATGTAGTGACGAAAACGCTGAACAGCTTGAACGGCTGCCAGGGCCAATTTCTCCACATGCGAATATTTTAGCTCAGTGGGATTTAAGGTCCGACTGAGATAATATATCACATGTTCCGCTCCGAATTCATCTTCTTGAACTAACACCATTCCAATGGTGGAATGTGAAGCTGCGAGGTATAAGAAGTAGTCCTGGTTGTAGTTGGGAGGATGCAACAACGGTGCATGGGTCAACGCGTGTTTAAGTGCATCAAAAGATTGTTGGGCAATCTCGTCCCAAAAGAATTGAACGTTCTGTTTCAACAACCGTGTAAAACCTTTAGTGACCTCGGCGTAGTTTGGGATGAATCGACGTAAAAAGTTTGCTTTCCCCTGCAAACTTTGGAGTTGGCGCAAACTCGAAGGAGGAGGCAATTTGATGATCGCCTCGACTTTCGAGGGATCGACGCGAATGCCGGCTTTTGAAACAACAAATCCCAGCAATCGACCTGTTTCTATACAGAAAACACATTTGTGGGGATTCAACCGAATTCGATAATGCCTACACCTCATAAAGATTGCTCGTAGGTGGTCAAGGTGATCGGCTCGTCGTAAAGAATGAGCAGGCAAATCATCGAGATACGGTTGCACAATGTGCTTGATGTCGTGAAATGCGTAAGACATCGCCCGTTGAAAAGTGGCCCCGGCATTCTTAAGCCCAAAAGGTAATTTGCAATAAGCAAATGTCCCCCATGGACAAATGAATGCCGTTTTTGGTTGGTCGGCAGGTAGAATATTGATTTGATTATAACCCGAAAAACCATCCATGAAGGAAAACATTTCACTCCCGGCACAATCATCAATAATTTGATCGATATAAGGCGTAGGATAGTTGTCTTTTGGACAAGCTCGATTGATATCCCTATAATCGATACAGATTCTTATTGTTCCTTGTTTCTTATTGACCGGAACAATATTCGATGCCCAATCCGTTAACGGGATCGGATAAATGAAACCTGCTTTCAACAGCTTTTCAACTTCTGCTTTAATTGCAGCCGCTTTTCGAGGGTGAATCTGACGCAACCGTTGCCGGATGGGTTTAGCATCTGGGTAGGTTTTGATTTCATGAACAACAATGGCAGGATCGATTCCCGGCATTTCCTCGTAAGACCAGGCAAACACATCGCGGAATTCTTGGAATAGGGCCTTGTAAGTTTGGATTTCTTCTTCTGTACATGCGGCACCTATATGAATGTTCTCCTCAATTCCAGGCTTCACTGAAATATCAATGGGAATAGTACGAGAAATATTCCCTAAATTCAACTCTGAATCAGAATGTTTCGTTGGATCCTGAGCGTCTTTGACATATTCAGCGGTAAAAATAGATGAAAAATCATTTTCAAATGCATCATCCTTAGGTAAAAACGAAGATCTGTGATGGAGATCTTCCCATGGTAGATCGTCTACACTTAGGATTTCGCGAAGTTGTTCGTCAGATGACACGACTTCGGGAAACGCTATCCGTTCTAAGGTTGAGGTGAAAAGTGATTCTTCACTGACCACATTCATTTGGTCGACCTCGGTTGAATGAAAATCGGTAAAAGACATAAGAGCTTCATAAGCAATTTCATATGGACTCAAAGGCATAGCATTACCGAATGAGTCTATCTCAGAGTCAGATGGGACATACCAAGGATCATCATAAACAATGTTTTCTGATGTAATCATATGAATTGTTGCAAACGAAGGTTCTACGCTGAGTGGAGGGAGAGGAAAAGTTCCCAGTAAACCGGAATCCTTAACTAAACCTACACCAACGTCCCTATAAGGGATTGTCGTTTTACCGACATGCTGGATACTCTCTGAAGAGGCTGGGTCGGATGAAAAGTATGTCAGCTGATCAATAGTCACGATCTTACCGTTATGTGGAAACTTAATTACTCTGAAGACCGATGAAACGACCGCTGTCATAGCATATGACCAACTTCGACCCAAAAGAAGGTTGTAGTCTAGAGGGGCATCAACCACTTCCACATCCAGACTAACGGTTTTACCTTCTACCCCTATAGGCAATTCCTGTAGAATACCAAACGGACGGAACCCACGGCCATCAAAGGCCTTAAGGATGGTGGGGGATTGGTTCAACGAAGGAGAACCAAGGGATCTCCAACATTGAATTGACATAATACACGTAGAAGCTCCCTCATCAATCACAGTTCGATGAATAGGCCTGTTTTTTACTATCACTGGAATTTGGAAAGCCATTTTATGGGGGAGTCGTGGTGTACTATTTTCTAGATTGAAGATAATTAGATTCGGATCCTGAACATCAACAGCTCCTATAGCCGACAAAAGCAATTTTCGTTGTGCTGGGCATGATTGCAGCACTTCTAACGCCGACATTGCTGAGGGTGAAACAACTAAGTCCTCAACAATGTTGTAATTCTGGGCCGCTCTCGCATGTGGATTGAAAGCAGACCTTCGAAGTACACCCTTGGCGGGCGGTTTAATTACTAAGTCTGGGTTAGGTTTCTCGATCTGTAGTGGATCGGAACCAGGAGCTGAGGTTGATGGGTTAGAGTGAGAAGATTCTTCTTCCTTACCATCAACAGGATTTTTACTGCCATAATCTTGCGATCGAGTCGCAATCCTCACATGAGACATCATCAAAATGGGTTCTTCACTGGCATTCGAGGAAGAACCTATCATCTTATTCTCCTGCTCCGGAAATGGATTTTTTAACACAGCAGGAGTGGGAGAACCTTTGACTATTTTCACTACCTCGGCCCGATGAGGGCAATCTCTCGTAAAATGATCCTCTTCACAAATAAGACAAGGATATCGAGGTTTGCGCTTTTCGTCATTGGTTTCCGTCTTTTCAGTTTTCTCCTTCGGAGCCTTGTCTGCTTTAGCCTTCTTCTTTCCTTTCTTCTTTCCACCGTTTTTTGATTTGGCCGTGGATGACTCTACAGCGTGAATATCGGCGGTAAGTTCAGGAGAAGACTCTCCTGTCGGGGAATCGGGCAAAGTGATAATAGGAGTAGTTGAAGCCTTGGAAGACTTCTTCTTGCTCTTTGTATTCACGATACCAATCATACCATCAGCGGCATGAGATCCCGAAGGAGCAGCAGCGATTTGGTTCGACTTTGGAAGATCCGGAATCTTCTCGTGTAATGTACCCGACTGAGTGTAAACTAAGTCAAGGTATTGTGCCTGAGCAATGACTTGCTCCTCAGTAACTACTCAGGCCTTAGCTACATCTTCAGTAATCCTTGGTAATAATGATTTAACAAACCATTCAGCTAAGATTTGGTCCGGGATAAAAACTTTCACTAGCCTTCTTCGACGTCTCCACTCATGAATGTGATCTGAAATATACGTGGAGGTTGATTGTTTTAGTGAAGTTAATAATTCCGTACCGTTATCGTATCTGACCGGTAACTGAAAGTGAGTTAAGAACGAGGTAGCTAACTGGCTAAAATTGTAAAAAGAGGCCCGTGGTAACTCAATGTACCACTTGGCCGCGAGACCAATGAGTGTACGCTGGAAAAGACGTAAGCGGATCGAATCATCCGAGATGGAATTTGAAGCACACCAGAGGTGGTAAGTCATCACGTGATTGGACGGATCCTCTCCAGACTTACCTTCGAACTTGGGTATATCGCTGGGCAACTTATTTGGCATTGGCGGCCAGAACGAAAGATATTGAATTGGATCGTTCGTTAGACGCGTCAAGTCTGGTAAATCCAAAGTTGCGATAAACTGTAACTGCCGGTTAGGATCTCTAAAACTCTGGGTCACAATACCGGCCCCAGGAGGAGGATATCCAGGATAACTAGGAACAGGAGTCGCATTTGGGATATTATATCCTCCTGGAAAACCAGGATTAACCGGACCGTACTGGGGTTGCTGAGGTTGTTGATAAGTGTACCCGGGATACGGTTGATACTGGTAAACCGGTTGTTGGACAGCTTGCCCAGGTTGATACTGTCCCTGGTACGGAGGTTGAACAAATTGAGGTTGAGTAGTAACAACCGTACTTATACTAGGTTGGCCTACAGGCATCTGGACTGTGGTTTGAATCGTAGATCCAGACAACAGTACAGATGTCTGAGGGGTGGTTACAGAGACAGTAGAAACTGGAGCCGTCGATACTCCAGAAGTAAGTATGGTAGATGTGGCGGTAGTTGCAGCAGCCGTTTGAGATGGAGCACTAGGTACAATTGGCGGCTGAGTAACTACCGAAGTTACAGAGGTCTGAACACTTGACTGGACAGGTTGCGGTTGCTGGGGTGGACCAGAAACTACAGGTTGTCCCGCTTGAGGTACCGACTGTATACTTGGCTACAACATCTGTTGACCCTGTGACGGGTCCCACACTAACATGCCAGGGTATTGACCCATAACAGGTTGAGGGTACTGAGATCCATAGCCGGATTGAGGATAGGATTGATAACTGTAAGGTGCAGTTCCCATACCTTGACCATATGATTGACCTTGAGATGGTTGATAACCTTGACCTGAGTATTGACCTTGAGGTTGATAACCTTGAGGTAAATACGGGTACTGGGGTTGACCTTGACCTTGAGGTTGGTATCCTTGAGGTTGATACCCTTGGGGTTGATACCCTTGGGGTTGCCATCCTTGAGGTTGCCATCCTTGAGGTTGATATTGATACTGAGGTTGACCTTGGGGTACATATTGAGGCTGGGGTTGACCTTGAGGTATGTACTGCCCCATAGGAGCGTACTGACCTTGAGGTTGCCCCCCAGACACGAATGAAGTACCTTGAGGTTGCCCCCCAGGAATTAACGGAGGCTGCCCCCCAGGCGGTAATTGGCCACCTTGAGGTTGGGTAACGGGAACTGAACCTGACATCATGTAAATGTCTCCTACACCCAATGGTACATTACCACTGTTTCCAACTAATAACCCATGATCAATGGGTTGAGGAGATGCTCCTGCAAAGGTACCAGAAAGAGATTGATACCCAGTAGGAACAAAAGGACCGCCATGTAAAAAAGATATAGGACTTTGTGTAAACACAGATGACTGACTAGACATATTTACAGGAGTATGAATACCTCCAGGTGGAAAAGGAGTACGAGGTGTGGAAAAACCTAGCCCAAAGTTGTCTAAATAATTGGTTAACGAAAGGTACCAAGTAGTACTTCTAGGAGGACTGTAAAAGATAGATTCACGCTCCCTTAGATCAAGGGTAATTTGATCTTCAGGATCAGAGACGCCTATTTCTTCCTCTGGAACAAGTTCCTTAATAGCAATCAAACCAACAGGAAGATTTTCGGTGATAATTCTTTCTATTCTCGGTGAATCAGGAACACTAGGAGTCGGAGTAACAGGTTCGGATATTTCTGGTTCTTCGCCTGTATCACTAGCAGACGAAAAACTACCAACAAGCTCAGAAACTGTAACAAATTCGGGATTATAACCTGTCTCTAAACTTTGGTAATCTGGATGGACTACCAAGGAAGATTCTCCTTCTTCAGGTGAACCTACTCTACTGCCACTAGGAGGAGTTACAAGGACCTTTAAACCTTCTAAATGACTGGACTCGTCTTGAGGAGGTTCACCCCTAAGTTTACGGGATCTTCTCAACAATTCGGCCACAGAAACAACTTCAGGAGACTGGCCCCGAATTCTATGGGACTGTCTCGGTAATTCCGCCACAGCTAAAAACTTTTAACTACTACACACGAAAACAAAATAAAATTTCAAATCAAACCACCTAAAGTCTCTAAAGAACCAAACAAATTTGAATCACACGCCTAAAGAATCTAGGGCGTCAAACCAAACACAAACAGTATTCTTCCGGACCAAAAGCGCTAGTTGGTGATGAAGCCCAACCTCGCTGGATTCAGTATAGAAATGGCGGGTGGAACAGTTACGTCGACAACCTGCTTAATGAATAGACTGGACCAAGTTCCTCCACTTTAACCGTCTCGAGTGAAGTGAACCCCCCAGAAAATCCAAGTGAGTATAGCCGACGTCTGCTCCAGGTACAGTGGGACCTTCCCTCCACCGTCACCTTGGGTAGAATCCTAATGATTATGGTCACTAAGGTTACCAACGGCCACAAGTACACCTGGGGGAACAGTCTAAACTCCGACAGCACGCAAGGGCTGAGTAGCAAGCTCAATCCCCTTACCGGCTCCTTGATAGTAATCCAAGGTTTACCGATAAGTGACCCCTGGCTCCTCGACAATGGTTAATCCGAGGTTTACCGTTTGTAATACGTACTGTCTGGCGTCGTTCCCAACGAGGGGGGAATGATCCCCTCACTGGTTCGGACACGAGCTCGTGCTTCTCCTTTAAGAGGAGCTTTCCCAGAGTGTAAATGTAACAATTGGATTTGATTCTATCACAAGATCGACTACTTGTTTGGTTTTACTGTCTTGGAGAGTTAATTACTCACCTACTCCAAGACACTAGCATGATCTAAATTGATGCTTCAGAGCCCTAGTAAATAAAAGTTACTATTTCAATTTTACTTTAAGCGTTACTTTTACGGTTGTTCTTTAAAGTCACAAGGTAATGGAAGTGAAACCAATGGTGTGTAGACTCGACTCCAACCACTACAAAGATGCACCTAAGATGATTTATGCTACTTTGCTTTTTCAATGAAATTCTTTAACTAAGAGAGTTGAGAGAATGCAATTTTTAGAGAAAACAACTTCCTTAGAAAAGACAATCAAAGAAACAATTCTCTTTTTCTTTTCAAGCACACAAACATAACCACTCTTTACTTGCACGAAAAACTCTTTTTCTTTCAAAACTTTCAAAGCTACTTGAAACAAAACTTTTCAAAAGAGATGTTTTTGTATTTTCTCTTTTTAATAAAGCATGTAAACCTACCTTTAACAAAAAACAATCTCAAAAGCTACAAAACTATGAAAACTTGACTCACAAGCAAATCAAAAGAGAGATTACTCTAAGCAAACCTAACAAGGCAAAAGCTCACAAAGATGATTCTAGGTTGTTTTACTTGATCAAAATCAAATCAAGGACCAGCTAATGCAGAATCAAAAGACTAGTCAAAACAAAACTCAAATCTTTTTGTTCTTTTCGTAAAATGGAATTCAAGACTTAAACAACAAGCACTTCGAAATTGGCCCAAAAGACAACTTGATGGTAAGTTGCTCCGACAGGTAGACTTTATGACAGGTCTGACTTCTTAGAATGTTGACAAAACCAGAGAGATCTAAGGCTTGACAACTCCTACCGCTAAAGTCACTACAAGACCTACTCAAAAATCAAACCCTAGGGCTTACACTTCGATGAAATCCACTAAAACACTCAATGCTATTGAAACCAGTTCAGGTGAAGATTCTGGGCAAGGGACTAATGAATATGGGCAGAAAAAACTAAGAAAAAACAAAATCTAAGAGCAAAAAGGGCAAAAAATGGAATTTTCTCAAATTTTGGCAGGGGACGCAGGCAACCCGTTAGCACAGGTGCGGACCCACTCTGTGCACACAGCAAAAGTGCGTCCAGGGACGCACTGTGCAGTACTCAGAGGGTGCGTCCTACTGAAAAACTCAAGAAAACCCAAAATAAAACTAATCCTAAGCTAACCCACCCAGAGACAAGGTCACAGAGCCAAAACCAGAAAAATAAACCAATTTTCTCAAAGCAAAGTTCACACAAAAGAAAAACTCTTCTCATTAATGGAATCTTTCCCCAGTGGAGTCGCCAATTTGTCACACGGAATCAGTCAAGGGTGCGGACACAACTGACCTTCCTAGAAGTCTAAGACATTCTAATGACAAACAAAACAAACTGGAGCTATCCTTCTCTAAACATACATTATGATATGAGAAATCAAGTGTTTCGTTCTTACCTTTGTCCAAACGCTGTTGTAGAAGTCCAAGCTTTGTTGCTCTGGATGAGCTCCTCCTTTTCTCCAAAACCTGCAATCACCAACAGTCAAACAATTAAATAGCACCTGATTATACATAAAACAAAGCATATTCAACACATAGACCAAGGAGTACATGAAATAACCCATAAACAACAAGTTATTGAGAAGAATGGACCAATTTGCATTAAAGGTAATCAAAAGGAACCATTACAACCTGAGCCTTGGTGTTGTGCAAGCTCCTTCCAGGGTCCACAAGAGTCTTCCTCTACTTTGACAAAGCTCACCCACTTCCAAATAGAACAAGTAAAGACGACAATCTCTCCTCACAAGCTTCTAAATGGGAGTCCTAATTCCTGCAGCATTTACCCTTAGAAATCTATAGCTTTCAACCTCTTCTCCTTCTGGCCCAATGCTTGTATTTATAGTGCTCAAGAGGAAGTTAATCAGGTCCACCATCAATGGGATAGTCCCCTCTTTGGATGGGATCACTCCCTTATTGATGGGATAAGTTCCTCTTTGGTAGGAGTGCATGAACCATCTGGAGGCGCTTAATACACATCAAACAACCTTCTAGAATGCTCTAGAAATGACCACAAGTAAGTTTTTGAAGATAAAACTTGCGCATTTTAACCTTTTCAGAGGGACGCACCTGCCCCTTTAGATACAGAGCATCCTTGGACGCAGACCTTATGAACAATAGGTGCGTACCCGCAGGCAAGGTTTGAGAGAACCTGCGTACCCAGAGATAAACATATTTATAAAGACTTTCTCTCTTTCTTGGAGTTTGACATGAATAGCAGAGGCATAAGACTTGCTCAAGAGGGTAGTATGACTGCTGATAGAGCCATACCAACTGTAAATAACCATGGTGACATTTTTTAGTGTAACAGATGGTGTGTTGCAACTAGACCAGGAAGAAGAGACATACCTAGAGTACATTCTGAGCTCTGTGATGAATTAATAGGAATGGAGGACCAAGTTATCTATGCAGCCTTAATTCAATAGAGTTACTTGTTGAGTGTGCAAGGTTGACTGGGATTTAATTCTCAGTATGGAGAATCCATAGGTGCCCATTCCTATATTTAATGCAGTAGTATTGGTCTTGTTAGATGTAACAACAATAGAGAGATCCTTACAGAAGCACACTTTCATGAATTTTGTTGTAGAGATAGTGGAGACAACAGAGACAACATTGACCTTTGTGTAGAAGATGAACAAAAACTAGGATTTTCATTGAAAAATGGGGGTTGGAACAATTATGTTGAGTCTAAGTTAGTGAGGACCAGAGAGCTAAGTGTTATAGACATTTTTGGGCACTGCAGCCCCAATCATAAATGTCCATAAACCAAGGGCTCTTAAGTCCCTAAAAGTGTTGTTCCAACCTCTAAAAGAACAAGGTCAACTGATTACATCTTCTCCCAGAAGTTCTCCATGAAAAATTACTCAAAACTGGACCATCTCACCTGCTCCATGGTCAAAGTGCGCTGCATCCCACCTAAATACACACGAGAGGTGCGGTGCATACTGAAAAGCCCTTCTATGGGGTGCGATGGGCGAGAGTGGATAAATGGCTAGGTCAATCTGCGAGGTGGAGGATCATGGAATCTTCCAGAAACTTCTCCTATGACACTTGCCTCTCTGCATTCGCCCAGGGATGAGTAAGAGATCATCAATCTCCAAGTGGAATCAAGAACTATCAGAGAGAGGACACTAATCAAAACTCAAAAGCTGACTCACCCCCCTTGCAAACATCTATATATGGATCCCTCATCCCAGAGATCCAGAGGCTGGAATTTTGTATCTTGTAAGGAAGTGCTGCTGGTTTCTTGGTGCAACATCATAGTGTTTGGTGATCTAAGCTTTTCATGAGGTGAAGAAGGGCTTTCTTGCTGAGAGGATGATGCTGGGTTAGAACAATTGGTTGTAATCCTCTTTTCTATTCTTGATTATTAATAAACCTATTCAAGTTTTCCTCCACATTCTTGTATGATTGATGATATATGCATTTGTGTGGTCAATATATATTTGGTCCTATATTGTTTATGATAGTAGATCTATGTTCTTGGATAGTGTTATGCTGCTTTGATTCTACAGGTGCTCTTTGAAGCTGGGTAGACGAGGAAGCGAGTGGCAAAGATCTATCAGAAGGGAGAGGAATCAAGTAAGGAACCCAGCGCAAGACAAAGGTTGGTCTCCTTCTTTCCCCTCTTATCTACTTCTCATAAAGGAAAACAAAAGTGGTTTTAGTTTGTTTATTTCTAAGGTAGCTACCAGCCTTAGTGGGACTAGCAGCTCTGCATAGACACTAGATTTCCCGATAACAAAATGGCGACTCTACTGGGGAATGAATAGATTGTTTGTTTGTCTATATTTGTTTACTTTATAAACTTACAGATGGAGCCTGAAGTCAAGCCAGCTAGCCTTCGAACTGCATTTGCTATGCAAGTGCAAAGTAGATCAATGCTGCTTCAATCTATCTCCGGGTTTTGTTTATAAACTGAACAATCGATTTACAAGCTCTCTAATTGCCCTTGTGGTGGCTCTAGTAACCTCCTTAGATCTACCCCTGTGATTTATTTACTGATTACCACTTGCTCGGCCTAAATCCCTGAACTGAGCTGCAAACTGTGACCCGAAACCCAGTTGAAGTCTCGTCCCTGGACCATCGCACTGTCTCTTCTTTGGAATCTGGATGCATCACACTTCCCGAGTGTAGTAGGTGTGCTGCATATCACTTTCCCTGTGTTGCATGTGCGCTGATCAGACTAGACCTCTTCTGCTCCTAGATTTTGGTTTCTGTGTTCACTCTTTTCAGCTATATTCAGGAGTTTTGTTGTCTATAGTCAGTATACCTCTGTTGAAACCCCATTCCTTGCCATTATTCCACCTCCATTGTGAAAAAAACTGTAATTTTTTTTTATGTATTTTGAGCCATTTTCAGTTCTCTTTTACAAAGAAGTAATGTAATTGAATTGTCGTTTCTTGATTTGAAAGTGTCGCAAGTGTTGTTTTCAGTCATAGAAGAGAATCCGATTGTTCTTGATAGTCGATTACATTGTTACTCTTGTATTTGATTTGAATTAATAGTTTTTCAAGTGTCGAAAGCAAGTTTACAATTCCAAATCGCAAAGTGTCGTCATTGTCTTCATTTTGTCTTGAAAAGAAACTTGTTAGTAATGTCGCTTTGAAAAATAATTCAGATTTGCGCTTAGCTTTCTTTTTATCATTCACACATTAAGAAGGCTGAAAACAAATACATGCATGTGCATTTGCATTTAGACTGTTTGATTTAGGACAGTTCATATATTGTGTGCTCTCTGCTCTATGTTGAAATAATTTCACCTCTCTTTCCTTAGTAGCTAGGATTTTCATTGTAAAAAGAAGATTAAACGATTGTTTATCATCTTAGATTGCATTTTAGGAATTGTACATCTACATCACGCGGTGAACCTAAAAGGAAAATTTCTTAAGCAAGATCAACTGTAAAATAAATTTAATGAATCTAAAAACGCTTTGGAACCTAATGCACAACATTTAGAAGTCTAGGGTAGAGACGTATTCCAGCGTCGTAAAGCCTGGTAACCGTTGTTTTCATTGATGGTTGGGTGATTCCTCCACTTTGAGATGACAAGTGCCAGTATGGACTTGTGCTCCCACGTACCGTCGAGTATATATTGGGAGACCACAATAGGATTTATCCTTTATCCATAGGAAGTCGTGTCTGCTGCCCTATCGATCACAATGCACTGAACACAGAATTCGGGAAGATTGACTGTCGTACCGTAAAAAGTATTCTGTAGTTTTGCGATTGGTTTGGTAATCCCTCTGTCTAGATTTCCAGAGCAGTCTCTTTCGTTCCTTTTCAGACTCCTTAAAGGAAAAGGTCCATCTGAGCACTTGTCACTTCAGGCTCATTAAAAATCGAAGGCAACTAGAGTCATCTTTTGTTTTTTCTCGACTCTTAAAAATTGAAAAACAAGTTGTGTCAAAGCGTCTAAATTTTATTTTAATCGGAATAAATATCACCTTTCCTACGTTGGTATTAGGTTGAGGAAAATGGA
The DNA here is from genome assembly GCA_031772625.1 of Pinus tabuliformis. Classification (NCBI taxonomy): domain Eukaryota; kingdom Viridiplantae; phylum Streptophyta; class Pinopsida; order Pinales; family Pinaceae; genus Pinus; species Pinus tabuliformis. Next base: position 1,004,554,872 of record CM062819.1, read on the forward strand.
GTCCACCAACCAAGGAGTTCCCCTTGGAGGAAATCCTAGTCCTTTCTTCTCTTGGGGAGATGTTGGTGCGCCCCATATGGCCACATTGTCACTTCCAGGATTGACAATCGGCTTGCCCGTATGGCTCTTCTCAACCTCTATCGTTCATAACACCATGATTCCTGAACAATCAAGTCAACAACTAAACGATACCAGAGTTACCCCCAAACCTTCTACTTCGCCCAATTCTTCCTCTCCTCCTTCCTCTTCACTTGATGAAGCTGGTAAAGCCAAAAATCAAGTAACCGAGAAGAAGAAGGAGAAGAAGAAGAAGGAGCCAAAGGTGAAAAGGGGCAACCAAGCATCGTCTAGCGAAAATACACACACTGCACCGTCTAGGCCTAAATCGCCATGTGTCATTTGCAAAGGAGACCACTATCATCGAGATTGTCCTTGCATCCCTCGGATCTTAAGGGACTGGTCTCCTCATTTGCACAATCTGGTGTCATCAACCTCTGATGATCATGTTGAAAACACACCGTCGACTAGTGAAAGTGAAGCCCCTGGACAAAAAGGAAAATGTAAATTTCCTTGTAAGCTGTGTGAAGGCAATCATGTCGTCCACCGTTGTCCCTTCTTAGACAAGGCTAAAAGAGTTTTGGACGACCATCCGATTTCATTGTTACGGCTTCCTCCTGGATATAAGAAGTTCTTGTCGAGTCCGTCACTAGTTGAAAATCCGGCTAAGACGCCCTTATGGTCGGCCGAAGCGTCTATCATTGAAGATAAACCATCTGAATCCACACCAGATAAAAGTCAAAAGGTCGAGGCGGCAGTTGACCTGGTCTTGCCTTCATAGGATCCATCTTCAGATGATACAGTCACCGCAGAGAATAAGAATGACACTATCCAAATTCTCTTCATAAGCACAGAATCCGATGAACATGGGGGCTGTCTATCCGTTCCTTTACCGCAGGAAGGAAGTTCGTCAGAGTCGTATCCGGCCATCTATTCGGTCCCACCTCCAAGCAACCTAGTTGTTTCCTTCGATTGGAATCTACTAGGCAGACCCTGCTTACCAGCTAGTGTGCCATTTCGAATCATTGCTCAAATATATAGAATGGTCATGGCCAGTACCATCATAGATGAAGGGGCTTCTGTGAGTATCCTTTCCTCAACTGCTTGGAAAGCGCTTGGTTCGCCATCGCTTTTGCCTGAAATGAGAAATCTAACAGGCTTTGACAAAGGAACCAGTCGACCATTAGGGATCCTTCCCAGTGTGCCGATAACATTGAGAAAGAAAACCATTCACATGAACGTAATGGTAGTCCAAGGACCCTTGGATTATAATCTACTCCTAGGACGTGACTATATTTATTGCATGGGAGCCATTGTCTCCTCACTCTTTAGAGTAATGTGCTTTCCGCATGAAGAAAGAGTGGTCAAGCTCGTAGACCAGCTTTCATTCCCCGGTTCACACATAGCAAATAGTCATATACCATCCCTGAATGGTCTCTTCACGCAAGGAATGTCTCATCAATCCCCAGTCCATCCTCCTGATGAGTGCGAGTGATTCGGAGGATATGACTGAAATGAAGGGGCCATGCACCCTGGTTTGTTTTGATAGGAAAACCTTGGGTATAGGGTAGGTTTCCGCAAAGGATATATGACTGGTTGACACACCCGTCCATTTAGGAAAATGGGGTTAGATCGGAATAAGATACCTCTGTTAAAGGTAGGCCTTTCCCGATAAAACAAATGTTTTGTCTGCAAATTGAGGGGTAACCTGGAAACTCTACTTCACTATACCTGGGGGCATGCAAACCTTTTGGCGTGCTAGCGAAGAGCGACCATTTATTTTTTAAAATTGTAGGTCCTCTAACCCTTTAAACTCGTAGGATTGGTCGTTTCCTAACTTTCATAAAGAAAGGATGTGGGGCAAAGCTTTGAAAAAATGGCATTATTATATGAGAAATCCTTATTATACGGCTAGATCGAGTAGTTTTAACGCGGAATTCAAGCTCGTTAAAAAATAAACATAAGCAATGAGCAAATGTTCCCCCAGAGTTTAAGCTCATTAAAAAATGAACCATTTTCCGGTAAATAACCATTGTGAATGTATTATCATCAACCTTTAAAGCCTTGGTCGTGTTCTCATCATCACCTCCACTCTGTATTGGCTGATCATTCACCTCCATTTGATTGTTTACCCTTTTTGAGGAACAACTGCAAAGAGTGATCCTGTTAGCCATCCTTGTGACACTGTCGTGATTGGAAAATTCCAAACCTTACCTGGAATTAGCTGCTACCCGAACTTATCACTCGTTCCTCAAAAACGAGTCTCCTTTAAGCTCTTTTCAACTGACTCATAAAATATGAAAAGATTGCCGAGAAATTGGCCTCTCCAACTCATTAAAGTGACCGGAAGTGCTATCCCTCCTTTAGATTTTAATCTTTTTGGAGTTGAGGGATTATTACACAAAAATATCGAGCGCTTGTTTTGTTCGGCTCGTTAAAAGTACCGAAAATTCATTGCTTTTATATTGTTTTATACTTTTTCTGACTCAAGGGATTATATGACGAAAAAGGATTATTGGAGTTTTCTTTACGTCCCTTTTTCAGACTCTCTAAAATTGAAAAGGACCGAGTTATCCTTGTCGTTAAACTCGTTAAAACCGAATAGCAACAAACTTGTCCATATAGACAAGAATGAGTTTCACTACTGCTAGGCTCGTTAAAACATAGCGATGGGTTTGCCCGAAGGGAAAATTATAGAACAAGAATATGTTATCCTCCTCAAGCTTGACAAAAATAAAGAGGTACTGGTCAGCAATGACTAAGGAAAAATTGGGAAGAAAAATTGAAGAAACTTTATTGGTAGCAAGTCGCTCTTGAACATGACACTTTCACTTCGCATCCGAGTCGGGTTGGGTTGTTCTGTTCACTGGTCATATCACCATGGGTTCATCACACCATCCATATTTGGGGTTAACACTACCAATCCATCATGTCAGTGTCGCTGATATGTTCAAGAGAAGTCGCTCAGAGAATTCACCTATGTCTCACCCACTGCAATACATTTACGCTCCATTCTTTCATGACCGCCACCCTGAACCTTATATCACCATATTGTTTTCACCTCCATTAAAATCATTTGATCCATTCTGTGTCATTGATGTGGGATTCACTAAGGCCCTCCTATGACAGATTGCTTCTTGTCGACATCAGCTCATTATCCAAGAAGTCGATCTAGGAACAACCCTTTCAGTACTTTGAAGCTTGCATGCCTCAATGGCAAGTTTCTCACTTCCAGCGACAGGTTTACATCAATGGCCTTCGACTGAAAGATTTTACGTGGTGTTCGATGCCAAGTCCCTTTATTCACACCACGTGAATTGTACTGTAGTACCTTGAGGGTCATCATCATTATCGGTGATTCCTCTCGCGCCTGTTAACAACTTACATCATTGGCTGGTAATCAGGCGATGTCTTTCCATGTTCGACTCCAGAACATCTCTCACATGGATCGACTTGTACTTTGAGTGAAGATCGAACGAGATTGAAGACCCCGAATCTAGCTTCATCCATCCGGGCTGTGATATATATTCAGGAAAATAAAGACATCAAATGTACATCATTACTGCACAGATAATCATCCAACCTAAGGGATGATGGCTCTACCAGAATCATCAGTCTACACTTAGACAATTGTCTATCTTATGTACATGAAAATGAATTTATAAAGTTGAGCATGGGAATGCTCGCCTCAGCTAGATCATGAAAATATTATGAAGATAATGTATTGTATTGTATCTTATTACAGGTTGCCTTCCAGCTCGAAAAAACTTCAGATCCTCATGATAAAGCATTTCACCCGACATCAACAGATAAACGACCTCATGCTTTAGGGGGCAACTGTTATATACATTTTTGGGCACTGCAACCCCAATCATAAATGTCCATAAACCAAGGGCTCTTAAGTCCCTAAAAGTGTTGTTCCAACCCCTAAAAGAACAAGGTCAACTGATTACATCTTCTCCCAGAAGTTCTCCATGAAAAACTACTCAGAACTGGTCAAAACTGGACCATCTCACCTACTCCATGGTCAAAGTGTGCTGCATCCCACCTAAATACACACGGGAGGTGCAATTCATACTGAAAAGCCCTTCTATGGGGTGCGATGGGTGAGAGTGGACAAATGGCAGGGTCAATCTGCGAGGTGGAGGATCATGGAATCTTCCAGAAACTTCTCCTGTGACACTTGCCTCTCTGCATTCGCCCAGGGATGAGTAAGAGATCATCAATCTCCAAGTGGAATCAAGAAATATCAAAGAGAGGACACTAATAAAATCTCAAAAGCTGACTCACCCCCTTGCAAACATCTATATATGGATCCCTCATCCTAGAGATCCAGAGGCTGGAATTTTGTATCTTGTAAGGAAGTGTTGATGGTTGCTTGGTGAATAGTGTTGGGTGATCTAAGCTTTTCATGAGGTGAAGAAGGGCTTTCTTGCTGAGAGGATGACACTGGGTTAGAACAATTGGTTGTAATCCTCTTTGCTATTCTTGATTATTAATAAAGCTATTCAAGTTTTCCTCCACATTCTTGTATGATTGATGATATATGCATTTGTGTGGTCAATATATATTTGGTCCTATAGTGTTTATGATAGTAGATCTATGTTATTGGATAGTGTTATGCTGCTTTGATTCTACAGGTGCTCTTTGAAGCTGGGTAGACTAGGAAGCGAGTGGCAAAGATCTATCAGAAGGGAGAGGAATAAAGTAAGGAACCCAGCGCAATACAGAGGTTGGTCTCCTTCTTTCCCCTCTTATCTACTTCTCATAAGGGAAAACGAAAGTGGTTTTAGTTTGTTTGTTTCTAAGGTAGCTACTAGCCTTAGTGGGACTAGCAGCTCTGCATAGACACTAGATTTCCCGATAACACTAAGTGGCGAGAATTAACTATGTTTACAGTAGAGTAGAGGGGCAAGACTAGATCTTGTTGAGTAGTGGAGCTGCAAAGTTGAAGGGAGGGAGGTAGTACAACAACAGATCACGTTTATATTTTTGAGCATATGTATTAGCCTCTGTTTTTAGCCTAAAAATTGTATGAAAAGTAGAACAATGGCTAGAGCATATAGTAGCCTGCATTCTTAAGAGGCTGATGCCTCTTGGTAAGTGGTGGCTTTCTATCTGAAGGGGTTTGGGGCCTCCTTTGAGTGGGTTCTCTCAAACAACTTGATGTAATTAAGTGGGTGATTAATTTACATCATAATAACAAATAGATTAGTGGTTTTCTCTCTTTGGGTTTCCATGTAAAAAATAATTGTTTCAATATGTGTGTGTTTATCAACTGATGAAATGTGTGCTCATGTGAATGGTTTGCTTAACTATACATTCATATTTTAGTCTGAATGCTCTTACAAATAACTGGAAAAAGTCAAAGGAAATATAAGAATTTAGATTAAATTTTAATAATCTAACTATTACTGATTCATCCCCCCTCTCAATAATTGGTATCAAAGCCAAGTTCATTCAAAAACAATTTAACCACTAGAAGGTAGACCCATAAGGAATTATGTCTAGGCAAGAGAGTGGAGATGCTTACTCAATTAAGACACTAGTCTTTGATAGGACAAGCTATGCCTTTTGGAAGGTTAGGATGAAAGCTTATCTTATGTCTGTAGGAGTAGATGTTTGGATTTATGTGTTGGTAGATTATGATGTTCCTGATGTTTCTCCCATATATTTGGACAGTAAAAGGAGATGATAAAGTCAAGAAGGACAAACTTCAAACTTTCAGAATGAGGTTTGAAAGCTTAAGAATGAGTGAAGAAGAAATCATAGTAGAATACTTCCTCAAAGTTGATGAAGTAAACAATATGATTAGAGGACTTGGTGAAGCTATCAAAGAAGATGTAATTGTTCAAAAAGTCTTAAGATATCTTCCTATGAGATTTAATGCCAAAATATCTACCATTAAAGAGATGCATGATCTAAAAAGTCTCACAATGGACCAATTTCTTGGTACTCTCATAGCTTATGAGATGAGAGTAGGAAAATAGAAGTATGAACCAAAGGAGAAAGATTTCAAGCTATCTAATAAGGCTAAGGAGAAAAAAGATAATCAAGATTGCTCCAATTGCGAATCTGATCAAGAGTTGACTCACTTGTCTAGGAAACTTAAGTGTGGCTCAGGAAAGTATAAAGGGAAGCTACCCTTTAAATTCCTTAACTATGGAAGAGTTGGAAATTTTTCATCCAAGTTCCCTTACAAAGAAAATATAGAAGGAAGATGATTAGAAGTTCATAAGAAAAGATCAGAAACATCAAAAGAAGAGACTCTCTAGGAAGAAGGTGCTCTACTCCAAAGAGGATAGTTCAACACCAGATTCATCTAGAAAAAACTCCTCAAAGAATGAGTCAAATGAGTGGTTACTCATGGAATTTGGCGCTAACTCCAAGAAACAAATATTAGAGACTATAAAGAAAAATAAGAAGAATAATGAGTGGTAGACTTTGAAGGGGAACTCATCAGTGCTCTTGATGAGTTAAATAAGGCCAAAAGAAAGAACAAACAACTAAAAGAGCAGTTGCAACATGCTGAAGAACGTACGTATAACTTAGACAATGAGGAATTTGTTAATAAAAAAACTTGAAGAATCCATTAGAAGTAAAGACAACCTAGCTCTTCAACTAGAAGAAAAACAAAAAACATGTGAAAAACTAGAAGAAGAGAATAGACATCTAAAGTAGGAGTTGATCAAAATAAAGAAGGAGATGATACTAGAGGTATGCAAAGAAGAGACTTTGTTGTTGAAAATCAAATTAGAATAAGTGAAATGAAAGGAAGAAATTCTTAATGATATAATTCATGAATGGGAAGAAAATTGCCAGAGTCTTGAAGCATAAATTGTCTCTCTGGGAACAAATATTGAGAGATTGAAGACTGAGAAGGGTGTAAATGAAAATTGTGCAGAAGGGACAAGAAAACTATATCAGATTCTGAACAATCAAAGATCTCTAGAAAATAAGATGGGTCTGGGATATTCTAAATCACAAGAGTCTTCTATGAGAAATATGAACTTTAGGTCCGCAAGGTTTCAGGAACCTCATATTTATGCAAAGGTGCAACAAGAAAGAATAAATGAAGATAAAAAGGTAGCAATAAAGAGAGGTACCCATCACTGGAAAAAGAATTCCAACTTCTCGAAGGATTCATACCAAAGAAGAACGAATCAAGCAGCAAGACAATAGAGGTACATTCATGAACAAACTCATGAACTTTCAAAATTTAGGTACTCTAATTTATTTTATGGTAATTTATATATATCTTTCGACATAAAGTTATTGATTGTAGAAGAGTTAAATTTGAAAGAGATGAAAATTTCAAATACAATAAGTATCAGAATTTTAGATCTCAAAACTCTCCTCCCAAATAGAAATTCCTTCTCTCCCCTGATGGATGATGTTGAATGCTTCAAATGTAATAATTTTTGGCACAAGGTGAGTGAATGTAGAAGCATATTTGAGTATTCATCTAAATCCCAAAATGCTTGGCAACCAACCTTTCCAAAGGAAAAGAAGAATTTCAAATGTAAGTTTGGAAAGAATATGGAGTGTGGTATTTCTCTATCAACACATGATCAAGAAAATAAATGGTATGTGGATAGTGGTTGTTCCAAGCATATGACTAGGGATAAAAGTAAATTCACATATCTAAAAGAAAAGGACAAAGGGAACAATGTCACGTTCGGCAACAATTTTCCAGCAAAAACTAAGGGTAACGGCATAGTCAATCTTGATGAAAAGGCTAAATCTCAAAATGTACTATATGTAGAGGGTCTCAAACATGACTTGCTTAGTGTTAGAAAGATGTGTGATAATCTCTATAATGTGACCTTTTGATCCAAATACTATGAATCTGAAATGAAGAGAATGGAAAGCTGGTGGGAAAGGCAATTAGAACTCACAATAATGTATATGTGTTTGATGACTCCAGAGTAAGATGTCACTTAGCAAGACAAATGAAACTCGATGGTGGCATAGGAGACTTGGTGATATGAATTATGACAATATGATGAAATTAAGCAAGATAGGATTTGTAAGAGGATTTCCAAGACTGTCAAGGCCTGATATTTCAATATATGATTCTTGTAAATTTAGTAAGCAGACCAAGACTCATTTCAAGACAAAGAAGTTCTCTTCATCTAGACTTATAGAGCTAATTCACACAGATATTTGTGTCCCAACAAGCACAAAAATCCCAAGAGGAGAAAGGTATTTCATGTTGCTTATTTATGATTTTACCAGAGCCACATGGATAACGCTCTTAAAACAAAAATCAGAATTCCTTAAACATTTTAAGACATGTAAAGCTCAGGTAGAGAACAAGAAATATCTAAAAATAAAATGCTTAAGATCGAACAGAGGGGTAGAATACACTCCAAGAGAGTTTGAAGAATATTGCGAAGAGCATGGCATAAGGAGGCAGTATTTTGTGGCTAAAACTCCACCAAAAAATGGAGTAGCAGAGAGAAAGAAATAGAAATATTCAATAGATGGTCAGAGCTATGATGGATGAAGTAGATGTACCTCACACCTTTTGGGGAGAAGAAACACAAGAAATAGTGTACCTAGAAAATATAACACAACTCAAACCTAATAGTGATAAGACACCCTATGAGTTATGGAAGGGGAGACATGCATCAATAAAACACTACAAGGTGTTTGAGAGCAAGTTCTTTATCAAAATAAGTGATAAAAATGCTAGAAAGTTTGACTCTCATGCTGATGAGGGTATATTTATCAGGTACTCACCCCGAAGTAAATTATACATATGCTACAACAAAAGGACAAAGAGATTTGAGGACTGTATTGATATAATACTGGATGAAATAATACCATAATCCAAGTCTTCCAAAGGAGAAGAAATTTTAGCCACTAGATTCTCAGATCAAGTAGAAACAGAGGCATATGATGAAGATGAAGAAATAAGTACAACACCAAGGGCTAAAAATCCCTCAATATATGTACAGAAACAACATCCAAAAATCCAAATTATTGGTGATCAAAGGCTTGGTGTTCAAACTAGGAGGAGATTCCTTGGAATCCCGAGCTACCAAACCTTGCTCTGTTATCTCAAATTCAGCCCAAGAATCTAAGTCAAGAAAGTGAGGATAAGTCCTGGGTGAAGTCAATGAATGAGGAGTTGGATCAAATCAATAAGAATGACACTTGGGAGCTTGTTCCAAGACCCAAAGAGAAAAATGTCATAGGCACCAAATGGGTATTCAAAAACAAGCTAAATGAGCAATTCAAGTGATTAGGAACAAGGCTCTCTTAGCATGCAAAGGATATGCCCAAGTAGAGGGAATAGATTTTGAAGAAAAGTTTGCACCTGTAGCAAGATTAGAAGTTATCAGAATGTTCATTTATTTTTCCAGTCATAAAAACATCAAGGTGTATCATATTGATGTGAATTCAACCTTTCTCAATGAATATCTAGAATAAGAAGTGTATATTGAGTAGCCAGAAGGGTTCATGCTCACAGAAAATGAAGGGTTTGTGTGCAAACTGGAAAAAAAAAAAAAAAAAACAAAAAACAAAAGCTTATATGGACTCAAACAAGCCCCCGGAGCCTGGTATGCCATATTGGATAGATACCTTCAGCAACAAGGCTTTAAGAGGGGAACTGCAGATAGTAATATGTATATAAAATATGAATATTACCACCCATTAATTGTGGTAGTGTATGCAGATGACATAATATTTGGCAGCGATATGGAGCGGTTGGGACATCAATTTGCAAACTATATGTAGACATAGTTTGAGATGTCCATGATAAGAGAACTGTCCTTTTTCCTAGGATTGTAAATTTCTCAATCAAAGGATGGAATTTTCATCTCCCAACCCAAATACTTGTGAGAAACTCTGAAGAAATTTGTATTGGAAGATTGTAAACCGGTTAGCACCCCCATGGTTATAGGCTGTAAGTTATGTAGAGAAGTTGAGGCACCTCTGGTAAATCATATTGTCTACATATCAATGATAGGAATATTGTTATATCTCATAAGATCTAGACCGGACATCATGCAAGTAGTAGGTCTAGTGGCCAGATTTCAAGCTTTCCCTCGTGAAAGTCATGTCATTGATGTCAAAAGGATTTTCAAATATTTGCAAGGCACAACATACTATGGGTTGTGGTATGCAATAAGAAGAGAGTTCAAATTAAAGGCCTATACTAATGTTGATTCAGTGAGAAACATTAGTGGTAGGAAGAGCACCTCTAGTGAAACATTCTTTCTAGGAGATTGCTTAGTGTCCTGGGTAAGCAAGAAACAAGACTCCATCTCTCTATCAACTGTTGAAGTAGAGTATATTGCAGCTGCCACTTGCTACACAAAAATTCTCTGGATGAACTAGACCTTGAATGTCATTAAGGTAGAGTTGACAGATCCAATTCCAATCGTGTGTGACATGTTGAAAAATGCAGCAATAAATTCTCAATTTCATTTTTCCTTGATTAAATTGAGAAAAATTGAATTTCCACATCATCAGACAACTTGGATGTAGTTAAATTCTATGACATGGCTTGTGTCACCCATTTTACTCAGTAAATTCGAGTTGGAGGAGTTAGAGTTCAGTTAAGCATATGTGATTGCTAATTTGTAGCAATCAAGGTCAGTCATTTCAAGTTGTTTTCAGTTAAACTAGTTCCAATTGTTGGAGGAACTAGCGGAAGGTCAATTGTGCAGTGGGACTTCATTAAAACTAAGTGATGATCCATTTAATTGATCAATCAACCCAAAAGAGCTAGTGCATGTAGAGAATTCGAGTTCCCCATCTGTGGTGGAGATTCCAAGGTAGTGTAACATCAGTTGTAGACAAGTCTTGAGTGCATAGGTGTTGCATGTAGTCAGATGATCAACCTTGGTAATTGTGCAATCCATTTTGGAAAAATTCATAAATAACAGGGGCCTAATTTCTCAAGGAATCATGTAAGGAAATAGGGGTTGAAGAAAAGGCATAAATTGACTAAGTCTAGGTCAGAGCTTCTTAGTGAGCAGAGAGATAGGTTATTCACTTGCAGGTTGTGATCAATTGAGAAAAACAATTGTAATACATCTCTATTCATCAAATTAATGAAGGATGGCAAGGGGATTTTAGCATATTTATTTCCTCGAAAAAAAAAATTAATAAATTAAAAATTAAAATCTCTCTCTCTCTCTCTCTCTCTCTATATATATATATATATATATATATATTATGTGCATGTGTGTTATTTCTTATTGCATATTTGTGATTGATGTTCTAAATTGTGAATTGAATTCTTCAAAGTAGTAGAGTAGGTTTGTGTCTTATGATTTTGATTAAAAATTCATGAGCAATTGAAAATATACACCATAATTTCTACATGGTATCAGAGCAAGATTCATAAAAAAGTAGGAATTTCGAAATTGTTTATCAGGAGGTTGGAATTTGTAGTTTAGTGTAGCAAGATCTCTTCAGAGCTGAGAATATGACCTTTAACGTGTTGAGGCTAGAGTATGCCTTGGAAGGTAGCTCTAATTTCATTCCATGGAAGGATCACATGGAGGTGTTATCAGATGAAAATAGATCGCTAGAATACATCAAGAGAGATGTTGCAAAACCAGCAGAATTTGATGTTCAAAACCTTGCTCAATGGGTGAGGAGAATAATAGTGGAGGGAGTACAGGACCACATTGTCACCAATATCCATGGGAAAGAAAATCCTTATGCAATGTGGTAGGCACTGATAGATCTGTTCCAGAATAGCAGCGACCATAGGAAAATGGTATTCAAGGATAAACTTCTAAATATCAAGATGTAGAAGAATGACAATATCTCGCAGTATCTAAGCAGGTTCGCATAAGTTCGTAATAATCTTACAGGAGTTGGTGTTATTGTTTTAAATGATGATTCGGTAAGCCTATCCCTTCTAGGCCTTCCCAGGAGCTGGAATAGCTACCAAGATTCAGTGAAAAGGAGGGAGAAACTATCAGATTGGGAACTCTTATGGTTTGATTTGGTACAAGAGGAAATAAGGTAGAATACCGGAGATGGGACTTCATCCAAGGGCGAGGATGAAGAAAACTTGGCATTGGTTGGAAAGGGAAATAAGAGAAAAGGGAAGAAATCTCAAATCAAACTAGAATCCAACCAAGGGTGCAAGAAGAATGATTTCTCAAAAATTAAATGCTTCCATTGTGATGAATTTGGGCACTATGCCACGAAGTGTCCACACAAAAATTCAAGAAAGAAGACCTCAGGAGGAGGAGCAGGTGAAGCCTTGGCTTCACAGTTTGAGATTGAATTTACCCTTAACACTTGCATGGACAACACAATGATGGGGAGCATGTGGTACTTGGAATCAAGTGCATCGTTCCACATGACAGGGTGTAGAGAGTTTTTCAGTGACCTAGAGGAGAAAGACTCTGCATATGCACATTTAGCTAGGGGACAATGAAAGGTACAATTTGATTGAGGTTGGTACAATCACCTTTTAGAGGGATTCAGGTTCCCCTCTCAAACTCAAGGATGTCATGTTCATTCTGAGCCTAAAGACAAATCTCATCTCTATTGAAATTTTTGAAGACCGTAGTTATGATGTGATCTCTAGAAAAGGAAAATAATTCTTGAGACACATAGCCACAGGATAGGTGAAGCAAATCAAGGTTCATGTGAAGAACATGTATAAGCTAGATGTGGAATACTATATTTCACTAAGCGTTAAGGCAAAGAAAGTTCAAGGCTATGATGTTCATGAACTTTGGCACATAATACTTGGCCATTTACATCATGGCGCCTTAAATATTATGCAAAAAATAGGCATTGGCCTCCCTAAATGATCACTTAAGCAGGAGGATACACACAAAGGTTTTACTTTAGGGAAGTACACAAAATCCACATTGCATGGTCGGGACAAAAATCACATGCAGTCTTAGAAAGGATCTACTCTGATGTCTGTGGACCTTTCTCGATAGCTTCCACTACCAGACACAAATATTTTTTCATTTTTGTTAATGAATTATAACAGAAGTGATGGATCTTCTTCATGCAAAAGAAAGATGGGACATTATCCAAGTTCATAGAATTCAAGGCACTGGTTGAGAAATAAATTGACAAGAAGGTGAAGGATATCAGGAGTGATAATGGATGTGAGTATGTGTCGAATGAATTCAAAAATTTATGTGCGAAAGAAGACATTCGATGAGAGTTGACAACACTCTACAACCCATAGCAGAATGGGGTGGATGAAAGAAAGAACTGTAGTATTGTGGGAGCAACGAGGGTTATGTTGCATGACCAAGGCCTACCTCTACATTTGTGGGTTGAGGCATGCAACACAATAGTCTATTTGCAGAACGGGATTCCTCATCGGATTCTTGGCATGATTACACCGAAGGAGCCTTTCTCAAGGACAAAGCCAGATGTGTCGCACTTCAGGTTTTTGGAGCCTCTATTTATTGCCATGTCTCCAAAGAATCAAGGAAGAAGCTTGAGAAGACAACATAATAGGGGGTATTTTTTGGGTTACACATAAACTCCCCACAACTACCGTGTGTACTTGTCATCCCTTAGAATGATATTTGTACGAAGGGATGTAAAATTTGATGAGGAGAAATCGATGTGGTGCTCCCTGGGGAGGGAGAAAGAGGAGATTTTAGCTCCAAAGGAGGAGCACTGGGAAGTTGTGGAACAATCACAAGTAGAGGAGTAGAGACTGGAGACATCCACTCAAGCATAAACATCCAGAGAAGGTACGAAAAGGACCAAGGAAGCCAATAGACTTGTGAAGGATGAGAGGGAGAATGTGGGAGCTCCTTCAAATTTTTGCCAGGCATAGAAGGTCACTTGATATGTATGTTGGCTACATGGCTCTAATGACTGAGCTTGTAGATACTAAGTTATCCTCCTTGGAGGAAACAATAGATAAACCTATATGGGTTGATGCAATGGTGGAGGAATATTAATCAATTGTAAAGAACAATGTTTGGTAAGTGGTCCCAAGACTAACAGATAAATCAATTATGAGTTCGAGATATATCTTCAAGGTTAAGTGTGTAGCATACAGAAGCATAGAGAAGTATAAGGACAAATTTGTGTCCAAGGTGTACTCTCAGGTTGAGGGAATTGACTATGAGGATACCTTTCCTCTTGTAGCAAGGTACTCATCCATTAGATCAATTCTTGCACTATGGGGTGGAAGGTCCACTAGATGGATGTAAAGACAACATTCCTCAATGGGGTTATTGAGGAGGATGTGTACATTGAGCAACTAGAAATTTTTGAGACATTTGATAGAGAGTCTCATGTGTGCAGAATCAAGCGAGCATTGTATGGTCTCAAATAAACAACTCATGCTTAGTACATCAGGATCGATAGCTATCTCACTAGTTTGGGCCTCACCAAAGATTTAGCAGATGCAAACCTCTATCACATCTTGGTAGAAGGTAAAATACTTATTATTGTCTTATATGTTGATGATTTGATTTTAACTGATGATGAGCAATTGATCAGATCTTGCAAGGAGGACCTTGCAAGGGAATTTGAAATGAAGTAAATGTGTCTCATGCACTACTTCCTTGGGTTAGAAGTATGCAAATGAGATACTACAAAAGTTACACATGGAGAGTTTAAAACACATGGAGACACCTCTAGCGACCAACTGGAGGAAGGAGGATGCCACTTCAGGTGAGGAAGTGGATGCTACCATTTATAAGCAGTTAGTGGATTTAATGATGTATCTTGTGAACACATGACCAGATATGTGCTATGCAATCAACCAGCTGAGCCAAGCTATGGTTAGGCCATCTAAATTATTTTGGAAGGTAGCTAAGCATGTTTTACAATACCTCAAAGGCACTACCCATTTTGGATTATGATACAAACGAATAGAGGGAGTGAAGCTCTATGGCTTCATAGATGAAAATTGGGTGGGGAGTCCATCAGATCGAAAGAGTACATTAGGTGGAATTTTCGGTGTTGGGTCCACAATGGTTGTCTAGTATAGAAGGAAGCAAATATCTGTGGCACTCAACTCAGAAGAAGAAGCATACATCGCTACAATTCAAGCAACATGTGAGGTGATCTAGATGAGAAAGATACTTGTTGGACTGCTTGGTCAGATGATGGGTCCAACTATGATCTACTATGATAACCATATTTGCATTAAGCTCTTTGATAATCTTATATTTCACAATCGATCCAACAATATATATATATATATATATATATATATATATATATATATATATATATATATATATATATATCACCATCTCTACGGGACTGTGTGCAGAGGTGGATAATGTTGTTAAAATGCATTTTGACAGAGGAACAAGATGCTGACATTTTGACAAAGGCCTTATCAAGAGATAAGTTCGAGTTACACATGTGTAGGATAGGGATGGTTGATAATACATTTCTTGTTGAGAGAGATTATTAAAAAATGCAGAAAGAAATTATCAATTTGATTTTGCCTTGATTAAATTGAGAAAATTCAAATTTCCACATCAGTAGACAGCTTGGATGTAGTTAACTTGTGTGACATGGCTTGTGTCACCTAGGTTACTCAGTAAATTCGAGTTGGAGGAGTTAGAGTTCAGTTAAGCATGTGTGATTTCTAATTTGTAGCAATCAAGGTTAATTATTTCAAGTTTTTTTCAGTTAAACTAGTTCCAACTGTTGGAGGAACTAGTGGAAGGGTAGTTGTGCAGTGGTAGTTAAGTAAAACTCAGTGATCATCCATTTAACTGATCGATCAACCCAAACTATCTATTGCATGTAGGGAATTTGAGTTCCCCGATTGTGGTGGAGATTCCAAGGGAATGTAACATCAACCACTAGACTAGTCTTGTATGTACAAGTGTTGCATGTAATTAGATGATCAACCTTGGGAATTGTGCAATAGCCTAATTTCTCAAGGAATTGCGCAAGGAAATGGGGGCTCAAGAAGAGGTAGAAATTGACTAAGTATGGGTCAAAGATTCTCAGTGAGCAGAGAGATAGGTTATTCACTTGCGGGTTGTGTTCATTTGAGCAAAGAAATTGTAATACATTTTTATTCATCATATTAATGAGAGAAGGCAATGGGTTTTTAGCAGATTTTTTTCCCCAAAAAAAAAATATTATGTGCAGGTGCGTTATTTCTCATTGCATGTTTGTGATTGATGTTTTAAATTGTGAATTGAATTCCACATAGTAGTAGAGTAGGTCTGTGTCTTTTTATTTTGATTAAAACTTCATGATCAGTTTAAAATATACAACATAATTTCTACATGACAACATTAGTGCTATCAACATTTCTAAGAATCTTGCCATGCACTCAAATACCAAGCACATTCGTATCAAGTTTAATTTCTTAAGAGAATAAGTTGCTGCTAGTGTTGTTCGACTTGAAAATGTGGCCACTAAATAATAGCTTACTGAAATCTTCACTAAGCCACTTGCAAGAGAGCCCTTTATGTATCTCTAGAACCAGATAGGAATTGTGACTCATCCTCCCAAATGACTCTATTACAATGAGTATTGGCAACTACTCAGCATGAAGGATCAATTAAAGAGTAGGTTGCAGTGTTTTAGGGGGAGACTTCAGAAGGGTCCTTTTCCATTGATGACAAAGGGGGAAATGATTGGTAATGCCACGGGGAAGAAAAATTATGAAGGAAACCATGCTTGGTTTCAGTGGGAGCTTGGGTTGTTGCCATCAATTTCAAAGGGGGAGATAATTTATTGGATAGTTGGCATTGTCTAAATGTTTGGCGGCACTCATTATGTTGGCATTGATGTCAACCATATTAGCATTAAGGTTGGAGACAATAAATGTTGGCATTAATGGGAATATTGTTCAAGGGGAGTCCCATGGTTGCTGCAATATTTTGTAGAGAATCACCATAGTAGAAGACTTAGTGGAGAAGCCATACAAATATGACTATGATGAATGGGGAGCCTTATGATTTTGAGGAGCTTATATCTCAAGATATCATCTTGGTGTCTCATGAAAGTTACATAATTGGAAAGTGCTTGGAAATATCTTTCCAACGATATGTGGAACTATGTAAATGGACCTACGGATCAAAAGTTATGGTCAGTCAAAGTAAGGACCTTGAAGCCCTTACTAGTAGTAAGGGGAACCCCAAAAGGACCAGAAGTCTGGAGGTTTTTTTAAAAAGGTTAGGGGATTGCATTGATTTGGGGTAGCAGGAAGGTCAAAAACCTAGAAGGCCTAGAAAGCCTGGAGTCTTATTTAGAAAAAGGTTACAGGATTACAATTAGTCAAGGTAGCGAGAAGCCCAGAACTTCATAAGGAAGATGGAATTCATTTTAGAAAAAAGGCTACGAGAATGCAGGCATCTGAGATCCAACTATATAGTAGTATATATGTATATGTGAGTGGGGCCGACAAGTAGAGGCGAGTGTGGCGTACAAGGTGCATATAGATGGGCCAGGTTAGAATCTCGAAAGCATGTAAGGAATAGGTGGAAAAGAATAAAGCACTGGGATTTTTCAGCAAGTAACAAAGACGGGTGATGAAAGCATTTTCTGGCATTTGGTAGTCCATCAAAAATTGAAAGGTGTGCCCAGGATTTGGTCTTGCGATGGTTTCATGTGTTCTAGTGACCAAGGGCCTTCAAGCTGTAAATAAAGAAAAACATTGTGGGACAGTATTAAAAGGCTTTGAGTCAAATACAAAGAAGAGGGTGTTAGGACTGGTTGTGCAAAGTATGTAGTGCACCCTAGTGGGATAATGCCCAGGAGCTCAAAATCCCAGAAGTATTATGAAATGGCATATAAAGAAAATTTACAGGCACGAGGGCATCTAAGATTCATCTCAATAACATTCTATAATGTGATATGAATGAGTCAACAAATCTTTGGCCTATGTGGCATATTTGGCAATGTGTCATAGTCATGGATGAGTCGGTAGCACTAGGGAATTGTATACAGAGGATGTATGAGTTAAAAGCTGAAGTAAATTCATGCAGAGAGGTTGGTTCCACAATATTAATGGTGACTTCTAAAACAATCTTCCTTTCGTCTCGCTTTCGCACCATGAGAAACTAAATGAGAAAGACAAGTCAGGGACACCATACGAGTAAATTTATAATCCCTAATGGTGTGTTGCAGCTACAGCAGGAAGAAGAGACATACTTGAAGTGCATTCTAAGGTTTGTGAGCATTTAAGAGGGATGGAGGACCAAGTTATCTGCATAGGCAGAATTCAATAGAGGTACTTGTTGAGTGTGCGGGTTCGACTTGGATTTAATTCTCAGTATGGAGAATCCACAAGTTCCCATTATTATATTTAATGCAGTAGCAATGATCTTGTAGTTTAATGGAGCAATAGTAGGGAGAGATTTGTAGAAGCATGCTTTCATGCATTGTGTTGTAGAGACAATAGAGACAACAGAGAAAATAGAGACCTTTGTGAAAAAGAGGAACAAAAACTATGATTTCCATTGAGAAAATGGGGGATGCAACAGTTATGTTGAGTCTAAGTGAGTAAGGAGCAAAGATTTAAGTGTCGAGAGTTAACTATGTTTACAGTAGAGTAGAGGAGCAAGACTAGAGCTTGTCAAGCAGTGGAGCTACAAAGATGAAGGGAGGGATATCGTACGAAAGTAGATCAAGTTTATATTTTCAAACATGTGCATTGGCCTCTATTTTCATTCTGAAAATTGTATGAAAAGAAAAACAATGGATAGAGCATATAGTAGCCTCCATCCATAAGAGATCAGTGCCTCTTGGCAAGTGGTGGATTACTATCTGAAGGGGGTTGGGGCCTCCCGTGAGAGGAATATCACAAACAACTTGATGTAATTAAGTGGGTTCTTAATTTACATCATAATAACAAACATATTGGTGGTTTTCTCCCTCTGGCTTTCCATGTAAAACATACATGTGTCAATATGTGTGTGATGCTCAACTAATGAACTATGTGCTCATGTGAATCGTTTGCATTAATCTACATTCATATTGTAGTCTGAATTCTCTTACAAATAACTAGTAGAAGTCAAAGGAAATATAAAAATTGAGATTAACTTTTAATAATCTCTCTATTACTGATTCAGCCCCCCCTAGTAATTCCTTATTTCAATAGTTTGCACATAGTAATGGGTATCAAGAGACCTTGAAGATGAGTCCATTTGAGGCTCTTTATGGGAGGAGTTGTAATACTCCTATTAGATGGAGTGATATAGTGAATAGGGTGTTGATTGGACCAAATATGTTGGCTGAGATGGAGCAGGAGATGTAGGTTATTAAGAGGAATTTCAAGGTAGTGCAGGATAGGAAAAAGAGTTATGTAGATCAACATAGAGCATTCAAGGAGTTTTAGTTTGGGGAGCATGTGTACTTGCACATCAATCCTAATAATATCTCCTTGAGGATTGGGTCTTCTACCAAGTTAACACATCGGTATTGTGGGCCTTTCGAGATCCTTTAGAGGAGTGGACCAGTGACCTACCGACTTGCACTGCTGCCAAAAATGAAACTGCATGATGCTTTCCATGTTTCATTTCTTAAGAGATATGTCTAGCATGTCGATCATGTGATTGATTGGAATGTATTACAAGTGGAACCAAAGGGATAGTTCCAACCAAAGCCACAATGCATTTTACAGCAGAAACAACTCATGCTCCAAAACATAGAAACATAGCAAGTTAAAGTGCAGTGGAAGCACTTTGGGCCAATGAAGTTACATAGGAGATGGATGGTCAGATGCGGGCTTTGTATCCTTCTTTATTTGTTGGTTGAGAAGATGTGCTTGGTTTATATTTATATATTCATATGTGCATTGTAAATACTGCAATGATTTGTGTTAAAGCTCCAATAAGATGCATGTTGTAAATATTGCATCGAGATGTGTTATAAAGCTCCAATAAGAAGTATGGTGTTCATGGTTTTAGCAATTTGGTATGATGTAAATGTTACACTGAGTTGTGTTATAAAGCTCCACAGGAAGAATGGTTTTCTAGTTATAAGAACCATTGAACAGAAATAATGGTGTTCCCCTAAGGGGGAGAGGTTTGTAACAACCCCTAGTTGATTTTCCATGTAAATAAAATAATACCAAGGTCATGGGACACATATTCCAAGCTAAATGGCGGGAAAACATTATAGTTTCCATCACTTGTGGTTAATTAATGGCTATGGAAATTGATAAAGAAATTAGTAAAGGCAAAGATTTCATTTAATTATGAAAATAAAGGAAAATAGGAGAAAAGGAAGGTGAAGAGATAAAAATTTGCATGTAGGTGAAATTAGAGGAAAAATGAAGGAAAAAGAAGAAAAGGGGGATATCAATGATAAAAAGGCATCAAAGAAAAATTGCATAACTTTTGTCTTAGATTTTGACATCTTTTTGACAATTTTAAGTTGAGCTCACTCTCATGCTCTCATACTCTTGCACACTTAGAGCATGCTTGGAGCAAGCTTGGAACACTCTAGCATTCACTTGGCTTGGAGAAATAAAACAAAGGAAAGCAAGGAAGTGCAAGGGTGACAGTTGGATCAACAACTACAGTAGGGATACTTTGCTAGTAACAAGTTCCATGTGTGATTTCCTTGCTGATTTTTGGGTGCGTGGTATATGTATGTGATTCCTTGGTTATGTGTTGTCATTGGCATGGATATTTGCCTAGATTGGTCGTGGTTTCAACCTTGCCTTGCCATTCTAGATAGCCATGGTGTTGTAGTTTCCCACTTGTTATTTTGATTGGTTCTCAGGGTCCCTTTGGCTGTGGATTGGAACAAACACTCTGGAACATTGAAAAAACTTGTGTTGAGTTACTAGTTCCTAGAGGTTACAGGTTGGGACAAATGCTTTGGAGCCTTATGGGTTGAGTTATTAGTCCCTGAAGCCATGGGTTGGAACAAATTATCTTGAGCCCTGATTTAGTTGTGGATTGAGTTACTAGTTCCTCGAGTCCTGGACATATTGGGTAGAGATTGGTCTGGTTGATGTTAGGTCAGATCATTGATGTTTAAGGTTGAGGTGGTTTGACCTATGGAAGCCCTAGTTGGTTTTGTTTTGGTTTAACCCTTATGATCCCACATTCATGCTTGGAATATGGTGTGGGGGTGATGGGATAAAAGAGAGATTTGGTTCAACCCAATCTATGGTTAGGTGGTATGTGGAAGTCCCTGAAATGGTTGGAATTTTCATATGTTAATAAGAGCTAATTTCTTATTGTGATATATGAGCACGTGTACTGGTTATTAAGGTGATCTTATGGTAGATTTTCCATGATTTTATATTTTTGTTATATGTTGGTTACATGATGTATTCTATCTATGGCTCTTGTCATGTTTTGATAAGTTATTGAATGGTTGATGAATTCATGGGCTAACAAGTATTGTTGCAACTAGCTAGAGAGGGAATTAAGCCTTCTTGGTGATTTTCAGATGTAGTTCAAAATTTTATGATCAGATATGCATTCATGACCTGTAGCTTTTATGTTTACCATATGTTTGAAGAAATTCATATCATGGATTAGACATGTCTAGGTCAAATTCTTGCTTGAGTTTTGATTGGTTGGCCTTGTCATCATCTTGTTTATGTTTCTGAAAAGTTATAAGTAGTTCTGGGTAGTGGTGTTACACAACATTTTGTCACTGTCCCTATACTCCCCGTCCACGATCCTGGATGACCTCTACAGTTTACACGATATGATTTCCATCATGAAGAAACTCCCAGTATGTCCCTCTTCATGAGAAGAATAATACCCCTTTGCATCATTTCCCAAGAATCTTCCTTCTATCCCAGTTTACAAGATCGACGCCACTAACCTGTTTTCTCCTCACGCCAATTTACAGAGGTTAAAACTAGCCCTCACGTTGTTCAATTCGACTTAGCCCTTTTCTAGTCGTGTCGATCCTCTTTTGGAAGGTTTTCTAAATAAGGAGCTAAAGCATCCATGTCTAGAAGCTTCATAATGAAAGTCTGGTAGATGGTTGGGCCGGATAGAGCCGAGGAAGTCAGTTTGGGATCCTTTCCCCTATTAGGATGGAACAACCTCAAGAGATAAGACCTTCTCCCATAATGAAAGGAACCATCTCCCATCCATCCAAGTTATATAAACCTCTCTTTTTCCCAAGCAAAAGCTAGGTGGAGTTTTGGAGCAAGTTTGAATAATCATCAATTCATCTATAGCTTGTAGATTTCTAGTGTATGCTTGAGGGAGAATAGTGTGATTTTGGTTTGGTTTGAGACTACAGGGAAAGAGGCCTTAAAAATTCCATTGTTGGGGCTATCCATGAAGTGCTGGCAGAAGTGTGGGAACCTAGATACGTCAAAGGAGACCAACAACGTCAAGGCATGGGTTGTAATCTCTTTCTGATTTATATAAATGAAATGATGGATTTCTTTCCTACATGAAGTGTCATTTTAAATCTTTATGGTTTAATGTCCCTTCACCTATTAAGTAGGCTGAATATAATATTGTATGCTATCATGTTTTTTGTTGTTGTTGTTTGCTTGTTTCAGGTATTCGAAGGAAGGAAACGAAATATAACTGGAGTGAGGAAGTAGGATCATCACCAAGCATAATAGCATTCTAAGAGGTAGGCTCTCTTAATTGATTCTAGCTTAAGGAGATTTTCCATAGATTTTTTGTTTGTGGCTAGACCCACTCTCTCGAGCTAGAGGAATTGTTTGTGTCTGCACTGAGAATTTACCTATACCACAGTGGTCTAGAGGCTAACCTGAAAAAGTGGCTCGAATATTGGAACCACTGGCACAAAACTAGAGCTTTTAGGTCATGACCACATGGAATCAAGCCTATGCATGCGCTTGGGACCTAATAACTGCATTGATGTTGTGTTGTGGGTGTGGTTGGGGAGTTTCCTAGATGAAAATAACTCGAGCTCAGGGATTTACCATCTAGAGTGGTTTGTAGGCTCCTGAGTGGTATGTAGTCCCCGATGTATGTAAGTTTTGATTGTGTTGGCCCCACTTCCATAACTCAATCTTGGAGGTCGGGTCATATCGTAGTGACACGCGTCTCATGTTTACCTTGGCGAGCTTGTAGAAATGGGTAAATGTTGAGTTGGAGGTTAAAACAATAAGGATCATGGAAGACTATGAGTCCCTATACAATCACAAATTCCAACAACCCAATGTTCATTAGTAGTAAACCTTATATTTAATATCAAAAGAAAAAGAAGGTTAAAAATACCATTCATTATTAATCTATAATGGAAAGAGAGAGGATCTGCGTGCTAGAGTTTATGCCAGCTCCACGATCTCCCCCAAGTGCCTCTGCTTCTAGCCTTCGGGGCCCTGCCCACCATGGCGGATCCACTTCAACAACCTGGCACCTAATCCTTCAAGGATATGGTCTCTGGATGGCTGCCGTACCAAGCTTCATTCTTCACAAAGTTTGCCTCTAGCTCTGCCCTCTGTTCGCCACCAATAGGAATCTCTGACAAAGAAGAAACTACGCATCCACAATAAAATGAGCTACCAAAAAGGAACGAAGACACAGTGAAAAGATCAACCAAGGATACTCAGGTAGACAAGGGAAAGACCGCAGATACGCCCTTCCATACCAACGTCAATCCTTCACAATCTCAAGAGCAGCCACACGATCAGGGAAAAAGGCCAAGAATAATTGTAATCCCAAAGCCAAGAAAATCCTAGAACTGGAAATCCAGGACCCTGAGGTAGCTGAATATAGAGAATACATCCAAGAACACACAGTTATATGCAATTTCATGGGAATATGGCCAATTGAAAGAGCCCTGAACTGGTGGATTCAGAGAAAATGGACACCCAAAGGGGAGATAAAACTTCAGCTGGGCTCCAAAGGATTTGTCATAGCAATCTTTGACCTCCTAGAAGACAGAGACATAATTTTTGAAGGAGGACCCTATTTCTACAATTCAGCTGGTTTATACATGAGATTCTCGACGGATAACATCACATCAGAAAAAGAGGATTTCACTAGGTTTCTAGTCTAGGTACGCCTCTACTCCTTACCAACTGATTATTGGGCTCCTTTAGTCTTAAAAGGTATAGGCGACCAGTTGGGGGAGTACATCAAAATGTATGAAGGCACCAGAATGGGTCACTATGTTTCCTATGCCCGAATCTATGTATATATAGACGTGTCTGGTGCCCTGCTAGAAGCAATCAAATTAATCTTCAGGGATGAATTTTGGCTACAAAGTATAGACTATGAACAAATTCCATTCTAATGCAGAAAGTGTCATGATCATGGGCATCTTTCCTGAGATTTCCCCATGAATAAAACCCCTCAAATGCAAGATCAAGTAAATAAACAAAAAGACAGTGAAGGGTTCACCAAAGTAATCTCCAGGAACAAGAATAATAGGAAGAAAGCTATCCCCAAGAAGAACTTATACAAAGAAGCAAGCCAGAATCATTTCAAGGTTCTGAATAGTAACCAAGAGCAAAGAAACCCTAACGAAATGATAGCAGATGAAGCGGGAGAGGAAGAAATGCACCCAATAGACAGTGACGAAGATGAAAGGGATACAGGCAATAGAAACATAGGTAAAGAGCAGGCGCTAGAGGATACATAAATGCAGCAAGTAGAAACAGAGGAAACACTAGAGGAAAATGCAATAGAGGAAGCTATGCAAGGGGTAGACCTTGCAACAATTGTAGAGGAATGGAAACTAAAAGGAATAAATGCCATATCAGAACAACATTTTCATATCTTCTCTAGGAAGAATTAAAACTCAAAGCCCACCAACCAACACAAGACAATATAGCTTCAAAAGGCATATTAGCCAACATCCCAGTGGAAGGACTCAACCTCAAAGGATTAAGCAGAAAGTGAGGGCGAAAGACCACCAGTTAGCTCCTTCAAGAATTGGGAGCCAAGATAACTAATGAAGGAAAGGTAAAGGCTCTAGCTCTATACCCATCTCCATGTCAATGAATTGCATCTCTTGGAATATAATGGGAGTTAATAGTCCTGGGAAAAAATGCATCTTAAAAAGCAGAGTCCTGTCTGATAATCCTGACATCCCCCTCATTCAAGAAATACAACTAGATTCAACTCACCCTCCCCTCCTTCTCAAGTCGTGCTTCAAGCCTTACAGCTCCTTGGCTAATATGGCTACCGGCATGACAGGGGGCATAATGAATTTTTGGCAAATTTCCAAACTCGACCTAATATCTTCTCTGGCCACTCACCATTCCTTAACAGTGGTCCTGAGAATCATGGGCACCAACGAGACCATTATTATAACCAATGTTTATGCTCTGCACAACGTGATAGACCATATCGAAATGCTCCAAATCATATCCAATCTCCTTAACCCTCTGCACCACCCCAATAAAATCATTGCAGGTGATTTCAATATGATAACTAACATATCTGAAAAGAAAGGAGGAATCAATAAGTTAGATAAGGACTCTGAGGCTTTCCTTTCCACCATTGAAAACCTCAACCTCATTGACATTCCCACTAGCAATGGCTTATTCACCTGGAATAATAGAAGAGCAAGAGATTGTCAAATAGCCTCCCGTTCAGACCGTTTCCTCCTATCTGAGGCAACCTATCTTACCTCCTAGGAAACAAAGGCGAGAATCCTTCTTCAAGTAGGTTCTGATCACTGGCCTATCTCTCTCAAGATTCAAATTTCCATGACTCTGAAGAATAAGCCTTTTATATTTAAGTCCTTCTAGTTGCATCACCTGGATTTCATGGAAAAAATGAAACAATGGTGGACTTACTCTCCCATCAGAACTGGAAACAAAATGTATACTTTCCAACAAAAGTTAAAACATATCAAAGAGGAAATCAAAAAATGGAACAGAGAAACATTTGGCAATATCATTACGGACAAAAAAACTTGGAACATCAACTGGAACTTCTTCAACAAAATATAATTGAAGAAGGGCTAACGAAGACTAGTAAGCAAGAGGAACAACTACTACAACCAAGTTGGGATGAAAGATCCATTCAAGATGAAAATTTTTGGCAAAAAAAACCAGAATAAAGTGGTTGAAATATGGGGAAAGGAACACGACCTTTTCCCACAAAATAATGATACAGCATGGGAGGAACAACAGAATTTTCACTTTGAAGAACCAAGAGGTTCATCTCATTCACTATCAAGAGGAGCTGGAAACAAAGCTTACCAACTATTTCAGCTCTCTTCTGAAAGATCAGGATATCAAAAATCTCACCAAGAATATTCCCAAAATCCTCACGGAGGATCATAACAAAATTCTCCAAAGGAAAGTCTTCATCTAGGAAGTGGAAGATGTCGTCATGGGCATGCCCAATGGAAAAGCTCCAGGGCCGAATGGGTTTACCATTGATTTCTACAAAGCCTGAAATCCTAAGCAGGACATCCATACCCTAGTGGAGGAATATAGAATTCAGGAGTTTATCCTTAAAGCCCTCAACCCCACCTTTCTGACTCTGATACCCAAAGGAATCTCTGCGGATTCCCCATACATATTCAGGCCCATAGCCCTCTGCAATGTCATATGCAAAATAATCACCAAAGTTCTAGCCAACCAAATCAAAGTCATCCTCCCTCTCCTCATCTCCCACCACTAGTATGGCTATGTGGAAGGAAGAAAAATCATGGATAGCATCATCCCCTCTCATGATTTTTTTCATTCTCTCAAATCCCAAAAAGCTCCTGGTATGATGATACAACTAGATATGTGAAAAACCTTTGACAAACTTAGTTGGAACTATATGAGAAAGATCTTGGATGCATTCAGCTTCCACAAATAAATCATCAAGTGGATCATGGCTATGGTGTTAGGTGATTTCTTCTCCATCCTCGTGAGTGGATCACCTTCACAACCCTTCAATCCTACAAGGGATATCAAGCACGGGTATCCAATATCTCTCTTCCTCTTTGTAATAATGGTGGAAGAGCTAAGTCATTTTATCACTATTTCCCTGCATAAAAATAAGCTCTCTGGTCTCCAGCCCCATGCCTCTGCCCCCCCTACAACTCACCAACAATTTGTGGATGATACTCTTCTCATGGGTATCCCCTCCATCAAAGAGGCTTCCTATTTCCTGTCCATCTTGGCGGACTTCTCTGCTGCTTCTAGAACCTCCATCAATCCCCTTAAATCCAAGTTGTTTTTCTTTAATACTCTACTGCCAAATTGCAAGAACATCACCAGACTCCTGGCCATTCCTATTAGCTCTCTCCCCTCCACTTACCTTGGTGTTCCCCTTACAGATAGACCTCTCTCCCGAGCCACTTTGGAGAACCTAATAAACAAAATGGAGAAAATATTGGCCAACTGGACCTTAAGATATCTAAATTTGGTTGGTCGTCTTATCCTAGTTAAATTTTTCCTTCAGGCCAACCCGCTTTACATGTACTCGGCTTTGGAAGCCCCAAAATTGATTTCAATAAAAATCAGGAATCTGCAGAGGAACTTCCTATGGAGAGGAGCAAAGGTCAAATAGAAATGGGCCCTTGTAGCTTGGGAAAAAATCTTCAAACCCAAAAAATATGGGGGCCTCGATCTTAGAGATATAGACCTCCTGGGAAAGGCGTTGGGAGCAAAATACCTATGGAGATGGATTGCTAACCCCAACTCCCCTTGGGGTATCGTCTGGAAAGAAAATTACACTCCCTCCTTAACGCAAGAGAAAATCATCAAGCTCAATGGAAACATCAAAGGTTTTTTCATATGGAATCAAGCTTGGGAGAATGGGGACATCATTCAAAGACAGTTTCTAGGAAATAGGCAGTGGAACAAGGCTCTTTTCTGGGATGATGCCTAGAAACAAAGGCCGGAACTTGATCAAGATTACTATCAAAATATCAAGGCTGACATGCAAAACAAAGGGAATATAAAAGTCAACCAATACTAGGGAAAAAGTGAAGAAAATGACATATGGAGAAAGTGGATCAATCACAAGGAATGGAATCCCCATATGGACCCCCAAACCTGGTCTGACCTCTCATTAGAGTTACAAATAAGAAAAATCCTCCATGACTCTATTGAGGATAAACCTAGATGGGGGAAAAACTCAGTAGGAGACCTCATCTTAAGTGAAGCCTATTTAAAATGTCAATCCAGGAGTCGTAAACTGCTGAAGTGAAGTGCACAGTATATGCAAGATAACCGATTTCTTAGTTCTTTGTCGTTTTTGAGTTTTTGGTTTGTTTTTGGGTTTATCTTCTGTGGATTCCCTAGTGTGAGATGGCGAAATTGAAAGTCAAGTATGGATGATAATGGTGATTTCTACAATGATTTTTCAAACTTTAAAGTTCTAAAAAAGAAGGTTTCAAACTGACTGTAATGAAATCAATTCTCAAAAGAAAATAAAAATGTACTAAAACAGTGAACTAGTGACAATGGCCCAGTATCCTTACTTCTGTATGAAAAGAAAATAAAAAAAATGAACTCAAAGTAACTCAAAGACTGAAAGCAAAGCAAACTAAATCACACTACTTCAACCCACATTCTGAACCTTCACCTTTCGACTCGCTTCAGCTATAGGAAGTAATCATAAACAAGTTGAGTAATATGATATCTAAATTGCAGGAAATCAAATTGCATACAATGAAACTAAGATTTAACTACTCATTCATATTTCAATTTCTGAAAATGACATAAGTAATTTAATCACTAACTTGCAGGAAAGCAAACTAAATCATACTACATCAAATAATATTCAGATTCCTCACTAATTGAGTCGCTTGGCTA
The DNA here is from genome assembly GCA_031772625.1 of Pinus tabuliformis. Lineage (NCBI taxonomy): Eukaryota > Viridiplantae > Streptophyta > Pinopsida > Pinales > Pinaceae > Pinus > Pinus tabuliformis. The sequence goes on from CM062819.1 coordinate 1,004,583,553, forward strand.
TAGGAAGGAAATCATAAACAGATGAGTAATTGATATCTAAGTGGCAGAAAAGTAAATAAGCAAAGCAAAACTGAAAGAAATGACAATGCTGGAATTAAAACTCAGTAAATGAATCAGCAGAAAGGACAAGATGATCTCATGTCAGTAGTCATTAAAAATATGTAATTTGTCCAGGCTGCCTACAAGAACCTGAAAGACAAAGACTGATTAACTAGTAATCATGAGAAAGCATAAAAGAAAAGTTAAACAACAGTTAGTTATAAACATCAGGAAATATATACACAAGCAACTGATTATAAAAGCAATAACATAATGAAAGAAAGCGAGAAATTATACAGTAGATACAGAGCCTTGGTGTAAAGGGGCCCTCTGCAACCTCCGCCAATCAATACTCAGTCACAAATCGAATTCAAGAATGTTGTCTTCTCATATATTAAAGTGCAGTAAAAACATAGAAATAGAGCACGGTACAGTGGGCTCGGAAAACACAGTCAATATTACATATCAAAAGCTATCTGTCAAGCGTATGATAACGCGTTATTTATAAGTGAAAGTGCTATAACTGATTCCTAGATTCTACGTTGCCAAACAGACACGTAAATCTCCATGGCCTGAGATCTAGCGGTATGGTAACTATGACAGATAAATCCATGGAGTGGTGGCTGCTCGATTCAGTTCACGGATTGATCCACAGGTGTTGGCACACCTCCGGAAATTGAGGATCTTGCCACGCAAAACTTCACGAGGGCAAAACAGAGCCGTGCCACTGCAAAACTCTTGGTTTGACCCCTCCTTTGACTGTCTTTGACCATGGCTGTTTGTGAGTGATTCAGCTGAACCAAGGGGACACACTCGATGTACATGTCATTTGCAGCTTGCCCATGTGGCCGGATTCTCCATTGGACACCTATAACGTAGTCTTTAACAAAATGGCTGCAGAAACTTGAGCTGGCTGCGGAAAGTGACTAGTTTCCGCAGCTGATTGAACAAAAATCTAAACCAAACAGTAGTCATAAACATAGTTAAGAAACCATTTCATAAGCTCTTTTTAGACTAATGTGCAATGATTTGACAGCTTGCTGGATCAAGTAAATGGAAAATAAGGCTAAAAAGGTATATAGGGAAGATACAGGTTTGGGACTCAACATACCCCCACTGTGAAGGTGTTGCATGTCCTCATGCAACCAAAATTTAGTCATTCCCCTTTAATCCATATGTTCTGAAGCCTCTGCTAGGACATCTAGTCCTCTTTTCTTCTTCTTTGGTGCTACCACCATCCTGGGTGTCCTTATTAGACATCTGAATTTGAGATTGATCAATTCTCTGCTCAACTTTCTGCACTTTTTCTTTAGTTTCTTGTTTTTCTTTTGCCATAGTCCCAAATGAAGCATAGTGTTATCATGAATAATTTTATCTACTTTGCTCTGCTCCTTAAGTGCTTCATTTTCTTGCTTGATATGCCTGTTTAGAACCTCTAATTCAAATACCTCTTGCTTTAAGGATTGAACTTGTGCATCTGATGTCATGTGGGGCAGAGTGGTACTCGGACCTGCAACTGTTTTTTCTAAAGATTCAAGGTAGTCATATACCTCCTGTTGATTGGGATCTATTTTAAGTGTCTTTCTTGGACTGAGTTCAAAATCGTGTGGAGGAGGAGGACTGCTTTCTAGCTCTGGCTGAGAAGGGCTTTCATCAACATGTGGAGGACTAGTTTCAATACTTGGCTGAGGACGAGGTGGACTATGGCCAGCTGGAGGTTTCTCGGGTGTTTCCCCACCCAAGTCAATGAAGTGGGGCCGTTTTACTTGTGTTTTACTCCCCTTTCCTCTAAGCCTGGTGCTTCTTCTTAAGTATGGTGGACTAGTACTCCCTTCTTGTATGCTCTGTTTCCCTTTTTCCTTTTTCTTTGCTATCACAGCCTGTTCTCGAAGATGCACTAATCTCTCCGACAGTGTTTGATAATCTTCCTCTATAGATGGCTTAGGTGATTGGTAGACTTCTTGTATGTTTCTTTTGCCTTTCACTTTTCTCTGTTTCTTGTCTTTAGTTCTGTTCTCTTTTTCTTTTTGACCAACTTCTTGAGTTTCTGTAGTAGGAGAGTCTTGGACTATGGCACTCTTTTCTTTTCTCCTACTCTTTCTTGGTGTCTTTGGTGTACTACTTTCAGATGCCTCAGATGGCTCTTGAAAGTAGTTTCTTATCAAGAATTGTTCCCAGGTATCTTTGTTTTTCTTCAGTTGGTCTTCAATGAGAATCTTTACAAGTCCGTGATGATATAGATGAGGTTCTATATTTCTTATGTGTTTTTGGACTGTGATACTCATCTTCTTCAAACTCAACAGTAAGAAATAAGGCAACTTAGGAGTTTGACTCTCTAAGAAATTCATCAACAGTCTAGCATGGAACATGTACGTTGAACCAAAGCTTCCTTCACAAGTGATAAATTTTTGGATAACTAATAGCAGACTGGCCCATTCTTCTTTCAATGCATGAACATGAATTCCTTTTGTAAACACGGTGGTGTCCATACCTGGGTTTCTTAGCATAATTATCCATGCTTGTTCGTCCACGCTTTTGTTTTTAAACCATCGCTCACCTTCCTGGGGTAAGCCTGTGGCAGCTGCTACTGTTGTTTCAGTCACCGTGAGCTTCAAGTCTCTAATTTCCACCATTTGTCCATCGAAAGACCGTGAAAAAGCTTTGGTTACCTCTTTATTATAGCCCTTAAATTTTTCGATGAAGCGTAACCATTTGGCTGTCTTCAACAATTCTTTTGCTTGAGGGTAACCTTCTAAATATTTCGGTCCTTCTGGTTCTACCCTTAGTAATCTTCCCATTCCTTCCTCTGTTTTGAATTTCAACTGAAAAATTAGTTGCGTATGAGGGTTTAGCAGAGGGAAGGTGGCTCGGTTGCAGGGTTTATGGCAAAATACAGTGGCTGCAATCAGTAGATGGATAGTAGGTAGCGAGAATGCTTCAAGATTACAGGCGGAACAGAGGATGAGCAGCCGTAGTCAGTTCACAAGATGAAGTGCGGACGTATGTGAAGAAGATGGTCTTAATAGAATGGTAAGGGAATGGAGTGAAGTCAAGATTTTTGAATTAAACGGCTGCGCACGAAATGTTACACGTTTTAATGGATGGCTGCGGAAAATGCGGTGGAGAGGAGCCGTAATGGGATAGGTCACATCTCATGATTACAGGTGGTGAATGAAAGTGCAGTCGACTCTGAGTTCAAACCCGAAAATCAATCATGAGACCGTTAAGAAATGAATGCATGGTGTGCGGCATAAATTTGTGTAATGGTAGTGGGTAATGGAGCTATCGTGACTATCATTGCACATAATAGAGCTTTTATGGTTTGATAATTATGCATAATCATGACTTTAATTGCTATTTGATTAAAAAAAAATTGCTCATACCTTTGGAAACCTTGTCATTTCTTGCTCATTAGCTTTTAACCAACTGCTCTTCCTTGATGTCTTGGAGATGCTCCATGTCTTCATAGTATATGCTCAATCACACCTGCATTTTTATGATTATTGCACTAACATTTTAACTGTGGATTTGAAAAACAGAGTGGTGGCTGCGGAAACTGCTTCTGGCTGCGGAAACTGCTACCAGCTGTGGAAACTGACACAACACCCTCTTAGCTGAACAAAGATACTTAGATAATAACTAACTGAGTGAAAATAGTCCTAAATTGATGAAATGAAATGAAATGGGTGAAATGGAGTGAAATGAAGCGGAGTGAAGTGAAATGAAAATGAGATGGAGATGGAGTGGAATGGAAAATGAGGTGGAGTGAAGATGGAAAAAGAAGGAGAGAAGAGATTTTTTTGGAAAATATAGAGTGTTAGGTGTCCCTGATTTTCACTCTACATTTTCTGTATAAGACCGCCGATCTATGATTGGTTTTCAGTCTTATACAATTTTTATTTTTAATTTTATTATTTTTTTAACTGAAAGAATCAAAGGCTAGGCTAGTGGGGAAGAAGGATTATTCTTCACCAGCCTTATTGCAGAATTCTCTTGAAACTTTTTGACAAATTCCTCTTTTGAGAGTGGCTTATGATAAATTTTCAATAGGTGGCCATTCACAATGAGAGGAGTTTGAAATTCATCAATGGTCTTGATTCTTACTGCTCCATTGCTAAAGACTTTGTCAATCTCATATGGCCCAAGCCAATGAGTCTGAAATTTACCTTTGAAGTCTTTAAACTTGGAATCAAACAGTAGTGCCCAATCTCCCTCTTGAAACTTTTTCTCTTTGATGTATCTGTCATGCCACTTAGCTCTTTGATGTTGAACTAGATCAGTTCTTAAAATTGCTTCTTGTCTGATCTCATCTAGCTCATTCAGCTGCTCCATTCTGTGCTTTTGGGCTTCTGATAGATTCATCCCCAACTGAACTGCCATCTTAAAAGTCTTGACTTGAAATTCAATGGGGAGCAAGACTTCTTTCCCATAAACAAGTTCATAGGGAGAATGTCCTGTTGTGTTCCTCCATGTAGTTCTGTAGGCCTACAAGGCTTCAGGAAGCCTCTCTGCCCAATCTCTTCTGTGCAGATGGACAGTTTTGTTGATGATGCTCTCAAGAACTTTGTTTGTAGACTCCACTTGGCCATTTGCTTACGGATGGTAAGGAGTATATTTTCTATGCTTGATTTTGTATTCTTCCATCAGCTTCTCCATCAAGTTAGATGTAAATTGACTTCCCTGATCTGTCACAATTTCTCTTGGGACACCAAAACGAGTAAAAATATCCTCATAAAGAAAATGAACAACTGAATTTTCAGTGGCAGAAGGCAATGCTTTGGCTTCTACCCATTTAGTGACATAATCAGTGCATACCAATATATACTTCTTCTGTTTAGATGGTGGATTAATGGGTCCAATGAAATCTAAAGCCCATTTTTCAAAGGGTTCGATGAGTACCTATGGTTGTAATGGAATTTCATTTGAAAGAGTCGGTCTCCCAACTCTTTGGTAGCTGTCACACCTTCTAACATATTGTTTTGTATCTTTGAAGAGGGAAGGCCAATAATATCCTAAAGAAAGGATTTTATAGGCTGTCATTTTGTGAGCAAAGTGTCCATCGCATGGTTCATCATGACATGCCTTAAGGATGTCAGGCATTTCATCTTCCCGAACACATCTTCTGATTACAAAATCTAGCCCTGTTTTAAACAATTCGTTAGAAATCCATGAATAATTCGAACTCTCTTGAATAATTATTCTTTTTTCACTAGGAAATAAATGTGTAGGTAGCTTCCCTGTAACCAAATAGTTAGCAATATCTGCATACCAAGGAGTCTTAGTAGTTACTGCAAATAAATATTCATTTGGAAACTTATCCTCTACAGGAGAATCTTTGTTAGTATTTTGGATTCTAGACAAGAAATCAGCTACTGTATTTTGTTTCCTTGGTCTATCCAACATAGTAATATTGAATTCTTGTAAAAGTAAGAGCCATCTTGTAACTCTGCCATTAGTAACATGTTTTTTCATTAGATATCTAATTGCAGAATGATCAGTATGGACAAAAGTTTCATAACTTGTTATATAATGTCTAAACTTATTGATTGCATGAACAACAACTAAGAAATCTTTTTCAGTCACAGTATAGTTTAACTCGGTGGGAGTCAAATTTTTACTGGTGTAGTAAATGGCATAAGGAACTAAATCCTTTTGACCCAACACAGCTCCTAGAGCTGTATCTGAAGCATCTGTAGAAATATGGAAAGGAAGTTTCCAATTTGGCCCTCTCAAAATGGGTGCTTCAGATATTCTTGTTTTCAAAGTTTCAAATGCAGATTGACAATCATGATCCCATTTTAATTCACAGTCTTTTGTAAGTAATTTGAAGAGTGGAGATGCTATTTTGGTGAAGTTTTCGATAAATCTTCTATAGTATCCAGTAAATCCAAGAAAACTTCTAACATATTTTTGACAATTTGGAATAGGCAACTTGGAGATGACTTCAACTTTTGATCTATCAACTTTAATCCCATCCCTCGAAATATGATGTCCCAAAACAATACCTTCAGTAAACATCATAAATTTTTTTTTATGACTTAATGAAAGGTTTGTTTCTTTACACCTTATAAGGACTTTTTCCAAATTCTCTAATGCCTCTTCAAATGAATTACCATAAACTGTAAAATCATCCATATAAACCTCTACACAATCATGGATTAGATCGAAAAAGATTCCTAGTACTACCCTTTGAAATGTTGCGGGTGCATTACATAATCCAAAAGGAAGTACTCGGTAAGCAAAAGTTCCCCATGGACAAGTAAATGTGGCCTTATTTTGATCTTCAGGTGCTACCTGAATCTGATTATAGCCACTAAAACCATCCAAAAATGAAAAATACTTTTTGCCTGCTAAAGTATCTAATACCTGATTGATAAAGGGTAAGGGAAAGTGATCCTTCAAAGTTGCTTTGTTCAATTCCCTGTAATCAATGCATACCCTCCATTTACCATTCTTTTTAGGTACTATAACCAAAGGAGAAACCCATCGGCTATCTGAAATTGGATAAATGAAGTTTACATTGAGTAGTTTTTGGAGCTCTTCTTTCACTATCTCTTTAAGGTTTGGATTTATCCTTCTCTGAGGTTGTCTGATTGGTCTACTATTTTCCTTGATATAGATGTGATGAATGCAAGTCTTAGGGTCAATACCTTTCATATCGGTATACTCTCATGCAAATGCAGTAGAATGTTTTTGCAAGATTTTGGTTAGTTCTCCCAGTTGTGATTTTTCCAAGTTTTTGTTGATATTCAATGTTTTACCTGGAAAGATCTCAATGGTGGAACTACCAAACTCTTCCATAGAGAAAAGAGACATTTGTCTAGATGATAGATACTCAATGTCAGAATCTAACTGAAATTGTGTGTGGTCATATTCTGAAGATATTTCAAAGTTTTCTAATGTGTTTAGAATTTGACTATCTTCACTAATTTCAGAAATGGTAAAGATAGGTTATATAGTATCCTCATCATCAACCCACTCATTATCTCCTATTTCTATAATTGCTTTTGCTGGAGGATACAGATTGAATTTCTTTGTCGAATTACCATCAGAAATATACATATCCCCAGACCTACAACTGATAAAAGCATCAACTGTGGCTAGCCAAGGTCTTCCTAAGATGAGAGGGTGTCCTCCTAAATTACTCTTGGGAGTTGAAATCATGAAATCTACTGGATATTCCCAAGAGTCTAAGGAGACCGAAATGTCTTCTAATACACCATCTAGTTTGATAATTGATCGATCTGCAAGTTGCAGTAAAGTAGGTGTAAAAAGAAGATTAGGAAGTTTCAGCTGTTCCATAGTCTGTCTACTCATAATGTTGATAGCGACCCCTAAATCAATCAAAGTATTTGGAATTTCTACCCCATTGATATGTGTTTTGACAATTGGACTACCGAGATCTACATACTTCTGCATAGTAATTTTTCTCATCATGATATCTACAATTTTTCGTACCAGGTGGATTCTTCTTGTATCTCTCGATTTCCTTCCTAGTCTTTTAAGACTCAACTCCTTTATTGTTTTTGCTAGAATAGGAATCTCTCTAATGGCTTGTAACAAGGGAATCTTGATACAGACATTCTTTAATTCATCTAGAAAATCATAGTCAGGCAACAAGATTTGTTTTTCCACCCCTTTGTCAATTTGTAATCTTTCAGGAAAAGGAGGTGTGGATGAAGATGCAGGTTGCTCAATTATAGGAGTTGTGGGGGTTGACTCTTTTTCTTTTTCTTTTTGAGTGTTTGGGTTTTGAAGAGATACTTCAGAACCTTTATTGGCTTCAAGAGAATCTTCCTCAGAAATGCTTTGCTTTTGAGCATCTATAGAAGGCTTATCTAAAACTCTACCAGATCTGAGTTGTACATCATTGAGAGGAACAATCATATAGGTAGGAAATTGTTGTCCTTCTACCATATAAGCATTTTGAGGGTTTTTATTGTTGGGGTTCGGCAATGGCTGGGAAAGTAATTGATTTGTCTTTTGTTGGAATGGAAGCAAGAGTTGAGAATTTGGATTCTGTTGAGAAGGTTGTTGTTGTTGTGGAAATGACAATGATAGTTGTGGATTTTGATTTGGAATTTGTGGAGCTTGTTGATTTTGAAAAGATGGAGGATATTGATAAAATTGAGCAAATCTCCCATAAGGAATTTTCATACCTTGTACCCATGATTGAAAAGGATTTTGAGGTTGGGACCAAGGTTGTCGCCAAGGATTCCAATTTGGTGGGCATTGAAAGTTCATAGAGTTGTTAAACCCTTGGTTTTGTTGCCCCTGCCAAGGTCTCCTTGCAACAAAATAGAGAGACTCAATTGAATTTGGATCTTCTTGAAAGACAGCTTTGAGCCCAGGAATTGAAGGACAATCCTTGGTCTCATGGTTTTCTGAACAAATCACACATGTTTCTACAACTTTTGCATCCAAGGGACATTCCCTTAGAGCATGTTTCTTTCTACATTTTGGGCAAAAGATGGCCAGAGCTTCAGCTTCAGCTTTCTGCTTGTTTTGTATTTTAAGGGTGTCTAGTTGCTCACTAAGACTCCCTAAGATATCAGTTTTGAATTCATCAAGCATGTTTCCAATCTCAGCCCTACTTACTGATCCAGTTGTAGATTTGTTTGCTCTAATGAGAGAAGGATCTCTAGGCGCTTTTCCAGTTTTAGATTTTCCCCTTGAGGGATGGACTCATAGCTCTGCTATATCATGAAGTGGAAGTTGAGATATATCTCCTTTTCCCATCATGTTCAAAATATATATCCATTCATCTCTAATGGCTTTTAATAGAAGGTCTTTCAAGGTTTCCTCATATAAGTTATTCATTTTTGCTCTTTTTAGGTTGTATTGAAATCTTTCAAGTAAATCCTCTAAGTTTTCATCTTCTCTTTGCACCATCTTGAATACTTCATCCTTGTGATTGGTGGGCATACAATAGTCCAGGTATCTATCCTAAAATGTTTGTTTCATATCATTCCAAGTCCTAATGGATTGAGTGACTAATCCCATGAACCATTTCAAAGCAACTCCTTTCAATGTTGAAGGAAACAATTTGAGTTTTTGAGAGTCTTCCAGATAATCATAAGTTCAACACACGACTTCAAACTCAAATAGAAATGTTTCAGGATCCTCATTTCTTAACCCATGAAAGTTTGGGAGGACAGATGGTGAAATATTTTTCATTGTTGCTTGAGCCTCATCGACTATAAGAAATCCGAATGAGTTATCTCCATCCCTATTTCCCCCATTGTTACCTCTACCTCCTCCATTGTTTCCTCCTCCTCCTCCTATACCTCTACCTCTACCAAATCCGTTTACTACTTCCTCTGTCATGATAGTTTCCTCAGAGACTTAGAGGCCTCTGGTTCCTATACTAATGGCGAACGAGGAGGAATTTCTCCCTCTTCTTCTTCAGGTGATTCTACTTCTTCAACTACAATGTGTCTCCCTGTAGAAGGAAAGAAAGGATATTTTCCTAATTCAGATTCGATGGATGGTGTAGGAGAGTGCTAATTCAACTACTGCCTCTTGAATTCCAGGAATCCTAAGGCTATGAGTGTGAGTTGGAGATTATGGAGGTGTCTCTTGTCTATTCCTTGAAGTAGATGGAGTTGTAAAAATCGAACTCTTGGCCCTAGCTAAAAACCTTCCCCTAGAATCTCTTGCTCTATGCATGTCATTTTTTTTATTTTTCCTCAAGTCGGGCTAATAATTCTCTCTCTGATCTTCCAGGTCACTCAAGGTGCAAGAAGAGAGCATACTTAAGAAATTATTAAACCAATAACTCTCTCTTTTATGATCCTCCAGATCACACAAGGTGCAAGAGGAGAGCATACTTTGAGAAGTTATCAATTTTTCCTTCCTTGAAATTTTCTTGTTTTTTATTATAGGAAATTGGCTACCTAGTTTCACTTCCCTGGCAATGGCGCCAAAATGTTTTGTCAATTTAGTGTGTCCTAAATTTCTATTTAAAATGTCAATCCGGGAGTCGTAAACTGCGGAAGTGAAGTGCACTGTATATGCAAGATAACCGATTTCTTAGTTCTTTGTCGTTTTTGAGTTTTTGGGTTTATCTTCTGTGGATTCCCTAGTGTGAGATGGCGAAATTGAAAGTCAAGTATGGATGATAATGGTGATTTCTACAATGATTTTTCAAACTTTAAAGTTCTCAAAAAGAAGGTTTCAAACTGACTGTAATGAAATCAATTCTCAAAAGAAAATAAAAATGTACCAAAACAGTGAACTAGTGACAATGGCCCAGTATCCTTACTGATGTATGAAAAGAAAATAAAAAAATGAACTCAAAGCAACTCAAAGACTGGAAAGCAAAGCAAACTAAATCACACTACTTCAACCCACATTTTGAACCTTCACCTTTCGACTCGCTCCGGCTATAGGAAGTAATCATAAACAAGCTGAGTAATATGATATCTAAATTGCAGGAAATCAAATTGCATAAAATGAAACTAAGATTTAACTACTCATTCATATTTCAATTTCTGAAAATGACATAAGTAATTTAATCACTAACTTTCAGGAAAGCAAACTAAATCATACTACATCAAATAATATTCTGATTCCTCACTAATTGAGTCGCTTGGATATAGGAAGGAAATCATAAACAGATGAGTAATATGATATCTAAGTGGCAGAAAAGTAAATAAGAAAAGCAAAACTAAAAGAAATGACAATGCTGGAATTAAAACTCAGTAAATGAATCAGCAGAAAGGACAAGATGATCTCATGTCAGTATTCATTAAAACTATGTAATTTGCCTGGGATGCCTACAAGAATCTGAAAGACAAAGACTGATCAACTAGCAATCATGAGAAAGCATAAAAGAAAAGTTAAACAACAGTTAGCTATAAACATCAGGAAATATATACACAAGCAACTGATTATAAAAGCAGTAACATAATGAAAGAAAGCGAGAAATTATACAGTAGATACAGAGCCTTGGTGTACAGGGGCCCTCTGCAACCTCGACCAATCAATACTCAGTCACAAATCGAATTCAAGAATGTTGTCTTCTCATATATTAAAGTGCAGTAAAAACATAGAAATAGAGCACGGTACAGTGGGCTCGGAAAACACATTCAAGATTAAATATCAAAAGCTAACCGTCAAGCATATGATCATGCGTTATTTATAAGTGAAAGTGTTATAACTGATTCCTAGATTCTACACTGCCAAACATACACGTAAATCTCCACGGCCTGAGATCTAGCGGTATAGTAATTATGACAGATAAATCCATGGAGTGGTGGCTGCTCGATTCAGTTCACGGATTGATCCACAGGTGTTGGCACACCTTTGGAAATTGAGGATCTTGTGACACAAACTTCACGAGGGAAAAACAGAGCCGTGCCACCGCAAAACTCTTGGTTTGGCCCCTCCTTTGACCGTCTTTGACCATGGTTGTTTGTGAGTGATTCGGCTGAACCAAGGGGACATGCTCCATGTACATGTCATTTGCAGCTTGCCCATGTGGCCGGATTCTCCATTGGACACCTGTAACATAGTCTTTAACAAAATGGCTGCGGAAACTTGAGCTGGCTGCGGAAAGTGACAAGTTTCCGTAGCTGATTGAACAAAAATCTAAACCAAACAGCAGTCATAAACATAGTTAGGAAACCATTTCATAAGCTCTTTTTAGACTAATATGCAATGATTTGACAGCTTGGTGGATCAAGTAAATGGAAAAGAAGGCTGAAAAGGTATATAGGGAAGATGCAGGTTTGGGACTCAACACAAAGCACAACTAACTCCAACTAGATCCAAAATGGAATGCAATCTGGGATAGGAAGCATTGGTTAAAAATTTCTATCTTCCTTTGGTTAGTCATGAACAAAAAAATTTAACGTGGGACAATCTAAGAAGAAAAGGCTTTATTGGCCCCTTGAGATGCCCCCTCTGCCAACAAGAAGAAGAAACTCCCAATCATCTGTTAAATGTCTTCCCTTTTGCGTCCAATGTATGGAATTGGATTTTTTTGGTCTTTAACAGTTCAGATCGGGACCCCTCTTTCATTCAAAGCACCATCGCAAACTGGATAACGGTCTATTCCCCCCATCCTCTAGTAAATCGCGCATGGAATTTATTACATGGTTTGATCTAATGGGCTTTGTGGAAGGAACACAATGCGAGAATATTTTGTGACCTCTCCATACAAGAGGAATTCATTTTCACGAAGATCAAAATTGTGCTCCATGAAACAGTGGCCTCTTTACCCACTCAAACTTTCAAAACCCCTCCCACCCTCTACGAAGTGAGAATTCTCTTAATGTTGGATCTACGTCATATCAAGGTTCATGAAGTCACTCCCCTCCCCAAGCATGACAATAAAAATAACGCGTGGAGGCTTCCAAAGCAAGGGACTTTCAAGCTCAACTACGATGGCACAGCTAAAGGGAATCCAAGCCCAGTAGGTTTTGGAGGTTTCTTCCAAAACTCTAAAGGTGAGATAATATGGATTTATGAGGAAAACATAGGTTAAACCACCAATAATTCCATTGAACTCCATGCCCTGGAACATGGCATCGTCATAGCACACAACCTAAACCTCAGTCCTCTGATAGTTTAAGGAGATTCCACGCTAGCTACCAAGATTGGACAAAACCATCAACAAGGTTTCGAGGTGGACAAGATCTCAGAAAATTGGAAACTAAACAAAATAATACAACGGTTCAAGCAAGGAATTGACAACATGACAGGCCTCCACTTTCAAGCAATCAGAAGGAAAGGAAATAAATTCGCGGACAGAATGGCAAATGAGGGTATGGCTAGTACCCTACGCCTAAAGTCCTGAGTGTGGCAGGAGTTAGAGGAAGGGGAAATCCACCAACAATGCACATCTATCAATGAATAAGACAACTACTCTACCAAACAATAATTGTTCATGTACTTTTAATCATTACAAGATGGATTTTCTGCTCAATGAGAAGGACAGGTGGAGGATGCCTGAGTACGGTCTCATCCTTGGATCGCCTGTCTTCATAGCTCATGATGCCACCTCCCCTCTCCCTTGTGTGACAGTTGTCTCTCAGTCTCATCCTCTCTGCTCTACCATTACTCCTCCACCCCTCCTCAGATCTCCACATGATTCCCCTTCCTGCCCGCTCTCCCTCATTCTGGTCTCTCTCCTCCTCCTAGCATCTATAAATTCACTCCTCCCCCTTCTCCCTCTCATTCATCTCACTCCCTTTTCTGTCCTCATTTTTCCCCTTGCTATCTGGTTCCCCTTTCATTCCTATCCCTCAGGTTCTCTCATGGATTTGAGGCATGGCTCCACCCCTGGTCCAGGTAGGGGAGGTGCGCACAGTCACGCTACCTCCCCTTGGAAGTCCTTGGGCCCGAACCCTACCACTCACGTGGAGGCCGTTGTTAGGCGTGCAGATCTGAGCTACTTGACAACAGTTAATCTGGATACTCAGTAATGGATTTCTAACTTAGATGTCCATGCCAATATTCTCCGAAGAGAGATCACCACGGAGGAGGTCGACGTATAACTCGCTTGGATTCCAGACCTTGCACTCACCCAAGCGCGCGAAAACCTCTACACACATACAATTTAAACATGGTGGCAAATGAAGACCATTATGGGGCTTTCTATGAAGGAACAAGAGGAGTGCTCCAAGACTCTAGAAACTAAGATTAACTGGCTCACTGAAAATTTTGTAGTGTATGTAGAAGCCATCCACCATTGCAGATTTATCACTCAGGATGCTCTTAATTACACAGTCATCAAGAATAATTTGACAACAAAGGCCCATTCAACCGCTGAAGGGGTCCCGAGTAGCAAGAAAGAGGACCTTGGGGCCTCCATGGGCCATTACCGTGTAGGACGAGGTAAGCTCTCAGGAGACTCCCATTCATCTGGATGAGGATCGGGCCACCACCAACCAGGAGTGATGTAGTCGTCTTCCTTATCTGTTTTCTTCCCATGTGTATGTTCTTCTACCTCTGCAAAATTCTATCTGTCGCGGAGGATAAAAATATCTAGATGGTCGATCGCCACAGGGCATACTTCTCCTTTCTCGGCTTCTAATTTCTCAAATTTTGAAACTGTTGTAATGAGAGTACCTCTCTGCTTCACTTTTGTACTATGTTCCCTCTTTTTTCTAGATAGTACTGTATATATAGCCTATGCTATGACCAGCACTAGCTTTTTGGTTGGGTCTTGTGATGGGTTCTTTCCCACACAACCCTTTTTGTAATCTATCAGTTTACCAAGTAATATACTATCTTATTTACAAAAAACAAAAAGACCATTCATTACGGATATATAAATTCTTGGAAAATGAGAATTTCAAATCTCACACAAGAGTGTCACTAGTTATCCCTTCCTTAGGATTTCATGCCTTCATATTTAGTCCTTAGGATTTGATAATATCAAACTCTCATAAATTTGTTGGCCATGGCTCTGATACCATGTTAATAAATTACATAAGAAAAGATGAGTAAATGGAAGAAAAGGTCTTAAGCCATTCTCAACACACTGTATTGATCTCTTGATATCAATTTATCATACATGAATCTGACTATTCTAGATCCTGATGTCACTAACAATTTAGTAACAGATCATGACAATACCTCATTAAATATAAGGTTTACAACTCATGAAAATTGTGGTCTTAGACTTTGTGATAACTAGAAGCCAACATGATAAAAAATTTCCAGTAGACGACTAGCCAATAATCAATCTAAACCCTCTTGTTTGAATCCAACACATCCCCAAAAATGAGCAAACGAAAAATAATCCTCCACAATTTGAATGACTGAGAAAAAAATATATGCAATCATTCTCATGCATGTGGACTCTAATTATTGGTAATTTAGAGGTCTTTCCTACTTGCGTGCTCTATGAAACTTACACCTTTGCTTGGAATCATTTTCCTTTTCAGACATGATTTTCAATGAATGTGTATAGTTGTACAGATGAATAATGTTTTCTATGTCAGAGAGAGGTGGAAAGAAAATAATAATAGTGAGGATGTGTGATCCAAGACTGTTTACACATATACATCTTTCCCCAAGGTGGATTTCATCAGTAAAATGGATGCAGAAATGGTGCATAGCTTCACATGAAATAGGTAACAGTGTAAGGCTTGAGATTAAAATGATTTTTGGTTTCTGAGCTCAACATCCCACCACAAATTGACCAAAATACCATGTAAATGGAAAAATTTTGGGTTGCCACATTATATAAATTTGGGAGCATTATTGGTTACCGGTTATTGATAAATGGAAAATAGTTTGTTAAGTTTGCGTAAAAAATAAATAAATAAATAAATTCAAGAACTATCTACACAATTGTCAAATCAATGGAGAAGTAATCCCATGTATAGATGGGAGGAGGTATGATTGTTGTTTCTTTTCAAATTTTTGTTTAATCACATGTATTCTATAAATGAAGATGCCCTTCTTAAAATTAGAACTATCCATACATTTGATTAGTAAATTAAGTGTGTTAGTCTGAAGGGGACTTTAGTAAAAGGGTTTTAATTGGAAATTTTGAAAGATATATTTGTAAGCCCACCTCGTGTGAATAGTGGTGGTGGTTCCTTTGTGAATTATATGGACAATTTGGAAGTCTGATGCAACAAGAATAATAAATCATATGATTATTGTACATAACACACATTGTGTTTATTACAAAGAGAATGTGCTAATAAAATCATATTAGTTTGTTCATGTCCTAGACCAACCCGAAATTGAATGTAATTGTGTATCATTGTGGATGGGCGACACTTTATTTTGTGTCTTGTTTGGCGCTTAATTATATTTTTTCACAATGAGTGTAGAGGAAGAGAAAAAAAAAGTTTCTTGGAGTATTTCCTACATAAAATTAAATAAGGAGGTCATGTGAATCATCAAATTAAATCATTGTAAAAACCACTTTAAGGAGCATGATCGATAGTATCTCACACCCTAAGGTGACATAAAATGAAGTGAGCATGACACGTAAACATAAAAATCAATCGATAATGAGAAGTAAGCACGACAAAAATGGGTAAAGTAGGAAAGTGTTCACAAAACAACTCTAAGGAAATAAAGGATTTGCAAGAGTACAACCATGAATCACAAAATCAAATCAAAACACTTACATCATAAAAAAAACATAATTTATCGCATTTTTGATACACTACAGTCAACAAATGATATTCAAAGTGAACTAAATATGAAGGACCAATTGGTTGATGCAATTCAACTAAAATTATGCAAAAATAAAGATCAAATTGATGGCATGCTTGATGAAAAATCTACAACCAAGGTCAATGTAATTTATGATACAAAGAATCTCATGAAAAAAGATAATGCAATTTGTGATACAAATAAACTCATCCAGAATGTTGATGTAAGTTGTCACACAGGGGAGATACTAGAGAAGATTGATGCAACATATGATACAAAAGATCTTATCCAAAACTTTGATGCAACATGTGATGTAGATGAAATCATGCACAAATTTGATGCGACTTATGACACGCAAGACAAAATACAGGTGATTAATGCTCATCCTCATATAGAAGACATAATGAATGGAATAATTTAGTTAATTAAGGAAGGAAACAATGATTGAAGATGAGTCACAAGAAGAATCGCAAAATAAAAATAATAGCATCAAAAATTGTGAAAATGAAAAACAAAAGTCAAAATGGTCTTTCGAGGATATTTATCAAACCTTGGGATGTAACAAAGGAAACAAGTTGCATATTCTAGATTACTCCAGACAGTTTAATGAATGAGCATAGGAATTCTGGAAGATGTCTAAAATCTTGAAAAAAATACCAACAATGTCAAAGAGTTGGTCACATGGAGAGTTAGTGTTTTGATCTCCATATTTGTGTTCATTGTGAAAAGATAAAATTAAAGAATATTAAAATAAGAGTTCATTATAGAAGGATAATGTAACATCCCTCGTTTTATCCCTATTTTTGTAATGTTAAATTATGACTGAAATGCTGGTGTGGAGAACCAGAGTTGGTGTTGAGTCTCAAAATTGTCATCTTTTCACGTCCTTTTTAGCATCATTTCACAACCTTTCTCTTGATTTTTAATCCATTTTCCACTTTCTGTAACCATGTTTTATTCCATTTTAATTTTTATGTGTCAGATTAGGCTTAATATTTTCCAATGCATTTATTTTGGTATTTTAAGTGAATTTATGACTAAATATTAGAAAAATAACATATTCTAACTTATACTTGAAAGATGGGTGAGTTTGGTGATGTGTATAGGTAAAATTGGAGATTCCAACAATGCTAAATTTTAGCATTAAGGCTCAAATTCGAATTTCTTCTTCAATATTTGGAGATTTATCATGGATTTGGGATGATTACTCAAGCATCTTGGATAAAGAAAAATCATGGAAGATCTCTTATCAAATATCTTGGAGATATTTATGAGAAAATATTTAGAGATAATTATCTTCTAATTATTAGTAAATGGTTGTAATCACATGAGAAATATGTGGATATGAATTTATTAGTTTCTTGATTTATTCTCGAAGAAAAGTTACATATAAATAAGAGTGCCTTCTCCATTTCAAAAGGAGAGATTTAATGTTTGTAATTAGCATACTTCAAGAAATATATTTGTAGCCTAGACTTCAATATTTTGGAGCTTTCTCCAAGCTTATTTGACTTAATATATGTTGTTTTTCTAATTTTCAACCTATAGTAGACAATCTAGTGTGCTTGATGAGGTGTGGAGCCCAAACAAATCAAAGCTTGTGCACTCCTTTCCATGTGCTATTCATTATTTTAGTATATGCTAGTATGACCTATGTATATATGCTCTTGTATATTTTTAATTCTTTGTTCATATTAGTTGTTTATGCGTGTGTGATCTCACTAGTATATTCACTACCATATTGTTGTCTATAGTTTATATGTTTGTTTACATTTACCGATTTTAAGTATGATTTATGAGATTTATTTATCAAAAGTTAGTTGTTTCTTATGAGGATAATATAATTGATAAGGTTGAGCAAAGAATTGGGACTACCATTCACCACTCTTCTCAGTGGAAAATGCCCCAACCCTTTTGATAACTTTTTCACTTAGCATTATATCATAAACACCATGGTTCATTTATTTTATTCATTTATTGTTTCCTTAAAGTAGATCAATGATTTGGGTACATACTAGTTAAGGAAATTAGTAGAAGACTATGAGTGACCACCCATTTTCACTCTCATAATTGGAGAAGGCCATAGTGCATTCCATCTTTTCAATTGGAATTGGGTTAAAATCTATTAGATTGACTAAATGAAAACTAGAGTGTCCACTTACTTCTATCAATAAGGGAGGCCCTAGTGAGTTACCAATCTATTAAACCAAAACCTATTTTATTATTGTTTCAATTCAATTCATTTACAAACATTTGAGTGCGAAAAAATTGACATTTTTGGACATGATTGCATAAAAGAGTCTAACTTGTATGACAGTCTTTCAGTGCATGCCTATTCCAAAATGTTCATGATTCTTAGCTTAGCCCTTTAAATTTTGTTAAAATAGAATTCTAGAGCTTGACCTTCATTAGCTAACTTTAATACTTAATTTAGACATTAACACCAATACAACTTAGCTCTCCACATATTGTATTGTGCTCCTACACTTGGATTGATATAAGGCATATAAACTAGTTTTACAATCGCTACAGTGATTAAGAACTTTAAATTAACTAACTATCAACTAAGGGAAGGATTGTCTTACAGACCCAAAACCTAAGGGGGGGATCTTGCTTGATTGTTTGAAAATCCATGAACCCTTTCGCATTGAATCATTGAGCCACTGGTTGTAGGCCAATCGAACCTCCTGGCAGGGACATGGGGAGAGATGACTAGGGGAATATTGTTGCATGCCTTAATTGCCATAAACCAGATTGAATTAAATTATGAAGTCATTCACAAATCAAAGAAGCCATCATATGAAAAAATTGAGTGTTGTGACTGAGTGAGAGGTACTCTCTAGCAAGAGATTAATGATATGTGATTGGGCAGTATGGGAAGAGGGTCGTGCCCATCCCCATCACCCTCATGAATTGAGGAGGCAATGAAAGAAATAGGCTAGTACCCATTTCTTGGAAGAGACTGAAGAGTCAAGAGGGCATTTCCTAAAACACACAAGGAGACACTAAGGAAAAATATATAGGAACAACAAAATAGAAATGGGAGGGCTAATCTATTGGGAAGTGTTGGTTCATCTGGAGTTGTTTATTTTTGGTTTATCTATCTAAGGTTTTTCATCAATTGGTATTCATTTTGGTCATTGGTTTCTTCTTATGGGAGTTGGTCTTCTGTTGGTCGTGTGAGAGAGTTGGCTCTCCCTCTCTCTTGTTGGTGTTGGTGCATGGATATTTCTCATTTTTCAAGAGGATAGAAGGCATTAAGACTAATTTTGGATAGTGTGGAACTATGGAGCATGATAGTAGAAGAGACGACCATTTTTGGAGCTGATTTTTGAGCCCTCTGTCTTATTTGAACTACTTTTGAAAATTGGGTGAAACCCCGAGAATAAGCTCAAAGGTGTGAATGGGTCACTATAGTGCTTAGTGCTAGAGAGCAATTGATAAACCAACACGACAGTGGAATCCACCTCCTAAGTATCTAACCAAGCATTTGATGTGAAATTCCTAAGAAAGCAACCCCTTAAACTTTGGATCTAGCTTAGGGTTGGTCAGTTGCAAGAAAGTTACAATGTAACTAGCCTAAGGTTGGGTGGAGAGTGGAAGCCCCTCCTTCAGTTTCCAACCACCTTAACATTCTAAGATAACTATAATTTCTTATGTAAATTTTATTTATGGATTTTGGTATTCCACGCTATGTGTGACTAATGAAAATCTTGTATGTTCATGATTGAGTGCTTGAAGGTCACTGTTACATCCACACTTGAAAATTTATCTTAACTATGAATGGTTGTAATAAATGCTTGAACGATGTGGTTTACTACCATATTCATGATTTATATGATATTTTCTATGTCTATGTTTGACTTCTTGGAGTTCACTGAGGATTAACCAACTATCTTATAAGTCTTTAGTTATATTGAATATTGGAACTAAGTAGTTCATTGTTGTATTCATGCTCTGCAGGTTATCTAACATGCTATGAATTGATTGCGTACCTAGATTGTGTTGGTGTGTATTCAATTCATGATTAATGTGATTAATTGTGTTATGATTATTGTCTTCTTGATAGTAATAGCTTATGAATTAAATAGCTCAACCTGCACAATGGAGTTGTGATGTCTAAGGATAATATGTAACTTTCCTGGTGTAGTTATGCAATTCTGAGTATTTTATATTTATGTAATTATAGAGAATATATGTTTTTGAAGATGATTTTAACTAGCTTGCAACAATGAAATAGAGTTGGATTAATTTAGATGCTTCTCCTTTGATATAGATTGTGTGAAGTGATCTTTGGAGCCATGCCTTTTCTCATATTTTCGTTCTAGTGTATATATAATTCATTGAAAGTTGAGGTTCTAGGATTTTTGGGCTTGGTATTGGTTATCATGCTTAGATATGGATATTTAGGAAATTTTTCCTTACATCCATAATTTGGGAGCAAGGTCTCGAGACCAAGGTCTAGTGACAAATGGAAGTCGCCCCACTCTATATCATGAAATTCTTAATACGACAACCTGATCACCCTTGGGACTGGAAAAGTGACAAGATTCAACACATAAGTGTGTGGCATGAGATGATTCTGAGAGAAATTAGTGGAAATTTGTTCCAAGGGAACCTTGCCAAGTGGTCCCCACTACACTAGCCTTCAACCATCAGCTTGTTAGCCCTAGGCTTCAACTTAACATATGTGCATGAAAAGGAAAGGAGGAGGACTAAGATTGAACCTTAGTTACTGGAACTCCACCACTGAGTTTTTGAACTCCAAGGAAAATTGCATGAGCCTCACATGAAGAGGATAACGCCGAGGGATTGACATTTCCCTTTAGCCATCGATCATAATACACACATGTATGTGAGGAGGTGATGTATATTGGGACCCAAAATAACATGGCTGAGGGGTGAACCCCACTATGCAGTCGACCTTTGGACCATTAGTTCAGTGGAGATGGGATAGCCTATGGCTAGAAGTCTTACCCAAGCTGAGGTGGGCATGCAAACCCATCGAGATCTCAACCTTCAAGGCATTCGAATAAAGTAGGAAGAGAATGGGTTGATAGAGCTCGCTGCCGAAAGGTGCCAAAGGTGGGCCCATTAGGCATTTGGCCTTTGGGGCACTTGAATGGATCAAGTGTAGAATGGGTTAATAGTTCATGATCTGACATGACGTAGACCAGGGTAGACCCCGCTAGACTCTCGCCCATTAGGCATCAAACAAATTTGACAGGATATGTAGAGAAGAGGGTTGTCACCCCATTCCAGTGGAAGAAGTGCCAGAGGGGGCCCATCAGGCTCGTGGCCTTTGGGCCACCGGGTCAACATGGATATGGTGTAAGAGGAATTGACCAAAGCCTCATTCTAGTATGACATATGACTTGGGAGTGGGGAGGGGCTCCACATGGTCAACAATCTTCGTCCTTCAACCTTTCTCATGATGTAAACTATGTTTGACTCACAAAAAATCAAACCCACCATGATTTCACTCCTCATAAACCCCACAGTGATGGTGTGGTAGTGCCAACTAGTCCAAGTGGAGACCATGTGGTTTCCATGTGGGCTTCATGTGGCAACATTCTAATGCCATGGCCTCTTTTAATAGTCCAAACTTATAACAAGCATAACGCTCGATCCGAGACTTAAATCGAGATAAAATTTATATCATTAAAAAGATCTCAATGAGTTGGGTGCAATGGTGGTATCATTTTTAAGTTTTGAAGAAATTAAGAAATAAGTTTGTTGTAACCCCATCTCCATAATAAACCTTGTAGCTTAAATCAATTAGGAAACACTCCCACAACCCAATATGGACAACGAGGTGGATGGTGGTAACAGAGTGATACCAGAGCTAAGGTTTAACATTAGACCTGAAGAGGCTGATACAAAAAAAAGGTTAAATATGATAATTTATTTTTTGTAAGGCAGTTGGGAAACTTGTAAATAGTGTGGTTGTTAACCTTTATGGAATGCTTATATGTCTTTTATTTCCTATAATATGTAATTGAAATGTGTTTTGGATGTGTGAACAACTTCAGATAAGCTTTCTTAGTGTTGGCATACCAAGGCTATAATTAATATGTTTATGCTTGGGCTAGCTAATAATTGTGTGTGTGTGACATCACATAAGAAGACACAATTTTTAAGGAAAAATAGTGTTAGACACCTAATCCACTAAGGGTTATAATGTGTAAGATGAACAATCAAAGGGAGTCCAAGAGGCCTTGGAATATGAATCCAACAGTCATAATAATTTATTATAAATGTACATCAATGTGAATAGAAAATGCAATGCAATGTTTTATCTTTCATATCTTGTATACTCCATGTGTGAGTTTAGCATGGTATCAAATCAGGCAAATTTTGGCCTTGCTCCGATTTGAGCCACTATTTTATTGTGGCCTTTGTCATGCCTACCCCTTTACTGCTTAAATATGTGTGTCGGCTGGATAAATCGTTCTTGCGGACAAGACCGATCTCCCTAGTATCAACTGATATCTAGCGACAAGCAGAACAAGCAAATCTACCTTTCTCTAAATATTGTAATTTATAAATAAAAATCAAGAGGTGTTTTAGACCCTACCTTAAGTCCAATGCTAGTTTTTGGCAGCCACACTTCAACTGTCCAAATGAGTTTCCTTTTAAGAACCTGCAAACACAAACAAGCACACATCAAATAACACCTGCATAACTAATATAATAAATCATATTCATCATGATGATCAAGGAATCCATGAAATAAACCATAAAAGACAGCTTATTGAGAAAAATAAACTTGATTGTATTAAATTTGAACAAAGAAGAACTTTACAACCTTGGTGCCTTGATGTTGTACAAGCTCCTCCCAGGGTCCAAGCAAGAATCTCATCTACTTTAACAAGCCTCACACTCTTCCCAATAAGATCAAAAGGTATGTAATCTCTCCTCTCAAGCTTAATTAGGAAGTCTAAATTCCAATAGCATTTACCCTAAAAAATATTCAGCTTTCAACCTCCTTAGTAACCAGCCCAATGCCTCATTTTATAGTGCAGAGGAAGGAAGTTACAGGTCCACCTATGAAGGGATAGAGTCATCCTTCAAAGGGATAAGCTCCTCACATCAAGGGGTTAGCTCCTTTAGTTATGGGATGCATGAACCTTAAAGGAGCGAACTTACCACCTCAAGATTCCCTCTAAAAGCTTCCAGAAATAACCCAAAGTGAGTTTTTAAAAATATACTTGTGCCTTTTTTACTTTTATAGGGGTCCGCACCCATTACACAGAAACAGAGCAGGCAAGTCCGCAGGGGACATGACCAGTAGGTGCGGGACCGTAGGTGATGCTAAGAGAAAGTGCAGAACCAGAGTTTTAGAGATTTTCAAGGACTTTATCTCATTTTTCAAGGCTTGACATGAAGGGCTGAGGTTTAAGACTTGCATAGGAGGAAAATATGAGTGGTGATAGACTCACACTGACTAAAGAATGTCATGGTGACAATATTTTGTGTAACAATGTGACTAAACCTGCTTTCAACTAGATTTGAGCTAGGTTTTCCAGCTACATGTTCCTTTTAACATTTTTCTTCTTTGTAACTCCTACCATTAAAACTATGCTCTACCCATTGCCCGTTCAAATTTAGTTTCAGATTCCTTTTGAATCTCAAATCCATGTGCGCATTGTCTCCTTCTTGTATGTTGAATTAAACTCCTAGTGTTGCATTTGGTTGAACACTAGTCAAAATTCTTTGATGCTTTAACACGTTGTGATGCTTCTCAGTCTTTGATTGAAGTCCTATGCGATGTGTGGAGAGGCTGAAATGGTGTGTTGAAGGCTGGAACTTTAGTTGAATACTGTGTTGTGTTGATTGTCGTAACTATACTTGATGCCTTTGAATTGATCTCTCCTACTATGCATTGAAGACCGTGGGTTGGATCGTTTCTACTATGTGTTGAAGACCATTCTTGCTATATGTTGTGTTGGTGCATCAAACTCTAGTGCCATTGTTGAACACCATGAACTTCTTGACTGGTATGATAATTATACATTGGAACCTTCTATGTATCATATTCCAGATATGTGTATTGAATGGTGTGAAGTGTGTATAGTATCTTGAATGACCATATGAATTATGTGTGTTGGTCATTGTATATGGTGTGTTGAATTATTATGGTGGTTATGAGAACCTTCATGCTCCTTATATGGCATTGATTAGAATATATATATGCTCTTTCATATGTGTTTGAAAGGTTATATGTTGGAGAGTGTGTTGAATGTTATATGAAGTTTGTATGGTTGGTATGTAACGACATATGAAGCTTATATGTGTTGAGGGATAAGTTGGTATCATATTATATATTTTTACAACAAGTTGTCATTGCTTATATATTGGAAAAATTGGTGTTCGTTGAAAGCTTGACATGAAACCAAACACAACATTATTAAAATCGAGAGCTAACACTACTTTTGAAGACAATTGCAACCTATTATATAATCCAGGTGTAGTGATATTATATTTTGAGCGGGTGTTGCTTCTTCCTCATTAATTCGTAGTTGTGATCAATGTTTGAAGTGTAAGTTTGAGTTGTTGAGAAAAATGGCTAAAATTGATGACACATTAGAGTTGTTGAATAACCTCATTCATTCCATTGTTCATGATATGGTAAAAATCAGCAAGAACACATTCTCTAATATTCGAACCTATTTGCAATATGCACAAGACAAAATTGATTTATTGCAGCATAAGTCATAACTTCAACAAGATGAGTTACAATAGAAAAGAGATCATTTTGAACTTGTGTTTGTTCAGAACAATCCCCTTTTTGAGCCTTAAGTTGACTCCCATCAACAACTAAAAAATTTTCAAACCACTTGTTATCTCAAAATCAGGCCCTGGAAGGCTGCAGACCAGGAAGACTTCAAGTAACTGTTTCAGACCTACTTTAGGCAGAGGCTTAGCCTCCTCAACCTGAGAGGGCTCTCTCTAAATGGGTTAATGATTTTTGTTTAAGATAAGATGGCTAACTCTTTGTGAAATAACTTTGACAAATATGACTGCTGGAAATACATTAAACCAGTTTCCATTGGGCCTATGGAGTCAATAACACTTCAATGTAACAGTGAACTTAACCTTACATGGAAGTCAGGGCACTCAACATTTAGATATTCAGAATATAACTCATATGGGACCACAATTTATAGATGCATACAGGAAATCAGAGCACATTCAGTGAATTCTGAGTGATTACACATCCATACCACTGTAAAAAACAAACTAATAAAGGACAATATCACCTATTCTGAATATGAGAAATCCTTCATGAATCCTGAGAAGTAAAGTTCAAATTATATTACTTAAATGATTCTTTACATAAGCCAAATACAAGCTGTGACATAAAAATTTTCCAACCCTCATTACATTGCTGTTTCAGCTATATATAGAATTCTTATTCTAACTGATCGAGATTCCTCCTCCAGCATGAGGGGAATTCGATAACTACCTCTAATGACACCTATCAACTATTTAACTAACTAATAAATACAATAAAGTGCTGACTGGAGCTTTTCTTAGAGTTCTAAATCTACTATGACTCTAACTCCATATTATATGCATGATGGCTTCTCCTCGTTCTTTGACATCTGGTTCTCTTTTAGTTTGGCTGAGATGAGTGTTTAATACTCCATGTTGACCTTGGATGCTTGGATGCTGAATCTTCTTAACTGCTCATAAATATTAGGAGACTATCCTTGCTTCTCGGCTTCAGTTTTCCCCAAAATATTCGAATGCACAGAAACATGCTCTTTATCCTTTAATTACCCAAAATAGAGCAGACTGCCACGTCCTTGATGTGTTGTCCACCGTTTCATGTGTGAAGACAACACCTTTCAAAAAGATTTGCTGATTTGTCCATCATAATTGATTGGCTCAATTGTAACATGCAGCTACAGCAGTTTCGTAGAGCGCTACGAAACTGCTGTGTAATTTCGAAAACACAGTCTTGGACTCTACTCTGTTTGTATACCTTATCTTCGATTTCATTGCCTGAAAAAAGGAGCACCAGATTTGACTTGTCTTTTAATATCAGATTCAGAAGTGAGACAGTTACCATTGCTAAAAACCTGTTCAAGTATGCTAAAAAACTCCTGCTGATTTTTTATTTATGAATTTTCCACAAAGATCCACCTCTGACTTATCCTTCAAACTATTCTAAAGCATCATCTTGCCCATATTTTCATCATTTCTAACACCAATGTCTGAAGCAAATTTCTCTGTCAACTGTCCAATTCGAAAATCCTTCCCCTTAGGCTTTTCTGCATCATTAAATTGCCTTCCCTTTTCATTTTCTATCAAGAATTCCTCTGGCCCAATAACGTTAATGCTACTCACTGGACTTTGATCATATACTGGAGGACCAGTGGAGTTTAGGTTATTGCTTCTTGGATGTGAAGAAGATAACGCAGATGATAAGACTTGAAGTGATGTTGAAAGAGTAAGGCTATCGAGTAAGAAGAGCCTTGATGTGGTTCTAGGATGAGAACAAGCATTGTTAGACATAGTCTCATTCTTTTCCAAATTAACAAATGGATTAGGAGCCTGTTCCGTAAGGATTCTGGACTGCCTAGGCATCTGACGATGAGATGGAACAGTGATGTTTGAGCTCAAATCTTGATTAAATTCTTTCTAAACGCCTTGTCTTTTCCTCTCTTTCTTCTCTGGCATTGCAGAGTTTTCGTCACCGTCAACCTTTGCTAACGACTTGGTCAAAGACATCGTCTCTTCTTCACCAAACTCTTCTCCTATATCATCTGAGAAAGCATATCTAGTGGAGTTTTGAGATGGAGCCCAAAGTGCACAGATGACACAAAGCAAAGAAAATGAAAAAACATGCCAAAATGCCCTTATAACCCATGCACTCTGCCAACGCTCACTGAATGGATCAGTTGCATTGAAATACAGCTCATATCCAATCCATGCCACGGAAACAAATACAACAACTGCCAATGCATTAGTGAACTTCCTGTAAATGTCTAGCTTAGCAAGCGACCTCCTTGCCTGAAGTTTCTCCAATGTTTTAGACAAAGAAGTGAAAATCCAAATAACGATGAAAGCATCCACAATTGCAACTGGAAGAACAAGAAACAATCTGGCTTTTCCTGATAGATCATTGATGGACCCCACATTCTCCACAAGATCAAGCAACTCAGATGCCAAGAAGAACGTTGCTCCCAGAAGAAGCACCTTCGAGGTAAGACCTCCTAGAGTGGGCCTTACTACACCATAGCCCATTGAAACAACCAAGATAATGAGTCGGGATATGGTTCTCTTGACAGCACCAAATGTAACAGCCCAAATAGTAATACCTGTGGACCTGATTCCGGTTGCATTGAAATTTGCGTATTCAAAGTACAACAGCGTCATTTCAAAAATACCCAAAGAAATAACAAGAGTAATACAGTTCTGAAGCTGTAAAATTTCTCTCCAAAATTTGGCATACTGGGAAAACCAAACAATCCCAAGGAGAAGGTATGCAAGGGACATTAGACCATAAAAGGTCATTAGTGGTGCCATCCTCCCAGGTAGATAACCTGTGGGATTTTTCCATATCGTCTTTCCAGTAATTACCAGCCCTTTAAGTTTAGGTTCACAGAATATAAAACACAAGTTATACATTCCTGTCATGGTAATTGGCACATTTATAGTTTCCACGGTGACTTCTGTAGCATCTCCATGAACGCGGACGCTTGTCACATAAGGCCAGGTGGCATCTTTCACTTAAGGCCGCCAAATGACTTCACCCTGTTTGCAACTTTCTAGCTTTGAAAGATCTGGAGTACAACAAATAGCCTTCTGACCACCACAATTAAGGTAAATCACACATTCTCCAGTACATCCCTTATTGCCCGAGAATTGTCTTTGGTTTTGGATTGAAATCTCGATTTGAATAGTACAGGCAAGAATCAAATTTGAAGGCTACAGAACACGTGTCAATACCGACATGTAAGACTTTGCACATGTTATCCCCGTAAAATTCTTGCAGAAAATATGACAGCTGGGGTGAGATGTGCTGTGGATCAGCACGAATTCCCCATTTCGTAGCGCAGTTAGTGCAAAATCGATGTTTTCCGCTACGAAATCACCTAAAACGAGGTTTCTGCGCTATGAACTTTGAAATAGGATTGGCATATGGAGCTTAGGTGCGGTGTGAGACCAGTGATGGACTACAACAAAGAATTGACCCTATTTGACATACTAACAAGACTCTAAAACAAGATGAAAAGACTAGGCCCAAAACTGAAACCAACCTTTTGGCAAATTTAAAAAAATTGATGTTCAGAATTTAAACTATTTTTTCTTGAGTGATAACAGTGGCTCCACTTGGGATAGTGTGCTCCTGTAGTACACTAAGAACTCGTAGGTCCAGTGCTTTATCTTTTTTATTACAAACGGAAATTTGCTTGACAAACATCCCTTTCCAGCGTCTTGGGCCTTCAGCTCGGGCTTAAGATTGATGATCACTGTAGGAGAAAGAAATCTATATCTACTGTAAAATGCTCGGTCAACCTTGAGCTTATTTGGATTTTCCTACCTACCTACCCTAACAATTCAAATTTCTTTCAGCTCATTCAATGTGAAATTTCCAATGTAGCCAACCATTTGTCTTATCTGATATTTGAGTTTTTTTACTGCATCGGAGTTCAGAGTAACTATGATATTGCGATGACCACTGCCACTGTAATTGCCTCTGACCTTCATAGAAAAACTGTAACACTGGAGAGTAAAAATCTTCCATATATTTGGCTATAGGATCCCAGAATACCTGATCAGCTTGATGATTCTAGTAACTTTCTGGTTGTGCAAACTGATCTTCAACAACAGTGTATACTTCCTCAATTGTGAAAGAGAAAGGAATCAACACTCTCTCCTTGTGTTCTGCCATAGAAAGCTTCTGAAAATAATGATCATGATTATGAAAACTATATGCCTGAATATGACCTTCTAAACCTTCAATGTCTTTCTCAATGTCATTAGCAACTTCATTCAAAAATTTCATCTTAACCTCTGCCTTACACTCAAATGACTTTAAATACGAGGACAAGGACAAAGAAAAATTTTCATCTGTTTCTCCATTACTACGATCAATATTCCATTGTTTGAAACCTTGAATTGAAGGAGATTTTGCCACCAACTCTGATCTATCTATCCATTCCTCCAAAAACATAAACCAAAAGTCTTCAAATGACTTAATGGATTTGGCAGGAAAGCTTTCAATCCACTGTTTGCATTTCCCTTGAAATGAATCATAGAACAACATAATGCAAACATCTTCATTTTTAACTCTAAGAAGCTCGATAAAATCACAGAACTCAGATAGATGCTTCAAATTTAAACTCAAATCTTCTCCGTTGAATTTTGGACCATTCCTTAGAAAATATGCATCCTTGGGAAAATGATTTGGGAAACCATGAATTCCTGAAAAATTTATGCATGCATACCTTGAAAGAAGAATGGTAGTATCTGTGTCCTTCATAACTCTAGTGGAATCACCATGAATCTATGAATTTCGAATTCTTCAACAATGGAGTCGCCAAGGTAGATTTGCAGCCTCAAAAACCTTCTGAGCTCCTGCTACCTTCAGAAGTTCAACCTCTAAATTTCGGGAATGAATAATCTTCAGACTCCCGGCAGACGCACCAAAATGTTATCTCAAAATCAGGCCCTGGAAGGCTACAGACCAGGAAGACTTCAAGTAACTGTTTCAGACCTACTTTAGGCAGAGGCTTAGCCTCCTCAACCTGAGAGGGCTCTCTCTAAATGGGTTAATGATTTTTGTTTAAGATAAGATGGCTAACTCTTTGTGAAATAACTGTGACAAATATGACTGCTGGAAATACATTAAACCAGTTTCCATTGGGCCTATGGAGTCAATAACACTTCAATGTAACAGTGAACTTAACCTTACATGGAAGTCAGGGCACTCAGCATTTAGATATTTAGAATATAACTCATATGGGACCACAGTTTATAGATGCATACAGGAAATCAGAGCACATTCAGTGAATTCTGAGTGATTACACATCCATACCACTGTAAAAAACAAACTAATAAAGGACAATATCACCTATTCTGAATATGAGAAATCCTTCATGAATCCTGAGAAGTAAAGTTCAAATTATATTACTGAAATGATTCTTTACATAAGCCAAATACAAGCTATGACATAAAAATTTTCCAACCCTCATTACATTGTTGTTTCAGCTATATATAGAATTCTTATTCTAACTGATCAAGATTCCTCCTCCAGCATGAGGGGAATTCGATAACTACCTCTAATGACACCTATCAACTATTTAACTAACTAATAAATACAATAAAGTGCTGACTGGAGCTTTTCTTAGAGTTCTAAATCTACTATGACTCTAACTCCATATTATATGCATGATGGCTTCTCCTCGTTCTTTGACAACTGGTTCTCTTTCAGTTTGGCTGAGATGAGTGTTTAATACTCCATGTTGACCTTGGATGCTTGGATGTTGAATCTTCTTAACTGCCCATAAATATTAGGAGACTATCCTTGCTTCTCGGCTTCAGTTTTCCCCAAAATATTCGAATGCACAGAAACATGCTCTTTATCCTTTAATTACCCAAAATAGAGCAGACTACCACGTCCTTGATGTGCTATCCACCGTTTCATGTGTGAAGACAACACCTTTCAAAAAGATTTGCTGATTTGTCCATCATAATTGATTGGCTCAATTGTAACATGCAGCTACAGCAGTTTCGTAGTGTGCTATGAAACTGCTGTGTAATTTCGAAAACATAGTCTTGGACTCTACTCTATTTGTATACCTTATCTTCGATTTCATTGCCTGAAAAAAGGAGCACCAGATTTGCCTTGTCTTTTAATATCTGAATCAGAAGTGAGACAGTTACCATTGCCAAAAACCTGTTCAAGTATGCTAAAAAACTCCTGCTGATTTTTTATTTATGAATTTTCCACAAAGATCCACCTCTGACTTATCCTTCAAACTATTCTGAAGCATCATCTTGCCCATATTTTCATCATTTCTAACACCAATGTCTGAAGCAAATTTCTCTGTCAACTGTCCAATTCGAAAATCCTTCCCCTCAGGCTTTTCTGCATCATTAAATTGCCTTCCCTTTTCATTTTCTATCAATAATTCCTCTGGCCCAATAACGTTAATGCTACTCACTGGACTTTGATCATATACTGGAGGACCAGTGGAGTTTAGGTTATTGCTTCTTGGATGTGAAG
Source organism: Pinus tabuliformis (assembly GCA_031772625.1). Classification (NCBI taxonomy): domain Eukaryota; kingdom Viridiplantae; phylum Streptophyta; class Pinopsida; order Pinales; family Pinaceae; genus Pinus; species Pinus tabuliformis. The sequence goes on from CM062819.1 coordinate 1,004,614,964, forward strand.
AAGATAACGCAGATGATAAGACTTGAAGTGATGTTGAAAGAGTAAGGCTATCGGGTAAGAAGAGCCTTGATGTGGTTCTAGGATGAGAACAAGCATTGTTAGACATAGTCTCATTCTTTTCCAAATTAACAAATGGATCAGGAGCCTGTTCCGTAAGGATTCTGGACTGCCTAGGCATCTGATGATGAGATGGAACAGTGATGTTTGAGCTCAAATCTTGATTAAATTCTTTCTAAACGCCTTGTCTTTTCCTCTCTTTCTTCTCTGGCATTGCAGAGTTTTCATCACCGTCAACCTTTGCTAACGACTTGGTCAAAGACATCGTCTCTTCTTCACCAAAATCTTCTCCTATATCATCTGAGTAAGCATATCTAGTGGAGTTTTGAGATGGAGCCCAAAGTGCACAGATGACACAAAGCAAAGAAAATGAAAAAACATGCCAAAATGCCCTTATAACCCATGCACTCTGCCAACGCTCACTGAACGGATCAGTTGCCTTGAAATACAACTCATATCCAATCCATGCCACGGAAACAAATACAGCAACTGCCAATGCATTAGTGAACTTCCTGTAAATGTCTAGCTTAGCAAGCGACCTCCTTGCCTGAAGTTTCTCCAATGTTTTAGACAAAGAAGTAAAAATCCAAATAACGATGAAAGCATCCACAATTGCAACTGGCAGAACAAGAAACAATCTGGCTTTTCCTGATAGATCATTGATGGACCCCACATTCTCCACAAGATCAAGCAACTCAGATGCCAGGAAGAACGTTGCTCCTAGAAGAAGCACCTTCGAGGTAAGACCTCCTAGAGTGGGCCTTACTACACCATAGCCCATTGAAACAACCAAGATAATGAGTCGGGATATGGTTCTCTTGACAGCACCAAATGTAACAGCCCAAATAGTAATACCTGTGGACCTGATTCTGGTTGCATTGAAATTTGCGTATTCAAAGTACAACAACGTCATTTCAAAAATACCCAAAGAAATAACAAGAGTAATACAGTTCTGAAGCTGTAAAATTTCTCTCCAAAATCTGGCATACTGGGAAAACCAAACAATCCCAAGGAGAAGGTATGCAAGGGACATTAGACCATAAAAGGTCATTAGTGGTGCCATCCTCCCAGGTAGATAACCTATGGGATTTTTCCATATCGTCTTTCTAGTAATTACCAGCCCTTTAAGTTTAGGTTCACAGAATATAAAACACAAGTTATACATTCCTGTCATGGTAATTGGCACATTTATAGTTTCCACGGTGACTTCTGTAGCATCTCCATGAAAGCGGACGCTTGTCACATAAGGCTAGGTGGCATCTTTCGCTGAAGGCCGCCAAATGACTTCACCCTGTTTGCAACTTTCTAGCTTTGAAAGATCTGGAGTACAGAAAATAGCCTTTTGACCACCACAATTAAGGTAAATCACACATTCTCCAGTACATCCCTTATTGCCCGAGAATTGTCTTTGGTTTTGGATTGAAATCTCGATTTGAATAGTACAGGCAAGAATCAAATTTGAAGGCTACAGAACACGTGTCAAGACCGACATGTAAGACTTTGCACATGTTATCCCCGTAAAATTCTTGCAGAAAATATGACAGCTGGGGTGAGATGTGCTGTGGATCAGCACGAATTCCCCATTTCGTAGCGCAATTAGTGCAAAATCGGTGTTTTCCGCTACGAAATCACCTAAAACGAGGTTTCTGCGCTATGAACTTTGAAATAGGATTGGCATATGGAGCTTAGGTGCGGTGTGAGACCAGTGATGGACTACAACAGAGAATTGACCCCATTTGACATACTAACAAGACTCTTAACAAGACTCTAAAACAAGATGAAAAGACTAGGCCCAAAACTGACACCAACCTTTTGGCAAATTTAAAAAATTAATGTTCAGAATTTAAACTGTTTTTTCTTGAGTGATAACACCACTGAGGCCATTTAGGGAATAGAGTTGCATGCATATGTAGAAGTTCAAACTGCACTTCCAAAGCCCTTCATCAGACCTTGGCAATAGCTTGTCAGTAATAAGAAAAGAACATATCTTAGATATGAAAAGGAGGTTTCCTTTCATATTCCAGATTATTCAAAGCCCACCAAATTTCAGAGTACCAGATTTCTTAAGGACAACTCATATTCACTTGTTTCCACTCCTCCTCCACAACAACATACTGTCAAATGCCAACACTATAATTGAGTTGGCCATGTGAAAGACCATTGTTTTCATTAGATAAATTTTGAGGAAAAAAATGGGCCTCAAAATAAAAATGTACAACAAAATTAAACTTTATAAGAACCAATAAGATTTAATATGATGATGTCAATCATTGGGGATGATTCACCATTTTTGGAGTACAAAGGTTAAAAAATTAAAAGATAAAAAAATTTAAAAACTATTTTTCAACTCGTATTTTCAATTTGTCTCCCTATGATTTTACTGAAATTTTGAGCGGGAGCACTCGTTGGATGCAAAATTTTGAAGGAGCACCCATGTTTCATACTTTCAATGGACCGTACTACACAAAAAATGTAAAATATATGAAAAAACGTGATTGCAATCACGTTTTTTCATGTATTTCACGTTTTTCATGTAGTGGGGTCCATCAAAAGTATGCAACATGGGTACTCCTTGGATGAAAAATTAAATTCTGCATCTAATGAGTGCTCCCACCCGAAATTTGAGTAAAATCGTAAGGAGATAAGTTGAAAAAATATTTTTTTCTCTTTTCCCTCCAAAATTTGATGAGGTAATCTAATATTATTTTATTATTTCCACTATTATTTTATATATTCCTTAGAAGGCCCATTTTAGACCTCAAAATTTCTCTAATGGATCTTCACCCCTGTAAGAATTTGGTTAGCACAATCATCATTCAAACAAATGCTTCATAAACTAACCTCCTACAAGAACAAAGATTCACCTTGGATGGATCACTTCTTAGCAATGGGCTTTAACAACCAAGAAGATATTTCATTCATACCGTAGGATTTTTTCTCGCGTATTAAAAAGTCTTGTGGTTGAGATCTCTTCATCTTCTCACCTTGTATCTGACAGGAGGGGAATTGATGGTCATCTACAAGCCTCAAAGCCACATCAAGCGAGCCTTAGCCACAACCTGGACCTGTTGCCTGAAACTAGAGCTAGAGTCAATGATACCCATATTCAGAGTTGTAGCCAGAGATAAAGAAGCCCCTGAACGCCTTTGGTTGGTGGCCTTCCTTAAACCATCGTAGGTTGAGCCTCCCTTTTCAAGTTTAGTTTCTCCCTTTTTCTCCACAGGTTGAAGACCTTCCTTTTCTAGGTTGATGATCTCCCTCTTCAAAGCATCAAGGAGAAATTTCTCTAGCATAACAGTTCAACTTCTTGCCAGATTTGAAAGAGTTCATGGAATGAGCAGCAGAATGGTACAATATAGTACGGACCAAAACCATCATGATCAAGAAGAAGAATTAGTTGGAGAGGTAAAAATAAAATCCCCTTGATTGGATGGATACCCTCAAGGACTTGAAAGCTAAATTGAGGAGTTGCAAAGTAGATATTGAAATACTCATTAGAAAACAAGAAGAGTAGATAAAGATAAACACAATGTTGCTACAAAACCTCTCATACATGCAAATGTTGTTGCAACATGGGCCAACTAGTGTAGATATAGAAGGGTATCATAATGAAAAGATTGTGGAATTCCACGGGATAGCTCACAGTGCATAACTATGTTAATTAGTTCATAGAATTGTTGGAATATGTGCCATTTCTCAAAGATCAAAATATGAAAATACAATGTTTTCTCAAAGGATTGTCAAGACAATTTCAAGATAAGATAAAATTTGAGCCAAGACACTCGATGTCCTCATTGAAAAGGAAAACATTGTTATAAGCAGTTAGAAATTGAGGTAAAATTCCATATGATTTGGAAGAAGGGAAGGTCATTGAAATGTTGGAGTTGTGGAGGAGAACATTTGTTTTTTGAATGTCCTCAACAACAACAAAAGAAGAATAAACCATTTAAACTTTAGACACATCGACCCACAACCAACAATCGTAGAAAATTTTAGGGGCAAAATTTTGCCCTTGGGTGAAATTAAGCAATTTCAAATTTTTATTAGGAAAAATTTTTGTATCATATTTCTTATAAATTGCCCCAAATTTATTTTATAAAAAATTTTGGTATGGAGGTTAGCCTAACCTTATTTCAATGGATGGGAAAAAATAAATTTATCCTCTAAAATTAGGAGTTGCAGCGTTCCATTCGCCCCAATTTGCAAGAAGAGGTATTTATAATATCCATTTCTCCCTCCCCATTTGGTGTAAAATGACCTTGTTTCTTTCATTCACCATTATTTCATGGTATTGGGATTAATTTGGAGAAAATGGCCCCCATTTTGTAATTAGATAGTCGCAAAAGAACGATTCCTCTATATTTAAAAATTTAATTTTTATTATTATCTTTATTTTAAGATTCAATAGTCTTCATGCCATTCTAGGAGTTTGAATTTGGTTAGTCATATTCATATCTAATGCATGAGGGTTGTTTAAAAAGCTATGAAATTTGAATTTTAAAGTCAAGATTCAACAAGCAGTGGTACAGGTAACTCCTCTCAATATGTTATGTATTTTTTCCACATTGCAATACCTCTTGCAGCTTTTCCCTTTCCCTCTTGATTTTTTTGCTTCATTTTTGGGAACCATAATAAAAAAAAAAATGGAAAAGTCATGGGTTTTGGTCTGAAGCTTTAAAATTATAGTTTCAATATTATATAGATCTATACCTTCCGTTATTATTATTTTTGTATCTAATTGTTGGAGTTGTAACCACCCCTCCCACATTTACCCAATTTCACTGGCCTGCCAGAGTAAATATGAGACAAAGAGTTACTATCACATGACCCGACCTCCAGGCTCCAGTTATGGAAGTAGGACCTACAAACTGACCATAAACGACAAATCACAACACCCCTCAGGACTACAGGACACTTTAGGGCCAAAGGACCACCTCAAGTGACCAAACCCTGAGTTGGGGCTCGTTTTCACTAACCTAGACTCCCAACCACATGTTTTACAAGGCTTGGCTGTAGTTATAGGCCTCCAAGCACATGCACAACACTACCTCCATGCGGTTGTGACCCAATTTTCCCAGTTCAGAGGGTGCGATCCCGATATCTAAGCCACAATTCCAGGCCAGCCTCTAGACCACTACCCAAAACTTCTTGAGACTTTCGAGAATCATAATAGACGTGAAAACAAACATAAACATTCTAACTTGGAGACAGAACTTGACCTAGACTACCTAGGACACCCTAGACATTTCATCAAACACATGGAAAACATGTAAGTTACAGTTCATGAGTGCATATCTGATCATAATAGTCTAGATTCATTTGAGAATCAATGAGAAGGCCCTATGCCCTCTCCACATAGCTGCAATAACTCTATTAGTCCATACATTCATCCACTAATTGAGAGCTAAATGATTCATGACAAGAGGCATAGATAATAGACATCATATAACCAGAAAATAACCAACATGGAGATCAAGGCAACTCGGCCATAATATCACCAATATAATTACTACAATGCTCATAGATCACAATAAGTAAATGCCACATATTAACATGTGAAAATACCAACCAAGTCAAGGACTTCCACGTGCCACTTGGCCATATATTAGGTTGAACCAAATCTCTATTTTAGCCACCCCATGCCATATTCCAAGCATGAACGTGGGATCTCATGAATAAAGAAAAACAAACCCAAACTAGGGCTTCTAGAGGCCACACCATCTCAACCCTCAACAACAGTGATTCCACCTCCACAATAAAACATTACTAAAACCAACTAGATCGGTCTCTACCCAAGTTGTCTAGGGCTCTAGGAAATAGTAACTCCACCCACAACCTTCCAGGGCTCTAGAACATTTGTCCAACCCGGCTCTAGGGACTAGTAACTCAAACCACCAAGGACTCTAGAGTGTTTGACCCAACCTAGGCTCCAAGACTAGTAACTCAACCCAAGTTGTTCCAAGGCTTCCAAAGTGTTTTTTCCAACCCATAGCCATAAGGCACATGAGGACCAATCATAAAACAATCAAGTGGAAAAAACCCACAACACCATGGCTATCCAGGAAATGGTAAGAAAAGTCTAAAACCATTGTCAATACAGGAAATCTCCATTCCAATGACAACACAGAACCAACGAATAACATGCATATACCATGCATCTGAAAACCAGCAAGGAAATCACACATGTAACCTATTACGTATAAATAAATCTAGCTATAGTTGTTGATCCGCCTATGCCCTTGTGCTTTCCTTCTTTCATTTTCCTTCTTTCTCCAAATCCAATGTATGTCAAAGTGCTCCAAGAATTCTCCAAGAATACTTTAAGTGTGAAAGAGTATGAGAAAATGAGAGAATAGAAGAGAGCGCCACCCAAAAATTGTCAAAAATACCAACTAAAAAAAGCTAGCAATTGATTCTTGGAAGCCTTTTTATCATTGAGGCCTCTATTTTCTTCATTTTCCTTAAATTTCCCTCTCCTGTAAATTTGTGTCTCTTCACCTTCCTTTTCTCCTATTTTCCTTTATTTCGTAAATAAAATGCCAATTAATTTCACTTTGCCTTTGCAAATTCCTTTGAAAATTTCCATAGTCATTAATTAATCACAAGTGATTCCCATCACTATGTTTTTCCCAACATTCAGATTGGAATACATGTCCTGTGACCTTGATCTTATTTTATTTACATGGAAAATCAACTAGGGGTTGTTACAAACTGTTAGGTCTCTATAATACTAGTGATTCCACCATTACTATTGTCATTGTATCCCTTATTGTTATTGTTGTGCTCCTATTTTCCCCATATTGTTATTATTGTGCCACATAGAAGCCCACTATTGTTATTGTTGTGCCCTTATATTATTATTGTTATGTCGGCTTTGATTATATTTTGACCCCTTAGACTCCTATATATAGAAAGAGGTTTTGTCATTTGTATCATATAAGAATTGTTCATTTGTGTAACGTAAAGTAGGTTTCCCCCTCGAAGAGGCTGATTTCTAAGGCATTGATCCTTCTTTCCTATCTTTTTGTGAGCTAGTTTCATAACATTTGGTATCAAAGCTTTGGATTGTAGGGTTTCGCTGCTCCAAACAGGGCATCGTGGAATTTTCGCTATAACTCTTTTTCTGTGACATTTCGAAAGCTAAAATAAAAACCCATTTGAGCCAAAATCGTTCTAAACCTTGGGTCCGAATTTCAGACCTTGTGTCTCTATACTTTTGGATATATGATCTGAGGCCATTAGGGTTTTTGCAGACTCCCGAATTACATTCCAAACAGGTGATCTTGGGAAAATCGTCATAAATTTCTCTCTAAGCATCAGATTGAAATTTCGTAAGAAGTTACAGAAAGAGGATGGACTCTTGTTTTCTTTGTATATTTTTCAGATCCAAAGGTTGAAATAGTAACACGTGGCATGTCGTACAATTTTTCTCTACTGAAAAATTATATAATCAAGTCATCTTGGGAGATTGGGCATAACTCTTTCTTGGAGAATCCAATTTTGATCAGGATGGTAGCATTGGAAATAGGACTCAAAGGTATACTACATGAAGAAATTTCAGACCTTGGAGATCCGCAGTTACAAAGATACAATAGATTCAATATCAAGATTATACAAAGCGAAAAAGGGTGTGTAGTCTTTTAAAATTTTGCATAAGTTTGGGTTGAAAAAATAGTTTGAAGTTCAAAGGGCATAGTGAAGCATAATTATCATTAATGATGCTCCGAAGAAAGAAAATGGAAACACCTAGTAAGCAACCTGAATTCTCTAGCATGACTCATGAGGAAGAGGAAGAAATGCAACATGATATATCAAAATTACGAGACCAAGTGCAACAAATTTCACTCTCACAAAAAGGTAACAAAAGCTAAGATTGATGGTTGAAAGAAAGGCATGGAAGCTAAGATGAATGGCGTGGAAGCTAATATGAATGGCATGCAAGTTATGATGGATGGTATAGAAGAAAAACTGAAAGGCGACATGGAAGATTTTAAGATAGATTTGACTAATTTGCTACAAGAAATGCTTACTAATGGTGAAAGGTTAGTAAAGGAAACTCATAATGTGAACAAAAGGAACGTTAATCTTGATTTCATAGACTCTAACATTGGATTGAAGACCCACCATGTTCCAAAGATCGATATGAGGAAGTTTGATGGAAAGGATCTTGTAACATGGATACTACATATGGAGCAATATTTTGATCTCCATAATGTCCAAAACACACAAAAGGTACACACTGCAACTTTATATTTGGAACCAAATTAGTTTGTATGGTATAGATTGATTTTCTCTCATAAAAAAATTGTCACTTGGGAAATTGTTGCGGAATAAATGATAGCACATTATGAGGATACAAAAAGAAACACTTTTTTTAGCCAATTGATAAACCTCAAACAAAAGGGTTCAATGATGGAGCACATTGAGGACTTCCAAAAATTTAATATAAGGGTAAAAGATATTCCATAGGATCATAGGATTGATGTGTTCATAGGGACTTTAAAGGATAACGTCCAACATGAGGTTCGCCTTTGGGAACCTAACTAATTGGAGAAGGCATTCAGGTTGGAAAGAAAAATGGAAAGCAAAATTATGGCAACAAGGAAGCCTACCACTCACAACTATAAGGATGGGAGTGTTGTTTCCCCTAGCCTTCCACAACCTACAAGGTTGACACCCCAAAAATTGGAAGAAAAAGGAGAAAAAGGGTTTTTTTACAATTGTGATAGAAAATACACTAAAGGTCATAAGTGTACTAAGAAATTATTTTACATAGATTATGAAGAGGAGGAAGGAAAGGAACAAGAAATGTCAAAAGAAGAGGATATACACCAAGAACAAACCCTAGAGAAATAAGAAATGAAATTGTCCATATATTGTAATGCATTGGCCGGAATTACCACTTCTCAAACTATCCAGATAGAATGACATATCAAGAAGAAAAAGGTAATAGTGTTTATTGATTTGGGTAGTACCCATAATTTTGTTCATTGTAAGATATCCAAGGAATTGAATTTCTTCCTATATCCAACACCAGAGTGTCAAGTGATGGTTTCAAGTGGAGGAACCATAAATTTCTCTCGAAAGTGCCATAATATCAAGCTATCCATGGGATAATATTTATTGAATAGCCCAATGCTTTCCATACCAATGGGTGGTGCTAATGTTGTACTAGGAGTCTAATGGCTACAATCCTTGGGTACAATAGATTTTAATTTTCAATAGCTTTTCATGAATTTTTATTCGGAAGGAAAGGAAGTTGAATTAAGAGGTATCGCAGGGAAACCAGGAAAGATAATTAGCTCTAATGGAATGACAAAGCTTCTAAAGAAAGAACAACTAACCGTAATTGCACAATTGTGTTCACTAGAGGTTCCCACATCGAAATCATCTATTTCTCCAGATCTCCAAAAAGTCTTGGACAATCATTCCAAGGTATTTGAGACTCTCAAAGGTCTCCCACCTATTCCTGATCATGATCATGCTATTCATTTGATTCCAGGAAGTGTTCCTCCAAACATCAGTCCTTACAGATATCCCTATGCCCAAAGAGTTAAATTGAACTTATGGTTGCAGAAATGCTAGAGGCTGGTATAATTCAACCAAGTCAAAGTTCTTTCTTTGCTCCAGTAGTATTGGTGCACAAGAAGGATGGATCATGGTGCATGTGTCCGAACTATAGGGTGCTCAAAAAGCTCACTATTAAAGATAAATTTCCATTCATGTCATTGATGAACTATTGGATGAATTGCATGGATCAATTTACTTCACCAAGTTGAATCTCCGTTCAGGATATCATCAAATCAAAATGAAGACTAAATACATTCCGAAACAACATTTAGAACTAATGAGGGTCATAAAGAATTTTTGGTCATGCCTTTTGGCCTTACTAATGCACCTTCTACATTTCAAGGTTTGATGAATTCCATTTTCAAACCCTTCCTTAGAAAATTTGCGTTGCTATTTTTTGATGATATACTACTCTATAGCAAGTCTTGGAAGGATCATCTTCAACATGTTGACAGGGTGCTAAAACTATTGGAGGAGAAAGAATTATATGCAAAAAGATCCAAATGTTTCTTTGGATTACAAGAGGTGGAATATCTGGGTCATATTGTATCTCATGAAGGTGTTAAGTTAGACCCTATCAAAATTAAAGCCATTAAGGAATGGAAAATCCCCACATCCATAAAGCATTTGCGAGGATTTCTCAGATTGACAGGGTATTATCGCAAGTTTGTTAAGAATTATGGGAGAATAGCAGCACCTCTAACAACATTATTGATGAAAGGTGCATTTTTATGGACTCCAGAAGCAACGAAGGTCTTTGAACATCTTAAAGAGGCGATTTCCCAAGCACCGATCTTAGCCACGCCGGACTTCACAAAAACCTTTATTGTGGAATGTGATGCCTCAAGAAATCGAATTGGTGTTGTTTTAATGCAAGAAGAAAGACCCATTGCTTTCGAAATTCATCCAATCAAAGGAAAGTATTTACACAAATCTACTTATGAGAAGGAAATGTTGGCAATACTACATGCACTTAAGAAATGGCGACCCTACCTAATGGGAAGACACTTCAAGGTAAAGACGGATCATGATAGTCTTAAATACTTTTTAGAACAAAGATTATCTTCAGAAGAGAAGCAAAAATTGGCCACAAATATGTTAGGTTATGACTTTGAAATCATATACAAAAAGGGAAGCAAAATCTTGTGGTAGATGCACTCTCAAGAAAGGATGAGGATGTGGAAGCATCGCTTTGTGCCATTTATATTATCCAACCAGTTTGGATAACCAAAGCAAGGGATGAATGGAAGAATGATGAATAAGTGTGGGCACTAATTCAAAAGATACAACAAGATCCAATACATCTGATACATTTAGCTGGAAAATGATTCATTATGGTATAAAGATTGCTTATACCTATGCCAGAATTCCCAACTCAAACAAAATATTCTTATGGAATTGTACACCTTTCCCTTAGGAGGGCACTCAAGATTTTTAAAAAATTACCACAGGATTAAGAAGGATTTTTTTGGGGATGGCCTTAAATATGATATTCAAAAGTTTGTGGTGGAATGTTTGGTTTGCCAACAAAATAAAGTTTAAACAACTAAGACCCCGGGTCTATTACAACCTTTATCCATTCCAAGTCAACATTGGGATGAGGTTTCAATGTATTTTATCACGGGTTTACCCAAGTCCAAAGGAAAGAGTGTCATCATGGTGGTAGTTGACAGACTTACCAAGTATGCACACTTTTGTGCATTACCTCATCCATTTAAAGCCAGTACGGTTTATACTGCATTTATGGAAACAATTCAAAATCTACATGGAAACCCAAAGATTATTGTAAGCGACAGAGATCCCATTTTCACTAGAAATTTTTGGACAAAATTATTTTCTTGTTTTGTTAGTCATTTAGCTCATAGCTCATCTTATCATCCTCAATCGATGGGCAAACTGAGATAGTAAACAAATGTTTGGAAGGATATCTTCGTTGTTTTATATTTGATAAATAGACACAATGGGTCAAATGGTTTCCTTTGGTTGAATGGTGGTATAACACTTCCTTCCATATTGTAGCAAAAATGACCCCATTTATGGCACTTTATGGATATCACCCACCGTCCATCACATCATATTTAAGAGAAAATTCTAAGGTTCAAGCGGTGGAAGATCACATCGAGCATCATCAACAAGTTCTCCAACTCTTAAAGGATAACCTAACTTTGGCGCATAATAGAATGAAACAATAGGCATATCAATATCGCAGCGAAAGAAGTTTTGATATAGATGACTGGGTATTTCTATAGCTACAACCATATAAAAAAATGTCCCTCAAGCTAGCTAAGAAGGATAATAAATTACCACTAAAATATTATGGTCCTTACAAGGTGTTGCAAAATATTGGTACTATGGCATACAAATTGGAGCTTCACCCAATTTTCCATGTTTCATGCTTAAAGAAGGTTATTGGTGAAAAGCTCCCAGTTCAAACAATATTGCCAGAACTTGACGAGGAAGGAAAAATTATATTGGAACCTGAAGCAGTCATAGAAACAAGAACTCGACAGCTACGAAATCAATCAATTTCGGAGTATCTGGTCAAGTGGAAGAACTTACCCTGTAAACATTCCACATGGGAGGATGAGAATTTTATACAGAAGCATCCAAAACTTATAATCGTTGAGGACAACACGTTTTTGAAGGAGAGGGGCATGTTAGGTCCCTATAATACTAGTGATTCCCCCATTACTATTGTCATTGTAGCCCTTATTATTATTGTTGTGCCCCTATTGTCACCATATTGTTATTATTGTGCCCCATAGAAGCCCACTATTGTTATTGTTGTGCCCTTATATTATTATTGTTATGTTGGCTTTGATTATATTGTGACCCCTTAGACTCCTATATATAGAAAGGAGGTTTTTTCATTTGTGTCATCCAAGAATTGTTCATTTTTGTAATGTAAAGGAGGTTTCCCCCTAGAAGAGCCTGATTTCTAAGGCATTGATCTTTCTTTTCTATCTATTTGTGAGCTAGTTTCATAACACAAACCCTTCCCTCTTAGGGGAACACCATCCTCAGTGTTCAATGACACCTATGACCAGAAAAACATTGAAAAATAAAACATACTACCCATGGAGATTTATAACATAGCTCAATGCAGTATTTACAATGAAAAAGTACTGAAAACCATGACCAACATAACAAACATGACAAACATACTAATTATTGGAGCTTTATAACACACCCTGTTGTGGAATCTACAACAAAATCCACATATATACACATATACCAAAACCTCATTTGCTTGAACCAACAAATAATGAAGGATACATAGCCCGCATCTAATCAACCATCTCCCATGTAGTTTTATTTAGCACAAAGTGCTCCCACTGCACTCTAACCTGCTCAATTGTTGTTTTTTGGAGCATGAGTTGTTTCCGCTACAATATGCATTGTGGTTCTGGCTGGAATTCTCCCTCTAGTTCCACGTACAATACAAACCAATCAATCACATTATCAACATCCTATACATACTTCTTAAGCAATGAAACATGGAAAACATCATGGACTTTCATTATCATAGGCAGTGCAATTTGGTAGGCCACTGGTCCAATCCTCTCAAGTATCTCAAAAGGCCATCAATATCAAGGTGCCATCTTGGCACATGATCCAATCCTCAAGGATCTCTTCTTGGGCATGATGCGCAAGTACATATGCTCCCCAACCTGAAACTCCTTAAATACCCCGTGTTTATTGACATAACTCTTCTGTATGTCCTGTGTTGCCTTCAAGTTCCTCTTAATAACCTGGATTTCTTGTTCCTTCTCTACCAACATATCTTATCTAATCAATACCATGTTCACTCAATCACTCCAGTTGATAGGAGTATTGCAAATCTACCCATAAAGTGCCTCAAACAAACTCATCTTCAAGGAATCTTGATACCCATTATTATACGTAAACTCTACCAGTGGAAGATACTCTTCCCACTTCCTATGTTGATGCATGAGATACATCCTCAACATGTCCTCAAAAATCCTATTATCCCTCTTTTTCTGTCCATCTATCTATACATGATATGTTTTACTGAAGGCCAACTCCATCCCCAAATTTGCAAACGACCCTTTCCAAAACCTAGAAGTGAAATTTGCATTTTTGTTAGATACAATGTTCTTAGGAACTCCATACAACCTCACTATCTCCCTGATGAAAATATGAGCTACCTCACTAGTTTAATTTGTAGACTTGACTGCAATGAAGTGCACTACCTTACTTAACCTATAAACCATAACCATAATATAATTATGCTGCTTCGATGTCCTCGACAAACCCATAGTGAAATCCATAGGAATTACCTCCCAATTTCACTCTGGAATCGGAATTAGCTGTAATAGACCACATGGATGCTTACACTTTGTTTTTACTTGCTAACAATCCAAACATCCTGCAACAAAATCAGCCACTGCTTTCTTCAAGTTTAGTCAATGATATAATTTCTTAACTATTTCAATGTTTTTTGATATCCTGGGTGATGTGAATATGGCTTAACATGAAACTCCATCAAGATAAGCTTCTTGAGATCACTATCAGCTGGTACATAAGTCTTGTTTCTAAATTTGGCCAAGCCATCTCCCATGAGATGATAATCCACATCCTGGTCACTTGTAGCCTATTGTTGTAACATGTTCTTCATCTGTGATATATGTCATAATGTTGTCCTTCCTGCAGGATTCACTCTTGTAAATTTGTCCCATAACAACTCACTGTTGCAATGTGATTTACCTACACTCTACTATTAAGAGCATCTGCAGCCCTATTCTCCTTTCCCTTAATGTACTCGATCTTGAAGTCAAACTCACTAGCCAAGCATCTAGCTTTCTTGGAATTCATATTAGTTTGATTAAACAAGTACCCCAACCCACTATGACCACTCATCAAAATAAACCATCTACAAAGAAGGTAATGTCTCCACATCTTAAATGCATGAATGATAGTTGCCAACTCAAGATCATGAGTTACATAATTATGCTTGTGCTCATTCAACTCCCTTGACTCATAACATACCACCTATCCTTCCTACATCAAGACTCCACCAAGTCCTCTCTTGCAAGCATTTGTACATATCACAAACTCTTTGTCAGGATATGCAATCTTCAAGACCGACATTTGTAATAAAATGCTTCAACTGCTCAAAACTAGTTGCACACTCCTTAGTCCATTCAAACTTCTTTCTTTTTCACTGCAAGGATGTAATAGGATAGGAAAATCGTGAGAAATTCCCGATGAACTGCATGTATAACCTGCTAATCCCATGAATTATCTAACCTCACCCACATTCCTAGAAGTTTCACATTCCATGATAGCTCTGATCTTTTCCAAGTCCACTGTTATACCTTCCTTGGAAACAACATGTCCCAAGTAATGAACTTTTGCCTGAAAGAAACTCCATTTTCTAAGCTTGGCATACAACCGATGCTCTCTCAGTAATGTTAACATTGTTTCTAGGTGTTATGCATGCTCTTCCTCATTCTTAGAATATATCAATATGTCATCAATGAATACTATCACAAACATTTCCAGATAAGGATGCAACATGCTATTCATCAGCCATATGAAAGTAGCTGGATAATTAGTAAGACCAAATGGAACTACTACAAAATCATAATTCCCATACCCAGTATGGAATTTGGTTTTGTATATGTCCTCTTATTTGATGTGTACTTGATGATATCATGATCTCAAGTCAATCTTCGAGAAAAATGTTATTCCCTTCAACTGATCAAACAAATCATCAATCCATGGAAAAGGATACCTATTCTTGATAATCACCTTTTTCAACTATTTGTAATCAATACACAACCTGAGAGTACCGTCCTTCTTAAAAAAAAAAACACTCGTGCACCCCAAGGTGACACTCTTGGCCTAATGTTTCCCCTATCAAGAATTTCCTGAAGCTGCAAATTCAATTCCACCAACTCTAGAGTGATCATCCTATAAGGTGCCTTTGCTGTTGGTGCTTGCTGTGGAGGCAAATCCCCTCTGCGGACAGAGGCGATCCCTACTAGCCCAAATGGGGTCTAGTAACAATCAAACAACGCTAACACGCAGGTTCCTAATTGCAAATCAAAGACCGATGATGAGGGCCTACCTGGATTCCAACGCTAGTACTTGTACAAGAGTCGTCACTCTCGTTCCTTTGCTCCGGCTAGTCACAATCCCCACGATCCTCATGAATAGACACCTGCACATGCAAAGAATGACACAAACACAAGCATAAAATCCAATAGATGCAACTATATATCAGTCAGAAAGGATATAACTCAATCATCATTAGAAAAGACAATAAGAGTGGAACCATAATGATAGTCGTCTATTATTGATAAACAAAGAAGAATACAACCATAGTTCTGACGTCAAATCCTCCTTTGGCTGGGCGATCAGCAGCACATGCCTTGCAAAGCTTGTTGGGAATGGGGAACAAGCCTCTTTCTCCTTAGTCGCTTGGATAAGAATCTCCTCACTTTAGATTTAGCCTCATGGGAATGAATAATGCTCCCTGTAGCATGAACTTGGAAATTCTCAGACTTTGAGACTTAGAATTTGGAACTTGGAGACTCTAACTTGTCAAAGGCAAAAGGACAAGCTTTTATAGATAGAGGAGAAGGAGTTAGGGCCATCCACAAGATTCATGGGATTTGGCTTTATCACTAAGAAGCTTTCATGAGAGGCGGAGAACTACTTCCCTTCTATGGAGATTCGAAGCCAAACTGACCCAACTCAATATAGATTCAGTTCATGAGTGGGTTAGGAAGAACCTTCGTAAGTTGGTTTGTTAAAAACTTTACCCAACTGGGTTGGCGCGAGTGCGACTCTGAGACAGAGCGCCATCTGGCGTGCCCTCTTTGGAGGATTTCCCCCATTGGCACGAGTGATACACAGTGGAACCGCGCCAATGGAAAAAGGGATATTTTTATGGGTATTTTCAGAAGGTGTCTTCAGGGCATACAAAGTACATATTCAAGGGGATACAATGCAAGTGTTTTCAGGTTATGTCACTTCTCACAGGTCCTGGAATAAGTCCTGCAATGTGTAGGAGAAGGGGTAACAGGGATGGTGACAAATTACTGAGTAACAGATGCCCTCTCAAGCATGAAGCCAGAGAGAGAGAGAGGGGTGAAATGCTTTACAAGAACATGGCCAACTGAAAACACTGCCGTCATAGAACCTGCATGGAGAAGTACAACTGATATCTCAAGTACATGATGTATGTGGTATGGGCGCAACCATCCATAACAGAGTACATAAAAATCCAGATCCAAGGTATGGGCGCAACCATCCAGTAAGGATCGATAAGTAGACTCAGGCATGGTCGCAGCCATCCAGCGAATGAGTCATGTAATGATCATAATAATCCACAAAATCGCAACCTGGATCTCAACAGACAAAATCCAGGGTCTTGCGCCCCATCTCAACCCGAACAAAGTACAAGTTCAAGCATGCGAATATGGGAGTTGAAGTCGAACATGCAAGAACATCATCTGATTACCAGTCAATGATGAAAACTGTTAATAGACGCAAGAGGTACCACCAATAATGACAATGATCCTCAAGGTACTATAGGTACAATCTACGACATGCGAATCAGTGAGCTGGTGTCGAACACCCGTAGAATCATTCGATCGGAGGCCAATGATGAAAACCTCGCGTCGAACGCGAAGAACCTGCCATTGAGGCATGCAGGCTCCAAGGCACCTGAAGGGAGTCTCTAGGTCAACTTCCTGGATAATGAGCTGAAGTCGACAGGAAGTGACCTTGATCAAAGGTGGGCCATAATGTTTCCCACATCATCGACACGAGACAGAGAAGGATAATATGTTTTGTGTGAGGTATCAGAGGGAGGTTGAGTACTCTGCAGAGGTCAACTTCTCTTGAACATATTGGCGGCACGATAGTGGACATGGCAGTATTTGACATTAAATGATCAGGGGTCATGGTGACAGGGAAATGAGCAGATGAGAGGTCAAACAGGATAACCCAAACCTACGGAGGCAAGTGTAAAAACAAGATGAGATATCCCCACCCAGACACGAATGCAGACAAGTACCATGTTCAAGAGTGACATACTGCCGACACGACAATAATTGTGGTTCAATTTTTCCCCACCATTTCTGGCGAGTACCCCAATTATTTTTATCAACAATCTTGACGAGGATAGCATATGCTTGAAAGGCGTCATTTCGATGGAATTCGATGTCATTAAGTTTTAACGAGTCTAACAAAGGAAGGACTCGACGCCTTTTCATGTTTATAGAGTCTGAAAAGATAGCAGAAAAGGAAACTCCAGGGGGGTCCTTTTTCGTAAAGTTGTGTCTCTCGAGCCCGAAAAAGTATAAAACAAAGCTCGAAAGAACCGCCCGACCAGTATGATCGAGGAGTACTTTTTGTAAGTAGTAACTTCGACCCGAAAAAGTAAAAAAGCGATCAGAAGCACATCGTTTCGTAGCCAATAACGAGTCTGAAACGACAAAAACCCGACGATCTTTTTAAGTTTAAACAGTCGAAAAAAGAGCTTAAAGATGACCGCCTCTCATTTACATTTAACGAGTCGAGAGGAATAACTCGGCATTCTTTTCACGTTTAGAGAGTCAGAAAAAAGCAAAAGGGTGACTCCAAAGTGACTTTTTCGTGTATTTACCGAGTCTGAAAAAAGTATAAAATACAACTCGTTTCGTCGCCTAAGCCGCACAAACACCTATTGCTGCACAAAAAGCCAGTGTAAAATCCATTTTCCACACAAATATATATTAAAATATTCGTAAAATGACTTTTAAAACCTATTTGAGGGTCAAAAAGTTATAAAATGGGTGAAAATAGTAAAACAAAAAATTACTTTTCACTTTTACCTTTGGAGAGCGAAATTAGGGCTTTTGGTGTGCAATCTTCAAGCGTCGATTGCGACAGATCCAGTTGATCATTCGGAGCGTCGTCAGTGTCAGGTAAGAGGTCTCTCCCTTTGCTCCATTTTTGTCTGTTTCAAATTTGTTTTAAATTGCTTTTTCATCCTTTATGAGAGGACTTTAAAAAATGAGGGTTGCGCCCATTGGCGCGGGTTCCGGGCACGGACCCGCGCCAATGGGGAAACTTTCCCAAAAGGCACGCGCCCATTGGCGTGACTATTTTAGAAACAGTCGCGCCAACGGCCGCGCGGGTTTTTTGCTCAAATTTTAACCATTTAAAGCAATTTTCGCTGCATTTTAAAATTTTCCAAGGATCTAATTCAATGTTTTAACCTTGTGAACGCAGAGAAACGATCAAAATGGCAATCCAGTGGAAGGAAAGGGAGCATGACCAGGTAGACGAATTGGCCATAGCAGATGAGGGCTGCATGGAAGCTCTCAGAGCTTGCGGGCTCAAGAAACTTTTCCTAGTGTCCTATTTACGAGCTCAGCCAGAGCTCTTGTAGTATTTGATTAACTTATGGGATGAACAGGAACAGGTGTTCTGAATATGGGACCAAACATTGGAATTAGATGTATCTGATGTCTACTTCCTTACTGGATTGTCGCGACGAGGGCCGGTACCCCGATTGACTGGTAGCAGGCCATCTGGAGAGAAGATGGAAGAGGTGAAGGCCCGAGTTTTCCCAACTGCAAAGTATGGGTCGGGCAGCACGAAAGTGGATATCCCCACTGTTGAGGACCTGACACTCAGGGATTTACTATTCACCATTACACGAGCTATGGGGGCACAGGTGCCCCACAAAGCTACGAAGAACCACTTGATCTTGGCGACATAGTGCCTTAGTCCGACGGTCTTCAATTGGGCGTCAGCTATGACGACCAATATGAAGAGGCAGCTAACGAAGGCCAAGCGCGGCAAGCTACAACAGTTCAGGTACGGCTCCATCTTGGTGGCATTCTTCTTGGAACGTGTGCCACTCTTCCAGGGCCAAGGGGCCCTTGTTCCTGACCTGGCACCTCGAGAGCCGAGGCTGGCTCGTTGGGCAGCACTGATGCCGAGAGGGGGAGGCGGTCAACAGATGTCATTCAGACCCAAGTTTTTTGTGTGGCTTCGCCGCCAGTTGATCGTGGTGGAGGACTGGCCGTATGCGGGGACAGACTTCATTGGTGACCCTGACCTCCCACTGCCAGAGGGGGAGGACTGGGATGAGGAGATAGGTATGGCCTCTTTTTGATTTTGTGTTTTATGATTTTTTTTTAATACATGTCCGTTCTAACAACAGTTATATGTGTATGCAGATGTTGGCCTAGCACGCCCAGTTGGCATGTCTCCTATCGCGCGGAGAAACCAGCTTGCAAACCAGCCTGTAGCTGACCTTTAGCTAGAGGGTGTTGAGGGAGGAGAGTTGATACAGAACCTCGAGGGGCTAGTCCGGGGGATTCCAGACTATGCCCGGCTGGCAGATGTCCCACCGGCGTACCAGAGATATACAGTGGGAGTGCCCACTCGCATCCATTGTCTCTTGAAGCGCCTAGTGCGTGCAGTAACGTGCTATCATGAGCACCACAGGGATTAGACATCTAGGGTTTATTTTCATGCATATTTTTTGAGAGACATGTATTAAGACGAACATGTATATTTTTTGAGCTATGTGATGCACGCTGTGCAACATTTCGACACATATATATATGCCTATTTTGGATGGATCTTTTACATGTGATGATGTTTTTATATGCTATGCAGATATCTAACACAAATGTAATCTAATGTATCAGTTGCATAACAAACGACCCAATGCGAAATGTATTTAATCACATATTTTATTTTTACGCAAGCTTAAAAGCACACATGATAACACATATGCAAACTATGCTTGGAAATGGATTTTATTTTTATGCAAGATTAAAAGCACACACATGCAAACTATGCTTGAAAATAAGGGAAACAGGCATGCCCCCCAGCATGATGTCTCAATTCGAGGTACATGCCCCCCAAGCTTTAGTCCATTGAAAATGGAGTGAAGGTTGACAATATTGTGATCGCACTCGAATTGCACGAGCTCATGTTTCATTATTTTAACGAGGTTGACACACTTAAGAGAACTGTCCTCGTGACACCTAGTTTCATTTGTTAAGGAGCTTGACACAGGATAAGAACTATGCGACCCAGTTTCATTTTTTAAGGAGCTTGACATAGGAAAGTGAACTATGCTCCGAACGAACTTCATCATAATGAACAGGAAGTCGTCACTTCCAAGAATGGCACTCCCGGTGGAAGGACAACATCTTGGAAGTCAGGACCCAATGCCCCCAGGACATTATGCACAACGGCATCATCATGGGATACAGTCATGGGGTAGGTAGCCACGTAGTTGACCTGTGGTGGGACAGACACAACCGGTGGGTAAAAACTAGGAGGGGGCGGCAGTTGCGCAGGAGGCACCGGGGGACTAAAGAACGATAATTGATCTATAGTCACGATTCTTCCGTTGTTTGGAAAGCAAACCACACAGAAAAGCGAAGAGACAAGGGCCCCCATGGAATAAACATAGTCACGGCCAAGGAGAAGACTGAAATCTAAAGCACCTTGGACAACCAACACGTCCATATAGACGGTTTTGCCTCCCAAAGTAATAGGAAATTTTGGGAGGACCCCTAGAGGTTGTCTGGTTCCCCCGTCAAATGCTAACAGATTCTGTGCGACCGGCCCAAGCTGCGAGGAACCTAAAGCTTGCTAAGTAGTGGACGACATAAGAATGACAGACGCACCTTCATCCAAAAACAGTGCCAGGTACTGCCTTATCATAGGCAAGCACTGTAATATGGAAAGGCACATGGGATGGAAGGCGGAAAGTAGTCAGGTGACTCTAGTCGAAGGAGATGGCCAAACTACTTGGTGGGGGAATCGTATGATTTCCCCCATGCTCTATAGGAACCTAAGAAGGACTTTCGGGAGCAGCTGGGATAGGAGAGTCATTTCTGGACTCAGGGGAATCCGAGGAGACGAGAAGAACATGGGCTTGATGCTCTTCCGAAACAGAGTGATCGACCGATGGTGAGCTTGAGTCGACACCTTTTCGACCAATGGTTGGTCTGGAACAGGCTTAGCATAGCCTGGTTCGGGAAGAGGAGCCTGGACAAGAGAAGAATCTAAGTCAATCTCTTTGTCAACAGGGAGAGGGTTTGAAGAGATCCTTTGATAACCAACAGGAAGTTGGGGTGAAGAATCTGTAAGACTTTCCAAAACAACGGAAGCTTTATCCATGAGCGGACAAAGGTGAAGGGGATGATTGCCCTCACATAGTCTACAGGGAATTCGAATCTTTCCTTTCTTTTGAATGTTGTCAGTTGATAGGATGGCATCGCCATGAGCTTCAGAGGACGATGAGGGACAAGCCGGATCGCGAGACCATACTTCAAGGATCTTGGGAATGCCAGGACAATCACGAAGAAGGTGGTCATCCTTGCACAATCTACAAGGAAATTTGACCTTCCGTGGAGGAGCAGAAGGTGGCTCGACTTGAGTTGTACTTTTAACCTCTCGCTTAGGAGACTTCTTCTTCTTCTTCTTAGCCACCTGGTTACTTGAATCCAGACTTTCACCAGGCGAAGTAGAAGATGAGGACGTAGAAACAGGCAAAGAAGGGGAGAGGTCCACCTTAGAACCAGCAGTTGAGACGGTAGGGACCAGAGAGGTTGAGAACAACCAAACAGGCAACCCAACAGTTAACCCAGGAAGGGACAACATTGCCATGTAAGGAGCGCCAACATTTCCAAAAGGAGGGGAATGACCAAGATTCCCATAAGAGGGGATGCCTGGGTTGGTAAACTCCGGAAAAGTTGCCATAACAAATGAGAAAGAACCCTACTCAAACTAACGCAAACAAGATATAACCGGGTAAATGTGAATCGTGGCCGAATAAATTTTAAGACGCAAGGACATAACTTGACCTTTTCATTTTTTAAGAGTCGAGAAAAGGACAAAAATATGACTCTAGTCGCCTTCGAATGTTTAATGAGCCTGAAGTGACAAGTGCTCAGATGGACCTTTTCTTTTAGGGAGTCTGAAAAGGATCAAAAGTGACTACTCTGGAGAGATAGGCAAAAGGGTTTACCAAACAAATCCGTAAAACTGCATATAAACCTTGGCAGTCATATGAAAACCAAGGACTTTCCGTACGACAGTCAATCTTCCCGAATGCTGTGTTCGGTGCGTCACAGCTTGTAAGGTGGCAGACACAGCTTCCTATGGATAAAGGATGATAACCTAGTGGGGTCTCCCCATATACTCGACGGTACGTGGGAGCTCAAATCCGTGCTAGACCACTATTGCGTCACGGAAGGAGGAATCACCCAAACTTGAGTGAAACAAGAGTGAATAGGTTTAACGACGCTGGAGCACGTCTCTAGCCTAGACCTCTAAATGTGTGCGTTATGTTCCAATGCGTTGTTAGATTCATTCAGTTCATTTTAAAGTTGATCTTGTATTAGGTTTCAGTTTTCAGGCCTTACCGTATGTAATCTCTCAAAATTCTCTAAATGCAAACTATATGCCAAAATATGTCATTTCATTCTATGAATGCTAGTTACGAGAGAATTTGAGAGCTTTCACACAAACGAAATGATCACAAAACAACAAAGAACTTCCCTAATGCAGCTAATGGAAATTAACAAACTCTTCTTTAAGATCACTAATCACTAATCAAAATGAAAAGTTCTAATTCTCATTAACTAATACAAAGAAAAAGAGATTTTTTCTTTTGTTGATGGCAAAGTGCATTAAACAAACTTTGAGAAATGACAAAAAATAAATTCTATTCAATACAAGCACATTCAGTTCCCTAAATCACCAAGCAAACCTCCGAAGGACAAGAAAAGTCCCAAAGAGACCAATGAGCCATGTAATCTAGGCTCAAAATGAGACGAAGCGGAATTCAAGTGAAAGCGAAGCAAGTCACCCAAATAACGCAATAAAATGATTAACAACCACTAAACGAGTGCAAGGGAGCAATCAGA
This sequence comes from Pinus tabuliformis, assembly GCA_031772625.1. Lineage (NCBI taxonomy): Eukaryota > Viridiplantae > Streptophyta > Pinopsida > Pinales > Pinaceae > Pinus > Pinus tabuliformis. The sequence continues at coordinate 1,004,638,513 of CM062819.1, forward strand.
AAGTTGACTAGACTAATAGAAGACCAAAACTCCTAAGGAAGGCTCGACACACAAAGCCACTAGATGCCCTAGGGCTAGAAATGTGAAATCGATAGAAAATGGCAAACATCCAAAGGGTAAAGGTAATCTATGCACAATTCACTTGAAAAGTATGCAAATGTAATCTATGCACATTCTGAAAATGAGAATTCTAATTATGCAAGTGTGATCTATGCAAGAGAATTCTCAAACACAAGATGATTCTAATGTAATCCAAGAACCAATCAAGTGCAAATCAAGAAAATTGGGTGCAAGTTCCAAAGATCAAAAAATAAAAACACTCAAAGGCGATTAACACTCATACACAATTTAGCCCCCCCCGGTGAATGAGGGGGAAATTTTTTTGCAAAAACAAAAGCAAAAAGATGCAAAATTGTGAAAAGACTGGGACAAACCTCCAAGTAATGACCAAAGGAAATCAAATTAAGAATTTCTCAAAAAAGATACTCAAAACCAGTCAAACAAGACTCCAACACACTCAAATAGTCGAAAAAAGGTACCCAGAACAAAAACCAAGCTCATGAGGCTCAGAAACAAGCAAACTTCAAAAGTTCCCAGGCCTGGCGCGACTATCAGGCTGAAAATAGCGCCTTTCAGGAATTGGCGCGAGTTGTCAATGTGCAACTTGCGCCAATTGGCGCGACTGTAACTCTATAAAAGAGCGCCAGCCGAGTTTTCTATGGAAAAATAAAAAACAAACGAGCCAAAGCTAAGTCAGCAGTACCCAAGTACACCAAGGGGCAAGAAGAAACACATGGACTCAACCCAGAAAGCTAATCAAGTAGGAGAAACCAAGAAACAACCAAGAAACAAGGCAAGTTCCAAGCCGTTCAGCTCGTAAACCAAACCGGAGATGGATTGAAGTGGCGTTGATCTACTTTGCTAATGCGGAGCAATAGCGTTTTGAAGGCTATCTGGCTGTACTTCAGGCTCCGTCTAAAGTTTACAAATAAAACAACAAGACAAAACAATGAACAAGACAAAAAGCCAACTCCCTAGTTGAGTCGCCAAATTGTTGTGGAGGTAAATCCCCTCTGCGGACAGAGGCGATCCCTACTAGCCCAAATGGGGTCTAGCAACAATCAAACAACACTAACATGCAGGTTCCTAATTGCAAATCAAAGACTGATAATGAGGGCCTACCTAGATTCCAACGCTAGTACTTGTAGAAGAGTCGTCGCCCCTGTTCCTTTGCTCCGGTTGGTTACAATCCCCATGATCCTCATGAATGGACACCTGCACATGTAAAGAACGACACAAACACAAGCATAAAATCCAACAGATGCAACTATATATCAGTCGGAAAGGATATAACTCAATCATCATTACAAAAGACAATAAGAGTGGAACCATAATGATAGTCGTCTATTATTGATAAACAAAGAAGAATACAACCATAGTTCTGACGTCAAATCCTCCTTTGGCTAGGTGATTAGCAGCACATGCCTTGCAAAGCTTTTTGGGAATGGGGAACAAGCCTCTCTCTCCTTGGTCGCTTGGATAAGAATCTCCTCACTTTAGATTTAGCCTCATGGGAATGAATAATTCTCCCTATAGCATGAACTTGGCAATTCTCAGACTTTGAGACTTAGAATTTGGAACTTGGAGACTCTAACTTGTCAAAGGCAAAAGGAAAATCTTTTATAGATAGAGGAGAAGGAGTTAGGGCGATCCAAAAGATTCATGGGATTGGCTTTATCACTAAGAAGCTTCCATGAGAGGTGGAGAACTACTTCCCTTCTATGGAGATTCGAAGCCAAACTGACCCAACTCAATATAGATTCAGTTCATGAGTGGGTTAGGAAGAATCTTCGTAAGTTGGTTTGTTAAAAACTTTACCCAACTGGGTTGGCACGAGTGCGACTCTGAGACAGAGCGCCAGATGGCGCGCCTTCTTTACAAGATTTCCCCCATTGGCACGAGTGATACACAGTGGAACCACGCCAATGGAAAAAGGGCTATTTTTATGGGTATTTGCAGAAGGTGTCTTCAGGGCATACAAAGTACATACTCAAGGGGATACAATGCAAGTGTTTTTAGGTTATGTCACTTCTCACAGGTTCCAGAATAAGTCCTGCAATGTGCGGGAGAAGGGGTAACAGGGACGGTGACAAATTACTGTGTAACAGTGCTACTCATGGCATCAACTCAATAGAAAATTCCACTTCCCTATGAAGTGGTAGCTATGAAATATCTATTGGAAACAAATCCTCAAATAGTTGTAAAACCGGATACCTCTTCAAGACTTCAACATCCTCAATATCCTTCCCTTTGTCACTAGAAATATGAATTGCAAACAATACACACCATTTCTTGCATGGTTGTGACCATTCTTACTGACGTAGGCTTCTTCTTACCCTCCAAATTTATCCTCTCTCCATCTTCATCCAAGCACTCGATAGCCTTATCGTAAAAATTACCTTAGTCATGTGAATGTACAACCAATCCATACCCAAAAACATATTGTATGATCCCAACAGAAGCACATTTATATTTGTTGATGTAGACATACCATTCAACTCAAATGCACAAGATCTTACCCAATGATGAAATTTTTCTTTGTAGCAGTGTAGCCAACTGAACCAACCATGACTCGACATGCACTTATTTATTCAAGCAACACTTATCCACTAGGTCAAGAATAATATAACTATATTTAGATCCAGGTTCAATCAAAATAGAAACAACTTGATCACAAATCTTACCTTCCATCTCGATAATAGATGATTGATGATCATCCTGCCTATTATCCAATGTTGCATAAATACGATGAATACTTTTTCCAACATATATAATTGTCTGTGCCTATTAAACACTATAAATATATGGTTTGCTAGTGACCCTAATGTTGTGGACAATCTCTCCAGCAATGCTCTCCACCACAAATCAAACACTACAAGGGATTTCTGCCATCACCCTCGTTCTACTCCTTAGACTGAAATCCTTTTCCTATGTCAACTGCATTAAATTTCGTATACATTGCTACATTCTCCTTGTTACCTACATCCTGAGGTCTTCCTCACTTCTTATCCCATTTTCTCTTAGTTCTGTTATTACCTTTCAAACCCTGCTTAGGCTCTGACTTATGCTTAGACTTCTCATAAAAATATTTTAACTTCCCAATTACTTCTTCTAATGAACAAGGCTCATCATACTCAGTCTGATCCTTGAATGCTAAAGGAAATCCACTAATGAATCTTTTAACTTTCATCTTCTCGTCCTTAAGATATGGAATGTACCTCAATATCTCCAAAAATTTAGTCGTATACTCATCACTTGTCATAGAACCCATCTTCAATTCATAGAAATCCTTAGCCTTACCATCATAGTATCTTTTTGAAAAGTCTTTTGAACTCATGCCAACTCATCTCCTCTGTCTTGATACCTCTGACATTCTTCACATCGTCCCACCATATGTTTGCTTTTCCTTTGAGACTGAAAATGGTTATCCTGGCTTTCATAATCTTTGTATAGTCATGCAACTCAAATAACTTCTTCATCACAAGTAACCATGCTTTTGCATCTTCTGATTTCTTCAATTTTCCTTCAAAGGTAGGAGGCTTGGCTTTCTTAAACTCATCCAACTAGGAATACTTCTCATTCCTCCTGTAAGGATGATAACAATGATGACCATGCTGCCTATCTAAACCAAAACTAGAATAGAACCCATAACCACCACCTCCCTTGTCAAGTGTATCCATCCATCTGTCACCTCCGACCGTGTCATCCATGTCCGACATGTTCCCTCCATGAGACCTACTACCATATGCCCTATTTTTCCTTTCTTCCTATCCATAACTAATCTATGGTTGTCCCTGTCTCTTTAAATCTAATAAACTCTAAAGAATCACTACATTGACCTCTGCTTTCTTTTCATGTTCCCTGGCAAGTCTTTCTTGTGACTGAATGATCTTATCATTATATTCTTTACAACTTTTGATTTCTTCCTTTAAACTTATCAAGGTGTCTACTATGTCAAGAGAGTACTCATCTCTTTTTTTCTCATCTGATCTATAGAAAGATTCATGTGAACTATAATCCACAATCTTTCTTGTCATCTCTGATCTTCTACTTCCTGCAAACATGTCATGTCATATAGCCAAATATAAACATAATCCAACATCCCTTAGTGAAGTTCAAGGGAGACTATCTCGTCTGCACAGTTAATCTGTGTTATGAAACCAACTCACAAAAATATAGAAAGATAGATAAATGCCTTCAAAATAAGCCTCTTTGAGGGGGCAACCTCCTTTACATTACACAAATGAACCATTCTTGGATGATACAAATGACAATGCCTCCTTTTTATATATAGGAGTCTAAGGGTTCATAATGTAATTAGAGCTGACATAACAATAATAATGTAAGGGCACAACAATAACAATAGTGGGCTTCTATGGGGCACAATAATAACAATATGGGGACTACATGGGCGCAAAAATATAATAAAGGGGTTGTACTAATAACAATAAGGGGTTACAATACTAGTATAGGGACCTAACATGCCCCTCTCCTTCAAAAAGTGTTGTCCTCAACGCTTGAGTAGTTCTTGATGCTTCTGTATAAAATTCGTATCCTCCCATGTGGAATGTTCAGCGGGTAAGTTCTTCCACTTGATGAGATACTATGAAATTGATCGATTTCGTAGTTGTTGGGTTCTTGTTTCTGTGACTGCTCCAAGTTCCAATACGATTTTTCCTTCCTCGTTAAGTTCTGACAATATTGTTTGAATTGGGATCTTCTGCAACTTTTGAATGAGTGGCCACACTTCTTCATCCTTCTTCCATTCATCCCTTGCTTCATTTATCCAATCTAGTTGAATAATAGAAGTAGCACAAAACAATGCTTCCACATCCTCATCCTTTATTGAGAGTGCATCTGCAACAACATTTTGCTTCCCATTTTTGTAGATGATTTCAAAGTCATAACCCAACATATTTGTGACCCATTTTTTTATGTTCTTCTAAAGATAATCTTTGTTCTAAAAAGTATTTAAGACTATCATGATCCATTTTTACCTTGAAGTGCCTTCCCATTAGGTAAGGTCACCATTTCTTAAGTGCATGTAGTAAACCAAAATTTCCTTCTCATAAATAGCTTTCTTGAGATGTAGCCATAAAAATACCCAATCACCTACATCAAAACTTCTTTCACTGCGACGTTGATATGCTTGTTGTTTCATTTGATTCTTCACCAAAGTGGTGTCATCCTTTAAAAGTTGGAGAACTTGTTGTTGATGCTCGATGTGATATTTCACTACTTGAATCTTTTTCTTCTTGATTAGCACAACAAATTTATATATAATGAAATCAATATATCAATTGTCTCAACATCAAAATCATGATGGAACAAGACCACAACAATGACCATCACAATGCATGCATAACAAACACATAGACAACTAACATGCATGCATGAAAAACACATACACAATTAAACATGCATACATATCAACCACATCTACCCCGAGGTCCAGTGTTGCAACTTCGCTTTGATACCAACCTGTAACCACCCCTCCCACATTTACCCAATTTCACTAGCCTGCTAAGGTAAATATGAGACAAAGAGTTACTATGACATGACCTGACCTACAAGCTCCAGTTATGGAAGTGGGGCATATAAACTGACCACTAACAAATAACTCAGAACATTCCTCAAGGCTACAAGACACTCAAGTGCTAAAGGACCACCCTAGGTGATTTGGGGCTCTTTTTCACTGACCTAGACTCCCAACTTCATGCATGACAAGGCATGGGTGTGATTATAGGCTTCCAACCGCATGCACAACGTTGCCTCCATGTGGTTGTGACCCAATTTGCCTAATTTAGAGGGTGCAATCCCAATATCTGAGCCATAATTCCAGGCCAACCTCCAGACCATTGCCCATAACTACCTTAGACTTTCTAGAATCATAATAGACATGAAAACAAAGCTAAACATTCAAACTTGGAGGTAGAACTTGACCTAAACTACCTAGAACACACTAGACATTTCCTTAAACACATGGAAAACATGTCAGCTATAGGTCATGAGTGCATATCTGATCATAATAGTCTGAGATTCATCAGAGAATCACCAAGAAGGCCCTATTCCCTCTCCACATAGTTGCAACAATGCTATCAGTCCATACATTCATCCACCAATTGATAACTAAATAATTCATGACAAAAGCCATATATAATACACATCATATAACCAGCGTATAACCAAAAAATAACCAGCATAGAGATCATGGAAACTCAACCATAATATCACCAATATAATTACTGCAAATTCTCATAGATCACAATAAGGAAATATCTCATATTAACATGTGAAAATACCAACCAATTCAGGGACTTCCACATACCACCCAACCCTAGATTGGTCAACCAAATCTCTCTTTTAGCGAGTCACCCCCATAAATCTCATGAATAATCCAAAACAAAACCAAACCATAGCTTCTAGAGGCCAAACCACCTCAACCCTCAATCACAGTGATTCGATCTCCACGGTCAAACATCACTAACACCAACCGATCAGTCTCTACCCAAGTTTTCTAGGGATATAGGAACTAGTAACTCAACCCACAACCTTCCAGGTATCCATAGAATTTGTTCAACCTAGCTCCAAGGACTAGTAACTCAACTCACCAAGGGCTCCAGAGTGTTTTTCCAAACCTAGGCTCTAGGACCACTAACTCAACCCAAGTTGTTACAGGGCTTCTAGACCGTTTGTTCCAACCCACAACCATAAGGCACATGAGCACCAATTATAAAACAATTAAGTGTGAAAACCCACAACACCATGGTTATCTAGGAAATGGCAAGGCAAGGCTAAAAGCACTATCAATCCAGGAAATCTCCATGCCAACGATAACACATAACCAAAAAATCACATGCATATACCATGCATCCGAAAAATAGTAAGGAAATCACACATGCAACATGTTAACCTGCAAATAAATCCAGTTATAGTTGTTGATCCACTAGTTCCCTTACACTTTCCTTCTTTCCTTTGCCTTATTTCTCCAAATCAAATGTATGCCAAAGTGCTTCAAGAATGCTCCAAGAATACTCTAAGTGTGCAAGAGTATGATAAAATGAGAGAATATAAGAGATCTCCACTGAAAAACTGTCAAAAATCTCAACTGACAAAAGCTAGAAACTGATTCTCAGAAGCTTTTTTATCCTTGAAGCTTTTAGAAAATTCATTTTCCTTCATTTTTCCTTCAATTTCCCTCTCATGCAAATATGTGTCTCTTCAACTTCCTTTTCTCCTATTTTCCTCTATTGTGTAAATAAAATGCCAATTAATGCCACTTTGCCTTTGCCAATTTCCATAGTCATTAATTAATCACAAGTGATGCCCATCACTATGTTTTTCCCAATATTCAGCTTGGAATAAGTGTACCATACCCCTCGTATTATTTTATATACATGGAAAATCAACCAGGAGCTATTACAGGAATACAATAGAGTTTCATTTTTAATTTGTGGCAGCCATGTAGTGGAGTTGTGTTCAAGTTCAATGAAGCAACTTCCCATGTTTTTTTCTTGTTGAAGTCTAAACCCTTCTATAACACCTTTTTCTTCTCGGATACTAGTTGGGTTTCATTTATAGTCTAGATTAATGGAACTTACTTTAATAATATCACTTCTATGATATAACCAACCCATCTAAATATATTTACATTTTAAATACTCCATCCACAAATAAGAGATGCATAACACAAAATATTGGATGCTACCATATTTTCCTCCTTTGGATTTTATTTAAGAATATTCCAAAGTAGGATTGAAACAATGTTCAAAATTAAATGATATTAGTTACCCTAATATTTATGAGATTGGTATAGCTTGTATTTCAAATAATTTCCAAATGTAACAAGAGCCAGAGCCACGTCATTGTGTTGATGAGTCTTTTGGTGCCATGCTTGTTAAAAATTATAGATTCCTCTTTTATTAAGATTTATATATGGATTTTATCATTTTAGTGATGGTAACCTTAACAAACATGTTCATAATAGTAAATGTTTAGTAAATCATAAACTAAGTGGTGGTTGGGAGGATAGCTAGAATTGCTATAGTTGGGAAATGTTGTTTTATGTTTGAAGAATATACATAAGTAAATAAAGATTTTGATGAGGGGTGGATTGGAGCTCTATCCTGAGAATTAATCCTAGTTCTAATGAATATTGAACTTCACTAACATTTAGTTACAACTTAATGATAATTCATTGAATTTCATATAACAATTTCTTAAAACCATCCATATAATCGTTTTGTAATTTTATTGCAACTTTCAAACTTCCTTCATTAACTGGACTAGACAAAATGAAGATTGAGTTTTCTAAACCAATGATGACAGGACCCATATATATTGGTTTTCCCCAACCATAATATGCATCGTGAATAGGCATACAACCCTAACCCCAAGCAAAATATTTGTGTTTATATATATATATATATATATATATATATATCAAGTGAGAGAGAGAGAGAAAAAAAATTGCAGGGAAGTGCTTGGGGGAGGTGAAAATCGCTCTGAAGTACCGCAACGATGCGAAGGTTAGCAACAGAATAGGGTTCGGTTAGGTTATGTGGCATTTGATTCCTGAAGTTCGAGGGCATAGGCGGCGGTGAAAGTGAAAAGGTTTTCGGCAATGGAGGATAACGTGACAGTCAGCTGATAGCATTACCACTGATGGAAGGTGACAACTCCACATCTTTCGGGCTCTTGTTGCGACCGATCCAGATTTATCCTCATTGATATGGAAGAGGAACTTGTTGACTACTCGACAGACTCCATGGATTCCATGTCGATATGGACTGAGGATCTACCTCAGCATCACAACATGCATTCACCGGTGGTTTCCCCGGAACCAGCTGTCTAGATCAATCCCTATATTGCTGATATGGAAGAAGGAGTGGTCTCTTTTACTACCCTAGCGTTTACACAACCTACCTCTATTTCTGATGTTGGCATCGACCACATGCTACCAGACTATCAACCTCAGCTGATACTCGCGATCTCGTCCCCATCTGAGCTACAATTATGGGAGATAGAACATCTATCCAAGGTTTCATCTAGACTGGGCAAGACGTATGCGGTGGCAGAAGGGTTACTTAGGTATGAAGCGAAAACCTTTGGATTTGATAGATTGGAGCTCCATAGAATGGGGGAAGAAAATCCCACATCTCGAGCACATCAGTGATTTCACAAAGTGACATCTTCAAGTTATTTTGGAGGAACCTCCCACTAGCCCTTGGACCATGAAGAGGTTAGGGTTTCCAATTTTGAAGAAGCACAGCCTAATGACCTAGGGAAAGAAAGTGAAGGACTGCCTAAAAAATCCAAGAAAAAATCCAAGTGCACTAAGGTCAAGGAATGAGGGAATTTATTGGTTTTCGGAGAAGGAATTAACATGGCCCAGGTTTCAGACACAGAGAATTCAGTGTTGGTAAGTAGGGTCAAAGGGAAAAACTACTCTATGACAAGGCTCAAGCAATGGGTGATGGAAATCTGGAGTCAAGTTCTTGAAAAGTTACCCACGGTTCTCACCATGACAAGAGGATGGTTTGCCCTAATATTCACACATCCTGATCAGGCAAGTTGGGTCCTCTCCAATTTCTGGCATATTGATATGACACATGTTCTACTAAAGAGGTGGATGCCCTTATTTGACCCAGACAAAGAAAAATTGGGAGTGGGTCCTATCTAGGTCAGAATCCCAAGTTTACCACTACAATTTTGGTCTAAAGATGTGTTCAGATGCATCGGCGATGATCTGGGGGTTTATTTGGACCACGATAAATCCTTCATTGAAACAGGGAATTTGGCTATTGCTAGAATCCTGGTTCACTTGGATATCAGGGATGGCTTAGTTGAAAGTCTACGACTTTAGTATCATGGGCATATTAGATGGAAAATTCTAGACTACGAAGGGATTCCATTCCACTACAGAAGGTGTCATGAAGTCGGACATCTCAATAAGGATTTCTCATTGCTCACCACTGATAACAAGGAGACATCAAGAAGGCATGAATCGACTAGAATGCAGACACAGGAAGTAGATGGGGATGCTCCTTCTCCAAAGGTGCCCACCAATACACCGAGGCAACAACAGGATACCAGGAAAAACCCTCAGCAACCGGCATCTTGACCACCCTCAGCAATCCGAGTATTGTGCTCTCTTCCACATCCCTTATTTCAGTTCATCATTTACTTTCAGATTTTGCCTCTATTTCATTGTTAATTTCTAGTTCAATTTTATCTTCCTATAATTTTAATTCTATCCCCTGACATGTGGCATCGACTCCTCCCTGTAACCCTTCCACCATCCTGACCACACTAGAAGTGGCCTTATTACCAAATCCTTTTGAAGGTGAGGCTTCATCTAACACTAGCTCCAGCCATAGGTACAACCTTCGATCCCACGCACACTCCAAGCCCTTATCTTCCTTTGGAATTGGTGATACCTCTCCCCCAAAGCCTCTGAGATCAACTAGGGGAAGACATTCTTAGGATTGAGGAGGCATCTGGAAAACAATATTCATTGATTGGGTTCTTAGAGAAAAAGGCAACCCGGATATTGTTACCTCATGAAGTACTTATCCTTTAACTATAGGGGCATGGCCAACCCTGATAAAAAATAGGCCCTTAAGAGACTCTTTGAAATAGAGAAGTTGGATGTTATGTTTCTACAAGATACCCTAAGAGATGGAGAATCTATTAATCTCATCATGAAATCTATCCTCCCCGGTTAGACTTTTCATACTCTTGATGTGGGAGGTAGGTCTGGGGGTTGTGCTATTGGCTTCAAAAAGAAAACTATGAAGATTGAAAATCTCTAGGCGAGGGAAGGAGTCCTCGGAGTAGATTTTATCTCTATTGATTTGGGTACCCCCCTTCGAATGATTATTATATATGGCCCCTGCCACAATCATGAAGCCTTTTAGGAAAATCTGATATCGACATCCTTCATGAATACTAACAATATTATCATAGGTGGAGTCAAAATTTGTCCCTGGGCGGAATACTGGACCGTTTTCTCATTAAGGCACAGTTGGTGGATCGAATTGATAGAATCAGACAATGGGTAGGTTTTAGGGATATATCAGATCACTCTCCCATCTTCTTGGAAGTTGAGGACTCCTCCTATAAGCCAAAATCCCCTTTCAAATTGAACTATGTCTAGATAAGGGAAGATGAATTCAACAAAAATTTTAAAGATACATTGACCCCCTGTAGCCAGGAAAGAAACACCCCTCCTACTGAAGTCATAGCCTATAACCTATCTCGCCTCAAACGGACGATAGCATGGTCCAAGGAAAATAAGAGATGGGATGAAGCTACACTGCATAATATTAAATCTAAACTTGCAGCTCTTTTAGATTCAGACAACTCTAGCTTTCGCTCCATGGAGCATAAACTCCATCTAACAAGGTTGGAAGCAGAAAAGATTAGATTATTAAGACAAAAAGAGGAAGAATGGAGACTAAAAAGAAAATCCATCTGGCTCCAAGCTGGGGATGAAAACACAAAACTTTTCCAACAATGTGTGAGAGGAAGGAAGATCACCAACACCATTTGTTCATTAAAATATGAGTCGGGAAGGGAGGCCATTATATTCAATCAACTTGCAGACATGGGCATCAGACACTTTAGTCAATTATTCAAAGCCTCTTGAGAAGTGACTATTGCAGAGGTGCTTAGGATAGCCAGAACACATCCTCGGTCTGTTGATGAATATGACTTGGATAACATAAAAAAACCTGTCACCCCTGGGGGAAATAGAAGTTGTTCTAAAATGGTTCAAAAGAGACAGGATGCCAAGACCGAATGGTTGGCCCATCAAATTCTACCTAAAATTCTTTGAATTAATTTGTAAGGATCTTCTATTGTTTATCGAAGACTATAGGCTAAACGACAGAATGTACAAGGGATTTAATTCCACTTTCATTTCCCTTGTACCCAAAATGGATAACCCCCTATCTTTTGATGATTTTCATCCCATCTCCTTATGTAACTGTATTTACAAAATCATATCCAAAATCATCACCAATCGTATCAAACCTATCTTATCCTATCATATATCCAAAGAACAATTCGCCTTCCTAAATCACTGGCATATTAATGAAGCCATAGATACAGCTCAAGAAGGTCTCCATTCCATCAAACTTAAGAACCTCAAAAGCATCATCCTCAAAATTGACCTTTCTAAAGCTTTTGACCAAGCCAGCTGGACCTATCTCCAACTCATCTTAACCCACATTGGCTTTCCTCACTCTTTCATCAACTAGGTCATGTGATGTGTTTCCTCTGCTTCCTTTAGCATACTTATCAATGGTGCTACCTCCAACTTATTTCATGCTGAGAGGGGACTCAGACAGGGCTTCCCCTTTTTTCTGTATTCAAGCTTCTATGATCCATAATGAATTAAACAAAGTATTTCGATAGAAATCACATGAGAGTTTTTTTTTTTTGGATGCATTTCGAACCAACAAGTGTGGTTCATCATCAGGACCAGATGAAGAGGCAGACCATGGCAAAGGCTTAAATAGAGAGCAATGTAGTGACATAATTTCAAGTAACGGCTATATTTGAACAATAATATAATATTAATTTATTAATATATTAAAAACAAATATTAGTAAGTAATGGCTATATTAAACAGCTAGTTTTTTAAAAAAATATTTAAATAATGATATTATTTCATTAATTTATTAAAAATATTAATAGGTAACGGCTATATTAAACGACTAGTTCTTGAAAAATAATATTTAAATAATGATATTAGTTTAGTAATTTATTAAAATACTAATATGTAACAGCTATATTAAATGACTAGTTTTTTAAAAATAATATTTAAATTAATTTATTAAAACCAAATATTACTGGAAGGATTAAGGGTGATAGGGCTACCCCTTATCACCTCTTGTTTTCCTCCTTATCGTGGAAGGATTAAGTAGACTCATATATGCTGCTAGATCATCCGGGGATTTAATTGGGGTAAAATTGACTGATGTATCATTTATAACTCATCTCTTATTTGTTGACAATGTTCTCATTTTCCTTGATGGATCCATTAGAGACACCTCCAACTTCATGCATATATTATCCACCTTCTGCAAAGCCATTGGTATGCTTCCTAATCAGATCAAGTCTAACATTATGACAGTTAATTACTCACTCAATGAACGAGAATATGCACTACATCACCTTCAATACAGACATTTGGTTCTTGAGGAGGGCATCAAGTATTTGGGCTATAGAATAAAACCTAACAATTATCGTATTGCGGATTGGACTTAGCTAATAGCAAAAATTGAGGGTCGCATCAATATTTGGCAGCAACGTTGGCTATCAAAAGAAGGCAGGTTAGTGCTCATCAAATCGATGTTAGAAGCCATACTAGTATACTGGATGGCCCTAACTTGGATTCCAAAGGGCATCACCAGCAGGATTCAACAAATTTGTTGCAGATTTTAAGGAGAGGAAGCCATGAAGGCATGATTTTCACCCAGGTCAAATGGGATCGGATAGCCAAACCCAAAAAATGGGGTGGATGGGGCATGAAGGATCTCAATTATTTTGCAAAAGAACTTGCGGGAAAAATGGGTTGGTAGTTACTCACATCCACCAGTCTATGGCAAGAGGTGGTATATCACAAATAAATTTATCCTTGATCGATTCTAGACTAGATTTGGAGCCTGAACAGGACCAAAACCGACATCTCCACTATCTAGCGAGTGGTCACACAATCCATGTCCATCATTAAACAAGGTTTGGCTTGGCGAATTGGCACAAGCGAAAAATTATGTATTGGCAAGGATGCATGGTCAGGATATGGGAATTCCCACCTTCTACGGCCTGATCTCAGGAAGTTCCTTGACTCAGCAAGCACAAAATATCTATCTCATATTACAGATGAAGGAAATACATCTTGGCACTCTCAGGCATGGTGTTAGCGCTTGAAATTTCACCTGAGGCTGAGAAAGGTAAACTCCAAGGCAACATCAAACCACTTAGCCTCGTAGCTAGCCCTACGGGGCAGGAGAGGGATCTCTCCGATCTATCTCGGTAGGGATCTTCAACGGGTGAGATAACCAATGAGGAAACACTGATTTTAGGCTATTAAACTGATAAAAGGTTTGATTTGGGATTTTTAGGGTTTTGGTAGAAAGTTGGGGAAAGGCAATTTTGGGTGCGGGGATTGGACACAGTTTTTGCAGGGGGTTCTTTGGGGCAAGGTAGGAGACTGTACTAATGCCTTTGAATTAAGTGAATGGATAGGAATGACCGATGAGGAGCTAAAGAGAGCAAGAAACCTTCAAGGGTTCTCTTTAGACAGATGAAAACATAAATATTAAGCAAACTTAAAAGCAGAGCATGGCAATCATGAATTCTACTTTAACACTTCATTTGCCTAATTTGCAAAAGGAAAAGTAAGAAGATGAATCACATAACAAACTTACAAGTACAAAGAGAAACACACCATCAATACATGTAACCACAGGAATCCCAAAAAGGACTGCAAAACCCTGGTCTTTCTTCCTTTGCCAAAATTGCAGAGATACAATGAGTAATACAATAGAAGCTTTCTCCCTCAAGAGTCCAACCCTCCAACCTCTGAAAATGACTAAGAAAATACATAATATAGGCAAGCTAACACCTTTCCTTGCCTCTAGGGGTCGAGCTCATCCTTCTAGGAGCTGTTTCAACCAATTCTAAACTGAGCGCTAAAAACTAGGCAGTCAAAACAACTTGCCTCTATAAGCTAGGAAACCAATTCATTCATTAAATGTTTGCTATTTCATGAATGAATCTTCTAGAATAGGTAAATAAGTGTCATGTCAACATGAAAATACATTAATTACATCAAAGAGGGTGAAAAATCCCATCACAAGTCAAAACTGGTCAAAGCTGGGCGAATTCCTGAGCTGTAGATGAAAAATTGGCAAACTTTCCCAACAGGTTGCACCCTGATACTGAACAGGTTGCGCGCCTTTGGCACTGCTTTTGAAGAACTTACAGGTGTCCAAATGAATCAAAAGTGGGCTTGTTGGAAAGATCTGGATGTCTACTTTCCAACCCAAGTAGAATTTCTGAATTTGGTGGCCATTTGCCCCTCAAAAATTGCAATCTCCCAAGACTGCTTCCTGTGTGTCAAAAAGGTGGCAGCAAGTCATTGTTTGCATGTTTTTTGACCTTCTGGAGGCTCAAAACTTGATGAAATCTCTTGGTAATTGCTGAGCAGGTGTATCTTTGCATGAAAAATCCAAAAATGCTGAGTTTTCCCGAAATGGAGTTGCCCATCGAACAGGTCGCGCGCGGTGCGCGACCTGTTGGTGAAGAAAACCTGTGTTTGGGACAAAAAATTCACAATTGACAAAATTTTCTCCAAATTTCTTGAAATTTGGGCTGGGAGTCCCCAATCAAGTACCATGCTTAGTCAAGGAGGCTTTGGCCAAAATTTGGAGTGGATCGGGCCTTTTCCGTCATTTTAGTGCCTTGGCCAACCTCCTTGGATCCAGCGATTGTAATTTTGACATTTCTATAAAACCATGACACCTGTGCAAAACGTGAAGGAGGTTTTTCTTCTTTGGAATGTTATGGACAAAAACCTCTTTCAGTTTTCCAAAATTCATCTTTGATTGCTCTGAAACAGCTTTTGAGTGAAACTTATCCCGATGTGTGGAACAAGGGATTTTGCCGAAATGAAGCGAAATGAAGGGGATAAGGGGCTTCTAAATTCTTGGGGAAATTTTTGGGAGTGGGGAGGGATGTTAGGAAGCAAGGGAAAGTGGAATCTCAGAGATTGAGTGAGGGGAAGGGGTCCAAAAGGGCAAAACACAGGCCAAACCTAGAAAATTGCGAGGTTGTAGCTAAAAACTAGGGTTTGTGCAAAAATGAGGAATTTGGCAGATCTAAGGGATGGGAAGTGTTTAATAAGGTACATTAAAGATAGGGGAAGGTGTACGAACATCAGGATACAAGTTTTTCCGATTATTTGACCGTCCAAGAGAAATTGGCTTCAAAACCCTAGGAGAGGAATATGACCTTACCTAGGTGCAACTGAAGCATGGACAAGGTGTAAAAAGACTCATTAGACACTGAGATGATAATGAAAACCCTATGAATGATGATAGAATCAGCTGAATAGTGACATAGATTGGCATTTGGACAACTTTAGAAGGAGTGAAAGTAAACCCTAGACCTAATGCCTAGTGACCAAATTTTGCTTGAAGACTCACTGAAATGACAAAATTTGACCTTGACACTCTGAGACCACTTTGTAAGAGCATATTTGATCACTGGAGGAAGGCTGGAAAGACTGACACTAACATTGGCTCCAATGGGGATGGTAGCTCCTTGGAGGTGCCAAGAACCTCAGACCACTGGGAGAGCAGACTAGTGCTTTCAACCGTTGGGCGATGGAGTCAAAAACTCAAGCTAAAACACATGACTGAAAACTGATGACTGAGATGACACAAATTGACTCTCACTCAACTAAAAACTGACTCAATACTTAAACACAACTGACAAACTGGAAATGATGCTCAAAGTGGAGCTTATTCATCAAAACCTACTCTAACACTTTCATTCATCACCTGATCAAGTGAAATGAAACAACCAATGCAACCAAGTAAGTATCCCATCTGCTGTTCGAATTCTCCGCAAGTGCTCACTTATGAACAACAAAAGAGAACTACTGAAAGGCAACTCCCATGACAATTTGGAAACAGATGCATAGAATGATATGAATTCTCTATCCACCTCCAAAAACACTGCATAAGGATCTTGAAATTTATGCACACTGGAACTTAGCTCATCCAATGGATTACTTCTCGTTTCCTCATACCATGAATGCAAACTTTGATCTAAGCCTTGTGACGAGACCTTTGCTGAAAATGAGAAAGAAACCGGCTGCCGGATCAAATTCATATCAGCACATGTTTCAAGCTCACATGTAGTCAATGGAGAAAGACTTTGACCGCAAACCTCATCCAAAACATCAGCTATTGGATCATGAAAAACTTGAAAAGACTACTGTAATGTATCCATTGAAAATGCATGACATCCTTCTAGTTGTTCATCTTTTTCCTGAGAGATTTTACGAAGATTCTGCCTTATAAACTGAAATGCTTCGAAACAAAAGGGTATAGAATCTTCCTACATCATCAAATCATGTATTTCGTCTTCCACAGCTTCATCTATAATCTGCCCTTCAATTTCATTTGGTGGTTGCAAATTTGATGCTACAGGCTGCTCAAGGATTTTGTTATCTGTCTCATCCTCAACATTAACACTAAGAGATTGCTGATTTGTTATAGGTTGTTCATTTGAAGATTTACTATGCAATCTACCCTTCAAAAACTGAAATGATTCAAAATAGAATGGTACGGAGTCACCTTGAATCATTAAATCATGTGTGTCCACTTCCAAGTCTTCAGCTGCGACTTGACAATCAATGGCTTTCGGGGGTTGCAAATCGGAATATGAGAAGTCTTGAAAAAAAATTTCATTGCTCTCAAGATGATTCAAATCAAGACTTGCTGACATTTGATTTCTAATTGCATGGTAGTTATCTCTGATGAAATGAAACGAATCAAAACAAAAAGGCAAAGATCCTCCACTTATTTCAAGATTTGCTGCACTTCCCTCCTCACTGCCATAGCTGATATGTGATGGCTGAACATTATATTCGAGCTGCAGAAAATGAACTTCCTCCTCCCACAAACTAGCTGTTGATTTGCCTGTAAGATTAGCTTTTGTTTGGATAACATAATCATCATCATACTGATCAAACTGAGGCAAATCATCAGTATAAAACATATCATCAAGCATGCAGGTCATAAAAACAATTTTTTCTTCGCCAAGGTGATCTACAAAACAATCATTATCAGATGTATGACAACTAGGATAAGAAACAAAATGTTTTGGAGTGGCCATTTGTTCTTCTTCAATCAACGAGCCATGGGATTGAACATCATAATCATTCCTTG
Organism: Pinus tabuliformis; assembly: GCA_031772625.1. Taxonomy (NCBI): domain Eukaryota; kingdom Viridiplantae; phylum Streptophyta; class Pinopsida; order Pinales; family Pinaceae; genus Pinus; species Pinus tabuliformis. The sequence continues at coordinate 1,004,656,542 of CM062819.1, forward strand.
GGGTGATCCTTTGCATCATCTCTTCTACTGCACTTACCAAATTGTCAAGCTTCACCTCTAGAGATGTTGATTCGGCCGGATCTATGTTTTTCATCTCTTCTTCTTTCAACCTTGCCCTATGGATCAGCAGATGGGCCTCTACATTTACCGCACTGTTTTGCATCTCGTGAAGTGTTGCAATATTCCTTTCTCTCAGCTGAAACTCCATCTCCGGATCAAAGGCACCCGGATAGTGCAAGAGAGTAGATCTAGGAGTAGGCCTTATATCAACTGGCATTGAATAATAAACTTGATTAAATCTAGCCGAAAACTGTTGTACTGTCTCCCCTGGCATTCTTTTCAGCTGGTTATACTCTTCTACAATCAAGAAAAGGTTATGCCTGATCATCCACCTGTCGAGAAAAACTTTGACAAACTGTTGGAAATCTGAAATGCTTGCATCAGGTAGGGCTTTGAACCAACTCTTCACTTTGGCTTGCAAAGAAAGAGCAAAAAGCCTTATACTAACATCTTCTTCATCAACTTCAAAAAGATCTAGAAAATTCTCAAAATTCTGCACATGTTGTTCAGCGTTGACATTCTTACATTCACCATCAAACCTCGGCAAGTATAGATCATAGTTTTTGGGGAAAGCATGGAGAACAGAAGGTAAAACAAGAGGTTTATACCGATCTGGAATTTTACAAGGTGTAGGGGTATGTACAACAGGTATAGAATTAGTTTTGGTCTCTTGAGGCTCATCAATTTGAATATGGTCATCACAAAATTCGGAAAAAAGGATCTTGATCAAGCTCAAAGGTATGCAAATCTTTGGTATTCACAATCTTCAAAGGGAAAGAATCAACTGCAGGCCGAGGATCTTTCCTCAAGCATAATATACTTTGCAAAGCCTTATTGACATTCTTGGGAAAAGAGAAGAAATAATTTATGACAAAGAACAAAATGTCTTGGATGAAATTCCAACTTGAATACCTAGTCTGTCCACGTTGTCCTTTCATGTTTTTGCTGGTCGGGATCATCCTCCAGTGGAGTCTTTGGATCTGATCTTGAAAATGATTTAGAGTCGCCAAGTGAATGATTTCAGCCTGTGAAAACTCTCAACTTATCATCAAAAGTTTCAGAGTTTACAAATGTACTAGGGTAAAATGCAAATGAAGTGGCTGTATTCACAAGCTCACGGAGATTGACTGAAGCAACATTTATCTACTTCTGCTTATGCAAAGCAAAAGCGTTTCGAAGGCTACCTGGCATAACTTCAGGCTCCGTCTAAGACTTATGAAACACACACATCAATCCACAAAAAAGCTTGTTCTCCCCAGTATGGTCGCCAATATGTTAGCGCTTGAAATTTCACCTCAGGCTAAGAAAGGTAAACTCCAAGGAAACATCAAACCACTTAGCCTCGTAGCTAGCCCTACGGGGCAGGAGAGGGCTCTCTCCGGTCTATCTCGGTAGGGATCTTCAACGGGCGAGATAACCAATGAGGAAACACTGATTTTAGGCTAGTAAATTGATAAAAGGTTTGATTTGGGATTTTTAGGGTTTTGGTGGAAAGTTGGGGAAAGGCAATTTTGGGTGCGGGGTTTGGACACAGTTTCTGCAGGGGGTTCTTTGGGGCAAGGTAGGAGACTGTACTGATGCCTTTGAATTAAGTGAATGGATAGGAATGACCGGTGAGGAGCTAAAGAGAGCAAGAAACCTTCAAGGGTTCTCTTTAGACAGATGAAAACATAAATATTAAGCAAACTTAAGAGCAGAGCATGGCAATCATGAATTCTACTTTAACACTTCATTTGCCTAATTTGCAGAAGGAAAAGTAAGAACATGAATCACATAACAAACTTACAAGTACAAAGAGAAACACACCATCAATACATGTAACCACAGGTATCCCAAAAAGGATTGCAAAACCCTGGTCTTTCTTCCTTTGCCAAAATTGCAGAGATACAATGAGTAATACAATAGAAGCTTTCTCCCTCAAGAGTCCAACCCTCCAACCTCTGAAAATGACTAAGAAAATACATAATATAGGCAAGCTAACACCTTTCCTTACCTCTAGGGGTCGAGCTCATCCTTCTAGGAGATGTTTCAACCAATTCTAAACTGAGCGCTAAAATCTAGGCAGTCAAAACAACTTGCCTCTATAAGCTAGGAAACCAATTCATTCATTAAATGTTTGCTATTTCATGAATGAATCTTCTAGAATAGGTAAATAAGTGTCATGTCAACATGAAAATACATTAATTACATCAAAGAGGGTGAAAAATCCCATCACAAGTCAAAACTGGTCAAAGCTGGGCGAATTCCTGAGCTGTAGATGAAAAATTGGCAAACTTTCCCAACAGGTCGCGCGCCTTTGGCGCTGCTTTTGAAGCCCTTAAAGGTGTCCAAATGAATTAAAAGTGGGCTTGTTGGAAAGGTCGGGATGTCTACTTTCCAACCCAAGTGGAATTTCGGAATTTGGTGGCCATTTTCCCCTCCAAAATTGCAATCTGCCAAGATTGCTTCCTGTGTGTCAAAAAGGTGGCAGCAAGTCATTTTTTGCATGTTTTTTGACCTTCTGGAGGCTCAAAACTTGATGAAATCTCTTGGTAATTGCTGAGCAGGTGTATATTTGCATGAAAAATCCAAAAATGCTGAGTTTTCCCGAAATGGAGTTGCCCATCGAATAGGTCGCGTGCGGCGCGCGACCTGTTGGTGAAGAAAACTTGTGTTTGGCACAAAAAATTCACAATTGACAAAATTTTCTCCAAATTTCTTGAAATTTGGGCTTGGAGTCCCCAATCAAGTACCATGCTCAGTCAAAGAGGCTTTGGCCAAAATTTGGAGTGGATCGGGCCTTTTCCGTCATTTTAGTGCCTTGGCCAACCTCCTTGGATCATTTTAGTGCCTTGGCCAACCTCCTTGGATCTGGCGATTGTAATTTTGACATTTCTCTAAAACCATGACACCTGTGCAAAAAGTGAAGGAGGTTTTTCTTCTTTGGCATGTTATGGACAAAAACCTCTTTCAGTTTTCCAAAATTCATCTTTTATTGCTCTGAAACAGCTTTTGAGTGAAACTTATCCCGATGTGTGGAACAAGGGATTTTGCCGAAATGAAGCGAAATGAAGGGGATAAGTGGCTTCTAAATTCTTGGGGAAATTTTTGGGAGTGGGGAGGGATGTTAGTAAGCAAGGGAAAGTGGAATCTCAGAGATTGAGTGAGGGGAAGGGGTCCAAAAGGGCAAAACACAGGCCAAACCTAGAAAATTGCGAGGTTGTAGCTAAAAACTAGGGTTTGTGCAAAAATGAGGAATTTGGCGGATCTAAGAGATGGGAAGTGTTTAATAAGGTACATTAAAGATAGGGGAAGGTGTACGAACATTAGGATACAAGTTTTTCCGATGATTTGACCGTCCAAGAGAAATTGGCTTCAAAACCCTAGGAGAGGAATATGACCTTACCTAGGTGCATCTTAAGCATGGACAAGGTGTAAAAAGACTCATTAGACACTGAGATGATAATGAAAACCCTATGAATGATGATAGAATCAGCTGAATAGTGACATAGATTGGCATTTGGACAACTTTAGAAGGAGTGAAAGTAAACCCTAGACCTAATGCCTAGTGACCAAATTTTGCTTGAAGACTCACTGAAATGACAAAATTTGACCTTGACACTCTGAGACCACTTTGTAAGAGCATATTTGATCACTGGAGGAAGGCTGGAAAGACTGACACTAACATTGGCTCCAATGGGGATGGTAGCTCCTTGGAGGTGCCAAGAACCTCAGACCACTGGGAGAGCAGACCAGTGCTTTCAACCATTGGGCGATGGAGTCAAAAACTCAAGCTAAAACGCATGACTGAAAACTAATGACTCGGATGACACAAATTGACTCTCACTCAACTAAAAACTGACTCAATACTTAAACACAACCGACAAACTGGAAATGATGCTCAAAGTGGAGCTTATTCATCAAAACCTACTCTAACACTTTCATTCATCACCTGATCAAGTGAAATGAAACAACCAATGCAACCAAGTAAGTATCCCATCTGTTGTTCGAATTCTCCGCAAGTGCTCACTTATGAACAACAAAAGAGAACTACTGAAAGGCAACTCCCATGACAATTTGGAAACAGATGCATAGAATGATATGAATTCTCTATCCACCTCCAAAAACACTGCATAAGGATCTTGAAATTTATGCACACTGGAACTTAGCTCATCCAATGGATTACTTCTCGTTTCCTCATACCATGAATGCAAACTTTGATCTAAGCCTTGTGACGAGACCTCTGCTGAAAATGAGAAAGAAACCGGCTGCCGGATCAAATTCATATCAGCACATGTTTCAAGCTCACATGTAGTCAATGGAGAAAGACTTTGACTGCAAACATCATCCAAAACATCAGCTATTGGATCATGAAAAACTTGAAAAGACTGTTGTAATGTATCTATTGAAAATGCATGACATCCTTCTAGTTGTTCATCTTTTTCCTGAGAGATTTTACAAAGATTCTGCCTTATAAACTGAAATGCTTCGAAACAAAAGGGTATAGAATCTTCCTGCATCATCAAATCATGTATTTCGTCTTCCACAGCTTCATTTGTAATCTGCCCTTCAATTTCATTTGGTGGTTGCAAATTTGATGCTACAAGCTGCTCAAGGATTTTGTTATATGTCTCATCCTCAACATTAACACTGAGAGATTGCTGATTTGTTATAAGTTGTTCATTTGAAGATTTACTATGCAATCTACCCTTCAAAAACTGAAATGATTCAAAACAGAATGGTACGGAGTCACCTTGAATCATTAAATCATGTGTGTCCACTTCCAAGTCTTCAGCTGCGACTTGACAATCAATGGCTTTCGGGGGTTGCAAATCGGAATATGAGAAGTCTTGAAAAAAATTTTCATTGCTCTCAAGATGATTCAAATCAAGACTTGCTGACATTTGATTTCTAATTGCATGGTAGTTATCTCTGATGAAATGAAACGAATCAAAACAAAAAGGCAAAGATCCTCCACTTATTTCAAGATTTGTTGCACGTCCCTCCTCACTGCCATAGCTGATATGTGATGGCTGAACATTATATTCGAGCTGCAGAAAATGAACTTCCTCCTCCCACAAACTAGCTGTTGATTTGCCTGTAAGATTAGCTTTTGTTTGGATAACATAATCATCATCATACTGATCAAACTGAGGCAAATCATCAGTATAAAACATATCATCAAGCATGCAGGTCATATCAACAGTTTTTTCTTCGCCAAGGTGATCTACAAAACAATCATTATCAGATGTATGACAACTAGGATAAGAAACAAAATGTTTTGGAGTGGCCATTTGTTCTTCTTCAATCAACGAGCCATGGGATTGAACATCATAATCATTCCTTGGGGTGATCCTTTGCATCATCTCTTCTACTGCACTTACCAAATTGTCAAGTTTCACCTCTAGAGATGTTGATTCGGCCGGATCTATGTTTTTCATCTCTTCTTCTTTCAACCTTGCCCTTTGGATCAGCAGATCAGCCTCTACATTTACCGCACTGTTTTGCATCTCGTGAAGTGTTGCAATATTCCTTTCTCTCAGCTGAAACTCCATCTCCGGATCAAAGGCACCCAGATAGTGCAAGAGAGCAAATCTAGGAGTAGGCCTTATATCAACTGGCATTGAATAATAAACTTGATTAAATCTAGCCGAAAACTGTTGTACTGTCTCCCCTGGCATTCTTTTCAGCTGGTTATACTCTTCTACAATCAAGAAAAGGTTATGCCTGATCATCCACCTGTCGAGAAAAACTTTGACAAACTGCTGGAAATCTGAAATGCTTGCATCAGGTAGGGCTTTGAACCAACTCTTCACTTTGGCTTGCAAAGAAAGAGCAAAAAGCCTTATACTAACATCTTCTTCATCAACTTCAAAAAGATCTAGAAAATTCTCAAAATTCTGCACATGTTGTTCAGCGTTGACATTCTTACATTCACCATCAAACCTCGGCAAGTATAGATCATAGTTTTTGGGGAAAGCATGGAGAACAGAAGGTAAAACAAGAGGTTTATACCGATCTGGAATTTTACAAGGTGTAGGGGTATGTACAACAGGTATAGAATTAGTTTTGGTCTCTTGAGACTCATCAATTTGAATATGGTCATCACAAAATTCGGAAAAAGGATCTTGATCAAGCTCAAAGGTATGCAAATCTTTGGTATTCACAATCTTCAAAGGGAAAGAATCAACTGCAGGCCGAGGATCTTTCCTCAAGCATAGTATACTTTGCAAAGCCTTATTGACATTCTTGGGAAAAGAGAAGAAATAATTTATGACAAAGAAAAAAATGTCTTGGATGAAATTCCAACTTGAATACCTAGTCTGTCCACGTTGTCCTTTCATGTTTTTGCTGGTCGGGATCATCCTCCAGTGGAGTCTTTGGATCCGATCTTGAAAATGATTCAGAGTCGCCAAGTGAATGATTTCAGCCTGTGAAAACTCTCAACTTATCATCAAAAGTTTCAGAGTTTACAAATGTACTGGGGTAAAATGCAAATGAAGTGGCCGTATTCACAAGCTCACGGAGATTGACTGAAGCAACGTTTATCTACTTCCGCTTATGCAAAGCAAAATCGTTTCGAAGGCTACCTGGCATAACTTCAGGCTCCGTCTAAGACTTATGAAACACACACATCAATCCATAAACAAGCTTGTTCTCCCCATTATGGTCGCCAATATGTTAGCGCTTGAAATTTCACCTCAGGCTGAGAAAGGTAAACTCCAAGGCAACATCAAACCACTTAGCCTCATAGCTAGCCCTACGGGGCAGGAGAGGGCTCTCTCTGGTCTATCTCGGTAGGGATCTTCAACGGGCGAGATAACCAATGAGGAAACACTGATTTTAGGCTAGTAAACTGATAAAAGGTTTGATTTGGGATTTTTAGGGTTTTGGTGGAAAGTTGGGGAAAGGCAATTTTGGGTGCGGGGATTGGACACAGTTTTTGCAGGGGGTTCTTTGGGGCAAGGTAGGAGACTGTACTGATGCCTTTGAATTAAGTGAATGGATAGGAATGACCGGTGAGGAGCTAAAGAGAGCAAGAAACCTTCAAGGGTTCTCTTTAGACAGATGAAAACATAAATATTAAGCAAACTTAAAAGCAGAGCATGGCAATCATGAATTCTACTTTAACACTTCATTTGCCTAATTTGCAGAAGGAAAAGTAAGAAGATGAATCACATAAAAAACTTACAAGTACAAAGAGAAACACACCATCAAAACATGTAACCACAGGAATCCCAAAAAGGACTGCAAAACCCTGGTCTTTCTTCCTTTGCCAAAATTGCAGAGATACAATGAGTAATAGAATAGAAGCTTTCTCCCTCAAGAATCCAACCCTCCAACCTCTGAAAATGACTAAGAAAATACATAATATAGGCAAGCTAACAAATTTCCTTACCTCTAGGGGTCGAGCTCATCCTTCTAGGAGCTGTTTCAACCAATTCTAAACTGAGCGCTAAAATCTAGGCAGTCAAAACAACTTGCCTCTATAAGCTAGGAAACCAATTCATTCATTAAATGTTTGCTATTTCATGAATGAATCTTCTAGAATAGGTAAATAAGTGTCATGTCAACATGAAAATACATTAATTACATCAAAGAGGGTGAAAAATCCCATCACAAGTCAAAACTGGTCAAAGCTGGGCGAATTCCTGAGCTGTAGATGAAAAATTGGCAAACTTTCCCAACAGGTCGCGCCCTGATCCTGAACAGGTTGCGCGCCTTTGGAGCTGCTTTTGAAGCACTTCCAGGTGTCCAAATGAAGCAAAAGTGGGCTTGTTGGAAAGGTTTGGATCTCTACTTTCCAACCCAAGGGGAATTTATGAATTTGGTGGCCATTTGCCCCTCCAAAATTGCAATCTCCCAAGACTGTTTCCTGTGTGTCAAAAAGGTGGCAGCAAGTCATTTTTTGCATGTTTTTTGACCTTCTGGAGGCTCAAAACTTGATGAAATCTCTTGGTAATTGCTGAGCAGGTGTATCTTTGCATGAAAAATCCAAAAATTCTGAGTTTTCCTGAAATGGAATTGCCCATCGAATAGGTCGCGCGCGGCGCGCGACCTGTTGGTGAAGAAAACCTGTGTTTGGCACAAAAAATTCGCAATTGACAAAATTTTCTCCAAATTTCTTGAAATTTGGGCTGGGAGTCCCCAATCAAGTACCATGCTCAGTCAGAGAGGCTTTGGCCAAAATTTGGAGTGGATCGGGCCTTTTCCGTCGTTTTAGTGCCTTGGCCAACCTCCTTGGATCCGGCGATTGTAATTTTGACATTTCTCTAAAACCATGACACCTGTGAAAAACATGAAGGAGGTTTTTCTTCTTTGGAATGTTATGGACAAAAACCTCTTTCAGTTTTCCAAAATTCATCTTTGATTGCTCTGAAACAGCTTTTGAGTGAAACTTATCCCGATGTGTGGAACAAGGGATTTTGCCGAAATGAAGCGAAATGAAGGGGATAAGGGGCTTCTAAATTCTTGGGGAAATTTTTGGGAGTGGGGAGGGATGTTAGGAAGCAATGGAAAGTGGAATCTTAGAGATTGAGTGAGGGGAAGGGGTCCAAAAGGGCAAAACACAGGCCAAACCTAGAAAATTGCCAGGTTGTAGCTAGAAACTAGGGTTTGTGCAAAAATGAGGAATTTGGCGGATCTAAGGGATGGGAAGTGTTTAATAAGGTACATTAAACATAGGGGAAGGTGTACGAACATCAGGATACAAGTTTTGCCGATGATTTGACCGTCCAAGAGAAATTGGCTTCAAAACCCTAGGAGAGGAATATGACCTTACCTAGGCACAACTGAAGCATGGACAAGGTGTAAAAAGACTCATTAGACACTGAGATGATAATGAAAACCCTATGAATGATGATAGACTCAGCTGAATAGTGACATAGATTGGCATTTGGACAACTTTAGAAGGAGTGAAAGTAAACCCTAGACCTAATGCCTAGTGACCAAATTTTGCTTGAAGACTCACTGAAATGACAAAATTTGACCTTGACACTCTGAGACCACTTTGTAAGAGCATATTTGATCACTGGAGGAAGGCTGGAAAGACTGACACTAACACATGGAAATCAGCTTAGGATCTCATGATTCCCAACCTTTGGAGACATGACTAGAATAGATATATTAACGCTCTTGCCGAATCCCATGTCAGAATAACAGATCGAGAGGATGAATTAATTTGGGCTATATCCTCCCATGGATAACATACTCCTAAAGAAGGATACACTTTCATTGTTTTGGATCTTGAACCTGAGATTACAGATTGGTGGTTGTGACCTCTCTGGAAATTAAAGGCTCCCCCCAAAAAAAGATTGTTCTGGTGTATTTTAACCACAAAAGCACCTATCGACAACAACCTACAAATCATATCCATTCATGGCCCTTCGCGTTGCTATCTATGTAAGGAAAATTATGAAACCATCGACCATCTATTTTTATTGTGTCTAACTGCACAACATGTATGGCATCAACTATACCAATCTCTTGATATGACCAGCATATGGTAGGGGGAAAACATTTTGTCCACTTGGAAATCATGGTGGCACAACGCAAAGGCTCATAAAATCCGCAATCTTCCTCTCTTAGTCAGTTGGGGAATTTGGATAGTAAGAAACAAACTCATATTTCAGGACATCCCCATCGGTTGGAGCATCACTTGCACTAACATAGAGGCTTTCTACCATTTGATCCTTGAAGAGAATCCCTCGCACCAGATCCGAACCATATCACCTGAAGCCATTAACAAATCCTACCCTTGGGCATATTTCGACGGATCTACCTAAGAAATTGTCTGTGGGGGAGGAGCTATATTATCTCTTTCTAAAAACCAATATTACAAACTAAAGATGGGTTTTGGTTGGGGCACAAACAATTATGCAGAACTAAACAGTCTCAGATTAGTCCTCATTTTCGCACCTGAGAAACATTGCAACCAAATTCAGATATTTGGGGATTCAAAAATTGTCATCATTGGTTCAACTCACTATCTCAATGTCATGTGCACACACTCATAGGACTATTGGATGAAATTACAACTTTAAAGTCACATTTTGATTTTATTGTTTGTAACCATATTTATAGGGAAAGGAACCATAATTCTGACAATCTTTCAAAGGAAGCCGTGCAACATCCCATCTATCAATGGATAATTCTAGAACAACAGGGACATGAAAGCTAGCAGTATTACCACAACCCATTCATAGAGCTTCCAGAGGAAACAAAGATGATTTATCAGTGTCCATGATCCTCGACAATTTTTTGATCCGCCACTATATGATGGATTTTTTTGCATTAGCTAGCTATCTACTGCTCATACTACTACAACTTTTATCTAGTAGTTTTATCTTGAAGTTATTTATGATCCTATGAACTGATATACTTGGATAAATGGCTCAGTCCATCTCTAATACATGCATAATACTCTATGCAACTGATACAACATGTAATTTTCAATATTAATATAATGGAAATTACAATTTTTTCCTTGGGAAAACAAATATATATATATCTTTGTTCTTTTTAAAATATTTGTATGGTTTTTTTTCCCAAATATCTTATTTTAAGAATTTTATAAAAGATATTGAGATCTTACTGCAAGATTTAAGATGATAGTGGAATTTTTGAACAACCACAGTGAGTTCTGAGTGAAAAATTAGGATCATCCATCGCCCCCAAAAAATACAAGCCATACAGTTTCACCCTATTTGTAAATATAAACAAACATTTTTTCTTCATTGAATCAAAGTTAATTTGTGGGTTGAAGTTAATAATTGCTTGGATAAAAAAATGGAAGACTCAGGAAATGGAAATGATATTGAACTATACCATTTTATGATGGATATTGCTAAAAAGATATTGGTCCTAGAGTTGTCGAGAATATATTCTTCAAGGAATTCATAAATTGCCACTGATGTAGAGACAAGTGACTTTGAGGAGATTGCATAGGTAGCATGATGGAGTTCAACAACACTAGACCTAGAGTGCAGTGTTTAGATATTGTCTAGAAGAAAATATAGATGTGTGGGAATTGTTGAGTGTATGGAAGAATGTGGATATACTTACTTTAGATGACATTGGATTAGTATGAATGATACCCTGATGATATGAGTTTAGGTGCAAAAGACCTTATAACTTTTGTGGTCTAAAATATTCATGTTGTTATGTTGCAAACTATAATGAATTGATAGTCTACAAATTATGTGAGTGACATTTATATAAATTCTGACGGCATATTCCTAAGCATGGACAACAATGACCCTTCTATACAACTCAAATATGAAATAAATTATTACCATTGATCATCCTTGGGAGAATACAATAACATAAATATGTACTACTTGCAACTTTGGTGAAACCGCACTATTTATGAGGTGGTTATATTGTACAAAACTATGAGTTGGTTATATTGTACAAAGCTATGAGGTGATTATATTGGGAAATAATACAATAATATAAATATGTATTATTTGCAACTTTACATTTGTTATATATCCTCTATTACACTTGTTTCTTTTTTAGTTTGAACTTCATTTATATGCTAGTTTTACTCTTCCAAATGGTTTCTTTAAGTTGTATAAAACTCACTTTTGAATCATAGATAGAAGGTTTGGTTTGGAGTTGTGGTTAGCTGAAAATGATGATGTTCACAAATTTGATTATTTTCATTGTAGAGCAAACTTGGAATACCTTGCAGTGAACACCACATAATCATATTCTATCAGCTGCCAATCCAACACAAACCCTATGTCTATTGGTTCTTGGGTGAGTCTCAGAGAACTCAAAAGAACCAAATTGGAAAATAAGAATCGACGTTTTAATGAAGTTAAAAAGGAAAAAAAAATGAAAGTAATAGCTCATGTAATGAAGATATACAAAGATGAGTAAGAAGCTAAAGAAAAGGTAATAAAGGTAATAGATGAATCAAAGGTAGTTCAAGACATTTATGGAACCAGACCAACAAGACTTTGGAAGATATTTTATAGCTATAGATACCCTTTTAAAATTTTTATATAAATTACTTTGTGAACCAACTTATTATTACATGTGGATTGCTACAACTTAAGCCAAAAAAAATGTGCAACACTTGATACTTTGAAAAGGAAGAAAATTTTCAGCAAAAATCACTTCATGAGAGTTTCATCGATGCGTTGCGAACCATCTAGTGTGGTTCATCGTCGAGACAAGATGAAGAACCAGATCTTGGCATCATGTTAAATAGATGAAGAAAAAAAAATTGTTATGATATAACAATTAGATTTGACTAAATCAATTTTAATATAAGGAAATAATTGTTAAAATATAGTTGTTAATATTGAATTAAAGAAAATAATTAATCAAAAGAAAAAATTTAATGAAATAAATATCTAACATAAAAATAATTTTTAGATCAAATCTAAATAATCAAAACAGTTAATAAAATAAAACTAATATTTAGGTCAAACTTAAATAATAATAAAATAATAAAAACCTTAAAAATAATAAATAATTAAACTTAAATAAAAATAATAGATGATCAGACTTAAATCAAAATATTTGGATCAAATTTAAAAGATCAAAACACTAAAAAAAACATTTAATAAAATAAAAATAATAATTAATTCAAACTTAAATAATCAAAACAATTAATTCTAAAATTTTAAAAATAATAAATAGTAAAACTTTAAAACATACAAAAATATATATAAATAAATAAATATAAAAAAAATAAAAATAAGTATAAAAAGAAAATAAAGTAATTAATATTTTTTAATTGACATGGATAGAAATGAAACAATCACGACCATGAAAGGGAAAACATCGATTTTTTAAATCTGATTATTGTTCTTTGTTGAAATAAAATTTCTGTGTGTTGGATATATTTTTCTAATTACACCCAGAGGCGCTCTATAGTCCATTAGTGTTTCATATATAATCCATATTCCTAGTTAAGCTTTCATTAGGCTACATTAGTACAGATTTCATTAGGCTACATTAGTACAACTGTAGTTTCCAAACCCTAGGGGTTTAGAGCATAATATGCCATTAGGATTTAGTAGGGTCTTAAACCCATCTGGATCTGCTAGGAAATCAGCTACAAGCGAAGCGTGTGCAATATTTGGACAATAAGCTTTTAGAGAAAACTGCAACTAGGGAAACACGGAGAACTGTGAAACGTATATGAATGGTTGGGCACCACACTAACTACAATGGGATGATTGGAATTTTTATTAATAAACCCATCCATATACATATTCAAGTTATACCCATGGCATTGGCAGAATGACAAGTTAAGAAAAAATAAATGAGAATGTATCCCGCACACTAAGATGAGATATATTGGTTGATCAAACTAACGCATCAACAAAATAAAACTCATATATATTAACACTATTTAAAATTATATCAACAATATTTCATTTAATTTAAAAATGAAATATAGTAACTTTATATTATAATCATGGTTGGTAATAGGATATGATTAGTCATAAATAATTTAAAATTATATCAACACTATTTTTTTAAGATTATTTTTTAAATAAAAATAAAAGCTATACCTTGTATCTATAAAATTCATCATAACTTCTAATTTTTTATATATAATAACAATGGTGTACCATAAAAACTTGAAAGTTGTTAGGATACATATAATATAAAACTGAAATTATATACACAAAAACTTGAAAGTTGTTAGGATACATATAATATAAAACTGAAATTATATACACAAAACTATGATTTTATATATATGAGAAAACAAAGAATAAAATAGAACTATCTCTTTAAGTTAATAAAATTAATTATAGTGATTTTTGTTTTTTTCCAGTCATAGTTTTGAAAAAAAAAAAATAGAAAAAAAAGTATATAATTGATCATAATTAGGATCAATGAAACTAATCATAATTTCTAATTTCTTATAATAAAAAAATAAAAAATAAAAGTGTATACAAAAGTGTAAAACTTATCATAATTTCTAATTTCTTACATATACTAGCAATTGCACCAAATGTTGCAAAGGAACGTCGTAAGACAATAACATATGGAGAAAGAGCATAGATGAAGAGAGATGTGATATGTTACAATTTCAGTGAGAGAAATAACATGGTGTTAAAAGTAAAGTGAACTCCTCTTTCGTTATCCTATTGATTTGAGTTGCAATATGTCAATTGAGGGAATTCTTAGCAGTTTCAACATTGTACTTGTAGCTTTAGTTTTGTTTTATGCCCTTTGTCTAGAAAACATTAATATTTTTAGAAATTCTCAGCATTTAGAATCTTAATTTTGGAAGCAAGAAGGGGTTGCGGATCACATAATACAAAAATTTATGCACTTATTTCCCACTAAAATATTAGAAAATGACTTTGAATGGGAAAATCTCAAGGCCCAAACATAACCTCCTGCTTATACCCAACCACGGTATCCTTTTGGGCTATCTAGGTTTCTAATATTTTTGCTCTGATATAAAGGTATTTATATAAAATTTTCAGTGATACCTACAATATAGCCTTGAATCAATTGTCTTTCCTGAATCATCTTTCATGTTGGTTGTTTGTATCATTGTGCCCAAGTCTGTTTTTTTTAAGTCCTTTTACTTGGAAGCCTAGTCTAATGGATGTAATGTTTTGTTGTCAGATTATGTTGCAATAGAGCCCATGGAAATTATATCAACCACATTAATTGTGTGTGAGCTTAAATTCCTCCCCAATTAATTCTACAACACATATACTTATGTTTATTTCAATTGCTGAATACATTCCTCACTATTGAAAACTGAATATTTCTGGTTTATATCTTCCTCAAATGATGTGAATTAGCCTATCTGATTAAATTCTACAACAATTATATCTATGTTTATTTCAATTTCTTAATACCATTCCTCACTCTTGAAAGCTGATTCTTTATGGTTTATATCTTCCTCAAATGATGTGAATTGTCTTATCTACTTATATCTTGGATATCAAACAGGAAGATCTATGCAGGTATTTTACATCCATCTTGATTTAAAGTTCATTTTGTCTCCAATTGTCACATGATAACAAACTCTTTTTGCTAATTTGTATGCTTTTTGGAAAGTTTTCAAAAATTTGTGGCATACAGCTCCATGTTTCATGTTATGATTCTCACATTATATATATTACCGACACACAAGGCTTTTGGTTTCCATGCATTGTCAACATGATTACACCATGCAGTTGATTTTCTATATTTAGCTTCTGGTTTCCATGCACCAAGGATTTTGGTTTCCATCCATTGTCAACATGATCACACTATGCAGTTGATTTTTTATTTCTAGGGCTCTGAGACAGTTTGTGCATCTTATCAACCACTTCCATGCATTTTCAACATTTCTTTTCATAAGGGGGCATGGTCTTCCTTTCTTATGTTTCTAACCTTCAAGCAAATCTTCTAAACCAACTTTATGCTTTCTACTACCAATTGCAGAAATTGCTAATAGACCTTGCCTTGACTTTTTGAGTTTCGATCCTTGTGCGCTTGCACTTCTCATCACATTTTTCTGGTAAAAGCTCTCATCACATTTTTTTGGTAAAAGCTCTCTGATTCAAAGGTATATTCCTTTACCCTAGTATATTTTTCTATAAGAGGAAACATTTCCCTTGAAACATGTATCCTCTTATTGACATAGTTATGCATCTTTTGTCTCCTAAATACCTGTTTCTTTAGTCCTATGTTAGTTTTCAAAGCATCCTCAACAATTTCATTATTGTTGTTTTCATGTTTTACTACTTCCCTAGAACTATAGACTCTCCTTGACCTCTTTGGACATACAACATTTGAAGACATGTTTCTTGTAGCCCATGCCCGAGTTTTCTGCAGAGGAGGAAATGAAGAAACACCCCCAAAAGCATTTTCTTAACTTGTTAGCCCCTCCACATTATTGTCATGATTTCCATCTATTACTCCTTGAATCTTTTGTTGCTGCTTCCATTCCAAACATGCTTGTAAAAGAGAATAGTAATTCTGATGTGTGGGGGAGATATAACAAACATCATGACACCCTCGGTGAGATTTGAACTCAAATATCCATCCTACATTTTTTTTTTTTTTTCTGAATAAGACTATGCTATTATATTACAAAAAAGGCAAAAATTACATCATCTTTGGTACAACAGAGCCGTAGCCCTGTGATTCCTGTCGAAGGACTGACAGTAAGCTCAGGAATGATCATCTCCAAAATTACATAAGACCGACACTTGAACCAAATCGACATTCATGAGACCGACACTGAACAACTGAAACACATAAAGACTGGAACAACTATGGATAGCCGTCACTGTAACAGATAAGGACAGAATTACATAAGGACGAAGACCAGACACATATAAGATAGCGGTGAGAGCAGACAGTGAAAAAATTCCTTCTTCAGAAACCTGAGGCGAACTGCTGAGCGAACTAGTCATCATCAGTGGTGTGCACATCTTCCTCCGCTTTGCATCTGGGAACCTTGTGGATGTCCGGTTCGGTGAGGATGTCACGCTGCACAGGTTCACTTGGGCCTGCCCCAGGGTCTGGGGAGAAGCTGTCTTGAACAGGGCGCAGCATGTCAATGGCGGGAGTTTGCATATCAATTGTAGGCACCAACCCAGGAATCCGCGGAGGGCTGGCATGAACATCATCATCTTCACGTCGAGGATTGCTGCAATGCTCCACCGAAACAGTAACAAAGAAAGTTGAATTAGACAGAGTGCAAGGAATGCGATATCTCACCATGGGATGCTCAGAGTGCCCACAGTCCACAATCTCTCGGTGCTCCGCCGCTCTGCCTCTGCCAATTGCCCGTCCCCTGGAGCGCCTACGGTCAGAGGAAATCTCAATTGAGGAGGAGGGGGAGGGGGCTTGCCTCTGAGACGAAGCCCGCCCTCTGGAACTCCCGCGTCGGCTTATCTGTCGTTGACGCTCTCGCTGCATCTCTAAATTGTGTGAAGAGCAGGTGTACCCCGACGCAGCCTCCCTCGGAACCAGAGAATGAGCACACACCACCTCCGAGCACTCGAACCTTATGCCAGTCAGCGGGAGTGTGACAGAGATGCCAAACCTCCCCGAATCGACCCAATAGCAGGAATAACCCCTCGCAACCTCCCTCAAAACCAGAGAATGAGCTACCACGACCTTCCTCAGAACCAGAGCATGAGCTACCACGACCTCCCTCAGAGCCAAAGCAGGAACAAACACAAACTGCGGGAGAATGACAGAGAGGCCATGGCTATGTAGCGCCATTTTCCCGTTACCAAGAAGGGCAGTAAATGCCGAAAGGACCCGACTGCCATTAACCAACGCCTCTGAACTTAAATGCCTCACGCAGCAAGCCCATATGCTGAGCGTCCTATTATACGTGGCTCGTCCGGGCGGACACCTGCCCTCAGGACGAGCCTCTGACCTGTCAAGCAATAAAACCACCCGCATCCGGGAAATATCCATCCTACATTAAGGAGATGCATTTTTCACTTTTATGCGAGTTTGTTTCTTTACAGTCTTGTCTAAATTAAGATTATAGTTAAGGGTTGCTTGAGGAAAATATTCAACATCAAAGGTTTCTCCTTTTGCAGGAGACTCCCATGATTCTGATGATATGCACCCTAACCTGTTCACTTGTACAGGTTTTCCATGAATGCCTAAATAAAGTGACATGTCACTAGATATTCCTTTCCTCATTGAAGAGGCCATTGCATCTTCCAATCCACTGGCTAGATCCTTCAATAATACCCCATCAAATTCACAATATTCTTGGTCTTTCCAAGAGGGGGTAGCTATAAATAGAGAGGGCTCATCAACCCTTTTCTCATAGTAAGTTTCCCACCAGTCCTTGACATGGGGGGAAGCCTTAAGAAATGCAAAAGTAATCTTCTCCCTATCAGAGAAACTATGGATTGAAAAATAACCTTCCAACAGATTCAACCATTTATCTACAACATCTACATCTATTTGACCTTTGAATATAGGTATATCAAAGTTCACTTGTACCTTGAAGCGAGTGATGCCTTCGAAGTGATTGCTAGATGAAAATGTGTTGTCAGCGGGCATCCGCGGAAGGGTCTGGGTAAATTTGTCCATCATATCATTCCTTTGTTACTCAAGAGCTTCTTCGAGCAATAATTTGATAGGATCTCTTGCTCCCTCATCTTTCTTTTATTTTTCCATGGGAGGTCATTAGTGTCGGCGGGGAAAATCTTGCAAAGGTTCAACTAGTTCAATTCCCAACTCCTTATACCCCAACCTCATTGGTGACATGCACAAAAAAACAGAGAAAGAGCATACTGATCTCATACCATTGATCCAGATTTTATGAAGGAATGAAAGGAAATAAAAATATAAACAAAAGCACAAAGGTACAACAAAAACATAACTTTTCAATTCATTAACAACAAAGTATTGAAATTTGTTTATATGCAGAATGGAAATAAACTAGCCCATGCAATGGTAGCTTATCTCTGAGAAGAGATGTGGTGGCTACACGCCTTCTGAATTATGTTACAATGAGGCTCAAAGGCCTGTTTATTATTGAGAAATAATGGAAAACCCTAAACATCCAAAAACCTAACCCTAGTATATGAAGTGCCAAAAGTCTCTGGGCCCCGTTGGGGTAAATTGGTACATCAGCTTCTCGGGATCGTAACTTTAGCATATTATCTATGTTTGACGTGTATGATACCTCGTTAGAAATATCTACCCGAGTACTACAGCTTTTGACTGTAGAACCCTACCATAAGCACTTAGTTTGCTTGCTTTCCAAAAAAACATCGTTTAGGGCCTCAAAATGGCTCCATAATTTTAGGACCTGAAGAATTGCCAAAAATAGTAAACTATGTTATAATTAAGGAAACCAAAAGAAACAATGGTGGGGGTCCAAGTGTAAAAGGCGGGTGGCCACCAATATCCACCTAAATCACTATAGCTACATAAGTCCCAAGCTCATGGAAAAATGCCAGTTGACCAAGGAAGTGCATGTAAAGCCTTGGTTCATTCAACTAGCGACAAGGATGAAAAGAAAAGTGAGCCAGTGAGTGAAATCATGTGCATTTGAGCTAAAATTCATGCCAAAAAAAACACATTTGAATATGTTACCATTGGGTATACCACTTGTTGTTGGGCATGAACTGGCTATATACGCACATGACCAAGGTCAGTTATTTTGAAAAGGAAATTGAATGCCTAAATGATGCTGGAGAAAGGAGAGTTTTACAAGGAAAGTGAAAGCCTACTTCAGTGAGGCTGATCACAGCCATGCAAGCCAAGAGAAGCAGTAGGAAAGGCTTCAATTTAATTGTTGTGCACATTTCCAGGAAGAGGAAAGTAAACTACTAAAATGATATCCCATTTTGTAGCAGTATGAAAATGAATTTCCAGCATAAGTTCCTTGATCCCTCCTCACATAGAGGTAGATTTATTGATTGAGTTAATGCATAGAGAAACACCAACATCCAAGGCACCATACAGGATGAGTACTCCAGAATTGGTTGAGTTAAAATTATAGATTAAGGAAATGTTGGATAAGGGTTATATAAGGCCAAATGTGTCTCCGTCGGGAGCACCAGTGTTGTTTGTGAAGAAAAAGGATGGTACACTCAGACTATGTATAGATTACAGGAAATTAAATAGATTGAACATCAAGAACACGTATCCATTTCCACGGATTGATGATTTTTTTTATCAGTTGAGAGGAGTAGCAGTCTTCTCCAAAATCAATTTGAGATCTGAGTATCATCAATTGTGCATCAAGGAAGAAGATATCCATAAGACAACTTTTTGGACTAGATACAGGCATTACGAGTTTGTGGTGGTGCCCATTGGGCTTATAAATGCCCTGCCACTTTCGTGTGTTTAATGAACAGCGTGCTGTGTCCTTGGACAAATTTGTGATTGTCTTTGTTAATGAAATATTAGTATATTCAAGAAATGTAAAGAACATGAGAAGCACCTAGTTGCAATGCTAAAATTGTTAAGGGAGCACAAGCTTTATGCAAAGCTTAACAAATGTGAATTATTCCATTGGTAGGTACACTATTTGGGGTACATCATCTCCAAGGAGGGGATATAAATTGATCCGGAGAAGATCAAGGCCATAATGGAGTGGTCAACACTGAAAATTTTGAATGAGATCAAATCATTCATGGGGTTGGTAGGCTACTACAGGGGCTTTATTAGAAACTTCTCTAAGATAGGCCACCCTATCACTTCCTTGTAGAGGAAGGGAAAGAAATTTGAGTGGACAACTGAATGTGCAACAAGTTTTGAGCAGTTGAAAGAGTTTCTCACTAATGCACTAGTGTTGAGAATTGTAGATCTAGAAAAAAAAATGGTTTGTATAGATGCATGCAAGGAGGGGTTCAGTGGAGTCTTGATGCAAGATGGATAGGTAGTTTGCTATGAGTCACAAAAGTTTAACAAGCATGGGGTAAAGTATGTGACTCATGATCTAGAGTTAGCTCCCATAATTCATGCATTGAATGTGTGTAGGCATTATCTCCTTGGTAGGAGATCCACACTCATGACAAACCATGGTGGATTAAAATATATGTTTGATCAACCTAGGTTGAATGCAAGACAAGCTAGGTGGTTGGACACACTTAGCGAGTTTGACTATGAAATTAAGCACATCAAGGGAAATAAAATAGGGTTGTTGATGCAATAGGATGATTTAATTGAATCACTTAGAAACCATAAGTTATTGTGGGATGGACTTGGGATAGTAGGTCAAAGATACATGACAACTTGATGAGAGATAAGGAGAGGCTACAACAAGGTAGCGAGGATGGTGAGGATGAGGAATATCACCTCACAAATGATGGTCTGTTTAGATCCAAGAACATAATATGTGTGTCAAGCAATGTTTATTTGAAGAGACTCATAATGAGATAGTTTCATGCTAAGCCATATTCTAGTCACCCGGGATACTAAAAGACTCTACCAACCATAAAAAAATTGTATTATTGACCTATTTTGAGAAGAGAAGTAGTTGATTTTTTTTGCTAAATGCATGGAGTGTCAACATGTGGAGGTCAAATGTAAACATCCACCGGGTTTATTACAACCCATTCCCATTTTTGAATGGAAGTGGGAAGTGATCTCTATGGATTTCATTATCGGTTTGCCAAGAACATCTAGACAACATGACACAATCATGGCAGGCATTAAAAAGCTAAGCAAGGTAGTTCATTTTGTGGCAATCAAGTCCACCAACTCAGCTAGTGAGGTGGCTCAAATCTTCATAAAATATATTTTGAGGTCGCATGGGGTTCCCAATAAAATCATTTCAGATAGAGATGCCAATTTCACTTCAAGGTTTTGGAAGGAACTATTTGTAGGGTTGGGGACTAAACTAACCTTCAGTACAACTTATCATCCATAGAAATATGGGAAAATGAGAGGCTAAAAAAAATCCTTGAAGAGATGTTGAGAATCTATGTGATGCACCATCTAAAGAAGTGGGATGAGTATCTTTCACTTGTAGATTTTTCATACAACAACGGGTATCAAGAATCGATAAAGATGAGCCCATTCGAGGCTATTTATGGAAGGAGTTGCAATACTGCTATCAACTGGAGTGATCCAGTGAATAGGGTCCTTATTGGGCTTGATATGCTAAAAGAGATGGAGTAGCAAATGCAATTCATCAAGCAAAATTTAAAGATGGCATTGTACAGACATAAAATCTATGTGGATCAACATAGAGTGCATAAAGGGTTCCAAGTTGGGGAACATGTTTACTTGAGAGTTAGACCCAAGAAAAGTTCCTTAAATATTGGGTCATGTGCCCAGTTGGCACCACATTTCTGTAGGCCTTTTGAGATACTTAAAAGAATTGGTTTATTTCCATGTAGGCTGGCCTTACCTCCATCAGTAAAAGTCCATGATGTTTTCCATGTTTCTTTGCTTAAAAGATATTTGCATGATTCCAATCATGTGATTGATTGGTTTGTGCTACAAGTGGAATTAGAGGGAGAGTTCCAACCAAAGCTATTATGCATTCTAGACCGATGGAGCCTCACACTCCAAAACTAAGAAATAGATCAAGTCAAGGTGCAGTGGAGGCACTTTGGGCCCAAGGAAGCCACTTGGAAAATGGATGACACAATGCAGGCACCATATCCTTTTTTGTATGTTGGTTGAGTCAAATGTATGTAAGATTGTAAATATTGTACATAGTTGTAAGTATAAATATCCATGAAGAAATATATTTGTGTTTGAGCACGTTTTTGTGTTAAATAACACTTTAGGACGTTGCTCCCTAAAGGGGGAGGGATTTGTGACAACCCTGGCTAATTTCCACTTGTGGGCATTGTAAATATTTTATGTAAATATTTGAAAAAAAATGGGCTAAGTTAAGAGATGCAGATTCCAAGGATTTAGGATAGTTACTTGCTTGGCATGTTTAGTTTACTTGTTGCAGGAAAACTGGATTGTTTTGGATAGCCATTGAATGTTGGCTATTATGCATTTAATGGAATGATATGTCGAAAAATGTATGAAACTGCAAAAAAAAAGAACAAGACCCATGCTTTCTTTGAAGAATTGGAAAGGCAGAGAAGGATAAGAATTAATGAAGGCTTGGGATGCGTAGGTAGTTGGGGTAAAGAGGGATGTCAACCTAGAAAAGGGATGTGGGAGAACACTCACAATTTAGTTGAACACAGAGAGCACACACTCAAGAGCATGGTGAACCAGAAGATCATTCGAATAGGAAGAGGAAGAGACGACACAGAGGCAAAAAACACAAAGTTCAGCTCCACAGTGAGCAAGGAAGAACACATCATTGGTCTAAAGATAATCAGTGACATTTGTAGTAGCGTGGAGAAGTTCTAGACATTTACAACTCTCAAGGGAGAGGTCTGTATATTTCAGTTGAACAACAAGAGTACGAGAGGAATTTTCTCTAGGCAAGGATAAATCTCAAGACACCCTAGGGGGCTCTAGGGTGGAGATGGTTTTCTCTAGATTCCCTTGACAACCTAGGGTAGAGATTTACCCCTTAGAATCTTGGTAAGGGAAGTTCCAGAGTCTCCTTTTCTAGTTTTATCTGGTTTCTAACAATGGGTTTTGGATTCTCTTCATTGGGTGAAACCTCTATGTTATAGGTCTTCAAGGTGGAAGTGAAGCTTTTGGATTCCCTGGAGCATGTTTTCTACTGAACAACTAGAGGGTGGAGGAAACAAGCCTCTGAATTCCCTATGCAATTGGTTTGAGGTTGGAGGTGGGAGAACCTCTAGAATCCTTGTTTCGAATAGTAGTTAATGTTCAATCCCTTGAGAAAAACCACCCCAATCTCAAGAATCTGACTTAGGGGTGACAACTATAAGTTAGGACTGGTTGTAACTTATCTATGGTTGGGTGGAGAGTTGTTGTTCCTAAATCAATTTCCCATCTTTAGTTTTAAATTCAAGATAAGTTTCCTCACATGTTTTACCTGTCGTGAAATGTATGCGTATATTGTTAAGTTGGTTCTATATTTTGTATAAAAGATGCATGGTTTCATCTGCCCAAAGGAATATGATTCTGCTATATAGTTCCTTGTTGATGTGAATTTGCATTAATGTTCTTAATGTAATTCACGACAACAAGGAACTAAATAGTAGAATCTCATTCCTTTGGGCACAGGAAACCATGCATATATATATGTATATGTATATGTATATGTATATGTATATGTATATGTATATGTATGTATATATATATGTATGTATATATGTATGTATGTATGTATACACACACACACACACATATATATATATGCATGGTTTCCTGTGCCCAAAGGAATGAGATTCTACTATTTAGTTCCTTGTTGTTGTGAATTGCATTAAGAACATTAATGCAAATTCACAACAACAAGGAACTAAATAGTAGAATCATATTCCTTTGGGCACATGAAACCACACATCTTTTATACAAAATACATAACCAACTTAACAATATACACATACATTTCACAGCAAGTAAAACATGTGAGGAAACTTATCTTGAATTTAAAACTGAAGATGGGAAACTAAGTTAGGAACAACAACTCTCCACCCAACCATAGATAAGTTACAACTAGTTCTAACTTACAGTTGTCACCCCTGAGTCAGATTCTTGAGATTGAGGTGGTTTTTCTCAAGGGATTGAACATTAACTACCATTCAAAACAAGGATTCTAGAGGTTCTCCCACCTCCACCCTCAAACCAATTGCATAGGGAATTCAGAGGCTTGTTGCCTCCACCCTCTAGTTGTTCAATAGAAAACATGCTCCAGGGAATCCAAAAGCTTCACCTCCACCCTGAAGACCTATAACATAGAGGTTTCACCCAATGAAGGGAATCCAAACCCATTGTCAAAAACCAGATAAAACTAGAAAAGGAGACTCTAGAACTTCCCTTACTAGGATTCTAAGGGGTAAATCTCTACCCTAGGTTGTCTATATGTATATATATACACACACACACACACACACATGTGTGTGTGTGTGTGTATGTTGCATGCACTGCTTAATATAGTCATGTTGTGTGAGCATGAATAACAATGGTTTTCAGTTCATAAGACCTAACGAATCTCTATGTGTTTGTGAGATTTGATGAAATTGGTGATTGGCATGCGTTAGGGACATCTCTGTGTATATGTTGTGTGTATTATCATTAACAACACGAACATCCCTATGATTTGATTGAGTGAACTAGTTGAGTTCCTTGTGGTTCAGTGAAGGGCACTAAGGTGCATTTTTTGTGTACTTTAATGGGAAAATAAACTTCACAAATTTTGTATTGTCCCAGTGAATGGTGGAGACAAATTACCTGAGCACTTTAGTAGCTCTTACTGATTACATGGGCACGACGAGCCATGGCTTCCATAGCCATAATATATGGAAAACGTCTACAAAGTTTCAAGGTCAAGTCTCAATAGATCACGAAAGTTTGTTATGCACGAGATTAGTTGAAATTCGAAAAAAATAATATAAGTGTAAAAAGGCTTGCCAACATGCTTGAATCCGCTTATGGGACCCGCCAAGTTGGGGGTCATAAGGTCAAGAGGAAACCTCATAGATGTTTGATTTATTTCTCGACCCAAGGTGGGAGGGAGTCGGGCCAGGTTGGGTTGATCCCCAGTCGGGAGTAGGGCCCTTGGCAATGTATGAGAGGTTGGTTGTGGGGCCAATGGTTAAGCCGGGAGTCAGGAGCGAAACCCAGGTCAGGGTCGAGCCATCTAGGAATGATCACCACTTGTTCCGCGAGGAAGTCAGGCCGACCTCTAAGTCAAGGGTCGAAAGCCAAGGCTGGTTCCCATGCACCTGTGGAGCTAGAACAAGACGACCTCAAACTCTCTCAGAGTGTGTGCCTGCCCACATGGGTTTGTCAACAGTGGCGGGGGCAGGTATGTTAGGTGCCCCATGGGGCTCTATACAATTTCCATATGGTAGTTAGCAAGGATGTGGCATTGAGTGCACCTCGCAGCCAGGTGATGTGACAAAGTGGTAATGTGCCACATGGTAGAGAAGAGAAAAATGCATATTAAAGCTTATGAAACTTTAAGGGATCATAAGTTGTGATCAGGAGTTCAATTGGGTAAAATTTTATTTCACAGGAAAAGTCTCACTAAGACGAGTGCAATGGTGCCATTTGTTTAAAGTTTTGGAAACTTAGATAAAAGTCAATTTTTTTTATTAATTACCCCATTTCTCTAACTGTATAAGGGAAGTTGGGTCAGCAAGTGAACACTTCACTAAGGGTAAGGTGGGGTATTTACAGTTACAAAGTTATGGATTCTCCTAAAAGGGCATTTTGGAGTGCCATTGTGCACATACAATCTATACTTTACATTTTTAGTGTAACAATAAACATAAGGTTTTTATATTTATTGTTTCACTCAAAAATGCAAATTGTAGATTATATGTGCACAATGGCACTCCAAAATGCCTTTTTAGGAGAATCCATAACTTTGCAACGCACTGAATACAAAAACATAATCCTATTAGTGTTGATTATGTAGTCAATATATGTGTATGTACATACATACATATATGTATGTATCAGGCAAATTTTTTCCTTCGAAATAATTCCCATGAAACTCCCAAAAATTCCCCTCATTCCAATTATATAACCTAATCTAATGTAGATAATGTAGATTTAGTGCACTCAACCTTGTGATAATTAAACCAGGATATGCATAGTACTTCAAATTACTAGCAACATCCTAACAACAATAACATTAAGAAAAATCAAGGAGGAGGTAAAGACACGAAAATAAAGGGAAAGGAAAAAGCAAGAAGTTATCAAGAAATTATTCCAAATGATTTTGGGCATGAACTAGATCCAATTATATATGTTCTCTAAAGTTAAACATGGTACTCTCAACACCTCAAGGCATGAAGCACAATGATTAAATGGAACTCTCTTACACCTTTAAGGGAGAGAGTAAATTGATGGAGTGAAGATGGTTAGTGGTAAACCAAAAACCACCACATTTCTCAAATCAAATTGGATAGTGGTCAACCAACAAAAATACCACATAAAGAATGCAAAGATCTAGCTTGGATCCTTTCAAAAATGAATCATTGAAGAACATAAAGATTCCAAAGCTCCATCTTGGACCCTTTCAATAATGAATTATTGAAAAACTTCTCACCTCGCAGCTTACAAGGGGGAACATCAGATATCAGGCTTCACGATTCAAAGTCCTATCACAATCAAAATTCAATCAACATTTGGGAACTCTAACATAGCAACTAGTATTATTAAAATCATCCCAATTATTCATTGGGAATGTTTGGACATAACAACTATTCACTTCCAAATATTGGTGGTTTTTCAGGCATATCTTCATCGAAGCTTAGTTCAACAATTTCAAATTGAAGATGATACAAGTTATTGGTTCAATTATTTAGACTTGTGATTGAGGGGGAGAATGTTAGACTATGTGTCCCTAGACAATCACAAAGTCCTAGAACATAATTGTTATGAGTTGTAAAGCTTATCTTTAATGAGATATTGTCATGATCCACTAATGAGTTGTATGGCGAGATCAAGATCTAGAATGGTCAAATTCATGTACTATAAATTGAGATCAAGAGATCAATACAATGCGTTGATAACAGTTTAAAACCTTTTCTACCATTTGCTCATATTTTCTCGTTTGTGTCAATTCTTAACTAGAAGAAGATGATGAGCTAATATGGTAAGACAATAGTTCATTATGAAGATATGATACTAAGATAGGCTACAAAGCAATATTTTCGAATGAGGAAGAATGGGATTAGAAGTGGTAGTGGACGTATCTCTAGAAAATTAAAGCACCACTAAAAATAATATTTTTTCTTCTATTAGCCCTTGAAAATAAAATTCTAACATAAGATAATTGTAAAAACATAGCCTAGTAGGGACTATGAAAGTGTATTTTCGATGTAAACATTTATGAGACTATTTCACACCTATTAATATAATGACCTTTTACTACAATAATTAGGTGGAAACACTAGATAAGTAAGAGGGGAAAGAAGTGGCATGGAGGTACACGAGGTCATACCTTGTATGATACTTTGGATTTTGTGGCTGGAAATAAATAAAATGATTTTAAAAAACAAGGAAATGTTTCTTATTCGAGTCTTATACCAAATCAAATATGATTATGAGGGAGTGTAGAAACCAAGTAAGAAAAAATCTCCAAGGAGGGTTACAAGTCCCAACATTGATAAATTGTATGCATATGGATATTTTGAAGGGTATGTCAAGGGGTCCCTAGGATAGTTCTAACATAGGATAATTATAATAAAATTCTTCGGTTATCCCTTGAAAGTAAAATTCTAACTTAGGATAATTGTAAAAAGAGAGCCTTGTAGGGACCATGAAAGCATATTTTCTATGTAAAGAATGACTAGACTACTGCAAACTTATTAATAAAATGTCCTTTTACTACAATAATTTGGTTGGAAGCTCTAGAGATAGTAGGGGGGAATGGGAAGTGGCTAGATAGTACAACTGAGTTATGCTTATACATCTAGTACAAGCTAGTGCATGAACATAAGGCATTACCTTGTATAATACTTTGGATCTTGTGGCTATCTATAAATGGAATGATTTTCCAAAATAAGGAAATGTTGCTTATTCAAGTCATATCAAATCAAATATGATTATGAGGGGAAGTAGAAACCAAGTAAGAAAAAATATCAAAGGGTGGTTACAAGTCCCAACATTGATAAATCATATGCATGGTGATATTTTGATGGGCTATGCCAAGGGGTTCCTAAGATAAGTGGTTAGGAGGCATGCTTGTTTTTAAGTAAAATCCTAAAATATGTTTTAAAGAAGGTTTAGATGAAGGTATAAACAATTGGGCATAATTGAAGTGCTTTATAGATGTTGATGAGGTTTACTACTAAGAAAGTAGTGGTCAAAGTGTAGATAATAAGTGATTTCAAAAGTCCTATAAATTTGATCAATGCTATAGCTAATTTTCAAAACATGAATTTATCTCATATAATGGAAAAATAAAATAACTAAAAGGAAATTTCATAAAAAACCATACATATCCATGAAACCATATACATATCCATATATGATTAATCATTCTAGTTAAAACAGGGCAATTTCAAAAAATTGGTTATGAAAGCTATGATTCCATCAAGGTTATGATAATTTTCAAGCATTTATAAGTGAATCATGCAATGGATTTTTTTCACTTTGGATGACTATATAATCAAATTGATATGAGACCCTTTTAATATTAATTTTGTTGTAAAGTTACATATTCTCCTAAAGAGCAGTTGGAGTGCCATTGAACATATATAATGTATAATTTGCATTTCTAACTTAAATAGTAAATATGCAACCTTCTTCTTGATTTTATATATATATATATATATATATATGAGAAACTCCCAAAGATTTCCCCTAATTCCAAGGATGGTACCTAGTGCAATGTAGGTGATATAGATTTAGTGCACTTGACCTCATAGAAATTGAATTGGGGACTAACATAACACTCTAAATTACTAGCAACATCTTTCCAACAATGACAACATCTAATTGAACTAACGCTTGAGCCTTATATATGTGTCTCTATGTGTGTAAATTTCTAGCTTAGGATAATTGTAAAATGAGAGCTTGGTAGGGACCATGAAGATGCATTTCTCACAAAAACAATGATGAACCTATTTCACGCATTAATAGATATCCATTCTAGTCCAATAATTTAGGCTTAGACATCTTGTACAAGGATAAATCAATAAGGGAACACAAGGCCTTATCTTGTCTAGTACTTTGGACTTTATGGTTGACATGAAATGAAATGATTTTCCAAAACAAGTAAATGTTTCCTATTTAGGTTAGATACCAAATCAAATATGCCTATGAGGGGGTTTGGAAGCCAGTAAGAAAAAACTCCAAGGGTGATTACAAGTCCCAACATTGATAAATCATATGAATGGTGTTATTTTCATGGAGAATGCCAAGCGGTTCGAAAGATGAGTGGGGCAGAAGGTATACTAGTTTCTAAGGAAGATCATAAAATATTAGTAAAGAAGGCTGAGTGAAGGTACAAACAATTTGGTAGAATCGAATGCCTTGTGGATATTGATGAGGTTTGTTGCTAAGAAAGAAGTGGTCTAGACAGAGATAATGGGTGATTCCAAAATTGATATAAATTGGATCAATGATATAACCAAATTGCAAGCCATGACTCTTTCTCATTAATAGAAAAAAATAAACGAACTAAAAGGAAATTTCACAAAAAATTTAAACATATTTATAAAAAATAAAAACGAATGTTAGAATAGATACTCTTTTTAAAGAGGCTTTCTCTCGTCCCCAAATTTTATAGGTTAGAAGAAGAATAGGTTGTATCCCAACATGCAACCATTTACTTATCAATATATGATTAGTCTGTCTGGCTTAAAGAGAGCAATTTTAGAAAACCAATAGGAAAATCTTTGATTCCATTGAGGTTATCGCATTCTTCCAAAAAACTTGGAATGACTTTCTTTCTTTTTAAATAACTATATAATCAACAATGCTAAGAGTCCCTTTTTATTCTCATTTTGTTACAAAATTATAAATTCTCTTAAAGAAACATTTTTTAATGTTAATATAAACCTATATTTTACATTTTTAGTAAAATAATAAAAAAACTCAAATTATAAATTGTATATGCACAATAACACTAATCTATAACCAAAAAAACCCCGGATGCGGGTGATGACGTGCCAAGGAGGGACGTGACACATGCCCAGCATGTGCCGCCCCGTGGAGATTTTAATTAGGCTGGTTCGGACGCCGTCAAAGCATAAGGGTTCAGCAGACATGCGATGGCATTCAATGCAGAGCAGAAAATCTCGATGGTGGAGCAAAGAGCAGTTAATGCTCTGTTGCAGAGCCGGTCTAGAAAACGATTTCAGCATGGGAGGTGGATGCATTGGCGAGTTCAGAGCAGATGGATGCGAGAGCAGAGGAATTGTGAGTCGGCGGATGCTAAGCCTCCTGTCGCAGTGCAAGCTCTGGTCTGCAGCTGCAATTCAGGCTGTGGCTGGAAGCAGGGGAGGAAATTCGAAGGATTTCTGCTCCAATTGGAAGCAAGAAGGGTCAATTCGCGTGCAGGAGGTTGCTCAGAAGTTTCACTGGTGTGGGCATACGCGGGTAACATGGCCAAGCTGCGGGAACGACAGCCTAGCAGACGAGGACCAGGGAGAGGTTCCTCCTCTCGAGCTCCTGCAGCAGACGAACACCACCATTGCTGCTGCTGCTATTGTCATAGGAGAGCCCGAGCCACACAACTCCCATGCGGACAATTCTTGGAGGTTGGCAGCTCGAGCGAGGGAGGGCCATCGCTGCCAGCGTTTGGCTCGGTGGTGTTCACTTTGGGCGGCCCAATGGACAATACAGGCGTCAATGCCCATATTTCCGTTCTCTTTACAAAAATCCCTGAAGAATTCGGGGCTGGAATTCCTGAAGGCACGCCGGAGAAACCTCCAGAAGGCTCGGGCAAGGAAGCAATGGCGAGGCCACCAGGAAATTCGGGAAAGGATAGTGCTGAGAAGGAAGGCCTGGAGGAGGCGCCACCGAATGAGCCAGACAATTTGGGGAAGGAGGCGGTGCAAGACACCTCACCCTATTTGGGGCCAGCACCTCCAGGCATGGATGAGGACAAATGGAAAGCAATGTGGGAAGGAGTCCCGGAGGGAAGGGGATGGAGCTATGTGGTGGAAGACCCAAGCCTCTGCGAGGACCAGGACACTGAGCCCCAGCTCCACACAGTGCCACCTCTCTCCACCAGAACTCAGGACTAAAACTATTGCGGGTATGTCGGTTTCGGATTCTACTGTGCTTGACGGTTGGCATCTTCTGTGTCTGTCCGGTTGGCATTTTCTGTATTTATCTGTTTGGTTTATGTATGTCGAGTCTAGTTTAAATTCTGTTCAGTGTGAGGTTCAGTTAGATAATGTCGAGCGCCCCTGCGTGGGCAGTCGTGATTATGCTCAGAGTAATGAGGCCCATTAGCTTGCTGACTCTTACTTCCTCCAGGCCTCCAGAAGCAACTTGTTTTGAGAGGAACTCTATCAGTTTGGCTGGTTATTTTGAAAAGTCTGTCGGTGCTGCCCCTGCGAGGGAGCTTCTTGTCTTACAATTAAAATTTTACAGGGTGCAACTGCTGGCCCTGGAATGTCTGTCTCACTGTCTGTAAAGTCTTTTTGTAAATATAATAGAAAAAGGTAGCTAGTCTTTTAACGACAAAAAAAAAAATCTATAACCAAAAAAATATTTTGAAAAAAAATTGTTTTTTTCTCTTTTGGTTTTGATAAAATTTTTAAATAGTAAATAACCCTACTTTATATGAAAAATATAAATGAAATTTTAAATATGAAACTTCTCCACTTTACTCGATAAAAACAATAACAAAACTCATTCTTCCAAAATACAAAAATAAAATAAAATAAATAAATAAATATATATATATATATATATATATATATATATATATAATAAATTAAGAAATAAGTATCCTTACTTTTAAAAGTATTTAACCTATCCGCACATTATAAACACACCCACTCCAACATATTAAAAAAATTAAACCTAGCGCGTCTTCCAAGGAAGGATAATGACTTTTTCTAGTTTACCTCATAATGCAGAATAAGTTCACTAGCAAATTATTCAATAAAATATTGAACCAACATTTCAAAAGAAAATTGTTGATGGAACATCTCAGGTCCAACGGACACACAACCATGTTATGTCATCATTTTATATGATTACATGGCATTGGATATGGAATAGTTTAGTGTAAAGGTAAGGACTACTTGTTACATAAGTGGACTTTAATATGAAGGTAGGTAGTTAAAGATGTAATAACTTCATTGGATTTTGGAAAAAAACATAATTAGAATTCAATGAGTCAAATTTTATTGGAAAATTGTAAAAATGGGTTATAAAAATGTAAAAAGTGGAGGATTATAATACATTTTTGTTAAAGTTCCGGTGAGTTGAATTTTGTTGAAAATTGGTAAAAATGGGTTATTAAAATGGTAAAATTGGATAATTATTATATTTTTTAAGAGGGAAATTATTTTTTTTAAATTTGAGAGTAAGAGTGAGAGTCAATACAGCAATATTTATATAAGGGTTATTGACGATAATATTCATAGAAGAAGAGAGTAAGAGTCAATAAAACAATATTTATAGAAGGGCGAAAGTGAGAGCCAATACAACAATATTCATAGAAGAGCGAGAATAAAAATCAATACAACAATATTTATAGGCATATAGCTATTACAACAATATTTCTCATTATCATATCACTTCTTTCCATGAAATTAAATTTAAATGGAAAAATAACAACCATACTTCGTAAACACTCAATATAACTCTAATTGACAAGTCATAATAAACTTATTCAGTTATTTAAATATAATTAGAATTTGATGAATTAATTTCTATTAAAAAATAATAAATAAGTATTATAAAAAATATATAAATAAGTTTAAAAAATGAGTTAGATTTCATAATTCTAACTTAAAATTTTATGTTTTTAAATATATTTTGAATGATTTAAATAATAACAATTAATAAATTAAATTTGAGGTGTTAAATTTATAAAATTAAGAATTAGGCGAAAAATTATATTTTTAAATTTGAGAAAAAAATTAAACTTTATTAATATTAAATAATAAAAAATTAAATAAAACCATTCTATATTATATATTGATTTTTTTAATAATCTTTACATTGTGCACAAAACTCGATAACAAAAGCACGGGTGTATTTATTTAGCTTCCAATACCTTCATTTTGTCTTCCCTATGGTTTGGGATGATGCTTTTATATTTTATATAAAGAACATGTGTGCACGATGGATTATTCTGGTATTTTCCTAACCATATGGTCGGTATGGTCGGTTTACTAGACAACAAGATTTGGCATAGAGATAGAGATTAAACCTGAGGTCACATGGCAAAGGTGGAAAAGTATGTCCATGGATATGATGGGTGGATGTTGATTTTTCAACCAATGTCGTTTTAACTATGGTCTTGATTAGTTAAGTTCTAGGAACGGGAGGGCCTAACCACGGTCACCGGTTCCATCGTGTGGGGTCGTATGGCTTCTATAGATAATGTTGCTTGTGCCCCATCATAAAGGTGTTCGTGTACGATATCCAGGGAAACCCATTGGGACCTTGTTCAACCAAGGCTTTAGGCTCACAATATTGTCAGAGGCTTGCTTCGCCAACCCATAAACTGCCTAAAAAAAATAACATGATATACCAACTAGGGGATCTTGCCATGTGATACTCTGCCTTTACATGTAAATGCTATCTTTTTGCTCAACTTCTTTTCAGTGGATTTTGAACCAGGATCTTGTTTGAATAATATAATTGAAAGTTTTAAATGAATTCAAATAATATAGGTTTTAATAATTTTAAGTGAAAATTTTAAATGAATTTAAATAATATAATTTTTTATAATAGTTTTTTTTTTTAAATGAAGATGATGGTTTTTTTTGGAATTATTTCCAGTGTTTTTTATATTATTTAAAAATGGTTTTTTTTAAGATGAAGATGATGGTTTTTAAAATTATTTTTAGTATTTTTTTTTATTGGAATTTAACAATTTGATGTTGTTTCGAGAGATTTATGAGTTTTAAATGTTGAGATTGTTGAGTGTGTTATAAGGATTTTTTTTTATGTATTTGAAATGTGATAAAAACGCTTCCATCATTTTAATTGGGTTTTGAGTGTTTTGAGCATTAAATTTTGGCGAGTAACATTAGAGAAAGGTACAAAACATTAGTTGCTCAATCCCTTCTCATCCTATGTTGTGTGTTGTCAATGCGGAAAAATAGTATAGTTAATAAATAATTAAATACTTTATACTTGACATCATGTAATAATTTTTATGACTTTAAAATGTCCTCAGGGACCTGATCTCACGTTACTAATGAGACTTGGTCCACTACAAATAAGTCCCTATATTATAATTTTTATGTCAATGTGCATTTCTATATAAGTAGTAAACCTCTTATCATAACAATGGATTATAAGATTGTTACGTCTATTTAGTAGACTTCTTACTTATTTTTATAAAACGGTGGACACGTGTGTGAATAGTAGTGAAGAATAAATTGTCAAATATGTTGTGTTCGCATCTTAAAATACTTTCTATAATTTTAAAGTTCTCTCATCTCTTTCCTAAACCCAATTCAATTGTAAATCCGTTTAACATCAAAATAAATGATAAAAAAATATATTTAAGCTATGTATCAAAATAAATGATAAAAAATATATTTATGCTACGTATCAAAATAAATGATAAAAAATATATTTAAGTTGCTTATCAAAATAAATGATAAAAAATATATTTAAGCTACTTGTTGATTTCTATGTGTCAAATTTTTTAAAGTAAAATTTTTTATTTATTATCAGTACAACAAATATGTAAACAAATATTATATTCCTTTAAAAATCACATGCAATCACCACGAGAAAAATGCTTAAGAAACCAAATATCTTAAATATTGAAGTAAAAAAATGGCATATAAGTGATAATATCCCTGTTGGGGGGTGATTTTCGATGGACGATGTTCGAAAAAGCCTTGGAAGGTTGTTTTTCAGCTCCTTGGAAAACCAAACCCATGAGTGCCATGCATAAGATGAGGGTGGTTGAATGGGAGGTGGCCTTTGGGGAGAGTGTCAGACCCTCCACTTGGCTTGCTCTCTTTGACACGTGGACAAGCGGAAAGGCTATCTGGAGGTGAATGTTTAGTGGTGGGATTAAGGTAATTAACTCGAACAGGCGAACATTAAAGCAAATGGGATTGTTAACAACCTTGTACAATTTGTCAGGAGTTTTTGATGTGAGCATGGAGTAACAAAGTAGTGGACAATTGGAAGAAGGTCAGATTTCTTTTGATAGGCGATCAGACAAAATTATGATCGCCATATCATGGTTTTTCTCAGGCAAGGGAAAAACAAAGGGATGCTTAACACTTAGTGATGGGAGGATGTTTGGTTCCGAGCTTCTTCTGAAAGGGAGAAATGTATGGTTTCCACAGTGACGTTATATACTATTTTTCATTGTGTCCAAGCATGATGCATTGAAGAATCCGTTTCAATGTGGTGTCATCCAGTTTCTAATCCTGTGAGGTATATTTGGAATCTTGCTTTTACTCATTGTAACTTTGGTTTTCTCTACACCATCAGTTGTTCTCTCAGAATTAGTCCATAGTTGTATGGTAGTCCAAATTTTTGAAGTTTTGGTTGTGGTGTGTCATAATTTTGGTTTTTTATTTACATCTTCCAGGTTCCATATACTCTTAACAATTTAACACTCCATTTTCATTTTATGTGTTTTGGATGTGAGTCGTGGTTGGTAGCAAGTATATTTGGTATCACTATATCGAACCTTTGGAGAAATGGGTTGCTTCAAGCATCCCTGTATGATTGTGTTGCGTTGGGTTGTGTCTGTGGTTGTGTTTTGGGTTATGTCTTGGGTTGTCGTTCTCCAATGAAAATTGGTTTCGATAGGGTTTTCGGGTCAAGTGAATGAAACAAATGTTCTTTGTGTTTTTCCAGTATAGTTCATCGACGGGGCCGTCATTTGAGTTGGTCGTCATTCTTCCCTTAGTCGATTGGAAATCTCTAGAACCTTCAAGTATGTCATTTAATTGTCCTGTCTTCTTGGCAGGCACTTGGTACAATGGTTCTTTCTCCATTTGGTTTTAGGGAAGTTTGTGTTTGAACCTTTAAGGGATTTCACCGGTCGCTTCCATGGGCAAACCTATCAATCCTTGCGCAACTCAAGAGGTGGATTACTCATTTAGGTTTCAACATCTATTGTTGTTATTTTTTGGACGATGTCTGTCTTATTTCCATACAATCATATGCGCAAATTGTAGTTGCTTTGCTTAAGATTTTTTGGGAAATTACGGTTTGGTCATCTCTCGCTGTTCATTCTAGGGCTTCCAAGGGTCAATCCCACAGGTTCTTGGAAAAGTTTGTCTACAAGTTTCTGATAGCTGTGGTGTTGTGACAATGTTTAATCAGTCGTCGAGGAGGTTCATTAGGGGCTTCCTCCTCTAGGCAACATCGCCTTTTTGGTTGGGAGTTCATAGCTAATTTATTTGATGTTGTGCCTTTCAAAGTTTGAAGGGAGATCCAAACCTTGGAGGCCAAAGAATTTGGTGACAAAATGTATCATTCTGATTTAGAGTTTGCATTGGCAAGACCAAATGGGTACCAGTCCCAGGAAAATGGAGGAAACAGAGGCTTTACTTTAATAATTCTTTATATAAACACATATAGATGGGTACCTTAATGCATATGGTGTTACGAGATAAACAAGTAGATAATTATAAACTTTTTGTTGGTCAAGAAGAAATGAAAAGGATTATGAGAGATATCTAGTATGACATGGATGAAATTGTAGTGCACCTGAACAAAATAGAGAGATACATAGCTCCGAATTCTGAAACTTACTCTAATGCACCTTAGAATGGAGAAGGGGTTATCAATGCAGCCCCAATCAACATGGTTAGTGCAAATTCTTCTCTAGAACAACC
The DNA here is from genome assembly GCA_031772625.1 of Pinus tabuliformis. Classification (NCBI taxonomy): domain Eukaryota; kingdom Viridiplantae; phylum Streptophyta; class Pinopsida; order Pinales; family Pinaceae; genus Pinus; species Pinus tabuliformis. The sequence goes on from CM062819.1 coordinate 1,004,693,579, forward strand.
AGTAATCATTTTGGATTAATGATTTACTATATGTTTGTCTGCTCTCCCGAGTTACTCTTATTCGGAGTTGATCTTGTGTTTTTGTGTTATACTTGCGCGGGTGTTTCGTTATTATGTCAGTCTTCTTTTTATACTCATGGTGTCTAGCTATGTAGTGTTCTTAACAATCTGTTCAGTATCCTATTTTTGAACGTCTGTTCAATTTCCAAGTTTATAGTATCATATATTGTAGCTACTTTTTTGGGAGAACTGTTAATGGCCTTGGGCTTGTGATGTAAACAGTTTGTTGATATGGTTGAAAAGGTCACCATCATGCCTCAAAGAACTCCTGTTGTAACTTGCCTTTCTTTGGAATATTAATAGAAATTTTGGTTGGAATTTACAAAAAAAAGATAAAATAGCTAATATCTACCATAAACACGCAATGCTAAATAGTTAAAATTATCATCCTTTCTTGCCCAATGTGAATGGTCACATTTAGTTGGTCATAGTCTAATTGTTCTATGTTTTGGAGTTTTTTTGGGTATATTTTTTGGTCAAATTTGCCTAAAAATTGGTAGAGATTTGTTATGTTTTAGAGTTCTTTTGAGTATGTTTTTTAGGTATATTTTCTGGTCAAATTTGCCTGAAAACTAGTAGAGATTTGTTGGAACAAGTTTGGGTTGTGAACTCTGCACAATTCGAGCACCCTAGAGGTTTTTCAGGGCATTGAATCCATTATGCATTCAAAAACACATTTTAAACAATAAATAATCATGTTGTGACGACTAATCGTTTCATTGGATTCTAACCAAAAACTTTAAAACCTAGAATAGTTAGATAACCCCATCTAATTGTACCAAGAAGCAAACTCATATTATGCATACAACATTTTTATCCTTGGGGTAGCCTTTTTTATTATAGGTTCAAAGTTGCTGATAATGAACTCCTAGTGTAATGTTATATGCGTTAAAGATGCTTTTTAATCTAGTGATAGATGTTGAAGTTGCATTTATCATTTTTTACTTGGGCTATAAAAACTTCTTTACCTTAAACATTGGTAATGTTAAATAATATTTTTTTTTCCTAAATTACAAAGTCGATGAAAACCACTAAGTACTTCTCTTCATTTTGAAAATGGTATCTAGGGTAAACCAATACTTCTCTTCATTTTGAAAATAATATCTAAGATAAACCATAAAATCTTTTATATACAAAACGTATCAGTAAAAAATCTTGAAGCCACTACAACAATCAATAAGCAGTCTTAAAATCATTACAACACATGTAAACTCAACCTAACGCAACATATTATTTCTGAAAAAGATAAAGTCAATTCTCCCAACTACCAAAAATAAATCCAAATGGCGTAGCATTAAAACTTATCATTTAATTTAATTTAAAAAATAAATAATATCATGTTCTCGATATCCAACAGCAATACAACGCACATGATATTTATGAAGCCTTTCAAACTTTTCAAAAAATAGTTGGGTAAATTAAAGGTATTGTAATTAAAAGCTGTGTTCATATCACAACAATTACTATATATATACGCTATCTATACTTTCCTCCCCTACATTTATCTCTATAAATGAAGAAAGTTTCATAAAGTATAGGACAACCATATCAATTATTTATTTATTTTAAATATATTCCTTTACATATAAAAATCTTCACAACGAAGTTATAAATTACACCTCGCTCCGATAACTGCGTATACGTTCTTCGCTAAGCAAGAAAATATAGCTGTTGATGATGAATGAAAACCCCACCCAGGGGCCAACCCACTCAAAATACCCCTTTTTCTCCCCTTTTTACGCTGAATATCCAGGTAATATTTACTTTAATTAAAAAATCCCTGTCAACCTTCTCCAACGTCCTTTTCCTCTCCTTTTGCCTATTTTCTCCTTTTCTCCTTTAAGATTAAGCTGAGCAGGCTTGAACAGAGCAGACTTGATTATTGTAATATTATTATCTGTATTCATTATTTCATTCATATCGTTGGCGAATTGCAGTGCTGAGGACGATTTGCCATTTTCAACTTTAAGCAAAGAGGAATATTGCGTTTCGGCTGCAAAGGCGGATCTGTCTATCCATTTTCTGGAATTGATCCTGTGCATGAGGTATCCATTGCTCTAACACCTCATCTTTCTGAATTTTCATTGGGTGGCCTCAAAAATTGAAGTTTCATGGGACATAATAGAGACAATTTGATCTTGGACATGCTCTTATGATGAATTGATCTGACTATTTGGGCCTCGGATCAGTTGAATTTTCATTTTTTCTCTGATTTAATTGTTTGGTTTTGACCGATCCCTCCAGATTTGGAGGATTCGCTCGTAGTAGATCGCGATACTACTGTAAATACTTTGGTTTGGTTTAACATATGCAACTCTAGGAATTCAGGACTTTTCTTTTGCTATTGTGTTAGTTTTGCAGTTAAATCTATTTTTAAGCATGCTGGACAATGAACTGATTTGCGAAAGGTTGCTTGTTTGGAATTGTAGGTATGATCCGATAAGTTACAGTAAACATTGAGGCTTTTGGAAGTTCCTCGTTTGAATCCTGTGTTTTCAGAAGACTCGTGGCATAAACTTTTTGTTTATTAAAATTGGCGTTTTTCCATTTCTGATCATGATCTCTGGTTTATGCCTAATTTAAAATACATTAGGCTTTGTGGAGTCAGACAGATCTGCGCTCGATAACTTCAAACTTGTTTTTTTTTTGGTGCTTGTTTTGACATTATATTAAATCACCAAAGTTTTGGAAAGATGCCTTCTCTCACAATTTTTTTTCTCATTTCAGTCCGATATTTATGGCGAGTCTGTCAAATTGGACTTGATTGGATTTCAGTTTCGTGTTATGTCTGCCTCTCTTGTTACAAAATCAGCATATTGACTTTACACGGCCAGAATTCCTTTTTAAGATCATAAAATTTAAGCTTATCAAGAGAATGCATCAGGGTCATGGCAGAGTATTGTAGGTCACAAGCTTTGGCAATTGGGGTTCAGCTTGATAATCCTTGGACATATTTATGTAGATTATGCTTTATAAAGTCATCCATTTACTTCCTTATTTTGTCCAACCAAGATATTCTATAGACTTCTTTGGATGCCATTGAAAATGCTCATAGAATGTGAGGATGCTTTGATGCTTATGGTGCATCCCTAAGGACGAAAGTCAGTGCCTTTTACCACATTTTCCACTGTAAGATCTAAGATTTTAGAAGATCGATGGTCAGTTTATGTTCCAATATTAATCGTATGTTCATCTCCACAACAGTGGAAATTGGTCCATAAAATCATCTTAAATACTCAATATGATAAAGTGGGTTATAATTATAAGTGCTAATATAACCTTTTTAAGCTTCGAAACATCTCTTATTTCTAGCAGAATGCATAATCCCAGTGCGGTTTTCTCTACAATACCACATCACTGCAAACCAACCTAATAATATAATTTTTTATATTCATTCTATACAAACTATTTGTCAGTTTCCTGTCTCATTAAAACTTTAGAACCCGACCATAACGAGTGAGATATTTTTGAAAAGCCATCAAAGCATACTCTGATGTGGGTTGTTCATTATAACCAATAACCAGGTGTAAAGGCTTTACCAAGCATAAGTATCTCTGCAAGACTAAAATATGTCTGCAGTAAACAAAGACCATCTACATTCATGCACAATTTAGGAATTCCTACGTATGTTTTGATCCAACATACTTCATGCTTGAGGATTTGCCACAGAGTATATGGCCCAGATTGGCATCGAATATACTGTGCATGAAGCATGATCCATTAAAGAGGTTTTTTATGGCCAACCATTCTACTCATCTGACATTGTTGTGCAACATTCCTAATATCTCAGAGAAAACAACATTATGAACATTTGGGAAAGGTTTACATGAATGTCAACTGCATAGTACATGAACATCCATTATAGACATGAGAGCAAGACAATGGCTTATCTATCCATCCACTAGTCATGATCATACGAATGATTATAGAATCATTAGTATTGGATGTTTTTACTTTCTGTCCATATTTTCTTAAAGATTAGTGGATTGGGCTGATCATGTTAGTAAGTGGCACTTCTTCATTTGTTCTTTGGTACCCAATTCTTCTTCTGCTGTGAAGTGATCAATTTGTTGGAGTGATGATGTACTAAAAGGTTGAAAATATCTCTTGAACTGGGAGTTTATCACTTAAGAAAGTCAAAATACCTTTGCACAAGGGGTCATTACCTATAAATAACAATCAGAAATATACATCAAACGATTAGAACTATATGTAGCTATATTTTGCCAGGAGCTCTGTTTGCAGGGGTCTGTTTATCTCCTGGAATAGTGTTTTTAACATTTTCACCAATGACCCCAATACTCTCGAATATCATTTGCACTCTATGTACTAATTCGACATGAAGGTGAAGAATTGAACGGGAGACAAGAACATGAATCACATTTTCTCCTCTCTTCTGGGCTACATACAATGCTGGATGTTGATATGACAGCACCAAGGGTATTGGTGCCTATTGGCAAATACGAGGCCTGGGTTTATATGGACCTCAGCTAGTTGATACATGACAGTCCATATATAGCACTGGATAGCCACAACATCATGGGCAGATATACATAGAAAAATGGAAATTTGACCTTATGACCTCAGGAGTATCCCATGTTTTTTTTATTATTCCTTTGAATCCTATTATATCTGCTTATAGCAAGTTACATAGTTTCACACTGAGGTTTGCATCCATGTAAGCTGTCCACATCATTTAAGTCATTGATTATCCACATTTCTGTATGTTTTTCTAGTGAAAAAAGGATTTGTCCTAGTTACTCCTCTAAACAATGCTCATCAGAGAGGCAAGTTGAAAGATCTAGTCAAACCAATTGAATGCATATGCCCTCCATTATGTTGATTCAGGCTCTTAAGAATGGCAATAAGGTGAGATGTTCTCAGCTCTGAGTTACTTCTAAAGAAAGGAAGGGATGATTATATGTTAAAGCCCAGCTTCTTCAACAAGAAAATAGCTCGAGGACATATTTTCTGAAGAATGGAATTCTCATCGCTAGGCAGTTACCATTTTTGTTCAAAGATTAAATAACGTTCTGGTATGTAGAGCATAACAGATTATGAGCTAACCTATTACACAAGCTATTGCATGCTAGAAAAGAGTAGTGTCGTATTTTATTGGGTTGTGCTTTTGGAAATTGCTATCGAGGTCACCATACTTGGTAGAAGGTGTAGTACGCAAGGGCAGTACATAGTTTAATTCTTCTTATAGAGGAATTAAGCAATTGTGGATTCCTTCCTAGGATTGTTTGTTTCTTTTAGCATGGGAGTGTTCGTGAGATTCGCATTTCGATCTAAATTATGTTTGGTTGGATTGCTGCTTTTTGTTCAAGGATGTGAAATGGAATATTTCCAGAGTCTACCTGGCTCATTGTAAAGAAAATTTTGTTGACTGGAAGATGATTTATTTTTCCTTTTCCTACCCCATACCAATTTCCTAAATTTTCAACTCAGGCATTTCTATCTATTGCTTCGATTAAGTTGAAAAAGAGAGGCAATATTTATTTTTCTGAATAGTGGTATACTGGAAACTGAATATGGGCTTATAATTATGCTGATAGGCATGTATGATAGGGATTCCAGAATTTTTTTTTTTGAATTAAAAAAATTACCGGGACAGGTGAGATTTAATAAAGAGGGTATATTCTTTGTCATCTTCACACATAAAGAGATCAGATTAAACTTTTATCTTAATATTGGTAGTTAAGCAATTTTTTTTTATTATTTTTTTTAATTATTTCAGCAAATGACACATATGCGCTTCATAACCATTACTGTAAAAAAAATAAGATTAAAGAATATAAGATTGAGGAAAATAAGATCAAAGAAAGTATGATTAAAATAGGATTAAAATGGGAAGTAACTATTGTTGAAAAAAATAAGATTAAAGAAAATTCACTTAATTTATAGGAAGATACAAATTTATTTGAATGATACTGGTCCTATCGGCGTTAATCAGCCATTAGTGCATATATATTCTCTTAAGAGAGATGCACATGGCATATGCAAGCACATCATGCTTGATCTGAATCATATATATCTGCATGAAAATTCTTTATGGTGTTGCATCCTAACTAAGATTAGTTTTAATTTTCATCTGGTTGCCTATGCCACTTGATCCTTTAAACTGAGTCATGCATTTGCGTAAACATGCATTCTTTTGTTTCACCTCATAAAATATGACTAACGCTAATTTATGCCATGGGTGCAGGGAATCAGCATAACAAGGTATTAGGTTTTTTGGTCCCGTGTTTTTGAAACAAGCCGGTTTTAAGTTGCTTCGGTGAGCTGTCATGGCTGTCTCAATGAAAAATCTCGATCCAGCATTTCAAGGCGTTGGTCAGAAGGCGTATCCTATATCTAAACTCCACTCTAAGAGATTATGTGCCTGATTTCTAAAATATACACATTTCTCAGAAGATTTGACTGATTTATAAGAGATGATGTGCCTGATTTCTAAAGTATACACATTTCTCAGAAGATTTGACTGATTTTAAAGTTTGGATCAAACTTACTTTGGACTCTGCTTTTAAGACTTTTTAAGCCTTTTTGTCTTTGCTTAGATATTTGTTGGGTTCAAAGCTTGGGATGAATAGGATTTTCCATACGTAATAAAACCCCGGAGGGTACTTTCCTTGTGTTACCCTTAATGAAAAATTGCAGGGGCACAGACATCTGGCGTATCGAAAATTTCCGCCCAGTTCCTATACCAAAATCTTATTATGGTAAATTTTACTGTGGAGATTCTTATATAGTTCTGCAGGTAAGCGTTAGATGTTAACAATTATTGCAATACTTCTCTTCTCTCTAGCATCAAAGCATTTGCCCCTATTTATATTAGCGTATTCAATATGGCATTAAAGAGAATGATTCGCTGAGTCTCTTTCGACTATTGCTCAATCTTTCAGTCTTGAGAGGAAAGGCCGCATGTTCTTAGAGATCCTGATGCTGGTTCATCATCTTTTTGGTTTTTTTCATTTAATGCCTGATTCTGTTAGAACAATTTCTAAATAATGTAAACTGTTACTGTTCTTGTAACAAAGTGACTTCTACTTTGTATATGAGCTGAACTTCTACTTATAGATTCCAATGCTTATGTATTGTTATTGAAAGAATGGGCTATCAATGATCCATGATTTTGAGCATCATCTTTTTTATGCATATTGAGAGACTATAATTGGCCACATTGTTTTTAACATGGAATTTTTGCCAAGTTGTTACCTTGGTATATTTTTAGAGCTTGCTCCTTAGGGTCAAAGGAATGTGAAAAAAAGGCCACGCTCTGCCTTTTTATGCAATGCACAAGTCGTACATGGTCTTCACGTCACTCTAAATGCCCTGCATCTGCAAAAACAGGGAATTGAAATTTATTGAGAAGGCGTTAAGTTTTCGAAGTTACTAACTTACTATTATAGTTTTCATGAGACTTTTGAAGAAATGCTTAAGGAATAGGGAAAACAAACTTGTGCTAATCATTTCGTCTTGTTGTAGCGTATGTGATCTTCCTTCCGTAACTTGTCAAGTGAACTTCAATCTCGGACAAGAAAATTTTGCCAATTGCAAACTGATTTGTATATTATGGCTCCGCAATTGAAAAAGTGAAATGTGACTGGGATTGTTTTGGGGCTTAGTTTCCTGAAGTTGTTTGTAATATCTACCTTTGACAGACAACTGCAACAAAAAGTGGGGCTTATCACTATGATATACATTTTTGGCTTGGGAAAGACACTAGCCAGGTATTCATACTTTGGATTTCAAGTGTTTTAGTATAAATTGCAATCTGTTATTTCCTCAGATAACGTTTCAGTGAGAATATTTACGTTTGTATTAGGATGAAGCTGGGACAGCAGCTATAAAGACAGTTGAGCTTGATGCAGCTCTTGGAGGCCGTGCAGTGCAATACCGTGAATTGCAGGGCCATGAAACTGACAAATTTCTGTCATATTTCAAGCCATGTATTATTCCTTTGGAAGGGGGTGCAGCTTCTGGATTTAAAAAACCTGAGATAGAAAATTTTGAGCCGCGCCTTTATGTATGCAAGGGCAGGCGTGTTGTAAGAGTAAAACAGGTGAATATTTGATGTTTGAAAGTCATTAACTTGGACTCATCCGGTTGAAGGATTTCATTTGAAATCCTTATTTTGTGTAGCTGGCAGTTAAGAAGAGCAAACATGAGCTTTTATTAATTTTATGCAGGTACCTTTTGCACGGACTTCATTGAACCACGATGATGTTTTTGTCCTTGATACTGAGTCGAAGGTGTACCAATTCAATGGGGCATCATCCAGCATCCAGGAAAGAGCGAAGGCCTTGGAAGTGGTGCAATATATCAAAGATGAATACCATGAAGGGAAATGTGACATTGCAATAGTTGGTAAGTTGCGTGAGGCTAGAACTTGTTTTAGTAAACTTGCGGGGTTTGACTTGTACATTTATCTAGACTATTTTTGAAGGCGAATGGTATATTTCACGTTTGTTTAACTTTCACTGGACATTTTGCCTCTCTGTGTAATATGGATGCTAGATGATGGGAAGCTTGTAGCAGAATCTGACTCCGGAGAGTTTTGGGCTCTGTTCGGAGGTTTTGCTCCCATTGGCAAGAAGAATGGCAATGATGATGATTCTAGAATGGAATCAACTCCTGGAAAACTTTACAGGTAAATTCTTATTCTTAAACAGCGTGCATAGAATAATTCTAGATCCTGCATGCAGTGTTATGTTTGTTAGCTTTCCTTTAGAAAGTAAGTCAGCCAATATAATCTGACACCTGATAAGAAGACATATATATTAAATAAACTAGGTGATTGGTAGCAGTTTGAAACCCTGACAGCAATTTAAACAAGTACATCTGTCCTAAGTTTATATTTTGGTGTCTGTGATATAGCATTGTGGAAGGGGAGATAAAGATTATTGAGGGTCCCTTGTCTAAGAGTATGCTGGAGTCAAACAAATGTTATCTACTTGATTGTGGTGCCGAGGTATATGTGTGGGTTGGTCGAGTGACACAATTGGAGGAGAGAAAGTCTGCAAGTCTAATTGCAGAGGTAAGCATGCCCTTCTTAATATAAATTAGATCCATTGTCAACGTTTGAGCTATAATTTGAACTTTATGATGTATATCTAAAATTTAATGGTATCTTTAGGAATTCATTTCTAATAAAAAACGACCGAGGAACACACACATAACTCGAGTTATCCAGGGATTTGAGACACTGCCTTTTAGGTCAAATTTTGACTCATGGTCACTTGGCAGTGGAACTTCGGGCTCTGAGGATGGAAGAGGCAAAGTTGCTGGTAAGTATAGCAGTTCTTTGTGCACTGACAAGCCTAGGGGTAATATTTTAAGGGGTTTCACTTATTCAATTTCAAATTTTTTTTCAGCATTACTGAAGCAACAAGGAATCAATGTGAAGGGAATTTTGAAGGCAACTCCACTGAAAGAAGAAATTCCACCATTGCTTGAGGGAAATGGGAAACTTGAGGTCTGGTGTTTGCTAAAAAGATCGGATGTATTTCAATAATACAGTTTGCTAGTTTCTTCAGATTTTCAATCTCCCAATTCTTAATATGTTTGTTTGTGCAGATTATTTTTTTCATTTTCTGAGAGCAATCCCTTTCTAATGGATGGAAAAGGTCATGTTTATATTGTATAATCAACGTGTAATGGGAATTCTTGCATCTGGTTGCAGGTTTGGAGGGTCAAGAATGTTTCTAAAGCCCCAGTTCCTAAAGAGGATATTGGCAAATTCTACAGTGGTGACTGCTATATCATACTTTATACTTACCACTCTGGAGACAGAAAAGATGATTATTTTCTTTGCTTCTGGCTAGGGAAGCAGAGCACCCAGGTATAGTGTTTAGGATTTTCTAATTTTTTCATTTAGCAGTACTTTATGCCTAACTGTATTATTATGCATTGTGGCATTTTGAGTACAACCTTCATCACTATTTAGTATTCGGTAACAGTTCTGTCATGGAAGATGCTGATTGTTTACATTTAGCTTTACCTTCTTGTTTATATGATTCTTGTTCACTGAAGTCTTGATGTGCTTCTTTCCTTTTACTTAGGAGGATCAAGCAGTAGCTGCTCGTTTAACAAATACAATGGCTAACTCTCTAAAAGGAAGACCTGTACAGGTTAGCATTCTTGGATATTATGCAAATTTCATAGTTTCTTGCTTGATGTTAGTTTCCTTGCAAACAAGCTTGTTTTTCTCTCACTTGCATTACCTTGTACATTGCTCATACACGGTATATAAAATTTCTTAAAACAGTGCTAAAGTTGAGATTGCAGTTGAGATTGTGTCCTTCATGTTGCAGGGACGTATTCTAGAAGGAAAAGAGCCACCTCAGTTTATTGGATTATTCCCTAACATGACCATTTTAAAGGTTTGCACTAAAGCTTTAACTCATTTTATTTTTTGACAGTTGCTCGTTTTCACATTCAGTGTTCATATTTTTTATTGAAAGAGATACCTAGGGATGTGTGATCTGCTGTTACTTTTCTTAGGGTTAAGCAATGTTGTGATTCTTGTTATTTCTCTAATATATTTGTCCTTGATCTTGTAGGGTGGATTAAGTGTTGGCTACAAAAAATACATTGCTGAGAAAGGCATCAATGATGAGACATACAACGGGGATGGTATTGCCCTCGTTCAAGTTTGTGGTACAGGGCCTCACAATAGTAAAGCAATTCAAGTCGATCCGGTCATTATTCATTTTCTACCTTTATTTGTATTTATATGGATTTATGTGTGGGTGTTTCAAAATTTTCTTTCTGAATCTTCAGTCTCTAATATGTAAATAAATCATAGGCTGTTAAAACTGGGTTAACTGTATTAAAAACCAGAACAACGGGTTAAAGTTTCTGAGTTGTTCTGCTAGAGGAAATGCATGTCCGAGAAAGGAAAAGAATGACAATAACAACTTGTATTCCTCTTCTAGTTTGAGTAGGCCATTTACATGTAAACCTAATTCAGACTCCATGTTCTTGTAGTTATTCTCTATTGGACGTTTAATGTTCAGTATATCCCTTAGGTGTACTTTTTGTTCAAGGAAAACATCATGGGAAACCCAAGGGATGCCTCCCCACATTTATGGACCCCTAGTAAACCTGTCGGTGTAGATTAGTGTGCCTCACCTGGGTGGATTCTAACTGGGCACCTGCTGGAGACTGCCATGGAATGAAACCAACCAAATTCCCAGCAACATTGGTGACAACAAGTTGATCTAACTCCGGGCTATATCCCTTAGGACTTTATGTGCATTTGAGCATAGTATGCTGGATAAAAGTTAGTGGGATTAGATTACTTCCATTACACTTCCTCGTCTTCTTCCAAATAGGTAGGAAAAACTACATAACTGGAATTACTCACTAAAGACAGGAATACTATACTATATAATAATGAAGGTCACTTGTTAGTAAGTGCTATCAATATCTCGTGATACAGAATGTGGTGTTGATGCATAGGAGGACACATCCACGTAATCCAATGTATATCCTTAGAACAGGTGGAGAATGATGCAGTTTAAATAGCAGAGTATTAAAGTTAAACTCAAGCTAGTGATCCATTATTGCCCTTTATACAAGATAGTGATTTCAGCAAACTCAATAACTATGGAACGTGGTTACAGGTAGTACGCAGAAAATTCCATGTGATTTCTTATTGGACTGAGATTTTAATAGAGTCCAATGCAGCAAAGATTGAAATTGTGAATGATGGTGCTGATAGTTTGAATCCAATTTTCTGATTGTTTAACCTTTTTATAGTTAGCAACTTCTCTAGAAACAGGATGTATCATATATGATAAAGTACACAGTCACTATATCTTGTAGAAATGGATAACATTCAGTGAATTGTATGAAGAATACTGAGCATACACCAGATTTGAAACAAGATGCATGTAAAGAGTGAAAACTAAATGGAAAAATATGTTTATTCCAAACAGGTATTCTTGAAGAAGGTTTCCAAGTGAAAAACTGAGATGGATAGGCTTGATGCATGTTTCTGTTTTCTTGCACTGAAACAATGATATTAATCATATTATGCTTCTCCTCTAAGCTATGACGGACATCCCCAGTAATTTTACTACCCCAGTGCATTATGAAATATGAGCACGTGAGATATCACTCTTACGTGTATCCCTAAAATTCCATAATAGTTGAAACGTGTTACAATTGAGATTCCCCATTTATTGTTGATGATACAAGAAATTTTAGATAAAACCAACAATAGTTAATAGCTCATAAAAAATCTCCTTGTAACACATTTTTCAACATGGATTAATTGGACAATAGGATATCTTTCTTCTTGCTTTCTCTTCATGGTTTTATTTATATCTTGTAGGCATGGTTACCTCTGTCTTACAAGTTGAGCATTGAGCAATCTTCAGTTAGTTTGTTGTAAAATTGCTTCCTTTTTCCATGAAGTATGCAAAACCTACATTTAGGGCATCTGCAAAAATACTCCATAAGTTGTACTGGAACTCTCTTATAGGTTGTGTGTGTCTAAATTCATGCAAAGATGATAGTCATACAGGTGACTTTGTCTATAGTGGAAATATGTTTCTCGAAGTAGCTTAAAAGCAACTCCTGATGTTCATCTGAACAGAAAGGTGGTGTGATATTACTTTTAAAGGATATCCTTGAAATAACAGTGTTTTAGGCTTGCGTGATATTAAGGAATATGATATATCCAGAGGGAAGGTTACTTGTGTTTCAAGCTTGTCACCACATAGTGATTGTATGTTGTGGATAGGTCGAGATTTATCTTAAGTGAATGGGTAACTCTTCAGTCTTACAATTCCAATTGATAACTGTTGATCTGAAAGCATGAAAAATATTGAAAGTTGACTCTGTTATGTCTTCCACTGAAGCTTGGTAATTTGTGCCTAATGTTGTGGCACAAATTATGAGCTGAATTGATTAATGTAATTCTTTATAATGATGAACTGAATTGATTAATGTAATTCTTTATTCATACTGATATGATATGATCACCAATTGATTGATTGTGAATTGCAGTCATTTCTTCTAGAAAAAATTCCCTTACATTTGAGTCTTAAGCTTTGAAATCATGCTTCCATTTTGCCATAGCACACTAGCCCAACTATGAATTGATGAGAAGTGGATAGGTTGTGAGTAGTAAAAATAATAAGATATACCTATCAACATTCATCGTTGCATAGATTTCAGTGTCTAGATGGGATTGATCAACTAGCCATTTAACTAGATTATTATTAGTGTGGAAAAAAAGAAAAAAGGTTTAATATTACAGATGGAATGTTACAACATTTACAAAAAACTGGTCAGAGCTTTGATTCTTTCTGCTCTGATAATTATCTGATAGATGAACTGACTCCCTACAACTTCAAGCTTTTTCCCTGTCAAAAACCAGGTCATAGCCCTTACAAAATTGAACAAACTTATAACACTGCAAAAAGGAAGCTGGTTTCCCTGGGCCATGACAGACTTTAGTTAAAAATTTTGAACAAGCTGGAGGTAAAACCAAAACAAACCGTGAACTAACCACTGAAATTCCAAAAACAAAAATAGGTAGTCAAGAAAGGATGACTGCATTGGACTTATCTGGAACTACTCATCTGGTTACTTTGGGCTGCTGGGTCTGCTTCTTCGATGTAGACCAGATTTGCATAATACTCATTGAGCAATATATTTAATACTCTGTGATGCCGTCCAACACTGTTGCCCTTCCTCTCTTTTTCTCAACAGTTATTGCCAACACCCCAATTATGTGGGTCAAGGCTTCATGTTCTTCTATAGGTTCTTCCCACACACTTCACAATAACTGGCCCCCTTCTGGCTTCCTCTCACCCAAACCTGCAAGAGCTTTGTGAACCTTGACAAACAACAACAAAGACACAGTCATGTTTGTGTTGGAAGGAGAGAAAACCACTTATGAAATCAATGGAGATGGATTTCCATGGTCTAGAGGGTATTGGAGGTGTGCTCCACTTGGATGGAAGACCAATAGAAGCAACTTTGTAAGTGCATCAAATGTTTTCTGTATGCTAAAGTGTCTCCCCATAAGCTGAAGATTTATTTTCTAAATTTTAGGTGAATTTAGTTGGTTCACAGTGCACACTTGCACATACGTCATTAATGAACTGGATGGTTCAGAGTAGAAAGACAAGTTCCATACAAAACTTGTGGAATTCCTTCTTGTAAGTGTTGTAGTTGAGCTTGGCTGATTGCTAATCTAGAAAAGATATTGAGCTAACTGTGAAAATTGAAATAAATTGCTCTAAGAATAGAACATACCTAAAACTAACATGGTATCAGAGGTGAGGTGAAGACAATGCACAAGCAAGAGTGAAAGAGAAATCACTGAAGACAGTTGGGAAAGGACAAAAGGATCTATGGATTCCTCATCCTCTTCAAATTCGCCAAGGGTGGTGTTGAAGCAGAGAACATTATCAGAATAGTGCAGTGGAAGCTTCTAATGGCCTACCTAAAGACCACTTCATTGGGAAGTCTGGATCTAAGGGTGGAAAGAAAGACAAATGCCTTGTTTGTAATAAGTTTGGCCATTATGCGAAGGAGTGTCTGAATGGCAGGGACACATCTCTTGATGAAGATAACAATCATTCCAGGGACATCTTCAATGATCAAGGGAATGACAAGTAATGCAGGTCATCAAGGAAATGACCGACTCTTCAAGAAAGCAAGGAACCCCAGGTATGAAGAATCAAATGTTCTTTTTGATAAGATAAAGAAGCGTTATCTTGTATTGGCCCTCTCCTTCAGATTCTTTGGGAATCTGGCTTATTGATTGTAGTGCTTGAAGGCACTTCATCGGATAGGAGGGTGCTCTCTCTAATTTAGTAGAGATGGAAACAATCGTGGGATTATACTTGGAGCCGATGCCACTTATCGTGTAGGGAATGTTACCACTCAATTGAATGAGGGTAACTCAATTCATTTACAAGAATCTCTTTTGTGTACCTAATCGCAAGAAGAATCTGGTGACCATTTCAGAAATGGAAATCAAAGGTTTCAGGGTGGCATTCATCGATGGAAAGGTATGTATTTGAAAATGGAATTAGTTCAGGGTTGTATCAAGTTGCAGGATGTCCATTGGGGATCATGTCAGTTGTCACATCTCATTTATAGCACTGAAGGTCTACTTGTCATGGGACCCTACCCAATGTGAGTCAGATGATGACAGGAATGCCTGAATTCAAAAAGAACATGAAGGTACACGTCTGAGATGTACCGAAGGAAAATCTTACAAGGTGGACCATTCCCCTCATTTAGCAGGTGCACAGGTTTGGAACAACTCGAGGGGTTTGAGATTCATAATCGGGAATCTCATGTATGCAGGTGGAAGAAAGCCCTCTATGGCTTGAAGCAAAACACCTCGGGCATAGTATGAGAGGATTGATAGTTGTCTGATGAAGCTAAGATTCACTAGGAGTGAAGCCGATCCAAACCTTTGCTTGAAGGTTGTGGATGATAAACCTCTCATACCGACACCTTTTGAGGATGACCTTTGACAAGTGTAGACCCTCTCATTCGTAGAAGTAAGAGGGAGTTGGATTCCGGATTTGGAATGGTGAACTGCAAGCCCGTGACTACCTCAATGGAGCTTAACTTTCAAAAGTTAAGTGGTGGTGATGTCGGACCAGATTTGGGAAATGTCTCTGAGTTTTATAAACTCATTCACATTGATGTTCTTGGTGAACTTCCGTCTAGATAAAGTTTTGCAGTTAGCATGATGAGCTCATATATGGTTGAGCCTCACTGGATTGGTGCCAAGAATCTTCTGAGATATCTTTGGGGCACTATCTCTCATGGATTGAGATACACTGAGATACACTGCCAGAAATGTAAAGCTGCATGATTATCGCAGATTCGCAAGAGCAATTCTGAGTGTTGGTTCTCTTTGAATTCTGCTTCAATATCCTGGATGATCAGGAAGCAGAAGTCGATTGCTATAAGCACCCCTGAAACTGAATACATATCTACGAGTATGATCTCGTGTGAAGTTGCTTGGTTGTGGAAGCTCCTCAGTGAGCTGTTTGTACACATGATGGATACCACTGTGATCTTCTGTGTCAACCAGGGGGGATTCGATTGTTGAGGAATCCTGTATTCTATGATTGCTCCAACATATAGACATCAGATACTACCTTATCTGGGATATGATATGTCGATGAGCAAGGAGGCTCTATTACATTGAGACTGATGTACAGGTCACAGACATTCTGTCAAATCCCCGAGGAAAGGTCAAATTTGTGACTTTATCGAACGACTTGAAGTCATTGAGAGACCTTCTTATAAAGGTCTTGCATGATGCATGCATTGAGCTCTGGGAGCTCTGGGGGGCTTGGGGTATTGCTTGGAGCAACAAGTGACCATAGGGCAACTTACCCTCCCCTAATGGTGCGTTGTGTATAGGGTGAATGGCTCAGCCTTCCCCTGTGATACCTCAAGGCGACTTAGGGACAGGATGAATGTTTTTCCTGTCAAGGCATCCTACCCATGCAGTTTGGGACTCATGGGAAGTACCTCTCATTTGGCCAATGAGCACGGAAATGGGGTTAGGGACCATAGTAGTTCTATCGATGGACTCATCGTTGTATCTACCGTACTCCCTATGCTAGGATGACCTCCATTGATCTAGGATCAGTATGAGTGGTTTGAGACACTCTCTTGTGATATTGATCTAGGATCAATAAAATTGACCTCAGGTCAGTACAGAATGGTATGAGACATTTTCGATCAATTCTCCTTCTTCATGGTTCAACAGAGTAGAGCAAAGCAGAGCAGAGCAGTGCAGGGCACTGATGGCAGAGATAGTACAGTCGGACATATGGATCAACAGATGCAGTTCTCCCTAGTTGAGAGAGGGGGTGTTAAAATTGGCAACTAGGGCCAAACTCCATGTGGGTCATCTTATTTATGGTAGCTAATATTTTTCTTGGATCCCTCTCATCGAGGGTGTAGGATTGATCTAAAGATCATCCAATTCCGATAAGTATTTATGGAGTTATGAATTTATTTATGGAGTTATGAATTTATAAGTCGGCCAACAACCAAATAAACCCCACATGTGCTCAATGTTTTAGTATAAAAGGAGATGACTTGAGAGTCATTTCCCACACACACTTCGAGCTTGATTTCTCTCCACTTGTCTTGGGTTTTGGTGGAAGAGAAATCTAGGAGTGGGGAAGCCATAGACGTTGGAGGAAAAGAGGTTGCCCTAGACACAGATAGAAGGTAGCCCTAGACGCAGATGGAAGGCAACCCTTACACTATCCTAAGGCAGCCCTAACCTATCCTATGTCAAGGGTAACCTAGCCGTAGTCAAGATAAGGATATACGCTGCCCTAATAGGTCCTAGCCACAGCAAATTCATGGGTCTTTTGGAGGACTGAGCTGCTGTTAGGAGGGCCTAGGAGCTAGGCTAGAAGGCAGCAATACAAGGCCTACTTCAGTGAAGAAGGGACATTAAGGTCACCCTTGTGACCACTTGAAGAGGCAACAAGGTCTGTGTGAAAGCCACAGGCCTGTAAGTATTGTTTTGATGGTCAAAACAGCCCTCTACATGGAGCTGTAGGTGTCTCCTCAACTAGTGAGGTCAGCTACCTTGTAAAGAAAGGGAGGCTGCATAATTCAAGGTGAGTTATGGGCTGATCATTGGACTGTTGTAGGTTACAAGAAGGTGCCCTAACCAGTGATCGAATTCTGTCCCTGAACAGCAGTACAAAGATGTTGGATACTGCCACATAGGAGCTGCAATGTCACTAACAAATAGGACAATGGGACAACAACATGTTGGGACGGAAACTTTGATGGGACAACCCAATGACATAGGACAGCTATGACAATTGTGCAGCAGTGGCATAAGTGGGACAACTGCTAACTAGTGCAGCAAAGTAAATAGGATAGCAAGGTACATAGTGTTGTATAGATGCATGGGACAGCAAGGTACATAGTGTTGTATAGATACATGGGATAGCTGTGACATGGCAGTAAAGGTACATGGAACAGCAGTAGGCATGGACAATATGGCAAGCACGGTGCAGAATGGCACGCATGGACAACATGGATAGCAGTGGCAAGCATGGTGCTGCAAACACATGAGACATGCTGTATGTCAACATGGTTATGACACATGGGACAACAGTGTAGCAGTATGATGTGTACAGCATGGTCATGAGGTCCAACATTGTGATGATGGGTGCACCATGATGCAGCACAGTGAGGTGCAACATGATGACGGGATGCAGCAAAATGATAGGTGAATGAGTCACCTTGGAGAATCAATTGAAGCAACATGTCTTCAACTGATCTCATGTACCATCTTCTTAGAGATAATCTATGCTCTTATCTAGATAAGTCAAAGTGTTGACTTTTGTTGTAAATGTACTCTCTCTCTCTCTCGACTGAACTTCTGAAGAACATAAAAGAAGAACTGATCAAGGGTTTCCCCACATTGGGGTTTTTCCTTGGCTAGCGCCACATCTTGTGTCCTCTTGTCTTGGCTTGTCTTCTGCGATTTATGTTTATGTTCTATCTGCAGTTTATTTTAATGCTGATGTGATTGCTAATCTGGAAAAGATATTGAGCTAATTGTGAAAATTGAAATAAATTGCTCTAAGCATAGAACATACCTAAAATTAACAGTAATTCATGGAAGGGGATGTGATACTTTTTGGCAAACAAGATCCCATACCTTTTAGATATGTTCCAAGTGTTCTTCCCAGCTTTTACTATAATCAAGATATCATCCAAGTAGACCAAACAAATTTGTGAATGTGAGAATGGAAAATCAAAATGCCGTTGATGATCAGTGTAAAAGTGGAAAGGTTGTTGATGAAGCCAAAAGGCAACATCAACCACTTCTAGAGACCAAACTGTCTTGAAGGTTGTCTTCCGTGCATCTTTGGCTTCTTGCAAACTTGGTGATAGCCAAATCCTAAATCAACCTTGGAGATTACGGTGCTCCCTAGTGTTGATCAAGGTTGTCACTAATCCTTGGAGTGCAAAATGGTTCTCGATAGTTATTGTGTTAAGAGCCTTGTAATCTGTGCAAATACATCATTCTTTCTATTAGCTTTTTAGGGATGGTCAGCATTGGAGATCCATAGGGGGATGTGCTAGGTGTGATTTTTACATTTTCCAACAATTTCTTTGTTTTGTACATGATCTTTGTTCTGTAATCAGGGTAATTAGTTAGGGAAGAAGACAGGGCCAAAATAGAATGTTTAACCCTTTTATTCAAATTAAACATATTTTAATGCTTTTAGGGCCCACATTTTCTGGTGGAAAACCTATGGATTATAGTATTTATGTTTTTAGTTTGAGAGTAAGATGAACTGAATATAGAATTTCATCCCCATTTAGGTCCAAATTCTAAGATTTTTGCTTCTAAATATGTGATAATGCATAAAGTTACAGGGGAAATTCTGAAAAGAAATCTCTTAGAGAGAGATGTATTTGATAACTTCATGAATGTGTTGTTCTTCAAGAAAAAAATTTCATTATTTTTTCATGCAATAATCAATGTGGTTATGGTATTTATGATGTCGAGTCTCTGGTGAGCAATGGTCCAACTGGAAATGTAAAAACCATCTGTGTTTCTGATGGAATTGGTGCATTTCTTGGTTTAGGTGGCAGAGTCTTTAAATTCTTGCGACTGCTTTTTACTGCAAACTGGGACGTCACTCTTTGCTTGGCATGGAAACTCTAGCACATTGGAGCAGCAACACTCAGTTGCCAGAATTGCTGAGTTTCTTAAAGTATGTGTTTTTCATGGAACGAAGGATTTTTGTTATGATTCTCCTTTATCGAAATCATTTGCTCTTCAAGTACATGCATTATTGGATTTCTATTGGTGCTGATGGTGGAATTCTTCTTAAGCTACTCCATGAGTTGATATCCTTTAAATAACTTTCATTTCATTTGATTTTTAGTGGTTGGCTTATTTTGAAATCTCTAATGAAAGTTGCATTTTTATGTCTTAATTTTGTCAGCCGGGCACTCTCTTGAAAGCTGTGAAGGAAGGAACAGAGCCAGCAGCATTTTGGAATGCATTGGGAGGGAAACAAAGCTATGTAACACAGAGGAAAGTGCAGGAAACAAGCAAAGATCCTCATTTGTATGCGTGCACATTTGAGAATGGTTAGTTGTGATTTGATGATTTACTGCAAAGCTGATATTCTATGTCATTTGTTACCACCATAGTCTTTGCAGGGCTGGATTTGAATCTTTTTTCCTTATTTGCTTCTTGTTTTCACATGAATACTATCAGTTTATCTACTTTATATGCTACCTTTTTTTACCCAGATTCAGGAGCCATTTTTATTTGCATTTTAATGTTTTAAAGGAGCTTTCTGACTAAATGTTTCTGAGCAGTAGGAAAACTGACCTCTTTTGTTTCTCTGTTTTGTTGGCCGTGCAAAATAATTCCAGGCATATTGCAGGTATGGTTAAGATTTGACCTACCACAAAAATGCTTCAAGTTTTGTCTTTCTTTCCTTCTCTTTTCTCCAAATTGAAAAGATGATGTTTACAAGTCACTTCACATTTTATGGCACCATGTATGACTATCAAGTGGTTGAATTGACAATTTTTTTTTTCATAAGCAGGTTTCCGAAGTCTTTAACTTCACACAGGATGATTTGTTAACGGAGGATATTATGGTCTTAGATACACATACTGAGGTTTTTATTTGGGTTGGTCAGCATGCTGATACCAAAGAAAAACAGCAAGCTTTTGAGATTGGTCAGGTCAGGATATTTTCTTCCATTTAACATTCCATTACCAAAATATTTTTATCTTAATTTGCATGACATTGGTAAGTAAGCAAATGAGGATGAGTAAAGCATGAACTGTCACTCTTGAAATTATTAGGAAGCTGGAAACTGACATAACCAAGTTTGGTATACGAAAAATAAAATGTAGTTTAAGGAATATTGCAAATGCAGGAATGGTAGGGAGGTTGGAGTCAATAATCTGCTTGTTATGCTGCATCAGATGCTGAGATGCACGTTGCATACTGATTTAAGATAGTCGTAGATCTCTTGAAAAAATCTTTATATCTAGGGTGCTTCAGAAGTGGATAGGAGCTCTAATGGTCAAGCTCTCCGCAACATGAGTTTTTATATAATTTGACTAATAGATTGTAGCATGATTTACAGAAGTACATGGAACGTGCAGCTTTATTGGAAGGGTTATCTCCAGATACACCACTTTACAAGGTCACTGAGGGAAATGAACCGTCTTTCTTCACAAGGTTTTTTGCTTGGGATGCTACTAAAGCTGTGGTATGTATTTTACTAGGACAAGTATTTTTCTTAGACACAGTATTTGAGTTCTAAATTTAACTGAGTTTTACGTCTGATGTATAAGTACAAGTTTTTATTTAAACCTGGTGTTTTTTATTGTCTCAGTGATAGGAATACAAGTTCTCTGGTCGTTTTAGTCTTTTACTTTTTTCAGAAGCTTAGCTTACTTATTTTTAAGAGAATGGAATGCTTTTGCCAAGCTTACCATTGCTAGATGAGACATCCTTTCCATTGTGCATTCTAAGATATTGTATTTTATATTTATGAATTGTCCAAGCATTAGAACTTCATGTCATATATATTCCTTTATCACTTGTTTGAAATTAACTGCAGATCCAAGGCAATTCGTTTGAAAAAAAAATCACATCTTTTCAAGGGATACCCGTTGAAGCTGTTGAGGTAAGTACTAAGATAGTAACAAGAGCAGCTATGCAGGTGCTTTGCCTCAGCTCTGATTTTTTATCTTGAAAGGATATAACCTTCTCAAATCTTACAGAATCTGAAAAGGTCAATGGCATCCGATGATACTGCTCCCTTTGAAAGTACTATAGAGAGATCTGACTCCTCAAATGATGTAAGACGGGGTGGCCCAACTCAAAGAGCAGCTGCACTGGCTGCATTGTCTTCTGTTTTTGGTTCTGGCAGTGGGGATAAAGGTGCACCTAAACCTTCAAGACCATCTAGATCTATTGTGAATAAGTCCTCTCAAAGAGCAGCTGCTGTTGCAGCATTATCCGGCGTTCTGAATGTTGAGCCAAAGAGCAGTTTACCTGCAGCCCCACCTGCACCAACAACTCTGGTTGCCGATGAAAGTGCTTCCTCAGTTGATACAGTTTCAGGTGAGTAGTGTCTGGTACTTTACACCTCCAAAAATATTGATGCTCATTTGAAAACAGTTTGAAAAGGTATACTTATGATTTGTTTGTGCCTGAAGGATTTGAGAGGATAATCAAGTTGTTTTCTTTTTCTGTGCAGACACATCAAAGAATGAGACAAACAGCACAACTACTGAGACTGAAGAGTTGTCACCAAAGCAAGAAGCATCTGTTACTGAAGATGGTGGAAAAGTAGAAGACAGTATTCCAGAGAATAATGGAGAAGATGTTTCTACGAAAAACGAGATTGCAGTGAAGCAAGAGGAGAATGGATGTGCTGTTACTTATAGCTATGAGCAACTGATAACTAGATCCACTAATCCTGCTGCTGGAATTGATCCCAAAAAGAGAGAGGTAAGTTCCTGTAGAATCAATTGCTCTGCATCTTACAACAGGTTTATTCTTTCTAACTGTCTGAACTTTTCTATATCACAGACATACTTATCGTCAGAGGAGTTCCAAAGTGTTTTTGGAATGGACCGGAAGAAATTTTATGAGCAACCAAAGTGGAAGCAGGATTTGCAGAAGAAGTCTGTTGATATGTTTTAGGGACCGGGACCAATTGTTTGGTTGATCTACATCGTTGTAGAAAATAGTTAATGCCTTTGGCTCTACCAAAGGAGTTTAGTTATTGCATGTTGGTGGTCATTTTAACCAGTTGCTATTCATGGAAGTAATTTTTTAGCCATTCCAATACTTGGGAGAGTGTTCAGATTCTGGAGGTCAAAACCTAGTGATTGTGTGCGTGAATCCGTGCCAGCTGTATCGATTGTATACTAGTTAATATGCTGCTTGTGGAACATTCAAAGGCGTATTACCTCTTTAGTGTATGCCTTCCTCGTTTGTATCCAAGGCTCTATATTGCTGTTAGATAAAAGCTCTGTTTACAGCATTATGTTTGAAAAACTCATTCTTTAAATTCTATGTAATTGTTATTTTTTTCCTGTTATCCTGCTATATTGTAATTTTTGCAATGATCTTATCAAATAAACTTTACTTCTACATAGAAGGAAGTTGACCTAGAGTTTTAATGTTTTTAGTAATATCATAGTATTAAGTTTCAGTTTTCAGCATGATGTCTAATGCCCATGTGGAGTACGTTGGTAAGATCCTGACAAGTAAATAGGAATATCAGGCTCATGCCAGGGGATACTAATTTGACTGGATCCCTAAGATTTTATTTTCTCAGAGGGGATTATTTTTGTTTACAGTCATGCTTTATTTGTCTATTTTCATATTGTCTTTGTTTCTTCACCTACTGGTCAAGACTGGTTAGGTGTGAGATTGAAGGGTGAAACTTTGTAGCACAGGTATTTTCTTTTACAACTGTGAAAATCAGATTATTCTCTTGTTGCTTTACTTTGTGTTCTATTACATAGCATCACAAATGTCATCACTTGGGTAGGATCCAACAATAATATCACAAAGTTAATGGTGGCGGAAACAAAATAATGACAATAAGCATAATCACAGTCTGATCCTTTTTGAGAATTCAGTTTAACTATGTCTATGGAGCACTCAATGTAAGATATATAGTAGAAGCATGTTATTTTTTAGGTCTGGAGTAAATATGGCATGCTTTTATTTATTGAGTGAACTTTGAACGGCATATATTTGAAATATTAAGATATGTAAATAATAAGATGTTTATGTGCTAATTATAAGAACAATAATCACAACCAATGCAATGAGCACTATCATTCATTTGATTTTTAATCCTGATCAGCTTGGTCTAAAATTTTCTTTAAGAAAACTTGGAAAGTTTTGATTTCAAATTTTAATGGCATTCTTTATCTTGTATAAACTTGCTTTTATTTTAGAAAACTTACAGCATGACTTCAATTTTTATCTGAGATTGATCTCTACCCTGTCATCATGGTTCGAAGGCTAATAGGAGTAATGTTCTTTTCACTAGATTAAAAAACTGTTTTGTACAAAAGGACATTATGGAATTATCCTCCAGAGAGGTCATTCACTTTGACCTATAACTTTTTTTCCTCTCTTCTGAAGTCTTTATTTTGTTTTCATCTTTAGAAATGCTAGTTCTATCTCCATATGTTGTTTAATTTTGCAGACTTAACCATCTGCAATTTGATCTTGTAAACCCCATTCACTTACAAATTGAATTTCTAAGCCCCTTCACTTCACAATCAAAATTTGCAGCCTGCGTCAATCTAACTTTTACACTTTTGGAGTATGTGAGTTTAAGGTTGGAGAGTTTAGAGAGCCCTATTAGGTTTTCGGTACCAATTGATTCTGAAGCTAGACTTTTTGTGGTGGATCCGAAACACAGTTCTAAAAGATGGAACTGGGTTTTGAACTGGCGACCAATCTAATAGGGATCCAAAATGGAATTGGATCAAATTGGACCAAACTAGATACACTAAACTGGATATGAAAAAATTACATAAAATAATTAATTTTAATGAAAAATTATTGTTAAGATTTGAAACATGATTCCAAACCATTAGAGACAAAATATGCAAAGTTTGCTCATCTATATACCTTGTAAGGGTGAATATATCATAATCGCACAAAGTGCAATACATATAAACAATAAAATACATAATCAATGAGGCTCTTAGTGGCTCCGAGAGTCCAAAAACAATGCTATAAGTTATTGCGTCACGGGCCAATTACAAATCATTGATCAAAATGATCACTCATCATTGATTCACCACTACTAGAAAAGGGATCATCAACAAGAGCTACATAAACATCATTTAACTCAAAGTTTTCAGACTTGGATTGCTCAACCTTATAATATAGTGGAAATTTAAAAAGTTTAACATGTAACCAATGATTTTGGTTTAAGTGAAGGGTTCATCTCCTCAACCTTATAATATGGTAGAAAAAGCTTAACTATTTAACCAATTATTTTGCTTTAAGTGAAGGGTACATTTTGTTAAGGCCATGGTAGAGGAGTTCAACAATCAATACAACCAACTTCAAGGTACATTCAATCCCATACCCTCATACATATAAAATCAAATGGAAACATTGCAATCCCCCAAATCGTGAAATCCTGAAAACTATAAGTCTATTGGATTTTGAGTGAGATCTAATATTCACTTACTTTTAAGAATTCAATATTACCATTGGTTGTCAACATTAAAAGGGTTGAATGAGGTTTTTTGTTTAGGTTTAGGGTTTAGGCGGGTGGGGGCGCTGGTTTTATGGCCAAGGGGGGGTTGTTTTGAACGGAAAACAACCTCGGCTTTCTTCCAAAACCTCTTGAAAACTTGCGATCGGTGGTCTTGAACTCCCCCACAACTGTGAGATGTAATCGACTTGTTTAGGGTTGGAACCAATTGGTTAAAGTCGGTTTGAGGCTTGTTTGTACCAATTAGGTAGCAACCTGACCGATTTGGTACCTGACTAGTACAAATTGACCCTCCAACTGAGTTTTTTTTAATGATTTGTTACCTTGGCTTATCTGACTGGCTGGTTTGACCAGTTTCTGGTTCAAACCGACTGATTTTTAAAACTATGATGCGAAAGAGGTATTGTTTTTTTAGGAACAAAGATATCACTATTTCGGTCTCAAGCATGCTGGTCTCTGAATAGGCTTTTGGTATGTAAAAAAATTAAATATGTTTTAATGTTTAATTTAGGAATAAGGGGCACGATCAAAAGATCATGCCCCTCACGTAAAGGAACCCGAGGTTGTATTTAAGCCAGGAGTTTTTCCATTGTAAGAATCATCATTTAATTTATATTGTGTGTGTGTGTTATATTTCAATTACAATGTTCAGTTGTTTGTACTTCATCTCGTATCAGAGCCAACGTTCCTCAACCTACAATCACATTTCCGTTCGTTGCTCTTTGTTGTTCCATCGTCAACCCATACGCTCTCATTCTTCTGTGACCTCACTGTTTTTCTTGCCCTCATCATCGACCTATAGCGCGTTGCCCCTTCCTCAACACCGTGATTGATCATGTTCCCCACCGCAGCTGCCGGGATGTCTCTGTTGTCGTGTCCCACCGTTGTATTTTCTCTATCGTGATTCGTCCCACAACTCTCCAAGCGTCGTCTATGTATTTCTTCGAACCATTCTAGTTGTCTATAACACTATCTCCAGCCAAACGTCGTGTATCGGTTCCCTGCCGCCGAATCGATCGATTTGTTTTTTGACTGAGAACCCGTTGTATCAATTCATATTAAATTATATATAGGGTTACATATTAAGTAGGGTTAGGTATTAAATTTTATAAGGGTTATATATATACTAACTTGTATAAATTCACAAATATATATATATATATATATATATAATATGTAATTGTGAATTTATATATATATTTTTAAGTTCAAGTTAAAGAAGCAAGTTAAGTGGGAACACTATAGACTACCATACATTTGAATAATGTTGATGGGCGACATTAGTAAAAAGTTGACATAATTTGAGAATAGACTTAACAAAAAGGACAAGGACATTAACAAAAAGGACAAGGACATTAAGAAGCTCCAAGGTGCAACAAAGATAAAAAGAGAATGAACTCCAACAAAATTATGATGGCCTTCGAAGGGATCACACAACACTTTCAAATAAGGTTGATTAGGATCAGACTCAAGCAATATGGATGTTGACCTTGGTCTTTCAAAAAATGAATATTATGATCTACAACATCAGAATAATGAAGCTATTCAACAACCAGATTCTTCAAATACTTCAAACCCGTAAGACTCACATCACATCCCTGAGTCTCCACACACATCTTCCATACCCAATCTACAACAATATCCTGAATATTCAAAATATGTAGATCTCAACCCAAATCTCCTTCTTCACTACACTGATTGCGACATATCAACGTAGAATAAAACTCAAGCTGTACAAATTTGATGGTAATGAGAAACATGATGTAGCATGGTTCAATAAGGCATAGGAGTATTTCAAGATTACAATATTGACAATGACGATGAAAAAATCAGGCATGCATCCATGCAAATGGAAGGCAAGGCATATAATTGGTATATGTGGTGGAAGAAATTGACACATGCTATCAATTGTAGGAAATTTAAAGATGCGTTCTTTAAAAAGTTCAAAGGTGTCAAAGAAGAAGTGTTCTTCACGACACTCACCAAGCTACAACAAAAAGGAGATGTGGAAGAATATACTAGAGAATGTGAGACTCTAGCTACACAAGTACTTGGAATATAAAAAAAAACACCTTATTCAATCATACCTCACTAGACTTAAACCATGTCTTCAGAATGAACTTAAACTTCATGACATCACATTTTTAGAAGAAGCAAGCAAAAAAATAAAATTCACAGAAAAGAAGTTCGAAAGAATACAACTGCCAAAAGTTGAAAGAGTATATTCAAGACGAAGGATTCCGTAAACTTCTAATGTGGAGAATACAAGGCATGTTTCACATCATTTACATGACAAAGGAAAATCTAATATGGAGGTGCAAATGTTGTGGCAAAAAATGGGATCCTAGACACACATGTTTTAAAGGAAAGGATACCAAGAACTTATATAAATGTGCAACAACCAATGATTCAAATAATGAAGAACCAGACATAAAAGAAGTTGAAGATTCTCAATAATTTTCTCTAGAATCATACAACGAAAATATTCTGCAAGTATCGTTATTAGCCATGACAGGAATATCTTAGCTCTAGACATTAAAGTTAAAAGGACATATAAAAAAGAGCATTGTAATGGTTTTAATAGCTACAAGAAGCACTCGCAATTTTTTGGACTCAAATATTGTAAAAAGGCTCAACATATTCACATATCCAATGACTAATATGAAAGTGATGGTAGCAGGAATTTTTTTTGAAAAAGTAGGAAAAGGCCACAAGGTCAAATTGCAGATTCAAGACTATAGTCTAGAATCCCTAGTCTACATTGTACCATTTGGAGGAGTAGATGTGGTCCTAGGTATCCAGTGGCTACAAACCTTAGGCACTTACTTCGCCAACCATCAGAAGCAATTTATTAAATTTAAATGGGAAGAGAAGAAATATAAGTTATATGGTTTTCAACCACCTCAAAATCAAATTGTATCATCCTACCAAATAATGAAGTTGATCCAAAAAGGAGTACTAACATAGATAGTGCAATTTCATTAGATGGAAATGTTCGATTCGAAATTGATTAGCGAAGAACCACCTGAAGTTCAAGAGTTAATTCAAAAGCATAAGAATGTATTCCAAGACCTTCCACTACAAATGCCTCCTAAAAGAGAAATTGAGTACATAACCGAAGTCAAGTCGGAATCAAACCCTGTCAACATTAATCCATATATATCCACATCATCAAAAAATTGAAATTGAAAGATTAGTCCAAGATATTTTAAAGTGTTGTATCATCAAAAAAAGTAGAATCTCTTATGTTGCTTTGGTGATTCTAGTTCAAAAGGAGGATGGATTGTTTAGGCTATGCGTAGATTATAGAGCATTGAACAAGATAATGATTAAGAACAAGGTTCCTATTCCGGACGAAATGTTGGATGAACTTAGTGGAGCCAAAAAAATTTCAAAATTGGACCAGAGATCCTAATACTACCAAATCATAATAAGGTTAGAGGACATATTGAAGACCTCTTTTCGAACTCATGAAGGTCATTGTGAGTTTAAGGTAATTCCTTTTGGGTTAACTTATGCTCCAACAACCTTCGAGGCTACCATGAATGAGGCATTCTGACCATATTTAAGAAAGTTTGTGCTAGTTTTCTTTAATGATATCCTAGTCTATAGTAAAACATGGAAGGAACATCTACAACATCTAGAGTAAATTCTCACTATACTAGAAGAACAATAATTTTATGCAAATATGTCCAAATGCACCTTTGGGAAGGAAGAGGTAGAGTATCTTAGACACATAATATCCAAGGAAGCAGTGAAGGTAGATCCTAATAAGATCAAAGCTATAAAATAATGGCCCAAACCAATTACCATCACCAAATTAAGAGGATTCTTAGGGTTGATTGGGTACCATCGAAGGTTTATTTGAAACTATGTTCATATAACCACACCCTAAAGAAACCTTTTAAAGAAGAACTCATTTCAATGGGATGATAAGGCATAAAAGTGTTTTGAAGCCTTAAAAGAAATTGTGTCCAATGCACTTATTAGCAACTCCAAACTTTTCAAAGCCTTTTGTAATTGAATGTGACACATCAAGTTTTGGAATAGGACCAGTGTTGATGCAGGATGGTCATCCAATAGCATTTGAAAGTAGGAAGCTCAATAAAAGAGAATGTCTAAAGTCTACATACAACAAGGAAATGCTCGCCATTATGCATGCATTAGCCAAGTGGAGACAATATATTTTGGGAAGTAAGTTTTTAACACAAATAGACCATAATAGTCTTCAACACCTTCTCCAACAGAAAACACTTTCTACAAAATAGAAAAAATGGATCGAAAAAATTGTCGCCTTCGACATGGAGATATTACAAGAAAGGGAAGACAATAACAGATGTTTTATCCAGAAAAGATGAAGAGTTGTCATTGCTTTCAATTTTGGTTATAGTCCCCTAATGGCTTAATGAAATTCGAAGTGAGTATACAAAAGATCCAGAAACATGTGCTATAATCAATAATCTTACTCAGAATTCAAAATTCAAATGGAAAAAAGATATTCTTTGGTATAAAGGAAGAATTTACTTAAGCCCAAATTTCAAAGTTCTCAAGGAGTCTCATGATTCATTATTAGCAAGACATGTAAGTTTCTTTAAAACCTACTATAATGTACGCCAATCATCTTTCTGGAAGGGAATGAATAATGGTATTCAAAAATATGTAGCATCGTGTGATCAAAGCTAGAGAAATAAAAAATGAAACATTATGACCCCTGAACTACCCCATCCCCTAAATATTCCAAACCAAAAGTGGGAAGAAATATCAGTGGATTTTATTAAAGGGTTACTCATGTCGGATGGAAAAGACAAAATCCTTGTAGTAGTTGATAGGCTCACTAAGTATGCAGACTTCATAGGAACTAAGAAATCAAAATCCGCAAAACAAAAGGTTGAGATATTTTGCAAGAATGTTTACAAATTACATGGATTTCTCAAAGTCATTGTTAGCAATAGAGACACCAAATTTAAAGGAAATATCTAGAAGGAATTTCTCAAACATATTGGAACATACCTCAACATGAGTTCAACTTATCATCCTTAAATAGATGGTCAAACAGAAGTTGTCAATAAACATTTAAAAGCTTATCTTTGTTATTATGCAACATACAAACAAAATAAGTGGGTTCAATGGCTACACCTTGCTGAATGGTGGTACCATTTCACTTAGAACATTTCAGCAAAAATAACCCCTTTTCAGGCTCTATACGGCTATGAGCCTCTTAAATGTACGAGATTTTCCATTATCGAGACAAAATTTCCAGCAGTTAAAAATCAATTAAAAGAAATCCAAAAAGTTTTTCAATCACTAAAGGAAAATCTAAATATTGCAAGAACTCATATGAAGTAGCAAGTTGACCAAGATAGAATAGAGAGAGAAGTTGATGTTGGAGAATTGGTATTTGTTAAAATTCAGCCTTGTAAGTAATGGCCCTTAAAGCAAAAGGAAAAAAAAAATTAGCACCAAGATTTTATGGACCGTACCAGATTAACAAAAAGATCAACCAAGTAGCATACAACTTAAGCCTTCTTCACAAAAGTCGTGTTCACAATGTTTTCCATGTATCCTGCCTTTAAGAAGTACTAACCAAACACCAAGCAGTGTAGACAACACTTATGACATTAGATGACAAAGGGAAGATCATTTTAAAACCAAAAAGAATCATCACCACCAGGGAAAAGAAATTGTAATCACGAGTAATTAAAGAGTATCTTATTAAGTGGAAGAACCTACTAGAAGAAGAATCCTCTTGGGAGATAGAAGCATTCCATCAACAACACCCTTCATTACCTATGCTTTGAGGACAAAGAATTCTTTTTAGAGGAAGGAAAGTGTTATGTAAAAAATCAAATATGTTTTAATGTTTAATTTAGGAAGAAAGGGCACGACCGAAAGAACATTCCCCCTCATTTCAAGGAAACCGAGGTTGTATTTAAGCCAGGGGCTCTTCCTTTGTAAGAATCATCATTCAATTTATAATATGTATGTGTGTGTGCGTGTGTGTGATCTGTCAATTACAATGTTCAATTGTTTGTACTTCAACTATCCTTTCTGTATATGAAATTTCAAAGGTGGAACCAATTGAATATTTGAATATGAGTTCAAAGAAAACCCTAATAGGATTTTTGTTCCTTAGACTTTAGAAGTAAGTCTTACCACTACGATGGATCTGAGTTTATGGTTAACTCTTTCTCATGTGGTAGAGGATTTTAGTTCGAAGGTTCAAGATGGGTTCACCAACCTTACACAATCTGGTGTTGGCATAACTTTATTTGAAGATATTTAAGGTAAGATAAAATATTTATCAAACCCTCTGATGCAATCTCTTAGTCCAAAAGATATTTTATTATTTAATTAATTTGAACAAAATTCTCTTTTAAATTCTGTAACAAATAAGAATTCAAAAATTTATGTATTAAATTCCTCTGAAGAGATCCAGGAAGCTATTTGTTTAAGCTCAAAATATTTTCCTTTTTTGTCAAATAGTCATGTAGATTTTGGGGTTGCTAATAAACCTTTGGTTTCTAATTGTATCCACATATTGAGATACAACCAACTACTCCAATGGAAGATAAATTTTATGTTTTATAAATCCTTTGTTGAGGAAGTTTGGATCCCCTCAGACTACTCCTTTTACTTATGGTTTCACAAAAAGCTCAGAGTGTATAAAATCCTATAGATTCACAAGCTCATGTAATCTACTAAAACAAAAGACAAGAATCTACTTCTACTCTTTACAACGGAATCAAATAAAGATCGAGCAAAACAATAATCGACAAGAGGAAGACAAATCAATGGCACATAACACAATAAATATATGGGGAAAGTCATAGCTCAAAACCCCACTATCTGTATTGCATTAATAAAAAATCAAAGATGATAATACAATGCTTGTTCTCACAAGAAAAATCCCAACACTCAGTAAAATCAATCTCCCAGCTCACAAGTAAGCTCAAGCCAAATCCAGGCCTCTTCTTTTCTCTCCAAGCCTCCTATTTCATTGCGCCCTTAGTTAAATAATTTGGATAAATAAAATATCCTATGCTCAACCTTGAGCTTAACTTGCACAAGTATCTCCTATCCTTCGCCTAATGACGTCCTTTGGCCAATACTTAGCCAAATTTCCAAGCCTTCAAGCTTCTAATTCTTTTGAACAATTCCTGGGAGAATTAGCTCGTATTTAAATGGAAATTCCTCATCCATAGCTATGAAATCCCTTTTAGGTTCAGTTCCTGATTGCATGCACTATCAATGCAACTAAGAAAAATCTAGAACAAATAGTACATTGTTCCTGCACTCTAGTCTCAACTGGGTTTTTCTCAGAATTGACATGCATGAGTTTCTGATGAGGGAATCTTCAGTTAAATTGAGTAACACTAGTTGAGTGCACTAATGCATCAACTGACTGTTAAGTCACTATTAGTTCCTCAAATAGTTTGGAACTAATTTAACTGGACTTAACTCAATAAACTGAGTTAACTAATTACCACTCATACTTAACTCATCCTGTACCCCTATAATATAGGGAGAACATATACATGACTTTAGAAAGACTTCCAACTCGAAATTCCTAAGCTAACTAAGTCAACTCACTCTAGTTAAATATTACAAGTTGTTATGAGAATAAAATTTGATTTTAATCCTCAGTTTAATTCAAGGACAAATTAAACTGGAATTTTTGGATTCTATTTTTATCATTTATTGTTGCTATTTTCAACACAGAGTCTTTGTTTACAATTTCATTAGTAAATAAATATGATAAACCCCCTAATTTTGATTTAGGGTTCAAACATCCAGATCTTAAACCCTTTTTGGGATATGTCCTTAATAATCTTCAGGAGTCTCCCTTAGGGAAAGAGTTGGTGGACTCATCTTTCTTGTGATCTAGTCCATTGTCCCATCCTATAAGGAAATTCTAAATTGACTCCTCTAAACGTTTATGATGAATTGGGTTTTAAGGATACAAAAAATTCAAATCCTATTAATCCTTTTCCAAATGTCACTGTTAGGAAGAGGAAGCAAAATAAGAAAGATACGGCTCAAGGAGTTATACAGGGTGGTATATTCAAGGAAGTTTTGAAAGTTTCTAGTAAACCTAGGTTGCTTGGTGTAGAGAAGCCCTCTTAAGAAGGTAATCCAAGGTTTTGATGTCTTTAAATGTAAGGGAAGTAGGGGGAACTTCCAAGACAAATACCTTCAAGATATTAGTGGGGTTAAATAAGCCTTCTATTATTTAAATCTAGGAAACCATGGTGACTGGAGAAAGGGCTTAAGAAGTTTTCCTTAAAATCTGTCCAGGATGGAGTGTTTGTTTTGTAGATTCTTTAGAACTTTTTAGGGGCCTATTGGCTATGTGGGACCCAAGGGTTAACCCTTCTTTTTAAGGATTGGTATTATTTTAGAAGGTTCATTTAGAGGTTTGCATTATTCGATAAAAAATGTAAATTGTTAGGAGCCTTATGATGAAAATTAGGAGTTTTGCAAACATATACAAGATAGTGGTTTACTTCAGCATTAATCTCTCATTTTAGCTAGGGATCTAAATTTCACAACCTCTACAAGAGAAATTTGGGGTCGTAAGGCTGGTATTGACCCTTTAGCTTGGGATTTTAACTAGACTATTCATGATGCAAATATTCTTGATGTGTCGTGTTCCACCTGTCCCTTCTTGGAGAACTAGGAGAGTGGGGGATAATTAGATTGCCAAGAGACTTGATCATATTCTGATTTTTGATGTTCTAGAAGACAAATTGGGAAGATTTTTTTCATGGGTTAGCCCTAAAGGTATTTCTGACCATATGTCGATTTTTCTACAAATATATTTTGAAGACACTAAGATTAATTATCCTTCTAAAATCAACGACTCTTGGTTGGAATATGAATCCTTCATTTCTTTAATTAAGAATTGTTGGAAGGAACTATCTTGTAGAACTTTTGATTCTGCCATGGAATCTTGGGTTACTAATATGAAGGATATTAATAAGAAGGTAAAGGATTGGGAATTAACAAAAAAGAAGGAAATGAAATATGAATTGTTGTTAATTGAATAAGAATATAACAAACATTTTCATTCCTTTGTCAGCACAAACTTCTTAGAAGAAGTAAAATTACATATTTGTAGCATGGATGAGAGAAAGACTCAAATTTTAAAGGAATAAGAGGAGTCATGGAGGCTGAAAAGTATAGCAACGTTAAGTCTAGGGATGGCAATACAAATTTTTTCATAAGTTTGCAAATTTAAGAAGAGTTAATAATTCTATTTGGGAGCTAAAATATGGAGCCGATGATATAAAAAAATCTCAAAGATATTTGGAAATGGAAAGAAGGGAACATTTTAAAAATATTTTTAAAGATGTTGGTATCAATACTATATTACTCATTTGCAAGTTATCAAAAAATATCTGACGTTTGTCTCCGATGAAGACCCTTCAGGAGTTAGTAGACTTGTCAGATTGGAAGAAGAAGAAGAGGTATTAAAACACTTTGCAAAAGACAAAAGCCCTAGCTTATACTCAACTTTTTTATTTATTTAATAGGAGAATATATCTTGAAGGTGGAGGGGACTAGATTAAAAGGAATGGTTTCTCGAGTATTAAATGCTACCTTTATTGTGTTAATTCCTAATTGTTCTAAGCCATATACTTTTAATGACTTTAGACCTATTTCACTATGTAACTTGATATATAAAGTCATTACCAAGATCATTTATAATAGGTTAAGAGATAAATTAGCTGAAATGACCTCTTAAGAACAATTTGAGTTTCTCTATGATATACAAAGACATGATGCAAGAGGTGTAGCTCAGGAATCACTACACTCAATCAAGTTAAAAAATATGGAAGCTTTGATATTAAAAATGGATCTGGTGAAATCCTATGATAAGGTTAATTGAATTTTTTAAAGATTGGTCCTTCAACAAATTGGCCTTGACCTGAATGTTATAAATTGGATAATGGGTTGTGTCTCCTCAACAATTTTTTGTGTGTTAGAAAATGGCTCTCCTACCAATTTATTCAATAGTTCAAGAGGTTTGAGGCAAGGTTGTCCACTTTCTCCACTACTATTTTGGTTAGGAGTGGAAGACTTGGGTATATTGATTATGCATGCAAGAAGAGATGGAAAATTAAAAGGGATAAAGGTGACAAAGTCTCATTTCATTACCCACTTACCTTTTTTATGATGTATTATTATTTGGTGATGGAACTGTTGTAGAATGGGAAGTCTTCTCTAGAATTATTTCCTTATTTTTTCAAGAATTTGGAATGGAGGTGAGTGTCCACAAATTTACTTTTTAACAAAACAGAGTTCAAGAAGACACTTCAACCATTATAAGCTCATTTTTGCCTTACCAAGTGGAAGAATTAGAGAAAGGATTCAAATATATGGGTTATTTTCTGAAACCTAATTACTATCATAAGGAGGACTAGTTATGGCTTATCAGGAATATTAAGAAATGAATAGGGAATTGGTGTTACATGTCGTTATCTTTGGGAGGGAGAATTGTCATTATTAAGTCAGTTATGGTTAGTATTCTTGTGTATTGGCTCACTCTATCAAAGCTTCCAAAATACATCATTAAAAAAATAAGGCAAGTAATGTTTAGTTTTCTTTGGATTGGAAAGAAGGCAAAAGAGGGAGTAAATCTTGCAAGATGGGAGGTTTTATCCCAACCAAAGTGTAACAATCCTGGTAAAAATTTCATGTAATAAAAGTAAAAAAAAAATAATAACCACGGTTGATGGGACACTTATTCCAAGTTGAATGTTGGGCAAGACATCCTAGGGAGTGTTCATTTGGTTGTTTATGGTGAAGAAAATTGGCAAAGGAAATGGCGAAGGCTTTGGAAAGGAAAAATGGTATTTTTGGCACATTTATTTATGAAAATAATGGAAATTAGGAGAAAAAGGAGGTGAAAGGTCACATGTTGCATGTGAGGAGGAAATTGAAGGAAAATAATGGAAAATGAAGAAAATAGAGGCCTCATTAATAAAAAGGTTTCTGAGGATCAATTAGGAATCTTTTGTCAGTTTAGTTTTGTAGCTCTCTCATTATTCTATATCTGTCTCTCTCACTCTTGGACAATTAGAGTTTGCTTGGAGCACTTTGGCATTGGAGAAAGAAAGGCAAAGAAGGAAAGAGGAAGCAAAGATCAAGCAGGGAAAGGTAGGATCAAGCATCTACAACAGGATTCATTGCAGGTATCGATTTCATGTGTATTTTACTTGCTATATTTGTCATGCATGGTGTTGCATGTGGTTGATTTCTGTCATGGCATGGGTTTTTCCAGGTGTGACATTGTTCTTCATCGTAGCCTTGCCATTTCCTAGTATCCTTGATGAGATGGGTTCTCATACTTCGATTGAGCTGGATTGCAGGATGGATTTGAAGTTGAGTGGGGTGGATCTCCAAAATGAAAAACACATCGCCTAGTGGTCCCTGAACCGGATTGTGGATCAAGGGTAAAGCCACTGGCTTAGTAACCCCTGAGCCACACTATGGGTTGTGGTAAAGCTAGGATTGTGTGCCTTGGTGGGTCTAGGAATCATTGTCAGTGGATGGTGGGATATACAGTAAAGCCAAGAGGTGGATTTCTCTCTGTATGGCCTAATAGTCCTATGATGGGATGTACGGTAAAGCCTGGAGAGTGGGTCTCTTTGCAGGGCCTAGTGATCCCTAGATCGGACTGTGGATTATGGTAAAGCCTGAGATACTAGGAGGCACTAAAATTCCTCACGGTGTAGGTGGAGAAATCCAGTAGCATCCATGCTTGTTTGGTTCTTTTTGGTTGGTTATGAGTCTCACATTCATGCTTGGAATATGGAACATGGGTGATTGGTTGAAGAGAGACTTGGCTCAGCCAACCTATGGCTGGGTGGAACATGGTAATCCCATCTCTGGTTGGTTTTTGCATTCATTAATGAGAAATTAATTCCCTTAGATTTCATGTGTAAATTTAGTGGATTTATGGCTGATATATTTACGGTATTTCTGTTGTTAATGTTGGTTATATGTATGTTTTATGACAACAACTATGTATGGCTCTCAATATGTTTTTTACTTGTAAATGAATGGACAATGTATCTATGACCTAATAGAAGAAATGCAACGAAAGACATCAGGGAACAATGGTTCTTAGCGATTCCCATATAAGTATGAGATCCCTATGTTTAATTCTGTTATTTACACTTGTAGACTACATGTTTACGATATGTTTGATGAAATTCCCATCATGGTTAGTAGGGGTCTGGTTAAGGGATTGTTTAACTAATTTCTTATGCTTCATCATTTCCATTTTATTTTACTACTCTTAAGATATAATTCCATTATGGGCAATGACTTGGGATCTGGGCCAGAAAAAGTGGCACAAATCCTAGGGATGCCGACACATAACTGGACAAATTGGTCCCTGGACACTGGCATGTAGGCCTATGAGAGTGTTCATAGGTCCCTGGATGTTGGCATGC
The DNA here is from genome assembly GCA_031772625.1 of Pinus tabuliformis. Classification (NCBI taxonomy): domain Eukaryota; kingdom Viridiplantae; phylum Streptophyta; class Pinopsida; order Pinales; family Pinaceae; genus Pinus; species Pinus tabuliformis. Next base: position 1,004,731,389 of record CM062819.1, read on the forward strand.
AGGCCTGTAAGAGCGTCCAAAGGTCCCTGGATGTTGGCATGCCCATAGCATGAGAGTATCCAAAGGGAAAGTGATTAGAAGTTTCAGTGGGACCCAGGGGCAAGTTTCCTGAAGTGTTGGCATGGTTCTCAAGGGTCCTTTAACTGATGTGGAAGGTTTTTTAATTGTGTTTCTATCGATTTGATTTCCTTGACGACACATAGGAAGTCGAATCCAACCATAGTAGCCTCTCATCGCATGTTTACCCCAATTGGCTGATTACTTGGGTAGAAGTGGTAGGAGGGTGTTATAGAGTGGTATCAAAGCATGGTTGATATGGGGGTCCCCCAACATATAACCATACTTAGCAAAATTATGCCAGGGTTACCCAACATATACCCACAATATGCATTAAAATTCATAAACACTTCAATCCCAGGCTTTCCAACTCTCTAAGGAGTCAAAACTCCAACCATCACTAATTACGACCCATTTATCAGTTCCTGTGTATAAGAACTCAATCACCCCGCTTGAACCTTCCTATTGGAACTTGAATCACCCTTTACACTTTCAAATAAGACTTTTAATGAAGTCTCCTTCTCATTTCTTCCTATTGGGATTTTAAATCCTTCACAACCTTCAATCGACGCTTTTAATTTCCTACATAATCCTTACACAAAGGATTTTCACACAATACACCTTTTCCTCCCTTATACGGGTTCTGCACAGATTTCGAGGCTATCTTTTCCCTTCATCACATTCGGACATCGCAAGTTCCATGGTCTTACCACTTGTGTGCTGTATCACCCTTTTTCCTCCGACATGCGACTACATAGTTGCTATTGGAAACATTATTGGCACTTTTTCCACAGAACCCTCAGAACCATATCAACTATCGCGCACGATAATACACGGGAATACAAAGGAAATTCCCCTTGGAATAACATCCACGGACTTCAAATACTATAGACCCGTGACTATGATTATCGTCGGGTTCGGTCTTTACTTACTCCACACTTCCGCTTCTTAAACACTCTAAGCTTAACTCCTCATTTAAGCTTCACTCTGCTCCTTTTCTCCAGAGCTTCACCTTGCTTCCTCAATTGGATTCAAAAATCTATTTTATGATTCCTCTGGACCATTTTATGCCTCTGCGTATCCTTCAGAACTCTGCCCGCAACCACAATTACAAAACCTACGGTTTCACACCAAAATCAATCATAAAACATGCGTTTCATACACTCTAACACAGTCAGGAAAACTCTGCATATATTAATGTAAAAACACAAGCTTACATTCGAGACATCTCGGTCTCACACAGGCCTGATTCTCAACATTTGTGATCCCATCCTCTAACAAAAGCCCTAAAGCTCGCTACATGCATACATATGTGGCAGATAAATAAGTCTCCTCGAGACTTTATCCATTCAATCTTTTCCTCTGTTTTAAAAAAGAAAAGTCGCCTTATCAGCTCAATGGTCCACTTCTACTCTAATTAATTCCTAAAAGCTCTCTCTTGTTCCTTGAATCATGGAACTATCTAAGAGTTGGATTTGACTTCTAACTCTTTGTCATTTATTCACCACTCATGTTTTCATTTATTTGTTTTGACAGAATTTACATATTCTCCCATTATCTAATTAAATCACACTTAAAGGCCTAAATATTGCATTAACTTGATACTTAGGAAAACTATTTCCTAAAATGCATGACCCCTTATGTCTACTATTTACAATGATTTTCCTTGGGCTGAATGCTCCTGCATCAGACTCCCAAAGTAGAAAATATTCATGATCTCCTGATCATGTGTCTTCTGATCTTTGTCTTCCTAGATCCCACACTTTGTTGTGTAACTATCCACATGCTTTGTTCCCTTGTTGCTGCTGCACTTCTGCTGTCTTTTGCTCCATCTTCTTCTTCTTGTTAATCAGGTTCAAGTTCTGATTGATCTTGCTTTCTGACACTACCATTTTCCTCCATTTGGACTGCTTCATCATCATCTCCCACATTTTTTCAATCTCTGTCTCCAGTATGTAGGTTTTAACCCCGTACAGAAATTACCTGCATATGCATTCTAAAACACATAAAATAAACAATGCGAGAGCATAACACATAAAACACATATACACAGAGATTTTCCCCTGGATCCCAAAACTGGGACTACCAACTTGATTTTTCATTATGTTCCTTTCAATGCTACAATACATATTTATACATGCCGAAGCATCCAATACCATGGACCGAAAACCATCGCGTCCAATACCATGGACCTAAAACCATCGCGTCCAATACCATGGACCGAAAACCATCGCATCCAATACCATGGACCGAAAAACCATCGCGTCCAAAAAACATGTGCAAAAATCATGCACAAAACCATAGGTGGGTCTGCCCAACATAACATAGGGTCCAAAACCAAAATTTTCCGGGGCGCTGCCCCGAATCCCATAAAGTGGGGTTACGGGTGCCCTTCAAACCCCCTGTTAACTATGTGGAAAGAATATAACACAACCCAACATTCTCCCACTTGTTGTTTTCTTTCCACAGGGGGCCACAAGAGAGCTTAGTCATTTTCCCAGACCTGAAATGCCCATTGTCTCTCTACACCAAGAGAAATTCTCAGAGCTTACAGATTTTGTCAATGCATCTGCAGTATTCTTCAAAGTGTCCACCTTTACTAGCAACACCTTTTTGTCTTCTATCATATCCCTCACAAAGTGATACTGAACATCAATGTGCTTTGTCTTTGAATGATATGCGGGGTTCTTTGCCAAGAAAATTTCACTTTGGCTATCATAGTCTATCCTTATAGCTTCCTGTACTAACCCCATACTTGAACACAATCTCTGCAACCAAATGCTTCCTTGCTTGCATGAGTGGCTGCAACGTATTCTGCCTTTGTAGTTGATAGTGCCACTACAGATTCTTTCTTACTCATCCAACTCACTGCACCTCCAAATAGGTTAAACACATACCCACTTGTAGATCTTCTCTGATCCAGATCTCCAACCCAGTCTACATCAACAAAGCCATGAATATCCAACACTCTGTCCAATCCAGGTCTTTCTTGGTAGCACAAACCATAATCACTAGTGCCACGCAAATACCTGAAAACCCGCTTCACTACTGTCCAGTTCTCCTTCCCTGGTTTTGACATAAACCTGCTCAATACTCCCACTGCATGTGCAATGTCTGGTCTAGTATAGACCATTGCATACATCAAGCTACCGACTGCACTTGCATATGGAACACGGGACATGTCCTCTTCCTCTTCTTGTGTCTTGGGACATTGTCCAGTAGATAATCTCACACCTACAGGAATAGGAACCTTCACCGGTTTACTATCTTGCATATTAAACCTTTGTAGTATTGTATCGACATACTTCCTCCGGTTTAACCAGAGCTTCCTCTTTGCCTGATCTCTTTTAAATTCCATGCCCAAAATATAGTTTGCAACACCAAGATATTTCATGTCGAATTTGGAGGACAATTGGGTCTTCAAATCTTGGATAATTTCTTTGTCATTTCCAACCAGCAACATATCATCCACATACAAGACCAGATAAATTACACGGTCACCAATTAATTTGAAATACACATAGTGATCCGCTTTGCTTCTGGTGAAGCCAAGTTGCCGTATAAATGTATCAAATTTCTGATACCACATCCTTGGTGACTGTTTTAACCCATATAGAGACTTCTTTAACTTGCATACCAGTTCTTTCTTACCCTTCACCACAAAGCCTTTAGGTTGCTTCATGTAGATTTCCTCTTCCAAATCCCTGTGAAGAAATGTTGTCTTCACATCCATCTGTTCTACCTCAAAATCAAAAGCAGCAGCAATAGACAAAGTAATCTAATAGAAGTTACCTTGGCAATAGGAGAAAAAATATCACCAAAATCAATTCCCGGCACCTGGGAATAACCTTTTGCTACCAATCGAGCTTTGTATTTCTCCACTTTTCCTTCTACATTTGTCTTCTTTTTGAACACCTATTTGCTACCAATGGGTTTCCTTCCAACCGGCAACTCCACCAGATCCCAAGCCTCATTTTTGTGCAAAGATGCCATTTCATCAGCCATGGCCTCTTTCTAGAGTTTGCCATCCTCTGAATCTACTGCTTCCTTCACAGTTCTGGGATCATCATCTGTAATAGACAAAGCAAAGTTTGAACAGAAAGCAGATGGACTATACCTTTCTGGCTGCCTTCTTTCTTGAACTGATCTTCTCACAGCTGGAGTTTGTGGCTCTTCATCTTCTGATTCCTCCTCTATTGTAGAGTCTGATTCTTCCTCCTTTAGCTCAAACTCTATCTTCTCGAGTTCTTTTGGTTGGACTTCATGTTTAATAACATCTTTCACCTCTCTGAACACCACATCTCGGATGTACACAACCTTCCTTGTTACTAGGTTCCAAAGCTTATAACCCTTTAAACCATCCTTATACCCAATAAAGATGCACTTTTCAGATTTACTATCCACCTTGGTTCATTTCTCCTTTGGAACATGTACATATGCATCACATCCAAATACCCTCAGATGTGAAAGAGATGGTTTCTTACCAGTCCATACTTCTTGTGGAGTCTTATCCTCCAATGCGAATGAAGGTGACCTGTTGACCAGGTAACATGCAGTATCCATCGCCTCTGCCCAAAATTCCTGTCCTATCCTGGCACCACTGAGCATGCTTCTTGCCCTTTCCATCAATGTCTTGTTCATTCTTTTTGCAACTCCATTTTGCTGAGGTGTATATGGAGTAGTCTTCTGCCGTGCTATACCACACTTCTTATTCATATTCCTTGCTGCAAAATTCTCCACCATTATCTGTCCTCATCACCTTTATCTTCTTCTCTGTCTGGTTTTCCACCAGAGCCTTAAATTCTTTAAACCTATCAAAGACTTCAGATTTCTTCTTAAAGAAATATATCCATGTAGTCCTTGAGAAGTCATCTATAAATGATACATAGTACACAGACTTACCCAGTGATGGAACGTTCACAAGTCCAAACACATCACTGTGCACAAGCTCTAATATTTGTTTCGCCCTCTTACTACCAGAGGGGAAACTCACCCGATTCTGCTTCCCTTATGCACAATTTTCACAGAAATCAAAATCTAGAGAGCTATTACTCATACCTTCTACTATACCTTTACCATGAAGTATTCAAAGGCCCTTCTCTCCAATATGTCCAAGCCTTTGATGCCACAACATGGTCTTCTCTCCAGAGACCACTAGATTTTCTGCTCCACTTTCAGGAACCACGGAACTGTTGCACCCATCAAAAACAATGTTACCTTGCAGCTTGTACAAAGTTCCAATCCGAACTCCCCGCATTAATACCAGTGCTCCCCGAACCATCTTGCAGGCATCCTTCTCGAACACTGTTTTTACACCTGCATCATCCAACTTGCTTACAGAAATCAGATTTCTAGCCAATGCAGGAATATGCAGAACACCTAGAAGTGTTCTAACCATTCCACCTTGCAACTTCAATTTTACTTTTCCACGACCAACGATTCTAGCCTTCCTGTCATCCCCCAAGAAGACATCACCACCATCCTATTTCTCATACTCGCGGAACCACTTTCTATGGGGAGTGAAGTGAAAGGATGCACCTGAGTCAATCAACCATGCCTCATGATCTACATGTGTACTTGAAGAAGCCAAGTACAGTTTTCACCTCTGCAGAAGGAGCCTCATCAGATCCTTTTCCTTTTTCAGGAGCTTTAGACTTACAGTCACTTTTGTAGTGGCCTTCCTTTCCACATTTCCAGCACACCACCTTTACAGGTTTTCCTGGAGATTTAGATCTCCCACTCGATGACTTATTTTTGTTTCTGTTCTGGGACTGTCCTCGTACAGTCAAGGCATCACCATTTTGGCTCTCCATATTTTTCCGTCTCGTCTCCTCCTTCAGCAAGGCTGAGACTATTTCATCAAACTGCAAGGAAGTTGCATTGCTACCTATTGCAATAACCAGGCTATCCCACGAATCTGGTAGATAACACAACAAACAAATGCACTTATCTTCATCTGAAATTTTAATATCAACAGATGCTAACTGACTTACCACAATATTAAATGTGTTTAGATGTTCTGTCACTGAGTCTCCATCTTTCATCCTCAGGTTATACAACTTTTTCCGCAGGAACAGTTTACTCACTAGAGACTTAGATTGGTACAAAGTCCCTAACTTGACCCACAAAGCCTTCGTCGTAGCTTCCCTTGATACATTCAGCAATATTGAATCTGAGACACAAAATTGTATTGTGCTCTTTGCCTTCCGATCCAACTTCTTCCATTCTTCATCGGACACTCCCGTTGGTTTAGTACCCGGATCTACCGCGATCCACTGATCTTTATCCACCAATAGATCGTCCATCTTGAGTTTCCACAACTCAAAATTCTTACCATTAAATTTCTCAGTCTCTATCTTTCCACTGCTCACCATCATCTTTCACCAACAGAATCGATCTCGCAGATCTCCCACTGAACAGGGTCTACCACAGGCCTGAGAGAAACCCCTCAACAACAAAGGCGTCCCCCTAAAGCCAAAACAACTCTGATACCAAATGTAGGTTTTAACCCCATACAGAAATTACCTGCATACGAATTCTAAAACACAAAAAATAAACAATGCGAGAGCATAACACATAAAACACATATACACAGAGATTTTCCCTTGGATCCCAAAACCAGGACTACCAGCTTGATTTTTCATTATGTTCCTTTCAATGTTACAATACATATTTATACATGCTGAAGCATCCAATACCATGGACCGAAAACCATTGCGTCCAATACCATGGACCGAAAACCATCGCGTCCAAAAACATGTGCGAAAATCATGCACAAAACCATAGGTGGGTCCGCCCAACCTAACATAAGGTCCAAAACCAAAATTTTTCGGGGCGCTGCCCCGGACCCCATAAAGTGGGGTTACAGGTGCCCTTCGAACTCCCTGTTAACTACATGGAAAGAATATAACACAACCCAACATAGTACATGTTTGGACTGGTCCATCTTCTGCTTCATATTTCTGCCCCCTTCTCTTTGTTTCATGTTGTTGTTGCTGTCTTCTATGTTGACTTTTTCTTTCCTTGCTCCAAATTTTGGTTTGATTGCTCTTGCTTCAACGCTTGCTGTGACTCCTATGCTGACTTATCTTTTACTTGCTGCCTCCCTATCATCCTTACCCTCTTTCATGATTGAATCATGACTGTTCAGCACTTTCTCTAGTAAATTAACTTCTCTACTCCATGGATTGAATTCTTCCACAGAATCTCCTTCTTCCATCTTTAAGTGGCTTAGCTATGCCAAATCTTCTCCAGCATTTGCAACAAAAACTGCATTCATAAAACACTTGTTAAAATTAAAAACATAAGGTTGTTGTGCCTTATCTTCCTTTGGCACCAATTTAGTTTGCTTCTCTCTTTTCTCCTTCTCCTCTGTCAGCACATCAGTATGCTTATTCGAATTCTTAGCGGAATTCATGAGACCATCAGTTAATTTCTCTTTCACACAATCTGTTCTAATGATGTTTTCCTGCTTGGGTTCACAGTAGTGAATTTCTCCTTCCTTAACCTGCTGCTGGTTATCTTCATTTTGAAATTGTTTGATTCCTACTGCATCTTTTCCATCTTCAAACAATCTCTGCTCAATCTCTTTGATCACATACTCATACTCATTCTTTCTTTTTGATGAAACTACAAACAAATTAATACATCTTCCTGTCTCCATGGCTACTTGAGACACATCTTCTTCTTTAGAAATTGTAACTGTAGCTTCTGTTCTACTGTCAAGTTCTCTCATTAGTTTCTCTAGCTGTTTAATCTCCTCTTCACACTTAGCAAGCACTTCATCACAATGCTCTCTTCCAGCTTCATCCTTCACATGCTGTGTTACAGTATTAAAGCACTGTCTTCCTTTGACCCTTGTAATCTCAAGGTCTTTCTGCTGCAACCAATCACTACTTCCCTCATTCAAGAGGTCTTCTCCATCATACTTCGTTCTCCTAAAGTACTCCTCATTTTATAATACACATTCTTTTTCATTTTTCCCTTCAGAGTATTCATCTTCTGCAAGATATTCCTCCAGACTTTTGATATCTTGAAAAGATTGTCCATCCTCTGTAAAACACTCCTTTATTAGTGTTCTTTCTCCCTCTGCTAAGTCTTTTGCATAAGGTTCCTCCTTCTTAACATCTTTCAGTAGATGTCCTTCTTCCCTACTATCTGCCTCAACAATTTCCATGGCTATCTCCATTGTGCCTATCATCATAGTGAATTGATGATACTTTACTATGTTTTCAGCTAACATAGTCTCTTCCTCAAGTTTTCCTTCTCCAAGAGTTATCCTTGTCGCACCATCTACATTAATATTCTCTTGCATTTGTTCTGCACCCACAGTCAAACTATCAATCTTAAAAGCAATAGACTCTATGGTCCCATTGGATGGTTCGACCATCATATATTCTTGCTGTTCTAAATCCTTCATATGATTTAGAAATTTTGCGATTGTCTCCTCTTCAATCTCTTCAAGCCCTTCACTTGGTTGCTTGATATCTTTCTCCAGCTGTATATGAGATCTATCTATCTCATCTTTTTCCAAAATAGAATTTTGATTTTGTTGGTCTTCTTCCTTCTTCATGACAGTACCAACCAATTGTCCTTCTTTACATGTTTCACCTTCATACACACATAAATTTTCAGTTTTAAACCCATGTGACCCTTTGGCCTCACTTGAAGTTTCAATCTTCAAGTCTTCATCTTCACTTTCTCCTAGAATTTCTCCTTGTTCTGGTTTACAAATGTACTCTTCCATTTCCATTTCCAACTCAGCTTCCTTGAGTTTTCCCATCAGCCACTTCACTTGCTTTTGTTGTAGCCTTCTTTGCATCTCATGCCATTCCACTGGCTTCTTCCTCAAGACCCAACCTAGTCTCTGGCTTTCCTCAAGCATTCTCCTTAATGCATTGAGTTGTTCTTTTAATTCAGCAACCTCTTTGTCAATTTCTTCTTGACTCATCCTCTTTCCATTTGCTTTGGAATCCTCTTTCTTATATCATGTACTGTGGCTTCTATTTGAACCTCTGCTATGACTATCAGTAGTCATATTGTTCTCTTCTTTCTTCATGAGCTCCTTTGCAACAAGCCTCTGCAACAGCTAGTCCTCCTGGCTACAATATTACCTCACTAAGCTCTTCTCCCTCAGTCTTTTGGTAAGTACGGTCCTCTATCTGGAACCTCCTCCTGAGAAACACCTTTGCTCCTCCTAGGCTTCTTCAATCTCTCACTTCCTCTTGAGAATACTTTAGCTGTCCTCTCTATTTAATCTCTTGTTGGATTCTTCAGGTTCACTGCCACTTCTTCTTAAAAGTATTCTCCTTACTCTGTCTTCAAGAACACATCTGGTTCTCCTCTCACAGCTTCTCTTGTTGTCACCTGTGCATTAGTATAAAAACACACATTCTCAATTTAAAACATAACACATTACCTCGCCTTCAAGATCTCAGCATGATCTTGTTTCACCCGTTCTTCTGCACTTTTGAATGGATTGTCCTCTGTTTTGTCCCCAAGTCCTCTTTCCTTCAGAACTTGCATTAAGAAATCTTGCTTTTTCTTTCCTTTAAGGAATTCTCTGTTCCTGCCTATTCCAAGCCTCTGCTAGAATTGCTACACATCATCTCGGCTTTTAATTATTTCACATAGAATTTTTTTGTTCTGTCTAACCTCAACTGTTTCACTTACAATTCTGCTCTAACCTCAGTTCTGTCCTGATACGAATTTGTTGTGATTACAAATCTGCTCTGATACCACTAATGACGCAGGGATCCCCCAACATATAACCATACTTAGAAAAATGATGTCAGGGTTACCCAACATATACTCACAGTATGCATTAAAATGCATAAACACTTCAGTCCCAGGCTTTCCAACTCTCTAAGGAGTCAAAACTTCAACCATCACTGGTTACGACCCATTTATCAGTTCCCGTGTATAATAACTCAATCACCCCGCCTGAACTTTCCTATCAGAACTTGAATCACCCTTTACACTTTCAAATAGGACTTTTAATGAAGTCTCGTTCTCATTTCTTCCTATTGGGATTTTAAATCCTTCACAACCTTCAATTGACACTTTTAATTTCCTGCACAATCCTTACACAAAGAATTTTCACAAAATACGCCTTTTCCTCCCTTATACGGGTTTTGTATAGATTTTGAGGCTATATTTTCCCTTCATTGCATTCAGACATCGTAAGTTCCATGGTCTTACCACTTGTGTGTCATATCACCCTTTTTCTTCCGACATGAAACTACGCAGTTGCTATTGGAAACAATATTAGCACTTTTTCCACATAACCCTCAGAACAATATCAACTATCGTGCACGATAATACATGGGAATGCAAAGGAAATTCCCCTCTGAACAACATCCATGGACTTCAAATACTATAGACCCGCGACTATGATTATCGTTGGGTCCTGTCTTTACTTACTCCACTCTTCCACTGCTCAAACACTCTGAGCTTAACTCCTCATTTAAGCTTCACTCCACTCCTTTTCTCCAGAGCATCACCTTGCTTCCTCAATCGGATTCAAAGATATATTTTATGATTCCTCTTAACCATTTTACGCCTCTGTGCATCCTTCAGAACTTTGCCTGCAACCACAATTACAAAACCTACGGTTTCACACCAAAATCAATCATAAAACATGCGTTTTATACGCTCTAATACAGTCAGGAAAACTCTGAATATATTAATGTAAAAACACAAGCTTACATTCGAGACACCTCGGTCTCACACAGGCCTGATTCTCAACATTTGTGGCCTCCCCCTTCTTCCCGTAGGCTTACATATATTTATATGGAAACTTTGGATTGGATTACTATGAAGGACCTGATCCCATCCTCTAACAAAAGCCCTAAAGCTCACTACATGCATACATATGTGGCAGATAAATAAGTCTCCTCGAGACTTTATCCATTCCATATTTTCCTCTGTTTTAAAACATAAAAGTCCCCTTATCAGCTCAATGGTTGAATTCTACTCTAATTAATTCCTAAAAGCTCTCTCTTGTTCCTTGAATCATGGAACTGTCTAAGAGTTGGATTTGACTTCTAACTCTTGTCATTTATTCACCACTCATGTTCTAATTTATTTGTTTTGAGAGCATTTACATATTCTCCCATTATCTAATTAAATCACACTTAAAGGCCTAAATATTGCATTAACTTGATACTTAGGAAAACTATTTCCTAAAATGCATGGCCCCCTATGTCTACTATTTACAATGATTTTCCTTGGGCTGAATGCTCCTGCGTCAATTGTTCACCCCTCGGACTAGATGGGTTGTGTGTTGGTCATGCATGCATGTTGCTTTCATGTGTGTCTCGTACACTTGCATTCCATGTGCTTGTTGCATTTCATAATGTTGATCATGGTTGTAGTAATGTTGTCATGATGAACTTGATGTTGTTATTGTGGAGTGCATCGTCATGAGTGTATGACTGGTTACATGTTCTTATATGTCACTTACATGTTGTTATATGTATCTTGGCTACATCCTTGTATGCTAGGTTGTATTCTTGTATGTTTGGTTACATGTATCAGTCTTATAGGTTTGGTTACAAGTATTTTTTGCTTATGCTCGATTACATGTGTTCATGCATGTGTGTGGTTGATTACACATTGCTTATGCATGTTGATGTTTGCATGTGGCCATGTGTACAATGGCATAATGGTTATTGTCATGCATGAGGTCATTGTATGCGTAATTGGTGTGGTCATGCATTGATGAATGGACTCTATCTAGAATGATGCTTATGTGTTTTGATGATCTTACAGATGAAATATCCTCCTCGATCTATGCTAAGGTACATTGGTTTATTGATTTGGTTTAGCTGACATAGTATGCCTTACAGGAAAGAAGGTCAAAATGAATAGCAAGATGGTAGACTACAAGGACTCTCCATGTGAATCAAATGAGAAATGTGGTGGGAACTCTTATGATTTGGTAGATACATTGAGAAGCTTGAAGGAAGAAATAAGGAGTTGTAAGATAGATAATGATAGGATCATACAAGAGAAATAAACAGAGGTTAATGCAATACTTCTTCAAATTTTGTCAGAATTGCAGCGATAAGGGCCACTTTGGATCAGCCATGGAAAAGAGGACATAACTAATGGGGCATATGGCAGTAGGTCTCCTGGTAGACACAAGTCGGATAGAGCTGACATGGTGAGAGATGGCAGGTTATTGGACACTTCAAATAGGAGGGGTGATGAGTACAGGTACTATTATAGTTCTAGTTCTGACAAACATTATGATCTTAATCGTTATCAACCTTATACGAGGAGTGATAGGGGATAGTTTCTAGATGAATTTAAGAAAGCAAAGCTACCTACTTTTGATGGAGATATGAAGAAGGCAGAAGATGCAGAGGATTGGATACTTGGGATGAACAAATTATTTGAGTTGCATGAGTACACAGATAACATGAAGGCCAAGATAAGTATCTTCAGCTTGAAATGTAAAGCAGACATTTGGTGGGAAGATGTGAAGAAGGTCAGAGACATCAAGACAGATGACTTGAGTTGGTGGGAGTTCAAAAGAATTCTAACGAAGAAGTACTTGTCAGAAAGGTACTACGACAACAAGGCCAAAGAATTCTACGAGCTAAAGATGGGGTCAATGACAAATGAAGAGTACACAACCAAGTTTCTGGAGCTATTGAGGTATGTATCATATCTTACAGATGAGAAGGATAAAGTTCAACAATTTTTCAGTGGTTTTCCATTAGCATTTAGAGATCAGATTGAGTATGACGAGCCTCAATCACTTGAGGAAGTCATTGGGAAATTGAAGCATTGCTATGAACAGTCAAAGCGTAAGAAAGAATATTAGCAAGGATGGAAAGGTAAAGAAAAAGGTAAAGGTAAATGACATCCTAAGTGAGCAAGGACTTAGAATGCAGATGGGAAAGAGAATATGGCAACACAAAAGAAGTTTAATGCAACTAGAAAGGGACATGTATCACAACAGAAACATAGAGGTGAGGGCACTGCTCAGTTGGAGTGTGGTGAGGAACACTTTAGGATAGATTGTCTGCAGAATCAAGGTGGTAGGCATAAGATATACAGTGCACATGAGGCATTAATTGTTGGGGATGCGAGGTAGATTATTCCTCGTATTTATGTAGTCATGGACAACATAAAGAAAAAGAACTAGGCATCTATCATTGAGTTGGATGGTAAGATTTGTGATCAAGTTGTTTGTATTTTGATTGAACTTGGATCTAATTATAGCTATGTTAGTCTTGACTTGGTGGATAAGTGTGGTTTGAGTAAGGAATTGCATGCAGAATCTTGGTTAGTGCAGTTGGTTATAGGTACAGAGAAGCAAGTTCATCATTGGGTAGGAGCTTGTGCATTTTATTTGAATGGTATGCTTACAAAAACACATTTGAATGTATTACCATTGGGATCATACAATATGTTGTTGGGAATGGATTGGTTGTATCTTCATAGAACCAAGGTAGACTGTTATGACAAAGCCATTGAGTGTGTCAATGACAACGGGGAACCAAGAGTCTTGCAAGGTAAGAAGAAAGCCACATCGGTTAGGATGGTGAAAACTATGAAGAAAAAGCATAGCCGCGGGAAAGGGTGTATGTTATTTGCAGTGCACATTTCTAGTGATAAGGGTAAGGAGGTTGAGGATGCAGATGTATTGAGAAGGTACCCAGTTCTGCAACAGTTTCAGGATGTATTTCCTGAGGACATTACAAAGTTTCCACCTCACAAGGAGGTATACTTTTCTATTGAGTTAGTTCCAGGGGCATCTCCAACATCAGAAGCACCTTACATGATGAGCACACCTAAGTTGGTGGAGTTAAAGTTGTAGTTGAAGGAAATGTTGGACAAGGGATACATTAGGCCAAGTGTATCACCTTGGGGCACACCGATATTATTTGTGAAGAAGAAAGATGGAACTATCAGATTATGCATTGACTACACGCAGTTGAATAAAGTGACCATCAAGAACACGCACCCTTTACTGAGGATTCATGACTTGTTCGATCAACTGAAGGGAGCAGTAGTGTTCTCGAAGATTGATCTGATATTCGGATACCATCAAGTACGTATCAAAGAGGAGGACATTTACAAGACAACTTTCTGGACCAGGTATGGGAATTATGAGTTTATTGTAGTTCCATTTGGCCTAACTAATGCTCCAACTACGTTTATGTGCTTGATGAATAGTGTGTTGTGTCCGTATTTGGATAAGTTTGTTATTGTGTTCATTGATGATATATTAGTATATTCTAAAAATGAGGAAGAGCATGTCGAGCATTTAGAAGCAATGTTGAGGTTGTTGAGGGAGCATCAATTGTATGCTAAGCTCAACAAGTGTAGTTTCTTTCAGATTGAGGTACACTACTTGGGACATGTTGTCTCCAAGGAGGGCATTGCAGTAGATACAGAGAAGATAAGGGCCATCATGGAGTGGGTAGCTCCTAAGAGTGTGGATGAGGTGAGATATTTCATGGGGTTGGCAGGCTATTATAGGAGGTTCATCAGGAACTTCTTCACAGATTTCTTATCCTATCACATCATTGCAGAGGAAAGGTAAGAAGTTCGAATGGACAATGGATTATGAGGCTAGTTTTGAGTAGCTTAAGTAGTTGCTGGCACATGCACCAACGCTATAGATTGCAGATCCGGACAAAGAGTTTGTAGTATGCACAAATTCTTGTAAGAGAGGACTTGGTGGAGTCCTTATGCAAGATGGACAAGTGGTATGCTATGAGTCACGGAAGCTAAACGAGCACGAGAAGAACTACCCAACACATGATCTTGAGTTAGCAACGATCATACATGCATTGAAGATGTGGAGGCACTATCTTCTTGGCAGGAGGTTTGTACTGATGAATGATCATATTGGGTTGAGGTATTTGTTTGAATAGCTGAATCTGAATGTCCCATAGGCTAGATGTATGGCCACGATCAGTGAGTTTGATTTCAAGATCAAGTACATCAAAGATAAAGAGAACAGGGTGGAAAATGCTCTTAGCAGACAGGTATAGGTAAATCACTTAGCAACTATTAGCTCCTATGGGACAGACTTACAGGACAGGATCTTGCAGGCAAGTCAGTAGAATGTCAGGTATATGGAGATTGTGCATAAGTTGCAGCTAGTACTAGTACAAGTATAGGTGGTAGTACAGGTGCAAGTACATGTGGTAGTATGGGTATAGTTATAGGTACAGGTGCAGGTGCACGGGATATGGACTATTTCCTTACAGTAGATGGATTGGTTAGATTCAGAGACATGATATATGTCAGTTGGATAGCAGTGAGCTCAAGAAGGTGATATTGAGAGAGTTTCATGGGAAACCTTATTCGGGTCACCCAGGTTATCAGAAGACATTGGCTGCAGTGAATAAAGTTTATTATTGACAGAATCTAAAGAGGGATGTAGTAGAGTTTGTGGCTAGGTGTTTTAATTGTCAGCGAGTAAAGGCAGAGTGTAAACATCCAGGTGGACTGCTGCAACCGAATGTGATTCCAGAATGGAAATTGGAGTTCATTTCCATGGAATTCATCACAGGGTCTCCGAAGATAGTGAGACAACATGATTCCATCATGGTTGTTGTGGACAAGTTGACAAAGGTTGCACACTTTATTATAGTGAAGTCCACATTCTCAGCTAGCGATGTGGCACAGGTATTCATCAAAGATGTGATCAAGTTGCATGGTGTTTCAAATAAGATTGTGTCAGACAAGTATGCAAATTTCACTTCTAGGTTTTGGAGGGAGTTGTTTGCAGGGTTGGGCACAGAGTTGGCCTTTAGTACAACTTATCATCCACAGACAGATGGACAGTCAAAGAGGGTCAACAGGATATTGGAGGACATGTTGAGTATGTATGTGATGCATCAACAATGGAAGTGGGAGGCATATCTTCCCTTGGTTGAGTTCACATACAACAATGGTTATTAGGAATATTTAAGGATGAGTCCCTTTGAGGAATTATATGGGTGGAGTTGGACTAATCCAGTTAATAGGGTGTTGATTGGACCATACATGTTGATAGACATGGAACAGGAAATGCAGGTGATCAAGAAGAATCTAAAGGCAACATAGGATAGGCAGAAGAGATACACAGATCAAAATGGGTTGTTCAAGGAGTTCCAGGTTGGATAATAGGTGTAATTGCACATCAAACTAAAGAATAGCTCCTTACATATTGGATTATGTGCCAAGATGGAACCATGTTTTTTTGGACCCTTCAGTATCATTGAGAGGATTGGGCCAATAGCCTATCGACTTGCACTGCCTCCAATAGTGAAAGTCCATGATGTTTTCCATGTGTCATTTCTTAAGAAGCATGTTAAATATGTTGATCATTTGATTGACTGGTCTATATTGCAGGTGGAACAAGATGGAGAATTCCAACTGGAGCCTCAGTGTATATTGCAGAAAAAGGTGCTTATGCTCTCGAACTGAGAAATCGAGCAAGTTAAAGTGCAGTTGAAGCACTGTGGGCCCGATGAAGCTACACGGGAGATCACCAGATCAGATGCAAGCTATGTATCCTTCCTTGTTTGCCAGTTAAGGCAAAGCAATTATGATATGGTGTTTTGATATATGTTTTAATATGGTGTTTTGGTATATGTTTTGATATGGTGTCTTGGTGTATGTTTTGGTGATATTTCTATATGTACATATGTATATGGATGTAAATACCACCATGAGCTATGTTATAAAGCTCCAATAAGCGGTATGGGTGTCAGGTCATTATGATTATCATGTTGTTATATTGTCATGTGACTATGCTATCATGTTGTTATGTTATCATGTTGCTATGTTGTCATGTGGCTTGGCACTCAGCGGGGTGATCATTGTAAATACTTTATCAAGCTCTGTTATAAAGCTCCATGAGAAGTATGTTTTTCTTTCAGTGGTATGCTAAGATGTATGTGTGATTGAAGACCGAGGATGGTGTACCCCAAGGGGGAGGGTTCTGTAACAACCCTGGTGAAAATTGCATGTAATAAAAGTTAAACAAATAATAACCACGGTGGATGGGACACTTATTCCAAGATGAATGTTGGGAAAGATACCTAGGGGTGTTCATTTGGTTATTTATGGCTAACGAAATTGGAAAAGGCAATGGCTTAGGCTTTGGAAAGGAAAAATGGCATTTTTGGCACATTTATTTATGAAAATAATGGAAATTAGGAGAAAAAGGCGTTGAAAGGTCACAGGTTGCATGTGAGGAGGAAATTTAAGGAAATTAATGGAAAATGAAGAAAATAAAGGCCTCATTAATAAAAAGGCTTCTAAGGATCAGTTAGGAACCTTTTGTCAGTTCAGTTTTGGATCTCTCTCATTATTCTCTCTCTCTCTCACTCTTGCACACTTAGATTTTTTCTTGGAGCACTTTGGCATTGGAGCAAGAAAGCCAAAGGATGCGAGAGGAAGAAAAGATCAAGCAGGGAAAGGCAGAATCAAGCAACTACAACATGATTCATTGCAGGTACCAATTTTCATGTTTATTTTCCTTGCTAGATTTTGCATGCATGGTGTTGCATGTGGTTGTTTTATGTCATGGCATGGATTGACTAGGCATTATAGTGTTCTTCAGCCTAGCCTTGCCATTTCCTAATATCCTTGATGAAATGGGTTCTCATACTTTGGTTGAGTTGGATTGCTTGATGTATTCAAAGCTTAGTGGGGTGGATCTATGAAATGAAAAACACATGGCCTAGTGGTCCTTGAATCCGACTATGGATCACGTAAAGCCACTAGCCTAGTAACCCCTGAGCCAGACTGTGGGTTGTGGTAAAGCCAGGATTGTATTCCTTGGTGGGCCTAGGAATCCTTGTTGGTGAATGGAAGGATATATGGTAAATCCAGGAGGTGGATTTCTCTCCATTAGGCCTAGTAGTCTCGGGATGGGATGTCTAGTAAAGCCTGGAGAGTGGGTCTTGGTGTAGGGCCTAGTGATCTCTGGATCAGACTGTGGATTATGATAAAGCCTGAGAGACTAGGACGCACTCAAATTCACCACGATGTAGGTGGAGAAATCTGGTAGCATCCATGCTTATTTGGTTCTTTTCGGTTGGTTATGAGTCCCACATTCATGGTTGGAATATGAAACGAGGGTGATTAGCTGAAGAGAGACTTGACTCAACCAATCTATGGCCGAGTGGAATGTGGTAGTCCCATATCAGGTTGGTTTTTGCATTCATTAATAAGAAATTCATTCCCTTGGTTCTCATGTGTAAATGTACTGGTTTATATGTGGATTTTATGGCTGATATATTTATGGTATTTATGTTGTTATTATGTTGGTTATATGTAAATTTTATGACAATCACTATGTATGGCTCACAGTATGTTTTTTACTTGTAAATGAATGGAAAATGTATCTATGACCTAGTATATGAAATGCAACAAAATACATGAGGGAATAATGGTTCTTAGAGATTCTCAAATAAATATGAGATCCCTATGTTTAATTCTGTTGTTTACACATGTAGACTAAATGTTTGTGATATGTTTTCCCAAATGCCTGTCATGGTTAGTAGGGGTCTGGTTAAGGTCTTATTTAACTAATTGCTCCTACTTCATTTTTCCCTGGTTAGTTTAGTTCTCTTAAGATATCATTCTATTCTGGGCAGTGACCTGGGCTCTAGGCAGGAAAAAGTGGCTCAAATCCCAAGGATGCTAGTTCAGAACTGGACAAATTGGTCCCTGGACACTGGCATGCAGGCCTGTGAGAGTGTCCAGAGGTCCCTAGATTCTATCATGCCCATAGCATGAGAGCATTTAGTGGCCAAGTGATCAAAAGTTTCAGTGGGACCTAGGGAAAAGTTCCCTGAAGTGTTAGCATGGTTCTCAGGGGTCTTGTATCTATTGTGGAAGGTTTGTTTGTTGTGTTTCTATCAATTCCATTTCCCTAAGGTCGCATAGGAGTTCAAATCGAACCATAGTAGCCTCTCGCTGCATTTTTACTTTGGTTGGCTATTTACTTGGGTAGATGTGGGAGGAGGGTGTTACACAAAGGACTCAAGTGGTTGGGGCTTTAAAATTTTGTTCTGGCTCAATAAAGCTTTGGCTATGAAGAGCCTTTGGAGAGATTTATTTGGTTCATTCCTTTGGCATCTTATTATTATGGATAAATACATTAAGAACAATTTCATTATTGCCTATATAAGAGCCAAAACTTTGAAAACATCTCATAATGGCTCAATAATTTGGAAAGTATTAATGGATTCATTTCCCTAGATTTTCTCTTGGTTTTCCTGGAAGGTGGGAAAAGGAAATTAGATAATTATGGGGAGGGACCCTTTCATAGGAGGTGTTGAGTATTCTCATCTTTCTCCATATATCATATTTTTATTAAATTCAAATGGTTTTTATAAGTCAAGTCATGTCAAGAAATCAATTCACAATTTTTCTTCTAGATATTGTATGAATGCCTCTTATTTACGAATTCAAGGACAACTAACAACAAAATGACATGGTTTTATTAAAATATTATATAAAAATGGTATTTTTTTGAATGAAGAAGAATATATCTTAGTCTGGAGCTAGAATACAACAACAAGCCAAGTAACAACTAGTCAAGCATATGAATCACTTTCTTTCTCATCTATGGAGCATAGAGGTTTGTGGTGGCACAAGAAATTATGGAGGTGGAATTTACTCCCAAATTAAGATGTTTTTGTTGGCTTCTTCTTGAAAACTATATACTCACTTGGGATAATTTACAAAAAATGTGTTTTTTGGGTCCAAATTTGTGTAGTCTTTGCAAAGGAAAATAAGAATTTGTGGATCATTTATTTATACAATGCATCTTTTCAAAAGGATTATGGTCCTTTATACTAGAGGTTTTATGTTTATAGGTGTCTATGTCTTTCTATTCCTTTAGGAATTTTTTAATTTTATGGGTTTCTTAGATGGGAAGCCATAAGACTCTTCCTATTTTTATAGCATGGGGAATTTGGAGAATGAGAAATAAAGTTATATTTGAAAAATCAATATTTCATTTTTGAGTTGGTGTTTCCTAGGGTTGTGATTTATTTCATGGAATTTAATAAGAAGCCAAAATTAAAAACCCCAAAATGGTTGACTTTCCTACAATTTAACTATTATTTCTAGTTGTTTTTTTTATTCGAGCTACTCAAGAAGGTTTATGTGGAGGGGGTGCACATATTAGATTAATAAGGAATATTACCTATTAGGTTTGGTTGGGTGTTGGATATGGTACAAACACAAAAGTTGAAATCATTTCTTGTTGGGCTCTACTTTTCTTTGCTTCTTATAAAAGTATCCATCACTTACAAGTATGTGAAGATTCTAAATGTGAAATAGATTACTTGACAAGAATTTCTACTTTACAGGTGTTGAATTTGGAGTACTAGAAGGATATAATTTTGGATTTAAGGGACACGTTCTAGTATCTTTCTTTCCAACACATTAGCAGAGAATTGAATACACAAACAAATTCTCTTTCTAAAAGAGCTTTATCTTTAGAAATAGGTTACATGTTTTATGAATAATATCACAGTATTGTTCTAGTAATTAATGGTAGAATACCTTTATTTAGAATGCATTAAATGTTAGAAATTAATTAATGGAGCAATGAAACACATAAAATATTGCGGAAACACAAATACAGAAAGACATAAAACAAGAGAGACACAAATATACGTGGTTCACCCAATTTGGGCTACGTCCACAGAGAAACATCGAGTCCTTCCTTTTATATTATCCAACAAAATGAAAATATAAAACCTACAAAAAATCCACTGTAAGTTCCTCTTCTCTCTCACACAACCTCCTCTCTCTCTCTCTTGCTCAGAACAATAATACACAGTCGCAATAAAATTCTCTCATATAAATTGAGGGATTCCTTCTAGGAAAAAAATCCTTAAATTAACATAACTTCTACCGTTAGATCATTCGCTTAATGAACAACCCAGATTGACTATGAAATTACAATATTTTACAACGCAAAATTTCACCTATTTTTAGCTTCGGGGGTGTCTCATAAAAGTCATCATCACACCCCCCCCCCCCCCAAAAAAAAAAAAAAACCCCTAAACATTGATTAAAAAGGCGGTGTTGTCGCCCCATTAACAAACGGGGATCCAATGCGGCTAAAACAAAATACCTCTGAACAATCAGGAAGATAATCAGACTCCACACCCAACAATCTCCCACTTAGAGACTAATTATATAAAATCCATCGTTGCTTCACTTTTTGTACAATGACTCCTCTTGGAACTGCCTATTTCTCATCTTCACCATTATACTTGAAGACCAATTGAAACTAAACAGAATCTCAGTTTCTCCCTGCTTATAACTTTTGTTAACATATCTACAGGATTCCGACTAGTGTGTATCTTTTCCAGCTTCAACTGCCCATCTTCCAACACTAACCATATGAAATGGTACTTGAGCTATATATGTTTAGTATTGGAATGAAATGTTGAGTTCTTTGCAAGATGAATGGTACTCTGGATGTCACTTTATAACTTGCCCATCTCCCACTTCTTTCCCAATTCATCGATAAACATTTGTAACCAAATCATTTCTTTACTAGCCTCTATAACAACAACATACTCTACTTCCATTGTTGAAAGTGCAACAATTTTTGTAATTTTGAAACCCAACTAACAATTGTTCTACCTAGAGTAAACACATACCCTATGGTGATCCTCCTGTTCTATCTATCACCTGCCATGTTTGCATCAACATATCCCTTTAGAGAAATATTTGAACCACCAAAGAATAATGTTTGATTTGTGGTACCTCTCAAATACCTGAGAATACACTTCGTGGCAATCTAATGCTCTTTTTATAGATTGTTCATATACCTTCTTACAATTCCCACTACATGTGCAATATCAGGCCTTGTACAAACCATAGCATACATTAAGCTTCCAACTACTGATGCATATTAAACTTTACACATATAATCCCTCTTCCTGATTCTTGGGACACATCTCCTTAGTTAGTTTGAAATGGATAGCCAAAGGTGTACTAAATGGTCTTTCATTCTGCATATTAAATCTTTCCAAAACCTTTTCTATGTACTCACTCTGAGACAATGTTAATTTGTGTTTTTTCATGTCTCTAGTTATTCTCATACCAAGGATTTATTTTGCAGCACCCAAATCTTTCATTGCAAATGAATTTGCCTATTTTCCTTTGAGCACATTTATTTTTTTCATGTTAGACCCAGTAACAAGCATGTCATCCATACATTGACAATATAATATAACTTTGATCATTTTTCCTTTTAAGATAAGCACAATGGTCAGAGTGGCATCTAGTATAACCTTGTTCAAACATAAACCTACCAAATTTTAGATACCACTGCCTTGGAGCCTATTTTAAGCCATACAAGCTCTTATTCAACTTTCACATTAATTTCTTCCGCCCTTTGACCTCACACCCTTGTGGTTGCTGCATATATATTTATTCCTCCAAATCCCCATGGAGAAAGGTAGTCTTTACATCTAACTTCTCCATATGCAAACCTTCTGCTACCACTAGATTCAAAATAGTTCCGATTGAAGTCATTTTAAAAACAAGAGAAAAAATTCATCAAAGTCTATACCTTTATTTTGTGCAAACCCCTTCACCAAAAGTCTAGTCTTAAACCTTCATTTTCCTCCATATTATTCCTTCAACCTGTAATCCCATTTATTCTGCAATGTTTTTTTACCTGCAAACAACTTGACTAAGTCCAAAGTCTGGTTATGCATCAAGGAGTCCATCTCTTCTTCCATGGCTTGCTCCCACTTCTTCCTAGTTTCTACCTGCATTGCTTCTTCATATCTTGGTGGTTCACCAGAATCAACCAACAATACATAATTTAATGAAGGAGAGTATCTTTCAAGGGGTCTACTTATCCTGATAGATCTTTTAACACCACTTTCAGGGGTTTGAGGCGCCTGTTGTTGTTGTGGTTTTTGATCATTATAATTTTCAGGCACCTTTACTTTTTCTGTGATCTCATCAAGCAATGTGTATTCTTTGTTTTCCTTTTCTTGCATCTAACCCTTATACAAGACCTTTTCATTGAATATGACATCTAAGCTCCTAATGATTTTGTGATTTTCATAATCATATAAGCGATAAGTAAAATCATTAACACCATATCGAATAAAGAAAATTTCTTTGATTTTTCCTCAAGCTTTGTTCTATTTTCTTTATTGATGTGGACAAAGGCTTCACAACCAAAAGTCTCTAAAAATGAATAGTTTACCTTTTTACTTTCCATGCCTCCTCTGGCATACCACCATCTAAGGAACTTGAAGGCCTTATGTTTATTAGATAAACAACAATATCTGCAACATCTGCCCAAAATTGCAAGGGAAATATCGCATGCAATCTCATGCGCCTTGCAGGCTCCATGTTTGTCATGCTCATCCTTTCTAACACACCATTTATTGTGGTGTTCCTAGAACAGTCTTCTCTATGTGAATTCCATGCTCTAAATAGTAGTTATCAAATTCTTTGTTGCAATATTCACCTCCATTGTCTCATATGAGACACTTAAAATTCTTTCCTATCTCATTCTCAACCAAATCTTTCCATTTATTCAAAGTATCAAATACTTCAGATTTATTTCGAATACAGTAAATCCAAGTTTTCATGGTTGTATCACCAATAAAAGTAACATTAGTGAGAGCCATCGAGAGATGTTACCTAAGTAGACCCCCATACACAAGCTCTAATTTTTCTCTCTTCTTTTCTTTCCCGACTCTAATAAATCTTACTCCCTTCTGCTTTCCATAAACACAATTCTCACAGAAATCCAAATCAACATGCTTCAAACATGAAAACAAATTTCTTGAGTGAAGAATTTGCATCCCCTTCTCACTCATTTGCTTGAGCCTATAATGCCACAATGTTGTATATGCTCATGTGGAGGTTAAAAAATTAACATAATTAGAAATACTATTGCATAAATGCAATGTACCAACCTATTCTCCTTTTTCTATTATGAGGGATCCTTTAGTGACCTTCCAGGTTTTGTCTATAAAAGTAGTTACACAACCTTCACCTCCCAACTACCCTTTCGAAATTAGATTTTTATTTAGATATGGAACATGCCTTACCTCCTTCAATAGCCACTAGTTTCCATTCTGTTGCTTTATAAAAACCTTACCCATTCCAACGATTTTACAGGGTTTATCATCACCTAGACGAACCCGTCCAAAATCTCCTTGAACATAGTCATGATTTTTTTTCCCTATTAGATGTGGCATGGAATGAAGCCCTTAATTCTACCACCTAGGTATCAATAATATTTTCTAATGAAAGAATCAAAGAATCTTGGAACACATCACCTGCCACATTCACTTCATGATTGTTCTCTTGTTGCCCATCTCCTTCTTTTCCCTTCCGAGATTTGTAGTATTTCTTCAGGTGTCCTTTATTCCCACATTTCTAGAACACTATCCCTTATATGGATTTGGATCTGCCTTTTCATGACTTACTGTGATTTCATGGGCTCTTTCCTCTTTCTATTTTTCATCCCTTATTCTTTGCAGTCAAATCATTACCTAATGTATCACCAAAGATTTTTTGTCGTATTTCCTCACTAGGGATGGCACCAACAACATCATCAAACTTTAAAGTACTAGATCCAAAGACAGAGTTACTAATAGCCATAACTAGGCCATTCTAACTTTTTGGAAATGAGCACATAAGTAACAAAGCCTTAACTTCATTATCAAAATTTACCCCTACATAACTTAACTGACTGGCAACCATGTTAAATTCATTTAAATGATCAACAACAAATCCAGATTCTGACATATTCATATTAAATAGTCACTTCAAAAGAAATACCTTATTTGAGTCCTAGGATTTTTCATATAGTTTGGCCCACACCATCATTAATTTTTTTTTTTTTTTTTTTCATTTCCTTTGAAATGTTGAATTCCATCGACGCTTCTAGACACAACCGTATTGTTCCTAGTGCCTTTTTGTCAAGACTCCCCATTCTTTGTTTGTCATACTTGTCAATTTCTTTTATTTTATGCTCAATGGTAGGTACATATCTTTTTGATACAGATAATATTCCATTTGCATCTTCCACAACTGGTAGTTTTGTCCGTTAAATTTATTGACCCTAGACCTACCATCTTCTGTCATTACTCCCACTTGAACTAGGAACCCTTCTCTCCTATGAGTTTATCAGCCAAATAAACCTTCGACTCTGATACCAGTTGTTAGAAATTAATTAACAGAGCAATGTAATACATAAAATATTGCAGAACCAAAAATACAAAAACACAGAAAACAAGAGGGACACAAATATATGTGGTTCACCCAATTTGGGCCACATCCATGGAGAAACAACTAGTCCTTCATTTTATATTATCCAACAAAATGAAGAGATACAACCTACAATAGATATGTTGTCATTTCCTCTTCTCTCTCTCTTTCGCTCATAATAATAATATACAATCAAATACAATTCCCTCATATAAATTGAGGGTTGCCTTCTAGTGAAAAAAACCCCTAAATTAACATAACTTCTACCATCAGATCATCCGCCTAATGAACAACCTAGATTGACTACAAAATTACAATATTTTACAAGGCAATTTTTCATCTATTTTTAGCTTCGGGGGTGTTGCCCCTGAACACATGTCGAGGGGGCTCATAAAATTCATCATCAACCTCCTTTGGACCCCCTTGACGACCATTAAATGGGCGAAAATGTGGGAATAAGGATTTAACATGGCTGAATAAAAGACCCCTTGAACAATCAGGAAGATAATCAGGCTCTAGACCCAACAAAAATTTATAATTTGTCTAAATATTGTAGGTTTTCCTGTGGTGTATATAGTCAATAGCCTTATGATGTCACTTTTGGAAGTCGTGTATACAATTTCTTGAAACTAATGTTTTGATGTTGTGTAGATGAATTGTAGGGATACTATGACTTTCTGAAGATATTTTGAGATGATACATGTTTTTAGGAAATACTAGCAGTATTGAGAAGCAATGGTTTTGAGACAATATTTTGAATTGTGTATGGTTTCCTTTGATTACATCTAAGAATAGCAAGGAGCAAAAACATTAAAATGGAAAAAAAACTTTTTCACTTCCACTCTTTCTTTCTTCTATATTCTTGCATACAATTCTACAGATACATCACTTTTCCAACCTATGTGGATTTACTTTGTGCAATTTTTTCTCTCAATCTTCATGTCTATTTTTATTTATAGTGTCCTCAATTTGTTTGATCTTTTGCTCTTTTCCAAAATGATTATTTCTCCCAATTGAATTTGTTTGATCTTTTACTCTGTTCCAAAAGCATTATCTTTCCCACCTAAATTTGTTTGATATTGTTTCCAGGTGGCACCATAATTGGTATATCAACCAACTTTTGATGTCCTCATAATTTAAAGGCATTTTGCTTCAGGATTCCTCATTCCTATTATGAAGTGTCCAATAATTGTTTTCTCTTGTTGGAATTCAATTAGTTTAAAAGAATTATGGAATTTATTTTGACCACCACCCTTTGCATTCCAAGTTTAATAACCACCTATAAATTGGATACAAACCTTATGCTTCATCTGGTTGTTGGAGCATTCCTTGTTTGATACATTTAAACCAAAATTATTTCGGTAAATAGAGTATTTCATATAGGATGAACAACTTCAATAACCACTCACACAATCAATCATAATCCATGACCCTCCATGCCCTTTAAATAAAGATCCAATAGGGTGTTAAGCCACATATCAATAGATGTTAATATCAAGGAGAATATAAGTCATTGGATCACTCTATGTCTAGAACATATTGTGATCATCATATTACAATGCATTTAATGCATACAAAGGAAACACACTTTTGCCTAATAAACACATTACACTAAGTTGAACTCAGCTAAATCTTATGTTTCTAAATGTCCCAGCAATAATCTTCTTCAGTGTTTATATTCACTTCTACAATTTTCCAGGGCAAGGTTGTCTTCAGAGCCTCTACTGAACTTAAACTTGGGGATGAACTCTTATGATGGACATTGCGTTTGCTTTTAGCTTCTAATTGGATTTATAACACACGTCTTATAGGGATAATATTTCTCTAGTTAGAGTTTCTATATCCCTATTAGATATTGTTATGCAATCCTTTAGATATGTCATGTCGTAATCGAGATCTCTCAAGATAGACATTTCCTTTATGGCCACTTTTCTTATGAACTACAATTGGATGCTTGTTATTGTCTATTATTTGTACGAATTTGATATTTTATTGGGAAATAAATGTCACATACGAGTTACAAAATTAGAGGCCACACCCAAAATTGATAATTGGAAAAACTATTATAACACGTGTCAAAACAATGAGAACCTTAGCGATAAACTAGAGAACCCAAAATGACCAATTCATATTTGTATATCCCTTGTGATTGTTCACCATATCATCTTTCAATTTCATTATTTGTATGAAAATAGAATACTACAATCTAAGTAACTTGATATGGGACAGTTGGTAATGCCTCCATTTTAGTTTGGTGAATAAATCAGGCATTATTATAGGAGAATGCCCTTGTCTATTGAACACTATCATATTTTAATTTGGTGCCCCAAACTATTTAACTCCAACAACCTTATGGATACCCATACCCATAATCAACTTACAATATTTGTCTAAAAAGCATTCAAGATCATTGCATCATTGCATTGTAAGATCATGTGCTTAATCTAGTATTGACAGGTGGAGGAATTCCTCTGTCAACTAATGAAAAACTACTCAATGATAAATCCAAAATATACCGACTCTTGTTTGGTATGATAGTTCCCTACCGATATGTGGGCTCATTTAACCACCTAAATGACATGGAATTTCAATATTGATTCCTCCTGAGTGGGACAAATTAAATCTAACTTATTATTTAAATATCTAGTAGCATAGTCATAAACAATATTTATTAAATATAATATAATGTATTTAACTATCTATCCCAGCTGGGAGCATAATCTAAGTATGAATGAATATAAGAAAAAATATATATTTTTGTTAAATTTTGCAACTAGGTCCAAACTCCATGGCGGCCATCTTATTTATGGCAGCTGATATTTTTCTTGGATCCCTCTCATCAAGAGGTGTAGGATTGATCTAAAGAGCATCCGATTCTGATAAGTATTATGAAGATATGAACTTATTTCGATTATGGACAAATTGTCAAGTCAACCAGCAACTTATGTAGGCTCAGAAGCCCAACAGTCATGTCTATTCAACCTCCACATTTTAGTATAAATAGAAAAGGACTTGAAGTCATTTGAAACACACACACATACTCTTCATGTGATCTCCTCCTCTCCACGTCTTTGGGTTTTGGTGGAGGAGAGACACTAAGAGTATACACTGGACTAAGATGACGCCCTAGCTGCAGTAAAGATGATGCCCTAATAGCAGCCAAAGGGAGATCTCTAGCTGCAAATTGAAGGGAGATCTATCTACTATCTTGAGGAGCTCCAATACGCAGTCTAAAGAATCCCTAATCCGTTGACTAAAGGAGGCCCTTATTGCAGTTGAGAGAGGCCTAAACCACAGTAAGGAGGAGGGCCTAATACGCAGTCAAGGGAGACATCTAACTGCAGCCCTAGAGAGGAGACCTAGCCGCTGTCATAATGAAGTTGTAGCTAAAGATTATGAAGCCATAGCCATAGTAAAGATATTCCCTAGCCGCAGGCTTATGAGGACACCTACACGCAGAAAAGAGGAGACTTATATGCAGCATAAATAAGCCTCTATGCGTTGTCTCAAGAGGCTCAATCTACAAATGAGAAGAGGGCTAATATAGGTCCTAAATGAAGGCATGAATCCGTTGTCTATTGACCCTATATGCAACAAGAAAGAGACTCTTTATCTGTAGTTAGAAAGAGGATCTATACACAGTCCTAGAGGAGATGATGTAGCTGTTGTTATAGCAAGGAGACTTAGCCATAGATTAGCCACAGTCATGAAGCCTAGACATAGTTGAAGGAAGCCCTTGTAGCTGACTTATGAGGGGGACCTATTCGCTGTCCAAGGGAGCTTCATATGCATCCCTAATGCGCAGTTAAAGAAGTCCCATCCATTGCAGTCATGATAAAGCATAAACTCGGATTGCTGTAGGTGACAGCATGGTGATAAGACATTGTTACATAGTGAAGGAATGCATCTGCTTTAGATCAACTTATATAAACAACTGGGTGTTTGAAAGGAATAACAACATAGTCAATCTATTGATTCTTGAGCCTATTAGATGGAAAAAGCTACTATGTTGAGGGTTAGTCATATAACAAGGATGCAACATGGTGACGGTTGCAGCAGGATGGGGGCAAAAAAGTGATGATGGATGTTGAATGATGAGTACAACATAGAAGTCATTGAGTGCAGATCAGCAATGAGTACAACATTGGGTGTAGACCGTGATAAAGAGAAGATGAATGATTGGAGCAGCTCAGTGACAGGAGCAGCAACATGAAGTTCATAGCATGGTCATGATAAGTGTAGCATGGTGCAGTACGTAGAGGTGCAGCAAGTGGACAAGATGCAACACTATGATAGGTGAAGGAGTCACCTTGGAGAATCAGTTGAAGAAACATGTCTTCAATTGATCTCATATAGATATAGAAAGTCAAAATGTTGACTTCTGTTGTAAATGTAATATCTCTCTCTCTCTCTACTAAACTATTGAAGAACATAGAACAAGAATTTATCAAGGGTTTCCCCACATTAGGGCTTGTCCCTGGCTAGCGCCACAGCTTGTGTCCTCTTGTCTTGGCTTGTCTTCTGTAATTTATGTTTATATTTTATCTGCAATTTACTTTAATGCTGATGTGATTGCTAATCTAGAAAAGTTATTGAGCTAACTGTGAAAATTGAAATAAATTGCTCTAATCATAGAACATACCTAAAATTAACATGGTATCAGTGCTGAGGTGAAGACAATGCCTAAGCAAGAGTGAAAGAGAAATCACCGAAGACAGTTGGGAAAGGACAAAAGGATCAGTGGATTCCTCATCCCTCTTCAAATTCACCAAGGGTGAAGTCGAAGAAGAGAATATTATCAGAATGGTGCAACGAAATATGGCCTACCTAAAGATCACTTCATTGGAAGACCGGATCTCAAGGTGGAAGGAAAGGCAGATAACTAGTTTGGCCATTATGCGAAGGAGTTTCTGAATGGAAGGGACACATCACTTGATGATGATAACAACAAGGACATCTTCAATGATCAAAGGAATGAAAGGCAATGCAGGTCATCAAGGAAATGGCCGACTCTTCATAGAAAGAAAGGACCCCAGGTATGAAGAATCAAATGTTGTTTATGAAAATATAAAGAAGAGTTATCTTGTATTGGCCCTCTCCTTCAAATTCTTTGGGAATCTGGCTTATTGATTGTAGTGCTTCAAGGCACTTCATCAGATAGAAGGGTGCACTCTTTAATTTGGTAGAGATGGGAGCAATCGCGGGATTATACTTGGAGCCAATGCCACCTATCTTGGAAAGGGTGTACTAAATGTTAACTCTCAATTGAATGAGGGTAACTCCATTCACTTACAAAATATCTTTTATGTACCTGATCGGAAGAAGAACCTGGTGTCCATTTCAAAAATGGAAGTCAAAGGTTACGAGGTGGCACTCATTGATGGAAAGGTACAGGTTTGAAAATAGAATTTTCAAAGTTTGAAAATAGAATTTTCAAAGTTTGAAAATAGAATTTTCAAAGATGTTTTTGAGTTCAGGGTTGTATCAAGTTGTAGGAGGTCCAATGGGGACCATGTCCATTGACACATAGCATCAGAGGTCTATGAGTCAAATGGTGACATGGATGCCTGAATTCAAAAGGAGCATGAAGGTACACGTCTGAGATGTACTGAAGGAAAATCTTATAAGGGGATCATTCCCCTCATGCAACAGGTCCACAGGTTTGGAAAAACCCGAGGATTTTGAGATTCATAATCAGGAATCTCATGTATACAGGTGGAAGAAAGCCCTCTATGGCTTGAAGCAAAACACCCCGAGCATAGTATGAGAGGATTGATAGCTGTCTGATGAAGCTAAGATTCACTAGGAGTGAAACCGATTCAAACCATTACCCGAAGGTTGTGGATGATATACCTCTCATACCGGCACCTTATGAGGACAACCTATTTTTGGCAGGTACAGACCCTCTCATTTGCAGAAGTAAGAGGGAGTTGTATTTCGGACGTGGAATGATAAAATGCAAGCCTGTGACTACCTCGAGGATCTTAACATTAAGAAGATATATGGTA
This sequence comes from Pinus tabuliformis, assembly GCA_031772625.1. Classification (NCBI taxonomy): domain Eukaryota; kingdom Viridiplantae; phylum Streptophyta; class Pinopsida; order Pinales; family Pinaceae; genus Pinus; species Pinus tabuliformis. The sequence goes on from CM062819.1 coordinate 1,004,762,693, forward strand.
GTGATGTCAGACCAAATTTCAGAAATGCCTCTGAGTTTCATAAACTCATTCACGTTGTTGTTCTTGTGAACTTCCATCTGGACATATGTTTTACAGTTAGCATGGTGAGATCATATTTGGTTGAGCCTCACTAGATTGGTGCCAAGAATCTTCTAAGATATCTTCAGGGCATAATCTCTCATGGATTGAGATACACTGCTGGAAATATGAAACTGCATGATTATTCAAATACTGACTGAGCTGGCAGTGTGGAGGATCACTAGAGCACTTATCAGTGCTAGTTCTCTTTGGATTCTGCTTCAATATCATGGATGAGTGGGAAGCAGAAGTCGGTTGCTATAAGCACCGCTGAGACCGAATACATTGCCATGAGTATGATCTCGTGTGAAGTTGGATGGTTGAAGAAGCTCTTAAGTGAGCTGTTTTTACACATGATGAATACCACTGTGATTCTCTGTGACAACCAGAGGTGGGATTTGATTATTAAGGAATCCCGTATTTGATGATTTCTCTAACAGATAGACATCAGATACTGCCTTATCGGGGATATGGTAAGCAAATGAGTGGGGAGGCTCCATCACATTGAGATTGATGTACAGGTCACAAACATTTTTTCAAAGCCTCGAGGAAAGGTCAAATTTGTGACTTTCCCGAACAACTTGGAGTCATTGAGAGACCTTCTTATAAGGATCCTACATGTTGCATGCATTGAGTTCTGGGAGCTCTAGGGGGCTTCAGGTACTTACTAGAGCAACATACAACCACAGGGTGACTCACCCTCCCCTGGTGGTGTGCTATGAATAGAATGATTAGTTCTCCTATGGGCCAAGATGATTCATTCTCCGTGGTGACTATGGAACAAGATGATTAGTTCTCCTGTGGGCCAGGATGATTCGTTCTCCATGGAAACTGTGGAACAGGATGATTCGTTCTCCTGTATGCCAGGATGATTAGTTCTCCGTGGCATCCACTGGACAGGATGATTCATTCTTCTGTGGACAGGATGATTAGTTCTCTTGTCGAGGCATCCTACCCATGCAATCTAGGACTCATGGGAAGTACCTCTCATCTGATCAACGAGCAAGGAAATGAGGATCGGGACCATAGTAGTTCTATAGATGGACGCATCGTTGTATCTACCATACTCCCTATGCTAGGATGAACTCCATTGATCTGGGATCAATGATACTAGTTTGGGACCAGTAAGAGTGGTACACACTCTAAGATTGACTTCGGGTCAGTAGAGGATTGGTCTGGGACAAGTGAAAGTGGTACACACTCTAAGACTGACTTCAGGTCAATGGAGGATGGTATGATACATCTTCAATCACTTCTTATTCTTCATAGTTCGAACAGAGCAGAGTTTAGCAGATTAGAGTAGAGCAGATCAGTGCAGGACACTGATGACAAAGATAGTACAGTCAGACATATGGATCAACGGATGGAGTTCTCCCTAGTTGAGAGGGAGTGTTAAATTTGGAAACTAGGGCCAAACTCCATGTGGGTCATCTTATTTATGGTAGTTGATATTTTTCTTGGATCCCTCTCATCGAGAGGTGTAGGATTGATCTAAAGATCATTCGATTCTGATAAGTATTTAAGAGGATATGAATTTATTTTGATTATGGACAAATTGTCAAGTCAGCTAGCAACTTATGTAGGCTTAGAAGCCCAACAATCATGTCCATTCAACCTCCATGTTTTAGTATAAATAGAAAAGGACTTGAATTCATTTGACACACACACACACATACCCTTCATGTGATCTCCTCCTCTCCACGTCTTTGGGTTTTGGTGGAGGAGAGACACTAAGAGTATACGCTGGCCTAAGATGATGCCCTAGCCACAGAAAGGATGATTCCCTAGCCACAGTACAGATGATGCCCTAGCCACAGCCAAATGGAGAGCCCTAGCCGCAAATTGAAGGGATATCTATCTGCTGTCTTGAAGAGCTCCAATATGCATTCTAAAGAAGCCCTAATCCGTTGACTAAAGGAGGCCCTAACTGTAGTTGAAAGAGGCCTAATCCATAGAAAGGAGGAGGGCCTAATACACAGTCAAGGGAGACATCTAACCGCAACCCTAGAGAGTAGACCTAGCCGCTGTCATAATGCAGTTGTAGCTATAGATTATGAAGCCATAGCTGCAGTAAAGATATGCCCTATCCGCAGGCTTATGAGGACAGCTACACGTAGAAAAGAGGAGACTTATATGCAACATAAATAAGCCTCTATACGTAGTCTCAAGAGGCTCAATACATAGATGAGAAGAGGGCTAATATAGGCCCTAAATGAAGGCCTGAATCCATTGTCTATTGACCCTATACGCAGCAAGAAAGAGACTCTTTATCCGTAGTTAGAAAGAGGATCTATACACAGTCCTAGAGGAGATGATGTAGCTGTTGTTCTAGCAAGGAGACTTATCCATAGCTTAGACAAAGTCATGAAGCCTAGACATAGTTGAAGGAAGCCCTTGTAGCTGACTTATGAGGAGGACCTATTCGCTATCCAAGGGAGATTCATACGCAACCCTAATCCACAGTCAAAGAAGTTCCATCTGCTGCAGTCATGATAAATCATAAACTCGGATTGTTGTAGGTGACAACATGGTGATAAGACATTGTTACATAGTGAAGGAATGCATCTGATCTAGATCAACTTATATAAAGAATTGGGTGTTTGAAAGGACTAACAACACAGTCAATCTTATGATGCTTGAGTCTATCAGATGGACAAAGCTACTATGTTGAGGGTTAGTCAGATAACAAGGATGCAGCATGGTGATGGTCGCAGCAGAATGGGGGTAGCAAAGTGATGATGGATGTTGTATGACGAGTATAACATAGAAGTCATTGAGTGCAGATCAGCGATGAGTACAACATTGGGTGTCGACCGTGATAAAGAGTAACTCAATGATTGGAGCAGCTCAATGACAAGAGCAACAACATGAAGTGCATAGCATGGTCATGATAAGTGCAGCATGGTGCAGTACGTAGAGGTGCAACAAGTGGACAAGATGCAGCACTATGATAGGTGAAGGAGTCACCTTGGAGAATCAGTTGAAGAAACATGTCTTCAACTGATCTCATATAGATATAAAAAGTCAAAATGTTGACTTTTTTTGTAAATGTACTATCTCTCTCTCTCTCTCTATGCTAAACTATTGAAGAACATAGAAGAAGAATTTATCAAGGGTTTTCCCACATTGTGGTTTGTTCCTGGCTAGCGCCACTTCTTGTGTCCTCTTGTCTTGGCTTGTCTTCTGCGATTTATGTTTATGTTCTATCTGCAGTTTACTTTAATGCTGATGTGATTGCTAATCTAGAAAAGATATTGAGCTAACTGTGAAAATTGAAATAAATTGCTCTAAGCATAGAACATACCTAAAATTAACAATTTTTGTAGAGCAAAAGATATTCAATACTGCATCAATAATGTTTAAGCATAAATGAAAATGAACATACGGAAAACAATCGCATAAAAATTCAATAACTCATACAACTCACACAAAGTATAACTCATATGATCATCCAATTACATAGATTTCTATTTATTTGTCTTCATAAATTGTAATTTAGATTGATAGGAACATCTAACTCCACATACCTTTTTTTCCAACCCTTATTCCTAATTACAAAGTTTAGTAAATATATTTCATCATAACAGAAAATAGAGAATATATCCCTATTTTACTACGCAATAATGAGAAATATAGTGTTTTTAAAATAAGAAAATCTTGTTACATAAATTAAGGGTCTTCTCCTTGATCTGTTGTCTTTTGTTCTTTGATCTCATCAACATAAGTCTACCATTGAGAGAAAATATTCAAGATATGCAACATAGGTGGCAAGAAAGGGAGGGGTACTCTATGGCCTTGAGGAGGACAAAGTGTTTAGGTACACATGGGGTCTTAGTCATATGAAAAATATTCAAGCAAGGATATATGGTCTCTACATGGTACTTTTGTTATCCAAAGAACATCAGGGGAAAACACTTATCGTTATGGGAGATTCTCTCTAATCTTGCATCATTTGTTCAAAGGCTTCTTCCAAAAGGAGAAATCTGTTAGTGTCAGTCTTTGAAGCCTTCCACAAGCGATCAAACATGCTCTTACAAAGTGGTCTCAGGATGTCAAAGTTAAATTTTGTCATTTCAATGAGTCTTCAAGTAAAATTTGGTCACTAGGTATTAGGTCGAGGATTTGTTTTCATTCCTTCCAAAGTTTTCCAAGTGTCAGTCCATGTAACCATTCAAATGAGTGTACCATCATTAAAAGAGTTGTCATCATTGTTTCATGTTCCAATGGGTCATTTTACACCTTGTTCGTGCTTCAGTTGTACTTGGGTAAGGCTCATTTCCCTCTCCTAGGGTTTTGAAGGTAATTTCTCTTGGATGGTAAAATCATCAATTTTTTTTTTTTATCCTGATGCTCATACACCTTCCACTATCCTTAATGTACCTTATTAGACACTTCCTATCACTTATATCCCTCAAATTCATCATTTTCCCACAAACCCTAACTTGTTGCTACATTTTGACAATTTTCTAGGTTAAGCCTGTGTTTCGCCCTTTTGGACCCCTTTTCCTCACTCGATATTTGAAATTCCACTTTCCCTTGATTCCTAACATCCCTCCCTACTTCCCAAAATTTTCTCAAGAATTTATAAGCCCCTTATCCCCTTCATTTCCTTTCATTTCTACAAATCCCCTGTTCCACACATCGGGATAAGTTTTACTAAAATGATGTTTCTGAGCAAGAAAAAATGAATTTGGAAAATGTGAGAGAGGTTTTTGTCCATAATAGGCCAAGGAAGAAAAATTTCCTTCACTTTTTACACAGGTGTCATGGTTTTAGAGAAATGTCAAAAATACAGTTGCCTAAGGAGGATTGTTGCACCTCTGGAGTGACCTTGGTAAAATCAAGATTTCTCCTAGCCTGGTTGGCAAAATGACTTGCTTGATGAGTCAAATGATAACTAGAAACAAACAGATTTACAACGAGTTATTATGAGCTCAATTTGAAGTTGAGGAAAACCTTGAAAATTTGACTGCAACAACACTATGGATTTAGGCAGCCTCATTTTGCACATTTTGACCAGTCTTGGGAGATTTGACTTTTGGCAGGGAAAATGAACTCCAAATTGAAAAACTCAAGATGCTTTAGAAATTAGAATCAATATGATTTCCAATGAGCTATCACACGCCCAATTTGGACAACATTAATCCCTCCAAAAGTGGTCTTCAAAAGGCGCTACACACCTGGGATTTTTCTCCTGTGTTATTTTGAACTGGTGCTATGCACAGGAGCTACACTATGCACCTACGAAGTGCGCTACATACTTGTCATTTGGGCCACAAACAGTTGCAAATTCATCAAAATTGCCTCAAAAGACCAAAATTCCTCCATTGCAAGTAAGTAACATCACTTTTCTTGCTAAAAAGAATTCTTGCATGAGTTTTGGGTTGTGTGTTGTCCCTCAAAACCATAAAACCCTAATTTGCCACTAAACTATCTCATATATTGTTAAAATACACTCATCATTGCTGTCCGATATCATTTTTCTTATGTTTCCCTAAATCCCATCTTCCAATACATTATTCCATAAACTTTTTCCTAATCTCCAAACCCTATAAACATACATCCCAAACCCTGCACTACTCCCCAAACCCTACAAGCCCTACTCACATCATCAAACCCTACCCACTCTCCCTAAAACCCTACTCATCCCTAAACTCTGTTCAACATACATTTTTACACTCCCTCTTTCACACCTGCTACCCATTTCATTCCTTCACCTTATTTCCACACTATTATCCATAAAACATCCATATACAACCACATTTTTCAAAACCAAGGGAAAACAATGGAAAGTGACAGTGAGTATGAAATGGAGGAAGAAACCCTTAGTGACAGTTCCATGGAAGGCCTTAAGGAGAAAAAAGGAGCAAAGCAAGCTAAAAATATTGGCTGAAGCCTCACTAGCCCATTAAAGTAACTAATGAGGGAGCCTTGTGCCAAATCTAGGCAAGTTTTGGTGAGTTTTTGTCATTTTGAGATTTTGAAAATTTCCAACACAGAAAATTGCATTAGGTGCATAGCGCCACCGGCGCTAGGATTTTGATTGGGAGACTTTTTGGAGAAACGGTTTGCATATTTGGATTCAACATGATGAGAACATCAATCCCTGAAAATTTTAGCAATTTTGGAGCAAATCTTGATCACCTAAAGGTCAAAAAACTATAAAAAAAAAATGACCTCTCTGCCTCTTTTTGGACACACAGGAAGCAGCCTTGGGAGATTCCACATTTGAGGGGGCAAATAACCTCCAAATGCAAAAATTCAAGATGTTCCAAAAACTATATAGAAATACCTTTCCAAGAAGCCATCTTGGGCTCAATTTGGCTAAGGGAAAGGCCTCCAAAATCAGCTGAGAAGTGGCGCTACGCATAGAACCAGTGGCACTACACATACAACCAGTTTGCTCAAAAATCCAAATTTTGCCTAGTTTTTCTACAAGTTGACTTTTACTCTCATTTTGGATGAATTTATGAATGTAAATGATGCTATGCTATGTAAATGTAATTGTAAAATGACTCTAGAGGGTAGATTCATCATTTTAATGGGGTTTGGGGGTGAATGAATCAATGTCCATGGTTTTAGAGGCAAGCTGTTCCACTGCCTAGCTATATTCCTGTTCTTAGTTTAGATATAGTTAAAACTACCCCTCTTCTCATGGATTCGACCCCTGAAGGTAAACATGAGTTGTTTGATGCTTATATTATGTACTTTCTTAGTCATTTGTAAAGGTTTGACTCTTGTGGATGCTTTGAGCTACATTGTACATTCTCTAGAGTAGCTTGGCAAGGAAATAAACCAAGTTTTGCAGCTATTTTTGTGGGATTCTTGTGGTAATGTGATTTTGGCATTGTTTCTCCTTATGTCATTAGTTTTTCTTATGTGTATATGTTCCAAAATCTATTTCAGTCTTCTTAACTAAATGAATCAAGATAGATAGGTAGAATACATTGGAAACAGTGCTCTGCCTTGGGAATACATTTAGTTTTTGATGTTTTTAGTTGTTTGAAGAGGATTCATGACCTTTGCATGCCCTCCTCAGCTCCTCACCAGTCTTAGACCTACCATCTCACTCAATTCCAAGTGAAAAAACACCTACCTACCTCGCCCCACAGAACACCCTGCAATTTTGATTTGATTTCCCGAACCGAAAGTTGCCTGCTCCATTTGATCCAGCAACCAACCATCAAAATCAACCAAAAACCCTACAGCTACTATACCTAGCCTAAAATTCATATTCAATTCAGTCATCTCGACTGAGATTGACAAGGAGAGAGCCCTCTCCCGACCTGGTAGGGCTAGCTACCAGGTTAAGCGTGGTTTGTGGTTACCTTAGAATTGCCTCCCTTCAACCTGATGTCGATCTAGGCCCTAACAAAATCTATGGAAAACATCATGAAAAAAAAGAAAATTTCAGAAGGTATCCCATCTGAAGCATGTTTCCATGTCCTAAGAGACTTTAACAGAGAAACAAATGTTAATTTTTGGCAGCTCGAGGATAAATTCCCTCCTTTGGACAATCTTCCTCATCAATAGAGACCCATCCTAGCCCTTGGAAGAATTTAATTTGGTTAAGGAAAAATATATTTTAATATGGAAACCCACTTGTGCATAAAAAGGACAACTCAACCCAAAAGGAATTTGGACACCCATGGATGGCTATAAATACAAGTTAGGTGACCCTCATTTGGACATCATCGTCATAATTCTTCTTTCTTTGGTTTGGCTCACATAGATTTGAAGTGGCTCATGAAGATTGGTTCATACAGGTCTAAAATTACAGGGTCTGAAGCTCGCACGCATATTTTAGGGATTTTCTTTGTAGATGCAGGGTTGTCACAGGGAATTTTCGATTGCAACCACATGCACACAGGCTTATCCATGCAGTTGAAGGGTTTCAACCGCACACATGTACATCCTCTCTGTGTGGTTGGAAACTAGGGTTTTATTTCATCAGTTGACTGCTGAATTCGACAGTTGACTGTAGATATTGACAATTGACCACATGCTTCTAAATCAAGGTTTTGATTATTAGCATTGTTGGGTTCATCTCTTGGATTTTCTTTACTTAATTTTTTGGGATAGTTTTGTAGTTGAATATTGGACCATTATACTCTATCTTTGCTAAAACATTCAATGATAATCTAATAAGAAGAAGAATTTGAAAGGGTTTTCCCCCTTATGGGGTTTTTCCCTAATCTCTGACCAATCCTAGTGTCTCTATGTGTGAATGCTTTTCTTCTACTATTCCTTTATGTTTTGTTTCATTGATGATGATATTTTTCTTTCTATATAATTGCATATGTTGTTGAATAATGTTATGATGTTATGGGGTGAATTAAATGAGTAAAATAATGAAATGAAATTCTCTAAAGCAAATAAAAATAGATCCTTATGAAAAATTAACATGGAATCAGAGTTGGGATGAAGAAAAGTCATTGAAGATCACCCCTGCGAAGACACCATTTATGGAAGGAAGCGAATATGGAGGAGACCTAAAATAATGCTAAGTTTGAAGGAAACCCTAGGAAATTTGGGTGTTGGTGGAATTATATGTATAATAATTCCGACATTTAATTATCGAATCTGAGATCGTAAGACTTAAAGATGCAAGCACAGGAAATGCAGGATTAGATCCTATTCTAGCCTATGATAACAACTAACACTAGAAAGAACTAATCACTAAGGATTTTCACTTGTCATTAGATTTTGGGACTTTAATGCTTATCAGGTTTCGAACCACAATATTTCATTACCAATAAATAATGTTCATGTGGTTTTATATATGTAGCTTATTAGGTATTGAGGCTTCAGTGGTTTTAATCCTATAGTGATGAAAACCCATTAAAAATGTTGCAGAAAAGAAAACGCTGAAAACTATAAGCAAAATCGTATGAGGCAATTAAATAAAGCAAGATAATAAACTACAAGAAATGTGATAACAAACTATCAAAAACAAATGCTAAGCAGACTTAGAGATATATTGTAGGTTCTTTTTCGTTGTTGGAATATTTTATTAAGTAGTTGAAAAGCTCCAATCAATTAAAGAATCCTAAATTGCAAATTACATATTTCTTTAATACTTTGTTTTAGTACAGAACCTAGTACCGAATTAAGTATAAAAAGGCTGGAAATTGAAACTCTGAATAAGTACCGAATTAAGTATAAAAGGCTGGAATTTGAAATTCTGAATAAGTACCAAATTAAGTACGAAATTCTGTAAATTGAAATTATGAATATTAAAGCATGTTAAGAAACCAATTTAAATTTGTTTGACTCTTTAAGCCTAAGAAAAATTAATTGAATTTGATCATAATGCATTCTACTTAACAGATTTGAAAATAGTGCAATAAATCTAACACTATGTGAAATACAAATCTAATGAACATTTGAGAAGAACATAAAATAAAATATGCAATCAAATGGAATTCTCTTCTTAAACAAAGAGAAGTAATAAATAGTAAATTGAAAGCATGAAAGTGAATATATCTAAGTTTTATCTAACATAAATTCATTGCATAATAAAACTAAATTGCAAGATGTAAGACTAATCTACAAAACACATGAACCATAACAACACTTACCCACGCTGAGGGACCCTTCCTAGGAGGTTAGTACTGTTAAGAAAATCTCAAATCAATCTAAGAAGATGTACAAGAATTCAACAACCACCAATTATTTATTCAGTTCAAAAATCTCTGTTACAAATCAACTCTCTAAGTCTCTCCAAAAACTAATCATTAATCTCCTTTATTATAATAATAAAAAACATCCTTTCCTCTGCCCTTTGAGGATTTATTTATACATAAAATCCATTGAGGAAGGATAAGATCTAATCCCCTAAACTTAGAAAATGAATTTACAACTTTAGAGGAAAATCTCAGAACTCTAATTTTTGTGTAATTTTATACAAATTGGTGTTAAAGAAACAACCATATCTTCTCGAACATGATGTATTTTGGGGAGAAATGTCTATGGAGCTTAAATTGTTATATTTTTAACAAAAAAATCTGTTGTAATTTCCTTATTCAATTCCATAATCTCTAAAATCGTGCCCAAAGATGATTGTTTAGATTTATTTTCCAATTTGGGTTTTGTAGAAATTTTGTACAAAACTGCTTCAAAGAACTATATGTAACTTTCAAACCATATTGAATTTTGGGAAACGGTTTGAGATAAAAGTGAGTTGTTAATTTTTTCAAATAGAAATTTTCCATATTCTTGAGATTCGCCATCATATGCACAAAAATCGAGGTAGAACATGGCAGTTTAAAAAATGTTACATATTTTTTGTTATAAATTAAATCATGTACTAGGATACCACGTGCGAGTTAGGTATATTCCAAGGTTTGTACTATAACATTAGGTCCATGTGTTACCTAATTTACCATGCTAGAGAAAATAAAAACATATTTTATAACTTTGAATTTTTTTCCCTCCATTCATGCAAGTGCAGAATTAAGTACCGAACTGCTGAACTGATATAGAGAAAATTTTCATAGTGAAACATGATCATTGGCCACATAACCACATTAGTAAACTGTAATTGATAAAATCATATTAAAAACTTATTTAATCATTAAAAATACAAGAAATCGTTAATAATTAACCACAAGGTAAGATGAATGCATTTAGTTAAAATTGGTAATATAATAGTTACGAAATATGTTATAAATATATGAATATGGCTTGTAAATGAAAGGTTTGGATAACCAATATGATAACATATCTAGGGCCCAACATTCCTCCATGCCTAAGACTTTGCATGCTCTCATGCAAACAAAATATGGACTAGGAAGGAATGATGGATGATATAAGGTGACAATCAAGACAATGACTAAATAAATATGGACTTGGAAACTAGAATATGCATTAATGGATTTGGAAATGGTGGTTTAAGAAATGTGAAGAAATGGGGAGTGTTTAATCATCAAGGTTCCTTAAATTTTAATGATCTAAAGAGTTTTTGAACATGTTTTATCTCAAGTATACCTTTCAGACTTGATTTGTACTGCAGGCTGTAATGGAAGTTGTATGAAGCTAAATATGAGGCAGATGAAGGATGAGAGTCTAGAGTGATCTCGAAGAGATAGAGTTGATGAGTGCCAATTGGATATGCTGAAGGAAGCTAAAGAGAATGAAATGACGAAGCTGAAAAGATCCCAACAACCACTACCCCATGCCTGAGGTTTCGCATGTCCTCATGCAAACAAGGTGAGGTACTTAAGAAGTGAGGAGGGTTGCTGAGATGGATCTAGTACAAAGGAACTTGGAAAAAAATACAACGGAACTAATGAGATGAATACTGAACAAAAATAAGTCATCTCTGATTTACTAAAATGATGCAACGCTAAAAGGAAGCATAGAAGAAATTTGAAATCACTCATTACATATGATTTTATCAATATTTAACAGCTTTATGCTCAAGAAAAAGAAACTTTTATAAATTTAAGGGGCTCTCCTTCTTTGTAGAAAAGGAGGATTTTTATGATCAGAAAAAATGATGAATGAGTGAAAAATTAGTTATTACTAACCAAATCCCAAAGCCTTATAGTCATCCAAGTATTAGAGATAAGCTTTGCGGTTGAGTTTTATTAGTTATTTGTGATCATAGGTCCCACTTCTAGGACAATTAAATCTTAGATATAGTATGAAAGACTAATGATAGAAGACTCAAGGTTACCATAGGCCATTCTTTAGCAACAAATTTACGGAGTTGGTTTTTACCCTTGACTTCATCCACAAATGCTTCCTTTTTATTGTAACACTATAAAGTAACCATCATATCTGTAGAAAAAAGCCTTGGTTTGGTTGACACTGCTTTATGCATATTTCTCCATTGCCCGCAAGCATCCATAGCCCAGATGGGCTTGCCTAATGATGTCACAGGTCATTACTCCATTCCACAAGGCTTCCATAGCCTCAGCAGGTTAACCTCTTAAACCTATTTTACACTGAAGGCTTTAGTCCCATGTTTCCTACTATTTAAGGTTTAGATTATTAACATTGCTTTAGCAATTGGTAGATGGGGGAGTGGCTTCAGAAAGACCCTTAAAGGCATAGGATGGTACCTTTTAGAGTGACTTTGATTACCTACATAATGTCTTGGATGCATAAGGTGATTATAGGTACTTCAAATGACATAGCATGAATGAGTCATTTTAATGTGAGATGGATGAGGCTAACCAAAGAATAAGAAAAAGACACCTAAAGTCCTACTAATCATATCTTTTATATATGTTTTCGATTTTAGAGTAGTGTTCCACTATGAAAAAAGACTTCATCAACTCTCTTGCAATTCTTAATAAAGATGCTTGGAGATCATGATTTGGTGTTATTATTATAGTATTTAAGCTTCTTTTTCATTGGTGTCATTGTATGGACTTCTTAACTTTGTTTTAATCCCATTAGTATGCATTGGTAACTATATTTTGATCAGCTTTTTGTATTTATAATAAGAAATCTATATGAATAAGAGAAATGAAATTAAAAAAAAAGGTATATAAGCTATGAATAGTTTTGAATTATCATTAGATTCAACTTATATGGAATAAATTATCTATTAGATCATCTTCGTGAAATAGTGGTCTTAATGATAAAGCATGAATGCATCATTTTTAACAACTTAAGGAAGAAGAAAGATATCATCAAATACTCCCCTAAGTGTTCCATTCGATTGTTGAAGATATCTTTTTCGCTTTTGAAAACATTCTTCCAGTGTTTAAGCATCTCAAATTAACAATATACTTGAATCCTGCTTTGTCTTGCAAAATAACAAATTGGAGAGGCAGATAAGTTCTTGACTACTGTCAAGATTTGTTCTTCCTGAGAAGTAGATATCCCAGTTGTTGCTAAAATTTGAGAGAGTTCTTCCAAACTCTTGATCATCCTTGAATATTGCTTTGCTGGTTGTTAATCCCTATCATGCACATGGATTAGTGGATGGAATTCTTATTAAAAATCCTAAAGAAATAAGAAGGAAACACACTTGAAACAAAGGCAAGCAAACCAATCATGTACTCAAAGTGCCACCATGCTACTAAGACCCTGTTGTCACCAAGTTATCTGTTCACACAAGTTAGGCTTCTCTTATTTCCATGAATCAATCTAAAGGAAAACACACTTGCAAAGAAAAATAAAGAAAAATGAGGCTTTAGATCCTACCTTTAATTCTACACATATGAAAAAGAAACTAGAAAATCAATTAGAGACAACTAGACTTTGGAGCGACCCCACCATAGTGGATGTGTGACTCTTCACTCATGTATTACCGTCTTTCTCCCCCGTCTAGTTTCCCTGCAACTAAAACCACACAGAGAACTTGTGAAAGAAACTATGCTCTAATACCTTTAGCATATCCCCAACAACAATGCCAAAAATGTTAGTGGAATTAGATGTAATCTAATTCCAACATTTAATTATCGAATCTGGGATCGCAATACTTAGAGATGAAAGCATAGGAAATGCAGGATTAGAGTCCATTCTAGCCTATGCTAACAAGTAACACTAGAAATAACTAATCACTAAGGATTATCACTTGTCACTAGAGTGTGGGACTCTAATGCTTATCGGGTTTCGAACCACAATCTTTCATTACCAATAAATGATGTTCATGTGGTTTTAGATATGTAGCTTATTAGGTATTGAGACTTCAGTGGGTTTAATCCTATAGTGATGAAAACCCATTAATCATGTTGTAGAAAAGTAAATTCCAACAACTACAAGCAAAAGCGTGTGAGACAAGTAAAGAAAACAAGGAAATAAACTACAAGAAACGTGTTAACAAACTATCACAAATAAATGCTAAATAGGCTTAGAGATATATTGTGGGTTCTTATTCGTTATAGGAATCTTTTATCAAGTAGCTACAAATCTCCAATCAATTAAAGAACCCTAAACTAAAAATTACATATTTCTTTAATACTCTGTTCTAGTACAAAACCTACTACCAAATTAAGTACAGAAAGTTTGAGATTTGAAATTCTGAATAAGTACTGAATTAAGTACGTAGTTATGTAAATTGAAATTATGAATATTAAAACATTTTAAGACCAATTTAAATATGTTTGACTCTTTAAGAATGAGAAAAAACACTTTGAATTTGATCATAATGCATTCTACTTAACATCTATGAAAATAGAGCAATAAATCTAATACTATGTGAAATACAAATCTAATGAAAAATTGAAAAGAACATCAAATAAAATATGCAATCAAATAGAATTCAATTCTTAAACCTAAAGAGAAGTACTAAACACTAAATTGAAAGCATGAAAGTGAATAGATCTAAGTTTTATCTAACATAAATTCATTGTAAAATAAAACTAAATTTCTAGATGTAAAACTAATCTACAAACCACATGAAGCATAGCAACACTTACCCACACTGAGGAGTCTTTCCCAAGAGGTTAATGTTGCTAAGAAAATCTCAAATCAATCTAAGAGTATGTACCACAATTCATCAACCATCAATTCTTTATTCGCTTCAAAAATCTATGTTACAAATCATCTCTTTAAGTCTCTCCAAAAACTAATCATTGATCTCCTCTATTACAATAATGAACAACCTCCTTTATTTTGCCATTTAGGTTTCATTTATACATAAAATCCATTGAGGAAAGATAATATCCAATCCCCTAAACTCAGAAAACGAATTTACAACTTTATAAGAAAATCTCATAACTCTCATTTTTGTGTAATTTTATACCAATTGGTGTTAAAGAACCAACCATATCTTCTCTACGATGATTTATTTTGGGGAAAAGTTTCTATGGAGCCTAAACTATTGTATTTTAAACAAAAGTCTCTCTTGTAGTTTCCTGATTCAATTCTGTGGCCTCGTAAATTGTGCCCAAAGATGACTGTTTGGGTTTTTTTCCAATTTGGATTTTACAGAAATTTTGTAAAAACCTGCTTCAAAGAACTGGCTTTAAATTTCAAATAATATTGAATAATGGTTTGAGATACAAGTATATTTTTATGTTGTGCAAAAACTTGTTTTCCATATTCTTGAGATTCACCATCATATGCACGGAAATTAAGGTAGAACATAGCAGTTTCAAAACTATTACATATTTTTGGTTGTAATTTATTTTCGATCAAGATCCTACGTGTGATCTGGGTATATTCCAAGGCTTGTAACAACATATTAGGTCCATGTGGCACCTAATTTACCATGCTAGAGAAAATAAAAACATATTTTATAATTTTGAATTTTTTTCCCTCCATTCGTGCAAAGTGCATAATTAAGTACCGAAATGCTGAACTAATACAGAGATAGAAATTTTTGTAGTGGAACATTATCCTTGTCCACATAACCACATTAGTAAACCGTTATTGATAAAACCAAATTAAAATCTCATTTAATCATTAAAAATACAAGAAATGATTAATAATTAACTACAAGGTAAGATGAATGCATTTAGTGAAAATTAGTAATATAATAGTTACGAAATATGTTATAAATGTATGAATATGGCTTGTAAATGAAAGGTTTGGATAGCCAATATGATAACATATCTAGGGCCCTACATTGAGTATTAGGGTTTGATGGATACATGAGATTAGGGTTTGGAAGAAACCCTAGGATAAGATAATGGATTGAGTTTTACAATTTTAAAACCCTAGCATGATTAGTGAGAAGTCGTTCTAACACTTGTGACAGGTTCAATATAACCCTAGATGGGATAATCTTAATTAGTCCTAGATTTTATGAATTCAATTAAAATATTGAAGGCAAGGTTGGTTGAAGAGGAAGATGATCACCTCTCGCTAAAGATAAGTACCTTTTATATTGATGTTATTTCTTTGTGACACTATGCTTGTTTTGACTTATTGTTTTGATTATTGCTTATACTTATTGCATGAATATTTGAGTATATGTATACTTATAACCTATATATGCAATATGAAAATGAAATCCTTCTTGAGGATCATCTAATGTGTAAGAAATTAGAGCTAGTGCGGGAAGAGAAGAGCTAGTGCTAGAAAAATAACAAGGTACCTAAGGAAAGTTTTTGAAAGTTTTGAAAGTAGCATCTGGAAATTACAATATGCAAGTGCTACAGGTGCCAAAAACAAATAAGTGTTACAAGTTTCAAATGTATATGAATACTACAAGGTATGTAAGCTGCAACATTGGATGGCAAGGTAAGCCCTGAGGTATGAGAATAATATCACCTTCATGTATACATATGAAAGTAAGTTTGATTTATGGTACATGTGATATATTGATGTTTGGAAAGTATTTTACATTTTAGACATGATGATTTCACAGAAGCAGACTAGATACATTAATTTTGATATATGGAAACTTAATACTATTGTTAATGCTTGTGTTACGCATGATGAAAATGCGACAATAAGATTGATACTCTTGTTGATATTTGTAAGGTTTTGCTAAGCTTAGTAAATATGAAAAGTGTTAAAATTGGATGCCCTAACTTAATGTTGTGATTATGGTCCTTGAAGTATGAAGATACACTTATATGACACTAACCTTGATGAATGTTATGATATATGTCTAAGAAAAAGATATAGTTCATGATCCAACAGTTTTGTTGTAGCATGACAATATTATGATAAACAAGTTGATGTTGTGAATGATGATGATTGAAGAGGCTTCTCATTCAGAGGGAGAAACTGTTCATGCAATTTTAACACCTAATATTATTTGAAAAGAAGATAATTGATTGTTTAAGGAACGATCCTAGACATGAATAACTATTTGATGTTTTTGAAGAAGTTTTGCAAGTTTTGATTTGAGTAGAGAAGGTTTCTCCTAGTCCAAGCCCCAATCGTTGGGAGAAAGGCTTAATGGTGTGGTTATGAGCCTCCCAACTGCATCAAAGAAAGCCTATGGGTGCAATTGAGCCTGTAGGATACAAAACCTAAAATCTTATGTACGATACTAGAAGCACACTAGGATTATGACAGACCTACTTATATGAAGCAAATGATGGAGAGTTCTATAAGCAGGGAAGTTTTTAAGATCTACATAATGTTTGACTTATTATGGAGAATGCGAATGTCTTGGCTAATCTTGTGACCGCAAGGGATTGAAATATGCATATGAGAATGTTACTTATTCTAATTTGATCATTAGAGCTAGTATAATAGAAAAGGACTACTCCTTAGTATGCAATGATTTTTATTTTGGTTATTACAAGAATCTCACAATGAATATATGAGCTTTCCTTAGTGTATATGATCATGTGGATGACTTGATGAAGTTTGGTATTGCTTGGTAAATGACAGTTGTTGACATGAAAATAGATAAGTGATATGTTTGCAAAAAGCATTGTATGGTTTGAAGCAAGCTCCCTAAGCCTGACATGTCCACATTGTCAGTTACCTGGTGAAGCCTAGAAGTAGTTCCGATCTGAACCTATAAGTTGGTCCAAGGTATGCCTTTGATTTTGATTTTATATGTTTACGATCTATTCTTGATCGATAGTGAGCCTCTGATGATCAAGCAGAAGAGGGAGTTGTCCTGTGAGTTCGAGATGAAAGTTTGTGAGATATACTTATGGGGATATGATTTTGCATGGATACACTGATTATTAGGTCAAAATAGAAAGATCACATATAGTTGTTGCTTTATCTTTGAATCTACAATGATATCATGGATGAGTAGGAAACAAAAATCCATAGCTTTAAGCATGGTTGAGGCTTAGTACATGGTTACTAACATGACTAAGTGTGTGGCAGTTTGGTTGAGGAAGCTCTTTGGAGAGTTGTTTGAGTAGGTTTTTGTTGTGATAGTGATATATTGCAATAATAAAAGGTGGGATCTGATTGGAATAAAATATTGTATATTGTTGGGACTAAGATATCTTCATATATTGAGATGATGTTGTTGTATGAGACAAACCTAGGCTTGTGGTTGTTGCCTACGTGAGAGGGAGGATGAATAAGTGAGTTGGATAAGATGGTACCATATATGAGCATGATGATATGTTTCTAATCTTCAGAGAGAAAAATATGGAATGATGGATGCGACTCTCCTATATAAGGGTCTGGGCTAATTGAGGACACTAAGCCAACTCTTCCACCATGTCTGAGCTCCCAGGGTGAGGAATTGTGATGTAGGGATCCTGGGGTTTATGGGTCTCTAGAAAATAGGGTTTCACCCCTATCTGTCACCCATGTGGTGAAAGATGTTCCTCCCCAATATTGGTCTACGCAGAGTATACCCTAGTTAGCATATATCTTTCCCACCCATCTAACAAATGGGTGTTGGTTTCTTGAATTAGGTGTGATCCTTATCATTTATGATAAGTTTCATCCTGCTCAAGCTAGAGATGTGGGTGTTCTACCAATGAATCTTGATGTTCAAGTTGAGTACATTCACATATAATAGGATATACACATTCCTTACCATTTATGGTAAGTGGTATCCTTCCCATTATCGCCAAGCAGTGGGATAGGCATGATCCTTACCTAATAAGGTAAGTGGAATCCCTCCTATTGTCTGTGGTTTTCTAGGTGTTAGCATTGTCTCCCTACTAGCAAAGTTTCACAGGTCATAGAATTGGCTCCCCACTAGCAGAGTTTCTTGGGTGGTAGCATTGGCTTTGTTGAGAAATTGCAACAAGAAATTCCAGTTTAAATTTGTCCTTGAATTTAAACTGTGAATTAAAATAAAATTATATTCTCATAGTAATCTGTAAATAGTTAATTAAGTTTAATTAACTTAATTAGCTTAGGAATTTCGAGTTGGAAGTCTTTCTAAAGTCATGTACATGTTCTCACTAAGTTTTAGGGGTCTAGGATGAGTTTAATTGTGAGTTGTAATTAGGTAACTCAGTTTACTGAGTTATGTTTAGTTAAATTAGTTCCAAATTGTTTGAGGAACTAATAGAGAGCTAACAGTCAGTTGGTGCACTTTTGCATCCATAAGTGTCACTCCAGTTAACTGAAGATTCCCTCATCATAAACTCATGCATGTCGATTATGAGAAAGACCCAGTTGAGACTAGAGTGTAGGGACAATGTACTATCATTTGTATGATTTACTAAGTTATATAGATCATGCATGCAATCAGGAAGTCAACCTAGATTGGATTCCGCAATTTTGGAAGCACTAGATTCCCATTAATTGTTGGAAATAATACTGAGAGGGGGGGTGAATCAGTATTATCAGATCAATAAAAATTTTCAATTTCATACTCAGAAACATATACGCTACTTCAGTTAAGTGGACCCGCGTGTACACGCTACTGTGTCTAAAGCAACTAGCGTATATCTAGAAATCTTATGATTCAGTTAGCTTATCTTCAGTAAATGCATCAGAACATTATTAACCATATTAACAGTAAAAAGGTGCAGTATAACAGAACAGATCATCACACAAAAGCCACACACATGAACACCATGATATAAGGTGGAAACCCAATGTGGGTGAAAACCACCTGCTGCAATTCGTCTCTTTCTTCTTTAATAAGAAACTTCTTTTACAATGTACTGGTGCAGTCCTTTACCAGCACGCAGGCTACAACCTGCAGAGGGCTACAACCCTCATAGCTCTTGTACTAGCCGATCCATTTACTAGTACGTAGGTGCCAACCCTACAGAAGGCTACAACCTTCACTCGTTTTCCAGCTGTTCCTGGAAGGGAGCTACAACCCCTTGGCTCTTGTACTAGCTGATATGTTTACCAGTACGTAGGTGCTGGCCTACGATCTTCCCGGGACCACGTTTCATACATTTTCATACTGGATCCATGAAACAATCACCATTGTAGTACAACCTGCATCATCAATCTATGAATCACTCAATACTGAATCACTGAAACCCTGTCAACAACAACCAGACAACATAACAACAACCAGATCCAACTCCATCTTCAAATATCATACTTCACATTGTATACGCTACTTCGATGAACCCAACCTGCGTGTATACACTCTTTTACCAAAACCAACCCGCGTACAGATCTGCAAATTCTAACTTATAACTCCGCAGCTATATCAGACATCAGAACATACCCAGATCATAACAATAAACATGCGTCAATAGATCTAGTCTATCCACAGTCATACCATATGAAGATAATCATTCCAAGCCTTGAGATCTCATTCCATTGTTCATCATCCTCCACATGGGTGAAACCTTGGTTCAGATCACCAACCCATAACCAGCATTTGGATCTCACACTTCCTCAGATCTTCATCATTCACACCCACACCTCAATCTGGCCTAATGATCTTCTCCTTATATAGGCTTAGGCCCTTCACAATACCACGGTCCAAAACCATAGTAACACAATACCATCAACTTCAAAACTAGGGATCAACACGTCTGTCGAGACACCATGGTCCAAAACCATAGGCACAACTTCCAAGGACTAACCGCCACGGACCAAAAGTACGTTTTCACATGTACGCGTTTTTACTGAAGCCAACCTGCGTGTATACGCTGATTTTCCTTAATGAACCTGCGTATATCTCTTTCTTGTCCTGCTGTACTAAGATCTGTCCTCTGATTAAGTTGCCATCACCTGTACCTGCCTCTGAGTGAGTTGCCATCAAGGACAACACTTGTATCATAATGCCAACAATCTCCCCCTTTGGACTTGATGGCAACCACCACACCAAGTCACTCTCCCCCTTTGACATCAAGGGCAAAGGGCGGACCAAGATATTCTCTTCTTTGGTATACCTTCTGCTGTCCATACTCCCCCTGAGTACATGCTGAATTTTCTGATTTGGCTCCTCTTTGTCTATGTCAAAGTGTACCAATCTGTCCATGCTCCCCCTGAGTACATGCTGAAGTTTCTGATTTGGCTCCCCT
Organism: Pinus tabuliformis; assembly: GCA_031772625.1. Classification (NCBI taxonomy): domain Eukaryota; kingdom Viridiplantae; phylum Streptophyta; class Pinopsida; order Pinales; family Pinaceae; genus Pinus; species Pinus tabuliformis. The sequence continues at coordinate 1,004,783,560 of CM062819.1, forward strand.
TTGTATATGCCAAGTTGTATCAATCCATCCATGCTCCCCCTGAGCAGATGCAGGTTCTAAGACCAGCCATTCATTCATGACTATTATTCATCATATATGATCTGTACCATAAGCATCAGCCTGCAATACCATTCCTTTGATCAAACAGCAAGATGTATCATTTAGCTTCATAGAATTTATTAACAACTTCTAACCATAATGCCAACAATGCATTATTTGAAGTATATGCTCCCCCTAAGCTTGTGCCATCTGTTTTCAGTTAGATGCATACATCAGTAATAAGCATCAAGACATCATCATCAAGTTAGAATTAAAACACTTCTAGCATCAAGACATTTCCATACATCCTCAGCAGACTGTAATTGTTAACCAATAGAGCAGATACTGGACTGAATCATATCAGACCCCTTTTCTGAGTCTGTCCCCACTGCTTTTCTTCAGACTGACATATACGGGATTTTGCAGTGTGAAACTCGCGTATATACACGACTTCCCTTCATTAAAATTGCGTATGAGAGTTAGAACACTGAAGTTTTACACCTTCAGCTCCCCCTGAGTCTGTTATGTCTGTGCTGTGCTGAGTACCGTGTGCTGTGCCACATCTTTCTGACTGAACTTCTTTCTTCTTCCATATCTTCAAGCATGTTGATGATTTCTTCTTATCATGAGCTTTGTTCTTGCAATCTTTTGCTCTATGTCCAAACTTGTTACATGCATAGCATCTTACATGTTTCATATTCCTCCTATAGCAATTAGCAGCTTTGTGGCCAAACATATTGCAAGAAAAGCAATATCAATTAAAGTACCTTGAATGTGATGATCTTTCTGCATGATGGTCTTGAAACCTTCTTCTTCTACATATGGCTGCAACATGTCCAAGATTATGACATACATAACATTCAACATTATTCATGGGAGGAGTAAAAGATTTTCTTTGAGGAGTCTCTTTCCTTGATTGTTGATGGGGTTGTCCTTTCATCTCCTTGTAGAGCCTTTCAGATTTTGCATTAGAGTTTCTTGTCTTACTTTGTGAACCAGATTCACCTTCAATAGACTCATGAAAACCAAGACCAGTTTTGATAGCAGGGGACCTTTGACTACTAAGAATATCATCCAAGATCTTAGTACTATCTTGAAATCGTAATAGTTTATCTTTTTCTCCTAATTTACTTTTCAAGATTTTTACCTCAACTTGATGTTGTTCTTCTTTTTCCAGACATTGATTCTTCAAGGTCTCTTCAGCTTTCCTTCCTTCATCCAGCTGATGCCTTAGTTTGAGGATCTCGTTTTCTTGCTCTTTATTCAGCGCTAGCAGCATTTGTCGAATTCTGGAGGCACATTCCAACTGATCTTCTAATCTGATGATTTCTTCTTTGAGGGCATTCTCCTTTTTGCTAGGTAGATCTTGCTGATCTATGATTTGATCTGATGCTTCATTTGCTTGTCCATCTTCAATCTGAGGTGATTCAGGATCTGAATTCTTGCTTCCACTCAACGGCAGGTTGTCATTGTTCCTTTGAGCTGTTTTCTTCTTCTGACGCGCTTTCTTCCCCATTGTTCTACGAATCTCCTTCAAGCGATCAAGCTTCTCTGAAGGACCTGCTCTGATACCAATTGTTGGAAATAATACTGAGAGGGGGGGGGTGAATCAGTATTATCAGATCAATAAAACTTTTCAATTTCATACTCAGAAACATATACGCTACTTCAGTTAAGTGAACCCGCGTGTACACGCTACTGTGTCTAAAGCAACTAGCGTATATCTAGAAATCTTATGATTCAGTTAGCTTATCTTCAGTAAATGCATCAGAACATTATTAACCATATTAACAGTAAACAGGTGCAGTATAACAGAACAGATCATCACACAAAAGCCACACACATGAACACCATGATATAAGGTGGAAACCCAATGTGGGTGAAAACCACCTGCTGCAATTCGTCTCTTTCTTCTTTAATAAGAAACTTTTTTTACAATGTACTGGTGCAGTCCTTTACCAGCACGCAGGCTACAACCTGCAGAGGGCTACAACCCTCATAGCTCTTGTACTAGCCGATCCATTTACTAGTACGTAGGTGCCAACCCTACAGAAGGCTACAACCTTCACTCATTTTCCAGCTGTTCCTGGAAGGGAGCTATAACCCCTTGGCTCTTGTACTGGCTGATATGTTTACCAGTACGTAGGTGCTGGCCTACGATCTTCCCGGGACCACGTTTCATACATTTTCATACTGGATCCATGAAACAATCACCATTGTAGTACAACCTGCATCATCAATCTCTGAATCACTCAATACTGAATCACTGAAACCCTGTCAACAACAACCAGACAACATAACAACAACCAGATCCAACTCCATCTTCAAATATCATACTTCACATTGTATACGCTACTTCGATGAACCCAACTTGCGTGTATATGCTCTTTTACCAAAACCAACCCGCGTACAGATCTGCAAATTCTAACTTATAACTCCGCAACTATATCAGACATCAGAACATACCTAGATCATAACAATAAACATGCATCAATAGATATAGTCTATCCACAGTCATACCATATGAAGATAATCATTCCAAGCCTTGAGATCTCGTTCCATTGTTCATCATCCTCCACATGAGTGAAACCTTGGTTCAGATCACCAACCCATAACCAGCATTTGGATCTCACACTTCCTCAGATCTTCATCATTCACACCCACACCTCAATCTGGCCTAATGATCTTCTCCTTATATAGGCTTAGGCCCTTCACAATACCACGGTCCAAAACCATAGTAACACAATACCATCAAATTCAAAACTAGGGATCAACACGTCTGTCGAGACACCATGGTCCAAAACCATAGGCACAACTTCCAAGGACTAACCGCCACAGACCAAAAGTACGTTTTCACATGTACGCGCTTTTACTGAAGCCAACCTGCGTGTATACGCTGATTTTCCTTAATGAACCTGCGTATATCTCTTTCTTGTCCTGCTGTACTAAGATCTGTCCTCTGATTAAGTTTCCATCACCTGTACCTACCTCTGAGTGAGTTGCCATCAAGGACAACACTTGTATCATAATGCCAACATTAATATGGGTTATTCAGCCATAGGAATTATGCAAGGAAATAGGAGCTTGGAGGGCAGCATAATTGGCTAATTGTTGGCTAAGAGCTTGCTTGTGAGCTGAGAGCGTTGAGCATACTTGTGCGGAATTGTTCTAGTGAGAACAAGCTTTGTATCTTCACTCATATTTATGATTAATGAAATATAGGTAGTGAGGTTTTGAGCAGTGGCTTTCCCCAGATACATCTTGTGTTATGTGAAATTGATTTATCTTCTTCTTGTTCATATTTTTTTCATCGATCTATTAGCTTCCATTGGTTGAAAGTAGAAGTAGATTCTTGTCATGTGATTTATAGATTCTTGTCATGTGATTTAGTATATTATAGGAGCTTGTGAAACTACAAGATTTTCTACATGGTATTGGAGCTTAATACAATATACTAGAGGAGATTTCGAAGTTTTAATTTTTGGGTTACAGGTGAAATTCAAATTTCCAATACATACTTCAGGATTGGAAGATGACGTTCTATGGTTTGCGGCTCGAGTATGCATTGGAAGGAAACTCGAATTTTATAGCCTAGAGTGACATAATGGAGGCTGTGTTAGAGGGTAATGGCTTGAAGGAATTCATTGATCAAGAAATTCCTAAGCCAATAGCATCATATGCATAGAATTTGGCCGAATGGAAGAAGTGAGTGGCCAAGGTGAGGCAAATAATCCTTGAGGGAGTTTGAGACCACATTGTCTCGAGTCTCCATGGCAAGGAAACTCTATATACTATGTGGAAAGCATTGATGGACTTGTATCAGAACAAGAGTGACCAAAGAAAATTGGCACTGAAGGAAAAACGTTGAAAAATAAAAATGGAGAAAGGTGAGACTATTCCAAAATACTTGACCAAGTTCACTTAGTGTCGTGATGAACTTGAAATTGTTGGAATCACGGATGTTGAGGATGATATGGTGAGTCTTGCTCTTGTAAGACTCCCAAAGAGTTGGCATAGTTATTAGGACTCTGTCAATGATCAGGAGAAGCTACCAGATTGGGAATGACTGTGGTCAGATTTGATGCAAGGGAAGATTAGGATGAACACCAGGGATGGCTCTTCATCAAAGGCTGATGATGAAGAGATTATGTGCCTTACTGATTAAGATGAGGAAGGGGAAAGGGAAAGATTCCCATTCCAAATCAGATTCTCATCATGGAGGTAGTAAGAAATACATGACAAAAGTTAAGTGCTTTCATTGTCATGAGTTGGGCCATTTTTCTATAAATTGTCCACTCAAGAAGTCCAAGAAGAATTCCTCAGAAGGAGCAGGGGGTGAGGCTTTGGTCTGTCAATTCGAATTGGAATTTTCCATCATTGCATGGATGGTGTCATCAATGATGGGAAGTGTATGGTACTTAGATAGTGGAGCTTCATTTCACATGAATGGCGACAAGGACTTATTTAGTGACTTGGAGGAGAAAGATCTCTAGATTCATATCGAGATGGGTGACGACAGGAAGTATAATGCTACTGAATTGGGCACAATTACTTTTTAGAGGGAGATTGGGGCTCCACTCATCTTGAATAATGTTATCTATGTGCTCGGGTTGAAGAATAACTTGGTATATGTTTCCATGCTTGAGGATAGAGGCTATGATGTGATCTTCTCAAAAGGAAAGGCGTTCCTTTGACACATAGCCACAAGGTCAAGTAAAGAAGATAGGGATTTGGGTGAAGAATCTCTATAAGATGGAGGTATAGGTGTGTGCTTCTTTAAGCACAAAAGCATAAAGGGTGCATAGCCAAGACGTTGGTGATTTGTGGCACAGGCGATTGGGCCACTTGCATCATGGGGCTTTAAATACATTGTAGCATATCTCTATCGGTCTTCCCAAAGGTATGCTTGAGCAAGTTGATACATGCAAGGGGTGTACTTTGGGAAAATACACCAAGTATTCCTTTCACGACAAAGACAGTCGAGTAGAGGCCATTCTAGAGTGAGTCCATTCAGATGTGTGTGGACTATTCTCGACAACATCAATGACCAAACACAAGTATTATGTTATATTTGTTGATGACTTTTCTTGAAAATGCTGGATATTTTTCATGTAGAAACAGGATCAAACCTTCAAAAAGTTTTGCGAGTTTAAAGAATTTGTGGAGAAAGAGTCAGGCAAGAAAGTTAAAGCTATACAGAGTGACAACGGTGGTGAGTATGTCTCAAACGAGTTTAAGAACTTATGTACAGTGGAAGGAATTAAATGGGATTTGACGAAACCCCATAACCCTCAGCATAATGGGGTGGATGAGAGGAATAATAAAAGAATAGTAGGGGAAGAGAGGGTGATGTCACATGATCAGGGCCTACCACTACACTTGTGGGTTGAGGCATGAAACAAAATGGTTTATGCTTCGAACCATAGCCCATATTGGATACTTGAGATGAAGACACCAGAGGATACTTATTCCAGTAAGAGGCCAGATGTTGGTCACTTCGGGATTTTTGGGTCAACGGTATATTTCCATGTGACAAAATATGCATAAAAGAAGCTCGAGTCGGTAACAAAGTTGGGGATATTTGTGGCATACACTGATACACCTCACAACTATATGGTGTACTTTCTGACCAGCAGGATGATAGTAGTTTGCAAGGATGTCAAATTCAATGAGGAGAAGGCCATGTGAGTTTCCCTTGAGAGGGAGATGGAGCTACATGCGGTTGAGGAGCTTTTAGCTCCTAAGGTTGAGGAGCCTCAGATTGATGTGGAGCAGCCACATGTAGAGGATCTGGGAGTGGAGACATCCACTCAGGCTGAGTCTTCTAGAGAGGGAAGAAAGTGCACTAGAGAGGCTGACATATTGTTGGATGATACACGGGAGAATGTGGGACCACCCACTTCTCATCACAGGCATAGGAGGTCACATGAGAGGTACACTAGATACATGGATCTTATGAGCGAATTTGTTATGACATAGCCATCTTCCTTTATGGAAGTAGTGCAACAGTCGGTTTTGGTTGATGCCATGGTGGAGGAGTATGACTCCATAGTTCGTAACAGTGTTTGGGATGTGGTCCCTAGAATAGAGGACAAGTCAGTGGTGAGCTCCTATTGGATTTACAAGATAAAGTAAGTTGCAGATGGTAGTGTGGAAAAGCATAAGGCTATATTTGTGGCCCATGGATTTTCACAAGTAGAGGGGATTGGCTATTATGAGGCCTTTTCTCTTGTTGCAAGGTACTCAACAATCAGATTTATATTTGCACTATCAGCATAGATGGGTTGGAAGATACATTAGATGGATATAAAGACAACCTTCCTTAATGGCATGATTGAGGAAGAGGTGTACATAGAGCAGCCTAAAGGTTTTGAGACTTTTGACTATGAGTCACATTTGTGCCGGCTCAAGAGAGCATTGTATGGGATGAAGCAAGCACCCCATTCTTGGTACACCAGGATAGATAGCTACTTCACTGGGTTGAGCTTCACGAAGAGTGAAGTGGATGCAAACCCATACCACATAGTGATGGAAGGTAAACTGTTGATCATTGTACTTTATGTTGATGATCTCATAATAACAGGTGATGATCAGTTGATCAAGTCTTGCAAGGAGGACCTTGCAAGAGAGTTTGAGATGAATGACATGGGGCTCATGCATTACTTTCTTGGCATGGAGGTATGGCAAGGAGATGGGGAGTTGTTTGTGTCTCAGGGAAAGTATGCCAATGAGATACTCAGGAGATTCTGCATGGAGAGAAACAAACCCATGGAGACTCCTCTAGCAGGTAACTGGAGGAAGGAGGATGCTACTTCAGGGGAAGTAGTGGAAGGTATTGTTTATAGGAAGCTTGTGGGTTCACTCATGTACTTGGTGAACACACGACCATATATGTGCTATGAAGTTAACCAGCTTAGTTAAGCGATGGTTAGGCTTACCAAGCTGTATTGGAAGGCGGAGAAGCATGTATTGAGATACCTCATGAGCACTTCTCAGTATGGATTATGGCACAAATGGACAGAGGGAGTGAATATTCAAGGCTTCATCGATGTTGATTAGGAAGGGAGTCCATTTGATTGGAAGAGCACATCAAGAGGGATCTTTAGTATCGGGTCAATGAGAGTTTCTTGGTTCAGCAGGAAACATAGATCGGTTGCACTCAGTTCGACAGAGGAAGAGTACATGGCTGCAAGTCAGGAAACATGTGAGGCCATCTGGATGAGGAAGATCCTAGTTGGTTTGTTTGGTCAACATATGAATCCAACTGTGATTTACTGTGATAATCATAGTTGTATCAAACTCTCTGAAAATCCATTTTTTCATGATCGGTCCAAGCATATTGATATCTGATATCATCATCTTAGAGATTGTGTATTGAGGTGGATTATGTAGTTAAAGTACATTCCCACAGAGGAGCAAGATTATGACATTTTGACAAAGGCATTGTCAAGATGTAAATTCGAGTTTCATAGAGATAGGATTAGGGTAGCTGATAATCCCTTTCTTGTTGAGAGGGAGTGTTGATAAATGGAAACAAGAAATTTCAGTTTAAATTTGTCTTTGAATTTAAATTGTGACTTAAAATCGAATTCTATTCTCATAACAACTTGTAAATAGTTAATTAAGTTTAATTAACTTAATTAGCTTAGTAATTTTGAGTTGGAAGTATTTCTGAAGTCATGTATATGTTCACCCTAAGTTTTAGGGGTCTATGATGAGTTTAATTGTGAGTTGTAATTATATAACTCAGTTTATTGAGTTATGTTTAGTTAAATTAGTTCCAAACTATTTGAGGAACTAATAGAGAGTTAACAGTCAGTTGGTGTACTAGTGCATCTACAAGTGTCACTCTAGTTAACTATCATTTGTATGATTTACTGAGTTGTATAGATCGTGCATGTAATTAGGAAGTCAACCTAGATTGGATTGCATAGTTTTGAAAGCACTAGATTCCCATTAATATTGGTTATTCATCCATAGGAATTATGCAAGGAAATAGGGGCTTGGAGGGCAGCAAAATTGGCTAAGTGTTGGCTAGGAGCTTGCTTATGAGATGAAAGAGTTTAGCATACTTGTGTGGAATTGTTCTAGTGAGAACAAGCTTTGTATGTTCACTCATATTTCTGATTAATGAAATACAGGTAGTGGGGTTTTGAGTAGTGGATTTCCACAAATACATCTTGTGTTTTGTGCCATTGATTTATCTTCTTCTTCTTCATATTGTTTTATCGATCTATTGGCTTCCACTAGTTGAAAATAGAAGTAGATGCTTGTCCCGTGTTTTAGTACATTGCATGAGCTTGTGAATCTATAGGATTTTCTACAGGCTCCCTGGTGGCAAAGTTTCCTGGGTCGTAGAATTGGCTCCTTGCTGGCAGAGTTTTCAAGTAGCAACATTGGTTTCTCATTGGGAGTGGTTCAAAGTGGTAGAAGTGGCTCCCTTATGGATAAAGGGTGGCAGGTAGGGCTCTCCTCTGATGTCAAATTCTTCTTCTTTTAGATTTGATAGCGTTCAACATATGAGTAGAGAAAAGATGAGAAAATATGAGTAGGGATGAGTAGAGATGAATAAGGATGAGCAGAGATGAGCAAAGACGACATTTGATGATGACAGGATATTTGTGATGAGACATATGTTGCATTCAGTAATTTCTCCCTAGTTGAGAGGGAGTGTTAATTTTTGGTAGCTCAGGGATAAATCCCCTCCTTTAAACAATCTTCCTCATCAAGAAAGACCCCTCCTAGCCCTTGGAAGAATTTAATTTGGTTAAGGAAAAATATCATTTAATATGGAAACCCACATGTGCACAAAAAGGATAAGTTGGCCCAAAAGAAAATTGGAAACCCGTGGATGGGTATGAATACAAGTCAAGTGAGCCTCATTTGGAAATCATTGTCATGATTCTTCTTGTTTTTGTTTGTCTCACACGGGTCCAAAATTGCAGGGTTTGAATCTTGCACATGTGTTCTAGGGGTTTGATTTGTAGCCACAAGGTTGTCATGGGGAACTTTTGGTTGCAACTGCAAGCACGCATGCTTATTTGTACGATTGAAGGGTTTCAAACACATGAACGTACACTCTCTCCATGCGGTTGGAAACTAGGGTTTAATTTCATCAGATGACCACATAATTTGGCAATTGACCACAGATATTGACAGTTGATTACAAGCTTTTGAATCAAGGTTTTGATTATTAGCATTGGTGGGTTCATCTCTTGGATGTGGTTTAGTTGATTTTGCTGAATAGTTTTGTGGTTGAAAATATGGATCATTGTACTCTCTCTTTGCTGAAACATTCAATGACAATCTAATAAAAAGAAGAATTTGAAAGGGTTTTCCCCTTTCGGGGTTTTTCCCTGGTCTCCAACCAATCCTGGTGTCTCTATGTGTGAATGTTTTTCTTCTATTATTCATTTATGTTCCATTGCATTGATGATTATATTGTTCTTTCTATATAATTTCATATGTTTCTCAATAATGTTCTGATGCTATGGGGTGAATTAAATGAGTAAAATAATGAAATGAAATTATCTAAAGAAAAGAACAATATAGCCCTAAGAAAAATTAACATTAAATAAATATGCTAACAAGGATTGTAAATTGAAGATAAGTGAATTATAGGTTAACAACCAAATCAGGCAATGAGCCTTGGTACCGCGATAAGAATGCTATAACTCCCAAGGCCACCAACTTTAATTATCAACCCGAGGTTCGTACAAACTTAAGAGGTATTGACACTATATGTTCAACATACAATGTGTCCTCCTTTTGTTGTCATGATGTAATGGAATGCATGTACTGAAGTCAAATCCTAAACTAATTGCAAGAACTGAAATGCTCGAAATGGAAACCTTAACCTATTGTAAGAAAGGAAGTACAAGGAAATACACCTATTCTAATTGCATAAAGTGAAGATCATAAAATAAATGTCAACCATTACATTTCAAAGAATTTAGATCCATTAACATAGTTCATTGGATATGACAATCAAGAAAACCATCATTGTATTCTCCAATCCATAAATATGTCCATTAGCCCAAATTGCTGAAATGTTTTGCATGGGTAAAGAGGCAAGTCCTGAGTGGTCTTTAGTCTTCCATAATAATTGATTTAGAGTCTAGGGGTCTTGATTCAACCCTAAGGGATCATAACCAAGCTTCTTGAGTGAATTTGGGCACATATATACACGCTAGAAGAGTACTATAGGAAACAACAGATTTACTACAAGAAACTATAATTTACCGAATGACCAAGCAAATCAAATCCCAATTGGATGGGACAAATTTATTTATTTAATAGGATTTCTTAGATCTCCGTTCCAGTGGGATCACTCAAAAATACCTCTGTTAACCCATGCTAAAAAATATCAGAAAATTACTAGTCTAAAATCTAGAAATTTGAGAATTAGTGAGCTAGTAAATCTATCAAATGCCTAACCTAATCAAGTGAAAATGAAATGGGGTGATTTTTGTTATTAACTACAATTTTTTTGTGATCTAATGCAAGTGGAATCAACTCAATTTAAGCTCGTTAGCATGCTCTAAGAAATAGCAGAAATTTATTGTTATTTTCCACAAGACACTTCCAGAAATCTAGATTTGGGAATAGGCAAGCTAATCCAAGCAGCTCAATCATTATTATGACCTTCCAAAGATGTTCCAATGATGAAATGATGCTTTTGATCCTGCAAAATAACTTGCTTCAACCATTTAACCCAATCCCACAACAAGAAATCATTAATACTAAATGCAGAAATAGAAAAATGACAAGAACAAGAGATGCATGTGAATAAGAAGTGAAAAGAAGAAAAGTAAATGATACAAAAGGTCTCTGAGGCTCTTGAGATGGCCAAGCCCAAGGAAACTCAGAGTCCTATGGAGGATACCAATATTTAAAAGCTGAACATGACACCAATATTCATTATTTCCATCAATACAATTAGATCCCTACAGAAAATGAAAGTGGAGCTGCAAAAATAGTAGTTATCTCCACAAGAAGACTAATAAAAATCAACCCCTAGAGGAAAATTCGACTTGGTACTTATAAAAATTGATTAGGAATCATTCTTCATGAAAGGAGGAAGCTTTCCCCACCAAAATCCCTTGATTAGTAGATCTGGTTCCCAATACTAAGGATCTACATTAAATGGCAGGGAAAACATTCCTAGATTTTCTCAATCATTGAAGCTCCACAATCTATGCAAGTATTTCATAATATATTCTTGATTTATTACTTAATATTCATCATCTTGTAGTAGGGATCAAGTCCCTAAATTATCTCCTCCAAATCTTCATAATATGCTCAATATTCTCACAATATTTCATAAAAATAAATAATATTAGGCACAAATACGCAATTATCCATAAACCTTCCTAATGAACATATTAAAGTTAAAAATGAATTATCTAATGCAAAAAGAGAGGTTTAATGTGCTGAAAGATGGTCAGATGGGCCTTAATTTATGTTTAATTTAGAGTCACGGGCCTTAATTTATGTCTAATTTAGAGGCCCATCATACCCCCCTGCTGAAAGTGTTGCTCATCCTCTGAGAAACTTAGTGAGTTTATTGTGTCTCATTCATGGCCCTAGTGGCCTCTCTCTTGTGCATTCCTCAGTCCTTTCTCTTAAGAATCTTGGTTGTAAGTTCTGCAAGGATAAACACAAACATGTAGTTGTTCTTTTCATGATTGTTTAACAATCTTTCAAGAAAAAAACATAACTTTCCTCTTTGCAAGTGCACTCTGTTGGCTCATAGATGCATAGAAAAAATCACAGTGTTTCTTGAGACCATTAGTCTATCTTCTTCCCCTTATTCAAGATGGGTTCTTGAATATTTTCAATTTGTTGGGTTGTGTTATATTCTTTCCACGACTAGCCGCCCTAGTGCACTGGGGGGTTAGAGGGGGGGTGGAGACCCCCCTTCGTTGTGCCTATTGCGCAATGGGGGGGTTGACAGGGGGTTTGAGGGGGGGCGTTTAGCTCCCCTCTACGGGGTCCGGGGTAGTGCCCAAGGATTTTTTTTTTGACCCTATATTAGGTGGGTGGACCTACCTATGGTTTTGTGCATGGTTTTCGCACATGGTTTTGGGCGCAATGGTTTTCGGTCCATGGTATTGGATGCTTTGGCATGTATATATATGTATTATAACATTGAAAGGAACATAATGAAAAATCAAGCTGGTAGTCCTGGTTTTGGGATCCAGGGGAAAATCTCTGTGTATATGTGTTATGCTCTCGCATTATTTATTTTCTGTGTTTTAGAATTTGTATGCAGGTAATTTCTGTAAGGGGTTAAAACCTACACAGTTTGGCAAGGTCTTCCACACCCTTTTCCGACCTCTTGCTACCTTTTTTCCATCATTTGGACACCTCTGAAACCTTAAAAATGCCTTTAGACAAGAAATAGGACATCCTGTAGTAATTCATGTAGTAACTACAAGAAACCCTATAACAACCTGTTTAAACTTGTTTTGAGCAAAAATGATAGTCTGAGGCTAAGAAAGGCCCTCAACTTGACTTCCATGCCTTTCTCCCATTTCTATAACATATTTTAGGCCTTGGAAAAAAGTTATAAAGAGATTAGAGACCTCTTGGAAAGCCTCTTTTTGTCACTGTAGTTTGAGTTCTATTTTGATGGTGAATGCCTTCTTTCCTTTTGTTGCATTCTTCTTCTCTTTTGTGGCCTAGATGATTGCCTAATGACCTTGGAGTTATTTATTTTGATTAGGTCTTTATTGTTCATTTCTTCCTCCTTGTAGCAGCATTCTGCCTTCTTGTAGCAGTCATTCCTTCTCTTTTAGGGTCTTCTAATTGTATGGGAGTGATGAGAAATGATGTAGAGGGTTTGGAGGATGATGCTAGGGCTCAGAGGGAGTAGTGTAGGTTTGTGTAAATGGAGAGGATGTGTCATGTGTGTTTTTTTAACAAATTTTCAAGGTGAGACAGAGTGTAGGGTTTGTTCTCGAGAAATATTAATTTTTTTCTTATGAAATGGGATGGATGAATTATAGATAGATAGTGGATATGAAGTGGATGGAGGGCTTGAAGTGCTGTGGTGACTTGGTCTTTGCAGAAATTTACTATTTTAACTGTTGACCCCATTCGTCGAAATCATCACCCTTTTTAATTTATCTTTTCTACATTGTATGAGTGAAGGAGTGAGCTGCAATGAACTAGTTGAAGGTGACCGATACTGATGACCCATCCTTGCTTATAAAACATCATCTTTCATGCGTTGACAACAAATTTCTAACTGTAATATGCTCAAGAGAAGAGGTCAAGAATCTTGCATACTTGTACCTACATAATGGTTGTTGGAGAGGCATGCATGCTTCTGCTGAGTTGATGATCGATCCATGATCCTTTGGAGATGATAATTTCCTTTGTTTGCTTCTGCACAGGTCTTCACAGCTTGGTGATTCTAAACCTTTGTCTTACAGCTACCATGAGCAAGCTATCTTAGTCAAATTCGGCCTTCTTGGAGCGCTGAGCTTGGCCATGGGTGATATTCACCTTCCCTATACCTTTAAGCCTATTTCTTGTAGTAAACTGGGACTCTTGTAGTATTACAGGAAACCTTGTAGGAGCCTTGTTTTTCCATATCTCCCAAATGGTAGAATGGATTGACCTAAATTTTTTGAGCATGTTGCCATCATCCTTATGCACCTCCCCATAAAAAAAATTGGCCAATGGATGCACAAATCTTGAGAAAAATAAAAAAATGGTTGCAGTTGATGGAGACAAATTTATTGGAAATCGTGCACTAGAATTTGCTGAACTTTCTTAGGCATGTTACCATCATCTAGATGCATCTCCCCATGAAACATATTTGAAAATGGATGCACAAATATTGAGAAAATTCAAAAATGATTGTAGGTGATGGAGGTTGATTTCTCGAAAATCGTGCACTGGAATTTGCTGAAATTGTTTGAGCGTGTTACTATCATCCATATGGATCTCCACCTGAAATAGATTGAAAAATGGTTGCATAGTTGTCAAGATATGACAAAAATAATTTTCTGCTCTATGTATTTCTGTTTCATGTATTAAAATAGAGCATTCCTGTAGTATTCTTAAATAATGAATCCATACAGGTGGGGAGAATTTTAATAAGAGAGGAATAACCTATTAACAAGTTTATTTAACCCAACGTTTCAGACTTCCAAGTGAGTCCATCCTCAGGGGATACACTAATGGATTAAGAGGAGATTAATGATGTCTCCTAGAGCTGATCTTATGTATAAATGTAGACTATGGAAATGATTAAAATGAAAATATTTAGTCGGCTTTGACATTCAGGGTGAATTTACAATATGTGGTTAAGATCTATAGATGAATTAATTAAACTGGAGATATAATTTAATTGTATTTATTATTATTGTATAATGTAATGTATTGATTTTAAAGTGAAATTAGGGTTTAGTTAGTAATTAGGGTTATTTTGATTTTAATTAATGTATCTATTTTATTAACTTAATTTATGATTCTATAATTAATCTATTAGGCTATGTAATTATAATTATTAAACTCCAAGTAGTGTAATGATTTTAAAGTGAAATTAGGGTTTAACTAGTAATTAGGGTTAATTTGATTTTAATTAATGTATTTATTTGACTAATTTAATTTATGATTCTATAATTTCAAATTTTCAATCTATGAGGCAATATGAAAATAATAATTAAAATCAAAGTAGTGTGAAGAGTTTTTAAATAGTATTGTAATGATGTGTGTATTATGCTTATTTTTATAAAACTTTAATGAATTTTCCCTTTAGGAAGAGAATATTAAATTTATTTAATAAATTACATCTAAAATTATTGGATTAATTTTTTTTTGAAATTTTTGAGTTATTATGATTAGTTGATTTTATTAATTTGGAGAATTTATTAATGGTGATATTTTTAATGTATTGATTTGTATGAGAAAAATAGGATTTAATTAGTTATTAGGGAATGTAATGTTTTTAATTAATGATTTGATTTTAAAAATTAGGAGTTAATTACTCACTTTTTATGATTTCTAGTAATGGTTTCCAAGTATTGTTAAGTTTTAATTTAACAAGTTATTTCTCTCTTATTGAAATTCTTATAGTATTTTAGGACAACAAGGAAAATGAATGAGAAAAGCTTGAGAATGATGGGTGGATGGTGGAGGTAGACAGGGTGATGGAATGGCATGGCCTTGGCCCTTCTAGAGCATCTGAGCAAAGGAGAAGAAAGTCCAAGTTTGACTTACTTTGACTAGAGTTTTGACCAAATTTTTCTTTTCTTTGGTGCCAAATTGTTCTTGTTTCTTGCAGATATTGGAGAGCATCTACATTCATCAAAGAGATACATGGAGCAAATATTTATCTTTTTTCTTTTTTTTCTTCTAGGCCTACTAGCTGCCTCAATGAGGTTTTCAACTAGTAGGTCTGCATAGGTGCCTCAAAGGAGGTTTTCACCTAGGATCTTTTCTTTTTCTCATTTTTTGTTTTTTTCCAACCCATTGACTGCCTCATGGAGGTTTTCAATCGATGAGCCAAGCTTAGGCACCTCAAAGGAGGTTTTCACCTGAGATTTTATTTTTTTCTCTTATTTTTCATTTTTTGTTTCGTTTCCTATCCTACTCTATTTGAAAAATCAAAAATCATTTTCAAGAGTAGGAATACTTCCAATGAAGCCACTTGCATTCCTGGATGATAGATAAAAACATGTGTAGGCTCGAAACATATTCTTTGACATGTACGTGAATGTAAGAGACCAAATGCTTTGACTTTGATGATATAAAGCATAGTTGAAGATGAGAGTATTGTTGCAACTTAGTGACTGTCTGGAACCAAACCTAAATATAACTTTGATGCCCTTGGTTTGTTTTCTTATCTGGATCATTCTTCATGTCTTCCTCTGCCATGACCTTCAAACCTTCATCTTTTTGTTGATTATTCTCTTGAATACATGGAGGATTTGATGGTAACCATGAGGGAGCTTTCTCAATATCTGATTTTGATGTATGCTCTTCATCAAGTGAAACCCATGAGCCTTTGGTCTTCTCTTTTGAATCTTCTTTTTCTGCATGTTGTCCTTCAATGGCATCAAGAAAATCTATTTTTCGCAATATTATTCCTGAGCTGAGATGAATACCATTAAGATCAAGAGGAGATATTTAGAAGTGTTGTACCTCAACATTGTAAGTGGTTGAGCTACTTCATTGTGTAGGTTTAGAAATGGTGGTACAGGTAGTTGAGTGGGAGTGTATATTTGAGATGGATGTGGTTAGGGTTGTGGTTGTGGTGGAGGTGGATGGTAGGGATAACATGGAGTTGAGTATGTAGGATATTGAGGATATTGTGGATGGTTCCCATAACTTTCTTGCCAACCTTGTTGCCAAGATTGTTTTGGGGTTGAGATGGCCAATGTTGCCAAAGAAAAGGTGTGTTCCAATTACTTTGAGGTGGATATGCATAACCTTGAAATTGAGAATTAGGCTCTTGTATCATACTAGGTTTACTAGGTTGCCATAGTCCTCTTGGAGCTACATAACATAGCTATATTGGCAATTGACTTGCTCCATTGTCCTCTTGGTAAACTTCCTTCAACCTTGGTAATGAGGGGAAATATTTAACATCATGTGATTCTGCATGGAAAGCACAAATATCGGCATCTTCTTTTTGCTCATTTTGCATTTTTAACATTTCTACTTTTTCACTTAAATTGCTACAAATTTCTGTTTTAAAGATATCAAGCAAGTTTCCAAGTTTAGATTGACTTACAGATCTTGATTTTGATTGAATTACTCTTGCCCCTCCTCTTGATATGTTTTTGCATGTTTCACAAATTTATTCAAATGATAATTGGTATACATCACCTCTACTAATGAGATCAAGGAGATCAATCCATTCATCCCTAATTGTTTAAAGTAAGAGGTTTTTTAGTGTGTCTGATCCTAAGTGACGTAATTTTCCCCTCTTAACATTATACATGAACCTCTCTATTAGATCCTCAAGACTCTCATCTTCTTTTTGATTCATTCTAAATATTTCTTCCTTAAGATCATGATCTTTAGATTTTTCTAGAAATATATTTTGCATATCATTCCATGATTTTATTGAATTAGTCCCTAATCTCATGAACCATTTAAGATCTCTATCCTTTAATGTCACTGGAAACAATTTCAATTTTTGAGTGATTAATAAGTAACCATAATATCTACAAACAATTTCAAATTCAAAGAGAAAGGTTTCTCAATCCTTTGACCTTAGATCATGAAATTTTAGAAGAAAATATGGAGGGATGTTCTTCATGTTCACACTACCATCGGTATCTTGAATGGGAAATCTGAGAGGATCTTCCTCATTGTCATCAACTCCATCCATTTCTGCCACATTATTTGTCATCTCTTCTTCTTCTACCTGCAAAAGTGGATGGTGATGTGGCTCTTATTTCACCACATGATAAAATGGGGGGAGGGGGGGGGGGGGGGGATGAGTTGGTGTTGGAGGTTTTTTTTGTTTTTATGATTGAGTGAAAACACTAATTCAATGCACTTTTATGTTTTTGAAATGAAGTATGCCCAATGCAAATATTTTTTTGTTTTTTCAAAAGGTGAATCAATTAATCAACTAGGGAAGAAAACAATGCATACTTTGACACCTCCCCGACAACGACGCCAAAATGTGATGAGCCTCAGTATTGCAACAAGAATGTTGCGACTCCCAAAGATACCAACTTTAATTATCAACTCGGGGTTCATACAAACTTAAGAGATATCAGAACTATATGTGCAACATACAATGTTTCATTCATTTGATGTCATGATGTAATGGAGTGCATGTACTGAAGTCAAATCCTAAACTAATTGTAGGAAATGAAATGATCGAAATAGAAACCTTAACCTATTGCAATAAAGAAAGTACAAGAAACATATTCTAATTTCATAAATTAAATATTACGAACTAAATTTCAACCATTACATTTCAAAGATCTTATAGCCATTAGCAGAGTTTATTGGATATGGTAATCAAGAAAATTAGCATTGTATTATCAAATCCATGAATATGTCCATTAGCCCAAATTGCTGAAATGTTTTGCATGGGTAAAGAGACAAGTCCTAAGTGGTATTTAGTATTTCCTAATAATTGATTTAGAGCCTAGGGGTCTTTATTAAACCCTAAGGGATCATAACCAAACTTCTTGAGCGAATCTGGGAAAGTATATACACACTAGAAGAGTACTAAAGGAAACAACAAATTTACTACAGGAAACAACAGATTTACTACAAGAAACTATAATTCACCGAATGACCAATAAATCAAATCCAAATTGGATGAGATTTTTTTTATTGACTAGGATGTCTTAGGTCTCCATTCCAAGTGGAATCACTCAAAAATACTTCTGTTAACTCATGCTAAAAAATAGAAGAAAATTACTAGTCTAAAATCTAGAAATTCGAGAACTAGTGAGCTAGTAAATATATCAAATGCCTAACCTAATCAAGCGAAAATACAATGGGACAATTTTTTTATTAACTAGAATGTTTTTTTGATCCAATGAAATTGGAATCAACTCGATTGAATCTCGTTAGCATGATCCAAAAAATAGCTGAAATTTATTGTTATTTGCCACAAGGGACTTAAAGAACTCTAGATTTGGGAATAAGCAAGCTAATCCAAGTAGCGCAATGATTACTATGACCTTCCAAAGCTATGAAAATGATTAACTGATGTTTTTTATCCTACAAAATAACTTACTTCAACCACTTAACCCAATCCTACAACAAGAAATCATTAATACTAAATGCAGAAATAGAAAAAAAACAAGAACAAGAGATGCATGTGAATAAGAAGTGAAAAAAAGAAAAGTAAATGATACAAAAGAGATATGAGGCTCTTGTGGCCAATGCCAAGGAAAATCATATTCCTATGGAGGAAACCAGTATCTAAAAGCTGAACATGACACCAATATTCATTATTTCCATCAATACAATCACATCCCTGCAGAAAATGGAATTGGAGCTGCAAAAATACAAGTTCTCTCCACAAGAAGACTAATAAAAATCAACCCCTAGAGGAAAATCCAACTTGGCACTTTTACAAAATGATTAAGAATCATTTCCCATGAAAGGACAAATCTTTCCCCACCAAAATCCCTTGATTAGTGGATCTAGTTCCCAATACTAGGAATATGCATTAAATTGCAGTGAACACATTCCTAGATTTTCTCAATCATTGGAGCTCCACAATCTGTGAAATTATTTCAAAATATCTTCCTGATTTATTATTTAATATTTATCCTCCTTTAGTAGGGAGCTAGTACCTAAATTATCTCCTCCTCCAAATCTTCATAACCTACCCAATATTTTCACAATATTCCACAAAAATAAATAATATTAGGCAAAAATATGCAATTAGCCATAAACCTTCCTAATGATCATATTAAAATTAAAAATACATTATCTAATGCAAAAAGAGAGGTTTAATGTGTTGAATGATGGTAAGATGGACCTTAATTTATGTCTATTTTAGAGGCATGGGCCTTAATTTATGTCTAATTTAGAGGTCCTTCATCAGGTTTACTATAATTCCCTTATGGCGGATGAAGTCTATTAAAAAAATTCCCTAGTAGAATTATGTGTTGTAAAATTTATGTTCTGTTGCAGAAGTTTTGTAAGGTATTCACCTACAAAACCTTTTTTTTTTTTTTTTTTTTTTTTTTTTTTTTTTTTTTCTGAGATATATTCTCCTTAGGAAAATCATGTATTCCTATTGGAAAGGAGAAAACAAATGGAAAATTTTGATAAATTAGCTCTATAATTCCTGATGTATTTGTTGTGAACCATGCATAGAATTATATAATATCAAATATTCTTGTCAGTTAAAAAAAAATCTTCAAGATATGTGAGACTATTTTGGAGTTGATTCATCCACATTAATTTGACAACAGTAAAATTTTCGAACAATAACAATAATTTCTCCATGGTGTAACTTTGAAAATAAATTGTAGATCATTTTGGAACATGTCACTGGATTGACAATGAATTGATTAATGGATCGCATCGCCCATCTATCTAACATGTATTAAACTATCATTATCTCCTTTGTTTTTGTAAATCAATAATACATGATTCACTCAAAACCTTCTCTCCAAGAAACTATACATTTGACATGTTGAAATCAATAATGATATCTACAACACCATCCCAAAGATTTGAGTAGTATTTGGTTAAATTTGTGATTAGGTTATGTGCAAAGTTCAGGTTGTGCAACTTGTTATAAAAAAATATGTGTTTTGAGTTTTTTTTTTTTTTTTTTTGAAATCCTCATATTGCTAATGTTTCACTTGCCAACTCTTTAATTTCTCAAATGCATCTTATTCAATTTTATATTCAAATAGCATGCATTTGATTATATTGTAAAACTCATTAGGAATTTTATGCTATTTTTGAATCTAGCTTAAGTCTTGGTCAAATTCTTCTTGAGACTCCTTTACTTGTTCATTCGATTTAAAATATTCCTTCTTCAATAATTTTAGTCCTGATTGTTTCTCCTGTAATTCTCCAATCTACATGAGTAGTTAATTGATTTTATTATCCTTTTCAATTGTCATAACTGCAATTGTCTTTGCAAATATCTCTTGTAGTTGTGCATTTTTTTTTCAATCATCTTTCAATATATCCAAATTGACCTAACGTTGTTGTTTAATAAGGTGAATATGTTATTGATGCTCAGTTTTAGTATGAACTATCTATTGTTGCGACTCGTCTTCAAGAGAATTGATTTTTTTCATATTGTTTCATTATGACATGTCTAAGATTATTGACAAACCATTTGTTGGGATAGCCATATGCACAAATTGGATCTACAACTTCATCTACAAATTCTTCTTGATTTAAATTTGATGCATCCCATATAATGATTTGCTTTGAGGGAGGTTATTCCATTTTCCTTTTATTTTTGCTACCTTTAATAATAGCTTTCCTTGCACTACTGAAGAAATACTCACTCAAAGGAACAACGTCTTCCTCCACTAGTTTAACGTGTAGGTTTTAACCCCGTACAGAAATTACCTGCATACGAATTCTAAAACATAGAAAATAAACAATGCGAGAGCATAACACATAAAACACATATACATAGATATTTTCCCCTGGATCCCAAAACCGGGACTACCAACTTGATTTTTCATTATTTCTTTCAATGTTACAATACATATTTATAAATGATGAACCATCCAATACCATGGACTGAAAACCATCACATCTAAAACCATGGACAGAAAACCATAGGTAGGTTTGGCCAACCTAATATAGGGTCCAAAAAAAAATTTCCCAGGGCGCTGCCCTGGACCCCATAGAGGGGGGCTACCTGCCCCCATCAAACCCCTGAGAAAAGGGGGGCTGCGCCCCCGCTACGCAATCAGCACAACGAAGGGGGGGCAAAGCCCCCCCTCTAACCCCCCCGGTTCACTACGTAGGTTAGTCGTGGAAATAATTAACACAACCCAACATTATCCCCCTTGTTGTTTTCTATCCACAGGGAGCCACAGGAAAGCTCAGTCATTTTTTCAGCCTTGAAATGCCCATTGTTTCTCTACACCAAGAGAACTTCTCAGAGCTCAAAAATTTTGTCAATGCATCTGCAGTATTCTTCAAAGTGTCCATCTTTACCAGCAACACCTTTTTGTCTTCTATCATATCCCTCACAAAGTGATACTGAACATCAATGTGCTTTGACTTTGAATGGTAAGCAAGATTCTTTGCCAAGAAAATTGCACTTTGGTTGTCACAATCTATCCTTATAGCTCCCTGTATTAACCCCATACTTGAACACAACCTCTGCAACCAAACTGCTTCCTTGCTTGCATGAGCGGTTGCCATGTATTCTGCCTCTGTAGTTGATAGTGCCACTATAGATTGTTTCTTACTCATCCAACTGATTGCACCTCCAAATAGGTTAAACACATACCCTTGTAGATCTTCTCTGATCCAGATCTCTAGCCCAAATTGCATCAACAAAGCCCCGAATATCCAACGCTCTGTCCAATCCTGGTCTTCCTTAGTAGCACAAACCATAATCACTAGTGCCACGCAAATACCTGAAAGCTCACTTCACTGTTGTCGAGTGCTCCTTCCCTGGTTTTGACATAAACCTGCTCAATACTCCCACTGCATGTGCAATGTATGGTCTAGTACAGACCATTGCACACGTCAGGCTACCGACTGCACTTGCATATGGAACACGGGACATATCCTCTTCCTCTTCTTGTCTCTTGGGACACTGTTCAACAGATAACTTTACACCTACAGGAATAGGAAACTTCACTGTTTTACTATCCTGCATATTAAACCTCTACAGTATTGTCTCAACATACTTCCTTTGGTTTAACCAGAGCTTCCTCTTTGCCCAATCTCTTTTAATTTCCATGCCCAAAATATAGTTTGCAGCACCAAGATCTTTCATGTCGAATTTGGAGGACAATTGGGTCTTCAAATCCTAGATAATTTCTTTGTCATTTCCAACCAGCAACATATCATCCACATACAAGACCAGATAAATAACATAGTCACCAATTAATTTAAAATACACACAGTGATCTGCTTTGCTTCTAGTGAAGCCAAGTCCCCGTATAAATGTATCAAATTTCTGATACCACATCCTTGGTGACTGTTTTAACCCATACAAAGACTTTTTTTAACTTGCATACCAGTTCTTTCTTACCCTTCACCGCAAAGCCTTCAGGTTGCTTCATGTAGATCTCCTCTTCCAGATCCCCGTGAAGAGATGTTGTCTTCAAATCCATCTATTCTACCTAAAAATCAAAAGCAACAACAACAGATAAAAGTAACTTAATAGAAGTTACCTTGGCAATAGGAGAAAAAGTATCACCAAAATCAATTCGTGGCACCTAGGAATAACCTTTTGCTACCATCCAAGCTTTGTATTTCTCCACCTTTCCTTTTGCATTTGTCTTATTCTTGAACACCCATTTGCTGCCAATGGGTTTCCTTCCAGCTGGAAACTCCACTAGATCCCAAGCCTCATTTTTTGAGCAAAGATGCCATTTCATCAACCATGACCTCTTTCCAGAGTTTTCTGTCCTCTGAATCTACTGCTTCCTTCACAGTTATGGGATCATCATCAATAATAGATAAAGAAAATTTTGAACAGAAAGAAAATGGACTATACCTTTCTAGCTGCCTTCTTTCTCGAACTGATCTTCTTACACCCGGAGTTTGTGGCTCTTCATCTTTTGATTCCTCCTCTGCCGTAGAGTTTGATTCTTCCTCCTTTAGCTCAAACTCTATCTTCTCAGGTTCCTTTGGCTGAACTTCATGTTTAATAACATCTTTCACCTCTCCGAACACTACATCTCAGTTGTACACAACCTTCCTTATTATTGGGTTCCAAAGCTTATAACCCTTTAAACCATCCTTATACCCAATCAAGATGCACTTTTCAGATTTACTATCAAACTTGGTTCGTTTCTCCTTTGGAACATGTACATATGCATCACATCCAAATACCCTCAGATGTGAAAGAGAGGGTTTCTTACCAGTCCATACCTCTTGTGGAGTCTTATCCTCCAATGCTGATGAAGGTGATATGTTGACCAGGTAACATGCTGTCTCCACTGCCTCTGCCAAAAATTCATGTCTTAACTCGGCACCACTGAGCATGCTTTTTTCCCTTTCCATCAACGCCTTTTTCATTCTTTCTGCAACTCCATTTTGCTGAGGTGTCTATGGAGTAGTCTTCTGCCGTGCTATACCACACTTCTTACAGAATTCTTCAAATTCTTCACTGCAAAACTCTCCACCCTTATCTATCCTCAACACCTTTATCTTCTTCTCTGTCTGGTTTTCCACCAGAGCCTTAAATTCTTTAAACTTGTCAAAGACTTCAGATTTCTTCTAAAGGAAATATATCCACGCATTCCTTGAGAAGTCATCTATGAATTATACATAGTACACAGACTTACCCAGTGATGGAACCTTCACAGGTCCAAACACATCATTGTGCACAAGTTTTAATATCTATTTCACCCTCTTACTACCAGAGGGGAAACTCACCCGATTCTGCTTCCCATATACACAATTTTCACAGAAATCAAAATCCAGAGAGCTATTACTCATACCTTCTACCATACCTTTACCATGAAGTAGTCGAAGACCCTTCTCTCCAATATGTCTAAGACTTTGATGCCACAACATGGTCTTCTCTCCAGAGACCACTAGATTTTCTGCTCCACTTTCATGAACCACAGAACTGTTGCACCCATCAATAACAGTGCTACCTTGCAGCTTGTATAGAGTTCCAATTCGAACTTCCTGCATCAATACCAGTGCTTCCCGAACCATTTTGTAGGTATCCTTCTCGAACACTGTTTTTACACCTGCATCATCCAGCTTGCTTATAGAAATCGAATTTCTGGTCAATGCAGGAATATGTAGAACACCTGGAAGTGTTCTAACCCTTCCACCTTGCAACTTCAACTTTACTTTTCCGCGACCAATGATTCTAACCTTCCTATCATCCCCTAATAAGACATCACCACCATCGTATTTCTCATACTCGTAGAACCACTCTCTATGGGGAGTGAAGTGAAAGGATGCACCTAAGTCAATCAACCATGCCTCATGATCTACATGTGTACTTGAAGAAGCCAAGTACACATCCGCACCTTCATCTGAGGTGGTTTTTGCCTTTGTAGAAGGAACATCATCAGATCCATTTCCTTTATCAGGAGCTCTAGATTTACAGTCCCTTTTGTCGTGCCCTTCCTTTCCTCATTTCCAGCACACCACCTTTACAAGTTTTCTTGGAGATTTAGATCTCCCTCTAGATTTAGATCTCCCACTCGATGACTTATTTTTGTTTCTGTTCTGGGACCGTCCTCGTACAAACAAGGCATCACCATTCTGTCTCTCCATATTTTTTCATCTCATCTCCTCCATTAGAAAGGATGAGACTATTTCATCAAACTGCAAGGCAGTTGCATTGCTGCCTATTGCAATAACCAGACTATCCCACGAATCTGGTAGAGAACACAACAAACTGATGCACTTATCTTCATCTGAAATTTTAATATCAACAGATGCTAACTGACTTACCATAGTATTAAATGCGTTCAGATGCTCTGTCACCGAGTCTATATCTTTCATCCTCAGGTTATACAACTTTTTCCACAGGAACAGTTTATTCACCAGAGACTTAGATTGGTACAAAGTCCCTAACTTGTCCCACAAAGCCTTCATCGTAGCTTCCCCTGATACATTCAGCAATACTGAATCTGAGACACACAATCGTATTGCGCTCTTTGCCTTCTGATCCAACTTCTTCCATTCTTCATCGGACACTCCCGTTGGTTTAGTACCTGGATCTACCGCAATCCACTGATCTTTATCCACCAACAAATCCTCCATCTTGAGTTTCCACAACTCAAAACTCTGACCATTAAATTTCTCTATCTCTATCTTTCCACTGCTCGCCATCTTCTTTCACCACCAGAATCGATCTTGCAGATCTCCCATTGAACAGGGTCTACCACAGGCATGAGCAAAACCCCTCAACAACAAAGGCGTCCCCTTGAAGCAAAACAACTCTGATACCAAATGTAGGTTTTAACCCCGTATAGAAATTACCTGCATATGAATTCTAAAACATAGAAAATAAACAATGCGATAGCATAACACATAAAACACATATACACAAATATTTTCCCCTGGATCCCAAAACTGGGACTAACAGCTTGATTTTTCATGATTTCTTTCAATGTTACAATACATATTTATACATACCGAAGCATCCAATACCATGGAACGAAAACCATCACGTCCAAAACCATGGACCAAAAACCATAGGTAGGTTCGCCCAACCTAATATAGGGTCCAAATTTTTTTTTCCCGGTGCGCTGCCACGAACCCCATAGAGGGGGGCTACCCACCCCCCTCAAACCCCCCGGATAGGGGGGGCTTCTTCCCCTCACTGCGCAATTGGTGCAACAAAGGGGGGGCTCCGCCCCCCTGTAACCCCCCAGAAAGGGGGGGGCTTCCGCCCCTCACTACGCAATCGACGCAACGAAGGGGGGGCTCCGCCCCCTTGTAACCCCCTGGTTCACTATGTAGGTTAATTATGGAAAGAATATAACACAACCCAACATAACAAAGTCTACACAAATAATACAAGAAGAAGAAGAAATGTCTAGATATGTTCACAAGAGATTATTAATGATGGAAACAATTGTGATGTCCTTTTGTAACCTCTTATGGTTGATCTTTCTAAATATCATTTTTCCCTAGTGTATGCAACTCTATATCTTTTTCGTGTTTACTTTGTCTTTTTGTTGTAGTCATTTCTATTATTTTTCTTTCGGTTGTTGTTGTTGATATTATTCAACTTGTTTTTTTTCAAAATATGAATTTTCAGTCTATGATTTCTTCACCTGTATTTTATTAGCTTGTATCCTCTTTTCTTGTAGCTTCTTAGTTTTCAATTTATTTTCTCGCAACTTCTCTACCTGTAACTTATCTTATTTTTTACCATACTAAGGTGGTTGTTCAATTAAAAGTTCACTCTCGAATAACATCTTCCTATGTTTTTGGAAAGCTAAAATTTCATTCCTATTAGGTTCTTCTAAAATTTCTTGAATTCTAGTGATGACTTCTTCATAAAACTAGAATCCCCTAAATACTTTGTGAAAATCCTCATGTGTGTATTCCCTTAAACATTTTAAAGATTTACAAAGCTCCTATACGATGTGTTTAGGATTGTTGGTGGTTATTTCCCTCAAGCGCATATGGAAACATGAAATAAACACTTTGTTAATAGGTAACATAAAACAGGGTATGTTAGTTAGAAACTAGGAAAGATCCATTATGCATAAAACAATAAAGACACAAATAATACTTTCATGTAAAATAAATAGACAAAAATACTATTTCATGAGCATAACCCAACAAAAAGGAAATAAATTGCAGTAATAAACAAGTTTTTACTACAACTTCACCTTATTGTGTGTCAGGCCAAGAGAGTAACTCTATGAATGAATTATGTTTTTGCATTATGAGAAAGCATGGATATAGACAAGGAGAGGGAGACTATTGGGATTCATCTCCCAATGGCTCTTCATCTTCCAACATCCTTTATTTTCTATTTACAATATTTACATGATTTTTCCTAATCCCAAATATTAAGTGTCAACATTCCCCCCTTAATTTGAAGGGATGTTGGTGAGTCCAAGAATCATTCTTAATCTTTCAAAATTTTCTCTTCCAAGTGCTTTGTTGAAGATGTTTGCAACCTGCCCATTTTTGGAACAATATCATAGGTGTATTTTCTTGGCCTCAACATGATGTTGAATAAAATGATATGTTGTATTGATATACTTGGTTTAATCATGCAACTTTGGGTTCTTAGCCAACTTTATTGCAAAAGTGTTATCAATCAAAAGAGGAGTTGAATGCACTTGTTTCCCCGGCAAATCTTCTAGAATTTTCATGAGCCACACAATTTCCTTTATCGCTTCAGCTACTACCACATATTTTGCCTCAATTATGGAATCTGTTGGAACTAATTATTTGTGTGACCTCCAAGAGACAACTCCTAATCTAAGACTCATAACATAACCTAAAGTAGATCATTTTTTTTCTTGATCTCCATCAAAATCTTAATCAGAGTATCCAATCAAGCTAAAGTCATTCACTTGTGTATACTTGAGTCCAAAGTCTTGAGTTCTCTTCAAGTAATTTAGAACTCTTTTTGCAGTAGATCAATGAACCTCATAAGGTTTTTGCATAAACATATATAGGATTCCAATGACAAATGAAATTTCTGGTCTGGTAGTAGTCGGGTAGTTGAGACTTCCTATGAGTTGCCTATACTTCATTGCATCCTCAATTCTTTTCCTTTAGTGAATGTGAGTTTTAAATTTTGTTCCATTGGAGTAATCAAAGGATTGCACTCAACCATGCCAAACTTTTTCAACAAATCTCCAATGTTATTATTCTGAGAGAGGAATATAAACTTCGGATGTTGGGTTACTTCAATACCAAGATAGTACTAAACATAGGCCAAATCTGTCACTTCAAAACTTTTCCTTAATTTTTTCTTTTTGGATGCAATGTAATTATCATTGTTCCCAATTGGAAGAATTTGTTATGGGGAAAAGGTCTCCTCATAATAAACTCATTCATTCTGTACAAAACCTTTTTCCACAAGCCTATATTTATGCTTGTCATGTGAGCCATTTTCTTTATACTTGTTCTTGAAGACCCACTTGCAACCAATTAGTTTGGTTTCCAATGGAGGATCAACCAGATTCCATGTGCCATTCTTTATCAAAGCTTCATATTCTTTCTACATCGCTTCTTTCCATTCATAATGATAATCAACTTCTTTGAAGGAATTTGGTTCAAAATTTGTAGACCAATTTAATTCAAAATCATAAGAAAAATCCATAACAATAGGTGAATTAGGATTGTCTACATAAGCTCCATTTTGTCTGGTTGAATTTCGTGTTCTTGTCTTTCCAACCTCATCAAGATGAACGCTTTCAGGTGTCTTTGTGAGCCATTTTGGAGGACCTTTCTGAGATGGCCCAAGCTTCTCAATTGACTGAGATGTGGTTGAATCAAGGTTTAGCCTCCAATTCTCTCAATCACATCACTCAAAGTGTTATCTTAATCAGTGGTTGGATCTTCATGAGGGGGAGAGAGTGCTTCAAAAGGAGATTCCACAGATTTAACCAGTATAGGGATCCCCCTTCAAGATGTGGAATCTCATTATAAAACTCTTGAAAATACTTTGCATGCACGAATATTTCCAAGCAATCAAGGCGTAACTCAACAACATTGTTAGTCTTAGATATTTAAGAAAAATTACATCTCTAGATATTATAAACTAATTATTAACTTCATCATATAGATGGTATGCTTCAAAGGTATCTAAGTACCAAGAAGATACATTCGTGACTCCTTTCACCAAGTTTGTTTCTTTGTTCCTCAGGTATAAAGGCATAACATGTGGAACCAAAAACCCTGAGATGCCTCACCAAAGGAATGTGGCCATGCCACATTTAATAGGGAGTCTTGTTTTTTATAGCATTAGATGGACACCTATTATTTATATAGCTGGGACATAGAAGTGGATCAACCCAAAACTTCAACAAATTTTTTTTGAATAACATCATTGAGCGTACCATATTTAAGATTCTCTTGTTTATTATTTCAGCTGCTTCGTTCTGTTGGGGATTATAAGGCACGATTGTTTGAAGTTTGATCCCATGCTGGAAAAGATAGTTTTCAAATTCATTTGAAGTATATTCTTTTCCATTACTAGTACAAATAGAGCCAATATGATATTGTGTATCATTTCCATTCCATGCATGAAAGTTCTTGAATGTTTCAAAAGCTTTAGATTTGCTCTTCAATAAATAAACCCAACACATTCTCGTGTAGTCATCAATAAATGTCATAATGTATTTATTACCATTTGTAGAAGGAATATGCATAGGGTTGCAAAAATCAGAATGAATGAGTTCAATCTTTTTATGTGTTCTGGAATGAGAAACATGAAATGATTGTTTGTTGTGCTTTCCTAAGTTACAAGCATCACATTGCTTAAGTTTCTTAAGAATTATTGGCAAAGCAGTAACACCATTTTTCTTCAACACATGAAGATTGTCATACTTCAAATGTCTAAATATATCATGCCATAAAATACTTGATGGAAGTGTACCTTCATCATATTGTGAGCTATATGAAAATTTTTGTCCACGAGCAAAGGTCCCTTGCATCTTTAAGACTCTTTCTTATTCTATCCTGGTCATGACAAGTGAGTTGTTTGATGTTTTTTTTACCTCAACCTCGCCATCAAATATGTGAATAGTGTGTCCTTGTTGGTGGATGTGGACCAAATATATAAATTTTCTCCTCAACTCTAGGAGGTAGAGTACATCATGTCGAAGAAAGTTTGGAAGACTAGATAAATTGAGCATGATGGTGCCAAGCCTTGATGGCTTGAGTTTTGACTTATCTGCAAAGTAGACTGCTCCATCAACATTGTCAGCGAATTATTCAAAGAAATCTCTTGAATCAAGCAACCAAGCATATTTCCATGAAGCAAGTGAAGCATTGAATAAGTCTTCAGTTACTCCAATGTTGCAATGTGCCACAACATAATGAGTGGACTCAAGTGCTTTTCCTTTCCCTTTATCTGATTATTTTCCTTTTCATTCATTTCTTTCCTGTCTAATCCTGTCCCATGAGAGCTTACATGTAAAATCATCATGACCATTTTTGTTACACTATATGGAATGAAGATAAGACATTTCTCCTTGGAAATGTCTGCACCCCTACCTCTAAAATTATTCCTTCCTGATCCTCTTTTGACCACCTCTTCCTCTAAAATAATATTGTCCTAGATTCTTCTCTTTTTGTGTAACACATATAGCTTCATCAAGAGATTGAGAAATTGTCTTTTCGTTCCCAAAATATTTCTCATTCAAAAAACTTGTCGACAAGAGAGTCAAAATAAATCTCTGCAAGTTTGCCACTTTCTTATAATTACTCAAGATAATGGGAATAAGTGGGATAGAATGCCTTGACAAAAGCAATTAGAGGAACATCTATTTCAACACCAGTGGCTTTTATGTCATACATAAGGGATCTTATTTGAGAGGCTAAGGCAAGTGGATCATCATACTTCAATTATAAATTAAACAATTTGCTCATCAATTGAACAACTTATAGCTCAAAGCGCGACTCATATAATTCAGTTAGCTTATTTAAAGCACAAAAAACATTTGAAAAAGGAGTAATATGACGACTAACATTTTCATTGACTAATGCTACAATCAAGGCATAGGGCTTGTTGTTCTTGTTTTTCCATATGGAAAGCTCTTTGTTAGAAGTGGGCTTCTGAGGTAGACTTCTGTCTTCTCCTTCACAAACTTCTTTCCACAACTCTTTACAAATTAAAGTATGTTTTATCTTCTTGGATCACTCATAATAGTTCTCTTTGCCAATGAAAACTAGTCTCATTATAGAGATGAGTGAATGCATCATAAAATCTAATCTAAACTCAAAATAATTTAAATAATTACAACAAAAAGTTGATATCTTTGCAACAAATTAATTACCTATGTCTTTAAAAAAATCATTAATATACCTCCATCATATATACCATATCGATATAGCATACCATACCTACCATCAAAATTTCATACGATACAGATTGATTTAAAAAAAAAAACTCAACATATTTTCAACCCACTTTCATATCCCATTACAACATACCACCATATGCACCATATACGCCTTCATATGCCATACCGTACACACTTTCAAAAGTGTAATATTTCAAAATTATATATAAAAAGCATATAATTTAAAACGACTCCATATAAGGTTTATTCTCGCACAAACAACGCACCATATATGTATGCACGCATAGTATTCAAAGAATTTCAACTCACAGTTAACAATGCACCAAAAACTTAGTCGACCACCCAAAAAATTTGATGCACAATCAAAAAAACACATACCAACATATGCACAGTTAACAATGCACCAAAAACTTAGTCGACCCCCCAAAAAATTCGATGCACAATCAACAAAACACATACCAACATATGCACAGTTAACAATGCACCAAAAACTTAGTCGACCACCCAAAAAATTCGATGCACAATCAACAAAACACATACCAACATATGCACAGTTAACAATGCACCAAAAACTTAGTCGACCACCCAAAAAATTCGATGCACAATCAACAAAACACATACCAACATATGCACAGTTAACAATGCACCAAAAACTTAGTCGACCACCCAAAAAATTCGATGCACAATAAAAAAAACACATACCAACATATGCACAGTTAACAATGCACCAAAAACTTAGTTGACCACCCAAAAAATTCGATGCACAATCAACAAAACACATACCAACATATGCACAGTTAACAATGCACCAAAAACTTAGTCGACCACCCAAAAAATTCGATGCACAATCAACAAAACACATACCAACATATGCAGAAAGCCAATGCATAGTCTAGGCTCACCTAGGAAGCCAATGCATAGTCTAGGCTCACCTAGGAAGCCAACACATAGTCTACGCTCACTGCACTATACACACACGTATCATATATAATCAATGCTTAAACAATGGACAACGTCTCACGGTCAGCAAAATTTGAATTGGTCTTTATATCCCAGCAGCCAACCAATGCATTAACCGACCTTTATAGGAGCTCAACGCACAGTGTCATCGCACTAGCATTTAAATATGACTCAACTTCAACATATTGTGTGCAGAGGTCACAAAAATCGATGCATCAAACAAATGCACATGACAATACAAAGCGTAAGGATAGTTATTTTCATTAATGAATGGAGGGAGGATATGAAGAATAATGGAAGAGTTAGGCCTCAGTTACAACCAACAAAAAAAAATTGGGATTTGTGCTCTGATATCATCTCAGGTCAGGAGAGTAACTTTATGAAAAAATTATGTTTTTGTATTAAGAGAAAGCATAGATATATATAAGAAGAGGGAAACTATTGGGATTCATCTGGCTACAAGGGGAGAAGCTTAGTCTCTCTTGGGGATGGGCCTTTGTATGCTTCTCTCTCTCAATCCTTTGTTCTTCCACACAATATTGGTGTAATTTTAATCTAAATGTCTCTTAAAATTTCTTAGCCTAGCTGTTCTTTTATAAACTCCACTGGATGAGTTTTTCTAGAAAACTTTCCATAACCACTATAAATCACTTTTATGGAAAAAGAGGATCTTTTGGGTCGATTTTTCCTTTAAAAAAGACATTAATCTCAACGTGTGTGATAGGGCACCATTAAATCCATTGGTGGAAGCTTAAAGAATGTGGAAATTGCTGCCACATGAATTTTTTGCCAGTATCTTCGTGGTTATGTGAGTTTACTGAAGAACGTATGTGCAAACCTGCCCACCTAGTCAAAGAATTGTGTGGTGAATGAAATTCTAATTAATTCCTATCTATTTTCATATTTTAGGAAGTTTTTTCACCTAAGATTGTTTTCTCTGATGTTTGAACCTATTTCTGACGTGTTATTGTGTTGTTCTTCTATGGGAAATTTTGGGATAATAAGGATCATGCCTTTTAAAATCTATACATGCTAACTTAAGAGTCTCAGGAGCCACTGGTTCACTTTTGGCATGTTTAATTTTTGATACAGTATAGGTCAAACTCTTTTTGAACCAACAATTAATGATCTTGCAATTCCTGTGTTCGCTGCCTAATAAGAATTTTCTCTAAGAATTAACCTGTCAAGGTCATGCCTTGGAAGAGCATGAGGAGGACCCTCACATCCATAAATCCTTATATAAGAAAATGTATTATTAAATCTACCAATCTCTAATGGCTGAAATTCCTTATATAGCATCACATGTAAATCCAGGAGGTGTTAGCCATATAAGAGTTGATGCAATGAAATCATGAAATTGTAAAAATTAAAAATTTCATAAAAAGACTCATTTGGTTGTAAATCCCAAATTTTACCACAATAGATATGAATATGTTGTTGAGTTGGTGACCAACTATAAATCATCAAAGGAAAGGGGGTTCTTGCACATATTTCATCTAATAAATAAGAAAACATTAAAAACCGAGGGGGGAACTATGAGGGGTAGTTAAAAAAATTTGAACCTGTTTTTGTGAATTGTTTTCCAAAGTTACTGCCCAATTGAAAATTCTTCATTTATTTAATACTGGACAGAGTAACAAACCCATTCTAATTAGAATTTTAATGAATTGGGTTCTCCATAGAGTGTGCATAACATCATAACAATTGTAGTTGGGGATTCCTTCATTTGTTTAATAGGGTATAAGTCTTTTTCACTAGTCTTAAATTTAACTACATCATACCACTATTCCCTAATAGCTTTTGTAATTTCTACTTGCATTTTGGTGACCTATGTTTCCATAAAAAGAATTGAGGAACTAATTATCAAAGTTTAGTCTCTAGTTTGGGAAATTTATACATATCCTCTAAATCTTCTAGTCTAAAAGACCCACAATATTTATCTTATAATATACAATAGTACATCTTTTAACATCGACGTTGGGGCTATTCCAACATACCATATCGTCTATGTATTGGATGAGAGAAGGTATGGTTGTGACCTTGTGAAGAACCGAGTGACAAAGGTCTTTAAAATCATCAGCAACCTCTTGGTATTCATCTAAAAGATCATCCTTCCCCAATAATTCTAAAATTTCACTTCAATTCCTACATTTGATGCCAATCTTGTGAGAAGTATCTGAAAATAGGGTTGAATTGAGATCATTGTCATCATCTTCAAGAGGATCATTGGTTTTTATCTTTTCTCATGTTCCTTTTGAAGAGATCTTTCTTAATCCTATAATATTTATTCAAAATAAACATAAATTGATAGCCTTTCTAAGAAAGAACTAAATTTAATACAATGAATGGACCATACTTACTTTTACTAGCAGAAAGATTGGGCACTAACTTGCAAAGTTATTTGAAAAGAATTGAACTCAAACAATGAACTCCTAAAACAACTAAGGTGAAATGAACAACTCATAAAATAGACCTTATCGTCGACATGAATTTCATTGAGTTTCATAAATGACACATACCTACCTTTTTTTTTTTTCCGAAAATGGGCATTATACCATAAATTTATTCAAATTTAAAACAAAACTCGAAAATTGTTAACACTAGTTTTAACACTATTTTAAAACAAAAAACATTGATTTTAATTGGAAATTAATTAGCATTATTTATATCTGTTAATCATAATAAATCTGATTAACCGTTTAATTAATCCAATTTAGTGATGTTGTCATATCAAAATACTAGGATTTTTATAAGCATACCAATTGTGAATGTACGAATGTTCTAGTGTTTTAGTGTACCCATACTAGAGTTTTTAACATGACAATAGCAATCATGATGTGACACTACCAACGGCAAGGCATATGTCAAGAAAATAAGTTGCGTTTGGCTTACAAAAATTAAGAAAACAAGTGCCACATGTTAGATGACACATCAACATTCGCCATGTGTTGGATGATGATTCGATGTCAAAGAATGATGTGGCATGGTAACCTAGCATATCGGTATATAAGAATACTAGGATTTTTTGAAATGCATAGTTATAATAATAACTAATATTCTAATATTACAACTAATTACTCTGTAAAATCTTGTCAATTAACATCTAAAGTTCCATTGGATATCAAAGAATTGAGAATTTCCTTTAAGTCATATTAGGAGACAGGAACACATGGGGTTTCACTAACAATGAACATGAAGAAAATGTTGGATGTTGAGGTACCAACATATTGAAGTTTTGGGTTTTTTCAAAAAAAACAAAAGAATGTGTTGAAAATCGTGATTTGTGGTTTTAACGAATAAACAAAGAGATATGTGGGAGCTAGGATATCAAAGTTTTGAAAAAAATAACAAGTATTTAGCAAAGTTCTACTTTGTCCTTATTCTACATGTGGATAAGTAAGTTATATTGTCATTTTTAGTCAAAAATATTTGACTTCCAATTAGTTTTAAAAATTTTAAACAAGTTTAATAAAATTTTGAAAAAAACAAATATTAAATTAAATATTTAGAAAATTAAAAATAATTTTTGAAATTTATATTTCTATTTTTTTATTGGTCCATATAAACGATATGACAAATTTTATGACATCATAAATAAAATTTATTTAAAAAATAAAAATAAAAATTATATACCACCACATTTCATAATACTATACACATCACATCCTAATATTAAGAAAATTAAATACCCACATCAAATCAACCTCTTCAATAAATAATAAACAAAATTAATAACTTTTTAATTATATTCCAATGACATGAAAGGAGTTCTCCTATATTTGATTAATACCTTCATAATATACGCATAAGAATGAGTTCGGGAGAGATTAATGTATTGAAAAGAAGTATCAGTCTCCATGTGAACACCAGAACATTCATTCATTAAATATTTTCACCAAAGATGAGTTATCTCCGAATATTTTATAGTGTAAGGCTCTTGTTGGTGTCATATCATCAATAATTATATCCTAAACCAACATTCATCCACTATATGTTACTTAAAAAGGGTTGGTTTAGTTTTAAATTCCACTAAAAATTCAAATTAATATTATAAAGCCATGAATCAATTAAGAAATATTTATAAAATTTTAATTAAAATAAATAGAATATTTTAATATAAAAAATTATATTTTATAAAATTATAAAATCTTTAAATTTTATCGATTTAATAGTTTAAAAGTGTAAATTTTAATTTTAATTAATTATATATATATAATCAATTTTTGGTTTTTAAATATATGGTGTATTTTGTTAACTTATTTTAAAATGAAAATATTTTATAAATTGTGTAACGTTAAAGTGAATATTACTTTAAAAGAAAAAAGTGATTACTATTAAAAACATTTTAATTTTAGCCCCACGAGGTAGGCGAGTTGGTAATCACATTGCGTGAAGTTCGTTAGAAAGGCGGGCTCCATACAAAAGGTCACGAGTTCAAATCCCCCGGACTAACCCGGAGCTGTGGAGAGGGGCGGGCGCAGTCTCCCAGGGGTTATAGTGGTTGCGGCCAAAATCGACCCCATGTTACGCGAGTTGCGAAGCTGCCCTAGTTGCCGATTCCCCTGTCAAAAAAAAAAAAAAAATCTTGATTTTGGGTTTTCAATGTTTCTCAAATTTAGAAATGCGATTTTCTAAAGATGTAAAGACTAATGAAAATATATTTATTTGTATTTATATTATTTTATAATTTTGTGTGGTTTGGATTATCGTTTGTCTAGTTAGATAATGTAAGCCTCGTATTATTATTTTTAAAATATTTATTACTTTAACATATTTTTTATATAAGGTTTATTATATTTATAAATAAATAATTTTGAATTAAATAAGTATAAAGGTACTTTCAATTTAGAAACTTCAACATTACAATTTTGAGGATAAAAATGAAAAGTTTAGCTAGAGGTAGGAGTTATTTAGAAACATTAAAAAAATGTTGCAATACAATTTTTATTTTAATTAAAAAAAATAAATAAATAAATAAAATAAAATAAAATTGGCTTTCCAAATAATATAACTTGTAATTTTCTATATTTCCTTAATTCTCTAAATTGATAAGTAATACACACAAAGGCTCTCCATTGAGATGAGGTTGACTCAAAAACATAACATATAAATATTCAACAACAAACTAGATCATATATTCATTTTGGTCGATATGAATTCTAAAACCCCTAGTGATCCGAAATGGATACTAAATTAAGAAGAAAAGGTATTACAGACTCATGTGTAGGAAAATGCCTATATTACTTAGTGCAACAGATCGAAAAGATTGCAAATAATATAGACAATTAATAGTCAGAAAACATAACAGACACACACATCAACACAACCAAAATAATAAAGGAGTTCACTAGACTTCCTGGCTACGTCTCCTGGTCTAGCTATCAGTGTCGACCTCTATATTATGTCTTCAAGAACATATTATTACAAGAGTGAGCTAAAAAACAGAGTCTCAACCAACAGTGACATTAAACAGGGATCCACTCGAAAACCTCGAGTCTAAAAGAGTGCACAGACTCTCCCTCTGTCCTGTTACTCTATTCGTCTGTTCACTATCTCTCTCTGTCTCAATCTATCTTCTCTCTGACTCTGACTTGTCCCTATTCTGTTATGGGATGGATTTTTAAAGCTTAATAACGCTTGCCTGTTCATTTCCCTGTTCGAGCTCTCTGGCTTCTGTCGTTCCCCTTCTTCTCTAGGATCTCTAGCTCACGTCGAGCATTCATGCACTCATTGTCGAAACGCTTGGGGTACAAAGTAGCTAACAGGACGAAAGACTGGCGGGCACAGGTGGAACCAACCGTTTGGCCTTCCCTCGACACAAATCCTCAAAATAACGCATTTTCAATTTCCAAAGGAAATACACAGAAAACATAGGAAATCCTGACAAAAACACTTTATGTCGGAACTCAAATAACATTAAATCGCGTCCATAAACCTATCGGGTCTGGCCTTTATCGCACATCACAAGGCATGGCTCTGTTATATGGTAGTGATCCCCTCTGCCGATCGTATCGACACATCACATATCGCATGATCGTGGGTCTTTATATTGTTTCACTAGTCCACTCGTTAATTACCAATTACCAATATCGGCGTATTGCATATCGGCCCTTCGCGATGCTATGGGTCCTTTCCCCGTTGGTTTTGTGTGATGCGATAATTGCAATTGCATATCGCATGAATCCTTGGCCTGCGGTAAGTTCTCCCTTCGACGTATTTCGATGCGATACGATATCGCTCCACCGTTGATCTGCGAGCTCTATCAATGGTTCATATGTCATCGTTGATCGCAAATCGCTTGAGGCTGAGGTTGATATGTCATTGGATTCCTCTGATGCGATTTGATCTCATCCATTGATCCCGTGGATCCAACGGCTCTGGGGAATTCACGTTGCGCTTCTCCGTTTCCTTTGGATTTTGGTTTTTTCTGCCATTCTTTCACTTGCGCTATTAAATCAAATGAAGACTTTAGACTTAGATGTTTTTATACAAGATCCATTTTGGATCACGCCTTCCCGCTGAAAAGCTTTTGGACCACCAAAAGTTGGTTTTTAGCATTCGAGAAAGTGAGGATACTGCTCCTTCACCTGTTTAACTCCTATCCATCGTGCTTTTCTTGGATTTGAACCTTTGAGTCCCAATCTCAAGTACTCAACATCCCCTTGACGCGTAGTTCTTACCTTCCTATCCAGAACTGTGTTCTCCTGTAATTCATTGAGATACTCAAGCAACAAATCCTCAATAGAAGGCAACTTACTTTGCTCTTCAGGATCCTCAATCAATGAAGGTTCATATAATCTCAAGTTTTATGCATTAACGACTAAATAGAGCTGCTTATACACTGGCAAATCAAGGTGAAAATCATTTTCACCAATTTTATCAAGTATCTTGAAAGGTCCATACCTTATTGGTTTTAGCTTCTTACCTTCACCCTGCATTCTGTCATTGCTGATATATAACCAGACTTGATCACCAACTTGAAAACTATGTTCAGCTCGACTCTTGTCATGTCTTGCCTTGTACTTGGCTTGACTTCTTTCCAGCTGTTCCTGTACTGCCTAGTGAATTTCTTGGATTTGTTCAATGAACTTGGTTGCTTTATCCACATCACTATGTCCATCAACTGCTATTTCTTTACCAAAGACAAAATCGAAGGGAGACTTTGGTATAAAACCAAAACAAGTCTCAAAAGGAGATCTTTGAGTAGAAGAGTGCTTGGCACAGTTGTAAGCATGTTGCTCATAACACAAATTCTCATACCAAATCTTGGGATGCTTGCTGCAATAGCCTCTAAGCAACTGAATCACTGTCCTATTGGCCACTTCTTTCTGACCATATGTTTGTGGATGAAATGTTGTGCTCTTCTTCAACTTGGTGTTCATCAACTCCCATAAACTTGACCAAAACTTCCCAACAAATCGAGAATCTCGATCATATACAATAGAAGTGGGTAACCCAAAATGAACCCATACATTCTGAAAGAACAACTTTTTTGTTTGTTTAGCTGTAAAATGCTTGTTACATGGTATCAAAATACACATTTTACTGAAGCTATCCACAACAACATACAAATAATCATGACCTTTCCTACATTTTGGGAATCCCCCAACAAAATCCATGTAAACACTTTCCCAAGGACGAGAAGGAATTGGAAGTGGAGTGTACAAGCCTAATTTCCTATTATTGAGCTTGCTTGTAGCACACATAGTACACCCTTTGATATCTCTAGAAACTGTCTCATGCATTCTTGGCCAATAATAGAACCTTTGCAATTGTGCAATTGTTTTACTTACACCAAAATGACCTGATATGAGAGAAGTATGGGCTTCTCGAATTATGTTAACTCTTTCAGTTTGTGGAATGCATAATTTTCCCACATGATATAAGAGTTGGTCCTTTACATAATAATCCAATTCTTCTACTTGCTTGCCATGACTTAAAGTTGCATATACATCTTCAAAATATACATCTTGAGCATATTGTTCAATATAACTTTCATACATTACTAAGTTATGCTTAAGTATAGTAGATGCATTTTGATTGGTCTTGATAACATGTCTGCAACCTTATTGTGTATGCCCTTCTTATATCCGATGACAAGATGAAATTGTTGTAGAAAACCCATCCACCTATAATGTCTTGATTGTTGAAATTTAGTTTGTGAGTGCAAATATTGAAGTGGTCGATGATCTGTATATATGATTGTTTCTTTACCCATTAAGTAATGTTTCCACTTTTGCACACTTTGTACAAATGCATACAATGTTTTTATCATATGTAGGATAATTAACTACTGCAGAATTAAATGTCTCATAATGATAGCATATGGGTTTTCTATGTTGCATCAACACTGCTCCCATGGCATAATCACTAACATCTGTCTCAATATCAAATGGATGTTGAAGATCTAGCAATGCTAGTACCAGTGTTGTATTGATTTTGTCTTATAAGGTGTCGAAGGCCTTCTGCTGTTTTCCTCCCCACTTAAACACCTGTTTCAATCCTATTAAAGCATGTAATGGAGTTGCAATCAATGAGAAGTTAGCAATAAAATTTCTCTAGTATTGTGCTGCCCCTAGGAAACTCCTAACCTCTGTAGTAGATTTGGGTTTAGGCCAGTTCACAATGACTTCAACCCTAGAGGGATCTATCTTCAATTCACCACCCCCTACAATATAACCCAAATAATTTAAGGATGTTCTACCAAATTCACATTTTGACAGTTTTACACAGAGATTTTATCTTTTTATAACATCTAGTTACATGGTCTTCCCATGTCTTACTAAAAACAAGAATGTCATCTAAATAAACAATTACAAAATCATCAATAAATGGTTTGAGTACATCATTCATGACTCTCATAAATGTAGCCGGAGCGTTAGTTAAGCCAAAAGGCATAACCAACCATTCATACAGTCCTTGCTTTGTCTTGAAAGCAGTCGTCCATGCATCTTATTCTGCAACTCTGACCTGATGATAACCACTTCGTAAATCTAACTTAGAAAAGTAAGTTTCTTCTTTCAATTGATCTAATAAATCGTTAATACGAAGAAGAGGATAACGATTCTTGATCGTTATTTTATTTAGTGCTCTATAATCAATGCACATTCTCCACGAACCATCTTTCTTTCTCACTAGCATGATTGGAGATCCACATGGTGATGTGCTTGGTCGTATAAACCCTTTATCGAGCAATTCCTATACCTGCTTCTTTATCTTTGCATTCTCTAAAGCTAACAACCTGTACATTCCAATGTTAGGTAATGGAGCATCTTGCTGCAAATAAATATCATGTACTATTTCCCGCTTGGGTGGCAAACCTTTAGGTTCTTGAAATAGAACATCATATTCTATAACAAATTTAACTAAATCAGCTTTCTGTTTAGAATCACAGCCTTCAAATGCATTGGATTCATCAGGATCCTTTGCCTTTACAACCATTAGTAAAAATTGCTTACTTGAAATCAAAATTCTTTTCATTTGTTTTGGGTTTATGAGAGAATAATTACCTTTGAGTTTATGAGCTCTTACAATATATTCTATTCCATTTTTAGTGAGTTGATACTTATTCTCATCTCTATAGAAAATAACTTTCCTATCATACAAGTCAATCCAATGGGACTATATCTAATTCAACCTCATCTATCTATGTAAACTTTGAAATGGGAACTATAAATTCAAAACGGGAACTCTGGCCAAAAAACCCCGAAAAAACATCAAAAACAGTGCTAAAAATGAACAATGTGTATATTGGAACAATGATTTTATTTTTTAGGGGTCAATTTTGAACATGTTTTAAAAATGGCAGTGACTACGAAATTTTCATGCAAAATATAGCTTCAAAACGAAAGTGATGATACTGGAACAATGCTTTTTTTTTTAGGGTTAATTTTTAAACTTTTTAAAAAATGTTAGTAAAACCAAATTTTTATGTGCCAAACAAAGTTGTTTATGAGGAAAAAAAACACATTAATGTTTCTGGTAGAATATCATTTTTCTTTCCTAAGTATAAATTCAACATGTTTTCAACCATAACATGCTACATACAAAAGAAATTGAATTTTTTTCAACTATAAAATTGAAAAACCATGACATTATGAACGAATTACATCACTAAATGAATTCAAAAGTCATTATTTGTATATTGAATAAAACATACATTATATCTCTAATTTAATATTGCATTGTAGATATTTTAAACAATAAAAATTATCATAACAAAGACATATAATCCAACAATATAATGCCTCATAACTTCTCATTTAACACCATAGGGAAATCATTAATTTTATTTCAAGATACGATGCATACATCAATTATATAAACTATCTTAAACAATTATTCAAAATCACTCATATTTTCTTACACACCATCAGAATTCACATCTTCATATGAGTGACTGGATGATGACGAAGATGTTCCATATTCTTCTCTTTCATCAACTAGTGCCCCATCTGAGTCCACATGCATGCCAAACACTTCAAGTTTCAAAATTCTTCTAGATCTATGACTGGTTTCAACAGACTCCCATC
Organism: Pinus tabuliformis; assembly: GCA_031772625.1. Classification (NCBI taxonomy): domain Eukaryota; kingdom Viridiplantae; phylum Streptophyta; class Pinopsida; order Pinales; family Pinaceae; genus Pinus; species Pinus tabuliformis. The sequence continues at coordinate 1,004,826,230 of CM062819.1, forward strand.
TCAGCACTATTCCTTCTGGTAACAACCTTTTCAGAATCTCTATCGTCTTGAAGCGAAGAGTTCCTCTCTTTGTTAAATTGAAGTCATAAACAAGTATGTCAACATCCTCCAATTTTAATATGTCTGTGCGGCGGAGATTTATATTTGTACCCTTTCTTTTTCTCTTTTCGCCATTTTTTTTGTCAACTACCATCTCTGGCTTATACACACCATTGAATGGGTGTGTATTTGTGGCATACCAATGTACTTGAACACTTGTAACATCCTCATTTTATGTAAAGACCTTTATAACTTTAGCAACCCAAAATGGATAACCATTGGGATTTCCATCTGCTAGCACTGCAATCATGCAACCCTCCTTAATATCCTGTACTGAACCCCTATAAAGGTCTTCCATGGCTTCACGTTGTGCACGAGATATTCTGGAACCAATATACATCTCTCTTTCCACTGCCTATGAAGAATTAATAATACCTTGAGTTTGTTGTTGTTCAACAATGTTTACTTTCTCATGTTCATTCGACACATTTTGTAGCCAAATAAATGGATTTTTCAAAGGTATATCTTCATTTGTTGTTGTTGAAATCATATCACTTTGATTATTGAAAAATGACTCACACCAAACTAAATCAGCAATGTCAAAGTACTCATATGTATATCTAATACATTTTTTAATTTCTTCCAGGTAATCAGAATAATTTATATCTCTATTTTGTCTGCGTGCATTCTGAACTTCACCAACTGATTGTAATAACAATATTTTTGATGCAAATATCGGATGATCTGGAATGAACTTCAAAAATTGCAAACCTGATGATGGTGCCCATTCTGCAGTAGTTGAATACTTCTTGCCCCATATTAGTGTTTTCCCATCAATTTTTTTGATACGAAATTGATGTTGGAAGCTAATGTCATTAAGTTGTTCAATGCATTTCCCGTCACCATATGATCCTAGAATAAACCTTCGCATGTCAACAGTTTCTTCCAACACATCAAAAGTAGGCTATGGCATGTATGATTTCTTAAGACATTCAATTAGTGATGGCAAGCTCCCAACTTGCTTCCTCCTCAATTTGACTGAAAAACGACTGAACATCTGATCAATATGGTCATGAGTGTGTCCAACAAGAAGGAAACCAACATTTACCTTTTGAAAAATTATCAATTTAACAAGCATGTTTAGGTATCCAAAAACAACTTGATTTTTGTTTTCACGGCAAGTGTTGTCCAATTGTAGATACAAAACTTCAGGAAGAGTACCAGACCAATGATAAATCACATCATGAATTATGGTTATGGTCAGATTTGCATCATTATGAGTATTTGGAGTCGTGAAGTACACCCTTGGCAACATTTTCCCATTGAAGACCATACAATCGACCAAGTGAAACTGAATAAAATTTTCCTCCTGTAAATTTTTGGGTGTGTGAACAAAATGTGGTAAAAGTGTTTTCTTTTGGTCCATACCATCAATTATCAAACCCAAATATTTATTTGGATTATCATAACACTTCTTTCAATGCTTGTACAACTTCTTCCTTTCATTTGTTTGTTGTTCACGATGATCCTGAAGTTCTTTGACAATTCAATCTACACAACATAAAAGAAATTCATTAAGAAATATGTTTTCATAGTTGATGATTATACAATTTTAAAAGTTAAAGTTATGAATGCTTACCTCTTTCTGACCCTTCACATTTTTCCCTTTTTGATTTTAGAGAGGCACATGTACTGCAAATCCCCATCCTTGTCTTCTTAGGAATACGGACATTGTTGAATTCTTTCTTCCATACTTTCACAAAATATTGATATGTAATAAACTAGCCATGTCCCTCAGCACCTTCTGCATATTCTTTGTATAAGTTGTACATTTCTCGTCTTGAAAAATTATCTGGAATATGTATTGTCTCTCTATTTGGCATACACTCTCCGTGCTTTGAAAAGAAATCTTTCATCCATGACATTGCAGTATTTGATAATGGCCCAAACTGTCTTTTATGACGTACTTCTGAATAAAATGTGGGATCCTTTTCCAAATTTTCTTGAAAAATTATCTGGAATATGTATTGTCTCTCTATTTGGCATACACTCTCCATGCTTTGAAAAGAAATCTTTCATCCATGACATTCCAGTATTTGATAATGGCCCAAACTGTCTTTTATGACGTACTTCTGAATAAAATGTGGGATCCTTTTCCAAATTTCCTTGAATTCTCGAGAGACGAAAATTCCCAATCGAATGAAACATTTTGAAAGCTTTTCTACAGATAAATAAAGTCCCAATATGATAATCATAACATGATAATGTAGATTACATGCACCCAACTAAATATGAATTTTGCATGCTTTTATTCATTGACAAATATCTCTTCCTGCTTGCTAATGCAAATTTGAAATCCATATGTTTCAAGCAATCTTTTTGGCAACATTCACTTGAAATGAGAGCACTGATAGAACTTCTTCTCGTCAGATATTCTGCTCTACCCCTGCCCCCAATCCCCCCTCCCCCCCGGGTGCCCTGCCCAACCCAACCCCCCGGCCCCCGGGCACCCGCCCCCCACCCCCCTCGCACCCCCCTAGGTGCCCCACACCCCCCGCACCAGACCTACTGGTGCCCCCACCCGGGCGCCCGCCCTGGCCCCCCCCGGCACCCCACAACACTCGCCCCCAAACCCTCCCCAGCGCCCTGCCCAACCCAACCCCCCCCCAACCGGCGCCCGGCCACCCCCCACCCCAAACCCCAGCCTGCACCCTCCCCCCACCCCCCCACAAGCGCCCCACCCCTTCCCCCAGCCCGCACCCTCCTCTCACCCCCCTGCAAGCGCCCCACCCCTTCCACCCGCCCGGGCGGCGCCCCCCCCTTCCCCCCACCCCCCCGTGCGCTCGGCCCATGCCCCAACCACGGGCGCCTTCCCTCCCTCCCCCGGGCCGCACCCTTCCTCCGCCCGGGCACCCTACCCCACCCACCGACACCCCCCCCAGGCGCCCGCCCGCCGCCTCCCACTCCTCCCTCCCCCCTGCCCCCCACTCCTCCCTCCCGCCTCCCTCCACCGCCCTCCTCCTCTCCCTCCCGCGGCCCGCCCCCGGCCGGCGGCCCGTGCCCCCGCCTCGGCGATTGTGCCTTGGTCGCGCCACCCTAGCGGCCCACGCCCCCGCCCGACAGGCGGCAGGGTGATTCCGTGGGGGCACGGGCTGTCGGGGTGGCACGTGCCTCGGTCGCGCCACCCCGGCGGCCCACGCCCCCACCCAGCAAGTGGTAGAGCGATTCCCAGAATCACCCTGCCCCCTGCCAGGTAAGGGCGCGGGCACCGACCGGGGGCTGGCCGCGGGAGGGGGAGGAGGAGGGTGGCGGAGGGAGGGGGGAGAGAGGAGTGGGGGGCGGGGGACGGGCGCCCGGCGGGGGTGCCGGTGGGTGGGTTGGGGCGCCCAGGCGAGGGAAGGAGGTGGGGTGCACGGGTGAGGGAAGGGTGCGGCCCGGGGGAGGGAGGGAAGGCGCCGGTGGCTGGGGCGGGGGGCGAGCGCCCGAGGGGGGTGGCAGTGGGTGGGGAGGGGCGCCTAAGCGGGGGGAAGGGGTGGGGTGCCCAGGCAAGGGAAGGGATGGGTGCGGGCCGGGGGTTGCGGCGGGCGGCGGGCGAGCGCTCGCAGGGGGGGTCGGGGGGCGCCTGCGGGGGGGGGGTGTTGGGTTGGGCAGGGCGCAAGGGGGTTTTGGGGGGCGAGGGTTGTGGGGCACCCCAGGGGGGGGGTTGGGGGGCAGGCGCCGAGGGGTTGGGTTGGGCAAGGCGCACAGGGGGGCGATAGTGGATTTGGTAGGGGGGGTGGGGCGCCCGTGGGGGGGGGAGATGGGGGGCAGGCGCCCGGGGGACGGGTGCCCGGGGGGTTGGGTTAGGCAGGGGGCCGGGGGGGGGGATGGGGGACGGGCACCGGGGGGTTTGGTGGGGGGTGGGTTGGGGGGTGCCCAGGGGGGGGCTGGGGGGCGGGCGCTGAGGGGCCGGGGGGTTGGGTTGTGCAGGGTGCCCGGGGGGGGGGCCGAGGCGGGCGCCGGTGCTCGGGGCGGGCGTTCGGGTGGGGGCGCCAGTGGGTTTGGTGGGGGGGTGTGAGGGTGCCCCGGGGGGGGGGTAGATGGGGTAGGGCATCGGTGGGTGCGGTGGGATGCCATTACATATATTTTTTTTGTACTTATTAAAAAAATAAGACATTTCATATAATATATACATAGTTAATTTTGGAATGTTTTATTCGTGATTTACTTTTTTACACTAGAATGTTAATGCATACCCTTTTAGAATGTGAGGGGCGGTGGGTGAGGGAGGGGGCGTGGGCGGGTGGAAGGGTGGTCGCGGGGCAAGCGAGGGAGGGGGGCGGTGTTGGCGGGGTGATTCTGATCATACAAATAAAAAATTTATGATATATTTTCATTCTTAATTTAAGTTAATATGTTTTTATTATTTACTGATTTATGTGTTTCTTTTTTTCAAGAAAATGGTATCAAAGAAAATTTCAGTGAATCTTTCTGGACCAAAGACTCTTAAAGGTGCATCTTCAAGAAACATTGGTGAACGAACTCCACCTGAGCTCATGACTACGAATCTTTCAAGTGCCTCAAGTGATAAGAAGATGATTTCAAACTGGAAGAATTCGAAAGAGGTGAAATTTCCATCAAGAATCTGGTATGTGAAAGAAAAAGAAATCACAAATATGAATATATATCTATATATTGATATACCGAATGATAATGGAATTTTTGAGGTGATGGGAAGATTCGTAGATATGTTTTCGCTACCGGACACTGAAGTTGTTTACATACTTACAAAAGCTCCCAAGTCACATGAAAGGATTAAATACTGACTATCATATTCATTGTATGACATGAGAGAGGCATCTACAAAGTTGTGTAAACAAATTGTAAATGAGATGACACAAAACATCGTAAGCATTGTTATTTCTATTTGTATTTTGCGTTCTTCAAAGTGTCTCGCTATATTTTTTAACTTTGTTTTTTATTGACATATGATATTTTGTTTGGCAGAATTTTGTTGAAAGTTGTTCAATTACGCTGGGAGGCATTCATTTCATAGAGCATGATATCATGAAAGTTGTCAGCAGTTTTTACTCGGTGTCAGAAGAAGATATGGAAAATAAGCAAAATGTAGTAATTGATGATGCTACAAAACTACATCCAAAGAATAATAATAAAAAAAGGCCTCTGGTGAATAAATCTAGCAAGGGTAAACAAGTTACTTTTGAGGACGATGAAGTTGAAATTGACAGTGAAGCATATGTTGCCATTACTGAAGATGACATTGGAACTGAGAAGAGCCATAAAATACCAAAAGTAACAATGCCCAAGAATAAATCTGTTGGGAATGTTATGACCAAGAAAAGTAAAGTTGAAGATTTTGTAGCAGTCATTACCAGCAGTCAAGAACCTAGTGAAACTTCAAAAGAAAGCAGAGAAATCATTACACCAGGAGCTAATTTAGAGGATGGCATTATCAAAACAAAACAAAATGCCATTCGAGAGAATTTGACAAAGAGAAATTTAATTGATGGTGGTCGTACATTTCAGCTTAATGTCAGGCAAACCTATAAAGCAAGTGAAGGACAATGTCAATATCAATTTAGAAAGCCACATCATCTGCATGTTCACAACTTGAAGACATTGACGAGGTACAATCCATATGCTCATGTGGTTAGTTATGTGCTTCTTGTTGATCCACTTCAAGTTTCCAACAAAGAAGCATTTGATAAGTCAAAATGTTTTGAATACAATTATTATGTGCTTGGGGGGAACCATTCTGTAGAAGCTCAAAGACAATTGATGGAGGAATATCCTAATAACCCACATTTTGAAACAATGAAATGTATCATTTACGCTGGTTTATCAGATACAGAAGCAAAGTTAGTGGCATGGGATCATAATTCAAATAATGAATATAGGATGTCTATGACTTTCATCCAAAGGGTTAGATTTATTCATAGTGAATTTGAAGAAAAATGTGGTGGGGATAGGATAAATGTTACTGCATATTTCCGAAAGGAATGTTGTGTGGAAACACGCTATCAAATTGAAGAGAAATCCAATTCAAAAGGTGGAAAAGGCAACAAAAATAGTGATTTATTCAAAGGTGTTGATAACATTTTCCAATTGGCATTTAGAACTAGAGATGTTTGGAAGTTGATTGATGAGATTTTTAGTATGTGGGAAGACATTGCCTTTAAAAACCAGAGGGTCGAAAAGTCTAAGCCATTGATATGTGGCAACAGTAAATCAGCTCCTAAAATGAAGCAGCTTCCAGACGATATGACTATCACACCTTGGAGGGCGATGCAAGGAGTGAAAGATGAAAAAATTGTCAAAACAATATTATCTCGTGTGAGGTCAGGGGAATTATCATTGGAGGAAATGTCTGAAGAATTTCAAAAGTAAGTTTGTTGAATTATTTTTATTTATTTCTAGATTATAATTATATTTTAAATAAAACATGTTGTTCTTGGTAGTATTTGCTATACATATCATTATATTAAATTTTTGTTACTTTATCTATGCAGGCACAAAGTTTACATGAAAATTCAAGAACAAATGGTTAGATTGTTGAATGAAGATAGTTGGGATGATGTTGTACGCAACTATCCAGATTCAAGTTCTACATCAACATTAAAATCTTTTTATCTTGCATTTAAAAAGGTATCTTGATTTATACATTCATTTTTATTCACCTGTGTACTATTTTTAATTTATAACTTACACATATATTTGTTTATTTTATAAAAGATGAAGAAGGATGATAATAGAGCGCCAGATAGTTTCAAAACCTCTATAGAAAAAACAAAGATCAAAAGACTGAGGAAGCAACGTATTAAGAATGTTCAACTTGATCCAACTCTTAATCATTTCATTTGGAATGGGCTAGGCACTATTCAATATCAAGTAATACAAGGCGACTGTGAAGACATTGATAAACTCATACCTAAAAGGGATTATGCCCTAGTCATTGCAGATATTCCCCATGGTTTCAATATTCCAAACATTGACTATGATAGTGACCCTTATACTTATCAAGCTCTTAGTAAAGTGGTTGCGGGATTTGTAGAAGTCACGTCATCACCATTATGGAGATTTATGACATTTCATTCAGACACACAATTGGCAATGATATTATCAAGCTTCAAGGGGAAAACAAATTCAAGGATGCAACTTACATGGTAAGACGTTTAAAATGTATATTTGATTAATGTTGAAAAATTTATTTATGTACAAGTTAATTGAACTTTTACTATTTCATGTTACAGGAAAAAGTCAAATCTTCTTAACAATGAAGATCAACAATTTATAAATGATTGTGAGTTCATTCATATTGATAGTTGGGCAAAAGATGATAGCCATATGTCTATGATTTTTAATTGGGTAGACGAAAAGAGTCATAGCCAAATACTGACTTATGATGCTATTGTGAGAAAACTAACATATGAAGACAAAGAAGCAAAAGGAGAGATAGTTAACATTTATCAAAAACCACAATTATTGATTAACTATCTTATAGACATTTGTTCAAATGAAGGAGATTGGGTTCTGGATTTATTTTCTGGCTCAGGTAAGTTTTATTATATGGAATTGAATTTCAATATGTTATTTTTTAATTAATATGTCATTGTACTAATTTAGTTCATTATTTCTTTTGTGCTTGATAATTAGGTACAAAACTAGCATGTTGCCTTCAAAAAGGAAGAAATTGCATTGCAATTGAAAAAGATCCAGTAAAGTGCAATTTCATTCAGCAAAGAATTAATGCTCTTCAATTTCTTCTAGATGCAATGCAAGAAATTGGGTTGAAGAAAGGGGACTTTAGTGAATCACGTGTAGCAAAAAAGGCAAAGGAACCCCAACCACCATTACATGGAATGTTTGGAAAGACATACATTGGGAGATTCATAGACATCAAAGATCCATTAGAAGAGGAAAATGAGCAAAAGGAAACAGAGAATATTGTGGAAGAAGACAATGATGAAACTCTAGAGGACGAAGAGTTTGGATTACGTGACATTGTTGATTAAATTTAAGTTATGCTTGTAAATCAAGCTTTGCAATGTTTGACTTTGACATTTTATGAGAAGAATAAACACTCAATTAGGTTTGTTATACATTCAATATTTGTAATATGTGATTTTCGCATTGATTTTTAAGTTAATCATTATTTTTTGAAAAAAAAATTATTATTATTATTATTATTTTGACATAAATTCATAAAAAAAAAAAAAAAAAACAAAACAAAACTATTATTTAACCATTTTTAGTTAAAATTATCGTATAAAAATTGTGATTTTGACATGTCAATTCTAGCAAAAAATTATCAAAACATGTAGTTTTTTAGTTATATTTATGTTAAAAATGGTTATTTTTATGTCCATTGTCAAAAAATATTGTTTTTTAGAAACAATTATTTCATGTGGATTGAAAAATTAATTAAGGATGTATAAATATGTAGAATATTGAAAATTCTAAATATCGACCTTCTAATTTAAAAATGCAAAACAATAAAAACCTCACTAAAAAAAAAACAAGAAAATGTGAAGAAAACAACCACTTCAAAAATTATCAAATTTACAAAATAATTATTTACATTTTATACATTAGAAAATTTAAAGCCAAAAACTAGGTCTTTTAAAAAAAGGGTGTGATGCAGAATACTCACTTTTTTAAATCAGCATGAAAATCATTACCATTCTAAAATGTAATGTACATAAAAAAAATTAAAGTGCCAAAAACTATGCTCTAAAAAAAACATGTGCGTTCTGCATCACCCCTTTTCAAAATCAGGTCACTTTTTTGCTATCTCTACGAAACGGGTAACAGTATCAGTTCTCGTTTCAAAGTTTACATAGTTATCTACAAACGTTGATCTAATAGCAAACCTAAGTTTACATTGTCTTATTACTTGTAGCTTTGTTTAATCACACACCCAACCTAATGGATATGGCTTCTCATGAGGTTTTGTTTGTAATCCCAACTTCTTTACAATTGTTTCAAAAATCCAATTTACTTGAGATCCACTATCAAATGAAGTATCAATCTTATTGTGCTTGGAAATTACTCTAATATGAAAAATCTCATTTCTTTCCCTCTCATTATTTTCATTATCAACAGATTGTGCATAATTACTTGTGGATGCTTCAGAATCTTTACCTTTAATACCTATGGTCGTAACTGTTGTTTCATCGCATGAATCTGATCCCAAGTCCTGCTGAATAGCAGCAATATTCTTCTTCTCCTTTCCACCGAACTTCTTAGGTTTTAGTTCTGGATGCAAAGACCAACAGTGTGCCTCATCGTGTCCTTCTTTCTTGCAATGAGTGCATGAAGGTTTATCCTTCTTTACAGTGTTTGTTTTCCTCTCCTTCCATTTCAGTTTCTTCTTTTCCTTTCTCTTGCTTACAGAATATTTAGATGATCCCCCAACCTCTGGGTTTACATGCTTACCTCTAGCTTCTAGATGTGTGGCTTGAACTAATACATCATCTAAGCTAGTGGGATTAAACATGAGAATAGTATGCTTTAAATAGCTATGAAGACCGCCTATATACTTCAATAAAGTCTCAGGCGAGTCTAATGATATACCTAGAGTTAAATTTCTCTTTCTGAATTCCTGAGTATAACTTTGTACATTTTGACCTTTCAACTGACGAAGAGTTTGCCAACTCATCATTGCTTGTTGCAATATACATCAATTTGTCTTATCCAATTATCTAGCTTTTCTACATTGAGTTCTCCATCATAAATTGGCAAATCAAACTTCACATCTAATTTTATTAAGGAAGTTTTCCTCTTCTTATTCTTCTTAGAAGATCTTGAAGATGATGATGACGAGGATGATGATGGAGGAGATGGTGGAGGAGTCATTCCTATTTTTCCTTTGCCTTCTGGAGGGGCAACTAGAAAATATTCCTCTACTCCTTTGTCTGGTTTAGGTGTTGAAGTTCTTTCACCTCGAACCTTCTTAAATTCCAAATGCATCTCTTCCACCATGGCTTGGAGTGTCTTAAAATTTTCTATAAATTGAGATTCTGATCCCAATGGAGCTTCTTCTGCCATTCTCCTCTGAGAATAGACTCTTCCAATATTTGGATTAGCCTCAACAAGTTCTCCTTCTCCTAGTTTGAGCTTTAATCTAGTTAACATTCAAAATCTAGCACAAGCTTGTCTAACCTTAATAAAACCAAAACCAACTACTATGATACCACTTGATCCGAAATGGAATCATACTAAATCAAGAAGAAAAGGTATTACAAACTCATGTGCAGGTTACTTAGTGAAACAGATTGAAAAGATTGCAAATAATATAGACAATTAACAGATGGAAAACATAACAGACACACACATCAACATAGCCAAAATAATAAAGGAGTTCACCAGACTCCCTGGCTATGTCTCCTGGTCCAACTATCAGTGTCGACATTTATATTATGTCTTCAAGACATATTATTAAAAGATTGAGCTCAAAAACAGAGTCTAAACCAACAGTAACATTAAACAGGGATCCACTCGAAAACCTCGAGTCTAAAAGAGTGCATAGACTCTCCCTCTTTCCTGTTACTCTATTCGTTTGTTTGCTATCTCTCTCTGTCTCAATATGTCTTCTCTCTGACTATGACTTGTCCCCGTTCTGTTATGGGATGGATTTTTAAGCTTAACAGCGCTTGTCTATTCATTTCCCTGTTCAGGCTCTCTGGCTTCCCTCTGTTCCCCTTCTTCTCCAGGCTCTCTAGCTCTCGTAGAGTGTTCATGCACTCGTTGTCGAAACGCTTGGGGCACAAGGCAACTAACAGGACGAAATAATGGCGGGCACGGGTGGAACCGACCATTTGGCCTTCCCCCGGCACAAATCCTCAAAATAACGCATTTTCGGTTCCCAAAGGAAATACACAGAAAACATAGGAAATCCCGACAAAAACACTTTATGCCGGAACTCAAATAACATTAAATCGCGTCCATAAACCTATCGGGTCCAGCCTTTATCGCACATCGCAAGGCATGGCTCTGTTATATGGTTTCCATCCCCTTCCCCGATCGCCGATATCGGCACTATCGACACATCACATATCGCATGATCGCGGGTCTTTGTATTGTTTCACCAGTCCACTCGCCAATCGCCGATATTGGCGTATCGCATATCGGCCCTTTGTGATGCTATGGGTCCTTTCCCCGTTGGTTTGGTGTGATGCGATATTGCGATGCGATAATTGCAATCACATATCGCATGAATCCTTGGCCTGCAGTAAGTCCTCCCTTCGGCATATTTGTGATGCGATACGATCTCGCTCCACCGTTGATCTGCGCACTCGATCAATGGTTCATATGTCATCGCTGATCGCAAATAGCTTGAGGTTGAGGTTGATATGCCGCTGGATTCCTCTGATGTGATTTGATCTCATTCGTTGATCTAGTGGATCCAATGGCTCTGGGGAATTCACGCTACACTTCTCTGTTTCCTTTGGATTTTGGGTTTTTTTGCCATTCTTTTACTTGTGCTATTAAATCAAATGAAGACTTTAGACTTAGAGGTTTTTATACAAGATCCATTTTGGATCACCTAGTTACTTTTACATCAAACTCTGTTGATTATTTAGTGAGCATATTGCTTATAGGGTTGATCATCAACAACTATTATAACATTATTTGGTCATAATTGACCATTACTAATTATATTAGCTAAGATATATCTAATCTAGTATGCTTGCTCCAATGCATTCCCTTAAGGAAGCACATGTCTCATACATACTTTCCCTTCATGTAAGGTGTGCATACATTCTAGAAATTGTAAAATTTAAAATCTGCAATAATTATGCAGTCCAATGTAAGAATTATGGGTTTCTTACCATTATAAAACCTACTTTCAATTTCCAATGAACTTCACTAACTTCTAGGAATATAAATAATGTTCATATGTTGGATAAGGTACCATTAACCATTTGATACACTTATACTAAATCATTCATTGAGATCCAAGCTTTGTAATTTTATAATACTTTTTGCATAAGAGGCAGGTACTAAGCAGCAACGTTGCATATTACACTTGTTTATAATGAAGAAGTGAAAGAGGTGGATTGTTTACAAATTTTTAGGTTTTCTCTTTATGTACAATATTTTATGATTTAATTGCAATATTTTATGTATTGTTGTCATACAAATCACAACACCTAGGTAAACAAACAAAATTAGTGGAAATCGTTGAACAAAAGAGTGATCAATTAGTCATTCTCCATTTTTTGTCCTCCTTATGTCTCTAAATATGGGGTGTCAAATTCATGCAAGTTTTAAGATTCTTTCCCATTACTATTCATTTGGATTCGCTTGGATGCTCGATACGAGTGAGATGTCATGCATTACTAGTGATGGAAGTCTAAGGTTCTTGGTCATTCATTTGCATTTACTTGCATTATAGATATAGGAAACGCATGTTGTAGTAGTATTCATTGGATAGACTAGTAGGGTCCATTATGCAATTTATGCTTATTATTCAATCCCTAATTGAGCAAGATGTTGGGCTCCTCTTCTTAGTCATTTCTTTGGACAATGGATACTGTCATAGGTTGCATGTTGTCTTCCTTCTTATTCAAAGTGCAATATTTTTTCTCTAGTCTTTCATTTGTATTTTTGTGGAAGAAATCTTGGCATTGTTGTTTGTTGGATGATCCAATGTAGGTGCTTCATTGTGTAATTTGAGTTTGTTCAATATTTATTTGTAAAGCTTATTATTTAAATGTCAAGAAAATTATAGGAATGGGGAAAAGTGAAAATGCATTGAAGGAGGTAAAGTTAATATGGAAAAATGGGGCATCATCATGCATTTAGCTTGAAGTCAAAGTGGATCCAAGAATGAGTTGTTTGAATTATGGATTTCAAGGTTGTAGCTAGTTTATGTTGGCATTGATGTAAACCTCATGATGCTCTAGATGATGCATTGATGTCAACCTAATTCAAAGAGTGTAGTCTTGTTGACATTGATGATAAGTTTGAGGTGGCCTAGTTGATTAGTTGATATCTGAGTCTATTTGGCATATTTGCAAGAGTGCTATAGAATTGTGCAGAGGCGATGCACATTGTGTAGATGCCTAAGGAAGAGTAGAGGACTTGTTGGCACTGATGTCAACTATTGATTTGTTGGAATCTAGGTCAACTTGGTGGTGGCACTTGTCTAATGAATTAGCCTACTTACATAAGTGTCATAGACCTTATTAAAGGCCTGGGAGTGTGTACATGTGTTGAAGAAGGTTTATTAGAAGCTGGAGGAATTTTTGTGCAAAGATTCATTATTTTCCCTTATGCACTACCACATTTGCTAGGATGACAATGTGAAGGGTGCAACTACAACTGAGACTTGTTAGTTCAAACCCTACGGTTATGGGTCTACATAAATTTTTCTCATAATTCCTCACTCACATCAAGAAAAATTCAAGATAGTAATTCCTAGAAGCTTAGAAATTATTTGGGTAAGGTCAAAATTGGTTGAATAATTCCTACCTTGGGTGTGAATGCCTTTAATGCACAAGTAGTGGTGGTTGTGGATGGATTTCGTCAAATTTTTGCACCTATGAACTCAAACCAAAAGAGGAATTCACCTAACAAACTATAACTAACTAATTTTGGACCTGAGATATGTTTTGGTTAGTGTGTTTGAGAAAGAAAGAGGTCTGCAAAGACGCAGAATGCTTCATATGTATTGGTGAGCAGAGATACCTTGTGTATGAGTGAAAATGGAAATGGAGTGAGAATATAGAAGACTTGTAGAAAAGTATTGAAGCAGAATATCAGTTTACAGTTCAAAATTGTGGTTGTTGTAGCAGATATTTAGAGCTTCATGGTAGGGATGAAGAGATTGGTGTAGCTCCATGATTGTGACACATATTTGTTTTGCAGGGTTGTTGGTGCACATGGTAGAATGCCATAATGATTTTATGTTGTTGATAGACTGAGGATTTGATGTGTTTATTATATGCAATTATTTGTTGATGGGATTAGTATGGCCATTAGTGGCATGTTTTGTGTATGTTGATATTTTGGCTGAGGGTGTGAACTCTAGTTTTGATGTTGGTTGTTTAAGTTGGTGAACTGTTGTTTATTGAGTTGTTGAGACTTTCTTACTTCTAGGGTTTGGTAGCAGAGTTGAATATTGTTGAGCATAGTGCCTTGGTGATCCAGTTTGAAAATGACTGAAATCAAGGTTTGCATAGAGTTGTGGAGGAGTGGCTTTTGGAAGGTGGGTGCTTACTAAGTTGGAGTAGTGATTCCGAGCTAGTGGGTTCTAGCAATAGTGTATTGGAAGTAGTTGCTTAATCCTGATGGTAGTTGGATGATAGTTCATGGTGGTGAACTAACTATATTTTTGGATCGAGTCTCCTAGTTGGTGGTTGTCGGCAAACTATGTTTGAGGTCGATTCTCTTAGCTAGTGGATGCCAAAAATCTATGTAAAATATATCCTTTTCTTAACACATAATAGAAGATTCAGAGTAGTGCAGAAGCAACAAGGGTGGTTTTTCTCTTGGAATGGTTTCCATGAGATATCCTTGTGTCTCATGTGGTTGATTGTTGTGTTGTGCATTGTTGCTCTTATGGTTGTTTTCGTTAAGCTGCTCAATTGATTATATGCTTATGTGATGATCTATTAATGTATTGTTGGTTAACTTAATACATGAATCAATTGAAGTTAAAATTGGTAAAAATTGGTCATAAGACACACTACTAATTCAACCCCCCTGCTCAGTAGTGCTCAAGGTTTCTAACATGATTAGGTTTAATGTAGACTACTTTAGTGGCTATGGTTGATGAAATAGTTGAAATAACTTGAAACCATAAGAAGGATATTCACTGTTTTTTAGAAATGCACTATATTTATTGAAACAAATATGTACATTAGGGAACAAGGAGATTTATAATGATCTAACAATGGTGATGGACCTCAGTTTTGAAATCCTTTTTTCCATCCTTTTATCATTATTCATCACCCTTTTTGTCCATCTATTTGACCTTGTATTAACCCTTTTTATGCTTAGAACTATAATGCAAGTACAAGGTACTTTTACTCGCATTCTCTAGTATTTAATTGATTAACTATAATGTGGGCCTAAGTTAATTTTACTCGCATTCTAGTATTTCATTGATAACCCTAAGACACTTTTACTCACATTCTATAGTATTTCACTGGTTTCAAAGTAACATTAGGATAAGTTTGTGCTTGCATTTATCTTTGGAATGATTGGTAATAGTTGTGGAAACATATGAAGGCAACGTCATTGGGAAAGGAAGTGGATGATCAACTTTAATAATAGACAAAGCCAATACTGGCCACTTTCAGGTATTCCCAACATTACCAACTTTAGGATTATTCAAAGTTGTCATTAATGTATTCTCCCAGGCAGAAAATGTCTCGACAGAAAAATAGTGGCGTGTTATGTCCTTTGGATAGTAAGTGAATGATAAAATTTAATGATACAAAGCCAAGATTGGTCAAATTGATAAGTTATTATAGATGTTGTAGATCCATATTTTTCTATAGAGCTACATGTTATAGATCCTATTGCTTTTAGTTGCTAAGGAAGAACATATAAATATCATGGATGTTAAGATGATGGAGTTGGATATATGATGTCGAGAATCTTGAGGAGAATTATCCTCTTAATCATTGCTATGCATTGGATCGATTGTGCATAACTATAGTATAATTTTTTTCTAATAAATTGGTTTCAAAATCAAGTTTCTACTATGTCTAAATAGGGATTGTATGATTGTATTTTTGAAAATAGTTTTTATTGATGTCAAAGGCTGTTCAAATTAAAGAGCAAATTACATAGTCAAATAGAATATTCTAATATATTTCCAATGATATATGGCACGCCCTCTAACTCCTCATATTTGAGGATAAATTAATTTTTGAATGAAATCCCATATATATCATATTGCTACCTAAATTCAACCTCAAACTATCATTTACATATTACCTAAGAGACAGGTTGCCCTCCCCCCCCTCCCCAAATAGCACATGTGTGGTTAGTCTTATCATCAATCAATTATGAAGTTTTATTGCAAGGCTTGTGGTGCTTCAGAGAAGAAAATTATTCTGTTGTCTAAGGTAGATAAAGCATAGATTAAGCCCTGCAATCATGAAGGACGTTTCAGTGTTTTAAATCCTATGTCAAAGGTGTGTTCTTTGTTGTTATTGGTAAATAATCTCTGCAATTTTTTGGATTGTTGACTATGGAATGTTGTAGATTTTTTGTGGGCATATTATATGTTGTTTTGTTTCTTGGAATAGTTTGAATCCCTGTAAAGGGCCAACTAGTAACTCATGGTTGATTAGACCACTAAACAATTCAAGTTCTAGCCTATTTAAAACACATTTGTTAAATATTTTTGAAGGATGAGTTTTAAGGATTGTAGGAATTGATTTTATTGCAAACTTGTTGTATGCAAGGAGAATGAATTATTATGCTTGGAAGATCTATGGTTTACACTTGTTTTTTTATTAGACCAAGTCCTAAGGATTGGTTGGTAATCCATAGATTGAACCTCTATTGGCATAATTGTCACAAATTGAACCTCTGCTAAGAAATCTAGAAACATAATGTGGAGAGGCAGGAGGGTCTGCGTTTCATAGGTTGCAAGGTCGAAAGGTTGTAATAGCCCCAAAAAAATATTGTAGAGTACTAAAGTAACCAAGAGTTGTGACAACCATAATTGTGTGCAACAAGAAAGTTTAAGGCTATGGAGATTCATTGTATCAAGATAAAGTATGTTTGGAGGTGGATATGAGTATCTAGGAGTAGTTAGATTTGTTTTAGAGGTGGCTAAGGCATCCACAAAGATATCTATAAAGGAAGAAAATTTGTGAAGATATACTAGAAGAAGACTAGTTGAAGCAAACCAAGGTACTAAAGTAGGTAGGAGTATAGAGAGCTAACATGTAGCAGATAAAGTCTAAGAATCCAAGCCAAGAAGCCAAGATAAAAGCTAAGCCAAGTTGAAGGGTAGAGAGTTAATGTGTTGTTGTAGTGGCTACAACCACCCTCCAAATTTTTTCCTATGCTTCGTTTTGGAGCCTCCCTCATAAAATCACAACAGCTCATCTTACGTTGACCCAGGTACTTGTGCTTTAATTGAGTTTTATCTTCTACTTACGGCTTGTGTTTTCTAACTTGCCTTTTTGTCTAACCTACAAGCTGATCTCTTGACTTGGTTTTAACCTGGTTCCAGGCTTGCCTTAGTGAACTGCACAATCCTTGAGGGAAACCAACCTTCAGTCTAGGAATTGCACAGTCCAAGCCCACAGTGAGCCTTCAACTCCAAAACTGCACAGAGACAGCTGACAACTAGCCTTCAATTGAGAAACTACATAGAGTATGAGAGACAACCTGAGCCACTCAACCCAGAAATTTCGCAGAAGATTTCCCTCAGTAGCTGCCTGATGCATGAGCTAGTGAGTTGTCCAGTCCTCCCCAGAACTGCGCAATCTCTTCGTGCATACATGGCAACTTTTTCCCAAAAAATCAAAAAGAAAAAAGTGAAAAAGCATCCCTAAACAATAGGGATCTATTTTTAGCAGTTGGAATTGCACTTGAGTTATTTTTGGAAATTGCCGCTAAGTGTCGCTTTTTCCTAGATTTTTGGCCTTCACGTCATAAACCCTAAATCGATCAAATCTATTTAATAGACGCCACCAAAGCTAATTTGCACATTCGATATTGGAGATCTGACATTCCCAAGGATATCTAGGTACCTTCGACATGGTTGTCACAACTTTTCCGGGTAAGTATTGTTTTTCTAGTCTTTTGCTGCTTTTTTGTCGCTTTTGTTTGCTTGGCTTATGAGAGTGTTGTTTTACCCATTTTATTGAACAACCATTGGAATTTTGATTTGTTTAGCTTATAGAAGTGTTTTTTTAAGTTTTTCCTTGTCTTTCCCTCATATCACATGCATAACCCAGTTTTTGCACTAACAGTCATCGTTGCAGCGACTCTCTGTTTCATTGTTCTTCAATCTGATTTATTCCTACACTCTTTTTATTTTCATGCATCATCATTCACTCAGATCTGCACCCAGCTTCAGTTCTACTTTTAGATCTGCTTATTTTCATGTTGTCATTGGGCAGATATGGGCCTCCTTGGCCCGAATCTATCTCTTCCCATGCATGCACCACACATTTCTGGATCTGAAGGCTCTTCCTTGGCTCTAGGATTTGCGCAAAGGCTTCCAAGGCCTGGCTCCAACTGCACATTGTGTTGTTCCAGGAGTCAATATTGAGCCTTGGTCACTAGGAATGTGCAATTCGCAGTCCTAGCTCGCTTAAGTCTGACTTAGCTGCGCATTGCGCAGTTCCATTTAGCAATCCCTCCCCACTGGCAGCTGGAACTACACAATGTGTAGAACCAGCTGATAGTTAGTCACCTCTAAGAACCAAGATTGCACAATTCTTCCCAGCAGTTGCCCAGTTTATTGTTTGGTCTATTCTTGAAGTTCTTTTGGTTTCACACTAATATTTGCATGCCATAAGTGTCCTCTCTATCTCTAGGTACAATATTTGTTAAGCATCTCTCCATAGTTATAGGTAACATGGATTCCAAGAGAGATGCATCAAAGGACACTATTGAAAGTAGCATTGGGATATAGTTGAGTAGGTGTTAGTGAGTTTACCAGTTTATGCAAAGACTCAGGTATTCATTGAGAAGGGCATGAATATAACATGGAAAGAAATCAAGGATATCTTTGCAGGGGACTTCAAGGAAGATCTAGAAGATTGGTAGGTGTATGTAAATATCCACCAATCAGGATTACACAAGGTTACATGCAAGTATCCAACCTTCCCATGTGTGTAAATAATCCATTGGATTATCTCACACATAGATCCCAAGACTATGAAATTGAGCAGTGCTAGTCGAACACAACTTGCTACCTTCAGGACGAAGAATTATCATTAGTCGATGAACCACATGGATGAACTTTTCTATGCCACCCACAACTTTGTGAACACCAAGGATATTATAAATCACTGGGTAAAGGATCCATTGAAGTTCGGATAAACACCCATTCATGTTTACAAGACAAAGTCACTAAGGAATGCCTACCAGTTCTTGATTATCTTTACATGTATATTGTATGGTCAAGAGAGCACGGAGACCTTTCTGCAGAATTGGGTGGTTGTGTTGGACCAGTTGGTGAATGACGGAAAAACATTAAATTAGGAAAATCTGTTGGCCCATCAGTTGAAATTCCATGTGACTAACACCCGAAATCTTCCCAAGGATGAGCAAGCAAGATTCTACATGTCCACATATTTACTTGATGAAATCTGTGCCCAACATTAGTTTCATGGCATGGGTTGGATATGGAAACCACAGGAGCATGTCGTCAATATTTATTGCAAGTTTCTTTACGAGTGAAACAACCGAGGAGTTATGGCGAGGCTAGCTAACCATTTCATTACCCCAGTGTACAAGTCGATCTTCAAGCAGGATCCACCTTGCATGTCCCAAGAACTAACAGAGGCATTACTTAACATTGCAGATTGGTATGCCTCACCCAGTGGCACCTTCATCAAGATGTTTGACAAAGAGAAACCTCTGCATGTCCTACCAAGGTTTTCCAAGGAAAATTTGTTCATGCAATATGTCACATATCACATCTCCACAGGGTTATCAGCAGGGTTGTATAGGAGGAATAAGGTACCTTGGCCTGCTCTTCCTTTACGGATTAGATTTTACGAGATTAAGAGCTTGAAGGATGCAAATGATGAAGCCAAGGAAATAGTGAAGTTCGATTTCAGAACCAGAGATTACAATTCGTATGAACCCCACGAGATTTGCAAGAACCACTGTGCGAGAGTGTATTATCCCTGGATCCACGGGGCATGACATTAGGCAGAGGAGGACCCTTGGAGATATTGTTACAACCACTCCAAGCTCAATGAACTAGTCAATATATCCACAAAATGGGAATCTTCTCTGCATGTAGCAACACCATATGAAGCAACAACAATAAGTAGTGAATCGATGTAGGACAAGGGTACAAGGAATATTGTCAAGAACCCAAAGCAAAGCTACAAGTTCAAATAAGATGCTCTCATTGAGAAAGAAACTTTCGTGGTGGAGGAAAAGAGCAACCTACGCATAAAGAGAGCAGAATAGAGGAAGAGAGAGAATCTAAGGTTGGAGGAAATAGAAAGGAAGTTACAAGAAACAATGAAGAAGTTGAAAGAGGAATAGGAGCTAAGAAGGAGAGAGACGGAAGAGAAACAGAAACAAGAATAGGAAAAAGGGAAAGACACGAAGACAGAGAAAACTTTGTCGATATAGATTGAAGATTCAAAACAGCCAGCAGATGAAGAAGAGGGTGATCAGATGTAGGATCGGGAGCTTTCTCAACAAATTGAACAAATGATTGTAGCAACGGACATGGATTTGGGACAGGAGCCATAGGACCAAGATACCGACCTCATCCCGAGAGCTTCCAAGGTTGCCTCGCAGTCTCCACCACCTCCTCAGTGATGGATGTGTATAATCTGTCATTTAATGAGTTGTGGTAGAGGATTGTACATGTGCAGAGAAAGCATTTCCCAGATGATCATGCATCACCTGCATTTATGAAGGAGAGGGTGATAGTGCCAGATGTCAAAAACCATCAAGTTATCATGGTCGATGCCACTATGGCTTATGCAAGAGCCACATGCTCAAATGTCAAGTTCTTATTATCAGAGAATGAACATATGGAAAATAACTTGCAAGCGTCCAGGAAGAAAGCAGAACAATCCGCAGGATCTGCAATGGAAGAAATCAGGAAGGCGATACCTGTTGAAGTATCAGATCTTGAGGCCACTATGTGAAACTCTATGACAGATTTATCACATTGCATAAGGGGGTTGTCCATCTATTGGGTTTCCACAGGCAGAGTAGAAATATTTTCCAAACACTTAGTGTCATACACACTGCTATCGCCCATGTGGAAGAATGGATAATGAGATACAAAGGAGCCCCAATTCACTTATACACAGTTGTTTAAGAGTTTGGATGTGATGGTGAGAACACATAGGATCCCGTCAATCAGTTCCCTCACTGGAGCAAAGGAGAAGAACCAAGTTTGACTAGAGATCGATAGGTACATGGAGCAGTTAAGGTGAGAGGCCACCAGCGATGACTTGGTGATGAGCGCAAAAAACATGCAAAAGTACATTGGTAGTCCTGCCATAGTCAAGACCATGATGTGCATGCTTCAAGATGTGTTGGACAAAGGTTCCGAGACCATATATCCACAAGATATGGAGGCAAGTGTCTACTACCAGAAAGACACTATCAAGTAGTATGGGGACACCATAGCACAGTACCAAGAATGGTATCAGTATGTCACTGAGAGTCTTCAAGTGGATGTTGCTGAGTTGGTCTTTCCCCAAACTTCTGAGAAATAGTGTTTTGTCTTGTTAAGTTGTCTCTAGCCTATTTTGTCTCACATGGGTACATGCAGAAAATGTATATTATTGTAAATTTGTTGTAATTGAAATTCCAAGTGTCATTAGTGGAATGTGAACAATCACTATGTAATGTAAAGATTTATTTGTAAAGAATTTGAAGAGTGATGACGGTAGTCAAAGACTCAAAGGGGAATGTCAAGGGTCACCCCACCCTTTGTTATAAATAGAACCTCATAAGTCATAGAACAGGCTTTTGGGATCCAAGATTTTGGCGAGGCTTAGGCTTAGGGAAGGCTTGTGAGTATTGTGACGAGCCTTGGCTTCTCCAAAGTGTAGAGCAAGTATAATTCTTTGGAGGATCTAGTGTTCATAACTGTAATGTTCCTCTATTGGGTCTAGTGGTTATCAATGGTGTATGGATGGATGGAACTTTCACTTAATAATACAATAACTGAGTCATCATCTTTCCATGCATATGTTGTTATTGTAGTTGGACTACTTTGGTTGCTTTAGCAATGTATGTTGTTTAACTTACACATTTTCTTATGAACTATTTTGTATCCAATTGTATGAATCTTGTTGAAGGTGTGTTCTTGGATTAACCCGTCACTTTTTTTTGTGGACTATTTTGCATTACAGCTTGTGATTTCATTCTGCTTATGTGTTCCTTTCATGATGTGTACTATTACATGCTTCTAAGGGACACACATACTTTCCCCTTCATGTGTTAGAACCCCATGCATCTCATTTGCCTTGCTACAAGGTCACACACTTTCTTCTGACCAAAGTCATCATACTTATCTCTGCGCGCTACGATGGTCAAGGCACTACATTACCACCCATTGTTGGGACTCCTACTCCAAACAGCCTAAGGTCTAGTTGGGACGTCTTACCGGGGAGATCCCCTCGAATGTTGGCAGTTCTAGCACCATCAAAAATTTTGGCGCTAGAGGATGGTCAGATGATAAGTTGAGCCATCAAAGTTTGTTTTGAATCTCTACACATCATTCATGACTTACATCACAATCTCAACCCCGACATGTTTTTCTCATGCTCATGATTTTGATGTGTCAGCGGATGTTGTAGATGGATTGTCACAATTTAAATATGATGGTGAAAACGAAACATCCATGTTAACTCACAAAATTTCCTTTTTAGGTTTCTATGATAGGATTGAAGTCCCCTCAGATGACATTGCTTGTGGGTTTTTTTCTTACATGTTTGAAGGGCACGTTAAGCAATGGTGTCTCACATAGCTAGCAACCTCTATACACTCTTTCAACCATATGTTTATAGAGTTAGTTTGTGCTTCTTCTTTTTTTATGATCGTAAATAACTTAATTGCAAAATCTTCAATTTACAAAAAAAAGTGACAAATTTGTTGCACAATTTTATCAATGCTTTCATCATCTTTGTTTTGAATTTCCGGAAGATGAAGTTGATTGGAAATTTATGACTAAAATATTTCAATATCTTCTTCACATCTCGAAAAATCCACATGAATTAGAATCTTTCGAGTCTCTCCCAACATACCTAGGTGTTAGAGCTTCTAAATCTGAGATGAACAAAGTTGTTGTCACAAGTGACCCTCCGTCCTCTCCCCATCAAACAACTCTATCTCTGGAGGACGAGGTGGGAGAAGTTGTGAATCCACATGTTGAACTATCACCTCCTCCCACCCCACCTGCTCTGGATATCTGTGCAGATTGGGATTGTAATCCTGATGGTTATCACATGGTCTCGTCTAATCGACCTCTGTCCATTGGTTCCTTTGATCCTGTGGATTTTGGTGTCTTGTGTTCATCCGTTTCGGATTCCACATGTGGTGTTCATGAGGATCAAGTTATGAATGGAGTTGGTGTTGAGTAGCCAACCTACGCTATAATTTTTTACGAGTATGTGCAGGATTCTGAAGAAGAAGTTGTGCTGAAGGATGACCTCCTTCTATCCACACCTCATTTGGTTTATCCTAACATCTTCTGCAATTCTTCCATTTCTGTATTTTCATGTGAAAATCTACCTCCAGATATTTCCACTTCCGATCATTCACAGAATACATAGGATCTTGGTCTGTCATTTGATTACGGAGAGGACAAATCTTTTTTTTCGAATCTGCTTGACCTCTCATCTTTCATTTATGGAAATTCAGAGGGTGATCATTTCTGTTTTGCATCAACCCCTCTCTATGATTCGTCAGATCATGAGGATGTCGATGCCTATCTTGAATTTTTTTATCACGGTTGTCGTGATATTTTCACTCATTCATCTGATCACGATTTTGATTCACCTACTATCGATCTTTCTAAGCCACCAGTCTTCAACGATCCATTTTCTAATGAAGTGGAAACCCCTCAAGCTTGTTGGTGGCTATATTTTCATACTTTTACTCACACTTTTACCCTATTCTTTTTATATATTTCATGCCAATAGTGGTTAATCGATAGATTAAAATTCACAGATATGCATATTGTCATGTCTTTATGGATTATTGGTCAATGAAGCATAGTCGTAGGATATTATTACTTAAGCGGCTTGCTAATTCAATTATTTCTATAGATTTGAATGGAGAATGACCAAAACCATGATTCACCAAATGATATCGTCAAAGCTAGCAGCGATATCCTTGAACATTGGCTGCAACGTTGAATCAATCTCTCAATTTACACACTACTATCTTTTACATTTTGTTTCGTTCTAAAAACCACCATGTAATTAAAGGCAGACAGTGTCATAATTCTAGGAGATGTATTATTGACAAAATGTATAAAGTAGAGTTGCGGGCTTTGAAATATATTGTTGTTAAGAGTTGTTAAAGTTAGAGGATAAATACTCTAACTCCGAGTCTGTAACAGCATACTTGTAATATTTCTTTAATTAATGACAATTTGATCTTCTGAGCATATCATGATTTGTTGAACTCGCCACAACCATGATCAGGGAGTTTGGTCCACTCTCCTGACCAGGTGTTGTTGGATTATATGTGTGTTTAGGTTTATTTTTGTGAGTTTATTGTTGCTATGAATGTTTATCATCTTGTTGTTGTGAGTCCTAATTGTTGTTACTCTTACTAATGTTACATTTATTACTTGTTGTTACTCTTATTTGTTGTTACAATATTTCTTGTTGTTACACATTGATTAATTTATAATTAATGTTCAATGTTAGGTAGGGAAATTGTGGCATGCACATATACTGCGCGATAGCCTTGAAACAACTAGTAGAACCTCGGGCTGACAATTAAATGTGGATTGGGTGAATTTCATGATTCATACTTGGAAATCAAAACTTTGGTGTCGTTACCAGGGAGGCTATCGAAGGCACGAAAGTATGACTAGTATTGACCATATGATTGATCTCTCGTCCCGGGGAAGGAATTTTACACCTTGCTCAATGTCCTGAGTATTAGATCATTTGGTTGTTTGGTTTCTTGTTTTTCTTAGTTTTTTAAGGATTATTCTCTCGTCTTAAGGAAGGAAGTTTTTATCACCTTGCTCTAGGTCTGGAGCTTTAGATTGGTTTGTTCTAATTTCATAAGTATTGCGCTCTCGTCCTGGGAAGGGACATTTTATTTTTCGCCCTATTTGAGGTCCTGAGATTGATTTTTGTGATTTGTTTAAATTTTTTTTCTTTTTTCTTTAGGGGCCACTCTCTCATCCTAGGAGGGAAGTTCTTATCCTACTCTGGGTCTTGAGCTTTTAATTTTCTTGAATGTTTCCCTTTTATTTCCTCATTTTATGAATAGAGAAACCAATAAAAGGGGCAGAGGGAGACCCCTGAAAAGAAAAGGGGTTGATTTAGGCAGAAAAACTTACATCCAAGAGATCATCTCAAGGGCTGAGTCTGGGGCATCATCACGAGCTACTGCTAGGGTGAGATCTCATACAAGATCTAGAGGACAATTAGTTTCACAACTAGAACCTCCCCCAATAGAAAAAGTGCAATTCGAGGAAGATGAAGTAGCATGTAGAGGATTGGAGGAACTACATATTGCAAGTTCAGAGGAAGAATATTTGAGGGAATTCCTAGACACCAAAATTTTGGCGCCATTTGATCGAGGGAGTGTTGTTAAACAACTTCAATCACATGTTATAGAATAGCTAGAGCCAGAACCTGTTGAGATTACAAGTGGTTATTGGCATATATTCATGGCTCTTTCAACTTCTTTGATTGAATTTCTAATTGGAGATATCAGAGGTGATGCGTCAATGAAGCCTATTCCTTTGATAGCACTACCTGATTTCCATCATATTAATTCCGAGGATCCGGACATGTTCCTTTTTGAATTCGACATTTTTTTTTCGGGGTATGATTATATTTATGATGCTCATAAATTGAAGATATTCCCCACTACTTTGAAGGGCACAACTTTGAGATGGTTTATGGGTTTAGGGAGAAAATATATTGATACATGGGATGATATGAAGACGATTTTCCTCGAGAAATATCAGGATTACTGCAAATCCTGCGATGTAAAGGAAGAAATCTTTAATATTATGCAGAAAGAGGATGAGAACATGGAAGATTTTGTGGAACGTTTTCAATATAGTTTGCATAGATTAGGCCATAGTGACCTGGATAAGAATATCTTGAATATCATCTTTATCAAAGCACTAAGGGAGGAATATTTGGAGCTATTGAACGTAGTAGGGAAATGAGATATATCAAAAGAAGAATTTGATACCATCTGCAAATTATGCATCAAGTGTTCACGAGGGGATGCGAGACAGAGGGAGGAAATCTGAACTCTCAAAACATCCAGTGGTGGAGTTACAAAGGCTCAAATTGGGAATCTGCTGGACAACCCGAGAATCGATATCCTGAGCAAATTATCATCGCAGCTAGACGCATTGCAGGAAAAACAGAATAAAATGGAAGCAAAGAAGGCTATGTCTATTTTCCACCCTCAATGCAGGAAGAAGCATCCATTGAAGGAATGTCCATTAAATTCCATGGAGACTTGTGTGATATGTGAAGAGAGTCATTCACTGGCGCTTGTCCGTCTCTTCTTGGATTGAGGCAATCTTTGAAGGAATAAATGAAGAAGCAGATCAACTTTATTTTATGGTATCAAGGAAACCATGGAAACCACGACCACCGAACATTAATCAATATATGCCTCAAGACGCATCTCATTATTTTAATAATATGAATTTTGGTCAGTAGTTTGTACCTTTTTCACCCTCTTAGCCACAGTCTTACCAATATCCAATGCCCTGGAAACCCTAGTACCCTCAATCTGGTCCAAATTCTTCATGGTCCTAGAATTGGCATGGACCTCCTCCTCCTCCTTCAAGACAATTCTCCCAACCTATGCCACAACAACAGCTACAACTGCCTGCTAATGTGCCCACTAGTAATCCTCCTCTTCATCCTCAACTGCCTGTCCAATCCAATCCAAATCCAAATAATAGAGGGGCTCAACAGGTTGAGACACTCAACCTCCCTGCATATAGTATTTCCACTATGGAATGTAACAAATTAAATCTTCAATTTGGTCGGGTGGTCAATACTCAAACTTCACCTATAATTGTTGAACATACTGATGATGAAGTCTCAGAACCAGAACAAAGAACGATAGTGGATGAACCTACACAGATTCCTATAAAGCAACAAACGCCTTCACAAGCTATTGTTACTATAGGATGTCAGACTGGTCCACCTTATCTGGAAAGATTATCTTTGAGCAAAAAAATTCATCATTTTGAATTTGCTTTTTAGGGGAATTACAAAATTTATTCGTTAAAATTCCGTTACTTCAGGCTATGAAGGATGTACCAATTTATGCTAAGACAATTACAAAATACTTTTCTAAGAAACCTAGCAGAAAACCAAGGGACCCACTTACTATTCATGTCATAGGTAATTATTAGATATAATGTTGGGGAAATCTATACCTATCAAATACGGGGATCCTGGATGGGGAAGGCAGTTGACGATGCAATCATCCAAGTGTTTTTTGTTAACAGAGTGTTTCTAGTGTACAAGTGATGGGTGGTAAGATGAGAGGTAAGAACCTATGCATCTCTCTAATATACCTGGGTGGGCTCACCCCTGTGGTCACTAGGACACTTAAGTTGTGTGAATTCCTTGATTCTTTGGATGTTTTCTTAGCTTTACAGGTGTTGGGCGGTAAGACGAGAGCTAAGAACCTGCAAATTGCTCTAATATACTTGAGGGGGCTCACCAATATATAAGCTGAGACACTCAGGGCTTGAATAAATACGCATAGGTTCCATGTGTAAAGTGTAGGAAAAATAGAAATCCCAAAGTACAACCACTCTAATAAATCACAAGAAAAATAGGTCATAAAAGAAATAAGAAGAGTGAAGATTTGGGGAGGAAAACATTTATTCATGAGTTGATCTCAAAAGTAGAAAAGAACAGTCAAATTGTCAAAGGGACACAAGGAAAAAATGGACACAAAAAATTGTTACTCCCATAATAAGAACAAAAGCATCGGTTCCTCTGTCTCTGGACCGTATCATCCTAAAACTGGTGACTCCAAAAACTAAGTATCCAAATCATGAGCAGTAGTGGAAGGCTAGTGATCAGGACCTTAGGGGTGAGGGTCAAGGGGAAACCGGTGGGGAACACCAGGATCCTGAGATGGAAAATCATTCATTGACTTATCAATATCCTGATTCAGGAAGCGCAGTGAAACAGCCAGCCCCGAAGCAGCCTGAGCTATCAATTAACAAATATTCACCCACAAGACAATCACCAAAAAGGTCTGAAGAAAGTTTGTCACAACAAGGATAAGGAGGATCAACAATGGGGGACAACAATGACAACAACATTAAAATGGATGCCACCATTACCACCTTTGAGTTTCTAATATGGGATATCAAAGGCGAGGCTCCCCTGAAAAACATTCCTTTGTCATCTCTCCAATATTTTCAAGGAATGATTGTAGAAGACCCTGACACCTTCTTGTTTGAATTTTATGTCTTGTGTAGGATCTATGATTGTACATCAGATGCTTAAAAGCTGAAATTATTCCCTGCTACTCTAAAAGGATCAACATTGAGATGGTTCATGGGATTAGGCCCTACTACCATTCGGAAGTGGAGTGACATGAAAGAGGCATTCCTATCTAAGTATCAAGATTATTGCAAAACCAAAGATTTGAGGGAGGAAATATTTAGGATGACACAAAAGGAGGAAGAAATATTGGAGGACTATGTGGAGCAATTCCATTATAATTTGTAGATATCTAAACACAATGACTTAGATCAAGAAATATTGAAGACCATATTCATAAGGGGAATGAGAGATGACTGCCTTGATACCCTGAATCTACTAGGGAAGGGGGACATATCTCAGGAACCATTTGCCAAGATAATAAAGCTTTGTTTGAGATGCTCTAGAGGATTGTCGAAGGGGAGAATCATGGTACGAGATGCCTCTACCCAGATACAGAAATCTGCAAATGGTGGTGTGACCAGGGCGGAAATCAGAAACTTGTTCGAGAATCTTAAAACTGATCTTCTCAATACCCTGTCTGCTCAAATAACGACGACACAAGTGAAGAAAGCACAGGACGAGGCTGATGAAGCTTTAGCCATGATCTGCCTGATATGTAAAGACAAGCATTCCCAAAAGGAATGTAGGGTAAGTAGCATCGTCATGTGCAACATTTGTGATCTAGAGAATCCCACAGGTCATTGCACGGAGCTTCCCATATTGAAATTTGTGCTTAAGGAATCAAGCGAGGAGGTTCAGTCTTCCTACTTCATTGGATCCAGGAAACCATGGAAACCACGACCCCCAGGTATGCCTCAAGACTTCTCTTCTTTTAATCCATGGAATAATATATATAATGTTCAACGATTTCCATGGCAGTACTCTGCCCCTCCTCCGGCACAATATCCTTCACCTTGGAATCAGTGGTCTCCCTCATCACCTTTCTAATGCCCTCCATCACAACCATATCCTTGGACTCAGAATTAGAGAGGAAATTCCCTAGGTCCAGTCCCCCCTGTAATACTAGTACAACAATAGTTACAACTACCACCTCTTCAAACACCTGCTACTACATCTTCTATACGACCCCAATTACTTATGCAACCTAACCCTAACCTGAACAATAAGGCAGCCTAGAACATTGAACCTTCGACTACCTTTTAGACTTATTGTATCACTCATGTCGGGTATAACGAAATCCATCTTTGGTCAGGGAAAGTGGTTAACCCAAATCTCCCCCCTATGATAACCGAAGAAGAATGTGAGTCACCCAGGGGGGTCCTACATATTTTGAAGCTGTTGTCACACTTGTAAAAACTTATTCAGAAAGGATTGTTGCGCCTGTAACAACCAATTCGAGTAAAGTTAATACACCTGTAACAACCAATTTGACTATAACAACTAAAGACCCTCCATATCCTCGAAGGCTAGCAGAAACTGGTATGACTTCACACCTGGAATCATATTTTCTTAAGGAGTTGAGAAACTTACACATACGGATTCCTCTACTACATGCTATCAGAGATGTGCCTTTTTATGCAAAAATAGTAAGGGATCTATGTGTTAAAAAACCTAGAAGGAAGCTTAAGGACCCTGCTATTATTCATGTGATGGGAAAGTTGTCTGAGTTGATGATTGATCAGCCCCTTCTAACCAAATACAATGATCCAGGGAATCCCACTTTCACTATTTACATTGATGACATGTCCATTACCAATACATTGATTGATTTAGGGGCAGCCATTAATGTAATGATGAAGGAGATCTTCATCACATCAAGGTTACATGGACTAAGACATACACCTATGGTGTTGGAATTAGCAGATAGGTCCCGTGTCAAACCTGAGGGGATGTTAGAAGGCATAGTGATTACAGTAGATTCTTGGTGATATCTTGCTGACTTCCTTATTTTACAAACTAAATAAAACCTAGGGGGCATCCTTTAATCTTAGGAAGGTCATGGCTAGCCACTGCAAATGCATTCATAGGATGCAGGTCAGGGTGTATGATGATTTCTTACGGCCAAGCCACCAAGAATCTTAGCCTTTATCCCTCATAAAAACCAAATATGGATTCGATAATCCCTTGTGGGATGAATTTGAACCCGAGTCAGATCACTCACAGCCACTTCTCACCCTCGGGAAGGCACAATACTTTAAGAATGAAATGGAAGATGATATCATAAGTGGTTTTATTAGTAATTCACTTTCTGTTACTTCCATTGAAGACTCTGTTAGTGTCAGTATTTCCAGCCTTCCTCTAGTGATCAAATATGCTCTTACAAAGTGGTCTCTGAGTGTCAAGGTCAAATTTTGTCATTTCAAAGAGTTTTCAAGCAAAATTTGGTCACTAGGCATTAGGTCTAGGGTTTGCTTTCACTCCTTCTAAAATTGCCCAAATGCCAATCTATGTCACTATTCAGTTGATTCTATCATCATTCATAGGGTTGTCATTATCATGTCAGTGTCTAATGAGTCATTTTACACTTTTTTCATGCTTCAGTTGCGCCTAGGTAAGGTCATTTCCCTCTCCTAGGGTTTTGAAGCCGATTTCTCGTGGACGGTCAAATCATTGGAAAAACTTGTATCCAAATGTTCATACACATTCCCCTATCCTTAATGTACCTTATCAAATGCTTCCCATCACTGATATCCCCCAAAATCCTCATTTTTGCACAAACCCTAGTTTCTAGCTACAACCTGGCAATTTTCTATGTTTGGCCTGTGTTTTTCCCTTTTGGACCCTTTCCCCTCGCTCAATCTCTGAGATTCCACTTTCCCCTGCTTCCTAACATCCCTCCCCACTCCCAAAAATTTCCCCAAGAATTTAGAATCCCCCTATCCCCTTCATTTCGCTCCATTTCGACAAAATTCCTTGTTTCACACATCGGGACAAGTCGCACTCAAATGATGTTCCAGAGCAATAAAAGATGAATTTTGGAAAACTGAGAGAGGTTTTTGTCCATAACATGCCAAAGAAGAAAAACCTCCTTCACTTTTTGCACAGGTGTCATGGTTTTAGAGAAATGTCAAAATTGCAATCGCCAGATCCAAAGGCGGTTGGCCAAAGCACAAAAACGAAGAAAAAGGTCCGACCCCCTCCACATCTTGGCCGAGGCTTCCTTGAAGGAGCATGGCACTAAATAGCTTAGCTCCAACACAAATTCCAAGAAATTTTGAGCATTTTGGGTCATTTTTGGTTTTTTCAGGCAAAAAACAGGTTTTGTCCCCTCAACGGGTCTCACCCCCCGCGCGACCCTTTCATTTGGCTACTCCGTTCCGGGAAAACTCAGCATTTCTGGATTTTTCATGAA
The DNA here is from genome assembly GCA_031772625.1 of Pinus tabuliformis. Taxonomy (NCBI): domain Eukaryota; kingdom Viridiplantae; phylum Streptophyta; class Pinopsida; order Pinales; family Pinaceae; genus Pinus; species Pinus tabuliformis. The sequence goes on from CM062819.1 coordinate 1,004,857,952, forward strand.
AAGTTACACATGCTCACTCATTTCCAAGAGATTTTATGAAGTTTTGGGCCTCCAGAAAGTCAAAAAACAAGCAAAAAATGACTTTCTGCCACATTTTTGACATACAGAAAGCAGTCTTGGGAGATTGCAATTTTGGAGGGGTAAATGACCACCAAATTCAGAAATTCCACTTGGGTTGGAAAGTAGACATCCAGACCTTTCCAAAAAGCCTATTATTTCCCAATTTGGACATCTAGAAGTACCCCAAAAGTGCTCTCAAAGGCGCGCGACCCGTTCAGGAATGGCGCGCGACCCATCAGGCAAATTGCTCAGGATTTTAGCCTACAGCTCAGCAAAACGCAATTTTGACTATGTTTGACTTTTTGGAGTTGATTTTTATCCTCCTTGTTGTAAATGATGTAATTTTATGACACTTTTACACTTATGTATCTCTTCTAGAAGATTCATTCATGAGATAGGTGAAAATTAAATGAATGAATTGGTTTCCTAGCTTATAGAGGCAAGTTGTTTTGACTGCCTAGTTTTTAGTGCTTAGTTTAGAATTGGTTGAAACAGCTCCTAGAAGGATGAGCTCGACCCCTAGAGGCAAGGAAAGGTGTTAGCTTGCCTATATTATGTATTTTCTTAGTCATTTTCAGAGGTTGGAAGGTTGGACTCTTGAGGGAGAAGCTCTTATTGTATTATTCACTGTATCTCTGCAATTTTTGGCAAAGGAAGACCAGGGTTTTGCAGTCCTTTTTGGGATTCTTGTGGTCACATGTATTGATGGTGTGTTTCTCTTTGTACTTGTAAGTTTTTTATGTGAATCATTTCCTTACTTTTCTTTCTGCAAATTAGGCAAATGAAGTGTTAAAGTAGAATTCATGACTGTCATGCTCTGCTTTTAAGTTTGCTTAATATCAATGTTTTCAACTGTTTAAGGGGAATTCAAGGTTATTGCTTGCTCTCCTTAACTCCTCACCAGTCATTCTCATCCATCCATCTCTATCAAAGGCATCAATACTATTTCCTACCTCGCCCCAAAGAACTCCCTGTGAAAACTGTGTCCAATCCCCGCACCCAAAATTGCCATTCCCCAATTTTCCACCAAAATTTTAAAAATCCCAAATTTAAACCTCTTGATCAGTTTACTAGCCTAAAATTAGTGTGTTCCTATTGGTCATCTCGCCCATTGAAGATCTTTACTGAGATAGACCGGAGAGAGCCCTCTCCTGCCCCGTAGGGCTAGCTACGAGGCTAAGTGGTTTGATGTTGCCTTGAAGTTTACCTTTCTCAGCCTGAGGTGAAATTTCAAGCGCTAACAGACTCGAGGGAGGAACATGTTGTAGAAGATTTGAGCCTTGAATAGATGAAGACTGCTCCAAGTAGTAACATTAGTCCTATTGAAATAGAACCAGGCAAATATCTTAATGTCAATCCAAACTTGACTGTTGAGCAGAAAAGATTGTTGTTACAACTGTTACAGAAGTACAAAAAGGGGCCTGCATGGGAATATACAGATATGAAGGGTATCCATCCCAGCCTGTGCACTCACCGCATCTATTTGAAGGATGGTTGCAATCCAGTGAGACAACCATGACGACGCATGAATGCTGCATTAAAGGAGGTAGTAAAAGAATAATTGTAGAAACTCCTGAATGCCAACTTCATTTATCCCATTTTCGAAAGTCAGTGGGTATCTTTGCTTGTCATTATCCCCAAAAAGAATGGCAATTGGAGGGTCTATGTGGATTATAGAGAACTTAACAAAGCTACTCAAAAGGAAGATTTCCCCTTTCCATTTATAGATCAGGTCCTTGATACCCTGTCTGGAAATAAATTTTTCTCATTCTTAAATGGGTTTAGTGGGTACAAACAAATAAAAATTGCCCCAGAAGACCAAGATAAAATGACCTTTACCTACCCTTGGGGAACTTTCACATACAGGGTTCTTCCTTTTGGACTCTGTAACGCACCAACAACTTTCCAAAGGGAGATACTAGGAATTTTCTCAGATCTATTGAATGACTGTCTAGAAATTTTCATGGATGACTTTACACCCTATGGGGATGCCTTCGAAACATCATTAGTCAATTTGGAAAAGGTATTAGAACGATGTGAACAAACTAATGTTGCTTTGAGTACTGAGAAATGTCACATGATGATGAATGAAGGGATCATGCTGGGACATCTTATTTCAGTTGACGGGATTAAATTGGATCCTACTTAGATAGAGGTAATCTTGAAAATCCCAATCCCCAAGACACAAAAAGAGGTACGTAGTTTCTTGGTTCATGCAGGGTATTATAGGAGGTTTATAGAAAAAATTTCAAAGATTGCATCTCCTTTATTTTATTTACTTATTAAATATGCAGAGTTTGTATGGACAGGAAAATGGGAGCAGGTCTTTGCGAAATTAAAAGACTATGTATCAGCAACTCCTGTTTTTCTGAGTTCCAAACTGGAATCTGTCGTTCCATATAGCTACGGACACATCTGATACTATTGTGGGAGTTGTTTTGGGATAGTTGGAGGACAAGAAACCATATGCAATTTATTATATAAGCCAAAACTTGACTCCATTGGAACTCAATTACATAGTGAACAAGAAGGAATTCCTTGCAGCAGTGCATGCCATCAATAAATTTCGGCCCTACATCACAAGATATCGAGTCTTTGTACACACTGACCACTCTGCCATTCATTTTTTGATGAACAAACCAGTCACTAATGGTAGGATTACACGGTGGTTATTGCTATTACAGGAATTTGATATAACTATCCTAGATAAACCTAGGAAAGACAATGTGGTGGTTTATTTTCTTTATAGGTTGAATGTTGGTAGTGAAAGCATGTCTATTGAAGATTCTTTTCCGGATGAATATCTTTTTTCTATTTCAGTTCACTCACCATGGTATGCAGACATAGCTAATTATATTATTGCAGGAAAAATTCCCCAACACCTATCCTACAGGGAAAAGAAAAGGATTGTCTAGCAAAGTGCTAGATACTCATGGATAGAAGGAAATATCTATCACACTAGGCCAGACCATCAGATCAGACGTTGTGTAAGGGAGGATGAAATTTTTTATATCCTTCGAGCTTGTCATGAGGAACCTTGCAGAGGACACTTTGCAAATAAGAGAACATGATACAAGGTGCTCTCAACAGGATACTATTGGCCCACAATATTCCAGGATGCTAAGAAATTCATGAAGGGATGTGACAACTACCAGAGAATGGGTCAACCACTCCAATCAGACGAGATGTTGTTGCAACCTCAAATAGTCTTAGAACCATTTGAGAAATGGGCCCTAGATTTTGTAGGACCAATTAACCCATCATCTCAGCAGAAATCCTACATTCTGGTCTACACAGACTATGTCACAAAATGGGTTGAGGTGAAAGCATTAACCAGAGCTACAGAGCATGTTGTTTCAGACTTCTTGTTTGAAGATATTTTTGTCCACTTTGGAGTACCCAGAGAAATAGTGACAGATGGAGGATCCTAGTTTACATCTCATTTGATTCAGAACCTGGTTGAAAAATACAAAATTTGTCATAGAATCACTTCTCCTTATCATCCACAAGCAAATGGCAAAGTATAAAGCACCAACAAGGTTATTGAAGGCATTCTTACCAAGATCGTAGCTATCCATTGAAGAAATTTGGATGATAAACTTCTAGAAGCGTTGTGGTCACACTGGACTACATGGAGGAATACTACAGGGTTCTCACCATGTGAATAGTGTATGGTAAAAATCCTTTGTTTCCTTTAGAATTTGAAATTAAGACATTAAGAACAACACTAAAAGTAAATTTGGATCTAGAAACAACGGTTGAATCAACTTAATGAACTATATGAGAAATGGTTAGCTTCCATTCAGCAAACAGACATTGTACAACAACAAAGAGCTAGGTGGCATGATAAATTCATTAAAAAGAAGAAATTTCAAAAAGGAGATTGGGCTCTATTATATGATTCAATATTTAAGGATTTTAAAGGGAAACTCTGCACCAGGTTGGCTAGGTCCTTATGAAGTTGGCACAGTCTTCGACAATGAGATTATAATTTAGTAACCATTGATAGTGCTAGGACATAATTATTTGCTAATGGGCACCACCTTTGGCTATATCACAATCATGCTTCAAAGGAATCATTCATCAGCACTGTCACGGATTCTGACGTTTATATTACAAAGGCAGGGGACAATTCCCCTGTGCTGCCAATTTCTTAATTCTCTAATAAGTGTAACAGCCGAAAACCAGATTCTGTTGGAAGCTGTTACACCCATCAATAAATAAATAAATAATAAAAGAGCAATAAAAACATATAAATAAAAATCTGTGAAGTGAAAAACTTCTGATATGCAGAAATATATATATATATATATATATATATATATATATATATATATATATATATATATATATCTTATTAATAAATGAATTGAGAGATGATGATGTTTACAATGGGGTTTCCTAACTTATATACCGCCATGGGCACCCTTTGGGGAAAGGGCATGATCGTATGATCGTGCCCTTTCGTCTAATTTAACCTAAAATTAAATAATAAACCTAAAATTAAATACTAACTAATTTTTTACATAACATTGCCTTCCTCTCGAAAGAATGCTTTGTCCTCAAAGCATACGTGACGATGGATGTTGTTGACAAAATGCTTCATTCTCCCAAGAAGCGCCTTCTTCGGGTAAGTCCTTCCACATGATCAGATATTCCAATATGATTAAAGTCCCACACTTTAAAAGGTCTTGGATTAATCTCTCAATTTCTATTTTTTGGTGATGTGGATATCAGTATGGCTTGATGTTGACGGGGTCTGACCCTACCTTGACTTCTATTGCAGGCTCAATTTCCCTATTAGGCAGCATCTTCATAGGTAGGTCTTGAAATACCTTTTCATGCTTCCGAATCAGATCTTGTATCTCTCGTGACTCTTCTTTGGTCATATTTGCAGATAACATTTCTAATTAGTGACATTGTACTACATAAGAGGGTGCTCCTTTTCGACTCAGCTTCATCATCTAAGATGATGATACAACTTGATTTTCTAGTGCTTGGAATCCATGTAATTTGTACTTTTGACCTCCCCATTTGAATTTTATAAATTATACTTGGTGGTTGGCGGCATAAGTACCTAAAGTTTGTAGCCATTGGATACCTAAGACTACATCTACTCCTCCTAATGGTACCGTGAAGAAAGGAGACTCTAAATTAAAGTCTTGAATCTGCAAATTGACCTTATGTCATTTCCCCACCTTTTCAATCTTCTTACTGTTAGGTACCATCACTTTCACGTTTGGTAAGGGAAATGAAAAATTATTGAGTCTCTTTGCCACAGCTACATCTAAAAAATTGTGTGTGCTACCTGAGTCGATGAGAACCACTACGTTTTTCTTCTTTATGTGTCCTTTTAACTTTAAAGTCTGAGGTTGTGATATACCTATCATAGCTATCATAGCTGATAATGACACTTGCGGAATACTTCCGTCATCTAATTCTGGTGAGAATTCTGGGGCATCTTCTATTTCGTCATAATCTTCACTATTTGAATCATTGGTTGCTTCACAATTATATAGGTTCTTTGGTTCTTTTCCTTTAGCACATCTATGTTTGGGGCCCCACTTCTCACCACAGCATTTACATTTACCCTCTTTTATCCTTTTCATTTCCACATTAGATTTTTCATCTTCACGACGATGTGGTGGAACATATTTATTTGAGTCCACATACTGGGGTATTCTTCGTCTTGAATATGTTTTTTCTGCTTTTGACAAAAATATTGGTTCGAATTTATTTTCGGCTATTTTTGCTTTTCGTCTTGCTACTTCTATTGATGTAATGTCATGCATCTCAAGTTCTACTTGTAAATGGGTTTTGAGTCCTGAGACGTATGACTGAATTAGATGAGATTCTGATAACCCAGATACTTGTGTTACTAAGGTCTCCCATTCTTGAGTGTATTCGTCCACACTTCCTTTTTGTCGTAATTTTATGAGTTTTGAAAAGAACTTTTCTTCCTTTACACCTTGGAATCTTTTAAAGAATGCATCCTTAAATTTTCTCTAGTTAATGATGTGTGTTGTCTTTTTCCACCACATATACCAATTATATGCTTCCCCTTCCATTTTCATGGATGCATGCCTGAGCTTTTCATCATCATCATTGATGTCATATATCTCAAAGTATTCTTCTTCTTTATTTATCTATGCAACATTGCTTTTTTCATTTCCATCAAATTTAGGCATCTCGACTTTTTCCCTTCGCTTGTATGTTGCTAATGGTTGAGCGAAAAAGGGGTGTTGATTGGAAAAGGTATCCCATAGTTGCTTGTTTGTAAGAGTCGCATTACTCATTTCTTGGTGGGGTGTCGCTGATTTTTTTGGGGATTCAACGTTTTCATGAGAGTCTGTTGACTTTGTTGAATCTGATGATTTGTTCTCTTGATTCTCTTCATTTTCTTGTAGTATTTGTAAGGGTGTACAATTCATCTTTTTACACAGAACTTTTAGCAATGTTAAGGACTCTCTGAGATCTGATTTTGTTTGGACACGGTTATTTTCCATCTTTATTTCTATTCGATCTGTTGTATCTTGAAGTTTTTTTATATTGTCAACTTGATTTTTGATATTGTTAGCCTGCCCCTCAAGCTTGATTTGGAATTCAACTAATCTTTTACTGACCTCGTCGTGGTTGTTATTTATCTTATACTATGCGTCCAACAATTTTTTTTGGAAATCAGCCATTGTCATTGACATTGAGCGAGTATGTGGAGGTGTGTATTTATCTGCCAGTTTATTTTTTTTAATTAATTAATTTAAAAAATTAATTAACTAAATTAACCTTATATATATATATATATATATATATATATATATATATATATATATATATATATATATATCTTTTTCGCTGACCGTCACATTTGTTGGTGGGGGTTGCCTCCTATAGCGGATAACACTTCAACAGAAACCTTGTAGCAGATAACAATTCGAGCTCACCGCCGAGGTTATTCCACACAGCCGTAGGTCACCACACGGAACCACCGCAGAAATTATTTCGCGCAGCCGTAGGTTGATAGGGATGCATATGTGGATAAGGGCGTTAGCACGCTAGCTCGAATGACAAAAAGGGTAGCGGAGGATGTCGGCGGGACTGTCGAGCAATGGGTATACCACAAAGCTGAATCAAGTCAGCGAAATGGAGCAAGACCGATGGGATGCAGGCAAGCTTGCAACAAATAGCGTACGAGATGGACAGCGGAAGAATGCGGACAGCGTTGGAGTGGACGGGTATGGGTGGAGAATGATATGACGGAAGAGGAATTGGCGTGGGCAGTAGAGATGAACAATGAGCACAACGGAAGTGGGGGATAAAAAACCTGCTCTGATACCAGATGAAGTGAAAAACTTCTGATATGCAGAAATATATATATAAACATCTTATTAATAAATGAATTGACAGATGGTGATTTTTACAATGGGGTTTTCTGGCGTATATACCGCCATGGGCACCCTTTGGGGAAAGGGCATGATCGTATGATCGTGCCCTTTCGTCTACTTTAACCTAAAATTAAATAATAAACCGCCCTTATCCGCATCTGCATCCCTGTCAACCTGCGGATAAGGGCGTTGGCACGCTAGCTCGAACAGCGAACAGGGTGGCGGAGGATGTCGGCGGGACTGTCGGACAACGGATATACCGCAGAGCTGAATCAAGTCAGCGGAATGGAGCAGGACCGACAGGATGCAAGCAAGCGTGCAACAAATAGCGTATGGGATGGACAGCGTTGGAGTGGACGGGTATGGGTGGAGAATGATATGACGGAAGAGGAATTGGCGTGAGCAGCAGAGATGAACAATGAGCACAGCGGAAGTGGGGGATAACGAACCCACTTTGATACCAGATGAAGTGAAAAACTTCTGATATGCAGAAATATATATATATATATATATATATATATATATATATATATATATATATATATATATATATATATATATATCTTATTAATAAATGAATTGACAGATGATGATGTTTACAATGGGGTTTCCTGGCTTATATACCACCATGGGCACCCTTTGGGGAAAGGGCATGATCGTATGATCATGCCCTTTCGTCTAATTTAACCTAAAATTAAATAATAAACCTAAAAAATTAGCTAATTTTTTACATAACAATCTGACTGTGAAAACCTCTTCTAGGGCGCAAAAATACCGATTGTGATAGCTGAAAACCAATATTTGGCAGTTGTTGCACATTACTTTTTCCTCTGTAACAGGATTATGTAACTCATGCATATTATATTTTTATGTTGTTACAAGTTCTATTAGAATATGTTTGTAAATTATTTTTGTAAGTATTTTAAAGAATCATGTAAATAAGAAACAACTATAAAAATAGTGTGGGAATTGGGTCTGACGTTACATGTGTAACAATTGTCAACCTGAAGCAGTCACATTAACGAAATCGTCAACCACAATATAGAAAATAAATATTATTCATCAGCGTTATGACACGGGAGAAATTCATACAACTAGCACATCATCATCGGAATTCATTATATCGTTGATCCTTATTACCAGTCCTTTCTTGCCACATCACGTCAGGTATGTCATACAAAGGTATATCACTTCTACATTCTGTTTAAAAATCATGGAAATTAATATGGTCTCTCTTTAGGTGGACAAGGGCAGATGTCACATTAAACTCAAGGGAGAGGACGAATCATTTCATAATCTATGATCTCAAATTTAAAACTGGTAATCATTATTAAAAATTTGTCATCATTATCCCTTTATTTTAATCATGTCGAGAATTAAAACACTTAATGCAAAATATCCATGATCCAGACCAATAATGAAACCATACCATGTGCAGTACGATCCTCCCTAACCCAAAATCCTCGTTTTATTGCCTATTTCACTGCCCTAACATCAACCTCAACGAAGCATTGCACATTCATTCCAAAATTCTCAGAGAAAGAGTAGATTACAAAGTGCTAGGAGAGAGATGGGAGGAGCAACAGTTAGAAAAGAGCCCAAGTCCACTAAAGCATTGGAGAATTTCCTTGTGGCATGTCAAGTCTTTAAGGGGGGGGGTTGGTTCGAATTTTTCAAACGGTTCAAGGGATCAGAGGAGTCAGTGGCCATGGAATTCGCTCAGAACCTGCATAAAAACCAGATGGAAGTTTGGGGGTTAAATCTAGAAGTGATAGAAGTAATAATTGCCCATGTGACATTACTATAGACTGTAGGGAAATGATGGTTCTACAGAAAAAGCAATGACCCCTCTCTTAAGGCAGAATTCCTTCGAGTAGAGGAACAATTATTAGAGAATAAGGGTAGGGGAATTGACAGATCGTCACTCCCTCAATCATGGGGAGATGTTTCCCTGTACATTATCAAGTACCTTACTTGTGAAGGAAGGTAAACGATTGTGTTCAACTACCATTTTTCACTGTTAAACCACCTGCGGCACAGGTAATTGGTTAACCTTCTAGATTTCTTATTAGAAAACATCAGGCACATGTCTGCAGCTATAAAAATTTTTGCACACCCAGAACCTTGTGTCACCAACCACGGTCTTATCAAATTGATCATACTCAATGACAAGGTAGAAGCTGGGAAGAATTTATGAGTAGAAAGACAAGGACCTCCCACAAGAGGCAAATTGAAATCCCTGATGCCCCAAAGGAAGCAAGGGAGACTAGAGAAAGAGGTGGAGGGTAGGATCAAGAAAATATCATTGAAGAGTCTGATAAGCAGCAAGCAACCCAAGAAAATGGTAAAAGTCAGCTCACAACTAGAACCTTCACCTTCATCCAACAAATAACCAAGAAAGGACACAGGAAGCAGAAAGAAGGGGAACAACCCCATCCAGAAGCAGACCCTCTGCCAGGTAAGGGTGACACTAAGTTTTTTCTGCTTAAAATTAAAAATTTAGAAGAAGAAAATGAAAAATTAAGGCATCAATTTGAAGTAAGTAGATCAGAAGTAAGGGTCCAAGGCCTGGATACCCTGGCAAAAATAATGGACAAAATGAGGGCGATTCTGCATGAGGTCCTGTGTGTGCGACATGCACCATAAACCTGGCAGAAACCAGATACAAAGTATGTGTTGCAAGCACCATCTCGATGGAAACTCAGACTGAACCCTAGGAAGTTGTTACACAAGAACTCATTAGCAACGCTGCTGATAGACAATAACTGATAGCTGAAATGGAGCATCTCATGGGTAGCGACCCAGGAAATGATACACAAGAACCTGCCGATGACACTATTGTTACACAAGGACCAACATTATAGGCAGAAGCTACCAAGGATGAAAAGAAGAGGCTACTACACAAGAACCAGTTAATGACGTTGTTGTTACACAAGAACCAACAGTCGAAACGGAGCATCTCAATCCTTGGGATGTTGTTACACCCCCAAGTGATATTGCATTTGAAGGAACACAGGGTCCTGAAGCAGGATGGTGTTCGGATAAAATTTTATTGATATCAGAGTTGTAGAAGTGGAAACAAAAAGCACTCTTGTTGTATAAAGGACTAATCTCGTTGGAGGCACCAGAAAGTAGTAAACTCACTCAAGGAGAAATGGGTTGTGCAGGAATTGGCAGAAAAATGGGAAAGATTGGGAAAAGAGGCAGTGATGAAGAAGAAAGAAGAGTAGTTTCAGTTGTTGTAGCAACAGGTTTGGGATTTAACAAACGAAAAACACAAGCTGCATGAACTCGCCCTAAATCTATGTATAAGGCCCTCTCCATCCTACCCAGTTTTTCTGAGGGAACGATTTTTCTTGTTTGAGTTGAAGGCAGTCTATGAAAATAGATCGCATTTGGGTAATTCTACTCAAAACTTTTTGGACGTTTTTCGTGCCTGTGATTTCCATGATCAAAGCTTTCTTTGCAATCTTTTCCTTCATAATACAATTTGTGATCATGCTAGTATGTACATGGTTGTGTTTGTTCTTTATTACATGGGTGATCTGCAGTTGCGCGCCTTTATTTATTTTATGAAAAATCAAATAGAATGGCACATGGCTATGAATTCAGCTGACGTGAATGAAGAGAAGGAAACATTAATGATCCAGGATGAACCAGGTATGGACGCAGAATTAAGATGAGTTTTTAGGAATTTTCTGAGCATTCTGGATGTCAAGAACATGCAGTCGTCTATAGAGAAGAATTGTGAAGCTCTGCCTCAACATTTTTGTGCAGATGAAGAGTCGTGCACTAAGAGGCTACCATAAATGCATAAAGTTTAGAAGTGCAGGACTACAGGAGAGCAACTCGTTTGGTTTTCAAAATTCCGTGGTTGTTGTTGCACGGGTCCGAGAGTATGCCTATATTGTGGATCTATTGGGCACCTTTTGGATAGGACTCAAGTTTAAGTATCCTTTGATTTGGCTGCCAGTGGAGGAGTATCAGCCTCAGTATCAACTGTGTGATTCTGAGGAGTAACCTTGGCCAAATCAGTTGATGGCCACTCAAGGCTACAGGTCTGTTGAGCAGGACATGGATAATGCCTATAATCTGACAGAACTGCATATGAATTATAGCAACAGGCTCCGAAGTATTTTGCATGAGGACATGGAATTACTTTAGCTTGGGGGAGATGTTGGGTGCAAGTTTTGTGCATATTTTGGACACCTTTTTCCCCCCATCCTTGACCATTTCACCTCTGAACCTGTGGACTTTATATCATAATTACCTTTTTCCTGGTTATAAGAATCTATTTTTGTTATGACATATTATTTTTCCATTTTTGTTAAATATGAATGAGATGATATCTTTTTTATGGCTAACGAAGGAAAATACGGGAAAAAAAAAAAAATTATGGCTCTGTTTCTTTCACGTGATGCTCCAAGTCCACGACCAAAGGATGAACAACAGTGTGATAATTCACAAAGGGGTTTTGAGTACTTGTTGTTTCAAACCATTGTTGTTACACCCCGAATTGCTACTACACCTCAAGCATTGTTGTTACACCTCGAATTGTTGTTACACCATGGGATGTTGACTACATCGCCCCTGTCTAGGCTCGTGGGTACTATTCTATAGGATAGTTATCGTAAAGATTGTATTATCTATGGGTGGTTAAGGAATAAAGGCAGTTGTGATTTTGAGAAATGATGTAACAAAAATAGGCCTTGTATTTATAACCTGTTGTAATGATTTCTATTCTCTCTCGATATTTATCAGCATGAGAATCATGAAATTATCATGACTGATCTGTTTCTTATTTTGGACATGTAAATATTATAAAGGGGACTCAGTTCCATGTAAACAAGGATGGACAGTGTCATCATTTTTCTTCTATAATTCATAACCATTTTAATACAAGGACGTTTCTGATATTTTTATAGATGTGGTGTTGGGACCTTAACTAATTCGCAATTTATCCCTGCGCCCTGCTAGGGAGGAAGGGCCCTCCTCTTTAGCAGGTATTATCATAGCAATAGTAGCATAGTGGTCGATTAATCATTGTTCCTTTCAGTAAGTGTGAAATTATTTTTGTCACCGTGTAATTTGCAGAATGGATTTATTTTTGTTTCCGGATTTCTGACATGCTGTCACACAGGATTGATTTGAGCATAATATTTATTCAGTCAGCTCAGTTAGTGGTATGGTGTATGGCGCACCTTTTCCATGGTAACATGAAGTGTGGTTTCATTTCTGTAGAATATTTTTGATTTATGCATGAGTGTTACTTTCTACAATTAATTCATCAACATTTGTTCTATCTTTTATTTTAACTCTTGGTTGAAGTGTATCAGTACAGATAGTGCATACTCCTTTGAAATAAACAGACCTACCCTGGGTTGACAATTGATGGTTGTGATTCAGTCAAATTAGCGATGGTTAAATCAACTCAACACCGGGTAATAAATATATAGGTTAAATATACATGTATTCCTGTTGAAAACCACCCCATCTATCACTTAGTTTTCTGGTCATCAACACCCTATCCATCCTATCACATTTTTATGGGGAAATTGGTCCCATTATATCTAGTTGGAGCCACTAATCCAAACAGATAAGGGACAATATTGAAGTCCCTGACTGGGTGGTTGTCCCCCATGTTGTTGCAACGATTTTTGAGGCTTCAACAAGAACATATTGTCTAGCAGTTGTGCATGTTGTGGTTGTAGTTTCATGATTGATTGTCTTTAATTCAGGAGTTGTGATGAAATACTCTTACTAAAGAATATTATTCAGTATCTCCCTCAAGTTCTTATAAGAAAGAGTATAGTTTGGATCTATGGGCTAGTCTAAGTTTCATAACAATTTCCTATGGTGCCTACAAATATGAGGGTATCCTTGTTTGAAATAGTTGCATTTGGCAGATTTGATGTCATAAATGATCCGATCATCGATAATGCATCAAGATCTTCTTCTCGAAGATGATTTGTATCATCCTCTATGACATAATCATAGGAAAGGCAAGAAATTCTTTCATGTGTTTTTTTCCACATAATTGATGTGAGTCTATTAAGAGAATAGATATTGAATAGTTTGGAAAAATACAAAACCTTCAAGAGGTTTGCAATAGAAATTAGATTGGGGAATTCTTTGTCCATGGCAGAGCTCTCCTCATAGTCCTTTCTAGACTCTTTAGAGCATCCATTTGCCATAATTCCTTTCTTTTCAGAATCCTCATTATTTAATCCTTTATCATCGGCAAAGTTGTGCTCTTTGTCAATTATAGAACTGTGTTCTTTATCATTTGTAGAGTTGTCGCCTTCATATGGTATCTTAAGAAAAAAAAAAATCCATGAATTCCCTCTCCCATTCTTCAAGCTCTTACATAGGATCATTACTCAAAGGTTGTTTCAACTTCTCCAATTCATCAATGAGAACTACTACACCATTTTTAGAGTATATACTTTCCTTCTACTCTTTGTTGATAACCTTTCTTTGTGATTTGTTCTCTTCAATTTGTAGAATTTGATTATACTTTTTACAAAGGGATCTGATACGCTTGTTTAAAAAGAAAAGAAAATGACTTTCTTTGTAAAGGGATGAGGAATTTACAAAACCATCGGGGGTTTTGGGAACTACTTCAAAATTCACCATAACAAATACCTCTAAAAATATACAAAGCTAAAATATTGCAATTAAGCTAGGTTGAAGATGAAGGTATAAGCATTGCAATTAACCTAGTTCACTCTAGCAATATTAAACTTTCAACTTTATTTGAATTTTACATTCTACCTATCTCATCATTTGCAAAATTCATCTACTATTACGCACCTTTGTGTAAATTTGGTTCAAATATCTATAATACTAGAGGAACATTTACATTCTTCTCAGTGGCGAACCAACATAATTACAGAACTCGGTCCTTTTAGGGGAAATATTTTTTTCTTTCCACCCTAAATATTGTCAAAATTAAGTAAATTTTTACACCGAAGGTGTTTCTTTTGAATCTATTAACCGTCGACCATCGTCTACCTTCTTCTTTTACACCGTTCATTCGAGAAAACACATATCACTACGGTTTTTTTTCCATCGTTCGTTTGAGTAAGCAACAATCAAGGCACGTTGCCTGTTGTTAGTTGGAGGAAACAACTGCCACTACTATTACTTTCCACCATTGGTTTGAGCGAGCAGCTGTGAAGGCACGTTGCACACTGGCCATTATCCATCTCCCACTTGTGCAATTGACATATAACTCGACGAAACAGAAAGCACCTCACCTGTTCACACCAACAAAATCAAGAAGTCCAAGATGCCCGAATCCGCCTTTAAAACCTCTGAACCTACTACTGTCAATGGCGACGATGAAGAGCTTGCTTTCCTAGAGGTCATTCAAAGGGTTTTTGTCTCCGTTCAGTATTGAAACCCTTGGTGTATGTTTTCATTTTTTCATCTTCCTTGTCTTTTAAGAAATAATTCAATGGTGATTACATGTACAAAAGTGGCATCTACACTTTGAATATTAACGGTATTGAAATTTTCATTAAAACCTCTGAACCTACTCTTGTCGATGGCGACGATGAAGAGCTTGCTTTCCTAGAGGTCGTTCAAAGGGTTTTTGTCTCGGTTCGGTATTGAAACCCTTTCTCTGTGTTCAATTTTTTCATCTTCCTCATCTTTTAAGAAAGAATTCAATGGTGATTACATGTACAAAAGCGACATCGACACTCAGAATCTTAACGATATTGAAATTTTCAGTAATTTTTTTGTGAAGTTACCTAAACACCATTAGGGTTTTTCCCATTTCTATTTTAGAACCTGTAAGAGTCGATGTGGTGCAAAAAATTTAGAGGTCTATAATAAAACTGTATCTTCTAAGTTATTTTGTAACTGATTTTTCCTGGAATTCAAATGGTGAAATATTAAGTTCAAGTTCTGTGCATTTTGCCCAAAACTGACAACTTGAAAAGAGTCGATGTGGTGCAAAAAATTTAGAGGTCTATAATAAAACTGTATCTTCTAAGTTATTTTGTAACTGATTTTTCGTGGAATTCAAATGTTGAAATATTAAAGTCAAGTTCTGTGCATTTTGCCCAAAACTGACAGCTTGAAAAGAGTCAATGTGGTGCAAAAAATTTAGAGGTCTATAATAAAACTGTATCTTCTAAGTTATTTTGTAACTAATTTTTCCTAGAATTCAAATGTTGAAATATTAAGGTGAAGTTCTGTGCATTTTGCCCAAAATTGGCAGCTTGAAAAGTCTGCAGAATGTTTTTGGGGTCAATTCAGAGAATAGGGGTACTATAGTTAAGGTGAAATTATAACTGGGGAGGGTTTCTCCATGTGAGGTATCGTTGGTCAAATTTGTAGTTCGAAGGGTTTCTCAATGTGGGTATTAAACTTGAATCAATTTTTATTCGGCGGAGAATTTCTCAATGTGGGCATTAAACTTGAATAAATTTTTTTATTGGGCATTAAACTTGAATCAATTTTTTTATTGGGCCGAGGATTTCTCAATTTGGGCATTAAACTTGAATCAATTTTTTTATTGGGCCGAGGATTTCTCAATTTGGGCATTAAACTTGAATCAATTTTTTTATTGGGTCGAGGATTTCTCAATGCGGGCATTAAACTTGAATCAATTTTTTATTGGGCAGCGGGTTTCTTCATTCGGGGTATTGAAATTTAGATGTATTTCTTTAATTGACAGGTGTTTGGGGGTAAATTTTTTTGTTGGTAGGAGGGTTTGGAATTGATAAATAGAAGGATGACAATGCTGTAATTAATATCAAAACCCTACTGGTGTGTAGGCAAATGTAATTCTTCATTTGAAAAATTGGTTGAAGGCTAAGAAAAAGGTAGAAGGGTAGCTCCTAATTTTCGAATTATGATTGTGAATAAATTGCTCGCGTTTTTTTAACAATTACATACTCACAAAGTGATTTTTCTTATGTTTAATTCATGAAGTGGTTTATTGAGAGAGTTCCATGAGCTTTTGCCCCATAAAGGAACTGATTTTTCTTGGAGGCCGAGAAGATATTTAATCAAGGTTAAAATGCCATCTGCGCAAAACTTACTGAGGTTGAAAGCTGCTTTCCAAGGAAATTGCCAAAGAAATTAGAAACACCCAGAACATCAGAAGTCTGCGAGGGGTTTACTCAAAGGAGGCCATCTGTAATGCCCCACTTAAATCTTATCCTGCAACTTTTATTAATGTTTACATTATCTGAAAATATTGAGAAATATTGGTCTAATATAAAATTCATAATTTATATTATTCAAATTCCCAACTTACCTTCTCAAATTGAATCTTAGGTAGGATATGGTCTCCTTCCATTATTTCAAATAATATATATATATATATTCATCTCACATTCCCCATTGTACCCTCACATTTACTAGAGAGAAGACATGGTCCTCTCCAACTAATTATCAATATATATTCATCTCACATTCCCCAATGTACCCTCACATTTACTTGGGAGAAGACATAGTCCTCTCCATTTATATATATATATATATATATATATATATATATATATATATATATATATATATATATATATATATCATCTCACATTCCCAAATGTACTTTCAGATTTACTTGGGAGAAGACATGGTCCTCTCCCATTAATTTCCCAATTTTATATTCATGTCACATTTCCAAATGTACTCCCAGTGATCTGAAATCACCCTTAGATGACTTCAAAGAAATAATAAAGGTATTACAGACTTAAGTGTTGGGGTGTGCCTGTGTTAATTTATGCAACAGATCGATAAGATTACGAATTACACAGACATTAAAGCATTAAGAGAAACACAGTAAGCAAATACATAAACACAACAAATTTAATAATGAGTTCACCCAATCCTCCTGGGCTACATCTCTTGGTCCAGCCTTCAATGGTGACCTTTTTTTATTGTGTCTTAAAGTAGATTTTTTACAACAAGGAGCTCAATTCGAGTCTTGCTTAATAGAGAATGATCAATGGGATGGTACTTGGATCCCCCAAGTCTCTAGAGTACACAGACTCCCCTTACTGGATCTCGACCTCAATTGGTCTTCGTAGTATGAGTCCAATTTGGTACTCGCACCTGACAGGTCTGCACAGAGGAGTTGCTTGAATCCCTCAAGCCTTCTCTGGAGTTCATAGACTCTCGGACTCTCTCTCTCTCTATCGGCCCAATGCTGCCTTCGCTTTGTAGGTCAGCTCGGCTTCTCTGTTCTCTGTAGCTTGCTCCCTTCTGGCCTCTTAGCTTTTGCTTCCCTTTCTCTGTCTTTTTTCCTCTATACTCTATGCCACCTCTTCTTTGTCTGTTCGTGGCTTAAATCCAACCTGTTCCTTGACTGTTCGCTTCCTCTTCCTGGCTTTTCAGATCACCTGCCTCTCGTCCACTGGAATTCCCCTACTTCTATGTCATCGTCACTGTGTAACGTCTCACAGAGAGGTGGGCACTTGTCCCCTCACGAACTGAGTGCCAACTTTCCTTGAACAATCGTTATTTCCGTTGCTCCAAGATTGCCCATGAAATGATTCATTTGCCAACTTAGTAGTCATGCTGGACCTCAAATCCTATCTGCCTCATTCTATTTCTCCATCAAATCTGGTCATCCATCGGGTTGATCCTCCGCCGTTGATCTGAAGCCTCCAGATCCTACGGTCTCCGTTTATATCACGCGCGTGAGTTGCTCGACCGTTACTCACGCGATGTAAGCAGTTTTCTCTCTCATCCACTGGACGCATGTCACCCAGTGTGTGGCATCGCGCAGGACTCGGCCAAACTCGCTTACCACTAGAAATGCACGCGATATCCTGCTAGTTTTGGCGTGGGACCCACCTTCGGGCGGTTGAGGTGGTTTCCACACGGTTTTGTGCCTTTTCCTTGTGAACAAGCACTCAGGGCTTTCCTTCACTGAGAGATTTGCCCTGTGATATGCAATTAGCACTAATCGCGTATTAGAAACTGCCTCCATTTTCTGATCTGGGCTCCTCATTTGCCAATTTGGGCCAATGCGCAGTCTCCATGGGCCAACGGTTAGCGTGCTTTGACCGAGGGTCCTCGTAGTTCCGTGTTAGCTACAAATTGCCACTATCTAGAGGTCCTTTCTGATAAGTTCGTTGTTCATAATATTTTGAAGCTTGACATAATTTGAAACAATCATGGAAACTCTTATAATGTTTAAGGATCCAATTCGGATCACGGCCTTCCTACTGAAAAAGCTTTTGGACCACCAAAAGTTGGTTTTCAAGCATCGACTAAGTGAGGGTATAACTGTCTCACTTGTCTAATCTCTATCCATTGTGCACTGCTTGGCTTTGAACCCTTGAGTCCAATGCTGAGGTACTCAACATCTCCCCTACGTGTTGTCCTCACCTTCCTATCCAGAACTGTGTCTTCCTGCAATTCATTGAGATATTTAGGTAACAAATCATCAATAGAAGGAAATTCACTTTGCTCTTTGGGATCTTCAATTAATGAAGGTTCAAATAGTCTCAAGCTGTCTGCATTAACGACTGAGTAGATGTGCATGTAAGCTGGTAAATGAAGGCAAAAAGCATTCTCACCAATTTTCTCAAGTATCTTGAAAGGTCCATACTTGATGGGCTTTAGCTTTTTACCTTCACCTTGCATTTTGTCTTTGCTGATATACAGCTAGACTTGATCACAAACTTGGAAACTATGCTCCATCTGATGCTTGTCATGCCTTGCCTTGTATTTGGCTTAGCTCTTTTCCAGTTGTTCCTGTACTTCCTGGTGAATCTCCTGGTTTTGTTCAATCAAATTGGTTGTTTTGTCCATCAACTGCTATGTCTTTACCAAAGACAAAATCCAAGGGATACCTTGGTGTGAATCCAAAACAAGTCTCAAAAAGAGATCTTTGTGTGGAAGAATGTTTTGCTCAGTTGTAAGCATGTTGCACATAACACATATGTTCATCCCAGAGTTTGGGATGCTTGCTGCAATAGCCTCTGAGCAATTGGATCACTGTCCTGTTAACCACTTCTGTCTGGCCATCTATTTGTGGATGAAAGTTTGTGCTTTTCTTCAGTTTGGTGTCCATCAATTCCCACAGACTCGACCAAAACTTCCCCACAAATCGGGTGTCTTGATCAGATATAATGGAAGTGGGTAATCCGAAGTGAACCCATACATGTTGAAAGAACAGTAGTGTAGTTTGTTTAGCTGTAATATGTTTATTACAACGTATCAAAATACACATTTTGTTGAACCTATCCACAACAACATATAAATAGTCATGACCTTTCCTAGATTTGGGTAGCCCTCCAACAAAGTCCATGGAAACACTTTCCCAAGGATAAGAAGGAACTAGTAATGGAGTATACAAGCCTAGTTTTCTATTTTTGGGCTTGTTTTTAGTACACATGGTACATCCCCTCACATATCTAGAAACTGTCTCCTTCATTTGTGGCCAATAACAAAATCTTTGCAGCTGTGCAACCGTTTTACCTACCCCAAAGTGACCTAATATTAGAGAAGTGTGTGCTTCTCGAATCATCTTTACTCTTTCAGTTAGAGGAATGCATAGCTTCCCATAATGATACAAGAGTTGGTCCTTAAGGTGGTAATCCAATTCTTCTACTCATTTGCCTTGACTTAAAGTTACATATACATCCCTAAAATCTATATCTTGAGCATATTGTTCAATGTATCTCTCATGCAATACTGAATTATGCTTAAGCATAGTGGATGCATTTATAATTGTTCTAGATAGCATGTCTGCAACCTTATTGTGTATGCCCTTTTTATATCTGATGACTAAATGAAACTGTTGTAGAAAACCCATCCATCTATAGTGTCTTGATTGCTGCAACTTAGTTTGGGAGTGTAGATATTGAAGTGGTTGATGATTAGTACGTATAACTGTCTCTTTGCCCATTAAGTAATGTTTCCACTTTTTCACACTTTATACTAATGCATACAATTCTTTATCATATGTGGGATAGTTAATTACTGCAGAATTAAATGTCTCAAAATGATAACATATTGGTTTACCGTGTTGTATCAACACTGCTCCCATAGCATAGTCACTGGAATCCATTTGGATCTCAAATGGCCTTTAAAGATCAGGAAGTGCTAGTACTGGTGTTGTACTAATTTTTTCTTTCAAGGTGTCGAAGGCTTTCTGTTGTTTGCCTCCCCACTGAAACACCTTGTTCAATCCTGTTAAAGCATGTAAGGGAGCTACAATTAACGAAAAGTTAGAAATGAACTTTCTCCAATATTGTGCTGCTCCCAAGAAGCTTCTAACTTCCGTAGCAGATTTGGGTTTAGGCCAGTTTACAATGACTGCAACCTTAGCGGGATCTATCTTCAATTCACCACCCGCTACTATATGTCTCAAATAATTCAAAGATATTTTTCCAAATTCACATTTTGAGAGTTTAACATAAATTTTTTCTCTTTTCAAAACATTAAGTGTCTGCTTAACATTTTTTAAATGTTCTTCCCACATTTTGCTAAATATAAGAATGTCATCCATATATACAATAATAAATTCATCAAGAAAAGGTCTGAGTACATCATTCATTAATCTCATGAAAGTATCAGGAGCATTAGTTAAGCCAAAAGGCATAACCAGCCACTCATACAATCCCTACTTTGTTTTGAAAGCAGTCTTCCATACATCTTGTTCTGCAACCCTAACCTACGATATCCACTATGCAAGTCTAACTTGGAAAAATAAACAACTTCCTTTAACTGCTCTAACAGATCATCTATGCGAGGAAGGGGATAACAATTCTTGATTGTTATCTTATTCAGTGCTCGGTAATCAATGCACATTCTCCACGAGCCATCTTTCTTCTTCACCAAAATGATTGGAGACCCACATGGTGATGTGCTAGGTCTGATGAACCCCTTCTCGAGCAACTCCTGCACCTACTTCTTGATTTTTTCATTCTCTAAAGCGGACAACCTGTACATTCTGATGTTAGGCAATGGAGCATCTTGCTGCAAATTAATATCATGCACTATTTCCTTTTTGGGTGGAAAACCTTTAGGTTCTTGAAACAAGATATCATATTTTGAAACAACTTTTTCTAAATCATCTTGTCTTTTAGCATCACAGCCCTCAAATAAACTAGTTTTATCAGGTTCCTTTTCCCTTACAACCATCAATAAAAATTGTTTGCATGAATTTACAATTCGTTTCATCTGCCCTGAGTTTATGTGAGTATAATTATTCTTGAGCTTATGAGCTCTTACAATATATTCGATTCCATCTTTAACAAGGAGATACTTGTTCTTAGCTCTATAGAAAATAGCTTTTCTATTATACAAGTAAGGGCTTCCTAAAACAATTCCACATATATCCAAAGGAACTACATCTAACTCAACCTCATCTACAAATGTTGACCCAAAAGAAAACTTAAGTTCACATTGTCTAGTCACTTGTAGTTGTGCTTTATCACTTAACCAACCTAATGGGTATGGTTTCTTGTGAGGTGTAGTCAGTAATCCCAACTTCTTTACAATTGCTTCAAAAATTAAATTTACTTGTGAGCCACTATCAAACAAAGTATCAATCTTTTGATGCTTGAAATAACTCGAATATGGAAAATCTCATGCCTTTTTCTCTCATTTTCTTCATTAATAGTAGATTGTGTAGAATTACTAGTAGATTCTTCAGAATTTTTACCTTTTATACCTGTGGCTGCAATGGTTGTTTCATCTCCTGAGTCTGACCCCAAATTTTTCTGAATAGCTGCATTAGTCTTCTTCTTCTTGCCCTCAAACTTCTTAGGTCTAACCTTCGGATGCAGGATCCAACAATGTTCATCGTCATGCCCCTCCTTCTTACGGTGAGTGCATGAAGACTTGCCCTTTTGTGCAATGTTGGCCTTCCTCTCTTTCCATTTCTGTTTTCTTTTCTCCTTATTCTTGTTTGCAATGGGTTTGGATGATCCCCCAACTTTTGGGTTCCCATTCTTTCCTCTAGCTTCTAGATGCGTAGCTTGAACAGATACCTCATCTATACTAGTGGGAATAAACATGAGGATAGTGTGCCTCATGTAGTTGTGTAGACCACCTATGTACTTCAACAGAGTCTCAAGTGAGTCTAAAGAAATTCCTAGAATCAAAGCTCTTTTCCTGAATTCTTGGGTGTAACCTTGTACACTTTTCCCTTTCAATTGGAGAAGAGTTTGCCAACTCATCATGGCTTGCTGCATGAGCTAGTGGACAGAACTGCTTTTTTATTACAGAAACGAATTCACTCCAGACAGAAAGAATCTTACCATGTTTCTTCATGTTAGCTTGTGTCCTGCCTTCCCACCATACCAAGGCAATGCCTCCAAGGCGTAGGCTAGCCAGTTGAATCTTACTCTTGTCTGAGTCGATACTATGCACTCTACAATAAACATCAATTTGTTTGATATTCTCTGCATTCAACTCTCCATCATATATTGGTAAATCAAATTTAACATCTAATTTAATCAAGGACGTCTTCTTCTTGTGTTTAGGGCTATTAAGAGGTGTGAGAAAGATTTATTCTTTCCCTTTTCCTTTTGAGTGGTCATGGAGAAGAGACTCTTCTTCCCCTTTATCTTGTTTGGAGCCTGAGGAATCCTCATCTTTATGTTTCCTAGAGTCCATATACATTTCCTCTACCATGGACCTCATGGCCAAGAAACTATCTATAAATTGAGGTTCTGGCCCCAAAGGACTTTCCTCTGACATTTTTTTCTGAGGATGGACTCTTCCAATTTCTGGATTAGTCTCAACCAACTCTCCTTCTCCTAATTTAAGCTTTGATCTAGTTAGCATTCAACAGCAAAATCCAACACAACTTGTCTAACCTTAACAACCTAGGAGCTCTGATACCACTTGATATGAAATCACCCTTAGATGACTTCAAAGAAATAATAAAGGTATTACAGACTTAAGTGTTGGGGTGTGCCTATGTTAATTTATGCAACAGATCAATAATATTGCAAAAAGACATTAAAGCAGTAAGAGAAGCACAGTAAGAAAATACATGAACACAACAAATTTGATAAGGAGTTCACCCAATCTTCCTGGGCTACGTCTCCTGGTCCAACCTTTATGGTGGCCTTTTTTTATTGTGTCTTAAAGCAAATTTTTTACAACAAGGAGCTCAATTTGAGTCTCGCTTAATAGGGAATGATCAGTGGGATGGTACTTGGATCCCCCAAGTCTGTGTAGTACACAAACTTCCCTTACTGGATCTCGACCTCAACTGGTCTTCGTAGTGTGAGTTCAATTCGGTACTCGCACTTGATAGGTCTATACAGAGGAGTTGCTTGAATCCCTCAAGCCTTCTCTAGAGTTCACAGACTCTCAGACTCTCTCTGTCTCTGTCTGCCCGATGCCGCCTTCGCTCTGTAGGTCAGCTCGGCTTCTCTGTTCTTTGCAACTTGCTCCCTTCTGGCCTCTCAGCTTTTGCTTCCCTTTCTCTGTCTTTCTTCCTCTATGCTCTATGCCACCTCTTCTTTGTCTGTTCGTGGCTTAAATCCAACCTGTTCCTTGACTGTTCGCTTCCTCTTCCCGGCTCTTCGGATCGCATGCCTCTCATCTACTAGAATTCCCTGGCTTCTGTGTCATCGTCACTATGTAACGTTTCACAGAGAGGTGGAAACTTGTCCCCTCACGAACTGAGTGCCAGCTTTCCTTGAACGGTCGTTATTTCTGTTGCTCCAAGATTGCCCGTGAAATGATTCATCTGCCATCTCAGCAATCATGTTGGACCTCAAATCCTATCTACCTCATTCTATTTCTCCATCGAATCTATTCATCCATCGGGTTGATCCTCCGTCGTTGATCTGGAGCCTCCAAATCCTGCGGTCTCCATTTATATCGCGCGGGTGAGTTGCTCGACCGTTACTCACGCAATGTAAGTGGTTTTCTCTCTCATCCGCTGGACGCGTGTCACCCGGTGTGTGGCATGGAGTGGGACTTGGCCAAACCCACTTACCACTAGAAATGCACGCGATATCCTGTTGGTTTTGGCGCAGGACCCACCTTCTGGCGGTTGAGGTGGTTTCCGCGCGGTTTTGTACCTTTTCCTTGTGACCAAGCGCTTAGGGCTTTCCTTCACTGAGAGTTTTGCCCTGCGATATGCGATTAGCACTTTGCACTAATCGCGTATCAGAAACTGCCTTCGTTTTCTGATCTGGGCTCCCCATTTTCCAATTTGCGCCAATGCGCGGTCTCCATGGGCCAACGGTCAGCGCGCTTTAACCGAGGGTCCTCGTTGTTCTGTGTTGGCTACAAATTGCCACTATCCAGAGGTCCTTTCTGATAAGCTCATTGTTCATAATATTTTTTAGCCTGACATAATTTGAAACAATCATGGAAACTCTGATCATGTTTAAGGATCCAATTCAGATCACCCAACTTTACTTGGGAGAAGAGAAGTCAATTGTAAAGATGGATGAGAAGTTAATGAAATTAATGAGAGGTGGTTGAGATGGAGAAGAGAGGGAGGGTATAAAAAGGGAAGGGGGAAGGGAGAAAAGGGGGAGGTTTGGCCTTGCTTATGATTTTGGGGTTGGTTGTGATTTTAGGATTTTTTGTATTTTGGAGACCTTAAGAACCTGTGGAGGTTTCTTGGGTCGTTGAGAGGAGGGAAATATTGTTCATCTTGGTCTAGGTCATTCATCTTGGACACACACACTACATCTGGTTGGACTTGGGCTCAGAGGGCTAGGGAACTTGTGGAGGTTTCCTCGGCTAGGGATTATTTCCTATTTGGTTGGGAGGTAAATCTAGTTGGGTCCGTCAAGAGGAGCATTCAGTAGGAACAACAGGACAAAGGCATCTCCATGAGCCACCAGTACAGGTATTCCTCCATAGATTACTCATGTAAATTTTATTAGAATTAAATATTCACCATAAGTTATAAGGATTAGAATGTAAATGGTAAATTTTATTTATTTAAAAGTCTTATAAGCAAGTAAACTATTTCCTCTTATTGCATTTAAATTCTTCAGAAATAGATCTGTTAAAAGACCCTAGGAAAGGGCTCTTACACATGGTATCAGAGCTTGGGTTCAAAATCTGGACCTTGAAGCCGGTTATTTTATCAAAGGTCATAGCCAAAACCAAAGCGAGTAGTACCCTCTTGATATCCCCTAACAAGCACCAAATCCCACCAAGGTTGGAAACCTCCAGCTTTTCCAACTCACAAACCAAGCACCAAAGCCCGTTCAAAAGCTTTCGTCCAACAGGCGTAAGAATGTTGACATACTTGGATGCCATGAGACAGCTAAGCGAGCACATCGAAAACTCCTTTACGATTAGTAGAGCAGAAAACTTTAACATCACAAGGATCAATTCGTTCTGCTCCGCAATCGCCATTGTTTTGCATGTCAAAGTCCTGCTAGCTTTTTGATCCTTGTATATTTATATAAAGTTGAATTATTAAACCAACATCAAAAGGAGGCCTCCAGTATTTTTTAACCTTTCCTAATTCAGCCCGGCCTACCGGAACCAGGGAAGGTCCACCAAATTTGAGCAAGGAGGGGATTTATTAAAGCCATTTGAAACGAGAGAAAGAATTGGCTCTATCATTGTAGCATGGAGATGAAAATAGGAACCAGCCGAGGGGGACGCTCGACACAATTTCCCAAACTTTTAGTGGAAAAGAACTAGATTGGCGAATCACGATAGTTATTCTTGGTAAACCTAATTGCTTACTGGAAATAACCAAACCGATCTAGGTCCAATCCCCCCCAAAAGGTAAGATCTGGATTCTCATAAAGTGGCACAAAAACTAATTGGAAATTGGGAATTCAAAATATTCATCTACAGAAAACACAAAGCATCAAATAGGAGGGTAGATCTTGAAGCAAGAAAATCACAAGATGCTTAATCGAGTCAATATAAACATACGAAGCATATCCGGCCCCTAACAAACCCTCCCTTCAATTTAAAGCATAATCCCCCATTTACTCAAATAGGCCTTATACAGAACGTCGTTGTTCAGGGTTCAAAAAGCAGAGTAAATCTACATAAATGTTTCAATTTACAAGCAAAGAAAAGGAATCCATGGAACGTAAGGCAATTAAGCAAAAGAGGCCAAAATTAGGCTCAAAAGAGCGTGGAACAGCAAAAGCCAGTGTGGGACTTAAGAAAGAAATAACAAAAGAATTAAAGACGTTCCAATCACACGGTCAAAGTGGGTTTTGCGATGGGAGCAGAAGCAGGAATGTTGTTATCATCTTCTTCGTCACTACTGTGGGAGACATGAGCCAACCGCCTCTTTCCCATTGTGTATTCTCATGCAGCTGCTTCTCCCTGTATTCTGCATTTTGTGATGGTAACAATGGGCTGCATGTGTGCCTCAACTGCGAGTCACTTTCAAAGTTATTAATAGCATAAGTATATTTATTAGGAGCATAATATTTTTCTAAGGACTCTCCTAGAGTAGACATAAGAAGACCTTCATCATGAAGAAATATCTTTCTTTTTTCTGGAGTTACATTCACATCATATGTTGTAGTGGGAAGGATGAAATTTAAGATGACCATAGGATATTGCTGAGAGTTATAAGATTTATATATCTCATTCAAAAGTTTCGTCACTTTTGGTATATCCACAAGGCGTCCATTCGCATAGACAAACTGTTGATCTCCTAAAGCTCTTCCACTTCCAGATCCGGGCTTAGACGGAAATCCTTCAAGACGGCACCCATTTGAGACACATATGTCTAAAGGGTCTAAACATGCAAGTGTCTGGGTACCAAAAACTATTACTATATTATCCTTAATGGAACCACTTCCCTGTGTGCTTAAAACCACATTCTTGCCATTTTTTCCAACAAATCGGACACCTCTCAACTCTGCCTGATTTCAATTCCATAAGCTGGCTTCTTATAAGAAAATTCCTCAACTAAAATGCCTTCAGATTTTGACGGATTCATTCCAATTATAGTGCTCCGTGCTCAGGATGAAGTCTTTTGTGCCAATTGTTTAAATGACATAACATCCTATTTACGGGCCTATTATAGACTCAAGAGAAAGTAGCCCAATTAATCTCTAAGAGTTTTAGTGTCCAAGAGCATCCCCGAGTAAAGATTGCACAGTGTCAAAATCTTAATGCAATGATACTCTATGATCGGGTTAAACTCAAGGGAGGAAGTGTTCTTCCTAGAACTTGTTACTCTACTGGTTGACCAGAAAAATACAAAGAAAGAATATGCAATTGTAGAACTTGTAACTGTGCCGATTGACAGGGAATATAAAAGAAAAAAAAAAGGATTTGCATGAATTGTATCTTATAGAGAAAGGAAAATTGTTTTGCATGCAAACTTTGCGTTAAAAAACAGTAGGGATTCAACATAGATCTTAATTTATATATGATTGCATCTACTTCAGTTTGTGAGAAATGGGCCCCAGATTAGAAAAGATTTGTAAACTGATGCTCTTCTTGAATTTGGGACTAATTTTTCCCTTAGTGCAGACAAATTAGGCACCTTTGGAAATAAGAGCATAAGCAGGCAATAGGGATAGAAATCGGCCATATTCTTGGCGAATATTTCGACTGAACTCCTCATACCTTACAGGCAAAGATGAAATAATTTTGTCACTGCAACAATAGTACCAATCTGACGTGCCATACTTTTCTGGAAAGAAATTAGACCTGAATGGTCAAATGTCAATTGTGTACCAACAGTTTCATGCCTTGTTCTAGTTACCATGGTCACATCTCCCAAAGCACAAAGTGAACTTAGTGCCTCTCCTCGAAATCCAAAGAAAGTTAATGATTGCAGGTCAGGAAAAGCTGAAATCTTGGAAGTATGATACTTAAGAGTCACACTTTGATAATTGTCAAGTGAAATACCACAACCATTATCTCCAACCTCAAAGGATTCTCCTCCGTACTCTTTTAGTTTAACCTCAATTCTGCGAATTGTTATTATATCACAAATTCCTTGTACACTTTTACGTAGAACATCATCAACAAGGAGGAAAGCCTCTTCGAAAGGTGTCTACTCTTCAACAACATCTAGTAACCTATCATTTGGAATAACAATAAGAGTATCCACACATTTCTATAGTCTCTCAATTGCCTCGAAGTCTTGTACAGATCTCCTACGACCTTCAAAACTGAAAGGATAAGTAACTACACCTATAGTCAGATTGCCTACTTCTTTTGATAATCGTGCAACAACAGGAGCTGCACCAGACCCTATTCCCCTACCCATTCCAGCTGTAATAAATACAAGGTCTGATTCCTTAAGAGATTCAACTATAGCTTCCTTTGACTCTTTTGTAGCTTGTTCCCCAAGTTCAGGATTTCCACCAATACCTTGTGCAGTGTAATCTCTTCCTGTCAAACTCTCCTCCTCAAAACACCTACGAGTCCCAGACATGATAATAAGGTATAGGTACAGGTTGCTTTGTATCATCAGCTTAATATTTCGCAACATTTTCCTCTGAATATTTGGCAACTTTTGTACAAAATTCTACCCACACTTTCGATACTATAACAAACATTTTTGGTCCCAAAATCAAAACAAAAACCTTAATAATAAGGTAAATGAAAGATATTGCAAAGCAATGACAACCTCTTAACCTAGAATCTCCTAATATAAATAAAGTATGTATGCTATCAAACAAAATCCATGGATCATCTAGATTTTGATTTCTTAATCATAAAGTAGCATCAAGAATTGTCCAAATTTAACCCTCAAAGAGGAAACTAATATAGTATGAAACGAGAATTTGCAAAATAAAAGGGCTATTATAGTTGAAAAATTAGAGGTCCGAGAACTATTAAGTCTCAACCCTATTTTGTATATACTTGAAAATGACTTGAAGAACGTATCGTGCAAACAAATTCAAGGACTATATTAAGCAATATTGAAGCTTAGGCACACAAGAAAGACTAAGAATGACACAGAAGCATCATGTAAAATTCAAGGATTTCCTCAAAATTTTGATAGGACGAACCAGTTCCAATTTTTTTGCTTTAATGGTTTGAGGGGGTTATGACTCTTGTAGGAAATCTATACATATTATACAAACCCGTTATAATGGTTTTATGTCCTGAATTGTTTATATAATGCTCAAGGCCTACACTGTGTAATGTGGAATCTATATTGGTACATTCAATGGAAGCAATAAAATGACATAACATGGCGAACTAGCATTTTATCAGCTTTAGTCCTTAGTGTCTCTCAAGAACATTTAGTGTTTCTACTAATAAGGATTATTCAAATAAAAGAAAACTTGCATTGCACATAAACTTAGGCATTTATTCTTGACTTCATAATAGAATATATAAACAGATACCAATAATAAGCACATAGAGTTTAGTTGATATTTCATAAACATTTATTCCTTTACCATGACACATAATGATTCTGTAGAAAAGTATAAATAATTAAGCATTTTTAAAATAGAGACAAAGAATTTATCTATTTGGAAAGATGATGACTAGAAAACTAGCTAAGACTGGGCAATTTTCACCCAACCATAGGTAGTCCACCGTGGACACCACCACCTAGTTAGAAGGATACCACAAGCGATAAAAGCATTCTGTTTGAATGATTATTCACATCTACTACATGTACTGATACCCCTCAATTAAGAGTTGTACTCCATGATGACAACTCTTGCACCTTGGAACTTCTATGCTTCAATGTCTATCAAGTTTGACTCAATTCCAAATTTCCTGAAGATGCACTTGAAGGGGAAACAACGGTTACTTTAACTACCCTTCTACCGTTATAAATCTATTGTTTGTTTTCTTGGCTTCTTCGAATCCCAAACTGTCAATATCATCTGGTGAGAATTTCACAAGTAAATCAGAGTCTTGCAGAGACAGTTGCAGCTCATTGTTTTTGAGGAATAACATAGCTCCTCAGTAATTGTTCCTGAATGTATACTACTAGTCTAATAATAATTGTTCCTCTATAGTTGTTTTGAAGGTTCACTAAAGAGTGGCCATAATTGTTATTGATCTCTTACAGAACTTCTATTTGTGGTTTTGGAGCTAAACATAGATAATTGTGATATAGATTGTTGCCATTCCTAGAGCTAACTTCCTACTAAAGTATAAAATTGGTGGATTTTCAATTAAAGCATAAATATTTACATCTAGAGCTATTCATAAATTAGAAATCATCCATTCTTACAAAGATATTCTCTACATTTGATGAAATGCTAGGCAACATTTAGGCATGAGGCACATTCTCATCCTAGACATGTGCTTAGTGTATGCTGACCACCAGAAGTTAACTGTGAGATCTGTCCTTTTCTTTAATAGGAAATACGAGGAATGAAATTTAACATTCATAGATTGGTTAAAATGCTCTGCCACTTGCAATTAAGTCAAGATCATTGTACCGAGGAAGTGTTATCCAAATTGAGAAACGAAGAGAATGGCGCTTGTTAGGGTTTGCGCGAGCAGAGATCGATCTGCGGCCGTATCGGTTCCTAAGGCCGCCTCAAGGGCCAAAGGCGATCCATGCCTTGGGATGACGACGATCGCCGCTGTAAGGTATCCTTTAGTACAAGAGCATGCAGAGGAACGGCCTTTCTCCCGCAGCCAAAAGCCTCAAATACACTCAGATCTGCGTGGTTATGCATCCGTGGGGTTTTCCGTCAAGAGAAATCATCCGATCCTGGACTGGGAACGATATACAAGGTTCCAACGAGACCACGAGGCGAGGGCATCAACGGAAGCTCACCTTCTGGCGTGGGCACACGAGGAGGGTTTCCTTTTGCGGTGGATCGAGGTCAGAAAATGCGTTTTAGAACAAAGCTGCCTACATGCCGTAAGGCGTTTAGAGGTCTGGTATCGCAAAACCCAGAACATATGGAGAAACGGCAGGGAGGGACTGCATGCAGCAGATCCGATCCCTCCTACAACGCAGATGCCCAAACGTTGTAGATCCGGCTTGGATCTACATGATCTAGACTATATCCGTACACAGCCAGAGTCCAGGAAGCAGATCGAAGGTATAAATAATAGATCGTGCAGAGCTTTTGCAGATCTAGACATGCAAAAGGTCAAATGCTCAAAAACGGGGCCAGATCTGGAAGACTGCTTACAGCCAGAGCAGGTAACATCTAATCGTTTTCAGATTCTGATTAAACCTCCTCAGGGGAAAACTCGTTTAGTGTGGGTACATGCAGGTAGCACTTCCTTGCAGCTGAAACAACAAATATGGGCAGAAATGGGTTACCCAGTTCAGATCCAACATCTGGTCAGTGGTAGGCGGTCCCTCCAGGACTGTAGATCGTTGGAAAACTATGAGATTGGTCCAGGATCAATCATTACTCTAAACTTCAGATTGAAAGGAGGGGCCCTGCCTCAGGGACAGCCAAGCTCCTCAGGGGGAGACAAGGGAAAAAAAACTGCATCCCAGCAACAACCCAAGGGAGGCTTATCCTACAAAAATATTTTACAGGGCAGCAGAGATTCAGGGTCCTCTCCAGATCAAGGCGGACACATACCCAGGCCATACATAGTAGATCAATCAGATCAAACCCCAGCCCTAAATTTAGATACTACAGGGCTTGATGATTTCGTTCAGTCCTATGAAACGCAAGCCTTAATATGCCGTTTCAACAGTTTCTGGCCCAAACCTTTGGATCTCTTCCATTGGATCTTCACCAGCTGGACCATGGAATGCGATATTCATCTATGTTCAAAGGGGTTCTTTATAGTAAAATTTACATCCAAGGAAGTCAGAGATACAATCATCAGTACTGGTCCGTGGTTTTGGGGAACAGCGGGGCTGTTTATGACCCCATGGTTTCCAGACTTCGATCCAAACAAAATGACTGTATCTAAAATGCCGGTCTGGGTGAGACTATACAATCTTCCTCTTCATTTTTGGAATGAACGAGTTTTGGAAAGCATTGGGAACAGCATAGGGAAATATATCAAAACAGATCTGGAAAGGATCGATGAAAGAATCTACACTTTCGCACGTATATGTGTGGAAGCAGATTTAAGTAAAGGGCTGCCGGATAGTAT
Organism: Pinus tabuliformis; assembly: GCA_031772625.1. NCBI lineage: Eukaryota > Viridiplantae > Streptophyta > Pinopsida > Pinales > Pinaceae > Pinus > Pinus tabuliformis. The sequence goes on from CM062819.1 coordinate 1,004,890,348, forward strand.
AAGGCTGATCTACAAGCAACAAAATTGGTTGCAAGTCCTAGATTATGAAAACACCGCTTTCAGGTGTAGGCTCTGCAGGCAGACAGGACACTTGCAAAGCTCATGTCCAGAAGCCAAGAAAGCAAACAGTAAAAAGAAGCAGAAAGGGAAGCAGAAGAAAGGATGGCGATTTTCACCTCCAGATTCAGAGGACGAAGCATCAGAAGCAGAGGAGGAAGAGATCCCCGCAGAGAAGACCGAGGTTTCTCAAGAAATGGAGAACCAGCAAGGAATCACATCGGACAACAAGGATGCACAGATTCACACAGAGAAGTCAAGCGAGGGTATGATTATGGGAGGGATCAAAAGGCATCACCACTCAGATACTTCAGATTCAGATAAGGAAACAGCCTCTCAGAAAGCAGAAACACAGCTGGTCTTAGCATCGATTGAGCCCACTCAAGGTGAGTGGCGCAAGGTCGAAAAGAAAAAGGGGAGAAAAACCTGATGGGTGAGTCCTTACTCACCATCGGAATGTAGTTTTTCCCCTCTTTATCTTCCCTCCTCTCTTTCTCTTTCTCTTTCTCTATTACAGTTTCTTTGTAATGTTGCATGTGGTGCGAAAGCACTGGAGCCCAATGGGCACCTTTTCAGGTATGCTTCAATGCATATGATTGTGTAACTCTTTATTATTTTTTAATAAAAAGTTACTGTTTTTTCCTTTGGAAAAAAAAAAAAAAAAAGTCAAGATCATTGTATTAACTTAACTGTAGCACATTCATGTTAATAATTTAATAATAAGTGAGGATGACAGTGAAAGAATTTTTATCTTGAAATCTAGATGTAATAGATATATCTATGTGTGGGAGAATTAATCGTTTTCTGTTGCTGAAGACAGAAATACTTTTGTTGAGAGTTTGGTCTTTGTTTTCCATACAAGCAACTTCTGGATTACTTTGTGTATGCCATAAAGTTGAAACTTATAATCATTAAAAACACCATAAGGAATTCAATATAAAAGTCCTACTGGCAAGTACCATCCTTTAAAGAAAAGACAAACCCCTGCCTGCTAGTGCCATAACATGAAATATGGAGCTGGCACTTCACTACCTTCCAAAGGAGATGTTTTGATGAGTGCAGGGCATGCAAAAATAAGGATGGGTTATGGTGAAGAAGGATTTAATCAATAATATATGAAAAATACGTTAAGTCTCTCCATTCATGTTGTATTCAGATGTATCAGCAATTTTTTGTAGTAATATGTTTTCCAAAACAAAAACAAAAACAAAAAATTATCAGTTCTTCATTACAGTTTGTATTTTAACTATCTCGTTTAAGTGGAAAATTTTTGTTTACATTCTTTAAGTGGTGCTAGAATGAATGTTGTGAAGCTCATAATGTGCTTTGTTAGTTTCATGGTATGTGTAAGTAAGCTATCCATTAGGTTGGGCTTAGGCTTCCTTTCTGTAACCACTAATCAAAATTGATGTTAATATTAACTATTAATTGATATCATTTAAAAAAAATTATTGAGAAAGTGTGTTTTAGTTGGTACATTTTGGTGAAATTTATTAGCTCTCACAATCAAGAAGCAAGCATCAAGATGTAAGTCCTTGTGTTGACATCCTGCTCTTTGTGAGTGCTAACATCACTTGATCATGCCTATGTACTTTGTAGACATAGTCACTAGAGTCAATGGGTTTGACTTGGACTCGTGGGCCTGATTCATTGGCCTACTTGTGTTGTTACATATATCTCTCGAAGAGATCTACAGGAGTATCCCCTAACATGTGCCTTTCCGCTGGGTGTAAGCTACAAGAGAGTGCCTAAAGTAAGTTCCTTCAATACACAAGGATTTTGACATTCGGACTGAAGGCATTGATGAAAAATGCACCCTCTTCTTGCTACCATGATGATGAAGACCATTCTAGAGAGCACATGTGGCAGCATCCTTGTGTTGGTTTGCATCAGTCTTCACAATTCAGATCCTCCCTGACAAATAAGTGTGCCTTCTCTGTGTTCTAGTATACCTACTTGAACTATTATTCCAAGTTCCCTTCATCTATGGGCATAGGATAAGACAAAATTTTTAGCATAGCAGTTTATATAAAGTTTAGATATACCAGTCCCATACCATTCCTCCTTATTGCAAATGTGTCCCAATCTATTATAATAAAAAAAATGTAGTCGGTTCTATTTTACATATGAGGGTGGCTTTTAATTCTGTGGATAGTAGATTATCATTATTCTTATTTAAGATATAGTATATTTTCCATTTGGACAGTAGGATTATCTTTCAGATATTATATTTGTCATTCTTCATGGAGGAAGTCATAATAACAAATCTTGAGTCTGAGAAGTAAACGACTATGAACCATGGGAATTCAGATTAGGATGTGTTGAAATATCCTATATGTCACATTAAAGATTATTCTACGGGTGGTGGAATTTCTAGTAAAAACATAGATTGAATACCACGGACTTGTGTAAGGCTTACTGTGATAGTTGTTTTCAATGATCTTAAATTAATAAGTAGATCAGTTCGTAGAGAATTTGGGATTTTAGAATGAAAGCTTATTTAGTCAATAAAATACCAATGAAAATATTAGAATACACTTTTACCTTTATTCTAGTGTTGAATAAAAATGCCGTGAAAAATAATGTGTCTCTAAGACCCTCAACTTTCTTCGCAACTTTTGTGGTCACTGACCACTTGTGAAAGGAGTAGGCATCTTTAGAGATGTGGTGCCATTTAGAAGGAAAATACTAATAGCAACATAGCAAGGGCAATTATTCCGTTGGTTTATTTATTTCTCATTTGTCTGGTCATATTGTGAGCTGCAATATATATCATGAGATTGTTTTAGTACTAGTAAACAATGATTCAAAATATAATAAATTTGAACCTTTGACATTTGGATGACATTTCTCTCAATTTACAAAAAAAAAATAAAGTATGAAAATCATGTTGGAAACAGTTTCTGAAGTTTTGAATCTTTTATTTTCAAGATTAACTAATTGGTTTGGAAGATGAAAAACCAACAAATTGGAAGAGTGGGATTGTTATATTCACTAAGGTATTAAATAAATTATATGCATGAAACTTATACTAGCACCTTCTAGTGGAATTGATAGTGCACTAATCCGTTGTTTGCCATTATTTTGGTTTTGGTACCACCTTATAGCATATCCAAGTTCAAAATGCTATTTTCCATGACAGACAGTTGAATCTGTTTCAACTCTAATTATTATTTAGGGGTTCCACAAGGATGTCACATGAACGTTTATGATGCCCATTTTAACATAGATAGCCACCTATGTTAAGGTTCTATTTTGCAGTTCCATGTTGTTATTTATGAACATTATATAAATTTGGTTGGACACGTGAGAATCAATTGATGGATTTGGTATTGATGATGGAAATGTTGGATGTATGACCAAATGTATGACTTACTTGGTTACAATTTATCTAGTCCATGACTTGTCAAAGTTATTGTTGCATCGTAGAGGCTTATATAGATAAGATTTATCTAATCAATGACTTAGTTAAATTATGATTTATCTAATGTAAGATGTATTTCCAGTATGAACAACAAAAATTGACACGTGGACATTGGGCTTAATAAACATGATGTCTAAGATCATGTATCTATATCTATTTTGTGGTTATATATATATATATATATATATATATATATATATATATATATATATATATATATATATATATATATATATATATATATATATATATATATATATATAGATATATATATATATATATGTATATATATATATATATATGAGAACTAAACTACATATTGGAAAGAATCGTATGATAACCAAGATCTACTATTCCATTGGGGAAGGTCGAGACGACCAATGAGGAAAGGTACGATGTACATTGTTCTATGACATTTGGTATCTACTTGATATGCACTCTTATGACATGAGTAAAATGCAAATGATAGGTGGCAAGACAACCTAACTGGATTATTCGATGACAAGTCCAACCAGCTCTGTAGTGTGGTCCGTATTAGGGTGTTGACCCTAGTTCTAAAGGAGGGGTGGAGGCATTTCCCACAGTGTATCCTCTGAAACTTGGAATCGTGGGAGAGCAGTGGTGGACACGCTCCCCTAGACGTGTGATGATGATTGCCAATTTCCTGCTAGGGAAGTTAGGTTGACATAGTCGATGCTTCCACCATGTGGTTTTAGCAGTGGTTAGTATGGTCGTTTCCACTAATAAAGCAACAGAGGACGGATAGGGTAGGAATGGAAGTAGGTCAGGATGGATAAGGGGATATAGATCAGTTGGAGACTCTTGATGGGAAGTAATGTCATTGTCTGACTTATCAAAATTTATTGCTATAATTCTCTCTGATTTGTTATGCTTTCGAACTCCTTGTATCTTTTCATTCTAATTTTGGGATGAAGTTTTCTGAAGGAAGGGTGTATGTAATGCCCCACTTAAATCTTATCCTGCAAATTTTATTAATGTTTACATTATCTGAAAATATTGAGAAATATTGGTCTAATATAAAATTCATGATTTCTATTATTCAAATTCCCAACTTACCTTCTCAAATTGAATCTTAGGTAGGATATGGTCTCCTTCCATTATTTCAAATAATATATATATTCATCTCACATTCCCCAATGTACCCTCACATTTACTAGGGAGAAGACATAGTCCTCTCCATTTAATTATATATATATATATATATATATATATATATATATATATATATATATATATATATATATATCATCTCACATTCCAAAATGTACTTTCAGATTTACTTAGGAGAAGACATGGTCCTCTCCCATTAATTTCCCAATTTTATATTCATGTCACATTTCCAAATGTACTCTCAGCTTTACTTGGGAGAAGAGAAGTAAAATGTAAAGATGGATGAGAAGTTAATGACATTAATGAGAGGTGGTTGAGATGGAGAAGAGAGGGAGGGTATAAAAAGCGAAAGGGGAAGGGAGAAAAGGGGGAGGTTGGGCCTTGCTTATGATTTTGGAGTTCGTTGTGATTTTAGGATTTGTTGTGATTTTGGAGACCTTAAGAACATGTGGATATTTCTTGGGTTGTTGAGAGGAGGGAAATATTGTTCATATTGCTCTAGATCATTCATCTTGGACACACACACTACATCTAGTTGGACTTGGGCTTGAAGGGCTATGGAACCTGTGGAGGTTTCCTGGGCTAGGGATTATTTCCTAGTTGGGTGGGAGGTAAATCCAGTTTGGTCTGTCAAAAGGAGTGTTCAGTAGGAGCAGCAGTACAAAGGCATCTCCACCAGCCACCGGTACAAGTATTCCTCCATAGCTTACTCATGTAAATTTTATTAGAATTAAATATTCACCATAAGTTATAAGGATTAGAATGTAAATAGTAAATTTTATTTGTTTAAAAGCCTTGTAAGGAAGTAAACTATTGCCTATTATTGCATTTAAATTCTTCAGAAATAGATCTATTAGAAGACCCTAGGAAAGGGCTCTTACACCATCAGTGGCCAAATATCTCATCTTCCTATTCTTTTGGCACAGATAATTTTTCATCAATTGCATGCTTGCGCAATTTGGGTTGTTTCAATCAATCAAATAGATGGTTTGATCAGACATTTGATCACAAAAATACAATTTCTATGTCAGGAACTCTTTCCCAGATTCTGTGCATTTTTCCCAAAGCTGGCAGCTTGAAAAGTTTGCAGAAAAGTTTTTGGGGTCAATTCAGAGAACATGGGTACTATAGTTAAGGTGAAATTATAGCTTGGCGAGGGTTTCTCCATGTGAGATATTGTTTTCAAGGTTTCTCCATGTGAGGTATTGTTGTCAACTTGCGAAGGTTTCTCCATGTGCGGTATTACTGTCAACTCAAATTTGTAGTTGGGAGGGTTTATTAATGCAGGCATTAAACTTGAATCAAATTTTTAATGGGCAGAGGGTTGCTTATTTTACGCACTAGTGCGCAGCAACGGGAATTACCATTACAGTAATTTTTAGCCAATGATATGATATTAAAATCAGGTGTGATCGGACTCGATTCTGGATCTGTCACAAGGGTAGGATGAAAATGGAGCGTGTGGACATAGGCCAACCACCAATCAACATGGATAGTTGACAGTATGGTATGATCTGTAAAGTTGTTCTATCCTTATTTAATTCAAATACCGGCCCTTCATATTGTCTGAGACCCGTCGTCCAACATGTTACAGAAAAATGGTCGAGATGAAGTTTGGACAGGCTCGGAACCAAACTTCGGAACTATGTGTCCTCCTGAAATTATTAATGACAGATTAACGAAGTGGCACGGAGTTGTGTGGGTCTATTAATCCTCCTGATATTATTAATGATCAATTAATCAAGTAATAAGGGGCTAGATTTATCTTTAACCAGACAATCTCTGAAGAAGTTTTATTTAAAATATATAGCAAGGTCAGACATGAGTTACATAAGAGGTTCACTAACAAGTTAATTAAACATTATACATTAATATCAAATTTAATTATTAATTAATTAAATATTTCTGTATTCAAGCTTTGGATCTTTTGTGATCCATAATGAATTAAGCAAGAAATTACATAAGAGAAATTTTTTACCGACGCCTTTCGAACCAAAAAAATGTGGTTCATTATGGACCCCACACTTGTTGGTTCGAAATGCATTGGGCCACAAATTTCTCTTATGTGATTTATACTGAATGATTTTTCTTAATTAAATATTTATTTATCGTTTTTTGGAAGGGTAAGGAGATATTCAGTTTACTAGATAATTTGGTGTGTAATATATGTGTTAAATGTGGTTCATTATGGACCACACACTTGTTGTGGTTTGAAATGTGTCGGGCCACAAATTTCTCTTATGCGATTTCTACCGAATAATTTTTCTTAATTAAATATTTATTTATCGTTTTTTGGAAGGGTAAGGAGATATTCCTTTTACTAGATAATTTGGTGTGTAATATATGTGTTACATTGACTACCGGTGTAGGCAAGTTATGGGAGGAATATGATCCACATTGCTATAATTAATGGTTCATGAATATGGTCACTTTTTTCAAAAGTTGTGGTCAAATAAATCTAGGAGCCGATAGGTGATAAGCTGCAATCAATTGGCCATAGTCTAACCACATTATTTTTTGCTTTGAAAATTATGAAAATTTCGCAAATATTTTTGTAAATCCCGGTTAAAGTTGTTTCGTGGTCACTTTTTTCAAAAAATTTGTGGTCAAATAAATGTATGAACTGATAGGTGATAAGTGAGCAATTGGCCATAGTTTAACTAGACTGCTTTTTTTGCCTTGAAAATTATGAAAATTTTGGCAAAATTTTGATAAATTCGGGTAGGGATTTTTGTAAATCCAAGTTAAAATTGTTAAACTTCAAGATTTTGGGTGCCCCATAAGTTTTTGATGGTGTTGAATCCATTGTCACCTTCTTTAAAAGTTTCTGATGGTGCTGAATCCATTGTCATCTTCAAAAACATGATTTAAACACTATTTTTGCAAGATTTGTTGCTACTCTGAACAATTCCTCCTTCAATCAATTGTGTACTCTCATGTTTATCTTAAATGGTTTCAAAATATTAAAAAAAAAAAAACTTTATCGAAACTCAAGGCAATAATATTATATTTGGTATTTATTATTGTTATTTATTTATTAGTTACTATATTATTTTCGTTGTTTTGATAAATACTTCTAATATGTTATATGAAATAGAATCATTCATCTAGATTTAAATATTTAACATGATAGATATTTGGCCGTGAAAGATTTGTAAAAATTATAAATAAGGATTTATAGGAAGTACTAGTTACTCTCACATTATTGAGGATATTATAAAGACGTGAAAATGTATAAATAATGATTTACGGGAAGTACTAGTAACTCTCACATTATTGAGGATATTATAAAGACGGTGAAAAGGGACAATAAACACAGTTTTGTTTGGTAGAAGAAAAGAGTAGTGTGTGCTTTTTATTAAAGCAAATCAAAAACATGGCATGGGCTTAATACATTCAAAAGGGATGTAGAAACCTATCTGGTTTATTAAAGAATTTTAATATGTGTATGTAAATTTATTTGAAGAACCTACAGTTAATTAATAAGGTTTAAGATTGGCTTTTGTTACATGAAAATGATATATTTAAGATTGGCCTTTGTTACATGAAAATGATTCATGTTTATTTGGCAAGAGATTTATCAATAAATAATGGTGAAACTAGTAAGAAACTAGTAAGACGCATAGTAACTATGAAATGATGGTATATTTAGATGTAAAAAAATTTAAAAGATAACATGAAACTTTTATTTTTGGAAAAAAGTGATATCGACATAGAGATTTAATGGTGTTGTATAACCCAAAATATTTTATAAAGATAGAAATACAACATAAAAATAAAAGCTATGAAAGGTTTTATGTTATTTAAAGCATCTAGGGTTGTGAATCATAAATAAAGGAATTCAACTATATTTAGATATCAACTATATTTGTAGGTTGAATGAAATTTGATATACAGTAGAATAGTTAGAGTAGTTAGAGTAATACAGTAGAAGGTTGGTGGGCCTATAACACATAGTTATAAAGGTTAAGGTTATTGTTAATAAATTCCTTATGTGAGAGGGAATATGTTCCAAGTGCAAACAAACCATTGTGAAATTTATCATGAAATATTATGGATTTTTCTTATAAAATGTATTTGTCGTGAAAATTATTTTTGCAATCACACATTTTGTGCAAAATCCTATTGCAAGAGTTCCAATCCCAGAATGAATGCATCCCAATGAAGAAAAAACATTACAAAACATATTTTACTAAAATGCAAAGCATTCAGAGTGAAATTAGAAAACAAAATCATATGACTACTTGTACATTAGGGGAATTACGTCTACCGTGAATCTGAGTCCTAACAAGTGATGAAATGTGGGAATGACAAGACTACCCCGCTGAGAAACTCTTGTGTTCGCCAAAGTCCCATGAATTCTACTCCTCTCAAACTTGTGTAGTATACCAGTTTCTGGAAATTACTTGGTTATATCAACTTTTGAAAATCTTGATTTTAGTATTATAAAATACATACCTACAAATTTTTTGTATACCTTATCCAATATCAATATCAGTCTCTCGAAATCTTGATTATCAATGTCAATTTCGACATCAGTGTCTGGAAATCCTGATTTTAATTTTATAAAATACAAAATCATAAAATACATAATCACAAAATTGTTGGATGCCTCAATCAATATCAACAGCAATTTTTAGATGCCTCAATCAATATCAACACCCACTTTCCATTTTGTAGGTTTTTCTTCCTGCCTCCCATCCATTCAATGAACGAATATATAGAGGAAAACAATTCGTCTATCTGTTTTTAAATTTATTTTTTCCTGTTCTGCCTTGAATTTTTTTTCCCACTCCAATTGATATAGGGAAAAATAATTCAAAAATTTTTTCTCCAAATTTTCCATTCCTTCGGTGTATCTTTGCTCCTTTAGGGGCAATTACTAGTTCATTCTTTCCTCCAAACTTCATCGTATTTATACACAACACCTCTTCTTTTCTGAAAATTTCTTGAAACTTGCAAGTTCTTGAAATAATTATTGTCGTGGTCTCCTTTTTTGATATTCTACAAAGATACTCAAAATGTGTTTGAATCAAGTCTTACATCAGACAAATTAGCTCAAATCTCAACAAATCGCTTAACATTTCCCTTGAATTTAAATAATTTGTGCACATTTCATCGTGCTTTTGCAAATTATAATACAATGTGTGTGAACCTTGCAACAATTACCAGTTTCTTCACTTTTTAGATATATAGTAAAACGCTACACAAATTTGTTTGGATTTCCGCATTGTGAAATTTAGAAGAAAACAAATTTACAGAATGAAACTAGGCATGGGAAGTGAGGGTTTGCAGGCGAAGAGTGAAATCTCATTTAGTTTGTTTGTTTAGCAATTTTCAATGTGAAATGCAATGGTACCCACTATTCGAATTCTAAGAGGACATGATAAAAGACATGAATGTCAGCATGAAAATCCTCTCTATTTATTGGTGCCTAATCTTCATGTTGATCTATAAATCATGAATTTCTAAAAATTTGATTATCGTTCGTTGATTCACCAATTGGTCATTTTTTTCATGGATTAAATGTGTAGCACTACAGTGAATCATGTGATTGCTCTTGAATGCATGTAGTCTTTATGCCAAATAAAAAAAATTATCTTATGTGATTTCCACCAAAAGACTTTTCTTAATTTATTATGGATCGCATAAGCCTAAATTCAGAAATCTTCAATTTATTTATCTTTTGTCACATATATCATTAAGAAATTATATAGAGAAAACATTGACAATAATGCAATGAAAACAATAGAAACAAATAAGATCATAAAGAGACAACCATGGAAAATAAAGACAACAAATTTTCTTTGGGAAATCCAAATTTGGGAGAAAACCCAGCAACTCTTCTTCTAGGAGAAATTCTTCTTCAGCAAGATTTACAATAAAATATCTAGAAATTTGTGCCAAAAACCAAGTATAAACTTTAGGCCATTACTTCCTTTTTCTGCTCCCGTGAGTGTCTTCTATATAAGAGCTAAGATGAGTGAGTGAGACAAATGAAGTGTCACATTATATATATATATATATATATATATATATATATATATATATATATATATATATATATATATATATATATATATATATATATGAATGGGTGCATTTACCCCAAGCGGCACACCCTTTCATGGTGGGTTCGACTTGTCCTTTTTAAGTCTACATGAAACCCCTAAAAATATGTGTTTTATTTAAATTTCCACACTTTTCTAGGCCAACTTAGGAGGCCTCTTGGAATGCAGGAATACGTCTCAATGCTACACAAAAATCAACATAGTGTCTTGATCTCTCCTTCCATGTGACAGCTTTGTCCAGCAATGGATTCACCCAACAACTTTGAAAGAACCCAGAAAACTTGTGTCTATTCTATTAAGTTCTCTTATAACATAAGACTAGAAGAAAAATAATAGAAACTTGACCTAATAATTGCTTTGCAAAATAAACTTTTATTAAAATGGCATAATGATCTCATATTTAACAATAACATATTTGGATACAAGGTTTAGACTTATGTAGTTTTCTTTTTGATGACTACTTAACAACTAATAAACTCCTTTCTTGATAATATTATTTGTTTTACTTGTTATTCACCAGATCGAAGACTAAGTCATATTTTCTCTAGAAATGATTTTTAACACAAAAATTATTCATTCACTGAGGATAAATTTGCATGAAAGAGAAATTATTTGATTTGGACTTTGAAGAGAAAATGGCTAGGAGGAAAGGAGCCCAACTTTCCACTTTTTTATTGTTCTTTGACCCAATCGCTAATTTGACCCCCACACGCGTGAGTATCTCGTTGACTAGCCACACCTTGGGTGATTTGGCTAACATTTTATATGATGAGGATATTGATTTTATTGGTGAGGATAGTCTTCATATTGGAGATTCCAAGGAACCACTTTTGGACCATATTTAACTTAGGGTTTTACATCTAGGCCATCTTTACTACTTGCTTGAAGACAGCCAATTTAGGTTGCATGGACCTTAGAAATCTAGTGTTTTTCTTCTTTTGTCTCTAGGAGGTTTTCATGTGTGATAGGAGGCTTCATGCACTACATGCAAAGTGAAATATAGCACGTGCAATGTAAAATATTATTTTGCACCTTTTACTCATGAAATATGATGCCCACACTCCCCTTTTAAGGCTAAATTTTGCTTGGAATGCATTCTTTTTGTAAAAAGCTCAATGTAGCATGTGAAGTATCCATCATGTTGATCACAATGATTTGTTGTTGAATTTCCATGCCTATGAACCCAGTGCATTGAAATCCATGAATTTCCTCAACAAAAGTGGATTTTATTGTGAACTGTGAGACTACCATGTTGAGAACTAAGTATACTATACCATGGCCAAGGAGATGCATACAAACTCTATGAAACATGACCATGTGGGAAATTCATGGTTTCACTTAAGACCATGGGAAAAACAAGCACTACATAGTGTGGTCTCCACTACAAAATCAATGGCTCCATAAACCACGTATCCCAATAAATCCATCTCAAAACCTCAAATCCTATCAGAGATGAAAGGAAATTACAGTTAAGATTAAATGGATCAGGCATGCTCAACCATCATTTCCTAGGACACCATATACATAATCATCCACATGTCCTACAAAGCTTTGGGACTTGCACCTCATTGGTCTTAAAATGTTGTTGTCCATGAAAAATATAGGGTACCTCCCAGAAGTTAATAGGATCTAAGCAATTTACTTGGTTGGTAATTATGATGATAATGAGCAAGTTGATTGAAGTAAATATAATTGCATTTTTGTTCTTTATGAAATAGAATAACCTATTTTTATGTCCTTAAGTAAGAGTTGTTTTCTACAATACGTAATAGTGATCTGAAATGGAGAAGATTAGAAATGATGTGCTGATTCCCCATTTAGAATTAAACCCAAGATACTTATCATTTGCTTTTCAAGTGCTTAAGGATTCAAAACTTTTTCTTAATTAACATATTTTCATGAGATTTTCTTATGTAAATGTTATGAACAATTTAACATAAAAACATATGCTGAACAACAGCAATATAACAACAATGAAAATCAAAATACAACACATAGCAAGCACATGATAAAGGAGTTCACCCCTCCTGGGCTACGTCTCCTTGGTCCAGCTTCTAATGGCTTAGGCCTCTCTATTATGCTCAAATTACAACCAAAATGTGTTTACAATGTTCAGATGCCTCTGAAACCTATCTCAATGAGTTCAGAATACTCAAAAATAGCTATCTAGCATGTTTTTGCATCAAATTTGGATAAGAAATAAAGAAGTTATGACTTCTCCAAGTTCCTCCACTATTTGTTCCACAAATTGCTCTAAAATCGACCAAAAACCCATTTTCCACTCCAAAATCTGCTAATGGAGCGAAAATTTGTCATTCGGCGGGCTAAATCATGTCAACCTTATCACAATCGCAATTAGATTAAGTTGCAGGCTCTTAAAACTGCAAAACGTTGATATGTGGTACCGCGGACCCCACGGGTTATTAAACCGGAATATATAACCTCTCGCATCTGGAATCCACTGCTCATCTCAATCAGCGATCGGTTGCAGGCGAAGGTCTTTTTTACTTGATAGAACATTATGATTGCAATTTCGTGGACCCGTCGGGGTGTTAAATAGTGGCATATAAACCTATTGCATCAAGGGTCTATCGCAATCAGAACTCCACTACGCTGGGGCCAATTCTTGTTGTTGGTGCAATTGCGATATGCGACGTCGCATCGCAACTTCAACCTTGTCGGGGCTGATAACTTGTTTTCCGATCTATCTATTGTTGCAATTTGCGAGGGCCAATGGCACGCTGCCACTTGGCACATCCTCATTCGCTGAAGACTTGCCATACCATCCCAATCCTGCCATGTAGGCAAGTCAAACTTAAGCTTTGACTTGCTTTAACTTCTGCATACAAACTTGGATTTGAGTGTCGTTCATACCATTGGATTCAAAATGATGAGCTCTTCAATCTGAAGCTGAGTTTGACAAGATTCTAACACTTTGATTTTTGAGCATAATTCTGAGCACCTGATCACTCCTCCCCACTGAAAGCCTTTTGGACCCCAAAATATTTACATTCAATGATTGAACATATGAAGGTATTGTTCCCTCACCTTCTCCACTTCAATCCATTTGGCCTTTGATGGATGTGTACCTTTGAGACCCACCCAAAGATAATCAACATTTCCTCTTTTAGTTGTCCTTGTCCTTCTGTCAAGTATAGTGTCTTGTTGAAGCACGTCAAGGTATTCTAGAGAAAATTCTTCAATAGATGGAATTTGAACATTCTCCCATTGATATTTAATCAAAGTAGTTTCATACAATCTCAAATTTTCAAAATTAACAACAGAATAGAATTTCATATATGAATGCAAATCAAGCTTGAAAGCATTATTACCAATCTTTTCCAAAATTTTAAATGGACCATATCGAATTGGTTTCATCTTTTTACCTTCAACTTGAAGCCTTTTATTGCTAATGTATAGCCAAACTTCATCACCTACTTGAAACTGATGATCCACGCGATGCTTATCATGCCTTGTCTTATACTTGCCTTGACTCTTTTCTAGTTGTCCTTGAACTGTTTGATGAATCAACTAAATTTGCTCTATGAATTTATTTGCTTTGTCTATGTCACTATGTTCATCTACAACTACATATTTCTCAAAGATGAAATCCAAAGGTGATTTAGGCAAATAACCAAGACATGCTTCAATAGTGTTTTTCTCGGTTGTAAGCATGATGAATATAATGCAATTGTTCATCCCACAACTTAGGATGTTTGATGCAATATCCTCTTAGCAAATAAATGGTTGTCTTGTTAACCACTTCAATTTGACCATATGTTTGTGGATGGAAGGTTGTACTTTTCTTTAATTTGGTGTCCCTTAAGTTCCATAAACTTGGCCAAAAATTCCCAACAAATTGAGAATCGTGATCACTTACAATAGAAGTAGGTAATCCAAAATGAAGCCATACATTTTGAAAGAAAATTTGAGTTGTTTGTTCAGCTGTAATTTTCTTTCTACAAGGCATTAATATGCACATCTTGCTGAACCTATTCATAACTACATACAAATAATCATGATTTTTCCTTGATAAAGGAAGACCTCCTAAAAAATCCATAGAAACACTTTCCCATGGTCATGAAGGCACTGGAAGTGGTGTGTACAATCCTAGTTTCCTATTACTAGGCTTACTGACTGCACACAATGAACAACCTCTGATAAAACGTGACACACTTTCAAGCATTCGAGGCCAATAAAAATACCTCTGAAGATTTGTCATTGTTTTACTTACACCAAAATGTCCAGAAAAAGAGAAGTGTGTGCTTCCCTTTTACTCTTTCCCCCTATGGAACACAAATTTTTCCCAAATGATACAATAAATTATCATGAACATGGTAGTTTAATTCCTCAACTTGGTGTCCTTGACTCAAGTTTAAATATACCTCTTGAAAGTCAGCATCTTGTGCGTATTGTTCAACATAAGTTTCATGCATAACATAATTATTCTTGGGTAAAATGGTTACATTTACAATCGGTCTAGAAATCATATCAGAAACTGTATTATATATATATCTTTTTTGTACCTAATTACCAAGTGTAATTGCCGTAAAAATCCTATCCAACGAAAGTGCCTTGATGTTGTGGGGAAAAGTATCCGATGCGGATGACACTAACCCTTTCTAAAGGTGACAGACTTTAGCAACAACTGAATGACAAAGTTTTCATGTTCATCTTTATGAAAGCACAGAGAGAATAGAAAGAGGATCAACCAACCTGGTGTCTTGCGCTTAGTCGATCCTTGTCCTTCTCGCTTTGTATCCCGTTCCCAGCTCTTTACTCTCCAAGCCGATCCAGCTACACACAGAATCTGCACAACAAAAGGGAGCAAACTACGAGATACAAGCAATCATAATTGAAGCATGGATTAGGTTGCATCAAATATACATGTAAACACAAAAGCATCTATGTAAAACAAGTATATAGAAGAACATGCAAACTTTATTGATAGAAAGTAACAGGGTTCCAGAGGAAGTTACAACCAATGATGTTGGCCCCAATCCAGCAGCACCTCCTCGGCAGCAAGAACTCTCTTCTTCACCTCTAGTAAAACAATCACCCAATAATCCTGGCAGTATACCAACAGCACCTCCTTGCTTATACAAAATTCCAGCCTCCATAGACCTCATAGAAGAGCTCTATATATAGGAGAGAAGACGAGAGGATGAGTCAGCTTGAGGCTGGCATAGAGCTGACTAGTGTCCTCTCCCTCTTCAGTTAATCTTCAGTTCCTGTGTCCACTTGGAGATCCTTGCTTACACATGGTGATCAAGTACCTCTTACTCATCACAGGGCGAATCTCATGACCCAAGTGTCAGTTTGGAAGCTTCCTGGGCAATTGACACCTTGCAGGAGGACTGTGCCACTTGGCCAATCTCGCCCAGCGCAGGTAGCCTTCATTGTTTTTGACTTCCAGCGCAGGTACAGAGTGGGACAGTTGCAATACAGCGCAGAAGCTCAGTTAAGCAGCTGACATGATCCAAAATAAGCCTGTTCTGAAGTGTTTTCAGGTGGAGAACTGATTGGAAGTGTTGTTGATTGATGACCTTGTTCTTTTAGGGGTAAGAACAACATGTTTAGGGACTGAGGATCCCTGTAATTATCGACATTTCCTGCTCCTTGACGCGAGGCACAAAAATGTCTATAACAGTTGCCCCCTAAAGTATGAGGCCGTTAATCGGGTGAAATGCTTTAGCTAGAGGGTCCGAAGTTCGTTCCAGTGCTGAGGAGAGTGCCCTGTAATACAATACAATACAATACATTATCTTTCATTCATCATTATTCTCATGATCTAGCTGAGGCGGGTATTCCCATGCTCAGCTTTCTATAAATACATTTTGGTACATATGACAGACGATCGTCTGAAGACAGACTGATAATCTTCCGCTAAAATTATCATCCTTTGAGGAGGATGATCATCTGCTGCAATGATGTACATGGCAAATGCTTTTATATTTCCTGAATATATATCGCAGCCCGGATGGATGAAACTAGATCCGGGGTCTTCAAACTCGTTCGATCTTCACTCTAAGTACAAGTCGATCCATGTGAGAATTACGCTGAAGTCGAACATGGAAAGACATCGCTTGATTACCGGTCAATAATGAAAACCGTTAACAAGCGCGAGAGGAATCACCAATAATGACGATGACCCTCAAGGTACGGCAGTACAATTCACGTGGCGTGAATAAAGGACTTGGCGTCGAACGCCACGCAAAATCTTCTGGTCGAAGGTCATTGATGTATACCTGTCGCCGGAAGTGAGAAACTTGCCATTGAGGCATGCAAGCTTCAAAGTACTGATGGGGGTGTTCCTAGATCGACTTCTTGGATAATGAGCTGAAGTCGACAAGAAGTGATCCGTCAAAGGAGGGCCTTAATGAATCCCACATCAATGACACGGAACGGAGCTAATGATTTAGTGGAGGTGAAACAAACTGTGACATATGATTCAGGGTGGCGATCATGAAATGGATGAAGGAAAATGTATGGTAGTGGATGGGACACGGTTGACACTTTCTGAATGACCCCTCTTGAACATATAACGACACTGATGTGATGGATCGGTAGCATTACCCCGAATGGATGGTGTGGCGAGGACCATGGTGATGAAACCGGTGAATGAGACAACCCAACCCGATGTGATACGGAAGAAAAGTGTCATGTTCAAGAGTGACTTGCTACCTCTAAACTTTGATGTTCTCCCAATTTTTCCCCAGTCATTTCTGACCAGTACCTCTTTATTTTTGTCAAGCTTGAGGAGGATAACATATGCTTGTTCTATAACCTGCCCTTCGGGCAAGCCCATCGCTAAGATTTAACGAGCCTAGCGATAGGGAAACTCGTTCTCGTCTAAAGACAAGTTTGTCGCTATTTAATCATTTTAACGAGTCTAACGACAAAGAAAACTCGGTCCTTTTCATTTTTAGAGAGTCTAAAAAGGTACAGAAAGTCAACTCCATAATTCATTTTTCGTCAGCTAATCCCTTAAGTCCGAAAAAGTATAAAACAATACAGAAGGGATGGCTGTTCGGTATTTTTAACGAGCTGAACCAGGCAAGCGCTCGATCCTTTTGTGCAATAATCCCTCAAGTCCAAAAAGATTAAAATTTAGAGGAGGGATAGCGTTCCGGTCATTTTAACGAGCTGGAAGGCCAAAACTCGGCAAACTTTTCATATTTTACGAGTCAGTGAAAAGAGTTGAAAGAAGACTCGTCTTTTGAGGAACGAGTGATAAACAGGGATAGCTACAGATTCCAGGTACAGGTTGGAATTTCCAATCACGGCAGTGTCACAAGGATGGCTAGGTGAAATCACTCTTCGCAGCTGTTTCTCAAAAGAGGTAAACACACAAATGGAAGTGAATGATTGGCCAAATGAACGGTGGAGGTGGTGGATGAAAACACGATCAAGGTTCTTATGGCTAATAAATTTACGATCTCAAAAGGTTATTTACCGGTTCATTTTTTCCATGAGCTTGAACTCTGGGGGAAACATTTGCTCACACTTTTCTATTTTTTAACGAGCATAAATTCAGGCCTAAAACTGCTCGAATTTCGCGTTTATTTTTTAACGAGCATGAACTATATGCTAAAACTGCTCGATATACCAGTCATAAGAACGCCTCCTATAAGGACCAATTTTTTATAGAGCTCATGCCTTACTACAGCTATGCTCTTATTTTGGCAAATTTTACTTCTGCCCCACAGGCTTTCTTTCATGCAAATTTGGAAACGGCTAATCTTAAAACCAGATAAATAACCGCCCCTAGCTTGCACTCCAGAAAGTTTGCATGCCCCCAGGTATAGGATAGAATTTCGAGGTTGCCCCTCCTCTCTCCTACTTCTGCTTTTCTTTGGGTGTTCACAGTTATTTGTCATCTTGCTAATCTAATGCTAACGATACTTGTCTTCTCGTTATTTTAAGGGGTCTTACGCAGTACTCAGACTTCCTGTCGGCCCACTTTTAACAAACAGCTATTGTGACAATAGAAGAACACTACTCAAAGATAAAACATTGGTATTATCGAGGGAGGCCTGCCTCTTTCTTATTATCCGAAGAGTGGTTCTATTCGCTGCCGCAAATCAATATCTTTCTTCGGCGGTGTCTATCATTGGGTTGTCCAAAGATGGTTACCCTCTGTCACAACAATACGGTCTCCTTCTTAGTTTACTGCCCCTGCTTATCCTTCAAAACATATGTTTCGATGGGCGAGGCTTGAATTTAAAGATGGTGACTACTTGTTACAATAAGGGAATTCCTACTTGGGCATTGCCCACTTTTTTAGACAAAGGTGAATGATTCCCAAACACATAACTTTAACAAAAGATCATTATTCCAGAACAACCCCACTTCCTTCGGACGGGGTACGGACTAGTCATGTTCTCCTGCGGAAATTCTTCCTTATACCCGGAGTTTCTTCTGCCCGAAGCAGACCAGGGTGCATGCCCCCTGGGTCCTAGTCTTTCTTTCCGAATTACTCGCGCTCATCGGGAAGGAGGACTGGGGGCGGAGGCGAATCTTGAGTAAACAGACCATTTAGGATTGGTATTTGACTATTTGCGATGCGAGATCCCGGAAATGAAAGCTGGTCTACGAGCTTGACCACCCTTCCTTCGTGTGGAAAACACATTACTCTAAAGAGTGAGGAGACTATCGCTCCCATGCAATAAATATAGTCGCGTCCAAGGAGTAGGTTATAATCCAAGGGTCCTTGAACTACCAACACGTTCATCCTGACGGTCTTCCCCTTCAATGTAACAGGTACATCGGGGAGGATTCCTAATGGTCGACTGGTTCCTTTATCAAAACCTGAGAGATTTCTCAACTCAGGTAAAAGCGCTGGGGAACCCAGTGCTTTCCAAGCAATAGAGGAAAGGATACTCACAGACACCCCTTCATCAATGATAGTACCAGCCATAATCATTCTATAGAGCTGGACAATGATTCTAAATGGTGTACTGGCTGGTAACCGGGGTCTGCCTAGTTGATTCCAATCAAAGGATACAACTAGGTTGCTTGGTGGTGGGACCGAATATACGGCCGGATACGACTCAGATGATGTTCCTTCCTGCGATAAAGGAATGGGCGCATTGCCCGGATGCTCGTCGGAGTCGGTGCTGATAAAGAGAACCTGGATGGTGTCATCCTTGTTCTCATCAGTGAGGGTGTCACATGAAGACGACACTTCGGTGACGGTGTCATTTGAAGACGGGTCTTCAATGACGAAGTCATTGGACGATAGAACCTTTGAAGGAAGAACCGGGTCAACTGCCGTTTCGACCTTTAGACTTTCGTCTGGTCTAGATTCGGTAGGTTCATTCTCAATGACTGACACATCAGTTGACCACTTGAGTGGTTCAACTGGATTTTCAACTATCGAGGGATTAGGCGCGAGTTTTCGGTATCCAGGCGGAAGTTGCACCGGTGACACCGGGCGATCTTCCAAAACTCTCTTTGCCTCATCTAAGAATGGACATTTGTGGATGGCATGGTGACCTTCACACAATAGACAGGGTGATCTTGGTCCCCTTCTTCGTCCTTCACTCTCGCTAGTTGAGGGAATGCAATCAACTTGACAACCAGAGGTTGATGCTACCGGATTGTGCAACCTCGGGGACCAGTCCCTTAGTATCCGGGGAATACAAGGACAATCACGATGGAAATGGATCCCTTTGCAAATGACACATGGCGATTTAGGCCCGGTCGGTGCAGTGTGTGGGTTTTTGTCAGTTTTCTTCTGCTTGCCCCCAGTCGCCTTCGCCAGAGGCTCCTTCTGCTTCTTCTCTTTCTTCTTCTTTTCCTTCTTCTCCTTGGGAGGCTGACTTTTGCCGGCTCTACCCTGCGAAGATGAAGGATCAGAGGAAGTATCACAAGAGGTAGAAGGCTGGTGGGTAGTTCTAGATTGTTCTGACAGTTGATTCGACTGCTCAGGATTAGTGGCGATTTGGACAACATTAGTTGAAAAGAGCCAAACAGGAAGGCCGATTGTCAATCCTGGAAGTGACAATGTAGCCATATGAGGTGCACCAACATCTCCCCAAGAGGAGAAGGGATTTGGACTTCCGCCAAGGTTACTTCCTTGGTTGGTGGGCTCCATACTTTTCAACTGAAAGATCAACGTGGGAATAACAGGTGATTATGTTCCGCTTTAAAATAAGTTTTATTTACAACGCTTTTAGACACAAACTTGCTTTTTCATGTTTTAAGAGTCGAGAAAAAGCTAAAGATGACTCTAGTCGCCTTCGATGTATTAACGAGCCCGAAGTGACAAATGCTCGGTTGGACCTTTTCAGTTATAGAGTTTGAAAAGGGCCAAAAGAAACTGCTCTGGAGATCTAGGCAGAGGGTGTGCCAAACCTTTCGCGAAACCACAGAATACGTTTTACGGTACGGGTGGTCGATCTTCGTGAATGCTGTGTTCACTGCATCGCGATCAGTAGGGCGGCCGACACGGTTTCCTAAGGATAAAGGATAAAAGCCTATAGGGGTCTCCCAATATACGCGACGGTACGCGGGAGCTCAAATCCGTGTTAGTGCCACCGACTCTCAGGAGGAATCACCCACCTTCGTAGATATCGACAGTCACTATGTTTAACGACGCCGGAACACGTCTCTACCTAGACCTCTAGATGTTTGCGTTAAATTCCAAAGCGTTGTTATGTAAATTGAGTTTATTTTAATGTTGATCTTTCTTAACAGTTTGCCTTTCAGGTTCGCCACGAGATGTATATATACAACTTCCTATATGCAATCTAAGAATGAGAAGCAAAATCTTTTCAATCTTTCAACTTTGAAAACCTTAATCTACTTGAGGAAAGAGCAAGACACAACTTTTTCCACAGATCAAAGAACACACACTAAAATGCACATTTTCCTAAATCGTCAAGCATACAGTCAAATGCAAAATGCACAATGCATGTATTTCTTTTCGTTATCCTTAATGTTGATGCTTAACAAAAGGAAACTGTTGTATGATTTTTGAATCAACTTTCAAGTAGAAATAAACAAGCTTGTCCACAATCAAAAGAACACCTTATGAAAGACTTGTTTTAAATACAAGAAAAGTATAGATTCAAACCATAAAGTGAGAAGCAAACCAATCCAAAACAGCTATGAACAGCAATAACACTAACTCATAAGATCGCAATCTAAGAGGCCACAGCTACTAGGTTCGATTTTCACAATGGGAAATTGTAACTGAAACAAGAAATACTGAAAGAACGTTTACAATTTCATCACACAACTGAGGCGGAATAATGTCAAGGAGATAAGGTCTACAGCAAATACAATAACCAGCAAGCAATCAGCCAAAAACAAGTGCAAACAGGGCCAAGACACAAAGGAAGAGCTGAGCTAGACTAAGGCCAACTGGACCAGCGCAGGCACTGGTCTGCCAGTTTCACTCTCAGCGCAGTTCCCGAAGGGAGCACCTGCGCTGTAATGCAGACTGCCTGTGGACAGCCTGCACTGACTTACGAGAGTTACGTCTGCTAAGAATTCCGGGTCATAAAAAGCTCAAAAATGTACTGTTTTGACTGAAATAAAATGCTATGGGTTAAGTACAGGCTAAGGGATGATCAAGAGGATAAAGATCTATCACAAAGAGTAAGGATTCATCTGTAGATTAGCTCTTTAAATCTTGAATTTGCTCAGCAAAGGAGCAAGAGTAGCAAAAACCCTCTACTTCGCTTTTGATAGAGTCAAAAGCTTTTCGATTCGGTACTCCTTTCTTCAAGAAATGAATAGCAAAATACTACAACAACAAGATACTAGGATCTCCCCAGCGGAGTCGCCAGTTTGTTGTGGGGAAAAGTATCCGATGCGGATGACACTAACCCTTTCTAAAGGTGACAGACTTTAGCAACAACTGAATGACAAAGTTTTCATGTTCATCTTTATGAAAGCACAGAGAGAATAGAAAGAGGATCAACCAACCTGGTGTCTTGCGCTTAGTCGATCCTTGTCCTTCTCGCTTTGTATCCCGTTCCCAGCTCTTTACTCTCCAAGCCGATCCAGCTACACACAGAATCTGCACAACAAAAGGGAGCAAACTACGAGATACAAGCAATCATAATTGAAGCATGGATTAGGTTGCATCAAATATACATGTAAACACAAAAGCATCTATGTAAAACAAGTATATAGAAGAACATGCAAACTTTATTGATAGAAAGTAACAGGGTTCCAGAGGAAGTTACAACCAATGATGTTGGCCCCAATCCAGCAGCACCTCCTCGGCAGCAAGAACTCTCTTCTTCACCTCTAGTAAAACAATCACCCAATAATCCTGGCAGTATACCAACAGCACCTCCTTGCTTATACAAAATTCCAGCCTCCATAGACCTCATAGAAGAGCTCTATATATAGGAGAGAAGACGAGAGGATGAGTCAGCTTGAGGCTGGCATAGAGCTGACTAGTGTCCTCTCCCTCTTCAGTTAATCTTCAGTTCCTGTGTCCACTTGGAGATCCTTGCTTACACATGGTGATCAAGTACCTCTTACTCATCACAGGGCGAATCTCATGACCCAAGTGTCAGTTTGGAAGCTTCCTGGGCAATTGACACCTTGCAGGAGGACTGTGCCACTTGGCCAATCTCGCCCAGCGCAGGTAGCCTTCATTGTTTTTGACTTCCAGCGCAGGTACAGAGTGGGACAGTTGCAATACAGCGCAGAAGCTCAGTTAAGCAGCTGACATGATCCAAAATAAGCCTGTTCTGAAGTGTTTTCAGGTGGAGAACTGATTGGAAGTGTTGTTGATTGATGACCTTGTTCTTTTAGGGGTAAGAACAACATGTTTAGGGACTGAGGATCCCTGTAATTATCGACATTTCCTGCTCCTTGACGCGAGGCACAAAAATGTCTATAACACTTGACTACTGCAATTTAGTTTAAGATTGCAGATATTGCAAAGGTTGATGATCAGTGTGGATAATGGTTTCTTTTCCCATCAAGTAATGCTTCCATTTCTTCACACTTTGCACCAATGCGTAAATCTCTTTATCATATGTAGGATAGTTAATAACAACACCATTAAAAATCTCATAATTAAATGAAATGGTCTTACCATGTTGTAAAAGAACTGCACCCATGGCGTAGTCACTTGCATCTACTTGTATTTCAAAGGGTTATTTCAAATCAGGCAATGCTAAAATTGGGGTTGAACTGATCTTTTGTTTCAAAGAATCAAATGCTTCTTGTTATTTTCCTCCTCACTAGAAGACAACTTTCACGCTCGTCAACGCATGTAGTGGAGTTGCTATGGAGGAGAAATTGGAAATTAACTTCCTCCAGTACTGCGTTGCTCCTAGAAAAATCCTTATCTCTGTAACTGATTTGGGTATTGGCGAATTCACAATGAAAAAACATTTAGAGGGATTAATCTCCAGCTCACCTCCTCCAACTATGTGGCCCAAATACACTAAGAAAGTTTTCCCGAATTCACATTTAGACATCTTCAAAAATAACTATTCTTTCCTCAAAACATCCAACACTTTCCTAACATGCTTGACATGCTCTTCTCATGATTTGTTGAATATCAAAATATCATCTAAATATACAATTACAAATTCATCAAGAAATTATCTTAAAATATCATTCATAACTCTCATGAATGTAGTTGGAGCATTACAAAGACTGAAAGGCATAGCCAGCCACTCAAACAATCCCTGTTTGGTTTTAAAAGAAGTCTTCCATATGTCCTCCTCAACTATTCTAACTTGATGATAATCCACTTCTCAAATCTAATTTAGTGAAATACTTTTCATTTTTCAACTGATCTGGCAAATCATCTATTATGGGCAATGGGTATCGATTCTTTATTGTAATCTTATTCAAAGCTCGATACTCTACACACATGCGCCAGGTTCCATCTTTCTTGGGTACCAATACAATTGGTGAACCATGGCAAAGTAGAAAGACGAATTACTCCTTTATCTAACAATTCCTGGACCTGTTTCTTAATTTCTAAGCTTTCCAGAATTGACATTCAATACATACCAATATTTGGGAGTGGACTTCCTCTTGTAGCTGAATTGCATGTTGAATTCCCCTTTTTGGTGGCAATTCTTTTGATTCTTGAAACATTTCTCCATATTGATTGACCACATCAACCAATTCAGATTTCAGCTTTACATCACAACCTACAAAGGATTTATGCTCTGAGTCATTCTTCTGTGTGATCATAAGAAACACGAGACTCTTGTTGGAATTGAATAGTCGCTTCATTTCACCTACACTTGCCAAAGACAGACTAAGCTTTCTGCGATGGGCTCTCACAATGTACTCCACTCCATTTTTGAAAAAATGATATTTGTTCTCAAATCTGTGGAAAATGGCTTTCCTTTCATACAGATATGGGCTTCCTAATACAATCCCTAAGATATCCAATGGCACAACATCTAATTCAACTTCATCAATGAAATTGGTGGTGATTGCAAATATGAAAACACATTTCAATGTGACCTGCAAATTGGCATCCTTGGTTATCCAACCCAATGGATATGGTTTATGATGAGGCACGGTTTCCAAATTCATTTTCTTGACCAAATCTGCAGAAATCAAATTGGCTTTAGATCCGCTTTCAAACATCGTATCGATTTTTATATGTCTGGGAATAACTCGAATGTGGAACAACTCGATTTGTTTTTCCTCATTTGAAATGTTGTAAGAGTTATTTGTTGCGTTGGTGCTTTCCATGGCTGTCTCTTTGCTTGCTTTTGCCATGACTTTTCACTTGGTGATTGTGGCTGCGATTTTTGTTTCATCTCCTAAGTTTGAACCCAAGTCTTGTTGTGCAGCACCGTTGGTCTTTTGTTTCCCTTTCTTCCGATCGTAATTCTGGATGAAGCTTCCATCAATGAGCTTCATCATGTCCCTCCTTGGAACAATTCTTTCACATGGGCTTCTCCCCTTCTTTCTTAACAGAAGTAGTTTTCTTCTACTTTCCTTTAAATTTCTTCCATTTTTCACCACTCTGAAATGGCTTCTTCTTACCTTCTTCCTGTATATTTTTCCTTCTTTCTTCGAGGTGTGTAGCTTGAACATAGGCCTCGTCAATATTTGTGGGACTAAACATAAGAATGGTATGTCGAAGATATCTATGCAACCCTCTTATGTATTTTAGCAAGGTATCTTGTGACTGTAAGTCTACTCCTAGCATAAGAGCTCTTTTCCTAAACTCTTGAGTATACCCTTGCACATTTTGACCTTTCAAATATCTGAAATTTTGCCAATTCATGATAGCTTTTTGCATATGAGCTAAAGGGTAGCACTGTCTTTTTATAACAAAAATGAATTCAGACCAAGTAATATAAATCTTACCATGTTTTTTGATCTCGTCTTGAGTCCTTGATTCCCTGCACCCTCCATTCTCAATGAAGCCAACTGAATTTTGATATCATCCACTTGAAGGTTTTGAATTCTACAATACACCTCCAACTGATGAATCCAGTTATCCAACTTCTTTGCATTCACTTCACCATTGTACATAGGTAACTTGAATTTAACATCAAGCTTCAGAAAAGGTGATTTACCAATTCCTTTTGAAGAATGATGATGAGTATGAGTAATGGTGGTATTTGTGGAAGTGTGTGAAGATGCTTTTGAAGAAGAAGATGGTGTAGATGGTGGAGGTTTTCCTCCATTCCCATTACCTCCTTTTCCTTTATCTTCTTTTCCGGTCATGGAAAATTTTAGGGGCAAATGTTCGCCCTTTGGCGAAATTAAGGGGTTTTAAATTTTTAGTGGGCGAATATTTTGTATCATAATACTTTTTTACAAATCACCTCAAATAGCCCACTTTATTTTAAGGGAGAGGGTAAAAAAGGTAAATTTAGCCCTTGAAATTAGGAGTTACAACCTTCCATTTGCCCTAATTTTCAAGAATAGGTTTTCTTTAAGTGAATCCTATGGGCCAAATACCATATTTATAAAAGAGGTATGGTAAATTAATAAAAATATAAATAAATGAGAGGTATGGTAAATAAATAAAACATTTTTTATATTTACTCCATAAGTCACCTTATATACATGCAAGGGTGTAAACAAATAAAAATATAAATAAATTGGAGGTATGGTAACTAAATAAAACTTCTTTTTATACTTACTCAAAAGGTATGGTAAATAAATAAAAATATAAATAAACTAGACGTATGGTAAATAAATAAAACCTCTTTTTATATTTAGTCCATAACCCTCTTTCTATTTATGAAGGCTCAAAAAAGAGGTTTTATTTAAGTGAATCCTATTGGCCAAATACCATATTTGTAAAAGAGGTATGGTAAATTAATAAAAATGTAAATAAACGAGAGGTATGGTAAACAAATAAAACATTATTTTATATTTACTCGAGAAGTCACCTTATATTTCAGGACACTCAAAAAATGTGTTATATTTAGGTGAAACCTATGGGCAAAATACCATGGGCCAAATACCATGGGCTAGATTATTATTAATACCATGCAAAAAAACATTATTAACCCTAATATTAGTATTAATAAAAATAAAAATGGCACATGGTATTGACCCATGGTATTCACGTGGAATGTAGCCTATTTAAATGGGGAATTAAACCAGCATAGATCCATCTTTACTCTGGATCTACTAAGCCCCGAGAGGTATCAAATATCGTGATATGCAAACTAGCATAGAGTGAAAAAATATTTGATCCCTCTCGGGGCTTGGTGGATCAAAAGTAAAAATGGATGTTGTAATTTAATGTATGTTAAACATTTTAACTTGGTTAAAATAAAAAATAAAATAAAAATCAAATATTAATTTTTATAAATTACTAATAGTAATTTTTAATCTCCAGGTTTATGATAACCCATGGTAATACCATGGTATTCATGTGAGCATAGACTATTTAAAAGGGAAATTCTATCATCTTAGATCCATCTTAATTCTGGGTCTACCAAGTGCTCAGAGGGATAAATAGATTTCATCCCCCTAAGAGTGGTAGATGTGGAGTTAAGATGGATATAGGTTGGTTTTTATGATAATGAAGATATTAAATAGACTTAGGAAATTATGTTGTAAAAAAATCTTAAGGTGAATGGTTAAAGCTACATTCAGTCACTTCACAAAATTTAGTAAAAAATACCAATATCTCCATTAATATTGGTTTTTAACTTTTTCTGATTTAACAAAAAGATTCAAAACAATGAAACCTTATCACTCTTTCTGCATCACCCTCGCAGAAGATTTATCACAATTTTTCAAACATTCTCAATATGATATCTTCATGAAAAAGTTTAGGTACTGATGTTGGATTAGTTGTTTGAAAAATAAGTTGGTTTGTACAACCTTTAATCCTCTGTGCTATTCTTAGTTTGTCTTAATGATCTGTAGGGGTTGGAGCCACTGGGCCATATTTTCCTAAAAGGTGGAGATTGTTCACCAAAAAGGAAATTAATCTACATGTTACAACGTTGTTAAAGAATGCGAGACCTATGAGGGTAGTGAATTATGCTAATAAGCAATTTAGATTGGGAGAGACCTAATTAAATTTTATTATTTAATTGAATATTTCCAATTAAAATAATAATAAATCTACATTTATATTCATATATTGATTGGAAGGATTCTCACAATGGTCACTTCTTTCAATTAGATCCCCTTCAAGCCCTTGGGATACCTAATACTTTCTTATATAATATAGTTGGGGCTTGCTACTTGTTGGCGTGTTGGGGTAAACAAACTTGATGTGTTTTTTTTAATCTCACATTTGGAGTCTATGGAATAAGAAAGAAATTTGATAACTTGAAAAAAGTGGTAGCTTGACAAAAGTTGTAGAGCAAAGATTAATCTCTCCTACCTTGACAGAACTCGTTGTCAATATCAACACCTACAAGAACTTTGTTGTGGAATATTATCAAAACTAATAGAAGGATATGAAAGAGTGTATTATAAGAAGCTTGACAAACACGGCCACTGAAACTTGGAACATTGTTTGTAGGAAGAAAAAATTGTGTTTCTTTTTCCAAACATGTATGTTATTATATTACAATTTAATGAATATGTTTTCTTATTATCATATATGGTTTCATACTTTAACAAAACATTCACCAAGACTTCACAATGTTTTATTATTCAGTAAAAGATTTGCCAAGATCTTACAAGATTTTATAATTCAGTGAAAGATTCTCCATCACTGTACAAGACAATATAATCTGGTGAGAGATTCGCCAAAAAAAAATTATATATATATATATATATTATTGATAAAATCGCCTCCCATTTTTCCTATGTGTCATGGGGATTAGCCCATCTATTATGCATATAAATTTAGGGTGGTTCTTAAAATTTTCCCTATTTCCGTTACCTCCTCCTCCTAAAGAGCCTTCTCCATTGGGAGGCTTGGAACTTTCTCCTTGCAACCTGATATTCCTCTCTTCATAGAGGACCTTAAATATCTATGTCATATCAAAGAAATCATTTCTGGAGCTCTTCTCATCTTCTGTCATGATAGGTTCTCCTTCATGAGACATAATCTATGGAGACTCAACTACAACTTCTGTAACTTGTGGTTGAACTGGTGTAGAAGACTTTAGCAACCTTTCTCTTCTTCCGCTTGACCCAATTTCAAGGCTTTCAACTAGTTTCCCTTCCCCTCTTTTGAAATTTAACCTTGTAAGCATGACATAAACTTGCAAACAATTAAATCCTTCTTTCACTAAGAAAATATAGTAAGGAAAATCAGAGCTCTGATACCAAATTGATATGAAATGGAGTAGAATAGTAATGTTGTGTTAATTCCCCATTCATAATTAAACCCAAGATGCTTATCATTTGCTTTTCAAGTGCTTAAGGACTCAAAACTTTTTCTTAATTAACATATTTTCATGAGAGTTTCATATGTAAATGTTATGAACAATTTAACGTAAAAACATATGTTGAACAACAGCAATATAACAGCAATGAAGATCAAAATACAACACATAGCAAGCACATGATAAAGGAGTTCACCCCTCCTGGGTTACGTCTCCTTATTCCAGGTTTCAATGGCTTGGGCCTCTCTATTATGCTCAAATTACAACAAAAGTGTATTTAGAATGCTCATATGGCTCTGAAAGCTATCTCATTGAGTTCAGAATATTCAAAAATGGATATCTAGCCTCTTTTTGCATCCAATTTGGATAATAACTGAAGAAGTTATGACTTCTCCCAGTTCCTCCACTATTTGTTCCGCAAATTGCTCTAAAACCAACCAAAAACCCCTTTCTTGCTCCAAAATATGCTAATGGAGCAAAAAATTCCCCATTCGGCGGGCTAAATCATGTTGGCTTTATTGCAATCGCAATCAGCTAAGCTGCGGGCTCTTAACACTGCAAAACATTGATATGTGGTGTTGCAGACACGACGGGCTATTAAATCAGAATATATAACCTCCTACATATGGAATCCACCACTCATCTCAATCGGCGATCGGTTGCAGGCGAAGGTCTTGTTTACTTGAAAGAATGTTGTGATTGCAATTTTGCGGACCTTCCACGGTGTTAAATAGTGGCATATAAACCTATCGCGTCTGGGGTCTATCGCGATCGGAACTCCACTGCGTAGGGGCTGATTCTTGTTGCCAATACGATTGTGATATGTGATTGCATAGCATCACAACTTCAACCTTGTTGGGGCCAATAACCTTTTCGCTGATCCATCTACTACTACGATATGCGATTTTCGAGGGCCAAAGGCAGGCTAGCACTTGGTGCCTCCTCATTTGCTGAAGACCTTGCCACACCATCCTAATCTTGCCATGTAGGCAAGTCAAACTTGAGCTTTGACTTGCTCTAACTTTTGCATGCGAACTCGGATTTGAGTGTTGTTCACAC
The DNA here is from genome assembly GCA_031772625.1 of Pinus tabuliformis. Classification (NCBI taxonomy): domain Eukaryota; kingdom Viridiplantae; phylum Streptophyta; class Pinopsida; order Pinales; family Pinaceae; genus Pinus; species Pinus tabuliformis. Next base: position 1,004,920,860 of record CM062819.1, read on the forward strand.
CGTTGGATTCAGAGTGATGAGCTCTTCAATATGAATCTAAGTTTGAGAAGATTTTGACACTTTGAGTTTTGAGCATAATTCTGAGCACCTGATCAAATAGCCTATAAGAAGTGAGTCTTAGTGTAAGCATTTCCCATTAACCACCCAAAATATGTTAAGATCCATGAGCAGCATCCAGAGTAATTAATGTTTTAACACATGGGTATTTCCATTCAACTTTACTATATTCATACAACTTGTGACTTGGAAATTCCCAAGGTCAAACCCAATTAGGAATTTAACGCTATTATATATTACTTTTAATTTTAGAATTAGTAAAATAGCAGTTGATGAGGTTGGACGAGGATTGTTAAATAAATGATAGATGAGAATGGTCCTTTTCTTCTTTTGTTTTGTAAGAATATATTATTGATGTGGAAGAAAACAATTCTAAAGAAGACTAAAATGAAGTTTTTATTTAAAAATAATCAAATAAATACATGTTGGAATTTCAATGACATAATGACACAACTAAAATAAATAATGACAAAGTTGAAATTATTTCAACCTTTTTTTTACATCTTAGTGTTATCTTCAGCATGTTTAGGACACTTTATTCATATAAGGTGTTATATCTTTCAATGTCTTTAACATGTTAGTTAGGTGTCAAAACGCTGACTTCATGTCATGAAATGCTTATTCATGAATGTGACACATGGTGGCCAGGGTGGTCAACTTTGCATCAATATGTTGTAAAAATACCAATGTAATATGTAATGTTACAAGATTGTTTTTCCATCAAAATGACATGTGGTCACCATAATGGTTGGAGGACATCAGTATAGTGTTTGAATTACAATATAGTGTTGAGAAATTGATAAGGGCAACAGTTAAGATGATTTCTCTTTACTTAATAATTTCTTGTGACGTTATGTTGGCTTCTTACTACTTTATTATGTTTTGTTCATCAAACAATTACCAAAACCATAAAATATAAAAATCACAAATAGACAATGAACATAAGATATAAGCTCCAAGCCAGAGCAAAACCCCTCCATGGGGAAAACCCAGAAAATTCTTCTCTTTTTATAGAATCAGATCAAATAAGGAGTAAAAGACCCAAGAAACAGATCAAAACCTTCAACAAGACCCAAGTCATCACTCCTCCGTAGATCTTCCAGTAAGACAAAGTCAACTCAAGTCAAAACCTTAAAAATAGCTTCGAGCTTCATAATTTTGGCCCCCAACTTCAGAATTTCGTATGCCAGTTTCAGAAATTTGGACTTGCAACTTTGGCCTCTATGACAGCTTCAGAATTTTGCATGTGTGAGATATTTATGGCAGATTTTAGGGCAGAAACTTCAATTTTCTTCCTTCCTTCTTTCTCTTTCTTCCCAGCTTTTTCTTCTCTTTAATTTTTCATTAATTTCCTTGGAGATCGAATTTGTTTGGTTGGTTCTTCAAATGAGGTCAAGTTATCTCTATTTATACACATCCATGAGGTTGAATTACCCCTTTCCGAACTTACTTGAAGAGGAAGGATCAACTTATTCTACAAAAATTACATTTTTGACTAAAATAAATTTATTTTTCCATTTTCTCTTCAAAGTCCAATTGGGACTTGACTCAAGAACAATATTTTGACTTATGACAAAGATTATTTTGACTAAATAAACCCTATAACCATGAAGAACATGTTTGACCTAAATGACCAAAAACTGGAGCATGAAACCCATGCTTGAAAAATAATATTTATTTTTCTTCTCTTGATGTTTACATGAAATATACAATAGTATAAGTACAATAGCAATTATGAAAACTGAGCCTAGTTACATTTTCTAACACTCCCTCTTAAATAGGGAGGTATTCATAATCCCATAGATATAAGTATATACTCAAACTAAAATGTTCTCGTAAGAAGAGTTGGATTGGTAATCCATCTTATAAGCATCAACATCATGACCAGCATTGTCAAACACTAACATAATGATGCCTTTTGACTAATAGGCTTTAACTCTCCACAAGTTTAGAGCACAATTCCTGGAGGTACACATATATGGGCATGTCAACCTCTCAAGACACATACCCCATCCAGATGTTCACAAGGTGTGTCCTTCCAAGACTTATCCTTATCTTGGATTCTTAATCCTTAAAGAATATTTGTCATCTTTGACCACTCTTATCTTGGATACCTTGTTAGATCCTCAAAGAGTTTCATTCCATGAAACTACTTCCTATATTGGATTTTCAATCCTCAAAGGAGTACTTGTTCCCATATGCTTATCCAATCCTCCATTCTCCCTCCTAATGTGATACACTAAACATACGACAATTAGTTTTGGCATAGTGCATGACAATTATGGAGAATATAGTGTCCACCATCACTCCTCAATCAAGGAGGAGGTCCATACTCCTTATCAAATATAAAGGAGAATTCTTCCTCCCAGTTAATCAAGGAGACTTCATAATAACCATATTCTTTGTTTCTTTCATCTGCTAATTTTTTTCCCTGGAGATCATAGTAGTAGCTACAAGAGATCATCACTCTTATCATCATATCATATCTAAGCTATGACCATCCTGGATGTATGTGGATCTAAAATCTTTCTCGATCTTCCTTCATAATATGGTTCATGACATCATCATTTTACAACACTTTCCATCAATTATTATCTTCATCCTCAATAGTATCTTTCCAAACTGATCAATGTAGAGTTAATTATTGCTCCTTTTATCCATTAGAAAGTGAATATCATCAGATTAAACATGACCAACATGTTACCTTATGACTTGCTACCTTTCCAGCCTTAATGGTGTGTACATTTTTTTCATTAATACTTTTAAGATAAGATCAATGTTTTCCACTCAATCCATTTTATTAGAATTGACATTAAACCAAATAGTTGTATATATTTTGTCTCAATTGTTATCTTTCCACTCCATATTTATGGAATATTTATTTTCAAGTAACCAAGTCGAATCATCAATACCAAATTATTAAAACAAATTTACCTAATTGTGATAGCCTTCAAGATGTCATGTTCTGTTGCTAGCTACCTCTGAGATAAACATCCCTTTGTATGGTCTATCTTCATACTAGGATCATTCTCCATGCTTTCTACCTTTCAAGTATCGATCAATGTGTTTGTGGAGTGAACTAATCAAGCTTCAAAATAGAGTTTATGCAACTCGCTCTGAAGTTATACATCTTTTAGTCTTCTAGAAATTGAATTGAATGTTGATCAATATCATGCTTCAAGAGACCATATCAAATGTTGTTCAGCTTCATCATTATTTCTACCCATCTAGCATGTTTCTATATATGGAAGAGTTTCCAAAACATATCATCATGCTTCATCTATCATGCTTCTATGTATATGGAAAAGATACTTATTATTCATTATGTTTCTTATTGTCAAGTAATTGAACAGAAGATTTTTGTCCAATCTAATCTTATCCAAAACATATCGTGATTTTATTACCAAGCATATTTCTACAATAATATATTCTTGCAATATAACTGAAGACATGAATTCTACCCTTAATGGTAATGTATACATACCTCTTTGTCAGTTCCCGAATTATTCTAGTAACAAAGAACAACCTAAGAGGGCATTCACTGAGGATTCTAAGAATCCTCCCACTTCAGGTGACAAGGGTTGGTGATGCAGTGAAACTGTAACCTTACATAATTCGCAGAATTTAAACAATTAAAACCCTTGTTTACCAAACTCTTCGACCTCAATCTCTTGCATGGAACCCAAACAAAATAAAATCCAATATAAACCTTATCGCATCTGAAATTTATGCTAACCAGCACGCATCTTCCGGAGTGATATCTGTCGGATCTTGTCCCTTCATAATGAATGGCTATGATCGATCCGGAATTCAACTGGATTAAATCAAAGCCCATAAATATTGCGTCCGAAATTTAAATTAAATATCGTGCATCTTCCAACGCGATTACTGTTGGATCACTTCAACAGTCACAACCGATTTATCAATTAAAAATTGATTTTATAATGTTATCGGGTCCGCTAGCCAAGGTAACTTGCTTGCAAGTTCCCGTGCGATCACCATCGATATTCTCCTAAATAGATCATCATTGATCCACCCTGTGATCAATGATGATTTGTCAGCTCATTCAATCTCTGTTCGGTTTCAGTCGGCGATCAACAAATTAAATCCTTTGTCTAGACGATCCTCAAATGCTGGACTCCACAAAAGGTTTTAATTTAACACACAATTTCCTGTATTTAATAGAGGATTCAACCTACGATTTAAATAATCAATGAAACCAAATCACATAATAAAAGATCACGTAGAAACAAGTTTTGAGCACAAACTCCTTTCATTCATAACAGTATTTACATATATATTCAGAACATCTCATGCTCTGATCTATTCTCTCCACTGCTTAGCTCTCTCTAACACTTGTTTTCACTCTCCTCGTAGGCTTACATTTATAGATTAATTACATAACTATGGATTATACCAAATCCATGATTTTTTTCATAATTTACTCAACTAATTCCTATTCGAGGATCTCGTAATCCCTAATATCTCTACGAGATCTACACATATCAATTATCCCTGATATTCTCATAAAGTTGAGAATATTTCACAACTGAAAACCTCACACATAGATTTCTCACTCAATATATATAAGATTCCTAAAAATAATTAAAAACATCACCCCTGCATCAGACTCCCGATGAAGAAAAAAAATCATAGACTCCTATCTATGAGGTCTGTCACTTTTCTGTAGTAATGTGACAGCTACAAGTCTGAATGACTTACTACCTCCAGGATTCCAAACTCTGTTTTGTTGATGGTCCTTCAAAGGAATAACTTCATCATGTAGTTTGGCATTAAATTCGCAGAATAATATCTTCAGAGAATGATTAAACATGATTCTTGACTTTCCATACCTCATCATCCTCTATTCTAGAAATATAGACTTGTGAACTACATGTGGAAACTTGAATACCCATTTTCCTGGTTTCCAAATTTTGAACGAGTCTCAAACTGGTTCACCATCTGCACCTATAGCTTTGCCAGGTAACTCTGTCGTGCTGAGATTAGTAAGAACTAAATCTGAAAGTTCACCATCATCATCACTCGAACTGTCAACCAAATTCTATATATCTGTAAAGCAATTTTCTCCACCATGCCCTAGGAGTAATTCATCTTTGTTAATTACATCAACACAATTGATGTTCTCTATGGTGTCCTTTCCTTCTTTTGTTATAGTTTCTCTGGTCTCAACTTCTTTGGCTTCTGTCTCTTTAGCTACTATTTCCTTCTCTAATTGAGCTGCAAACTCAACTTCATGGAATGAAAAACAATCATCCCAATTTCCTTCAGGTTCACAAAAGACTTCTTGATCATAACAATGGTCATTAGCTGTCTCTATAGCAACAAATTCCTTATTTAGTACCATACCTACATTCACAGACAAACTATCAGTTTTTAAAATACCATACCTTTCAGTCTTTTTTTATGCTTCAAGCACCAAATTCCCACCATGGGATTTCTGGGTTTCAACAAATCCTCTTTGATGTGATTCAATTCCTATGAGTCTCTCCTTCTCCAACAAAGAAATATGTATTTGTTCAAGTTTGTTCATCAACATAGCATTCCATTTCTATTGCAATAGATTCCACTTGACCCATTTCCTTATTCTCCATCCATGTCTTCGGTCTTCATTCTCTTTCTCTTGAAACCATTCATGTAGTATATTCAAATATGCTCTCACCACTGCAATACTTATCCTACGCTCTTCATGTCTCATCTCAATCAAATTCTAAAACTGACTCCTCTTCTTTTCCCTTTGCTTTTGGTGTGCCTCTGATTTTCCTTGTTATTTACTTTCTTGGTCTCTCGTAACAACATTCATGAGCTGCAACAAAACCTCTGCAGTAACAAGTCCTCCCTGCTACATGATACCTCACTAATATTTTCTCCTCTAAGCTCAGTCTTTTGGAATTTCTCTGGTTCTCTTCTCTGGAACCATATGAGCACTCCTTGCTCTAGGTTTTTGCAAATCTTCTCACCTTCCTCTATTGTTACTCTGCACAAAAATTATAAAGACTAACACTGACAAATCTGCAATATAATCATACTTCACACAGAATCTTCTTCTGCTCTAATACCACTTTGATGCAGCACAACTGTAACATTACATAATTCATGGAATTTAAACAATTAAAACCCATGTTTACCAAACTCTCTGACCCCGATCTCTTACGTGGAACCCAAACAAATTAAAATCCAGTTTAATCCTTATTGCGTCTGAAATTTATGCTAACCAGCATGCATCTTCCGAAGTGATAACCTTCAGATCTCATCCCTTCATAATGAACGGCTATGATCAATCCAGAATTCAACTGGATTAAATCATAGTTCATAAAATATCACGTCCAAAATTTAAATTAAATCATGTGCATCTTCTGACGCGATCACTATCGGATCACTTCAACGGTCACGATCGATTTATCAATTAACTCGATTTTATAATGTTATCAGGTCCGTTAGCCGAGGTAACTTTCTTGCAAGTTGTCACTCGATCACCATCGATCTTCTCCCAAATAGATCATCATTGATCCACCCTGTGATCAATGATGATTTGTCAGTTCATTCAATCTCTGTCTGATTTCAATCGACGATCAACAAATTAAAGCCTTTGTCCAGACGATCCTCAAACGTCAGACTCCACTAAAGGTTTTAATTTAACACACAATTTCTTGTATTTAACAGAGGATTTAGCCTACGATTTAAAGAATCAACGAAAGCAAATCACATAATAAAAGATCACACAGAAACAAGTTTTGAACACAAACTCCTTTCATTCATAACAGTATTTACATATATATTCAAAAAATCTCGTGCTCTGATCTATTCTCTCCACTGCTTAGCTCTCTCTAACACTTGTTTTCACTCTCCTCGCAGGCTTACATTTATAGATTAATTACATGATTATGGATTATACTAAATCCATATTTTTTCCATAATTTACTCAACTAATTCCTATTTGAGGATCTCGTAATCCCTAAGATCTCTACAAGATCTACGCATATCAATTATCCCTGATATTCTCATATAGTTGAGAATATTTCACAACTGAAAACCTCACACTAAGATTTCTCACTCAGTCTATACAAGATTCCTAAAAATAATTAAAAAGATCACCCACTAAATCAACCAAATGAACAATAATATTCTGAGTAGGATGCTCTTGCGTCAGTTGGTCTCCCTTTGCCTTAGTGGGTATTCCCTATCAATTACTCTTGAAATATATTCAATAATAAAAATAATAAATGACCAGATTACTAATGATATCAAGGAAACTTAAGTCATAAAGTTAAAAGACAAATATATATATATATATATATATATATATATATATATATATATATATATATATATATATATATATATATATATATATATATATATATATATATATATATATATATATATATATATAAGTGAAACTACGAGAGAAAATAAAATCACATAAGAAAAGTGTATTTAAAATTCATATATCAATGACAACCACCAAGTACACCATTGTTGAAAGTACCACATCAAGTATAATAGCTTCCACAACTAAATAGAGGCAAAGTTTAGGCAATTCAACATATATCAATAGTATGAATATTGGAACATGAAAACTACCAAAAGTACTATCACAAGTTAACATTGATAAAGCCAACCCTAATCCTACACACGGCTATTGAATCATAAACACATAAAAATTAACATAATACCATAAAAAATAACAAAATGTAGCAAATAAAAATTGCTCTCAATAATGTAGAAATTTGAAAGAAAATGCAACTGCTCAAGATTTCAAACTAAAAAATAAGAGACATAATTCCACTTTACTGATATGCAACATGGAAATCGAAATTTAGAACGACATGCATAGACATGCAACAAGCAATACCAGAAACACATAGTGATATATATGGTAACCCATATGTGAAAAACCCCTCAAGCCTCTTTGCATTAATCAGTTGAATAGATAAATTATTACAATTGCTAGCTCTAGCTCTAAGCTCAACCTGCAAAAGAATAAGTGTTATCTTTTCTCTATGAGAGACACTAGCCAACACTTAGCCAATTATTTTCTCACCAAGCCTCCTATGTTCTTGCGCAAATCCTAAGGAAACTAGCCCCTAAAAGATAGGAATTTCCTCCAAATTGATTACGCAATTCCCAATGATTGATCTATTGACGCATGCAACATGTGTACACTCAATACTAGCCTACAACTAATGTTACAATCCCTTTTAATCTCCATTTCAGTTGAGGAACTCGAATTCCTTGCATGAAATAGCTATTTTTGGTTGATTGATCAGTAAACTAACAAATCTTTGAGTTAGACTATTGTCCCACTGTACAACTGACCTTCAACCAACTCTATCTATAGCTAGAGGTGAGTTAATTGAATACAAATGAAAATAATAGAACTAGATTACTAAAATTTAGCAATCACACATGCATAAATGAACTCCAAGCCCTCTAACTCAAATTTACTGAGCTAACTGAGTGACAAGATCCATGTCACACTAGTTAACTACCTCCAAGTTTTCCTGCTGATGTGGAAATTCGATTTAATCAATTTGACTAAGGCTAAAACCAAATTAAGCCTTTCTTGCTACATTTTTTCAACACTCCCTCTTCCCAATAAAGGGATTTTTCACCACCCCTTTCCTGCACCTACGAAATTTGAATTTACCTCTTGACAATGCTTTTGTCAAGATGTCGGCATCTTGCTCCTCAATTGGAATGAATTGTGGCAACATTATTCTCCTCAGCACACGGTCTCGTAAATGATGATACCATATATCAATGTGCTTGGACCTCTCATGAAATACCAAATTCTCATAGAACTTATTGAAACTCTAATTATCACAATATATCACAGTCGAATCCATCTCTTGACTGAAAATTCCCACGAGTATTTTCCTCATCCATATGGCGTCACATACTGCTTGACTTGCAACCATGTATTCAACCTCTATTGAGTTGAGCGCCACAGACCTCTATCTCTCATTGTACCAGGAAATAGTTGCGGATCCAACAATGAAGATAGAACCTGAAGTAATTTTCTTGTTTGATGGACTCCCTACCAAATCTATATCAGTGAAGCCTTGAAACTTCACTCCCTTTGTCCTCTTGTACGATAATCCATACTTAGTAGTGCCTCTAAGATATCGTAACACGTGCTTTTTTGCCTTCTAATAAAGCTTTGTAGTCCTCACCATAGCTTCACTTATCTTGTTTACTACATAGCACATGTCGAGTCTTGAGTTCACAAGATACATCAAAGACCCCATAAGTTGCATGTAAATGGTAGCATCTACCTCTTCACTTGAAGTGGCATTCTCCTTCCTCCAGTTTGTAGCTAGAGGTATGTCATTGGGCTTACAATTCTCCATGTGAAATATCTAAAGTATTTCAAAGGAATACTTCCTGTGAGACACAAACAATTCACCATCACCTTACCATACTTCCAGCGCGAGGAAGTAATGCATGGGGCCCATGTCATTCATCTCAAATTCCCTTGCAAGATCCTCTTTGCAAGAGCGGATCACCTGCTCATCACTTGTCAATATTGAATCATCAACATACAAAAAAAAAGTAAGAAACTTACCATATACCACAATGTGATAAAGGTTTGTATGATCCAGGGGATAAAAAAATATGCTCAAAAATCAAAATTTCCAAAATCACTTGAAACCAGTGCCAAATCATAGATTTTGTCGTTTTGATTCCAATGATGCTTGAATTGCCTTAATTCAAAATTGTATGTGAAATTTATCGCATTCTAAAGTTTTTGGAAAACAGTTAAAAATTCAACTTATAGGGTTGACTCGACAAGCCATACAATGATGTCAATAGCTAACTGGGTAGGTATGGTGTGTACTACAGCCAAATCATGTGCTGACACATGGCATGACTGTACAAGGCGATTTTGTGAGTTGTGGTTGGTTGGTAAATTCTTTGGTTCACCAATTGGGAGGCACCACATGGCCCAATGGGGGGCACCACGTCACCCTTAGTATTTGTGCCAAAAGTTTGTTGGATCAACTGACGGACCCAACAAGGAATAGAACCCATGACCTTTCAATAACTAACCAATAGTCTTCCTGCCATACCACGTCTTTGGTTCTCACTATACCATGTTTGCCTATTATAATTAAATTCAAGTTGTTGGAGCATTGGCAGAGGGGGCAGGGCACATCACCGCAGCCTCAGGTTATATGGATCATAGTATGATTGTACTATCAGACGAGAGGGTCGGGGTGGTAAACCCTGGCCTTGGTCACATTTAACATCCTGGAAACATAAGCGGAGGGCTTGGAAGCTGGGGCGGGCGTGTGGCCCAACCCTGAGCCACCTGGCACACATTGCGTCCAGGGGTAGAGTGTCGGTGGGTGCATGGCCTCTAGCCTGTGCCCCTGGCCACATGGACCGCCATGTGACCAACACTTAGAGATGAAGAATCGACGCTCAGGGTAGGACGTAATGGTGTGTTTTAACTGTTCAACGGTTTGCACTGTTTGCGGTGGAATTAACACCAATCTCAAGAAAATTCGTCACCTAGAGGACCTACCAAATGCGAGTTTCATTGCCTGGTTAGCCATTTTTTGTCATTTTGCAGAACTGGTAGTAGAGGAATGGAGAAAGAGGCCTAACTTGGCTATTTTTCAGCCTTTTTGAGCCCAAGAAGAGCCTACATAGGGATTTTTGGTTGTTCTGGACACAATAATAGCATTATTTTTATGGTTTGAGCATTATATGTTGATGTAATTTACATTTTGAGCATATAATATAAAGGGCCAACATTGGAAGTTGGACCCAGAGACGCAACCCTGGAGGGGTGAACTCCGTCATCAAATTGTTGTTTATGTGATGTTGCATATTATCTATTTTGCTTTAGTTATATCTGCAAAATTTAACTAAAAACACTAAGTTTATGTTCTTTTTTAATTTCGGTCCACGTCCCACAAAACATAAACTAACTTGCAAACCTTTTCAAGAAACCTTTAAGTTTTTAATTTCAAATCAGTTTGGTATCAGAGCATGGTTGTTTTGAAGGTTTGGTTGTTTTTGCAAGTGTTTTGAATATTTAAAAGGTCTAAGTTGAAGAGAGGAGAAGGAGTGCTTGAAGAACCAAATCCTCAAATTGGTTCAAGGAGGTCACAAACTCCAAGAAATCCACCAATCAAGGCACATCAAGAAGGATAGGAGTTGGTGTCTGAGGAGGAGAGAGCTTTCAAAAAGGATTTCTATGATATGTCTGAGGTGGTGAGAGTGTTGTATGAAGAGAGAACAACAAGGTTGCAATGGGAAATTTCAAATAAAAGGTAATTGTGGTGATGGGATCAAGCCTCCACCTCCTCCTTCACCTCCATCTTCACCTCCACCCTCACATCCTTCTTCACCTCCTTAAACACCCAGATATACTACTCTTAAATATCCAAAAGGACATGCTAAGTCTCCTTTGCTTAAGCTTGATGTCAAGTTTGAATTGCCTATGTATAATGGGGAAGTACATGCTAAAAAGTTGGATAATTGGGTTCGTCAAATTGAAATCTATTGCAATATTCAAAGAATTAAGGATGATGTTACAAAGATCCAACTTGCTTCTCTTCATTTATAAAGTGCATCTCTCATCTAGTGGGATGCCAGAACTCAAAAATATTTGAATAAAAGTGGTAAAATTATCTCTTCTTGGAATGATTTTGTAGTTGCATTAAGAAGGAAATTTTATCCATTAGCTTATGTGAAAAAAGCAATTATGGATTGGAAAAAATTTAGACAAGCTAAAAGTTCAAAGTGTTCAAAGTTACACACAAGAATTTAGAAGAAGAGTTTTAATCTTGGGTGTTGTTTTGTCTTCACAATACACTCTCCTAAAATACATAGGTGGATTAGATAGTTATTTGAGACATACTATACTTATGTTTAATACCACCAATCTAGATGAAGTATGTGTTCAGGAAACTCATTTAGAAGCTAGAGGTAAGAATGTTCCTCAAGAGACTAGGAAGTAACCTTCCAAGTTTGAAGACAAAGGAAAGGGTAAGTTTAAAGGAAAAGGAAAAAAGAATGCTACAGTCAAGAAAGAGGGAGAGAAACTTACCTACAAACATTGTTCAAAAGAAGGCCATGATGAAGAATAGTGTTGGAAACTACATCCAGAAATGAGACCAAAGAAGTTCAATAACAAGCGGGGAAAAAGGATTGTTGCAACAACTCAACAAGATCTAAGATCTGATTCAGGTGACGCAACCAAAATAACAGCCATGGGAATTCAAGGTAAAGCTTCTAATGCAAGTACTAGTTCTTCTAGTAAGCCTATTGAGCCTCAAAATAATAAAGAAAGAATTGAGCATTTTCATATGAAGGTCATTACAAAACATACAAAGGTTGATACCTTGTTTGGTAGTGGATCCCAAGTTAACCTTATTTCTAAAGAAATTGTCAAGAAACTAAACTTAGAAACTACATCTCATCCTAAATCTTACCCTTTAGGTTGGGTATGTGAAAATTCCAAATTGCAAGTGACAAGAAAATGTAAACTTAAATTTTCCATCACTGCAAACTTTATAGATGAGGTAGAGCTTGATGTTGTACCACTTGACATATGTGGAATTGTTTTAGGGAGTCCATACTTGTATGAATGAAAAGCCATATTCTATCGTCATGAGAACAAATATCATATTTTTAAAGATGGAGTTGAGTATATTGTTAGAGAACATTGCAAGAAGATGAACTTGTCTCTTGTAAGTGTTGGTCAAATGAAAAGGCTTGTAAATGCTAGTAAGAATTTTGTGTTGTTGATGATTAAAACTAAAGATACTGTTGAATCTGAAGCTTTCAAAGGATGTGATTCAAAACTCAAGCATGATTTGGTTGAAGTTGTTAACACTTATGACAAGATGTTTCAGGAACCTGAAGGGTTGCCTCCTAAAAGAGGAACCCAACATGACAATCATTTGTACCAGGATGCACCTCTTCCAAACATTGGCATGTATAGAATGTTAGTTTTGGAGAACGAGAAAATCAAGAAATAAATTCAAGAGTTGCTTGACAAAGGGGTCATTAGGCCTAGCAAATCTCCTTGTGGGTATCCCATTGTCTTGTTTGAAATAAATACGGTATATGGATATTGTGTGTGGATTTAAGATTTTTCAACAAGATCACGGTAAAGAATCGCTATCCTCTTCCTCGCAATGATGATTTACTAGATCAGTAAAGGATGTTGTTTACTACTAAGTTAGATTTCGGAAGTGGTTATCATCAGATAAGGATCGTTGAAGATGAGATTTGGAAAATTGCTTTGAAGACAAAACAAGGTTATTTCGAATGGTTAGTTATGTTGTTTGGGATTTGCTATGCACCTGCAACATTCATGAGAGTTATGAATGATGTATTGAGACGATTCCTTGATGATTTTGTCTTAGTCTACTTAGATGATATTCTAATTTTTAGTAAGACTCATAAAGAGGATGTCAAGCATGTGAAACAAGTTTTAGATGTCTTGAAGAAAGAGAATTTGTATTTGAAGATGTGTAAGTTTGAATTTTGGAAACCTATTTGGTTTATTTAGGTCATATTGTAGGAGGGGGCATGGAAAATTTTAGGGGCTAGTATTCACAAGTGAGCTAATTTTCCATTATTTTTCCAACAACAAAAAAAAGATTCGCCAATTTCCATTTTTTCTAAAAATGATTCACCCTAACTTTATAATATAAAATTATTTATATATATAGAATATATATGTATATAATCATTATAAAATTGAATAATTTTACTAATATATCAATAAACATTTTATAATTTTCATATTAGGGACTAGTGAGATTCGCCAATGTTTTTTAACTTCAAGATAATTTTCCATCCTTAAAATTTTCCCTGGGAGGAGGTGAATTGAAGATTGATCCCTCAAAATTTGAAGTTATTGTGAATTGGCCTAAACCCAACAATGTAACAGAAGTTAGGAGCTTTTTGGGAGCAGCCCAATATTGGAGAAAATTTATAGCTAACTTCTCACTCATTGCAGCACCATTACATGCTTTGACAAGTGTGAAACATGTCTTTTAGTGGGGAGGAAAGCAACAGAAATCCTTCAACACTTTGAAAGAGAAAATCAGTACAGCACTAGTTCTAGCACTTCCAGATCTTAAGCAGCCATTTGAGATTCAAACCGATGCAAACGATTATGCCATGGGAGAAATTTTGATGCAACATGGTAAGCCTATTTGTTATCATTCTGAAACCTTTACCAATGCAGTAATTAACTATCCAACTTATGATAAAGAGTTGTATGCTTTGGTACAAAGCGTGAAGAAATGGAAGCACTATTTGATGGGTAAAGAAACAATTATTCATACTAACCATACAAATTTTCAATATTTATGATCGCAAACCAAGCTACAACAAGCCTGACATTTTAAGTGGATGGGATTCCTACAACATTTCATTTGGTAATTAGGTACAAGAAAGGGATATACAAAAAATTTGTTGATATGTTATCAAGGCTTATCGTTAATGCATTTATCATTCTTAATAATAACTCGATCATGCATGAAATTTATATTGAACAATATGCTCAAGATGGCGATTTTAAATATGTTTATGCAACATTGATTCAAGGAAATCATGCTGAAGAGTTAGATTATCATGTTCATAACAAGTTGTTTTATCATCTTGGCAAGTTATGTGTTCCACAGGGTGAAAGAGTCAATGTCATAAGGGAAGCCTACACTTCTCTTATTGTTGGTCACTTCAGTGTAGGCAAAACAGTTGCACAAATTCAAAGGTATTTTTATTGGCCTCGCATGAATGAAATTGTTTCAAGATATGTAAAGGGATTTTCCATGTGTGTGAAGCAGAAAACTTAAGATATATGCAGAAATTTATATATAAATATTTATTAAAAAGATGAATTACAGATGATGCTATTACAATTGCGGGTGCATGGCTTATATACCGCCATGGACACCCTTTGGGAAAGGGCATGATCTTATGATCATGCCCTTTCGTCTAATTAAAATTAAAATTAAATAATAAACCTAAGTTAACTAATTTTTTACATAACATTGCCTTCCTCTCGAAAGAATGCTTTGTCCTCAAAGCATAAGTAACGACAGATGTTGTTGAAGAATGATTCATTCTCCCAGAAAGCGCCTTCTTCGGGTAAGTCCTTCCACTTGATCAGATATTCTAAGATGATCAAGGTCGCACACTTTAAAAGGTCTTGGATTAATCTCTCAAGTTCCGTTTTTTGGTGATGTGGATATCGGTATGGCTTGATGTTGACAGGGTCTGACCCTGCCTTGACTTCTATTGTATGCTCAATTTCCCTATTAGGTGGCATCTTCATAGGTAGGTCTTGAAATACTTTTTCATGCTTCCGAATCAAATCTTGTATCTCTGGTGACTCTTCTCTGGTCATATTTGCAGATAACATCTCTAACTGGTGACATTGTACTACATAAGCGGGTGCTCCTTTTCGACTTAGTTTCATCATCTGAGATGATGATACAACTTGATTTTCTGGTGCTTGGAATCCGTGTAGCTTGTACTTCTGACCTCCCCATTTGAATTTTATAAATTGTACTTGATGGTTGGCGGCATAAGTACCTAAAGTTCGTAACCATTGGATACCTAAGACTACATCTACTCCTCCTAACGGTACCGTGAAGAATGGAGACTCTAGATTAAAGTCTTGAATCTGCAAATTGACCTTATGGCATTTCCCTACCTTTTCAATCTTCTTACCATTAGCTACCATCACTTTCATGTTTGGTAAGGGAAATGAAAAGATATTGAGTCTCTTTGCCACGGTTGCATCTAAAAAATTGTGTGTGCTTCCAGAGTCGACGAGAACCACTACGTTGTTCTTCTTTATGTGTCCTTTTAACTTTAAAGTCTGAGGTTGTGATATACCTATCATAGCTGATAATGATACTTGTGGAATACTTCCATCATCTAGTTCTGGTGAGAATTCTGGGGCGTCTTCCGTGTCTTCTATGTCATAATCTTCACTGTTTGAATCATTGGTTGCTTCACAATTATATAGGTTCTTTGGTTCTTTTCCTTTACCACATCTATGTTTGGGGTCCCACTTCTCACCACAGCGTTTACTTTTACCCTCTTTTATCCTTTTCACTTCCACATTAGATTTTTCATCTTCACGACGATGTGGTGGAACATATCTTGTATTATTTGAGACCACATACTGGGGTATCCTTCGTCTTGCATAAGCTTTTTCCGTTGTTGACCAAAATATTGGTTCGGATTTCTTTTCGGCTGTTTTTGCTTTTCGTCTTGCTACTTCTATAGATGTAATGTCATGCATCTCAAGTTCTGCTTGTAAATGGGTTTTGAGTCCCGAGATGTATGACTGAATTAGACGAGATTCTGATAACCCAGGTACTTGTGTTACTAAGGTCTCCCATTCTTGAGTGTATTCATCCACACTTCCTTTTTGTCGTAATTTGATGAGTTTTGAAAAGAATTCTTCTTCCTTTACACCTTGGAATCTTTTGAAGAATGCATCTTTAAATTTTCTCCAGCTAATGACGTGTGTTGTCTTTTTCCACCACATATAACAGTTATATGCTTCTCCTTCCATTTTCATGGATGCATGCCTGAGCTTTTCGTCATCGTCATTGATGTCATATATCTCAAAGTATTCTTCTGCTTTATTTATCCATGAAACATTGTTTTTTTCGTTTCCATCGAATTTAGGCATCTCGACTTTTTCCCTTCGCTGGTATGTTGCTACTGGTTGAGCGAAAAAAGGGTGTTGATTGGTAAAGTTATCCCAGAGTTGCTTGTTTGTAAAGGCTGTGTTACTCGCTTCTTGGTGGGGTGTCGCTGATTTTTTTGGGGATTCAACTTTGTCATGAGAGTTTGTGGACTTAGTTGAATCTGACGAGATGTGTTCTTGATTCTCTTCACCTTCTTTTAGTAGTTGTTCAGGTGTACAATTCGACCTTTTACACAGACTTTTCAGCATTGTTAAGACCTCTCTGATCCCTGCTTCTGTCTGGACATGGTGATTTTCCATCTTTATTTCTATTCGATTTGTCGTATCGTGAAGATTTTTGATTTCATCAGCTTGCTCCCCAAGCTTGATCTGGAATTCATTTAATCTTTTATTGACCTCATCGTGGTTGCTATTTATCTTATGCTCTGCATCCAACAATTTTTTTTGGAAATCCGCCATTGTCATTGTCGACATTGAGCGGGTTTGCGGGGGCGTGTATTTATTTGCCAGCGAAAATATTTTTCCTCTTTTTTTTTATTAGCTAAAATAAATTTTATACATATAAATTTTAATTAATTAAAATAAATTTAATTAATTAAATTAACTTATATATATATATATATATATATATATATATATATATAACTTTTTAATTAATTAAAATAATTTTAATTAATTAAATTAACTTATATATATATATATATATATATATATATATATATATATAACTTTTTAATTAATTAAATTATATATATTATATATAATATATAATATAATTAAATAAAGTTATGTAATATATATATATATATAACATATATATGAATTAATGATATAACTATATTATATATATTATATATTACCACCGAACAATCAGGTTGGCTAACGGCACCCGTTAACTGTTTAGAAAATCGAACTATATTATATATATTATATATTACCACCGAACAGTCAGGTTGGCTGACAGCACCCGTTAACTGTTTAGAAAATCGAACTATATTATATATATTATATATTACCACCGAACAGTCACGTTGGCTGACGGCACCCGATAACTGTTTAGAAAATCGCGAATATCACCGCAGTTTATCACCGCAGTTGATAGCGGATGGCTACAGTTTAAATGTGAACAGGTGATATATATAATGCGTGGAATTAGTGCGGAACAGCGTGAGGGTTAACTGATGATAGACGGTAGACGGAGAAGAAAAAACGTGTGAGGAACAGACAGGGCCAGCGGACCGACGACCGGAACGGACTGGAGCAGAGATGCGGATGGTTGCAGAGATGACGACTTCGAGGGCAGGCGGACAAGGGATTTAACGCAATGGACGGTAGCAAACAACGGTGTTGTGAGTAGTCAGAGAGCCGTTAGCTGTGCTGTCATGAGCCCAGGAGCGACTCGCTCTGATACCAATGGAGCAGAAAACTTAAGATTATGTAGAAATTTATATATAAATATTTATTAAAAAGATGAATTACAGATGATGTTATTACAATTGCGGGTGCCTGGCTTATATACCGCCATGGACACCCTTTGGGAAAGGGCATGATCTTATGATCGTGCCCTTTCGTCTAATTAAAATTAAAATTAAATAATAAACCTAAGTTAACTAATTTTTTACATAACAGTGTGCTACTAGCAAGCCTAGCAATAGGAAATTTGGTTTGTACACTCCACTTCCTATTCCTTCTCATCCTTGGGAAAGTATTTCTATGGATTTTTTAGGAGGACCACTAATGTAAAAGAAAGTTCATGATTATATTTATGTTGTTGTGAATCGTTTCAGCAAAATGTGTGTGTTGATGCCATGTAAGAAATAGGTTACAGCGAAACAGACCACAAATATTTTCTACCAAAATGTATGGGTTCAATTTGGGTTACCCACTTCTATTATTTCTGATTGAGCTTCTCAATTTTTTGAGAAGGTTCAGTTAAGTTTATGGGAACTCGTGGACACAAAATTGAAGAAAAGCACAACATTTCATCCACAAATCGATGGCCAGACAAAAGTGGTAAACAAAACAGTAGTGCATCTCCTTCTTGGATATTGTGGTAAGCATCTTAAACTTGGGGATGAGCATTTGCATTACATCCAGCATGCCTACAATCATGCTAAGCACTCATCTATGCAAGTATCTCCATATGAAGCTTGATTGGGTTATTTGCCAAAGTATCCTTTGGATTTCATCTTTGGTAAAGATATTGCAATAGATGGACATAATGATGTGGACAAAGCCAAGAATTTCATTGAACAAATTCAGCTAGTGCACCAAAGAGTACAAGAGCAACTTGAGAAAAGCAAAGCAAAGTACAAAGCAAGGCATGGAAAGCATCGATTTGATCATGATTTCCAACTAGGAGAACAAGTTTTGTTGTATATCAGCAAGGAAATACTTCAAGGTGAAGATAAAAATATCAATCCAATTAGATATTGTCATTTCAAAATTTTGGAGAATATTGGTAACAATGCTTTCTGATTAGATTTTCCACCTTATATGCAAATTTTTTCCATCGTGAATGTGGAAAACTTGATATTGTATGAGCCTCCAATTATTGATTTTCATGAAGAGAATGTTCAGATTCCATCCATTAAGAATTTTTCTCCTAAATATTTAGATGAGTTGCAGGAAGGCACAATTCTTGACAGGAAAATCAGGACTTCACACAGAGGCAATGTGGAGTATCTTTGAGTAGGGCTCAAAGGTACCAATCCAAGTAAGGCAAGGTGGATTGAGATCAAGAAAGTGAGGGAGTTGTACCCTCACTTACTTGCTAAGTAAAGACAGAATTTTGGAGTTTTAAAAGCTTCCACTAGGGAGGAATGATCCAAGGGGTCAAAAATATGCTCAAAAATAAAATTGCTCAAAATCGGTGCTAAATCCTAGATCTCTTCGTTATGATTCCAATGATGCTTGATTCACCTCAATCCAACACCATATGTGAAATTTATTGCATTCTGAAGTTTTTGATAAATAGCTAAAAAGTCAACTACAAGGTTGACTAGGCAGTTTGTACGATGACAATAGTAGCTAACTGGGAAGGTACAGTGAGCAGTATGAGCCAATTACATGCTAACATGTGGCATGACCATACAAGGCGATTTGGCGAGTTGTGCTTGGTTGTTGAGTTTTGTGGTGACCAATTGGGAGGCAACACATGGCCCAATGGAAGGGCGTCATGTGGCCCTCAAGATTTGTGCAAAAAGTTTGTTGGGTCGACCTATCGACCGAGCAGGGAATCCAACCCGCAACCTCTCGATAACTAACCAACGGTCTTCCCACCATACCACGCCTTTGGTTCTTAATATACCATGGGCACCGATTATATTTAAAGTCAATTTGTTGGATTTTTGGAAAAGGAGGCAGAGCACATGGCCCCAGCCCCAGGTTGTATGGATTGTGGTATGACCATAGTGCCAGGCAAGAGGGGTGGGGTGGGAGGACTCAAAGGTTGAGGCGGGTGTGGGACCCAGCGTGGGCCACATGGCACACAAGATGACCAGGGGCAGAGTGTCGATGGGCATGTGGCCTCTATCCCACGCCCCTGTCCACATGGAACACCATGTGACTGACACCAGGAGTTAAAGAATCAGTGCTCAGGCTGAATGACATGTTTTAACCATTCAATAGCTTACACCATTTGCAGTGAAATGAACGTCGATACCGAGCAAATTTGTCACCTAGAGGACCTACCAAAGGTGACTTTTATTGCCTAGTTAGCTAATTTTGTCATTTTGAAAGACATATAGCAGAGAAATGGAGAAAGAGGCCTAACTTGGCCATTTTTCAGCCTTTTTGAGCCCAAGAAGAGCCTACACAGGGGTTTTTGGGTGTTTTGGACACAATGGCAACATTATTTTTATGATTTGAGTATTGTATGTTGATGTAATTTACATTTTTAGCATATAATATAAAGGGCCAACATTGGAAGATGGACCTGAAGATGTAGCCCAAGAGGGGTGAACTCTGTCATCAAATTGTTGTTTGTGTGATGTTGCATATTGTCTATTTTTCTCTAGTTATATCTACAAAATTTAACTAAAAACACTACATTTATGTGCTTTTGCAATTTCGATCCATTGTCCACAAGAAATAAACTACCTTGCAAACTTTTTCAAGAAACCTTCAAATTTTTAATTTTAGATCATCACATTTGTTTCACTTTTGGTGAAGCCCAATCCACTAAGATAACTATCAATGTGAGCTCACCATGCTCGGTGAGCCTGTTTGAGCCCATACATTTCTCTCTTGAGTCTGCACGCATACGACTCTCGATCATATGTCTCAAATTCTTCACATGCATTTGTTGGATTCTCCACCTCATCTCCACAACCAATGTTAGAATGGATCTGATTAAGAAATATATTGCAATTGGTGAAAAAGTTTCCTCATAGTCCACTCCCTCTATCAGAGAGAATCCTTTGGCCACAAACCTAAGCTTATACTTCTCGATGCTCCCGTCAGATGCACGCTTCACTTTGTGTTAAAAATAGCAACAATGATAAAAATAGAATCCAGAAATTCCAGTTGAATTTGTCCTTGAATTAAACTGAGAATTAAAATCGAATTTTATTCCCATAGCAACTTGTAATAGTTAACTAGAGTGAGTTGACTTTGTTAACTTAGGAATTTCGAGTTGGAAGTCTTTCTGAAGTCATGTATATGTTCTCCCTATATGATAGGGGTCCAAGATGAGTTAAGTATAAGTGGTAATTAGTTAACTCAGTTTACTAATTTAAGTCCAGTTAAATTAGTTCCAAACTATTTGAGGAACTAATAGTGAGTTAATAGACAATTGATGCATTAGTGCACTCAACTAGTGCTACTCCAATTAATTGGAGATTCCCTCATCAAAAACTCATGCATGTCGATTCTGAGAAAGACCCAGTTGAGACTAGAGTGCAGGGGCAGTGTACTATTTGTTGTATAATTTTTTAAGTTGTATAGATGGTACAAGCAATCAGGAACTAAACCTATAATGGATTGTGTGGTTATGGATGAGGAATTTTCCTTTAAATACGGGTTAATTCTCTTAGGAATTGTGCAAAGAATTATAAGCTTGGAGCCTTCAAAATTTGTCTAAGTATTGGCCAAATGATGTCATTAGGTGGAGAATAGGAAATACTTGTGCAGGTTAAGCTCAAGGTTGAGCAGAGCATATTGTATTTATCCAAATTCTTTGACCAAGGGCACAAGGAAATAGGAGGCTTGGAGATCAGAGAATAAGCCTGGATTTGGCTTGAGCTTGCTTGTGAGTTGGAGATTGATTTTACTGAGTGTTTGGATTATTTTTTAGAGAACAAGCATTGTATTATAATTTAGGATTTCTAATTAATGCAATACAAATAGTGGGGTTTTGAGTTGTGGCTTTCCCCGGATATTTATTGTGTTATGTGCCATGGATGTTCTTCCTCTTGTCAATTATTATTTACTCTATATTTATGGGCTTTTGTTGTAAAGAGTAGAAGTATATAATTTCTCTTGTTTTATTATATTACATGAGCTTGTGAATCTATAGGATTTTCCACATGGTATCAGAGCTAGGAACAATATACTAGAGGAGATTTTGAAGTTTTGAGTTTTGGGCCGCGAGTTTGCAGAGTAGATCTAAATTTTTTGTGAAATTTATTCAAAAACAAATAGCATATTTGGATTCTTTGCGAAAAAATACCCAATTTAAAAAAAAACAATCGGCTGAATCAAAGTTCGGATGAGGGAGATATCGCTGATTTAAAATTAGCTCTTTTTCCAAAAAAAATCGAGACGGCAGGACAGATGAAACAGATTGGTGTGCTAGCCAAGAACCTGTATGCTCTTGAGGTTCAATATGCATGCAAAGCCTTGAGGAGAAAGGCAAAGGTTTGAGACTTGGTGGTTGATAGGGAGAGTAAATTACCTCTCAACATGCAACCCTAAAAGAAGCCTATAAAGCAGCTTCAGGAAGTTATGGAGCAGCCACAACTAGAGAAGTTTAGAGGAGACCAAATGGAGAGATCTACTAAAGCAGAGAAGAAACAATCTCAGAAAATTGTGGAGCAGCCACAATTGGAGAAGTTGAGAGGAGACCGAATAGTGGCATACAGTCATGTAGAGACCTCCACTAGGGGGGAATTTCGGCCAAGTGGGAAGAGGGATCACATGAAACCATACCTCCAGGTGTGAGGTTGGGCATTTGAAGTGATAGTCCCAAGAGGTCTGAAATTGGACTGGGTCCATTGAGTGGTTTTATCTCATGGATCGTACCTTGCTATGAGAGCCCAAAGTACATAGTAGCAGGAGGAATCAGTCAGATTAATGCAATCAGAGATCAAAGTGACAGAGGCTAGAGTAGTCAGATACTGAAGAAGTGTAGAGAGGGTTGACAAAAGTGCATAAAGGCAAAGTCAACAGAAGCGCAGAGTTTTCAGTCGACAGAGGCAATAGTAGTCAGAGACTTTGATGACAAAGGCACCATTCTGATTCGAGTTGGATGTTTTTTGTTTCTGTAATTGCTGGAGCAACAACACTAAAGAGAAGTGTTGCATGCAAAACATTCCAAAGGTTCAGGATCGGGATCGAGTTGAATTCCCTTCCTGTTGAGAGGGAGTGTTGAAAATAACAACAAGAAATGATAAAAATAGAATCCAGAAATTCTAGTTTAATTTTTCCTTGAGTTAAAATGAGAATTAAAATATAATTTTATTCTCATAGCAACTTGTAATAGTTAATTAGAGTGATTTGACTTATTTAACTTAGGAATTTGGAGTTGGAAGTCTTTCTAAAGTCATGTATATGTTCTTCCTATATTATAGGGGTCCAGGATAAGTTAAGTATGAGTGGTAATTAGTTAATTCAGTTTACTGAGTTAAGTCCAATTAAAATAGTTCCAAACCGTTTGAGGAACTAATAGTGAGTTAACAGTCAATTGATGCATTAGTGCACTCAACTAGCGCTACTCCAGTTAACTAAAGATTCCCTCATCAGAAACTCATGCATGTCGATTCTGAGAAAGACCTAGTTGAGACTAGAGTGGAGGGACAATGTACTATTTGTTGTATAATTTTCTAAGTTGTACAGATGGTGCATGCAATCAGGAATTGAACCTAGAAGTGATTGTGCAGTTATGTATGAGGATTTTCCCTCTAAAGATGGGCTAATTCTCTCAGGAATTGTGCAAAGAATTAGAAGCTTGGAGGCTTGGAAATTTGGCTAAGTATTGGCCAAAGGAAGTCATTAGGCAGAGGATAGGAAATACTTGTGCAAGTTAAGCTCGAGTTTGAGCAGAGAGTATTGCATTTATCCAAATTCTTTGACCAAGGGAACAAGGAAATAGGAGGCTTGGAGAGAAGAGAAGAAGCTTGGATTTGGCTTGAGCTTGCTTGTGAGTTGGTGATCCAAATCGGATCCATAGAAGACTGTTAAAGAACCATGACTATATCAGGTCGAACAAATCTCTAAAGAAATCCAAAACAGCGATCAAAAACACCCTGAACCAGTGGCAATGGTGGCCAACGTGGAACGACGAGGACCTTGGTCAAAGCGTGCTGACCGAGGCCCATGGAGACCGCACAGGAGGCTAAAGTAGCCGCTAGGAGCCCCGGATCGGGAAACAGGGATGGTTTTTGATGCCAGGGCCACGAAAGAAAAGCCCGAGCACTCGATCGTGTGGGGGAACCAGAGGACCGCGGGCGGAAAAAGGAAAAAGCGCTAAAATACAATGGCGGGACCCACACTCTGGAAACTGGCGATTTTTATCGGGGCGCCCTTAAATGGTAAGATGTTTTGGACGAAAGCAGAGCAATTCCATACAATGATCGATGCATGGCAGGCGGACGTGAGAGAAAACCACTGTTGATTGCGCGCTATCGGTTGAGCAAGTCAACCGCGCAAAACGTGCGTATGGCGTCGGATCTGGAGGGCCCAGATCAGACGACTGAGATCATGCCCGATGGAGGAAGTGGAACCGACAAAGAATTAAGCCGTGTTTTAAAGGGATTTGGAATCCGTTTGACTGCCACGGTGGAGGAAGAACACATCCATGACGTAACTGAAGAAATGAACCGACGAAGCATGCTCGCGCCATTTAGAGGAGGACAAGTGGCCACTCCCTGAGCATTAATGTGACGCCGAACATAGGGAAATCCAAGCGTAGCTGCAGAAGGTGAATCTACAGGCGGAAGAGGAACCAAACAGGCATAGGATTCGAATGGCTAAAGCCATGAACAGAGGAAGAAGACAATTAGTTGAAAATTGAGAGAGACAAAAGTCGAGAGACGAAGTGTAACAGTGAACCCTGAGAGGAGGACTGAACACAGAGAACAATAAAGCATAGCAAAAGGAGACAGAGGGCCAAGCTGACCAGAGGCAGCATCGAGCACCAGAGAGCTTGAAGATTCAAGCCATCCAATAGATGAATCTGTCTAGACTAAGCATCACATTTGGCTCTTTCCGCTGTAGACCAGAACGTCACAGAGCTAGTAGGAAGAAGAAGAGTCTGTGCACTCCAGCGGCTTGGGGAATCCAAGAACCACCCTGCCAAGAAATCCTGCTTCAGGAGCACTCACATTGAGTCCCTGTATTGTAAATTCTCTGCCCAAAGGCACAATAAAACAAGGCCACCACTGAAAACTGGACTGGAGATGTAGCCCCAGAGAATAGGGTGAAATCCTTATTAAAAAATTTTGTGTCTTTGCGTTGCTCATTGTATTTCTCTGTTGTATTTCCATTTTATTGTCTATGAATTGGCAATCTGATCGATCCGTTGTTTCAATAACACAGAACACACACTAGCACATGAGTTTGTAATACCTTAGTTTAATAAATATTTAACTACTGTCACTCATAGGGTGAATATGAGATCAAGTGGTATCAGAGCTCTAGGCTATAAGGTTAGACAAGCTTGTGTTGGTTTAGTTGTGAATGCTCACAAGATCAAAGCTCAAATTAGGAGAAGGAGAGTTGGTGGAAACTAATCCTGAAATCGGGAGAGTCTATCATCGAAAGACAATGTCAGAAGAAGGTTCTGTAGGGCCAGACCCTCAATTCATAGAGAGTTTCCTAGCTATAAAGTCTATGGTTGAAAAAATGTATAGAGACTTTAGAAAGCAAAAGGTGGAAGATGAATCAGGCTCTAAGCAAGAGAAAGAAGAAGATGAGTCTTACTTCCATGACAACTCCAAAGGAAAGGGGAAAGAGGAACACTTTCTGACACCTCCTAATAGCCCTGTGCATAATACGAAAGCATATTTGATTAAGTTAGATGTTAAATTTGATTTGCCTATATATGATGGAGAGCTAAATGCTGAAAAGTTAGACAATTAGATTAGACAAATTGATGTGTATTGCACGGTACAGAACATAAACTCAGACAAGAGTAAGATTCAACTAGCAAGCCTACGCCTAGGTGGCACTGCCTTGGTTTGGTGGGAAGGCAAAACCCAAGCTGATATGAAAAGACATGGCAAGACCATCTCTATCTGGAGTGAATTTTTTGCTGCAATCAAAAAGCAGTTCTATCCACTGGCCTACATGCAACAAGCCATGATGAGTTGGAAAACTCTTCGACAGTTGAAAGGGAAAAGTGTGCAAGGGTATACTCAAGAGTTCAGAAAGAGAGCATTGATGTTGGGTATCTCATTAGACTCACCAGAGACTCTTTTTAAGTACATTGGTGGTATGCACAGCTACATGAGGCATACCATCCTCATGTTTAATCCCACTAGTATAGATGAGGTATCTGTACAAGCTACTCATCTAGAAGCTAGAGGAAAGAATGGCAATCTAGAAGTTGGGGGACCATCCCAACCCACTGTAAGCAAGAGCAAGGAGAAAAGAAAGCAGAAGTGGAAAGCAAGGAAGGCTAACACTGCACAGCAAGCCAAAGCTTCATGCACTCACTGTAAAAAGGAAGGGCATGATGATGAGCATTGTTGGATTCTGCATCCAGAGCTGAGACCTAAGAAATCCGAGGGCAAGAAGAAGAACACAGCTGCAGCTATTTAGAGAGATTTGGGGTCAGACTCGGGACATGAAACAACTATAGCAGCCATAGGTATAAAAGGTAAGAATTCTAAAGCATCTACTAGTAATTCTGCTCAATCTGTTATTGATGAAGAAAACGAGAGAAAAAGACATGAGCTTTTCCATATTCGAGTTATTTCCAAAAATCAAAAGATTGATACTTTGTTTGATAGTGGCTCACAAGTAAATTTGATTTCTGAAGCAACTGTAAAGAAATTGTGATTAGCAACTACACCTCACAAGAAACCATACCCATTAGGATGGTTGAGTGATAAAGCACAACTACAAGTGACTAGACAGTGCAAACTCAAGTTTTCTTTTGGGTCAGCATTTGTAGATGAGGTTGAGTTAGACATAATTCCTTTGGATATATGTGGAATTGTTTTAGGAAGTCCTTAATTGTATGATAGAAAGGCTATTTTCTATAGAGCTGAGAACAAGTATCTACTTGTTAAATATGGAATCAAATACTTTGTAAGAGCTCATAAGCTCAAGAATAATTATACTCTCATAAATTCAGGACAGATGAAAAGAATGATAAATTCATGTAAACAATTCTTACTAATGGTTGTAAAGGAAAAGAAACCTGATAAAACCAATGTCTTTGAGGGTTGTAATGTTGAACAGTAAGCTGATATAGAAAAGGTTGTTTCAGTGTATGATGTCTTATTTCAGGAACCTAAAGGTCTGCCACCCAAAAATGGAATAGTACATGATATTATTTTGCAGCAATATGTTCCATTGCCTAACATTGGGATGTACAGGTTGTCTGCTTTAGAGAATGCTGAAATCAAGAAGCAGGTGCAGGAGTTGCTTGAGAAGGGCTTCATCAGGCCTAAAATATCACCATGTGGGTCACCAATCGTTTTGGTGAGAAAGAAAGATGGCTCGTGGAGAATGTGCATTGATTACCAAGCACTGAATAAGATAACAATCAAAAATCATTATCCCCTTCCTCACATAGATGATCTTCTAGATCAATTGAAAGAAGTTATTTATTTCACCAAGTTGGATTTACATAGTGGATACCATCAGGTCAGAGTTTCAGAGAAAGACACATGGAAGACTGCTTTCAAAACAAAGCAAGGATTATATGAGTGGTTGGTTATGCCTTTTGGCTTAACTAATGCTCCTGCTACTTTCATGAGATTAATGAATGATGTACTCAGACCTTTTCTTGATGATTTTGTTATTATGTATCTAGATGACATTCTGATTTTTAGTAAAACGTGGGAAGAACATTTAAAGCATGTTAAATAGACATTAGATGTTTTGAAAAGAGAAAAACTTTATGTTAAACTCTCAAAATGTGAAATTGGCAAAACGTCTCTAAACTACTTGGGTCATATAGTAGGGGGAGGTGAATTAAAAATAGATCCCTCTAAAGTGGCAGTCATTGTGAACTGGCCTAAACCCGGGTCTGCTACAGAAGTGAGAAGCTTCTTAGGAGCAACACAATATTGGAGGAAGTTCATTTCTAACTTCTCCTCAATTGCAACTCCCTTACATGCTTTAACAGGATTGAATAAGGTGTTTCAGTGGGGAGGCAAACATTAGAAAGCCTTCGACACCTTGAAAGAGAAAATAAGTACAGCACTTGTACTAGCACTGCCAGATCTACAAAGACCATTTGAGATCCAAACTGATGCCAGTGACTATGCCATGGGAGAAGTGTTGACACAGCACGGTAAACCCATATGTTATCAATTTTGAGACTTTTAATCTTGTAGTAGTTAACTATCCTACATATGATAAAGAATTGTATGCATTAGTTCAAAGCATGAAAAAGTGGAAACATTACTTAATGGGCAAAGAGACAGTAATACATACTGATCATTAGCCACTTCAATATCTACACTCCCAAACTAAGTTGCAGCAATCAAGACATTACAGATGGATGGGATTTCTACAACAGATTCACTTAGTCATCAGATATAAAAGGGGCATACATAACAAGGTTGCAAACATGTTCTCTAGAACCATTATAAATGCATCCACCATACTTAAGCATAATTTTGTGCTACATGAAAGCTACATAGAACAATATGCTTAGGATATGGACTTTAAAGATGTATGTGCAACTTTGAGTCAAGTCAAAAGAGTAGAAGAATTGGACTATCATATAAAGGATCGACTCTTATATCATTGTGGGAAACTCTGCATTCCACAAACTTAGAGGATAAAGATAATTAGGGAAGAACACATTTCTTTGATATCAAGTCACTTTGGGGTAAGTAAAATAGTTGCACAGCTGCAAAGATTCTGCTATTGGCCGAAAATGAATGAGAAAGTTTCTAGATATGTAAGGGGGTGTGCCATGTGTGCTAAAAGCAAGCCCAGCAATAGAAAACTAGGCTTGTACACTCCATTGCCAGTTCCTTCTCACCCTTGGGAAAGTGTTTCCACGGATTTTGTTGGAGGACTGCCTAAATCTATGAAAGGTCAGGATTATCTATATGTTGTTGTGGATAGGTTTAGCAAAATGTGTATTTTGATAGCCTGTAGTAAATAGATCATAGTTGAACAGACTGCAAAATTGTTCTTTGAAAATGTATGGGTTCATTTTGGATTACCTACTTCCATTGTATCTGATTGAGACACCCGATTTGTGGGGAAGTTTTGGTCTAGTCTGTGGGAACTTATGGACATCAAACTGAAGAAAAGCACAGCTTTTCATCCATAAACAGATGGCCATATAGAAGTAGTAAATAGGACAGTGATCCAGTTACTGAGAGGATATTGCAGCAAACATCCTAAGCTTTGGGATGAACACTTGTGTTATGTACAGCATGCTTACAATAGAGCTAAACACTCTTCTACACAGAGATATCCTTTTGAGACCTATTTTGGTTTCACACCAAGGTCTCCTTTGGATTTTGTCTTTGGTAAAGATACATTGGTTGATGGACACAGTGAGGTGGACAAGGCAACTAGGTTCATTGAACAAATCCAGGAGATCCATCAGGCAGTACAGGAACAACTGGAAAAGAGCCAAGCGAAGTACAAGGCTAGGCATGATAAGCATCGAATGGAGCATAGTTTTCAAGTTGGATACCAATTATGGTTGTATTTCAGCAAGGACAAGATGCAAGGTGAAGGTAAAAATCTAAAGCCTATCAGGTATGGACCTTTTAGGATACTTGAGAAGATTGGTGAAAATGTTTTTTGCCTTGATTTACCAGCTTACCTGCACATCTACTCAGTCGTGAATGCAGATTTCTTGAGATTGTTTGAACCTTCAATGATTGAGGACCCTGAAGAGAAAATTCAATTGCCTTCTATTGATGACTTGCTACCTGAATACCTCAATGAGTTGCAGGAAGAAACGGTGTTGGACAGGAAGGTGAGGACAACACGTAGGGGAGATGTTGAGTACCTCAGGGTTGGGCTCAAAGGTTCAAATCCAAGGAGTGCAAAGTGGATTGAGATTGGACAAGTGAAGAAACAGTATCCTCACTTAGTCGATGCTTGAAAACCAACTTTTGGTGGTTCAAAAGCTTTTTCAGTGGGAAGGCCGTGATCCGAATCGGATCCATAGAAGACTGTTAAAGAACCATGATTATATCAGGTCGAACAAATCTCTAAAGAAATCTAAAACAATGATAAAAAACACCATGAACCAGTGGCCATGGCAGCCAACATGGAACGACGAGGACCTCAGTCAAAGCGCACTGACCAAGGCCCATGGAGACCGCGCAGGAGGCCAAAGTAGCCCGTGGGAGCCCCAGATCAGGAAACAGGGGTGGTTTTTGATCTAGGCGAACAGGGCCATGAAGGAAAAGCCCGAGCACTCGGTCACGTGGGGGAACTGGAGGACCACGGGCGGAAAAGGGAAAAAGTGCTAAAATACAATGGCGGGACCCGCGCTCTGGAAACTGGCGGTTTTGATCAGGGTGCCCTTAAACGGTAAGAGGTTTTGGACAAAAGCAGAGCGATTCCATACAACAATCAACACTTGGCAGGCGGAGGTGAGAGAAAACTGTCGTTGATCGCGTGCTATCGGTCTAGCAAGTCAACCGCGTGAAACATGTGTATGGCATCGGATCCGAAGGGCCCATATCAGACGGCTAAGATCATGCCCGATGGAGGAAGCAGAACCAGCAGAGAATTAAGCTGTGTTTTAAAGGGATTTGGAATCTGTTTGATCGCTGTGGTGGAGGAAGAACACATCCACGACGTAACTGAAGAAACGAACTGACGAATCATGCTGACACCATTTAGAGGAGGACTAGTGGCCACTCCTTGAGCGTTCATGATGACGCCGAACACAGGGAACTCCAAGCATAGCTGCAGAAGGTGAATCGACAGGTGGAAGAGGAACCGAACAGGCATAGGATTCGAATGGATAATGCCATGAACAGAGGAAGAAGACAGTTAGTTGAAAGTTGAGAGAGACAGAAGTCGAGAGACGAAGTGTAACAGTGAACCCTAAGAGGAGGACTGAACACAGAGAACAGTAAAGTAGAGCATAAGGAGACAGAGGGTCGAGATGACCAGAGAGCTTGAAGATTCAAGCCATCCCATAGAGGAATTTGTTTGGACTGAGCATCACATTTGGCTCTTTCCGTTTTAGACCAGAAGGTCACAGAGCTAGTAGGAAGAAGAAGAGTCTGTGCACTCCAGTGGCTTGGGGAATCCAAGAAACACCCTGCCAAGCAAACCTGCTTCAGGAGCACTCACATTGAGTCCCTGTATTGTAAATTCTCTGCCCGAAGGCACAATAAAACAAGGCCACCATTGAAAGCTGGACCGAAGACGTAGACCTGGAGAATAGGATGAACTCCTTATTAAAATTGTTTGTGTCTTTGTGTTGCTTATTGTATTTATCTGTTGTCTTTCCATTTTATTGTCTGTGTATTGGCAATCTGATCGATTCGTTGTTTCAATAACACAGAACACACACCATCACATGAGTCTGTAATACCTTAGTTTAATACATCTTTAACTACTGTCACTCATAGGGTGAATATCAGATCAGTTGGAGATTGATTTTACTGAGCGTTGTGATTGTTCTTGAGAGAACAAGCATTGTATTATCATCTAGGATTTCTTATTAATGCAATACAGATAGTGGGGTTTTGAGCTGTGGATTTCCCTATATATTTATTGTGTTATGTGCCATTGATGTTCTTCCTCTTGTCGATTATTGTTTGCTCGATCTTTGTGGGCTTCCATTTTAAATAGTAGAAGTAGATTCTTTTCTCTTGTTTTAGTAGATTACATGAGCTTGTGAATCTACAGAATTTTCTACACTTTCTATATCCATCTCGAACTAACCATTGATTTCCCTTTTGGTCTTAGCACCACCTCCCATACATTATTCTTCATGATGGATTTGTATTCTTCCACCATGGCATCAACCTAAACAGGTTGAGAAATTTCTTCCTCAAATGAGGAAGGCTCTATTTCAATGAGCTCAGTCATGAGATCCATGTAACCAGTGTACCTATCAAGTGACCTCCTCTACCTACATTGTGATGTTGAGGCTCCCACATTCTCCCTTGCATCCTAAAATAATCTATCATATTCTCTAGTTCTCTTTGTCCCCTCTCTTGAAGATTCTGGTTCAGTGGGTGCCTCCACTATGACTCGTGTCTACTCCATTGCATTTGGCTTCTCCACAACCTCCTAAATATCATCCTGAGGCTCATCCTTTGGATATAAAAGCTCTTGCTCTGGTGGGATACTCATCTCTTATTCCAAAGAGCATCGCATAGCCTTCTCCACATCGAACTTGACATATCTCCTCACAACTATCATTCTCACTGAAGGTAAATACACCCAGTAGTTGTGTGTATTTTCGGTGTATCCTAAAAAAACTCCCAACTTTGTTTTAGGCTCAAGTTTCTTCCTTGAATCCTTAGAGACATGACAATAAATTGAAGCTCCAAAAAATCTCAAATGAGACACATCAGGATTTCTCCGAGAGAAAGTCTCCTCTGGTGTGATCATATCAAGTATTATATGAGGACTCTTATTCTGTAAGTAGATTGTTGGGTTGCATGCTTATGCCCATAGATGCAATGGAAGCCCCTGATCATGCAACATGGCCCTTTCTACTCCCACTATGTTCTCGTTCCTCCTCTCATCTACCCTATTTTGTTGTGGGTTATGGGGTGCTATCAGTTCCCTTCGAATACCTTCTTTCGCACAGAAATACTTGAAGGAATGTGAAATGAATTCACCTCCATTGTCACTCTTGAGAGCCTTCACCTTCTTCCCAGTTTCCTTCTCGGCCAATGCATTGAACTCAAAAAAAATTGAGAAAACTTCATCCTTCTTCCACGTGAAGAAGAAGAAACATTTTCTAGAGATATCATCAATAAAAATAACATAGTACTTATGTTTTGCAGTGGAGGTTGTGGAAAAGGGTCCACAAACATTAGAGTGGACTCACTCCAAGCTTACATATGCTTTTTTATCTCGGTCATGGAAAGTGGATTTGACATATTTCCCCAATGTGCATCCCTTACAGACATACTACTGATCAAGGAAGCCTTTAGTGAAACTGATGGTAATTTGTTGCATGATTTTTAAGGCGCCATGGTGTAGATGACCCAATCTCTTGTGCCATAGTTCTCCAACATCTTGAATCTACACTATTTCATCCTTTGTTATATACCTAGGGGGGATAATATGGGGTACAAAGGGAGGTACCCAAGGGAATAATGTAATAATGGGATGGGCCATAGTAATAAATAAGGTGGTTAACCCATATCATGTAAGGGACCACAAGTAGTTAGTAATAATGTAATGGGCCCATGGTATTAGATAGATGGTATTGAGGGAACCATGGTAATGACCCATGGTACTGTATGTATGAGGCCTATATAGAGGCTACAGAATCCACATTGAGAGGTGTCAAGGATTATTGTATGAATAGTCATATGGCTTGTGGAGTGTTCTCCTTCCTTAAGGAGTGAATGTATGGTGTTGCCCTACCTTAAGGGTTTGATTAATAAAGTGAAGCATTTCTATATCTATTTCTATCTTGTTATTTCTTGGGTTAGATATATAACATCTTTACTTCTCAATGCGGTGAAATCTCCCACCTTGAGTTTGTATAGGTTCTTCATAGGAACCCTGATCTGCTTCACTTTCCTGGTAGTTATGTGTCTCAGAAAGGATTTCCCTTTACTAAAAATAACATCATATCCATGATCCTCCAATACTTCTACATATGTGAGGTTCTTCTTTAGCCCAGGTACAAACATAACATATTTGAGGCGAAGAGGAGAAGCTTTCTCCCTCTCAAAGGTGACAGTATCAATTCATGTAGCATTCTACCTCTCATCATCCCCCATTTCGATATGCATCTGGAGATCTTTCTCCTCCAGGCTACTAAAAAACTCCTTACACCCTATCATATGGAACAAGGCACCGAAATCAAGGTACCACACACAACCCGTAACAGTGTTGACCATGCATTCTAATTCAAATTATGAAGCCAGTGCTTCACCTCCTGCTCCTCCTGAAGGCATTTTGGTAAACTTATTGTACGAACATTTTGTTGCATACTGCCTGAATTCATGGCAGTGGAAGCAGTTTATCTTGCTCAAGTCTTTCTTCTTGCCATTATTTTGGCTGGAATTAGGTTTTATTTGGGTATCCTTCCCTTTTCCCTTCTTCCCCTTTCCAACCAAGGAAAAATTATCTTTATCCTTAGATTTGGATGATATTCCATCTTTGTTATTTCTCCTTAACTCTTCTTGAACCAAATCAAACCACAACATTTCGCAATTCGGTAATTGTTCCCTTTCATTCACAGAGTCCTGGTAGTTATGCCATGATTTTGGAAGGCCTAGAAGATCTAGGCTCACTAGGTCATCTTCTGCAACATTCACCCCAACCCCTCCAAGCTCATCACGAACTTGAGTAAACTTGGATAGCTATTGTGGAATAGTATCATTCTTTTTCATTCTTATGTTTCGAAGTTTGTCTTTCAGGGCCAATTTTCTATGGTCATTGTTATTTTCAAATAGATCAGTTAGTGTCTTCCATATAGAAAATGGTGTCCCTTTCCCATGGATATTTGATACCACATGGTCTCTCACAGCTTCCAGAAGAATTCTCCTGGCCTTGAAAAATCCTTATTCCATTGGGCTATTTTTTGTGCATCATACTATTGGGGTTTCGCAATGTCGGTTTTAAAGTATTCTAACACACCATTGTCATTTAGTATTTCTTCCATTCGATCCTTCCAAACTATGAAATTCGAGCTACCCTCCAGGGCATACTCTAATCTCAACTCGTTGAAATTCATTCTCTGGATCTTGAATAAAAATTGTTGCACTGAAGCTACTATATCAAAATTCATGAGAGACGAGTTCAAAATATTGGTTCTAATGTGACTTCAGGGCTATGACATCATGTATAAATCTGATAGAAATTGCAGCTGCTCGAGATTTCAAACTGCAAAACAAGACACACAATTCCATTCCACTGAACTACGGAATGGAAATATCAATTTAAAACAACGTGCATAGGCATGCAACAAGAAAAACCACAAATACACAGTGATTTCTAGGGGAACCCAACTAGGAAAAACCTCTCAAACCTCTTTGCATTAATTAGTTGAATAAAGAAGCTATTACAATTTCTAGCTCCAGATCTGAGCCCAACCTACAAAAGAATAATTGTTCGCTTTGCTCAATGAGAAACTCTAGCCAACACTTAGCCAATTATTTTCTCACCGAGCCTCCGATTTCCTTGTATAAATCCTGAGGAAATTAGCCTCTAAAATATAGGAATTCCCTCCAAATTGATTGTGCAATTCACAGTGATTGATCTCCTAACTCATGCAACACCTGTACACTCAAAAATAGTCTACATCTAATATTACACTACCATGTCATCTCCACTTCAACTAAGGGTCTCAAATTCCTTGCATGCACTAGCTATTTTGGGTTTATTGATCATTTAACTGACAGATCTCTGAGTTAGAATGTTGTCCCACTGCACAATTGACCTTTAATTGGCTCTATCAATAGTTAGAGGTCAGTTAATTAAATACAACTAAAAATAATTGAACTAGATTACTAAAATTTAGCAATCACACATGCATAACTGAACTCCAAGCCCTCTAACTCGAATTTACAGATCTAACTGAGTGACAAGATCCATGTCAGACTAGTTAACTGCCTCCAAGTTTCCTTACTGATGTGGAAATTCAATTTTATCAATTTGACTGAGTTTAAAGTCAAATTGAGCCTTTATTGCTAACTTTTTCAACAAATAATGAATAGAATAAAACCCCAGAGTCAGCCTCTTGAAGTTTCACCATATAAACTTTTATGAAAACATCTTGACCACTCCATTTTCGATAAAATAATATCAAAAAAACAGATGTATTCAAGTATAGTAGACATCATCTCAATGATAAATCAACTTTATAATAAGATCATAATCTCAATGATAAAACAAATGAACGTCGAATTCAAAATTGCATAAGAGAATTTACAAAGTCAAGTGATCGATCTATGCCCGCAAGTGCATTTAGATCAATATAATCGAAGAGAATTTATGCGCTAAAGACTTCCCATTTTCAAATGAATAATCAATTTTTTATACAAAATGTTTGATAATTATTTGAGTAATTGTCCCTAACTACTTAATTAAATTAATAACAAAAATTACTTACAAAAATGATCTTCAAAGAAAGTTTATGTTTCTCACATATAGTTGAAAATTTTAATTTTTCCTTTAACATGAACCTAACGGGTTCTTCCTTGCGCATAACTCTTCATCAAATTAGTTTGCCCAAGTTTTAAATCTTCTCGTAATTAATATCTCGCATAACACAAATAAATAATTATATGATAGCTCATAAATATACTATGGTAAATGCAATTCTCTTACGTTGTTTCATTAATATTTTACCAATTCTCTTACGTTGTTTCATTAAGATTTTCCCGAATAACCTAAGATAAAATTATCTGGGTAACACAAATAGCATTTACGAACCTCATGTTTCTTTGGGAATTGATATTTAATTATTTCCTTATCCTTCATTCACGTTGGTAAAACCTCAAATTCTAACCCAAACCCTAAACTTTGAAATGTATTTTGTAGGCATGAACTCATTTTCTAAATAAGAAAAGTAAATGGGGAAAGAAATCCCGAGTAAGAAATTTTAGTATTGTTTATCAAAATAATTTACAAAGATCAATACATTTCAAAGGTAACAATATCATATGAGAAATATGTTCATGATTTAATATTTACCTCTCTCCAAATGACGTTTACGCCACCTGCGTTATCAAATTTATTCCTTATGTGCATACCTAATTAATATTTCTAAGGTTTGATCAAAAGGGTTTTAATTTTTATGAGACATTTTTAATACTAAATATATGCCTTTCGGGTGGCTAAAGGAGAGAGAAAGTTGTTTCGAGTTAGGGACCCTGACATTTTTGTGGGAAATCAGTGGAGAGTTAACCATCTTTATTTGACCCGGTAACATATAAAGGTTGAAAATAATTATTTTTTTAGGCACAGGGTGAATTGGTAATTGCCAGACCTAATTTAAGGAAGACTCAGGATCAAATCTCGTAATTATCACTATAACACCAAGAGTACATCCAACAACTTGCAAGCAGATATACTAATTTCTTATGATTTTGTCAAGCGCCGAGACTCATGGATAAGAGGAGTCTACTCAGTGTAAGGTCGAAAATATTTTAAATAGATGCTGCTTGTTGATTTTAGCGCAAAATAGTAAGTAGGTTAATCGTACACCTACGATCTGAAAACATTCACATGTGTGAGGTGGGCTTCACATGTTATTTTGATGACATATGGATTGATGTAATATTTCGGCCCTAACCTCCATTCTATATGGTTTCCATATTTGTGAATGGTTACAAAGTTTCAATAAATAACTATACACTCTTCATATTAGTTCACACGTGTGCTAAAGTCCTCACGTAAATATTTATAGGTATTAATGACTGAATTTGCATTATTCACCTACTTTATAAATTTTGTTCATTTTATTTTATGACTATTAATCACAGTAAGAAATTTCAATTTATAACTTAACTCTAAAATCTGGAATATATTTTTATGTGGGTAAATTTCATTTCATTAATGTCTTGTTAATTTGGTAGTTAAGGGACAAATTCTTTCTTTGGAAAATATTCTTCATCAAGAAAGACCCCTCTTAGCCCTTGGAAGAATTTAATTTGGTTAAGGGAAAATATATTTTTAATATAGAAGCCCACATGTGCAGAAAAGAATTTATCGACCCAAAAGAGAAATTAGACACCCTTAAATGGCTATAAATACAAGTCGAGTTACCTCATTTGGAGATCATCAATCATTCTTATTTTTCTCTTCTTTGGCTTGGCTCACATAGGTCTGAAGTTGATTCGCGAGAAATTGGTTCGTACAGGTCTAAAATTGCAGGGTCTGAAGCTCTCACGTACACATTATTGTTTTGGTCTATAGTCATAGGGTTGCTATAGAGAAATATCAATTGTAGCCGCACGCAAGATAGGGTTCTCCCTGCGGGTGGAATGCTTGAACCATATGCATAATGGTTAAATCCATGCAGTTACCAGGAGATATGGTTTCTTCTAATAATTGACTGCAAATTTTCACAGTTGATCACAGATTTTGACAGTTGATAGCAGATGTCGAAAGTTGGTCGCAAGTTTCTGAAAAGTGACTTTGATTAGTAGTTTTGTAGAGTTCATCTCTTGGATATTGTTTAGTTGGTTTTGTTGGATAGTTAGTGAACGCAAAATTGGATTATTGTACTCTCTCTTTGTTGAACATTTTATGACAATCTAATAAGAAGAAGAATTTGAAAGGGTTTTCCCCCTTGTGTGGTTTTTCCCTAGTCCCCGACCAGTCATGGTGTCTCTATGTGTTTGCATGATTTTCTTCTAATGTTGCTTTTATTATTCCGCTGCATAGTTGATGTTATTGTTCTTTCTACATAATTACATATGTAGCTAATGATGTTATGATGTTATGGGGTGAATATGATATAAATGATGAAATACAATTATCTAAAGCAAAGAACAATATAGCCCTATAGAAAACTTAACATGGTTTCAGAGTTGGACCGAAGAAAATTCATTGAAGATCACCCCTGTGAAGACACCATTAATCGAAGCAAGAGAAGATAGAGGAGACGTAAAATAATGCTAAGGTTTCAAGGAAACCCTAGGCAATCTGGTTATTAGGGTTTGATTAATAGCATAGGGTTATGGTTTGGAAGAAACCTTGGAATATGATAAAGGTTTGAGTTTTGCAACCTTGAAACCTCATGATCAATGAGAAATTGTTCTAGCATTTGTGATAGATTTAGTATAACCCTAGATGGGCTAGTCTCATTCAGAGCTAGTTGTTGATGAAGACAATTGGAAAT
This sequence comes from Pinus tabuliformis, assembly GCA_031772625.1. Classification (NCBI taxonomy): domain Eukaryota; kingdom Viridiplantae; phylum Streptophyta; class Pinopsida; order Pinales; family Pinaceae; genus Pinus; species Pinus tabuliformis. The sequence continues at coordinate 1,004,960,012 of CM062819.1, forward strand.
ATTGAAGGCAATATTATTACATGGATAATAGACAGTAATAACTCTTGAAGGTCAGTTCAAGAGGGAGATGATCATTTTTCATTAAAGATAAGTACCATTTAGATTTATGTTATTTCTTTGTGGTACTAGACTTATTGTTCTGATTATTGCTCTAGATGAGATGTGATAAGCAGATCCATCATAAGGATCATCTAAGGTACAAGAAAAAAAAAACTAGTGCAGGAAGAGAAGAGTTGGTGCTAGAAAATGAAAGAGTTTACAATGACAAACAAGTGCTACAATTTGCAAAGGTATCTGAATATTTCAAGGTATATATATAATATTGTTTCAGTGTTATGATTGGATTTCAAGTTAAGCCCTAAGGTATGATGAGAATATCACCTTCATAAGACTTAGCATGCATATGAAAGTAACTTTGATTTCTGGTACATGTGACATATTGGTACTCTTGATATTTGGCAAGTATCTTACATTTTATTAGACATGGTGGATTTCCTATTTCTATAAAGCGGGCTAGAAACATTGACTTTAATATATGATAACTTGATATTATTGTCAATGATTGTGTTAAGGATGGTAACAGTGATGGTAATAGATCTCTTGGTTATATTCTTATTGAGTTGTAAATGATATGTAAATGTGACAAAAAATGGATGCCCTGACTTAATGTGATGATAAAATATGAAGATACACTTGTCAGTTGCCCTAATTATATGACACTAACCTTTGATGAATATTTGATGACATGTTCATATGTTATGACTATGATGCATATATGTTTGAGAACCTAATATAGTTTGAATCTGTGATCTGACAGTTTTGTTGATGCATGATAGTATTATGATAGATAGGTTGATGTCATGAATGATGATTGAAGAGGATTTCCATTCAGAGGGAGAAACTCTCCATAAGATCCCAACACCTATTATTATTTGTAGTAAATGAATAGAAGACTCTTGATTATTGAAGCAAGGTTTATGGACATGAATATATGATCATTTGATGTTGTTCTAGACTGAGAAGAAAGGGTTTCTCCTCGTTCAAACCCCAGCCGTTGGGAGAAAGGCTTAAAGGTGCGACTATAGGCCTCCCAACCACAAAAAGGAAGGCCTATATGTGCAGCTGAGCATATAGAATACAAAAACTCAAATCCTATGCATGAAACAAGGAGCACGCCAGGAATATGAAAAATCTAAAGACATGAAACAAATGATAGAGAGTTCTACGAGCAGGGAAGTTAAGGAATAATGAGATCTACATAATGTCTGACTTGTTGCAGAGAATGTGAATGTCTTGACCCATCTTGTGTTTGCAGGTGTCTGTAGTTTAGTACATTATGTATCTTGATTTGATCATTGGAGCTAGTATTATAGTGAATGATTGCTCCTTAGTATGCAATGATTTTTATTTTGGCTATTACAGAGATATCACAATGAATGAATGGCATAAATTTATATGACTCATTATTCATATTATAAGGTTGTAACCTGGTACTTGGGTTTGATAGTGATATTGGTAGAAACCTTTATGGATTTAATATTAGTTTATTTTGGCATTTAAGGCTTGATAAGCATACTAGGTTGATTTTATTGCACAATATTGATTTGTTTGAGGTTGGGTATATTGGTTTGGTCAGTGTTATGTTTGCAGAAAGAATTGTATGGTTTGAAGAAAGCTTCCCGTGCCTGGTATGTCCGCATTGACAATTACCCGGTGAAGCTTGGAAGCAATGTCGATTCGGACCTCTACTTCAAAGGGGTCTAAGTTATGCCTTTGATTTTGGTTTTATATGTTGACGATCTATTATTGACAGGTAATGAGCCTTTGATGATCAAAGTAAGAGGGAGTTGGCCTCTGAGTTCGAGATGAAGGATCTTGGCATGATGCATTACTTTCTGGGATTAGAAGTTTGGAAAAGACCTAGAGAAATCTTCCTTTCTCAAGGAAAATATGACGTGAAGCTATTGGAGAGATTTGGAAAGACAAAATACAAATCCTTGGACACCCCGATGGAATTGAATTTCAAGAAATTATGCAGAAATGTTGCTAGACCTGACTCGACAGACTCCCTCGAGTACCAAAAGTTGATTAAGGTATTAATGTTCCTTGTGAACACCTATCTAGATATATGTTTTGCTATGAACACATTGATTCAATTCATGACTAAGCCGCTTCGTGCACATTGGGTTGCCACCAAGAACATTTTGAGATATTTGCATGGGATGATCAAACTTAGTCTGAGATATACTACAAAACATGGACGACTACATGGATGCACTGATGTTGACTGAGCTAGATACGTTATTGATCAAAAGAGTGCATCTGGGTGCTACTTTAGCTTGGTAATTTCCATGATATCTTGGATGAGCAAGAAATAGATGTTTGTATCTTTAAGTATGATTGAGGTTGAGTACATTGTTGCTAGCATAACTATCTATGAGGAAATTTTGTTAAGGAAGCTCTTTGGAGAGTTGTTTAAGTAGGTTTTGGATACAACAGTGATATATTGCAACAAAAAGAGTTGGGTCCAATTGGAAAATAATCGTGTATATAGGTGGGAAAGAGATATCTCCATTTATTGAGACAGTACTATTGTATGAGATAAGCTTAGACTTGCAATTGTTTCCTTCATGAGAGGGAGAAAGGATAAATAAGGTATACTTTTACAATATGTAATTGTTCTAACATAGTACTTGATTTGATGTCCTACATGAACAGGGAAAGCAGAGGATTATTTCTCTTGGTAATGTATGAGGCGTCTGAATGAACTCTTCGGTGAGTTCTTTAAGATGGTGCCAGATATGAGCACGTTTGTATGTTTCTGATCTACAGAGAGCAACATGGATTGTTGGATGTGACCCTCTTAGGTAAGGGTTTGGTCTTATCAAGGACACTGATCTATGCTCTTCCCCTTGTCTAATCTCCCAAGGTGTGGAATTAAGTCGGAGAGCTCCTGGGTTTGAGGGAACTCTGGAAAATAGAATAGTTGTGATCCTTACCTCGTGGTAAGTAATATCCTACCTATTTTTGGGATTGAGAGAGTGGAAATTCCACAGTCTGCATTTTTATGTCTATGTTTCGAGTATATCACAAGGCTCATATTCAGGACTGAATCTACAAAGAAGAGAAATGGAAGCTATAAATATGAGATGCAACGCTTCAAGGGTGGAGAGCTGACTAGCTCAAGGAAAAGAATCACTTTTTTATTTAATCAGAATTTAATCCGAAAGCAAAAAGGATAAATATGAAAATCACCCAATTACTAATTCATACCTTCCATATATATGTGGAGTCACTGACAAACTGGCCAAAGTTCTCATGAAGAAAGATATCAGAACTTCATTCAAACCCATGACGACTATTAAACAAAGGATGAAATCTGTCAAGGATAACCTGGAGAATACTATATTGGGGAAATGGGTAGGTTTGTCAAGATCAGGATTAAAGAGCATGGTGTAGAAATCTAAAATGAAAGAACTCGATCTTCAGCTTTAGCAAAGCACGCAGGCAAGACCAACCACCATATCTGCTTTGAGACACAAAGATCATTTCCAATGAAAAACATCATTTTAAACGTAAAGTGCGAGAGGCCCTTGAAATCATCAATCACCCTCACAACCTCAATAGGAATGGAGGCTTAGAAGTTAGCAGAAATTGGATTTCCCTTCTCATCCGCAATACCAAGGAATAAAATGTTTCCCCTTTCTTATCATCCTTGTTGTTCTTTCTCAATCCCTCATCTTTGCCCCCTGCTCCTCCCAATCTCTCCTATATCACATTTTCCCTCTTCTTCTCAAATTTCCCTATCACCCTCTCATGATTCACCCTAGTGAATTTTATTAGCCCTGCCCCTTTTGGCCCCTCCCTTCTTTGGCCCTAACCTTTGTTACCCCACTCCTACCCCTCTCTTACCCCTAATAATAATTATTAATATCATACTCATAATTAATATTGCTTATATCATCTAATAACATGAATTTTAAATTAGGTATAATAAGATTTATATTAAAATATATTAACAATAATCTAAAACATAAGTTTATTAAATCGTAAATTAAAAATATTAATAAAGTGATAAATTAATACTACTCCTCTATTTTAAACATCAAAAATAAATAAAAAGATTTATAATATAATTAAAATGAAATTTATTAATTAAGTATGAAAATAAATTTATCTATTCTAGCTAAAAAAGAGTCTAAGAATACCCATTATTATAAAAATTTAAAATGAAAATTCTTATTAAAACATAAGTTTAGTAATAAGTTTATTAATAATAAGATTTATATTAATTAGGTATAATAAGATTTCTATTAAAATATATTAGCAATAAACTAAAACATAAATTTATAAAAATCATAAATTAAAATAATTAATGAAAGCAATAATTAATACTACTCCTCTAAACCAGAATTAAAAGTCATAAAATTATTTATAATTAAAATAAAATAGAATTTATTAATTAAGTGTCATAAATCCATTATTAAAAATAAAAAAATGAATTAAAATGAAAAATTCTAATTAAATAAAAAATTGATTATTTTCCTTGAGTTGGTCGGCTCTCCACCCTTGAAGCATTGCATCTCATATTTATAGCTCTCATTTCTCTTCTTTGTAGATTCAGTCCTGAAGATGAGTCTTGTTCTAGACTCGAAGCGTAGAAATAAAAATGCAAACTGTGGAATTTCCAATCTCTCAATCCCAAAAATTACACCACAAAAATCTCCAAACTATTATCCTACCTATTGTCTGACAATAGGGTAGTTGAGATCCTTACCACATGGTAAGTAGTATCCTACCTATTGTCATCTTTGGGACTTCCCAAATTATACCCCAGTTGGAATCCTACACACAAGTTGGGCTTGTTGGGATTGTTCCTCCCATTTGGCCAATGGGTGGAGAGGTGACTTGGGACAGTTGCAATCCTTACCATTTATGGTAAGTAGTAGATCATTCCCAAGTGAGAGGATGCGATTGTTCTATCACTGACTCTTGAGGATCAAGTTGGGAAGATCAACGGACAATAGTAGAGTTGTGATCCTCACCTCTCAGTGGGTAGTATCTCGCTTATTGTTCAAGGAATAAGAGAATTGTGATCCTTTCCTTTCAATGAGTCATATCCTACCTATTGTCTGTCGGTATAGGGTTGATCTAGGCTCCCCAATGAGAGTCCAAGTTGAGCAGGCCTCCTTGATGTTGTTCTGGATTGAGCTAAGCTCTTTGATGTTCTTGAGGGTTGAGTTGGGCTCCTCGACTATGATGTGGGTTCAGTCGGAACTCCTTGCTGACTATGTTACCCGGGTAGTAGCATTGGACTCCCCAATGGAAGTGATTTTGAGTTGTAAAAGTGGCTCCGTGGTGGATAGAGGATGGTAACCTAGGTCACCCTCCACTGTTAAATTCTTCTTCTTTTAGTTTTGAGAGTGTTTAGCATATAAGCAGAGATAAGCATAGATGAGAAGGGATGAGAAAATATGAGTAGAAATGATCAAAGATGACATTTGATGATGATGAGATATTTGTGATGAGACATGTTATAGTCGGTAATTTCTCCCTAGCTGAGAGATAGTGTTAATTTGGAAACTCAGGGACAAATTCCCTCGTTTTAACAATCTTCCTCATCAAGAAATACCACTCTCAGCCCTTGGAAGAATTTAATTTGGTTAAGGAAAAATATATTTTTAATATGGAAGCCCACATGTGCACAAAAGAATAGGTCGACCCAAAAGAGAAATTAGACACCCTTAGATGGCTATAAATACAAGTTAAGTGACCTTAATTTGCGGATCATCAAGCATTCTTCTTTTTATCTTCTTTATTTTGGCTCGCAAAGGTTTGAATTTGGTTTGCGGGAAATTGGTTCATACATGTCTGAAATTGCAAGGTCTGAATCTCACACGTACGAATTAGGGTTTTGGTCTATAGCTATAGAGTTGCTACAGAGAAATCTCAATTATAGCCATACATAGGATAGGGTTCTCCCTATGGCTGGAATGCTTTAGCCACATGCATGATGGTTAGATTTGTTTGGACAGGAGCTAGGGTTTCTTCTGGCAATTAATCGCAGATTTTGACAATTGATCGTAGATGTCGACAATTGACTGCAGGCTTGTGAACAATGACTTTGATTAGTAATGTTGTTGGGTTTATCTCTTGGATATTGTTTAGTTGGTTTCGTTGAATACTCTTGTGAACGAAGAATTGGATTATTGTACTCTCTCTTTGTTGAACATTTTATCACAATATAATAAGAAAAATAATTTCAAAGGGTTTTCCTCCTTGTGGGGTTTGCCCTAGTCTTCTACCTATCATGGTGTCTCTGCGTGTGTACATGATTTTCTTCTTATGTTCCTTTTAATTTTTCTGCTGCATAGTTAATGTTATTGTTCTTTCTACATAATAACATATGTATCTAATGATGTTATGGGGTGAATATGATATAAATGATGAAAGAAAATTATCTAAAGCAAATAACAATATATCCCTAAAGAAAACTTAACATGTCTACAAATTAAAAATAAATTCTCACCATAACTCAAATAAACTTATTAAAAAAGGGTTCATAGTTTATAATCATGTCAGAAGAAGGCCTTTAAGGTCCAAAATTAATGTATGAGAATTAATATTAATGGACTATGAGTGGTTATACTTGACTGAAAATGATTTTATAAAATACCTTCCTTTTTGCTTTGCTCTATCGTAAATATGTGGTACAGTTACGCAAACCTTTAAAACTTTATGAAATTCCCATCAACAATATTTCATTAATGAAATGTTTGTGAAATTAATAATTTTAACCAAATGTAAAAGTATGGAAAATATTTTGATAAACTTTTTTATGAAGTGATTCCTTTGAATTTTGATATAGGGTAGGAAATAAAGATTTTAGTTCTTAATTATACGGAGGAATTAACTCTCACAATTTACTTGTGTTTACCTTTGTAAAATATGTGTTATAATATGAATTACAAAATATACATATATGAAGAAGCCAACTCTTTGTAAAAAAATATTAAAATGAGGACATTTCATTTATATCTTGTAATTATTTACTTCTCCCTTTTTTGTCATTTTTTGTGGAGTTCTTAATTATGGTAATAATTTTTTAATTATGTTTAGTTACATATGCTGGTTAGTGATATTAATCTTTTAATGGTTTGTGTTTTTGTTGATATATGATTAAATAAATTAAAACCATAATAAAACAATACATATGCACTTCTATGGATTTGTGACACTCCTTAAAATGTGTCACTTATGTCATTAATTCCATTTAAATTTGTTCTAATATATTTCATCGATTCACTTTTTTGTATCACCCGGAATAAGTTGTAAGGAGTCAAATATGATTCTAGGAAGTTGAATAAGTTCAAAGGAAATAGAAAAAGTCTTGTGATAGAGAAAGAAACTCATTGTTTAGGAGGGTCAGATTTGGGAATGTTATGCAATTAGCTCACAAAATAGAAGAAAAGATAGATCAACAACTTCAAAATCAGCCTCTTCGAGGGGGCAACCTCCTTTACATTACAAAAATGAACAATTCTTGGATGATACAAATGAAAAAACCTCCTTTCTATACATAGGAGTCTAAGGAGTCACAATATAATCAAAGCCGACATAACAATAATAATATAAGGGCACAACAATAACAATAGTGGGCTTCTATGGGGCACAATAATAACAATATGGGGACAATAGGGGCACAACAATATCAATAAGGGATACAATGATAATAGTAATGGGGGACTAACTAGTATTATAGGGACCTAATAGGGAATAAAATTTATCTCCTACTAGGGATGGTGCCTCCTCACGAGGCAAGAAGACCTATAGACCAAATTCCTTCTATTGGTTATGGAGTCATTTAAACCAAGAATGAAATATATTACAGCAACAACATTATATGACCGTAAACATCAAATGTCAATGCATTATAAATAAATGTCTTGTAAATTTTCCTATTATGTCTGGAGTATTATATTCATCACTGTTAAAGATTGATATTTCAAACTCAGTGATAAGGCTAGAAACTTACCAGTTAATCCACCTAATTTACCTTTGACCTTGTTTTCAACCATGTGGAAGGCACATGCAAAATTTCTCTGTAATGATCAATCTTCAACATCAGATGCACCATAGGAGTTAACCAATACCAATTGTTGATCATTTTCTCTTTCTTCGTTGGATCATTTCACACCGCAAGGTGGGTATTAATGAGGCCCAGAATAAAACATGGGTCGTTTGATGTTTGTAGTGCATAGGGAGGTTATTAGCTTCCTTGCTATTTGTAACCCAAAATTATTTTTATTTTTTGGGTTGACTGCAGTTTCAACTGTCTGATGATATCTAGTGGATAATTGAGGGTCTCCTGCCAAAATGCAAAGAATTTCAAATGATTAGCACGTAATTGTAAGATTCACATATATATAATCAAACCTAAACAAATTGAAAATTAAAATAGGAGAAAATTTTAATACTATCTCTTTTTTTTATTTATGTTGGAAGATGCGTCATTTTTGTAATTATAAGAAAAATAATACAAGGCAAACCCTTCATTTGTTACCGGGAGGAGAAAAAGAAGCTTTGAATGTAGGAAAATGTAAAGCCTAACCTATCTTATGCCTGTAGTGAAAATCTTTTGATCTTAACATTTAAACTGACCAATATCAAGAATGAAACCTAGGTAATCACATGAAATCCTAGTATATAGGTTAATGATTTCAACCATTGTTTATATACAAGACATTTTGTTTATATTTTTCAGCCTATCGGGTTAATTATGATAATGATTTGGGGCACATCAATCATATATTGACATTTGTCTCATCCTTCATGAGAGCATTTCAAAGCCAAATATAAATGATGCATGCTTAAAATTATTGATCAAAAGGTTGCAAAAAATTATGGTATTGATTAAGAACACAAGTGTGGCATTCATCTCAAAAATGATTTTACTGAAACTATTTAGACTAGTTATCAGGGATTTTATTTCCCCCTTTTGTTTCCAGAACATGAGTTTTTTAAATCAAACGTCACTCTGCTGCCAGCGAGTGTTCATAGGCCCAGCACTATCCTGAGGCAAGGGACTTTCTAGATTCTTGTTTACTCTTCATGTTAGAGGCCTTCTTACAATATATTTTAGCAAATATGCATTTTTACAGGGTGGGAGGGTTACGCACTGGATGTAGTCCAATACCACTAACTTTTCTCCGCTGCTAGTAGGTTTTCATAGCCCCAACAGAGATATCAACATACCCCATCGAAAGTTACCTCAAAGGAAGGACTAGGAGGATTACACACTAGGTTTTAATCTAGTGCCATTGATCTTTCTCTGCTGCTAGCAGGCATCTATAGCCCCAACGGAGATATCAACATGCACCACCCAATAAAACATAGGTTCTTGTCCTTAGGGTAGTATGGTGATTAGGAAAGCTCTCATGCATGGATTTTGATTGTGACCAACTAGTTCCGCAAGAGTTTCAATTAAGTTTTATGAAATCCAAACTTGTGTTTATAGTTTTAGTACTTATGATTTAATACAACCTGTCGTGGTATTTGTGTAAATAGTATGAAAAGAAAGATGTGGTTAAAAACACTTGATATGAAGTTTGATATTGTTAGAGAGATTGAGATTTGAACCCTTTAAAAAGATAGTTACCCCTCAACCTTCATTTATAAACAAAGTCTTTTAAATATGTGTTCCAAACTCGTTAATATGGTGTATACTAAGGACTTATAGATCCGTATTCCATTCTAGTTATGATCATATAAGTATTCTTTAATATGTAAATAATTTCATCCTTATTCATTCTAAACTTAACAACACTAATCAAAGTTGTAAAAGTTTATTTATGCACAATAATTTATATATGTGTGTGTGTTTTAATTGAAAAACAATTCAAAGAAATGATAAAGCCAATGCTTCAAAGTTAAAAGCTTATGAGCTACATGGTTCCTTTTTATGGGCTTCATACTTATAAAGAACTGTAATATGCTCAATTGTTGAAAGAAACAATGGAAGAATACAACAATATAACAATTGTCTTCATCAATGAATAGAAGAAAACCCTAGAGTCGGATCTTCAAGCTTCAACATATAAACTTTGATGAAAATGTCTTGACCACTCCACTTTCGATAATATAATATCAAAAAAACAAATGTGTTCAACTATAGTAGACATAATCTCAATGATAAATCAAGTTTTTAATACGATTATATATATTTCTTCATATGGACATGTCACAACAGAAACAAATGAACATCGAATACAAAATTGCATAATAGAATCTACAAAGTCAAATGACCGATCTATACAACAAGTGAATTCAAATCGTTATAATTGAAAGAGAATTTTTGCCCTAAAGGCCTTCCTTTTTTGAAGGAATAACCAGGTTTTTATACAAAATGTTCGATAATTGTTTGAGTAATTGTCCCCTAACTTAATTAAATGAATAATAAAAATTAATTTCAGAAATCATCTTCAAAGAGAGTTTTCATTTTTCACCTATAGTTGAAAACTTTAATTTTTCCGTTAACATGAACCTAACAGATTCATCCTTACTCACAATTCTTCATCAAATTAGTTCGCCCAAGTTTTAAATCTTCTCGTAAGTAATATCCTACATAACACAAATAAATAATTAGATGATAGCTCATAAATATATTATGGTAAATGCAATTCCCTTACCTTGTTTCGTTAATATTTTCCTAAATAACCTAAGATAAATTATCTAGGTGAAATAATAGTATTTACCGAGAACACATTTATTTAATTTTCAAAATGACAAGTTGGTGGTTGAGGTGTAGGAAGCAGTGAGATGAGAAGAAAACAGCAATCGAGGACAAACCCTTGCAACCCTGCAACCCTAGCCATGATTTCCCTCTGACTGGGGTTTGCAGGCCGTTCTACGGCTCTGTGAACCCCATCTCCCCCCGTACCCCCATCCCGTTTTACCTCGTGATTCGAGCTGGCACCTGGCTCCTTCGTCCCGTGACCCTCTTCCTTCTTTTTACCCTCGCTCCCCCGTTTATGTTCCCTTTTTACTACTGTCATTTTCATTTACCTCTGCTTGGCTTTCACCTGTTTAACCCGCATCGAAACGACGCCTCCCCCTTAGATCGGCCGACAGCTCTTGGTGGAAGTCGTTATCACTGTAACGGTAAGAGCGACCTGCTGCATCGAAACCTGCTCACATTGATCGGCCTCCCCCACCGTTGGTGCCGACGCATAGCGGTTAACAGGTTTCGAGGAGTTCTTCTCTGGGCGGTTTCCAGCTCTCCGAGTAGGGTATCTAGCAGCTGTCACCATGGACTCAGAGGAGGTGGATTATTCGGAGTCCCTGTTGGCGGAAAGCTCCATTTGGCGCTCCACGTTTTCATCTGGGGGTCTGCACAGTGTGAATCTATCAACTAGCTTCGAGCATTTTTCGCCCCCTTCTGACCCGCCTCTCCCCACCTCCTTTTATCCTGGTGAACCCTCCACTTGGAATTCCTTTGCGATCCCTTCACCGGCCTCTCTGGGTTTCTTGGCTGACTGTTTTCAACCCTCCCCGACCGGAGTAAACCATTCGCCGGTACTCCCCCCCTCTCCCTGCCCCCGGTTACCTCCTCGGAGTTCCCCGTTCACATCCCAGCAAACCCTCCCATCTCGGCCGCAAACACCCCCCTATCGGCATCAATCCCTTCCTCGGTCCCCCCCGTCTCCTCCGGCAGCTATCACGAGCTCCCTCCCCTCCCTGAAGCCATCCCCACCCTCGGGTCGAGCCCTCTCCCCCCTCCCCCATCCCCCCCCCCCCCCTCAGGGCTCACAGGCGACGATAAACCTGGGCCGCATGTCCTCCCGCCCTGCCAAGAAGCAGCGCTGTTTCAAATCGTCGGCGGAGGACGCTTTCCTGCGTCTGGAAGAGGATATTAGGTGGGGAGAAGCCATGGATCTGGCAGATTGTGTTCTCGTGGGACGGATCAGAGGCAGACATGCCACTGCGGCAAAATTAAAGGAATGGGCGACTGAGATTTGGGGGAAATACCTCGTGGACATTCCATCGGTGCAGACTTTCGTGCGAGGGTGGTTTGCCCTAAAATTTGCACGGGCGGATCACACGAGCTGGGTTCTTTCTTCGTTCTGGCATTTTGAGAAATCTCCGGTCCTTCTCAAGAGATGGACACCCCTCTTCGACCCGGAAACGGAGCTACTAGGCATCGGTCCGATATGGGTCAGGCTTCCGGGGTTGCCCTTGCAGTACTGGTCGGAAGATATATTTAAGAGAATTGGGAATGCGCTGGGGACTTACATGGAGTCTGATAAATCATACATCTCGACGGGTTCGCTGGCTTATGCACGGATCCTTGTGCACATGGACACCAGAGGGGGAGTGCCGGAAAACATTGTCATTCATTGGAAATCCACTTCAAGAAAACAGAAGCTGGATTATGAGGGCATCCCATACAGATGCAGAAGATGCCACCAGGTGGGTCATCTCTTTAAGGACTGCCCCCTACTGCAGAAGACCCAGCAAACTGCTACAGGCCTGGATCAGCCAGCCACTGAAGATGCACCTAACCCTCAGGCGACCATGGCACCTAGGCGGGACCAAGTAAACCCATCGGACACGGTGGAGGCGCCTCCTGCACCTCGTCGCAAGAAGCAAGCTACGAACAAGGCTCGGCCTCCATCTCCTCCTATGACGCGTTCCAAAGCTGCAAAAGGAGCTGTTTTCTCCTCGGGTACGTCCTCTTTATCATCTACCTCTATTTCTCACATTGCATCTATGAATTTATCGGCATCCGGCATGCCCCCCCCCATCTGTATCCCCCCCCCCTCTTTCCCTTCGGCCCTCGACCTGGTCAAGGTCTCTTGCCCTCCTCATCCCCCTCCCCAATCTCTATATGTCTCCTGCTCCATCCCTAAGCCAACTGGCTTCCCATTCCCCCCCTCGATCCCCTCTTTCCCCCACCCTTCTTTACCCTCGCCCTCCCCCTCGGTTAACTCTACCCCGAGGTATCCCACCCGCTCGACTACGAAGCTGAATGTCTCGGACTCCATTGGGATGATGATGGACACCCATATCATCCCGCCCAAGCAGGGGCGCGGTCGACCATCCACAAAGTCGATCTCTCAAAAGCTAACGGAGGAGGAGGTCCTCCTTGGCAAACAGCAGACTCTTGACAGGGCCCTTAGAGCACAGGACACCCTCCCCCATCCCCCTCCATGAAAATTATGTCCTTCAACTGCAGAGGGTTGGCCAGCCCGGAAAAAAAATCGGCCCTGAAGCGTCTCATACTCTCTAATCCTGTTGACATCATATTCCTACAAGAAACCTTATGTAATGCAGACTCTGCTACCTCCACCCTTAACTCTTGGCTGCCTGGGTGGACCTTCACAGCTATTGATGTTTCTGGCCGGTCAGGGGGCATTGCTATAGGACTCAAGAACAACACCATCCTGCTTAAGAACATCTGGGGTGGTGGGGGTTTTTTGGGGGCAGAAATATATTCTAAAGATCTGGAGGAGAATCTACAAATCATCAATGTCTACGGTCCATGTCAATCCAGAGAGCTCTTCTGGAATAGACTCCTTGGCTCCCCTCTACTCCAACATTATTTTGGGTGGAGATTTAAACTTCTCTATTGGCTTCTCTGAATCCTGGGGCCATCTTGCTCAAATAGATCCTCTCTCTGATTTCTTTGGGCAACTCCTTGAAGATCACCACTGGGTCGATCTTCCCACTGCAAAGATCCAGTATACATGGAAGAACAACAGATCTGGGGAACAAAGCCTAGCAAGAAGACTGGATCGTTTTATCATGAAAGAAGGGCTCTGTACCCATCACCCAAGATCTCGACAATGGGTAGGAAGTGGTGGGATCTCTGACCATAGGCCCATATACCTGGAAATGGAAGCGAGACAACAGGCTCAGAAAGCTCCTTTTAAATTCAATGCAACTTGGCTTAGGGACCCCTCCTACATCAAGTTGATATCGGATTTCTGGAATACCCATCCGATACCTGAGGATTTAGACCCAGCCACTGGTTTTGTCAGGAACCTAGCAGAGGTCAAAGTGATCTCAAGGGCTTGGGCAAAAGAGAAGAGAAAACAGGATGATCAAACTATATCCCAGGAGGAACAAGCCATCGAGGCTCTAGAATCCCACTCTGATGGCACCTTCTTATCCCCAGATCAGAAATCCAGGTATGATGACTTAATCAAACAGAGGACACAGATTCTTAGAGATAGAGAGGACTCCTGGAGACTAAGAAGCAGAGCCATTTGGCTCAAGGAGGGGGATGAGAACACTAAGTTTTACCACAGATTTGCAAATGGGTGGAAGGCGATCAACACTATATGGGAACTACAGGACGAACAAGGACATTTGGTAAGAAGACCTGGAGAACTAGCACATCTAGCTACTGCGCACTTCAGGAACATATACAAGGCCCCAGGACAAGCAAGTCTGTTAGAAATCATGAGGGTGGCAGAGCTATTTCCCAGATTTGTGGAGGAGGATGATGCTGAGGAGCTCACAAAAGACATTTCTCTGGAAGAATTGGAAGCCACCATGAAGGGATTCCAAAAGGACAAGAGCCCGGGCCCCGAAGGATGGACCATTGAATTCTATCTTGCTTTCTTCGAGCTGCTAGGGCAAGACATTCTCAAAGCTATCAATCACTGCTGTCTAAATGGATCCATTCCCTCGAGCATAAAGGCCACTTTCATAGCTCTCATTCCCAAGTCAGATAAGCCTGAGTCATTTGATGAATTTAGGCCTATTTCACTCTGCAACTGCCTCTATAAGATATTGGCTAAGATTCTAGCCAACAGAATTAAGCCCATCCTTTCGGCCAATATCTCCCCTGAACAGTTTGCTTTCCTCCACAAACGCGAGATCCATGAAGCAATAGGCACAGCCCAAGAACTCCTTCATTCTCTGCACAGCAAAAATCTAAAAGGCATGATTCTCAAGGTGGACCTCTCAAAAGCTTTTGACAGGGTAAATTTACTATACATCAGAATGCTCCTTACTCATCTGGGATTCCCCTTCCTCTTTATTAAAAGGATCATGAGTTGCATCTCCGATGTACCTTTCAGTGTCCTCCTCAATGGCACCCCCACCCCCTTTTTTCTGCAGAAAGAGGCCTCAGGCAGGGCTGTCCCCTATCCCCCCTCCTTTTTCTGCTCATAATGGAAGGCCTAAGCAGATTAATTGCATCAGAACACAGTCGAGGCCGAATCAAAGGGATCAAAATCTCGGATAATTGCTCCCTCACACATCTACTTTTCATGGATGATGTATTGATCATCTTGAATGGAAGCATGGCGGATTCATCAGCACTCCAACAGGTTTTTGATCTTTTCCAGAAAGCTACAGGGATGGTAATAAATGTTCAGAAATCTACTTTAACAGTGTTTGGGTGCACCCCACATGAAGTCATCTACACAAAAAACCGTTTCCCCTTCCACATACAGCCTATGGAGGAAGGGCTAAAGTATTTGGGTTTCAGGGTGAAACATGGAGGATACAGAATAGCCGGTTGGATCTGGCTAATAACTAAAGTGGAAAAAAGGATCAATGTCTGGTATAATAGATACCTCACAAGGGCTGGAAGACTTACTCTTATCAAAGCTGTGCTGGAAGCAACACCGGTGTATTGGATGTCCCTGGCTTGGATACCAAGAGGGATTCTATCCAGGTTACAAAGAATCTGCTGCAGATTCTTATGGAAGGGATCTAATCAGGGAAATCTCTTCGCCTAGGTAAAATGGGACACCATTGCTAGACCGAAAAAATGGGGAGGCTGGGGCATAAAGAGATTGGACCTATTTGCAAATGCACTGGCAGCAAAACTGGGATGGCAGCTACTCACATCAAATAGTCTCTGGAGGAAAGTGGTCATGGAAAAATACATTGCTCCAGAATGCATCTACAGCTCGATTCGCAGGGACCAAAGGGGTAATGGCAGACATTCCATCATATGGAAAGCAGTCATAAATTCTCTTCCCCTAATTCGGGAGGGGCTGACATGGAGGATCAAACAGGGAGACTCCGTCCGCTTAGGAATTGACCCCTGGATCAAATGTGGAAACATGCATAGATTATCAGGACAGCTCCTAGCACATCTAAGGGACCATGGTGCTACTCATGTTGCTCATATTGCAGACCAAGAAAACTCCAGCCTACTCCACCAGGCCTGGAGGACTTCACAAGACCTCCATATACCGATCCCCTGGAGACAAGAATGGGAGGCATTCACAGAGGCTCTCACACAAGCTCACATCAGAATTACAGAAGGGGAAGACGAGATTGTCTGGGCTCTAGCCAAAAATGGTACATACTCCCCAAAGGAGGGATACCTACAGTTGATGCACACCTTTCAGCCAGACAATGTACAGCAGTGGTGGAAAGCTATTTGGCACCTCAAGGCAGCACCAAGAACAAGACTCCTCATGTGGGCTATATTGTTCAACAAAATTCCAACGGGGGCAATCTTGAAGAAGAGATCCTTCTATGGACCATTCTGGTGCCACTTATGCAGAAGGAACGACGAAGATACAGAACATCTCTTCCTCACCTGTCCGGTAGTAAAAGAACAATGGTCTGCTCTCCTTTTACTCTCCCCCTCCCTCCATCAATGGCATGGCTTAACAATCTTCGAGGCCTGGACAAACTGGCAGGAACAGCACTCTGGAAAGAACAAGAATATCCCTCTCCTCATGTGCTGGTCTATCTGGACTGCTAGGAACCATGCAATTTTTTATCAGAAACCTCCCCACTGGCCAGTCATTATAGCCCACATTTTTGCTGACCTTGCCCTCATACCTGAAGACCCTCCTCCTCCCCCCCTCGGACCATTACCCCTGAACTCATTGACAAATCCTTCCCCTGGGCATATTTTGATGGCTCTGCCCAAGAGGAAAGCTGTGGGGGGGGAGCTCTCCTCTATCTGAGAGAAAATCACTATTACATGATTCAAATTCCCCTGGGAAGAGGCACAAACAATTATGCCGAACTCACCACCGCAAAAAACCTCATTTCTTTTGCACTTGAGAAAGGCTGTACAAAACTTCAACTGTTTGGAGATTCAAAGATTGTTTGCAATTGGCTCACCAGAAAATCATCTTGCTCTGCTTTCTCTTTGAGACACATACTGGACGAGGCACTCAGACTAACAGATGCATTTGAATTTTTTGACTGTCACCATATATACAGGGAGCGCAACTCTCGGGCGGACTACCTTTCCAAGCAAGCAGCACAGAGGCAAGAAGCGAACTGGTTAATTCAAGAAGATTTGGATGGAACCTTATTTCAACACTATCACAGACCCTTTGATGACTACCAGGCACAAAGGGATGCTCATATCTGAAAGGGGTCCCAACATGCTTAAAATACTGTTTTTTTCATGTCTTTTTTATATAAACTGTTGTATATGATCAGTAACCGACCATGGTGGACATACATAGCTATTTACTTTCTGCTGTTATATTTTGGGCAGTGAGCTACAGCTACACTGCAAATGAATCCTGAATGTGATTATCTCTCTCTATATGATCATTTTTTACATATACCTCTCCAAACTCCCTGCGTGGACAAACAGTTTGGGGAGAAGAATGCTTTCATGATAGTTTATCTGTTTCAGTTTTTTTGGAACAATTAACAGTCTCTTAAAGAGGCCCGGAGAGGCAACTAGCCTCAGTATGCATATGCTCAGCATCTACAGAATGTAATTTCTCTTGACTTAAATAGAAATTACGACTTTTTCTACGGGAAAAAAAAAAAAGTATTTACCGACCTCATGTTTCTTTGCAGATTGAAATTTAATTGTTTCCTTAATTTGATCCTTCATTCACCTTGTAAAACCTTCAAATTTTATCCCAAACCATAAATTTTGAAATGTATTTTGCACACATGAATTCATTTCTTAAACAAGAAAAGTAAATGGTGAAATAAATCCTCAATAAGAAATTTTAACATTGTCTATCAAAATCATTTACAAAGATCAATAAATTTCAAAGGTGACAATATCATATGAGAAATGTAATCATGATTTAATATTTACCTCTCCCAAAAGACATTTACGTCACTTTGTTAAGTTTCTTAGGGCTATATTGTTCTTTTCTTTCATAATTTCATTTCATTATTTCCATATTAAATTCACCCCATAACGTCATAGCATTATTCATATTTACATCATTATTCAACAACAAATGCAACTATGTAGAAAGAACAATATCATCACCAATGCAGTGAAACATAAAGGAACAAAAGAAGTAAAGCATTCACACATAGAGACACCATGAATGGTCAGAGACCAAGGAAAAATCCACTATGGGGAAAACCCTTTCAAATTCTTCTTCCTATTAGACTGTCATTAAATGATTCCGCAAAGACAGTACAATGATCGATATCTTCAAGTAAGCTTATCCAACAAAAACATCTAAACAACATTCATGAAATGAACCAACAATGTCAATAATAAGAAAACCCTAATTCAGGAACATGTATTCAATTGTCACTGTTTGTACTAAACTACCGAACTCTGCTGTCAATGGGTGAAAAAATCAATCAACTCAAAATTTAACCTTTAGGTGCCAGTCATAGGGAAGATGTGTCATCCATGCGGCTGAAAGGCTTCAGTTGAAATTTATCCATGACATGCCTACAACTACAATCAAAATTTATCCATGATATGCCTACGGCTGAGAGCCAAACCCCTAAAAATAGAGATGTGAGCTTCAAACCCTACAATTTGAGACTTGTGTCAACCAATCTCCACAAACTTGCCTCAGAGTTGTGCGAACCAAACCAAAGAAGAGAATAGAAGAATGCTCCAAGATTATATCCAAATGAAGTTGAGGTCACTTGTATTTATAGGCTTCCAAAGGTGTCCAATTTTCTTTAGGAGCGACCTAATCAAATATGCACATGTGGGATTTAATTCATAAATACACTTTCCCTTTTCCAAATTGAGTGCTTCAATAATAAAAATTAGTCCTCTCAAAAAGAGGAATCTATTCCCATGGTTGGAATTTGTCACTATGTTTCCAAATTAACACTCCCTCCAGCTAGGGAGAAATTCCAACTGCATCGTGTAATCGTCACAAGAATCTTGTCATCAAATCATATCCAATCTCAAGTATCTCATCATCAAATGTCATCACTACTCGTCACTTCTCATCTCTACTTATCCCAAATTATCTCTTGATTGTCTCTGCTCATATGTTGAACATTCTTGAATCTAAAAGAATAATAATTTGACATCGGTGGGGAGCTTAAGCTATCACCCTCTATCATGTCGGAGAGCACATCTCAATTTGATACTACATCGGGGGCCATATCTCAACTCGGAATCATTGCCAGTGGGGAACCCAATGCTACCACCCAGGAAACATAAGAGATATTATCATCCGGGAGCCCAACTCAACCTGGAACCACATCGAGGAGCTTAGTCTCAGCCTGGAAACATGTCAGGGAGTACATTTCAACCTGAAACCTTAGCGGGGAGCACATCTCAACCCTAAATATCATGGGGGAGCACATATTAACCCAGAATATCATGGGGGAGATAAACATCTTGAACCCCATATCGAGCAATAGGTGATATAGGGGAGCATATCTCAACCCATCATATTTCCCACTGATATTCCCAACAATGACACTCAATAGTCATGTGGTAGAACACTTGCATCATAATCCAAGCTTGGGTGAGATACCCAACTTACCAAAGGTAAGGATCACACATCCCCAAGCCTCCTGAACCCGTTGGCCAGACAGGGAGGGACAATTATAATAAGCCTAGCTTATGGATATGATGCCAACGGGGTATATTATGCATAGACCAAGATATGAGAGATACCCGACTTTTCAAAATGGACAAGGATCACACACACCCTATGGGTGAAAAATAGGAGAGCAATATTGACAACCCTATTTTCCAGAGATCCCTCAAACCCAGGAGATTTCCATCTCAATTCCTCACCATCGAAGCTCAGATAGGGGGGAATAGTTGGCTCAGTGTTCTCGATCAGTCCTGCTCTCTGTAAAGTTGAAACATATCATCATGCTCATATCTGGTATCAACTTAATCATCATGTCACAATATCAGCAGTCTCCTATTCATGCAGGACATTAAATCATATATTATATTATAACAAAATATATATCACAAAGGGATACATTATTCATCCTCCCTCTTACAAAGGCAACAACCACAAGACTAAGCTTGTCTCATACAACAACATCGTCTCAATATATGAAGACATATCAGTCCCAGATATATGTAGATTCCGTGTAAACCGGATCGCACATAATATTATCTCAATGTATTCGTCATATCTAGAATCTACTAAAACAGCTCTCCAAAGAGCTTCTTAAACCTTCCTCGCAGCTAGCTATGCCAGCAACATCATATTCAACTTTGGTCATGCTTACAGCTATGGAATTCTCATCCAAAAATATCAAGGCAGATATGATTCTAATACAGCACCTAGATGTGTTCATCTCATCAATAAAGATCCCAAACAACATCAGTATATCTATGCAGTCACATATCACAGGAAGAATGTCTCAAACCAAAAATCGATCATCCCATGCAAATATCTCGAAGAATGCTCGTGACAACTCAATGTATGAATTCACTCAGAATATACAGATGACTGTTCACACGGAGCATCAATTCTTCAATCAACTATAGGTTGCCAAGTCGGGTTCTTCATAACTTCTTGAAATTCAATTAGAGTGTCCAAGGATTCACATTTTCGCTTTCTTTAATAACTTCACAATATAGATTTTATTTTCCCAACTTCAAAACATAATTCATAATGCCATGATTCTTCATTTCGAACTTTATAGGCCATCTCCCTCTTACTTTGATCATTAGAGGCTCATTACCTCTCAAGAATAGACCATTAGTATATAGAACCAAAATCAAATTCATACCTTGGACCACTTTTGAAGTAGAGGTTTGGATTGGCACATCTTCCTGGCTTCACCATATAATTGTTGATGCAGACACACCATGCTTAGGAAGCTTGCTTCAAACCATACAATTCTTTCTGCAAACATAACACTTGACCAAGCCAATATGCTCAGCCATACACAAATCAAAATTGTTGAATCAAATCAACTAGTTCAACTTATCAAGCTTTATATACCCAATCAAATTTAATACCAAAGTAATAAAATTTTCTATCAATAACACTGTAACAAATTCTTTGGACCAGGTGTCAAGTAGAGCTCACATCCAAATACCAAGTCATGAGTTCATCTATTTTCATGTCAACAAATTATTATTAAGAAGCATCAAAATCCATCAAGTCATCCACATAATCATAATGCAAATGCATATACCAAGAATAAGTCACAATTGTTTATACTTCAACCAATGTGTCAAAGCCAATGATGCTAACACAGAATATCTATTAAATACCAATATAAGTCATTGAAAGTCATTATGCCCACATAACATTATCATCGAGGCAAATCATTAGTTATCAAGTCAAAGTTATAAAGCATTTCTATGAATTATCAAGCATCATGTCAAATTTCCAAACACTCTTTATCTATACCAATATGCCAAATCTTGTCAAACCCTTGCAACTATTATCAAATATTGTCATACAATAGCTTCAAAGGTTAAATCAAAATGATATATTGATATGCATATTCCGATCACCTGTGAACACACATTCATATTCTCTATAGCAAGTCAAACATTCAAACTTTCATGTTCATAGGATGTTCTATTATTTGCTCCATATCTGTGGGATTGTCATACTCCTGGTGCGTTCCTGATTTTATGCATAAAGCTTCAGATTTTGTGACCTACAAGCATAACCGCATCCATAGGATTTCTTCTATGTGGTTGTGAGGCTTATAGTCACATTGGTAAGCTTGCTTCCATCTGGTTGGAGCTTAAACTAAGGAAACCCCCTCTTATTAAACCAAACTTGTTGAAAATTATCAACATCAGATATTTAGTCTATTCATGTCAAAAATCCTACTTCAATAATAAAAAAAATTCTATACATAATGTAAACGATAATAGGTGTAGGTATCTTATGGAGAGATTCTCCCTCTAAATGAGTAGACCCTTTACCCATTATTATTCAAGTCATCAAACTGACTATCATAATATTATCATGTGTCAATAGAACTGTTAGATCATGAAATCAAATTATATCAAGTTCTAATACATATACTCATCATAGTCATAATATGTCAGTATCAGCTACTTCATCATCTCATATGAACATAACATCAAATTTTCAATGAGGGTTAGTCATATAATTAGGGCATTTTTCAAGTGCGTCATCATACTTTAAGGATCATAATCACTTCATCACTTTTTTTACATTAATTCAATCATCAAATCAGGGCATCCATTTTTACCATATGTCACAATTACTAAGCTTATTAAAATCTAACCAAGATCAACAAGAATATCCTTAATATCAATCTTATTGTTACACTTCTATCATCATGGATATCATGCTTATCAAAAGCATTAACAATAGTATCAAGTCATCATATATCAAATACAATTTATCTAGCTTGATTCGGGAAATTTATCCTGTCTAAAATTCAAAATGCTTTTCCAAATATCAAGTATACCAATATATCAAAAATCAATATTTCTAAGTGGCTTTACCATGACTTAAATAGAATGTAAGATACTTGTCCAATACCAAGTGCACCATCTCATTATAAGTACCATGAATCAAACTCGCTTTCATATGCACGCGTGAACCACTTGTGAAGGTGATATTAATCATACCTTAGGGCTTACCTTGTCATCCAATATTGCAGCTAAAACATAACATTGAAATAATGCATCATATATACCTTTTAGTATTCAGATATTTTTGCACCTTCTTATTGGTAGTGGGAGCACTTTGTCATCTTCCTTTTCATGGGAAACTATAACTCTTCTCTTCCTGCACTAGCCATATTTTTCTTGCATCTCAGATGATCCTCAAGAGGGATCCACTTATCACATCTCATCAAGAGGTTAGAAGTATCCAGATACTCACATATACATGCAAGAAGTATAAGTGATAATCAAAAAAACAAACTCAAATAGGAATAGAACCACAAAGAGGTAACATAAATATAAAAGTACTTATATTTTATCAAGAGGAAATTAGCTCCATATTGAACCAACCTTCAAGAGTCATTTCCATCCATTATCCATATGACAATGTTTCCTTCAATATTCCATCCAACCTCAACAACAATCAAGCCTAATTGAGACTACTCAGTCTAGGGCTACGTCAAAGTTGTCATAAGTTGATCCAGGTGGCTCCAGAAAGACACATAGTACAAAGAGGGCTCAAAAATCAAAGTGTTTAGAATGACTTTGAATCGAGACCAGAGCATAGATCTCGTCATCTTGATCGTGGAGGTGTGAACGGTTCGTCAAACCGAGCTCGTATGAGGGAGAACCGGCCAGTCAAAGTTTGGTCAAAGTTGGATTATGGGCCAAGTTTAAATGTCCTACAATTTGATCGACCTCGAAGCATAAATCTAGCTCCCGAAATTGGTCGAAATTATTGCCTCATTAATTTTCCCAATGGCCCTTATTTTCTAGAAGTTTCAAAACACCTCCCTCTTTATAAATCAAAAAATAATTATTATGAGATGGCAAGCCACCACCCCCGCCACCCCAAATTTTCATAAACCAAAATTATATTAAGGCCGATGGCCATAACCCCCGCCAGCCTAATCACCCCAACTCCTTTAAACAAATTGCAACAATAATCATTATAAGGCCGATGGGCCACAACCTCCCGCCGGCCCAAATCACAAATCTCAACAAATATTTTGTTTAGGAGCCGGAGGCCACAACCTCCGCCGAGCCCTCCACATAACCCGCAACTATATTGCATTGTATTATAAGGGACGGGCGGCCATTACCCCCGCCGCCCCTAGAATCACCCCTTTAACAAAAATCAATGTTTTCGAGTCGGCGGCCATAACCCCCGTCGGACCCTCCAAAACCGCCGCATATCATAACCATATATATATTGTATATCGGGGCGGGCAGGCCACCGGCGGTGGACCCAGCCCACACCCCATCGCCCCGACCCATTATATCGTGCCGATATATATATATATATATATATATATATATATATATATATATATATATATATATATATATATATATGCCGCCATATCCTATCGTCGATTTTATATATCGGTGAAACCCCACGTATCGCGCCAATTTAATAGCATCGATACCATGTTAAACGTCGATCGCCAATATTTAATGCGCCGATAATGCGGGAGGTTTAAGGGCGGGCTGCCCAATGCGGACCCAACCCCATTGGTGTATCATTTCAGTTTACAAAAGAAAATGTTGGTATTATTTTGGGAGGGGCGGGCTTTGATCCCCCGACCTCTCCTCAACTAACGTATTTTTTGCCAATACACCAACTGCTTACCTCAGTAAATCCGCCGAATTTTTTTTATTTAAACTCCGAGTTTTACCTCTGTACACAGTTTGAGACAGAGGAGAGAGACTACAAGCACAGATTTCAAGGCAGAAGGCAGACACTGATTTCGAGGCAGTTAATTAATATTTTAATGCAGGAACCATGAATTTTGCAGGAGGGCAAAATTTTCACTTTGTCAAATTTTGACAAATTTTACATGGATTTTACACCTCTCGTCACAACAAGCGCAATGGTGTTGTCCGTTTCTTCATTAGAGTTCTACATTTTTCGATCATTTTCAGAATGCACGTGGAACCATGATTTCAGCAAACACAGGGAGCAGAACCATGCGCCATGAAATTTTCCCAAGGAGGTAAAATTTTGACATTTCAGAATATAGTCGAGTTTATACTTGTTTTTCATGGTTTTCTACAGGGATTGCAATGGCGAGATCAAATTCACCATCTAAGTTGCAGATTTACAGTCCATCCATGGAACAGAATCTTTGAGGAATCCCGGGGGAATCTAAAAGATTCCTTGAGCCCAGAATTCTCAACTTCTCAGAATTCAGATTTTGGACAGTCGATTTAGCACTACTTGATGCCATAAATCTGATGGTGTCTTCAGATTTCTTATTCTCTCATTTCTTCTTCTAGTCACTTTTCTAAGTGCCAGTGCAGATGTCCACATTCTTGTGCGAGCAGCCATCTTCATGTGATCGATGCCTTGAGAGCAATGGTCCGAGCAGCTTCAGTAGTGTGACATCCACTTCTTCAGATGGCCCTTGGTTGTGAGGTATATGATGTGTTCATGTACTTCTTCTTTATGCATTATGTTGCACAGATCCTTGATTGATGTTGATGCAGGATCTTGTTTATTACATGTTGTCATGATTCCTTGCTTGATTTGATGTGGAATATTCTATGTGATGTACTTGTTGTCATAACTCATCATGTTATGCTTTGAGATACCTCGTTGTATGTTGCTAGGATACTCTTGTTGTCATCATGCATGTTTGTTTTGACATCCCTTCTATGCCATGTTGGCGGGATGCTCATCATGCATGTTTTTTGTGTCATACTGATAGGAGTCTTTTGACTGAGAGTTCCGATAGTGGAACATCTCTTAGAGCCACTCCTGCATGAGGGAATTTTTCATTGTATGATCGACACATCATCTTTGTGTACATCACCATTATTGATAGCACTTAATGCAGCAACCTACACCATATTGACACCGAGGCCCGGAGACATAGTCCCTCCTGGACGAACTCCATTATCAACGACTTATGTTTTCATGTGCTGATGATTGTTATGTTCCTCTTCTTTTCAGCATGTAGATGTATTCATTAATGTTCTTCTAAAATGCAATTTAACACATCACGAAAGTAAAAGGTCTTGGAAAGTTCTTTCTTCACACCCGGACCTGGATCAAGTGGTATCAGAGCGGTCTTTGCGTTGATGTGAATTGCAACGTGAACAATGGAACGTGCAACGACAGAGAATGAAAGATTGATGTACGAGACCATGGTCAACATTTCCAAAAGAGTGGAAATTGTGTATGAAACTCTACAGAAAGAGATAGTGGAAAAGGAGTGATTACAGCTTCAATTGCAAGCCGCAGAAGAAGAACTGAAGCAAAGCAAACATAATCTCCAAACAAATAATGATGAATTGAATATGTGCCTACATGAAGAGAAAGAGGAAAAACAAAGTTTGCTACAACAGCTGCAAGCAAAGGATGAGGCCTTGGAAAAGCTGCAGCGAGACCCATGTGAGGTAAAAAGTAATTCTCCATCTTCATGTATGTTTCCTGATAATGATTTCGTTGTTTTCGAAAATCATACCACAGGAATTGGCTCCAAATTGTTGAAGAGAATGGGGTATGAAGGAAAAGGCTTGGGCGTTAATGGCCAAGGCATTGTCAATCCCATCAAAGTAGAGGAGATACCCCATCAGGTAGGACTTGGGTATGTCAGGAAAGAAATTGGGGAATGCGCGGAGACAGCGAGCAAACCACCAACAACAGATGATGAGAAACCCTCATCAGATCTTTCCAAATCAAAAGAGAAGGTAAAAGATGTTGATTTCCTTTTGGTTTCATCTTCTCATAGTATGATGTTTGTTGGAGATTTGGAGATCCCAATTACAAGGACAAATATGAGGCTCCTTATAAGGATGAGGCACGAGGAGAAAGAATAACTTGGTGTTAGTAACCAAGGCATAACTCAACCTTTGGATTGTGTGCATGAGCATCGATTTGTAGGCTCAAGATACACTGAATGAGAGTGCTCGAAGGTGTCAGAGTCGTCTGAGACATCGATGAGATTGTTAGGGAAAGAGAATGATGGGAACACTTCCCCATCATCCCATGGCAGTGCCCATTACAGGGAGAGAGCTAAGGCAAGCTCTCATTGCCATACTAACATCAAAAACACCAAAGGAAGGTATAATCACTTTCAATCTCCGAATGTTCATTTTGATTATGATCATGTTGTTAATAATGAACGAAGATCAAGGCATCAAAAAACATGCACTTTTTGTGGATTCCATAACCATACCTTTTCTAAGTGTTGGAAAAGGATGGAAACACTCACAAAGATGAGGCGTGAAAAACCCTCGCAATAGCAGGTTAAGCAGATATGGAGGAAGAAAACCTACTGTAGTCATTGTGACAAAAATGGCCATCAAAGAGCCACTTGCTAGAAGCTCCATCCAGAGCATCACCTTAAAGACAAAGAGTTGGTGTGAAAAGCAGGAAAAGAAGTTGTTTGACAAGCGAAACCACCTCAAGGAGGTGACCCATTCACATTAATAAGTGAAAAATGGTTTCTAGACATGTTGTTGTTTCATGGTCATTCTTTTGTAAATCATTTGTTACATTTTAAAGTGTAAAAGTGGTGATATGTTTCCATCACTTGGTCAGCAACAATGATGTCTCGTCATGTTTTGAATCATATTTTACACTCTGAAAGTGATGTTATGTTTCCATCACTTGGTCAGCAACAATGATGTTTGGTCATGTTTTGAGTCATATGTTACACTCTAAAAGTGATGTTATGTTTCCATCACTTGTCGAAATAATAGTGTCTGGCCTTATGTATGTAAATCATGTGTGCAGTGATGATGTGTTTTCCATCACTTTTTGAAGCAACCATGATAAGTTGGCCTTGTTGTCATAGCTGGGGTGTTACGTCCATCTTGTTGTAAACTTGACCATCGATTATGTGTTTTAAGCTCGTGGCAAGTGTGGGACGTTTGGGTCTTTAGTTGGTCATACCATTCAAGCATGTAATTTGCGAAACAATGTACTACAAGTTGCAGAATTAGTAGGTGTCGGCTCCTCGCTTAAGGCTCTGAAGAACAAAGGTGAAGGAGAAGCGAGACCTTTTCAAGACGCTTGTGATGCAGACAGGGTACAGAGAAAATTGCATATTATTTTTCATACTTTTGGAGGACCAAAAGCTCCTCAGTGGGAAGGATTAATCCAGGTGGCTCCAGAAAGACACACAGGACAAAGAGGGCTCAAAAATCAAAGTGCTCAGAATGACTTCGAACCAGGACCAGAGCATAGATCTCATCGTCTTGATCATGGAGGTGTGAACGGTTCGTCAAACCGAGCCCATATGAGGGAGAACAGACCAGTCAAATTTTGTTCAAAGTTGGGTTGTGGGCCAGGTTTAAGTGTCCTACAATTTGACCGACCCCGAGGCATAAACCTAGCTCCCGAAATTGGTTGAAATTGTTTCCTTGTTAATTTTCCCAATGACCCTTATTTTCTAGAAGTTTCAAAACGCCTCCCTCTTTATAAATCAAAAAAATAATTGTTATGAAGTGGCAGGCCACCACCCCTGCCACCCCAAATTTTCATAAACCAAAATTATATTAAGGCCAATGGCCATAACCCTCACCGGCCTAATTGCCCCTGTTGTAGCATTTTTTGGTTTTGATAAGATAGAATATTTGAAAAAATGTTAAGTTAGGATGTGGACATAACAATTTTGAATAAAATGTTTTTGAAAATGTCTTGATGATGATGTCCATATCAAAGGAAATGTTAGGTTAGATGCCCTAAAAAATCAAGGCAAAAAGAAAATGTTAGGTAGAAAGAAAAGAAAACAAATAAACTCTGAAAGTGAGCTAGTCTAAATGCCACTACTATTTTTTCCGCAAAATAATGGTTCTGTGCAACTTGTCATAAATGCCACAACCCATGACAGTGAAATAGTTTAATCTTGACTACTTCATGCTTTAAATTTGATGTTATAATTAGAGAATAAAGATATTGCTAAATTGTTTAATCTTGGCAGATCAGTAGTTAGGTAGAGAATAATAAGGTGCTCATCGGTTTAATCTGAGCCCTTGGATGTTATAAGGATTAGAATTAGATAGTTTGCTTTTTAAAAATAAAAAGAAAGGAAAAGGGTTTGCTAGCTTAAATGCACCCATTAAGTGAAGAAAAAATGATAGGATAAGAAAAAGGTAAGTGGAAGAAAGGTTGCAGAAGTGTGATGATTGATTGGACAAAATGTACATTTATCATGTTTTACCATATGTTTCTATGTCCATGAGGCAATTACACAAAGCAAATGAAGGTCTACAAGATCAATTAATTAACTTCCCTCATCCTCATTCATCCATATATTTACTAATTTTCCCTTCCCACCTTCATACAGTTCATATTCATTCATTTTCCATTTAAAAACCCGTTTCCTAAGGTTAAAATCATTTTTGCCTAGGAAAAGTGAAAACCCCATGTTAAATCCCCTTTTACCCAAAAAACCCACAAAAATATGTTTAGCCTAAGTATTGATGTATATATGTGAAAAGCAAATGAAAAGGCACTATACTTAGTGTATTTCCCCTTTCCACTCATATTTCATATTATCACTAACTTAACGTATTAAACCCCTAAAAGTCCTTTCCCATATATTAACTCCCTTTATTAAAATATCTCGAAACCATTAGTTTTATTATAAAACTATGTATTAAATAAAACATCGCATATCAGCGGATCGCAAGATTTTCAACATGAATGCACTCTCCTCCGCATTGCGATATGTGATGTGGATGAACCCAGACCCGACGCAAATATATTTCATAATCCATTGCCATTTCGCGTCTTCCCTTCATCACAAGTCTCGGTTGAAACATATACCCTCCGCCATTGCGATCTCCAATATGCGATGGGAACCCAGACCCGATCTCAGTATTATCTATGATATATTTTTCACATCGCTTTCGGCCCCTATCGCATTCCTTTGTGATGTGCCTTCCTTCACTAAACTGCGATTGCGATATGCGATGGGAACCTGGAGCCAACGTCATTTATCTGCCCGAGTTCATACTATTTCAAGTCTACATACCATGTTTTGCGAAGGATTTCTTTGTTAAAATGTTTTTATGTTTTAAACAAAGAACCAATCCTAAACCTTTGTTTAACCATAAAACCCCATTAATCTCAGTTTTTAACTCATAATAAAACCCATACAGCTATGATTAATCGTTGGGTCCCTCCATTGCTCTTTCCTCTTACCTTCGCATTGCTCTTTCGCTCCACCACTGTCCATTCGAATTGCATTCAAATCGAATGACCCTCAGTGTTTTTGGGTTGGCTCTCTGACCGAGCATTACCTACCTGAAAAGCGGTATTCCACTTACCTCCCCTTGCTACGTGTCAGGTTCAGAGTGTATCAAGTGACCCCTCCCAAAACTGCCCACGCCTCATAAGCAGTGCGATAAAAACCAAAACCACGTCCCGCATAATGACAAAATGGCCACTGAACACTTTGCCCTATATTTCAAAAAGAAAATTGTTTTTCTGTTTAAATGCAAAAATCACCATTTTGGCTTTGTTTCACCCGTCTACACAATAAAATCCCCATAATCCTTTGCGACCAATAAAACCATTGTTTTACTTTCCGATACGCTCTAGACTCCTTCCAATATCCTTTCGAGCTCAATAAAGCCATTGATGTCCTTCTTTGTCACCTGTGTTTTCTTAACAATTTATGTGTTTTGCATGTAAAAACTCTTGTTCCAGGCTTACAAAGAAAAAAGCCTGCATACAGTTTGAAGACAAATACAAAGATCTTATTGTTGAAAAACACAATAAAAACCTGAAATGCATAGTAAAGGTAAAAAGGAACACAGTAAAGGTTACTCAGCGAGGTCAAAGGATATTCAAAGAGTTTAAAGAGTATTAGATGAAAAATCAAAATGAAGGAATCAACCAGCATGAAGGATACAAACAACCAAGCAGCTTAAAGGGCAAAATATCAAACAACAAAGCCAACACAACCTAAATAAAAGGGACAGCAAGCAGCAGTTCAATAGTTGTCCCTATCTTCTTGTATGAAGATCTTTCCTTTCCTAAAATAAATCTTAAACAGTTTTAGGATATTTTCTTAGTTTCATTATTGTATAAATAACTCCCTTCTCGAGTTATTAATGGTTCAATGTTCAAGATTCATTATTCTTGTTGGTTAAGTCGCGACTGTTCATTCTACTTTGAACTTGGTTGCACCTTTGAAGGAAGCTTTTCTAGACACTTGATGTACTCAGTCTTTATGGAACCTTAATACAAAGCAGAGGATTCTGAATTTGGTTTTACACAATTTGTGTTATCCTGTAAGTTTTTCCATTTATCAATCATTATGTCTTTCTTCATATGCTTATGACTTATAGAGATATATAGGTAGGAACAATTGTGTCTCAATTTATTCCTATAAACTCCTAAAGTGATCATCTATTAAGAGAATGGATTAATGAACTGTTTGTTTAGCTAATCCCCTCTAATCAATAAATCATTAGCATCTTTTGTAAGCTTAAGTATACTGCCTTGAATCTTTGGAATGTAGTTCAGAATGTTTTCATACCTATGATTCTATTTTACAGTCTGGATACTGTGATAATCATATTATTTTTTGTCTTCCTCTCTCCACTACTTGATCTATATCACTGTGTAAAGCTTTATAGCAGCCCTTTGCTGAGATATTAATATTATCCAAAGGATTAAGTATTTCAATTCTACATCTGTCTTCATTCATTGGTCTTCCAAAACTAAAACCAAAAACCACAAAACAATTATTTTAGATGCTCTGGCATTGGTAGCTGACCTACTACTATCTCAGAGGTACAACATCAAATTGGCGCCATTGTCAGGGATTCGAATTTCTTTTAAGTTTCCCTTGGGACAATGATATTAATTCATTCTTTTCCTTTAAGGTGATTAATGGGTTTAGAAAGGTTAAATCATTCACCTAGGCGACTCCACACTCCCAAGCTGGCACCTTTTAAACATACCAGATCTCATTCCGAAGCTGACATAGTTAGTCCTCTGTCAGATCCTGAAAAGATTCTGAGAAAAGCCAGGTCTAAAAGGGGACACCAACCATCTTCTTCTTCCTCTTCAGTCCTACAGTCTGAAGAATTAGAATCATATGACCTCTATAGTTATATCCCATCTGATCCTGATTACTCCCATTTATCACCTAGGGTTGTTGAACTTAT
This sequence comes from Pinus tabuliformis, assembly GCA_031772625.1. Classification (NCBI taxonomy): domain Eukaryota; kingdom Viridiplantae; phylum Streptophyta; class Pinopsida; order Pinales; family Pinaceae; genus Pinus; species Pinus tabuliformis. The sequence continues at coordinate 1,004,991,951 of CM062819.1, forward strand.
AAATAAAGGAGTTGATTTTAAGTCAGCCTACCTTATTCATTCATTAAAATCCCATCCAATACCAACACTACTACCACGATCACCTAAAATTGAATCTAATTTGGGTGTTAATCTACCAGAATATAAACCCACAGGTTTCATATCCCCTACCACCTATCCATTTCCTTCCATTTTTGACTGACTTGAAGCTTCTTCTTCTGAACAATTTGAGGAGACCTTCTCTATATATACCAATCCTCTCTTTGAAACAAAAGAAGGTATTCCTTTACAGGTCCCAATGTTATTTCTTAAGACTCCTTTGAAGTCTTTCAAGAGATCTCCTCCTCCTTCACCTCCAACTAGTTCATCAACCCCTGAATCACCATCTTCTTCCTCTACTTCTTCATCCTCTACATCCACACAGACACCTCATACTCCATCTGGACAACCTCATACACCTCAAGCACCTCATACACCACCTGCTGTCATGGCTTTCCGACCTATTGTATAGGCTAGATATGCTGCCTTAGTCTTACCTAATAACCTTGATGCATTCCCAACTGGATACTTAAAATACCTTCCCAAGTACAATGGAGAAACTGGTCCCTCAGCTAAGGACCATCTTCAAGCTTTCTTAGACTTTGTAGAGAACATGAATATTGAACAAGCAAATGTTTATATGAGATTTTTTGTACAGTCACTTGAAGGAAATGTGAGGATTTGGTTTAGGCAGTTACCAGCAGCTTCCATTAGAAATTGGGAAGAGAATACAACCATATTTAAAAATAAATGGGGTGTGAAAAAGGATCCTCTTTACTTCCTCACAGAATTTGAAGAGCTTAAAAGGAACTTCAGTGAACCAATATCAGATTTTATCAAAAGATTCAATAAACTCTATCACAAAATGCCTGTTGATTGTAAGCCCCCTGTAGCAGCAGCTGAGTCTAGATTTTCTAAAGCTTTTGATGATGACTTTTTTGTTATGCTACGAGAGATAACTTCAAGAACTCTTGAAGATATGCAAACAAACGCTATAGAAGTAGAAGCAAATAGGGCAGCCTCAACTTCTTTAAAACTTAAGGAATAAAAGGCCCAAAGAAAACTCAAAATTGTTCAAGAAGCCTCTAGTTCCTCTAGGGCTAAATCAGAAGATTTAAAAATAGATGAAGTACCATCTCTTCTTAGAAACCTATCAAATAGGATTTCAAAGATTGAGACCCAACCTAGGAAAATACAACAAACAGTTACTAGACCCCAAAACCAAAATCAAGGTCAGTATAAAAGAAATCCACCACTACAAATTCTTCAGATACCTAGCAATGATCAACAGGTTCCTACTCCTCTATTGATAGATGACCAACGACCTGATGATAATACTATTGCAATTACTGAAGATATTAATATTATGGATTCTTCTTCCAATCAAACAGCCATCATTCCTCTCTCATAACAGAATTAGGTTCAAGAAGATCAGGAAGCTTCACAGGTCTCTAAATATCACGCTTTCTCTCAATTTTTAACTGCAGAGTTAAACAAGAGGTATGATCTTAGCCCTAGACCTGGTCCTAGGAGACCTCCAAAGGAAACTCCAATAATTGAACCACGTACCAAAATTGTTGAAGCTCAAACAACTCTTATTCATCCCTTAGATTAGTCAATTGATACTACCCAAACTGGTAAAAACATTTTGACTACATTTAATGTTGAAAAAGAATTAGAAAGGGTTAGGATCCCAATTCCACTGTTAGAACTTTCTAAAAACCCTGGTTACAAAAGCCAAGTCACAAAATGGATACAAAATACCTCGGTTGATGCTAAAGGTGATGTCATAAGTCTACAAGATGAAAAACCAGCAGTAGTTTTTGGCCCTAGTTCAGACATGATAGATGAGATAGTGCCTCCTTTCTATGTAACTCTTAAAACAAATGATTCCATGTTGTATAAGTGTATGCTTGATTCAGGAGCATCACACAACCTTATGCCAAAATCTATCATGAACCATTTGAAACTCGACATAACTAAATCCTACCATGACCTGTACACCTTTGATTCTAAAAGGGTGCCATGTTTATGATTGATCAAGGATCTAGTGGTTACCATTGCCCAAATTCCAGTGAAAAGTGTAGTACTTGATATTGTTGTCACAGATATCCCTCCCAAGTTTGGAATTCTCCTTTCTAGGTCTTGTTGTGCCAAATTAGGGGGAACTCTACAGATGGATATGTCATATGCTATTATTCCTGTTTATGGAGGAGAGCAATTAAGATTATATAGAGAGGTAAGATCTGTACATACTGTTTGTAAGTCTGACCAGCCAAGGAACCATCCAATTTATGCAATAGATCAAGACTTTGGTTGTTTTCAACTCGTTTCAAACTTGCATAAAATCGAGTCAAAATTGAAGAAGTAGTTGAAAGTCTTGAACCAAACCAAACTAATATTTGGAAACTATTCTTTGATGGCTCTTACACGAAACATGGGGCAGGAGCTAGAGTAGTTTTGATTTCACCTGAAAAAGAAAATATAACCCAATCATGTAAATTATACTTCGAAGTTACAAATAATGTGGCTGAATATGAAGCATTCCTTTTAGGATTGCAATTAGACAAAAGCTTAAAAGTTCAAAACTTAAGTGTGTTTACTGATTTAGAACTTATTGTTAGGCAAGTAAGAAATGTTTGCCAGACCAAGCACCCTAGACTTAGGTCCTACCATAATGAAGTATGGGATTAAGTTGAAAACTTCTTTGATGCTTTTAATTTGACTCATATTCCCAGAGATCAGAATATTCATGCAGATGCTTTAGCTGTCTCTGCTAGCTCTTTTAAAATTCCTGATCATACTGATATACTGTATCAGATACAAGTCAAATATAGACCATCTATCCCAGATAATCTGAAACATTAGCAAATTTTCGAAGATGATGAACATTTGAAATCATTTTTGCAGGTAATAGATGATTTTACATTTCTACAAATTGATGAAGATAGAACTGAAATAAATGAAAATGTAGATGGAAATGATACTTCAGATTTTAAAACCTAAATTGCTAATCACGACATTATTCAGTTATCTAATAATTTTATTCCAAAAGGACTCTTTCCTTTAGAAAAATTATTTGATCAAAATTATGTCTTTCAAAACCCTCGGTCCATTTCTTCAAAAGATGACATAGAAGAGATTAACATTAGAACTGATGAAGATATCAAAAACATCAAAATATGTGCATCTCTAGACCTTGAGATCAAAGCTCAATATCTTAAGTTACTACAAAATTATAAGGATGTTTTTGCTTGGACTTATGCTAATCTAAAGACCTATGATACTTCATTAATACAGCATAAGATTCCTTTGAAGCTAGAAGCAAAAACTTATCAACAGAAGCTTAGAAGGATAAATCCAGCCCTTCTACCAACTGTAGAAAGGGAGATTAAGAAGATGATAGATGCTCAGATCATCCTTCCTCTTAGATATTCTAATTGGGTTGCAAATCTAGTTCCTATTATAAAGAAAAATGGAGAAATAAGACTCTGTGTGGATTTTAGAAATTTGAACAAGGCATCATTAAAAGATAATTATCCTTTGCCCAAAATGGATCAGTTACTTCAAATGGTTTTAGGAGCACAAAGACTTTCTATGCTTGATGATTTTTCAGGTTACAATCAGGTGAATGTTGATACAGCAGACAAAGAGAAGACAATCTTTACTACACCCTGGGGTACATTCATGTATGCTAGGATGCCATTTGGCTTAACCAATGTTGGAGCAACATTTTAGAGAGCTATGGACATAGCTTTTATGGGTCAGGTAAATAAATTTGTGGTTATTTATCTTGATGACATAACTATTTTTTCTAAATCTGATCAGAAACATCTAAAGCACTTGATGAAGGTTTTTGACAGGTGTAGAAAATTTGGAATATCATTGAACCCTAAGAATTCCTTGTTTGCTGTCAAAGAAGGAAAATTGTTGGGCCATATAATTTCAAAGGAGGGAGTAGTAATTGACCCCAAACGAGTATCTGCCATTGAAACATTAACCTTACCTAGAAACAAGAAGGAGATTCAAGCTTTTCTAGGCAAGATTAATTTTCTAAGGAGATTTATTCCAAATTATGCAGAGATTGTAAAAGATATAACTGACATGCTCCGAAAGGACCATGAAGTCAAATGGACTGCCTCTTCTAGGCATGCATTTGAACAAATAAAAAGAGCTATCTCTGAAGCTCCTACCTTAGCCAACCCTGATTATACTAAGCCATTTAGTATTTTCTCTTTTGCCTCTAAAACAACCCTTGTTGTTGTTCTATTACAGAAAGATAAAGATTCCCATGACCAAACCATAGCATTTTTCAGAAAGGTTATAAGAGATGTTGAATGTAAGTATGACATCATTGAGAAGCAAGCCTATGCCCTTATTCAAGCCCTGAAATCATTCAGAATGTATGTCTTACATTCACCTATTACTACTTATGTCCCTAATAGTGCTGTGAAAATTGTCCTAACCAAACTAGACACTGATGGGAAAGGAGGTAGATGGATCACTCAAATTCTGGAGTTTGATCTAACTATCAAGACTACCAAGCTAGTAAAAGTTCAAGGATTAGCCAAGCTTCTAGCTGAATCCAACTGCAAAGTACTTGGAATCAATTATGTTTTAGAAATACAAGGGAAGAATACACAAGAACCTTTTGTCCTAGCAGAAGGGGAGAATCCACAAGAACCTTCCATTCATCCCAAAGGGTAGAATCCATAAGAACCTTCCCTTCATCCTAAAGGGTAGAATCCACAAGAACATCTACCTTTAAAGCATATCAATCCTATACACATTGATGAAAAATTCTTGTTTTCAAACTGGTATCAAGATATTGTAAATTTTTTCATCCATTTTGAGTGTCCAGCGTCGTTTTCCAAAACCCAGTGTAAAACACTTAAGTTAAAATCAGTCAAATACTGCATTATAAATGAAAATTTATACTGGAAAGATCCACTGAATATTTTGTTTATTATGTTTGACAGAATCAGAAACTAAAGGAATCATTGATCAGTTTCATACAGGATTTTGTGGGGGACATTATGCTTGGAGAGAAACAGCATACAAGATTCTAAGGGGAGGATTTTATTGGCCCACATTGTTATTACAAGTAGGGGCAAAGGTCAAAGGTTGTGTTCCTTGTCAAATGTTTGCTAGTAAACAAAAATTAGTAGCTCTTCCACTAGTTCCATCGATAGTTTCAGCACCTTTTTCTCAATGGGGATTAGATTTTGTTGGAGAGATTCATCCCACTTCAATTAATCAGCATAGATGGATCCTCACTGCAACAGACTACTTTACTAAATGGGTGGAAGCAATTCCAGTTAGAAATGCTACTGATTCAGTAGTAATTAAGTTTATTGAGAAGAATATCTTATCTAGATTTGGTTGCCCAACTCAAATTGTCACTGATAATGCAGCAGCTTTTTCTAGTGTTAAAATGATTGACTTTTGCTAGAAATATCAGATTTTGTTACATCATTCAACTCCATACTACCGTCAAGGTAACGGCCTCGCAAAGTCATCAAACAAAATTCTAGTAAAGGTAATCAAAAAGACTCTAATTGATCATAAGAAGAGCTGGGATTCACATTTGATTTATGCAATATGGGCAAACAGAATTACTCCAAAGAGATCAACTAGAAAATCTCCATTTCAATTAGTCTATGGGAAAGATGCATCTTCCCTTCCAATTTGGCCTTCAATAGATGAACCTGATGATTTTTCAAGAAGAATAAATCAGATTATTGAACTCAATGAAAAAAAAGATGAAGTTCAACACAAATTGAAGAAATATCAGAATAAGATGAAGGCCCTATTTGACAAAAGAGCCAGGGAAAGGGATTTTAAGGAAGGTGATCGAGTTGTAAGATGGGATGCCAAGAGAGAATAGAAAGGAAAGCATGGCAAATTTGACAATCTATGGTTTGGACCTTTAGCAGTTGTTGAAGTGAAGGGTAACAACACTCTTGTGCTGCAGAATATTGAGGGGCTATATTCCACTTATCCTATAAATGGAAGGTTTCTCAAACATTACATTCAGTACTAAGAAGTTGAAATAGTTCTCATTGTAAATACTCTGGTTTTCTTTTACTTTTCAAGATGTCAGTGTGATTTTTCTTATAGCAAGGAGTCCATAGCTCGAGGAGAAGGCACATGGATCTGCAGGTTCTGTACATTCTACAGGAGAAAGCAGTCCCCAGATGGAGTCAATGTTGTAGCATTTTTTGGTTTTGATAGGATAGAATATTTGAAAAAATGTTAAGTTAGGATATGGACATAGCAATTTTGAATAAAATGTTTTGAAATATCTTGATGATGATGTCCATATGAAAGAAAATGTTAGGTTAGATGCCCTAAAAAATCAAGGCAAAAAGAAAATTTTAGGTTTGAAAGAAAAGAAAACAAATAAACTCTAAAAGTGAGCAAGTCTAAATGCCACTACTATTTTTACCGCAAAATAATGGTTATGTGCAGCTTGTCATAAATGCCACAACCCATGATAGTCAAATAGTTTAATCTTGACTGCTTCATGCTTTAAATTTGATGTTATATTTAGAGACTAAAGATCTGGCCAAATTGTTTAATCTTGGCAGATCAGTAGTTAGGTAGAGAATAATAAGGTGCTCATCAGTTTAATCTGAGCCCTTGGATGTTATAAGGATTAGAATTAGATAGTTTTCTTTTTAAAAATAAAAAGAAAGGAAAAGGGTTTTCTATCTTAAATCCACTCATTAAGTAAAGAAAAAATGATAGGATAAACAAAGGGTAAGTAGAAGAAAGGTTGCAGAAGTGTGATGATTGATTGGACAAAATGTACATTTATCATGTTTTACCATATGTTTCTATGTCCATGAGGCAATTACACAAAGCAAATGAAGGTCTACAAGATCAATTAATTAACTTCCCTCATCCTCATCCATCCATATATTTACTAATTTCCCCTTCCCACCTTCATACAGTTAAATCCCCTTTTACCCAAAAATCCCACAAAAAGATGTTTAGCCTAAGTATTGACGTATATATGTGAAAAGCAAATGAAAAGGCATTATACTTAGTGTATTTCCCCTTTCCACTCATATTTCATATTAACACTAACTTAACGTATTAAACCCCTAAAAGTCCTTTCCTGTATATATTAACTCCCCTTATTAAAATATCTCGAAACCATTAGTTTTATTATAAAACTATGTATTAAATAAAACATCGCATATCAGCGGATTGCAAGCTTTTCAACATGAATGCACTCTTCTCCGCATTGCGATATGCGATGCGCGATGGATCCTTCGCTAAACTGTGATTGCGATATGCAATGGGGACCCGAACCTGACGTCATTTATCCACCCCAGTTCATACTATTTCAAGTCCGCCATACTGTGTTTTGCGAAGGATTTCTTTGTTAAAATGTTTTTATGGTTTAAACAAAGAACCAATCCTAAACCTCTGTTTAACCATAAAACCCTGCTAATCTCAGTTTTTAACCCATAATAAAGCCCATACAGCTATGATTAATCGTTGGGCCCCTCCATTGCTATTTCCTCTTACCTCTGTGTTGCTCTTTCGCTCCACCACTGTCCATTCAAATTGCATTCAAATCCAACAACCCTCACTGTTTTCGGGTTGGCTCTCTGACCGAGCATTACCTGCCTGAAAAGCGGTATTCCACTGACCTCCCCTTGCTACGTGTCAAGTTCAGATTGTATTGGGTGACCGCCCGCGCCTCATAAGCGGTGCGATGAAAACCAAAACCACCTCCTGCATAACAACAAAATGGCCACTGTTCACTTTGCCCTATATTTCAAAAACAAAGTTGTTTTTCCATTTAAATGCAAAAATCACCATTTTAGCTTTGTTTCACCCGTCTACACAGTAAAACCCCCATAAGCCTCTACGACCAATAAAACCATTGTTTTACCTTCCGATACACTCTAGACTCCTTCCAATATCCTTTCGAGCTCAATAAAGCCATTGATGTCCTTCTCTGTCACCTGTGTTTTCTTAACAATTTCTGTGTTTTGCAGGTAAAAACTCTTGTTCCAGGCTTACAAAGAAAAAAGCCTGCATACAGTTTGAAGACAAATATGAAGATCTTACTGTTGAAAAACACAGTAAAAACCTGAAATGCACAGTAAAGGTAAAAAGGAACACAGTAAAGGTTACTCAGCAGGGTCAAAGGATATTCACAGAGTTTAAAGAGTATCAGTTGAAAGATCAAAATGAAGGAATCAACCAGCGTGAAGGATACAAACAATCAAGTAGCTTAAAGGGAAAAATATCAAACAACATAGCCAACACAACCTGAATAAAAGGGATAGCAAGAAGCAGTTCAATAGCTTCCCCTATCTTCTTGTATGAAGATCTTTCCTTTCCTAAAATAAATCTTAATCAGTTTTAGGATATTTTCTTAGTTTCATTATTGTATAAATAACTCTCTTCTCGAGTTATTAATGGTTCAATGTTCAAGGTTCATTATTCATTGCTTGTTAAGTCGTGACTGTTCATTCTACTTTGAACCTGGTTGCACCTTTGAAGGAAGCTTTTCTAGACACTTGATGTACTCAGTCTTTCTGGAACCTTAATACAAAGCAGAGGATTCTGAATTTGGTTTTACACAGTTTGTGTTATCTTGTAAGTTTTTCCAGTTATCAATCATTATGTCTTTCTTCATATGCTTATGACTTATAGAGATATCTAGGTAGGAACAATTATGTCTCAATTTATTCCTATAAACTCCTGAAGTGATCATCTATTAATATAATGGATTAATGAACTGTCTGTTTAGCTAATCCCCTCTAATCAATAAATCATCGGCATCTTTTGTAAGCTTAAATATACTGCCTTGAATCTTTGGAACGTAGTTCAGAAGGTTTTCATACTTATGATTGTTCTGTTTTACAGTCTGGAAACTGTGATAATCATATTATTTTTTGTCTTCTTCTCACCACTATTTGATCTATATCACTGTGTAAAGCTTTATAGCATCCCTTTGCTGAGATATTAATTTTATCCAAAGGATTAAGTATTTCAATTCTACATATGTCTTCATTCATTGGTCTTCCAAAACTAAAACCAAAAACCCCAAAACAATTATTTTAGATGCTCTGGCATTGGTAGCTGACCTACTACTATCTCAAAGGTACAACAGCCCCAACTCCTTTAAACAAATTGCAACAATAATCATTATAAGGCCGACGGGCCACAACCTCCCGTCGGCCCAAATCCCAAATCGCAACAAATATTTTGTTTAGGAGTCGGCAGTCGTAACCTCCACCGAGCCCTCCACATAACCCGCAACTATATCGCAATGTATTATAAGGGGTGCGCGGCCATTACCCCCGCTGCCCCCAGAATCGCCCCTTTAACAAAAATCATTTTTTTGTGTCGGCGGCTATAACCCCCGTCGGACCCTCCAAAACCGCCGCATATCATAACCATATATATATTGTATATCGGGGTGGGCGGACCACTAGCGGTGGACCCGGCCTACACCCCATCACCCTGACCCATTATATCGCGCCGATATATATATATATATATATATATATATATATATATATATATATATATATATATATATATATATATATATATATATATATATATATATATATTTATATATATATATCTATATCTATATCAATATCTATATCTATATCTATATCTATATATCGGTGAAACCCCACATATCGCGCCGATTTAATAGCGCCGATACCATGTTAAGAGCCGATTGCAAAGGCCGATCGCCGATATTTAATGTGTCAATTGCAAAGGCCGATCGGTGATTTTTAATGTGCCGATAATGCTGGAGGTTTAAGGGGCGGGCCGCCCAATGCGGACCCAACCCCCATTGATGTATCATTTCGGTTTACAAAATAAATTGTTGGTATTATTTCAGGAGGGGCGGGCTTTGATCCCCTGACCTCTCCTCAACCAACGTATATTTTTGCCAATACGCCAACTACTTACCTTGGTAAATCCACCCAAAGATTTTTTATTTAAACTCAGAGTTTTACCTCTGCACAGAGTTCGAGACAGAGGAGAGAGACTGTAGGCATGGATTTCGAGGCAGAAGGCAGGCACAGATTTCGAGGCAGTTAATTAGTATTTTAATGCAAGAACTGTGAATTTTGCAGGAGGGCAAAATTTTCACTTTGTCAGATTTTGACAAATTTTATATGGATTTTACAACTCTCGTTGCCACGAGCGCAATGGTGCTACCCATTTCTTCATCAAATTTCTGCATTTTTTGGTCATTTTCAGAATGCATGTGGAACCATGATTTCAGCAAAAACAAGGAGCGAAACCATGAGCCATGAAATTTTCCCGAGGTAAAATTTTGACATTTCATAATATAGTCAAGTTTATACTTGTTTTTCATTGTTTTTCGCAGGGATCGCAATCGAGAGATCAGATTTTCCATCTGAGTTGCAGATTTACAGTCCATCCATGGAACAGAATCTTTGAGGAATCCCGAGGAATCTAAAAGATTCCTTGAGCCTAGAATTCTCAACTTCTCAGAATTCGGATTTTGGACAGTCGATTTAGTACTACTCAACGCCACAAATCTGATGGTGTCTTCAGATTTCTTATTCTCTCATTTCTTCTTCTAGCCACTTTTCTAAGTGCCAGTGCAGATGTCCACATTCTTGTGCGAGCAGCCATCTTCATGCGATCGATGCCTTGAGAGCAATGGTCCAAGCAGCTTCAGTAGTGTGACATCCACTTCTTTAGATGGCCCTTGGTTGTGAGGTATATGATGTGTTCATGTACTTCTTCTTTATGCATTATGTTGCACAGATCCTTGATTGATGTTGATGCAGGATCTTTTTTATTACATGTTGTCATGATTCCTTGCTTGATTTGATGTGGAATCTTCTATGTGATGTACTTGTTGTCATAACTCATCATGTTATGCTTTGAGATCCCTTGTTGTATGTTGTTGGGATACTCTTGTTGTCATCATGCATGTTTGTTTTGACATCCCTTTTGTGCCATGTTGGTGAGATGCTCATCATGCATGTTTTTTGTGTCATATTGATAGGATTCTTTTGACTGAGATTTCTAGTGGTGTAACATCTCTTAGAGCCACTCCTGCATGAGGGAATTTTTCCTTGTATGATCGACACATCATCTCTGTGTACATAACTAGTATTGACAACACTTAATGCAGCAGCCTACACCATCTTGACACTGGGGCCCACAACGTAGTCCCTCTTGGACGAACTCCATTATCAATGGCTTATGTTTTAATGTGCTAATGATTGTTATGTTCCTCTTCTTTTCAGCATGTAGATGTATTCATTAATGTTCTTTTAAAATGCAATTTAACACATCACGAAAGTAAAAGGTCTTGGAAAGGTCCTTCCTCACACTCAAACCTGGATCATAAGTGCTAAAACATCTTCACACATTTCATGCTTGGATTTCTAAATTTCATATCTCAAATCTTTGTCATAATCCAGGGTTTCTACCAAACCCTAACCTCATAATATCCATCAAACCCTAATTGTCAAATTTCCTAGGGTTTCCTTCAAACCCTAGTATTCTTTTGGGTCTCCTCCATCTTCTCATGATTCCATCAATGGTGTCATCAAAGGGGTGATCTTCATGACCTTTTTTCAACCTAGATCTAATACCATGTTAATTTTTCTTAGGGCTATATTGCTCTTTGCTTTAATAATTGAATTTCATTATTTCCATATTAAATTCACATCATAACATTATTAAGATTGACATCATTATTCAACAACAGATGAAACTATGTAGAGAGAAAAATATCATCATTAATGCAACAGAACATAAAGGAACAATATAAGAAAAGCATTCACACATAGAGACATCAGGATTGGTTGGAGACTAGGGTAAAACCCACTATGGGGAAAACCCTTTCAAATTCTTCTTCTTATTATATTTTCATTGAACGATTCGGTAAAGAGAGAGTACAATGATCCATATCTTCAATCATAAACCTATCCAGCAAAAACAGTTAACAACATTCATGAGATGAAACTAGCAATGCCAATAATAAAAAACAATGATTCAGTGACCTATATTGAATCGTCATTGTTTGTAGTCAACTATCGAACTATGCGGTCAAGACAAAAAGTTCGATCAACTCAAAATTCAACCTTTACGTTCCAGTCACAGGGAAGATGTGTCATGCATGTTGCTGAAACGAATCGATCAAAATTTCTCCATGACATGCCTATGGCTGTTGTTAAAATTTCTCCATGACATTCCTGTGGCTGTTGTTAAAATTTCTCCATGACATGTCTGCGGCTGAGACCCAAAACCATAAAAACAAAGATGTGAGCTTCAAATCCTGCAATTTCAAACATGTTTCAACCAATCTTTACGAACTTGCCTCAGCCCTGTGCGAGCCCAACCAAATAAGAGAATAGAATAATTGTCCATGATGATATCCAAATGAGGTTGAGGTCACTTGTATTTATAGGATTCCAAAGGTGTCTAATTTGCTTTACGGTCAAACTGATCAAATATGCACATGTGGGATTTAATTCATAAATACACTTTCCCTTGTCCAAATTGGGCACTTCAATAATCAAAATTGGTCCTGTCGAAAAGAGAAATCTAGTCCCATGGTTGGAATTTGTCACTGAGCTTCCAAATTAAGACACTTGTGTTATCAAATTTATTTCTTATGTGCCTACCTTTCTAAGGTTTAATAAAAAAAGGTTTATTTTTTATGAGACATTATTAAGACCAAATATATGCCTTTTGGGTGGCTAAAGGAGAGAGAAAGTTATTTCGAACTAGGAACCCGAATAGGTCCAAAGGCTCATGTTAGTTTGATTAACGACTCCTGACATTTCATGTGGGGAATTAGTGGAGAGTTAACAACCTTTACGTGACCTAATAAGCTCCAAAGGTTAAAAATTGGTGGCAATGGGCAGGACTAAAGGCAATATGTACTCCAAAATGGATTGCAGAAAATTCTGGTTATAGGCACTACGAAATAATTTCACAACGCTCTTTTAAAAAATTGTATGCGCTATGAAATATTTTCATAACACTTCAAAAAACCTTTGTTTTTGGACTTTTGGGAAGGTGGAGTGACTCGCCCTCTGCAACTCAACTCTCCACAGTCTTAAAACATCTCCCACACTTAGGGAATGATCTCCTCCCGCCTCTCCTCATCATGTTTACACTCTCACTCACCAATGATCTGCGTTCTAATCAAAAAGGGCATGTCACTGCCTGTAAAACAGGGGCGCTACGAAATGTTGGAAGGCATAGTAAATGGGACATGAATAAATAACCACTACTCAAAAATCGAATGTTAACAAGCATATAACATTATAGATATGGTCACACAAATTCTAAAATGTAAATAAAATGCACACACACAGTTCGAGTGGAACCCAAAGAACAAAAAATGCAGATTGAGAAATAAATATGTTGTTGCACAACTTTATTTTCATTCATTCGATCCTGCATACTTGGATGCAGGAGAAGAGCTACCTACTCCCCATTCGATGCCCCTATTTATTCATAAACTTGGCAAATGGTTTATTTACTGTTCTCTCTAAATGAGGGAAGTCGAAAAGACAACCATGGTGAACTAATTATTAAAATGGAAATAACTATTACTTCCTAGACTCTTCGACTTACTCCAAATTCTACACTTACATTAAATATTTAGAGTGCTAACAAAACAACAAAATCAATTTGCCAGTTCAATATGTGGCCATTCCACCACATTGTCAAGCGATGCTCCATTTCTTCATCATGATCTTGGTCTAATGCTCCTAGGTTAGACTCCCCAAGAAGGAAAAATCATGAGCTTTTGCTCATAAGGTCCTCTACAGAGCAACCTACCTTTTGTAGAGCTGTAGCACTCATCCATGTAGAATCCTCCATTGAACGGTTCTTCCACTTCACCAAAATATCTAGATATTATTTTCACCTGGTGTGCTTTGCAACTCTGTTGTCCAGATTCTTTCAGCCTGCAGACCCTCTGCCATAGGCATCTGCTTCATCCATCTTTGTTCACAGACTTCTCCACTGCTCTCATTTGTTGTAGCAGCACCTTCATCGCTAGCTTGATATGGATACAAATCAACCACGTTGAAACTAAGTGAGATACCTATGCCCATAGATAACTCCAATTCATAGGCATTTGCAGAAAATTTCTTGAGTATTCTTAAAGGCCTTATTTTCTTCATCTTGATTTTGTTATACTCTCCTCTCGGGAATCTCTCCTTCCTCAAGTGGGATAAGACCATGTCCCCTACCTCAATTTTTACTTCTCTTCTTCTTAAATCTACTCTTTGTTTGTACTTTTAGTTGTTGTCCTCTAGCTTATGTTTTATCTCCTCATGTAAGTCACTCATTGTTGTTGCAAAATATTCCCCATCAGCACTCCTCCGTTCAATTTTTCCCAAATCTCTCAGTTCACAAACTCCTCTAGGATGCATTCCATACAAGATTTGAAACAGACTCTTCCTTTTTCTCCAATTTGGTGAATCATTGCATGCAAACTCAGCTTGAGCTAAGTTCTAACACATGATCCCACTGCTTGGGATGCTCACCCATAAGGTTCCTTAATATGTTTCTGAGACTCTATTCACAACTTCTATTTCCCATTAGACTATGGATGATAAGTTGAATTGAAGTTCAACTTTGTTCCAAGCTTCTTCAACAAAGTCCTCAAAATATGCCTTGTGAACCTGGTGTCCCTATTAGAGATTATACTCTTTAGCAAGCCATGCAACCTAACAATCTCATTGAGAAACAAATGAGCCACATGTCTAGCATCAATAATCTTATAACACGGGGTAAAATGAGCCATCTTTGTAACTTTGTCCACAACTACAAGTATAGAGTCCTTACCTCGTTGCGTCCTTGGTAAACCTAAAACAAAGTCCATACTCACTAAGTCCCATGACCTGCTAGGAATGGGCAAAGGAGTATATCGTCTGACATTTTAACTCCTCCCTTTCGCATGCTAACATAATCTACATTTTCTCACATTTTTCTGCACATTTTTCCTCATCTTTGGCCAAGAATAAAAATGTTTTAACTGCCCAAGTATCTTGTCCACACCAACATTCTCTTTCAATCCTCCATTATGCTTTTCTTGCATCAAATTATCTCTCATTGGAAAAGAGGAATACATAGTTGATTGTTCTTAAACAATAAACCATCATGCAACATAAACTCCTGCCATGGGCTGCTATCTCTGCTCACGGAGTTCTTGCATGCTCTAAAGGCCTCTTGAAAATCAACATCATCCTCATACAAGTCCTCCAAATAATCAAAGCCAAAAATTTGTACATGGAAGTCCTGCATGATCAAACTCCTCTAGCTCAAAGCATTGGCCATGATGTTTTCTTGTCCACTCACATGTTTCAGAACAAAGGTGAAACTTTGTAGGAACCCACTTGGCATGTTTATGGTTCAATTTGTGTTGCTGCATTATATACTATAATGCATAATTATTAGAGAACAAAACAAACTCCTTGTGCATCAAATAGTGTCTCCAATGCTTCAATGCTTGAACCACCACATATAATTCCTTGTCATAAGAGGAGTATTTATGTTTTGAATCATTCAACTTCTCGCTGAAATATGCAATAGGTTTACCTTCTTGACTTAATATTGCTCCAATGGCTATTCCACTGGCATCACATCTGACTTGGAAAAGATGATTGAAGTCGGGTAATTTCAACACTGATTTCCCAATGATATTCCTCTTCAAGAGCGGGAAACATTTCTCTATTGCTATTTTCCAACAAAATGGTTGTCTATCTTTCTTGATTGTTTCAACAATCGGTGCACAAATACCACTGAAATTCTTGATGAATTTCCAATAGAAGCTATCTAAGCCATGAAAGCTCTTAACTTCGAAAATTTTCTTGGGTGAAGGCCAAATTACAATCACCTCTATTTTCTCCAGATCCATTTTCATTCCATCCTTTGAAATGAAAAAGCCTAAATAGACTAACTCAGACCTTATGAAAGTACATTTCTTATTAATCAACAACTTCTCTTGTTGTCAAATTTCTAGAACATACCTTACATGCCTAAGGTGTTCTTCCTTTGTTCGGATGAAAATCAAAGTATTATCCAAATAAACAATAACAAACTTACCACGAACTCCTTCAAGACCTCATTCATCAACTACATGAAAGTACTTGGTGCATTTGTTAGTTCAAATGGCATGATCAACCATTCATGTAGTTCATAATTGGTCTTGAAAGCTATCTTCCACTCATCCCCTTTTCTGTTCCTGATCTGATGATAACCACTCTTCAAAGAAACCTTTGAAAAAATATTTTTCCCCACTCAAACAATCCATCATGTCATCCATCTGTGGCAATGGAAATTTGTATCTAATTTTGATCTTGTTGATTACTCTGGAATATGTGCACATCCTCCATTCTCTGTCTTTCTTTGGACTGAGTACTGTAGGGACAATGCATGGACTCAATATCTCCCTGATTAACCCTTTGCCCAACAGTCCCTGAACTTGTTTCCTTATCTCCTCATTCTCCTTAGGCATCATCCAGTAAGCAACTTTATTCAAAAGGCTTGCTCCTAGTTGATGCGTTGTTGAATGTTAGTTTTGTTGTGCTAATTTCAACTTTAGATTTATAAACAAATGCTTATCAATTACTTCATGTGCATAGGTTTCCTTATGGTGTTTGTGAATGACAATAGGTAAATTTGTCAAGTTTTATGTTAAGTTCATGAGAAAAATAACATGAAAATCAAGTGATGAACAACAACAATCAAAATTACTGCAAACCATCAAAATGAACAATTAATGCAGTGTTTTGATGAAGTATTTCACCCCTCCTGGGCTACATCTCCTTGGTCTAGCTTCCATGGCTGGGGCCTCTGTATTAGCTCAATAATGGAAAAAGTGATGTTTACAATGCTCTATTTCTCCTTAAATCTGCTTCAATGTGCTCAGAGCACCAAAATAAGCTAGGAACACCCTTTTTTTATCCCAATTTGGTCGAATTTTTCCAAAGTTATGGTAAAAGACAATTTCTCCTAGTAAACCTCCACTAAAACTAGAGTTAGTGTCAAAATGGAGGGTCCGCTAAACATGTCACCAAATCAATTGTGAGTTTAATTAATTTTAAGTGAAGTTTAATTAATCACTAGCCGTGATTAGCGCAAATTGTTGGGTTGTGTATATTCTTTCCATGTAGTTAACAGGGGGTTTGAGGGGCACCAGAAAATTTTGGTTTTGGACCCTGTGTTAGGTTGGGCGGACCCACCTATGGTTTTGTGCATGATTTTTGCACATGTTTTTTGGACGTGATGGTTTTCGGTCCATGGTATTGGATGCGATGGTTTTTCAGTCCATGGTATTGGATGCTTCGGCATGTATAAATATGTATTATAACATTGAATGGAACATAATGAAAAATCAAGCTGGTAGTCCCAGTTTTTGGATCCAGGGGAAAATCTCTGTTTATATGTGTTTTATGTGTTCTGTTCTCGCATTATTTATTTTCTGTGTTTTAGAATTCGTATGTAGGTAATTTTTGTGGGGGGTTAAAACCTACATTTGGTATCAGAGCTGTTTTGGCTTCAAGGGGACGCATTTGTTGCTGAGGGGTTTCGCTTGGGCCCGTGGTAGACCCTATTCAGTGGGAGATCTGCGAGATCGATTCTGGTGGTGAAAGAAGATGACAAGCAGTGGAAAGATAGAGATGGAGAAATTTAATGGTCAGAGTTTTGAGTTGTGGAAACTCAAGATGGAGGATCTATTGGTAGATAAAGATTAGTGGATCGCAGTAGATTTGGGTATTAAACCAACGGGAGTGTCCGATGAAGAATGGAAGAAGTTGGATCGGAAGGCAAAGAGCACAATATGATTATGTGTCTTAGATTCAGTATTGCTAAATGTATCAGGGGAAGCTATGGCACAGGCTTTGTGGGACAAGTTAGGGACTTTGTACCAATCTAAGTCTCTGGTGAATAAACTGTTCCTGCAGAAAACGTTGTATAACCTGAGGATGAAAGATGGAGACTTGATGACAGAGCATCTGAACGCATTTAATACTGTGGTAAGTCAATTAGCATCTGTTGATATTAAAATTTCAGATGAAGATAAGTGCATCAGTTTGTTGTGTTCTCTACCAGATTTGTGGGATAGTCTGGTTATTGCAATAGTTAGCAATGCAACTGCCTTGCATTTTGATGAAATAGTCTCATCCTTGTTGACTAAGGAGATGAGACAGAAAAATATGGAGAGCCAGAATTGTGATGCCTTGTCTGTACGAGGACGGTCCTAGAACAGAAACAAAAATAAGTCATTGAGTGGGAGATATAAATCTCCAGGAAAACCTGTAAAGGTGGTGTGTTGGAAATGCGGAAAGGAAGGGCACTACAAAAGGGACTGTAAATCTAAAGCTCCTGATAAAGGAAAGGGATCTGATGATGCTCCTTCTACAGAGGTGAAAACCACCTCAGAGGAAGGTGGGGATGTGTACTTGGCTTCTTCAAGTACACATGTAGATCATGAGGCATGGTTGATTGACTCAAGTGCATCCTTTCACTTCACTCCCCATAGAGAGTGGTTCTGCGAGTATGAGAAATACGATGGTGGTGATGTCATCTTATGGGATGATAGGAAGGCTAGAATCATTGGTCACAAAAAGGTAAAGTTGAAGTTGCAAGGTGGAAGGGTTAGAACACTTCCGGGTGTTCTGCATATTCCTGCATTGGCCAGAAATCTAATTTCTGTAAGCAAGTTGGATGATGCAGGTGTAAAAACAGTGTTCGAGAAGGATACCTGTAAGATGGTTCGGGGAGCACTGGTATTAATGCGAGGAGTTCAGATTGGAACTCTTTACAAGCTGCAAGGTAGCACTGTTATTGATGGGTGCAATAGTTCTGTGGTTCTTGAAAGTGGAGCAGAAAATCTAGTGGTCTCTGGAGAGAAGACCATGCTGTAGCATCAAAGGCTTGGACATATTGGATAAAAGGGCCTTCAGATACTTCATGGTAAAGGTATGGTAGAAGGTATGAGTAATAGCTCTCTGGATTTTGATTTCCGTGAAAATTGTGTATATGGGAAGCATAATCGGGTGAGTTTCCCCTCTAGTAGTAAGAGGGTGAAACAGATATTAGAACTTGTGCACAGTGATGTGTTTGGACCTGTGAAGGTTCCATCACTAGGTAAGTCTGTGTACTGTATCATTTATAGATGACTTCTCAAGGTATACATGGATTTATTTCCTTAAGAAGAAATCTAAATTCTTTGATAGGTTTAAAGAATTTAAGGCTCTGGTGGAAAACCAGACAGAGAAGAAGATAAAGGTGCTGAGGACAGATAATAGTGGAGAGTTTTGCAGTAAGGAATTTGAAGAATTCTATAAGAAGTGTGGTATAGCACGGCAGAAGACTACTCCATATACACCTCAGCAAAATGGAGTTGCAGAAAGAATGAATAAGACGTTGATGGACAGGGCAAGAAGCATGCTTAGTGTTGCCAGGTTAGGACAGGAATTCTGGGCAGAGGCGGTGGATACTGCATGTTACCTGGTCAACAGGTCACCGTCATCAGCGTTGGAGGATAAGACTCCACAAGAGTTATGGACTAGTAAGAAACCCTCTCTTTCACATCTGAGGGTATTTGGATGTGATGCATATGTACATGTTCCAAAGGAGAAACGAACCAAGTTGGATAGTAAATCTGAAAAGTGCATCTTTATTGGGTATAAGGATGGTTTAAAGGGTTATAAGCTTTGGAACCCAGTCACACGGAAGGTTGTGTACGGCCGAGATGTGGTGTTCAGAGAGGTGAAAGATGTTATTAAACATGAAGTCCAATGAAATGAACCTGAGAAGATAGAGTTTGAGCTAAAGGAGGAAGAATCAGACTCTACAGCAAAGGAGGAATTAGAAGATGAAGAGCCACAAACTCTGGCTGTGAGAAGATCAGTTCGATAAAGAAGGCAGCCTGAAAGGTATAGTCCATCTACTTTCTGTTCAAATTTTGCTTTATCTATTATTGACGATGATCCCAAAACTGTGAAGGAAGCAATGGATTCAGAGGATGGCAAACTTTGGAAAGAGGCCATGGTTGATGAATGGCATCTTTGCACAAAAATGAGGCTTGGGATCTGGTGGAGTTGCTGTCTGGAAGGAAACCCATTGGCAGCAAATGGGTGTTCAAAAAGAAGACAAATGCAGAAGGAAAAGTGGAGAAATACAAAGCTTGGTTAATAGCAAAAGGTTATTCCCAGGTGCCGGGAATTGATTTTGGTGATATTTTTTCTCTTGTTGCCAAGGTAACTTCTATTAGATTACTTTCATCTATTGTTGCTGCTTTTGATTTTGAGGTAGAACGGATGGATGTGAAGAC
This sequence comes from Pinus tabuliformis, assembly GCA_031772625.1. NCBI lineage: Eukaryota > Viridiplantae > Streptophyta > Pinopsida > Pinales > Pinaceae > Pinus > Pinus tabuliformis. The sequence goes on from CM062819.1 coordinate 1,005,012,313, forward strand.
AACATTTCTTCACGAGGATCTGGAAGAGGAAATCTACATGAAGCAACCTGAAGGCTTTGCGGTGAAGGGTAAGAAAGAACTGGTATGCAAGTTAAAGAAGTCTCTGTATGGGTTAAAACAGTCACCAAGGATGTGGTATCAGAAATTTGATACATTTATACAGGGACTTGGCTTCACCAGAAACAAAGCAGATCACTATGTGTATTTTAAATTAATTGGTGACTGTGTTATTTATCTGGTCTTGTATGTGGATGATATGTTGCTGGTTGGAAATGACAAAGAAATTATCCAGGATTTGAAGACCCAATTATCGTCCAAATTCGACATGAAAGATCTTGGTGCTGCAAACTATATTTTGGGAATGGAAATTAAAAGAGATCGGGCAAAGAAGAAGCTCTAGTTAAACCAGAGGAAGTATGTCGATACAATACTACAAAGGTTTAATATGCAGGACAGTAAACCGGTGAAGGTTCCTATTCCTGTAGGTGTGAGGTTATCTGTTGAACAGTGTCCCAAGACACAAGAAGAGGAAGAGGACATGTCCCGTGTTCCATATGCAAGTGCATTCGATAGCCTAATGTATGCAATGGTTTGTACTAGACTAGACATTGCACATGCAGTGGGAGTATTGAGCAGGTTTATGTCAAATCCAGGAAAGGAGCATTGGACAGCGGTGAAGCGGGTTTTCAGGTATTTGCGTGGCACTAGTGATTATGGTTTGTGCTATCAAGGAAGACGAGGATTGGATAGAGTGTTAGATATTCATGGCTTTGTTGATGCAGACTGGGCTGGAGATCTGGATCAGAGAAGATCTACAAGTGGGTATGTGTTTAACGTATTTGGAGGAACAGTCAGTTGGATGAGTAAGAAACAATTTCTAGTGGCACTATCAACTACAAAGGCAGAATACATGGCATCCACTCATGCAAGCAAGGAAGCAGTTTGGTTGCAGAGATTGTGTTCAAGTATGGGGTTAGTATAGGGAGCTATAAGGATAGACTGTGATAGCCAAAGTGCAATTTTCTTGGCAAAGAACCCTACATATCATTCAAAGACCAAGCACATTGATGTTTAGTATCACTTTGTGATGGATATGATAGAAGAAAAAAAGGTGTTGCTGGTAAAGGTGGACACTTTGAAGAATACTGCAGATGCATTGACAAAATCTGTGAGCTCTGAGAAGTTCTCTTGGTGTAGAGAGACAATGGGAATTTCAGGGCTAGGAAAATGACTAAGCTCTCTTATAGCCCCCTGTGGAAAGAAAACAACAAGTGGGAGAATTTTGGGTTGTGTTATATTCTTTCCACGTAGTTAACAAGGGGTTTGAGGGGCACCCGTAACCCCACTTTATGGGGTTCGGGGCAGCGCCCCGGAAAATTTTGGTTTTAGACCCTATGTTAGGTTGGGCAAACCCACCTATGGTTTTGTGCATGATTTTCGCACATGTTTTTTGGACGCGATGGTTTTCAGTCCATAGTATTGGATGCGATGGTTTTTTGGTCCATGGTATTGGATGCTTCGACATGTATAAATATGTATTATAACATTGAATGGAACATAATGAAAAATCAAGCTGGTAGCCCCGGTTTTGGGATCCAGGGGAAAATATCTGTGTATATGTGTTTTATGTGTTCTACTCTCACATTATTTATTTTCCATTTTTTAGAAGTCGTATGCAGGTAATTTTTGTGCGGGGTTAAAACCTACACAAATCGCGGTTCTGCTAACTGTTATGCCTGGCGGTTTTAGTGGAAGAGGTTACATGGGTGGTAATGTCGTGGTTTACGCTATCAGTTTTTATTAACTGTTAATGTATCCATTATGTTACAGTGTGTTCACATGGGAGGGGATTGACCCGCGGGTTGCCTCCCTCCTAACCCTCAACCGCAAATGTATTAAATGTTAAATATATGTGATGACCATTGTAAGTTAAGTCATGACGCGGTGGTAGAACGGTATGTCATGTGGTTTGCTCAAGCAAGGTCACGGGTTCGACTCTACCAACCTGCCCCATAATTTTTCCACTGCAGCGCGCCGACGACCGACCTTTGTGGATGGACACGTGGCGGCCTCCTGGCTTGCCACTTGTCCCCTCCTCATTGGTCCACCTTCAACCAATAGAAATATGTCATGCCACCACACCTGGAAACCAACCACAGTATGCCACTTGGTGAATCTAGATTGGATGTTGACCAACCTATTGACCCTGCCCAGTCACCTGCCACGTCAACAGTACAGACTTTGTGTTTGTCATGCCTTGCCTTGTAACTGCTCTGACTTTTCTCAAGTTTTTCTTGCACTGTGTGTTGTATCAACTAAATTTTCTCTATAAACTTCCTTGCCTTATTGATGTCACTATGACCATCGATGGTGACATCTTTCTCAAAGATGAAGTCCAATGGCGATCTCGGCAAGTACTCAAAACATGGCTCAAATGGCGATGTGTTTGTGGAAGAATGATTTTCCCAGTTGTATGCATGTTGAATGTAATGCAACTATCATCCCACAACTTGGGATGTTTGCTGCAATATCCTCTAAGAAGATGAATGAATGTCATGTTCACCACCTCAGTTTTTTCATCTGTTTGCAGATGAAAGGTTGTACTCTTGTTCAACTTAGTGTCCATCATGTCCCACAAATTTGACCAAAAATTCCAAACAAATTGAGAATCTCGATCACTTACAGTGGAAGTAGGAAGACCAAAATGAACCCAAATATTTTGAAAGAAAAGATGAGTTGTTTTTTCAACTATAAATTTCTTTTTAGATGGTGTTAGAATACACATCTTGTTGAACTTGTCTACAACTACATACAAGTAATCATGACCTTTCCTTGAAAATGGAAGACGCCCTACAAAATCCATTGAGATACTCTCCCATGGACATGAAGGTACCGGAAGTGGAGTGTACAATCCTAGCTTCCTATTGCTAGGCTTACTTGTTGCACACAAATAACATCCTCTAATGAAACGAGATACATTATCAAACATGTGTGGCCAATAACAATACCTTTGGAGATTTGCTATTATCTTGCCTACACTAAAGTGTCCAACAATCAATGAAGTGTGTGCCTCCCTTATGATAATGTTTCTTTCTCCCTGTGGAATACATAACTTGCCCAAGTGATACAACAAATTGTTATGTATGTGGTAATCTAACTCTTCAATTTGGTTTCCTTGCCTCAAGCTTGCATACACATCTTGAAAGTCATTATCATATGAATATTTCTCAATGTAACTTTCATGTAAAACAGAATTGTGCTTATGTATAACAGATGAATTTACAATAGGCTTAGAAAGCATATCAACTACCTTATTGTAGATTCCCTTTTTGTACTTGATAACCAAATGAAACTTTTGTAGAAAACCTATCCATCTGAAGTGTCGTGATTTCTGCAAGTTTGACTGTGACTGTAAGTATTGTAATGGTTGATGGTTGGTATGGATAATGCTCTCCTTCTCCGTCAAGTAGTGTTTCTATTTTTTGACAATTTGTACCAATATGTAAAGTTCTTTGTCATAAGTGGGATAGTTAGTCACAACTCCATTAAAAATTTCAGAATGAAATAAAATGGGCTTACCATGATGCATAAGAACTACTCCCATGGCATAATCACTTGCATCTGTTTGAATCTCAAATGGTTGTCTAAGATTTGAAAAAGCCAATACCAATGTTGAACTGATCTTTTGCTTTAAAGCATCAAATTCTTTCTGTTGTACATCTCCCTAATGGAAGACTTCTTGAAACTAGACATTGCATGTAGTGGTGTAGCAATGGAAGAAAAATTAGCAATAAATTTCCTCCAATATTGTGCTTCCCCAAGAAAGCTTCTTACCTCGGTAATTGTATTGGGCTTGGGCCAATTGAGAATGAACTCAACCTTAGAGGGGTCTATCTTCAACTCACCTCCTCCAACAATGTGTCCCAAATACACTAAAGAAGTCTTTCCAAATTCACACTTCGACATCTTTAAAACAAACTGTTATTTTCTCAAGACATCAAGTACTTTGTTCCCATACATGACATGTCATCTCTAGATTTGCTAAATATGAGAATATCATCTAAGTAAACAATGAAAAAGTCATCTAGAAATGGTCTTAATACATAATTCATAACTCTCATGAAAGTAGTTGGAGAATTTGTAAGACCGAAAGGCATAACAAGCCACTCAAACAATCCTTGTTTAATTTTCCAAATGTCCTCTTCGGCTATTCTAACTTGATGATAGCCACTTCGTAAGTCTAACTTAGTGAAATACTTTTCATACCTCAACTGATCAAGCAAATCATAAATTATTGGGAGTGGATAACGATTCTTTACCGTTACTTTGTTCAGTGTATGGAAATCCACACACATGCACCAAGTCCCGCCCTTCTTTGGCACCAAGACAATGGGTGAACCACATGGCGAAGTAGGTGGGCATATGATACCTTTGTTCAGCAATTATTGAATTTTATTCTTGATTTCCATACTCTCCATAATCGACATGTCATACATGCCAATGTTTGGAAGTGGAACATCCTGTTGCAGTTGTATCTCATGTTGAATTCCCCTCTTGGAAGGTAACCCCTTTGGTTCCTTAAGCATCTTGCCACACTTTCTTACCACATCAAAAAAATTAGATTTTAATTTTTCATCGCAACCTTCAAAAGATTCATAATCAATGTCACTCTTTTTCTTGATCATGAGAAGCACAAAATTTTTACTTGCATTTACTAGTCTCTTCATCTGCCCTACATTAACCAAAGAAATGTTTAACTTTTTGCGATGGGCTCTCACAATATACTCTACTCCATCCTTGAGCAACAAATATTTGTTCTCATGGCGATAAAATACTACTTTCCTATCATACAAATAAGGACTTCCCAAAATGATTCCTAAGATGTCAAGTGGAACAATATCTAACTCAACTTTGTCAATGAACTTTTCAGTAATGGAAAAATTGAATAAGAATTTCCTTGTAACTTGTAAATTTGCATTATTGACTATCCAACCCAATGGATATGGTTTATGATGAGATACAGTTTCAAGGTTAATCTTTTTGACCAAGTCTTCTAAAAGTAAGTTTGATTGTGACCCACTATCAAATAATACATCAATCTTTGTATGATTTGAAATTACCCTTACATGGAACAATTATGTTTTTGATTCTTCATTTGGAATGTTGGTGTGACTACGTGAGGAACTAGTGCTTGCAACAACTTCTTGTCCTGTTGTGACCATGGCTGAAATATTGGTCTCATCACCAGAATCTGATCCAAGATCATGTCGTGTGGTAGCGGTCGTATTTTGTTTTCCCTTATTGTTTGGTTTCTTAGGCCTTAGTTCGGGATGTAATTTCCAACAATGTGTTTCATCATTCCCAACTTTGGAACAATGTTAGCATATAGTTTTTTCCCCTTCTTTCTTCAAACTTGCATTCTTCTTTCCCTTCCATTTTCCAACCTTCTCTTTATCCTTACCCTTGAATGGCTTTTCTTACTACCCTCTTCCTGAATGTTCTTTCCTCTTGCTTCAAGGTGTGTGGCTTACACACATACCTCATCTAAGTTGCTTGGATTGAACATAAGGATAGTGTGTTTTAAGTAGGAATGTAAACCCCCAATATATTTCAACAGTGTATCTTGGGAATTCAAATTTACTCCTAACAACAAAGCCCTCTTCCTAAACTCTTGTGTATAATCTTGAACTGTTTGGCCCTTGAGTTGCCTAAAATTTTGCCAACTCATAATGGATTTTTGCATATAGGCTAAAGGATAAAACTATCTTTTAATTGCATAAACAAATTCAACCCAAGAAATGGATATCTTACCATGAATTTGCATTTCCTCTTGAGTCTTTGCTTCCCACCAGACTAATGTTGCTCCTTCTAGCCCCAATGAAGCCAATTGAATCTCTATGTCATCTTCTTGAAGGTTCTGAATTCTGCAATAAACCTCCAATTGTCGAATCCAATTTTCTAACTTTTCTACATCCACCTCTCCATTATATATGGGAAGTTCAAACTTAATGTCCAATTTGAGTAAGGGAGTTTTTTCCTTTGGGGTTTTTTAATGAGTATGGACAGTTTTTGTGATGGAAGTGGAAGGTGATGTTGTTTGAGATGATGAGGATGATGAAGATGATGAGGAAGATGAAGATGGTGGAGATGGAGGAGGATTTCCTCCATTACCCTTTGAATCCTTCTTTTCATATTTTTTTATCTCCTAAGATTCCTTCTCCATGTGGAGGCTTAAAAATCTCTGTAGACATTCTAGTATGCCTCTCTTCATAGAGGACTCTAACCATGCCAGTTAAGTCATAGAAAGCTTTCTTCAATGCTTCCTCTTCTAAAATACCTTCAGTCTCTTTTGCTCCATACATGATGGCTTTGGATTCAAGCTCAGCTTCTGGTACTCTTTGTACCTCCTCAATCTCAATTGAAGGTAAAACTTGAGGTGCTTCAAGTGTAGCTGGGATTAGAACTTTGGGTGGAGATTGTGGCCTTGTGGCTCTCCTTCTTCTGGGCATTACCTCAAGAGTTGCAACCAATAGTTTCCCTTCTCCTCTCTATAACTTTAACCTTGTAAGCACCACAAATTTGCAACTATTAAAACCCCACTTGCACAAAACTCAATCAATCAAGAAAATAACCTTTGCTCTGATACCAACTTGATCTCTTGTTGAATGTTAGTTTTGTTGTGCTAATTTCGACTTCAAATTTATAAACAATTGCTTATCAATTGCTTCATGTGCATAGGTTTCCTTGTGGTGTTTGTGAATGAAAACAGGTACATTTGTCAGGTTTTATGTTAATTTCATGAGCAAAATAACATGAAAATCAAGTGTGGAACAACAACATCAAAAGTACAGCAAACCATCAATATCAACACTTAACACAGTGTTTTGATGAAGGAGTTCACCCCTCCTGGGTTACATCTCCTTGGTCCAATGTCCATGGCTTGAGCCTTTGTATTAGCTCAATAATGGAAAAAGTGTTGTTTAGAATGCTCCACTTCTCCTTAAACTTGCTTCAATGTGCTCAGAACACCAAAATCAGCTAGGAACACCTTTTTCTAATCCCAATTTGGTCAAATTTTGCCAAATTTATGGTCAAAAACAATTTCTCCTAGTAAACCTCCACTAAAACTGGAGGAACTCCAATTAGTCCCGCTAAAATTGGAGTTAGTGTTGAAATGAAGGGTCTACTAAACATTTCATTGAATATTAACTGTGAGTTTAATTAATTTTAAGCGGATTTTAATTAATCACTAACCGTGATTAGCGCAAATCCGTGGTTCTGCTAACAGTTAACCCTAGCAGTCTTGGTGGAAGAGGTTACATGGGCAGTAATGTCACGGTTTACGCTAGTCATTATGTTATGGTGTGTTCACATGGGAGTGGGCTGGCCGGCAAGCTGGCTCCCTCCTAACCCCCAACCGCAAATGTATTAAACGTTAAATATATGTGATGACCATTGTATGTTAAGTCCTGACGCGGTGGTAGAACGGTATGTCGTGTGGTTTGCTCGGGCGAGGTCGCAAGTTCAACTCTGCTGACCTACCCCATAATTTTTCCACTGCAACATGCAGATGACCGACCTTTGGGGAGGGACACGTGGTGACCTTTGGGATTGCCACTTGTCCCCTCCTCATTGGTCCACCTTCAACCAATAGAAACATGCCACGTCACCACACCTGCAAACCAACCACAGTATGCCTCTTGGTGAATATGGATTGGACGTTGACCAACCTATTAACCTTGCCTAGTCACCTACCACGTCAACAATACGGACTACTGACTGTGCAGTGACTGTACATTTTTTTTCAAAAATTCCTCTATTTCGCAAAGCGGACAGAACATGATATATTCCTCATACGAGCTCGGTTTTCAGTGAAACGAGTTACGTTGCGATCATTTCGCCGAGATGGACACGGTTGTTCAAGTTTTGAGCGATTCTGAGAATTTTTATTTTTGAGTTAAATACTGAGCACCTAATCACTAGTATCAAGTTTATGTGATGATTTATACTTCTCTTAGGTGGAATCTCACTTGGAAAATCATCAACTATGATATCACTAAACTCATGCAACATATCTTGAATCTCAACAAGTAAATATGCAATTTTAGTGTGCAAAATTATTACCTTTGGTTTGCAGACCATTGCATAATTGACCTCTTTTGTCTCCATTTGTTGCAAAAAATATTTTCCTCCTAGCAGTAGTGCTCTTAAGCTACTTGTCCCGGTTGTAATTTCTTCCTTTAATGGTACCAAAGTATACTTGATACCATCCTTTTCAAACTTATAGGTGTTTTTCTCTCCATCATGCACCACTTTCCTATCAAATTTCCAAGGTCATCCCAAAATAAGGTGGCCTACATCCATTGGCATGATGTCATAAACTTCCTTATGCTTATACCTGCCTATCTAGAACTCCACTTCCCTCTGCTCATTCACCAACAATTAGTGACCTTTCTACAACCATGACACTTTATATGTTGTTGGGTGCTTCAACCTTTTCAATAATTTTTTCCACCATTTTTGTGGAAACTAGATTGTCAATGCTTCCATTGTCAATGACTACTTTGTAGAATTTTCCTCCAACCTTCCAAACAATCCTGAATAGGGATCTTCTTTGCACTAATTCAATAGTCTCCTTGGATGGTTTCAACAAGACTTTGTTCATCATCAAATCTTCTCCAATCTTTGGTTCATTTTCTACCACAGGTGCGTGTGCTTCTATTGCTTTCTGTTGAGCTACATTTGCATCTCTCTATCCTCCTTTCTCATTCTCAGGACACTAAAAATATTTGTGACCCTGCTGCCCACATTTGTAACATTGATAAACAGTTTATCTGCCTCTTCCTCTACTTATACCTCTCTGATAAGGTCATCCTCCTCTGGAGTCACCTTAATTCTCTTGTTGTCTTAGTGTTATAGACATATTTGGGCACTGCAACCCCAAACACATATGTCCATAAAACCAAGGGCTTCCAAGTCCCTAAAAGTGTTGTTTCATACCCTAAAGGAGCAAGGTCAGCTGATTACATCATCTCCCAGAAGTTCTCCATGAAAAACTACTCAGAACTGGTCAAAACTGGACCATACAGACTGCTCAGTGCTAAGGGTGCAATGCATCTCACCTGCCACATGCAAAAAGTGCGATGCATACTGGAAAGCCCTTCTGTAGGGTGCGATGAGCGAGAGCAGAAAAATGGCAGAAGCAGTTTGTTAGATGGAAACCCAGAGAATCTTCTAGAAGCTGCTCATTCGACTTGCCTCTTTGAATTCACCCAGGAATGAGTAAGAGATCATGAAATCTCCAAGTGGAACCAAGAACTATCAGAGAGATGACATTAATCAAAATCCCAAAAGCTGACTCACCCCCCTGCAAACATCTATATATGGATCCCTCATCCTAGAGATCCAGAGGATGGAATTTTGTATTTTGTAAGGAATTGTTGTTGGTTTCTTTGTGCAACATTGTATTGTTGGGTGATCTAAGCTTTTCATGAGGTGAAGAGGGCTTTCATGCTGGGAGGATGGTGATGGGTCAGACCAATGGGTTGTAATCCTCTCTTCTACTACTTCTATCAATAAAGCTATTTGAGTTTTCCTCCATATTCTTGTGTATCTCTGAATCTTGTATTGATATATTCATTTGTATGGTTAATATACATCCGATCCTATATTTTTTATGGTTATAGATCTCTATGCTTTGATGGTATTATGGTGCTTTGACTCTACAGGTGCTCTTTGAAGCGGGACAAGTAAGGAAAAATTGGTGGATTTCTGTCAAAGGGGAAAGGAAACAAGCAAGGAGCCAAGCGAAAGACTGAGGTTGGTACTCTCTACTTCTTTCTCATCTATCTCTCATAAAGGAAAACACGAGTGACTTTAGTTTGTTTGTTTCTAAGATAGCTACATGTCTTAGTGGGACTAGCAGCTCTGAATGGACACTAGTTTTCCCAATAACAAAAATGGCGACTCCGCTGGGGAGCAAATAGTTTGATTGCTTGTTTATATCTGTTTGCTTTATAAACTATAGACGGAGCCTGAAGTTAAGCCAGCTAGCCTTCGAATTGCATTTTCTATGCAAGTGCAAAGTAGATCAACGCTGCTTCAGTCTATCTCCGAGTTTTGTTTATAAACTAAACAACTGACTTGCAAACATCCTAAGTGCCCTGGTGGTAGCTCAAGTAACCCCATTAGATCAGCCCCTATACTTTGTATTTACTGCCTATCATTAGCTCAGCCTAAATCCCTGAACTAAGTTGCAAACTGTGACCAAAGACCAAGTGAAAGTCTTGTCCCTAGATCATCGCACTGTCTCCTTTTGACATTCTAGATGCATCGCACCTCCCGTGTGCAGTAGGTGGGATGCATCCCTGTTTCCCTATATTACAGGTGTGATGATTAGATAAGACTGTTTCTGCCTCCATATTTTGGTTTTTCCTTCATTGTCTTCAGCTTTATTCAGGAGTTTTGTTATCTGTGATCAGTATACCACTGTTGAAACTCCCTTCCTTTGCATTATTCAACCTCCATTGTACAAAGAAATGTGAATGTTTTTATGTATTTTTTGCCATTTACAATTCTCCTTTACAGAAAATAGCTTAATTGAACTATCGTCTTTTGATTTGGAAGTGTCACAAGTGTTGTTTTCAGTCAAAGAAAAGAATCCTACTCTTTTTGATAGTCGATTACAATGTTACTCTTGTATTTGATTTGAATTAATAGTATTTCAAGTGTCGAAAGCAGTTTTCAAATTGAAGTTGAAAGTGTCGCTCTTAGCCTTCCTTTCGCTTTTTAAATTCCAAATCACAAAGTGTCGTCTTAGCCTTCCTTTCGTTTTTTGAATTCGAAATCGCAAAGTAGTCTTCCTTTCATCTTTTTGAATTCTAAATTGCAAAGTATCGTCTTAGTATTCCTTTCATTTTTTGAATTTGAAATCGCAAAGTTTCGTCTTCGTCTTCCTTTTGTCTTTTGAAGAGAAAATTGTTAGTACTATCGCTTTGAGAGAAAAGATAGTTCAAATTTGCACTTAGCATTCTTTTTGTCATTAACACATTAAGAAAGCAGAAAACAAATACATGCATGTGCATTTGCATTTAGACTGCTTGTTGAGTTTGATTTAGGACAATGCATCTGGTGTGTGCTCTCTGCTCTATGTTGAAAGAATTTCGCTTCTCTTTCCTTAGTAGCTAGGGTTTTCATTGCAAAAAGAAGAGTAAATGACTGTTTATCATCTTAGATTGCATATTTAGGAATTGTATATCTACATCACACGGTGAACCTTAAACGCAAACTTCTTAAGAAAGATCAACTGTAAAATAAATTCAATTAACATAAAAATGCTTTGGAATCTAATGCACAACATTTAGAAGTCTAGGCTAGAGACGTATTCCGGCGTCATAAATCTTGGTAACTATCGCTTTCATCGTAGATTGGGTAATTCCTCCTCTTTGAGACGACAAGTGCCAGTACGGACTTGTGCTCCCACGTACCGTCGAGTATATATTTGGAGACCACAATAGGCTATATCCTTTATCCTTAGGAAGCCGTGTCTGCTGCCCTATTGATCGCAATGCACTGAACACAGCATTCGGGAAGATTGACTGTCGTACCGTAAAAAGTATTCTGCAGTTTTGCGATTGGTTTGGTAATCCCTCTGTCTAGATTTCCAGAGTAGTCACTTTCGTTCCTTTTTAGACTCCTTAAAAGAAAAGGTCCATCTGAGCACTTGTCACTTCAGGCTCATTAAAAATCGAAGGCGACTAGAGTCATCTTTAGCTTTTTCTCGACTCTTAAAAATTGAAAAAGCAAGTTGTGTCAAAGCGTCATAAAATTTATTTTAATCGGAATAACGTCATTGTTCCCTCGTTGATCTTAGGTTGAGAAAATGGAGTCCACCAACCAAGGATTTCCCCTTGGGGGAAATCCTAGTCCTTTCTCCTCTTGGGGAGATGTTGGTGCACCTCATATGGCCACATTGTCCCTTCCAGGACTGACAATTGGCCTGCCAGTATGGCTCTTCTCGACCTCTGTCGTTCAAAGCACCGTGATTCCTGAGCAATCAAATCAGCAACCAGATGATACTAAAGTTACCCCCCAACCTTCTACTTCGTTTGTTTCTCCCTCTCCTTCTTCCTCTTCACTTGGTGAAGCTAGTAAAACTAAAAACCAAGTAACTGAGAAGAAGAAGAAAGGGAAGGAGAAGAAGAAGAAGGAGCCAACGGCAAAAAGGGGCAACCATACATCGTCTAGCGAAAATCCACACACTGCAGTGTCCAAATCTAAATCTCCATGTGTCATCTGCAAAGGGGACCACTATCATCGAGATTTTCCTTGCATCCCATGGATCTTAAGGGACTGTTCTCCCCGCTTGCACAATCTGGTGTCGTCAACTTCTGATGATCATGTTGAGAGTACACCGTCAACTAGTGAAAACGAAGTCAATGGACAGAAAGGAAGATCTAAATTTCCTTGCAAACTGTGTGAAGGCGATCATGCCCTCCACGTTGTCCCTTCCTGGATGAAGCTAAAAGAGTCTTGGATAACCGTCCTGCATCACCACAGTGACCTCCTCCTGGATACAAGAAACTCTTGCCGAGTCCATCGCTAGTTGAAAATCTGATTGACACACCTTTGTTGTTGATTGAAATACATATAATTGAAGATAAACCCTCTGAGTCCACATCGGACCAAAGTCAACAGGTCGAGACGGAAGTTGACCCCATCTTGTCTTCAGAGGATCCACCTTCAGATGATACCGTCACCAAAGAGAATGAGAATGACACCGTTCAAATTCTCTTCATAAACATAGACTCCGATGAACATGGGGGCAATCTACTCGTTCCTTTACCGCAGGAAGGAAGTTCGTCAGAGATTTATCGGGCCGTTTATTCTTTCCCACCTCCAAGCAACCTAGTTGTTTCCTTCAACTGGAATCTACTAGGCAGACCCCGTCTACCATCTAATGTACCATTCTGAATCATAGTACAAGCTTACAGAATGATCATGGTTGGTACTATCATAGAAGAAGGGGCTTCTGTGAGTATCCTTTCCTCAACTTCTTGGAAAGCACTTGGTTCGCCATCGCTTCTACCTGAGATTAGAAATCTAACGGGCTTTAACAAAGGAACCATTCGACCGTTAGGGATCCTTCCAAATTTTCCTATAACTTTGAGAAGGAAAACCGTTCATCTAAACGTGATGGTAGTCCAAGGACCTTTAGAGTACAATCTAATCCTTGGGCGTGACTACATTTATAGCATGGGAGCTATTGTTTCCTCACTCTTTCGAGTGATGTGTTTTCCACATGAAAGCAGAGTGGTCCAGCTCGTAGACCAGCTTTCATTCCTTGGTTCACACATAGCTAATAGTCAAATTCCATCCCTAACTGTTCTTTTTGTGCAAGGAATGTCTCATCAATCTCCAGTCCATCCACCTGATGAGTGTGAGTGATTTAGTGATTGTGACTGAAACCCAGGAGGCATGCACCCTGGTCTGCTTTGGCAGAAAAACTTTGGGTATATGGCAGGCTTCCACGAAGGATATATGACTAGTCTGACACACCCGCCCATTTAGGAAAATGGGATTAGACTAGAATAAGATTCCCTCGTCAAGGTTAGGTGATTGGAGCTAGAATCACCTTCGTCCATTTCAATGGACTAAGCCGAGGAAGTGTTTCTGTCTGCTGCGCGGATGGAACCATCTTGTGGATGCAAAAAAAATTGTATCGTAGCCTGGAAACTCTACTTCGTTATACCTGGGGGCATGCAAACCTTTTTGCATGCAAGTGAAAATCGACCATTTATTTTCTTAGTTTGTAGGTTCCTAACCTTTTAAAATCATAGGATTGGTCGTTCCTATCTTACATAATGAAAGGATCCGGAGCAAAGTTTCGAATGGGGCAAGCTCCCTAAAAAATGAACCTATCAATGAGACATCCTTATTATACGACTGGCACGAGAAGTTTTACACGAAGTTCAAGCTCGTTAAAAAATAAACCTAGCAATGAGCATATGTTCCACCAGAGTTTAAGCTCATTAAAAAATGAACCCACCTCCAGTAAATAACCATTGCGATCGCATTATTATCAGCCTTTGAGCCTTGGTCGTGTTTTTACCATCACCTCCACTCTTTTTTAGCCGATCATACCCCTCCATTTGATTGTTTACCCCTTTTGAGGAACAGCTACAGCGAGTGATCCTATTAGCCACCTTCTTTACACTACCGTGATTGAAAAAGTTCCAAACATTACCTGGAACTAGTTGCTATCCAAAAACATCACTCATTCCTCAAAAAACGAGTCTCCTTTAAGCTCTTTTCATCTGATTCATAAAATATGAAAAGATTGCCGAGCAATTGGCCTCTCCAGCTCGTTAAAGCAATCGGAAGTGCTATCCCTCCTCTAGATTTTAAACTTTTTGGACCTGAGGGATCATTACACAAAAAGATCGAGCATTTGTCTTGTTCGGCTCGTTAAAACTATCGAAAATTCATCCCTTTCGCATTGTTTTATACTCTTTCGGACTTAAGGGATTATATTACGAAAAAGGAACATTGGAGTTTCCTTTCCGTCTCTTTTCAGACTCTCTAAAATTGAAAAGAACTGAGTTATCCTTGTCGTTAAACTCGTTAAAACAATAGCGACAAACTTGTCCATGCAGACAAGAGCAAGTCTCACTGTCACTAGGCTCGTTAAAAAATAGCGACAGGTTTTCCCGAAGGGAAAATTATAGAACAAGCATATGTTATCCTCCTCAAGCTTGACAAAAATAAAGAGGTACTGGTCAGAAATCACTGGGGGAAAATTGGGAAGAAAACTTGAAGAAACTTTATTGGTAGCAGGTCGCTCTTGAACATGACACTTTCCCTCCATCACCATGATTGAGTCAGGTTGGGCTATTCCGTTCACCAATCATATTACCATTGGTCCACTGTACCATCCATTTTTGGGGTTAACGCTACAAATCCATTTCAGTGTCGCCGATATGTTCAAGAGAAGTCGCTCAAAGAATTCACCAACCCAGCTTGTGTCTCATCTGCTGCAATACCTTCACGCTTCATTCTTTCATGACCGCCACCCTGAACCTTGTATCATCAGATCGTTTTCACCTCCACAAAATCATTTGCTCTGTTCCGTGTCGTAGATGTGGGATTCATTAATGCCCTCCTACGATGGGTCACTTCTTTTCGAAATCAACTCATTATCCAAGAATTCAACCTAGGAACAACCCCTTCAGTACTTTGAAGCTTGCATGCCTCAATGGCAATTTTCTCACTTCCGGCGATAGGTTTACATTAATGGCCTTCGACCGAAAGATTTTGTGTGGTGTTCGACATTGACTCATGTATTCACACCACGTGAATTGTACTGCAGTACCTGGAGGGTCATTATCACTATCGGTGATTCCTCTCGCGCCAGTTAACAGCTTACATCATTGGTTGGTAATCAGGCGATGTCTTTCCATGTTCGACGCCAGAACATCTTTTCACATGGACCGACTTGTACTTCGGGCGAAGATTGAACGAGTTTTGAAGAACCCGGATCTAGTTTCATCCATTCGGGCTGCGATATATTCAGGAAAATAAAAACATCAAATGTACATCATTGCTGCACAAATAATCATCCAAACCAAAGGATGATGGCTCTACCAGAATCATCAATCTGCTACACAGACGGTTGTCTGTCCTATGTACATGAAAATGAATTTATAAAGCTGAGCATGGGAATGCCCGCCTCAGCTAGATCATGAAAATATTATGAAGATAATGTATTGTATTGTATCTTATTACAGGTCACCTTCCAGTTCGAAAAACCTCGGATCCTCATGATAAAGCATTTCACCCGACATCAAAAAGATTTACGACCTCATGCTTTAGGGGGCAACTGTTATAGACATATTTGGGCACTGCAAACCCAAACACATATGTCCATAAAACCAAGGGCTTACAAGTCCCTAAAAGTGTTGTTTCATACCCTAAAGGAGCAAGGTTAGCTGATTACATCATCTCCCAGAAGTTCTCCATGAAAAACTACTCAGAACTGGTCAAAATTGGACCATACAGACTGCTCAGTGCTAAGGGTGCGATGCATCTCACCTGCCACATGCAAAAAGTGTGATGCATACTAGAAAGCCCTTCTATAGGGTGCAATGAGCGAGAGCAGACAAATGGCAGAAATAGTTTGTTAGGTGGAAACCTAGAGAATCTTCTAGAAGCTGCTCATTCGACACTTGCCTCTCTGAATTCGCCCAGGGATGAGTAAGAGATCATGAAATCTCCAAGTGGAACCAAGAACTATCAGAGAGATGACATTAATCAAAATCCCAGAAGCTGACTCACCCCCTGCAAACATATATATATGGATCCCTCATCCTAGAGATCCAAAGGCTGGAATTTTGTATTTTGTAAGGAAGTGTTGTTGGTTTCTCTATGAAACATTGTATTGTTGGGTGATCTAAGCTTTTCATGAGGTGAAGATGGCTTTCATGCTGGGAGGATGGCGTTGGGTCAAACCAATGGGTTGTAATCCTCTCTTCTACTACTTCTATCAATAAAGCTATTTGAGTTTTCCTCCATATTCTTGTGTATCTCTGAATCTTGTATTGATATATGCATTTGTATGGTTAATATACATCTGATCCTATATTGTTTATGGTTATAGATCTCTATGCTTTGATGGTATTATGTTGCTTTGACTCTAAAGGTGCTCTTTGAAGCGGGACAAGTAAGGAAAAAGTGGTGGAGTTCTCTCAAAGGGGAAAGGAAACAAGCAAGGAGCCAAGTGAAGACTGAGGTTGGTACTCTCTGCTTCTTTCTCATCTATCTCTTATAAAGGAAAACACGAGTGACTTTAGTTTTTTTGTTTCTAAGATAGCTACCTGTCTTAGTGGGACTAGCAGCTCTGAATGGACACTAGTTTTCCTGATAACACTTAGTTGCCTTGTGTTACTTACATCATTCTTTTGAGTTGAATTTTTCCCCCTTCCAGCTATATGTCCTCTTCCTCTAGCAAAACCATGACCTCTACCTAAATTATGCTTCCTTGTGATCTTCTCTTCTGCCTTCAAGGTAAAATGATATGCTCCTTCCATCATCCTGGGAGAAATAATTCTAATTTTATCTTGAATCTCCAGCTTCAAACCATTGATGTACCTTGTTTTTTTCTCTAGTGTGTCTTCTACATAACCTGCCCCCAAATTCACCTTTTAAAACTCTTTGGTATACTCTTTAACTGTCAGCAACCTTTGTTTGAGGTTATGCACTTATCTGTAGAGGGATAGATGATAATCCTTAGGCATACATTTCCATTTCATATTTGCTACCATCCAGTCCTAATTATTTATCAAGGGTTTCCCTTGTATTGTCCTTTCAGCCTACACATTGTCACACCACAATGCAGCATGGCCTTTCAACCTAGTAATAGAAAATTTTACCCACTTTTCTTCTTCAATCTCCTCATACTCAAAATACTTATCTAGTTCACTAATCCAAACCATCAAATTCTTTGCTACCAAGCTGCCATCATAGGTAGATAATTCTTGGTCTTGAACTTAAGCTTAATATTGACTTCAACAATTTAACATTTGGAGCTTCATCCACGGGTGTTTTTCTTTCTACTCCAGCTTCCTCCTCCGATCCGTTGTCATCTCCAACCTCAAGGTATCGCTTCCTATTTGTCTCCATGGCCTCTAAACGAGCTTGCATCCTCTGTATCTCTTATTGGAGTTCTGGATTAGATATGGGTCTCCCTCCTAGACCTTGTGCTCTCCTTGCTCACATAGCCATCTCCCTATATCGTAGACAACAACACCATTGCCAAACATGGCTCTCCCTCAAACGTGGTTATACCTGAGATGGGGATCTACCTCAAACGGGGCTTTGATACCAAAAATTGGAGGCAATGGGCAAGTTGAAAGGCAATCTGGACTCCAAAACACAATGCAGAAAAATTCTGGTTGTAGGCACTATGAAATAATTTTGTAGTGCTTGTTTCAAAACTTGTAGGTGCTGCAAAATATTTTTGTAGTGCTTCAAAAAAAAATTGTTTTTGTACTTTTGGGAAGGTGAAGTGACTCACCCCTATGCAACTCGACTCTCCACAATATTCACGCGTCTTCCAAGCTCAGGGAATGATCTCCTCCCACCTCTCCTTATCATGTTTACACTCTCGCTCGCCAATGATTCACATTCTAATTGAAAATGGTGTGTCACTGCCTGTAAAATAGGGGCGCTACGAAATGTTCTAAGGTCACAGTAAAAGGGACATGCATAAACAAGCACTTCTCAAAAATTGAATGTTAACAAACATATAACATTACAGAGATGGTCACACGAATTCTAAAATGTAAATAAAATGCACACACACACAGTTTGAGTGGAACCCAAAGAACAAAAAACACAGATTGATAAATAAATATGTTATTGCACAACTTTATTTTCGTTCATTTGAGCCTACATACTTGGAGGCATGAGAAGAGCAACCCTCCTCCCCAACCAATGCCTCTTTTTATTCATAAACTTGGAAAATGGTTTGTTTCATCTTCTCTCAAAATGAGGGAAGTAGAAAATATAACCATGGTGAACTAATTATTACAATGGAAATAACTCTTAATTCCTAGACTCTTCGACTTACTCCCAATCCTACACTTGCATTAAATATTCAGAGTGCTAACAAAACAACATAATCAATTTGTCAGCTCAACATGTGGCCACTCCACCACATTGTCAAGCGATGATCCCTTTCTTCATCACGAGCTTGGTCTAATCTGCATCAAAAATATTTTAAACAGGCGGTTGTTGTTGATTTCGAGTGTAGAACAACAAGTAGGTTAATATTACAGCTACAACTTGAAAACATTCACATGTGTGAGGTGTGTCTCACATGTTATTTTGATAACATATGGATCGATGTAATATTTCAACCCTAACCTCCATTTTATATGGTTTCCATAGTTGTGAATAGTTATAAAGTTTCAATAAATAGCTATATGCTCTTCATATTGATTCAAACATGTTATGATGTTCTCAAGTAAATATTTATAGGTTTTAATAATTGAATTTGCATTATTCACTTGCCTTATACATTTTGAACATTTTATTTTATGGCTAGTAATCACAATAAAAAAATTTAATTTATAACCTAACCCTAAATTATGGAATACATCTTTACAGACGCCACAGAGGCTAGGGTTTCCACCGTCCACGACTCACAGGCTAAGGACTAGCTTGGCAGTGGTGCGGGTGCAGAATATTTCGGTTTTGGTCTTTAGTTTTTTACTCTGCGCAGAGGCGAGGTGGTTACCCTTGCCGCCTCTGCCCCCGGTCTCGCCTCTACTTTGTTTGGTGCTTTTCCTTTGCAGCAACAGTTGGTGTTGTTTTGGTCGCTCGCGGGCTTATCCATTTGGAGCGTTGAAGGAACAGGGTGTGGAGGTTTGACTCTGTATTGTTTCGTGTAGCATCAAATGGCTGGTTTTGCTGTAGTTTTCTGCTAGCTGTTGTGGATGTTTGGGGCAGTTGTTCTACCTCTGGATTAGTCTGCTTCTGGAGGAGAGTTTTGAGGGGGTGGGGAAGGAGTGGCTACCCTGGCTGCTCTCATCCTCATTTCATGCCTCCCCTTCTTGTCTGGGCAGCCTGATCTAGAGCCTACTGTTCTCTTTTTCCCTCCACAGGAGCTTTTAACCACATGTGGTGCATTGGTGCCGGATCTTCTTCTCGGTGCTGCACCTCTGCTCTTTTTTACTATTTTTTTTGTAATAGGTATGGGTATCCTCTACAGGTCTGTTTTCAAGGGCACAATATTGGCCTTTTGGGGTAAATTTTTTGGGCACTATTGATGCATATTTGCTGAGGTTTACATACCTTTTTTTGTTGCCCTGTCTTAGGGCTTTTATGGATACTTCATTTGGAGTATTGTTCTGTAAGTGGCTCTGTCCACATTTCTGCATATGCTTCAAGCATCTACAATATGTAATCTTCTGATTAATGAAAATTACCAATTTTCTCCAAAAAAGAAAAATGGAATACATCTTTACATGGGTAAATTTCATTTCATTAATGTCTAAAACTTAAAAATAAATTCTCACCCTAACACGAATAAACTTATTAATAAAGGGTTCATAGTTTATAATCAAATTAAAAGAAGGCCTTTAAGATCCAAAATCAATATATGAGAATTAATATTAATGGATGACTAGTGATTATACTGGACTAAAAATGATTTTACAAATTTCCTTTCTTTTTGCTTTACTTTATGGTAAATATGGGTTAGAGTTATGGAAGCCTTTAAACTTTATGAAATTCTCATCAATAATATTTTATTAATGAAATGTTTGCAAAATTAATAATTTTAACCAAATGTAAAAATATGGAGAAAAAAAAAATTGAGAATTTTTCTTATGAAGTGATTCCTTTGAATTTTGATATAGTGTAGGAAATGAGGATTTTAATTCTTAATTATAGGGGAGGAATTAATTCTCACAAGTTACTTGTGTTTACCTTTGTAAATATGCGTTATAATATGAATTATAAAATATACATATATGAAGAAGCCAACACTTTGTTAAAAAGATTAAAATGAGAATCATTTCATTTATATCTTGTAATTATTTACTTTTCCTTCTTTTTTTTTTGACAATTTTCCCATTTTTTGTGGAGTTCTTAGTTATAGTAATAATTTCTTAATTATGTTTAGTTACATATGCTAGTTAGCGATATTAATCTTTTAATTGTTTATGTTTTTTATATATATGATTAAATAAATTAAAACCATAGATTTGTGACATTTCTTAAATGATGTCACTTGTGTCATTATCTCCATTTAAATTTGTTCTAATCTATTTCATTGATTCGATTTTTCGTATGACTAGAGGTAAGCTGTAAGGAGTTGAATATGATTATCAGAATTTGAACTAGGTCGGTAGAAAGAGGAAAAGTCTTGTGATAGAGAAAGAAGCCCATTTTTTTAAGGATGGTCAGATTTGGGAACAACACTCTTCCTTTATGCTTGTTATCCGATGTTCTTCCATTTGGATGAGTTGCATCTTTCCTTGAGGATGATGTTTAGAATGATGTTCAAAATGAGACTCCTTCTCTAATATGAGAAGTGATCAATTATCTTCTTCATGCTGCAACTTGATTGTCTTCATTTCTATATGCTTCTTTGATGCTAGCTTTCATAATTTTAGTTGAAGTATGCATTTTGTTAAGCTATAAAGATTATTTCACATAGTGAGGAACCTTCATAATCACTATCAAGGATCCTTGTGATCCTCTCTAATTAGTAGATTGCTTCTAAGATGATGTGAATTATTGATGGAATGCGGTATGGCCCAAAAATCTTCTATCTTCTTTTATCTTTGCTTGATGACTTCGACTGGAGATATACAACTTGATGATGTAGACTTTAATTCTTCCAATGCTTCATGCTTCTTCTATGACACCATGCTTCAAAAACAAACTTCTTCTACAAATCTAATTATACATGCTACTCTAACTACCATCTTCTAATGAAAAATTAAAACAAAAGAATACCTAATATAGTAGGAGTCCTTCAATATTATAGATCTTTGGTGTCTTCATTCTTCGACGTCTCGGGTTCTTCATTTTCTTGAGTCGTATGTGCTCCACCTCTTTCCTTCCTCTTGTTGTTCTTCTTGTTTTGTGATTCTTTGGGACAATCTCCCTTAAAATTTCCATATCCACTCCATCCAAAGCATTGTACTTTGGACATATCTAGATTTATTCTTGGTTGATTGAAGTTCCTTTGACGAGGCTCAAACTTTCCAAACTTCCCTTTCTTCTTCTTTTCTTTAGCAGCAAAATCTTGTGACCTTTCATTTGGTTCACTGTCATATTTTTCCTTTATTCTTGTTTCTTCAATCATACACAAAGACCATATCTCATCAAAGTTTGAAGTGTCCTTCCTTGAGTAAATGCTCGTCACAAAATTACTATGATTTGGAAGTAATGCATTGGGTATGCACATTATCTATTCAAAATCAGTCACAATTTCTCCAAGTCCTTGTAATTGATCCCTTAATTGTGAGACCATAAAGAGATATGAGGTAAAATATTCATCCTTTGACAACCTTATCTTGTAAAACTTTTTCCTTAGAGATTTGTTCTGACCTGTAGTGCTTACAGAATATAATTTCACCAACTTATCATACATTGCTTTAGATGTGCCCAAATTTGCCACAAAAGGAATGAGATGATCCTTAATGGATTCAATGAGGATCCTTTGAGCTCTCACTTCTCCTTTCATATAATTGCCCCATTCTTGAGACTTATCTTTCTTTGGTTCTGCAACTTTGCCTTGAACATGGCCCATACTTCATTTTCCACAAGTATCAAATCTATTGTTTTCTTCCATGCTTGAAAGTTTGTTGAACCATCAAGATTATTGCCTTCCTTACAAAATGAAGTCATTTGATTTGAATATTGAGCCATAAAGAATATGAGAGTGTATTCAAGTACCTTGATGTTCCCAAGACTTTCAAGAGACTTCAAAGATGTCCTAAATTGATGACTTCTTGGATGCCTCTAACAATGGTGTCTTCAAGTTGCTTCAAAGAGTGTAGATGATGTTCCTAGGATTCTTTATCCTTCCTTGTATGATGTTTACTTTAAATATGTTTTTCAAATAACCTTTCTTCGAAATAAAAAGCCTTCAATGGAGGAGTAGTAGCTTGCATTCAAGATAATCCTTTTGAGTACTCTTTCTTGTAGCCTTCCTTTTATCCTTCACTTATACCCTTCCTTACATACTTCCCTAGTGTCTTTCCTTGTGTCCTTCCTACAAATGATTTCCTTCAAGGTATCTTTGATGAAATTCTTATCCTTGTGCCAACAAGAGTGATCTTCAAATTTCCTTCTTCTTCACCTTAGCTTTGAAACCGTGTTGAGAAATTGATAGGGACAATAGTTAAGATGATTTATCTTTACTTGATAATTCCTTATGAATTTATGTTGGCTTCTTATTACTTTATTATGTTATGTTTGCCAAATAAGTACCAAAACAATAAACTATGAAGATCACAAATAGACAATGAACATAAGATATAGGCTCCAAGCCAGGGAAAAACCCCTCCAAGGGGAAAACCCAGAAAATTCTTCTCTTCTTATAGAATCAGATCAAATGAGGAATCCAAGACCCAAACAACAAAACCCAAGTCATCCCTCCTCCCAAGCTCTTCCAGCAAGACAAAGTTAACTCAAGTCAAAACATTCAAAATAACTTCCAGATTCAAAATTTTGGCCCCCATCTTTAGAATTTGCATCCCAGATTCAGAACTTTGGACCTACAAATTCGGCCTTTGTAGCAACTTCAAAATTTCACATGTGTGAGAGACTTAGTGTAGAAACTTTGATTTTCTTACTTCATTCTTTCTCTTTCTTCCCAACTTCTTCATCTCTTGAATTTCAAACTTGCTTGGATGGTGATTCAAATGAGGTCAAGCTCTCTCTATTTATACACATCCAGGAGGTTGAACTACCCCTTTCCAGGCCGACTTGGTCTACAAAACTTACATTTTTTACTCAAATAAATTTCTTTTTCCATTTTCTCTTCAAATTCAAAATGGGACTTGACTCAAGGACAATATTTTGACTTATGACAAATATTTTTTTGACTCAATAAACCCTGGAAGCATGAAGAACATGCTTGACCTAGATGACTAAATAATTTGATCATGTAACCCATGCTTGAAAAATAATATTTTTTTCTTCTTTTGATGTTTACATGAAATATACAATAATATAAGTACAATAGAAATTATGAAGACCAAACCTAGTTACATTTTCTAACACATAGTCGCACAAAAGTGATTATTATTTAAAGTGCCACATGGTCTCCAAAGCGTGTGAGAAATGTAATGATAAATTGATAAGTGCAAATGGTGATGTAGTTACAATGAAATTATTCATACAATAGAAAATTCATCTTTCAGTGTGATGATGAAAAGGTTAGTGTCAAAAAAGTATTGGAAGTTACACCCAAAAATAATTAAATTGATGTTAATATAACTTTGAATTCTTCCCTTTTCAATCTAGTTTTGTTGAATCAAAAAAGAAAGAAAAAATTATTGATATTTTTTTTGTTGTCCAACTGTATACAGACTAACACAACCCAAGTAATTCTCTAACCCCTATGAGTATCAATTTCTATATTTCTCAAAAATGACTCGTTTTGTAATTGTACTTTATGAATTATACGTAACAAGACTCCATTAATATTGAATATAATTCATAGTTTATTTTAAACATCGATTGTATTTACAAGAGAAATGCAACACACAATCTTATAATTATTGTTATTTGTACATAACAAAATTACCAAGTAAATTTAGTCTAAATATAGTATGGAATTTTTGGAAAACAACATTATCAGATACATATCATTCATGTTTTATTTGAGGCAATATCCAATTACTGAAATAAATACAAATTATCACCCTCATTATGGTATTAAAAATATTAAAATAATATTATGTTCGTAATAGGAGTATTGACACACTTCAAGGATAAAAAAAAGAGTATTCTATTAACAAATAAACAAATGATAAAAAAAAGAGTATTCTATTAACAAATAAACAAATTACAAACATTTACTTGCCATGAAGAAAAGTGGTTATGGATGTTTTTGAACAATGCTCCATAGGATTTAGGAATCAATACTACACTTGGGTACAAATCCTGGCCCTAAATCGTTGTTAATGATGTCGGAACAACATAAAAAATAAATATATTTCAACATCAGTTTAGTGTCATTGGTATTCTAACATCAATTTAGAGGTGTCAATTTATATTGTATGCCATGTGGTAACGTCATCATGACATCAATTTCTCTTTGTTACTATGAGAATTTTGATGTTTCACTAACATCCTAGTTGGTATAGTAAGGATGTTGGTTAATTATTCGTGGACCAATGCTCAATCGACAATCTTGTTAGGTCATTGAGGCCAAGGATGAATGTGGTGCTTAAAGGCTTTGATTCAATGCTAGTTGCACTATGTGACATTGTTGTGGATCCATTAATCGGAGTTGTGCATAGTGTGTTGGTCAATATTGGATGAATGTGGTGCTTAAAGGCTTTGATTTAATGCTAGTAGCACTATGTGACATTGTTGTGGATTCACTTATCGCAGTTGTGCATAGTGTGTTGGTCAATACTGGACAGAATGATTTGTTGGAGAGTGCAATGTTAATTATGTGAAGAAAGTAAATAAGGGGAAAAGTGATACAACAATTAATGTTTAAAAAGGAAAGTTGTTTATAGTAACAAGTCTAGCTTGGCATTTCAAGCAATTTATGTGGAGGCTAAATTTTCAAAATCAACAGCTAGATATGATTCCATTTCCAAACATGTGTAAGTCGGAAAGAAGTCAAAGGTCCTCATTACATCTTCAAGTAAAGTGATAGAAGTTCATCCTCAGAAGATAAAATGGTGCATTATGAGAGTTTTACTAGAGATGGTTAGAACAATAGTTCTATATGTAAAGCATGTTCATATTAAGGGACAATATATACAAGGGTACCACATAGACACAATTACAACCCAAAATTGGTTTGTAAAATATCGAATCACATATTTGTAGGATCTTTGAATTAAGAAAATAAATAATTCTCCATGGAAAGGAAGTTACATTTTCATAATTAAAAAAGTGAAGAAGAAAGTTTCATACGAAATGCTTTGGATCTCCCTTAATGCATAGTGTTTTGGAGTCTTTCATGCTTCTCCCAAAACTCTACTATGATATTGGGAAATGACTTGCAAAATATTTTGAAAGATTTGATCATTTGAAAGGTTTATTTTTTACCTATGGAGACGATCTTAAGAGGCTCCCCTTTGAAATTTTGTTCATGATAATCATGGAGCACATTCTTGCAAATAAGTAGTACATGTGCTAAGACTCACACATGCATGTAAGTTGATTAGATTTATGATTCTGAAATGAATAAGACAAAATTTCCTAATTGTCCAATGATTAAAAGGGTGGGTGTTTTAACAAGTCACTTGGAATAATCCTTGCAAAGGGAATAACTACTATTGCATAAGGGAAGTAATGGGATCTGTCATACATTATGTTAAATGGAATAATTATTAAGAGCTTTGGGAATCAAACACATCCGAAGAAGATCTATAGTAGTGGAATTTTTTTGTTAGAATAGTTCCAACTTCACTTGATGGTGGACCTATCCATGAGGCAAGTTTCATTTTTTCATAAAATTTAGACCTTTTGTGTGTTTCTAACCTATCATCACGTGATAACCATTCGATTGTGGGAGGTAAAGTTGGGGTTGCAGTGAAAGTAATAGTAATGTAATAAACTTGCTTTTGGAAAAGAATACATGTAATAGCAATGATCAGAACCTTCAGTGCACAATGATAAAAAGTAATATTCTAGTAGAGGTTGAAGGCTAAAATACCTACTACTACCAAATCATAAGGGAAATAATGGGATCTGTCATACATTATGCTAAATGGAGCAATTATTAAGAGCTTTAGGAATCTGACTCATCTGAAGAAGATGTACATTAGTGGAAATATTTTTCTATAAAAGTTCCAATTTCACTTGATGGCGGACCTACCCATGAGGCAAGTTTCATTTTTTTCATAAAATCTAGACCTTTTGTGTGTTTTTGTCCTATCATCATGAGATAATTATTTTATAGTGGGAGGTAAAGTTGCAATCAGAGTAATATTAATGTAATAAACTTGCTTTTGGAAAAGAATATATGTAATAGAAATTATCAGAACCATTAGTGCAAAATGATAAAAAATAGTATTCAAACAGAGATTAAGGGTTAAAAGACCTACTACAAGTGTGTGGAGTGTCCCTACTTGACATAAAGCATATTAGTGTAATCAAATATAATTGAAGGGGGCAGAGAGAGAGAGTTTCCATATAAGGAATATATATGTTCCAATCCATTACATCAATGTTCATCATGTCACTTGTGGGAATTGAACCTGGGTGGGGAGGATCCCAATCATTCTTTACGACCACGTGAGATAGACCAATTAATATTTATGTGTGTGTGTGTGTGTGCACACGTGTGTGAAAATAATGGGATAAGCCAAACTTAGTTATGACTTGGACTCATTTTAAATCTAATTTTGATAGAAGGTTCAACCTACACTTAGGGTCCAAACCAACTTTAAGTATGTTCAAAGGGGAGTTATGACCTTTATTTTTAATTGTCATTCAATTTTTAAAATGATTGTCCCATTGCTTAGGGGTTTCTTTAGCTAACAATATGCATTGGGAGACCACCTTGTCCTTAGAATAATATTTGAAGACTCGCTTGTCTTTGGCAAGGGCAACCCCTTTTGAATGAGCCATAATCATGGACGTTAGTGGGCTTGTGCAACCTGCTTGTCTTTGGCAAAGGAAACCCCTTTTGAATGAACCATGATCATGGACATTAGTGGGCTTGGGCAACCATTTTTGAGGTTGCCTGGAAAATTTGTGTGATTTAGGGCCTTTGTAGGTTGGATGCTACATCAAAGACTCCTTTATTCCCCCAATCTTATGGATAATAGCCACTTTTGAGGGCTTATGCCCCTTAATGTTGTACATGTGACATGGATTTCCATTATTTTATGTACTTTAATTGGATTAATTGAATAATAGGACTTGTTGCCCATCCATAAACTAGATTAGGGCTTTCAACGTAATTAATATTTGAATGTAAAGGAATTTGAACACCTCCTATATAAATAGAGGTGCATTTCCCCACATTTTAGCATGGATAGATTAGGGGGAAATCCCTTAGCAAGTATAAAGTTTCTATGGTTTTTCTTATAATCTGGATATGGATTGATAGTAGAGTGATTTTCTTGGGGATAATATTGATGTGGATGTTGCTCTCTTTCCCATGGTGATTTATGGTGAGGTTTGGATGAATGCATTATAAATCTAGTAAGTTAATTTCTTTTATCTTGGTAGGTGTTTTATTAGATGGATAAACCATGTATTAAACATGTTAGCATAGTACCTTGTTTCATGATCCTTGTCAAACAAACCCTGCTTCCAAGTCTTTGAGGTAGTAGCGAGTTAACTCCTTCCCTTAATTCATCTTTGGAAATTGAAATCCGTGATTCAAACCCTAGGATAAGTGGGCTAACTCATGCTAATTTTTTAATCTTGTATCTACTCCAATCTCTTCAAGTTTGTTGTTCCATAACTCCATATTCCCCAAAAACATATTGGAAAGCTAAGGAAATGGTCTTCCATCCTCCCTTCGTGGTATTATTTTCAAAAAATCCTTTAAACCACTTTGTTAGGGTTTTACTTTCCTGGTAGTTCCCTCTTTGTGTGTTTTTTGGGACCTTTCCCTTTGAACTCAAATCTTTGAAATCACCCTAAAACCCTAGAAATCTTATCTCCCACCTTAAACCTTAATTAATGACCTCATGATTGTTGGTAATTGAAATAAAATCCTTAGGTGGCTCTTGACTTGGTTTGACTAGGCCATTTTAACCCTAATATCTACTAGGGAGAACCCCCTTTGAGTCAAAGGAGAGTGAACCAGCTGCAAGAGGAGGATTCGTGAGTTTATAGTGGTCCCCTCTTGAGCACAATGGGTCTTGCTCTTGAAATTTCAGACATTATATTGAGAAGTGTGAAATTTCACTATAACATACCCATTTTTTGCAAATTTTCCCAAATAACCCTTTAAATTTATTCACATTAACACAAATGCAAATACTAATCTTTGATGAGCTTATTCTAAAAGTCTAGATTAGTTTCATTAATCATACAAACATTTCCTAAAAACCTAACCACCAAGTGAAAAATATCTTTGAAAAATCTTATCAAAACAATTACAAAAGTATAAACTAGATATACTAGATAATTCTATAGTTGCAAGGCATTTTAATAACTCTGAAGCAACTTCAAGTTCATCTACAAAATACCCATTTTTTGGCTTTTTCAGTATTCTAAAGAGCATCAAAATATTCATCTATTTCATTAAATGGATCTTCTTTCTTGGACTTGTTTTAGCATTTATCATCAAGTTTAGCTTCCTCAGCATTACGATTATCACTCAATGGATTATTCTCATCCTTAGAAACTCAATGGATTATTCTCACCCTTAGAATCATCGATTTCAACTTCTAATTCTATTGAACCTCAAAAGTAAAATTTGTCTTCTTCTTCTTATATTTACACCAATAGGCTAAAAAATAACCATATATAGAGAAAAGGTCATACAAAGAGACTTTTTGTAATAGAAAGTGACATTAAGGAGGAAACAACCAGCTGCAGCGGCACCAGCCCCACAGGACGAATCAGCAGAGACCTTGGCCGAATTGGAGAGCCACCTAGAGCGCTTGACAGTAGACATTCCGGAGACCGGCATAGATGACATTCCTTGTCGACTTCAGCGCTATGTGATTGGGGTCCTAGGACCTTTTAGGAGGTTCCTTTGTAAGGTGGCCCGTACAGTGGTTTCTTATCGAGATCATCACCAATGATAGGATGATCGCGTATTGTAGACACATATGACATTTTTTCTTTTTGTACTTATCATTTTTGCCGATCATAAGGTGTTTTTCAACCTATGATCGAGGACGATGTATATTTTGACACACTCATATATTATACTATATCACTATTACCGGCTTATCTTGTAAAACATGTTATGGAATGTTTTTAAATTTACTTGTATGATTATTGCAAATGTCTACTTAACATTCAAGAAGCAATTGCATCTGCTAATGTATTTAAAGATCTTGGAATATGCTGATATTCAATATAATCAAATTCACATTCCAAGAGACGCACTCTCAAAAATAATCTCAATAACACTGGATTTCTAATGGCATATACTCTATTAAGCTGTAATTCAATGAGTTCAGAATCTAACCTCACTATCAAACTCCGAATCCCAAATGAAATAGATTCAGATAATAACTCAATCACTGCACTATACTCGGCAATGTTGTTTGTTGTTTGACCGAGGCTTACCCCATGCATAGATACCAACTCGTCAGAGGGCGAATAGATAACCCAAGCTGCGAAAGAAATGTTCCGTGTACTACGACAAGCACCATCAACGAAACCAATGTATGTTTGGAGAGGCGTCGACATCTGCAATATCAAGAGTAAAACCAAGATAAGCAGGAATAATGACGAAAAACACTCTCTACGCTAAGCACACTTTTTAAACTAGAACACACCAGCTAGAAAGAAAACTAACCTAACTAAAAATCTCCACACCCATTTTAAGCATAATACCTCTTCAGGTAAAGACCATTTCTGGGTTTACCTAAAGAGTCCCCATCAAAGTCTACCAATTCATAGGCCCCTTTTGCTAGCTTTCGCTTGACAACATAGGGACCATGCCACATAGGTACGAATTTTACAACGCCTAATTTATCATTTGCTTGATCGTACAATAAGACTAGGTCTCCTTTCGAAAAATTTCAAGGGGTCACATTTTGATCATACTGAGCTTTAATACGTTTTGCGTGAGTTTTGATCGCTAATGCAGCATCGCGTCGATTCTCATCTAGCTGAGCCAAGTATAACAAACGTTTTTCCTCTTCGGAAGTGGCTGGAAGTAACTCGATGGCCATTTTCAATGACGGGATTTCGCATTCAATGGGTAACACAGCTTCCAAACCATAAACTAGTTGGAAAGGAGTGAACCTTGTTGACATTTTTACTGAGGTTCGATATGCCCAAAGCGTTGAAAATAGCATGTTATGCCAATTCGACCTATGAATCCCAATGATTCGTCGGATCATGATGACTAGAACTTTGTTGATGGCTTCAACCAGACCATTAGCTTGTGGATAATATGGAGTTGAACTATCATGACGCAAGCCAAGCTGGCCTGTAAGTTCGGTCATCATAACGTTTCGAAAATGATGCCCATGATCAGTGATAATCGCTTGTGGAACACCAAACCTAGCAATTATATGATTGAACACGAAATTCGCAATTGTTTTGCCATCTGCCTCAAATGTAGGCATCGCCTCGGCCCACTGGGTAAAATAATCTACCGCAAGGATGATATACGCATGCCCACTGGCCGAGTGAGGGTTACATGTAATAAAATCGATACCCCATTTGGCAAAAGGACCAACGACAATTATAGGATGGAGAGGAGCAGGTGGAGCGCGCATCTTTCGATCAAAAATTTGGCAGTTGTGGCATTTTCGGACCGCGTTAATACAATCTTTAAACATAGACGGCCAGAAGTAGCCAACGCAATATCTTTTGGGTTGTGGCATACCCAGACATATGACCGCCACACGCTCCAGAGTGACAGTCATTCAGAACCCTTTCAGCTTCCTCATGAGTTAAACAACGTCGAAAAACAGAGTCCGCCCCACGACGATAAAGAGTATCTCCAATAATTCTGAATTGTTGGGACTGGAATCGTATTTTTCGACATTCTGACCTTGAAATTTCTGGCCGAAAGGATTGGGTCTGGAGATAAACGATGATATCCCCATACCATGGATCTAAAGTGCTGATTAGAAACAAGGATTCGTCCGCAATGGGCTCCTCCGCCACAGTTTCTGTGTCAACACGCGGGAAGTCACACATTAACTCCGCAAAAACTAAAGATTTCTTTGACTTAGACTTTTCAAATTCCAAGTCGAACTCCTGCAGGATCACAATCCATTTGGAGTACCTTCCCCCTAGCAATTGCTTGGTAAAAATATAGATCATAGGGTTGCAATAAAAAATTACTGTAGTTTTACGTAGTAAAATGTAATGACGAAAACGTTGGACAGCTTGAACAGCTGCCAATGCCAATTTCTCCACATGTGAGTATTTTAGCTCAGTTGGATTTAAAGTTCGACTAAGGTAATATATCACATGTTCAATACCGAATTCATCTTCCTGAACTAACACCATTCCGATGGTGGAATGCGAGGCGGCGAGATACAAGAAGTAGTCTTGGTTGTAGTTGGGAGGATGTTTGTCATACTTTGTAACCACTCTTGAACACGACACTGTTATTCACCTGGGTTGGGAAATCCTTTGCCTAATAGTTGATCAAACCACATTGAAAGTCTTCAGCCAGTTTCTGGGTATTAACTTTGGGTCAATTGTCACCAAACCATCTGCTGTGTCCTTATGTGTTCAAGAGGTCAATGCAAATAAGCCATTCATATGCAAAATATCTGTCATCCATCTTGACCATCCCTGAGTCAGTCCTTGCAACTAAATTTCTTCAAACTTGATCTATGATTTCGTGTTGTGGGCTTACCTACGACGGATCTCTTTCTATCGACTTCAGCTCATTATCTAGAAAGATGATCTAGAATTCGTCAGTACCTTGGGATCTGCATGCCTTAATGGCAGGTTTCTCGCCTTCGACGATAGGTTGCATCATTGACCTTCGATCAAAGGATTCCGTGACATGTTCGACATCAAGACATCTATTCACATCTCATGGATTGTACTGAGTACTTTGAGAGCCATTAACATTACTGGTGGTTTCTCTCACACTTGTTAACAGTTTACATCATTCACTGGTAATCAAGTGGTTTCTACCATGTTCGACTTCAACACATTCATTCGCATGGATAGAATCGTATTGTTTCGGGAAGTAGAAATGAAGACCCTAGATCTAGTTTCCGCCATCCAGGCTGCAAGGAATTTTGTATTCATTATACTGTGGACTATTCATAAACAATTGGTTGCATCTATATTGTGTCTACATGTGTCTATACTTGTGATGTATTACAAGATCATTCCTATATCAGAGAAGTAGTTAGTTTTATAGTCAGTTTTGATCTTAGTATGGGAATGCCTACCTCAGCGATGATATGATCTCATATATATATTTTGCATTGAATGTTTTTACAGGTTCCAACCGGGCTCTCCACAAGATGATCCTCGAAATGCTAAAGTACTTCACTCTTCCTAGATAATAAATGAAATCCTCATCTACTACAAACTTCGCACTTTAGGGGGTAATCCGTTACACAAAAATATCGTCACCATGACTAGTTGCAGTCAGTATGGGTCTATCATCACTTATATTGTCCTCCTAAGCAAGTCTCAGACCTCAGCTCTTCATGTCAAGCTTTGAAAATGCAAGAAAGACATTTAAAAATCAACAAAGCTCTGGTTCCGCACTTTCTCTCACTGTTGCCTGCGGCCCCGCACCCCCTGTTCACATTACCTGCGGACCTACCCGCTCTGTCTCTAAAGGAGTGGGTGCGGACCCCTGTGAAAGTCAAAAAGGCGCAAGTTTATTCTAAAAAACTCACTTTGGGTTAATTCTAGATGATTCTAGAAGGAATTTTGACGTGGATTGTTCACTCTTAGGTGGTTCATGCATCCCAAAAGAGAAGGAGCTAATCCCTTGATGAGAGGAGCTATCCCTTTGAAGGAGGGCTTTATCCCTTTAAAGGAGGACCTAGTAACTTCCCTCCATTGCACTATAAATTAAGGCATTGGGCTGGTTGATAGAGAGGTTAGAAGATGAACATTTTTTAGGGTAAATGCTGGTGGAATTGAGACTTCCTAATTAAGCTTGAGAGGAGAGATCACATACCTTTTGGCTTCATTGGGAAGAGAGTGAAACTTGTCAAAGTAGAGGAGACTTCTTGTTGGACCCTGGGAGGAGCTTGTACAGCATCAAGGCATAGGTTGTAAAGTTCTTCTTTGATTTGAATTAATACAATCGGATTCATTTTTCTCAACAAATTGTCTTATGTCATTTGTTTCATGAATTCCTTGATCATCATGATAAGTATGCTTTATGATATTGGCTTTTCAGGTGCTATTTAATTTGTTTGCTTGTTTGCATTTGCAGATTTTCTACAAGGGAGCTCATTTGGATCAAAGGAGCGAGGCTTCCACAAACTTGCATTGGACCCAAGGTAGGCCTAAAACACTTGTTTGCCTTTGTTTATAAATTGCATACTTAGAGAAAGATAGTTTTTTATTGGCTTGCTTGTCACTAGATATCTTTAGATACTAGGGAGGTCGATCTTGTCCGCAAGATTGACTCATTCCGTGTGACAGAGTTAAGTTAGAGAAAATGAGTTCCAACTTAGGGACTGACCACTTGGGGTGTCTGTTAGGCTCCTAAGTGGTTTGTAGTCTCTGAGGGATGTTAGTATGTGTTCTGGTTTGTAGATTGCACTACCATAATTGGAACTTGGAAGTCGAGTCATATCATAGTGACACTCAGCTCATCTTTACCCTGTAGAACTTGTAAAAGTGGGTAAGTGTGGGAGGGAGTGTAATTCATTCAACCACATGTCATGATCTACATGTGTTCTTGAAGAATCCAAGTACACATCCCCTCCTTCTTGTAAGGAGGTATTCTCTTCTTTGGAAGGATCATCATTAGATCTCTTCCCACTCTAAACAATTTTTCATCTACAGTTTTTCCTAAAATTCCCTTCTTTTCCACGTTTCTAGCCTCTCTTTACAAACTTTCCTCAAAATTTAGATGTACCTCTAGATTTAGAACTCTCACTTGAGGAATTATTTTTCTTTCTATCCTATGAATGTCCTCTTACATATAAGAAATTCGTATTATGAATTTCAATGCTTTTTTTTCCCTCCTATCCTCCAAAAAGGATGAAAGCACGTCATCAAAACTTAAAGTAGTGGAATTATTGCTTGTGGCTACAATTAGATCGTCCCGTGTGTCTAGTAAAGAGCATAGTAAACCGATACACTTATTTTCATCAAAAGTATTAGTATTTCCAAACGATAAGTAACTATCATATTATTGAATACATTCATATGCCTTTTCACTAAGACTCCATCACTTATCCTTAGGTTTTACAACTTCTTCCATAGGAAAAATTTGTTTACTATGGACTTACACTAATATGAATCCCATAACTTATTCCATAATTTGTTAGTTATAATGTAACAACCCTGGTGAAAATTCCATGTAAAAGTTAATAAAGGAAAAAATAAGATCAAGGTCATGGGACACATATTCCAAGTTGAATGGTGGGAAAAACATCCTAGTGGGTGTTCATTTTTGTTATTATGGCTAGAGGAATTTGGAAAAGGAAATGGCAAAGGCTTTGGAAAGGCCAAATGGCATTTTTGGCACATTTATTTATGAAAATAATGGAAACTAGGAGAAAAGGAAGGTGAAAGGTCACAAGTTGTAGGTGAGGAGGAAAATGAAGGAAAATAATGGAAAATGAACAAAATAGAGGCATCATTGATAAAAAGGCTTCTAAGGATCAGTGGGCAGGCTTGGTCAGTGTAGCTTTTTGTCAATTCAGTTTTGGAACTCTCGTTCTATTCTCTCTCTCATACTATTGGACACTTAGAGTTTTCTTGGAGCACTCTTGGAGAGTGTGGCATACTTGGATGCTTGGAGCAAGAAGGAAAAGGAAGAGCATGAAAGTGTAAGAGGACATCGGGATCAGCAGCTACAGTGGGTTTTGCTTGCAGGTATCGAGTTACATGTATGTTTTCCTCACTAGTTTTAGCATGCATGGCATATGCATGTGATTTATTGGTCATGATTTGTCATTGGCTAGGAGGATTGCCTGAATTGGCAGTGGATATTCATAGCCTTGCCATTTCCTGGATAGCTATGGTGTTGTAGGTTCATTTCTTTGTTTTTATGGTTGGTTCTCATGTTTCCATTAGCTTGGGTTGAGTTACTAGTTCTTGGAAGCCTTGGTTGGACAAACGCTTTGGAAGCCCTGTAACAACTTGAGTTGAGTTACTAGCCCTGGAAGCCTTGGTTGGACAAATGCTCTGGAAGCTCTTGGTGGGTTGTGTTACTAGTCTTGGAAGCCCTAGTTGGACAAACGCTCTGGAAGCCCAACGACAGCTGTGGATTGAGTTACTAGTCCTAGAAGCCTTGGTTAGAACAAACGGGTAGAGACCAATCTGGTGATGGTTTGTGATGTCTGACCGTGAGGTGGAATCACTATTTGATGGTTGAGGTGGTTTGGCCTCTTGAAGCCCTAGTTCGGTTTTGATGGATTTTTCCATGAGATCCCACATTCATGCTTGGAATATGGCATGAGGGTGACTAACTGAAGAGAGATTTGGCTCAGCCATGTCTATGGTCGAGTGATATTTGGAAGTCCTAGGCTTTGTTGCATTTTTCTTGTGGCAATAAAAGCTCTTTCCAATGGTATTGATGGGTAAATATGCTTATTTTTATGTGGCTTATATGGTTGTTCTATGCTTAGCATCTTTGATGTTTATATGCTGGTTATTGTTATCACTGAGGTTGTTCCCCAAAAGATCTTGAGAAAAGGGAATACGGCCGAGGTAACCACTAACCAGTCTTTTAGCTGCAGATTCTAGCCAATCTGCAACTAGAGAGGGCTCTCTCTTTATGATTTAGATTTGTTTTGTTATATGTTAGGCTAGTTATGAAGCACAAGTATTTGTTTGGTGTTTGGAAGGTGACATTCAGTAGAACAGGGCTGCAAGATAAGAGAATTTCAGACCATTGGGTTAATGGAGTCAGTTGAAAATGAACCTCTGGTATGGTTTCTTAGGCAGAGGAGGACTACAGAGCAAGATAATTAAACACAGAACAATTTTCAGGCTGGAATAAGATGAAATGAAGTCAGGGAATGAAAGGTAATCAAGAATCTTTCATTATGCTAACAGAGGGAAATTGAATAAACATTATCAAGGAGCAGTTAATAATTCCTTGATGATATTTAGAGTGAAAGAACCAGGGAGACAAGAGCAGTCAAGAATTCTTTCCTATGCTGGTCCTGTAGAAAACATAAAAATTAACAGGAATTGAACACAGTCACAGTCAAGTAAATTCTGGGTTATCCTTTTTTCCTGCAATTCAGAATATGGTATATAGATGATAAATAAACATAGGAACAGTAAAACAAGGGTAAAAAGACTTATTGATTCATGAAGTAACACGAGATTTCTGCAACATATTCCTCTGCCATTAATTCCACAACAGAAAGTTCACCAGCAAAGCATTCCAACAATCTTTATTCAGAAAGTTTCTCAAAATTACAGCGCAGGTCCAGAATGATATTCACCAGCCAACAACAATACATCTTTTGAGGAGGTATTTATAAAAAAAAAGAGTTACAAAATATCTCATGCACAAAATATCAAGCATTAACTTCATCCATCTAATTCTTTAAAGGCAGTAGATGGCATTGAAAACAGAGCGCAATGAATGCAGGAGTAACTTGTGTTGTGCTGGCTGCCTTAAGTGGTCTGATATCTTTGACTTTTTGGCTTATCAAGTCGGCTGGCAGCTGTTTCTTTATACCGCGTTTTTGTGTTGCTGTCCTGGCCCTTCCATTTGTGCTCGATTTCTCTTTAATGCGTTTTGGCGTGAACGCCTTCCTTGCTGTCTTCATATTTATGATAGGTGGCATGCGCATTAAATTTGATTAAATGCAAACAAACAAAAAAGAACTAGTGCCAACACTACCTTGGTAAAATCTCCAGCATGCCCTGCCACCATTGATCTATTGGCAACTGGTGTCTTTGTAGTTTAATTAATGTCTCATCAGCTTAAGTATACCTGTAGTAATTGGGCTGGACTTCAAAAAGATGTGTCATCTCATGCTCAATGTAGAATAGATTTTCTAATTTGTCATATAAACTTTGTCCAGAGGGGGGTACTGTCTCTTCTGAAATGCTTGATGATGTTGTAATTTGATTGGTAACATAGGTATTTACCCTGTGAGCATACTGTTCATGTGTTAACAGTCTCCCATTGCTGGTCAATAAGCTGGGTAACCCTTTGCTCTGCAACACTGCAAACTTTTTTCTGAAGGCATTTATTTCTGTCTGCATTTCTTGGCACTTTCTTTCTAAAGTTTGTACGAAATTCGTCATGGTCAGCACCTTTTTTACAGTCAAAATTGTACCTGTTTTGTCCTGGATATCTAGAGCTGCTAGCTGCTCTCTGGTATGAGTATTCAAAAAATGAATTAGTTTATTGGCCTGTTCGGGCTTGTTTTCCAATAATGCTCTGGCTTTTTGAGTCTCAAATTGAGTTATCCCTATCAATTCAATCTGGTCATGAATAGTCTGTATAGATGTCCATTGATCAGTTATGGACTAGCCAATTTTAGTCCACAAAATTGTTTTGATTTCTGCCAGAGTTTTGTGAAGAGTAAGGTCCTTCTCCAAGGCTTTTACCTTATTTTCCAGGGCCTTTACTTCTCTTGTTTTCTCAGCCACAGTTATTTTTTATTTGTCATAATTCACCTCTATCTTGGCCAGTTTTTCTTTGGCTTCCTTTAACTCTGCCATTTGGAGTTCTAAAGCCTTTATTTCCTTCATCATCTCTTCCATGCTCAGCCTGGCATCTGGTCCTACTGTTGTTGCTGTTGCTGTTGTAGTTATTGTTGCTGAGGTACCTGCTGTTGATCCTAGGACAATGGGAGGGACTGCTGCTGTAGTTGTAGGAGGAGCTGTTGTGCTTATTGGAGCTGCTTCTGGTGGTTGGGAGGTCGACTCTCCCTATTTTCTTTGTAGTGCTTCCTCCAGTGCTTTCTCTGTTTCTGCTAGTCTCTCATTCATCCTCATTAGCAAACTCACCACATCCTCCTCCTCTTTCTACTATGCAACTTCTATGGTCTGAGGGTGCATTAATTGGCAGCTTGAGCTGCTTCTTGAGAGCTGCGATATCTTCTTCTTTCTTTTTTATTAAGGCCTGTATGCCCTTGGGATCCTTGGGATCCTTGGGATCATGTCCCAGCTCAATAATAATTTCCTCAAAGGATTTAATTCTTTTATCCTTAGCTAATGAGGAGGCCTCCTCCAATTCCAATTGGGCAGAAGTATTGTGCAATGAATTCTGCAGTCTGTGAGCCAATAATGCTTTGTCTGCCAAGGTAGAGTATACCATTTCTCCAGTTTGTTTATGTAACTCAATTTTTTCCATTGGGTGGATGTCTTTAGAGAGAACTTCTAGATTGGTCCTGATATAGTCAGCAGCTGACTGTGGCTGCTGCGTTGTAGGCCTGAAGTGACTAAAGGTCATTTTCCCTTCTTGGATATCATAGGCTGCCATTAGCCTTTGTTGATTGGTGGGAGCCATTCTCAGTAATTGATTATACAGCTAGAACCTTACTGGCTCATTTCTGGCCTTTATTTCAATGAATGCTTTTTTGATATCCGAGCCTTGCTTGATCTGTAGCTTGGTGGATGTAACCTCCACACCATGTTGCCTCTCTTGCCCTTGCTGAAATGAACTAGTTGATGTTTCCAGAATTGGGGGAATCTGTTGTTCAGTTGTTTCCTCACCCCTTAAGTTGCCTGTTATCTCTTCTGCCAATTCTTCCTCAGAGTAAGGGTTCAATCTTTGCCTCTTTTCCCCTTGTTGTTTTGTCGATCCAGCTGTGGGTGTTTCTTCTTGTCTGTCCCTTTTCTTGGCTCTTTCCTCATTGAGTGGAGTTTGTAACACAGGGATTTCAGGTACCTTTGTTTGTGTTGAAGGACCTTGCCTTTGACTTTTATCCTTGGTCGTATCTGGCGGGTCTGCCATTGTATCTTGCTGCTCTGAATGTTGTACTTCCTTGCCTTTGGATGTCCCTACAGGTGGAGTACTCTCTTGGGCAGGTTGTTGTGAAGTTGTGGCAGATGATGTGCCCGCTCCAAGGTGTTGAGGCAATGTGAAAGGGACCTGTCCAAAAGAGTCCAGGTCAAGTGTTTTTTCAAGCTCTTTCATTGCTTTTTCTAATTTCTCTTCTTCAGTAAGCTCTTCAACTAGTGTGCCTTCTACCCAATCCTGTTGATTAGCATATTGTTCAATTTCAGGGATTTTGTGGTGCACATATCCTGTAAGCTTGTTTTTGACTCTTCTAAAACCTATGAAATGTTCAGGGTCATATGGTGACCAATGAAAACTTTGTTTCAGCATAAGTTGATCTCTTAATATCTTATCTGCTTCTTCCCAAGCTTCTTCCCTTTTATTGAAGATAAAAGGGCCCAATTGATG
Source organism: Pinus tabuliformis (assembly GCA_031772625.1). Classification (NCBI taxonomy): domain Eukaryota; kingdom Viridiplantae; phylum Streptophyta; class Pinopsida; order Pinales; family Pinaceae; genus Pinus; species Pinus tabuliformis. The sequence continues at coordinate 1,005,052,220 of CM062819.1, forward strand.
TCTTATCTTGAGCTGTGATTTTTTCCTAGCACCATAGAAATGAGTCAAGTCTGAACTATTAAATTGCCGGTAGTATTCCAGGGCAAAGAGTCTCATAGGGACATACTTTGGCAGCTTGTAGGGAGTTAATTCACAGCCATAAATCCTGATCACTGTGTGGTTTTGGTAAAAATACCAGTCACCAATACTGTATTCCTTTGAGAGATGTAGGATTTTCTGCATTTTAGCAGAGAGCCTGGCAGGAGGAGTTGTTATCAACAAAGAAGTGGATGGATATATGAACAGGTCTATGAACTCACAATATGTATATGGGGAGTTGTGTACTTCATGGAAAGCTGAGGTCCAGAAAATCGCAGGCCTCCTTTCTCCTTTGAGGTCCAATCTTTTAAGAGGAACTTGGAAACTATCAGGTTGATAGTACAGCAGCAAATGATATATGTAGGATGTGTATTTGAACACTCTTTCTCTCTCCAAATTCATGAATTGCTCATGGATTTTATTTGTTATGAAGGTGGCATAATCATACTTGACAGCAGGGGGTTGTCTTGGAGTGAATATGGACATCAATGCCAAAACAGTTTCATCAATATGCTCACTGGTTTTGAAACCCAAAATGTAGGAAATCATATCAGTAATGAGTATACCAGCCTCATTGAACCAGACTTGATTAAAAGGAGGTGGATTCCTGGGCTGGCTTTCTGGTCTCATGAATAATTGAGCTATTCTGGTAATCTCTGAACTGGGCAGTTTGGCAGCTTGGTCAAGCAAGGATTTCATGGTGAGAGGAGCCAGAGGCTGAGTGGGCTTAAAGTTCAGCATCTCATTTATGGATTGAGGAGTAATATAGAAAAGTACAGTCCCAGATGGAGCCATAACTTCTCTTTGTGTGGGTTCATAATTTGCACAACATAAATGGATGAAATCAGGGAGCACATTTACTGAAGGGAGGTAATAGATAGGCATGTTGGATTCCCAAATTCCCAAGACATCAATATTTCTTCTGTAGCTATTTCTAACTTCACAAAAGGCTTGCAGGTGAGGCTTCTCACCCATCATATCCTTAATTTGAAAGTCCCTGTCAACAAGGGGTATCCATTCCAATTCCCTATGTGGTGCATTTAAGGGGGCAATATTCAAGGCCACTGGAGCTTCCATGCTTTACTGTCTGTGTTTATAATTGGAATTTGGGGTGTGTAACAACAGAAAACAGAGTACTGGCACTGGGGTCTTTCACAGGAATTTGCAAACTGAATTTTATATAGAAATGGCCTCACTGGGTAAAATTCAAAGGAAAGACAAACTCTGCAGAGTTTAATTGGGAAGCTGGATAAAACAGAGAAAATGATGCTCTTTTGCAAGTGATTTTGACAAATTTAGCTGAGTATTTGGGCATTTTTGGAGATTTTGCCGGCAGAAATGGGCTTGAATTGCAGTTTAATGGGAAATTTGCAGAGGAAAACAGAATTTGTAGGTTTTCTTTGGAAACAATGGTCAAACAGTGACTTAAAGTGCAGAGGTTTGCAGGCAACAGCGCATTTAACTCGAATTTAGTTCTTCAGGTGATTTTAACAGAGAAATTCGGAAAAACAGGGTTTGCGGGCGAATATCGGGTAAATACCTATTTTACAGGCGACTGGTGCGAAATGTGGTTGCAGACTGAGCTGAGGGGGCCGAACTTGCAGAGTGAACTCTCCTGGGTGGCGGACTGGAGCGTTGGTGGCAAATTCGACGTAATTTGCATGCACAGTCTCTGCAATACAATGAATAGAAATAAACAAAAAACCATCACTTTCACGACTTTTAAACGAAATTTGGGCTTTTTCGGGCTTTTTGGCGCTTTTTGGGATGACATCATCATGACGTAAATTTGTCCTGTAGCGGGTACGAAAGGTGACGTGGCGGATGACATGGAGGATGACATGGGCGGATGACATGGCAGACACGGCGGACGAAATAGTGACGTGGGCGCTGACGTGGGCGGATGACATGGTCAGCGAGAGGCGGGAGCGGTTTGTGGTTTCTATCGCACCACTTTATGTGTGGGGGCGGTTTCTGGCAGAATGGGCCTGATGCAATGGGCTGACGACACGCGTCCCGGGGTATGGCGGGAAAATCGCTTTTCATCAGGCATTAATCTTCGTACATCGGAGCGGATCCGATATGGATGAGAGTCGTTGGATGGGGAGGGCCCGATCCGACAGTTGATGGGAAGGTAAGTTGGCAGTGATTTATAACAAAGGGCCCGCACATTATTTTAATATTTTTTAATATTTGCGGGGTATAAACCTTGGTTAACAGGGTTTTGTATGGTTTATGCGGGCGGCGTTGGTTTTTGTGGGTCGGTTATTTAATTAACCAAGAGTTAATTAAATCCCATGGTGTATGCATGCGCGGGGAGGGTTGTTATAAGGTTCCAAATGAACCTATAACCCCCGAAACTTTATGGTGTATGGCTATATTAAGCCGGGGGTTGGGATATTTAGTTTTTTTAGGGATTTTATGTGTTTTTACATAGTATGGGAGGGGAAAAGTTTAGATAGGAGCTATATAATACGGTTAAAATGTTAATATGGTTTTATGAATGGAGAATGCTTAAGTTTATAAGGTAAAACTTAGATTTTTAGGAAAATGAAGTGATTATTTTACACAAGAAATGTGGCTTGGTTTGACCAAGTAAACACAAATTTTCACTTAGTATTTCTCATAAAATGAAATGAGTTAGGACCACTGAGCAGATCTCAATGTCCTTGAAGGGATGTTAGCAAGGGTTGCTTGGGGAGATGGGAGGGGAAATTAGTCATGCTCTACTAAACTGTAGCCACTTTGCCAGGATGTTTGTGATACTCATGAGATAGATCATATTTAACAGGACAAAACCGATCACCAACCTACTTCTGCAACACCATAATTACTTACCCATTCTGCCATACCTAACATTTTTTCTTCATCTTGTTTGGGTGCATTTGAGCTAGCAAACCCTTTCTTTCTTTTCCTTTTGACTGCCCTCCTATCTAAATCTACCCTTATCTCTTCCAAGAGCTCAAATTCAATTGTTGAGCACCCTTGTTTCTCTACCTAGCTAGTGATCTGCCAAGCTTGAATTGTTTGAACAGACCTTATTCTCTAATGCTAAAACAAGAAATTTAAACATGGACTGGCCAAGATTGAGTTGTTGGACCATCCATCAAGTGTGACAAAGTCATTGATTGCATGATTTGAAATTCTTTGCAAAAATAGGACAGTAGTGGCATTTTGACTAGCACACTTTCCTGGTCTTTCTTTGGGGTTCATTTTCTTTCTTTCTTGACCAATTCATTTTTCTTGCCCTTTGATTCTTCTTTTAGGACATACCCTCTTTACATTTTTTAAATTTTTCTGTTTTTTTGGAAAATATGGAACCTTTGCAGCATGGAAAGGATGATCATATTTGGCATTTCCTCAGTCAATCATGAAATATGACACCTATTGGTATAGGAACCTAACAGTTATGAATGAGTTTTATGACTGTAATGATGTTTGGCTCATATCATGTTTTTACTTGTAAATGAATGGACAATGTATCTATGGCCTAATAGATGAAATTGCAGCTAATGTGTTGAGGCATCAATGCTTCTTAGAAATTTTCAGATAAATATGAGACACCTATGCTCAGTTCTGTTGTTAAGACCTATAGCTTTCATGTTTGTGACATGTTTGATGAAATGCCTGTCATGGCTAGTAGGGGTCCAGTCTAGTCCTTGTTGATGTTTTTGCAAATGTATCTTTGTTCTACTATGAAATTTCTTTTTTGAACCTTTCATTGAGTTTTGGGCAGTGACCTGGGCTTTGGACCTTAAAAAGTGGCACAAATCCCGGAGTCATAGGAACATCATTGGGGGAAAAAGTCCCAGAAGCTCCCTTTCCCTTGCTGTGGGAGCTTCTGAATCCTCCTAGACGCACCCTTGTCCATATCAAGGGAGCATTTAGGGGTTTGTGTTGGTTACCGAAGTGGTTGGGACGGCTCCTAGGAGCTATGTTGCTGATGTGGAAGGTTTGTGTGATGTGTTCCATTGGTTCCACTTCCTTAACTAACACATAGGGAGTCAAATCATATCATAGTAAATTCTCGTCACATGTTTACCCCAGTTGGTTAGTTACTTCGGTAGATGTGGGAGGATGGTGTTGCAGAGTGGTATCAGAGTGGAATGCACTCTCTTTGGGTCATATTTGATACCACAAAGTGGTATCAGGGCATGGTTCAACACTTGGACTAGATGGGCAAAATGTGTTTGTCATGCATGCATGTAGGTTGTATATGTGCTTATTGTGTATTCATGGTGGTGGTCATTGTTGTCGTTGTGTCGCCATGTGGAAGTTAATGATGTTGTTGCTGGGATACATTAGTCAAGAATGCATGTTAGTTGTATATGCATTTGTGATGCAGGTCAATGTCTATATGTTGTTATGCATGCATTGTCATGGTTATGGTTATGCATGTATGGTAGGTCAGACATGCATCGTGAAGTCATTCTATGTAATTAGGTCTTCATGATGTTATTGGTTTGTTATGATGCTAACGTGTTGAATGAGGTAAAGTAGGAAATGCGGACTATTAGAGTGAGGTTGCAGCACTAGACTTTGGGGTAAGAGTATATCGCCATACAAGTTTGTATGTTTGGCATGCAAGTATGTGATTCATCGTTGTTGTAAGAATTAGGGTTACTGATATGTTTGTCATTATATTATTATTATGGTTACATATGTGATAAATTCTAGTTGATCAGTGTAGTCATATAGACATTTGTCAGATAGTCATGAATGATAGTAACATGTGGTTGTACACATTGTTGTTGTTGTTTTATGTTGATAAGCATGTTATATGTTAACTTATAGTTGTTATATGTTAGTTAACTTGATGATTAGGGTTATAACATTAATATCTTAATGTTATATGTATCATGCTAAATTGGATTGGCCTGTGCAGATCGTTAGGGTTATGACATTCATGTATGAGTCAACTTATTTGTGACATTGTGTTATACTAATCTAAATTGATCATACATATGTGATTGTTGTGCATGAATGAAAAATGTTTATGGGCTTATGATGTGAACATGTTAGTTAGTTATTGTTATGGATATCATGACCTTATTTGAGTTTGAGATGATGTGTTGTGAAGTTATATCATGCTAACTAGATTGATTGTGCAGACAAGATAACCTCCCCTGAGATACATTAAGGTATGAGCTTGCTTATATCGTCTACTTTGTGCTTGAATGTTTAATTATGTCAATTATTTGGTGTAATTTTGTGTTCACTTATGCACTAAACAATATTTTCTTATGGTAGTATGATGCAGGGGATTGCATGGCAAAAGAGATTGCCATGAAATCTTAAAGAAGGCTCGGGTTGAGCTTTCACTTGGAAGCATTGGAAACCTGTGGGGATGGAGTCATGGTGTCTGTTTCCAGCCTTGTGCTTTTGTTCTTTTGTGATTTGTTGAGCTTGAATTGTGGTTTTTTTAATGTATGGTGCAAGGCCTTGCCACTTTCTTGTGATGTCATGTTGTTGTTGGTTTTCATGGTCTTCTTCTTGTTTGTGTTCTTGTGCTTGCCTTTTAAGTTTTGAGTCTTGGGAATATGTTGGGAAAGAGGAAAGTTGATGGAGCTCGGGAGAAGTTGAATGAAACCCATCAGGTAATACAAGACTCAGATGAAGCACAATGCATGATTAAAGGGCAATTGAAGGAAAGAATATGATAGCCAATTGGATTGGTTTGGTCCATTAGGATAATGGATGGCGGCAGGAGAATCATGAGAAAGGTAACAAGAAAGGTAAAGTAAATTGGCTTAAGGTAAAAGATGTCTTGGCTATCTTGGGAACTATTTTTCTCCATGTTGTGCATGTTGTGCATGAATAAAGGAAGTTTTCTTAACCTTGACCTTGAGATCTAGTAATTATGTTGTGATCATGATTACTTTATGCTAATGTTTATATGTATATATGTATGTATGTACATTGTTATCTAACAGGGTCATCATGGATCATGATTGTTTTATGTTGATGTTTATATGTATACATGTATGTATGTATGTCGTTGTCTGACAGGGTCACCAGGGATCATTCTTGTGGAGGAATGATTGCTTATGCAGGTGAATGGCATGAAGAGGTTCCTAGTTTATGAGGAATCAAGTGGGAAGAGTAGTCATGACAAATATATGAGGTCAGTATCATGTGGATATGAATTGATATTGTATGCTTGTATTATGTCTATGTTTATGCTATGATAGGTAACGTTGAAGGATACATTAGTAGAATAAAACAATGTGATTTGGAGCATGTTAGGATAACCATGGATGGCAGAAAGACACTGGAACCAAGGTTGCTTGGTAGAGGCAGTATGGTTTTGGATGTGCAGTGCTATTGTTGTGTATATGTTGTGCATGTTGTATATTTAGTGATTGTACCTATGGTGATGTGTAATGTTGTATATGTAGTATTGTGTACATATGATGTTGTATGCTTGTTATATATATGGTGTTGTGTGTATATTACATATGCAGTGTTGGGTATAGATGGTGTTATAAACATGTTGGATATGTGGTGTTGTGTACATATAATATTGTGTGCATGTTGGATATGCGATGTTGTGTGCATATGGTGTTGTGCGCATGTTGGATATGTGGTGATGTGTACATATGGTGCTATGTACATGTTGTATATGCAATGTTATGTACATATGGTGTTGTGTGCATGATTGTACATGTGATGTTGTGTGCATGTGGTGTTGTGTACATGTTGTACATGCGGTGTTGTGTGCATGTCATACATGTGGTGTCGTGTACATGTTGTGCATGTGGTGATGTGTATAGGTGGCCCTGTGTACATATGGCATTGTGTACACATTGTGCAGGTGGTGTCGTGTACATGTGATGTTGTGCACACATTGTGCAAGTGGTGTTGTGTATAGGTGGTACTGATGTACATGTGGTATTGTGCGCATGTCATACATGTTGTGTTGTGGGCATGCGGTACCATGTATGTATTGTGTGGTGGTGTACACCGTATGTAGGCGTATGTATTGTGTTGTGTCCTACACTTGTATGTCAGGTGTAGGTGCATGTATTGCATGGTGTTGTATGCCATGTGTAGTTGTATGTGCGCGATGAACACTATGTGTATGTGCACATGGTTGAGGAGAAGGCACTCGGTGTTTGTCGGATAGAATAAGGAAAAAGGTAGAAGCAAAGGACCGAATGAAGGATAAGTATCAATATATCATTCAATTTTATTATGCACGTGATTTATGACTATGGTCCATGATGATTACATGTGATCTATGATTTTGGTTTATGATGGTTACATGTGATTTATGATTTTGATCTATGATGGTTGTGTTTTGAGCTAACTTGATGTTATATGTTTATACATGATGATTTGATCAAAGATGTTAGTTTGACTTGTTGTGATATTAAGCAGACATAATTGCAAGTATACCTTGTTGACATGCCACAAATGAGATATGATTTGAAGTTATTTCAGTTTATTTTAAATCTAATGGCAGTTATGTGCTTGGTACATGAAAGCATGGGAAATTCACGGGTTGGATGGTTGAAACCGACTGCAAGAATTAGTAGCAGCGGTGAAAGAAAATTGGAACAGGTAGCGGTATGTTGGTAAAGCATTCAAGAGCAGGGCCATTGTGGGACACTAGTACCCAATAGTGTCCATTGATTTCCATGAGCATGTTATGACCGGTATGATGGTTTGAGGAAGGGATATGCCTTGGTTTTCAGACCTTTCGATGCGAGGAAACCTTCTTGAGGTATGGACTACCCGTGATGGGGGTGCCAACAAAACTTGGAAGGTGTGTGACTGCACGGAAGGGGGTGACTAGATTGCCTGAGGGACTGTGTAGTAAAGAAGGGAAGATCAGGGATGAATTTGTTTTGGTCATTAGCATTGCCAGATGGAATCAGATGCACATTGGGAGTGCGCCCTGCAACAATGACTCAGTAATTGTTCACTGAGAGAACAAGTGGCATAAAATTGTAGTGTTGGACATTGGATGCAACTTTGACTTTGACAGTGGATTCTAGAATTCCTAGGAAGGAGATGAACCATAGTACTATTTTGAGGGTGGAGGTGTGAGCCTATGGATTCCCTTGTTGATTGAAACAGACATTGTATCCTTTTATTTGTTGGTTGAGCAAATGTGTATATGTGTATATGTGTATATCGAGATGGTTTATAAAACTCCATAGACAATATGGTTATTTGTTGGTTGAAGGAAATGTCTATAAGTATATGTGGTTGTTATTGTAAATACTGTAATGAGTTGCGTTATGAAGCTCCAGTAAACGGTATGATTGTCATATCTTTAGCAGTGATCATTGTAAATGCTACAACGAGTTGTGTTATAAAGATCCATGGGTAGTGTGTTTTTTTTTCAGCAGTTTGTTGGTTTATAGGTGTTATTAAACACCGAGGACAGTGCTCCCCCAAGGGGGAGGGTCCTGTAACAACCCTAGTGAAAATTCCATGTAAAAGTTAATAAAGGCAAAAATAAGACCAAGATCATGGGACACGTATTCCAAGCTGAATGGTTGGAAAAACATCCTAGTGGGTGTTCATTTCAGTTATTATGGCTAAAGGAATTTGGCAAAGGCAATGACAAAGGCTTTGGAAAGGCAAAATGGCATTTTTGGCACATTTATTTATGAAAATAATGGAAATTAGGAGAAAAGGAAGGTGAAAGGTCACAGGTTGCATGTGAGGAGGAAAATGAAGGAAAATAATGGAAAATGAAGAAAATAAAGGACTCATTGATAAAAAGGCTTTTGAGGATGGGTGGGCAAGCTTGGTCAGTGTAGCTTTTTGCCAGTTCAGTTTTGGAGCTCTCATTCTATTCTCTCTCTCTCATACTCTTGGAAACTTAGAGTTTTCTTGGAGCGCTCTTGGAGAGTGTGGCATACTTGGATGTTTGGAGAAAGAAGGAAGAGGAAGAGCTTGAAAGTGTAAGAGGACATCGGGATAAGTAGCTACAACGGGTTTTTCTTGTAGGTATTGAGTTGCATGTATGATTTTCTCACTATTTTTGGCATGCGTAGCATATGCATGTGGTTTATTGGTCATGATCTATCATTTCCATGGAGGATTGCCTGGATTGATAGTGGATTTACCTAGCCTTTCCATTTCTGGGATAGTCATGGTGTTGTGGGTTCATTTCTTTGTTTTTCTGGTTGGTTCTCATGTTTCCTTTAGCGTGGGTTGAGTTAATAGTTCCTGGAATCCTTGGTTGGACAAATGCTTTGGAAACCCTGTAACAGCTTGGGTTGAGTTACTATTCCTGGAAGCCTTGGTTGTAAAAACGCTCTAGAAGCCCTTAATGGGTTGAATTACTAGTCTTGGAAGCCCTAGTTGGACAAACGCTCTGGAAGCTCGACGACAACTATGGGTTGAGTTACTAGTCCTGGAAGCCTTGGTTGGAACAAACACTCTGGAGCCCTGGAAGGCTTGGGTAGAGACCAATCTGGTGATGGTTTGTGATGTCCAACTATGAGGTGGAATCATTGTTTGATGGGTTGAGGTGGTTTGGCCTCTGGAAGCCCTAGTTTGGTTTTGATGGATTGTTCCATGAGATCCCACATTCATGCTTGGAATATGGCATGAGGGTGACTGGATGAAGAGAGATTTGGCTCAGCAATGTCTATGGTCAGGTGGGATGTGGAAGTCCCAAACCCCTATGCTCATATCTGTTATTAAGACCTATAGTTTTCATGTTTGTGACATGTTTAATGAAATTCATGTCATGGCTAGTAGGGGTCGAATCTAGTCCTTGTTGATTTTTTTGCAAATGTATCTTTGTTCTGCTGTGAAATTTCATTTTTGAACCTGTTATTGGGTTCTAGGCAGTGACCTAGGCTTTGGGCCTAAAAAAGTGGCACAAATCCCGGAGTCATAGGCACAACACTAGGGAAAAATTCACCATAAGCTCCCTTGCCCTTGCTGTGGGAGCTTCTACAGCCTCCCATACGCACCCCTATCCATATCAAAGGAGCGTCCAGGGGTTTGATGCACTAAAACTTTAGTTGGTCTCAGGGGCTGGTTACTTGAGTGGTTGGGATGGCTCCTGGGAGTTTTGTTGCTAATGTGGAAGGTCTGTGTGATGTGTTCTATCGGTTCCACTTCCTTAACTGACACATAGGGAGTCAAATCATATCATAGTAAATTCTCGTCACATGTTTACCCTGGTTGGCATGTTACTTGGGTAGATGTGGGAGGAGGGTGTTACATACAACTTTTCCTAAAACATTCAAAGATACTAAATTTGAGAGACACAACTAGATTGTGCTCTTTACTTATGATCCAACTTTGTCCAATTTTTTGTTGGCATTCCCATAGGTATACTTCCCTGATCCACAATGACCCATTGATTTATGTCTACCAAAATATCTTCCATCTCGATTTTAGCTTAAAACTTTTCCCATTAAATTCTTTATCCTTATTTTTGAACTACTCACCATTATTTTCCAGCATAAGAATGACCATTGCAAAAAATCCCACTACAATAAAGTTTATCACAAACCCTTAGCCACAAAGGCATCCCCATGAAGCCCATAACCACTCTAATGTTAAATGTAAGTTTTAAACCTTATATAATAATGAAATGCATGCACGAATTCCTAATAAATAGAAAAGTAACCTATGGTTAGCACAAATTACACATGTATTTACACTACAAACCCAAATCTGAAAAATTAGCAAATCATTTAGAGTCACAAATCTATTTTTTAGGATTATTCAAGTTCATTATTTACAATAAAATATAGATGATCCCACGACATACAAAACCCCTAATCCATTAATCTATATTAGATTACAACCTTATTTCCTTAACTAGAATTAGAGAGACATGGGAAAAACCATAAAAAAAAAGCAATAGTTATGTGTTGTAAACCACCAAAAATTAACTCAAAAACAACTCAGTTTCTTTTTGTTCTCTAAGGGATACACCTCCTCTTCCCCCCCACAATGGCCCCACTGTGACCCCCTTGTTGTGCATGATACATGCAACTTGCACGTGGGGCTATTCATGAAAATAATAGATCACATACCCAACAAAATCAATGTTACAAGTTGGCCTTATTTCTCATAGATTACAACCCCTTACAACATGGTCATTGGAAATCTTCTACCAAGGCTAAAAGAATTCTCTCATATGACTTTCCCCTTAAGTAAAGTGACCAAGGGTGGAGCCAAAGCCCAATTTACCCAGTATAAGTCACAACAAAGGGCATTCTGGGATGTAAAACACTGCCTCTGCTTGACACTAGTCCTCTTTGTACCAGACCTACAACAAATATTTGAGATTGAGATAGATGCCTTCGATTATGCTATCGATGTATTCCTCACTCAACATGGACATATGGTGGCCCATCATAGTGAAATTGTATTTGATGTTGTTCATAGACATCCCACCCATGACAATGATATGTACAAACATGTCGAAAGTGGAAGAATTATATTTTGTGAAAGGAAATGAACATCCACACTGATCAAAATTCACTATAATTCATGTAGACGCATGGAAATTTACTAAATTAATATCATTGGAAGTGATCCATGTACTTGCAACATCCAGACACATGGAAAGTTATGGAATACTATCATTAGAAGTGGTACATGTACTTGCAACAATTCCACTTGAATGTAAGGTATAAGAAGGGAAACACAAACCATATTACAAACCACCTCAGTCAACGCCTAATTGTGTTGTTAACCATAGTTCTTAACTCATATGGGCACAAGACCTCTAGGTGTCCCAAACTATATGATAACTACCCTAACTTCCCCCAATTATATGATAGCTACCCCGACTTCATTGCTACATATTAGACACTAGGCGTAGGTAAACAAGTTCTATACTTTCACCTCTAGGATTCCCTTTTATGTTATATAGGCGATCTTTGTGTTCCTTCAAATGAACATGAAAATCTAATTTTGGAGGCACATCAAAATGGAATGCTATGCAATTTGGTGTGGAGAAGACAATAATAGTACTTCATAATTATTTTTGTTGGGAAAAACTATAGTAGGATGTCAATAGGTATATTCGATTGTGCATTGTTTGTGCCATTACCACACCTCCTATTAAGGAGCACAAGCTATACTCTCCTCTACCTACCCCTAACAAGCTCTAGGAGTCAATCTCCATGGATTAGGAGTTAGATTTACCCTCCCTAAAGCATGGTAACAATTATATCTTTGTGGTTGTTTATTGGTTCTCTAAGATGGTTATTTTGGCACCTAGTAAAAAGAGTGGCATAGATAAATCCATTGCTAAGTTCTTATTTGATTATTTTGGGTTGCCCCATGCCATTATTTCAAATAGGGATGGTATGTTCCTTAATACCTCTAGTCTATCCTTTGATCTCTAATGGATGTCAAGTTGATCAAATTGATTGCCCTCAACCCCCAAGTAGATGGACAAGGAGGCATGGGCATTAATATTATTGTGCATATCCTATGCATATATAAAATGCATATATAAATCCAAGCATTCATATAGTACATGAGATGAAATTGTCCCATATGTTCAAGATAGCTATAACATAGTCTTCCACATCTATATTGGCCACAACCCCTTTTAGGTGTGCCTCGAGTTACAATCATTGGCCCCCATTGATGTAGCATTTCCCGTTGCATCTTCACAAGAAGTGTCCTCCCATGCTAAATCCATGGAAAATAGAGTAACCAATTTTTTTTAACAAATCCAACTTCTCAAATAACAAGTTCATGATATCTTATAAAAATCTAATTATAATTATAAGTGATGAGATGACCAACATTGGGTTCCGCAAAAGTTTTAGCTTCGTGATAAGGTGTGGTTTCATTTATAGAAAAAGAACCAAATATATCCCCATGGGAAACTCAAAACACTTCAATATGGTCCTTACACCATCACAAAGACTATGGGTGAAAATTCCTTTGAATTGAACATTACCTCTTTCCTTAATTTGCACCTAGATTATAATGTGGAGCTACTTCCACCACATTCTCCATGTCTAACGGATACGTTGGAGGTGGCTAACCATTTGTTCCTTATAGAGCTCAATCATAATTACTTTGAGTAATATATAGTGGATTGGATCATAGACACTAAGACAAAGGGCACATGCCAGCAAATCATACAACTCTATCGAGTTTTCAAGGTAGGATAACTTCTTCACCAAGGCAAATGGCTCACTAGGAGTCAAATCCAACAAAAGTTTCTTCTCACATGAGGGAACTTGATGCAATGGGAACCATTTCTTCCTAAGAAGGTAGGACTAATATAGGTTCACATTGATGGCTACCCACCTCTTCCATTGACTCAATACGGTTCTCCATCTTGGAAATTTTCGAGTCATAAACTTTTGGGTCCATTTTGAAGCCTTAAATGATGTTCTCTAGCGATTCAAGGGCCAAGGTTTTTCATGGATTTCCTAGGCCTACAAACAATTGTACTTCTTCAATGAGCTAATGTGTGCCCCAAATAGAGATTGTAGGCAAAAGTTGCACCTCCAAGAAGTTGATGCATCAATAAACCATCTTGGGATTTGTAACACCCTCCTCCCACATCTACCAAAATAACTGGGGTAAACGTGTGATGAGAGGCTACTATAATTGGATTCAACCTCCTATGTTACCTTAAGGAAATGGAATTGATGGAAACACAACATACAAACCTTCCACATCAGCTACAGGACCCCTAAGAACCATCCCAACATTTCAAGTAGCTAACCTCTGGGTCCCACTAAAGTTTTTAACCACTTGATATCTAGACGCTCTCATGCTATAGGCCTGCTAATGTCCAGGAGGCTCTGGATTCTCTCGTGACAAGGCATTATAGCATCCAGGGACTATTTTGCTCAGTGTTGTTCCGTCATCCCTGATATTTGAGCCACTTTTTCAGGCCCATATCCCACGTCACTGCCCAGAATTGAATGACACCTTTAGAACAATAAGATAACAAGGAAACAATGATGCAAAAGCAAATACTTGAACAAGTCCTTAATTGGACCCCTACTAACCATGACAAGCATTTCGTCAAACATATCACAAATATGTAATCTACATATGTAAACAATAGATTTAAGCATAGGGATCTCATACTTATTTGAGAATCGCTTAGAACCATTTTTCACTCATATCATTTGTTGCATTATAATCTATTAGGTCATAGATACATTGCCCATTCATTTACAAGTAAAAACATGATGAGATCCATACATAGTCACTGTCATAAAACACATACCTAACTAGCATAATAGCAGTAGAAATACCAATGAAATCACAACCATATGATCCACATATAAATCAGTATAATACTCATAGAAATACAAGGAGAAATAACCTCATATTAATGATACAAAATCCAAACCCGAGATGGGACTACCACGTTCCACCTGACCATAGAATGGCTAAGCCAAATCTCTCTTCATCCATTCACCCCCATGTGATATTCCAAGCATGAATGTGGGACTCAAACCAAAGAACCAACCAGGGCATCCTGAGGCTAAACCACCTCACCATCATCAATAGAAACCAGGCTTTACTGTGATCCATCCCAGATCACTAGGCCAACATAATAAACATGTCATAACAACCTTTACCATGATCTCCACTCGATCACTAGGCCAAACAAGCATGGGTGCCACCAAATTTCTCCACCTACACCGTCAAGACTTTTCCTGTCTCCTAGTCTCTCAGACTTTACCTCAATCCAATCTCAAATCACTAGGCCCTAAACCGAGACCCACTTTCTTGGTTTTACCGCATATCCCAACCCGAGATTACTAGGCCCAATGGAGAGAAAACCGCCTCTTGGCTTTACCGTATATCATGTCATTCACCGGCAAGGATTCCTAGGCCCACCGAGGAAACACAATATCCAGCTTTACTGTAACACACAGTCTTGTTTAGGGGTTACTAGGCCATGTGTTTTATCATTCAAAGATCCACCTCACTCAGCTTCGAATCCATCCAACAATACAGTTCAACCAAAACATGAGAACCCCATCACAACATGGCTAACCGGAAATGGTAAGGCTAGGCTGAAAACACTGTCACACTTGGCAAAACCCATGCCATAACAACAAAAGAACCACATGCAATACCATGCATGCCAAATATAAAAAGGAAAATACACATGCAAATCGATACCTACAAGGAATCCTATTGTAGTTGTTTGATCCTGCTCTTCCTTGCTTGATCTTTGCTTCCTCTTTCCTTCTTTGCCTTTCTTGATCCAATGCCAAAATACTCCAAGAAAACTCTAAGTGTCCAAGAGTGAGAGAGAGAGAGAATAATGAGAAAGCTCCAAAACTGAACTGACAAAATGTTACCAACTGATCCTCAGAAGCTTTCTTATTAACGAGGCGTCTATTTTCTTCATTTTCCATTATTTTCCTTCATTTTACTCCTCACATGCAACCTGTGACCTTTCACCTTCCTTTTGACCTAATTTCCATTATTTTCGTAAATAAATGGGCCAAAAATACCATTTTTCCTTTCCAAAGCCTTAGCCATTGCCTTTGCCAATTTCCTTAGCCATGATAAATCAATGAACACCCACACTAGGATGTTGTGTACAACATTCAACTTGGAATAAGTGTCCCATCAACTGTGGTTATCATTTTTGCCTTTGTTAACTTTTATTACATGGAATTTTCACTAGGGTTGTTACAGGATTCATAATCATTTGTTGCTTTGTCTCTTATGTTTAGGGTTATTTCCTCTTAGGGTTTAGTACTTTATGTTAAAATATAATATTATACCTCTAGTAATGACATCTTGCGAATAACCATAGCCAACACTTCTCTCTTCAAAGACAAGCTAGCACCATTTTAGTGGTTTGTACTGATTTACATTTTATAGTTTTTTCCTATTCCTTTCATTAATAGAATATGGTTTTCAATGTATCACTATGCTTCTACCATATTTCTATGTGTCTATTTCCATTCATATTCCCACCTTTCATTTCATTCTCTATACAATCTAGATCAAGTGTGAGCACTTCTAATCCTATTATTGAACTTAGAAAAATGTCCAAAAATATTTATAGTCTAATTGTGTCTATTTCCATTCATATTCCCACCTTTCATTTCATTCTCTATACAATCTAGATCAAGTGTGAGTACTTCCAATCCTATTATTGAACTTAGAAAAATATCCAAAAATATTTATAGTCTAACTTAATTCAAAATACCAAAATGGGATTAGTTTGATGGGATTGTTGATTTATTTTTTAACCCATGTGGTTCGTGTTTTGTACGTTAATGTGTAGAAAACTTACAACAACTACAAAGGAGACTGAATGACCAAGAAAGAGACTCGAATAGTTAAAGAAAAGGGAGTACAAAGTGATAAATGAAATTGAAACCACTAGATGGCACATGAATACAAGAAGTTTGAATGGGTAACAAATGAGACAAACCCCCCATGCGAGACAAAGGGTTATTTGGATAAAGAAGTTGATTGGAATAATGGAATCAAAGCTATTAAAGGAGTTAGAACTAACAATGAAAATGAATCCCCACGTGGCAAAAAAGATAGTTGAGTGAAGAAAGTGAACAATTAAGAAAGGAACTAGAAGCCAAGTGAAGAAATCAAAATGATTAACCTCCCCCCCTCTGTTATATAAATAAGATAAACCCAATAGAGAATAGGTATTTTTGCTTCATCGATTTTGTAAACATTTTTAAGGAATTGATGAATGAGTAGGCATTGTCGGCCAAGCCATTTAGAGAAAAACTTCTCTTTTGAAACTTATGATTTATGGAACTATTTCTACTAGTTTACTAAGTTTTTGAAATGGTGGGAGCATTTGCTTTTACATTGTATACTCTTCTCATGTATGAGAAATTTGTTTTATTTTGTCGTCTCTTAGATTTTCTATCTACAACCATAAGCATTGCATTGTACTTAATCGTTCATTTTCAAACTTTTCTATGATGCAACTAGTTATTTGAAATTTTGCTTTTATTTTCTTATTAACTAAAGGCATAAAGCAATAATATCTTAGATGCTATGTTTATCTCAATGGTTTTGTTAGTTTACCATGGGCATAATTCTTCACATTGCAATTATACTAGTTGCATCTCATTTGTTGCATTCCCAAAATCTTTAATAGTGGATAAAGCTACAACCAATAAAGCCACTCAAAACCATTCAAAGGTTGTTATGCCATAAACCAAATGGATTCCCTATTCCAAATAGTATAAGGTATATTTGGAACCTCTTGTAACACCCCTTTTTAAACCCCGAATTTTATAATTGTAATTTTTTTCCTCCATAATTTTATTTCGAAAAAGGAAACACAATTACATTTTGTAGATACTCATGAGCATTCGATATAAGCGACCTTTACGACTCTATAGCAAGAAACTAAAAATAAAAATCAAAACATAAGGGGTAAGATTAAGTAATGTAAAAATCACTTATATTCCCTTTCTTTCCTTTCTATATATGGACCTTTTGCCATTCCCCTGAGTTGGGGCCAACTAGTACCATATCCATTTAACTCATGATTATCTCTGGTATTTTTTCTTTACCTGACTCTAAGTTTTCTGAGGCATGAAATCACTTTGTGCCTACAGTCCCATCCTCCTTATTGGTGAGCACTAGTATTGCAGCAATAATGATGCAACTCCTGGGGCTTCCTACTTTACTTTTATCAACCCAGTAGTTCGTAACAAACTTGGAAGTGACGGTGCTGTATGCACACAAGTACTAGTTCTTACTGCAAGCTGTCACTTGGTCAACTGGTGCAAGATCACTAGGAGCTCAAGCCAACTTCTATGATTTCTAGAAGAATTTTTATGTGTGATTAAAGAAAGGAAAGCTCACTCTACAGAGGCTACTCTATTTGCAGAAAGGAAAAGAAGACTGAAATGTAAAGTAAACCTATCAAATCCTAATTAACCAACTAACCCTACTTTTGCAGAAAGAGAGATGAAAAACCATAAAATGAATGCCATTACCTACTTAGGAAGTAAAGAACATCTATTCAAGCTATTTCTAGAAGGAAATGAGGAAAAAACATCTTTTTGGGTTTTTATGTATTTTATGTGAAATTGTCATGCATGTACTTTATTTGTTTGTGGATGTGGCAATGATTAGGTGGCGATGGAGGGCGACTTTGGAGTTTGCAGAGGTGTAGGAAGGTGTGGATGGGTCCTAGGAGGCCTCTGGTAACCTTCTGGAGGCTTTCCCTGCAATTGGACTTCAAAAAGTCACCTATAGGAATTTCTACAGGAGGCTGCAAGGGATCTACAGGAGGTCTACCGGAGGATCTACAGGAGGATGTCGAGATCTATTTTAGAGGTTCTGAAAGTGGGAAAATGGTTGGAAAGGGTAGATTAGGGCTAGAAGGATGTGTTAAGGTGTTCGAGGTTCACCAGGGAGGATTAGGAAAGAGAGAGGTGGTTGGATTTGTTCAAGGAAAGGGAGGAAAGTTTATGAGAAAAGTGCAGAAAATTAGGACAGAATTATGAGGGGTTGTGAATGACCTGTGGAACATGTAGCAAAGAGAGATGGTGATAGATGATTTATTGACTTATTATGAGCAGAGATGTACTACAAGAGAGCTACAAATCAAACACTGAAACTAAGCAAGCAAAGAACTAACTACACTCAAAAAACATAACTCTATCTCATGTTGACCTAAATTCTGATCTAGGAAAATAAAATGTTGAACAATGCTATATGGAAAGGAAAGCATGGATGGAGATTTATTGCAGAAATAGAAATGAGCATGACAAAATACATCTGAAGCAAAGCATGATCCTCTAAATCAAACTACCACACTAGAAATTGCACGGAGAAGGCAAATCTGTGTTTTTGTGGCAACAAGCGGGTCTTGACCTCAGTTCATAGTCCCAAAGGGAGGAAAGGGGGTCAAGACTCTGTTGATGGCCCTTTTGTATCTTTCTCTTATCATTATTTAACCTACTTCAACAAACTGAAATGGAAGCAGCTATGTAAATCACCAAAAGCAACCTATTCTAACCAAAGAAGAAATCTATCTAACAGCAACTGATTCATAAACTGCAATAAAACATATAAATACAAAACAAGAGGTGTTGGGCAGCTTGGGTTGGGCCCTAACCCAAGAGCTTCAGCCCTCTGAGATAACTCAGTGTGGGCATAGAAAAGATTTCATCTTCATTATCAAAATAATAGTCACATTACATGAAACTGTCCACAAAAGTAAGATCGAAATGCGCTGAGAAGAGCTACAACAAAAGTGCGAAAATTTGACTAACATCCAACAACCTACCTCTCTATTTATACAACTGGAGCTCCCAACTGCTCTCCTAAAATTAGGGAGGCTTGGCTCCCAGGACTTGAGATAGACAGCAGTTAACCTTCACTTGCTCGGCTACCCCTTTGATGTAGTGATGTAGTTGCTTGTGCTCTGAGCTTTCTGAAGGAGGATTCAAAGTAGGGAGTCATAAATGAGGGGGACACCCTCCTACAAATCCTCTCCCTTGTCTTCCTTGAATATTAGTTGCCAAATGCTCATTAAACCTTTGACTTTGTCTCAAAATTGACCAAAAATCTGCATAAAGCACACATTATACTTCATGGCATAATGACTAACACAACTCACTCTATTAGCATAAATATAATAAAAAACATGCAATAAACTAATGAGAATGATGGATTAAGCTAAGTTAGGAGGCAAAATGAGCCCATATAATTACCCTTTTATGGGGCTCATCATCACCCCCTACTGAATGTGTTGCTCATCCTCTAAGCAACTAGTTTATCTCCTCATCTTTGATGGCCCTGATGGTCTCCCTGACATCCCATGCTTCTGATGTGAGATCCTCTTCCTTATCATGGAATCCTGCCTTTCTGTCCACCTCTTCCCACTGTTGTCGCTCTTCTTCCTCTTTTGTGCCCTCTAGCAGTCCTAGCAGCAGTGGGGGACTTAGTTTGAGGCCAATCCAATTGACCCTCAAACTCTGCATAGAGTGCTTGTACAGTGGCACTCTCCTCAATGCTTCTTTCATCCTGGTCGGGGAGTGATACTCCCTGATCTGCAAGCTATGTGGCAGTGTATTCCACCTCCTCATACAGGCATGAATACAGTCATCTCCAAGTAATCTTTCCATGTCCTCAAAATGTGCAATAGCCTAAGCCTGATCATTGATATACTTAGGGGCACTTTGAGGATCATTTGCAAGTAGTTGGTGGGTGATAATGAGAGCCATAGGGTCTGATGGCTCTGCTCTAATCATTAGGGGTTCATTTTGTTCTCTTGCCATCAACTTCTTGATTTTTGTTGCCCTTTTCTCCTCATGATTCATCCATGATGCCATGGCCATCAGCTGCAAGTCCCCTAGCCTAGCATTGGGGTCCCATAGGTTCATATCAGTTAGGGCCATGTTATGCAAATAGAACTATGCTATCTTTGCCTTGTCTTCTGTTGAACTATGGTCACATAGGTCCATGAACTGTCTATAATCCTGAAAAGGCGTGGTGCCTCTCTGTGCCAGAGTCTTGATCTGGAACTGTAGCCACTGGTCTTTGAGGTATACTCCATATGATTTTGTTGGTTGTCTGCATTGTAGTACCTCCATAGACCAGCTGGCCATGCATGCCAATTGTGTT
Organism: Pinus tabuliformis; assembly: GCA_031772625.1. Taxonomy (NCBI): domain Eukaryota; kingdom Viridiplantae; phylum Streptophyta; class Pinopsida; order Pinales; family Pinaceae; genus Pinus; species Pinus tabuliformis. Next base: position 1,005,072,863 of record CM062819.1, read on the forward strand.
TCCTTTTCTTGCAGTTGTTTTCTTAACATTTCATTTTCTGCTTCCAAGTGAGATCTTCTTATTGCTTCTGTATGTCTTATAGTGGCCAACTCTCTACCCATTTCTCTAAGCTTTCTCTCCATGTGGCCAATGTCTTCCACCCCTTTGGACTTGGCGATTTGCATCCATCTATGGCTCCTTATCCTTTCTTTTTCCAGTTCAAAGAAAAGTGGGACTGAAAATTTTTGTGGAATAATTTTCCCCCCTTCAAGAAGGTTGTAATAAGAGCCCAAACTAGGCTGGAGATCAGGTTCTTGTGTCTCTGTTGTTTCATCCTTCCCCTTGGTCTGCTCTTCTGCCCTTTTCTCAAGTTTCTTGGTCTCATGTAGCTTTGTTAGGGTCTCCTGTAGAGCAGTATGTACCTCCTGTAGGATTGTTTTTTAGTCCTGTAGTTTTATTCTTTCCTTCCAAGTGGAAGATCTAGGACTTCCTCTTTCATAAGTGATGGGGGTTTTGGAGGGAGATTCTTCGCTTTCGTCAGTAGGGCAATCTTCAATTATGATAGGCTCTTTTGAGGATGGTTGTGGCTTCCCTGTTTTTATTCTTGTGCTTTTTCGAGCCCTGAAATACATTGATGGTTGCCTTTTCCTCTTTTGTTTGGGTTTAACTGGGGTGCTGAGGGTAGCAAGAACAACTGTTGCCTCCCTTTCTAGTGTCTCAGGAGACACTTCTGTCTTCTTTGCCCCTTTTTCCTCTTCTTTTTTCTTCTCTGCCTCTGCTAGCTTTGTTTCCTCTAGCTTTGTTTTGGTTTCCTTCTCATCTTGTTTAGTTTCTTCCTTCTCTGCTTTAGTCTTTTTCTTCTCTATTTTAGTCATTTTCTTCTATGTTTTAGCCTCTTCCTTCTCTGTCCTAGTCTCTTCCTTCCCTGTTTTGGTTTCTTCCTCATCTTCCCCTTTTTTCTCTTCCCCCTCACTTTCAGAAGGACCGAGGTCATATGTGAGGGCCTTTATATCATCTTCTCTTGTCATATTTATGAAGGTTTCCTAGGCTTTGGGGATTGTGAAGGTGTGGAGGGCTTCTTCCACCAACAGTTTAATTAGTCTATGGTGAGATAATTGATCTGGACCTCCTGCCTTCAACTTAATGCTAGAGTCTCTAAGGGACTGTAGGAGAAAATAGGGAATGCTGAGTTTTTGAGGTGTGGGAGTGTCCATGCCATATCTCAACTCATGAAGAAGTCTAAAATGGTAGCCATAAACTATGTTATACCTCCCTTCACATGAAATGTACTTGATGATTTGGTAACTGACCTCATCCCAAGGGTAAGGTATGCTTGTTCCTCTGATGCCATTTTTGTCTTCTATAGGATGTTCATCTGGTTGGAAGAAGGTTTTCTTGGCAACTTGACCTAGTGGCTTTTCATCTTTGCTCCAGGGTATTCCAAGTGGAAGACTGGTAACCCTACTGATAAGTTCTGGGGTGATTTCCATGGTGAGGCCTCTGAAAGTAATAGTGGCATGGGTCTTTGAGTGGGGAACCAAAGAAAGGGCAAACTCCTAAGCCACTTCTTCATCAAACCCTCTAAATTTTTCGAAAAATGGCATCCAATTAGCTCTGGTGAAAATGGCTACTACCTCGGGATGTTCATGGAGCCCAACTGAATTTATGGGCTCCTTCCTCATGAATCCCCCTGTCATTTTTCTTGCACCCTTTTGGAACACCTCAGGTGGAGAAGGAGACAAGAATTTTTGCAGAAACAGGAAATACAGAAAAACTGTGTTTTTTAAGAAACAAGCAGAATTTTTTAATGAAATTCCTCTTCTTTTCAGGCTTAATTCTTCCTTAAAATTGCATCACTCCTTGCACATATGAATATCCAAGGTGGGTTTGTACAAAGCCTACCTCTTCAAGTCCGAATTTGAGCGAAAACCCCATGTTTTCTCCTGTAAAACTGCTTACTGCCCCTCCTGTAGAAATGGCTATAGGTTCTCCTGTAGAACCTGTTACTGCTCCTGTAGAACCCGATAATGCTCCTGTAGAATGCCAATAGGAGGAGGAGGATTGAAAATGACAGAGAATGATGGTTTCGAGGCTATGGAGGTGGTATGGAGCTTGCTGCAGCTACGAGGATGATGATGAAATAGAAGCAAAGGTGGTGGAGGAGTTCGAGGGAGAGTACTTATGTCTATTTTGAGATATTTCCGGTGATGATGTGAGTTGGCAAAAAGGATACGTTGCCATTATTCGAACTGTTGGTCCCCACTACCGTGTCATCATGACTCCTCATGACTTCTACCTGCAATCACTTCCCATCATTTGCATCGAAGTTTATACACCCGCCACTACCTGTCTTTTGGATTTTCTGTGAGTTGACTAGGCACATGTGTGGTGGGATCTTCGGATGAGCGCAGTCGAATTGCATGTGGGTGGCCAATTAACTGTCCACCTTTTTGGTTTAACCCTAACCATCTCTTTCGTTCATGCAATTTTTGAATTATATAGATGCAATAGAGGAGAGGGTTAGACACTTGCCTGTAGGTCGAATGTTCGTGCTGCGATGTTGCTTGGCTCTGTTGCTGCTGCATGCTCGGATTTCAGTGTTGCATGCTTGTATACCTTCTGCTATATGCTTTTTGCTTCTTGATATGTGGCTCGTTTGTTTTGTACAGGTACCCTTTAGCTGAATCTTGCTTCGAACATCCTCTGCATTCCTGTGGTTGCACCTATTTCTCTGTTGGAGCTTGATTTTAAGGGGATCAATTGCTACAGGAAATCCTACAGTAGCTCCTGTAGCTGCTTTTCCCTCTAAATTTTTTAGCTGATTCTTGAGCTGGGAATTGTGAGGATGCTACTAAAGATACTGATGACAATGGAGAGGTATTTGGTAAGCTGCAGGTGAGTTGTGGAGGTGTTGTTCTTTTTATTTCATTATTTTTTAAAACTGGTTTCTATGTTTTTGCTGCAGGAAGGAAAGAGATCAATGGAAATGAAGTGGTGCAGGAAGGAAAGAGATCAATGGAAATGAGGTGGTGCAGGTGTGGGATGGAGGGTTAGGATGGTGGATAGCTATAGGATGGCCTACATGCTCTCCAGGAAAATCCCCAGCTCCTCAAACTGTTTTTAAAAGCTATTTCGGGCTCTCTGTGATTTCTACAGGAGCCTCCTGTAGAACACACAGGGCCTCCTATAGGATACACAGTCTTCAGAAAAAACACAAAGAGGTGGAAAAAAAGGTTAGAAATGATGGAGAAGAGGATAGAGGATGAGTAATAGGCTTTGTGGCATTTCCTCTTGCTTCCTGTGGTCCACCTGTAACCTGCAATGCATTTTAAAAGTCAATTTTCTCTTCCTTTTTTTCTCTGTTTTTTTTTTGAAAAGACAACTAGGGCGCCTCTAGGAGGTTTTCACCCTACTTGCCTGCCCTGGGCACCTCCAAGGGAGATTTTCACCCAGGGATCTTATTCTCTCTCTTTTTTTGTTTTTTTCATCACTGGATCGCCTCAAAAGAGCTTTTCAAACCAATGATGGGACTCAAGCACCTCATAGAGGTTTTCATTTGAGTCCTTTTTTTTTTTTTTTTAGTGAGTGGGTGGAGTGGAGGCTGAGACTTGCTCCACTACCAACATTGTCTTATTCATATCTTCAATGAACTCTCGCTTGGAGAGGGGCTTCTTGTAAAATTTCAACCTATGTCTATTGACAAGCATGGGGATGGCTTCCTTATCAATGGTTTTGATCAGAACTGAACCATTGTCATTACATTTTTCTATAGTGTAGGGTCCCAGCCATCTTATCCTTAGCTTGCCCTTGAAATCTTTATATGTTGAGTCATAGAGCAGTGCCCAATCTCTTTCTTGGAATTTCTTCTCCTTGATATTTTTTGTCATGCCATATCTTCCTTTGAAGCTGGACTACCTCTATGTGGAGAAGGGCTTGCAATCTTTGTTCATCCAATCCATTGAGCTGGAGTAACCTTTCCCTTTGTGCATGGCTGAGGTCTAGGTCTAGCTGAGCTACCATCCTTAGTGTATTATATTCAAATTCTATTGACAGCAAAGCCTTCTTCCCATAGACCAGTTCATAGGGTGTGAACCCAGTGGTGGTCTTCCATGTGGTGTTGTAGGCCCAGGTGGCCTCAACCAATCTATCTGCCCAATCTTTTCTGTTGTTGCTCACTACCTTGGTCAGAATTCCTTCCAAAGCTCTGTTAGTGACTTCCACCTGCCCATTGGCTTGTGGATGGTAAGGGGTGGAAGTCATGTGCTTGATTTTATGATGTGTGAGCAGGTCTTCAATCAAATTGGAAGTGAACTGACTGCCTTGATCTGTAACTAGTTCTCTGGGATACCCGAACTTGTAAAATATGTTTTCTCTTAAAAACTCAGCTACTTTTTCTTCTGTTGTTGCCTTGATTGCTTTTGTCTTTGCCCATTTTGTCAGATAATCGGTGCACACAATGATATATTGCTTATGTTTTAAAGGAGGGCTGATAGGACCCACAAAGTCCATGCCCCACTTCTCAAATGGTTCAAAAGTCACATGAGGTTGCATGGGCATTTCATCCTTTGGAGTAGGTTTCCCCATCCTTTGGCACTGATCACATTGGCTGGTATATCTCCTCACATCTTGATGAAGAGTGGGCCAATAGTAACCTGCTTGCAAGATTTTGAAGGCAATCCTCTTTGCTGCAAAATGGCCTCCACAAGGCCCGTCATGACAGGTCAAGAGAATATAAAAAACTTCCTCCTCCTTGACACATCTTCTCAAGATCTGATCTGGGCCAATTTTGAAGAGATTGCCCCTAATCCAGGTGAAAATGACGCTTTTCCTCACGATCTTGCTCTTTTCTTTTAAGGAAAAGTATGGTGGGAACTGTGTTGAAACCAAGTAATTTGCTATATCAACAAACCATGGAGAGAGTACTGAGATAGCAAATAGGTGCTCATCTGGCATTTGATCATCCACCATTCCTTCCTCACCTACAGGCAGATTTATTCTAGACAAAAAGTCAGCAACAACATTTTCTTTACCAGGCTTATCAACAATGGTTAAATCAAACTGCTGCAATAAAAGCAACCACCTAATAATGCGAGCATTTACATCTGGTTTGTTCATTAAATACCTAATTGCAGCATGATCAGTGTGTACAAAGGTTTGATAGCCTGTGATGTAATGTCTGAATTTATTTAAGGAGTGCACTACAGCTAGGAGTTCCTTCTCGGTTACCGTGTAGTTTAACTCTGCCTTTGACAAATTTTTACTTATAAAGTATATGGCATAAGGTAACTTTTCATCAAATTGCCCTAAGGCTGCTCCTATTGCTTTGTTTGAGGCATCTGTGTGAATGTGGAAAGGTAGGGCCCAGTTTGGGCCTCTCAAAATTGGGGTAGTCACAAGTTTGTTTTTCAAGGTATCTAGGGCTTCTTGACAGGTTTCAGTCCATATGAACTCGACATCTTTTCCCAAAAGACCAAACAATGGAGAGGCTAACTTACTGAAATCTTTAATGAATCTTCTGTAATATCCCGCTAAGCCTAGGAAACTTCGGACATCTCTCACCTTTTGAGGAGGTGGGACCCTTTGGATGATGGCAATTTTTTTGGGGTCCACCTGCAATCCTTGTTGATATATTGCATGACTTAGCACGGTCCCTTCAGTGATCAAGAATTCACATTTTTCTGGACTGAGGGACAGGTTCATTTCAATACACTTGTCTGAAACTTTTCCCGAGTTAGATAAAGCTTCCTGAAAGTTAGAACCATAACGAGTAAAATAATCCATCTATATTTCCACTGCATCATGAACCAGTTCAGAGAATATACTCAATATTGGTCTCTGGAAAGTGGCGAGAGCATTGCACAAACCGAAAGGAAGGACCCGATATGAAAAAGTACCCCAAGGACAAGTGAAGTTGGTCTTATCTTGGTCTTCTGGGCTGATTTGAATTTGATTGTACCTATTAAACCCATCTAGGAAGGATAACAAATTTTTCCCCGCCAGACCATCTAACACTTGATCTATGAAAGGCAAAGGAAAATGGTCCTTTTTAGTGGCCTTGTTCAGTTCTCGATAATCGACACAGATCCTCCACTTACCATTTTTCTTTGGCACTAGCACCAAAGGAGAGACCCATTCACTGTCAGAGATGGGGTAGATGAATCGTGCAGCCAGTAACTTTTGCAATTCTTCCTTGACAATGTCTTTAAGGGCTGGATTCATCCTCCTTTGAGGCTGCTTGACTGGTTTGCAATCTTCTTTAATGTAAATGTGATGAGTACAAACTGAAGGGTGCACTCCCTTCATCTCCTTATAGCTCCAGGTGAAGGCGTCTAAACGTTTTCTCAATAAGCTACATAGTTCCTTCTCCTGGGAGGTGGATAAGGATGAGTTGATTTTCAAGGTTCTTTCTAGGCCGAACTCTATATTCTTAACACGGAGAGGGGTTGGGTCAGCCCCACAGAGATTAGTTAAGGGATTTTCTTGGGTTTCTTTCACTAGATCTTCTAATGGCAAAATACTGGGGGGTGGATTCTGAATTAAATTTTCAATGATATCATCCTCATCCTGCCATTTCTCCCCATGGCAGTTTCTACTGCACACAGTGGTGCAGAATAGACTTCATCCTCATCCTCCTCCTCCAACCAGAGAGGTAGATCATATTCTACCTGAGGTTGGGAAAGAGGGTATAGGATTAGTTGTTTAGACATATGCCCGTTCTTGATTGTCATGTTCCCAACTCGACAGCTAATGTAGGCATCTGCAACAGCCAACCAGGGTCTTCCCAGGATGAGAGGATACCCAATGAACTTTGCCTTCGACTGGAGAACTAAGAAATCGGTAGGGTACTCCCAAGAATTAAGGGAGACCATCACATCCTCCACAATCCCTTCAGGGGTCACGGTGGAGCGGTCTGCTAGCTGCAGTACTGTCGTGGTCTGTCTCAAGGAGGCTTGGAGGTTGAGCTTGAGCATGGTGTCCTTTGTCATCACATTAATGGCAGCCTCCAGATCAATCAGGATATGGGGGATCATGGTGCCATTGATGTGGACATCAACTACTGGGCTTCCAGGGTCTAGATATTTCGGACAGATTATCTGCCCCAACATTAGGTCGGACAGTTGTGCTATGACATTGATAGTTGGGGCATCTCACTTGCGCCTGCTTGGATGCTGAAGCACTTCTCTTTGATCATCTTATTTTATATGGGCACATCCTTTATGGCTTGGAGAAGTGGTATATTTACACATAACTGTTTCAATTCTCCCAGAAGTTTAGTTTCTTCTGGAGTGGGTTGTGTTGTTCCAGATAATCTCTCAGGAAAGGGTGGAATTGCTTTCGGTTCACTTTCCTCTTTATCTTCCTCAACCTCCTGAGGGGGAGGTTGGCTATCTGGGAGAACCTTCCCAAATCATAGATTAATCTCCTGAATCTCCACAGCATAGGTTGGGCATGATGGTTACCCACTATATACTTGTTGAGCCTGTCTGTTGTTCGGGTTCAGGTTCGGTTGAGTAGGCATTTGGGGTTGCCTTGGTGGAGAAGGAGGCAATGGTTGTGGTTGAGCAGGTGGTGGAGGCAAAAGAGTGGGAGGAGAGTTGTATTAGGGCCTCCACCCCTGATGAGATGCATTCCACTGAGGTTGTGGTTGAGCATAGGAGTGAAATGAATGAGCGATTAATTGGGCATGATATTGATATGGATATGACCAAGGAAGAGGTGTGGACCAGGAAGGATGAGCAGGGGGGCCCTAAGAAGGTATGGAAGTGGCTTGATTGGGGTTGTAGTATGCTTGAGATGTCCCTTGCATTCCCTGTTGGTATGGTCTAGGTCCATGCGGTCTCCTTTGCTTCATGAAATAGAGTGGTTCAATGGCTCCTTCGGCCCCTTGGTATACAACTTTAAGTCCGGGCAAGGAAGGACACTTATCTGTAGAATGATCTTCTTCACAGGCTAAACAAACCTCTATAGAGTTCAATGGAAATTCGTTCCTAGGATGCCTTGTGGTGCACCTAGGACAAAAAATGGCCAAAGCCCTCTCTGCTTCCTCTTGTTTCCTTTTGATATGCAAGGTATCCATTTGCATGGCAAGAGTCTACATCATCTCACTCTTGAAGTCTTCCAACATGTTTCAAAGTTCACCTTTAAGGGATGAACTGGATGAGGAGGTACTGGTTGTGGGTTGACTCCCCCTACCCATCTTCCTGGTTGCCCTAGAATGGTTTCTAAAAATAATCTTTATGTTTTCATAAGGTAGTTGGTAGTTTTCTCCCCCAGCCAGTAAATGGAGGGTGTCTAGAAGGTCTTCTAGAATTCCTCTAAGCAGGACCAACTTCAGAGATTCAGGGTCAAGTGTGCACCTGGCCCTTTTATAACTAAGCTGGAACCTTTCTTCATAATCTTCCAAGGATTCATCACTTCCCATGGTCATTCGGAAGATTTCTTCCTTGGTATCTTTTGACCTACAATAGTCTCGATATTTGTTATTAAAGGCTTGCTGCATCTGAGCCCAAGTTGTGATGCTATTGCCAGGTAACCCCATGAACCAGCGCAATGTTGCATCCTTGAGGGTAGAAGGAAACAGTTTCAACTTCTGCTCATCTTCTACATAGTCATAGGTTCGACAGATAACAACAAACTCAAATAGGAAGGTGTCAGGATCTTCTGTAGTCAATCCATGGAAGTGAGGTAGGGTTGAAGGGCTTATGTTCTTCATTTTAGTGTCCCCATTGGTCTCTCGGATGGGAAAGGTACCCTCTACTCTTTCTCCATTCCCCCTAGCATTTCTGTTTTCAGCCATTGTCTCAGGAGGGATGTTTTCTTCCTCTTCTTCTCCTATAGGTTCTTCAAATATCTCTGGTTGTTCACCTAAAGGTTCTTCTAGATCACTGCCACCAAAGAAGAGAGAAGGGTGGCTTTGTGATGTGGTGGGGGTGTTGGGTAGGAATTTCCCTAAATTATCTCTGTTCCTACAAGGCATGAAAGGAAATCTCTTTTTGGGTGATTTTTTTTTTTTTTGCTTGTACTTGCAAAACTGAAATTGATTGAACAAACAAATTGCAACTACTGAAATGAACTTGCTGAAAGGAATTTGCAGAATTGAAATGAAAGCAAGGAAATGACTAATCTACCTTTGCTGAAATGGAAATTGCAGAATTGAAAGGACTAATCTACTTTTGCTGAAATGGAAATTGCAGAATTGAAATGACTAATCTACTTTTGCTGAAATGGAAATTGCAGAATTGAAATGAAAGCAAGGAAATGCAGAAATTGAAAGAAACAACTACTCTACTTTTGCTAAAATGAACTACTTAGCAGAATGTTGCAGTAGAAAATAGAAGAAAAGCAGTAATCACAAAATACTTTGATGCTTCCCCGACAACGACGCCAAAAAGTGGTGAGCACCAGTATTGCAACAATAATGTTGCAACTCCTGGGGCTTCCTACTTTACTTTTATTAACCCGGTAGTTCATAACAAACTTGGAAGCGATGGTGTTGTATGCACAAGTACTAGTTCTTACTACAGGCTGTCACTTGGTTATCTGGCGCAAGATCACTAGGAGCTCAAGCCAACTTCTATGATTTCCAGAAGAAGCTTTATGTGTGGCGAAAGAAAGGAAAGCTCACTCTACAGAGGCTACTCTATTTGCAGAAAGGAAAAGAAGGTTGAAATGTAAAGTAAACCTAACAAACCCTAATTAACCAACTAACCCTACTTTTGCAGAAAGAGAGATGAAAAACCATAAAATGAATGCTATTACCTACTTAGGAAGTAAAGAACATCTATTCAAGCTATTTCTAGAAGGAAATGAGGAAAAAACATCTTTTTGGGTTTTTATGTATTTTATGTGAAATTGTCATGCATGTACTTTATTTGTTTGTGGATGCGGCAGCAATTAGGTGGCGATAGAGGGCGATTTTGGAGTTTGTAGAGGTATAAGAAGGTGTGGATGGGTCCTAGGAGGCATCTGGTAACCTTCTGGAGGCTTTCCATGCAATCAGACTTCAAAAAGTCACCTACAGGAATTTCTACAGGAGGCTGCAGGGGATCTATAGGAGGTTTACAGGGGGATCTACAGGAGGATGCCAAGAGCTATTTCAGAGGTTCCGAAGGTGGGAAAATGGTTGGAAAGGGTATCTAAGGGCTAGAAGGATGTGTTAAGGTGTCTAAGGTTCATTAGGGAGGATTAGGAAAGAGAGAGGTGGTTGGATTTTTTTAAAGAAAGGGAGGAAAGTTTATGAGAAAAGTGCAGAAAATTAGGGCAGATTTATGAGGGGCTGTGAATGATCTATGGAACATGTAGCAAAAAGAGATGGTGATGGATGATTTATTGACTTATTATGAGCAGAGATGTACTACGAGAGAGCTGCAAATCAAACACTGAAACTAAGCAAGCAAAGAACTAGCTACACCCAAAAAACAGAACTGTATCTCATGTTGACCTAAATTCTGATCTAGGAAAATAAAATGTTGAACAATGCTATATGGAAAGGAAAGCATGAATGGAGATTTATTGTAGAAACAGGAATGAGCATGACAAAATAGATCTGAAGCAAAGCATGATCCTCTAAATCAAACTACAAAACTAGAAATTGCACGTAGAAGGAAAATCTGTGTTTTTGTGGCAGCAAGCGGGTCTTGACCTCAGTTCATGGTCCCAAAGGGAGGAAAGGATGTCAAGACTCTATTGATGGCCCTTTTTTATCTTTCTCTTATCACTATTTAACCTACTTCAGCAAACTGAAATGGAAGCAGCTATGTAAATCACCAAAAGCAACCTATTCTAACCAAGGAAGAAATCTATCTAACAACAATTGATTCATAAACTGCAACAAAACATATAAATACAAAACAAGAGGTGTTGGGAAGCTTGGGTTGGGCCCTAACCCAAGAGATTCATCCCTCTGAGGTAACTCAGTGCGGGCTCAGAAAAGATTTCATCTTCATTATCAAAATAATAGTCACATTACATGAAACTGTCCACAAAAGTAAGCTCGAAATGAGCTGAGCAAGAGCTGCAACAAAAGTGCGAAAATTTGACTAACATCCAACAACATACTGAGGCCCTAAGCCTCTCTATTTATACAACTGGAGCTCCCAACAGCTCTCCTAAAATCAGGGAGGCTTGGCTCCCAGGACTTGAGATAGACAACAATTAACCTTCACTTGCTCGGTTGCCCCTTTGATGCATTGATGTGGCTTCTTGTGCTGCGAGATTTCTAAAGGAGGATTTGAAGTAGGGAGTCATAAATGAGGGGGAAACCCTCCTACAAATCCTCTCCCTTGTCTTCCTCGAATATTGGCTGCCAAATGCTCATTAAACCTTTGACTTTGTCTCAAAATTGACCAAAACTCTGCATAAAGTACACATTAGACTTCATGGCATAATGACTAACCCAACTCACTCTATTAGCATAAATATAATAAAAAACATGCAATAAACTAATGAGAATGGTGGATCCAGCTAAGTTAGGAGGCAAAATGAGCCCATATAATTACCCATTTATGGGGCTCATAACTTATGTGTCACTTTTACCATGTGTTCAAATTCCTGGATTGCTAGTAAATCTTCCCCATTTTCCTTGGGGGTAGCATTGCCATTTTGAACTTGTGTACCCCCTTCTTCTTGGTTTGAAGGGTTATCTATGATTTTCCCTTCTTCTTCCTATGATTGGTAGGGGTCGAGAGGTTGCCACCCTTTTCTTTTACGAGTTGGCCCCTTTTTCGGTTTTGGGTGCTTTTATGCCTGAAGGGCATGCGTCCTGCAAGTGTCCAATTTAATAGCATAATCGACATCTGAATGTCGTATTTTCATAATTCAGTAGTTGGGTACACTATAAACTTTGACGTTTCATTTTGAATTCAATCAGGTATCCCTTTGCTAAGATCTATTTCCACATAGATTTAAGCAAAGGAAAATAACCCTTCCTCTCTCCTCTCAGTGTCCATCTTTTTGAAAGATCCCAAAGTGTTTATGATTTCCTTGAGAACCTTGTGGTGCCGCAAAGGGAAGGGAAGATTTGGTACCTCACCCATACTGGCTTCTTTGAGACCACCATTGTTGTGGCAATGAATTCTAGAAACAAAGGGGTAATGAAGAGCCCTACATTTCCCCAAAACCAGGGCCCTTATTTCAATACTCTCTCCTATTCCTCATGAGTATCAAACTGGACAATGAATAAGCCTTCTGAACAAAGGTATATGTCGCAGTGGAGGTCCAAGTTGTGAACACCCATTGATGCAGAGCATCAAATCTTGGCCAAAAACCATTAAATCTACAGATTACCGCCCTAGATTGAAGAACATAAATGAGTTATTTTACCTCTTTTAGGTGTAGTGCCTCCATAGCAAACACTTGTTGTTGTTGTTCAACAATGTAAGGTCCAGGGTTGAAATGTGGCATATTTGGAGGGTTATGGCCTTTACCCCACAATGCTTCCTTGTAGGAGGTTGATCCTCCCAGGTTCCTAGATCTCGAGGCACCACTACGCAACCACAATAACAAGATGATAATAGGTTTTGGACAATACCATAATCCTTTAATTGAGCGGAATCTTATAGCTATATCCCTTCACAAAGAAGTTGTTTCACAACTACACGAACCCTTAATCGATTCTTAATAAGCTATTTTAGATCATCCCTCAGGACAGATATAGAGACCGAAACTTGGATCGTGTTTCCTTCGAGGGCCTTTACAAAAATATGGAAATTCACCTTTTAAAGAGGATCTTCAAAATCCCCCAACGATCTAGGCAGAAATGGATCATGTGTCTTTACATCTTGATTTGCACATATCTGGGTAGAATGAGGCTATAAGGGAAGGCTACTTCCCTTAGCAAACCCATGCACAATCTTCCTGCTAGTGTTTGGCATAGAAAACACGACAACACAGTCCACTGGTGCCTCCCTTGCCATTATTCAAAATAAGTTGCACATTATGCATGTTTTCCTGCCTTTAACGAACAAGGTTTGTTCTTTTTTCCCATTCTAAGTATAGATTGTAGCCCTTACATTCCAAGACTCAATGCTTTGCTAGTACATTTTGTCAAACACTTATCTTGGTCTTAGTCCACAGGTGTATATCTCATTCATGCAAATCATCAAACACTTCACGAGCATCCTTTGCATTCTCACGTTTATCTCTCCTATTAGCAGGCGTGTACACCAGAGTCCACCCGAAACCATTGGCACAACATCAAAGCTGACGAACTTGTACTGGTAGCTAGGCAGGGTTATGGGGAGATTCAAGGTCAAAAACTTCGCGAGTATCCATTGCATTCCCGCGTTTGGCATCCCTATTAACTAGCATGTGCTCCAAAGTCCACCCGATACTAGTGGCACAACATTGGAGCCAATGAACTTGCGTTGTTAGCTAGGTGGGTTCATGAGGAGATTTAGGGCAAAAAATGATACACTTAATGCCATTAATCTATCGGGAAACGACCTCTATCTAAAGGATTTCTAGAAGCTTGAGTCTGCCATTCCCGGAGTGGGTTTTGAAGTGTACTCTTGACAATCCAAAGGAGTGAAGTCGCTGATGTTGCACTGAGAGAACATTCGACTCAAGGGATGGATGCAAGCGCATAAACCTAGAATCATGGATGCCATATTCTAACAACAATCCCTCCCATTAAGACTTATAATGCTAGAAATGACCAACATGAATATCTTGATAAAATTTATTCATTGCAATATGCATTTTATTTTTAATATATTGCTGAAAGATGAACACGAGAGAAGACTACATCGATCTTATTGCCCGAAGGAAGATGTGAGGGGAATTGGGAAGTTTCTTGCTTATACTAAATTTAATGTCTAGTTTTTTCCCATGTTCCAGATTTCAAAGTTGGTAATTGAAGCACCAACTGCCAAAAAATATGAGAAAGAATGGGAGTCGTATAGAACTACTCCAAATGTATGGGAAATGTATCTATTTGGAGCCTTCAAAATTAACCACACAGTCCTAGACAAGGACCCAAAATTCTCATATAGGTAGGTTGTGGTTCAATAACAAGGGGACGAGTAGAGTATGCATGTTGTTGTAGACAAAGAACAAAGGAGATTGTTGTTGCAATGTGAGTGTGGTTAGGAGTAGAGAGATAGAGAAGTGTGAATTTTTTAACTAGAGACAACTTGTGAAAAGAGAACAAAACCTAAAATTTATAACTTATATTGATTAAAGTTTAACACTCCATGAGAGATTCAACTAAGTTAGATCCATAATCTACTTCAATAATGATTTGTTTATTCATGCATTGCTTGTGTGCTTCCTAGAAAACATGCAACTATGTTATTGGAGGAGTTATTCACTAATCAAATCCCAAGTTAAACCCTTTGAAGTATCTCTCGCTGTTGAGGGTGCTTGTCCTTGTTTATTTAACATAGATGTACGTTCTATTATAAGAAGTGACACTTCACATAGTGAGGTGTATAATCCATAGTTTAAACAAAGCTGACACCACACCTTTGCACTTTCTTAATTGCCATATTCTGATTTGTTCCATACTTGAACATTTCTCTCTTATTTTGTGAAACCGTGTAAGAATCACTTGCGTGTTTAATGATGCTACGAGGTTTGTTCCTAAAATTGTTTCTACATTTGGTAAGAAAGTTAACCATACTTTATTAGGTAGGAAATCTATTGTTATACTTCCTCACCATGTAGATTTCCCTATCATTTGCCCCATCATTCATCTTTCATTACAACAGATAAACGAGTTTCATTGTAACAAAAGCGTTAGCATATTAATTAGCATTAAGTAGTATCTCACTGCCTATGACAAGTAGCAATGCATGAAATATGATGATAGTTGCAACAATGGAAGTTATGCATTAATGTTATCTCCACACAAGGAATAACAATCCCTACTAAAATTTATGTAAACAACCATTAATGACAAAACATTCAAATAATAACTTAAGTAAGATACCTAAAGCAAAGATCTTGATTGTATTGCATGTCTATGTATGTTTTGGTTGCTATGTATGATTAGACTTTCAATCATGAGATAGTTATTTTTTCATGCATATAATATCCATGTCATTAATATAAAAAAATAAGCAAAGAAAAGTTATTATTATCCAAACATAGGTACTTTGGCAAGGAATTCTTGAGAAAGAGGGTCATTGATGTTATCACATCATCACATCATACCACAAGTAAAGGAGACCCATAGATTATCAATTCAAAACAAAGATCAAAGCAGTGGGTCATATGCATTTAAATAACATACAAACAATAGAGATACTCAAGCAAACTAATCAAATAAATTGAAGTTACTGGTGGTGTTGATCACATCAAAAACTTAAATCAGACAGATTAGAAGATGTGATTGTTGAGGCTTTTTGTTGTTGTTGTTGGAAAGTCCTTAATCCTCGGGGCTTGGGGTTTGTTTAGAGCTGAACATAGAGTTGGATCAAGAAGGTAGGCTCATGTTTAAGGAGCTTTTGAAGGCATTCTCCTTATCATACATGGGGTCTTGTGCCAACATTCAAGAAGCTACTAGAGATGCTCCATATCATATCGTAATTTGCATGTATGTATATTGATATATGATAACAAATTGGTAGACATCAATGCTACATCAAACTAAGATAATTGGTGTAATGATACAATAACATTAAACAAAACATCTTTCATATTATCCTTATCCAAAAGAGGGATTCAGTTTGGAAGACCATCAAAACAACTTGAAATTCAATGGCCTATGGCAGATGGTTCTCTTGCAAGGTAACCCACTAGGTCAAAGAAGCAAGCAAATATTGGTTAGCAATAAACTCTACCTTGGTCCATCCATTCTAAGCAGAAAAACACAAACTAAAACAAATACTTTACAATTTTTGCACCCACATTATAACAATGCGGATTTTGCAATTCCATGTATGTGAGTCTTTATGCCCAAAAGACCCCCCTCCTCTAAATTGCACGAAACAAAAGCTTTTTTAGGTTTGAGAAGAAAATTCTAGATGGTATTTTTTTTCCTTTTTTTTTTTATGGAGTAAATATTGTATTTCCTTCTAAACTTGAATATACATGGACATGTTGGATACATTAGATCACTCTTTCACTAGGAATACTGGACAATAACTAAAAGTGCACTCTTTGCAGAGAAGCATAGGAAATCATAATATTCAAAAAGACTAAATAGATGATACATGTACTAAAAGATGGGTTAGATTGGCCGTTAGGATGAATCATGAAATCATAATGCAAAATAAATTGGAGCATAGCAAAAGACTAAGATGAGAGATTAGAGTCAGTGGCGACAACTTGAATGGGGTCTTCATTGTTGCTAAGGGTTCTACCTATCAAGGGAGGAATGCTAAGATGCTACTCAATGCAATCGAAGCACTAATCCATGTCCCTCATGTGAATATGTATATGCTCTAGGGGCGTAGGATGTATGACCAATGCTTGAAACAATCCATTCGAATTATACCAAAGAGAAACTTCAAATGCTAATATAGGTTGATGGCGTACATGCATTGGTTAAATGACCTTGTGTGTGTGTCCAACATTCAACACCCAATCAACCAATTCAATGAGAACCTCTGTGTCTGAAAACCGTTGCCGTTGGGAGGCCCCTTCACATTCCATTTGAGCTAGCTCTTCCTAGATGGTCCTTAAGGTGAGATCTCTACACTAGGTAGTTGATTCCTCTAGTGGATGGTGGGCACATGTGTGTCCTCAAAAAGCTCTCTTGTGGTAGTAAGATGCCCCTTAGTGGACGCATGCTTGTTGACGGGGCTTGGAAAAAGGCTAGACAATGACATAAAAACGAATTGTCGGCGAGGTGAGCGAACAAGTGACAAGCTTAGGGAGGTGTGCCATGTAAAGAGGAGAAGAGCCATAATAACAAAGAGTCAGATGAATCCAAACATCATAGGAGGGGAAGATAATCAACATACCACACCAGAATGTTAGTGTAAGGGAGAACATGGAAGAAAATGCTAAGCCTGGCAAGGAAGATGGAAAAAGGAAACCAAAGCTCGCAAATGATAGACTAGAGGAGGAGCACAGAGCCTCAAGAGTAGACTGAGAAGTGCAAGGAGAGAGACTAGCAAAAATGTAGGCCAGAGGTGTAACAATTAAAGAAGCAAAACCACAAACATAAATCAAGCAAATAGATAAGTGCAAATCAGAGACAATCAGGACGAATCCTGTTGAAGAGGTCCAAAGCCCACAAGGTCTGTTCACTGGCATGCAAAAGGAACCCATATTGTGAGCCACAACAACAAAACTATGCCAATAAACCAGGAGGCCGACTGGAATGCACTGTCGAGTCTCTAGTTGAGGAGGGGAGACTAGCTATTCCTGAAACAACCAAATGAGTCCTAAATTGGAAAGACATGGGCATGCCTAGGCTCATAGAAGTGGGTTGGCCAGAGCCCCTGGTTCATGTTGATAAGAGCCAGGAGGAAAGTTGCAGAATAGGGGAATGCATACTGAGTTGCTCCAAATGAAAGTATTGCCACTAGGGGGAGATCTATGAATTGAAACAATCACCGCACGAGCAAAAACATGATAGAACTGGTGAGATGACGAAAATTCAATACTATGATAATGTTTAGACTTGGGATTGATGATCTTATAACTAGCTTGCTTGAGGCGAGATCTCGAGGGCACAATTGTCATAAAAGCTCATTATGAAAATGTGGTACCACATCCCTTAATCGCTTCACCAGATGGAATGGTGGCAATGAGTCCCTTGTAATAGTGACATCCCATTGAGACAGTTCTAAATGCTATTTAATAAAAATAATCAAGTCCTTTAATGGGATTTAAACATCCAACTTTGTTTAAACAACCTTGTAATAATTTTTTTAATTCATTTCTTCCCCTACCAAAAAATTAATACAACAGAGGCATAAAAAAGCATATGTTTTCGCAACTCACAACAATTATGTGAAGTTACATTTACTCACGGTTTCACATAACTTTGCAAAGTACCCACCATGTGGTAATGCGCTTGTACACCTCCACGCCTATTTGTTGATGATTTGGTTACCAGGTTGGAAGAGCCTGACTGCCACATGGAAGTTAAAAACTCTTGGAGTGGACAAATGATGTAGAAGTGCGGTGCAAGCTTTATTTCCACGATCCTTGTCTTTCCAGATGGAGGCGTTGGAGAGGGCAGATTCAGGAGAAATCGTTTGGGCGTGCTACCGTTCTCTGATAATGCGAAAGAGTGCTGTAGGAATGCCGTTTGAAGTTCTCGCATCTTCCCGAAGTCGACGCGACCTTGGCTTTTGACACACGTGGCATGGCGGGTCGGGATTTTCAGATTAGACGAAGGAAAGAGGAAAGTTTAGGGTTCGAATCTTCGTAGGCAATGTCGTTGCACATCAAGGCCATGGTGGATAAGTTCGTAAAGGAGCTAAAAGAAGCTTTGGACGCTAATATTCAGGACAGGATTATGAAGGAGAGGGAGATGCAGAGTTACATTGAGGAACGAGAACATGAAGTCGCTGAAAGAGAGGCTGCCTGGAAAGCTGAACTTTCCCGTAGGGAGGTAAATATCTTCATTTAATTGTAAATCTCTTTCAGTCTTGGATATCTTACCTTCGCAATGAGTCCAAACACTTATTCCTTTTTTTTGATGAAATAAAACAATAGAAACCAACTTCTAAATAAAAAGTATACAACGAATAAATACGTATGATACAGTCTTATTGCAGAGATCAATACAAGATCCTTTGCAATAATGCCTTTACAACTTGCTCTGTCTCTTATAGTCCATTGTTGGTTAGGGTTTCACCCTAAATTTTTAGGGGAATTATTCTAACTAGAAACCATTGCCAATCTTAGAAAGGTCGTAAATATAAAACAAAATAAATAATTATTTCTTATTTTTTCTTTTCTAAGTTTGAAGATTCTAGACGTTTCTTTATAATATAATTGGCAATTTCTTTCACAATCCTATATAACTTTGGGCTAGAATTCGTTAGATCCTACATCAATTTTGTTTGCCAATGCTTTTGGCTTACTGAATTCTTTATAAGACCTAGCTTCTCTTTTTTCTAAAGTTTGTGAGCTGGAATTCCATTTATTAGACATCTATTAATTTCTTCTTCTCCTTCTCGTCGTAGTAAGCGCCACAGAATGATTTTCTGCCGAATGCATGTCTTAGTGTAATATAACTATGTATTAAAGAAAGAGGCTTGGGGCATAAACAGACGTAAGCAGTCCCTCTGGTCATCATGGCTTGTCGAAGGTCCTTGAGATACCTCTATAATCTCCTTTCCCAGACTTTCAACAGAGACATTTTATCCCCCTAAATATTCCTTAAGTTTCTCTACGCCTCTAATGCGTCTTCTCCTTCCTCTACCTCAACTAGTTTTCCTAGTTATGTCCTAATGTTGAGTGAGGGCCTCAAACCTATTAGGGTTTTTCAGCTTTGCTTAGCTTAGCTCATGCTTTTTTCCTTCTTTTAGTGTCATTGATATCTCTTCTACTTCGATTTTATTTTAGCATTTAGGAGTGTTCTAGAACTCCCCTGGTCTTGTGGCGAGTGTATTCTTTTGGCCTATTCCTTAGTCATTTGTGGAAATCAATAAAATTATGTTGTTTTCTCTTTATTTAATATAAATTCCACACCACTGTTGTTTGCATATTCTAGTATTCTTGCAAGTTGCACGTTCTTACCTAGCACGGTTTTGATTTCCAAGAGTCATGAGTCATGTGTATTTTAAGCTTAGCTACTCGTCTATCTAGGAACTCACACCCTTACTTCTTATAAGCCAAACGCAAAGCCAATGGAAGGATTTGGTCGAATGAAGTAAGGGAACGGGAAAGAAAACATCTTCTCTTCATCGCGCGCTAACCGAGCAGGCGAACAACACGGACACTATCTTGAAATTCTACCTACAAGGACATCATGGTGATCTAAATCACCCCGACGAACCTAACCCCATGAAGCAGCCCTGTTCTTAGACCACTTACACAGAATCGGTCACCACAAACAGAAACCATAGAGTATGCGGTCCAATTCAGTGTAGCAAAAGATCCAGATACCAAAACCGCGGACGCAAGGATGGATAGGTACGGTCAAGTTGGTTCGAACAGGACGGTATAGGCCGGTACAGGGAGGGCTTCAACTAATGCATCTGCTGCCGTTTCTGCTTCTAAGGAGGATAGGGATGAGCTTGATACCCAGTCTTCAGGCACCCGCTTCCGATGGATCATATTCTGTAGTTTGAAGGCACGTCGTAGCCCGAGATTGAGGAATTTCCGGACCCACTCGTCTATCTAGGAGTCACTGGAGACTTTCGGAGTTAGCCGATCAGGAATTGTCTCCTTCTTGAGGATGTGAAAGTTTCTGATTTCGACGGCAAAGAATTCTTAGTATTCTGAGGATCCCGATTCTGAACTTTTTGATGGTGTGTCAATTTGGTGTAGTTGGTGTAGTTTGAGCGGTTGTGAGGAAAAATTGTTACCATCCTCACTTGGGTTCAAATCCCACTTTTTGACATGTTTGTTCTGAGTGAGCCCATTGTTGATGAGATATATAATCTATTCAATGTATTTATGAGTTGTTGACCTAGTCTTGTGCCCTGAAAAATTTAAGATTTACTCCAGGTACTATCCTTAAAACAAGGGGCAAATGCCCAAATGGTTTTTCGCAAGATATGTTGCCCTTAGGATATGCTGGCCTCAGTTTCCGTCTCAATTCTGAATTAGGAAATAATCCAAGCTATTTAGTTCCCTCTCTGAATCATTGAATTTCTGGAGTTGAGACCTTCTCATTAATATTGGAAAAGAAAGTCCGGACTGACCTATAAAACCCATTTCTTGTATCAATCCCGTTGCGGGTCGGGATTTTCAGATTAGACGAAGGAAAGAGGAAAGTTCAGGGTTCGAATCTTCTTAAGCAATGTCGCTGCGCATCAAGGCCGTGGTGGATAAGTTCGTAAAAGAGCTGAAAGAAGCTCTGGACGCTGATATTCAGGACAGGATTATGAAGGAGAGGGAGATGCAGAGTTACATTGAGGAACGAGAACGTGAAGTCGCTGAAAGAGAGGCCGCCTGGAAAGCTGAACTTTCCCGCAGGGAGGTAAATATCTTCATTTAATTGTAAATCTCTTTCAGTCTTGGATATCCTACCTTGGCAATGAGTCCAAACACTTTTTTTTGATGAAATAAAACAATAGAAACCAACTTCTAAATAAAAAGTATACAACGAATAAATACGTATGATACAGTCTTATTGCAGAGATCGACACAAGATGCTTTGCAATAATGCCTTTACAACTTGCTCCGTCTCTTATGGTCCATTGTTGGTTAGGGTTTCACCCTAAATTCTTAGGCGAATTATTCTAACTAGAAACCTTTGTCAATCTTTAGAATGGTCGTAAATATAAAAAGAAAATCATCATTTCTTATTTTTTCTTTTCTAAGTTTGAAGATTCCAGACATTTCTTTATAATATAATTGTCAATTTCTTTCACAATCCTATATAACTTTGGGCTAGAATTTGTTAGATCCTACATCAATTTTGTTTGCCAATGCTTCCGGTTTACTGAATTCTTTATAAGACCTAGCTTCTCTTTTTTCTAAAGTTTGTGACCTCGAATTTCATTTATTAGACATCTATTAATTTCTTCTTCTCCTCCTTCTTGTCATAGTAAGCGCCGCAGAATAATTTTCTGCCAAATGCATGTCTTAGTGTACTATAACTATGTATTAAAGAGGCTTGGGGCATAAACAGACGTAAGCAGTCCCTTTGGTCATCATGGCTTGTCGAAGGTCCTTGAGATACCTCTATAATCTCTTTTCCCAGACTTTCAACAGAGACATTTTATCACCCTAAGTATTCTTTAAGTTTCTCTATGCCTCTAATGCGTCTTCTCCTTCCTCTGCCTCGACTGTTTTTCCCAGTTATGCCCTAATGTTGAGCCAGGGCCTCGAACCTGTCCCTTTGGTCATCATGGCTTGTCGAAGGTCCTTGAGATACCTCTATAATCTCTTTTCCCAGACTTTCAACAGAGACATTTTATCACCCTAAGTATTCTTTAAGTTTCTCTATCCCTCTAATGCGTCTTCTCCTTCCTCTGCCTCGACTGTTTTTCCCAGTTATGCCCTAATGTTGAGCCAGGGCCTCGAACCTATTAGGGTTTTTCAGCTTTGCTTAGCTTAGCTCATGCTTTTTTCCTTCTTTTAGTGTCGTTGATATCTCTTCTACTTCGATTATATTTTAGCATTTAGGAGTGTTCTAGAACTCCCAGTCTTGTGGCGAGTGTATTCTTTTGGCCTATTCCTTAGTCATTTGTGGACATCAATAAAATTATGTTGTTTTCTCTTTATTTAATATAAATTCCACACAACTGTTGTTTGCATATTTTAGTATTCTTGCAACTGTTGTTTGCATATTCTAGTATTCTTGCAAGTTGCATGTTCTTACCTAGCACTGTTTTGATTCCCAGAGTCATGTGTATTTTAAGCTTAGCTGTCAATTTGGTGTAATTTGAGTGGTTGTGAGGAAAAATTGTTACCCTCCTCACCTGGGTTCAAATCCCACTTTCTGACATGTTTGTTCTAAGTGAACCCATTGTTGATGAACTATATATAATCTATTCAATGTATTCATGAGTTGTTGACCTGGTCTTGTGCCCTGAGGAATTTAGGATTTACTCCAGGTACCATCCTTAAAACAAGGGGAAAATGCCTAAATGGTTTTTCCCAAGATATATTACCGGGATTTTTTTTCAGCTCAGTTGATTTCTATAATGTCTTCTTGACAGGTTCAAAATTGTTTTTATTGTCGCAAACTTAACAGTTTCATACTTAGTAGTTGCTGCACTTTTATTTGGCATCTTTGTATGGCTTCATTTGCACTTGTTTTGGAGTGACAACGCTTTAACTGGGCAGCGTGCTCTGCCTACCTTTACACAGATTACCCTTAGAATATGCTGGCCTCAGTTTCCGTCTCAATTCTAAATTAGGAAATAATCCAAGCTATTTAGTTCCCTCTCTGAATCATTGAATTTCTGCAGTTGAGACCTTTTCATTAATATTGGAAAAGAAAGTCCGGACTGACCTATAAAACCCATTTCTTGTATCAATCCCGAGATACTGTCTCTTGGAAATATCATCTAGAATTTAATTAATCTATGGATGTACCCAAGGGTAATCTACAACATCTATCTAAAACATCAATGATTATAAGGTAATCTACAACATCTACCTAAATGCCAATAACTATAGGGTAATCTAAATTGATTATGGAAGTTAAAAGATAGAACTTTTCGAACATGTAAACTTTAAGGAACTATATTGCTGTTGTAAGTGTAGAAACCTCGCTGAATCTTTAGAATCCTCAAAATGTTAACTATGAAGATTTGGTTAAAATTTTCTAAATATCTAATGATTTCATATATTTTATAAAAATAGGACAATTTTTCAAGTAAAACAAGTTCATAATATAGAAGTTTGGGCGAATACTCATTTTAAATTCGTCAATATATTTTGGCAAAAAAATGGTAAAAATAAAAAATGGCAAATATTCAACCCTAGAATTTTCTTTGATCTTAAATTTAAGGATTGCGATTATACAATTTATATGATGATCAAGGGAAAGTTCGGAGCACAAGAAATTTATATTAAATTGATAAGGCAACCTAGTGCATCTCTCACTTTCATGATATGATCTAACAAAATTACAGATATGCATTTATTGTGAAGCTTTTGTATGGGTGAGTAAATCTTAACTTTGTTTTATGTTGTAAAATGAGAACTGTAGATAACAGTAATACTTTAGTTCTTGCTGAACGATTGACAACAAGAGTGAAGCCTCGCAGTGTAAATGATTTGTCAAGATCTAATATCTCTTTAAATTGCTTGGGATATATATATATTTTTTTGTTCTGTATTTTATACTAATTACCTATTTGATCTTTATTTCAATTATGGAAGATATAAAGTTTTTATTGTGGTAAGCAATTTCTCAAATGATATTATTGAGAATAATAAACGGAAAAGTAGGAAGAGATGCAAGAATTTGACGACGGAATGCAGTTGTTGGTCATTTAGAGATTAGGCTGTCTTTTGCAGTTTGGTAATCTCTTTTTAGAGACTGGCTGGCCTTGATCAAATTCACAATGCAATATATTTTCTTCCTTGTTACATTTCATTATTTGACTTGAATGGTTCCTAAAAACATTTGAATTTTGGCTCGAGGAAATTTCCCCTATCCTATGGGGACAACAGCGGTACGTAGAGAAATGCAAGAATTTGACAATGTATTGCAGTTCTTGGTTCTTTAGAGATTAGGCTGTCTTTAGCAGATTGGTATTCACTTTATAAACTGACTGGCTCACCTTGACCAGATTTTATCTAACTTATGCAATTTGCAATGCAAGATATTTTCTTCCTTGTTACATTTCATGATTTGAGTTGATTGGTTCCTAAAGACTATTTGAATTTTGGCTTGAAGAGAATTTTCCCTAACCTATGGGGACAACAGCAGTACGTTGACTGTATATCAATAGAATTTCAGTCAAAAGTTGTATAAATTTTGTGACAGCTCTTTAATACGACAAGTCTATCTCGACTAACGTTATTAGAACTGGACTGGTTATCAAATTGGTAGACCCCCCAGACTGGGAACCGGTCAGAACCAGACCAAAACTGGCAAAAAAACTGGACCAAAAAACTGGTCAACGAAAAACACATAAAATACTCGAATTTTAAAGAAAAACATATATATTCATGTTCATCCATATAAATCTAAACAATTTATACACAAATAAGCAAAGGATTTTATTTATATAGCATGTAAGGTTGCACATAACCAAAATAGCACCCAGTGCAATCCATCTCCGAACCAAAAATACATCAACAAACAGGCCCTAGATGGCCTTTATCATCCACACCTCCATACCATCAAAATCTTTGCCTATATTGGGATATTCGTTATCAATATCACCCTCTAAGCATTAAAATAAGATAGAAAAAGCTTAGCATGTCATGTCAAGATTTTGTTACCGATGGGTACATTTTTAGTAGTATCATGATAGAGGAGTTCAACAATCAATGCCACTAACATCAAGGTACATCGAGGGGTTGGTTCTCTTGATTAAATGTTAGTTCCATACCCTCGTACACGACAAAATCCAATGGAAACATTGCAATCCCCCCAACCTTGAAATACTAAAAAACTGTTAAGTCTGCTGGATTTTGAGTGGGATGTAAAATTCTACTTTCTCCATATGAAATCCAATGTGTTTGGAATCAATCTCAAACATCCTAAGTCAATTAATGGTAGCACTAAAATTTAAGTAAAAGGATGAAATTGAAAGATAACATTACCATTAATTGCATGGCATTAGTAGGGCATTATGGTCAAATATTATGCTTCTCCCTTCTTTCGGTATCTTGACCAGAGATGCCTAGTCCTCTTCATTATGTTAGTTTTCTAAACCCAATATCTAATGTTTAATTCCTAGCAAAAACTTATTGAATAAACACACAACTAGGTTTCTAAAAAAATATTCAGCAAAAGAAGATATAATGATCTCAATCACAATGATACAAACATATTTTTGTTGAACAAGTTTTTCATTAACAAATCCAATCTTACGTGGGCTCCAGTCTTGGGATAATGGCCCACTTGAGAAAATACAGATACAATAACTTGGATATGATCCAACAGTTTTGCCTTTGATTGTTGCTAGTTCTTTCCTATAAATCTAGATCTCCAGCCTCTTTGCACTCCCTCGGACCCAACACATCACTTATTGAGATGCCTCTCTCAATGTTGTGCTATTGTTGTGTGTCTTTGTCCTCTCCTTAACCTTGCATTTATAACATTACATTGAGCTAAATCCCTAACCCTAATCCCAATCTCAAAGTGATTGACAACTGAGATTAAATCTCGCCTCACTTGAGATCAATGTCTAAGATTAAAACAAAATCATTAAAGTGAATTACTTTACTTTTCCTAAGTTTTTATTAGCTCAATAAGCCAACATATGAATATGTGTTTTTTCCTAAGTTAGACTTAGGCTAAGTTATATCAACAACTTGCTCAACCTAGAGTAAGTGTTCAAAGGAGAATGTGGGCAACTTCTGCACACATAAACACAAGGTGTGTGCAAAAGTACCTTTTTGAGCTACAACTTTCAACACTCCCTCTTAGTGAAGAAGGTACTTCTGGAAGAATCTACTCCACTTGGATTTGTCTCCAATCCCATCACATCATCCACTGTTGTAGCTACTCCCTTTGGACTGGAAGACTTCCCTACTACCTGCTTTGGAATCTGATCTGAAACCTTGTTTCTCCCAACCATGCTCCTAGGAGGCTGCACATGAGCATCCATCAGTGTTAGCCCATACCAACTGGTTCTCACAGATCTAGAAGAGGCCTCCTGCCCATCTTCTAGATTAGAAAAATTGAGTCCTCGATCTCAACTCAGTCTTTAAAGCCTCTCGCTCATTCGTTGTCAACTAACATCGATCCTCGATTCGAGATCCCCTTGGATCTGCTTATAGGTTGGCCTTGCAAGTTGTACAACTTACCCTTCTTGACACCAAGCCTGACTATTGTGTCTATCCTGGGTAGCTCCCTCTGAACATATGAATACTTGTTCTTTTTGGAACTCAACATCATGCCCTTCGTCCTCTAGATTTGAGAGAGAGCAAGTTTGTCTTCAGTTCTAGGACATATAACACCTCTCCCACCTCCAAAGATCCTCTAGATTCTAGTTGGAATAACACTATTCCAACCCTTTTCACTGCATGTATGGTACTCGTAGTGACTTTCACATGCATGTCTGAATCTGTCTTTGAAATACTAAGGAACACTTCCCTCATTACTGTCATATGGCGAGATTCTCCACTATCCATGAACCATGCATCACTGTCCACAAACCAGGCACTTCTAATACTAGTGCCAGAAAGACAGGCAACCACTAATGAGAAATCCTCCTCAAATTTTGCTGCAAACTCTTCAATCTCTGCTGATGCTGCAACTTGTGCTCTCCCTTTGTCTTTCTTTCTGTTTGGGCACCGGCTCAAACTCTTCAATCTCTGCTGATGCTGCAACTTGTGCTCTCCCTTTGTCTTTCTTTCTGTTTGGGCACCGGCTCACATAATGGCCTGACTTGTGACATGCAGAGCACTTGACTTTGCTCATGTCTTTCTTTCCATCGTTAGAGGATTCTCCCTCTCCTTTGTTCAGTTTGGCATCTCCTCTGTGCTTTCTTACATGACCTGAAAGGGCTTCCTCATCCCTTTCATCTTTTATGTAGTTGCCATGTAGAGCATCCTCATGAGTCTCCTCCTAGGTGAAGTCATCCCACAACCTATCCCAAGTTGGGAGATTCTCCCGTGCCACAACTCCTTTAACGAAGGCACCTGACTGCTATGTGAACCTATTCAAAGCTGTCCTTACTAGTTTTGAGTCTGACACTTTCTCCCCTACTACAATAAGCTCGTCTCCTAAGTCACTTGACACGGGGATTCGAGATTCGTAGTATCGGATTCGGACACATTGACCCCCCGGAACAGGACACGTAGGATTCGTTATATATATATATATATATTTCTTACACAAATTTTAATTAATGATACAAATTTATTGATTTCAAACATAGATCTTCATCTATAACATGCATAGTACATACAAAATTCAAATACATGTAAGTGGTCACATAAATCATGATTCATAATTCATAAATGAAAGACAACTTACAACTACAAGATAGTAAGATAAACACATTGACAACTGTAGTTTTCTCATTAAGTCATCAAATCAAAATGTGTTACATAGGTAGTGCTGGTGCAATGCCAATGGAAAATAGAAATAGAAAACTCTGATGATATTGGGGGAGGAGGGGCATCTCCAATGGAGACATTTTTGCCCTTCCTTTGCCCCCTAACTGCTGCCTTTGATTGAGCCATGAATACTGTAAAAGAAATAGACAAAATATGCACAAATTTGTAAACAAAAAATCATATACAAACTGCTGTAATAGAATAAGAAATGTAAAAAAATGGAGCTGAAATGCACTTAACTGGTGCTTGAATCTCCTTGCCGAATGCTATACTCCCTTAGCTCCTTGCTCCAAACCCTTCTCTCCTTGCAAGCAGCGCAAACAATGCAGACCCAAATGATAAACAACGTGAATGAAATGAAGAAATGCGGCCTTTTTAAACCCGCGACAGTCACTTTTTTGGGATTCGTTGGCCAAAATCGGGATTCGTTGGCCAAAATTGGGATTTGTTTAGGATTCGATTTTTGGGCGAATCGTACCAGACACGCAGGATTCCGGTTCGCCGGGCTATATGGACGAATCCGGTTACTTAGCTCATCTCATACTTGAGATATTTGGTTGAGATAAGGAAAAATTGTCTCAGTCTTGGACATCTTGGTGTTCCTATGTTTCTCTCTCAACACCACTTTTCGGTAATGGTTCACTTTGTGGTCTAATTTGGGCAACGCGTCCCACATTTCTCTAGCAGTTTTTTTTCCCAAATATATGAGGAATAATGTGATCCTTCACTCCGTCTAAGTTAATCCTCCTAGCTTTCACGTCCTTCTTATTATGGGTGGCCATAAGTGTTGCATCGGTAGGATGAATATGAGTTTGTGCTACAAAATCCCATATCTCGTTCTGCTTTACCATCGACACAATTCTCTCCTTTTAGATGTTGTAGTTAGACAACCCATCCAAACGATCATCAAACTTGAGACTGGTAACTATCTTTGCCTAAATGATCAAACCTTGCCAAAATCAACTTGTTCTTGATGAAGAAGAAAATTGCAGTCCTCATGTGAGTTTTTTTTTTTTAATTTTTTATTGTGCCCCTTAAAAAAATTTCAGCCCTTTAATTTTTTTCTTCTTCGGTCGTTCGACCAATTTACTTTGGCCCCCAAGTTTTTTTTCTTGTATGATCATGGCCAAACCCGACCTCGACGATCCAATACGAACTTGGCACCTGCGATTCCAAGATTGATTTTATTTTTTTCTTCAAAGTTCCAACTTTGATACACTGTTAGTTTTCTAAACCTAACACCCGGTATTTAATTCTTAGCAAAAACTTACTGAATAAACATAGCTAGGTTCCTAACAAAATATTTAGCAGAAGTAAATATAGGGATCTCAATCATAATGATGTAAACATATTTCTGCCCAACAAGTTTTTAATTAACAATTCCAAACTTACGCGGGCTCTTGTCCTGGGATAATGGCCCACCTTAGAAAATATAGATACAATAACTTGGATTTGATCCAACAAATTCGCCTTAGATCGTTGCTCATTCTTCCTTGCAAATATAGATCTCTTGCCTCTCTACACTCCCTTAGACCCAACACACTGCTCATTGAGACGCCTCCTCTCAATCTTGTGTTGTTGTTGTGTGTCTTTCTCCTCTCCTTACCTTGCTTTTATAACTTTACATTGAGTTAAATCCCTAACCCTGACCCTAATTCCAAAGTGTTAATTTTTGGTATGTTCTATATATGCTTAAGAGCAATTTACTTCAATTTCTTTATGAGACCAATACCAATATCTAGTTTAGCAATCACATCAACATGATAGTAAAATGCAGATAGAACATAAACATAAACAGTAGAAGACAAGCCAAGACAAGAGGACACAAGATGTGGCACCAGCTAGGGACAAACCCCAATGTGGGGAAACCCTTGATCAATTCTTCTTATATTCTTCAATAGTTCAGCAGAGAGAGAGATAGTACAAATTACAATTCTGATAATTTATGACAGCAGCAGATAAGCCTTGACCAGAAAAGTCAATGCTGGTCAAACAGGGTAGAATTCTTCCTCTAAGTAGCTCGGTCAAGCCCAGTCAACTTCGGCCTTCAACAGTAAGCTCAATCAGCCCAAACATTGCTCATAATTTTGTTTACATTCCGCAGTTGATCATTGTTCTGGTTAGGGCACTTGTTCCAGCCCTAAACTCCCTTGACAATGTTCAAATAGTCCCTAAGAGAGCTACGACATACCCTTGAGGAGTTCAAATACCATCAATCTAGCATCCCTCCACAAAACACTGCTGCAACATTGTTTGCACTGTTGTTCGCTGCACTCCTGGTTAGGGCATGTCTTGCAGCCCTAGTTCCGCCACACAGTCAGCAAACAAGCCCTTGTAGGGTTGCAGTCCACCTTGGGGACCCTCTTATCATGCCATGTTGCCTCCTAAAAGTGTTGTCCACCCATGACAGCGCTTAACACAACCTCTAGTTGTGTGCTATGGCCTGTGGCCTAGCACAACAACTTGTTGTAGCTTTCGACCTTCACAAGTGTTACCCAAACGATCCCAAACAACAACAATTATATTCCTCATGAACTCGACCTAGCCGTCTGCACCTGCCAGCACCCAACCGCATACATATCTAGCCCTACGCTGACCTGTCTTCAACGAATTACTTCTCCTTGTGGCTGTGGTTTCCCTGCCTAGCAAACACACCTAAACTAGAGCTTGGTTCATGCCCTAGAACAACCTTATTCACCACGCTGTCACCTACAGGACACAGAAATTCCCATGCTGTCCTTCTAGGCTCCTTCACGCTATCTTAGGGCTCCTTCTTGGTTGCGGCTAGGGCTTGAGATCTTTCTTTCCACCATGCCCTCCTTTTGAGAAGACATACCCAAACAAGTGGAGAGAGAGACCATGAGATGAGATGATCAAATAATGACTTGAGGTCTCCTTTTATATGCAACACTGAGGATGAGATGGGGGTTAAAATGCTTGTTTTGCTTGCTGGTCGACCTTGACAATTTGTCAATAATACAAATAAATTCATATCTTCATTTTACATTTTAGAATTGGATGATCTTTAGATCAATCCTACACCTCTCGGAGAGAGGAATCCGAGAAAAATATCAGCTGTCATAAATAAGGTGACCCATATGGAGTTTGGCCCTAGTTGTCAATTTTAACACAAAGTGATTGATGTCTGAGATTAGATTTGGCCTTACTTGAGATCAATGGTTAAGATTAAAACAAAATCGCTAAAGTAAATTACTTTACTTTTCCTAAGTTTCTATTAGCTCAATAAGCCAACATACTAATATGTGCTTTTGCCTAAGTTAGGCTAAGTTACATTAACAACTTGCTCAACCTAGAGCAAGTGTTATAAGGAGAATGTGGGCAACTTCTGCATGCCTAGACACAATGCTTGTGCAAAAGTACCTGCTTGAGCTACAAATTTCAACACATCAGAGAGATATTTAGACATAGATCTTAGATCCTACATACACCGCCTCACTCGGAGACGATTCAAATGATCACAGCATACTTTTATGTTGATCCAACTAATCGGAGCAACAAGCGACGCACTGAGTTCTAGGGTATTTCAGATAGTAGAGCAGTGAGACCTCGGGTGTCCACTCAACCCCCCTTTGGGAGGCCATCGGTACCCTCGAGACTGTTGCGGAGGTGCCGAAGTTCAAACAACACATCAGTTCAGACACACCCAAAGCGTCAGAGGGTTTACTACCAAATGGTTCCCAAACAGGGCTTCCCTCCAGTGGGTTCTTCCCTAGCCTCAACGGAATTGCTAGAGACTTATCTAGAGCTTCTTTCCTTTGGCCTTGGATGTTAGGAGTTTCCATCGCGCCTATGTGTTGAAAAGTGTAGCTTGGGAGGTATTCCACAAGCCCAGATGGGGTTTGTGAAAATTTTGGTCACAAAAAGGCTTTTGTTAGCAAAATATCCAAGTGAAGGGGTTTTAGACCCAGTTGGGGTTTAAAATTCAAAAAGAAAAATTAAAGGGAAATTAAAATTGGTTTCCCAAGTCTAAAAGGAAGATCGAAACCCTAAGGTCTAGAGGGGTCCTAAGAAGGCTTGGGAAGTCTATATAAAGAAGGCCTTAGCATAAGGCTAGATATCGAGTGTAGAAACTCATTTGATCATGGAGGATACAAGAGATGTAGTCCTCATGAAGAGGCTGAACTAGAAGGCTTGGGAGGTCAGCTAGGGAGGCTGAGTTTACCATCTTCTCAAGGGAAAATCACACCAAGAAGGGATCGATCTGTTTCAGTAAGAAGGCTGAGTTTGAAGGAGCAGTCGAGTTCAGCAAAGGAGGTCGAATTTGAAGGAGATCCCTGTGGGTGTCTGTCTTGTTTTAGATCAATGTTGAAGGGAAAGGAGGGCCGAAGGACCGGGCAGGTACAATGTACGACCGAGAGGAGCTGAGAGAGCATGTGACAGCTAGATGGTCAGAGTATCTTGTTGAGGGTAGATTGGTTGTTGATGAATTGACACCAAACCCCAGTTCTGTATTCTTGTACTAGTGGATATTTGAGGGCCATTATCCATGGTACGGGAGCCCTAGACTGTTGTATTATATGTTGATTAATATAACGAAGTTGGGTTGAAAACAGTAAAAAGTTGTCTATATTTTGTGCACGTGTGATTTACTGCTGTTTATATTCCACTGTGCAAATAAAATAATGTGGGGCCATTGCCAAATGCAAGATGAATAGTGTTACAACAAAATCTATCACCCACAACAATGTGAAGTCCCAATCACCAAGGTGTTAGTTTTGTGCAACTTTAGGAAAGCATCCACTGTCGCCCAGTGGTTCTTTTCTCTTTTGGTTGGCTGTTTTCCAACTCAGTGGGGGCTCAAGGTTAAAAATGAAGAGTAAATGGTTGTAGTAATAGTATGTGGTTGTGGAAATGGAAAGGCGGTTATGGAAAGGAAATGAAAGGGAAAGGAGGGGAACAAGGAATGGGTTGATGTAAGACTAGTGCCTATCAATTTTAAGGACTAATGGAGTAATGCAACATTAAATGAAAGAACTAGTGTATTACAATCAACTACATTGAGGTAGGCTATATGGGTGAAAGGGTTAGTTTACTGTGTTCAACCTTTTGTATAAAAGAACTTATTTGATACATTCATCACTTGGGTGTGTATTTAAGGTAAAATAAACTAGTTTGATGCAATTTACCTAAGATGTTTGCTGAAAATAAATGGGCTAAGGGTGCCACTCATCAATACAAATATGAAAGAACTGTTTTATGGCTAAAATTTTCTTTCAAATCTGCAACTTAGTTTGATAGAAAATGGAAAACAAGTACAAAAAGAGAACAACAAATAAACAGGAGGGAGAACCTCACATTGCCTATTCCAAAGTGAATATTGAGTGCATTATTAAGCGCTCACATAAGTATGATAACAAGAAGATTCTATAACATATAAACACCAATTGAAAAGCATAGCATAACCACACAACAAAGTAGATCAATACCTCAATGCTTCATTAGTCTTCAAAGGTTTGGTACACAAGAGAAACTCAACATCATCTCCAAGCTCCTACATTTCCTTCATTCCTTCCTTTTCACTCTCTAACACCATATTCTTCAATTGCCAATTACCCAATTACAAATGAAAATGGAGAGAAACTTCTTTTTATATAGTGAGTTAAATCTCTACAATAAAATATGTTATTTTTCCAACTAACTCCAAGACAAGTCAAAAAAATATTTAAATAATGGAGCAGTTAGATCTCCCCTAAATCCATGGTTAACCATGTTACAACACGTGGAAAATAGCCAATTCGCCCTCGTCCAAAAATAGGTGTATGCACCAAAAATTGCTCATGAAACAGATGCGCCATCAAAAATAGGCACTAAACCATGTCAAATGTCCACATGAAATGCACCCTCCAAGAATGTGCATGTGTGCAACCACTTCACTTGTGTGAGTTCGTAGGTAACCATTACCATGGATGAATGTGCTAGATGCCATCTTCTAGATTTGTGCCCTCCAATAAAGTTCTCCAAAAGTAGAAAAGAGACCGCAACCTCAACACATTTGCACAAAGGTTAATGCTGAAATATAACCATTGTCCTCCTCTCAATCAGTCACCAACCAATTAAATCACCATGCACGTGTGCCAATAAGGGGTGCACTTTAAGAGACATGATAATGCTGATTTGAGTCTGCTGGGTACATTTATTGCAACGATTTGAGTGGCAGATTCAAAAAGCATGTGTAGAAGGGTGAAGTTGGTCCAGCAGCATTAATTTATTTTCTAAGTTATTGAAGCTTGCTCATTGGGTTTTATCATTGTTAGGAGTAAGCATATGAGAAGCAGATTTCTTTGGCATCCAATCTAGCAAATTTTCAACCAAAGAAAATTTATTATTTGGGATTCATGTAATTTAGCTTACATCCTAAAGGTTTTGAATTATGACATCTTGCATTCTCCTGATTCATTTTTTTTTCCATGATGCATATCTTTGTTGGAAATAATAATAAGGGGGGGAGGGTGAATCAGTATTAGTAAGTCAATAACTTTTTCATTTCAGATTCATATATGCTACTTCAGTTAAGGGAACCTGCGTGTATACGCAACTGCGTTTAATGCAACTAGCATATATCTAGTAAACTTATGATTCAGTTAATCCTTAATATGTTGATCTTCATTAACGATATAAACAGTAACCAGGCGCAGTAAAAACAGTACAGATCATCACACATAAGAAACACACATGAACACCTTGATATAAGGTGGAAACCCAATGTGGGTGAAAACCACCTGCTGCAATCGTCTCTATCTTCTTTTAATACTAAGAAACTTCTTTTACAATTTTGCACTAGTGCAGGCTTATACCAGTGCGCAGGCTTCTACCTGTAGAAGGCTACAACCTGCTCTCGTTCTCCAGTTACTCTTGGAAGGGAGCTACAACCCCCCTAGCTTTTGTACTAGATGATATGTGTACTAGTACGTAGGTGCCGACCTACAGAAGGCTACAACCTTCTTTTTTCTTTCAAGGACCAAGTTTCATAAATTTTTAGACTGAATCCATCAATAACATCAATCAAACATCTGCATCAATCAATCTCCTTTGCATACAAAACTGAATCAATCAATCTCTGAATCACCCAACAATCGAATCACTAAAACCCTGTCATCAAGCCACAGTCACCAGAACATAGAGTAGAACCCAGAACTCTACAACAACCACGAGAACCAACAACAACCTTAAATATCAAATCTCATAATGTATACGCTACTTGGCTGTGTCAAACCAGCGTGTATACGCGCTTTCACCAAAGGGAACCAGCGTACAGATCTGAAAATAATAACTTATACCTTCACTGCAATTCTCAACTTCAGATATACCCAGAACATCAGATATAATGGATAAGACATGCGTTAGTATTCAGATTTGAACTATTCATGATCATACCATATAATGATAATGCATTTTACTCTTCATGATCAACCTTCATTCCCCACATAGGTGCATCCCTTGCAAAGCATCACGTACCCATAACCTGCATACTAGATTTCACACTTTGTCAGATATTGCTCACTTGCTCTTTGGCCTAATGATCTTCTTCTCCTCTTATAGGTTTAGGCCTCTCTCAATACCATGGACCAAAACCACTTAGGACCAATACCTTGGACCAAATACCTGGGGTCAATACCTTAGACCAAATATCATGGACCGAATACCATAGACAAAAACTTAGTCTTCCAACATGTACACGCTTTCCCTTCTGTGAAACTGCGTGTGTACGACATACGCGCCTTTTGTTCTGCTAACTTGCGTGTATACGCTTCTTTGTCACAGTGAACCTGCGTATACCTCTCTGATCACTAATTCTTTGCTATTTACCTGCTGCACCATGATCTGTCATTTGAGTGAGTTGCCATCAAGGACAACACATGTATCATACTTGTATCATAATGCCAACAATCTTTAAATTCCATGTGAGGAATATACATGTTTTGGTACTCGAGGTACTGCGCAGACAATAAGGCTCAAAGCCATTACACGATATACTCATTATGAGCTCAACATGTCACATGCAGAAATTGAACTCGGGTCGGGAGTATAGCAACATTTCTCCCGACAGCCAGAGCTACACCCAATTGACATTCTCTTGATTCACTTGTAATAATCAGTGTATATAATATTGTTGAGATATCGCTGATTTTCGTAAATATCGTGATATTTTCGGGGAGATGAAATATCGTCGAGAAATAATTGCGATATTTTGTCTCCCCGAAAATATCACGATATTTTCGAAATATCGGCGATAGCTTGGGGAAATATCGCGTTACGACTTAAAATATCGACGGGAGACAGTAAAAATTGCCGCCGCGGCTATAAAAGTCCAATTTTGTTTTTTTTTTCAATCATTTTCATTTCTGATTGCTGGAGAAGGAAGGGGAGAGCTATGTGCTTGCTGCCAAGGAGGGTTTGAGTGTTGAATAGTTATTATTGCCACAAACAACGAAGATTTTGTTGATCTAAGCTTGAAGAACAGTGAGACAATTTCATTTCTTCCAGTAACAGGTATGTTCAAATAAACCCCTATTTTAATGAATTTTTTGATAGTTTTAGGATTATTCTTGCTTGCCTATTTGCCTACAATCATTTTGCTTGTTTTTTTTCCATTTGCTATGATTTTCATGCCCATGAGCAAATGCAAGGGTTTTAACTTTTCTCCATATTTGGAGAGCAAACTCCATTTTTTTTTAAACTTTCAAATAGGCCCTCTTATTGTCATTTATGGTTTTTCATTGAATTCACATTGCAAATAATGTAGCAAAAAAATTATTTTGTAAAATGATGTGGTTATTACCTATTAAGTTATTAATTCCAATTTTTTTTTGGTGCCCTAGGTTTGAGTTAGCTCACTACAAAATTCAAATATGCCAAAAGCCTTGGACCCATTTTGGGGGTATGGGGACGCTGATGGTGGGACAAATCGGGCATATCTTACATGCAAATTGTGTGGGACCAGGATGGCAGGAGGGGTTACACGACTGAAATACCATCTGACTAGACTCACTGGACATGATGTTGGGATTTGTACAGTTTCTAGTTCGGAGCTTATACAAAAAGCTCTTGAGGCAATTGATGAAAAAGACAGAAAGAAGGAAGAGACAAAAAGAAACAAAGCTGAATGTGCAGGTAGATCTTTCGGGATATCTTCTCCTGATTTTGATGTTGAGGGTAGTGTGAGGGGCTCCACAGTTGGCACATCATCACCTGCTACTACTAGTGCGAGGTCATCATTTTTTGTTCCACGAACAGGACATGGATCACAACCTGGCATAAAATCGCTTGTTAAAAAAAGGAGAAGCAAGAAGCAGATAGAGTCATGGGGAGGTGTCTTTTCTGGAGCGACTTACCTCTCAACATCACCAAAACCAATCCATTTTGGCAGCCAATGTGTGATGCTATTGCTGTTGTGGGCCCAGGGTACAAAAATGCTACATATGAGGAGTTGCGGGGGCCAATTCTTCAAGTAGAAAAGCAGGACATCAACTCTAGATTGGCGGAGTTGAAAAAAACATGGGAAGTTACTGGATGCACAGTGATGTCTGATGGTTGGACAGATAGGAAAGGTAGGACCCTTTTAAATTTCTTGGTACATTGTCCTAAAGGTACCATGTTTATTAAATCGGTGGATGCATCAGAACATATCAAAGATGCAACAACGATATGTGAGTTGTTAGATGGGTTCATTCGGGAGATTGGTGTGCAGAATGTGGTGCAAGTCATAACAGACAATGTAGCTAATTATGTGTCTGTCGGCAAGATGCTTATGGAGAGGCATCACACATTGTTCTGGACTCCGTGTGCAACACATTGTCTTGATTTGTTGCTTGAGGATACGAGGAAACACTCCTTCATCAAGGAGGCGGTTGATATGGCTAGGAGCGTCCCGAAGCTTATTTATAACCATGCTTTTGTTCTTAGCCTCATGAGGAAGTTCACTAGAAACTAGGAGTTGCGGCGTCCTGCAATCACACGTTTTGCCACAAACTTTATTACTCTTCAGTCTTTGCTTCGATGTCAGTTCGAGTTAAAGCAAATGTTTGTGTTTGATGACTGGCGTAATTGTAGGTATAGTAGGAGACAGGACGGGAAAGCCATTGCAAAAATGGTATACTCTGAGACGTTTTGGCATGGAGTAGAAGAAGCATGCTTAGTTAGCGAACCTATAGTAAAGGTTCTCAGATTGGTAGATGGGGAGAAGCCTGCAATGGCTTATTTGTATGAGGCCATGGATAGGGCCAAGGAGGCCATTCGTTTTTATTATGCAGACAAGGGTTCTACTGGCCTTGATAGGCATATGATGTTATGGGATGTGATTGATAGTCGGTGGACAGGGATGCTTCATCGACCCATTCATGCAGCAACACTCTTCCTCAACCCCGCATTTTCATACAAATGCGGCTTTGATTTTGATGGCAAGGTGATGGAAGGGCTCCATTCCTGTATTCATAGGATGGTACCTGATCTTGAGCTTCGTAGCAAAATCAATCGCGAGATACAGTATTATCGGGATTGTGTTGGCCTATTTGGCTTTGATGATGCTATTAGGGAAAGGACCCTCTTCATGCCACGTAAGTGACAAGTCATCACTCATTAGAAATTAGAATTTTCAATTTAGAATTTCCTTACTTATAATTCTATTTTTTTTAAATTCAATTATGTAACTTTTATTTGAAAATTTAATTATGTTTTAAGTTTTTGAATTTTTTATTTCTTTATTTTGTTGTAGATATTTGGTGGCGAAGCTATGGTGCAAGGGCACCAAATTTGCAGAAATTGGCCATAAGAATCTTGAGTCAAACATGTAGCTCTTCAGGGTGTGAGTGCAATTGGAGTGTATTTGAGAAAATACACGCAAAAAAGCGCAACAAGTATAACTTTGAGCTCTAGCCTTCAGTTGAGCAATTACACTTATTGTAATTTTTAATTTTTAATTTATGACCTTCAAGTGTCAAGAGTCAAGAGTCAAGACTCATTAGTTTTTTTGACACTCTTATAGGTTGGAGTTCGCACGCCTCAATGATTTAGTGTATGTGCATTACAACATCCGACTTCGAGTGAGGCAAATAGAAGCACCAATGGATCCAGATGCCATTTCCTTAGACAATATTGATGTATTGTCTCAGTGGAGGGTGGAGTTTGAGGAGCCCATCTTGGAGGAGTCACCTTCATGGTTAGAGCCAGATGATCCATTAGAATAGGGGCAGCAAGAGGAGGAGGACTCGGAGGAGGAGGAGGAGGAGGACATTGTGGGAGCATCAGCATCAACACCATCTGCTATAGATATAGGAGAGCATAGCTCCATACCTAGCACTCATTATTTGACATTAGGTGCAGAGGCAGGGTCAGGGCCTTCTACTACTAGGGGCAGGCCTGGCAAACAGCCCATCATGTTTTCCTGTAAAAGAGGGAGAGGGTAGTGATTTCAGATAGATAGCTGCTAGTTTTATTTGTTATGCTACATATAACTCATGATGATGAGATGCTTTTATCTATGTGATGTTGTTTTGTATTGGTTCTCCACATTTGAGTCCTTGAATGGACAATTATCAGGGATCAGCAGGATTTGGTATCGCCTTTCATGTATCATTTCTATTTGATATCATATATATCAGTGCTTTCTTCATATTTATGTGCCAATGTGTTTATTTCATGTTGTTATTGCTTTATATGTTTAAAAATTTGAAAAAAATGAATATATTATGCATTTTTTATGTTTGCCGATATTTGCCGATATTTTCCCTGATATTGCCGATAAGATATTTTCTGGATCCTCGCCGATATTTTGCCGATACCGATATTTTCAACACTGGTAATAATGGAAGCTGGAATTGCATTAAAAGCAGTTGCAGGTGTGCAAGTTGATCTGATATTGAAGAGTTTGTGGCTATCCAACTGTGCAACAGATGCAGTCATCAGAGCTGGACTTGATGCAAAGCTGATGCCATACGATTTTTTGAGGGCTAATGGTGATTTTTCCATGTGAAGAGCTATTACAGCAAGCTGTTGATATAGGGCAGGGTGCAGTTAGAGCTATCTGCAAAAAGGTTGAGATGCTGGTTAGTATTGAAAAGTTAAGATGACTGTCATAATTAGTTTACCAGCACCAGAACTCATGCATATGTTGAAGAGTCTGGGAGAGGGCTTATTATGGGTGCAAGTATCAAAGTAAAACCTCGAATGAAGCTTACAATTTCATTTGAAGAGAACTTCTATCTGCTCCTGCTGAAGAGGATATGTCTGAAAGAAAGATTCTAAACTACTTGATGATGGGTGGAGTGTCCACCCAAAACGTTGGATGGATTACAAATCCATTACACAGGTTATTCTGAAAATTTCCAACATGATGATCAACTGTGAAAATCCTCACTCTCTTACTTGAAGATGGATATCAATGTTAAGATATTCTATTCTACTTATAGTTGGATATCAATGTTTTGAAACCCAGTTGAGGTCAAGAAATCGGAACATTCTATGATGAAGATAAAGAAGCTACAGCGGCTCCTAGAGCATTGAACTGTCCATTATATTTATAGTCTAAAAATTTCCAAAGTAAATTGTGACCTTGGATTAAAAACCAATCTCTGATAGGATGATGAAGGTGCTGTTGAAGAAGGGCACACTTGTTGAGGGTGTGTTTAGGATATGTTCCTCTCAGTGACCTTTCTGACCTTTCTTCATGCAGAGCGGGGGTGTACTCCTGGGCTATTACTAGCATCAACTCAAGAGTTAATTAGGGAATTACACTCCTATTCCTGGCAGTAGGCAGGGTGCATTACTTGGGAGTTACACATGCATTAAGATTGCCTGTGATCAGCTCGAGGAGCATTCCTTTTAGCTATTTTTGTTCTTATTGTCAGGATTTACACCAGCAGAGAAAGCACAGCACTCAACAGAAGTTGAGGTGCTATTTGGGACTGCTTCAGTTCTGCTTTTGCAACTCTTCCTAATCAACATGCATATGAGTTGATGGAGGGTGCTGTATGAGCAAAATTTGTGCTTGCTTATCTACCATAACACTTTCTGTTCATGTATGTTACCATCTCTGTTTTCTACATTATAAGATCAACATTCACAGGTGAGGCTGGGTACTTTCTTCATTCATGACTGTGGACTTAAACGTATTCTTAGCAGATGGATTCTCCACTCTCATAATACTCTTGACAAATGAATGGCAGACCTCTTGCAGGAGTCACAATCACCTATTCTTGGCACAGATGAGGAGTTATGTGAAGGGGGAAGGGCATTCTACCTGGGGTGGTTCTATCGGGAATTATTCCCATCTTGCCGCATTCTTTTCTTACCAGATGAGGCACTGATTTGAAGGAGAATCTATCTATTCAATGGGTATTCGGAGTGGTGAAATGGTTGGCCATTTTTTGGAGCCTTCGCATTCTCATTCTTCTCCCATCTGATCTCCATTTCCCCTTTTTTAGCATTCATTTTCTGGCTAGAAGACAAACACACACATTCAAGAGTCCTGGAGATCTGTCACCTTTGGCACAAACATGCTCTCCCATTGTAATGAGATCTGAGATTGAGGTCATGTTTTGAACTCATCTCAATCTTTAGGAATGAATTTGAATCTTTGTTGTGAATCAGATATTGCTGCTCTTCCCTGTTTAGTCAAGAAAGAATTTAAATCTTTATGGCAGTGGAATAATGTGTGTGTATGAAATTTCAGTCCTTTGATTGCTTTCATGGTTTCTTTGTCATAATTTAGCTTGTTGAATGAGCTAATTGTGTTAAAATCTTTAGCCCTAGATGACTGTTATCATTATAATCTCAAGGCAAACAATTCAAACTGAATTTATTTTACTGCTGAATCTAATATCTGAACATAGCATCAATTACACAATAGCTGGAAAAGTAAATGGGGGAAGCATAAACAAAATACACAAAAACACAGATGAGTTTTCCTTCAACTCAGCTTCTCATTCCTTAGATCAAATCTTACGAGGTAACCTCCACAGGCTCTTAAACCAGCAGCTGTACAGTCAGACAAATCACCCAAAATCCTTGTCTGTATGGCCTGGAGCACATGTCTGCTGTATGGACCTGTATGGCTGCTTTAAGGCTTGATAATATGATATATGGTTCTGCTGTATGGCCTTCTCACTGACTTCTGGTTCCTCTCCTGCTCGCTAGATCTGTTCCACTGTAAGTTACCTCTTCTATCTTGTTTTATTTATGATTTACTAAAAACCCTAATCTGCCAAAACCCTGATCTCATCCTGAGATGTATGACCCAGTTTAAATCTAACTCATTAATGTATTAATTACACTTCATTAGACTCCTTAGGCTATGTCAACTGTAAAACATAATATATTTCACTTTTTCTTTAGTGAATTATAAAATAGTATTAATTACCCACTTTTCAAAGTGGTCACTTTTGACATGTCTCGAACCACTCACTGCACATTCACACTGAAATATGTGCAATAAGTTCCTGTCTGAGCATGCTTCTCAACAGATCATATATGACATATTCACTTGATTGTTTTTCTTGCTTCTTCGACCGCATTTCCCCCTACAAGGCATTGGATCTGATTGAACCAGTTTTATGTTGAAAGTTTATCTTAATCAATTGATAATATGCCATCTTCAGGGCATGAAATATTGCTGTTCTGTGTATACCTTGCAGATCTGAACCGAACAGCAAGGAGATTGCAGGTGCGAGGCACTTTTTCCTGATTATCTGAAGTTCAGCCTTCATAATTTTAGCGAATCTCCTCTTGGATGACAAATATCAACATGCAAGAGAGAGGAAGTGTGATTACATGACTATGCACTCTGTTTAAGTCTTTCATTTGACCCTGTTGAAAGCAAGATCCTCAAGGCAGTTTTGAGTGATAACATGTCCCAGTGGTACCCTAATAAATGCAGTTGCCAATAGTCACATGGTGATGGCACGTAATACTAAATAGAGTGGTTTTCCACATTGTATGACTGCAAAATTCAGAGTAAAAGTTGCCGTCGGGGATGACAAAGTACACATGGTCAAGGATCAAGAAAATGGTTATAAAGATGCATATGGGATAATTCAGGAGGTATATGATGTAATGTACTGTACTAGCAGTGTTCCACGGCGACACGTCCCCTAGGGTACCCCACACACATGGGACGGGGGGACGTCTGGGGAAACGTTTCCCCACGTCCCCCTTTTGGGGAAACGCGGGGGGGATGTGTCCCCAATGTGGGTGACGCGACTCCCCAAAAGGGGGTCGCCTAGGCGTCCCCCCTCAATATGGGCTATGCGTCCCCCGCTTAATTTGCTTTTAAACAATGATTTATGACAAGGAAAACCTAGTATTTGAGCATATTTCTCTACTAATGCTATGCAATTCATGGTAATGTTAAATTCTTAAGTAAAAGTGACATTCTCCTTTATCTTTCATTTTCATTGTTAAATTCTTAAGTAAAAGTGACATTCTCTTTTATCTTTCATTTTCATCATTTTACTTAAATTTTTAACATTACCATGAAATGACTCAGGATGTTTGAGAGTGGTTCTGACCTCATTGGATTTCATATGCAGAAAGTAGAAATTTTAGATTTCACTCAAAATCCAGCAGACTTAACAGTTTTTCAGGAATTCAGGATTCGATGGATTGCAATGTTTCCATTGCATTTTGTCATGTACAAGGGTATGGAATTAGTATTTAATCAAGAGAACCAAGCCCTCTTTCTACTTTAGAGTGACTTTTAGACTCATCACTCCACTGTTTTTGAGTTTTAGTTATATCAATTTACTATTCCAGTATTCAGATTTCAGTATCTATTATAGTCTATTTTGCTTAGTACTAATTAGATTCTAGAATGATGAATGATGAATTCTAATTTTAAATCAATTTAGAATCTAAAATGATGAATGATGAATTTAATTTTTAAATCAATGTAGATTCTAGAATGGTGAATAATGAATAATGAATATTGATTGGAGTATTTCATTATTGAATCTTGTGGTCTATGGATGAATCATGTATGTATTAGTAAGGATGATGAGTATGGATCAATGTATTTCATTATTTAATTCAATTATGTATGTGTCATTGTAATTATGCTTTCATTATTGAATATGAATTTGATATATATATATATTAAAAAGGAAAAAAATATATATACCCCGACGCCCCCCCGTCCCCCCTAAATTTCTCTAAAATTTGAGGGTACTTCCACACGTCCCCCTTGTGCGTCTCCCCGCACCCGCGTCTCCCTGTCCCGGAGTCTTGGTGGAACATTATGTACTAGGACTGTCGAAGAATTTATTTTTAGGAAGCTACATGGTAAACCGTAAAACAACACTTCAAGCTACAAGCTTTCAACTGTGACAATAGGTCAACAATCCTTAGTGTTTGAAGTGTGAACATATCAATAGTCAACTTTGGCATGAGAGGATTGTCCACCTCAACAACCAAAGCCTAATTTTTTTAAGAATTTGAATATGGTTCATGGTTTGCCTCTTTTTCGGCAAGAAACATGTGTGCGAAGTGTATGTTATGCAAACAACATGAGGAAATATTTTCTAGAAGATGTGCATAGAGAACAACTAAGTAGGTAGAGTTGGCATATAGGGATTGGTGTGATCTTATGAAATCTCCATCGATGGGAGGTGCAAATATTTCATGACATTTATTGATGATTTTTTAAGGAACATTTGAGTGCACTTTCTTGAGAACGAGCCAAGGGAATTTCAAATGTTCAATGAATTTAAGGCCATTGTTGGAAGGCAAAAGTGGAAACAATATCAAGTGGCAGTGGCCGTGGAAGTGAA
This sequence comes from Pinus tabuliformis, assembly GCA_031772625.1. Lineage (NCBI taxonomy): Eukaryota > Viridiplantae > Streptophyta > Pinopsida > Pinales > Pinaceae > Pinus > Pinus tabuliformis. Next base: position 1,005,117,391 of record CM062819.1, read on the forward strand.
ATATCAAAGCTCTCAAGAGTCAAAACAGATAGTGTAGGTGAATATAAGTTTAAAGGGCTTTACAGCTACTATAGGTCTCAGGGCATGTCAACTATGTTGCTCATATACTCAGGGAAATGGTGTTGTAGAGACATGACAAGGTGGAGATGGGAAGGAGCATGCTAAAGGGCAAGAATTTGAGAAATGATATTTGGGTTGAACTCATGGATACATTTGTATATCTACTGAATACAAGTCCAACAGAAATGCTAAGAAATGTTACACTTGAACAAGCATGGTGTGGTGGGAAACCACAAGTGAGTCATCTTAGAGTTCTTGGACAGAATGTTTGATAACAGAGTTGCACAAGATATTAATGCTATTTTGGAACCTGAAATGTTAGGAAACCACGTATCAAAATTTCAGATCTGCAACTGCTGAAACAAAGGATTGAAGGTTCAAGACTGTAGACACTGCATATCAGAGGATTAGATCAAACAGGCAACTAACCAGATAGTGGACATGATAATGCTGATTTGAGTATTCTGGGTACATTTATTGCAACTATTTGAGGGGTGGATTTCCTTTTCAGATTCTAAGTGATGATGATGATGTTTTACTAGTGAATACTATAGATATCATTAGTGTATGATTGGCCATAGACTACAACATGGTGATTTGTTGTAGATTTTGTTTTTTTGGGCTTTAAGTGTTTTGTACTGAGGATTTATTAGTTCATTTCCTTGTTTGGCAAAACTATTAGTCAGACTGTAAACACAATATTATTAACAAATTACAAATCCTTTTTCATTATGAACTAATTTCTTTCAGCATTTGCAAACTAAAAAATGCCTACTCATAAGTACATTTATGAGTGCAATATCCTCTTGTTTTCTGTTATTGTTCATGGTGCAAACAAAGTAAATTTCTTGAATGGTGGATGTTTACAGGCTGAAATTGCTAGACAAGAAGCAAGGTTGAAAATAGAAAGGGAAAACCTAGAAAAAGAGAAAAGTGTTCTTATGGGTACTGCATCAAGTCAAGATAATCAGGATGGTGCCTTGGAAATTACTGTAAGTGGAGAAAAATATCGCTGCCTTCGATTCTCTAAAGCTAAAAAGTGAGGTTCTAAAGCTTTACAAGAATCAGGTGTAAGTATTGTGTTGTGAAGTTTATAAATTTGTCTTGTTACATCCTATTGAAACGGTGTATTTCAATTTTTATTTATATATTCTTTGCCTTTGTCAACTGAAGTTTCCTTTTTCCTTTTGTCTATCCAAATGCAAATAAGTCTGATGGTGTTTTCTAGTTGGAAGGCTGAATTGCTTTCTCTGTAACGAAATTTCAAAATTGAATATGGTAGTGCTCATTTTAAGAGCTCAAACACCAATTCTTTTGCCCCGGATTTTGTCTTTTCTTTTGCTTATATGTTGCAACTCACAACTTGCCTCACCTCATTGCAATTTCTTCAGAGGACATGTCCCTATCATTTGATGTAAATTCCTATGATATATGTGCTTGTAGATATAATCAATTTTCTTTTACAGTGATGGCAGGAATCGATTTTGGATACCACTGGATCAAACACAGAATGTAAGCTTTGTAGAGCTAATTTCAGTATGGTGTTTATGTAATAAATGTAATCAAAAGCTTTTGACATTAGTGAGCCTAAAATCTATCATATATAATCATCTTTATCATTGTGTCCAAGGAAAATATAAAACAACATTTGTGATCTGCGAGCATAAGTAACATACACAACATACTATAGAGTTTGCATCTGTTGAAACTTGATACACATCTTTAATAATTAGACATTGAATAACCCAGCTTGTGGATGCTTTTGGTTATTTTGTTTAAGAAATGCGTTATGTATGATCATTCTCAATCCTCTCAGAGCATATACAAACTATGTACACACTGCATAAGGACTATACTGGCAAATCAATGTTAACATCTTTTTATAGGAAACTCAAACCTCTCTAATAATTGAGGTTGCATAAATCAATTTATGTTTTGTGTTCTGTTTTTTCCATAAGAGGTAAGATAAGACTAGACAGATAATTTTACCCATGTCCACAAATGATGGAAAAAGTGGGTCAGTGGGACCAACTGGTAACAATATATTTTGGGACTGCCAAGGCTACTGCTGAAAACTAAATAATACAGATACCAGCAGGAAAGTACAATTTGATAACAAAAAGAGAAATTACTATTCATCATTAGGTAATACATTAGAATTAGAGGAGATAGAAGAAGCTTCTGCTGCCACCTCAGTTGCTGAGGTGCAATTGCACTACCTGACAATGTCATTGGGGGAGTACTCAGGGCTGAGACGGCCTGGCTGTGTGATCCTCAGAGGAAATTGAAGCACTTAGTGGAAGTTCTAACATTTGAGTTGCCAAGAAGAAGCTAGTAATACAAGTTTCATGCCAGATGACTAATGAGGGCTGGTTTGCCAATTGGCACTGGAAACTGGCGATCATCTGTGGCCAGCTTTGTATATGATCATTTCCAATCCCCTCTGAGCACATGCAAATAAGTAGACAGACTTATTGCAAATGCTTATGGACTAGAAGTGGATTTTTTTGGATAGATTCAGCCATATCCTAGCCTAGGATGTTGCAAATGCAGCTAAGACCAGGTCATCCCCTTGTGCGTTATGCCCATATCTGCTTTTGGTTGTTTGGTGTAAGCAATATCTACAGATGTGTTAATGTGTAAACTGGCACATTCTTCCACTGAAATTTATTTCTATTACGTCAGAGGAAGACAAGATACAAGTCACTTCTGTCCAGCCATAGTTAAGCGTTACACTCAAATTTAAAACTGGATTGTGAGATAGCCCTTTGGCTAAACAGTGCTATACAAAATCAAAACAGAGTTGATAATTGTATCAAACAACAAAAACAACAAAATCAAACCCACTTGGGTCTGGTTGCTCATGGCAGAGTTGTCCATGCTCCAAAGTCCAGATTTTTGGATAGGTCATAAAGCCTAGACTTTTTAATTGATCTGCAACTGCTACTTGGACTCTGCCATACTCTATATTCATATTTGAGGGCCGTTAAGGTTTCTAACTTTCTAAGTCAATGCAATATACAACTTAATGAACTGGGCTGTGGCTGTCTAGGGTCTTACTCTAGTGTCTTCAGCCATCTTACTCTGTCCTTGTCATCTAGAAGAAGAAGCTTGCTGTTATCACAAAAAATGAACTGTTAATTTTGTAATTGATGAATGCAAACATGAAAGAAGAGAAGAAATGTTTGTATTTAAAAAAATCGTTCATATTAGAAGGCTTTGTGTAATGTAAAATAAACGCAAGTGTAATATCGAATATTATATTTGCAACTTGTAGAGAAGGGAAAGCAGAGCACCACATAATCAACTGGGGATTTCTTAGATGGTTAAACCATTTTGCAAGCACCATAGTTTTAAAAATTGGCTCTGTCTGAACTGGAACTGGTCAAACTGGCCGGTTGGATAGGGCCAGGCGTCAAACCAGCCACCAACATGGACTGGTGGACTGGTTTGGTACCAAACTGGTACAAATCAGTCCAAATTGGTACAAACCAATCCAAACTGGTCTGAACTGGTCAGTTCCATCTTGAACTGATCATGTAGTAAAAATCCAACTCCTAAACCCTAAATGAAAAACCTAACTCCTTAACCCTAGAAATTTTGGCAATCAATGGTAATCTTTCCTTTTTACCCTTTTACTTAAAATTTTAACATTACCATTAATTGTTTCAGGATGTTTGACAGTGTTTATGGAAAATGTAGAATTTCATATCCAACTCAACATTCAATAGACTTAACAGTTTTCAGGATTTTAGGATAGGTAGGATTGCAACATTTTTATTGAATACTATCATGTGCGAGGATATAGAATAGACATATAATCAAGAGCACCAAGCCCCTTATTTACCTTGATGTTGGTGGTATTGATTGTTGAACTCCTCTGCCATGGCCTTAACAAAAATGCACCCTTCACTCTAACCAAAATCATTATTAATGATGTTAAACTTTTTCTACCATATTATAAGATTGAGGAGAAGAACCCTTCACTCAAACCAAAATCATTGGTTAATCATGTTAAACTTTTTCTAGCATATTATAAGGTTGAGGAATCCAAGGAGTTTGAAGACTCTGAGCTAGATGATATTTATGTAGCTCCTACTCATGATCCCATTTTTAGTAGCGGTGACGAGTTTGATGAGTGATCATGTTGATCAATGATTTTTAGCAGGCTAGTGGCCCAATAGCTTATAACATGGTTTTTGGACTCTAGGGGCCATTCAGAGCCTCATTTATTATGTATTTTATTGGTGATATGTATTGCACTCGGTGCCATTTTGATATCTTCACCCTTACATGGTATAGACATATAATCAAGAGCACCAAGCCCCTTATGTACCTTGATGTTGGTGGTATTGATTGTTGAACTCCTCTGCCATGGCCTTAACAAAAATGCACCCTTCACTCTAACCAAAATGATTATTAACAATGTTAAACTTTTTCTACCATATTACAAGGTTGAGGAGATGAACCCTTCACTCAAACCAAAATCATTGGCTAATCATGTTAAACTTTTTCTAGCATATTATAAGGTTGAGGAGATGAACCCTTCACTCAAACCAAAATCATTGGTTAATCATGTTAAACTTTTTCTAGCATATTATAAGGTTGAGGAGTCCAAGGAGTTTAAAGACTCTGAGCTAGATGATGTTTATGTAGCTCCCACTGATGATCCCATTTTTAGTAGCGGTGACGAGTTTGATGAGTGATCATGTTGATCAATGATTTGTAGCAGGCCAGTGGCCCAATAGCTTATAACATGGTTTTTGGACTCTAGGGGCCATTCAGAGCCTTATTGATTATGTATTTTATTGCTGATATGTATTGCACTCGGTGCCGTTTTGATATCTTCACCCTTACATGGTATACAAATGAGCAAAGTTTGTGTATTTTGTCTCCAAGGGTTTAGAAGCTTAAAAATATTTATTTATTAAAAAACTAATTATCTTAGGTATTTGTTTAATACCTAGTTCATTGAATCTGGTATAATTCGAGTGGTTCAATTTCGGTTAGAAAACTGATTTGATAGGTGGTCAGTTTGAAGACCGGTTCTGAGTAGGCTATGTTTGCAATCATATTGTGATTTATCTGAAGGAAGAAATGGCAGAGAGGGGGCTTTAGCCTTGAGGAGAGTGTTTTCTCTTGGATTCTCCCTAGAGGAAAAGTCCCAACCTATCCAAGGGGAAAACCTAAGGACACAATAGGTAAGCTGCCCACTTTCACGTAGCCAACCTTGCCCCTCACTTCCAGGTTTCAGAAGATGGTTTCCTTCTTAATAGGGGAATTCCCTGGACTAAATCCTAAGCCTATCGTTTTAGTACAAGTGAGTGAAGGTGGTTAGGATTTGATTATATGGATGGGGTTGACCAAAAGATTTATTGATTCAAATGCCTCGAATCGTAGTGTTCAATATGTACGAGTAAAGAGATTAATCCTTAAACATTGTTTCCAAGGCCATGCAAATGCAAGTACTTGTAAAATGAAGGTGTCCTCAGCAAGACACAAAAGAAAAGAGAAAACGGATTCTAGTCAAAAGGTGTGCCTTGTGTTACAACTTTCAAATATACCAACATGGTTCGAACTATAGTACTTGGCCCATTCTCTTAGAGCACCAACCAAGGAGAATAGACCGTACCCTTGGCCATATCATGGTATTTGAAGGTAATCTTCTTGGATGTTTTTTTTCTTTTTTTCGGTGCACTACAATAGTTCAACAGTGGTATGGATGATTTTGGGATACCTAGGGAGACTTTCAATATACTCAAGGCATGTGGAAGTAATGTCCATGTTCAAGTCTCATTGATGCAATATTTTCTCGAATGGGTACTGTTACTTGACCTGTTAGCAAGGGTACATTATACATATACTTTTCAGTCCAACATTCATCACCATTGTAAGCCCAAGGCCACAAGTCAAAAGGCATGTAAAAACCCTGTGAGGCCTTGCATTAGGCATCCTAGACCTGTGTCTTTGTCATTGAGTCTATATTCAATTGTTTGGTTGGACCATGCCCTATTCCTTGAAGTTCCACTTAAGGTCTTTTTTGTCCCTAACTGAATTGGAGGCTGTAAGTGAACTCTTTTGTGGACTCATGGTTTTATGGGAGGCTGCATTTGTATGGGTGATCACCGGTGTATGGGCCAGTCCAACCTGCGTCAAGGTGCACCTCTGTCATTCCACATGGTTAGAGTCTATCAAGTTTGTATGCGACCTTGGCCTTGGTGCAATATTCCCATGACAACTCTCAGAGCATAGCAATCTCTTTTGACAACATTTATGTTTCCCAAGGTAGTTTACTGTTTCCAATGCAAAGTGGTCTCGATGGTCAAAAAGTCAACCTAGTCTTAGATTGTAGAGTTTGATGAGAGGATTCATGCCACAATTTTTTTTTAGATCCGAGCATCCGGTGGCTAGCTACAACTTGGTCAAACTTGGTCAAAAGGTCAAAACAGGTTTCTAGGTAATAGAACAAGGGTGGCATTGGGTTGTTCGTGACATGGATTATGTCAAAAATGGTCTACTCAATGAGAGGAACGAAGCTCATGTTTCAGATTTTGTAAATACTCGAGGGAATTAGAGATCATCCACTTGGGTGTGATGATGTGGCTGGATGAGATTTTAGGAGGCTTAACAGGGAAATTTCAATAAAGAAATATACACTTCAAATTTTTGTTTGCTTTTCAGCAATAATAATTAGAATTAAAAATTCAGAAAAAATACATTTAGTAACATATTTCAACCATAATAAATCTCAGAAAATGACTTATTAAACTAGTGGACAACAATCATATAAATTGTAAAATTATTTGAAGAAGATCATGCTAAGCTATCTCACAGGAAATTACATCTAATTCATGAGAAGCAATCAAAATCTTTAGATTTTATTCACTGACAAGCCCAAATTGAAATTTCAAAATAAATTAAGCACTGAAAATGCAAATGTAAAAAAATCAGATTTAAGCATGTGAAAATGACAACACTAATATTTTTAAAATTCCTAAAAATTTCCAAGTTAATTTCTTGAAAATGACTTGAACACTAGAGATATTTAACTTGAAATTAACCAAAACTAATTTAAGTAAGAAACTAAGATTCTAATAAAAGATTTACTTTAGTTGTAAGAATAACTTCGGCGTAAATCACATGTAGACAGACTTTTGTCGACGTGTTTCGAACCAACCAGTGTGGTTCATCGTCAGGACAAGTTTTTTTTTTCGTTTTGAACCAACCAATGTGGTTCATCGTCAGAACAAGTTAAATTAGTAAAAATAAGTTAGTAAAAATAAATTAGTAAAAATAAGTTAATTTTTAGTAAAAATAAGTTAATTTTCTAAAATTAGTAAAAATAAGTTAATTTTCTAAAATTTGTCTGTAAAGGGTGTTAACTTGTTTTTTCCAAAAGATAAACATAAAAATAAAGGGATTAATTTTTTTTTTTGGTATTTTAGGTTTAGAGAATAATTGAAAGAATGGTTCTTTGTTTCCTTGAGGTTGAATTGGAGTTTTCCTTTCCCTTCTCTATCTTTTGGATGTTTGTTCTTGTTGAAGTTCATGACCACCTTAAAGGCATGGCTAAGGTACTCGAAGCTTGAGGTTCCTTCGCCTATGCTTTCATAGAAGGGTTAGCTCTAAAATTAGTAAGCAAACTATCAATAACTTTGAAATTGAAATAAAGATAAAAGAGAAAGGAAATCATAATGGACAATTTACATCAATATTTTAACATAACTCGATAAAATAAAGTAAATGTAGTGCAAAACACATCCTTTCAAAACTTCGCCTCGAAATGGGTTAGAGAGTCTTCATTTTATAGGAGGCCTGTCATCCATCAACTACAATGTGCTCAAATAATACAGTGTGCTCAATAATGTGTTCCCTTGTGCGTTTGTTGGCGTCTCCTCGAAATGGATCATGAGTGTCCCCATTAAAGTCACTGTGTTAGGAGCATGGAAGTGTGCACACTACTCTTGAGAATACATCCCGTGTAATACTGTAAATAAGGTAATGGCCCATTAATGGAGCAAGGACGCAAATAATAAACAATATTACTACAAGTACACATGATAATTTTTTGCAATCAAAGGTGTTCATCGATCTCATTACTTCTAATGAGCCTCTAGAATGCCAAGTCTGCTAATAACTCCAACTCGTGTCTTCTATAAATCACTAATAACTATTTGATCTCTTGGTTCTTAATCATCCTGGGTTTCCAAGGGTTGCTGCTCAATTACTTCTAACATTATCAAGCTTTTATTTAGTTTTTGATTGAAGCTTCAAATCAACATGGGCAAGCAACAATTACTTAATTTTAGATTTAACATTGGGACATAAACATCCTGCCATGCAAAAAAAATCTTCTTCAGATAAGAAGCCAATAATGGGGGTCTATCTATTCCACCAAAGTTGACCAGGATTGACACCTGGCCCTACTTGCTTTTGCAAACATAAAGACACACAAGCACAAGCACAAGCACAAATGTTTCATTGAGAGACTTGAACCCTGGTGGGGATGATAACAACATTCCACTTTCGGCAATTCAAATTTCAAATGAAACTTAAGTTTCTTGAGCTTATGAGCTCAACAACCATTAATTGCAATTCAAAGCTTTTGTTCATACATAAAATACATATAGTCATCTTAGCTCCAATGACATTTTTCTCATCCTGTTTTTAGAGAAAATAAATTCTTACCCTATGAATCAAAGTTTATTACACTGAAGAATGTGTTAGATAGTGTACCTCGAATCGTCTTCTACTGGGTTGGAGCACGTTTGGTAGATCCAGGTGTCTTCTGTTACAGCAGCATTACACAAATTCATACAGCATAATGATCTGTAGATGAGGACACAGCAATAGACAGATAAGTGAGGGTGCATCACTAAATTTAGTATTTTGGCAGTGAGGGTGCGTGCATGCATGCATGCACCAGCTATACATAGAATAGTATAAGTATATCCTTAGTTTACAGTTTTGTGATAAGGTCCTGGAATTAGATGAGGCAGTTCTGTTTTATTTTTAACAGTCTTTCTAAATTTGTATTTTTTTTTTCATCTGTTTTAGGGGGTGCTTATCTTACTTGAAGTGCACTCTCTTGCATGAAGATCCTGAAATCTAAGCAATAGATCTATTTTTGTAAATCCTAGGAATTCCCTCAGTTCCATAAGAGAAATGGTTAGGATATGAATCTGTTTTAGAGCGTTTTAGTTTATTTATTCCACAGAAAATTATCCAGCAGTAATGGAATAGCAGTAACAGAGGTTCGTGAAAGTGATCTATGTGTTACATTGTCTGTATTTTCAATTGTTTGATAATAGATTTTAGTGAGATTCAGATTGCAGTTTTGATTACCCTTTAAATTCGAACTGTTAATTAACTTTAGGAATAGAATATCTTTACCATATGTTAGAAAAAATCATCAAATTGTCTCTAAGCTATAGAGTGTTTGGGTCTTTTAACCTTTCCTCATATCTTATACTTTAGCATGAAGATGTGGGCCTTCTATTTAGCTTATTTTCTTTCATATGTGTATGGAAAAGTGAAGCGAACTGCCCACAAATCCTTCAATCCTAAAGTGCACTTTTATGACTTTGCAAGTGTGTTATTTGATGAAATCTATTAATTAACATGGTCAATATACTTGCTTTGCCTGCCAATCAAATGTCAACAAGAGGTCTTTGGTTAAAAATATATTAGGGATTACGGAAGCAATTTGGCAATTTATTGTTCTTTGAACTTTTCATTAAAGGCATGGAGATACCTCTCCTCATGCTGTTGTAAACTTTACACTTGTTAGGTTAGAGGATGTAAAACATTTTTGTGTCAATACTTGCCCATAATGCATTTAATTGAGTCTACCCAGCGACATGGGATGGGCTCAAAGAAACTAGAAATGCTTCAATTATCTACATATTCCTCATTTGTATTGAAACAAATATCATCCTGAAATCATAGCTTGAGCCTAGTTATTGAAATTTTCATTGGTGAAGTCACAACATGGTAGCACAACCATTGCCAAGTGTCACGAGCTGGTTCCCACTAAGGTTACCAATACGGAAAGGACTCTCCAAACAAGGAAATTTCCAAAGAGGTCTTATTATTTGTAATTTTGTCTTCAATAAAATGAAATGGCAAGTTCCCATCGTTGGATAGAGTCCTATGCAAGTTTTATGAGGCTATGTGGGAGACAACCAGCGATCAAGGAAGAATATTTGAGTTTACCAAATAGGGTTTTAATCAAATTGAATCGAAAGACACTACAAGACACAATATTGGTGGTTGGTGTTCCATCACTACTTTAAATCTTTCTTACCAATCCTTGGAAAGGCTCCTTCTCTCTGTGTTCAAAGGTTTGTTGCCTCATGTATTGCATGTCATAACAAATATGCTTTGCTCAAGGGAGATTTAACTTGGACATTGTCATTGTTGCTTGGAAGACAATGGATTGGGCTATAGAGAAATCAACCAAGACTCTTTTCTTATAAATATATTTCAAAAAATCACATGATGGAATTGATTAGGGAACTTCCTGGACATGCTGTGGTTGGGATTTAGTTTGTGCCTAAACAACATGGTTGCTACTCTATTTTCATATTCTCTTTCTTTTGTTCTGTGATTTGTTGTCTCATTGATTGTGATACGTTGCTTCATTAGGGAATGTTGCCCTTTGGCTCCTTATATCTATGTTATTGCAACAGATGCTCTTGGTTATCTCCTCGAAGTAAACAATGCTCAAAGACTCATTTATGGCATTAGGATTCTAGGAGGCTTAAGGACAATATGTAATATTTTTTTCAATGATTACCTTCCCTAGACTTGTTAAGATCAAAATTTGGAAGAATCCACCCTCGCTTGTGTTGAAGAATCTAGGGCAAAGTAGTGTAGTGTGATTCTTCGTTACTTGATAACAATTTGTGGAGTATTTTTACTTTTCCTTATTAGCTTAATCTTCTTCTTCTTCTTATTAATGCATGTGTATGTACTTCATCAAACTGCTACCAAAACATAAGAACAAGAACACAAGATGTTGGCTCTCTGCCAGGGCCAAAACCTCTCCTCTTGAGAAGAAAACCCTTTAGTGAATTTCTCTTATTGAAGCTTCTATTGATCAATGCCAAACCCTAGACCCCTGACAAGAAGATCCTCCAAGCACAAGTCAAGTGCTTTCCTCTTTCTACACTTTGTACCCCAACACTTCTTCTGGCGCTTTGTTCTTTGGCACTTCGTCCTCCTTCCGGCACTTCGTTCTCTTACTATGATTCTTGTTTAGAGATAGACCTTCTTTGAGTGAGTATTTTAGATGAGCTGTTCCTCTTCTATCCCTTGCTCAAGTATACTTCAACTTTGACCAACCGAAATCCTTCTTGAGTGTACCATTGTTCTGCTGCCCTAGTTTTTTATGTGTGGAGAGTATCCTTAGTGAAGTAGGGTATTTCTTCCTTCGCTAGAGAGAGGGACTTACTCGCTTGACTTGGGAGGCCTTGTAGGCCTAGTGACTAGCCCAAATATCAACGAATCTTGCCCTGAAATCTTGCTGCTGCTAAAACCGCAGTCTGTCTTCCTTATCGTCACACGTGTGACTATTTCTTGGCCCTAGAAATAGTCACTAACCCTCACTGAGTTTCCTTCTTACGTCGCTGCACTTTTGGAGACCCTTTAGACTTCCCTTACCTTCCTTCTTGGCTTGTCTCTTCGTGGATTTCAGAGCTTGCGTTCTCTTCTTTATGAGGGAGTGGACAACCTCTATATATCGAGGACTGTCCCTCCTCTAGGCCGACATGTAGGCCAACTAGAGGAGTAGATTTCAGATGGTTTCCTTGGTGGAATTGCATGCTTGAAGGAGCTTCTTAATGGTGCCTTAGTATAGGAGGAGACTTGACTTTGCTTGGAGGTATTCTCTTGACTTTAATACATATTTATACAAGGTGTAACATGCCCGTAAGGTCTTCAACCTTTTCTTTTGACTATTTGACTTACCTATAGCAAGAAACTCATTGGCATATATTATAAAAAGAATATTTATTTTCTTGAATAAATACAAACATCAAAAGTACATTTATGAAAACCGAACTTCGTTACATTTCTTTCAACAACATGCTTATACAATGTTTGTCCAACATTAGGTGTTGTGGTAAACAATCATAAAGCTGAATTTTGGATTGGACCTGATGATCCCTTTGTTGGGACCCCTCTAGATTGGAATCATAAACAGGCTCGGGATATTTTTATATGTCATGGTATCTCCATTGGGATTGGTATCTCTTTAGTTGCTATGTTTGAATGGTCCATGGTCATATTATGTGTCAAACTACAATATTAGCAATATAAAGCTCTTCCTTTTGTTGGAAAAATGACTATCATCTCTATAATTCTATAGGCCAATCATGTTTACTCTGCTTCTTGTTGGATTCCTAGTAAATGTCACTTTAGAAGACTGGGATATTGCTAAGATATTTTTGTCAGTCGCCATGAATGCTGGCTAAAGAGGCCTCCTTATGGTCCCTTGGCAGTTTTGCATTCTTCCTAAATCTTAAGGGAGGGCTTGGCCTTATTGATATTGCTATGTAGGGTAAGATATTGTTACAAATTTATTCATTGTTTGACTTCAATGCAAAATAGGAATTTCACCTCACTAGGAAGTTTCCTAGATCTAGTCCCTGTGAACTTCAGCCTTAGGGCTAATCTGAAATATCAATTTACAGCTGCAAACAACAGATGATATTTCATCTCACTTCAACACAACACACTAAGCAACCTAAGGAAATAAATACCAAACATATGCCAACAAGTTTTATTCTTAAGGGCACATTTTCCCAAGCATAAACCAGAGTTATGACGGTAAATTTACTATATTATTGTCAAATGTGTGTTAAATCACTTAACACTTTCAGCCACATGTTATGTCAAATTTGCATGAACAAGTGTTGGAAATTATGAAATCAAGAAGACAATGCTGAAAATCATATCTACAATTTACATGTGTTGGACCGCTAAGACTTCATATATACATGATAGAAATGAAGTACATGTACATACAACTTATCACATTATAGAAATGAAGTACATGTACATACTCATGGCTTATCACGCGGCAGTGCAATTATTCACTCTCTCCAAAACCTTAGCTAGGAAAAACCATGCAAACCATAGCCACCACAACAAGCTTAGCATCAACACTGGAAAGTACTCGGTTTCAGCAAGTAGCTTGTATTGCACAAGTTTTCCACATTAGCATGTTTGTCGTCTTTAGGGTTTGCAAACCCTAGCCATGTTTGATCACACAAGTACATGGCAAGACAACTCTAGTGCTAACCACTAAATCTACATGTCCATCCTTGGGTTCTCAACTCTTGTATCGATGCAAGCACCAAGATCTCCATGGAACATCGAGGATTACAATAATTGAGTCTTCTTCCAAGTAAGGCCTCACACGAAGCTCATTAAGCTCATTTATCCATGATCTTGTGCCAACCTTACATCCTAAAAGAATAAGGCATCAAAATCATGCAAGGAGTTAGCTTGACTCTCCATGTCTTCTACTAGGGTAAAAACTCTAGTGCTACAACAAGAACCATAATAACCATCACCATTTTCAACATCATGTTCTCTAGGGTTTACACAGTGCAAATGTTGATCATCACAAGAGTAGAGTTTAACATCACATAGGAGAAATCTCTCCATGAAATTCCAAGATCTCTCTCTCTTAACTTCTACGATTTTCTCATGAACCCTATCCCCAAGACAAGTACACAGCTAGAATATAATGATGATGAACATATACAAGAGTTTTGTCCTCCCTTATATATACAAGTAGGTGAGGGAGGCCAACATAAATTAAGGACACGTGTCCATACAAGTAGCCAAGAAGGAAACCCCATATGGAGTTCTTTGCAATACAATGATGCACATGTGACAAACTAGGGTTTATCCAATCCCCAAAATGAAATTTCCTCAAGTAATGATCTTGGGATCAATGCCCCTCTTCCAAGATGGTGCACCCTCCAACAAGATGTTAGTCCAACTCTCCATCTTTCATGGTGGTTGGCTACCCAACTATCCTCATGCATGATGCTCCCATTCTAAGTGGCCCCAAAGCGTCAATGCTCTAACAGGTGTTTGGGTTCATCACTAACTTCCATAAAATATGCTCCTCAACTTGAGTGCCCTTAAGTTGTGTCCAACCTCCAAGGTATATATTACATGATCACACTCTCCAAGGGATAAGTGCCCCCTCCAAGTGCCCAATGCTCATCCTAAGTAGGTGTCTCCCTTGATAGAACATCAAACTCCTTCATTGTGTGCACGTAATGGGTTTGTCATCATGTGATTAGGGTAACAACTTCCTAGGTAAGGGCGCCATGCCAACACTCTAGCTAAGATCAAGCGTCCACCCAAATTGAGCCATTCTTATGTCCATGAGGCATTGCCAAAGGTCCAGGAGGCATAACTCTTGAAATGTTGGATGTTTCATAAACTTACGCACAATTTACTTCCAAAAAATTTATACAACAAAGTGTGCACCCAATCAGTTAGTCATCATGTGATTAGGGCAACAACTTCCTAGCTACAGGTGCCATGCCAACATTCTAGCCAAGATCAAGCGTCCATCCAAATTGAGCCATCTCTATGTATGTGAGGAATTGCCAAGGGGCTAGGAGACATAATGCTCGAAATGTTGAACACTTTATAAACCTAAATAATTTACTTCCAAAAAATTTATGCAACAAGGTGAAAAAACTTTTGGAGTAACCTCAAAAGCACTCCCTCTTTATGAGAAAGTGTATTTTGCCACACCCATCAACTCCATTTGAAATTACAACATGTAACTCTAGGTGCCTCCACAAAGTTGGAAGAATTCTCCTCCATCTTGACATAACATCAAACATACTTACAAGACCCACACCCACCAATATTCACAAAAGTGTGCCTTTCTCCAAGCAATCAATCAAGCAATCCACAACTCAACCTTTGGATGGTGAACATACATGGAGAATACAAGAATGTCACTTGGTTTATATAAGCAAACCTAATTATTCCCTCTACCCCTCTATGAGGGGCTCTAGAAGAACAATGACCATATGTGAAATTGAAGGAACATAACCCTAGACCTTTGCTTCTTGTTGAACTCTGGAATCACTTTATAATGAGGAAGACATCCACACTCACCTATCAAACTCTAGCATCCCTAAAGTCGTTATCACACACTGAAAATCTTTTGGCACCACATCAACAACTGATTAGGACCATTAAAACATAATGGCATCCCCAACATGACCACGCCAAGTGGATTAGATTTATCAAAAGCACAAGATAAAATATGCATACTTGTAACTCATCAAACCATAAATACTAGCCCATGGGAAGAGCAACAATAATTTGTCAATGGTTATAACCAAACTACAATCACAAGAATCTCTTTGATGCACCTCAAAACCTTTAACAACTAAAGAAACAACCTCAACAAGATCATGCCCCTCTCAATGCCAGAATCTTGAAGCAAGAGTATCATTACCGTTAATTGCCTTCACTTGAGAGAATCTAGTAACCCACCACTACTCCCATCAATTGCAAGATTGGAATCAATTATTGATTCCATGACCATAGGTTTTGAAACTATATCCAAGTTAGGTCATGCACTCCCTTCTTTAATGCCAAACACTTTAAGACAAGAGTACACATATGAAGAGTATAACATGAAAGATCCACTTTCCAAGATGAAGTACAAAATATAAATGCACAAAATGATCAATTGCTTAACACACTATTAGCTATGGCATCTGTGATCGGTCTCTCCAAAAATGTACAAGATATAAAACCAATACTATCCTAAGGGATAATGCTGAAATCCCCCTTCATCTAGGACAATCATTGAAGCTGAGCACTATTTCTATTCTTGTAAACCCTCGAGACACAACTCAACCAATAATTGTCAATATATGACATAATGAATCAACCCATCCCAAGCTCCAAAGGTCAACAAACAATATAATGGTTTAGCATGCTTATTGTAGGGATTAATCCATTCCAATCACAAGTATCCATTAGAACAAGTAGACCACCTATCATAGTTTTCCTTGGATATCACTTTTTCTCAAATATAGATCACGTACTAGTCATCAAGGAAATAGATCCTCCACTTATCATTGGTGAAAACACATCGGTATCCATTGGAACAAATTGGCTACCTATCACAAGTCCTCTTGGCATCATAATGATTGAAAATTAATCCATGCCATTTGTAAATGAAGTTGTACACATTGGTATCCATTGGAACAAATCAACAACCTATTGCAAGTCCTCTTGGGCATTGCACTTCTCGAAAATAAGTTAATACCAATAAACAATCATATAGATCCACCACTTCTCATAGGTGAAAACATGCTAGCAACCCTTAGAACACACTTATTTTAAAGTCCTTGTAGGTATCACAAATAAATCGATAACAACCATCCATGTAGTGATTTACCACTTTTTGTAGATGAATAATATGCTTTCATCACAAGAGAAACTAGGGTTTCACACCATCAAACCCTTCATAGATGCAAGTGTTCATATTAAGTACACTAGGGTTTCCCAAGCCAATCAACCTAAATAACATCAAGTACCACTACTAGGTACAATGTAGTTGAAATACCAATTCCCTCTTTACCAAAAGAGCTATTTCAACAAAATATCTTTGATGCCATGGGAAAGTAGTTGTCCTTCGATTTTTAATGCAAAACATTCACCTCACAAGGAGGTTTCTTGTATCTAGTCCTTGTGAACTTCATCATTGGGGCTAATTTGAAATGTTAATTTATAATAAGAAACATTATACAAAGTTTCATCTCACTTCAACTGAACACACTAGGCAACCCAAGAGAAAAGGTACCAAACATATGCCTACAAATTTTAGCCATTAGGTTACATGTTCTCAAGCATAAATCGAACTTGAAGTCACTTTATTTACAACAATAAATTTGTTATACTATCTTCAAGATGTATATTAAATCAATTAACTCTTTTAGCAATATGTTATGTCAAATCAACATGAACATGTGTTGGAAATTGCCATATCAAGAAGACAATGCAAATTGAAAATCTAATCTACAATTTATATAAGTGTTGTACCGTTAATATATATATATATATATATATATATATATGAAGTACATGTACATACTCACAACTTATCATATGTTGGTAGATTTTTTCAGGGTCCCCAAAGCCTAAGCTAGGATAAAAGAACATACTAGCCACCGCCAAAGATTCATAACAAGTTAGCATCAACACTACCGACTCTTTGGCTTCAACAAGCAACTTATATCACATAAGCTCTCCAAACTTATCTTCTGTAGGTTTTGCAAACTCTAGTCATGTTGCATCATACAAGTACATGGTCAGAGAATTCTACTGCTACCCACCAAATCTACATGTCCATCTTATGGTTTAGGTCCTTCAACATTAGGCCTTCAACTCTTGTATTAATACAAGTATCATGACCTCCATGGGACATTAATGCTATAAGAAAAATGTTTTCTTTCAAGCAAGGCATCACACCAAGCCCAATACTCATTAAGCTTATCTCTCCATGATCCTTACCTAGCCTTACATCCCTAAAGAACAGGGCTTCAAAATCATCAAGGCGTTAACTTTGCTCCATATTCTTCTACTAGGGTAGAAACCTTAGTGCTATAACAAGAGAAGTAACAACGATCATCGTTTTCAATATCATGTTCTTCTCTAGGGTTTACTTGCATAGTATGAGCCCTAGTCATCATGAGAGAAAATTTTATCATCACACAAGAGTAGTTTCTTCATGAACATTCATGATCTCTCTATCTCTCCTCTTAGGGTTTCCTGATGAACCCTATCATCTAGCTCTTAGGGTTTCTTCATGAAATATAACATCTCTAAGATAAGCATAAAGATAAAGTACAATGATGATAAATGACTACAAAATTTCTCTCCTCCCTTATATACAAGTAGACGAGGGAGGCTAATGAAAAACAAGGACACATGTCCATACAAGTAACCAAGAATGCGACCCCACATGGATCACTCTGTAATATAATGATGCACATGTTGAACTAGGGTTTATTCAACACCCACTTTTAAACACCCTTCAAGTTAAGATCTTGCCCTCAATGCCCCTCCTCCAAGATGGTGCAGTATTGAACAAGATCTTAGTCCAATGCTTACTCTTCCATGGTTTTCAACCATCCAAGTGTCTTCATGTAAGGCACTCCTAATTGTGTGCCACATACCCTCTCACGTGCTAAAAGCTACTCTCATGTATGCTAACGTAGTCACAAAGCTCTAGTTGTCCTCCTCAACATCTGTGTCTAGGTCCATCAACAACCTCCATGAATTATGCTCCTCAACCCAAGCGCCCTCAAGTCAAGTGTTCAATGTCCAAGGTATATATTCATGGTGGCTCCACACTCTAAGGGAAACTACCAAGACATCATTATTCTAAAGTATCTAGAAGTATTCCTAAAAAAAGATACCTAAAATCCTATAAACTTTGAAAAACATATCTAATTAAGAGGCATGAATTGAGTCAACTAGTTGTTGCATCCTTGTATCGTTGGCCATTGTTTTGCTTGTCATTTTTCTTGAGCTAAATGAATGGGGCTTCAATGACCATCTTTGGTTGGGCATTGAATGGGTTAACAAAACGAGCCATAGAGTGAGATTCAAGATGTTTCTTAGTAGATAATTGGACCAAAAGGTGACACAATTCTTAGATTGTGATATCTAATGCATTGATGTATTTTTTCTGATGTAGAAGTATACCCTTAATGGCCTCCACCTAGGAATTGAAGTTAAAGGCTTGGATTCAAGTCTTTTCAATGAGAGATTACAAAGTGCTACCATGATCCTTTATGGATTTTGCATGCCATTGCAAAGCTTGCTTGGTCTCCCTAAGTTCCTTGTAATCCATGTAACTTCCTTTGATATTCAGACTGTGTGTTAATATGTGTGGTCTTTAATTAATACATGGAGTCCCCCATGTTAATATATCAGATGATCTAATGTAGAACTAGGGTTGATGCAATGATGGCTTAAACTCTCCAAGTCAAACACAAATAGAGTCACTAATGTTGGATAAAAAGAGCTAACTTGAATTCACGTTCGATAAAGTGCTTACCTCAATTGCCACTATGTCTTTATGTAGGCTTAGAGAAAGAGCCATTGAACTATAGACTAGGAAAGTTGAGGGAATTCCACCAATTTTTTTTCAATAATAAAGTCACAATTATCCATGGGCAAAGAAATAGTAGCTCCAAATGATATCCAAAACTTGCAAACTCCCATTGGCGAGCATGAATTACCAATGCCATAGTTGATAAATGAATGCCCAATCCATATCCTACCTTGATTATGCTGTGTCATATAATTTTATTTATTAAAGAACATAAGCAAGGATATGAGCGTGACAAAAGTGGAGTAGTCTCGTCACATCAAATCTTGCTTTGTGTGAGGTAACTAGCATGTAACACTCCATATGCTGATTTAATAGGATGACATGTGGGCTTACATTGAATCAAGGAATCAATTGATAATACTCTTTATCTTCGATGGCTACGACCCCAACCTTTTTCCAAGTGGCTAGGTTTGCTTGATGATTTGCCACTATATTATTTTCACACAGAATGTAGAAAGAATTCACTTTTGCAAATGATTCTTTTTGTGTGTTTGATTCTCTCAAATATCAATGCTAATAAGAAATTGAGTGGAGTTGATCCAGAGAGTGGATGCTTTATAATTACTTTGGAATCCTTTGCCACCAAAAGGCTTGAATTATGGAGGATTTTGGCCAAATTTAACCCTTGTAAGAGCATATAATCTTTAACCAAGTTCTTAAAAGAGATTCCAAGGCTTCACTAATAGGAATAAACTATTTTCCATCAAGGGTTATAAATAACCCATCCTTGATCCAGGGGGATCTTTAAAATTGACAAAAAATGATGGTCTCAAATGTTGATGAAAAGTTCTCCATGTCAAAGTGATTGTCGAGAACTTTCCAACGACACTTGAATAAGGTCAAACGAACATCATATGAGAAAGTTACGACCTTCTAAGGTTTTGGTCAAACAAGTAAAAAGATGAGTAGGTTTGACACGTCGCTGTATGGACACTGATGTGGCCGTATGAATGGTGATAGGTGGTAGTACGAACTTGACGTGTGGCAGTACAAATGTTGATGTTGCATGCTGAATAGACTGTACAAATGTTGATGTGGCATGCTAACTAGACTGTATGGATATTGACATGGCATGTTGATTGGAATGTATGAACATTGACATGGCATGTTGATGTGGTAGTGTTGTCGTAGCAGTGTTGCTGACGTGGAAACTAATTTAGCATGTTGATTGTGTAGTCGCAACGTGGCCCAATAAAGGGTTGTCATGTGGCAACCTCAAATTGGCTATGAGGGTCGAATCATGTGGTTGGCGAGAAATCCGTCGGCAAGTTTTGAACCCATGACCTATCCAGGAACAAACCACTTAACTACTGTTGGGAAAACAGTGAATTGATGGAAACGAACTAAATGAACCTATATATAAACTTTAGTTGTTATTAGGTTGTATAAAAGTAGTGTCAGCAGGAGTCAACCCTGCAACCTCCGCTCAACGACCAATGGCTTAACCAACACGCTAACAAATTCACACGGTATAGCGGGTTGGTAACAATATATTTAATGTTTTCGTATTATCCAATGCCCAAAAATGGACAATCTGCAGATTCGACCCTGCAACTTATGCACTGTTAACACAATAGTTTAACCACCGCACCAAGAAGTTACTGTGCATGGAGAAACAAGGATATTATATTTGTACTGTAAATCTTACCAAAACTCAAAAAATCACCAATGGTCTGCGAGTTTTACCTTCACAACTTGGTTATTATAAATCCAATGTTTTCACCATTGTGTGAGAGCTCAACCTTGTGTAAGATTGTCGACACCAAATTATTTTATGGTGTTAATTTTGTTGTGTAAATTGAAGGATATTGAGGTTTTTAGGCCGGTTTTTGGTAGCTCAAGAGTGGGGGGTAGTTTGCAGGATTGTCACAACCCCTATAGTAGACCTGAAGACAAGTTTGTTCGCAGGTTGGAGATTAAGTGGATGTAACTAGTATTATTGCATATTTTAATGGATTAGTTCCTAATTGGGAGTGGACTTGAAGACATAACCCAATATGGGTGAACTCCGCTATCAACCTCTTTGTCTTGTCTTTATTATTGTGTTGTTCATTTCTTCAATTTGGCCTTTCAAATGTTCATTAAGTTAATTCACACTTATAATTATTTTGCAAATCAGTGAGTATTTTCATATCACTCCCACACTCGCCACTTTAAGATTTCTTTTTGAAGCACCATAAAAAAGGATAAATGAACGCTGTTCAAATCCCCATCTATTGAACTTGGTGGTTCATACAAAGTTGCTAGCATTATTGATGTGATCACGATTTTTAGAGGAGGATCCATTAATATTATACTTATCAAACTAGACAATTTCATCTCTTTCAAGAGCTTGTGGGGTTACTAAATGAATTCCTTTTGCAATAATATGTCCAGCGAAAAGTGTTTTGGCCCTAGAAGTCCCCTGCTCTAGGATGATTAACTCTTGATTGGAGATTTATTTTGTGCCAACCATGCTTTTTGGTAGAGATGCAAATTTATTTATAATTGTTTTAAAATTAGTTTGTTTTTAAAGGATCCTTTGTAAAGGTTGCCCCTCTTATCAAATAAACTTATCCAAGCTTTTGGTTTCCTATATTTGTGTTCCATCCCTTGATTGCATACCTCCATGAATTTTATGTGTATTCACATTCTAGAAAAAGTTGATATGTTGTTTCAATGTTATTCAAGCATAGAGCACACTTGGAAGGACATTGAATCTTGCATTTTAGCGGATTCTCCTTTGTCACAATCTTGTGATGTTCTAATGTTCAACATAAGATATTGTTTTTGGGGATGCCATTTGGATGCCATAATTTGATCCCCATTGTTGACATAAGAGGAAGAGTAGAAGTACTTAGTTGATACTTGTATCCCTCTTTGATTGAGTAATTTTCCATCCCCCACCCTCTTTGATTAGAACAAGGAGTTCATTGAGGGGCACAAGCTTTTGAGGGAGGCTTTGAGAAGGGAAATTAAAGGAGTTAAGTGCCGAGAAAATCTCCAAAATTCCAAAATATGCAACAACTTGAAGAAATTGACCAAGATGAGATATTGAAAAAGTTTTGTTTTTTATTTTTTATTTTTCAATTTTTTTTTTTAATCTCTTGTTGAGATAGTTAATGATGAAGAGGAAGAAGGACCTAGATAACAATTAGAGGCTAATGTCCCATAATACTATCTTTTCAGATCTCTGTAGAGTTCCCATTTCCAGGCACCCATGTTAGTTTTTCTTGCAAAATTGGAATGGATGCTTTAAAAAGCTTCCATACAGGAATTTAGAGACATTATTCAAGCATCTTTTCCTTTGACCCTTAAAATACTTTTTATGGAAAGTTCTCTTCCAACAATCATATTTCCCTATGATCAATCTCCATAGAAGTTTAGCGCCCATAACCAAATTCATCAAAGAGGGATATTTAATGCTAAGACCTTCATGGGACTTTGGCGCCCTTGTTATAGGCCAATTCACCAAATGAAATATTTTTGAATTGGATATGCCTCCTTGCCAAAGAAATTGCCTTAATTCTTGAGCAATTTTCTACTTTACTCCAGTGGGAGCAAGGAGTGTCGAGAATCGGAAGATAGGCAGTGTTGGGAGGATTGGTTTGAGAAGAACCAACCTTCCGATTAGGTTTAGCCATTGAGCTCTCCAATGGAAAAACTTAGGCTTAATATTATCAATAATTTGTTCCCTAAAAGAGATGAAAAGGAACAAAACCATATAGGCATGCCTATATATCTAAAATAACTCCAATCTTGCAAATGAGAGAAATAAAATATTCCAGAAATATATTTTAAGAGAGTCATATTAATGGTCTAGGCATAAATTTAACATTTGTTGTGATTAATTAATCCTCGAGAAGCATTAAGAAAGAGATTTAGTGCCTTCTTAAACCTATTCACCATGATGGTGGAGGCTTCGCCATGTAGAATGGTGTCATTAACAAATTGGGAGTGGTTGATGCGTTTTACCCCTCTCACTACATCTTAGCGATTTTCGATGCTTCATTTAAATTCTAGCCTTCTACTAAGGTATTTTGCCATGATGATGTATAATAGGGGTGAAAGTGGACAACTCTATCGCAGGCCTTGCAACTTTGAGAAGAAAGTGGCTCTTCGATATCCCAAAAGACATATGCAATAATTGGTAATGCAAGAAGATATCCCATGGAAAGAATGCTTAACATGATTAAAGGTGCATATCTATCTTACTGACAATTCCTTCATCCCCTTTAGTTTGATTTTAATGGATTGCCTCTTGAATTGAATTAATATGGTCTACAATCCACCTTTTCTCAATAAATTCGCCTTGCCTTTTAGAGATAATTTTGGGAAGAAGCGTTTTCATCCTTGTTGGAAATGATCTTAGTCATTCTTATGTAGGAAGTGTTACAAAAGGAAATGGGCTTGAATGTAAAGAAATAAGAAGCATAGGTGTCTTTTGGAATGATAGCTAATAAGGTTGAATTTGTAGCTCCTTCATGTATATAAGATTTATGTACATATCAAAGAATCCTTATTAAATAAAATCTTATTATTTGCCAACATTCTTGAGAGAAGTGTATAGAGAAGTTGTTTGGGCTAGGTGCTTTGTCCATAACAAGGTTCCAAATTGCCTTCAATATCTCTTCCTCCATGATTTAATGATTATTCTCTCATTCTCATATTGAGAAATATTATTGGGATATTCTCCTAACATTTCTGCCATCTCCTCTTGCTCAACTCCTTCCTTCTTCATATATAAGTCAACGAAGTGAGAAAATGCTGCTCCCTTGATATCATCAAAGGAGTGGAGTGTATCACCACCAACTAACCTTATTTTTTAACATTATCCTTCCAAAGTCTAGCACATGCTTTCTTATGGAAAAGTGTTGTATTTTTGAACCCCTAGAGCAAGCGAAAGACTTTGGGATTTTAAGACCCAATTGATTTCCTCTGTTCAAAGGGAGTTTTGATAGGATTGAAAAGCCTCTTTTTCTCTCATCAAAATATTTTGGGTAACTTGCTTTGATTTCAGGTGGGCTTGAATAAGTTCCATATTTGTTTTGCTATTGAAAAATTCTTTATCTAGAGTGGAGAAGGAAGACTTGGTCCATTCCTTAAAGGCTTGCTTTATGGCTTGGAGTGTTTGTTCCTAGATATCAATCACCGATGCTACAAGTACTCCAAGCTTTGGAAATGACATTTTTCACATCTTTGTCTTATAGCCTAAGGGGGTTATATCTGAAGAGAATAGGGCCATAAATTGGAAGATCCCTTATGAGAAGAGAGACAAGGCTATGGTTAGGAACTAACCATAGAATGATTCTAGAGGAGATCGAGATAAGGATTTCAAGAAAAGAGTTCAGGACTAGAAAGCAATCAAGCCAAGCCGTTGTGTCTTAGGCCTTTTTATCTTTTAATTATTTGAATTTTATTTTATTTTATCTATCTTGTCTAGGTAAATCTTCCCTTGCTTGGTTTAATATCAATTAGATCCTAGAGAATCAAATCCTCCATCTTTTCCTGAAAGGGATATCTAATTATGCAACCACCTTGCCTTTCACTTTGCTCGATGGTGGTGTTGAAATCACCTACCACAATGCTTCTTTGCCAATAACCCGATTCCCTTAGGGAAAAAAGAGCCTCCCAACACTCTATTTTTTCTCCATATCTCAAAGGCATATAGATATGCACATGTTAAAAATTTCACTAGAACATAGGTGAGCGAAGCATGTCAAAATCCAATGATGAGAATGACAACCAAAGGTCAGGCGAAGAATAAAGTTGTTCCAAATTGTGTAGATGCCTTTGTATGTTAAAAGTTGGCAGCTCAGGGTTGAATTTCTCCTAGAAGAAATCATATCTTTCAGTTTTGTTTGAACCATCTATTATGATAAAATGTCATTTCTAACGATTCTAATATGACTTTCCAAAAATAGTAAGTCACATCTCAATTTGGAAGTGACTTTCCAAAAATAGAAAGTCATGTCTAAATGAACAAAGATGATCTCGACATATGGAATCCACTTTAAAATCAATTCAATCATGATTATACACGTCAAGAATTAATATTTTATCATTCCTAATATTATTATTATTATGATACTATTTCTATAAAATAGTCTAAAGTCATTCACCTTTAATGGATTAATAAAAACAAATTCTCAATAGTCTCAAGAAATAAGTCAATTAAATTGAGAATCTCTTACTTGGAAAATCAAGCCTCTTTCTTGGAATAAAATAGTAACTCCACACTTAAGAGAATGTTACTCTCTTTCACTAATTCAATGTATGGAAAAAGTGTAATTTCTCCTCATTAAATGCACTTGTAACTCCCTCAATTCGATTTGTAACTCTCACCAAATATTTTCTCATGTCTAAGTGTAACTCTCCATTAATGAAATCTTGAGGTCACAAATGGGCCTCAAAACAAAAATGTAGAACAAAAATAAACTTTGTAAAAACAAATATGATTCAGTATGATGATGTCAACCATGGGGGATGATTCACCATTTTTGGAGTAAAAAGGTAAAAAGATAAAATAATATAATTAAAAAAAACTATTTTTTCAATTTGTATTTTCAATTGATCTCCCTACAATTTTACTCAAATCTTGAGCAAGAACATTCATTGATTTTGCATCCAAGGAATACCCATGTTGCATATTTTTAATTGACCCTACTACACGAAAAATGTGAAATACATGAAAAAACGTAATTGCAATCACGTTTTTTTAATGTATTTTACTTTTTTCGTGTAGTAAGGTGTATCGAAAGTATGTACCGTGGGTATTCTTTGGATGCAAAACTAAATTCCGGATCCAACGAGTGCCCTCACTCGAAATTGAGTAAAATCATAGGGAGATAAGTATAAAATATGAGTTGAAAAAATATATATTTTTTCCCTAACTTGATGAGTTAATCTAATTTTATTTTATTATTTCCACTATTATTTTATAACATTCCTTAGGAGACCCATTTTAGACCTCAAAATTTCTCTAATGCCCTCTTTCTATTTTAAATTGTAACTCCTCAAGACAAGTGTACCTCTCTCTATTCTTGGCATAAGTTACACTTCTCCTCAAGTAACTCCTCCCTCAAGAAATTCAATTATCCTATTATTGGCTCAAGGCATGAATTCATTTTTTAACTCCTCTCCATTCTCATCTATTTAAACAAGAGCAAGTGAGAGTTGAGAGTAACATGCTCATTGTGAACAAGGAGAACAAATGTTGAGTGTGTGCAAGAGAAATGTGAGAGCAAGTGTAGAACAAGAGAAAGGGAAGCACTAGAACAAGTGTAGGAGGGAATATTCAAGCAAAGATCAAGAACACTTCAGCTGCAAGTTAATCAAACATTGGTGACTTTATTCATTCTCATTCTCTTTCTCTATACTCTGCTGAACAATTGAAGAAATCTAAATAGAAAAAGAATCATCTGGGGTTTCCCCCTGGGCATTGAACCTAAATCTCAGTGTCTCATATTTGTGTTTCACTATCTTCATATGATCCTTAAGTTTATGTTTATATACAATTGTTGATCTGAAAAGTTTTGAAGAATAAATCTATATTCTAAGTAATTGTAATAACATAGAACATTTATTTTCATGCAAAGTACTTTCAAGTTTCAGCATAGAACATTTAATTTTTTGTAGAGTACATTCAAATTTCTGCAAAGTACATTCAATTTTCTGCAAAATACATTCAACTTTTTGCAAAGTACATTAAGTTTTCTGCATAGAAATTTCAAGTTTTTGCAAAGTTTTTCTAAGTTTCTACATAGAACTTTTAGATTTTAACATGGTATTAGAGCCTCGGTGAAGACAAGTCTAAGGAGACCAGAGATCATCTGAAGAGACTCCACTTGCTGTCAAAGTTTTCTGATCAAGATGACTTCGTTCTATTTCAATGTACAAGAGAAGCTGAATGATGTTTCAAACTTTGGTCCATGGAAAGCAAAGCTAGATATCACTCTTGAAGAACACGAAGTTCTGGAGTATGTTGAAGGCATAGTAGCGGATCACAAGTGCTGCTGTTAAATCCAAACATAAAAATGGTGTAATCAAATCTAGAAAAATTATCTTTGGTTCTCTTAGAGATCATCTCATTACTTATGTTTCTGGTTTGAAGAAAGCTAAAGAAATGTATGACAAACTAATTGACATGTTTGCAATTAGTAACTTGAACTAGATTATTGCCTTGAAGAATTAACTGAAGGACATCAAGGTGAACAAAAGAGAGATTGTTCAAACATACTTACTGAGAATGACCAAAATCAGGAATCAATTGTGAACAATTGGTGAAGTTGTACTTGACAAAAAAATAGTGTTGACAATGCTTGAAGGCTTTTTTCCTGTTTGAAAGACTTTTATCACCACTATAAACAATATCAACACTATTCCCACATTTGATGAACTCTTGGGAAAATGTATTCAAGAGGAGGCCAAAATGATCTCCAAAGGGAGAATTTCATGAAAGAGAACTTACTGCGTTTTCAATCTATGACAAGAGAAATAAAGGTAATAAAGGCTCTCATCATTTTTCAATGAAATATGCTTTCAAATCAAATGATTTCTTTAAAGGGAATCTAAATATGTCAAAAGTTAGATGCTTTAACTGTCAAAAGCATGGTGAGTTTGCTCGTGACTATGGAGAAAAAAGAAGTGTACTTAGGTTTAAAAACAAATATAATCTTAGAAAAGACACGAAAATCAAAGAAAATACCATCCCAAGAAAACAAGAAATCCAAGGCATAGAAAATGCACTAGATACTCAATCATAATATTTTCTTGTTTCTGCTATTTCTAGTTCTTCTTCTACAGATTCATTTGATAGCTGGTTAGTTGATAATGGTACTTCCAAACATTTTACTGGTTACAAATAAGCACTCTCTAATTTAGTTGAGAGGGAGACTAATTTAAATGTTATCCTTGGAGATAATTCTACTCACTAAGTTAAAGGTTATGGTTCAATTTCATTTCAGTTAGATGATGACAAATCTATTTTTCTGCAAGAAGTTTTGTATTTACCTGGTTTGAAAAAGAATCTTGTTTCCATATTTGCTCTAGAAGATAAGTGAATGAAATTTGTTTTTATTAATGGAGAAGTTCTAATTTGACCATTGAACTCAGGTATGAGAGAAGCCTTCACTCTTGGGTCAAGATGTTAAGGGATTTAGAAAGTCAATGGTAAACCCATTCATGCACTGGTCCATGATATTGATCTTCAGTGTGAGCCATGGCACAAAAGATTTGTTCACTTATACTACAAAGCCTTACCTCATGTAAGGAATATGGTTTCTGGAATGCTTAAGATTAGAATGGATCATGAAGGTGTTTTCCCAATATGTGCAAGTGGAAAGCATGTAAAGGGACCGTTCCTTTCAAACATAACAAAAACTAGTAAGATACTTCAGCTCATACATTCTGATTTATGTGCACCAATGTCTATTACTTCTCTTGGTGGCTACTTGTATTTCATGATTTTTGTTGATGATTTTTTTCACAAGTCATGGATATTATTTTTGAAAAAGAAAGGGAAAGCATTTGACATGTTTAGAGATTTCAAGGCTCTGATTGAAAATCAAACTGGAAAGCTAGTCAAATCTTTCAGATTGATAATGGGGGAGATTTCACCTCTAATGATTTTAATGATCTTTGCAAAGACTCTAGAATAAAGAAAGAAACCACTGTGTCATTTAATCCACAACAAAATAGTGTGGCTGAGAGGAAGAACAAAACCATTATGGAAGCGGTTAGAGCCATGCTGTATGATCAAAAGCTACCAAATTTTATGCAGGGAGAAGCTACAAATACTGCGGTTTATGTGCAAAACATAACTCCGCATGAGGCCTTAGACAATAAGACTCCTGAAAAAGTCTTCACTGGTGAAAGGCTTGAGGTGAGTCATTTGAAAAGTTTTCGCTGTCTTGAGTACTTCCATGTGTCGAAAGGGAAAAGGAATAAACTAGAAGCTTCAAGTAAGAAATGTATGTTTGTTGTTATTGTGATAATTCAAAAGCTTATAGAATTTATGTGCCTTGTCAAAGAACTATAGAGTTTAGCAGAGACGTAACATTTGATGAAGATGTAGCTCTTGGAAAAGCAAGAGACTCTCCTCCTGCCATTGTTGAAAGACAAGTTGTTAATGAAAAAGAGTCTGCATCTGAGTCTGAACCAAAACCAGAACTTGAGAATGAGCTTGCTGATAATCCCATTGGTTCCATGGATCTTTTAGATCTCCTACCACATGATCCTCTTACCAGAAAAAGACCACTATGGTTGCGAGATACCTTGCAAGATGCCAAGCAACAAGCTGCCCCAAGAGGAATGTTAAGAAAAAGTAAGAAGCCAAGTCAATTTCAAGGGTATGTTGTTGCCATGAACAACATCATTCAGGCAAAACCATGCACCTTTGAAGACGCTGCAAAAGGACAAGTCTGGAAAGATGCCATGACTGAAGAATACGAGTCCATCATCCAGAATGATGTATGGGAAGTGGTTCCTAGACCTCAAGGTAAATCTGATGTCACTTCCAAATGATTATTTAAGATAAAACATGGTGAAAATGGTAGTATTGAAAAATATAAGACTAGATTTGCAGCTAGAGGTTTCTCTCAGAAAGAGAGAATAAATTATGATGAGATTTTTGCACTTGTAGCTCGATATACTACTAATCGATCTGTTGTTGCCTTAGCTGCTAGCCAGAGATGGACTCTTCACCAAATGGACGCGAAAATACTTTCTTGCATGGCTTCCTGAAGGAAGAGGTATTTGTGGAACATCCATGAGGCTTTGAAGAGCATCATGGCAAACTCATCTATGTGGACTGAAGAAAGCCTTATATGGGCCGAATCAAGCTCCAAGAGCTTGGTATGCTCACATTGATAGCTACTTGATGAAGCTTGGTTCCACCAGAAATGGTGTAGACCCAAACCTCTACTTCAAGATTGTACAAGATATACCTTTGATTTTGGTATTGTATGCTGATGATTTATTCTTGATAAGAGGAGAACCTCTTATCCTCCAGTGTAAGAGGGAGTTAGCTTCTGAATTTGAAATGAAAGGCTTTGGTTTGATGCATTACTTTCTGGGTCTAGAGGTTTGACAAAGACTTGGTGAAATTGATCTTTCTCAAGGAAAATATGTTGTGTAGTTTCTTGAAAGATTTGCTATGGTAGAATGTAAGTCCATGCATACTCCTATGGAAATGAACTTTAAGAAATTATGTGGCAAAGATGCATGACCTAATCTGGTAAATCCCATAGAGTATAAACAACTCATTGATGCTTTGCTGTTTTTGGTAAACACTAGGTTTTACATATGCTTTGCTGTAAGCACTTTAAATCAAAATATGATTGATTCCTTTCATGCCCAATGGATTGCTACAAAACATGTACTCAGATACTTGCATGGAACTATAAATCTAGGGTTGAAGTACACTGCTAAAAATGTAAGACTTCATTGATATACTGATGCTAATTGGGTTGGTAACTCTATTGATAGAAAGAGCACTATTGGGTGCTGCTTTAGCTTGGGACCTGCCATGATTTCTTGGATGAGAAGAAAGCAAAAGTCTGTTGCACTTAGTACAATTGAAGCTGAGTATATTGCTTTAATCATGGCTAGCTTTGAGGTAGTTTGGCGAGAAATCTTTTCGGGGAACAATTTGAGCAAGTTTCAGACACAATAATTATATATTGTGACAATAAGAGTGGGATTCGCCGTGCATAAAATCCTGTGTTTCATGACAATTCCAAGCATATTGAGATCAAATATCATTATATCCGGGATAAGGTGCAGAGAGGAGCAGTGAGGCTCCATCACATCTCCATTGATCATCAAATAGTTGACATTCTCACGAAGCCTTTATTGAAAGGAAAGTTTTTGTTTTTTAGAGAGCAACTTGGAATTATGGACGTGACCATTCCGGGAATCAGTCACAGCTAATCAAGAACAATGAGCTAACTTTCCCCCCAATCAAAGCTTACAGGATTAGGGAATGCTATCAGAAATCTCTTGAGGATGAGGGACCTCTTGTGTAGTGTGTGCCACAAGAGTAGGTCCCACTATGCGCCTGACCCATAGTTTGAGACGTGGGAAGAGCCACCTATCTGGCTAATAGGTGTAGTGAGATTTGTCTAGGATGTAGGTGTTCTACCACTTGACGTTTAATGATACTTGGTTGTGTTTAATTCTTGTATGTGTGACTTGTTTGAGTTTTGTCTATGTGATGCTTGTGTTCTATCACTTAATTTTTGAGATGAAAATTGGTTGAGTGTAATCCTTGTCTATGTGACATGTGATGATCATTTCCTTCTCAAATTTGTGTCAAGTGGATGATTCTTCTTTAGATTGCGACTTCATTGTTATAAATTTTATAGAGCAGAGTTGAACTAAGATGAATAAAAGAGATCAGATGAAGAAAATATCTTTGATGTAGAAAGAAATTCCTCCCTAGTCGAGGGAGAATGTTAAAATTTGGTAGCCTAGGGATAAATTTCTCCTAGAATAAATCATATCTTTCAGTATTGTTTGAACCACCTATAATAAAATTTAATTTCTAACAATTCTAATATGAATTTCCAAAAATAATAGTAATTTACATCTCAATTTGGAAGTGACTATCCAAAGATAGAAAGTCATGTCTAAATAAACAAGGATGATCTCGACATATGGAATCCACTTTAAAATCAAATCAATCATGATTATACAAGTCAAAAAGTAATATTTTTTTATCCTTATTAGTATTATTAATTATGATACTATTTTTATAAAATAGTCTAAAGTCATTCACCTTTAATGGATTAATAAAAATGAATTCTCAATATTCTCATGAAATAAGTCAATTAGATTGAGAATCTCTTGGCAAATCAAACCTCTCTCTTGGAATAAAACAATAACTCCACACTTAAGAGAATGTAAATCTCCCTCACTAATTTGATGTATGGAAAAAGTGTAACTTATCATTAAATGCATTTGTAACTCCCTCACTCAATTTGATTTGTATCTCTCACCAAATATTTTCTCATGTCGAAGTGTAACTCTCTTTGTCTCCCTATTTCGAATTGTAACTCCTCAAGACAAGTGTACCTCTCTCTATTCTTAGGATGAGTTACACTTCTCATTAAGTAACTACTCCCTCATAGAATTTGATTCTCCTATTTTTGGCTCAACGCTGACTTCATTTTGTAACTCCTCTCTATTCTCATCTAGTTAAACAAGAGCAAGTGAGAGTTGAGAATAGCATGTTCATTGTGAAGACGAAGAGCAAGTGTTGAGTGTGTGCACGAGAAGTGTGAAAACAAGTGAAGTGCAAGAGCAAGGGAAAAGCTGGAGCAAGTGTAGGATGAGATTTTCAAACAAAGAGCAAGAGCACTTCAGTTGCAAGTTGATCAAACCTTGGTGATTTTATTCATTCTCATTCTCTCTCTCTCTCTCTTTGTACTCTATTTAACAATTGAAGAAATATAAATAGAAGAAAAATCATTTGGGTTTTCCCCCTTGAGGGCTTTTGCCTTGGTCTTTGGACCTAAACTAAGTGTCTCATATTTGTGTCTGACTGTCTTCATACGATCTTTAAGTTTATGTTCTATCTACAATTGTTGATCTGAAAAGTTTTGAAGAAATGTGCATTTTAAGTAATTGTAACAACATAGAACATTTAATTTTATGCAAAGTACTTTCAAGTCTCAGAATAAAACTTTCAGTTTTATACAAAGTACATTCAAATTTTTGCAAAGTACATTCAATTCTCTTCATAGAATATTCAAGTTTCTTCAAAGAATTTATAAGTTTCTACATAGAACTTTTAGATTTTAACATTGGAGGAACCTCTTGCACTTATTGCTTTACCATCACAACAAGTCCACGATTTCTTATAAATATTGAGGATTTCCTTGGCCCCTAACTTTGTTTCTTGGATTAGGAAGACCACATGCTTCTCAACTTTAATTGGATCCTTCATTGATTTCACTTAACTCATATTGCCCATGCCCCTACAATCCTAAGAAACACCATTTATCATTTACTAATAGTAAAAACAATGATACTTATCAAGGATTATAGGAGAATGTCAACTCCCTCTTGATCTTTGCTTCCTTGAATCTATTTTGCAACTTTGTCATCCTTGTCCTCATCATCAACATGATGTCATTCCTTCTTTGCTAGGATTATGGTTTCTTCTTTCTACAAAAATGTCTAGATAGGATTTTGCTCCAAACCTTTATTTGGTATCCTACAAAAAATAATCTAGGGTTTAGAAACCCTAGTTTTTTAACACTCTTTGCAAGTCCAACAAACTTTACAATACCCAAATGTTCAAAACTATAGAGTCCTTTGCAATGATACTTTTACACAAATGTATTCTAAGTTAAACATCAACCCTCATCATAGTAGAAATAATAAGGGTACATAAAGTCCTACAAGTGACTCATCTTTCTTGAGATAACTTATTCTTCAACCCTTAAAATAATAAGGGTACATCAAGTCCTATTAGGCTTATTTTTCATTGTAAGTTCAGAAGATTCTCATACTCTTCAACAATGCTTGAAACATTTCTGGTAAGCATGGTAAATTATCTTTCCACATCAAAATGTTCAAGACCATAGGACCTTCATGCCTTCTTTCATCAACTCTTCATAAATAAGAAGGGTTTCAAGAGATTTATTTCCAACTTCTTGCAAATGACCATCTTAACTTCATGAGCTATTGAAATCGGATTACCATGCTTCTTTGTCATAATGCAAACCTTCTGTGCACTTGACATAATATTTGCACAAGGTGACATGTTCTTAGACAAGAACCTTTATATGATTAAGGCAACTTGTATTTTAGAGAACCGGATTTCCTAATTTGAAGTCACAATAATCTTCAAAAAGTATATTTGATCCATTTCTCTTAGTTGTCCTTGCAAGGCTTATCAAGATGTATTTTAAGTTATTGAATAGTATCTATGATTACCATTGGTGACTGCCTTTTGTAAGACAAAAATCCAAAATAATTTTAACACTGTCCTTTACTACAATCTTACAAAAACTTCAATATTTTGAAATATTTTACTTTAATAGCACTTAAACTTTGGTCTTCATTTGCAGAGCAACTTTCTACGTGATCCGAAGAAGGAATTTGATATATACCTCACATAAAATAGGCATCAAACCTTGAACTGTAGCAACCATTCTTTCATTTTGCTGAACTTCAAGTTTTAGTGCAACACTTACGAATGACCTCTCCTGATTTAAGCAGTCACAAAGACTCCTAAAGGAAATCTAGTACAACTTTAGAACCAATGACTCGATTTGATCTACATGGTTAATATAAATTCAACTTACAATGTGATATATGATTTTGATTGTTTGAAGTGATACAAGCTCGAACCCTTAAAGAGTTTAAGAGACTCGTTAAATTATGGAAATGAATTAATCTAGCAACCTCAACTTCTTTAGAATCATGGCAACAATTTTTCATTCTTCTTCCAAATGTTTGCATAGAGGTGGCCTTGTACTTAAGATTTCTTGATGGTTGAAGATGCTATATCTTTCGACCTTCCTTAGATTCATCTGCTTGATTCCTCCGCCTTAGATATTGAGGCGTAGATTTAAGATTAGATAAGTATTCACAAGTTCAAGTTTAAGCATTATTCAAATATGCGACTTGATTCAAAAGGAGACCAACATAAATCGACTTAGTCATTTCAGATTTTCAAAGGTCTTTTATGAGACCATTCATCATTATTTTTGAACTCTTCGATCTTCTTACAACCTCAACCTTCTGAAGCAATTGTTTGACACTGTTTTGGCAACTTATTGAGGTTCTTGGACCTCCGTAACCCACTAAGATAATTTCGATCTGAGGTTATGAGCTTCGGCCTTTACTGAAATGAATCAACTAAACTTAGGTCTTTTGATCTTCTTCCAAGTACGTTTCTTCCTTCTCTCAGGCTTAAGGATGGATCATGATATTTCTTATATGAATCTCAGTTCAAGATGAAACTTTGGCTTGCGTGTAATAAGATAGAAGCACATGTTTCATACTTTTTCAACATATTTCGACCTTTTGAGATTTGATTAGGGCTTCGACCCATTACTTACTAGTATACTTAGACCTTAAGGATGTATCTATGATCTATCTTCTTGAGATATTTGACCTTCTTGAATACAAACTGCTATCAAATTAGGGTTAGGGCAGATAAATTTTGGATCCGCTCCTTCTTTAGAATTTAGACTATAATAAACAAGTTGACCACTTTAAGGCTTCTTTCAAATCCCAACTCTAATACCATGTTGATTTTTCATAGGGTCTTCTATACTAATAATTACTTCAAATGATTTAGGTCTATTTCACATTTTTATCCATTATTCCATCATTAAGCAATTACACAAAAGACATCAACAACATAATAATTATGACAATAGGATCATTGAGAGACAACGACACAAAGAACACAAGAGTTTACCTTGGGAAAACTCTCATGGGGGAAAAACCCAACAACCTTTTTCTTGAAGAATTCATAAAGTTCAACATAGATACATTGGTCAAATAGACCAACAATGTAGTTAGGTCAAACCTGGTCCAACTCCATCCTAGTCAAGTCACTGAACATGATTTGATTAGGTTCGCTGCTGCCTCAGAAGATTCGATCTTGTCATAGAGGTTATGATCAACATAGCCTTCCTCATATGCAATTTGGTTATCCTCAGAATAATAGCCTTCCTCAAATGTAATTCAATTAGCCTCATAATAGTCCAATAGGTTACCTCAAATTTGTCCAATGAGCTGCCACCGATTTGCCCTATTCTTAATCTCAGATCCGTCTTCTTTCTGCCTTAGATGCGCGAGTTTCTTGTCTTGTCTCTGCCTAAGACCCTCACTTGCCTCAAGACTTTTCCTTGCCTCATATATTTGCATGCCTCACACCTTAGCTTGTGTCGAAACTTCACCTTTGCCTACCTTAGACAGATCAAATTGCTTGGTATGGACAAGGGAGGAATGAGGTCTATATATAGTGTCTTGGGAAGCTGAATAGGGGCCTCTAGAACCCGGGCCGACTTGACTAGGAGGAAGCCAACTTGGCTTATTTTGGAGCCAAAAAATCTATTTTCAAAAATACAATTTTTCTTCTTTTAAAAACTGGCATGAAGAACATGCCTTTAACATTTTTCTTTTGACCATAGCATGAAAAACATGCTTTACAAAATACATCATTGACCAAAAGCAATAATTATGAAGACTGACTATAGCTACAAAAATTCAACATTCGTTGCCTCTCATCTGATGACATATCTTTTGAATATTGATAATCATGATGCTAGGGGGAAGCTCTAGAGGAGTATAAAACCTATGATAGGGAGAGTGCCAACTCTTTCTCATGTTTAGATATAATGCTTACATTTATTGGCAATGATTTCAAATTGAGATTTTCTTTTAAGTTCGACATTTCAAAAGAAATCCCAACAATGAATAAAGGAGGAGCTAATGTTTTAGTGGTGGGGAGATATTCCTCGTGAGAAAGTATTTCATACCTCATCTTACAAGGGATGAAGTCTTCTCCTTGAGATCCCTTAGTTGGGATATCACTACTACTTTAAGGTAGATCTACTAATAAGCTAGTTTGTCAAGGTTGTTTTGATTCTTTTCCAGTTTCAGAAGGGTTTTGAGGTGTTTCTATTGAGGTCCCTTGTTTCAGTTAAGAGGGAGAGACAACTTAATTGTTATTGTTCTTCTTCTTGTCCTATTGGTATTGTTCATGCTTTTTCCAAGTTTTTTTGTCTCTACTGGGGTGTTTTTGGTACATTTTTTGCAAATTGATCATATTCGTTGCACAATGGGCACTTAATGGAAGTTGCTTATTATCCATTGGTTAATAATATCTCCAGTTGTCTAGGGTTAGGAATGGCCTTAGGTAGCTCCTTTGTTAGATCTACCTCTACACAAATGTGCGTAGGCAGACTTTGAGTCCTTAGGTTTAGGTTGATCAATATATTTGCCAATAGCGTTTCTAGTGGATCTCATAATGGTCTTGTTCCATAAATGGATATGGAGGTGTAGAAGGCACACCCAAACCAAGGTTATAGATGGAATTCCATTTTCCGGTTTGAAGTTAGGCGTTCCTCTATCAAGACACATTCCTCTAGTGCCATAAAAGTAAGATCCACTTTGAAAGAGAAGATCCTTTCCTTCCTTTGTCTAGAGGAATTCATAAGACCTTTAGCCACATAAGAAATGGACTACTTGGCCCTTAACTAAATATTGCTAGCTCTTTGGATACAAATCACCATGGTCGTAGGAAAGGGCCATAATCTTATAAACTACTCAATTAATCCTTAGTTTTCCAATTTCAAAGCCATATGATAGGAGGTGGGAGGCAGTGGCTGTTAGGGTACATGCATACTCATGACCTCATCAAGACCTCACTTAGGACATTATATAACCTTCTTCCATACATTATTAGGTCCACATATGACCACATTTCTTTCATTACTGGACATTCCCTATCATTTGAGATCATCTTCTATTTTTAGTAGGTGTTGTTACCTAGGATGGCATGTGGTAGTGATTGGGCAATGACATGGCTATTTTCTATCCATTAGTATGAATTTCCTTTTCTTTAACCTTCCCATTCATGAATACACACTTCCTCTTTTATTTTGGGAGACTACCTTACCCATAACCTTATCCACTCACCTCCCAACCTTATCCTTTGACTTTCAATCTTATTTTTGGAGGGTTTTTTATTTATTTATGAGTTAGGAGCCATATGAGGGAGTCTACACTTCCAGTTATAACTTATTTTTGAAGGTTTTTTGCTATTTTTGTGTTAGGAGTTGTATGAGGGAGTCTACACTTCCAGTTATAACTTATTTTTGACTCCATTTATATTTATTCCACCCTATTTTGGACTCTCACTCTATTTTAGGGAATCATACTATAATTTTAGGTTATTAACTAATGAAGGAAAATACTTTTCTATTTTCTAGTGTGCTTGCACTATGGAACCCCAACTTAGTGCCCATTGGTATCAAACAATAATACATAAAATATTTTATGAGTAATTTGAATTGGTCTCTTGAGTTACTTGGTCTTTTTTTAGTGCAATCTCATTCCCTCGTGTTTCTTGTTATGAAATTCCTCTTCTTTCTTGTTATGCAATTACCTCTTCTTTCTTGTTATGTAATTTTAGTGTAGTATTTTTTACGCTTTAGATTTTTTTTTATGCTTAAAATCCAACATGGTATCAATGCATTAGAGTGTTGTGAGGAATGGTAACATATTGTTGTAGGTTTTACAAGTTTGAATAGTCGAAAGAGAATCGATCAACCAACAATCAATGTGGTTCTAACTCCATTTAATTACTTTCAGTGGAAGCCAAAGGTCTCATTGCTATTGCATAGTAAGGGACTATCAAATCACTATGGGAACTAAAGTAGAACCCAATTCAACTATAGAGAATTCAAAGTACTTCAACGAAATGGATGGAGCCAATGGGATATTGTGTTTGTAATATGTATACTTCTCTTGATTCATTATTTCATGCAGAAGCATGTGCAAGTCCTCATGATGTATGGGCAAAATTGGAGAGTATTTTGCAAACAAGATGAGTTGTAAGGACATCAGTTGGAGAATAAGCCGATCCCTCTAGATCCCAACCATTTTGAGACCCTACAAGACTACTTCTCCAGGTTCAAGACTTTAATGTCTCAGGTAAAATCTTGTGGCATAATTAGGAAAGGGGAGTAACTTGTCCTCTCATTGCTTTCTAAGTTAGGTCTTGAAAATTTTGTCTCCCTTCATTCCATACTACTAGACTCTCCATGGGAAAAAATTGAATATGCCATCTATGGATGATCTTATTGACTCCTTAATACATGAGCAAAATAAGCTCATCCACATGGGGGATCTAAATTCATCCAATGCCCACGTGTTTATAGTGAAGGATGATAGCCAGAAGAGAAAGTAGAAAACAAGGGATCTTGATCATATACTGAGAGAAATCATTGAATCTTTGAACCCAAAAGGGAAAGAAGTCTAAGAAGGAGAGAACAAAGTCCAACTATTGCAACAGAGCGCTTCATCAAAAGGTTCTTATGTGGTGATGAAAATTGATCTCATGGCAAAAGTGCTTCAACAACATCATCTAGATGACTTCATCCAAGACGATGTCAAGAAGAAGATTGAAAGAAAGCTACTAAAGGATCAACGCATCGGTCATGTCTTGACTACTATTGCTTCATCATCTCACAGATGGATTTTAGACTTTGATGTATCCATATGATCAGAGGAACCCATTGATGTATCCATATGATCAGAGGAACCCATATGATCAGAGGAAAGCATTCTTCTTTGGTACCTTGCATTGGTCCTATTATGATAACTTCTCCACCACATTTTTTTGAGGGAGATGTCCGCAATGATTTCAAATACTCTTTTGACCATATTTTAAGATTTGATTTAAAGGTCCATCAACATCCTATTGTAGATCCAAATCACAAGACAGGGAGGGCACATCATATTTTGCAGACAACTAGTGAGCTAGTGGGGGATATTGCCATGACATTGAGAACTAATTTTTTAGTTTTTTGGTATTACACGAGCTCTCACTACTATTGTAAGCAAGTACAAGGTCCAAGCTATAGCAAAAGGCCTCTCACATGATGGCATAGAACAAATCTGAGGATAGATACATAATGAAATTGGTTATTAACACAATCCTTCTTCATAATAATTGCATAATAGGCATAATATGCATTGTATTTTGATGAGGGGTTTTATTCTCATTTGGTTTTCCCTCTTTATGCAAATTTTTGTCATATCATGCCTTGCATAAGTTGTTTCATGAATACCTAACATGGCTGCAAATAGTTACGATTCATTGATTGTTTTACGTAGTTGTTTGTATATGAGTACCTAACATGGTTGAAAATTTCCAGGACTCACTCATTGTGCACACTCCTCGATTGTTCTTCAAGGGTGTGTTGGGGTACATGCACACTTAAGACCTCATCATTACCTCACTTAAGAACTCATCTAACCCTCTTACACACATTACTAGGTTGACATGTGACCACGTTTCTTTCATTACTAAACATTCCCTACCATTTGAGATTATCTTCTATTTTTAGTGAGTTTATGTTTAGTAGGGGTGACACCTAGAATGGCACGTGGTAGTCATATGGATATTTCCTATCCATTAGCACACATTTCCTATTCTTTAACCTTCCCATTCTTGAATGTACACTTTATTTTTTTTTTTTAAATTTTGGGAGACTACCTTATCCACCTTATCCACTTACCTACAAACCTTATCTTTAAATTCAATGTCATTTTTAGAGGTTTCTTGCTATTTTTGAGTTGGGAGTTGTATGAGGGACTCTACACT
Organism: Pinus tabuliformis; assembly: GCA_031772625.1. Lineage (NCBI taxonomy): Eukaryota > Viridiplantae > Streptophyta > Pinopsida > Pinales > Pinaceae > Pinus > Pinus tabuliformis. The sequence goes on from CM062819.1 coordinate 1,005,157,971, forward strand.
TCAGTTATAACTTATTTTTGAATCCACTTCTATTTAGTCAACCTTGTTTTAAACTCTTAGTCTATTTTAGGGTCTCCTACTTTAATTTCAGGCTACTAGCTAATTATGGAAAGTGCTTTTCTAGTTTCTAGTGTGCATGCACAATGGAGCCCCAACCTAGTGTGCATTAGTTTATTCTCAAGGAGGTTTATTTAAGTGTATTCATGTTAAGAAATAATACATACAATAGTTTATGAGTAATTCAAGTAGGTCTCTTGAGCTACTTAGTCTTTTTCAGTGTAATTTCATCCTCTCTTTCTTCTTGTTATGCAATTGATAGTGTAGTATGTTTTACATAATAAATCTTGCACTTGTGCTTACAATCCAATAGTGGGAACTTTGGAATAGCCATCTTCACAAACCACGATATCGGTGTCTTATTTTTTTTTCCCAGAGAAGCAACCAATGAATGAAAAACTCTGATGTCATAAATGTGAAAGGTGATGTGGGGTGGGGGTTGCCCCTTACAGCAGACAACCATAATTGAACTTAGTCGCTTGTGGGGCAAGGGATGTGTTAGAGCTAGGGTTTGTTGGAGCTCATCATAGAACATGAGGATCAATTTCTGTGATGCTAGAATACTATTTCTAATGTAAAGAGAAGTTCACAACTAATATATGGACTCGAGAACGACTACAAGCTCATAGTCTTTACTTGGTGGGGACTTATGTAACTCTATAGTAGGAACATATCAGGGTTCTAAAGAGGGCTCATGTTAGGATTTATCAACCACTTAATTAACACTTTAAGTACTTACTTTTAAGTTAATCCATGTTCCCAAACGATAAATTAACTATGATTTACTTCTATCTACAACATAAACTTGAGTTTGGAATGACATCTATCTTGTGAGTCTATAATTCAGAGGGCACACATATTGGATAATCAAATATGTTACTTATTTTTTATTGTTTTATTGTTTTATTTATTTTTATAGAGGTTTTATCAATACTGAATGATTGTTAAATCATGAAATACTCAACAATGATAGGTTGAGGGATTCAATATTATTCCAAGTGTATGATTCAACACACCAAGTCTCAACATTGATTTTTGTTTCCTTTTGGATTTTAAGGTTCAATATCCAAACTTTTTCATTATTTCTTCATGGTGCTGCTTTCCATTAGGGGAATTTTGAGGTCTAAAATGGGCCTCATAAGGAAATTATAAAATAATAGTGGAAATTATAAAATAAGATTCGATTACATCATCAAAATTTAGAGGGAAAAAAAGAAAAAACTATTTTTTCAACTCGTATTTTCAACTTATCTCCCTATGGGTTTACTCAAATTTTGAGTGGAAACACTCATTGGATGCAAAATCTGGTTCCTCATCCAAGGAGCACCCATGTTGCATACTTTTGATGGACCCTGCTACACGAAAAAATGAGAAATATATGAAAAATGTGATTACAATCACGTTTTTTCATGTATTTCTCATCTTTTGTGTAGTAGGGTCCATCAAAAGTATGCAACATGGGTATTTCTTGGATGATGAATTAATTTTGCATCTAACGAGTACTCTTGCTCGAAATTTGAGTAAAACCATAGGGAGATAATTTGAAAATACGAGTTGAAAAAGTAGTTATATTATTTTTTAATCTTTTTATTTTTTTACACGAAAAATGGTGAATCATCTCCCATGGTTGAAATCATCATCTTGAATCCTATTGGTTCTTATAAAGTTTATTTTGGTTGTACATTTTTCTTAGGAGACCCATTTTAGACCTCAAAATTCCCCTAATGCATCGTTGTGAATATGGTTAGTAGAAGACCTTTTTGATTTGTTGTAAGGTTGGTTGGGGTTTCAGATGTTAACTATAGGGAGGATCAACTCTACATCTTTCATTAATGGTTGTCAAAAGCCTTGATAGGCATGATCCTCGAGGTATTCTTTGGCATAACCATTGTGTTAACAACATTTAATATGACATTATTTTCTCAAATTTGTTGTCTTTATGGGTTGCACTAATGCCACTTACACTTCCACTAAGGTTTATGGTCCACCCATTCTTACTTTCCTCTACTTGATTGAGGGCTTAGGATGATTTGTGGTTTCTTTAATTAGAGGTAGATGGATTCAAATTTCTTTTATTTTTCTTGAAAACCTTCCAGTGTTTGTTGCATTATAAGGCTACTCCCAAGATTCAATTCATGGCATCCAACATTTCTAGGGTCTAGAAGGAAGAAAGAATATCTAGTTAGGTATCAAATATGGGTGGCATTTATTCATGCTCCATCCTCCATTTCTATTGTTGAGTTGAGGGTATTCAATTTTTGAGGCTAAGGGGTTTCTTAACAATATTAGGTGTTTTACTTCCTAGATAGCCTCCTAACTCTATGCTGTAGCTCTCCCCTACATGAGTATGAACCCACTATTGGTTCATGGTTTGAAATCCTTTAGGTAATTTGTTATAGGTTTCCATTAAATGACACATGGATCTCTAAGTAAGGTTATAGTTCCATGGTTTTGAAATGTAGGTGTCTAACGCATGGTATACTATCCTATCCATCTCAAAATTTGTCTAAAAGCAGCTCCTACCCCATTCTAGCTACGATGGATTATGATGGTATTTACTTGGCATAAATTTTGGTTTTGCATCCAATTTTACTTAGCTAGAGTGTTTAGGAAGGTAGCTAGGTTTACAAGGGTCGCTAGAAGGGTTGATATGTGCTTTGTCTTCCATGTTTTTTTGTTCCAGTTAAGGTTGCACATGAAATTTGGTAGTAAGCAAATTTTGAATATGTAATTTGAGATTGTATAAGTTGATTATATAGGGACGTATTTTGTTATATACTTGTACTATTTTACCATTGATTATTATATATTTGGTTATGATAAATTAATGCAAAACTAAAACAAGATTCGATCTCCACATTCTAGTTTTAATTTACTACTAGTTTTTAGATGTGAACTAAAAACTTTTTCAGTTTTATGCTTACTATTTTGTTTGAGAAATGCTATATGTCTAAGTTATTTTCATTTGGTTTCCTAAGTAATGATTAAATATCAATCAAATATCTAGTTATTGTTATTTTATAATTAAAGGATTGGTTAAGGTTTCTTTTTTTTGTTGTCACAAATTATTTTACTCATTTTTTTGGCAATTGGAAAGAAAGATTAAATCGTTAATCATCATGTATTTATTGCAAAAATCACAATAATGAAAAATAAAAATAATTTATTGATACCAGCTACTATTATTCCTAAAATTGAAGTGTATTTATGTGTTTCATATTCTTTCCATGATTCCAGTTTCATTTTTCTTTACCAATGCAACTTCAAATTCTATTTTATTTTGTCTTTTATTTCTCAATGCAATTCTAACAATATTAATACTAGAATTTTTTAATATATCATAAAAATAACATAGTACTAAAAATAACTCTTCATCTATAACCTGTTGAAGAATGTAACTAGGTTCCGTCTTCATGATTGTACTTGAGTCATAATGCAATATATTTATCAATATAGAGCAAAAAGTTTTTTTTTATTAATTAAATTGACTTGTTAAAGCATGAGTTTCATGCTTGGGTCAATTGTCATAGGTCAAGTCTCCATTGTAGGCTTTAGGATTTTTATTTAAGTCAAAATCTAATTTATTTTTCCAAAGAATTCCTCCATCAAGTCACCTTGCAAGGTCGACCTTCAAAATCATCCTCCAAAATTCGGCTTCACAAATAAGTTCATGTCAACTTATTTTACTATGGGAAACCACTATATATAAGCATGTAGACTTCGCTGAAATTATAGAGACATAACTTCGCAAAAATTTTAGAGACTGAGATCAACTTCTTCACATAAGTTCTCTAGATCTCTACTATGACTGAGATCAACTTCTTCACATAAGTTCTCTTTAAAATTATGGATATCATAGGAATATGTAGGATAGAATGAATGATTTATGAGAATGACGTCTTAAGAAATATAAGAGCATTGTGTAGAGATAGCTCAGATATAGATATTCATATAGATGTAGCCATTGAATGACCTCATCATTGCATAAAGGAATGATCATGATCAGGAAGAATCATCTTAGAAGGCCACTATCATCAACAGGAAGGAGCATTTACAGGATGAGGACTATAAGAATCCTTCAGTGGAATCTTCAATAGAAGGTTCATGATTTTCAGAAAAGGCAAATGTCTCAATGAGAATTCCACCTATGGGGATTCAAGAAAGGATGTAAGCAGAGAAAGATGTAAGAAAGCAAAGGAGATTGAGGTAATCTCAATTAGGAAGCTGAGGTGATCAAGGAAAGAACTAAGATGAGGTATGTATGCATCTATGTTTTTCAGTTAAGTCATGTCATCATTTGTATTAATGAGCATGGGGAATTGCTCTGGAAGCATGGTCAAGAATAGGGTAGATCTCTTTCATTAAGAATATGCACGGAGTCATGGTTCACACAATGATAAAAGTCAACATGAGAAATTACCTCATGTGGAGTATGAGGTGATTGAATAGGAAACCTATAAAGAAGCATATCGGAAAAGAGATCAGGAATAAAACGACACCATGGATACTACGAATCAACATTCGACAGATTTGTTAAGGCATCTCCTGGAAGAAGGAACGAAAACTCTGACAAAGATAGAAAAAGAAGGACCCTCGAGACTTGAAAAGGCCTTGGAGATGTGAAACATGTAGGATGTTGATGGTTCAAGCCAACAAAATATGTCATGATGAAGAGCCATCTCCAAAGGTACTATTTGAATTAATGTTATATTTTGATTTTTCTTGGGTAATATCTGGATGGGGTCATGTAGGACTACTGGAAAAAGAGTTGTAAGTGAAAGTACAACTAGAATTCTTGTGGTGGATGGAAATTCCTAAAAGAAGCATGATGAGAAAGAAGTAGCCATATGAAGAAGGTTCTAGATATGTACAAAGAGCGCCACTTTTCATGAAGAAAGGAATGGCATGAAAAACCAAGAAGGAAAGTGATCGATTGCTAATGCCATACAAGGAAGAAGCCTGACTAAATTTCATGACATCAAGGAAAGAAAGTGATCAAGTATCTAAAGGACACACAAAAATAAGTTTGTGATGAAAAGAAGATTCCCTAGTTGAAAGGGAGCTCTGACAAGTCCCTAATTAAGAGGGAGCTTGGGCAAGTCCCTGATCAGAGGGAGCTTGGGTACATTCCTTTATAGAAATGGGAATGTATTCCCTAGTTGAGAGGGAGAGAGATACACAACATTCTTGTCTTCACTTGGGAAGAAAGAATGGAGGATTGGGTAATCATATGGCATTCGATGCTCTTTGAGAATGTGTAGGGCATCGAAAATAAGAGTAGGCAAGAGGACCGATATTCTTTGAGGGTTGGGAACCCAAGATAAGAATGGTCCTAGAAGGTCATACTCAGTGAATACCCGGGTGGGTATGTACCTTGAGAGACAATGATAAAGGTGTAGATAGTCATTGGTATTGCCAACATTGTGCTTTGATCTAATGAAAGATAGAGATTTCAGTCAAGGCCTTGTTGTGGAAACAATGTTGGTTACTATGATGTTGTAACAGATGGATTGCCAATCTGATTTCTCTTATGTGAATTCTTCAGATTGAAAATGTCCAAACACCTTGTAATGATTTATGAATACCTCCCTAGTTAAGATGGAGTGTTGAAGAAAGTGTAACTAGGTTTGGTCTTCATAAATGTAATTTTGATCTTTGTACTTGTAAAAGAAAAAGAATTATTATTTTTGTCATTATCAAGAATTGGTTTCTTGCCCATTTGATAGGTCAAGCACATGTTTAAGTGCTTCTAGTAAAGTCAAAGAGTCAATGTAATTGTTAAAGAACGATGTGGGCATGTTACACTATGTAAATATATCAAAGAAATATGTCAAAGGTAATCCTCCAAAGGAAAGACAAGTCTCCTCTTCATGTTGGCTCAAAATGAAAATTTTATGCACTTAAGACAAGTCGGACTCACTAGCTCAAGTCAGCTCAAATAAGAGGGATAAACTCCTATATATAAGGCAGCTTGACCTCACAAATGAAGCATCAAGTGATCTCCGAAATCAACGAAGAAGAAGGCTAGAAGAAGTGCGAAGAAGCAAGAAGAAGGTGTCTCTAATCCAGCAAGAAAGGAAGGAAAGAAGGTTGAGTTTGGAAGGCCTATTTCAGACCTAATTATAGTGACACATGTGAGGGTGAAAGGGCTCATTCTACTTCCATATCGGATCAACTATTACAATCACAAGAAGAAGCCTGGTTGGGCTAGAAAAGATCACTAATTAAGTCTCCTCATCAAGCGAAGAAAGAGACACCTAAAGCGAAGGAAGCATTAGATAACTTTTGAGGTCTTAAATGGGCCTCCTAAAAAAATTGTACAACCAAAATAAACTTTATAAGAACCAATAGGATTCAAGACCATGGGGGATGATTCACCATTTTTGGAGTAAAAAATTAAAAAGATTAAAAAATAATAAAATAATAAATAACTTTTTCAACTTATCTCCCTAAGGTTTTAGTCAAATTTTGAGCAGGAGTACTTGTTGGATGCAAAATTTAATTCCTCATCCAAGGAGTACCCATGTTGCATACTTTTGGTGGACCATGCTACACGAAAAATGAGAAATACATGAAAAAACGTGATTGCAATCACATTTTTCATGTATTTTTAATTTTTCGTGTAGCAGGGCTATCAAAAGTATGCATCATGGGTACTCATTGGTTGATGAATCAAATTTTGCATGCAACGAGTGTTCCCGATCAAAATTTGAGTAAATCCATAGGGAGATAAGTTGAAAATACAAGTTGAATATATATATTTTTTTCCCTCTAAACTTTGACGATCTAATCTTATCTTATTTTATTATTTCCACTATTATTTTCTAATTTCTTTAGGAGTCCCATTTTAGACCTCAAAATTCCCCTAATGGGAGTAAGCAAAAGGGTCAATTTCAAGCCTAGATCAACCACAAGTGCGAGAAATTAGACCTGCAGTAGCATTAGGAGGATCAACCTCTCAACTCAGAAATATACCTCAAGAAAAGTCCCATCTTCAAGCCTAAGAATCAAGAAAAAGGAAGGTTGCCAAGCGAGGAAGAGAAAAGAAGAAATACTCTATAGTAGAGTTCTCTAAGGAGATCTAGGGTTTCTGCAGTCGTGGTGTCAGTTGTCAGAATAAGAACAAAAGATCAAGGTGGAGTGTAGAAGGAGGAATCAATTGAAGGACAAAAGGAAGAGGGGCCGTGTCTTGTGCTTGGAGGATCTACTTGTCAAGGATCTAACGTTTGGCATTTGTCAATTGAAGCTTCAATAAGAGAAATTTGCAGAAGGGTTTTCCTCTCTAGGAGAGAGAGGTTTTGCCCCGGATGAGTGCCAACATCTTGTGTTCTTGTCTCTTTTGTTTTGGTAACTGTTTGATGAAGTAAGATAACACACACTAATAATAATAAGACAATATTGTGGTAATAAGAAAAAGTAAAAAGTACCTCACAAATAGTTATCATCGCTAGAAGAATCTCATTGTAATCTAAATGCCTTAGATTCTTCAACAGATTCTTTGACTCAACAAATCCTAGAAGCATGAAGAACATGTTTATCTAATAAAAATAAAAGTAATGAAATTATTTTTTGAGCACGAAACCCATGCTTGAATTTTTTTTTTTGTTCTTTTTTTTTTTATAAATAAAATACATAGAGATACAATTATGGAGACTGAAACTAGTTACATCTTTCAACGCAATGCACTGTTGGCAATAATACTTATTGACAACCATACCACCTTAGAAAATCATCAACACAAGACTACAAATCATACCTTCCTAGGAACTCATCTTAGTCCCTTAAGAAACAATGACTTCTTGGCTCCAAACAGACTACAATTCTCAGCCTGCTACAATTCGGACTACCTCTGAACCTATGGTCACATAAGTCAATAAAACATGTGATAATCCTCTTCCATGGCCTCCAATCTTCTGAGCTGTTTCTTTAGGGAACTCGACCCTCACTTGGTCCTTGTTTACAACACCAGCTAGGGGTCATGACCCTTCGAACACAAATTACTAGCTTGATCTTAACACATAGATTTACCACATATATAAACAAACTTGTGCCCAAATTAACCCACTTTCAACCCTCCTTGAGCTCAACCTGCCAAAAACACAAGAGAATAGACCAAAGCATGTCCTCCTTCTTCCATGCAGCTCAAATCCTTGAGGTCTGTAATTGTTATGCAACCAACTCAGAAAACAAAAGAAAAGATAGATCAACGACTTAAAAATTAGCTTTTTCGAGGGTGAAGCCTCCTTTACATTACATAAATGAACAATTATTGGATGATACAAATGACAAGACCTACTTGGTATATATAGGAGTCTAAGGGGTCACAATATAATTAGAGGCTACATAACAATAATAATGTAAGGGTACACCAATAACAATAGTGGGCTTCTATGGAGCACAACAATAAAATACGAGGTATACATGGGCACAACAATTACAAGAGGGGTTACACTAATAATAAAAATAATGGGGCTACACTGGTAATATAGGGACCTAACATGCCCCTATATTTCAAAAAAAGTCTTGTCCTCAACGTTTGAGTAGTTCTAGATGCTTTTTTATAAAATTCTCATCCTCCCATGTGGAATCTTCAGCGGGTAAGTTCTTCCACTTAATGAGATACTCTGAAATTGATTAATTCCATAGCTGTCGGGTTCTTGTTTTTGTGACAACTTTAGGCTCCAATATGATTTTTCTTTCTTTGTCAAGTTCTGGAAATACTATTTCAGTTGGGATCTTGTCACTGATAACCATATTTAAGCATGAAACATGGAAAAGTGGGTGTACTCAAGAAGATGTAGATAACTCCAATTTGTATGCCATAATACCAATATCTTGCAACACTTTGTAAGGACCATAATACTTGGGTGATTATCTATTATCCATCTTAGTTTGATTGAGAAACATTTGTTTGTATGGTTGTAGCCTTAAAAATACCTAGTCACCTACATCAATACTTCTTTCACTGCGATGCTGATTTGCTTGTTTCATTCAATTTTCCGCCAAAGTGAGGTTATCTTTAAAGAGTTGGAGAACTTGTTGTTGATGCTCAATGTTATCTTCCACTGCTTGAAACTTAGAATTTTCTCTTAAATATGATGTGATGGATGGTAAATGATATCCATAAAGTGCCATAAATGGGGTCATTTTTGCCGTAGTATCGAAGGAAGTGTTATACCACCATTTAGCCAGATGTAACCACTTCACTCATTGTGTTTTTTTATCATATAGAAAGAAACACAGATATCCTTCCAAACATTTGTTCACTATCTCAGTTTGCCCGTCGGATTGAGGATGATAGTATGAACTATGAGCTAATTGAGTACCAAGACAAGAAAATAATTCTGTCCAAAAATTTCCAGTAAAAATGGGATCTTTGTTACTTACAATAATATTTTGGTTTCCATGTAGCTTTTGAATTGTTTCCATAAATGCAGTAGCAACTGTACTGGCTTTAAAAGGGTGAGATAGTGCACAAAAGTGTGCATACTTAGTAAGTCTACCAACTACCACCATGATGACACTCTTTCCTTCAGACTTGGGTAAACCTATGATAAATTCCATTGAGACCTCCTCCCAACATTGACTTGGAATGACTAAAGGTTGTAATTTTCTCAATTTTATTTTGTTTGCAAACCAAACATTCTGCCACAAACTTCTGAATATCATATTTAAGGCCATCCCAAAATAATTCCTTCTTGACCATGTGGTAAGTTTTTAAAAATCTTGAGTGCCCTCCTAAGTGGGAGGTGTGCAATTCCAAAAGAATATTTTGTTTGATTTGGGAATTCTTGTAGAAATATAATTGATATTTGTACCACAATGAATCATTTTTTCAGATAAATGTATCATATGTACTGGGATCTCGCTGCAACTTTTGAATGAGTGTCCACACCTCTTCGTCATTCTTTCATTCATCCTTTGCTTCAAAATCCAATTAGGTAGGATAATATTGTTAAAAATTGGGTACCAGAGGACAAGTGGTTCCCTAAGGCTTTGATCTTTGGCCTAGGGAAAAGTGTCCAAATTTATTTGTACTTTTCTCCTAAAGTGACTTTATAAGTGGTCAAGCCAATTTAATTTAAAAGTGACTTTATAAGTGGTAAAGTTACATTCTAATTTAAAAGTGACTTTATAAGTTGTAAAGTTATATTCTAATTTAAATGTGACTTTATTAAAGTCAATGACGAATTAGAAAGTGAAAAAGTGACTATGGAAATAAAAGACTAAGTGGGTCTTTATTTAAGTGGGTGAGTTAAAAAATAGAAAGTGAGAATTAAATGCACATTTATTCTTATCCTCAGATCTAAATGAATCTCCGCCATTAGATCTTAGGGTAACCCAAGAGGTCATTTAGAGAATAAAATGAGAAGAGAAGAGGAAAATATCAATTCATTATTTCATGAGCATTTGAAAGAAAGAGAAGAGAGAGCAAGGAAATTTTTTTTTGAGCAGTGAAGAAGTGAAGGAGAGCAGCAAGAATACATTTAAGAAAATCTGGACAACAACATTTATTGGCATGCATCCCAAGGCAAAACCGTACAACAGGAGAAAGACACAGAAATCGAGGAAGAGGGACAACCCAGAAATCGAGGAAGAGGGACAACAACAAGGGCACGCATTTTGAGGCAAATTTGGGCATAAATTTCGAGGTAGCCATACTGCTGAAATCTATACAGTCTGTATAGTTCGTACAACAAGTTTTGGGAAAATTTTTCGAGGAAGGCCTTACAACATTTAATGCAGTTTTATTGCTGTAAAGATTTCTGTTTTGGCTGTTTGCTGATTGACACTATTTTCGAGGTGGATTTCAAGCATGAAAATTGAGATAAGTTGTAATTTGTGGTTGTTGGAATTTTACTGTGTATTTCAGTTTCTCTATAAAAACATTTTTAGAAATAAAGAAGAGCTCTCAAACTGGTTTCCCCAAGAGTTGTAGGGGGTTTTTCCAGGGTCACATTGACCAAAAGTCACTGTGTTATTTTCTGTGTGTGGCTATCATAATTTTTCTATGTTTTATTTTTACAATTTCAGCAGTTGTGAAATCTCTAAATTTGTGTTTTCAGAAAATATTGTCATTTCCAGATTTTATAATTTTTTATAATGCTTGAATTTAAAACTAAATGCATGGAGTGATAACGAAAACTGATAATCAGAGTGGGGGTTGAAATTATTTATGGTATCAGAGCTTGGTTGGTTGAAAAGTGTAGTTTGGGACAACAAAGTGAAAATTATAGCAAGTTGATTTTTACACAGAAAACAAAAACCTTTACCACAGATTTGAAAATTTCAATTTGGTAGGACAGTGAAACATGTCTTTGGGTTTGAGAGTTGAAGACAGGCTGGATGGGCAAAACAACCACAGTGCATGGAATGAGAGAATCTAGAGCATCTTTGAGGAAGCATAAGTCTAGCGCATTATGACAAATACCACATAGAACCTAGTAGTAGTACCTGTTGACCCTGTACAGTTGGCAAAGTTTAACAAAAAGAATTCTAAGGCAAAAAGCTTGGTTCTGGAAGGAATCAAAGACCATGTCATTCCTCATGTGAGAGGAAAGACTTATGCACATGAGATGTGGACAACCTTGACCAGTCTTTACCAGAGCTCAAATGAAAACACAAAAATGGTCCTAAAGGAGAAACTGAAGGCCATTAAAATGGCTAAGACTGGCAGTGCTACAACATACCTCACAAAGATCACTTCAGTGAGAGATGAGTTGGCAGCCATAGGTGAGATCATTGCACCCAATGAGTTGGTGAGGATTGCTTTGAATTGTTTTCCCAAGACTTGGGAGAATTTTGTGGATGGCATTGTTGCACGGGAAAACCTTCCCAATTGGGAGAGGTTGTGGGATGATTTCATTCAAAATGAGATCAGAGATAACCATCTTGGGGCAACCAAACAAGTGGAGGAGGATGACAATGTGGCATTGTTAGCAAGAGGCAAGAAGGGCAGAGCAAAGAAGCAAGCTTCCAATAGAGGAGGCAAAGGAAAAGGTAAAGGCAAGTAACAAAACAAGGAAAAGGACTATTCCAAAGTCAAATGTTGGAATTGTCAAAAGTTGAGACACTATGCTGTTGTGTGTCCAAAGAAGAAGAATAAGAAAGGGAAAGACAAACCCATGGCAGCTTATGTAGAGATAGAGAGCTTCTCAGAGAGCTTTGATCGAGAGTTTGGGTTCATAGCTTGTGAGGCGACTAGTGCAAGATCACTTGCCATACAGGTTCATAGGGAGTTTGCATTCCCCGCTACTAGCAGGGCATCTTCTAGCATTTGGTATGTTGATAGTGGCGCTTCCCGCCGCATGACAGGAGTCAGAGAGTACTTCTTAGAGCTTTCAGAGGGTAATACTGATATGGAGGTAGTACTTGGTGATGACAACATTGTTAGAGCAGTTGATTTGGGGACATTGACATTTGATAGGGGACCCAAACCTCCCTTGAAAGTGTCAGATGTTCTATATGTGCCTGGAATGAAGAAGAACCTGATATCCATCTCAACATTTGAGGACAAAGGGTATGATGTGTTGTTCAGGATAGGGCAGGTGCTTATATATCCTAGGGGAACTCAAGCTTCTTTAGCTAGAGAGATTGGTGTGCGCCATGCCAAGGTGTGCAAGTTCTCATTCTAGCCCTTGATGGCATTGAGTAGCAACACTCGAGACAAGACCACCAAGAGATCTAGTAGTTCAGAGTTGTGTGAGATTTGGCACCGCAAGGTGGGGCACATGTATCATTTGGCCTTGAGTACATTGAGGGAGATCACCACTGGTGTGCCAAATTTTAGTTCTGATCACCTTTATGTATGCAGAGGATGCGCTATGGGGAAGTTTTCCAGATCCCTTTTTCCAGCAGTGACGATAGAGTGACATGGATCCTTGACTTGATTCATACCGATGTGAGTGGTCGGATGTCTCATGTATCCTTGAGTGGCTATGAGTACTGTAACAGTCCAAAATAAATATAAAATTAATTTCCTAATTAAAATCAGAATCAACAAATAAGTACATACCTATATTATCTATAATCAATGTCTGCCAGATGACAACAAGGTTTTGGGGACGACTCTCCACCCAACCGTAGGCTCAATTGTGCAAGGATTTGCTACAACTGGCCACCCCTGAGCCCTCAATCAACGTACTACTGCCAATGACTCCCAAGTCTTTGAACTCCATTCTCCCAAGAGAATGCAAGATAGAATCTCAGAATGATGGAATGCAGGAATGCCTCTCATCTTCCTCACCATCTATTAAATAGAACAACATTGGAAGGGGAACCACATGCACACACTCCATGTGTCTACATGCAACTTTCTTTTGATTTTTAGCTTTCTTGTTTTATTTCTTTACTTTTCTTTTGATTTTTAGCTTTTCTTGTTTTATTTCCTTCTTTTTGATATTTTTCTTGTTTTATTTCTATTTATTCTTATTTAGAGTTTTAGTATGGTTATTACTATTTTTATTTATTTTCTTTGTATATATTTTTAATATCATTTATTATTTAACATTTATGATTTATTATTTATTATTATTTATTATTTCTATTATTAATTATTAATTATTAATTATTATTATTTATTATTCTTATTATTTATTATTTATTATTAAGGGGAGGGATATTACATACTCTCCCCCTTTAAGGAACTTCGTCCCGAAGTTATGTTGAATTATGTATTATGCATTATTTTTATTATTTATTATTTTATTTACTTCCTGTTGCCAACACCCTCTGCTGAACTAGTATAACCAACAGGCATCGAAAGTCCCCAACACCCCGGGAAATCTCAAGGAATCTCTGTCCTTTTTCCCACTTTCGGCACCAGGCTAAGGCTGACCCGGTCTGTATCCTAGTCCAAGGCTGGCCCCAAGGCTCGCGCCTGACTCAGACCTCATCTGCCCCAAGGCAAGCATCCGGTCCGGTACTCAATGACCCCGGGCATCTCGCAAGGCTGACCCACTCCCTCCACAACTACGAAGGCGCACAGCCCCAGGCATCGAAGTCCTTTACATCCCTTCCAGACTTCGGCATCCCAATCCAATAACAGGCACCTAGCCTAGAATATCAGGCACTTGGCCTCCTCAAGATGGTGCCATAGCTCTTCAGAGCTATCCATCAAGAGCTATACACAAGACAAAGGAACCACTGGCATATGTAGTGTTGATTGAGTTTTGTCCCCAGCCCATATGGTGTTACTTATTCTCCCTCGTGCGTATGGGCTCGCACGGGATCATCAAATAAACTGGCCCTCTCGGCCCATTTGTGGAGTCCTGTGAATCATCACATCTCCACATGCATCCAATGCATTAACCATACCATCATAATATCATAGGAAATAATCCACATGCCAACTCTTGCATGTCATCATAAGAACGTTCATCTTTGTTAATTGCAACATTATGAATAATAAGGAACTGCATGTTCATGCATGTCATAGATTTGTACGGAACTATCGCATGCTTCAGTTATACCATCAACATAATTATATTAAAGACATATCATGACTTCTCATAAATGAACCACATGTCAATAATCCTCATATTATTGCAATATAATTCCTATGCCACGTTATGCATATCATATCCATCATGAGTATTGAACATTAAATACCTATCATCACTTAGTAAATGAATATGTCAATATATCTTGACATAACATCATAATACCTCTGCATATCGCTACTATTGTATGGATACCTTATCACTATAAGAACCATATGTACATCATTATCTTCCTACCATGATAGCATGAAACATCGTCAATATGTTTTCATCAAGTTGTCAATTACTTTTCAATAATCAGTTCGACTTCTTTCTACTAGGTAGTTGATTATTTACACCAATGGTATAATCATCTAAGTACATCGTTAAATTTCACATGAGCCTAATCATCTTGAGTCTTAATCTCTCGTCATATATTCTTCCTAGTGATAGCATCATTATTTAAATCATCTATCTCAAAATTAAAATCCTTTGATTTTACATCCATTTACCCTTTGGCTTACTGATTCCAATACCGCTATATGCAATTGCATATAAACATTTTTTCATCGTGACTTAATTTTATATCATGCTTAATTTACTTGCAAGGATATGTTAATCCATGTTGACTTATTTAACAATCAGTACTTCATCCACAGAAATATTTTCTGATCTCGTCGAGTTCGTAAAGTTCGTATCTCAATACCACTTGATTGCTTTATCATAAATTCAGTTTCATCAAGTTGGGGAAAAGACTCTTTCTTATTAAATAGTATCATTATTTTAGATTTTGAAACAGTTGGAAACACTACTACCATCATTGTCCATGAGAAAATTAAATGTGGAAACGGCCTCTTTTAACGTTATGGAAAGTCCTACTCATAAAATAATGAGTCAAGTACAATCTCTATTAATTGACTTTCACTTCTTTTGTCACTATGTACCCAATCCTTCTCAAGGTATCCGTCTAAAATTTCTAGCAACATTCCTTCCTATATCTTCCTCGTTTATTATCATTTGGTCATCATGCAACTTCACACCTTCACATTTTTAAAATATGTAGATCATCATTATGACCATTACCAATGGTGTTTCTAGCTCTACTCATTAATACCTTTAAAAGAACTTTCTTCTTGATAAAACATCCCTTCATTTTCTCCTATCCGATATTCATAGATATATTTTTCTTTTTCTCCCTGTTTTGATTTCCTACTATTCCATGTCTATTGGCTTCAAAAATGGAAGTTTCTTCACTTCATTCTATTTTATTAAATTGACTTGAATTTCTCACCTCCAATCATTGTGGTTTTTTCTCCTCTCCTATAGCACTGATATACCTTGGAAATGTTGTTACTATTTCCAACTTGGGTAAGACCTGATAATTAAATTCATTAATATAGCTACCAAGTGTAATCCACTTATCTTTTCCTATTTTAAGACATCAACATCATACGTCTTGTTATCCATAATTCATTCATATAGTTAGTCACCTATGAAAAACTTTACAATGTGGCTCTCCCATTGTTATAGATGTTGTTATGCACACAACTTATCTTTTCCAATCATTCTATTTATCATACCTTACAGGTTCCTTAAAATAACCTTCATTATTACCTTGATTTTTCAAGTTCATTAGTTGATTGCCAATATTTTCTTCTTTATGTGCATCATCCTTAGATAGACCTTATAGTGATACCTTTAGAGTACCAAGTCATGATTATACAAACTCTTCCATTATGTTCTAAAATCGGTTGTTTCTTCTTATTGATTTCTTACCCCTGTTGTGATACTTCTTCTCTACGATCCAAGTTGGCCATAATCACATGAACTATCATTAGCAAGTTTCTCCTTTCCATTTCTCTTTCGACATCTTTATCCACTATATGTAATTAAACTTGAATCATGAAACCTCATGTAACATTATACTCAACATCTAAACTGAAATCCAAGTCTATACGATTTGCCATTGAGAATATAGTAGTAAATGAGCAGATACATGTAATATGAATGGCAATGGCAGTGTAAAATTAAATTTATTAGAAGATCATATTGAGAGAGTTGTGTCCTTGCAATAATAGACCAGAGAAATGCCAAGCAACTGCTATTGCTAAAGGACAATGAGAAAAACAATCCAACCGAAATAATTAGTGAATAGTATGATCAACATTCAAGGAATGTTATCTCTGTGTTTTTAGATCAGATTGAACAATGAAATAATGAACAGATGCTAGTGAACAATGATCATAAGATATCAGAGTTTATCCATTGTGAATTGGAACAGATTTCACTATTTTAGAGCACTTTAATTGGTGACAAATTTCCACTTCAATTATCCAAATACATCAAGTGCTATGTAAACTATGTTGTAAAATGAACTAGTAGTGATTAGTTACACCAGCATTAAAAATTTGTTACAAAAAACATGCCAGCAATTATACATCGTTAATTATGGGTAGATTATCACCATCCAAGATTACAAGATTATATATTGTTTCCAATGAATCAATGAGTCATAACAAAACTATATACTTTTAATTAGGTGAGTCATTTAGAATACTTAGATTATTGTTGTGATAATTATGCAGTGAATTTTTAACCAGATATGTATTAACCATGCCAAATTTATTCAACAAAGTTTTGAAGATTCTTGATTCATTTCAATTTACTGTTTTGTATATTTTTCCCCTACTGCACGGCATGCAATCAGACCATTGCCAAATTTGAAACTGTGTGATTGATCATGCAAATTATCAATAATTACTAATTTTGTAGTATTAAAACTTAGAGAATTGTCTCAACATAAAATCAAAATTCCAATGAGTAAAGCTTAAGAATATTAGTGGCAGTATTGTTTTAAGAAGGTACTTGAATTCTGAAAGAAAATTCACCATGACTTTTGAAATTATATGTCACACCAATATTAAGTCTATAGATTCATGACCTTATGTACTAAGATAAATTGAAATTATGTGCTGTAGAGTGAAATATTTTGAGTATCTGTTTAAGCAATCATAACTTATGTTAGAAGAATTAAATGGACTGCAAAATAAATCGATTAAACAAATTTATTGAATGTATCTTGAGATTCTTATGGCTATTAAATGATTACTCTAAGGAAATTTAAGAAATCAAATAACCAAAGAAATATTCCACACCATAAAGAAGAGACACCGCCACCCGACCCAGAACCGGATCGGATGACTGGGAAGGTTATCCCTCCCCAACACAAAATAAAATCATTTTATTAATTATATGGCCTGCCTGCAAGCGCACCTGCGAAGCCAACACCATCCCTCAAATTAAAATACATTTTAGCCATAATAGTTTCCCGGATAAGACATAAAATTGCCTGCATAAGACATAAGACATAAGATTGTAAGCATGCGGCCATGGATATGCGTGTTCCTGTAAATTCCATTGTTCCTTTCGACAACAATGTCGAGAAATATGCACACACAATAAGATCAATAGTACCATTTCCTCATCATAGCCCGATCACATAATCTCCACCCACTCAAATAGCCAACTGCATAATTGGTGGCTCTCCAGCTCACAAATGCAAAAGTTGTTGGCGCTTGGACCACGGTGTTTAACAACTAGCAGCAATCATTGTAGAAGGGCGAGCAATTGTTTTCGTTCATATCAGAAGGAATGCAAATAGATTAGCGGACCTCCTTGCCAATAAATGGGTGGAAGATAATCTGGCTTTGTGTTAGCTCACACAGAGTTCTCTCTCAATTGTCACCAAGTTCTCTCAATGTCAAACCCTCATCTCTCAAAACAAGATGCTTCAAAAAAAGAAATACCAATTCACTTATAATCAAGATTTATGACAAGATTATTAGCTTACAACAATGATTCAATGAAGCATGTAAGGATTAATCAATAAAGCAAGTAAAGGAAATGACAATTAGATGAAAATGGTAGAATAATAACTCAAATGCCTTAATAGAAAGTGCTCTTAAAAATCTTCACTTATACTATGTTATGACAAATGGAGCAAGTGAGAATTATGCAAATGAAAGCACAAGTAAATGATCGTAGATGAGATTACTAATTAGGAAATTAAATATATACTACTTCAATCTAAAACACAAGTGAGATAAAGACGAATTACTCAATGTAATTTAGACCAAATAGCCAATGAGATCAAACAATTAGTAATGAGGTTTAGATTTATTAATGACCAAGTGAATCAATCCAATAAATTAGATATAAATACAATGAAATGAAAATTAAATTAAAGAGTTAGTCACTTCCACAAGAAATCCTCCCTTTTAAATAAGGAGATGGGATACAATAGAAATAAATCTGAAACTCACTCAAGAAAATGTATTTTTATTATGAGATTACAAAGGAATAGTCCCTTAAATAATAAAAGAGAATTTTCAAATGAACGTTTAAATACCCCTCCTGAAAATATTAATGAGAGAAAATACAAGGACTAATATAAACTTTAAGAAAATGAATTTCCAGCATATATTCCACTGGCAAGGAACGAAAAGAGGAATAACGCATTCCCGCATCGTGATTAGTAAAACTAATAATCCCACTTTGAAGATTAAAAAAAATGGGGTATAATAACTGAAAACGTTGAGTAATTCCAAAATTTAATACCAAAATAGCTTCAACAAAATAATAGTCAAAATTCACTTGTATTTGGGTTCGGTAAAGTCAAAATACTCTGACTCGATGACAGCTGGACAATCGAGTTAACTCAGCGACAACTCGAGTTATTAAATAATAAAGAAAAATAGACTTCGTTGTTTATGACAAAGCTTGATAACCAAAACTGCTAAGTAGACTGATTGTATTAACTTTAACCATGAGTGAACTAGGCCATGGTGGGCACAGGAAACTATATTCGAAGTAACAATTTAAAACAACATGAGCTTTTTCAAAATTTAACTTCCTTCGCAATTGCATCAATTGAGGGGTGGATCACATAAGGATAGAAAACTTGAAAATTAAATTATTTGACTATCTTTCGAAGGACCCAAAATTTAATAATCCATAATTCTGTTCCCTCTGCGTGGAGGCACCCAAAAAAATTATTGACAGTACCAAAAGTTACCATTAAATCTTATTGCATTTCATTCTTCCACGGAAGAGAATCGAGTATTGTAAATTCGTTTTCATTAAAATTCACATAATATATTAGGAGGAAACTCCCTAAGGTAAAAGGAATAATTTATGGGTTATCACGCAAGGGTTTTAATAATCAAGGAAAGAGGGGCTTTACAAGAATAGAGAAAATCTGGGGTTATGGACAACTACTACTTGCATTTTTTTTTTTTTCTATTTAAATTAAATTATTTCACTTCATTAAAAAAAATATGGATTAATTTAATTAAGGTAAAATAAAAAATTTCTCTTTTAAAACCCCACGTTGTGTACAATTACAAAGCTTTCCATGCCTCCATGGGCTCTACTTGAGAATCCCCAACAATTCCCAAGAAATTTGATTATAAATAATTGGGTGGTCTCTGGATTAAGAAAATTGGAATAAACAACCAGTAAAGATGCAGGGGACAACAAGAAGGAGCCCGGATATGAAAATATGTACATGATAAGATTAGCTCTGGAGATTACTCATAGGAATGACTTTAAAAAATGAACACCATCAAAATATAACTATGCAGTAAGTATGCACCGAATAATTTTTTTACGTGTATAGCGAGGGTTTGTAGAAAAAATATGCGGCCTCCTGGAAGTAACCATCCTATAACTTCAAAACAAGTCAAGTTAAAAATTCCAACAAAATAATTTTTCTCTAAGATGCCCATAGGCCCTAAGGGTTGAACCAAAGCTCTGATACCATATGTAACAGTCCAAAATAAATATAAAATTAATTTCCTACTTAAAATCAGAATCAACAAATAAGTACATACCTATATTATCTATAATCAATGTCTGCCAGATGACAACAAGGTTTTGAGGACGACTCTCCACCCAACCGTAGGCTCAATTGTGCAAGGATTTGCTACAACTGGCCACCCTCGAGCCCTCAATCAACGTACTACTGCCAGTGACTCCCAAGTCTTAGAACTCCATTCTCCCAAGAGAATGCAAGATAGAATCTCAGAATGGTGGAATGCAGGAATGCCTCTCATCTTCCTCACCATCTATTAAATAGAAAAACATTGGAAGGGGAACCACATGCAGACACTCCATGTGTCTACATGCAACTTTCTTTTGATTTTTAGCTTTCTTGTTTTATTTCTTTACTTTTCTTTTGATTTTTAGTTTTTCTTGTTTTATTTCCTTCTTTTTGATATTTTTCTTGTTTTATTTCTATTTATTCTTATTTAGAGTTTTAGTATGGTTATTACTATTTTTATTTTTATTTATTTTCTTTGTATATATTTTTAATATCATTTATTATTTAACATTTATGATTTAATATTTTTATTATTTATTATTAAGTGATTTATTTATTATTTCTATTATTAATTATTAATTATTAATTATTATTCTTATTATTTATTATTTATTATTAAGGGGAGGGATATTACAAGTACAATGTTTTATTCATTGATGACCACCGCAGGAAGATCTGGATTTATTTCTTGAAGACCAAGAGTGAGGTCTTCAAGTGGTTTCAAGAGTTCAAAGTTCTTGTGGAGACCCAAACAAGTAGGAAGATCAAGGTTCTCAGGTCAGATAATGGAGGGGAGTATACGCTTAGTGAGTTTGTTGATTTTTGTGCTGAGGTATGGATTAGGAGGGAGTTCATAGTTCCTTACTACCCCCAACAAAATGGGGTTGCAAAGATGAAGAACAGATCCATTACAGGGGCTGCTAATGCCATGCTTCATGATGAGGGGTTAACTTTATTTCTGTGGGTAGAGGCCTACAACACTACTGTGTACTTGCAGAACAGGAGTCCACATCGTGCCTTGGGGAATGTGATTCCAGATGAGGCTTTTTCTTGGAAGAATCCTAATGTTGGGCACTTTCGTATCTTTGGGTGCCTTACATATCCCTATGTCTCGCAGGAGAACGAGACCAAGCTAGAGCCCACTACAGACAAGGGAATTTTTGTGGTTTATAGTGAGACCTTGAAATCTTATCAGATTTATATTCCTGTGCAGAGGAAAGTGGTTGTCAGGTGGCATATGAAGTCCGAGGAGGAGAGAGCTTTCATGAGGTCACAGGATTTAGAGTATCCAGAGACACCAGACCCTCAGGAGCAGCTGAGTCAGTCATAGGGATCCTGTGGTTAGGGATCAGGAGGTACATCGATTACAGTGTCAAGTCCATAACTGAGCAATGGCTCTCAGAGTCAGGTGGGTGGTTCTTTGGGTAGCATGCAGGGCAGCCCGTAGAGTAGTTCACATGGTAGTCCACTAATGGACAATTCACACGGTACTTCAACATCTACAAGCACAGATTCGGGCATGAGGTCAGTTGGTAGGCTTTCAAGAGTTCAGGCGTTTGATGATGATGAGGATTATTTCACTTCGGCAGGAGAAGTATGCCCAGGGAAGAGGAAGCCCAAGTGGCTTCAAGATACCTTGCACGAGGCCACATCAGTTGCTGAGCCAAAGAGATAGGTTAGAGAGAGTAGACCACCTAAGCGGTTCTGTAGTTACATGGCATTGGTAACAAGCATTGTTGACTCCAAGCCTTCTAGTTATGAGGAGGCAGCCAACCAACAGGTCTAGAGAGAGGCCATGATGGAGGAGTATTCTTCTATTATGAAGAACGATGTTTGGGAGGTAGTGCCAAGGCCTGAAGGTAAATAAATTGTTACTTCCAGATGGCTCTACAAGATAAAGCATGCTGTAGCTGGCAACATCGAGAAGTTCAAGGCTCAATTTGTGGCGAGAGGGTTCTCACAGGCAGAGGGAGTTGACTATGAGAAGACCTTTGCTCCCATAACTCGGTATACATCTATTCACTCCATTATATCGATTGCAGCAGAGATGGGTTGGAAGATCCACTAGATAGATGTGAAGACCGCATTTCTCAATGGCTTCATTAAGGAGGAGGTTTATATTGAGCAGCCACAGGGCTTTGAGGTGCATGGGAAGGAGTCCCATGTTTGTAGATTGAAAAAGGCACTCTATGGCCTAAAGCAAGCTCCTAGAGCTTTTTACTCGAGGATTGATACATACTTGAAGCAGTTAGGTTTCACAAAGAGTGAGGCTGATTTGAACCTATACTTTATTGTACTGGGTGAGGAGCCTCTCATTCTGGTGTTGTATGTTGATGACTTGATCATCATTGGTGCAGAGAGACTCATTGAGGGATGCAAGAGAAATTTTTCTTCATAGTTTGAGATGAAGGATATCGGCTTGATGGATTATTTTATGGGATTGGAGGTGTGGCAGGAGGAGGGGCATTTCTTCCTGGGACAAGAGAAGTACATTGTGGATATTCTTAGCAGATTTCGCATGGATCACTACAAACCCATGTTTACACGTATGATCGCTAACTGGAAGAAGCTTCATGATTCTGATTCCGAGTTGGTGGATCCTACTCTATATAGACAACTGATTAGTTGTTTGATGTATTTGGTCAACACTTGACCAGATATATGTTTTTCAGTTAACACTATGAGTTAGTTCATGTGTGAGTCCAGGTGAGTGCACTGGGGGGCTGCGAAACACATTCTTTGTTACTTGCAGGGGATTCTGGATTTTGGTATGGATTATAGGCAAGGTGATGGAGTGAGACTGACAGGGTACACGGATTCAGATTGGGTAGGTTGTGCTTCATATAGGAAGAGTACTTCCGGGTGCTGTTTTGGGTTGGGTTCGACAGTTGTGTCGCGGATCAGCCAGAAACAACAGTCAGTTTTATTGACCTCAGCTGAGGAAGAGTATATGGCTGCTAGTTTGGCTAGTTGTGAGGCCATATGGCTTTGCAAGATGTTGTTTGGCCTATTTGGTCAGGCATTGAGACCTTCAATAATTTACTTTGATAATCAGAGTTGCATAAAACTCACAGAGAATCCAATTTTTCATGTCAGGTCAAAACATATTGAGATCAAGTATCACTTCATTAGAGACTATGTCCAAAAGGGAGTTATCAAGCTTGAGTACATTTCCACAAATGAGCAGGTAGCAGAAATTTTCACCAAAGCCTTACCGCTGGGCAAGCATGTCTACTTCAGAGACAAGATGAGAGTGGTGAGGAACACTTTCCTCAGTAAGAGGGAGTGTTAAAATCTGGGTACCAGAGGACAAGTGGTTCCATAAGGCTTTGATCTTTAGCTTAGGGAAAAGTGACCAAATTTATTTGTACTTTTTTCCTAAAGTGACTTTATAAGTGGTAAAGTCAATTTAATTTAAAAGTGACTTTATAAGTGGTAAAGTTACATTCTAACTTAAAAGTGACTTTATAAGTGGTAAAGTTACATTCTAACTTAAAAGTGACTGTATAAGTTGTAAAGTTACATACTAATTTAAATGTGACTTTATTAAAGTTAATGAAGAATTAGAAAGTGAAAAAGTGACTATGGAAATAAAACGCTAAGTGGGCCTTTATTTAAGTGGATGAGTTAAAAAATAGAAAGTGAGAATTAAATACATATTTATTCTGATTCCTAGATCTAAATGAATCTCAACCATTAGATCTTAGGGTAGCCCAAGAGGTCATTTAGAGAAGAAAAGGAGAAGAGAAGAGGAAAATATCAATTCACTATTTCATGAGCGTTTGAGAGAAAGAGAAGAGAGAGCAAGGAAAATTTTTTCTGAGCAGTGAGGAAGTGAAGGAGAGCAGCAAGAATACATTTCAGCAAATCTGGACAACAACATTTATTGGCACGCATCCCAAAGAAAAACCATACAATAGGAGAAAGGCACACAAATCGAGGAAGAGATACAACAAAAAGGGCACAAATTTTGAGGCAGCCATACTGTTGAAATCCATACGATTGTACAGTCCGTACAAGAAGTTATAGGAAAATTTTTCGAGGCAAGCCATTCAACGTTTTGTTGGGTCCCTATAATACTAGTGATTACCCCATTACTATTATAGTTATACCCCTTATTTATATTGTTGTGCCCCTATTACCCCCATATTGTTACTTCTGTGCCCCATAGAATCCCTCTATTGTTATTTTTGTGGCTTTATATTATTATTGTTAGGTCGGCTAGATTATATTGTGACTCCTTAGACTCCTATATATAGAAAGGAGGTTTTGTCATTTGTATCATCCAAGAATTGTTCATTTATGTAATGTAAAGGAGGTTGCCCCCTCGAAGAGGCTGAATTCTAAGGCGTTGATCTACCATTTCTATCTTTTCTTGAGCTGGTTTCATAACATTTGGTATCAGAGCTTTGGGTTCTAGGGTTTCGCTGCTCCAAACAGGTCATCGTGGAATTTTCGCTATAACTTTGTTTCTGTGATGTTTCAGAAGTCGTAAAAAAAAACCCATTTGATAAGAAATCGTGCTGAACCTTGGGTCTGAATTTCAGAGCGTTTCGCACTATATTTGCGGAGTTATGATTTGAGGAAGTTGGTCTTTTTGCAGACTCCTGAATTACATTCCAAACAGGTGACCTGGGGAAAATCGTCATAACTTTCTCTCTGGGGATCGGATTGAAATTTCGTAAGAAGGTACATAAAGAGGACAGACTGTAGTTTCTAATAAGTGTTTTTCAGATCCAAAGGTTGAAACAGGGACTCGTGGCACGTCCTACAAGTTCGCTTTACTGAACTAGTCTATAATCAAGTCACTGTGGGAGATTTCACATAACTCTTCCTTGGAGAATCCAATTTGGGTCAGACCTATGGAATTGGAAAGAGGACACAGAGGGCTACTACAGGTAGCAATTTCAGAACTAGATGATTGGAAAGTACAGAGATACATCAGAGGCAATATAGAGCTCCTACAAAGTGAAAAAAGGTGTGTAGATTTTTTTAAATTTTTGCTTAAGCTTGGTTTGAAAATTTATTTTAAAGGAATTCAAAGGGCATAGTAGAGAATTATTATCGGTAACTGATGCCCCGAGGAAAGAAAATGCAAACACCTAATAAGGAACTTGAAAGCTCTAGCATGACTCATGAAGAGGAGGAAGAAATGCTACATGATATATCAAAATTACAAGAACAGGTGCAACAAATGCTACGCTCGCAAAAGTTAACAGAAGCTAAGATAAATGGCATGGAAGCTAAGATGAATGGCATGGAAGCTAAGATGGACAATTTGAAGATAGATTTGAACACAAATTTGAAGACAGGCATGGCAGATTTGAAGACAGATTTGACAAATTTTCTACAAGAAATACTTACTAATGGTGAAAAGGTAGTAAAGAAAACTCATGATGAGAACAAAAGAAATGTTAATCATGATTCCATAGACACTAATGTTGGATCGAAGACTCACCATATTCCAAAAATCGATATGAGGAAGTTTGATGGCAAGGATCCTGCCACATGGATATTACAGATGGAGCAATTCTTCGATCTCAATAATGTGCAAAACGCACAAAAGGTACGTATGGCAACTGTATATTTGGAACCAAATCAGTTTGTATGGTATCAATGACTTTGCTCTCGTAAACAATTTATCACTTGGGCAATTTTTATGGAAGAATTGATAGCACATTGTGAGGATACAAAAAGCAACACTTTTTTTAGCTAATTGATAAGTCTCAAACAAAAGGGTTCAATAATGGAGCACATTAAGGAGTTCCAAAAATTGAACATAAAGGTAAAAGATATTCCAGAGGAACATAGAATTGATGTGTTCATAGGGTCTTTAAAGGATAATATCCAACATGATGTTCGCCTTTGGGAACCTGATTCATTAGAGAAGGCATTCAGGTTAGCAAGAAAAATGGAAAGCAAAATTATGGCAACTAGGAAGCATACCACTCACAACTATAAAGATGGAAGTGTTGTTGCCCCTAGTCTTCTACAACCTATAAGGTTGACACCACAACAATTGGAAGAAAAAAGAGCAAAAGGGCTTTGTTACAATTGTGATAGCAAATACACTAAAGGTCACAAGTGTGCTGAGAAGAAATTATTCTACATAGATTGTGAAGAGGAAGAAGAAAAAGAGCAAGAAGGGTCAAAAGAAGAGGATATACTCCAGGAACAAAGCTTAGATGAAGAACAAATAAATCCGACCATATCTTGTAATGCATTGGCGGGAATTACCACTCCTCAAACCATCAAGATAGAAGGACAAATCAAGAAGAAAAATGTAATAGTGTTGATTGATTCAGGAAGCACCCACAATTTTATTCATTGTAGGGTAGCAAAAGAATTGAATTGCTTCCTATATCCAGCACCAGAGTGTCAAGTGATGATTGCAAATGGAGGAACAATAAATTGCTCTAGAAAGTGCCATAATATCAAGCTATCCATGGGGGAATATGTATTGACTAGCCCAATGCTTTCCATTCCAATGGGAAGTGCTGATGTTGTACTAGGAGTCCAATGGCTACAATTCTTGGGTACAATAGCTTTTAATTTTCAAGAACTTTTCATCAAATTTTATACGGAAGGAAAGGAAGTTGAATTAAGGGGTATTGCAGGGAAACCAGGAAAGATAATCAGCTCTAATGGTATGACAAAGCTTCTAAAAAAGGAGCAAAGAGGTGTAATTGCATAATTATGTTCGCTAGATGTTTCCACATCGGAATCATATATTTCTCTAGATCTCCAAAAAGTCCTGGACAATCATTCCAAGGTATTTGAGACTCCCAAAAGTCTCCCACCTATGCGTGATCATGATCATGCTATTCATCTGATTCCAGGAAGTGTTCCTCCAAACATCAGGCCGTACAGATATCCCTATGTCCAAAAAAGTGAAATTGAACGTATGGTTGCAGAAATGCTAGAGGCTGGTATAATTCAACCGAGTCAAAGTTCTTTCTCTGCTCCAGTAGTATTGGTGCACAAGAAGGATGGATCATGGCGCATGTGTCCGGATTATAGGGAGCTCAACAAGCTCACTATTAAAGATAAGTTCCCCATTCCTGTCATTGATGAATTATTGGATGAATTGCATGGATTAATTTACTTCACCAAGTTGGATCTTCGTTCGGGATATCATCAAATCAGAATGAAGATTGAAGACATTTCGAAAACGACATTTAGAACTCATGAGGGTCATTATGAATTTTTTATCATGCCTTTTGGCCTTACCAATGCACCTTCAACATTTCAGGGTTTGATGAATTCAATTTTCAAACCATTCCTTAGAAAATTTGTGTTAGTATTTTTTGATGATATACTAATCTACAACAAGTCTTGGAAGGATCATGTTGAACATGTTGACAGGGTGCTACAACTATTGGAGGAGAAACAATTATATGCAAAAAGATCCAAATGTTTCTTTGGAGTCTAAGAGGTGGAATATTTGGGTCATATTGTATCTCATGAAGGAGTTAAGGTAGACCCTAGCAAAATTAAAGCCATTAAGGAATGGAAAATCCCCACATCCATAAAGCATCTGCGAGGATTTCTTGGGTTGACAGGGTATTATCGCAAGTTTGTTAAGAATTATGGGAGAATAGCAGCACCTCTAACAACATTATTGAAGAAAGATGCATTTTCATGGACTCCGGAAGCAACAAAGGCCTTTGAACATCTTAAAGAGGCAATGTGCCAAACACCGGTCTTAGCTACACCGGACTTCACAAAAACATTTATTGTGGAATGTGATGCTTCAAGAAATGGAATTAGTGCTGTTCTAGTGCAAGATGAAAGACCCATTTATTTTGAAAGTCATCCAATCAAGGGAAAGTTTTTAAGCAAAGCTATTTATGAGAAGGAAATGTTGGCAATACTCCATGCACTTAAGAAATGGCGACCCTACCTAATGGGAAGACACTTCAAGGTAAAAACGGATCATGATAGCCTTAAATACTTTTTAGAACAAAGATTATCCTCTGAAGAGCAACAAAAGTGGGTCACAAAGATGTTGGGTTATGACTTTGAAATCATCTACAAAAAGGGGAAGCAAAATGTGGTGGCAGATGCACTCTCAAGAAAGGATGAGAATGTGGAAGCATTGTTGTGTGCCATTTCTATTATCCAACCAGATTGGATAAACGAAGCAAGGGAGGAATGGAAGAATGACGAAGTAGTGTGGGCACTTATTCGAAAGCTACAACAAGATTCCAGTACGTCTGATACATTTCGTTGGCAAAATGATTCGTTATGGAACAAAGATCGCTTATACCTCTGTAAGAATTCCTAGCTAAAACAAAAGATTCTTATGGAATTGCACACTTCTCCCTTAGGAGGGCACTCAGGATTTTTAAAAACTTACCACAGGGTTAAGAAGGAATTTTTTTTTTGGATGGCCTTAAATCAGATATTCAAAAGTTTGTGGCGGAATGTTTAGTTTGCCAACAAAATAAAGTTGAAACAATTAAGACACCGGGTCTATTACAACCTTTATCCATTCCAAGCCAACGTTGGGAGGAGGTTTCAATGGATTTTATCACAGGTTTACCCAAGTCTGAGGGAAAGAGTGTCATCATGATGGTAGTTGACAGACTTACCAAGTATGCACACTTTTGTGCATTATCACATCCATTTAAAGCCAGTACAGTTTCCACTGCATTTATGGAAACAGTTCAAAAGCTACATGGAAACCCAAAGATTATTGTAAGTGACAGAGATCCCATTTTCACTGGAAATTTTTGGACATAATTATTTTCTTGTCTTGGTACTCAGTTAGCTCATAGCTCATCTTATCATCCTCAATCTGATGGGAAAACTGAGATAGTAAACAAATGTTTGGAAGGATACCTTCGTTGCTTTGTATCTGATAAACAGACACAATGGGTCAAATGGTTGCCTCTGGCTGAATGGTGGTATAACACTTCCTTCCATACAGCAACAAAAATGACCCCATTTATGGCACTTTATGGGTATCAACCACCATCCGTCACATCATATTTAAGAAAAAATTCTAAGGTTCAGGCAATGGAACATCACATTGAACATCAACAACAAGTCCTCCAACTCTTAAAGGATAACCTCGTGTTGGCACAAAATAGAATGAGACAACAGGCAGATCAACATCGCAGTGAAAGAAGTTTTGATGTAGGTGATTGGGTATTCCTACGGCTACAACCATATAAGAAAATGTCCCTAAAGCAATCTAAGAAGGATAATAAATTATCACCAAAGTATTATGGTCCGTACAAGGTGTTGCAAAAGATTGGTACTATGGCATACAAATTGGAGCTTCCTGCAGCTTCTCGATTGCACCCAGTTTTCCATGTTTCATGTTTAAAGAAGGTTATAGGCAACAAGCTCCCAATTCAAACAATATTGCCAGAACTTGACGAGGAAGGAAAAATTATATTGGAACCGGAAGCAGTCACAGAAACAATAACTCGACAGCTACGAAATCGATCAATTTCAGAGTATCTTATCAAGTGGAAGAACTTATCCGCTGAAGATTCCACATGGGAGGATGAGAATTTTATGCAGAAGTATCCAAAACTACTCAAGCGTTGAGGAAAACACTTTTTTGAAGGAGAGGGGCATGTTGGGTCCCTATAATACTAGTGATTACCCCATTACTATTGTAGTTATACCACTTATTTATATTGTTGTACCCCTATTACCCCCATATTGTTACTTCTGTGCCCCATAGAATCCCTCTATTGTTATTTTTGTGGCTTTATATTATTATTGTTAGGTCGGCTAGATTATATTGTGACTCCTTAGACTCCTATATATAGAAAGGAGGTTTTGTCATTTGTATCATCCAAGAATTGTTCATTTATGTAATGTAAAGGAGGTTGCCCCCTCGAAGAGGCTGAATTCTAAGGCGTTGATCTATCATTTCTTGAGCTGGTTTCATAACACATTTATTTCTATTTTATTGCTGTAAAAATTTATGTTTTGGCTATTTGTTGATTGACACAATTTTTGAGGTGGAGTTCAAGCATGAAAATAGAGATAAGTTGTAATTTGTGGTTGCTAGAATTTTTACTGTGTATTTCAGTTTCTCTGTAAAGACATTTTCAAAAATAAAGAAGAGCTCTCAAACTGGTTTTTCCCAAGAGTTGTAGGGGGTTTTTCTAGGGTCACATTGACAAAAAATAACTGTGTTATTTTCTATGTGTGGCTGTTATCATTTTGTTGTGTTTTATTTCTGCAATTTCATCAGTTGTGAAATCTCTAAATTTGTGTTCTCAGAAAATATTGTCATTTCCAGATTTTAGAATTTTTTATCATGCTTGGATTTAAAACTAAATGCATGGAGTGATAAGGAAAACTGATAACCAGAGTGGGGGTTGAAATTCTTCAAATATAAATGGCATAGAGCAATGCTTCCACATCCTCATCCTTTCTTGAGAGTGCATCTTCAACAATATTTTACTTCCCTCTTTTGTAGATGATTTTAAAGTCATAATCCAACACCTTTGTGACCCATTTTTGTTGCTTTTCTGAAGATAATCTTTGTTCCCAAAATTATTTAAGACTATCGTGATTTGTTTTTACCTTGAAGTTTCTTCCCATTAGGTAAGGTCGCCATTGCTTTAGTGCATGTAGTATTGCTAACGTTTCCTCCTCATAAATAGGTTTGTGTAAATACTTTTCCTTGATTGGATGAATTTTAAAAGCAACGGGTCTTCCTTCTTGTATTAAAAATACACCAATTCCATTTCCCGAAGCATCACATTCCACAATAAAGGTTTTTATGAGTTTGGTGTGGCTATAAGACCGATGCATGGAACTTTAAGATGTTCAAAACCCTTAGTTTCTTCTAGAGTCCAAGAAAATGCATTTTTCTTCAGTAATGTTGTTAAAGGCATTGCTATTCTCCCATAATTCTTAACAAACTTGAAATAATACCCTGTCAATCCAAGAAATCCTCGAAGATTCTTTAGGGTTATGGGAATTTTCTTCCTTAATGGCTTTAATTTTGTTAGGGTCTACCTTAACACCCTCATGAGATATAATATGACCCAAATATTGAAACATTTGGAGGTTTTTGCATATAATTGTTTTTCCTCCAATAGTTTGGGCACCCTATCAACATGTTGAACATGATGCTTCCAAGACTTGCTGTAGATTAGTATATCATCAAAAATTACTAACACAAAATTTCTAGGGAAGGGTTTGAAAATCGAATTCATCAATCCTTGAAATGTGGAGGGTGCATTAGCAAGGCCAAAAGGCATGACCAAAAATTCATAATGACCTTCATGAATTCTGAATTATGCTTCCAGAACATGTTCAGTTTTCATTCTAGTTTGATGACACCCTGAACGAAGATCCAACTTGGTGAAGTAAAATTCTCCATGTAGTTCATCCAACAATTCATGACTAACAGGAATGGGAAATTTATCTTTAATAGTGAGCTTGTTTAGGTACCTATAATCCTGACATATACGTGATGATCCATCCTACTTGTGCACCAATATTACTGGAGGAAAGAAATAACTTTGACTGGGTTGAATTATACCAACCGCTAGCATT
Source organism: Pinus tabuliformis (assembly GCA_031772625.1). Lineage (NCBI taxonomy): Eukaryota > Viridiplantae > Streptophyta > Pinopsida > Pinales > Pinaceae > Pinus > Pinus tabuliformis. The sequence continues at coordinate 1,005,189,924 of CM062819.1, forward strand.
TTTGCAACCATACGTTCAATTTCACTCTTTTGGGCATAGGGATATTTGTAAGGCCTAATGTTTGGGCGAACACTTCCTGGAATCAAGTGAATAGCATGACCATAATCACGAATAGGTGGGAGTCCTTTGAGAGTCTCACATGCCTTGGAATTTATTGTCCAAGACTTTCTATAGATCTGAAGAAATAGATGTTTTTGATGTTTGAACCTCTGGTGAGCATAATTGTGCAGTTACTCCCTATTTTACTTTTTTCAAAAGCTTTGTCATGCCATTAGAGCTAATTATCTTCCCCGGCTTCTCTGCGATACCCCTTAATTCGATTTCCTTTCCTTCCCAAAAAAATTTCAAGAAACGTTATTGAAAATTAAAAGATATTGTCCCCAAAGATTGTAACCATTGGACTTCTAGTAAAACATCATTACCATCCATTGGAATAGAAATAATTGGAATATTCAATACATATTCCACCATGGTTAGCTTGATATTATGGAACTCTCCAGAACAATTTATAGTTCCTCCATTTGCAACCATCACTTGACACTCTAGTGTTGGATATAGAATGAAGTTCAATTCCTTGGCTATCTTATAATGAACAAAATTATGGGTATTATCCAAATCAATCAACACTATTACCTTTTTCTTACTAATATACACTTCTATATTGAGAGTTTGAGAAGTGATAATTTTCGCTAATGCATTACAAGATATAGTCAGATTCATTTCTTCTTTCTATAGGGTTGATTCCTGGTGTATATTCTCTTATTTTGATGTTTCTTGTTCCTTTTCCTCCTCTTCACAATCGATGTAAAATAATTTCTTCTCAACACAATTATGTCCTTTAGTGTATTTACTATCACAACTATAACAAAGCCTTTTTGCTCTATTTTTCCTCCAATTGTTGTGGTGTCAACCTTGTAAGCTGTGGAAGACTACAAGAAGCAACACTTCTATCTTTATAGTTGTGAGTGGTAGGCTTCCTTGTTGCCATAATTTTTCTTTCAACTTTTCTTGCCACCTTGAATGCCTTATCCAATGAATAAGGTTCCCAAAGATGAACCTCAGGTTGGATGTTATCCTTTAAAGTCCCTATGAAGACATCAACCATATGCTCTTCTGGAATATCATTTACCCTGATATTCAATTATTGGAAGTCTTCAATGTGCTCCGCCATTAAACCCTTTTGTTTGAGATTTATCAATTAGATAAAGAAGGTGTTTCTCTTTGTATCCTCATAATGTACTATCATTTTCGCTGTAAAAATTGACCAAGTGATAGGTGGTTTACGAGAAAAAAGCCATTGATACCATACAAACTGATTGAGTTCTAAATATAAAGATGCAATACGTACGTCATGTAGACCAAAATATTGCTCCATTTGTAGTATCCATGTTATCATATCCTTGCCATCAAACTTCCTCATATCAATCTTTGGAATGTGGTTGGTCTTCAACCCAAAGTTAGAGTCTTCAAAATCACGATTAACATTCATTTTGTTCTCATTATGAGTTTCATGAAATATCTTGTCGTCATTAGGGAACATTTCTTGTAGCAACTTTGTCAAACTTTCCATTTCTATTAATAAACCATAATTAAAACCTTCCATTTTTGTTTCTAAACCATCCCTCAAGCCTTCCATGTCCTTTATTATTTTTGATTCTAAACCATCCATGTTAACATTCATCATCGTTTCCAATTCATTTTTGGTTACTCTTTCTGAGAGTGAAATTTGTTGCACTTGATGTCTTAATTTGATATATCATGCTACATTTCTTCATCTTTTTCATGTGTCATATTAGAGATTTCTGGTTGCTTGTTGGGCATATCCATTTTTTTGTTGCGAGACATATTGAAAATAATGTTATATATTCTTCATATGCCCTTTGAATCGATTCAAACTGACTTTTTAAACAAAAGTTATGCAAATTTAAAAAATACACCTTTTAGCTTGTTTTTGGGAGTTTGATCTTGAAACTGTTGTATTTATGTAATTTCGGCTCTCCAAGGTCTAAAATTCGGTCCTGTGGTAACACTCTAAGTCGTCTCTCCAATGCCACAAGTTAGACCAAGATTGGTGTCGGTCAATTCAATTGCTTAAATTGCTTTCATTAAATTATCAACCGGGGATACTTGGAAGCTTGTGATGATGCCAACAAAATATATGCAAGAGTAGGCAATTGTCTCTAATCTAATAAAACTTGGTCATAATGAAATAAAATAATTCATTGATCCATTTGGAGTGAGCTCAATTCTCCTAAGATCAAAGTGACAAACTATTCCGTAAATCCATAAAAACTTGATCTACATGCATAAATAAGCAAAGTCTCTGATTCAAGATGTAGTAAGCGAAGGAAGAGCCTTCTAACTTAGGAGGTCCTGGTTTTCCTTCCCCATAGTACTATTATCAAGAAGAGAAACTAAAGAGCATCAATTTGTGATGTGTAGAAAGAAAGAGAAGAGACTCCTAACTCAGGAGATCCTGGTTGTCCTTCCTTACAGTTCTACTCCAACAACATTACCATTGCATCAAATCATAAATTGGAATTCAAGAAACAATTCAAGAAATGCAAAAGGATGATTTTTTAGTCGTGATTCATAATTTGATAGAAAGATAATTTAACTTAAATCCTTGGTTGTATTTTAGTACGCAAATTAGAATTTAAACCAAAATCATCCAAAAATCATACAAAAATCATAACACATCTAAGTAACTATAGAATGGAAATTTATGTAAAATGAAGCTTCAATTTATTCCATCATAAGTTGGATATATGATCCAAGATTCCTCTTATTGGAATGGATGAGGCACTCCTCTTTATACATAAAATTGAGATAACTAACAAAGATTTGAGATCCACAAATCTCTCCTAAATCCACAAATGTCTCATGTGGTTACAACCATGTGCTAACACTTAGCAAGTAACATCTCTAAAAATCCCCTCACAAATATCTAATATCTTTGATAAGAAATATTATCAAAAGTTCCATGATTCTTCTCCATAAAGTATGCTTGAAGGAGTATCCCAAATCATCATCAAATCATTAAGGGGTTGAAGAAGAAATTCGAATTTGAGGCCTGGTGGTCAAATATGACTTTTTTGAAGTCTTCAAATACACCTACAAACATCATGAAACTTATCCCACTTCCACATATAAGTGAAAACATGTTATTTTCCCAAAATTTAATCATCAATTCACTCAAAAACACTAAAACATATGCATTGGAAAATACTAGGTCTAAACTTGATGTAATCATGAAAATAGTTTAATGTAAGGGAATGGGAAAGAGAAATATGGTTTAAAAGTGAAGTGAAAGGTTGGTAAAAACATGTTGTTTGGGCGACCTAACATTGCCCCCAACTTAAGGTGTTGCATGTCCTCCTGCAACCTTGCATTGACTTTCTTGAATTGTATAATGGAGTCTTCTTTTCCGATGTGTAACAACATTTTTTTATCATGGTTGGTTCTTGTGTGACAACCATAAATATTACAAGTGTTGGTTATTGTGTGACAACACTTTACCTTTTACTCTTGTTCTTACTACAACAAAGAATGATCTTGAAAATTCAACCATATGAATACATTCCAAATGATGATTCGGTAATGTGTGCATCAACCATTCAATCTTTTTAGCCTCATTTGCTTGAAATTTTTGTGAAAAACATGCTCTTTAAATAGCCTATGTATAGGAAACCACAAAATTATGGATAGCTTATTGAAAATTTATGTTTCAATGGCTATAAAAATTATTTACAACATCCTCCACATGGTAATTTTGCTTAGGAATGTATACTTCATATAAAAACCATTGATGCATTATGGATGTCAATCAAGGTGTTTATAAGAACAACAACTTTCAATTGGGAAAAACATGTTGGTGAACAATATATGAGGTTATGAAATATGGGATCGAAAAATAGTGTAATGAATATAAGGAATGATGAATATCTCCCCCCAACTGAAGGGCTTTTCCATTCTTGGAAAATGTAGCAAATAAGGAAGAACTCGAATGATATGAAATAGGGAAGGACACGAAAGGACAAATAGGGAAATTCTGTATTTTAGCATTCAAGGAATTATTGATTAAAGAATGGAAAACAACATACCTTCACCTACCTGAGAAGGTTATGAGCTATGCATATAAGAGATATTTGTATGGTTGGGATCTTTTTGGCTGCTACCGTTGGATCATCGATCTTTGAAGTGAAACACTCTGATCTGCTTGGTTGTATGAACATATAATTAGATTTGAAATTGGTACATTTGTATCGTCTTATTGTTGGAACTAAGCTGCTGGTGCTGAATTCTGGAGATAATTTTTTGATTTATTGGAACACTGCTACAATTTGCTGTAAATGTCATGGAACCATATAGTCTTAATTCATATCCACATCATGGCATAATTACTTTCTATGTGAATAAATTTTGCTGATGTCAAACATAGAAATAAATTGTTGGATTATCGACCATTAATGAATGTCGTTAACCAACACGAGACTACTCACCATTAATGTCAATGAGAGTCAAGATGCCCAAATACATCTTACTAGGTATGGATAAATGAGTTGAATTCGAGTCATCTACAAGATCCGACAAACATGGGACATTGATGTATTCCCAATGTTCATTGGCGAGAGAACTTGCCATTAAGGCATGCAAGCCTCAAGGTATTAAAAATAACTCTAGTCTGAAAACCAGATAATGTGCTGAAGTCAATGGGTGAAGAATTTCTAGAAGGAGGGCCTTGATGAATTCCCCATCATCTAACATGAGTATAAAGAAGGAGGGCCTTAATGAATCCTCCATCATCTAACACGAGTATAAAGTAATGATTTGGAGGACCATAGATAAAATATCTGCATTTATGAAGCTTTTTTTATTTTTCAAAGGGAAAAGGACAATGAGGTAACTCAACATTGTAGGTGAGCCGAATGACTTTATTCATGGGTTAGGAATGAAATGTAAGTGAGGTAGGAAAGTGTGAAACTTGCAAAGGAAAAATGATTTGAAGTTATGCTCTAGGAAGATGGAAATTGATGGATGGACTGTAAGCTTAGAAAGAGGAAAATGAATGAGTAGAAATGGTATTATGGGTGTGATTTCAAATGGATTTGACTTCTTTGTGTTCCTTTTTGAAAAATAAATTGGTATTTGAAAATCACTTGTGCATGGATTGGTATTCTTTGATCTTCTTAGAACCTACAAAAACTTAGCACTAATCTGCAATAAAAAAGAAGGATTTTCGGAGGAAAGAGGTGATCAGTCCTTTTCATACGATATATACACAACACATTCATAATTAGTGCTAATAAAACAAATTCAAGGAAGATAATAAAAAGAAATTGCACTTTTTACCTGCCACAAAGTGGTGCACCTTGGACTACCCGTCAGTGTTTCATTGATAATTTTTTGGTTTGATATCGAATTTTAGAGATTCAAAAATCAGGGTAAAGAAAATTCATGTCAGAAATATGTTTTTAATGATTTAATTCTTTTTCCAAGTCCAATTACTGTAAAATCTATAAAAAATGACTTTTTCTTTATTGTCTCAAATGTTATTGAAACCTATCTCATCGCGTATATCTTGCCAAGATCTTTCCAACGACATTTGAATCACCTCAAATAGACGTCATATGAGAAAGTTATTGATGTTTGAAGTTTTAGCAAAATGGTGAAAATGGAGGCATGGGTGCCACGTGGTAGCTGCAGAAGGTGCCATGTGGTAGCATAGATGTTGATGGCGATGAATGTATAATGTTGACCAATAATAAATTGTCACGTGGGCCAATCCAATGTCACCATGTGCCAACAAATTGTCGCATAAATAAAGTGTCAAAATGTTGAATAGTTAAATGAACACCTCTGGCCAGATTTGAACTCATGACCTCATCCAAAGATATCCAACAATTTACCACCCAAGCACAATTTGTGAATGGATGTACGAGAAAAAAGTTATTTAAAGTTTAAATTATTATTGATGCGACAAAATGACAAGTGCTCAACGAATTGGATCCTAATATTTCTACCGCATTTTTGCCTACAAATCGAAATGAAATATCCACCCAAAAAAATGTGTCACAATCATTACGTGCCACTGGAATATACGTGCACATTTGAAAGGGTGCTACCCCTGGAAAGAAACATGGCTCATATATCATCATCATTTTTACATCATAGTTACATTATGGTTGCGTCATTTGACGACAACGTATCGTGTCGCATCTGCGATTTGAACCTGGGTGGGGAGGTTATTATTAAACACTCCCAACCACCTAGGCTAACATCATTACAATATACGTGCACATTTGAAAAATGTCCACTGATACATTCTTCTTAAATTTGAATTCTTCTACCGCCATAGCTATACAATTCGAAGTTTAATTAATAATGCTCGAAGCTCTAAAAGGATTTCAGACATAAATTTTATGTGTAGGTTTTCTATTAAGGCCATAGCGGAAATTGGAAATGGAGATTGTGTTGGTTGTTTCTTATTTTGTCTGCGTGTCCATTCAAATTCTCAACAACCTCATTCGAATTTGTGTTATTTATTTGTTTTTGTTTAATTATTTTATATGTTTTGTTTGTAATTGTTTTGTTTTTGTTTGTTTGGTTTTTTTAACGTTTGTTTGTTTTATATTTGTTCTAATTTTTTTAATTGTTTTTTTTAAACAAATTCTTTTAATGTTTTGGTTTTTTTATTTGTCTTGTTTTGTTGTGTGTGTTTTTTTAAATTTAAAAATAAAGATTTTATTTATCAATTTAAAAATAAATAAATAAATTAACTAGGATTTTTTATTAATAAATAAAGAAAAATAATTTGTTTTAAGAATATTTGAGACGAGAAATTGAGATGGAGATCAAAATTTAGGCAATTTTTTTAGAAGGAATAGTCAATTTAAATCTCCTAGTCATTTTTCAGATTTATGAATTTTATTACAAAATTGCAAAGCCAACTTATTCAATTTCCTTTTTGATCTTCTAGGAAGCACAAGGCATAAGAAGAGAGCATACTTAAGAATTTTGTCAATTCTTTATACATTTGAAATTTTGAATTTGGAATACAATGTAAAAAGAATTGATCTCAAACCTCAAATTTTAGCGCTCTAAACTCCACTTGTTTTCCTACTTCACAAATATCCCTTTCATTATAGATCTTCTTGGCAATGATCAGTGAATGAGGTGGCTCTTACTGCACCACCAAAACTTCCAAGAAATAAATGAAATCAAATTTGAAAATCAAAAACTTTAAAAACTCTCCAAGCTTGGTTTTATTTTCCTATTCTATCCTACTCTATTTTGAGAAAGATATATATATATATATATATATATATATCAAGTGTAGTAGCATTTTCAATGAACCCATTTACGGATCAAAATCTCTAGTATGCTCACATCCAAATGTGAAAAATATACCTGAATGTTTACAAGGATATGAGAGATCAATTGCACATTTGGATTAAATGCTAGGATTTGTTGAAGAATGGAAGAATGTCGTGGCCTAGTCAACTTTTGAAACCAATCTTCAATGTAGCCATCATTCTCTTGCCTCTCCTCCAAATGATTGAAGATAATTTTAGATTTCTTGTCCATAAATGGATTAGTTAGAAACTCTTATAGTGCAAAGATTGATTGAAATTTATGCATCCTATTTATCATGCTTTATATATGCAGCTAAAAATAATATTCAAAGCTAACCCCTATGTATACTTCCCATGTTACAAAGATCTTGCTGTCACCAAGTCATCCTTTCAACATGATTTAGCTTTTCCACGAATCAAACCAAAGAAAAATACTGGTACTGAATTAAATTCCTAATGCCTAATTTCTTAGCACCATCTTTGACAATGACGCCAAAAATGTTGGGCAATTCAATTGCTTAAATTGATTTCATTAAATTATCAACCAGGGATACTCGTAAGCTTGTGATGATGCCAAAAAAATATATGCAGGAGTAGGCAATTGTCTCTAAGCTAAGAAATTTTCGTCGTAATGAAATAAAATGCCTCATTGATCCATTTGGAGTGAGCTCAATTCTCCTAAGATCAAACTATTCCGTAAATCCATAAAAACTTGATCTACATGCATAAATAAGCAAAGTCTCCGGTTCAAGATGCATTAAGCGAAGGAAGAGCCTCCTAACTTAGGAGGTCATGGTTGTTCTTCCCCACATTACTATCCTCAAGAAGAGAAACTAAAGAACAAAATTTGTGATGTGTAGAAAGCAAGAGAAGAGGCTCATAACTTAGGAGGTCGTGGTTGTCCTTCCTCCAACAACATTACCATTGCATCAAATCATAAACTGGAATTCAAGAAATGCAAAAGGATGATTTTTTAGTTGTGATTCATAATTTGATAGAAAGAGAATTTAACTTAAATCCTTGGTTGTCATTTCGTACACAAATTAGAATTTAAACCAAAATCATCCAAAAATCATACAGAAATCATAACACATCTAAGTAACTATAGAATGAAAATTTATATAAAATGGAGATTTACTCTATTCCATCATAAGTTGGATACATGTTTCAAGAGTCCTTGTCTTGGAATGGAGGAGGCACTCCTATTTATACATAAAATTGAGATAACTAACAAAGATTTGAGATCCACAAATCTCTCCTAAATCCACAAATGTCTCATGTGGTTACAACCATGTGCTAACACTTAGCAAGTAACATCTTTAAAAATCATCTCACAAATATCTAATATCTTTGATAATAAATCTTATCAAAAGTTCCATGTTTCTTCTCCATAAAGTTTGCTTGAAGTAATCTCCCAAATCTTAAAGGGGTTGAAGAAGAAATTCGAATTTGAGGCTTGGTGGTCAAATATGACTTTGTTTAAGTCTTCAAATACACCTACAAACATCATGAAACTTATCCCATTTCCATATATAAGTGAAAACATTTTATTTTTTCAAAATTTAATCATAAATTCACTCAAAAACACTAAAACATATGCGTTGGAACATAATAGGTATAAACCCATTGTAATCATGAAAATAGTTTAATGTAAGGGTATGGGAAAGAGAAATATGGTTTAAAAGTGAAGTGAAAGTGAAGTGAAAGGTTGGTAAAATGAAGGTATTTGGGCAACCCAACAATTGGATTCTTCAATATAAAGTCATGCCAAATCTCCCAAGACTGATTATGGACTAATTCAGTAGAGCAAACTTGTACATGATGCCATGTTTCCCTGTTTCAACCTTTGACTCTGAAATTGATACATGAAACACTATAGTCCATGCACTTTCAACAACTTTTTACAGGATTCAAATCCGATGCTTTAAACGAAAGTTTTGACAATTTTCCCTAGGTCATCCGTTTGAGACTGAATTCTGGAGCATGCGAAAACCTTAACTTCTTCAGACCATATCTCAGAAAATATAGCGAACCAAGATTTGAAATTTCTACATGAAGTTCACCACAATTTCCGTTCCACATGGTCAAAATTTCAGCTTTTGAAGCTTCATAGAAAAAAGTTACAGCAAAATTGCCAAGATTACCTGTTTGAAGCAGTGAAACTTTAGAATCCAAAGTTTTGATACCAAATGTTATACAACCAACTCACAAAAAAGAAGAAAAGGTAGATAGATGGCTCAAAAATTAGCCTCTTCGAGGGGGAAACTTCATTTGCATTACATAAATGAATAATTCTTGGATGATACAAATGACAAGACCTCGTTGGTATATATAGGAATTTAAGAGGTCACAATATAATCAGAGCCTACATAACAATAATAATGTAAGGAAACAAAAATAACAATAGTGGGCTTCTATGGGGCACAATAATAAAATATGGGGTCTACATGGGCATAACAATAACAATAGGGGGCTACACTAATAACAAAAATAATGGGTCTACACTAGTAATATAGGGACCTAACAACGACCTTCTTGTGGATCTTCTATGGTGAGATGCACATGAATCTTAATTTAGCCTTCTTAACAAACATACTTTGTTATTATATTCAAGTTTTTTTTTTTTTTTAGTCGATGACATTTTTGTTACTTCAAATCACACTTCTAATAAGCGGCCTTTAATATCGAAGTCCCAAGAACAATCTACAGTTTTTTGTATTTACAATTTCATTCAAAATAATTGGCCATAAGGTCAATTGATATGCATATACTACAACACCTTGTGATAAAAAACCAATATTAAATTAGTTATATGCACTTAATTTTTCATTTCCTCAATATTTTATTAGTTGATTCGTATATCAAAATTAATCAAACATTCTGAGCTTAACTACCTCATATTTTAGGCATTTTCATCTAGGAAAAAAGGCATAATAACAAATATAAGAAGGATTTCAAGGGAAACTCCCTTCTTGTTCTTCCACACAACTTGAGTTTTATAATCTAGATATTCTCATCATCTTACTCAAGTCCACCTTTATTAGTATTCATCCAAATTTACCCTTCTTAATGAAATTGTACATGTAGTTTTGTAAGGCACCCCTCCTAGGAATATCTCAAAATCCCCACTAAATTTCTGAGCTCTGTTTGAGTTTGTCCATGTGGTATTTCGTCAAACAATTTGCATGTACATGGTAGTAGGTGTGTTTTTACTTGTATTTTTATTTCAGATAAATAATCATTGCTAGATAGTCGCAAATGTACTTCAAAACAACATTAAACAATTTGTATTAAACACAAAAAGACACGTCACTGATGAAGCCAATAATAGCAATTGGATGACCCTTTTTCACGTTTGGAAACAACCCAGAAAGGTACCAAAAATAGAGGGATCACTTCAACAGTAACAACAGTGCACGTCCCCCCTTCAAATATGTTCCAAATATCTCGAGAAATATATCAACACACTCAACTACCAATTCAACCCAAGAAGCAATGGAACTCAACCTCAATACAATGAAAATTTGGTTTGAGAAACACTGGTAACACTTATAACAACTCAACCTATTTATGGAATGGCTGTAACTCGATCCATTTCCACAAATATTTAGCCTCCCATACAAATTGTTTATGGCAGTCAACTCAACTAGAAAAGGAGTGAGGTTTTTGACTTCTTCAATAGGTGTAAATTGAGCCCTTTTTATAATAGAACTTGCTCCCTTTTAAAGATAGAACTCGACCCTCCTGAAATGATATAAATTGGCCCCCACAAATGGTGATTCTCTACAGTAAACTCAACCAACAATAAAGGGGGCCTTCAACCAGGAGTGAGAGAGGAAACTCGACCCCTTTAAAAGATAAGAACATTGCCTCCAATATGGCTCAAGTCTCAGTCTGTAAAGAAATTATGTAATACCAAAATTGAGATAATAAAATTAATTGATAACACCTATGACTTACTTCTTTATGTCCATGTCTTCTTCTTCTTCAACAATGAAGCACAATGTTGGAATATGAGTGACTCCGCTCCCACACTAGCTAGGGTGTATAGTTTCAACACCGAAACCAACAACCAAAATGAGGGTTTCCAAAATCCTTAGTCTCTTTCTCAAGATCTCTCCAAAATTCTATTTTTTAAGTGAAAAAATGCAAGAATGAGGAGAGACTCCTCATTTTCCCCTTTTTATAACTCACTTGACTATTTTTGCACCTTTTTATCTTTTATTTTAATAAAGTCACTTTAGTGGGTTTTCTCACTTTATAATTTAAAATTGACTTTTTGTTAGTCTAAGACCCGTGTCCCCTTTCCCCCCTTTGCTTTAATAAGGTTTTTTCTTAGGTGAATTATGTTCCCTTGATTAATTTTTCCAGTCCTAGCCTACGAGAACTTAATTAGATTAGTAGAATCATCCCCTTATGTCTCATAAGAAGATGAGTACAATATAGTCATCCACACCCAAGATTGCTTGTCCTCAAGCAACTTCAATATGAGATGTTGGAGTACTTGTTCTCCTTCCTAAGTGGTGTCTTCAACAAACAAATATTTCCATTTGACCAGGTATTCTTTAATAGTCATGTTTCTTAGCTTCCGCTCCCTTATCTCCAAAATTTCCTCCAGGACCAGAATCAAGTCCCCTTCCTCATCCAATGGTGGAATTTCCATAGATGTGACAATATGTTTCACTAGGGCCTTCTTGAGGCATGAAACACGTAATACATTGTGTATCTTACACTCCTATGGAATCTCTAGCTCATAGGCCACCTCTCCTATGCGCCTCACAACCCTGTAGGGTCAATAGAATCTGGGTTTCAATTTATTTTTCCTCTTCCTTTTAAGTGATGATTGTCGGTGGGGTTGTAAATGAAGATATAGTAGGTCCCAAACCTTGAAGCTACTCTCCACCCGATGCCTATCTGCATAAATATTTTGTTGATTTTGAGCCATCTACAAATTATCTTTGAGGAGCCGCAATATGTCCTAGTTCTCCTGAATCTAATTCTTAGCTATAGGTGCCCTACTGTCTCCAAACACTCGATCTACAAATTTTGGTGCATCATACCCATATAGGGATCTGACGGGAGTCATCCCAATTGACATATGATAAATGGCGTTATAACAATTCCCTCCCAAGTACAACCATTTTATCCAAGCTTTCTGTTGACCCGACACATAGTTTCTCAGATAGCCCTCCAACCATTTGTTTACTATCTCGGTCCACCCATCATTTGCAGGTGGTAACTAGTACTCGACATTAACTATGTCCCAACCAATCTGAATAAGTCCTGCGAAAACCCCCTCATGAATTTGCTGTCCTTGTCACTTAAATTGTATTTATCAGCCTATGCAATCGAAACATCTCTCTGAAAAATAACTCTGCCACTTTTGACATCGAATATCAAGAATGTATGGTGAAGAAGTGTGAAAATACGTGAGCCGATCAACCACCACATAAATGCAGTTCTTCCCTTGCACTCGAGGTAACCCGATAATGAAATCCATAGAAATGCTCTCTTATTTTTGCTCCGATATGGGAAGTGGTTGAAGTAATCCTGTCGGATGACTACGCCCTGCTTTATTCAATTGGCAGATGTTTCACTTCCTCACGAATCTCAATATATTTGTCTTAAGGCCCTTCGATGTGAATCTTTACCTGATCTTCCTATAAATTTTCAAGTACCCAAGGTTCCCTACTAGTGATGAGCTGTGCGCTACCTGCATGATCTTTTCTTTAAACTGACTTTTTTACTAGGTAGATCCCGTTTTTGTAATAAATAGTGCAATCTATGACATGGTACCTGTCATCTCAAATCAACCCATTAAGGATGTCATAAGTAAAATTGTTTTTGGAGTACTCAACTAGTAGAAGAGTTCTCCAGTCAGCTAAAATCTCCATGAGAGAGAGTGGGTGGCATTCTGAAAAGGGCATCAACTACCATATTTTTTTCTCTTAACATACTCAATCACAAAATCATAAGCTTGAAGCTTACTAATTTATTTCTGCCGATGCTCACTCAACTCTTTTTGCTCCATGAGGAACCTTAAGACGTTGTGATATGTTTTCACCTTAAATTTGTTCCCCACAAGTACTATTTGAATTTTTCTAGTGCATGCATGATAACCAACATCTCCTTATCATATATTGAATAATGCCACTCATATTCCTTGAGTTTGTGACTCTCCTTATCATATATTCCATGTCCTTGATGCATCACACTCAAGCACAAATGACTGAGCGAAGGTTGGTAATGCTAGCACAAGACATGAACTCATCACATGTTTCATATTCTCAAAGGTTTCCTATGCCTCCTCTTTCCAACAAAAGGCTCCCTTCTTAATGAGCTATGTAAGAGGTACTATCAGCTGTGAGTACCCCTTAACAAACTTCCTATAATAAGTGTAGAGGCCTAGTAAGATTTTCAGTTCTATAAAATTCTTTGGGGTAAGGAACTCAATGATTGCCTTGATTTTCTCCTAGTGTACTTGGAGCCATTCCCCTAGATCACGTGCCACAAATAAAACATGTGAGTCATACCAAACTCAAATTTGGATTCTTTTTCATAGAGATGTTGTTCTTCCAGAATTCCCAACACCTCGTCCAAATGCCTGAGATGATCCTACCAATTCCTGAAAACCAACAGATACTTATGAAATTGTTTATTGAACACATGGTTCATGTAGGACTGCAATGTAGCTGAGGCGTTGGTTATCCAAAATTACATAACCAAAAACTCATAGTGTCCATAATGGCATCGGAAAGTAGTCTTCGGGATATCTCGTTCCCAGACTATGATTTGATGGTAGCCAGAGTGAAGATCTATCTTTGAGAAGTATTTGGATCCATTCAATTCATCCATCAGCTCATCAATCCTCAAAATAAGATACTGGTTCTTAATTTTTTTCTTATTAAGCACTTGATAATCGATACAAATCCTCAAGGTGCCATCTTTTTTCTTGGCCAACACCATTGAAGAAGTAAAGGGGCTGGAACTAGGAAGAATGTGGCCCAACTGCAACTCTTTGATGATCCTTTCGATCTCATCATTGTATACCTTAGGATGATGGTAGGCGCTAGTTATGACATCCTGAACCCCCTCCTCAACTGTGGTTCATGACCACTGAGTGGCCGCTATATCCACACGTAATAATTCAGGTAGACCCACCCAAAGGGATCTACCCGTCGACTTATCTGGTCAGGCCTAACCCCAAGGGCATCGAGGAGATTTGACCTCGTGACCTCCTAATTGGAAAGGTAATTAGCAACGAGAAATCGACCAATTGAGTTATCCCTTGGGGCTCTACCTGGAGGAATATTTCCAAATACCTTTTGATGTTTTTTGGAGAAACGCCTGGATATCCTCTGGATACTGTCCAAGCTAATCTTGTGGATTCCTGTTAGAAATATAACACTCAACTTCCCTTTCTATGTCTCCATGCCACATCACTACCTCCATGCTATGGGATGACACTATCTTGGGCAAATATTGATATATGGTTCACAAAAGAACCTTTTTGCCATTATGGTTTGTGAACTCCATCTCCATCCTCCTATGATTTGAAGTGTACCTCCCAATGGAATACAATCACTGAACTCCAAGTACCACATTGGTATCTGGTACATCCATCCAATAAAGTCATCTGTAAATGTGTAATTTCCCATAGTTATTTTTCAGATTGGGAATCCACCTGGTGTACTCCATCTGATGACCACCCGATATGACCACTGTGAAGCCCTCAAACTCCGTTGTCAGAGTCTCCCTCTGACCCACCATAGGTACATATATAAATTTACAGGATACCCCACTATCAATCAAAATATAACCTTATGCCCCAATAAAACCCCCCCTGACTCTAAATGTGTGCTATCTAGGAAGTTCTGACTTGGATGCGATAGCATGGAATTTATCCCTAATGTGTGATGTCTCCTCGCCTACTTGTGCCCCTGCTTTTGTATCGACTCCTCATACTCATCATCACTATCACTATTTAAATAAACCTTAATGTAATGGGCCTTACCGATCTTGTGTTTCCCTGCACATCTGTGCCCTGGTGCCCATGGCTCCTAATAGATGAAACATAGATTTTTATTCCTTAGTTCTTTCTAAGTCTCCTTATCCATCTTAGGTTTCCCGATCCACTCCTTTTGAAAGGGTTTAACTTGTTTGTTCTTCTGTGGGAATGATGGTTTAGGAGGAAATCTACTTCTAGAAACAACATCTCGCATGTCTTTGGCTCTGTTGAATGCGTCATGTAGAGTGGTAGGATTACATGCCTTAACACAACCACGTAGAGGCTTAGATAGCCCCTCCACAAACAACATCACCAATCATGCATCAGATATGTCGTTGACCATTACTACCAACCTTTGAAAATCTAAGAAATGTCTCTAGGCTGGAAATTTTCTTAAGTTGTTCCATCTCTCTAAAATGAATCTCTAGGTCCTTATTTTCATAGCAGTCATTGAGATTCTACGTAAACTCCTTGTATGTGGTTAGTCTAGCATGACCCAAGGTCAGTAACTCATGGTACAACCATTCATGGGCCTCACCATCCAAGTGTAAGGTAGCCAACTTAATAACATATGTATTTCATATGATGGAGTTGGAAATATGTGTCTAACTTCTAAACCTATGATATAGTTGAAAATTTTGAGGATCCATCAAAACATGGGATGGTCACTTTCCCTAGTGTCTTCTCAAGCTCTTGGTTCTACATCATAGCCCTCTTGGCTCCTTTAGTCTTGTTTCTCATCTTATGGTTGCAGAAGTCTGTGAAAGTCATGGCAGCTTGAAAGCCTTGTCCTTGCCTCATATACTCCTCCAAATATGCCCCAAAGGCTCGTCCTAATGAACTGACACCATTTTGTTTATTGTTGCCTCATTTAAAATTGTGGCATAGTGGGTCTAGATAACTTCTTGTATATATTTGGGTAGCTTTGCATGGCTATCTTCTCCACTATTAGACCCTTCATTGTTAATGGGTTCCTTCTTTTGTCGTTTCCCCAATTTGTTATTGGCTAATTTTCCCATGAACTCCATCATCACCTTCTATCCCTTAGAAAAATCATTTAGAATGCTAACCAGGTTGTTAAAATCTTCGGATTCCCTATCTTCCATGGATGCCTCACCTTTTCTATAATGTTCCTCTCCCTCTTCTTCTGCTTTCAGAGCCTCTTCTTCCTCTTCTCTGCACTTGTAGCTTCTCCTATAAGTGATAAGTTGGCAGTCTTTAGTATTCATCAAATTGTTTGTTATAATTTTCCCTTTAGACCACACAACTATCCAACACCATGCTCTGATACCATTTTAAGGTACCCCTCTTAGGAATATCTCAAAATACCCACTAAATTTTTGAGTTTTTTTTTTTGGGTTTGTCTCTGTGGTATTTCATCAAACAATTTGCATGTATGGTTGTAGGTGTGTTTTTTCATGTATTTTTATTTCAAATAAATACACAATGCCAAATAGATGCAAAAAGGTACTTCAAATCAGTAGTAAACAATTTGTATAAAACTCAGAAAGGTACATACCACTGATAAAGCCAACAATAGTAATGTGATGACACTTTTCACCTATGGAAATAACCTTGAAAGATACCAACAATAAAGGGCTCACTTCAACAGTGACAAAAGTACACGTTCCACGTTCAAATCTGGTCCAAATATCTTAGGAAATATATCAACACACTCAAAAACCAACTTAGCCCAAGAAGTAATGGAACTTGGCCTCAATACAGTGACAATTTGGCTTGAGAAACAATTGTCACACTTAAAACTACTTGACCTCTTTCTACAATGGCTATAACTCAACCCCTTTCCATAAATATTCATACCCACATACAAATTGTTTATGACAGTCACCTCAACCAACAAAGGAGTGAGGCTCTTAGCTTCTTCAACAGGGGTAAGCTGAGCCACTTTTATAGCAGAACTCACCCCCTTTTAAAGGTATAACTTGAACCTCCTGAGATGGTATAACTTGTCCCCAACAAACAATGATTCTCTACAATAAAATCAACTAACAATAAAGGGGGTCTTTGACCTAGAATGGAAGAGGAAACTATTGGCATTGTTGTCATTGATGGTAAAGGAGAAACAAAAGAGAAACAAGGCAACAGGAGCAACAAGGTATGCAGGAGTAAGGCAAGGGGCAACAACAAGGTGTTCAGGAGAAAGGGACAAAGGAGCAGCAAGGAAAGAGCAGTAACAGGGTCAGTACTACTCGACTGTGGGAAAACCTCTAAGGTTACCTCTAATATTCCATTTATAAGCCAATAACTGATAATTCTGACACTCCCGTTATCAACATATTCCCATTGATCATTTTTATGAGGCCGATAAACATTGATAACTGCATTATTGACATTCACCTGTTTATTACAAATTGTTTACTTTGACACTGAAATTGTTAGTGTTTTACAATTTTTTTTCCAGATTTAATACTTGTTGGTGAGACAGATGCTAGATGTTGATGGAACATATGTTGATGCTAGATATTTCATATGTTATTCTTGGCATGCTTGATGATAACAAGACAAAGGAGAAACAAATACCTTGATGGTTTGGCAGAACATTGATGTTGGCATGTTGATGGCTTGATTCTTGGATAATGTTGCATAGATTGTTTAATGAAGAATTTGTGGTGACACTAATTTGTTGTTGAGTGGAATTGTTGTGATTCAAAGGTAATACTCCATGAAAACAAACGAAAGATTCCATAACAACAAAACGAGGCAAGACTCAAGGAGGTTGAGGCAATGGCATGAAGAAAATATGAATTTGAACACATAGATGGCCATGGAGAGTGAATGATGCATACATATGCTTGCATTATTTTCATATGTTGTGTGCATATTGTTCACATTGGAGAATGCTTGCATGTGTTGTGGTGGTCTAATGTTGTTTTTGGCACTATGTTGATATTGATGCACCTAATCGTTATAGAAGGTAGAAATAATATGTGGTGGAACACTTATTTTTTTTATAATATTCAAAATATGAAGAGTTTGGAAACGAATGAGTGGAAGGAAAAGAGTCAAACCTGTTCACTTCATATTCTTATGTGGAATACAAACAACCAACAAATTATATTTATAAAATATGTTGTTTTTGGAAGCAAAAAGAATAGAGGTTAGAGATTTGGAGAATGTATGAGAAATGATTGAGGCGTTATGCATTAGTTACGTGGTGCATATGAAGCTTATGTGAAGAATATTTGAAGGAAAGAAGAGGCAAAAATGAAGATGGAAATATGCATAATTTATAGAAATATGGTTCATTTTTGTTTCTTGTTTATATTAGGGGATTGTAGTCTTCTTTCAAGTTGTGGCTTGATAAATATCTAGTTGGACTTGGTTGAGGTAGGAGACTCCTATGGGTTGTAGCCTGCAAAAAAAATAGGGGAGTTGGAGCTTCCTTGCACAAAAATTGAGGTAGCAGCTTCATGTAGGTTGGAGCCTACATAAAGTTAGATGTAATAAGGAGTAGGAACTTGTCTTTGCATCACAACAATAATAAAATCATGGTTTTCTCCCTTTATGTGTTTCCACATATATCTGGTTTATTATATGCTGATGTGATGTTTTGGTTTGATTATTAGCTTGTCTTTGCATCACAAAAATAATAAAATCATGGTTTTCTCCCTTTATGTGTTTCCACATATATCTGGTGTCAATATGTGTTGTTATTATGTGCTGAAGTGATGTTTTGGTTTGATTATTACTTTCTTTTCACATATTCAATCTGCTGGTCATTATTTGTTAAGATGCTCATGTAATGTTTCATTTAATGAGATTAATGAAATTAATTTTAATGTCCATGCATATACTAAAATGATTCACCCCCCTCTCAGTTTAGTCAATTTTTCATCAATTGGTATCAAAGCATGTTCCTTCTATATAAGCCTAACAACTTGAAGGTAGGTCTAGTTGAGTTTTGGACTATCAAAGTGTACTTGTGTTGAGTACAACAAACTTTTATGAATGGAGAGATAAGGTAAAATCTAATCTGATATCGTATGGAGACTAGTATGTGATGGCTATGCAAAGATTATCCCTCTTTGCAATAATAACAGTGGAATGCTAAGGCAAAATGTGTCATGTATAACAATATTCATAATAAGGATCTTGATACAATCATAGATTTAACTTTTGCAAAAGAAATTTGGGAAAGATTACAGCTCGTGCATGGAGAGGCTAGTAGGAGCAATGCAAAGAAAGAAAAATGCAGTAGATCAAAGGCAACCATAAAAGATAATGAAGCAACTCTAGAAAGACCTATAGAATAAGAGTCAAACAACAACATATTTTGTAAAGAAACAAATAAAAACAAGCAGCAACATCAAGAACCAAAAAATAAGGCAAAGAAATGGTCATATAAAAGAAGGTCATTTGCTCCTAGAGATGAATTGAGAAAATTTAGAAAGTTTCAAAGGAGAGAACATATCTCAAGCTTCCGTTGCCATGAACATGGACACATAGAAACAGACTGTAAGAACAAGAAGATCAAGACTTTTCAACACATGCAACAAACAAAAAGGTACTATCCAAAAAACAAACAAAGGATAACATCAACAACCAGGTACATAAACTCTTTCTATGGTTATTTCTATATGTATCATGAATTTAGACATAAAACGTTTGAATGCAAATTGTACACAAAGAAAAGTATGAATTCAAGAAGGAGCACAGCATTTATTACATTTCTTAGCAACACAAAATGTTATGTATGTCAAAACCTTGGCCACAAAAGCAAAGATTTCATGTTGATAAATACTCTAAAGGATTCAAAACAGAGCATGGAAGCAACACCAAACATACCAATATATGAATAAAAAATAAATGTAGATAGTATAAGGCAACCCAATAAAGTGTGGAAGAGGAAGAAGAAGGAGCATCACGTTACTTCAATGACATAATGAAGTCATCATGGTTTCAGAGGAGGCTACTCTAGGAAGCAAGGCAATCATCCAGTCAGTGTTAGAAAAGTAGAAACATAGTAGGGGGAGCGTAGCCCATAAAATGATGTACATGGTGAGATCAAAGTCGTGTATGAGATCATACTGACATGGGGAACATGAAGAAAATAAAAACATATACAAATAGAGGCAACAATTAAATAAATCTCAGTGAGAAATCCATAAGGGGAGTGGCAATATCATGAGGACATACTTATTGCATTATGCATTTTAGAGTTGCCTTGATTGGAAAGCTGGAAATAAAAGAGCAATTTCTATTTGCAGATTCTCTTGTAACTTCAAGGACCATAAGAGAGTAACACCAAAAATGTCTTGAAAGAGATAATCAGTTTAAGAAGATAAGTTGTGCATCGAACTTTCACCCAGTAGAAATTTAGCCAAACCTGTAATGCCTACACAATATGTTAAAGAAATGAATGTAATATATTTAATGCAATATAGAGATATGAATACACTATAGTGAATGCAATTTACAATTCAAATAAGGAATGGAAATCAATTGCAATGGGATTCTGATCATGAATCAAATTATATCCGCTCTCAAATTTCCATATTGGATGCATATTTTACATAGTAACTATGCTAAAAATGGGAGCAACAAATATTTCTCTTGAATACCATGTGCCTCTCATGGACAAGGATGATAGTGTTTTCAAAGGGACACAACAGTTAAAGTGTACACAAAAGGACCTACTAGAGAGATTCCATCCACATTCAGAAAGCTACAACAAATATATGTACTATGGGCATATCATAATCTATTCACAGGAGGATTAGATTGCCTCCAAAAGACCTTTCCTTGCAATAAAGGAACTATTCTTTGGGCAGAGAGTTTTAACATATTTTGACATTCGAAGAAAGGCAGGAGGCTCCCACTGTTGGTGGTCCTATCTAGAAGAAACGTAAAACAAGAGCAGTGATTGGAGTCACACTTGGAGTTGTTGTAGGTTTGATATGCGCAATTTTGGTTTTTCTTTTTTGGAGGAGGAGAGTTCAAAAGTGAGAATGATCTAAAATTCACCCTTGAGTGATCTCAGTTAAAGATATATTGAATGAAGGTATTATAGACTCATGTGCTGCTGTGTGTCTATGTTATTTTAGGCAAAGGATCGATCAGATTGCAAAATACACAAACACTGGAAAATGGAAAACAATAAGAGAAACACAGTAAGCAAATGCAAGGACACAACAATTAATAAGGAGTTCACCCTATCCTCTAGGGCTACGTCTTCGGTCCAGCTCTCAGTGGTGGCCTTCTTTTATTGTGTCTTTAAAGTAGAGATTTACAATGAGGAGCTCAATTTGAGTCTCTTGAAACAAAAATTATGCTTGGCAGAGTAGTTCTTGGATTCCCCAAGCCATTAGAGTACACAGACTCTTTTCCTATCCAAGTCTTGACCTCTCTGGTCTTCAATGGAAGGAGCCCAATGTGGTGCTCAGTTCCTGACAGATCCTCTCAGGGATTGCTTGAACCTCTCAAGCTTTCTGTCTGCTCAATGTTGCTTTATGTTGTAGGTCAGCTCGACTCTTTGTCTTTCTGCTTCTTGCTTTACTGTCTCTTCTTTTCTCTCGCTTTCTCTCTATCTTCATTCTCCTTTTCGTTCCCTCTGTTCTCTATATGTTCATGGCTAAAAGCCAATTTGTCTCATGACTGCTCACTCCCTCTTCCGCCCCTTCGGTTCGCTTGCTGCTGCTCGCTTGGAGTTCCCTACCTCTGCGTCTTCATCAATGGCTCACAGGGAGTGACCACTTGTCCTCTTACGAACTGCACCAGCTCTTCCTCGTCAGTTCGGTTTTTCGGTTGCACTGTGGAACGAGTCATCCACCAACTCAACAGTCAAATTAGACGTCAAACTTTTCTCTGCCGCGGCTTAATCCCCTGTCAAATTCGGTTTCTCCATCGGGCGCGATCTTAGCCGTTAGATCTGGAGCCCCTAGATCCTACGGCATTCGCTCATTTTGCGCGGTTGACTTGCTCGAATGTTAGCGCGCGATGAGCAGTGGTTTTCTCTCTCCTCCGCTTGCCATGCGTCAGGTGCTGAATGGAATTGCTCACTTTTCTTCAAATCTACTTACCGCCCAAGGATGCGCCCGATATATACCGCCGATTTTGGAGCACGGGTCCCGCCTTCTGCCTTAGCGCTTTCCCCACGGTTTTCCCAGCTTCCATGTGACCGAGCGCTTCGGGGCTTTTCCTTCTCAAGGGGTTTTTCCCAGCGATGCACGATTAGCGCCTAAAAAATGCCCTCTGTTTCCCAATCTGGGCTTCCCAATGGCCAATTTTTCCTCCTGCACAGTCTCCATAGGCCTCGGTCAACGCGCTTTGACTGAGGTCCTCATCATTCCTCGCTGGCTGCAAACTGCCATTGTCCAGAGGTCTTCCTGATCGCTCTGTGCTCATAATTCAAACTCTGTCCTGTTTTGATACAGCCATGGCTTTGTAATAATCTTCATGGATCCAATTCGGATCACGGCCTTCCCACTGTAAAATCTTTTGGACCACCAAAAGTTGGTTTTCAAGCATCGAATAAGTGAGAGTACAACTATCTCACTTGTCCAATCTCTATCCACTTTGCACTGCTCGAATTTGAACCCTTGAGCCTAATTTTGAGGTACTCAACATCTCCCCTATGTGTCGTCCTCACCTTCCTGTCCAAAACTGTGTCTTCCTGCAATTCATTAAGATATTCAGGTAGCAGGTCATCAATAGAAGGAAATTGACTTTGCTCTTCGGGATCTTCAATTAGAGAAGGTTCAAACAATCTCAAGCAATCTGCATTTATGACTGAGTAGATGTGCATGTAAGCTAGTAGATCAAGGCAAAAAGAATTCTCACCAATCTTCTCAAGTATCCTAAAAGGTCCATACTTGATGGGCTTTAGCTTTTTACCTTCACCTTGCATCCTGTCCTTGCTGATGTACAACCAGACTTGGTCACAAAATTGGAAACCATGCCCCATCCGATGCTTGTCATGCCTTGCCTTGTATTTGGCTTGGCTATTTTCTAGTTGTTCCTATACTACCTGGTGGATCTCTTGGATTTGTTCAATGAACCTAGTTGCTCTATCCACATTACTTTGTCCCTCAACTTTGGTGTCTTTACCAAAGACAAAAACGAAAGGAGACCTTGGTGTGAAACCAAAACAGGTATCAAAAGGAGATCTCTGTGTAGAAGAGTGTTTTGCTCTGTTGTAAGCATGTTGCACATAACACAAGTGTTCATCCCAAAGCTTAGGATGTTTGCTGCAATATCCTCTGAGTAACTGGATCACTATCCTGTTAACTACTTTTGTCTGGCCATCAGTTTGTGGATGAAAAGCTGTTCTCTTCTTCAGTTTGGTGTCCATCAGTTCCCACAGACTTGACCAAAACTTCCCCACAAATCGGGTGTCTCGATCAGATACAATGGAAGTGGGTAATCCAAAATGAACCCATATATGCTCAAAGAACAATTTTGTAGTTTGTTCAGTTGTAATATGTTTATTACAAGGTATCAAAATATACATTTTGTTGAACCTATCCACAACAACATATAGATAATCATGACCTTTCCTAGAGTTAGGCAGTCCTCCAACAAAATCCATGGAAACACTTTCCCAAGGGTGAGAAGGAACCGGTAATGGAGTGTACAAGCCTAGTTTTCTATTGTTGGGCTTGCTTTTAGCACACATAGTACACCCTCTCACATATCTAGAAACTGTCTCATTCACTTTTGGCCAATAACAAAATCTTTGCAGCTGTGCAACTGTTTTAGTTACCCCAAAGTGACCTGATATTAGAGAAGTGTGTGCTTCTCGAATGATCTTTACTCTTTCAGTTTGTGGAATGCATAACTTCCCACAATGGTATAAGAGTCGGTCCTTTACATGATAGTCCAATTCTTCTACTCTTCTGTTTTGACTTAAAGTTGCATATACATCTCTAAAGTCTATGTCTTGACCATATTGTTCAATGTAACTTTCATGTAACACAGAATTATGCTTAAGTATAGTAGATGCATTTATAATGGGTCTTGATAACATATCTGCGACTTTATTATGTATGCCCTTTTTATATCTGATGACTAAATGAAACTGTTGTAGAAAACCCATCCATATATAGTGTCTTGATTGCTGTAACTTAGTTTGGGAGTGTAGATATTGAAGTGGTTGATGATCAGTATGGATTACTGTCTCTTTGCCCATTAAGTAATGTTTCCACTTTTTCACACTCTGTACTAATGCATTCAATTCTTTATCATATGTAGGATAGTTAACTACTGCAAAAGTAAATGTCTCAGAATGATAACATATGGGTTTACCGTGTTGTGTCAACACTGCTCCCATGGCATAGTCATTGGCATTTTTTTGGATCTCAAATGGTCTTTGAAGATCAGGCAGTGCTAGTACAGGTGCTGTACTAATCTTTTCTTTCAAGGTGTCGAAGGCTTTCGGCTGTTTGCCTCCCCATTGAAACACCTTGTTTAAACCTATTAAAGCATGTAAGGGACCTGCAATTAAGGAAAAGTTAGAAATGAATTTCCTCCAATATTGTGCTACTCCTAAGAATATTCTAACTTCTGTAGCAGATTTGGGTTTAGGCCAGTTCACACTGACTGCCACTTTAGAGGGATCTATCTTCAATTCACCACCCCCTACTATATGACCCAAAAAATTCAGAGATGTTTTGTCAAATTCACATTTCAAGAGTTTAACATAAAGTTTTTCTCTTTTCAAAACATCTAGTGTCTACTTAACATGCTTTAAGTGTTCTTCCCATGTTTTGCTAAAAATCAGAAAGTCATCCAGATACACAATAACAAAATCATCAAGAAATGGTCTGAGTACATCATTCATTAATCTCATGAAAGTAGAAAGATCATTAGTTAAGCCAAAAGGCATAACTAGCCACTCATACAATCCCTGCTTTGTTTTGAAATCAGTCTTCCATGCATCTTGTTCTACAACTCTGACCTGATGGTTTCCATTGTGTAAGTCTAACTTGGAAAAATAAACAACTTCCTTCAATTGATCTAAAAGATCATCTATACGAGGAAGGGGATAATGATTTTTGATGGTTATCTTATTCGGTGCTCACTAATCAATGCACATTCTCCACGAGCCATCTTTCTTTCTCACCAAAACGATTGGTGACCCACATGGTGATGTGATAGGTCTGATAAACCCTTTCTTGAGGAACTCCTGCACCTGCTTCTTGATTTCAACATTCTCTAAAGCAGACAACTTGTACATTCCAATGTTAGGCAATTGAGCATCTTGCTGCAAAATAATATCATGTACTATTTCCTTTTTGGGTAGTCGACCTTTAGGTTCTTGAAACAAGATATCATACTCTGAAACAACCTTTTCTAAATCAGCTTGCTGTTCAGCATTACAACCCTCAAATACATTGGTTTTATCAGGTTTCTTCTCCTTTACAACCATTAGTAAGAATTGTTTATATGAATTTATCATTCGTTTCATCTGCCCTGAGTTTATGAGAGTATAATTATTCTTGAGCTTATGAGCTCTTACAAAGTATTTGATTCCATCTTTAACAAGCAGATACTTGTTCTCAGCTCTATAGAAAATAGCTTTTCGGTCATACAAGTAAGGGCTTCCTAAAACAATTCCACATATATCCAAAGGAATTATGTCTAACTCAACCTCATCTACAAATGCTGACCCAAAAGAAAACTTGAGTTTGCACTGTCTAGTCACTAGTAATTTCTGTGAGGTGTAGTTTCTAATCCCAACTTCTTTACAATTGCTTCAGAAATTAAATTTACTTGTGAGCCACTATCAAACAAAGTATCAATCTTCTGATGTTTGAAAATAACTCGAATATGGAAAAGCTCATGTCTTTTTCTCTCATTTTCTTCATCAATAATAAATTGTGCAGAATTACTAGTATATGCTTCAGAATTCTTAGCTTTTATACCTGTGGCTGAAATAGTTGTTTCATCTCTTGAGTCTAACCCCAAATCCTTCTGAATAGCTGCAACAGTCTTCTTCTTCTTGCCCTCGAACTTCTTAGGTCTCAGCTCTGGATGTAGAATCCAATAGTGCTCATCATCATGCCCATCCTTTTTACAGTGAGTGCATGAAGCCTTGCTCTTCTGTGTAGTATTAGCCTTCCTTGCTTTCCATTTCTGCTTTCTTTTCTCCTTATTCTTGCTTGCAGTGGGTTGGGATGGTCCCCCAACTTCTGGACTTCCATTCTTTCCTCTAGCTTCTAGATGAGTAGCTTGTACAGATACCTCATCTATACTAGTGGGATTAAACATGAGGATGGTATGCCTCATGTAGCTGTGTAGACCACCAATGTACTTCAACAGAGTCTCTGGTGAGTCTAATGAGATTCCTAGAATCAATGCTCTCTTTCTAAATTCTTGAGTGTACCCTTGCACACTTTGCCCTTTCAATTGTCGAAGAGTTTGCCAACTCATCATGGCTTGCTGCATGTAGGCCAATGGATAGAACTGCTTTTTGATTGCAGAAACAAATTCACTCCAGACAGAGATAGTATTACCATGTCTCTTCAGGTCAGCTTGGGTCCTGCCTTCCCACCAAACCAAGGCAGTGCCTCCAAGGCGTAGGCTTGCCAGCTGAATCTTGCTCTTGTCTGAATCAATACTCTGCACTCTGCAATAAACATCAATTTGTCTAATTCAATTGTCCAACTTTTCTACATTCAACTCTCCATCATATATATGTAAATCAAATTTAACATCTAGCTTGATAAAAGATGTTTTTTTTTTTTGTGTTCAGGGCTATTAGGAGGTGTGAGAAAGCTTTCCTCTTTCCATTTTCCTTTTGAGTGGTCATGGAAGTGAGACTCATCTTCTCCTTTCTCTTGCTTGAGCCTGATGAATCTTCCTCTTTATGTTTTCTAAAGTCCCTATACATTTCTTCAACCATGGACTTTATTGCTAGGAAAATATCTATGAATTGAGGGTCTGGTCCTACAGAACCTTCTTCTAACATTCTCTTCTGAGGATCGACTCTCCCAATTTCAGGATTAGTTTCAACCAACTCTCCTTCTTCTAACTTGAGCTTTGATCTAGTTAGCATTCAATAGCTAAACCAACACAAGCTTGTCTAACCTTACAACCTAGAGCTCTGATACCACTTGATCTGATATTCACCCTTGAGTGATCTCAGTTAAATATTTATTGAATGATGGTATTACAGACTCATGTGCTGGTGTGTGTCTATGTTATTTTAGGTAATGGATCGATCATATTGCAAAATACACAGACACTGGAAAATGGAAAACAACAAGAGAAACACAGTAAGCAAATGCAAGGACACAATAATTAATAAGGAGCTCACCTTATCCTCTAGAGCTACGTCTTCGGTCTAGCTCTCAGTGGTGGCCTTGTTTTATTGTGTCTTTAAAGCATAGATTTACAATGAGGAGCTCAATTTGAGTCTCCTGAAACAGAAATGATGCTTGGCAGGGTGGTTCTTGGATTCCCTAAGCCACTAGAGTACACAGACTCTTTTCCTATCTAAGTCTTGACCTCTCTGGTCTTCAATGGAAGGAGCCCAATGTGGTGCTCAATTCCTGATATATTCTCTCAGGGATCGCTTGAACCTCTCAAGCTTTCTTTTTGCTTGATGCTGCCTTATGCTGTAGGTCAGCTCGGCTCTCTGTCTTTCTGCGTCTTGCTTTACTTTCACTTCTTTTCTCTCGCTTTCTCTCTGTCTTCGTTCTCCTTTTCATTCCCTCTGTTTTCTGTCTGTTCATGTCTAAAAGCCAATTTATCTCATGACTACTCGCTCCCTCTTCCGCCCCTTCGGTTTGCCTGCTGCTGCTCACTCCCTCTTCTGCCCCTTCATTTCGCCTGCTGTTGCTCGCTTGGAGTTCCCTGCCTCTGCATCTTCATCAACAGCTCACAGGGAGTGGCCACTTGTCCTCTTACAAACTGCGAAGCTCTTCCTCGTCGATTCGGTTTTTTGGTTGCACTGTGGAACGAGTCATCTGCCAGCTCAATGGTCAAATCAGACGTCAAACTTCTCTCTGTCGCGGCTTAATCCCCTGTCAAATCCTGTTTCTCCATCGGGCACGATATCAGTCATTAGATCTGGAGCCCCCAGATCCTACGACATTCGCTCATTTCACCTGGTTGACTTGCTCGACTGTTAGCGTGCGATGAGCGGCAGTTTTCTCTCTCCTCCACCTGCCATGCGTCGGGCGCTGAATGGAATCCGCTTACTGCTCAAGGGTGCCCCCGATATTTACCGCTTGTTTTGGAGCGCAGGTCCCACATTCTGCCTTAGTGCTTTCCCCACGGTTTTCTCGGCTTCCATGCGACCAAGCACTTCGGGGATTTTCCTTCTCGAGGGGCTTTGCCCAGCAATGCGTGACTAAGCACTAATCGTGCATTAGAAATGCCCTCTGTTTCCTGATCCGGGCTTCCAATGGCCAGTTTTGCCTCTTGTGCGGTCTCCATGGGCCTCGGTCAGTGTGCTTTGACCGAGGTCCTCGTCGTTCCTTGCTGGCTGCAAACTTCCATTGTCCAGAGGTATTCCTGATCGCTCTGTGCTCATAATTCGAAGTCTATCATGTTTTGATACAACCATGGCTCTGTAATAATCTTCATGGATCCAATTCGGATCAGCGAAACATTAGATGTTGAGGAAGTTGAACCATAAATGGTCTAAGAGTTGTAGAAATACAAGTATACTGAAGTTGTAGGCAAACCTACCTGAATGTTCTTAAGGTGGTGAAACTATTTTACTGTACATTCAGGTTCACAATATATGCCGTTGATACATGTGGAGGACTTTGTCTTCCAACGACCAAACAAATGATTTGGGACATTACAAAACCTGGAATGGTGAAGAGTGAAACTTGTTAGAAGAATCCCATGCCACTAATGATAGAGATACATTATAGTCAACTTAACACCGCAAAGGTGCCGCAGGAATCAATGTATTGAAGAATGATAACAATTGTGCACTTTGGACAATGCACTTGTGAAGAATTGATGGCGTTATTTGTTTGAAATATTGATATCAATATTTCTACAAAATCTGATGATAATACAATTATAATTTACTATTTCATACCATACAAGATTGAGAAGAACATTTTTTTTTTAATTATTGATTGCTCAGATTAAAGTGAGGTCTGTTGTACCTGGTCATATTCTTGCATACCCAAAAGGATTGGTGAAGAGGCTTGCAGATATGACAACCGAAGAGGCAATTGATTTGTGACAACCTCATGTTATGAATGAGCATTAAATATACTATGGCAATAACAAGCGTTACATTGTGGCAAAATATAATCTATTTTCTCTGAAGCAAGTTGTCAGTGGAGCAGTGCCCATGGGAAGGATATCATGAAGGAGTGTACAAAAATAATTCCACACGTTGCAGTACTCATGGCCAACACATCTCTTTATCAGTCATTTTGGACATATGTTATTCATACGAAGGCCAATCACCCACCATCTTGATTGTAATTCAGGAATGGGATCCTGAATCTTCAGCGATTGCAGTGGTATTAGAAGCGACAGGTGTGCAGGGTTATACACTGATTATCATTGCAGCCTTATTACCTTGCAACGTACATTATCATAGTATTATCAATGTTATAATTTCTTGGGCAATATTATACATATTATGGTGCATATACTTGCATATTGGTATACTATGGTAAATCAATATGGTGCATTACTTCCTTATGCATCAACATTATTTTGTTATTATGTGTGTAGAATATGAAATGACTTATTTAAGCGAGCTGATAAGCCAACATAACTATGAATAAAAATACATATATAAGAAAAAAATTAAAACAAATAAAACACAGTTACTGTGTGAGCTAAAAACTGTTGTAAATCTCATATATATTAATTGAACCATTAATTACATTCTTATATAGTAAAATTATTACTAAAATGATTATCAATAAACTTTGAAACAAATCTACTGGCACTACAGCTAATTTCCAGCACTTCCCACGAACACAAAATCTGCGGACTAATTTGTCAGCAATTTACATAACTAATTAAGCATTATTCCTAACACTCCCCCTTAATGATTAATGACGATTTACTATCTTATCTCGTGGTGCAAAAAATTGAGTTTTTGCAACTACTTTGGTGAAGATATCTGCTAGCTGATGCTGAGTATTTATATGCTTCAATTCAATATCCTTCTTTTGCACCAAATCTATAATGAAGTGTTATTTCATGTCAAAATGCATTGTCATGCTGTGATGAACTGGATTATTTTCTAACTTGATGGCACTTACATTATCGCAATAAATCACTGTACGTTGAATTTGATTTTCTCCAATTTCTTCCAAATTTTTTTTGAGCCAAAGAGCTTGTGTACCTGCTGAGGTAACTGCAACATACTTCGATTTTGTGGATGAGAGGGAAACAATGCTTTTCTTTTTTGAGCTTCATGTAATCAAACCAGAATCAAAAGAGAAACAATTTCCAGATGTGGACTTACGGTCATCAAGACTACCTCCCTAATCTGAATCACTAAATCCAACAAGATTGAACTTTTCAGAAGAGTAGTAATGAATACCAAAATTTAGAGTGCCTTTCAAATACCTTAAAATACTCTTGGCTGCCTTTCAAATACCTTAAATGGAATTGTCATATACCTTGAAACAAGTGAAACTGAATATGTAATATCAGGGCTTGTGTGGGTTAGAAATATCAAGCTCCCCACAATACTTCTGTAAGTTTTCTCATCAACTAAATCAACACCATCATCTCTATATAACACTTCTCCATGAGCCCTTGGAGTAGGGGATGGATTACAATCAAGCATATCAAATTTATTTAGCATATCCTGTGCATACTTTTTCTGACAAATGAAAATCTCATCCTTACTTTGATAAACCTCCATTCCTAGAAAATATTTCATGATGCCTAGATCTTTCATTTCAAATTCATTCATCTTAGAAATACTACCCATATACAATAGATCATCAACATACAAACTTATGATTAGAATATCAATACCTTCTTGTTTATAGTAAAGGATAGGATCACTCTTACTTCTGATGTAGCCATTTTCCTGAAAGTATCCATCAATCATTGCATACCACGCTCTTGGTGCTTGCTTGAGGCCATGCAAAGCCTTTTTCAACTTGTAGACATTATTCTCCTTTCCTTCTACTTCAAAACCTTGTGGCTGCTCCACATATACTTCCTCTTCTAAGTACCCATTCAAGAAGGCAATTTTTACATCCATATGATGTATGCTCCACTTTTTATGAGCTTCTAATGAAATCAACATTCTAATGGTCTCCTATCTTGCTACTGGTGCAAATGTCTCTTCATAATAAATTCCATACTTATGTGTGAATCCTTTAGCAACTAATCTTGCTTTGTGTCTTTCAACACTCCCATCACTGTT
Organism: Pinus tabuliformis; assembly: GCA_031772625.1. Lineage (NCBI taxonomy): Eukaryota > Viridiplantae > Streptophyta > Pinopsida > Pinales > Pinaceae > Pinus > Pinus tabuliformis. The sequence continues at coordinate 1,005,221,623 of CM062819.1, forward strand.
AAATTTAGTCTTATAGACCCATTTGGTTCCAATATTTTTCTTGTCATGTGGAAGCTCTGTCAACTTCCAAGTGTCATTCCTTTGAATGTAATCCATCTCTTCTTGCATGGCTTGCATCCAAACCTCATTGGTACATGCATCTTCAAAACATGATGGTTCAAAATCAGCCTTGGCTAATAAAGCAAAATTGACTATCTCACCTATTGGGCTTTCTTCACGTGCTTGATTTGCACTCCTCTCATAAATATCACTCAATCTTCTTACCTTCCTTGTAGAATTTGGAGAAGAAGTTGGAATTGAACTTGATGTTGAAAAAATTGATGAAGGGCTACTTGGTGGAGTTAAGCCACTAGTTACAGAAACATTAGTTGGCTGCTCATCATCATTATCAACAATTATATCATCATTTAAAACATATTTTGTCTTCTCAACATGGCCTTTTTGATGACCATAAACTCCCCCTTCATAAAAAATTACATCTCTTGAGACAATAAGCTTGTTAGTTAGAGGATTATACAATTTATAAGCCTTGCTTGTCTCACTATACCCAATAAAATTACATAACTCTCTCTTTGCATCTAACTTTTTTCTATTCTAATCAGGTACATGCACATAAGCCAAACAACCAAAAACTTTGAAATGATTAACATTAGGCCTTTTTCCATACCAAGCTTCATAAGGAGTCATCTTTTCTAATGCATTGGTGGGGCTACAGTTGAGGATGTGCACTGTTGTAGCAACTGCATCTTCCCAATAAGAGTTTCTCAATCCCTTAGTTTGTAACATGCATCTTGCCACTTCAACCATAGTACGATTTTTTATTTTTTATTATTTTTTTTTTTATTTTTTTATTTTATTTTTTTTTTTTTTTTTTTTTTTTCAGCTATGCCATTCTGTTGGGGTGTGTACGCTGTAGTAGGCTGCCTTCTAATTCCATTCATATCACAATAATTCTGGAAAGCTTTTGAGTAGAATTCTCCTCCACGGTCAGTTCGCAAACATTTGATCTTGCACACTCTCTCATTTCCAACAAGGGCTTTGAACTTCTTGAATGTATCCAGGGCTTCACTTTTGGCCTTCAAAAAATATACCCAACAATTTCGTGAGTAATCATCAATAAAAGTGATGAAATATGATGACTTACCCAAACTCTTAGTCTGCATAGGACCACATATGTCTGAATGAACAAGTTGAAGTGGGTGATGAGCCCTCCATGTAGTTCCCTTTGGAAACCTTTCCCTTGCATGCTTTCCTTTAGCACATCCTTCACAAACCTCCTTATGCTCTTCTACCTTGGGCAAACTAGAAACTAATGCATGTGAGGTTAGAAACTTCAAACTGTGAAAATTTAAATGCCCATACCTGAGATGCCATAACCAACTTGAATCCTCATAAGCCATATTTGCAAGATTGTTGTTATGTTCATCAAACCTGAAGGGAAACATCCTATTTCTTGTCATAGGCACAACAATGATCACCCTTTTTCCGTTATTCTTATCATAGATAGTACATGTCCTATTTTCAAAGACTACTTTATAATTTTTCTCACATAGTTGCCCAACACTCAACAAATTATGCTTCAATTGTGGAGTATAATAAATGTCATAAATACTCTTTATATCTTCTTTTGTTTGGACCTCCATAGCTCCTTTGGCAGCAACCTTCAATGATTTATCATCACCAAGCTGGATCTTGGATTTGAAATTTCCATCCTTTGCTGAAAACAACACTTCTCATTCCCTGTCATATGGTTAGAACATCCAGAATCTAGGTACCAAACATCTTTACTAGTATTTTCACCTTTGGCATAAGATAAAAATAAGTGGTCTCGAGGATACTCACCACTTTCTTGAGCATAATTAGCATTTTTACCTTCTTTCAATATGCATTCTCTTTCAAAGTGGCCATACCTGTTACAATAATAACATTGAACATTTCTCTTATCAAATTTACCTCTACCTCTTCCACTTGAGCCACCTCTTCCTCTACCTCTTGAAGAATTTTGGCTTTGCCATTTACCTTGACCTTGATTGATTTTGGCATTGCTGCTTGTATCTTCATTCTTTGTAATTTGTAATTTAGAGGAAAAAACTTTTTCTACACCTTCAAAAATGTCCTTCTATCTTTCTTCATGAGACATCAAAGATCCAACTAATTGATCAAACTGTAGTTTTGTCAAATCCTTACTTTCTTCCATGATTATGGCAACATGATTCCATCTATGTGTTAAATATCTCAACACTTTTTTTAATTAAAACTTCATACAGTTTCTCCAAGTGTAGCCATTTTATTGACCACATCTTTGAATCTTACACAATAGTCACTCACACTTTCAACTTCTTGCATCGTCAAATTCTTGAACTCTTGCTTCAGTGTCTGAAGCTTGACCACCTTAACTTGATCACTACCTTGGTAGGCTTCTTGTAGAGTCTCTTAGGCATCTTTGGCAGTTTTTGCTCATGATATTATTGGAAATAAGCTCTTATCAAGAGCTATCTTAATGTGAAACAAAGCTTGAGCATTCTTCTTCCTTGCTTCCTTTTTTGTTGTTCTTTCATTGGCTATAAGGTATTCCAATCAGTTGGCTCCTCATAACCTGATTCAACAATCTCCCACAAATCTTTTCCAATAAAAAAGGTTAGCATCTTAATGCACCAATAATCATAATGATTCCCATCAAATTCTAGAACTGGCATCTAACAATAAAAATTTAACCCAAAACAATTTTACCTTCTCTGATACCACTTGTAGAATATGAAATGACTTATTTAAGCTGATAAGCCAACATAACTATGAAGAAAAATACATATATTAAAAAAAGGTAAAAAAAATAAAACGAGCAACTACTGTAAATCTCATATATATTAATTGAACCATTAACTACATTCTTTTATAAATAAATTATTACTAAAATAATTATCAATCAACAATTTACTGCCCTAATTTTACAGAGAACATAAAATCTGCTAACTAATTTATTAGCAATTTACATAACTAATTAAGCATTATTCCGACCAATATAGTGAGATTGTCCTATGATATGGCATATATATTACAATATATAGTGTAATTATCAATCAACAATTTACTGCCCTAATTTTAGAGAGAACATAAAATCTGCTAACTAATTTATTAGCAATTTACATAACTAATTAAGCGTTATTCCGACCAATATGGTGAGATTGTCCTATGATATGGCATATATATTACAATATATAGTGCATAGCATTGGTTATATTGGCGTGAAGCATTAATGGCAGATGCGATTGATACATTAAAATATGTCGAGCCAAAAGCCTTATATTTTGTTGTGCATTAAGATTTATGCCAAGTATAATAATATATAAGGTGGTCGTTCACCTATATTGGTGTTCATATAATATCATGACGGTGGTGCTGATATTATATTATTAGATTGATATTATGTGGCAACCTTTATTATGAGACAAGAACTTTATAGTGGGATGCATTATGTATTACCAAAGTTGTTTCATTGAGTTGATTTATTATATTGTATGCATGGGCGGTGATATAGTGCTAAACAACCTGATATAATATACCGTGGCAACGAAAATTGACGTTGATATTTTGAATTATTAGCTATGGGCAGCTTGGTGTTTTAAATGCTTGCACAAAGTTGAATAATAGTTGAAAAAATATGGGGAATGATTTGCATATTCTTTGCGCATTGGGCATTTTTCAAAGACTCAACAATCATTTTTTTTCAACATCATCTCACGCTACTGGACACAGTCTCATTGCAGTTACAGATAACATATTTAAGATGCACACTCAACCATTTTTGAAATATTAAAATGCTACTGGACACAGGCTCATTGTTACAGCTAACATATTTGAGATGCACACTCAACCATTTTTGAAATATTAAAATGTCGAAGCTTTTCATTCGCTCTCCTCTTAGGTTATATCACTTGCCATATCTTACACTGCGTTAATAGGCATGTGGTGGCAACGTTCTTGCAAGGGTTGATGTTATTGCTGGTTGTTATGTGGCGGTGGAAACGTTACAATTGGAGAGCATTGATCTATGTATGGGAAAAATCCATTATTTCCGCTGGAGTTCAAAGAGACTTAGCTTAGGAGGCACACATAGATGCCTCTCTTATTCACCTGCATTTTCATAACTTCTTTGATAATGGATGTGATGTCGTAATGTTGTTGGATGACACCCCAACGTATGAGGGAGAGAAGACAAAAACTCCCAACCTCAATTTTGTCGATGGTTTCGAAGTCATAGATGTCACCAATTTTCCTGGATGCATCCTATCTGAAAGAAGAAGATAAAGAAGAGACGAACGATGAAGGTGAATTATATGAAGAAACTGTCGATGAAGATGAATCAGATGAAGAAATTGTCAATGAGGAGAAGATTACATATTCCATTGCAGGTAATTGGAATTAGGGTGATCGATATGAACTTCTCCATGAGAAACAAGCTCTGGAAATTTTAACACAGATCCATCCATACTCTAGTGCGCTCGGTAAGAAGATGCATCTGAATGATTGAATAAACAAAGATTCATGCATGGATCGTTAAATGTGTGCGATTATCAAATTACACTAGACTGTGTTGCGACTATTGGGAGGTATTCTGGACTTGCAAACATTGAGTGGTATCAGCGGCTTGAAAATATCTGATCACTACATCGTCGGAAACATATAGTCGAGGAGCATATTCAACAAAGTTCATCGTTGCACCTACGAATTTGACCGATTTTTTATTGGGCTAGAATTCGTGGTTCCGACGACCTCCTCCATGGCACGCAAATCCTGATTTGTCTGGTTTCTTGTTGGGATGGAATTCACTAACATGTATTATCTAACATATATATGATCCAATATACATATATGGTGATACTTTCAAATGTGACATATGATATGGTATACATATATATGTGGTGCAGTATAAGTCGAGAAAGATGCAATGTTCACTTTCAACAATGACATTTTTTGCCATTTCACATCGTTCACGAGTATGGCTCATTCCACACCAATACTTCCTTTCTGATTGTTCTAAGTAATTGGCATTCATCAATCATTTCTCAATGTCCAACAATTATAAACGTAGACCGGAAGTTAACTGCAAATATGTTGAGTCCCCCTGTTAAGAGATTTCAAATCACTTTCCATGTTCGTTTTTTTAAAGAAAGCTCATCTACTGGGCCTAGTGAAGACGATATTCAGAGCGTTATGGGCACTATTGGAAAAATGAGCGAGGGATCTAACAAAAAATTCCACGAACAAGTAGTCAATATCAAAGTGCTCCAGTCTAGCCAAAGCAACCACTACTGTGTACCCATCATATTGACCCTAGTTGCACCATTCAAGTTTCCCTTCCTATGGCTCGCTTTCAAGCCGTTGAAATGTCAAGAGGAATTTTATTTTCACTATGTGCACTACTGTGACTGCTCAATGGCCATCGCAACCTTATTTCTACACTCCTAATGATATCCGCCATAACTACCGATAACTATGCTCCAACAGTAGTATTGAAATTTACACTCCTAATGATATCCACCATATTTGTGTATTGCCTATCGATAACTATGCTCCAACAGTAGTATTGAAATTTATGTGGAAGGAATTCTCATTTGTAACCAGGTTATGGGTGAGTACAAAGTCGATAGCTCCTTGCCACTGTGATAGTTTGAGAATTATCTTCACAGTTTGAGAGCTTGGAAGGGAAGCATATTTTTGCTACCTTCATTTGTGAGGATGCATAGAAAAAAGGAATTGTAAGCATGGAGTGTTGGTGTGCAACGTTCATATTCACATTGTAAAGGTTATTTTTGGGTGATCTTGTTCTTATGGTGTGGAAATAGTATTACTCATATTGTATCAAATACATGCTGATCCTCAAATACTTGCCTCATATATTCAATGTCTCATATACTTAATGATCTATCTGTTTATATCCTCTCAAAATAATGTATAATGCACTTATTATTTGGCTACTATTATTTAGAACTCTCTCTTTTTTTTTAATTGAAATATCTTACAAAGTGTTCTCTCAACAATATTCTTGCAATGTGTTTGGAAATGTGTTCATTCAATGAGTTCTTGCAATATTTTACAAAGTGTTTTCACAACAGTGTGCATATCTATTGCAATTTTAAAACATTTTGAAGCATATTTGGAGCAATGTTTATATGACATGTGGAGCAACATTCATTTTGGAGTAGTGTTCAATGTGGAGCAGTCCTAATTTTCCATCTACATTGGAATTCATTCAATGATAGTGTTAACATTGTCTATGTAGCACAAAACATTGCAAGTTGTAGAGAATTAATGCATTGGAGACAACTACAATGAGGACCATATTTTCAGTGAGGACAAAGAACAAATAAATGTGGATTGGATGGTTACATTGAGGACCATATTTTTCACTGAGGACAAAGAACAAATAAATGTGGGTTGAAGGGCTACAAGACACATGTAACTCCCTTTCCATTGATGTCAAAGGGGGAGGTAAGAAGAGGCTGGAAGAGGCTGTTGAAGTTGTTTATCAAGAAGCAGTGTTGCCATCAATTTCAAAGGGGGAAATTGTTGGCATTGTTGTCATTGATGGAAAAGGAGCAACAAGGCAACATGAAAAACAAGATATGCAAGAGCAAGGCAAGGAGCAACAACAATGTGTGCAGGAGCAAGGGACAAAGGAGAAGCAAGAGCAGTGATACTCGGGAAAACCTCTAAGGTAACCTCTCTATCAGCCAATACTTGATAATTAATGCTGACACTCTTGTTGTCAGCGGCTATCATTTTTATTCCTGTTGATCATTTTTCTGAGACTGATAAATGCTGATAACAAAATTATCGACATTTCCTTATTTATTACAATTTTTTTTCATTGATGCTAGATGTTGATGACACATATGTTGATGCTAGATACTTCATATGTTATTCTTAGCATGCTTGATGACAACACAACAAACGGGCAACAAATACTTTGATGGTTTGGAAGAAAATTAATGTTGGCATGTTGATGGCTTGATGCTTGGATAATGTCGCAAATATTGTTTGATGAAGAATTTGTGGTGACACTAATTTGTTGTTGAGTTGAATTGTTGTGATGTAAAGGCAAGACTCCATGACAAAAAAAGAAAGATTCCAGGACAACAAAACCAGACAAGACTCAAGGAGGTTGAGGTAATGCCATGAACAAAAGATGAATCTGAACACATAGATGGTTGTGTAGAGTGAATTTTGCATACATATGTTTGCATTATTTTCATATGTTGTGTTCATATTGTTTACATTGGAGAATGCTTGCATGTGTTGTGGTGGTATAATGTTGTTTTTGACACTATGTTGATATTGATGCACCTAATCATTATAGGTAGAGCACTTATTTATTTTATAATATTCAAAATATGAAGAGTTTGGCAACGAATGAGTGGAAGGCAAAGAGTCAAGCCTGTTCACTTCATATTCTTATGTGGAATAAAAACAACCAATGAATTATCTTTATAAAAAATGTTGATTTTTGAAGCAAAACTAAGAGAGGTTAGAGAGTTGGAGAATGTGTGAGAAATGATTGAGGTGTTATGCATTAGTTACCTAACACATATGAAGCTTATCTGAAGCATATTTGAAGGAAAGAAGAGGCAAAAATGAAGATGGAAATATGCAGAATTTATGACAAGGTAAACCAACACATTGCTGTTTCTTGTTTGTATCACGGGATTGTAGTCTCCTTTCATGTTGTGGCTTGATAAATATCCAGTTTGAGCTGGTTGAGGTAGGAGCCTCCTGTGGTTTGTAGCCTACAGAAAAAATATGGGAGTTGGAGCTTCCCTGCATGTTTCAGCTTGTAGAAAATTGAGGTAGTAGCCTCTTGTAGGTTGGAGCCTACATAAAATCAGATGTAATAAGGAGTAGGAGCTTGCCTTTGCATCAAAACAATAATAAAATCATGGTTTTCTCCCTTTATGGGTTTCCACATATATCTAGTGTCAATATGTGTTGTTATTATGTGTTGATGTGATGTTTTGGTTTTTTTATTACTTGATGTTCACATATTCAATTTGCTAGTCATTATTTGTTAAGTTGCTCATGTAATGTTTCAATTAATGAGATTAATGAAAACAATTTTAATTTCCATGAATATACTAAACTGATTCACCTCCCCCTCTCAGTTTAGTTAAGTTTTCATTAGAAACTTGGCCCTTTTGAAAGATAAGAACACTGCCTCCAATATGGCTCAAGTCTGAGCATGAAAATAAATTAGAGAATACCAAAATCAAGATAATAAAATCAACTGATAACACCTTTGACTTACTATTTGACCATGTATTCTTCATCTTCAACATTGAAATACGATGTTAGAATCTGAGTGACTTCACTCTCACACTAGCTAGGGTGTATAGTTTCAACACTGAACCAACAACCATAATGAGGGTTTCCAAAAGCCCTAGTCTCTTTCTTAAGAATTCTCCTAAATTCTATTTTTCAAGTGAGAAAATGCAATAATGATGAAAGACTCCTCATTTCCCCCTTTTTATAACTCACTTGAATATGTTGCCATCTTTTTACCTTTTATTTTAATAAAGTCACTTTAGTGGGTTTTCACACTTTATAATTGAAAAGTGACTTTTCGTTATCTTAGAATCCATGTCCCATTTTTTCTCCTTTAGCTTTAATAAGGCTTTGTCGTAGGAAAATTGTGTTCCTTTGATTAATTTTTCCTATCCTATCCTCAACAACTTAATTAGGCTAGTAGAATCAACATATTAAGTACATTCCATAATACTTATCATTATATTTTTTTAATAGGTTTTCTAACCCAATCATCTCTATAGTAGACTAGGGAACTATTCCCCTTGCACTTCATGTGTATATGAATTGTCTCAACCTATGTTTCCATAAGGCAAACCATATTTTGAATTAATAAAAATTCAAGGCACAATTGGTATTCATTTAAGCATATAATGATTTTATCATTTTGCATAGCTCTGCCCTCTTATCAAAGTATTTTTGTAGCCCTTGCAAGTGACTACTTGCTAAACAAATCACTTGTTGCATTCTATCTAATCCCACATGATCAAGGCCCTTAATTTATTTTCTTGGCTAACATTTTCTCTATTGACCTTCATAATCATCTCAATGCAAAACTTGCACACATAAGAGATTCATTCAACTCTAGCATCTCAAGTTTGTTGGAAATATTGAGAGGGGGGTGAATCAATATTTATTATCAATTAGCATTTTTAATATTTTAGAGAATTAATTATCTTTAACATTTCATAGACGTATTGTAAACAACACCATTCAACAATGAATAGTAATAAAGACATTAGAAATAAAGTTTTTTAGGTGGAAAACCCCTTCCGGGTTAAAAACCACTAAACGCTTATTAATATTTGTCTTAAAAAATAATTACATGAAGTTTTTAGCTCCAACTAAAGGAGACTCAATCCCATGATTTATAGGCTCCAACTTGTTGGATCCTCCAACACCTTGTTTACCAACTGCAACTGGGAGTGTTGAGAAATCTATAGGGGTAACATTGGGGTGATTTCTCTTAAACACGACAATTACTTGTGATGTGTTTTATTCTTTCTTAATTATTATGTTCTTATAATCAAATAATTTCCAAAATATTTAAGATCATAAACAATAGAGACGAACACAAGATATAGGCTCCAAGCTAGGGAAAAACCCCTCCAAGGGGAAAACCCAAAAATAACTTCTCTTCTTATAGAATCAATTCAAATGAGATTTCCAAGTCCCAAAATAGAAGACCAAGAACCAAGCCAACCATCAATACTTCTTTTTCAAGACAACAACAAAATATTTCAAGAGAATCAAAGCAAAACAAGGCTCTTCTAGCCTTTTGTCTATCAAAACAAAGAGCTCTTCTAGCAAAACAGGGAGTTGTAACACCTTTTGCAATTTACGAACCAATGGAGAATCCAGAAACCCAAGCATACTTCGCACACATGAGCTATACCAAGGATATTTCGAAGATTCAAATTCTTTTAGTGCTTGTAATTTCTTTATTAGACTTCTTATAGCCTTCTAAAATTTTCGTTCTTCCTCTCCAGCTACAGATCAAAATCAAGTGTGTGTATCTTCAAATGTGGTCAAATTATTTTATATTTATACACTTTTATGGGGTTTGAATGGCCACAACTAGGCCAACTTTGACTCACTGGGCCGACTTGGTCTTAGAGGCCCTAGACACTCTTAAACATAAAAAATAATAATTTCTCGTGGTTACAAATTTCCTAGAAGGGTCTTTTACATATGAATAGTACCTTCTTGACTCGAATAATTTTCTTCTTGACTTTGACAAGCCTTAGGAGAATCAAATGGATTTTTGACCTAGATGACCATATAAATGGAGCATGAAACCCATGCTTAAAAAATAATTTTCTTTTTCTTCTTTTCACAATTTACAATAAGTAGACAATGACATATGCATAATGACAATATGAAGCTCAAACCTACTCACATACTTCAACACTCCCTCTTGGCTAGGGAGGTATTCATACAACTGGTACAAGGATATTCTCAAATTAAAATGTTCTCATAAGAAGAGTCACAACCAAGGTACCAATCCAGAAAACATTCTTTTACCGGATTTTAGGTGTTAAGACATCAATCCAAAATACATGTTGATCTAGGAATCTAGGTACCATCTAGGATTTTACCAACATATACTATTCTAGGGATCTAGATATCGTCTAGGCTACTGCCAAGGTATCCACTGATCAAGGGATCTAGGTACCATCTACGCTACCTTCCAAGATAACAACCCAATAGGGATCTAGGTGTCATCTAGGCTACCTGCCAAGACACCAACTCACAAGGATCTAGGAGTTATCTAGGCTACCTGCCAAGACACCAACTCAATAATGATATAGGTGTCATTTAGGCTACCTCCCAAGACACCGACTCAATAGGGATCCATGTATCATCTAGGATACTTGCTAAGATACCAACATGGATCTAATTACCATTTAGGCCACCTACCAATGTACCAACTTGACAAACATCTAGGTATCATCTAGGCTACCTACTAAGATACCAACATGGACCTAGGTACAATTTAGGCCACCTGCCAAGGTAAAAACCAAACAAACATATAAGTGTCATCTAGGCTATCTTCCAAGATACCAACAGGGATCTAGTTACCATCTAGGCTACCTGCCAAGATACCAGCCCTAACAGATCTCGGTACCATCTAGGCCATCTTCCAAGGTACTACTAGCGACTAAAATGGGTAATGGATGGAGATGGATAAAGGATGATAAGAGAATATGATAATGATTGACTAATATTAAAACTAATATAAAACTAAAATAATATTTTACTTCACCCAGGTTTTTTAAAACATATGTTATAGAATGATAACATTATTTAATGAAACTAAAGATTCTCATAAGCCAATGTTTTATTATATCAATGAAGGTTTTAGTTTGGTTAAATAGTTTATCAAATTAATATTAATCTCAACACATATGAAATAATGCTTTCGTTGTTCACTGTAATTATAATGAATTGATTTCACATACTAATAATCACTGTGCTTAAATCAAGAAACAAAGATATATGAACAATGCTGAAACAATCAAATAAAATAATTCCCTTAATAATAAAAAGCAAACAAAACAGATAGAAGTACTCAATCTGAAAACAATCCATTCAAGATGGAATTGGAATGGTTCAAATATATTATAAAGTTAAACTCAAGCACAAAAGTGCAACAAAAGTTCCTTTTTTTTTTCTTCTAGATCCGAACCCTTTGCATGAGCTCTAGAGAGTGATTTATAACCTTATTTACAAAAAGGGAGTAAAACTAATTCTCCTACAAATACTCAACTAAAACATAACAACTATCATAAAAATCTAAATAGTTACAACAATCTCAATTAGTTGAATTTGATCCAATAATCTACTGTCATTGTCTTTGAATCTCTAGAAGCGGTGACAACTTTGGAGGAGACCGAGGCTTGATGTGTAACTGACAGCTAAAAATAGATGCCTTCAGAGGTGGCAACATTTGAATAGATGCATTGGTAAGTGAATTAAGGAATAGCAAATGACTATGAGGCTTAATCAAGAATTGCTAATTAAGGTCAAGATTGACTTTGGTTAATTGGTCAATTCTTTTAACAAACTCATTCCTTTCTTCAAACCAATCATTTTGTAATTTCCCCACATCTGATAACGAATCTTTTGGATGACTGGATATCAATTTTTATTCAAGTAAAGATTCTATAATGGACTCTACTATAGCATTAGAAAAATCATGTGCATCACTGACTAATTTCTTTACCAAACAAATCCTGACTTTCCAACTTTTGAAAATAATAGACTTCTTCATTTCATTACCTTTAGGGAAATCAAATTGCTTTCCCTTAGTGTTGTTTTTCGATTTCAGAAGCTCGTTTAAGTTTCGTTTAGCATCATCATAGTAGGTCTCCGTTTCAAATAATTCACAAGTCAATGCATCTCCCAGTTTGCACTATGATTGTATCAAACTCATCACATAATCTTTGTTGTTGTTTTTGGAGCTATGAATTCAGCTCATAAGCTTCTTGTTTGAATTTGGCCAAATAAGGGGTTATAACCTACATCTATTCCATCTTCTTCTGTAAAGATTTCAACTGTTCATCCTTTAGCTTTATCTCTTTAGAATGCTAGATTTGGAGCGCATTAAACTGCCTTTACAAATTTGCCAATTTGATACTCTTTTGATTTAATTCTACATGTAACTGTGCTTTCAACTGTTCTTTTTCTTTTACAAAGTCTTGTTCCATGGTAGCTATTTTTTCAATCTTCTCCTTTAGTAATTCCTGTACCTCAGTTGCTTTGTCAATAATTGCATAGGCATAGACACCTGTAAACTGAGTCAATTTACCAAGTTCATCACCAGGAGCAACCGATGATCCTTTCCAAATAACTTCAAGAGAAGTAGCAGGAGGAGCATTTCTTGAGACCAATGCTTGATATTCTTCTAACTTTCTCTTCTTCTTGCCCCTTTTCACTATTATATCTTTATGCATTGGGCTGTAGAAAAAATCCATAGGAGGAATCTCCTCAATATTGAGGAATATTTCAGAGGTAGGATTGGTAGGGATAATTTCCACATCGAGATGAACAACCATCGGTGTCTTCTCTGGTGTTGGTTTATTTGGAAGAGCATTTTGCATAACGTTGGGATTATTCTGCCAGTTTTTATGTTGAGAAGAAGTCTCATTCTCTTTTTTTACGATTTCTTCTGCTCCTTCCTTTGGTTTTCCAAGGGTTTGCTCAAATTATTCCCATACCTTTAGAAATTTTGGGTCTTATTTGTGAACTTTCCCTTTAGGATTTGTAGAACTAGTTGTCTTTATTTTTTGTTGCTAAGTGGACACCAAAATGTCTTTGAGACCTTTTTATGATGGAGGTTGCACTAAATTCATAGGAAAAATATATAACCTTGAATCCTTGAAAATCAAGAACTACTCCTGGTATTTGACTGATAATTTTAATCAATACTGTTTAAGCCTGTACTATATGAGGATGCTTCAACAAAAAATCATCAAATTATGTTCCTCAGGATGTGATCTTTTAATACTAGCAGCTGTAGCGATTTGACGTGCTATTCCATCAGGGTCATATGCTCTAGCAGGGATGGTAGCCAATTTTAAAGCTTCTATGGGTTTTACTTCTTTTTCTGCATAATCATAATTTCTCAGGGCATAAATTTCAAAAGGAAGAGGAAACTGAGGCCATACCCTTTTGTTATAGTATTTTAGTGCTTTAGTTATCCTGGTGGCTACCATTTGGTAAGCCACTTACCTGCATAGTAATTTATTGGGAATATAGAGGGGTAGGACATGAGGTGCACCTTGGCTTCCCCAAACTCTGATATAAGTAAATAATTCTTCACCAAACCAATTCCCGATTTTCTTGAGACTATTCATGGCTTCTGGAGTCATTCTTGGAGGCTTGGCATAAAAAACTATTTCATAAATAGGAATAATGACCAAGTAACAAATTTTGTAAAAGTGGTCAAGATAATTGGATTCCCAAAGGATATTGTGATAAATGTGAATTGGAAGAGGATCAAAAGGAGTCCATTTCCATCCCATGGCCAGGAAATCCAAAGAAAAACAGAGCAATCCATAATGTATGTAAGGTCCCACCTTACCAACACTCAATACAATAGAGATGTAAAGGTCCCATTGAACAAAGGACTCCAAATACGACAATTTATTTATTTATTTTCTTTTGTGGCCATGCATTCAATAATGTTTAATATTCAATACAAATGGTGTCAACAACAACATTACATTAAAATCCTCCCATAGACTATTATGAGTAACCACGTGAAATAAAAGTTATACTTCAAGGAAAAACCACTACCTTTTCACCAATGCTATTACAATACTTTAAGTTTTATTCCAAACAAAATTGATAAGAACTAAGTCAAATACTATGGTGATTCTTATACTCAATATTTAAAATCAAGAGCTATTAGCTTTGGCTCTGCAATTCATTTTATATGTATGGACTTCACATTAACCCTGGAGCCTGATTAACACTATACATACAGTCCCATTGTAACTTATATACAAATATCCCTAGTTTATTGGGTTATAATACCACAAATTTGAACTTTACTAGATTGATTTGAGATTTTTAAACTATCCACAGAGCTATGGAAATAAGTAAGATATCAAACCCCTTCCATCAATAGGCCAACGATCAAATTTTCATGGACTATTATTCCTTAAGTAGGATTGACTTCTCTTCGCAATAAATTGAAAATAAACAAAATATTTCTCCTACACTCTTTAATCTACAAATCAATTCAAATACTCCATGCTATCCCTTTCCTTGGAAACTATAGCAATGTGAGGCCATAATGATTCAAACAAAACATAGGTATATACACACAAATGTTATATTAGATCAAAATAAGGTGTGGGCTTTGGCTATATCCTTCATTATTTATTTAAAGTATCTATTTTAATTTGATATATATGATAGACAAGTAAATAATATATATACTGGCCACAATAAGTTAATTTCTCTCGATATAGATATTTCATGCAATAATTTGTCTTAACTGAAAACTCTCTGTCTTGATTTTCTTGATGTTATGTGTACGTAAGTTAATTTTTTTTTATAAAAGTGGAATTCCAATAGGATTTAACCTTGTTGAGCATTTAACCTTGCTGAGCGTTCAACCTTTAGATTGCATACGTATATTGATTACATTGATTCAACCAAGTTTCACCACTGTAACACAACTTGGACCATAGTGTCAGACATTAGTTCCATGCTTAATTATATATACAAACATCTAATTTCATATTTAATCCAAAGATTAAATATACATTCACATCTACATATGCAGACTTGAAAGGAAATGGCTGCACATCAATTCCATTAAGAAAAAAAACTAAAAAAAAATACATACAATAATAATTTTAGCTAATTGCACATTTTCTTTGAATACATGACTAGGATCGTCTTCTTGAAATTATTTCCTTTCTATCTCACCCCTTCTCATTCTCCAAGAATTACACTTTTATATAATTATACATTTGTACTCTTGAATTTATGAAATTTAAACAAAATCTTGATTTACCTACTTTATCTAATATACCCTCTCAAATATCATATTACTTAATTACGTGGAAAATAAATGTGGGAATGTTTGAATATATTAATAGCATCATAGTCCAAATTTATACAATTTAACAACATAGATTAATATCACAAGTCAATAGTAGGAAAAATGTGTTTTAACCATAGTAAATTAAACACACCCAAATTGCACCAATTAAAGAAATAAAAAAAATATTAACCATTGCAAGGCAACAATAGAAAAAATGCTTTTTACCCATAGTAAATTAAACATGTCCATATTGCACTAATTAAACAAATAAAAACATTACTAACCAAAATGCTTTTTAACCATCGTAAATTAAACATTACCAACATACTGATATTCCAAGAGTAAGTTTGCCTCAAATTAACATTTAGGTCACTCTGAACATGACCAAACACTTAGATCACTTGAAGACACAACACCGAACACTCAGAACACATGAAAAACATCATTTCCTTAATGCAACAACTTTGTGACGACTTACACCAAGTGTGACACTAAACATACACTTGTGTGACGACTGTGGTGACACTTGTGTGATAGTGCTTGAAACTTTGGAAATGAGGGTGATACATGTTTACATGGTAAGAGCAACTCATATACACAAAGGTTAACCGTTGAAACCACCAAAAATAACTTTCGTGCATTGTGCGACACTCCACATGCTAAAATACGACATGAAGAGCAAGATTGCAAATGACACTTGCGATATGCAAATGACAATGAAAGTGACAAATGCTAGAGCGAAGATAACATGAAAATGACACTAATTAAAGTGAAAGCAAGGAAAAGTGACAATTGAAAGCATGGAAATGACACTCACAAAAGAAAAGGTGCGCAAAAGAAACAATTTGAAAAACTCTCCAAAATAGAAGTACAAATGTAGCCAAAAGTGAGGGGCTATCAATGACAGTGCGCATTGAATGTCAGCATGGGTTGAACATTTCATATACACTGTCTTGATGAACTATGCTATGCTTGCGTAAAAGAATGTGCTCATGAACTTATTGCGAATTGAGCATGTGTGAGAAAGTGACTTCGATCGATCAAGAAGTAACCATGGAACGGCCAATTTTAAGATCCACAATAGGCTCAAAAATTCGAGTGTAGTTAAAATTTTGGAGGGTGTTTGTCGCAATGACAACACTTGACGACACACTGGTAGAACTCAAATTTCTCTTCCTTGGTCAATTATTTCATGCAGGGTCTAGTTCTTCATGGAGTATTGATTCATCGTTCAGATTACCAGGGCTTCCCCACATACCCCATGCATAACCATAGTCCCCTTCATTCGTTTACCCGGTTAAACAAAAACACAAGATCAACGATCACACAATGTTTTGAATCAAAAAAGGGTAATATAGTTCACAAGATTTAGATTTTCAGATTATAGGTTTCATCTCTGGTGTTGCTCTGTTGCTGACAGGCCTAGACAATACCCTGACGGAGTCCTTTAGCGACACAAACATTGTTTCGCTGCCAGCAAGCTTGGAAAATACCTTGACGGAGTTGCTTGCTTCACCTCTCTACACAGGAGGCCCCTCTTCTTTTTCCTTTCTTTATTTATTTATTTTATATAGGAATGAACATCGACACTTATTTATTTCATGGGCGGAAGTGGGATCTCAAATTATTGAGAGAAGAAGAGGTTGTACCTTCAGAGAAGCATACATAAGACCTTTGATATTGGTTTGATTGTTTAGTTTTTCCCTTTTCCTTCTCTACTTGATTGGATCAGCCTCAAAACACCGAAACATAAAGACCCAAGTGTAGGCATGAGGTTTCCAGAATAGACATGGAGATCATGGTTTGACACAAGGATTTCCTTATGCAAGGATCACATTTTTTGTCGGAACTCATAGACCAAAAGGTGTAACCAAGACAATGAATAAGGACAGAGAGTTAGCCAAACGTTTTAGTGTTACAAAGTCCTTTTCTATTTTGCCACATTATTTTTCGAGCCCAAATAGGACACCCTTCATGCAAAATCTCATTAAACAAAACAAAAAAGACAAACCACAACAAGGAAACAAAACTGAGGAGGAAAAAAGAAAAAGGAGGCTAATCGAAAAGAGGATGCAAGACAAAATTTAGAAAACACAAGAGAAACTATAGAAAATGAGTGTAGGATGAATGTGTAGGTAAACTAATATGCAACTAGACCTACTCCTAACCTAACCAACTTGATGGTCTTGATCTCATATAATGAAATATATAATGTAGGCACCACAGTTGTTCCAGACCTGTAATCACAAAGATATGATCGATTAAAATTGAGATAAAATAATGTGTAATAGAAAAGATAAGAGCTTGAATATTACGCACAACAAATTGAAGGTCTTGCCTATTCATATAAAGATATGTCATAACCACTACTTCTAACTATTTCACACTCTTACTTTTTTTCTAAAAACTGTAAGAAGACAAACCTTGGGGGATTCTTGCAAATGTATCTTCATCTGTGCTATACTCCTTAGAAAGAATGCAAAAGGGCCGAAACTTGTTATTTACAACAGAGATTTCTAGGTAAGATTTCTCCAACCATTCAACGATTGGATCATGAAACTCGAAACTCTCCTTTTGAGAATCCTGAAATCTTTGAAAATATGAATTTGTAATTAAAAGTGCGAGATCAGTATGAGAATCTCGTAAGGGAAAATGAATTTGATCATATTCAAAATGCTTGTCAAGATAGTAAGGGTATGACATAACCATCAACGAAGGCTGAAGTGCCTCAACTACTTGACAAGTATCTGAATGGTGAGATAAATCATAAAGATTAATCGATGTGAAACAACTGTCATCAAATATACTGGTGGGAAAATGATAAAACGAATGACAGTTAATATTATGATCAGATCGACCGTTTGTGGCAAGATATTCTCTGTTAGAAGATAACAAAGATAGATCATTTTGAACATCATTACGAATTCCTTGAATAGATGAATCATCTTCCTTGCATGATAAATGTAACTTGTGGCTGGTCACATGTTGTACTCACATGGTAATCATCGAAAGAAGTGAAAAGGAATGTCAGTATAAAAGACACATGAGACTAGTCAAGACACAGTGAACGAAGAAGAGTTTGATTCACACAACAACTCATGCATTCATTAGCACTCAGGAGGATTTCGGGTGCGATGAAGAACAAGATTCGCGATATAACATTCACAAGAAAAACTAGGAGCTAACTATTCTGAAATGAATCTAATAGGCATGATTGCTTCAACTAAAGATGGTTTTCGAAGTGATTAACTTCACAGTTCCATGATTCTATCAGATATACACATTCCAAAATTGAGTTTGATACAAGATATTTGCATGAAGATGAATCAAATGTGGAAGGTTCCTGAATACGATCAGAAATAAAATCTTGCAGGCTCGAAAGACTACATACGAAATATGAAACATCTTTCAAGAATAAAATTTTATCAAGTTAAACCATGTAAATAGAAGGATTTCGCGAGAGAAACCATATCTAACTTAGTTCAAGGACCTTACCAGAGTCGCGAGATCTTTTCATAACCATTAACGGAAGTTGAAGTGCCTCGACTCCCTGACAAGTCTTGAAATTTTCAAGGATTGTAAAATTGAATTTTGAAGATTGAACAAGATCGTGCATGGTGTGCGGATAACTACTACCATTATTTCAATAATAATAATACTAACCGGATGGTAGCAATTTTACAATAACCAGATTACTCAAGTCAAAAGATTCTCTTTATCGCAAATCTGGAGATGAATGAATTAGGGAAATTTCATGAGTAAGCTGATTTTAAGAATTGTCTTCATGAAAAACAAGAGATGATGAGGGATGGAAATAATACTCAATGATTTTATTGTTTTCATTTTCATCACGAAAGTCTCACCACCTTGTGTCAATTGAAAAGTTAACTCTTTAGATGGAGAACTTGAAGAGAATAGGGTATCTTCATCACAAGTTGATGCATTACAAACGAGAGATCACAAGGGATAGTGAGATGAAGAGGAAGTTTCAATAAGAACATTTTCGTCGGTTGGATCAAATTCTAGATCTAATTCTAACAAATTAACATCTTCTGGAGGAACTGAAAGATCAATTGGTGCGCTTGGGAACACATCATCCCATATAATAATCGAGTCAAAATCATCGGGTTGATGGTTGTCCAAGAATTCAAATTGATCATGCAAGTCGATTATGTTTGATTCATCATCAAGATTCTTAGATTGATTATTAACCAAGAGTTAAGCAACACCATCTTCACACAAATATCTCTCGAAGAGAGAAGAAAGATCGAAAGAATCCTCACCTTCTTGCTCCTCTACTTGAAAAATGTGACTACCTTGCACCTGTTCATTGCTTAGGTTTGTAAGAGATTGATTGGGAAGATTGAGGGGCAAGGGGTCATGAGAAAGGGATAGTAGAGGATGACAAGTATCCAAACTAGATTCAAGATTTAAATTATGAGTAGTAATATCGTCTTGTGAAATGGATAAATTAATATTCACCATGGGCTTCATGAACCATTCCAAGATTTCCCCCATGGGATTTGGATCATGAAAATTGAAAGGGGAATAAGAAGCTACATTAGGAATTTGATTAGAATATTTCTCAACTTTATTATCATCGCAAGGAGACACCCTCAGTGGAACTGGAAGAGGAGGAGGACAAGGAACAAAAGGAGTAGTAGGTCCCTCCTCTAAAATTCAAGGTGTCTGATGATTTACAAGAGTTAGGGGAGTAAAAACATCAAGGGGTTCATATTCACCTCGCAAAGAGATATGAACCAAACATGTTTGATTCATCATCAAGATTCTTAGATTGATTATTAACCAAGAGTTAAGCAACACCATCTTCACACAAATATCTCTGGAAGAGAGAAGAAAGATCGAAAGAATCCTCACCTTCTTGCTCCTCTACTTGAAAAATGTGACTACCTTGCACCTGTTCATTGCTTAGGTTTGTAAGAGATTGATTGGGAAGATTGAGGGGCAAGGGGTCATGAGAAAGGGATAGTAGAGGATGACAAGTATCCAAACTAGATTCAAGATTTAAATTATGAGTAGTAATATCGTCTTGTGAAATGGATAAATTAATATTCACCATGGGCTTCATGAACCATTCCAAGATTTCCCCCATGGGATTTGGATCATGAAAATTGAAAGGGGAATAAGAAGCTACATTAGGAATTTGATTAGAATATTTCTCAACTTTATTATCATCGCAAGGAGACACCCTCAGTGGAACTGGAAGAGGAGGAGGACAAGGAACAAAAGGAGTAGTAGGTCCCTCCTCTAAAATTCAAGGTGTCTGATGATTTACAAGAGTTAGGGGAGTAAAAACATCAAGGGGTTCATATTCACCTCGCAAAGAGATATGAACCAAACATGTTTAAAGAAATCCCAATCTGTGTCTTCTCCCGAAAGTTCATAACAAAGGTGAAGGAATCGATCATAAAAATCCTCAATTGATTCATTAGGCTTCATTCTTAGTTTATTAATTCTTTTAATAACATAACGGTAATCATACCTGTCAAATGATTTATGAAGCTCCTTCACAAGCTAGTTGAATGAATGGATAGAAGCAACAGGTAATGTGTGATACCAACTCTTAATACAACCTTCAAATGTGAGGGTGAGCAATCTATCCATGACATCTTTGCAATGTATTCCATTATAAATGAAAAAACGGATAACTTGAAACAAATGTTCACGAAGAGTTAATTCACCCTCGCCATCAAACTTAAATTGGGACAGGTTATGAAAAACTTCCATAGGGATGGTAAGATTAAGCTCTTTAGAAAAACATCTCGGGATTATGATTTGGGGAAGAGCCATTTTGGATAAGATATTCAAAATAGACTCAATGGGCACAACCTATCGTCTGGCCCTCCTTCTAGCACCATTTGTTGACGGTGTTGGAAATCTATCAACCAAGGGGGTCTCCCTATTGTGAAGTCCCAATTAGACTTCACACCATTTGGAATAGGATCCCCATCCAAAGTATCGACCTGGTTGCCACTTATTCTTATAGATTTTCCTTGGCTTTATCTGTCAGCAAGAGAGATAAGTGTGTATGTGCCTTTGTGAAAAACAAGTAAGTGTGCCTCGTGAATATTTAGTTGTAGGTGTACCAAGGTTCTTCTACTACAGAGGGAGGAAACGACGAGCCTCTAAGGGAGAGGTAATAGTACCACACTAGTAGAAGCACACACAAGAAAAAGAGAATCACCTAAAATCGAGAAAAATAGTCCACATAGATGCAATGATTGTTACAACCATTACAATACATTTTCAGTTAGATAAGCACTAAAATAACTGAAATAGTTCAACTACTTTAGTATAGGTGAAAGCAAACATGAATCATAATCATTCACAAAAAATATTAAAAATGTTCACAATCCATGCATGAAAACGTGTTGTCCATCAAGCTTCAAGTATTAAGTAAAAGTGATAAGATACATGAATACAACAAACATCACTAGCTGCAATAATGGAGCGTTGGAGCCACGTCTTGCTCACCAAAAGTACTGAATCCTTCATCTCCCTTATGACTCTTGGACTACCCTCATGACTATTTGACTTCTCATGGCTTTTTGACTTTCTGCATGACTCTTCACATTACATAGATGACTCTTGGACTTCCAGTCTACATTACATTTTCCAATATAGAATTACATAATCCATGAATGATGTGGCACATCATGGATAAGGACATGACATGACATGACAATGATGACATGGACTGCTTGATGACATGGAAATGTCAGTCAATTTTTGCTGTTTCTTTCTTTGTGTCTTCTTCAAAACATGGTGCATGTTCTTCTTCTTCCTCCTCCTTATGCCTTGAAGATAATGAGTCTTCAATGTGGCCTTGATTGTCCAACTTTTGTTATAATCTAGTGTCCCAATTTTCTTCTTTCCTAATGATCATCTTATCTCCTGAACTCCTTAGGTGTCTTCTAGTATGGTATCCTTCTCCATCTCCTTCATCATCATCCTGTCATGACATAAATCCCTAACCTAAGATGCTTCATGAAACCACTTGTTAGGGATGGAACTGGTGACTAGTTGAGTGTATGACTAAGGGATTATGCGGTTTCATAGGCCAAGGTCCGAGATTGAGGCTTGAGACTGTGCAAAGTGCAGTTCAAGATGGCCAAGGTAAAAGGATTGTGCAATTGAGAGACTCAAGGACTCAGGCTAGAGGCTTGATCCTCGAGACTGCGCAATGCACAATTTTGGAGGTATGGGTAGAGGGACTGCGCTGTTGAGGGAATATAGGGCTCAAGCTGGAGGTTTGAGGCTTGAGTCTATGCAGTGCGTAATTATGAGGGCCCGGGCTAAGTGTTTGCGTAGTTAAGGAATTCAAGGAGCTAGGATGAGGGCTTGAGCACTGATTTTTCCCACTGCGTAGTGCTGGAATGGCATGGAGGCCAGGTGATTCCATAATTGCGCAGTTCAAGATCTCAAGTATGAGGATTAAGGAATGAGACTGCACAATGCGCAATTCAGGTGTGGTTGGAGGGAAATATTGCGTAGTTCTGGAGCTCTGGTGCTGGGCTTGGGCACCAAGATTGCACAATGCACAGTTTTGGGAGGCAGAAACTGCTCATTGCCAATGCCAAGAGACAAGGTTTTTGTTTGAGGGCTGAGACTGCATAATGCACATTTCAGGATGGCTAAAGGAGGTTGAGTGGTCTAGTCAAAGAGTTTTCCCAATTTGACTAAGTGTCGTATCAATGAGAGGAAGATAGGCAAAAGCATGATTCTGAACATGAACACATGCTTAGTGTTATAAAATCAGAAAGGCAAAAAGTTTTCCTTTATATTTATAATTACTTGTGATATTCTTATGTTTCTATTTTAACTTTAGTTCATCAAGAAATTACCAAAACAACAGCACAAAGATCACAAACACCAGATTTAGGCATGCAACCAGGGCAAAACCGCTATCTAGGGGAAAACCTAGTCAGCAACTCTTCCTTAATAACTTCACGAGATAATCCAAGACTCTTGACCTAGAGACAAACTTCCTCCACATCAAGTCAACCCTTTATTCCTTCTGTAGATGATAACCCTTTCAACAACAACTTTGACTTAGCAACAACAACTGGTAGCAACAACTTCAACCTAGCAACAAAAACTTCGACCCAACAAAATTTCGACCCAACAGTTAGCCCAACAAATACTTTGACCCAATAATTAGCTAAACAAAACTTTGACCTAACAACAACATTTCGTCCTTCCAGCAAATAGCCCAGTAAATCTACATGAGTGAGAGAGAGACAAACCTAGAAACTTCGATCTTCTTTCTTCCAAAAAATCTCCTCCTT
This sequence comes from Pinus tabuliformis, assembly GCA_031772625.1. NCBI lineage: Eukaryota > Viridiplantae > Streptophyta > Pinopsida > Pinales > Pinaceae > Pinus > Pinus tabuliformis. The sequence goes on from CM062819.1 coordinate 1,005,245,569, forward strand.
CTTCTGCAACTTCACACTTTTTTTGCTCTTCTTCTTGGATATCGAACTTGAGTGAGAGAGAGATCCAAATTAATTTGAACTACTTCAATATATCGGCTTTTAGTGAGGTCGAATTACTTTGTTTGAGGCCAACTTTATCTCCTTGAGGCCGACTTGGTGTGAAGGTGAAAAATACCTTATTTGACTCAATAATAAATATTCTTACATGATTCAAAAGCCCAATATGGGTCTCTTTAAATGGAAAATGACTCTAATGACAATATAAATCCTAGAAGTCCTCAATGGGGACTTTGACCTAAAACATGATGACCCAAGCATGAAATGTTGGCATTATGATGCGTGTGTTGTACTTGATGGCAACCCACTTGTAGCAGAACAACTCACTTGTATATGGTAACTAGATGAATCTATAGAATAGATATCAGATGTGACAAAATGCATGGCAGTAGTGTTTACAGATGTGATGAAATGTAGGGCAGTTTCAAGGAATAAGTTCAGAAGGCAACTCAATCACATGAATGGTCATAGTACAACATGACAACAACAAAGAATTGCAGATCAGACTTCACAGAATGAAGAAAGAGAGGTATATGTAGGTGCACCTTGACCAAGCTGTGAATACATGCAGGTTAACAAAACAAAAGGAGCATATAACGTACACATGCACTTTCACAAAAGGAAAAGCGCGTATACCTTGGAAAACTAAGTTTTTGGTCCAAAGTATTTGGTCCATGGTATTTTGATCCAATGGTATTGGTCCATGGTATTTGGTCCGAGGTATTGACCCTAGGTATTTGATCCAAGGTATTGGTCCTAAGTGGTTTTGGTCCATGGTATTGAGAAAGGCCTAAAACTATATAAGGAGGAGAAGATAATTAGGCCAGTGGAAGCAAGTCCTGAATATATGATGTAGTGTGATATCAAGTATGCAGGTTATGGGTTTCTGATCTGAACCAAGGATGCACCTATATGGCTAATGAAGGTTGATGGGCCAGAATCATGAAGGCTTAGATGTGTTAGCATTATGTGGTTTAATCTTGAACATTCTAGATCTGAATACTGACGCATGTTTTTACTATGTAAATGTGATGATCTGGGTATGAATGAAGTCTGAAATAGTTGTGATGCTTTAAGTTAGCATTTCCAGATCTGTACGCAGGTTGGCTTTGGTAAAACAGCGTATACACATTGGTTAAACATACAAAAGTAGCGTATACATCACAGAATGGAATTTGCAGATCGGTATGCTGGTTTCCCTTGGTAAAAGGGCGTATACACGCTGGTTCGGCTTATGGATGTAGCGTATATCTCCTGAAGTATGATCTATAAGGGTTTTGTTTAGTTTTGTAGTGTTCAGGGTTCTGCATTGTGGTTTGGTGACTATGTTCTGGTGACTATTTTCTAGTGACAGTATTCTACATATTCAGATTGGTTGATTGTGATTAGCTTCAGTGTTGATGGATGATGGATCAAGATCATAATGACTTATCATTATGTGATCTGATAATGGATGGACTAGATCCAATCACTAACACATGTTTTATCCTCTATGTGTGATTATGTCTGAAGCCTAGAAGTGTAACAAAGTGTTTGCAGATCTATATGCTGGTTTGCTTCAGGGAAGATGCGTATACATGTAGGTTGGCTTCTATCAAATAGCGTATACTCTCTAAAGTGTGGTTTTAAGATTACAACTGATTCTGAATGATTATGTAGTGATATGAACTCAGATCTATGTACTAGTTACAGTGATCTGTCTGTTCCAGCTGATTGATTGAATTTGATTAAGTTTGAATGAATGCTTGATTCATTCATGTCCGAGGTTCAGTAAGTGTTTGATTCAGTTGTGCCAGAGATGCATGGATTGTTAGTGACTGATTGATTAAGCTGTGGTTGATTCAGAAAGTGATGATTGAGTTTCAATGATTAGTTGATGCAGATGTATTTGATTGTAGTTATGATTTATGAGCTTCAATGTTGTTGATGGGTCCAGAATGAAAATTGGATGAAACGTGGCCTTCAAATTATGGTGTTGTGTTCCAGGAGTATCCAGTATGAAAATTTATGAAACGTGGTCCCTGGAGGAAGAGAGAAGGTTGTAGCCTTCTGTAGGTCGGCACCTACATGCTAGTAAACATATCAACTAGTACAAGAGCGAGGGGGTTGTAGCTCCCTTCCAGTAGAATCTAGAGAACGAGAGAAGGTTGTAGCCTTCTACAGGTAGAAGCCTACGTACTGGTATGAGTATGCACTGGTACAATGTTTTAAACATATTTTCTTATTATTAAAAGAAGACAAAGATGACAACAACAGGTGGTTTTCACCCACATTGGGTTTGCACCTTAAATCTTGGTGTTCATGTGTGATGGTTCAATCTGTTATTAACTGCATATGTTTACTGTTTAATGTTTAATAAAGTACTGATGCATAGACTAAAGATCAACATATGATGAATTAACCAAATCATTAGTTTGATGGATATACGCTTCTTTCCTTAAACACAGTTGCGCGTACACGCGAGTTGCCCACATGGAAGTAGCGTATATAAATTTGAGTATGAAAAGAAAAAGATTATTGACTTGACTAATACTGATTCACCCCCCTCTATCAGTATTATTTCCAACATGAAACCCATGCTTTAATAAGTCATATTAATAATAATAAAAAAATATTTTTCTTTCTTATGATAAATACATTTCATTATGACTCAAATACAATTTATGAATACTGGACGTAAATACATTCTTCAACACTCCCTCTTAACTAGGGAGGTATTCAAACATATAGAAGTACATGGAAGATCTCAAAACACATGAACCATGAAGAGTTTAGGCACTTACGGTGCCACGGACTAGATTCCTCACCAAGGAAATCTATCCAGGTGGGACTAAGATGGACTAAAGCTTTCAACCAGTCTAAGTACCATCAGGCTTACTTGCTAACCATCAACACATGGATCTAGGTGCGTATACAAGGTCATAGCTCCATGAACAATGCCACCCTCCCTCTTCAGGATCTAGACATCAATACATATGCCGGCTAGATGTTCCCCCAAACATTTTACACACATAATGTGTCAACACATCAAATCTCTCCAACCTCAAGCATGATGTTCAAAAACTTTGAGAGATTTACCTTAACAGTCACAACCCAAATCAATAATAACCTTTCAAATACTCATGAGTAAACATAAATCTTCGGGGTCTTCTGACATCTTGATGCTGCCTCACAATTCATCAAAGTAGGACTTTGAGACTTCCCAACAAATCTTGACAAAGTTTTCATCAATCATTCAACTTCTTTTCCTACTTCTCATGAAACAACCAAATCCTGCTTTCCTTCTTCCAACAACTCCTTGATATTCATTCTCCAATTTCTTCTTCAAGGTATCCATCATGACTATGATATCCCCTTCCTCTTAACTTGGGAGATTTTCTTCTTACTTTTATCTAGGCTCCTTCTTAACTTAGGGAGATCAACTATGACATTAGAGAATCGTTCATGGCTTCCACCCTTCTTGAACATCATCATTCATCATGCTTATTCACCAAATCAACATTACTTACGATCATCTTCATCATCTTGAAGATTATCTACCTGCACAACTTAGACAACAAGTACAACTGAATACATACATAAAAGTGTGAAATTTAACTTTATAGGAACCATGGAAGCATTAGACTTTAGACATCAAATTCCTAAAGTTAGTTACGTTCATAATCATCAAGAGACACATACTTTTATACTTTAACTTTTTGCTAGGGTTTTATCATAAACCCTAGATTTCATCATCAAGACTTTGAGTAACTCAATCAAGATACAAATCTTCATTATATCTAGGGTCTCAATATTTCTTCCAGAGATATGACACACTCTACTTTAATATATTGCAAGCCCTAGAAGAAATTCAAACAAGTACACTTACAATGCATTTACCAACTTTATATGATAGACTTCTACTAGGATTTAATGCAAACACTAGATTCCATTTTTGAGACACTCAACCTTGGATGCCAACATTATCTAAGGTTTCAACTAAATGACCAAATTCTACTAGAGTTTGTTGTGAACCCTAGATTTTATCATAATGGAAACAATATCATCATATCATGTCCTAGAATGTCAAACTTCAACTAGGTTTTAGTTACAAACCCTAGAACTTATGAACTTCAACAATTTGGTTAGCACATATATCTAGGATTTCATAATCATGCACAAGCATATCAATATCCATTAGGTAAGCCCAAGGCACAAATATTAATATATTTAAAGGAATACATATAATGATCTTGATTAGGCTAGGGTTTTGATGAGACATACGAACATACACCTAGCGTTTCATTCCTAGGAACTTACACTCGATGCATAGGGATTTTAATCATAAACCCTAATTTACCAAAACTTCAAGGTCTAGGAGCACATTACCATCCAACCCTAAAGGACTAGGGTTTCCATACTAATACTAAAACTTCAAATATTGATATTTCCATCAAAACCCCAAAAATCAAAATAATAGTATTTTCTAGTAGACTAGGGATTTTGGAATTAAAATTGACATACCCTTAGGTTAGGGTTTTATAGGGAACTTATTAGGGTTCCACAAACATAATGATTTCAATGAGGGTAGATTCAATATGATGATTAATATCCCAAACAAGCATCTCTATGATTTAGAGGTCTTAGACATAACATTTGTTAGTAATGTAAAACATATTTCTTAAAATGAATGAACATACCTTTATCACGAAGAGAAACAAAACTTATAGTCTAAGACCTTTGAGTTTATACAAACCTTACAAAACATCAATTTCAATAAAACTTCTTTGTGAGGTCTTCTTCATAGCCCTTTGAGCATATCAACAAGCTTTTCCTAAACAATGAAAATATAAAAGAAATGTTATTAGCATTTAGTATAAACACATCTAGATGGGAAAGGAAAATCAAATATGAAGGATAATACAATGTGTAAGATACTTATCTTTGGAAAATGGTGAGAGCTCCCTCTTAATCCAATCTCGAGGGATACCTATAACTTTAACAAAACAATTCAACAATATTTTTCCAAAGAATGTTAAACCTAGAAATCAAAATACAAAACAAATAAAAAACCTGGAATAGAAGGGATTAGTAGTATAAGTCCTTTATTTCCAATTCTTCGGTTTTTTGCTTCTTTGGAGATCCTTCTTCGACAAAATTTTCATCATCTCTATTTATCTTTCTATTTCTCGGAGTTTTAGGACAATCACTTTTATAGTGACCCATCTTGTGACAATTGTAACATTTGATTTTGGTTATATCTATCTTCCTTCTAGGCCCTTTAGACTTATTGAATGATCCTTTGTTCTTATGATGAGTAGAGTAGGCATTTGAAACTTCTTCTTCTTCATTCTTCTTGTTGCTTACTAGAGAAATTTTGTTTTCTTCCTGACTGCATGCATTCCATAGTTGTTCGAATGTGAGAGTCTCCTTCTAGCTATTGAGATCTGATGAGAAGACACTCCATGATGTTGGTAAAGCTATAAGTGTAGTGATTACAAGCTCTTTCTCTAGTACCACCGCATCAATTACTTGGAGTTTATCTCTTAATCTAGCTATTCTCACAAAGAAATATGCCATAGTGTCTTCCTTTATCATCTTTATAGATCTTAGTTCATTTTTAAGACTTGATATTTGACCAAAATTCTTGATAGTGAATAATTTGGATAATGCTTGATACATCTCTTGAGCATAATCTATATTGGATATATAGGGGATGATTCCATCCACCATTAGTGTCATGGCCAATATTTCTGTTTCCTTAAAATTTGTCTTTTCTTCATCACTTGACTCATTTGTAGGATTTTTCACCTTTCCTTTGACTAGATCCAAAACTTTATTCTTTTTGAGGATGAGGTATATACTCTTCATCTATGCCCTGTAGTTGGATACTCCTTCTAATTTGTTTTCTCCCTTCATTGAGTTAGACATTGTCCTTGAAGATGGTATACTTGACTTCTTATATGAAATTTTTTTATGACCCTTATTTAGAGCTTCTTAAAACTCCTTATTCTCCTTTCAATAGATCTTTGTACTGCCTTTTTCCCTTCTTCACCTTAGCTTTGAAACCATGTTAGAAAATCAGAAAGGAAAAATTATTTTCTTTATATTGATAATTACTTGTGATATTCTTATGTTTTTCTTATGTTCATCTTTTAATTGTAGTTCATCAAGCAATCACCAAAACAATAGCACAAAGATCACAAACACCAGATGTAGACAGATAGCCAGGGAAAAACCCCTATCTAGGGGAAAAAACAGTCAACAACTCTTCCTTAATAACTTCAAGATATAATCTAGAATCTTGACCTAGACAAAAACTTCCTCCACAACAAGTCAGCACTTTATTCCTTCTCTAGATGATAACCTTTCAACAACAACTTTGAATTAGCAGCAACAACTGGAAACCAAATTCGACCTAGTAGAAACAACTTTGACCCAGTAGAATTTAGACCCATCAATTAACGTAGAAAATATTTTGACCCAATAGTCAACCCAACAAAACTTCAACCTAGCAAAAATAGTTCATCCTTCCCACAAATAGCTCAGTAAATCCACATGAGTGAGAGAGAGACAAACCTAGAAACTTCGATCTTCTTTCTTCTAGCAAATCTCCTCCTTTTGCAACTTAGCACTTTTTTTCTCCTCTTCTTGGATATCAAACTTGAGTGAGAGAGTGCTCCAAATGAATTCAAACTGATTCAATATATAGGCTTTTTAAGAGGTCGAATTAATTTGTTTGAGTCTGACTTGATCTCTTTGAGGTCGACTTGGTGTGGAGGTGACAAATACCTTATTTGACTCAATAATAAATCTTCTTACATGATTCAAGAAGCCTAAGAAGGGTCTCTTTAAATGAAAAATGACTATAATGACTCAGTATAAATCCTAGAAGTCCTCAATGGGGACTTTGACCTAAAACATGATGACCAAAGCGTGAAACGCATGCTTTAATAAGTCATATTAATAATAATAAAAAAATCTTTTTCTTTCTTTTGGTAAATACATTTCATTATGACCAAATACAATTTATGAAAACTGAACCTAGTTACGTTCTTCAACACTTAGATCACTTGACGACACAACATGGAACACTCAAAACAAATGAACACCATCCTTTCCGTAATGCAACAACTTTGTGATGACCTTCACGAAGTGCAACACCAAAGATACACTTTCTGACGGCCGTGATGATATTTGTGTGAAAGTGCTTGAAACTTTGAAAATGAGTGCGATAAATGTTTACATGGTAAGACCAACTAATTTACACAAAGGTTACCCTTTGAAACTACCAGAACTAACTTTCTTGCATTATGCGCCACTCCACATGCTAAAAGACGACACAAAGAGAAAAGTGTGAAGGATACTTGCGATACTCGAATGATAGTGAAAGCAACACATGCCAGAGCAAAGATAACATGAAAAAACTACTAATTAAAGTGAAAGCAAGAAAAAGCATGAAAACAACACTCACGAAAGCGAAGGTGCGCAAAAGTGACAATTTGAAAAACTCACCAAAGTAGCCAAAAGTGAGGGACTATCAATGACAATTGGCACTGACTGGTGACATGGGTTGAACATTGCGCAAACACTATCTTGATTGATTGTGCTATGCTTGTTCAAGATTGGATAAAAGAATAAGCTCATAAACTTGTTGTGAATTGAGCTTGTGTGAGCTAGTGACTTTGACTGATCAAGAAGTGACCATGGAATGACCGATCACAAGATCCACAGGAGGCTCCAAAATTCAAGTGTAGGTAAAATATTGGAGGGTGTTTGTCGCAATGACAATAGGTTGCCATGCCAACTCTTTTTTTGGTCTCATAGAAGGTTATTTGTTGTCCTTTCCAAAATTCTCAATTCTGGTCACATCTGCACATACAACAAATACGTTACATAAAACGTTTTCTCCTTTTTGGATTTCTTTGATAGCTTCATATTTTTTTGCCTCATCAAGTTTATGAGTTCCCCCTTGAATTTTATTCTCATCTCCTACAACTTCCTAAATGACATTCTTGTCATTGTTCCACAAAACAATTTTTTTCTTTGCACAAGCCTTCTCATGTTTGTTCTCGACTATGTCTTTGATCTGCTCCTCCTTGAGGTACTTCTATGTGACCTTCTTCATGACCATCCTCATACTAGCCATTATTCTTATTTTCTTGATTGTATGAGACAGTAAGGTCTCCTCTCACTCTTGGTTTTCATCTTGTTCTTGATTTCTTTTGGCCTCCCTTGGATTAGCCACAATGCGTTGAATTGAGATTTTCTTGTCAGCTCCTCCTCCACCATATTTACATTGATCCAGTTCACATATCTGCAAAACATGTGGTTTCATTTCTTTCTCCAATTCCCATAGGTTTTCAATCCATGTTTTTTTTTCAAAAAGGATCGATAACACATTTATTAATAGAAGACACAACTAATCAGATATACCTCTGAGTGTAATCTTCCTCTTGCATACTTGAAGAGTTTTAGCCTGAGCTCCTTTATGGTCTTCTTCCATGCTGTCTTCATGAGATAACTCTACATCCCCTTCCTCCATGGAAATTCCTTGAGATTTTACATCTTCCGAATCAACCTCCTCTCACTGTTCTTCACTAGTGTAACTGAACTTCTCTTGAGGTTTTGCATCCTCCATAACTTCTGGCACATGTTTAGCTTCATGACACTCGATGCCTCTAAATTCAAACTCATGCAAACAATGAGCTAGAAATATATTTATTTCTTCCTTCTCATCTGATGTTAATGACATCCTCTCTTTGTGCATCATCACTTCCCCATCATCATCCTCCTCTCCTAGGGTTGACCCTTTCTCTCACAAGAATGAACATTTTCTCCTTCACATTCAATCCTCTTGAGTCCCTTCGCCTTTAATGAAGCATCTGAGCTATGATTCAACCCATTTTCCAATAAATTCCACCTCAACTTCTTCTTCCTTGATACCCAACCTTGTTTGTAGTCTTATTTCCTTTCCTTTAGAAGCTACAATATTATGCTAACTCTTTGCTTTAAATCAACCATTTCGTGGTCAAATTCCTCTATTGCATTCAATTTGGCAATCTTCTCTCCTTCACTGTGGCTTACACTTAGACCTTATTTATGACCAACCAATGGTAATCTTCTTCTTTCCCTGCATGAGCTTCTCCTTACTCATTGTTAGTTGCCAATCAACCTTCACAAGACGCCTCAACAAGCACTTTCCTCCAGGTCTTGGTCTTTTGGTATCATAGTCCTCCTCCTCTAGGACTTTTCAAGCCTCCCCTCTCTCTTGTCTGTCACACCTCTACTTACCTCTCTTGTAAATTCTACCCACAATCACAAGTGTGGAAATTCCTCTGACAAATTCTACCCAATTGCAACTAGAAGTTGTCTTCCTCTCCTTTCCAAACTCAGCTAGAATACCACTCTCCTTATGTAGCTTCTTTGTTGTAGGTCCTTTTCCATAATCCTCTTCCTTTTTTCTATTGCATACTATAACTCCAATGAAATGTAATTTGTTAAGATTATACCTCTTCTAATATCTTTGTATCTCATATTTCTTCATAGTCTAAAATTGGTTGGGGTTTCTTCCTTCTTTCCTTCCAAACCTCTTTTTTGTTAGAATCTTCTATGCACTGTTTTGAGCCTTAAGCTTGAATCCTCTCCTTTTCCATCTTTGTCATCAGTTGTCCTATTTACCTAAGACTTCCTCGATCTCTCTCATGCACAACTTTCTTTGATCTTTCACCTTTGTCTTCTATCTTGTACCACTCCTCTATGTAGCTCTAATATTATAATTTGCCTCCTATGCTCTTTGTACAACTCCCACTTCTCCACGAACAACCTTCTTCTTTATTATTCCGTCTTCTGGTATTTTATGTTATGCTCTAGATCCTTTGTTATGTTTTGTCTCTAAGAATTTGCATATAAATGGATGTGAAAATCTCTCGTGCTCTAATACCACTTGACGCAACAGAAGTAGTGGAATTCATTTACAACCCACAAACTCCAATTCAACTGAAAATATCCTTTGGAACCTTACCAAACCTCCATGATTTCTCTTAAGTTGGTGGCACGATTCCCGAATTAGGCGAGGTCATCTCCTTATTTGTCTTTTTTCAAATTAACTTTGAAAACCCCTGTTTGCATAAACCACAAACCATTATATATATATATATATATATATATATATATATATATATATATATATATATATATATATATATATATATATATATATATATATATATATATATATATAGGACCCTTTCCTCCCTTTGCAATTCTCCCACGTGCACCCAACTTGTCTGACTAGGTCTTGCGTGAGGTCAGGGTTGAGACTAAGGTTGGAATTTGACGGGCATTTTTCCCGTATTTTACAGCTAAATTTTTTAAATGACCGTCTCTTGTGAAGTGGGTTGAACTATGGAAAACATATTTTTGATGGTTTATTTTTTTCTTCAGAAAACGTGATTAATACCCTATCTTAAGCTTTGAAGGACACTACCACCAGAACAAGTTCCATACGTTTGTACGTGAGATGTCAAAATAGATTGAGTGTGGGATGTCAGAATAGATTAAATGTTAATAAGATTCATAGAATTTTGGCAAGTTTTACAATTAACAAACTTCTGTCTAAGTTCTTAATATGATTCCATCCATCAAATCACCAATTTTAGAGGTGATATTAGTGTAGGTTTGGCATGTTAGATGGTATATTATGTGTAAACAATCAATATCTACACATTTACGAACCCAATGTTGCTTTATCATTTATGAAGATTGTTGATTCACACCCATTGACATCGGCATATCTGACATTGGGCATGGGTTGAACGATAAACAATTTTCATTATGTCTAGCATAGCTTGCCTAATTTTTAGTTTAGGGTAACATATTTCCTCTCCTTTCTCTCAAGGGTCAGAACTACATCTTACATCAATGAGTTGGGCAACTAAATATAGATCACATTTCCCTATAGAGGCGAGATGTGCAAGCACATCGACCTTAGATGTAATGTCAAGAGACTCTACATCCATCCTCACAGAGAACGCCAATCCTGCCTTAGACACTGTAGTCTAATCCAAATTTGGAAGTAGGACAACATCTCTTTTGTCATAAGAAAATATTGTCAACTTTATTTTTTTGTATTCCTCTTCAATCTCAGGCAACGAAAACCAAGCCTTAGAAATCGTTGACATTGAATATTTTCTCAGTTTCGAGAAGGAAAGGAAATTGTTTCATATTTTGCTATAAGAAGAAGTTAAATTTTTTAAGAAATTAGCATAATTCCAGCTGCTAACACGATTTATACATTTAGGACTAATTTTCAAATGGCAAATTCCTTCATCTTTAATGGAAAAAGTAAGCATTTTCTCGAATTTTATGTTGGAGCCCAATAAGATCCCAGGCAAAGATTTAACAAGGATATTTTCAGCACATGGAAACAACAAATCACCACTTTTTAGTACAAATGTTTGCTGAGAGCATTGTTGTAAATGTTGGCATTGCAAAGAAATCATTGGCAATCTGGACATTAGGACAAAAACATTGGCAAAAAAAATCATACCATTACAAACATTAAAAACACATTAAATTCATTTTTTGTCTCACAAATATTAAAAAACATTGTTATCTAAAATAAAATGTAACATATGTAAACTGATTTCTTTTATGTTGGCTTCATCCATGAGGGATTTGAACTTGGAATGCCATTGCTTACATAGTGTTATAGACATTTTTGTGCCTTACAGCATGAAGCATGAAATGTCGACAATCTAAGGGATCCAAAGTCCCTAAACATGTTGTTCCTACCCCTAGAGGAACAAGGTCAGCAAACCACAGCACTGAAAATCAGTTCTCCACCTGAAAACACTCAAAAACAAGCTAATTTTGGATCATGTCAACTGCTCCACTGAGCATCTGCGCTGAATGTCAACTGCTCCACTCTGTACCTGCGCTGAATGTCAAATCTAATGAAGGCTACCTGCGCTGGGCGAGATTGGCCAAGTGGCACAGTCATTCTGCAAGGTGTCAAATGCCCAGGAAGCTTCCAAAATGACACTTGGATCAGGGAATTCGCCTTGAGATGAGTAAGAGGATCTAGATCTCCAAGTGGAAGCAAGAAACTCCAAGTGGACTCAAGAACTGAAGAATAACTGAAGTGGGAGAGGACATTAGTTAGCTCCATGCCAAGCTCAAGCTGACTCATCCTTTCTCCAAATCTCCTATATATAGAGCTCTCTCATGAGGTCTAGAGAGGCTGGAATCTTGTGAATGTAAGGAAGTGCTGTTGGTTTGGGTATAGAACTATTGGGTGATTTGCTTGAAGGAGGTGAAGAGGAGATTTCTTTCTGCTGGGAGGTGTTGCTGGATTGGGCCTCTTATGGTTGTAACACTCTCAGAACTTTACTTCTTCCATTAATAAAGCATTTGAGGTTCTTCTATATGCATGTGTCTCAATGGCGTATTGATACTTGTATATTTGATTTATTCTAATCCTTGAATCAATTATGAATGTATGCTTCTTGTAGTTTCCCTCTCTTGTCATTTTGCAGGATCTTGGTATAGCTGGGCCAGTGAAAGAGCAAGGAGCTGGGAGCGAGCAGCAAAGAGAGAAGATTGGATCAATCATTAGCGGAAGAGAACGGTTAGTGGATCTCTTTCTCCCCTCTCTCACATCTCATAAAGAAGTAATCTTGAATAGCTTTGCATTCGATTGTTGCTGAGGTACTATCACCCTTAGAGTGGGATAGGGTCATTCCGTATTGGATACTTTTCCCAACAACACATAGTACTTCATAACATGCAATTTCCAACTGAGTTGCCTTCATGGGATTGCCAATTGAGTTGCCTCAGTGGGTTGCAATGGATGAAAAATGATACATGGAACATTATCTGCCAATATTTAATCTTGATAGTGGTTCATTCAAGACTCAATGAATGTAATGCTTATAAGTATTTGTTCTTTGAGAATGTAATAATGAAAGAGGAAACCATAACATAATCCTATAACATGATGTTAAGAGATCCACAATATCTATTTGTTATAAGTTTAGTCTTTTAATTTTTAAAAGGTTTAAATATTGTGTTTAATCTTTGTTAATTTTAGTATATATCCCACTATCCAAAGTAATGTTAAAATATACACTGTCAAATATATACTTTATCTTTAGATTTGATAGTATATATTAGATTATGTAAATCTTAGCATAAACCATATAATTAATTAATCTATTGTTTAGTTCTTATTGATAACATTCAATACTTTTACTTTGTTGGTCACTTTATATGTTGCATATGATCTCCTTAGTCATATCTCATATATACAAATGCCATGGCATGTTAGGGTCAAGAATATTTGATTTCAAGGTTATGGAGATTTTATTGTGAGTGTTCCATACAATTTCAAATCAAGATTTAGGATTCAATAAGTCATTTGTGTGTGATGGTCATTTTTTTTTTCCTTAATATAAATATAACTGTGTCTTTAGAAGGTTATTTTTTAATCAAATTTTTATGAGTGAAATGTTATTTTATTATCAAAACATCATTATAGAGACCAAATTTGCTAACATAAAGCTCATGGATGGGAAATATAAAAAAAAAATAACAAAAAACAACCTTATCTGCTTGGTAAAAAAATTCCAAATTCCAACCCTGATGGAAGCCATCAGCTTCCTCCGCCTTGCGAATTATAATTCCTTACTTTCCAACTTTAATTGATTTGGGTGGGAGACGAACAAACCGGATTTGAGAAGGGCCATTGGATCTATTGAATGGATGGTCGTGATTAAAATTTGACACTCTAAACCTTTAATAGAAATGAAGTTCTAGATTATAGGTGGATCTCAACCGTGGAAAACAGTCCACGTGGAGATGATGTGGATTTGAGTTAGAGCATTGAAGAGTCGCGGGTTAAAGATTCAGTTGTTAAATCAATAGAGAAGATAAGCCAAAACATCAGAAGCGTAAATCTGACGTGGTTAAATCAAGTCATTATGGATGGTGACCCATATCATATTCAAATCTGATTGTGAGTGGCTTTGACTCCGTGGTGCACCTTTGCATGGAATAAATCGACGGCTCCGGCGTTGAGATCAACGGTGGCAGTGATATCAGCTCAGGGTAGTTGGAAAATGTTAACAACAATTCCAGACCTCATATGAATTGCAATTGGGTTCAATACTTTTGAAGTCTGCCCATAGAAGAGCTAGCATATGGTCATGTGAGTTAACAAAACCGTAGGCTTGGAGATAAAGTTTAATAGAACACAATCACAAAGTATAGGCATATGGATACCAAAAGACTAGAGCTTTAAGGGACTAGTGCACAGTCGTAGCCCATGGACTTATGAAGAGGCAGAATTAGTGGAGAAAAGGAAAGGGCGCTAGAGTGGAATTAGCACGAGAGCATAGGTAAGATCCTATGTAAATAGGAAGGAGCTTGGGTCTGATAAAGGATTGGTGATTGGTGATTCGTAGAAAATAAAAGAACGAGGTAGAAGTGCATGAACACCTAATATAGCCATGAGAGTTGACACAAAAGAAATATAGCCATGAGAGTTGACACAAAAGAACCTGTGAAGAGTTAATGTGTAAGGATAGTGATTTTTACTACATTAATCAGGATTGTTGAAGAAATGTTTTTTTCTTTTTTTATGTCATTCCGTCATTCCTATTGTATGGAACCTGAGGCTATTAAGGTGTGGCAGTTTGTATTTGAAATACTAATTTTATATGAAATATGAGTTATTGTTGACCCATAATGGTTATAAATTACAATGATAAACAAATCCAACAAGACGATGTGTTTATATTGCAAAAAGAAAGTTCTAACACTAACATCAGAAAGTTTTAACATATATATGCAGAAAATATATCTATATGGCTCTTGTTTTTATTCTTATCATTATAATTATAATGAAAAAAATGAATGAGAAGCTTAAAATTATAAAGTAAGCATGTATATTTTAGAATCTTAATATAATATTAATTTTTTTGGGTTAGGTTTAAGTTTTACTTTATATTGTAGATGCTTTTGGTTCTTGGGTCATTAACATTTTTCCTAACCTTCCAAAAAGATCGGCTCCTAATCAATAAAAAATAGTTTGAAGTCTTACTTAAGGGCCAAAATGTGGTTTTAACCTAAATAGTAATCACAAGAAAACCATGTCCCTTGTAGTCATTGATGAGGCTATCATAACTCAATGACCATTTGATAGTAAGAATATCCATCAATCATTGTTATCTACAAATGAAGTTAATTTTTCATTGTTATCCATGAAAAGCAATGGCACTTGAAATGAGTCATTACTAGTTTGTAAGTGTGCAAACTTCCATTATTGCTTAATACCTCTTGGTCTTAGGTTATTAAACTTTTTATTCTTTCTCATCCATAATGAAGTGTACTTCAACTCCTCTTAGATGCCTTCAATTTTCCAATAGTTAACCTTTTTCCTTATGAGAAAAATGAGTTCTTGGCCAAACAAAAGCAATTTTAGGTCTCACTTGAGGTCATGGGTTTTCTAAAAACATCCAAATTTAGTGTCATACATGAGACCAAATATTGCCCTTAGTTGCAATTTAGAGTTATAATATATATAAACATTGACTTGAATTTATTTCATATAAAGCTTTATAACACACGTGTGTGTAACTTTGCTTTCATCAACTATAAATGTGTAGAACAAATTTAAAAGCTTTCCCGAAAATGGAGATAATAATAAAAAGTTATATATATATATATATATATATATATATATATATATATATATATATATAACAAAGCTACATAGGTGTGATCAACAATGAATCTATAAATCATACAATGAATCTGTAAATCATATTTAATTTTTTTATTATAAAAAATGGAGAAAATAATAAGAAG
Organism: Pinus tabuliformis; assembly: GCA_031772625.1. Classification (NCBI taxonomy): domain Eukaryota; kingdom Viridiplantae; phylum Streptophyta; class Pinopsida; order Pinales; family Pinaceae; genus Pinus; species Pinus tabuliformis. The sequence goes on from CM062819.1 coordinate 1,005,261,475, forward strand.
CTAAGAAAGGAGTGGTTTTTTTATATGAAAGGTAAGCCACCATATTAATCACTTTGAAGCTAAAAATGGAACTCATTTAACTGTAGAGGAAAATAGATGATCTCAATATTTCTTCTTTTGAGATCAAGGAAACATTTATATGTTATTTTTACACAAAATAAAAACATGTAAGATTTTTTAATTAGGAAAAACATGCACTGGGTTAGTAGCATATAAATATTATTTTTACATAAAATTAGTACAGACATATAAATATAATGTTGGTAAATGCTAATAGGCATTAATATATAATGAGTGCGCAATGTAGTCTTTTCCATTCATGATATATATGTATGTATAAGTTAGAGGAATAAATAATTGAACATGTAACATGTTTAGGTAGGCAACTAAAATTTTCACATCAATTATTCCCTGAATTATATATTCTAGAAACAAGAAAAAGAAGAATTGTCTGCTAGATGCTATAAGAAAAATTAGCAAAGTCTCAGGCTTGTATAGAAATATCCTTTCTACTGCCCATTGAAAAATGCAGTTCTTGCTTTAGTATGGAAATTCTTGAAGAATCATGGCAAAAAACCCTTAGAGATGAAACCTTGTATCTAAGCTAATTGTACCAATAATACTCATAAAGTTCAACTTTGTTTGGGTTAGAAGATATCGAGAAGAAAATTAAATAAGTAAAGGTAATAAGATAAGTAACTAGGTTACTATGTATGTAAATGTTTAAGAATTATATTTTCAATTTATGTGATGACCAAGAAAAGGGTAGAGAATGGTTGGTTATGCAGGAAAAAATAACAAGTTATTAGGTATGAGACGTCAAACACATTATAGATCTTATATGAATTTTAATTATGAGTTTTGGTACTTTCTTTAATTTCAAAACGAATATTATTTCTAAATAATTATGCATAGAAAGAAATAAAGTTTATTTTTAGATAATGCATGCTTCTAGGTAAATCATACAAGCTATTATAAAATCTTGAACAAGTGACCTATGTGAGAGGACATTGAAAAATTTAAATAAAATTATAGGAATAGTTGTACACATAATTAAAAAGGGAAAGACGCCATTATATGGCAAGAAGATTATTATAGAGTAAAACCTATATCTCAAAATAAAATACTTAAGTATAAAGGATAGCTAAAAAGAGCATATTTACTTCAGTCACTAGCAATTATGCCATATTCCATTCTATTTTTAGAACCCAAGAAAAGAAATATATCAGTATAAGGTTCGACATATATAGATATGAATAAAGTTTGTAGGTAAAGAAATAAACAAAAGTACTCCCATATAATGAAAGTAAGAAAAATATTGTATATATACAAGAAAATGCATACAGATATATGGCTATGTGAAATAGTTTAGACTCAACATAACGTTGTAGTGTATGCAGATGAAGTTGAGACAAAATTAATCTCAGAATAAATACATAAACACAGTAAATTGTGCTAAGTTATGGCCACGATTCTATAGGCCAATACATATATCACCGGGTCATACCCACCTATAATATAAGAAAGGAAAGAAAAGAAAGCAATTAGTAAATGTGTTGGTACCTAGAACAAACCCATAATAACCCAAAATATGTACAAATTGACACTAATCCTATGGTAGCAGTAAGACTAGCTTGGAGAAAAAGAATGAAAAAGGCCTTTGCTAGCTAGATAAACTTAATGTTCACAACCTTTAAAATTTTCAAACCCTGCAATTGGTTAAAGGATTCATATATTACCTCACGGGAATCTTTGGTTGAACATCGAAACTTCTAGTTCCTATAAGAAGAAAAATTCCTTTCAACGAGGAGATTCATGTAGTCAACTCTTGCCATAAATAAGAACCAAAGTATATATTTTAAAAGAAACAAAAAAAGAGGATTTGGGCGTTACCTGTGGCTCATGTTAATTGAGGCTAGGTAACCTTGATACCCTATAAAAATAAATTAACTGGGAGAAGGGTTTGGTGATTTTAAAAGTTGATAAAGGAAATTAACCCTAAAAACCATAATTTTTACATGTTGGGTATTGTATACCCTAACAGTCAATACCAATAACAGGATTTGTGGATGAAAGCTTCATAGTAGCTCCATGTTTGTACAAATAGAGAGACAATTACAGTAGAGAGGAATTCAAGTTTTAAAGAACTCTAAGAGAAAAAAATCGTGAGGAAGCACAAAAAATAGTGAAATACTTAAAACCCTTGGAAAATTACTTGAACAAAATCCTTGCATGGAAAATGTTTGTGCTAAGCCTCAAAGCTAGAACTTGAAACATCCTTCGGTCAAAGACTTTAATCATAAAGGAAAAGAACCCAATAATTGATCAGGGAAAGAAACCTTTGAAACATGTGCAGATGGTCTAAAGCTTCCTTCATGCCAGGCCACGAGGGTAACTCCACAAATCACTTATATTTTTCATTAAGAGAAAGCATGTATATATACAAGGAGAGGGAGACTATTGGGTTTCATCTCCCAATGTATCTTCATCTTCCAATTTCTTTTATTTTGCTATTTACAATATGTACATGGATTTCCCTAATCCCAATATTAAGTGTCAACATCCCCCCTTTAATATGAAGGGATGTTGCTGAGTCCAAGCATCATTATGAATCTTTCGAACTTTTCCTTTCCAAGTGTTTTGGTGAATATTTCTGCAATCTTCTCATTTGTGGAACAATGTCATAGGTGGATTGTCTTGGCCTCAACATGATGTCGAATCAAATGATATTTTTTTATTAATGTGCTTGGTTTGATCTTGGAACTTTGGGTTCTTGGCCAACTTTATTGCAGAAGTGTTTTTAATCAAAAGAGGAGCTGAATGCACTTGTTCTCCTGCAAATCTTCCATAATTTTCCCGAGCTAGTCAATTTCCTTCACTGCTTCAATTGCTTGCAGATATTCTGCCTCAGTTGTGGAATCTGTTGGAAATCTCTATTTGTGTGACCTCCAGGAGATAGCTCTGATCTAAGACTCATAACATAACCTAAAGTAGATACTCCACTTTATTTATCTCCATTGAAATCTGAATTAGAATATCTAATCAAGTTGAAGCCATCCACGTGTGTATACTTGAGTCCAAAGTCTTGAGTTCCCTTCAAGTACTTTAGAACTCTTTTTGAAGTAGACCAATGACCCTCACAAGGCTTTTACATAAACCTGTAGAGGATTCCAACAACAAATGAAATGTTTGGTTTGGTAGTAGTCACTAGTTGAGACTTCCTACAAGTTGTCTGTACTTTGTTGCATCCTCAAATTATTTTCCTTCAGTAAATGTGTGCTTTAAATTCCGCTCCATTGGATTAGTCAAAGGATTGAACTCAGCCATGCCAAACCTATTCAACAAATCTCCAATGTACTTCTTCTGAGAGAATAAACTTTGGATGTTGGGTTACTTCAATACCAATATAGTAGTGAACATAGCCCAAATTTGTCATTTAAAAACCTTTCCTTAGTTATTTCTTTATGGATGCAATGTAATTCTCATTATTCCTTATCATCAGAAGATCATATACATACACCACAATATACACAACTACTTTGCCAACTTTCTTGACAAACAAAGTTGCATCATCAAGATCATACTGTTTGAAAATGAGTTTCAAAAGATGCTCAGTCAATTTCTTATACCAGGCTTGTGGTTCTTGCTTGAGGCCATACAAGGATTTTACAAGCTTGCATACTTTGTGTTCCTAATCCTTCACAACAAATACTTCTAGATGGGACATAACAACATTATCTTTCAGATCGTCATTTAATAAAACAATTTTACATCCATTTGATGGAATTTCCAACTGTTCTGAGTTGCCAAGGCAAAGAGTGTTCAAATGGTAGCCCATTTTGTTGTGGGAGCAAAGGTCTCCTCCCATTCCTTCTATGAAAAACATTTTGCCACATGCCTGACTTTATGCTTGTCAAGTGAGCCATCTGCTTTATGCTTGTTCTTGAAGACCCACTTGTAGCCTATTGGTTTGATGCCAAAATAATATGTTGCATTGATAAAGAATGACATATGGACGTTGATTGATCCTCTTCTTTACATTCATCATGAGAAGCGACTTCTTTGAAAAAAGTTGGTTTGAAATTTGTAGATAAATTTAGTTCACAATCATAAGAAACATCCATATCAACAAGTGAATTAGGATTGTCTACATCACCTCCATTATGTCTGGTTGAAATTATTGTTCCTATCTTTCCAAACTCATTAGGGCCAACAATTTCAAGTGTATTTGTCAGCCATTTTGGATGACCTTTCTGACATGGTCCAAGTTGCTCAGTTGGCTGAGATGGGGCTGAATCAAGATTTAGCTTCCCAATTCTGTCAATCACATCACTCAAAATGTCATATTGATCAATGGATGGAGCTTCATGAGGGGGAGAGAGTGATTCAAAAGGATATTCCATAGATTGATCCAGCATAGGTATCCCCCCTTCAAGATGTGGAATATCACTATCAAACTCTTGAAAAGACTTTGCATGTTTGAATCTATCCAAGCGATCAAGCTGCAAATCAACAACATTGTAAGTCTTGGAAGATTTAGGAAAGATCACATATCTAGATATTATAAAATTCTTATTCACTTAATTAGAGAGACAATATGCTTTGGAGGTATTTGAGTACACCAAGAAGATACGTTTTTGACTCCTTGCACCAAGTTTGTTTCTTTGTTCCTTAGGTATCAAGGCATAATAGGTGGAACTAAAAACCCTGAGATGCCTCACCAAAGGAATGTGGCCATACCACATTTCATAGGGAGTCTTATTTTTGATAACATGATATGGACACCTATTCTTTATATACACAACACATAGAACTGCATCAACCCAAAAAATCAACTTAACATTCTTGAAAAACATCATCGAACGTACCATATTTAAGATTGTCCTATTCATTCTTTCAACTACTCCATTCTGTTTGGGATTATAAGGCACAATTGTTTGATGTTTGATCCCATGTTGGCGAAGATAGTTTTCAAATTCATTTGAAGTATATTATTTTCCATTATTAGTATGAATAGATCCAATATGAGATTGTGCATCATTTTTAATCCATGCATGAAAGTTCTTGAACGTTTCAAAATATTTAGATTTGTTCTTCAAGAAATAAACCTAGCACATTCTGGTGTAGTCATTAATAAATTTCATCATATGTTTATTACCATTTTTAGAAGGAATGAGCATCGGACCACATAAATTAGAATGAATGAGTTTAAATTTTCTATGTCCTTTGGAATGAGAATCATGAAATGATTACTTGTTATGCTGTCTTAAGATACAATCATCACATTGTTTAAGTTTCCTAGGAATTGTAGGAAAACTAGTCACACCATTTTTCTTCAACAAATGAAGGTTGTCATAGTTTAGATGTCCAAATATAGCATGCCACAAAAGACTTGATGGAAGTGTACCTTCATCATAGTGAGAACTGTATGAAAATTTATGTGCACGAGCAACGGTTCCTTACAAATTCAAGATTATTTCTTCTTCTATCCCAATCATGACATGTGAGTGATCTGATGCTTTTCTGACATCAACCTTGCCATCAAATATGTGAATGGAGTGCCAATGTGGACCAAAGACAACAAATTTATCCTAAACTTTGGGAGTTATAAAACATCATGTAGAAGAAAGTTTGGAAGACCAAGAAATTTGAGCCTAATGGTGCCAACCCTTGATGGCTTGAGTTTTGATTTGTCGACAAAGTAGAATACTCCATCAACATTTTTAGTGAATTCTTCAAAGAAATATCTTCTGAAATATGTGGAAAGTTGCTCCTAAATCAAGAAACCAAACATATTTCCATGAACCATGTGAAGCATTGATTAAGTCTTTAGTTACTCCAATGTTGCAATGTGCCACAACATAATGAGTGGACTCTGGTGATTTTCCTTTCCATTTACTAGGTGTTTTACCTTTTTCTTTGTTTCTTTCCTACTCAATTCTATCAAAAGAAAGATTACATGTGGAACCATCATGTCCATTTCTATTACATTGTATGAAGTGAAGATCACACTTTTTTCCTTGGAAATTTCTACCCTCCTATCTCTAAAATTCTTCCTTATTCTTCCTCTTTGACCACCTCTTCCTCTAGAAGAATCTTGTCCTTGATTCTTCTCTTTTTGTGCAAGTCACACAAATTACTCAGAAGACCGAGGAGTTGTCTTTTTCCAAAAATTCTTCTCTCTTTCAACAAAATTATTCTCAAGGGAGTCAAAGGAAATCTACTTAAGTTTTCCACTTGCTTGCAATGACTCAAGATAATGTGAATAAGTGGGATATAGTGCCTTGACATAGGCAATGAGAGGAACATCTATTTCAAAACTAGTGGCTTTAATGTCATGCATAATGGATCTTAGTTCTAAAGCTAAGGCAAGAGGGTCATAATTTTTCAACTTAAGATTGAACAACTTGATCATCAATGGAACAACTGCAAGCTCAAAGTGTGAGTCATATAATTATTTCAACATATTTAAGGCCTCAAAATAATTTGAAAATGGAAAAATATGATGATTCACCTCTTCATTTACTAATTATACAATCAAGGCATATGCCTTGATGTTCTTATTTTCCCAAATGACAAGCTCCTTGTTCGAAGTAGGATTTTCAAGTGCATTGTCTCCTTGTCCTTCACAAAACCCTTTCCACAACTCATTGAAAATAATGGTGTGTTTTATCTTCTTGGACCACTCATGGTAGTTCTCTTTTCCAGTGAGAACTACTCCCACTATGGAGATGAGTGAATACATTATATAAGCTAATCTTGCCTCAAAATAATTATAATAATTGCAATAAAAGATCGATGCCTTTGTAATAAAGTTGTCTGGTTATGTCTTAAAAAAATCACCAATTAAAGATATATGCTCTCAAATATACCCTTCAACATACATCTTCTATACACCGTATATGTAATTGAATTTAATATGCCATTATTCATATCATGTCATACCATACATATGCACTTTATAAGGAGAGATCCATGTATGAATTATCGCTCCAAAGGATTATGATCTTCATAATTGATTCATATATGCACCAAGGATGGTCTTCCTAAAAAAAGAAGAAGGCTAATGCACATGTAAAAGACATACCATAATACAACATAAGAATGGAGCTCAACGTAACATTCACCATAAGCGATTCGTCATACTATGCCATATATGTATATTGGCCCTTTCAAAAACATGTATCTTATAATCAATGGAATACGAGCTTTTTCAAGAATCATGTCATTCACTAGTTAATTCATACCAGCGTAACACGCACTGTCAATGGAAATCACAACATATAAAGAGCATGTATATATACCTCAATTAACACACATGAAGGTTCTCCAACTCAATGAAGAGCTTAATGGCAAGCAAATTTAATCACAATTTTCAATGCATTCTTCACATAAATGAACAACACCATTTAACACCAATACAACTCCAATGCAACACACAAATGAATCAATGAGCCATACACAAAAACCGATTGAGTTGTCTCCAATACAACGTTAATATCCATCATAAAGAACACACATATTAAGAGAAACAACCATCACAAAGAGGAATGACCCTTTCAATGCACAAAGAATAGGAGTTGTCTATAATGCGACTTTTTGGAGATTCCGGTGACGGAATCCGGCGGAAGAAATTGAGGTTAAATCTTGATTTGTTGCAGTTAAAATGGTCTTTTAACTGCATATTTGGATTTAGCACCCTGAAAAACCCCTGAGACGCTTTCATTGTGCAGAAACTAGCTATCAAACTTGCGATTCCAATAAATTACTGCCGGATTTCGACCGGAAAAACCCGCCGGAAAGACTTTCAAAAAGTCGCGTTATAGACAACTGCCAAAGAATACATAGTTGCTTCAACGGAGAGCTCCTGACATAAGCTTCTTCACACATTCCAAGTTCCAACCAACGTTCACGATATTCAATGAATTTTAACGCATAGATTTGACCGTATTTTTAGCACAAACAACCAATATACATCGACCTTCAAAATGAACGCACATGATTCATTCATTGAAATAAAATGGCTAACTCACCAGGAGAAATAACAACACCATGGTTTGAATGCTTCAATGAAAAACCGTAGAAAATGGACCAATGCACAAATCCATCCATGCACAGTGATTGCAGAGTAATTTCAACAACGCATTGAATGCAGAGGATGGTTTGTCCAAATGTAGAGATTTGACAGAGAACATAAATACAATTTAATGGTAGGAAATTGATAGGAGTTACAACGCAAAAAACTAAAAACTAATTTTGATTTTTGTCTCTGATACCATGTCAGGTCAAGAGGGTAATTCCACGAATCACTTGTATTTTTAGTTAAGAAAAAACATGGATATATACAAAAAGAGGGATACTATTGGGTTTCATCTCCCAATGTCTCTTAATCTTCAAATTTCTTTTATTTTGTTATTTACAAGATGTACATGGATTTGGTCTTGAAAATAATGCTTCCCACTTTCGTCTAACAGGGTGTCTTGAAATGCTAGAACTCTACAACTGTAACAGGGTTTGCTGCGAGGGGAGCTGTAAGGCCCTCGCGACTTGGGCAGGTGCGCGATGAGCGGGCGCCCCTTCACACGGCGAGCGGACGCTTAACACGGTGGGCGGACACCCCCTTGCACGGCGGGCATGGGCGTGCACGATGAACCGGCGGAAAAGGCGACGAGCTGGTGCGGGCGCGGGCGTGCACGACGACCCGGCGGAAAAGGCGACGAGCTGGTGCGGGCGCGGGCGTGCACGACGACCCGGCGGAAAAGGCGACGAGCTGGTGCGGGCGCGGGCGTGCACGACGACCCGGCGGACAGGGCGACGAGCTGGTGCGGGCGCGGGCGTGCACGACGACCGGCGGACAAGGCAAGCGCGGTTAGACAGCGGACAAGTCACCCGGCGGACAGTGCGACGGAAGGGCGCGGGTCTGCACGGGCGAGCGCGGTTAGACAGCGGACAGGTCACCCGGCGGACAGTGCGACGGAGGGGCGCGGGTCTGCATGGGCGGGCACGGTCATACAATGGGCAGACGACCCGTGGGCGACCCGTGCACGATAGGCGGGCGACCCGTGGGCGACCCGTGCGACGAGCGGGCAATGGTGAACGACGGTTCCGGGCCTGCGACAAACAATGCGACGAACAACAAACAAGTGCGACGGAACACTTGGAAAAATAATGCGAAATGAAAGAAGGCCGAAGCCTTATACTTGGCGTAGAGGAGGCTTTGCCCATGGGCAAAGGCCGACTTACAAAATATTAAGGCAGGGGCTTGTAAAACAGTTTTATGGGGTCGGCCTAATGGCTTGACACCCCTTCACCAAATGGCAAGCAAGTGTATATATGGATGGCGCAGAGCTTCATTTGGGAATCAATTCGATCAAGCACTTCGCTCTCTCTTCTACGATTGGAGCAGAGGTAAAGAGGGCGCAGTTGAAGTGCGCACATCTCATGCGCATAAGTGATAAGTGCGCAGATTTTACCGGAGCTTGACGTGGGTTAAACGAAGGGCGATCTTAAGGCAGTTTTGTGCAGAACCGAGTTGGAGGAGTTCTGGTGTCTCGGGTGAGCACCCTCCTACCGAGTGAGGTTGGCACATGGTTGTAAAGGCTGTCTTGCCTTGATTGTAAATATTTCTAAGTGTTGGCCTTGGATTTTGCCAGGCACACTTGTATGATGTATTATTGAAGATTTTCATAATATATTGTTATCGGGCAGACTTGTTCGGGAGTTTCCCCTCCCTTTATACTTGTGTGCAATTGTTATTGTTCTGGTTAATTGCATATTGGTTAATGAATGTGTATGGGCTTCATTAAGTATAAAGGTTAATGCATTTTACTTGGTTGCGAAACACAAACTAAGTATGTTAATGTGGAAAGGCGTAGTCCATGTGCACGAGTATTGTTAAAAAGAAAGTGTACGGTGGTGCCGCACCTCGCCGGACACGGTTGGAAGACTACCGTAGGCCTGGGGGCATGACATGAGCTGTGGTGAGGGGAGCTGCGGTGAAGGTGATCAAGGGGAGCTACGGCGAGGGGAGTTGCGGAAGGCTGGAGTGCTAAGGGTTTACTGCAAGGAGAGCTACGGTGAGGGGAGCAGGCACTGAAGTTTTACTGCGAGGGGCGTTGCGGCGAGGGGAGCTGCGGTGAGGCTTATCCAGAGGCGAACAAGGGCTTCTCCACAGGCGGCGAGGGCTTCTCAAAAGTTGGGTTTTTCCAGAGGTGTGCGCAGAGGGTTTAAATGTGAGCGCTGAGGGTTTGCTGCGGCGAGGCTTCACCTGAGGCGAACGGGGGCTTCTCCACAGGCGGCGAGGGTTTCACAAAATTTGGGTTTCTCTAGAGGCGAGCGGCGTGAGTCTTCACCAGAGGCGAGCGAGGGCTTCACCACAGGCACCGAGGGTTTCTCTAGAGGCAAGCAACGACTCTGCGGGGTTTCTCCGGAGGCAAGCAGCGAATGGTGTGAGGTGCGAGCTCTTCTGAGTCGAGAGGCGAGAGGCAAGCAGAGAGGGTTTCATCTCGTAGGCTCTTTTCATCTTCTGGTCTTTTAGTTTTTCTCTGAGCAGGGGCGAGGTGGCTACCCTTGCCGCCTCTGCCCCCGGTGATGTCTCTGCTCCGGTGGGTCTTCTCCTTCTCGGCGGCAGTTTGGATTGTTCTGGCCGTGGCATATTCTTTGGAGTGTTGAGGGAACAGCATCGCTCTGCTCTGTTTTGTGCCGCTTCTATGGATGTTTTCGATGGTCTTTTTCTGCAGGCAGATGTGGATGTTTGAGGCAGTGTTTCTTCCTCTATTTCTCGTCTGATTCGGGCGGAGAGTTTGAGGGGGCGGGGAAGGAGTGGTTATTTTTGCTGCTCTCTTCCTCATTTCGTGCCTCTCTTTTCGTATTGGACGGACAGATCTAGCGCTGGTTGCTCTCTTTCCACAGAGGCTTGTCTGCTTGGTGCATTGGTGCCACTTCTGCACCTTATAGATGGGTTGCCTTGTTATCTGGGGCAAATATTGGCCTTTTGGGGCTCTATTTGGGATCTGTTAAGTAGATTTTCTGGGGTTTATTCCTTTATCTGCTGCCCTGTCTGAGGGCTTTTCTGGATACTTCTTTTGGAGTATTTTTGTTAGTGGCTCGGTCCATGTTCCTGCATATGCTTCTTGCATTTGCAATATGTAATCTTCATTTATGAATATATCATGTTTTTTCTTCCTGAAAAAAAAATGTACATGAATTTTCCTAATGCCAAAAATTAAGTGTCAACAATTCAATCTCTATATATCTGCTTAGTAGATTGTAGCCATGTTAGCTACTAATTTGTAGCCTTCTTAGCTATTAATTTCATCAAGCTTGAGAAAAATCAAAGGAAAAGTAAAAAAAATTCTATCAAATCGGAAAATAAAAATTATTAGTAGATAATGTATCCATGGTCATATCTATCTTGCAAATAATCAATCACTTGAATTACTCCATTTTCCAAACAAACCCATCACGTGAGGTGCTTCAAGGAAGTTACCCAGATGGAATTCGCACACATGCCCACGGGATCTCAGCGATCGGGCCTTGAAGACAAAAAAATTTATTTGTGTCAGGAGATGGTAGACACCCCCACGACGTTGGTTAACCAGGCCAGGTGTACGTGCAAAGGTGGATAAGGAGTCTGGTGAGACTTATTGCCGTGAGTAACAACACTTCGTGATGACAAAGTTTATCGGTGAGAATAGGAGAAATGAAATTAAGGATGAAATAAGACAATTTTTTTTTGTTTTTTTGTTTGTGTCTAATTAAGTGTTTAGAAATTAATTTTTTAAATTTAATAAAAATATATTTTATTTATTTCTAAAATTTAATATTAGGTTTTGGATAAGTTAAACGTAAATTAATAATAATTAAACTGTAAATCTTTTGTTAGAGCCTTACTTGGCAGGGATTAATAAGAATTAAAGTAATTACTTTATAATATATTTAAAATTGTTAAAAAAGAAAAAGAAAAAAACATAAAAACTAATTAAATTATGAATTTACTTTAAATGATTATTATAATTTAAATAATAAAAGAGAATTAATATATAAGTTAAATAGGTTTATGTTACAATATTATGGGTCAATACCATGACTTATCAATACCACATGCTCAGAAAGCCATAACTCACTTCATATGACACTTGTTCATATGACCATTTTTATAATTAATCAATTTAATTAAAATAGCAAAAACGATATAATTACTTTGGAGCTAATAAATCTCAATCTTTGATTTGTGCATACTATTAAAACAATATAGAATAGAATGTTCTATGGAGATTAAATCTCTACCATCCATTTAATATTGATTGAAAATTAGATTAAAATTGTAGAAAATCTATTCCAAAATAGAAATGTGTATTGACATAATAAAAATATGTAAAAGTTTTTCAACTTGGGAAATTTGCATGGATTAATAATGGAAGCCCATCAAAACATGACTAGAAAAAGATGAGAAAAATGAAATAATTCTTAAATATTAAGTCATGGTGCGATTAATACGACTCTTGAGTTTACAAAGAAAATTTAACATTGACGACGAACGGTAAAAATAGTGATAAGTAGACAAGCACATAGAGGAATTTCATCTAAGCATGGATAGAAAAATATGAGAAAGAGGAAATAATTATTAAATATTAAGTCACATTGTGATTAATAGGGCTCTCTAGTTGGGTTTGGAGTATGCCCTAAAAATGCTTCCACTTGGCTAAGAGCTTGTCCTCCTCATATGTGAGTAAATAGGTTAATGGCTCAAGACGTAGAGGCATAAGACATGAGCGAAAGCCTTCCCCCTTACAAACCACTAGCGGCTAATTCTAGGTGGCATGGTTTCCTTGAATAACAATGATTAGTCAGTCTGCATTCATGGATCACAACGAGTGATGGTTGTCCTCACTTCTAGTTTGACAACTGAGTTATGATAGTATTTTCCACTGTGAAAGAAAATAGGGCTCTCGAGTTTACAAAGAAAACTTAACATTAATCCTTCATGGTAAACAAAGTGATAACTAGAGCAACCCATAGAGATAGGCATTATCAAGCAGATTATGACCTCTGCAATTTGACAAGATTAACCCTAAGGAAAAATGTCGATACAATTTTAGGTTCACAATGCAAGATGATCGTGGAATATCTATCAACATATATTATTTTGAAACATTTACCTCAAAGACCACAAAAGTTAATGCATAGGAATGCTACATTCATGTATCTTAGGACTATAAAATTCATCAAGGAAACTAATTAGTAGGTTAAAATAATGATATAAAGCTCCCATCTCCTGTTATAAATCAACAACCATAAAATGGAAATAATAAAAGGGGATTTGGCATGAAAAATAACATAATAGAATGTTCTAAGCCACAAAAATGTCAAAAAATTGTTTATATGAGGACAAGAAGGTCAATTTTCTCATTTTAACTTATGCAATTAATCTTGTGAAAAATTCTTTCCCATATTCCAACACAAGGTGGGGGAGATTCAACTGGAGGTTTGGTTATTCATGTGGGCTAGGTAGGCCCTCATATTATACTCTTAATTTAATTCAATTAACTTTTTCATTTCTTATATGATTAGCTAGGTGTCAAACTTGGTATGGCTCAATTGTGTGGTTGTGGATTCAATACTCAATGATGGTAGTCAAATAGAATTCATTTCCATTTGTTGTGTGAGAAAATCATGACAGGTTACATTTATTACTAAGAACATTGGTGATTGAGCCTTGAATGGGGAGAAAATGTAATTTTTTTTACTGAAATCTGATATGGCTTTATTTATTAATTTTTATAAGGAGAATAAATATGCAAGAGTGAAGAGAAAGAGAGAGATTATGAGGCAGATTATACAATAGCATTTGTTAGATATAAGTTGTCATTGATGGAAAAGGCATAGATGGGTGCAATTAGATTAATAAAAAAACATAGACTTTGGCACCATTTTTAGTTTAGAAGATCAACTTAAATGATCTTGGAAATTAATCAAATGGATAGAGATTGGAAAGAACTTTCCAATGGTATATGGAAGTGTGCAAATGGTCTCTTGGATCAAAAGATATGGCCAATCAAAGGTAGCAAGACAAAAAAGCCAAAGCCTTTGAAGTGCTAATATTGGCGTTTTTTCAAAATGGTAGAAAGTTGGGTGTTTTGGCCAAAGTTCCTAGAGCAGAGCAATCGTTAAGCCCTCAAGGATATACTACTATACCACCCTTGTTGTCAACACTCATGAATGGTGGTTAAGCCCTCGAGCATATATTGCAAAAGGATCGGAGGAGGTTATTTATAGAGGTTTTATGTATTAGAACTCGGGCCCAAAAACCATTCCACAGTTATGATTTAAGCGCCTTTTGTCCTAAGTTCAAATGAATGAATGGGTCAACAACTTTGGTGTTTTATGCCATATTTGGTGAATTTCACAATAATCAACAGTGAGCTAAACTTGGAAAGCATGGAATGAATGAGTTGGAAACATATTTAGTGGGAATGACATATTTAGAAGCTTATTTGGGAGTTCAACCAAATATGGAGTTAGCCAAATTTAGAAAGTTATGGTTAAACCCTGATATTTTTCCAGAATTGCAAATTTGGGTAGTTTAACTCAGAGTTTCACACGGGGATAGAAGATTAAAGATTGAAGACATTAAGAACACATTCAAAATACTTGATAGAAGTGGGAGATAATAAAAAATAAGAGTTTATGCATGGATAAAGATCTGAACTTAACTAAAATTTCTAAAACTAAAAATATCAACTCAATTTCTATATAAGCATAATCGAATTTGCAAGAAGGAGAGAATTCAAAGGTGAATGATGTTTCTACTATTGGTGTGTATGGTGGATTGGTCAGTGATAAAATATTGTTGAAGGTGATTTGGTGGTGATTGGGGTGAATGATTGAGGTGAGGAATTTATTTGTCTTATGAAAGGAAGTGGCCTTCATGATTTGAGTTTGAAAATGGAATGAAAGATGAATCAACAAACTCAAGCAAGTGGTAGCTTGTAGATCAGGGGTTGTAGGTCCTTCTAGTAGTGGTTAGTATTGAATCAAGGTTCCTTTCAGTAGCAAATGATAAATTAGGGGTTGTAGCTCCTTTCGGTGATAACTGATAAACTAGGGGTTGTAGCTCCTTTTAGTAATAGTTGATAAATTAGGGAGTAGTAACTTCCTTCTAGTTGTAGCCAAAGAAATTTGTAACAACAAGTAGAATATTTCCTTTGTGGAAATAATTGAAGAGAAGTTTGAAGGCTTTACGTGTTCCACTTGTTCTTCTTGTGTTGATTCTTGTGATGATCATATGAATTGTTGCTAAAGTGCTTATTGACATCCTAATGTTATTTACTTTGTGAAAGAAAGTTTTAAAACTTCGCACAATACTAATTCACCCCCCCTTAGTATTGTCCTAGTTTCTAACAATTGGTATCAGAACATGATGTTACTTCAAATTAGTTTATCAATGGTGTTTATGGTACTGGAAACCGCCAACATATAGGGGGTCTCCTCGATATGAAGTCCCAACTAGACCTCACACTGTTTGGGATATGAGCCCCATCCAGAACAAAGGCTTTACTGTAATTTATTCTTAGGGATTCGCCTTGGCTGCAATTATCAACATAAGAGATCATACACAAACTTTGAGATAAGCAAGTTGACACTGTGAAGCATACAATTGCAATGTATATAAGGTTCTTCCATGAAAAGAGTATAAAGAATGAGCCTTTAAGAGAAAAGTGATAGTATTATCCTAATAAAGAGACATGGGAGCATAGAAAGGATCATTAATTAACCTACAAAATAGTTCACAAGGTAACAAGGGTCATGAAAGCAAGTAAACACACATTCAACAAGATGTATAACAAAGCCAATGAAATAGTTCATTTTATTTAGTATGTATGAACATAAACATATATCGTAAACATTAAAAGAATAGTTTTACAACATCCACAATATATGCATGAAAGTGCACTAGATTTGAGAGCTTCAAATATTAAATGAGAGTTCCAAGATACACAATTAAAATGATGGAACACTATCCCCAGTAGTGGAACATTAAGCCACTACTTTCTCCTCCAAAGAATGATCTTCTCTCATATGCCGAGCTAGAGAAGCCAAGTTGAAAATTCTTGAAGTCCATTTACTTGAGGCGTGAGGGCTTACTTATAACAAATGAGGTGACCTTTCACCTCCCATATGACTCTTGATCTCCCTCATGACTCTTTAGCTCCCATATGAATTTTGAGCTCCTACATAACCATTGGACTTCCTAGTGACTTTTCACATTCCATGTGTGACCCTTGGGCTTCCACACATTTTACATTTTCCAATTTTTGAAATTACATAATTACATTCCATCAATAATGTGGAAAAAATACATAGAACAAAACAAGACTCTTGTGTTAACATTATGAAGCTACAATTTTGTGATTATGTCATGATACTTCATTGTAATGTATCGATGACAAGTTCTTCTCTTTGTTGCCATGTGTTCAACTCTTCATGATTGATATGATATGTGCTTCATCTTCACCCTCCAACATTCTAAGTCAATATGGGTTGCCATCTCTCTGTCATGGTACACGATTCCTTTATCCTGCATGATGGAATCTTTGTGTCTTATCTCTTTAAGTGCCCTCTTTGGAAATTCTTCTTGCTGAACTCCTTGGGCATCATCTTGCCATGATAGCATGGTAACACCTACAAATGAAGTTCACTCATGACAAGAAAACATCAGTCCCAAAAATCACTTGTTCTATCTTTGTTTTCTCATGTGAGGTGATGAATGTGATGGGACAGTGCACAAATACTGAGAGAGGTGCCTTCTTGTGTGTAGAGCATTGATTTAGGAGGAAAGGGATGAAATTTTGGGCACTAGAAATGTGCATTGCATAATGGAAGAGAGAGAGAGAGGAAAGGCTTTGTACAGTGGGCATGTCTAGGAGACAAGGGTGACAAGTTTGGACACTGTGATTACACAATGCACGATGATTGCGGAGGATGCTCCAAGTATTGTGTAGGTCACTAATGCAAGGGCCAAGGAATGACCCTAATTTCCACTAGTACTAGACAATGTGCAACAAAGGCAAGGCTAATTAAGGAATTGCACAAAGGGCAAGTGTAATCAATAAGTAATTGGATCACTTTTCACTAGGAATGTTCAGTGTGAAATTAAGGAAGGGAGGCCTTGGTATTGCGTAGGTTTCCATTACATGGGTTAAGAAATGGATCTACTATCCATTGAGAATGCACAATGTGCATTTCAAGGCAGAGTAGGTTTAAGCTTGTGTAGTGGGAAAATGTAATCAACAAAGTTGAGTGATTGTGCTCTGAGGTTGCTAAATGAAAAGTAAAGGAGCATGGAAAATTTGAGGGGTTAATATTTGCAAGTGGGATAATTTTCCATGATTTTTCCAAAAAAAGGATTTTCCAATTTCCATTTATTCTAAAAATGTTTCGCCCAAATTTTCAGTATAGAATTATTTTACCCTAAAAATTGCCAAAATTATATGGACTCTACCTATAAAATAATTAAAAAATTGGATATTTTTATAAATATATCAACAAACATTATATAGTTTCCATATTAGACACTAGTGAGATTCACCAAGATTTATAAACTTTAAAATAATTTTTTATGCTTAAAATTTTCTTTGTCCAAGAGGTAAGGGTCTCATTATCGAGGGTTAGGAATGTGCAATGCACTCATCACTTGGCTAGAATTTGAATGCGTTCATGGATTGCGCAAGATGTGAGGATATAAAAGAACTCCAAAAATTGACTATGTAGCCACCCCTCCCACATTTACCCAGTTTCACCAGCCTACCATGGTAAACATGAGATAGAGTTACTATGACATGATCTAGCCTCCAAGTTTCAGTTAAGGAAGTTGGGCCAACAACTGACCACATACTAACATCCTACAGGGGATATATGCCACTCAAAGGTTGAATAACCACCCCAGGTGACTAAACCTTGGGCTAGAACCCTTTTTCTTTGCCTTGTGCCCATAACCGCACCCACAACAAGTCATGCATGCAATTATAGGCCTCCAACTGCATGCACACCATACTTCCATGCAGTTATAGCTCAATTTATCTAGTTTTGAGCATGTGGTCCCAAGATCAATGCACCTTTTCAAGCCCGCCTCCAAACCACTAGCCATAATCACTTGAGACTTTCCATAATCGTATTTAACATGGAAAAAAGCTAAACATTTTATCTCAACTCAAAAACTTGACCTAGACTACCTAGGACAAGACAAACATTTTGTCAAACACATGGAAAACATATAAGCTACAGGTCATGAATGTATATATGATCATAGAAGTCTGAGATTCATATGAGAATCACCGAGAAGGCCCTATGCCCTCTCCACATAGCTACAACAACATTTATTAGTCCATAAATTCATCAACCAATCAATAGCTAAACAATTAATGACAAGAGCCATAGAGGATACACATTATATGAACAACATATAACCAAATAACCATCATATAAACCATGGAATATCAGCCATAATATCACCAACACATTGCCAAAAAATATATATGAATCACTATAGAAGAATAACTCTTATTAACATATGAAATTACCATCCAAGTCAAGGATTTCCATGTACCACCTAACCATAGATTGGGCTAAACCAAGTATCTCTTTCATCCAACCACCCCCACGCCATATTCCAAGCATGAATATGGGATCTCATGGAATAAACCAAACAAAATAAAATAAGGGCTTCTAGAGGCAAAACCACCTCAACCTTTAACCAATGATTCCTCTTGATGGTCATACATCACTAACACTATCCAGATCAATCTCTACCAAAGCTCTTGAGGGTTCTAGGAACCAGTAACTCAACCCACAACCTTCCAGGGCTCTAGAGTGTTTGTCCAACCCAACTCCAGGGACTAGTAACTCAGCCACTAAGGGCTCTAGAGAATTTGTCCCAACTTAGACTCTAGGACTAGTAACTCAACCCAAGTTGTTCCAGGGCTTCCAGATCATTTTTCCAACCCACAACCATAAGGAATTATGAGCACCACCTAGAAAAAAATCTAGTGGAAAATCCCACAACACCACGAATATCCATGAAATGGCAAGGGAAGGATAAAACCATTTTTAGTATGGGAAATCGTCTATGCTAATGACAACACATAACCGAAAAACCACATCCATCTACCATGCATCCATAAATCAACAAGGAAATCACACATACAACTTGTTACCTCCAAATAAATCCAACTATAGTTGTTGATTCACCTGTTCCCTTGCACTTTCCTGCTTTCCTTTTCCTTCTTTCTCCAATCCAAGTGAAAACTAGAGTGCTCTAAGTATTCTCCAAGAAAATTCTAAGAGCGCAAGAGTAAGAGAGAATGAGAGAATACAAGAGAGCTCCTAGATGAAACTAACAAAAATATAACCAACAAAAACTCAACTGACAAAAGTTGTGAACTGATCCTTCAATTTCCCTCTCATGCAAATATGTGTCTCTTCACCTTCATTTTCTCCTATTTTCCTTTATTTCATAAATAAAATGCCAAGTAATGGCTCTTTGCCTTCGCCAATGTCTTTACCAATTTCCATAGCCATTAATTAATCACCAGTGATACCCCATCACTATGTTTTTCCCAACATTTAGCTTGGAATACGTGTCCCATGGCCTTGGTATTATTTTATTTACATGGAAAATCAACTAGGGGTTGTTACAAACCCATCCCCCTTGGGGGGACACTGTCCTCGATGTTCATTAAAACCTATAAACCTGAAAAATTCAAGCTGCCCCATGGAGCTTTATAACACAACTCGCTATAACATTTACATAATATTATACTACTGAGACCATGACCATCATAACATGAACACCATATCGTTTAATGGAGATTTATAACACAACTCGATGTGGCATTTACATACATATGCATATACAAACGTAACCAAAGTAAAACATCAAAACATATATCAGAATACAGCTGCTCAACCAAATAATATAGAAGGATAGATAGCCTGCATCTAATCATCCATCTCCCATGTAGCTTCATTAGGACAAAAGTGTTTCCACTGCACTTTAACTTGCTCAATTTCTCGATTCCAGAGCATGAGCATCTTTCGCTGCAAAATGCACTGATTTTCTAGCTCCACTTGCAATACAAACTGATTAATCACATGATCAACATATTTCACATACTTATTAAGTAATGAGACATGGAAAACATCATGGAATTTCATCGTCGGAGGTAGTGCAATTTGGTAGGCCACCAGTCCAATCCTCTCGAGGATCTTGAAAGGCTTGCAATACAAAGATGACAGGTTTGCACATGATCCAATCCTCAAGGAGCTCCTATTAGGCTTGATGTGTAAATACAAATGCTCCCAACCTGAAACTCCTCGAATACCATATGTTGATATGCATAACTCTTCTGTCTATCCTGTGTTACCTTTAGGTTCTTCTTAATAACCTGCATTTCATGTTCCATCTCTATCAACATATATGGTCCAATCGATAATTTGTTCACTGGATCACTCCAATTGACGAGAGTATTACAACTTCGCCCATAAAGTGCCTAAGACAGATTCATCTTCAAAGACTCCTAATACCCATTATTGTACACAAACTCCACCAGTGAAAGATACTCTTCCCACCTCCTCTACTAGTGCATAACATAAATCCTCAACATGTCTTGAAGAATCCTGTTAACCCTCTCTATTTGTCCATCTGTCTGTGGATGATAAGTTTTACTCAAGGCCAACTCTATCCCCAAACCTGCAAACAACTCCTTTGAAAACCTGCAAGTGAACTTGGCATCTCTGTGTTACACAATCTTCCTAGGAATACCATGTAATGTCTCTATCTCCCTGATGAAGATTTGAACTACCTCACTAGATGAATTCGTAAACTTCACTGGAATGAAGTGAGCTACCTTATTCAACCTGTCAATCACAACCATAATAGTGTCGTGTTGCCTAGATTCCCTCGACAAAACTATAATGAAGTCCACAAAAAAGACCTCCCATTTCCACTCTGGAATCTGAATTGGTCGTAATAAACCACCTAGATGCTTACACTCTGCTTTTACCTGTTGAAAATACAAACATCTCACAACAAACTCAACCACCTCTTTCTTCAAATTTGTCCAATAGTAGAACTTATTAACTGTTGTCAATGTCTTATGATATCATGGGTGACTTGAATATGACTTAACATGAAATTATCACCAGATAAGCTTGTTGAGCTCATTGTTGTCCAACACATATATCGTGTCCCTAAATTTGACCAAACCATTTGTTGTGAGATGATAATCCACATCCTTCTCACCTATACCCTACTACTGTAACTTGTGCTTAAGTTGTTGGTACTTTTCATCCTATTATCTGACTTGTAAATCTATCCCATATGAACTCATAACTGCAATGTAATTTACCTGCACTAGACTTATGCTAAGAACATATATAACCCTATTCTCTTTACCCTTAATGTATGTGATCTCGAAGTAAAACTCACTAAGCGTGGAAAACAATCTAGATTTCCTAGAATTCAAGTTAGGTTGGTCAAACAAGTATCTCAACCCACTGCGATCAATCATCAAAATGAACCTCCTACTAAGAAGATAATGTCTCCACTCTTCAATGCATGAATGATCGCTACCAACTCAAGATCATGCATCACGTAGCTTTTCTCATGCTCATTCAAATTCCTTGATTCATAACATACTACTTGTCCTTCCTGCATTAGGACTCCACCAAGTCCTCTCTTGCAAACACTTGTACATACCACAAACTCTTTGTTTGGATCTCCAATCTTTAGAACTGGAGCATTTTTAAGCAACTACTTCAACTGCTCAAAACTAACAGCACATTCCTCTGTCCATTCAAATTTTTTTCCTTTTCTCTGCAAATATGTAATAGGACAAGAAATAAATTAGAAGTTCCTGATGAACCTCCTGTAATAACTTGCTAGTCCCATAAATCATTAGACCTCATCCACATTCCTAGGAGTTACCCATTCCATGATAGCTCTAATATTTTTCGGGTCCACTGCTATATCTTCCTTGGAAACAACATGCCCCAAGTAATGAAATTATGACTGAAAGAAATTTCATTTACTAAGCTTGGAATACAATTGATGCTCTCTTAAAAATCTTAACACTACTGCTAGATGTTGTACATGCTCCTCCTCATTCATAGAACATATAAAAATGCCATTAATGAATATTGTCACAAACTTGTCCAGATAAGGATGAAACACACTATTCATCAAACACATGAAAGTAACTGGAGTGTCAATCAAACCAGAAGGAACTACTACAAACTCATAATACCCATACCTGGTATGGAATGAAGTCTTGTAGATGTCCTCGTCTTTGATGCATACCTAATGATATTCTGATCTCAAATCAATCTTTGTGAACACTGCTCCTCCCTTCAACTGATCAAGAAAGTCATCAATCTGTGACAAATGATACTTGTTCTTAATCATCACCTTCTTCAACTTTTTGTAATCAATTCACAACCTAAGAGTACCATCCTTTTTCTTCATAAAAAATAATGTTGCACCCCAAAGCGACACACTTGGCCTAATGCATCCCTTGTCAAGAATTTTCTTCAACTGCAACTTTAGTTCCACTAATTTCGGAGTGCTCATCTTGTACCGTGCCTTTGATGCTGGTGCTGCTCCCGACATCAACTCAATAGAGAAGTCCACTTCCCTATGAGGTAGTAGCTCTAGGATCTCTGCTAGAAACACATCTTGAAACTACTGCAAAATTGGATAACTCTTCAAGAATTCAACATCCTCGATATCCTTCCCTTTATCACTGGAAATATGAACTGCAAACAATGCACATCCTTTTTTGCTATTGTGCTTTTCCTGCGTAGTTGTAACCATTCTCACTAATGTAGGCTTCCTCTTACCCTGAAAAATTATATTCTCTCTTTCATCATCCAAGCACTCAATAGCCTTATCATAGCAATCCACCTTAGTCCTGTGAATGTACAACCAATCAATACCCAACAACATATTGTATGATCCCAACAAAATCACATTTGTATGCACTGATGCATATATATTGTTCAATTCAAATTGACAAGATCTTGCCCAATGATGAACTCTTTTAACTACACCAACCAAGACCCTGCATGCACTTCTTTATTCAAGCAACACTTATCCACCAGGTTAGCATTGATATAACTCTAGTT
This sequence comes from Pinus tabuliformis, assembly GCA_031772625.1. Classification (NCBI taxonomy): domain Eukaryota; kingdom Viridiplantae; phylum Streptophyta; class Pinopsida; order Pinales; family Pinaceae; genus Pinus; species Pinus tabuliformis. Next base: position 1,005,284,656 of record CM062819.1, read on the forward strand.
AGATCTAGAGCCAATCAAAATAGAAACAACTCGATCACCAAGCTTACCTTCCATATAAATAATAGACGTCTGATGATCAACCTGCCTATTATACAATGTTGCATAAATACGAGGAATACTTTGTCCAACATCCCCAAATATCTGTGCCTCCTGAGCATTGTAAATATGTGGTATACCACCTTGATGTTGTGGAAAATATCTCTTACTATGATCCTGGCCACAAGTACAACACTACAAGGGCTTCCTGCCATCGCCCTTGTCTTGCTCCTCAGGATGAAATCCCTATCCTATGTCAACTACATTTAATTTTGTTGTACGGTGTTGCAGTCTCCTTGTCATCTGTATCCTAAGGTTTTCCTCTCTTTTTAGCCCACTTTTCTTTATTCTTCTCATTACCTTTCCAATCCTGCTTGGACTTAGTCTTGTGCTTTGATTTCTCATAACAATGCTTCAACTTTCTGATGGCTTCCTCCAACTATCTAGGCTTATCAAACTCTATCATGTCTTTGAATGATACTGGTAACCCACTAATGAATCTCTGAATCTTTGCTTTTCCTCCTTAAGATAAGGCACATATCTCAACAAATCTAAGAATCTGCTAGTATACTCCTCATCGGTCATAGATACCATTTTCAACTCATATAATTCCTTTGCCTTGTAAGCATAGTATCTTTCAAATAAATACTTCTTATTGAAAAGTCTCTCGAACTCACTCCGTGTCAACTCCTAGTCTCGAATTCCTTTGACATTATTTACATATTCCCACCAAATGTATGATTTTCCTTTAAGACTAAAAATATCTATCCTCTCTTTCATATTATCTAAGTAATCATGCTATCTGAAAAACTTATTCATTCCAAGCAACCAAGATTCTGCATTTTGTGACTTCTTCATTTCCCAATCAGATGTAGAAGGATTTGTTTTCTTGAACTGCTATAGCAAGTACTGCTTCTCACTCCTCCTATACGGATGGTGGTGGTGATGACAATGTTGTTTCTTTGAACAAGAACTATAATAAAACCCATAGTCATTACCTCTCATGTTAGGTGCATCTAAGAACCTACCATCTCTGACTATATCATCCCTGTAAAACTTATATTCTGATTGAGACTTGTTTCCAGATGCCCCATTGGTCCTTTCCTCCTGTCCAAGACTAATCCTAAGCGGTCCTTGTCTATGTAAATATGATAGAATATGAAGGATGACTACATTAACCTATGCTTTCTTTTCCTATTCCCTGGCAAGTTTTTCCTATGACTAAATGATCTTGTCATTATCCGCCTTACAACTTTTGATCTATGCTTTCAAAATTCTCAATGTATCTGCTATGTCAGGGGAGTACTCATCACCATGTTGTTCATCTGATCTATAGCGTGAATCACGTGAACTATAGTCCACCATTTTTCTTGTCATGTTGATCTTCTACTTGTTGCAAACATACCATGTTAGATAACCAAATATAAACATAATCAACATACCTCAGTGAAATTTAGGGGAGGCTATCTCGTTTGCAAAATCAATGTAGATTAGCACAACATATGTGTCTATTATAAAATCAACATATCAATCATCTTAACATGAACATCAAGACGACACAAGACCATAATAGTGACCATCAAAATGCATGCATAATGAACACATAGAAAACTGACATGCATGCATGACAAACACATTCCACCCATCCAGTCTAAGTGTTTGAACCTGGGAGATTTGATACCAATCTGTAGCCACCCCTCCCACATTTACCTAGTTCCACTACCCTACCAGGGTAAACATGAGTTGAAGAGTTACTATGACATGAGCTAACCTCCAAGCTCTAGTTAAGGAAGTGGGGCCGACAACTAACTACATATTGACATCTTATAGGGCTGTAGGTCACTCAGAGGTTGACAACCACCCCAGGTGACCAAACCCTGGGTTGGAACCCTTTTTCTTTGCCCTGGGCCCACAACCACACCCATAACAAGGAATGCATGCGGTTATAGGCCACCAAACACATGCACAACACTAATTCCATGTGGTTATAGCCCAATTTATCTAGTTCTAAGAATGTGGTCCCGGGATCAGTGCCACCTTTGTAGGCCTGCCTCCAGACTATTGCCCAAAATTACTTGAGATTTTCCAGAATCATATTTAACATGGAAAAAAAGATAATCATTCAATCTCAACTCAAAAAATTGACCTAGGCTGCCTAGGACAAGACAAACATTTCATCAAACACATGGAAAACATGTAAGCTATAGGTCATGAATGCATATTTGATCATAGAAGTCGGAGATTCATATGAGAATCATTGAGAAGGACCTATGCCCTCTCCAAATAGCTAAAACAACACTTATTAGTCCATATATTCATCAACCGATCAATAGTTAAACCATTAATAACAAGATTCATAGAGGATACACATTATATGAACAACATATAACCATAAAATAACCAAGATATAAATCATGAAATCCCAACCATAATATCAGTAACACTGCAAAAAAATATACATGAATCAAAATAGAAGAATATCTATTATTGACATATGTAATTACCAACCAAGTCAAGGACTTCCACGTACAACCAAACCATATATTGGGTTGAACCAAATCTGTCTTTCAGCCAACCACCCCCATGCCATATTCCATGCGTGAATGTGGGATCTCATGGAACAAACCAAAAAAAACCAAACCAACATTTCTAGAGGCCAAACCACCTCAACCCTCAACCAATGATTCCACCTAATGGTCAGACATCACTAACATTGACCATATTGGTCTCTACACAAGTTTTCTAGGGCTCTAGGAAGTAGTAACTCAACCCACAACCTTCTAGGGCTCAAGAGTGTTTGTCCAACCTGACTCCAAGGACTAGTAACTCAACCTACCAAGGGCTCTAAAGAGTTAGTGACAATTTAGGCTCTAGGACTAGTAACACAACCCAAGATGTTCCAGGGCTTCCAGAGCGTTTGTTCCAACCCACAACCATAAGGAATTATGAGGACCAACAAAAAAAAAATCAAGCAAAAAAATCCACAACACCACGAATTTCTAGGAAATGGAAAGGCAAGGCTAAAACCACTTTCAATCAAGGAAATCCTCCATGCCAATGAAAACACATAACTATAAAACCACATGCATCTACCATGCATCCATAAATCAACACAAAAATCACACATGCAACCTGCTACCTACGAAGTAATCTAGCTGTAGTTGTTGATTGACCTGATCCCTCGCGCTTTCCTGCTTTCCTTTGCCTTCTTTGTCCAATCCAAGTGAAAACTAGAGTGCTCCAAGTATGCTCCAAGAAAACTTTAAGTGTGCAAGAGTAAGAGAGAATGAGAGAATAGAAGTGAGCTCCAAGTTGAAACTGAAAAAAGGCTAACTAGTAAAAGATCACCTGAAAAAAAATTGTGAACTAATCCTTGGAATCCTTTTTATCATTGAGGCCTCTATTTTCTTCATTTTTCCTTCAATTAACCTCTCCTACAAATATGTGTCTCTTCACCTTCCTTTTCTCCTATTTTCCATTTTTTCATAAAGAAAATGCTAATTAATTCCTCTGTTCCTTTTCCAATTTCCATAGCCATTATTTAATCACCAATGATACCTCATCACTATGTTTTTCCCAACATTCAGCTTGTAATACGTGTCCCATGACCTTGTACTTATTTTATATATATGGAAAATGAACTAGGGGTTGTTACAGACTAAGTATTATATTGGTAGGACGAGAGAGAAAGTACGAACATACAAACAAGTCTTAGACATGATCACGCAAACATACACAATCAATCATACAACAAGAATATGCATATTACCCAAAACCAACATGCATATATTGAAGCGACAATAAAATGACACTTATCTCAAAGCACAATAGTTAGGATGTAAGCCTTTACGACACGTGTTGACTGTAATAAAAATACGCATTGTGCTATGGGAGAGTGTCCAACACATGTTCTTATGAATGATAAAATCAACTAGTGCAAGATTGTGTTGGAGCTACCTCTATAATGTGTGTCAATATGCTCTAAGGATATGTGAAAGCAAGTGAAATCGATGCATGCAAGTGTGAAAGTGACACATGCGAAAACAATAGAAAACACAAGTGACACACGCAAGAATGAAAGCAGGAAAATACGACATTTGTAAAAGAAAGGAAAGAAAAAACAACAAATGTGAAAGAAAACTTGACAGTTGATAAACTCACCTGGATTAGGGAACACTTGCAACCATGAGTGATAGAATGCTCCTTGTGCTCCAAAAGTGCATAGAGCTCAAAAGAGAAATATGAATGTGAGACGAGCTCTAGGTTATAATCTTTATATATGGAGAGAAGACATGCAGTTAGGGTTAGGATTTGTGAGGGTGCTTAGTGCATGTCAGGAAACTAGGATTCAAGAGTGAATTGACTTCCACTAAGAGGTGTGGCAGTATTGACTTGAAGAAGTACACTCTCATTTTCAGCAAGGAGTTCACAATCATATATGTAAATAATTCCATTACACTAACACTCAGAACTATGCAATCACTGTCACGAGGAAGTGCACAATTATTGTTAGAAATAATTGCACAATGACTATTAGCAAGGGTTGTGCAATCACTGTTGACAAAGAGTGCACAACACTATCACTGTGAAGTGCTCTTATCCTATCTTAGCATGTGTGCTTATGAAGACATCAAGATTTGGCCATGTGAAAGCAATTAGATTGACACCTAGAATTACCAATGGAATAATTGAACACTTAGACAACATGATCGTGAATGACCTTAATGGATTGAGAGAAAAGATGTCATGATCATAAGGAAGCTCCAAAATTTGAAGGTAGGAAAAATTTGGAGGGGGTTGTAGCAGCTACAACAACACTAAATTCTCTATTTGGGTCTATCTTTAAGCGTAAAGTCTAGCTTTCAGGAAGTATTGTTTTATCAAGTAGATCACCCAAGATTCCTTACTTAGCCTAGTTATAGATGTAGTCTCTCCTGTCCCTCTTGTCGACCTAAACACATTTAGACAAATTTCCATATCTCAATTGTTTTGATTGGGGAGAAGGATAGTATATATTCACGAGTTTATGATGATTAGAGTCAGTGTCATCTTTGGTGTTTCTCTGCTACCATCAAGCCTGTTCAATACCCTAACATAGTCACTTCAAGGAATCACAAGCATTGCTCTACTGCCAGTGAGCTTGTTCAGTACCCCTGTGAAGTTGCTTGCTTCACCCCTCTGCATAGGAAGCCTTTCTCTTCTCTCACCCTTTATTATTTTATAACTTTATACCCATTGGAATTTTATAGGCATTTATTTCGCTGAGTGTGAAAGAGAGATCCCGAACTATTTAATGAGAAAGAGAGGTTGTTCCTTGTTTTGCAAAGACTCTTATAAATATCCCGCTGAAATTAATGTGCTTGATTAAATTTTTCTCCTCTCCTTTCTCTACTCGACTAAGCTAACATGTTAAAAAACAATCAATATAAATGGTCGATTCAAGGAGAGAAGATCCCATGGGCATTGCAGATCCACTTGATATTTTAATTAGGATGAAGCATACTTTTTGTACATGCATCATTGACCTTAAAATATACTTAAGCCTAAACAAAGAATTAAACTAAAGATAAGCCAAGAATTTCTAGTTTTAACAATTTCCCTTTTCAAATTTTTCCACATTATCATAGATCCAAACAGGACAAATTTCATATATGGTCTTATTTAAACAAAACATGAGCAGAGACATGAAAGAAAGGTACATAACATAAAAGGGAGAAAATAAGAAAGAAAAGTAAAGACTAGAAAATGGCATGTGAAAAACAAAACTCAAATGAGAAAGGAAAATCACGAGTAATGTTGTAATGCGTTGCAAAAGTGACTAGAATGAAACTAAACCTATACTCTAATATATCTACTTGGAAGGTTAGGATCATGTAAAGTCATATTTCCAATGTAACCATAGGAGTTGTTACGACCTGAAATTAGAAAGATTTAAACTATTAATGATAATATAAAATGATGTGCAAAAACAAAAATACTTGCTTGAATCATTTGCATATAAGGATGAAGGTCAGGTCTATATGCAAAAAAGTATGATGTAACAACTTGCTTTAACTAGTCTGCAACTTTGCCTTGTTGATTCGAACAATGATCATGCAAACCTTGAAGGCATCCCACACATGTACATTCATCCGCATTTTCGTTCTTACCAAACATCAAGTAAGATTGGAACTTATTATTAGAAACATAACTTTCTAGATAAGATTCCTCTATCTAATCATACATTTGATCATCGTACCCAAAACAACCAATTTGAAAACCTTGACATTCTTGGAAAGATGAACTTCCAATGAGCATAATCGAGTCATGGGGATATTATTGCAAAGAAAACATGACTTGATCTCTTTTAAAACCTTGCCAAAATCGTAAGGACCTGACATCACCAAAATATGAGGTGCCTCTACTATCTGACAAGTGTTTGAATAGTGAAATAATTAATCATAAAGATCAATGGACTCAACAAGATCAACCGGTGTAAAATAAATATCATCAAATATACAAGTGGGTGTAGAAATTTTGAATAATATGACCCTTATTCATAGAGATTATCCCGATTATACACTATTTGTGGAATGCATGCATAATACATAACCTCCTCTACATTGATCATCAATTTTGCGGAATTAAAAACAATCACATGCGCACATTGAAACATCAATCACACATATCAACACAGTATATCAAGGGGAAAGCATACAGCTGAAAACCCCCAACTATCTGTATATTATATTGATTGAGAACATGTAACAATACATAGTACAATACTCCTCGCAAGTACTCAGTACTATCTCCACCTGTTACACACAAACTAGCTCAGATCTGAATCAATCATAGGTTCAAATCTCCTCCGCTGCTTGCCTGCCTCCACTGCGCAATCCTGCATGAGAATAGATGAGAATGGCTGATCCAAACTCGTATTTCCCTTGGCTGAACCACGCAATCCTCATTGGCAATACTCAATCCATTGATTGTGAAAATCTCATGCACAACTATAGTCACAACTGATAGTTGTCTTGCCCTTTCACTCACCTCTAACACTTGTCTCCACTGAACAATCCATGCACTGAGTTAACTGATGTATTCTTTAGTTGATTTATGAGTTAAAAATTAGTGAATTAATTAATAATTAATTCACATCACTCATCACTAGTGTATTCTGCAGTTAGACTAAATACAACTAGTTCAACTAAGTCAAACTGAACACAACTCCATCAACTCCTCAATCAACTCCACCAAACTCAATCACTTGAGTTCTAACTGAAGTCCATCATGCAATAGCTCAACTGACCCATAAGAAAAGCGTATTTCCTTCTGGCAGCTGCATGTGCCACATCCGTAGCTCGAACTGAAGTGCTCCAAGAGGATAAGATAATGTTTATAGTCCAAATATTATTAAGAGCTAATAATATTCGACTGTTCTATTTTTAGCCTGGTAGTCTAAATAGACTTCGCCCATATGTCTAAAAATAGAAGTCCATCTATTTTTACCAACATGATCAATCATCCACAAATAGCATCATGCAACTCATAGACCATGATCCATATGTCTAAAAATAGACTTTGCACCAAAAATAGCCTGCAGGCCCACTTAGTGAAGGCAACTCCTTTACACTAAGCTCCATCATCTTGTTGCATTTTTAACAGTGGGAAAATGATTAATTCAGTGATAGTTGTTAGAACCAATATTATGATCAGGATTGCAAGAACCTGACATAACCATCAACTGAAGTTGAAGTGCCTCAACTTCCTGACAAGTCCCTGAACTTTCAAATGTTGAATGTTTGAATGTTTGTAAGCATGGTCAGGTTAGCATTTGTGTGAAGCAAAACTATCATAAATTATTTCAAAAATATCATTATGAATCAGATGGTAGATGTTGGAATCATCAGTTTCATTGGATGTGTCAACATGACCAAATAGATTACCCAAATTGTAAGAAATATGTTTAATGATTATGACATCATCTTCTTCATCATGGGCGACCTTACAGGCTTGTGTCAACTTCGAATTCGATTCATCAGATCGTGAGTTTAAAGAACATGGGATTTTTTCATTATCATTTATTTCATTACATGCATCATGACACAAGGGATGATGAGTTGGGGAAGAAATTCCTATGAGAAATTATTCTATGATCAAATCATATTCTAGATCCAAGCCTTGCAAATCCAAATCTTCATGAGAAACCAAGATATTGACATATGTACATGGATACTCATCACTACCTAAATAAAAGGATTCATTATCTTCAAGTTGATGGTTTCCAAAGGCTTTATCTTGGTCAAGATATTTGGCTTCATTTGAATGATTACCTTGAGTGAACGAGCCTTGATCAGCAAAGAATGTAGGAACACTATCTTGACATGGAGGAATTTGAAAAAGGGAAGAGAGATGGAAAGAGTCTTCATCCTTTTTCTCGTGTACTTGTTGAATGAGACCACCTAATACTAGATTTCCATCTAGACAAGTAGATTGAAGATGAAGAGTACTTGGAGAAATTATTGGTGGAGTGGATTGATTAAGAGAATCAAGATACAAAGTTTCATATGTTGTACATGATATATGATGAAAGGTATCCCTCGAAGAAGAAGAAATTTCAATTGAATTAGATTAAAGATTAAGATTATGCACACTAATGTCATCATGAGGAATCAAGGGATTAACCTTTGTTGAAAATAGCAACAAGAAATGCTAAAAATAGAAGTGCTAAAAATAGCACTACTATAAATAGCAGTTTGGGTACCAGTGTTGGATTGAGCAACAGGGAATGAAAAATGAAAGTGCTAAAAATAACATTGCTATTTTTAGCAGTTTGGGATAGATTCCAATTTTAGTCAGTCCCTAAACTAAAATAGTGAAGTAAAATTTGAATTTGAACTTAACAGCTGTTTGAAAATAAATTAATTAATTCACCATGAGTTAATTAGCTGTGGAAAATCAAACATGAAGTCTATGTGAGGACATGCAATAGTTTCTCCATTAATTGAGGAATTTATCCATCAGTTAAAGAGATAAGGATGAGTTCTAATTTGAGTTGTAATTAGTTGGCCCAGTTAACTGAGTCAAGTCCAGTTAGATTGATTTAAATAGTTTGTTTAAATTAATGTAAGTTCAGTTAGTTAATGCGTGCTTGCATATAATTGTTGTTCTTAAGATAACTGAATATTCTCTCATGAATAACTCATGCATGTCAGTTCGGACAGAGACCCAGTTGAGTTCAGAGGAGGGACAGTGTACTATCAGTTGGATGGATTTTTCCTATAAAGGAAGCTCATCCGTGGAGAAGGATTTATCTCCTTTAGGATTGCACAGTTAGATTAGAGGTTAGTGAGTGTGTGAAGAGGCCAATTCACACAAGTGGCTGCATTGGACCCCAAGGAAAATTGCGCAAAGAAATAGGAGGCTTGGAGGGCAGAGGAGAAGGTTTGAGAGAGGCCTTTGACTGCCTATGAGCATCAGAGGGATTGCAGAGAGAGCAGGATAGCTTGTGAACTGATTCTTTTTGTAATCCGGACTATATTTCCACTTGTATGATAATACAGAGTTGGGGTTTTATGCTTAGGCTTTCCCCTGGTTATATCTTCTGTGTTATGTGTGATTGATTTATTCTTATCAGTTATATGTGTTCAATTGATCTTCCTCAATTTGATTAAGCTTCCACATAATTGTTTGTAGAAGTAGATCAAGTATTTTGCTTTAGTATATTGCATTATCAAGTGATCTACAGGTGGGAATTTCTACAACCTTCACATTAGGCTATGAATGTGTTAGAAAATTCAAGGCTCTTTTGGATAAGATCTTAATCATTAGAAGGATAAAAAGCTTGGATAAGTGGATCAAAATTTTGATTTTCATATTTCCTAATGTCAACACCGATATGAGGGACCACTTTGTTTGGTAATGAGAAAGGAGAAGAAGGGACAAAAGAGGTGACATGTTCCTCCTATGAAATTGGACGGGCCTTGTGATCGATATGAGTTAGAAGGGTAAAATCAATAGGGGATTCAAACTCAAATTTTTTCAAATATATTTGAACCAAACGCTGAAACTTTTCACCTATGAAATCCCAATCTACATCTTCCTCAACGAATTCATAGAAAAGGTGAAGAAACTGATCCAAAAAATCCTCTAATGATTTGTCAGATTTCATTCTAAGCTTATTGATCCTCTATATACATCTTGATAATCATACCTATCAAAGGATTCACAAAGCTCCTTAACAATTTTCTCAAGGGAATGAATAGAAGTAGCTGGTAATGTATGACACCAATGCTTGACACAACCTTCAAGTGTGAGGGTGAATAGTTTGGCCATGACATCCTTACAATGTATTCCATTAGAAAGACAAAAATAAGAAAATTGAATCATATGTCCAAGCACAGTTAGCTTTCCCTCGCCATCAAATTTAAACTGAGACAATTCATGAATAATTTCTCAGGGGATTGTAAGATCAAGTTATTTCGAAAAAAATATTGATATTGTGATTTTTGGATGAGCCATTCAAGATGAAAGATTGAAAACAAACTCAACAGGCTCAACTTGTCATGTAGCCCTCCTTCTAGTGCCAGAATGTTGATGATGCTAGAAACTGCCAACATATAGGGGCTCTCCCTAATATGAAGTCCCAACTAGAACTCACATCGTTTGGGATAGGAGACCCATCTGGAACAAAGGGCCAACAACCATTTATTCTTAGAGATTTTCCTTGGCTGCAATTATCAACATAAGATATCATACACAAAATTTGATATAAGTAAGTAACTTGACACTTTGAACCGGATAATTGCAATGTATATAAGGTTCTTCCATGAATGGAGTAGAAATAGTGATATTTTAAGAGAAAATTAAAAGTACTATCTTAATAAAGACACGCAAGGGCATAGAAATGATCGTTAATTAACCTACAATATAATTCATAAGGTAACAACAATCATGAAATCAAGTAACAATGCACATTCAACAAGATGCATACCAAATCCAATAAAATAGTTCACTTTATTTAGAATGTATGAACATAAATATATACCATAAACATTAAAAGAATAATATTACAACATCCACGATGCATGCATGAAAGTGCATTGACTCTTAGAGCTTCAAATAGTAAGTCAAAGTTCTAAGATACACAATTACAATGATAGAACATTAGCCCCAATAATGGAACATTAAGCCACAACTTTCTCCTTCCAAGAATTATCTTCTCTGCTATGCTGAGCTAGAGAAGCCAAGGTGAAAAGTTCTAAAGTCCCTATACTTGATGCATGAGGGCCTATTTATAATAAATCAGGTGACATTCCACCTCCCATATGACTCTTGACCTCCCTCATGACTCTTGAGCTCCCATATGACTTTTGAGCTCGTACATGACCATGGACTTCCTAGTGACTTTTCACATTCCATGTGTGACCCTTGGGATTCCACACATTTTACATTTTCAATTTTTGAAATTACATAATTACATTCCACCAATAATGTGGCAAAAATACAAAGAACAAAATAACATTCTTGTGTTCACATTGTGAACCTACAATTTGGTGACTGTGACATGAAACTTCATTGTAATGTATCAATGAAAAGTTATTCTCTTTACTTCTATGTATTCAACTCTTCATGATTGATCTAATATGTGCTTCATCTTCACCCTCCAAATGGTTAAGATAAGTGTTGGAATATTCTAAGTAAACATGAATTTCCATCTCTTTGTCATGTTCCAAGATTCCTTTACTCCTGCATGATAACGTCTTTGTGTCTTATCTCAACAAGTGGCCTCTTTGGATACTCTTATTACTGACCTCCTTGAGCATCATCTTGCCATGATAGGATGATAGCACCTGCAAATGAAGTTCACTCACGAAATGAAAACATCAGTCCCCAAAATCACTTTTTTTTTCTTATCTTTGTTTTCTCATGTGAGGTGTTGATTATGATGGGACAAAGTGAAAATATTGAAAGCGGGGCATTCTTAGTTGTAGAGTGCAAATTCAGGAGGCAAGAGATGGAGGTTTGGGCATTGGAAGTGCACATTTCACAATGGAAAGAGAGAGAGGCAAGGCTTTACGTAGTGGAAAAGTCCAAGAGACAAGGGTGACAAGTTTGGGCACTGTGACTACACAATGCGTAATGATTGAGGAGGAGGCTCTGGGGATTACATGGGTTTCGAATGCAAGGACCCAGGAATGATCTTACTGTTCACTAGGACTACACAATGTGCAATGAAGGAATGGTTGATTAAGGCATTGTGCAAAGGGTAAGTGTAATCAACAAGAAATTGGATCATTGTGCCCTAGGAATGGTCATTGTGCAATAAAGGAAGGGATGCCTTGGTATTTCATAGGTTTCCATTGCAGGTGTTAAGAAATGGCCCTACTGTCCACTGAGAATGCACAATACACAATTCAAGGAAGGGTTGATCTAAGCTTGTGTGGTGGGCAAAAGTAACCAACAAGGTTGAGTGACTGTGCTATGAGGTTGCTCAATGCATAGTAAAGGAGGTTGTCCTCAAGATGTGTATAGTGCACAGATCCAAGAGGTAAGGGTCTCATAATTGCGGCTTAGGAATGTGCAATGTGCTCATCACTTGGTTGGAAGTTGACCGTGCTCATGGATTGTGCAAGATGTGAGAACAAGGAAGAACTCCAAAAATTGACTAAGTGTTAGATCAATAGGACAAGAGAGAAAGTATGAGCATACAAACAAGTCCTAGACATGATCACACACACATACACAATAAAACATACAAAAATAATATGCATAGTACCCAAAGCCAACATGCATACATTGAAGCAATAATAAAATGACACTTATCTCCAAGTGCGACAATTAGAATGTAAACCTTTATGACACAATTGTAAACTACAACCAAAAGATGTGTTATGCTACGGGAGAGTGTCCAACGCATGCTCTTATGATATATGACATAAACTAGTGCAAGAGAGTGTGTTGGAGTTTCCTTTAAAATGTGTGCCAAGATGCTCTTGGGATATGTGAAAGCATGCAAAAGCGACACATGCAAGAGTGAAAGTGACACATGCAAAAACAAAAGAAAACAAAAGAAACACATGCAAGAATGAAAGCTGTAACACCCTCCTCCAAAATCTACCCAAGTAACCGACCAACTGGGGTAAACATGTGACAAAGAGTTACTATGATATGATTCAACTCCCTATGTAACAATTAAGGAAGTGGAATCGATAGAACATAGACAACCTGACCTTCTACATCCAACCCATCAAGGTGACCAGCCCCTGAGACAAACTAAAATTTTGCTACCTTAAAGCCTCAGTGGCTCCCTTGACATGGGCATGCATGCGACTGGGACCCTCCAATTTCTCCCATAACAAGGCATGTGTGTGACTGGGGACTTTTCCAAGCAGTTCTGTGCGAGCGACTCCATATTCCGTGCCACTTTTTTAGGGCCAGGACTTAGGCCACTGTCTAGAACTCCATGAAACTTCCATAAATGAAAGGTAAACTCAAAAAATTCATTCAAATTCAAATACTTGAACAAGGACTTGACTGGAGCCCTACTAGCCATGGTAGACATTTTGTCAAACATGTCACAAATATGCATTCTATAGGTTTAAACAACATATCTGAGCATAGGGGTCTCATACTTATATGAGAATCACTAAAAAACATTGATGGCTCATCATAATAACTGCATTACCATCTATTAAGCCATATATTCATTGTATATTCAGTGATTAACCGAAACATTATGAGATCCATACATCAATACTATCATAAAACTCATTCATAACTAGCATATAAACAATAGAAATATCAAGGATATAGCAACCATATAAGCCACATATAAACAAGTATATTTACCCATAAAATACCAAGGAGAAAGAGAGCTCTTATTGATGAATGAAAAGGCAACCAGGTTCGGGACTTCCATGTTCCACTCGACCATAGATTGGATGAACCAAGTCTCTCTTCAACCAATCACCCCCATGCCATATTCCAAGCATGAATGTGGGTTTTCATAGAACAAATACATCAAAATCAAACCATACATTCTAGAGTCCAAACCACCTCAAACCTCAACTAGTGATTCCGCCTCATGGCTGAACATCACTAACCATCACCAGATTGGTCTCCACCCAAGCTGTCTAAGGCTCCAAAGTGTTTGTTCCAACCAAGGCTCCAGGACTAGTAACTCAACCCATAGTTGCTTCCGGTCTCTAAAGCGTTTGTCTAACCAAGGCTCCGGGACTAGTAACTCAACCCACCAAGGGCTCTAGAGTATTTTTCCAACTAAGGCTCCAAGACTAATAACTCAACCCAAGCTATTACAGGGCTCTAGAGCATTTGTCCAACCAAGGTTCCAGGAACTAATAACTCAACCCATAGCTAAAGGAACATGAGAACCAACCAGAAAGTAGAAGGGAAAACTCCCACAACGCCATGGCTATCCAGGAAATGGAAAGGCCAGGAAAAACCATTATCAATCTAGGGAATCATCCATGCCAATGACATATTATGACCAAGAAACCACATGCATATGCCATGCATGCCAAGAATAGTAAGGAAATCATACATGCAACTCGGTACCTATAAAAAAACCCATTGTAGTTGATAATCCCGATGTGCTCTTGTGCTTTCCTGCTCTTTCTTTGCCTTCTTGCTCTAAATCCCATGTATGCCACACTCCTCCAAGAGTGCTCTAGAAAACCTCTAAGTGTACAAGAGTATGAGAGAGAGAGAGAGAATAGAATGAGATCTCCAAATTTGAACTGATCAAAAGCCATGACCTGATCCTCAAAAGCCTTTTTATTAATGAGGTCTCTAATATCTTCATTTTCCCATTATTTTCCTTCATTTTCCTCCTCACATGAAACATGTGACCTTTCACCTTCCTTTTCTCCCGATTTCCATTATTTTCATAAATAAATGCTAATAAATGCCACCTTTCCTTTCCAAAGCCTTAGCTATTTCCCTTTCCAATTTCCATAGCCATAACAAACCAAATAAACACCCACACTAGGATGTTTCTTCCCAAAATTCAACTTGGAATACACACCCCATGACCATAGTTATTATTTTTCCATTATTCACTTTTTTTACATGGATTTTTGACTAGGGCTATTACAGACCCCTCCCCCTTGGAGGAACACTGTCCATAATGTTCAATGACACCTATAACCAACAAGACTACTAAAATAAAAACATATAGCCCATGAAACTTTATAACTTAGCTTGTTGTAATATTTACAATGATCGACCTACTGAGAAGCAAACCAACATGACAACATAACAACATGACAACCATAATGACATGACACCGATACCGCTTTTTGCAGCTTTATAACAAAACTCATGGAAGTATTTACATCCATATTCATATGTACATATACCAAAACATCACACCAGCACATTTACCAGAACATTCACACATCCAATGAATAGAGAATGATACATAGCTCGCATGTGATCCACCATCTCCCATGTAGCTTCATCGGGCCCAAATTGCTTCCAATGCACTTTAACCAACTCAATTGCCTGGTTCCAGAGCATGAGCATATTTATCTGTAATATACACTGAATTTCTGTCTGGAATTATCATTCTGGCTCTTCTTGTGCTTGATGCGCAAGTACACTTATTCCCCAACTTAAAACTCCATGAACAACATGTTCTAATCTGCATATTTTTTTTTTCCTATTGTGTGTTTCCTTTATATTCTTCTTGATTACCTGCATTTCCTATTCCATTTCTGCTAATATGTCTGGTCCAATCAATATGATGTTCACTAGGTCACTCCATTTTATGGGAATATTACAACTCCGCCCATACAATGCCTCAAACAGACTCATCCTTAGTGACTCCTGATACCCATTGTTGTAAGAAAACTCTACCATTGGAAGATATTCTTTCCACTTCCACTGCTGATGCATCACATACATCCCCAACATATCCTCCAATATCATGTTGACCCTCTCTTTTTATCCATTTGTTTGTGGATGATAAGTTGTACTGAAGGCCAACTTTGTACCTAAACCTACAAACAACTCTTTCCAGAATCTAGAAGTGAACTTGGCATCCTTTTTTGATACGATCTTCTTTGGTACACCATGAAACATCACTATATCTATGATGAATACCTATGCTACATCATTATCTGAATATTTAGACTTCATTGGAAGGAAGTGTGCTACCTTAATCAACCTATCCAGAACAACCATGATAGAATCATGCTCTTTAGATGTCCTCGGAAAACATGTAACAAAGTCCATGAAAATGATCTCCCACATCCACTATGGAATCGGAATAGGCTAAAGTAATCCACCTGGATGCTTACTATTAACACCCCAAGAAAATCTCCTAGGTTGTATCTCAGAGATGCTCGGGAACATTACAAACTCAACAAAAATGTTGGAAATAGGTGGATGAATGAAAGGAATGATGCATATTCAAGCCAGATAACCACTTCTACTATGCTTAACCCCAGACATGGGTGAACACCCCCAGACTACAAGGCATTAGACCACCAATCACTCATAGTTTAAGGATCAAGTGGACATGGAGAATACTGACCATACCAGTAGATGCACAAGACCATGTGATGGCAGGTTGAAACCAGTAGAGAGGTCTGCAAATCTATTTCCTAATGCATAGACAAGATGACAGCTCTCTGGCACTAGGATAATAGAAACCTACATAACACATTCAATGATACACACTAGATTCTAACACCGAGGTGGGATGACAGCCCCTCTAATGCTAAACATTAAGAGCACATGAAAAATTCATAACAGGCACAGCCTAGAACATAGCAGAAATGGAAGGTGAGAAATTAACAACAAAAGAAGCTTGTATTAGCTGAAAATGAAGACCAGTTGTTGTAGGTATCACAGTAGTTACAGTCTCCAGAAGTTGAACCTTACATCAAAACTACAACCATCAACCTTCATTACCTTTGTCTTTTGGGTATATATGGAGTTTGATTACAAACATGCTCTGCTATGCTATGCGTGGAGGGGTCATAATGGACCACCAACCACATTAACTATCTAAAATGGGCCTCTGATACAATCCACTGCTTCAATGAGTGAATTTGACATTCTCTGGTGCTCGGTTGTCCTTCCTGAACAGGTGGAGTGTTGTACAGAAGAAGCTGCATAACTGATAAATGCTTTAACTGCTCGAGGTTGTCCTTTCTTCTCGGCCATTCTTCCTTGTTAATTGCAGTTGTTGTAGAATAATTGCACAGGGTACTAGTAGATGGCCGCCATTGTCCTTCGAAAGCACAACTCAGTCAAAGGTGGCAAAGACTTCATGGCGGGTGTACGAGTGGGTGGAGGATGAACATCAGTCGTTGGATCGTAGTGATCGATGGCGGGGATCGTTTTGCGGAAGATATCGGGAGATATGAGAGTGGGGAGATTGTGGGCTGTTGGATCTCAGGTGGGGAGATCCAACGGTCATCGGACGAGGAAGTTATGCGAGGGTTAGCGAGCGGGGAGGGCGGTTTTGGCAGTGAGCGATATTCCCTGCACTGCCTTTGGAGTTGTGGTGGTATTCGTACAAAGCCGCACAATCACAATCAGCGGGTGACGCGTGACAGATGGCAAACCGCTTTCCCCATGGGTTAATGCACGTGCAGGTTTCGACAGCTGGGGAAGCGAATGACGTTGGATAGTGCGGCAGGAACGATCGAACGGTGGAAAGCAATAACAGTTTAATGAGCGGGAAAAGCAATGGAGACCATCAGATCAGGATGAAATAACAGTGCAGGTCTAATAGCATGGGTTACCATAGGAAAAGGCGCGTGGTCATGCTACCATGGTTACATGGGTTTAATACTTAGCGCCTAGGGGGCCGAAAGAAGATAGGCTTTCATAGCAATTTAGAGGTGAAATGGAGGAAAACACATGTAGCGGGGGCTATGGGAGTACACTAAAATGGAGGAGCAGGAGAAGAACAACTGATGCACATCCCTTCTTGAGAGAAAATGACCCGATCAGGCTTGTATTTGATCCTCGAATGTTGAAATCAATAGCAGAGCTAACACTGGCTCCTTCTAGGAATGAGATCCTCCCTGTGAGGTCTCAAGAACATGCAGATCAATGCCTTTCCGATGAAAACAAATTAGCCAAAGTTCCTAGTGTTCCATTGGGCATGGGGTCTGATTAAAACTGATAAAACAACATATTTACAACTTTAAGGCCAAAATACCTTAAATCACATAAATTTTCAGAAAACGCCCATTAACTGGGCCATCAAAAACTGATTCTTCTCCCAAGCTTTTAAGCATGAAGGTATTGTTCCCTTGGATCTGTGAAATAATAAAAGGGCCTGTCTAGAAAGCATCAAACTTCCCATGATTGCCTTTCTTTTCCTTCAGTGCATCCCATTTCAGAACCAAGTCTCCAACCTGAAAATTATCTGTTTTTGTCTTCCTGTCAAAAGAATCCTTGATCTTTTTCTGATGTGCTGCAGCCTTTTCAACCAGCTGTTCTCTAATCTGATGTACCTCTGCTAAATCAGTGATCCTTTGTGCCATGTTTTCTTTCTCATTTTGTTCTGGTTGCAGGAACTTTGCCACAGGGAGAGTTAACTGAATTGGGAATACAACCTCAGTGCCATATACTAGCTTAAATGGAGAATTCCCTATGGATTTCTTAATGGTCACTTTGTCAGCCCACAGTGCATATTTTAGCTTAGAATCCCAATTATTTTTATTATCTTCTAATAGCTTCTTAATTATCCTTATCAGGCTTTTATTAGAGGATTTTGCTAGACCATTTCCTTGAGGGTAATATGAGGTGGAATGAACCAATTAACACCCATTGCATCACACATTTCCACCAATTCTTTTTCCTTGAAGGATGCTGCATTATTTGTGACTAATTTGTGTGGACAACCAAACCTGGTAAAGATATTTTCAATTAAAAACTTCATGACCACATTATGATCAGCCTTCCTAGTAGGGATTGCTTCAATCCATTTAGTAAAATAATCAGTGGCTACTAATATCCATTTGTGCTAGCCACTAGAATGTGGATTGATTTCTCCAATGAAATCCAAGCCCCAGTGCTGAAAAGGTCCTTTTGCATGTATTGGTTTTAAGGGCAGGGACTTCAATTGCTACTTTCCTTCAAATCTTTAGCACCTGTCACAAGATTTAACAAATGAAAAAACATCAGAAAATAAAGAGGTCCAGTAGTATCCAGCTCTGAGGATTTTATGGGCTGTAGTCTTCCAATAATGGTGCCCTCCACACATGCTAGAATGAAACTGCTGCATGATTTCTATTGACTGTTCTTTGTCCAGACACCTCAAAAGCACTCCAGATGAATCCCTCCAGTAGAGCATATTTTCATTAGTGCAATATTTAGCTGCCCTAAGCTTAATAGTTCTGGCTTGACTTGTGCTTGAGCCTGGAGGGATTTCTAGCTTCAGCAAGAATTTAACTACTGCAGAATACCAATCACAAGAAGCTAGATTTTCTGCCACAGCCTGCTTTCTCCCTGGTTCAGTTTCTTCCTCTTCTTGATCTGTCTGACCAATTTCCGCAATTGTGCACAGGAAATCTATTGTAATGATCTGCAATTTTCTTCAGCTAATAACTTGGCAAGACCCTGACTTCTGACCAGCTTGGTGGGCTTTAATTCTATATTAAATTCAATCAACTTTGCAATCCATTTAGCCCTTCTTCCATTAGCATCGGTTGTGTTAAGACATCTTTTATTGCAACAGAAGGTACATATGCAATTATCTTGGAATGCAGAATGTAAACTCGGAAAGCTTTCAAAGATTTGATTAGAGCATATGCTTGTTTCTCAATAATGTCATACCTTAGTTCAACATCCCTTAAGTTTTTGCTGAAAAATTACACTGGATGTTCTGAACCTTCTTCATCTGCTTGCAATAAAACTGCTGCAAGGGTGTCTTCAGAGGCAAATGAAAATATATGGAACTCCTTGCTGTAATCTGGATTGCTTAGAGTGGGAGCTTCCATAATGGCTTTTTTAATAGACTCAAATGATTTTCTTGCTTCATCAGTCCATCTAACCTCTGCCCCTTTCTTCAACATGGAGGTAACATGCTTCACCAGTTCTGTAAAATTTGGTATAAACCTCCTCACAAATTTAATCTTGCCCAGAAAGGACTAGATATCCTTCTTTGATCTTGGGACAGACAAGGTCTGTATTGCTTTTACTCTTTCTGGGTCAATTCGGACACCTGCAGCAGAAACAACATGTCCCAACAGCTTGCCTTCTTCTAAAGAAAATTGTGATTTTTTAGGATTGACTGAAATCCCAAACCTCCTACACTTTAGGAACACCTTTTTTCAGATGCTGCAAATGGTCTTGATGGCTGCTGGAGTATATTGTTATGTCATCAAGGTAGATCAGGAAAAGCTTATTCTTCTCTCCCACAAATGCTATATCATAGCTCTCTGAAAGGTGGCTCCAGCATTCTTCAATCCAAAAGGCATCTTAGCATACATAAAAGTTCCCCAAGGAGTGGTGAATGCAGTCTTCTCTTGGTCATCTGGATGCACAACAATCTGATTAAACCCTGAAAATCCATCCAAGAAAGACATAACTTTGGCTCCTGAGACTTTCTGCAGCAAATGCTCCATCTTGGGTAGAGGATAGTTGTCTTTCTTAGAGCATTTGTTTAAGTTTATGAAATCAACAAACAATTTGATTTCTTCACTTTTCCTCCTCACTATCACCAAATTGGCTACCCACTTTGAATATCTGAGAGGGACTTTGATCTTGGCAGCCAACAATTTTTTAATTTCCTTTTCAATAAGAGGAAGAAGAATAGGATTTATTGGTCTCAGCTTCTGCTTGAAAGGTATGGTGTCTTTCTCTAGAGGGATTTTATGCTGAATAATATTTTTATCATAGGTTTTCAGGTCACTATATTCCCAAGCAAACACATCAATAAATTGCTTCATTAAATTGAAGTATTCAACATCTTGGTCAGTAGACAGATGGGAAGACAGATTTATGTATCTAGGCTGACCTGGACTTCCTATGTCATGCTTACAGATTGCAGATTGGTCTTCTTTCTGGGCAGCCTTGTAAGACACATCATTTTGGTCAAACAGTATTTCTAAAGGAATTATACCCTTAGGAATATGATTGTTGGGAAGCTGGACAATGCTATCTTTGCCAATTTTGTTTCTAAGCTGGGATTGGGGGTTTTCTTCCAAGGATTCATTTTCTTGGTCGATTTGCATTTCGGAAAACTCATCAATGACTTGGAGAAACCTATTTAATTCCTCTTCATCATCAAAAACTTTCCAATGGCGGACATTGTCAGGCAAGGATGGTTTGTATTTCATTTGCACTTCATAAACTAGTCTAGGAGGCATGGGAGGGATAAACAGACTAGCAGACACAGCAAGGGAATCAACAAGCTGATTTTTGACTCTAGGGATATATGAAATACAGAAATAATCAAAGGAATCTTTGAGTCTCCATACCTCATCTCTGTATGCTTTTAGCCTTGGGTGCTTTGCTTGAAATGTTTTGTTTACTTGCTGAATGATCAAAACAACATCTCCAAACACCTTTATGTTCTTGATTTTTCTGTCTTTTGCTGCATTAAGGCCCAATAGAAGAGCCTCATACTCTATTATATTGTTTGTGACTTGGAAAGCTAGCTTGAAAGACATATGGGTGCTTTTTTGTTCTGGAGATACCAGCACCACCCCTGCTCCTGCAGTCTCCTTGGAACATGCTCCATTAGAGAACATCTCCCAAACTTGACCTCCGTGCTCTTCTTCGGCCTGAACTGGTTTCCTGATCTGCATTGAGGCCTTCTGGGATTCTTCTATTTGGAGGATACACGCTCCAAAATCAGTGTCCACAACATATATAGGATGATTAGTAGGATTCTTCTCATCACTGATGATGTATGCCAGCTGTGCTTCTCTGTAAAATCTCCTGCTTTCTCCTCCAAAGACTGGGACAGTGGCATAAGATAGATCATTTTGTAATGTCCCACCTAATCCCTTAATCCATCCCCTAGACAACAACATGCCAAACTTAGGAGGGACATCTACTACCACAATATCTATCATCATGCTTTTCATGGGCAGCTGAGTTAAGGTAATGGCCAGGTCTTTGATTAACCCTAGGCATTGCACTTTCCTTGAATCAAAAGAGAATAAATCATGATATGGTCTAGTGATGTCAAGGCCTAACTCTTCCATGACAGCTTTAGGCATTAGATTGTGGCTGGCCCCTATGTCTAGTAGGCAGTTGTGGAGGATTTTGTCATGAATAGTCAAGGAGACATAAAAATATGGAGGATTATTATCATCAGGTTCAATCATGGGGCTAAGCACAACATTAGGCTTATCATCTTGCAAATTGACAGAGTCAGTGGAAGTTTGTGTGGTTTCCAGCTCAAGAGCTTCAAGGATAGGCTTTCTAAATACTTCACTCTTTACCAACTCTACCAGAGGCACATATATTTTTAATTTCTAGACCTCTGACTCAAATTTGAAAGAGGAAAGTAACTTATTAGAACCTCTTACCTCTTGAACAGGAGCTTTGAGGATGTTTGGGTCAGCTGCTGGTCTTCTCTGCTTGATATTTTGTGACTCTGTTTGGACAACAGCTCTTTGGGCAGGATTCTCCTTGACATTTTTTGCATTTGACCTCAGATTATATCTTCGCTGCTCCTCAGTCTGCAGAACAACTCCTCTGTCCCACTCCTGACTGTCTTGTTCCTACAGCAATAATTCTTCGTATGCAGCCAATGTCAAAAAGGCAGCACTGCCTTTATCTTCCATGCAATGAATTTCATCCTCATCTTCAAATTGTTCCTCCTCCATGACTACATTTTGGAAAGGAGCTTTAACCTTTTGTTCTTCATTTGGTTCTTCCCCCCCTGATTGATTTGTAACTGTTCATTTGCTCTTTTGAATGGATTGGGATTTCTTGGAGAAAATGTGTTCTACTGCCTCGTCTTTCCTGAGTTCTGCTCAACCTTCAGCTTAGATATTTCAGCAGCCAATGATTCTATCATCTTAGTCTTTTTGTCTAATTTGGGTTCTAAAGATGAAGAAGAGGAAGAAGAAGCCTCGCCTCTCTGCCTCCTTATATCTGCATGACTCTTTAGCTTTTCTGCAGCAATAATATTGGATTCCACCTCTAGTGCTACATCCTGCATGTCAGCTAGAGTGGCACACCTTCTTTCTCTCAACAACAGGCAAAAATCAGAGTCAAAAGCATTGGCATAAGTGAGTTTGGCAGAAGTGGGGGTAGGCTTTACCTCAACTGGTATCTTACTATACATACGGTTGAATCTTTTATTAAAATCAGGAAATAATTCACCATTTTCCCTCTTCAGGTTGCCAAACTCAGTATGGTAATATAGCAAGTCCTTTTTATCTCCCCATTGCTTCAAAAATGCTTCATCTAAGGCTTCAATATCAGCAATAGATCTAGGGGCTAGTTCTTTGAACCACTTTCTGGCCTCTCCATCAAGGCTCTGGACAAAAACTCTCATCCACACATCATTTTCACTTATATCTAAGTTATCAGCATAACTATAGAAAGCCTCAAGGTGTTCTTCAGTTGTTACTCCCTCTGTGCCAGTGAATTTGGGCATATACTTCTGATATTCTCCTGTAGGCATAGCATTCAAAGGAATGGGCAAGACCAAGGGTCCATACCTGGTAGCTACAATTCTTTCTATCTTCGTAGGTGCTTGCTGGCCTGCCATGACTGGGGTATGTGGAAGCACACTGGCAGATTGGGCAGTATGAAACAATGAAATGGATGACAGAGAAAAAGGGATGTTATGGACTGTATGGGAATCTTTCTTTGGAATGAGATTCAAAGGGGAACTAACTGAACAAGGAGATTTACGAATCTCTGAAGGAAGTTTCTCACTAGCAACACTAGGCTCAATATCTTCAAATTGTATATCTTCAACTACAGCCTTATCTTTCAGATATGCATAAGTTTTCTTGGGCTTACCTAATCCTGATGCCCCTTTCTATGATGTTTTCTTCAGTTTAACAATCTTCTCAGGGTCAGGCACTGGGACATCTGGTGATTTCTGAGGATTTCTTCGAGTATGTCTCACAAACTGAGCCAGAACTGCAATGTGGAGTCGCCAAAGGTTGGTCCTCCTCTAGTGGAGTCACCAGATAGATGATTATAACCAGAAATGTGCCCAGACCTTCTCTATCATCAAAATCTGGAACTGTGTTGTTCTCCCAGGGAAGCTGAGCTTCAATCTCCTCTCCCTGGCAATGATGCCAATTAATGTTAACACCCCAAGAAACTCTCCTAGGTTGTATCTCAGAGATGCTTGGGAACATTACAAACTCAACAAAAATGTTGGAAATAGGTGGATGAATGGAAGGAATGATGCATATTCAAGCCAGATAACCACTTCTACTATGCTTAACCCCAGACATGGGTGAACACCCCCAGACTACAAGGCTTTAGACCACCAATCATTCATAGTTTAAGGATCAAGTGGACATGGAAAATACTGACCACACCAATAGATGCACAAGACCATGTGATGGCCGATTGCAACCAATAGAGAGGTCTACAAATCTATTTCCTAATGCACAGACAGGATGACAACTCTCTGGCACTAAGATAACAGAAACTTGCATAACAAATTCAATGATACACACTAGATTCTAACACCGAGGTGGGATGACAACCCCTCTAATGCTAAACATCAAGAGCACATGAAAAATGCATAACAGGAACAACCTAGAACATAGGAAAAATGGAAGGTGAGCAATTAACAACAAAAGAAGCTTGTATTAGCTGAAAATGAAGACCAGATGCTGCAGGTATCACAGTAGTTACAGTCTCTAGAAGTTCAACCTTACATCAAAACTACAACCATCAACCTTCATTACCTCTATCTTTTGGGTATATATGGAGTTTGATTACAAACATGCTTTGCTATGCTATGCATGGAGGGGTCATAATGGACCACCAACCACATTAACTATCTAAAATGGGCCTCTGATACAATCTGCTACTTCAATGAGTGAATTTGACATTATCTGGTGCTCGGTTGTCCTTCCTGAACAGGTGGAGTGTTGTACAGAAGAAGTTCCATAACTGATAAATGCTTTAACTGCTCGAGGCTGTCCTTTTCTTCTCAGCCATTCTTCCTTGTTAATTGCAGTTGTTGTAGAATAATTGCACAGGGTACTGGTAGATGGCCTCCATTGTCCTTCGGAAGGACAACTCAGTCAAAGGTGGTGAAGACTTCATGGCAGGTGTACGAGTGGGCGGAGGACGAACATCAGCCTTTGGATTGTAGTGATCGATGGCGAGGATCAGTTTGCGGAAGATATCGGGAGATATGAGAGCGGGGAGATTGTGGGCTGTTGGATCTCAGGCGGGGAGATCCAACGGTCGTTGGGCGAGGAAGTTGTGCGAGGGTTAGCGAGTGGGGAGGGTGGTTTTGGCGGTGAGCGGTATTCCCCGCACCACCTTTGGAGCTGTGGTGGTATTCGTACAAAGCCGCGCAATTGCAATCAGTGGGTGACGTGTGGTGGATGTGGCAGGCGGCAAACCGCTTTCCTCGCGGGTTAATGCGCATGCAGGTTTCGGCAGTGGGGGAAGTGAACAACGCTGGATCGTGCGGCAGGAATGATCGGACGGTGGAAAGCAATAATGGGTTAACGAGAGGGAAAAGCAACGAAGACCGTTAGATCGGGATGAAATGATAGAACATTGTGGGTTTAATAGCACAGGTTACCATAGGAAAAGGCATGCAGTCATGCTACCGTGGTTACATGGGTTTAATCCCTAGCGCCTAGGGGGCCAAAAGAACATAGGCTTTCATAGCAATTTAGAGGTGAAATGGAGGAAAACACATGCATCGGGGGCTATGGGAGTACACTAAAATGGAGGAGCAGGAGAAGAACAATTGATGCACATCCCTTCTTGAGAGCAAATGACCCGATCATGCCTGTATTTGATCCTCGGATGTTGAAATCAATAACAGAGCTAACACTTACATTGTGCATTTACCTGTTGAAAATCCAAGCATATCGCCACAAACTCTGCCACTTCTTTCTTCAAGTTCGGCCAACAGTAGAACTTACTCACAGTTGTCAATGTCTTATGGTATCCAAGGTGAACTAAAAACAGTTTCACATGAAACTCTCTCAAGATAAGCTTCTTGAGATCGCTTTCATTTGGCACATATATTTTGTCCCTAAATATGATCAAGCCATCTATTGGAGACGATAGTCCACATCCTGTGCACCTGTACCTGCACCTGTACCTATACCTGCACCTATACCTGTACTCTATTGTAACCTGTGCCTAAGCTCCACATACTTGTTATCCTACTAACTTGCTTGTAAGATCTGAGCATGTAAATATGTCCCATAAGAAATCATAGCTTCTATGTGGTTCACCTATATCCGCCTACTAAGAGCATCTACAACCATGTTCTCTTTACCTTTAATATACTTGATCTCAAAGTCAAACTCATTGATTGTGGCCAACCATCTAGCTTTCATAACATTCAAATTCGGTTGGTTAAATAAATACCTCAATCCACTCTGATCGCTCATCAGTACAAATATCCTACCAAGAATATAATTCCTCCACATCTTCAATGCATGGATGATTGTTGCTAAATCAAGATCATGTGTTGGATAATTTTGCTCATGCTCATTCAATTTTCGTGACTCTACTACCTATCCCTCCTTCACAAGAACTCCACAAAATCCTCTTTTGCAAGCATCTATTCATACCACAAATTCTTTGTCCAGATCTGCAATCTTTAGCACTGGAGCATTTGTCAACAACTGTTTCAATTACTCAAAACTTGTTGCACATTCCTCTGTCCATTCAAACTTCTTATCTTTCCTTTGCAATGATGTGATGGGATATGCAATCTGTGAGAAGTTCTTGATGAACCTCCTGTAATAACCACCCCATAAATGATCTTACCTTATCCACATTTCTAGGAGTTTCCCACTCCATGATAGCCCTTATCTTCTCTGGATCTACTGCTATGCCTTCCTTGGAAACCACATGTCCCAAGTAATGTACCTATGTCTGAAAGAAACTGCATTTTCTAAGCTTAACATACAAATTATGCTTTCTTAGCAATCTCAATACTGTTGTTAAATGTTCTGCCTACTCTTCTTCATTCTTAGAATATATCAATATATCATAAATGAATACAATAACAAACTTGTCCATATAAGGATGCAACACACTACTCATCAAGCACATAAAAGTTGCTGGAGTATTAATCAAACCAATTGTAACTACAACAAAATCATAATGTCCGTACCTGGTCCAGAAAACTAATGTGTGAATGTCATCTTCCTTGATGCGAACTTGATGATATCCGGATCTCACATCATTCTTTGAGAACACTGCTGCTCCCATCAACTGATCAAACAAATCATCAATCCGTGGTAACAAATACCTATTCTTAATGGTCACTTTGTTCAATTGTCTGCAATCAATGCGTAGTCTAAGATTACCATCCTTCTTCTTCACAAACAATACTGGTGCACTCCATGGTGTTATACTTGGCCTAATGTATCCCTTTTCAAGCATTTCCTTCAACTGCAACTTCAACTCTACCAACTCTCGAGTGCTCATCCTGTATGGTGCTTTTGATGCTAGTGCTTCACCTGGTACCAACCCAATAGAAAATTATACTTCCCTGTGAGGTGGAAACTCTAAAGTCTTTGCAGGAAACACATCCTGAAGCTATTGTAAAATCAGGCACTTGCTCAATACAAACGCATCCTCAACTTCCTTACATTTGTTACTAGAAATATGCACTGCAAATAACACACACCCTTTGTTGCGATTGCACTTTTCTGCATAGCTATCACCATCCTAACTAATGTTTATTTCTTCTTACCCTATAAGATTAAATGTTCTCCATTATCAGCCAAACACTTAATAGCTTTGTCACAATAGTCCACCTTGGTCCTATCGAGATACAACCAGTCCATACCAAAAATCATACCATATGATCCCAACGACAATACATTCAAATCTACTGATGTAGGCATACCATTCAACTTAAATGCACAAGCTCTTACACAATGATGAAATCACTTATTTGTACATGAAGCCAACTGCACTAACCAAGACTCTGCATGTACTTATTTATTCAAACCACACTCATCCACTAGGTCAAGATTAACATAACTATAATTAGATCCAGGGTCAATCAAAATAGAAACAACTTTATCACAAAGCTTACCATCCATCTCGATAATAGACACCTGGTGATCTGCCTGCCTTCTATCCAACATTGCATAGATACTAGGAATACTATGTCCAACATCCCCAACTGTCTGCATCTCCTAGGGAATGTAAATATGCGATCTACCACCCTAATGCTATGGAAAATATCTATGACGATGATATTTTCCACAATTCCAACACTATACGACCTCCTATAATCACCCGTGTTCTCCTTAGACCAAAATTCACGTCCTCTGTCAGATGCATTGAACTTCTTGTGTGACGTTGCATTCTCTTTGTTACTTGTGTCCTGAGGCCTTGCCCGTTTCTTGTCCCATTTCCCTTTATTCTTATTATTACCTTTCCAGTCTGGTTTAGTCTCAAATATGTGCTTTGATTTCTCATAGCAATGCTTTAGCTTCTGGATGGCCTCCTCTAATGATCTAGGCTCATCAAACTGAATCCTATCCTTAAATGATATTGGAAACCCACTGATGAATCTTTGATCTTGGCCTTCTCCTCCTTGAGGTAAGGCACATACCTGAGCAACTCCATAAATTTGCTTGTGTACTCCTCATCAGTCATAGATCCTATCTTTAGCTCATAAAACTATTTTTCTCTATCGTCATAATACCTCTATGATAGGTACTTATTCCTGAATAGTCTCTCAAATTCACTCTAGGTAAACTCCTCATAAATATCTCTGACATTATGTACATCTTCTGACAAGATATCTGCTT
This sequence comes from Pinus tabuliformis, assembly GCA_031772625.1. Taxonomy (NCBI): domain Eukaryota; kingdom Viridiplantae; phylum Streptophyta; class Pinopsida; order Pinales; family Pinaceae; genus Pinus; species Pinus tabuliformis. The sequence continues at coordinate 1,005,313,623 of CM062819.1, forward strand.
TACATTTAAGGCTAAATGTAGATATTCTGGCCTTCATGTTCTCAAAGTAATCATGTATCTTGAATAAATTATTCATTATAAGCAACCATGCTTTTGCATCCTATGATTTCTTCATTTCCCCATCAAATGTAGGTGGCTTTGATCTCTTGAAATCATTCATAAAATATCCCCTATCACTCCTCCTGTAAGGATGATAAGGATGATGACCTTGATACCTGTTAGAACTAGAACTAGGTTAGTACCTGTGTCCATCACCTCCCTTGTCCAGTGTATCCAAGAACTTGCCATCCTTGATCGTGTCATCTCTATCTGACCTGTGCCCACTACGAGATCTCCTACCATATGCCCCATTAGTCCTATCCTCTTGGCCATCGCCGATCCAAAGTGATCCCTACCTCTGTAATTATGATAGACTCTGAAGAATTATTGCATTGACTTTTTCTTGTTTCTCCGGTGCATGCATGAGTCTGTCATTATCTGTTTTACAACTCATTATTTCTTTCTTCAAACTCCTCAATGTGTCTGCTAAGTCAAAAGAGTGTCCAACACCACGCAGCTCATATGATTCATAGGGATAATCTTTGTAGTCTGCCATCTTGCTAGTCATATTTGATCTCTTCTTCCTGTAAGGTATATTATGTCAACTAAACCAAATAATAAACAAACCAACGTACCTTATCTTAGTTCAGGGAGATATCTCATTTGCAATACCAATCAGATTAGCATAATATATATATATATATATATATATATATATATATATATATATATATATATATATATATAACATAATCATGTCAACATTTATTCATCGTTTCAACCATTATCCAGTCATCAATGCATGACCATACCAAAAACATGTTATGACCTCATGAATGACAAGTACAACCACATCAATGTATGCATAACAACATATAAGTAATGACATGCATAACCAACATACACTCATGACGACCACATACAACCATAACACCATCAACTTTCATATGTTGACATCACTGCCATCATGAATAATGCCATGTATACACAACAAGCACAAGTACCTATATGCAACTAACATGTACATATAAAAATACATTCATCCAAGGGGAATAGAAACCAGAATAACCCAAGGAGAATGGAACCATGCTATGATACCAATCTATAGCACCCTCCTCCCACATCTACCCAAGTAATCGACCAACTGGGGTAAACATGTGACGAATATTTACTATGATATGATTCAACTCCCTATGTAATAATTAAGGAAGTGGAACTGATGGAACACAGAGAACCTGACCTTCTACACTTGCAACAGAACCCCCGGGAGCCATCCAACCCATCCAGGTGACCAACCCATTAGACAAACTGACATTTTGTTTCTTAAAGCCTCAATTACTCCCTTGACATGGGCATGCATGTGATTGGGACCCTTTAGTTGTTCCCACAACAAGGCATGCGTGCGACTGGGGATTTTTCCAGGTAGTTTTGTGGCAACGACTCCAAATTTTGTTCCACTTTTTCAAGGCTAGTACTCAGGACACTGCCTAGAACTCCATGAAACTTCTAGAAATGAAATGTAACCTCAAAAAAATGATATAAATGAGAATACTTGAACAAGTTTGACTGGACCCCTACTAGCCATGACAGGCATTTCGTAAAACATGTCACAAACATGCATTCGATAGGTTTAAACAACATATTTGAGCATAGGGGTCTCATACTTATCTGAGAATCACTAAGAAGTATTGGTGCCTCATCAGAATAAATCCATTACCATCTATTAAGCCATATATTCATTGTACATTCAGTGATTAACCAAAACATGATGAGATCCATAAATCATTACTGTCATAAATCTCATTCATAACTAGCATACAACCAACATAAATATCAAGGATATAATAACCATATAACCATATAATATCAAGGAGAAAGAGAGCTCTTATTGATGAATGAAAAGGCCAACCAGGTTTGGGACTTCCATGTTCCACCTGACCATAGATTGGCTAAACCAAGTCTCTCTTCAGCTAATTACCCCCATGCCATATTCCAAGCATGAATGTGGGTTCTTATAGAACAAATCCATAAAAATAAAACTAGGGCTTCTAGAGGCCAAACCACCTCAACCCTCAACTAGTGATTCCACCTCACGGTCGGACATCACTAACCATCACTAGATTGGTCTCTACCCAAGTTGTCCAGGGCTCCAGAGTGTGTATTCCAACCAAGGCTCTAGGACTATTAATTCAACCAACCGTTATCGGGCTCTAGAGCGTTTGTCCAACCAAGGCTCCATGACTAGTAACTCAACCCACCAAGGGCTCCATATTTTTTGTCCAACCAAGACTCCAAGACTAATAACTCAACCCAAGTTGTTACATGGCTCTAAAGTGTTTGTCCAACCAAGGATCCAGAAACTAATAACTCAAACCACAGCCAAAGGAACATGAGAAACAACCAGAAAGAAAACGGGAAAGAATCCCACAACACCATAGTTATCGAGGAAATGGAAAGGCTAGGAAAAGCCACTGTCGATCCAGGAAATCCTCCATGCCAATGACATATCATGACCAAGAAACCACATGCATATGCCATGCATGCCAAAACTAGTAAGGAAATCATACATGTAACTCGATACCTGTAATAAAAACCTGTTGTAGATGTTGATTCCAATGTCCTCTTATGCTTTCCTGCTATTTCTTTTCCTTCTTGCTCCTAATCCTAGGTATGGCACACTCCTCAAAGAGTGCTAAAAGAAAAATCTGTGTCTAAGAGTACGAGAGAGAGAAAAAATAAAATGAGAGATCCAAAACTGAACTAATCAAAAGACATGAACTGATCCTCATAGGCCTTTTTATTAATAAGCTCTCTAATTTCTTCATTTTTCCATTAGTTCCTTAATTTTCCTCCTGACATGAAACCTGTGACCTTTCACCTTCCTTTTCTCCTAATTTCCATTATTTTCATAAATAAATGCTAATAAATGCCACCTTTCATTTCCAAAGCCTTAGCCATTTCCCTTTCCAATTTCCATAGCCATAATAAACCAAATAAACACCCACACTAGGATGTTTTTCCCAACATTCAACTTGTAATACGCGCCCCGTGACCATAGTTATTATTTTACCTTTATTAACTTTTATTACATGGAATTTTGACCAGGGTTGTTACAAAAGCAAGAAAAAATGACACTTGCAAAAGAAAGAACAAGCAAAAAATGATAGATGCGAAAGAAAAGCGACAATTGAGAAACTCACCGGGATGATGGCACAATTGCAACCACAAGTGAGAGAATGACCCTTATTCTCCAAAAGTGTGCAAGTATCAAAAGAAAAATATGAATGTGAGATGAGCACTAAGACAAACTCTTTATATAGGGAGATCATACATACAGTTAGGATTAGGATAAGTGAGGGTGCTGAGTGCATGCTGGGAAACTAGGAGTCAAAATTGAATTTATTTCCACTAAGAGGTGTGACAGTACTGGCTTGAAGAAGTACACTCTCACTATCAACAAGAAGTGCACAATCATTTTCATAGGGAATTGTGCAATTACTATTGGGAAGGACTGCACAATGACTGTTAACAAGGGCTATGCAATCACTGTTGACAAAGAGTGTACAACACTGTCATTATGTAGTATGCTTAACCCTATGTGTGCATGTGAAGACATCAAGAGTTGGGCATGTGATAGCGAGTAGATTGACACTTAGAATTCCCAATGGAAGACTTGAACACTTAGCCAACATGACTGAACATGAACTTAATGGCTTGAAACGAAAGATGGAATGATCATAAGGAGACTCCAAAATTTGAAGGTAGGCCAAATTTTGGAGGGGGTTGTCTCAATTACAACACTTTGGAAGAAATATCAAGGACCATGGAAAACCAGGAAGGAGGATGCACCAACAGGGCACCTATGTTCAATGGAACGAACTATGTTTTTTGGAAGTAAAGATGAAAACATGTATTCAACCTCTTGGTGCTACTGTATGGGATGCAATGGAAGAATAATATCAAAACCCTCAAGCCTTGGTTACTAGAGATTAAAATATGGAATTTACATGGAATGCTCAAGCTATGAATGCTCTGCTTGCTTGCTTACCTGAATCATAACTAGTCAAGGTCATGGATTGCATTACTACAAAATCTATTTGGGAGAAGATGAACATCTGCTATGAAGGTGACAACAAGGTAAAACAACCCAAACTTCAAGGTTTTAGAATGCAATTTGATTCATTGAATATGCATGATTATGAAGATATTGCTAAGCACTTTCTTAGAGTTGATGAGGTTGTGAACACTAGAGGTCTTTATGAAGAGTTAAAAGAACTTGTAGTAGTTCAAAATGTGTTGATACATATCCATGAGAGATTTAATCCCAAGGTTTTAGCCATTGAGGAGATGATATATTTTAAGACTCTCACCTTGGATCAACTCCTTGCCACTCTTACTGGCTATGAGATGAGAATTTCCAATGGAAACCCAACAGCAAAAGATTCATCCTTCAAAGTAGATAAGAAGCCCAAGGAAGAACATAATGATTCATGTCTGAGTCAGATGAAGACGAAGCTAAGTTCGTGAGGGAGCTCAAGAGAGGCTCAAGAAAGTGAAAGGTAAGCTACCTCTCAAGTGCTTTAATTGTCATAAATAAGGTCACTATTTTTCAAAGTGTCCGGAAAATAAGACGAATGAATATGACCCTAGAGAGACTTTTAGAAAATTGAAAAAGGATAGAAAGAAGGCTAAAAAGAAAAGTTTCTACACCCAAGATTCTAGCTCCTCTAAGAGTGAAGGCAACCAATCTCTAGATGAGGATAGAGATCATGAAAGCTCAAAGGAATTTATTCTTATGGACATATATAATCTAGAACTAGAAGTTGTTAATTCTGATGGAGAAGAGGTTGAAGTTGATTTAGAGGGAGAGTCGGTTAGTGCTCTTGAATAAATTCAGAGGCTCAAGAAGAAAAATAAAAAATAGAAAGAATTGTCGATCAAGGACAAAGTTAAAACTATTGAACCTCTGCTCCTAAAAATTGAAGAAGGTAAGAAGATTCAAGAAACTCTAAATCATCAACTCAATGACAAAAAGGCTTGAAAGGAAAATTGTCTTTTTGAGGAAAGAACTTGAAAAAGCTAAAAACTCAACTAAGCTTTAATGAGGAATATGGAAAAGGGACTGAAAGTTTAAATAAACTTCTTGAAGCCCAAATAGTCTCCAATAAAATAATTGGTCTTGGATTTGATTTTGAGTCAAGATTGGAAGCTAATGTGAAGGGAAAGAAAGCCATTACTTTTGTGCAAGAAACAAAAATTGAAGACAATGTAGCAACCACAAATGGTGCAAAACAACAACAAAGAGATAAAGGGAGCACACAGTCTAATATTTAGCCAAAGAAAACCAGTTGTTGCAAAATAGAATGAGGAATTTGACTCATTAAAAGTCAAATAATTCAAGAGTGGTAAATCGAATTTCACAGAGAACAAATTAGCCAATTTTCAGAAATCAATTTTCTCCCAGGTATGAAGACATCTTTCCATGCTACTATTTTACTTGCACAAATTATGGACATAAGGAAACAAATTGTAGGGTGAATATGTCATTTAGAAATTTCAGGTCACAAGGAAGAATTTATCAGTTTGCAAATCAAAATGTTAGGAAAAGGATGAGTAGGTCCAGGTACAACAATTCATTCTCTCCTTTGAACAATTTGATTCAAGGTTCTGTTTGTCATAATTTTTGTTGTAGAGCAGCTAATTGTAGACTTACAAATAAAAGGTCTAATCCAAAAATCAAGCAAACAAGCCAACAATCCAAAGTATGGAGGAAAAGGAAAACACATAGAACTGTAAGCTATTTAGATTGAAAGAAGGCCAAACAATCTCAATAGAGATGTCGGCTGGAAGATCAGTAGATGTTGGATTCCTGCCCTTTCATCCTAGTCTTCCTCCTTTTCCCCCCTCCCCCCTTGTCGTCTTCTTTGCTTTCATTAGGGTTTTGCCCTTCTTGTTTTTGACTTTCTCGGGTCCTTCTCCTTCTTTGTCGTTAGGCGTTCTTTCCTTTAGTTCTTCCTGCTGGTTATTAATGAATATAATCGTAACTATTATTATTTATTTATTTATTGATTATTATTATTATTATTATTATTATTTATTTATTGATTATTATTATTATTATTATTATTATTTTTTAATTGAGTATTAATATTTAATTACTATAACCATAATGTTACCTTATATACATAATTATATTTATCTTTTATATAACTAATGTCCTTTGAATTTATATTTTTATTAGTAATCACCATATAAAATTAGTTCATTTTAAACTAACTAACCTACTTCATATATTTTTATATATATTAGTCTTTAATTCCCTCTTTATTGAATTTTTAGATTATACCTTTCCCTAACTTGTATTATATATATATATATATATATATATAAAATGTAAGGTAATTTCAAGAAAATAGTAGTTATAATAACTATAGTTATATATATATATATATATATATATATATATATATATATATAAAAGTTGATCTTTCTAGGAATATATAGTTATTATAACTACTATTTTCTTGAAATTACCTTACATTTTATATATATATATATATATATATATATATATATATATATAGATGTCAGGTCCTTAAATTAACTAATTCCCATATAAGTCACGGTTTTTAATAAACTATTAACGTAGTCAACTTCTAGAATTATTTCTTTTATATTATCTATAACTAACTCCCATTAAATGATCTTTTTGCCTTTTTGACTACCGTCCCTTAGTCAAAATTAGCCATTAATGAAGATAGCCGTTGGAGGCTCTGCTCAGACTATTTAACATGCAAAGCTGGATCTGTTTCTTCAACTTGTCCTGACGATGAGCCACACTGGTTGGTTCGAAACGCGTCGACAAATGTCTCTCTTTATGTGATTTACGCCGAAGTTCTACTTATAAACTGTAATATTGTTTTATATGCTTAGAATGAAGGAAGTCATTGGTATGTTGACAATGGTTGTTTCAGGCAAATGTCAGGAGAGAAAAGTAAGTTTTTATCATGGAAACCAATCAAAAAAGGTAATATAACCTTTGGGAATAATGCACCTGGTAAGATTATGGGTAAAGGAGTTATCAACCTAGCTAATGGCAAAGGTAAAGACAAGGATGTGTTGTTTGTTGATGGGCTGAAGCATAATTTATTGAGTGTGTCTTAGATGCGTGACCAAGGCTATGATGTGATTTTCAAAGCTAAAATATGTCAAAGAAAGTCTACATGCATAGGAGAAATAGTAGTTGAAGCTATAAGAACAAACACCAATGTTTATGTTCTAAAAAAGAAGATAGAGAGGTGTTGTTTGTCAAATATTGATGAGAGTTGGTTGTGGCATCGAAGGCTAGGACATTTAAACATTGTTTAGTTTGTCAAATTGGGGAAAAAGAACGTTGTTAGAAATCCACCAAAGCTTTCAAAGTCAGAGAACTCGATTTGCAAGTGCTGCTGGTTTGGAAAAAAAGTTCAAGTACCATTTAAGTCTAAGGATAACTCATCAATCATACCATTGAAGCTAATATATATATCGACTTCTTTGGTCCTTCATGAAATTAGAAACCTTCAGGTAAGCTATATTTCATGCTTACCATTGATGATTTTAGAAAAATGATTTGGGCAACATTTATTAGAGAAAAATCAAGGGCCTTTGGGACGTTTAAAAACTTTAAGGCCTTCACTGAAAATGAGACAGACTGTAAAATAAAGTGCATAAGGTCTGATAACAAAGGTGAGTTTACTTCAAAATATTTTGATGATTTTTGCAAGCAACATGGCATCAAAAGGAATTTTATCATAGCAAAGACACCATAGCAGAAAGGTGTACTAGAGAGATCAAATAGATCAGTTTAGCTGTTGGCCAGAGCCGTGATGAGAGAAAGAAATATTCAATAGATATTTTGGGTTGAAACCATTCATACAATAGTGGTGACTCTAAACAAAGAATACTTCATACCTAATAGTGATAAAACTCCATATGAGATTTGGTATGGCATACTTGCTATAATCGAGCATTTCAGAGTCTTTGGAAGCAATTTTTATATAAAGAAGAATGGTGACAAGATTCATAAGTGTGATGCAAGAGCTGATGAAGGTATTTTTCTTAGATACTCTCTAAATAGAAAGGGCTATAGATGCTTCAATAATAATACAAAGAAGATAGTTGAATGAAGATATTCATTTAAAGGCAATAATCCAGTAAATGTTAGTAGATCAAGCATGTGAAAGGCTTGAAAGGGAAATTGTCTTTCTGAGGAAAGAACTTGAAAAAGCTAAAAACTTAACTAAGCTTTAATGAGAAATTTGGAAAAGGGACTGAAAGTTTAAATAAACTTCTTGAAGCTCAAATAGTCTCCAATAACATAATTGGTCTTGGATTTGAGTCTGAGTAAAGGTTGTAAGTTAATGTGAAGGGCAATAAATCCATTAATTTTGTGCAAGAAACAAAAATTGAAGACAATGTAGCAACCATAGATCGTGCAAAACAACAACAAAGAGATAAAGGGAGCACACAATCTAATACTTAACCAAAGGAAAACCAATTGTTGCAAAATAGAATGAGGAATTTGACTCATTAAAAGTCAAATAATTCAAGAGAGGTAAATCTAATTCCACAGAGAACAAATCAGCCAATTTTCAGAAATCAATTTTTCCCCAGGTATGAAGACATATTTCCATGCTACTATTTTACTTTCACAAATTATGGACATAAGGCAACAAATTGTAGGGTGAATATGTCATTTAGAAATTTCAAGTCACAAGGAAGAATTTATCGGTTTGCAAATCAGAATGTCAGGCAAATGATGAGTAGGTCCAGGTACAACAATTCATTCTCTCCTTTGAACAATTTGATTCAAGGTTATGTCTGTCATAATTTTTGTTGTAGAGTAGCTAATTGTAGACTTACAAATAAAAGGCCTAATCCAAAAATCAAGCAAAGAAGCCAACAATCCAAAGTATGGAGGAAAAGGAGAACACATAGAATTGTAATATTGTTTTATATGCTTAGAATGAAGGAAGTCATTGGTATGTTGACATTGGTTGTTTTAGGCACATTTCAGGAGAGAAACGTAAGTTTCTATCATGGAAACCAATCAACAAAGGTAATGTAACCTTTGGGAATAATGCACCTAGTAAGATTATGGGTAAAGGAGTTATCAACCTAGCTAATGGCAAAGGTAAAGCCAAGGATGTGTTGTTTGTTGATGGGCTGAAGCATAATTTATTGAGCATGTCTTAGATGTGTGACCAAGGCTATGATGTGATGTTCAAAGCTAAAATATGTCAAAGCAAGTCTACATGCATAGCAGAAATAATAGTTGAAGCTATAAGAACAAACACCAATATCTATGTTCCAAAAGAGAAGATAGAGAGGTGTTGTTTGTCAAATATTGCTGAGAGTTTGTTGTGGCATCGAAGGCTAGGATATTTAAACATTGTTCAGATTGTCAAATTGGGGAAGAAGAACGTTGTTAGAGATCTACCAAAGCTTTCAAAGCCGGAGAACTCGATTTGCAAGTCCTGCCAGTTTGGAACAAAAAGTTCAAGTACCATTTAAGTCTAAGGAGAACTCATCCATCATATCATTGAAGCTAATATATATTGACTTCTTTGGTCCTTCATGAAATCAGAAACCTTCAGGTAAGCTATATTTCATGCTTATCGTTGATGATTTCAGCAAAATGATTTGGGCAACATTTCTTAGTGAAAAATCAAGGGCCTTTGGGACGTTTAAAAACTTTAAGGCCTTCCTTGAAAATGAGACAGATTGTAAAATAAAGTGCATAATGTCTGATAACAGAGGTGAGTTTACTTCAAAATATTTTGATGATTTTTACAAGAAACATGGCATCAAAAGGAATTTTATCATAACAAAGACACCATAGCAGAAAGGTGTACTAGAGAGATCAAATAGATCAGTTTAGCTGTTGGCCAGAGCCATGATGAGAGAAAGAAATATTCAATATATATTTTGGGTACTCTTGCATACTCTCTAAATAGAAAGGGCTATAGATGCTTCAATAATATTACAAAGAGGATAGTTGAATGAACATATTCATTTAAATACAATAGTCTAGTAAATGTTAGCTCCAATAATCTAGTCAACGATGATGACAAAAATGATGAGCCATTTTTAGATGATTGAAGAATCCATCAATCCATAATCCAAATATCTTGCAAGGTATGCACAAAAACACCACTCAATTGACCAAATTGTGGTGATTACAATACAAATGTGAAAAATAGAAGAAGATTGTTAAATCCCCTTACTCAAGCACATGTAGCTTTGTTAACTACAATGAAACCAAATGATTTTTCTTAGGCCAACTAAAATTAAAATTGGTTAAAGGCCATGAATGAAGAACTTGATCAAATTGAGAAAAATAATACATGGAACCTTGTTCCAAGGCCAACGAACAAGAATGTTATTGGCACAAAGTGGGTCTTTAGGAACAAATTGAATGAACATGGTGAAGTGGTAAGAAACAAAGCAAGGTTAGTTTACAAAGTATATGCACAAATGGAAGGTTTAGGTTTTGATGAGACCTTTTCACTTGTTCCTCGATTATATGAAATTCACATGTTCTTGGATTTTTCTAGTTTCAAGAAATTCAAGATATATCAGATGGATGTCAAATTTGCCTTTTTAAATGGAGAATAGCAGGAAGAATTCTGCATTGAGTAGCCTAATGATATTTAGTTTTTAGATAAGCTTGATTGTGTTTGCAATTTGAAAAAGGCCTTGTATGGTCTTAAACAAATCCAAGGTCTTGGTATTCCAAGTTGGATAGTTATTTTCTCAAGTATGGTTTTAAAAGAGGCACAACTGATAGTAACTTGTATGTGAAATATAATGATGGAAAATTGTTAGTGGTAGTTGTCTATGTTGATGATATTATTTTTGTCAGTGATTCAGATCAACTAACATGCCAATTTGTAGTTGATATGAAGGAAGAGTTTGAGATGTCTATGCTTGGAGAAATTTCATATTTCCTTGGTTTGCAGATTTCACAATCATCCAAAGGAATTTTTATCTCACAAGGAAAATATCTCAAGGAGGTTTTGAAGAAATTTGGCATGGAGGAATGTTCTTTCATAAGCACTCCAATGGTTATAGATTGGAAACTCAACAAGACTAATGAATCATCAGAGGTGGATATGACTTTATATAGATCTATTATTATAAACCTCTTATATTTGAAATCTTTAAGACTAGACATCATGGATGCAGTTGGTATTGTTGGAAGATTTCAAGCAGCCCCCAGAAAAAATCATCTCCTAGTAACCAAGAGGATTCTTAGATATCTTAGAGCCATAATGGACTACGGCCTTCGGTACCCTAGTGGTAAATATCTTTCACTAATTGTTTTTACTAATGTTGGTTGGGCAGGTAATGTAGATGATCAAAAGAGCACTAGTGGCATTGCTTTTTTTCTTGGTGCATGTCTTGTTTCATAGTTGAGCAAGAAGCAAGCCTCAATATCTCTCTCTACTGCTGAAGCAGAATATATAGCAACAACTTCTTGTTGCACTCAGTTCTTATGGATGAAGAAGACTTTAAAAGATGTGCAAGTGTTATATGATCAACCTATCCCTATCATTTATTACAATAAAAGTGCAATCAAAATGTCCAAGAACCCTATTTTCCATTCAAATATAAGTCATATTCCAAGTTCCACTTCCTTAGAGAAAAAAATTCAAATCAGATTGACAAGTTAGAGTATGTACCTACAAAAGAGTAGGTAGTTGATATATTCACAAAACCTCTCCCAAGAGATCAATTTGAGTACCTGAGGCAAATATAGGGAGTAGTTCCTCTTAACTCCCTCCACTAGATCTTCCTCAAGAGGAATAAAGGAAGCCACCAAGCACTCAACATATCAAAAGGAAGTTTCTAGGTCCATAGAATCAACCAGAAAAGGCGAGATTATTTGCAAGGGTAGCACATTATTTTATTTTCCATTAATGTCAAAGGGGGAGAAGTACACAAAATGGGGAAGAATACATTAGAGTGATAAAAACTGAGCATGATCACTTAGAAAGCAAAGAGTGTGTATCAACGAGGCGAGCTATCAAAGAAATAGTGAATCCTAGCTGATACTTGTTGATTGTAGAGTGACAAAAGTAGACAAAATTTTGTATCAAGGAGGACATGTGTAACTCAAGCTTGAACAATATTCCCATTGAACACAACATTTCAAATGAATGGCATAGAAGATAATTTTATTTGGAATATAGTGCAACTTGAGCAGAAATGGAAACGAAGAGGTATGCTATTAATTTTGTTGATATTTCCACATGATAATTCCTTTTGTTATAAGATGGAGTTATGATTTCCAAGTAAGAAGATCAAGGAATAATGTTTTTTTACCATAAGGAGAATGTTTTGAACATTAAGTCCTTTTACAAGGTGATGTTAAGAGTCATTAGATGAAAAGTTAGAATTTAAATAGTTGGAAATTTGATGTAAAAGTGCAAGTTAAGTTAGAAGTAAGTCAATTTCGGGAGTTAGTCAAAAGAAAAGTATATTGAGAGTCTAATGTGAAATTAAATTCAAATTTAAGTTTGAATATGAGTAAAAATATCTTGGTCATGTAATGAAATATTAGTAAAGATACGGTGAAGGTCAAGAGAGTCAAGTCAAGTCCAAAAAATGTTTAGCTAAAGTTTTCTTTAGAGAAAAGTAAAGCTCAAGTTGAGAATCCATTTGAGTCAAAATCAAGTTAGAAACATTGTTTTGTTGTCTTCTATATAGAAACCAGAGTTGACTCAATGAAAATATAAGAATTTGTGTCACCATCATTAAAAGTGTCACAAGTTTGAGTTCATGTTGGAACTAGCCATTCTAGTCTTGGAAATTGTTTGTAAAATCCATTAAGTACCTAACAAAAATATCATGAAGATAAGAAGAATATCATGATGAATAAGGGTGCATGATTGCGGTACTAACATTAGAGTATAGTTAGTCAAGTCATTAGTGCATCAATTGAGTTTTCCAAACCAAAGTCATACGTTTCCTTGTTGGACATTGCACAACCCAACAAGAAACAATATTTGTAAGTATGTAATTTCAAGTGAAAGAAGAAAATTGCAATGGTAAAGAAAGAAGAAGAACAATTTGAAAAAAACGATGCAGTTAGAGAAAGATGAAAACAAACTAATGAAAAGAGAGGAAGATGTAGATTCCGTGGCAAAACAAATAAAAGAAGATGTAAGAAGAATGATGAATGAATCCTAGACATGAGTAGAAGAAGAAAAAAACAAGGGCATATTAAAGACAAAAGAGGAAAGGATGGTGAAAGATAAAGAAACAAATAAAAGTGCATGCAATTAAATGAATAAAACGAAGTAGAGAATGAATGTAGCAACAAATAGAATTGCACAAAGAAAAAGTGAATGAAGAAAGAAAGATGGTGGAAATGTAGGAAATCAGAAGCAAAGTAAATAATAAATAGTATCTATGTGTTTAAAAAACTAACATGTAAAAGCATGAAATCCATGAAAAGTAACATCCCTAAGAGGGTTATGAGTTCTCTTTAAATATATTTTTTTTAATAATGGAAAGGAAAGGAAAGCCTAAAATGAAGTTTTGGAATTGTATATATATTTAAGTCAATGTTGATATAAGCCTTGATGAGGCAAGGATACCCCCATAATTGTTATGCTGAAATGTTCACAATACTTTAAAAACCAATTTGTAGTGCAAGGTTCAGGATAAGCTGAAACCACTTGTCATCAAAGAGGAAAGTTTGTGGTCGACCATACACCACTTGACTTATCATAACACACTCTTTCATATACCATATATCTAGGATTTAATTGTTCAATATCCTCAAAAATATATGTTATTCACTATTCTACTAGGTTTTTTTATATAATAGGTGTAGTTTATTTACTTTGTACTTTGTTCTTTTTTTCAAAATATGACAATAGTTTTTTTGGTAAGATTGTGTATTTTTGTTATTTAAAATAGGTTTTTGAATATAGATTCAGTTTGTTATGAATTTTTTTTTAGAGTATATGAATTATGCATGCTAATGAACTCAAACTTATAATTTCAACAAACTTCTTGCTATGTGAGTAAAATTAACATAAAAAATATAACCAAGAAATAACCAAATCATATAATAGTTAAAATACATCAATACAATTGTCAAATCATTGTACATATATGTAATTTTTGTCGTTGTCATGGTAGTTAGGGATAATGAATCAATCAAAGTCAAATTACCATTCATTGTTTATAGGTTCAAATTTTCAGTAAACCAAGGTATTTTAATATTATGTAGCCTATTTAAAGGCATGATGACTCCATTGTGATTTCCTTTTAGTCATTGTGATGGTATGGTAAAAAGGAGAAGGATATTGTAAAATGCCAAAATCTGGTAATGATATAATAAAAGACTTCACCATTTCTTCATGGACGTAACCCATATTGGGTTAACCATGTAAATTTTGTCTCCTATAATTTGTCAAGATTTGTGTTTACTTGTGTGCATATTATATTTTAATATTTCTCTCAGTTTTTTAATAACTTGTATCAGAGTTGCGGAAAAAAATATGACGACAGAAAATATGTGAAGCAAATTTTTTATTTCCTACTAGTGCATGATAAGAGATATTTGTGGTGGAATCAACCAAGTGACTGAGGTGCAGAGGAAGTAGAGACCGTGTAAGGACAATTCATAGAAATTGATTGAACATGCGCATCTAATATTTATTGTTGAATTTCACATGGGTCGATAAAGGATGTATACAAAGGAATAATTGGCATTGTTGTTGCATAGGTAAAGCATGCAAATATAAGGTTACATTGAAATCACAAGGCAAGAGCAAGAGAAGCAAGTGTTGGGTTTAGTATATGGTATATTAATGAACCGACATTTATTTTCAATTTGAGGTTCGTAGACTTCAAGGCATAGCACTGGAAATGCCAGAGAAGGACTCTAAGGACCTGCAAAACGAAACCCTAATATGTCTTTTAAATAACAATAATGACCCACTCCAATACTGCTATGAAAGGAATTCATTAAAAGTGAAACCATAGAAACAAATATTGCAGTCTACCAACATTGGAAGCAAATCCTAATTTTTAACAACTAGAAATAAAACCCTAATTAAAAATAAAACCCTAGCTAGCAGCATGAGAATTGACCAAGAAAATGTAAATATTGTCTTGTCAATACAAACATGTAAATCCAATCCAAGCTCTATTATATCCAAACAAGAATTTCAATTCAAAATAAAACTTATATTCAAGTTCCTGCACTAGATCCTAACTCCACTCCATTTTGTATATGAAATCTGAAGATAAAAGGTGTGGTTTGAATCTAATTATAGTGTACCAATATAAATCAATACACTATTACAAACAAGTATTGTGTGCATGCATGAAAAACCTCACTCTGCCCTAATATTACTTCAAGATTTAAAATGCACTCTAGTAAATTCTGGAAACTTTGTTTTCAATGCAAGGGACACTCTTAGACATTATAAACTTTGCAATCAAAGGAATTATAAAGCAATGACCTGTAAACAATAATGTAAACAAAGCTTAGTAAAACACAATATCCTTCTCTCAACAAGTCATCTTGCACTCAATAGTTATTAACATCATATGTGCATTATTTTTACAGATGTAAATGTATATATCAATGTCCAAACATATAGGCTTTATAAATAAAATTAAATAGTGATTAAGCATATGACTGGGTGGATCAAACAACTATTCAAACACTAGGTATAATCACTCTGAGTTGTGCTAATATGAATCATTGATATTACAAAACTTATGCTATGCCCAAATATAGGTTCCAATGTACTATTTCAATTTAATAAAAACAAGGGTTATCTATGTCAAAACTATAGATTCAACAAAATAATTCAAGCTCCAACTCTTAATAAATCAACAAGGTTGCAGTAGTTTTAATAATCACTAAAGATGTCCTAGTATAGTTCATAACCCAAGACATTACGAGATTTCAATGTTCACAGACATGTTATGTAGGTACATAGGATCTAAAATTCCACAATATCTTGAGTTTTTCAGTAAAAAATAACTCAAGAGTTGCATATCTAAGACTTGTTCAATAATGACTATGTATTAATGCCTCATTTAAAACACCTTACATCTATGAAAAACCAAAGCTCAAAAGACGAACTTGCATTAGAAATTGTCACCTCCAAGCATGTAGAAAATATTATTATACCACAGTTGAGGTTATATGAAAGATTAAATTGATTCAACACACTTATAAATGCATTCCTCCATATATAAGTTCCAAGAAAAAATAAGCTGAAGTGCGATAGAGATCTTAAAGAATACAAAGTAAAATTAGATTTCACTCATAGGATTCAAAGCATATGTAAATAAACCATACAATCCATATTGCAAATAAACCAACACTAGAACAAACCACACATAAATAATCTAAGGGTCCGAGGGATGTTGAGTTAGGTTGGTTGGACCCAAACCAACCAGCTCTCAACCTCTTAAAATGAATTCAAATTATAGAATGAACAAGATCATTAAAAATAATAGATCTAGGGAAAGAAACCTCACATTAAGTCTTGATAAAAAATCAATCAGTCTTTTACATCGAAAACCATGTGCTCTAAGCTCCAACCAAAAATATGAAATTAAAGAAACATCATCCCACCTCCACAGACCATGGCTAGGATTTTTATGAAACTTACAAGACAAATTTTGGCTCTAACATCCAAATTTTTCAAATTTGGAAAATTATGCATTTTTAACAAATTGGCCCCAAAGATCCTTGTGTATCTTCCTAACCATGGAAAATTTTGGAAAAAATTTCATATGGAGCCTAATTTTTCATATTTTCAATAAGCACCATGTCTTTGAATTTTCTAATTGAACTCTATTTCCTCAAAAATTGTGCTTGAAGTTGGTTGTTTGGATACTTTTATAAATCTGGGTTTTACATAATTTTTTACAAATTTGCCTCAAAGAACCCTTAAGATATTCCAAACCATGTGAATTTTGGAAAAATGTTTGAAAGGAGCCTAATTTACCATATTTTCAACAAAACCCATGTTCCATAATTTCAATATTCTCCTTCATATGCATGCAAATTGAGGAGGAAGTTGGAAGTTTGAAAATTGTGTGAATTTAGGGTTAAATTATTAATTATTTTCTAAAGATTAATCCATACGATTTGGGTGAATTCTAACTCATGTGGAGGTATTAAAACATAATTTTGGACAAAAAACATCTTCAGTTTTCCCCGAAAGTGTGTCAATCTATCAAAGCCCCAAATTGGTGTAGGAAAGAACCCAATACTAGTGCAGGCAGAACCAAAGACTTAGAGAATCACCTTCAATGAGGGAAAGTACATTTTACCTTGACCAAATCTTCAAAATGATCTTTGACAAGTGTAATGGACAGGCCACGTGGTGACTTAGCATAAGAACACCATGCATAATTTCTTCCTGGTGCAAGAACTGAATTGAGTGCAATAACATGCAAGAATGTGATGCACTTAGAAATTAATTGTTAACTCAATTATATATTTAATTGCAGTTTCATGCATCTTCTTGAGGACTTGAAATAACACAAAAAACTATCATTAATAACAATCTCGATATACTTTGTATTGAAACAAAGGGGATATAATAAAGAATAAATAATTATCTTGTCATGCTCCTAGTTGAAGATAATAGCCAATAATGATAGTAAATTAGATAAAATCATGCGTATTCAAAGGGGAAAAGGATGAGTTAAATATGAAAATTTCATGGTTTGGCATCCCCCATGCCGATAGTCTTGCATGTCCTCATGCAAGCGAACACTCTGACAGAGACCAAAGTTAATTAAAACTGTAGGGCTAGGGTTTCTATATTAGATTCATGTTGCATTGAATTAAATTATAGCGATAATTGAGTAAGAGCATGTAGGCAAGTTCCATATGGTGTCGACTCCCTTTGCTTCAATAAGATAAGAAAGACCTGTGACCATAGATTTGGTGATGTCAAGATTGATCTTCATTATTTTTTAATCATTTTAGGATTTCCAAAGGAATGCTAACAATGTTGTGATTGCAAGGATAGTGTCATCATGAAATAGCGAGCCATCAAAATTTCCATAAGCATATTAGGAGTAGCCTTAGTCATAATGTTTTCACCTTAATAACCTCATTACAAATAAAAGTGACATAATCATATTTTTAAATCCATGGGACAGAAGATGGATGGAGATGTGACAAAATAATACCTTCCCAAAGTGACCATCTTACCATTATCCAAACATATAGATAAATCTCTTCTTGTTGAAGCAAAGTGAATCACCGGCACTAAGGGTCCCACATCCATGAAAACCTTTATATGTTATAAAAGATAAAACTCCAAAACACATTACTGAAAGGATCTTAAAGCCATTCTTAGAGAGATATGATAATGTGTTCAGGTAAAGACAAAAACGACAAAGTAAATCATAGTGTAAAATTAGATTTAATACCACAAGCATGGCCCTGCTACTAGCATGCATCTATAGCCTCGACATGGATTCCTTTTAACCTAATTAAATGCACATGTCCCATCTATTAGATATAGATTCAGAGTCATTTAAAATCACTTACATTGATTTAGAAATTAGCTGAATGTCATTGTCTTGGCTTAATGGTAACTAGCTAATGATAATGCCATTCATGAGAGTTAACAAGAATGAACAAGTTGGCTCTTGATGATACCTCTTGCCTTCAATATTTTCAACGGAAATCCATTACCCTGGCTTGGTGACCCATAGCGGTAACGTCATTCTTGTTAGGATCCATGATCATGGTATGTCGGCTCGTAATGAGACCTTCTATCCCTCAATTAATCCTTTTTAAAATAAACTCTGATTATGATTAAAATTAAATAGGTTACTTAATAGGTGGGGAGGAAAATTTTTGCCTTAAGAGTATCGTATGGTGTGAAAAGTTTTTGATGACTTATCTTTACTGGTTGGTCCTTCTAACCTAAAGACTCATTTTAAAGAAGGCATCTCAGATAATGACCAAAAGATTCCTCGAGTCAATCATGCTATGGTTCTCAGGAGTGATCATTAAGGTTTTATAGGAGTGGTCCACCGTAAGAGCCTTTTCATCAATATCTTTGAAGAGAAACTTGAAAAGTTTCTTAGATGACAGTCTATTAGAATGAATAGACCAGAAGTAGGTTTTTAAGATTATGAATGGAAAGTATTAAACATAACAATAACAATCACCCTAACTAACCCAATGAATAATCTCGGTAAATAATCAAAGTCATTTTATAAAATTTGAGGCATTAAGAGTGAATTTCTTTTGACAAGTCTTACCACAAGAGTGCATAATGCCATAAATTTCAATATCTATGCCTTAGGAATTGTAGTTTCAAGAGTGTTATTGTAACAATTTTATTCCAGATGAGATTTTTATTCACTACTCTTATAATACCCTACCCTAATTTAGAGATAGAAAGATCTCCTTTAAGTGTAGGAATACTTCCAATGTAGCCACGTGTGTAACAAAATGCTAAATATACTCACACTTAGTTTTAAAGAATAAAATTTAACACATATCAGAGTATGAGAAACCAATTTCTTTATCAGGTATGGTGTCAAGAATTTTCGGATAATGAGGGAATAAGGTATGCTGACGATTGCTTGAAACCAAGATTTAATGGGATCCACATATTTATGATTTTCCAACTCATACAAATCTTCCACATCTTGTTAATCACCCTCTTGGAGCAATAATGAATATGGTGAAAGACAAAAGAAAAACCCCTCAATTTCAGGCTCAAATATCTAATTTTCAGATTGACAAGAATGGTAAAGGGAAATTATAGGGTTTTGAGCTTCAAAAACAATTTTAAAACATGTTCCAATCAAATATTGTTGCTCCAATAGTCTTTGAATTGGATCTTCCCGCAGTAAATGTTCTGTGGTAATAAGAGATGTTTCGAAACTCACCCCTTCCCCCAACCTCGAAGATATACCATTACACTTAGTAGGGGAGTCAACATGAATAGTAGGTGTTTTAAATTGCTATGCAACCTCTTGGTTTGGATTAGGGTTTAGGCTATGGTTTGGGCTAGGGTTTGGGTTAAGGCTTGGACTAGTATTTGGATTTGGATTAGGATTTCAGTTAGGATTTGGACTAGGGTTAGGTATAGGGTTTGAATTAGGGTTAGGGCTAGGTCTAGGTTTGGATTAGGGCTAGGTATAGGGTTTGGATTAAGGTTGGGTTACACAGGGAGTTGGGACCATGGAGGAGGATGATTTGGTGGTGAATTCGGGAGAAATTGTGGTTGTTGTTGTTAATTTTGCATGAAGAACTGCCTTAGGGAAGAGGATACAAATCATTATTCAGGCCACGAGAATATCTGACTCAAAGAAGAGGACCAAGGATAGGGCCATTATGGAAATGAAGTAGGCTATTCAATTGGAGGAGGACTAAAAGATTTCGGTGGAAATGTAGGATTATAAATATGTTGAGGAACCTTCCGAGGATAATAAGTATTATTCCAAGTATTAAATGATGATGAGTTTTGAGTTATACCTAGTGGTTGATTTGATTCCTTACTTGATTTCCCGAGTACCTTTAGTAGTCCTAGCAGTGACAGGCAATGTTCTGTTGAATGACCCTCCTCGCAAATTTTTCCAACTTTCAGACCGCTAAGTGGGCACTTTTCGAGGAAGTGCTTCTTTCTACAATTGGTGCAAAATATCAACAATGGTTCTTGAGTTATATCAAGCTTTCACTCTTCTTGCAAATCATCCAATTGTGAATTAAGAGAACAAATAACATCATTTTTAATTTTTTCAAACAAAATACTAATTTCTGCACTCATAAGTTCGTCATTGGATGATTCATATATGTCTGCAGCAACATCAAAACTCCTATTGAAATAGTCCCTCAAACACCCTTTTTTGGTTCAATAAGAAAGATGGTATATTCTGTCAGCACAGGGGTAAGTATATACATAGGATGGGTTCGTACAACACCTTAAAAATGAAAACCTTTAAAATAAATGTCGAGGAAAGAAACAAATTTAAAGAACACAAATTTGCAAGAGAAACTAAGTAAAGAGCAAACCAAACTACAATATGTCATCAAGGTCAATCCTCTAAGCACCTCCCCGACAACAACGCTCAATATTGGGTGTAGTATATGGTATATTAATGGATGAACATTTATTTTCAATCCAGGGTCTGTAGATTTCGAGGTGCAACACTGGAAATGCCAGAGAAGGACTCCAGGGACCTACAAAACAAAACCCTAATCTATCTTGCAAATAACAATCATTGCCCACTCCAATCCTACAATCAAAGACATTCATTAAAATTGAAACCATAGACACAAATATTGCAATCTACCAACATTGGAAGAAAATCCTAATTATTAACAACTAGGAAGAAAACCATAATTAAAAAGCTAACCATAGCTGGAAACATGAGAATTGTCTAAACAAATGTAAAGACTGTCTTGTCAATTATAAACATGTAAATCAAATCCAACCTCTATTAATGCCAAACAATAATTTCAACTCAATATAAAACTTATATTCGTTTTCCTGCACTGGATCCTAACTCCACTCCATTCTATATATGCAATCAAAACATAAAGGGCGTGGTTTGAGTCTACTTCTAGTGTACCAATCAAATGCCATCAACGGTTACAAACACTTATTGTATGCATGCATGAAACAACCTCACTCTGCCCTAATATTCCTTCAATCTTTAAAATGCACTCTAATAAATTCTAGAAACTTTGTTTTCAATGCAAGGGACACACTTGGAAAGTAGAAACTCTGCAACCGAAGGAATTATAAAGCAATGCCCTATAAATAACAATGTAAACAAATCTTAGTAAAACATAATCTCCTTCTCTCAAAAAGTCTTCCTACAATCAATAGTTATTAACATCATTAGTGCATTCCTTTTATATATGTAAATGTATATATCGATGTGAAAACATATAGGCTTTATAAATAAAATTAAACAGTGATCGAGCATATGAATGGGTGGATCAAACAACTATTCAAACACTAGGTATAATCAATCTGAGTTGTGCTAATATGAATAAATGATATTATAGAGCATATGTTGTGCTTAAATGGAGGTTCCAAATTACTTTTTCAATTTAATAAAAACAAGGTTTTTTTTATGTCAAGATTATAGATTTAAGAAAAGAATTCAAGCTCCAATTCTTAATAAATCAACAAGGTTGCAGTTGTTTTAATAATCACTAAAGATGTCCCTGTATAGTTCAAAACCCAAGTCAGAAAGGGATTTCAATGTTCACAATCCTATTATTTAGGGACAAAGGATCTAAAAGTTCAAGGTATCGTGATCTCTTGAGTCAACAATGATTTAAGATTTGCAAATCTAAGTCTTGTTCAATAATGACTATGTATTAATGTCTCATTTAAAACACCTCAGATCTGTGAAAAAACAAAGCCCAAAAGAAGAAATTGCATCATAAATTTGTCACCTCCAAGCATGCACATAATATGATTATACCACAGTTGAGTTTATATCAAAGATTAAATTGATTCAACACACTTATAAGTGCATTCAATCAGATCTAAGTGCCAAGAAACCATAAGCTGAAGTGAAATATAGATCTTTAAGAAAACAAAGTATAATAGTAGATTTCACACATAAGATTTAAAGCATTTGTAAATAAACCACACAGTTGATATATCCATATTGCAAAGAAACCAATACTATAACAAACCACACAAAAATAATCTAAGGGGAGGGATGTTGAGCTAGGTTGGTTGGGACCAAACCAACTAGTTCTCACCCTCTTAAAATTAATTCAAATTATAGAATGAACAAGGTCATTAAAACAATAGATTTAGGGAAAGAAATGTAGATTTTCCTGTAGATTCACAACTCATGTAATGTACTAAAACAGAAGACAAGAATTTACTCTACTCTCAAATAGCGGAAACCAATGATTAATGAAAACAATAATCAACAAGAGGAAGAACATCAATGGAACATAACATAATATTTATTTGGGGAAATCCGTTGCTCAAAAACCCTACTATATATATTGCATTAATCAGAAATTTGAGTGAAAATACAAAGTTTGTTATCACTAGAATAATTTCTACACAAGTATAATCAACTCTCTGCTCACAAGCTAGCTCAAGCCAAACCTTAACCTATTATGTTTCTCTCCAAGCCCTTATTTCCTTCCACAATTCCTAGAGGAATTATCCTCTATTTAATGAGGAAACCCTCCTTCCATAACTACACAATCCAAACTAAGGTCCTTCTCTAATTGCATCCATGATTTGTACAACTCGAAAAATTATACAACTGATAGTACACTATCCCTGCACTTTAGTCTCAATTGGGTCTTCCTTTAAACTAACGTGCATGAGTTATTCTTGAGTGAATATTATGTTAGCTGGTGTGGAAATGAGGATGCACTGGCGCACCAACTCAATACTAGACCTCTACTAGTTCCACCAATAGTTAGAACTAGTTTAACAATCTATAACTCAGTCAAACAAAGTTATCTAATTACAACTCAAATAAACTCAATTTGGACCCCTAAAACTTGGGTATCACACTTACATGACTTCAGATATACTTCTAACTCGAAATTCCTAAGTTAACTAAGTCCACTTAACTTAGTTAACTATTACAAGTTGCTATGAGAAAAGAATTACAATTTAATTCAACGACAAATTAAATTGGAATTTCTAGATGCTATTTTTAACATTTCTTGTTGCTATTTTCAACAAGAAAACTCACATTAAATTCTTGATTAAAAATCAATCTGTATTTTACATCAGCAACCATGTTCTCCAAGCTCCAACCAACAATATGAAATCAAAAAAAAATCATCCCCCCTCCATAGGCCATGGCTAGGCTCTTTATGAAAGTTACATGACCAACTTTGGCTCTAATAGCCCAATTTAATTTTTCAATTATGGAAAATTATGCATTTTTAACAAATTGGCCACAAATATCCTTGCGTATCTTCCTAACCATTGAAAATTTTGGAAAAATATTCATATGGAGCCTAATTTATCATATTGTTAATAAGCACCATGTGTTGGAATTTCCTAATTGAACTCTATTTCCTTAGGAATTGTGATTGACGTTGGTTGTTTGGATACTCTTACAAATATGGGTTTTACATAATTTTTTACAAATCCGCCTCAAAGAACCCTTTAGATCTCCCAAAGTATGCAAAATTTTGGAAAACTGTTAACTTAGCTTAATTTTCAATATTTTCGACAAAACCCACGTTCCATAATTTCAAGATTCTTCTTCATCCACACACGAATCGAGGAGGAAGTTGGCAGTTTGAAAACTATGTGAATTTAGGTCTGAATTATTAATTATTTTCTAAATATTCATCCGTACAATATCGGTGCATTCTAACTCATGTGGAGGTGTTAGAACATTATTTAGGATAAAAACCATCTTTGGTTTTCCCCGAAAGTGTGCCAATCTTTCAAATCCCCAAGTTGGTGCAGGCAAGAACCCAACATTGGAGCAGGCAGAACCAAAGACGCAGTGAATCACCATCAATGAGGGAAAGTGAATTTGACCTCGACCAAATATTCAAAATTATCTTTGATAAGTGTAATCAATAGGCCACATGGTGACTTCATATAAGAACATCATGCATAATTTATTCTTGGTGCGGGAACTAAACTGAGTGCAAGAACAAGCATGCCATAATTTGATGCGCTTAGAAATACATTTTTAACGCATGTATATATTTTACCAAAGTTTCATGCATCTTCTTGAGGACCTGCAATAACACAAAAAAATATCATTAATAACAATCTCGATATAATTTGTTTTGAAACAAAGGGAATATACTAAAGAACAAATAATTGCCTTGTCATGCTCCTAGTTGAAACAATATCCCAATAATGATAGTAAATTAGATAAAATAATGAGTAATCAAAGGGGAAAAGGAATAATGAAATATGACAATTTCAGGGCTCGAAAACAAGTAACAATGTGAAAATGCACCTTGAATCCCAAGATTTAAAGCCTAATGAAATGCTTCTATTAATAAAATGGTAGTTGAGAATATTGGTTCTATGTTGTTGGGACGAATTTGTATAAGGTTAGTTTTGAGAGCTGGTCCGATGAGAGATTTCATGGGTTTGGTAAGTGCGATTGATATTGGAAGGCTAGGTTAAGGTTATGAGACCACAATGGAGGCACAATAGAAAGGTGCTAAAAACCATGGGTAGTGAGAAAATGACCACGTAGCTACATGGATGTGAGAATGTAGATGGAGGAAATGGTGCCAAGGGTTGGCAAAGGAGCCAACACATTATTAAGAGTTGTAGTAGTGCATGAACACACTAGATTGTTTAGTTTATTCGTGTTGGCCTTTTCCAATGCACACTTTTCTAATGAGCTAAGTTTTGTAAGTTGTAAGATCATGTAGGGTTGTTATCTTCACAGTTTTCATATATATTTTTAGTCAACATTGGGCCTTATCCATTTTTATCAATGAAGGAATTCTCTATGTAGTTTTACAACATTGTGAGTAATCAATACTCTTTCATGGTATTAGAGTAGGCATTTCCTAAACTATTGAATCTTTATTTTTTTTTAAAAGGGTCTCACATTTTTTTATTTTTTTTTTAATTCTTGGTCCATATATTTGCTTGAGCGATATAATATCTACTTGATTGGTTTCAATATGGTCTTGACCATAATGGGGATTATGATTTAGTTGTGCATATGCATATCTAGCACTTTGTCATTATATTAAGGCCTTCTCTCCTCATCAACAATAATGTGCACTCTCTCTTGCAAATAAATCACATCCTACCCTCTAAGTTGGTGCTCACGAAAATAAATTTTTTTATATTGCATCTTTTAATGTTCATTTTTTTCTACAAATCATCATGATTATGTAGATTTGTTGTTTGTGCAATCTACCCCTAAACTATCCAACGATTCAGTAACTCACTAGTTTTTCCCTGCATCATGGTGTTTTTGTATTAGACCATAGAGAAGAGATTTGCTACATAGTACAAATATATTTAGGAGCTTCCAGATCTTGGAGGCTAGCCATAATTTTTCCATATGAGATTGTTGATGCCCATTTCCAACCTTGGCATTCTCCTCCAGGTCGTTTAAACATAGTGCTCTTGATTCTATGGATTCTGGTGTAAATCAACCTTTCCATATCATTCACTTCTGACTACATATCAATAATGTTCTCAATTGGGTGGACTTTGTTTCAACGATGTTACGAATCTATCATCATATTATTACAAGTTGGATGTGAATACTCATTTTCAATTGAGACATTAATTATAATCTTCCTATGACTGATACATGACCCTCTATCGAGGAGCTCAAGCTTCCAATTGAGGCACCATTTTACCCTTGGATTAATGGAGATGAGGTGCGAGGTTATATTATAACTTATAAGGGGTTGACATTTGCCAGTGTTAGGGGAGCAGAGCATGAAGTTTTGGATTATCAACAATTTAGCGTTTTAACATTGTTCAAAAATATTTTTTGGAAATAAATCCCTTGCTAAAATATTTAATATTAAATAAATATCTTCTCATTGAGTTTGCATGCTTGCCTAAGAATAACTCAATTATGTAGAAACTATTGTATGTAGCTTGTGGCCAATGATCACAACCCATTGCTCGTGTTATTTTCCTCGAGGCGAAAAATCTAAGTGGAGAGCATTCACGTTGTTTAAATCAAAGCTCCAAATCAGCAGATCATGGTATAATAATGCCACCTTAACATTTTTTTGGAGATGTTAATAGGAAAAGGTGCCTCGAATTTAGTAGATCTAACACCCTTGGATGGACACATGGTATCAATTTGTGGCCTATTGTTACTGTGGGTTCATTAAAGCTCAAGCATGCATCACCCTAATTATGGAGATGGAGTGAAGACAAAGATACAAGATAATTCTACGTAAGTGAAATGGAACACATGTAAAGGTCTTCTAAGTTGTATAACACACATGTTTTTGAAGTTTCTTGCAAAATAATGATATCTTTTTATGATGTGATTTATGTACAAGACAATACCTAGTTGTCTTGACTAGTGGTTACAGTATAATAAAGACTAATGTTATCATTGATCCTTTTTTTATGAAAACCTTCAAATTATATGTTGTTTCCCTCCTTATTTGATAGGACCTCATTAAATGACCACTTTCCTTTCCTTTTGTCATCCTTGTGACTAACCAAGATCTCATTTCCTTTTCACTAATTTCCTTATGTGGAGAAAATATCAAAATTTTGGTTTTTGATGATTGCATTCATTGGATTGAATATTTTTTTTACATAAACCAAGCCTAGATCTACACATCAATCAACCGTGTTTTGTAGCATTTTTGTTTCTATGACTAGTGGAAACACATTTACCAACTTAGCCTTATCATGATGGGTAAATGATTGTAGGAACTTCACGAGAAGAAGAAAAATAAGTAACTTCACAACGATGCCCATAACTTGTAGTTTGTTGTTGCTATATTGCAAGTAGATAATGTAACATTTATGCATCGATTCTGGTCTTCTATCTGATTGAGAAAATAAGGAAGGTTGAAGATAGTTTGGAGTTAACCGTGGAAAATTATTTCTATAATCTCATAGATGAATTTTAGGCTAAGGTCAACCTCATCAATTATTTGGAGGAGGAAGTTGAGTCTCTCTCCCATTCAAAAATATTACATTGAAGAAGAAAAGTTGCAAGTTAGGGGGCGGGTGGGGGGGGGGGGGGGGTGTTTGATAAGTAGTTGAGGTCGCTTATTTAAAAGCCTCCATGGAAATGCCTCGTGAAGAAGACTCCCTTGTGTTTAATCAATATCAAAATTTGAAAGAATATCATGAATTTTTTTTGTTGTAGTTGACTGAGAAGAATGAGATTATTCAAGGTATGTAGGAGTTTAAGCAAAACCTTGGGGTGGGAGTTATTCAATTATATAATATTGAGAGGAATATTGTTGTTGTTGAGTTTCCTAGCTCACCTTATTATGATTTTTGCGATCTTGATTGTAGTACACTTAATGTTGATAATTGTGCCTCATCACATGTTTTTTTGTCACCAAACTTCGAAAAACATACTACTAGTGTTGGATCACAAATGCTAAGAAATTGAGATATACGAGAAGAATACTTGGGAAAAATGGAAAGGACATTGTGTCCTATTACTCCTAAAATGAAAAAATATAAAGAAGGTCTTGGATATTCTGCTACTTTTGACTCACTATCTACTTCCAATCCTACTAAATTTGAGAAGGTGTCTTTTGTTGTAGGTGGAGTTCAGACTAGTTTGTTGAAGATGAGTCCACTACTGTCTTTGTTGTGTAGATTGATGAGATGGATGATAGAGTCATTGAAGAATATAATGTTGTTTCATTAGATAAAAAAATTCAGCCCACATAACAAAAAAATGAGGCACATCAACACCCTCACATGAAAGAGATGAATTTATCCAGGAATCAAAGTTGTTGATTATGCATTCAGATAATTGCAAAAATTACCAGAAAGGTTAAACCATGGACTAGTTCCAATATTCAAGATCGATTGTGGTTGGATCGATGGATGGTCATGTCATCATTTGAATAGATGTTTACATACTTCATACCATTGTGTTTCATCGACTATGTAGTTGTACATTGTTCCTATTGTTTTTTGTTGATTATCATTACTCCCTCAATTGTCCTTCAGGGGGGGGGAGTTTGATGATGCTTAGAAGTCTATTTTCTTAATTGATTGGATCATGTTATCTTGCTATCTTGTTCATAATATATTCTTATTTGTAGTTGATCAATGTTGATTGTGACAATGTATAAATTTATTCAGGAGTGGATGAATTGTATTTTGATAAGATTTTGCAGTTAGAACAAATTAAGGGGAAATGATCTGTTAAGTAATTTGTTTTCCTCCAAGTTAAGATTCTAAGTTTTTCATACTTCTTGTTTAGATAGTGCCATAATTTTTGTTTGGACGTTTCACTTTCTACATGACTCAATGTTCAATTGTTTGTTGATGGTGGTTGTTTTTGTTTGAAGCCATTGTTCTAGTTATTTAATAACACCTATTTGAATCATTTATGAAGTAGTTGTCAACGTTTTCATTTTTTTTCCTCAATTAGTGGGCACTTAGTCAATTCTAGATCCCAAAATTAAAGGATATAAAAACCCCAGAAAAGGAGGAAACTCTGCCCCTCAACAATGGACAACTCATACAAGTAGTAAGCAATGAAGGTTTTATCTAAGATTTGTATGAGATTAGGGTTAGAAAAAATAATGGAGGTGAAGTCATTAATTAAGAAATAATGTCCCTTACTTATCTTGCTCTAGGAGACAAAAATGGGGGATCAAGAGATCCTTCAAAAATAACATAAGATTTGGAATGGAAGTGTGATTCTTTCTATTAGCTCAAGATGAGCCTCAAGTGGTGTGTCCACCCTATGGGATTAACCATCTCTCAGGTTGATCATTAGTCATCCACCCACTAGTTAGCTACTACATTTATTCATATCCCCTCAAATCAAGTATGCTCTTTTGTTAATATCTATATGCAGTGTAATTTTAAGAAAAAGAAGAATGTTGGGATTTTTTGTTGGCTCTTGGGGATTCCATTTTTGGCTTTAATTTGATCTCTGGAGGAGAATTTATTACAACTATATGTCAGTGGGAAAAGAAAGGGGGATCTTGGGTTAGAGAACACTTTCAGGAAAATATGGAAGATCTCATCCAGAAATTAAATTTGCTAGACATAAAACCTTCCTATAATAAATTTACTTGGAGCAACAAACGATCTGGACTATGCCATATTATTGTTCATTTAGATAGATTCTTAATAATAGGGTTATTCTTCTAATAGTTTTGATCACAAACCAATTGTTCTTGAAATCACTGAAAATATTGATTTTAGTCCCCTTCACTTCCGTTGTTTTCCAATCTGGGAAAGAACAATAAGTTTCAAAAAGATAGTGAAGGAAGTTTGGAGTAAATGGGTCATAGGAAACTCAATGACAATCTAGGAACAAAATATTAGCCTATCAAAAAGCATATTAAAAAATTGGGCTTGAGAACAACAAACAAAGGGATAATCAGTGATACATGCACATGAAAAGAGAAAGGAAATTATACAATCTGAAATAGAGGATGGACCTGTGACAAATGACCTTCTTAAGGAAGAAATGGAAGAATTTTCATCTTATCATAAATCAGGAAGAGGAAATTTCGTTTTTAAAGTCTCAGAGTATTTGGTTAAAGGCAGGAAATATGAATGAAATATTTTTCATAAACATGAAGATAATTGAGTTTGGAAAAATAACATCAAATAGGTAACAAAAAAAGGTAATAAAATCTTTGACTTTTCTCAACTCAAGGAGGAAGCAGTCTCTCACTTTAGTGATTTTTAAAGCGCCATGACCCCAAGCAACTCTGAACCTAAATTATCAATGTTGGAACAGATTCTGGAATCTGTATCTTAGGAGGATAACCTTGCTTTGATAAAAGAGCCCACAGAAGAGGAAATATATCAAGAAGTATTCTCTTTCAACTCAAACAAAGCTCCAAGACCAGATGGATTTTCTACCCGCCTTTATAATATGTTTTGGGAGGAAATAAACTTTGATTTTTGTAGAATGGTGGGTTACACTTTTAAGAATAATTGCATGGGGGGTGGAATTAAATCTTTCTTTTTAGCATTGATTCCAAAATAATTAAGCCCTACTTTTTTTTCAATATTCAGGCCCATTTTTGCTTTGTAATGTTTCATATAAAGTGATTTCTAAGATTTTTTCTAGAAGACTTAAGCCCTTTCTTCCAAAAATAATATTGAAAAATCAAGGAGCTTTTGTGCATTAGAGGCAAATATTTGATAACATCATTCTTGTTCAAGAGGCTATCAATTCCAGTCAAAATCAAGGAGACAAAGGCATGATTATCAAACTTGACATGGAAAATTCCTTTGACAGAGTGAGTCATGAATTCTCATTGAAAGAGATGAAAAAATTTGGCTTTGATGCTAAATTAATTCATTGGGTTTCTATTTGCATAAAATAGCCTTGGATTTCCCCCCTAATTAATGGGAAAGCGGCTAGGCTTTTCCATGCCTCGTGAGGCATTTTCCAAAGCTCCACCTTATCTCCCTTCTTTTATATCACAATGGAAAATTCCCTCAGGCATAGATTGGAATTTGAAAGAAGATGTGAAAACCTCCCATGAATCAAGTTTTTCATAGGTATCAAGAACATTAATCTCTCAATTTGTTGATGATACACTTTAAATAATGATTGGAGTTTCCTTAATAATAATAAGAAGATTCAAAAGGATTTTGGATAATTTTCTTGAAGCTTTAGGATGCCAAGAAAATTTTGGGAGATTTCATATTTTCACATGTAACATTTCATTTAGAATGCAAAGACAAATTGCAAGAATAATGGACTTTCAATCGGTGGAAACATGGAAGAATTGAAGTATTTAGGCATTCGCATTTTCCTAAAATCACACTCAACCCAAGCTTGGGAAGGTGTTCTTTCAAAATTCAAAGAAAAATTCATTTCTTGGGGGGCTAGATGGCTCAATATTGAAGGGAATATTGTTTTTATCAAATAAATCCTATATCCTTTACCACTTTATTAATTCTTAGTGCTTCTTGCTCCACAAATCATTCTCTCTTTTTTGGAAAAATAAATTTGCAAGTTTTTCATGGGAAGAAGGCAAAAATGTACAAAGGAGTTCCAACTAATTAAATAGGCTACTATGAAGCATCCTAAAAATCTTAAAGGGCTTGGCATTAGGGACCCTATGCTAATGAATAAAGAAATAGGGGAAAATTGGTTTGGAGATTCATCACCCAAGAAGAAGACTAGTGGAAGGAAGTTCTCAAGGAAAAATACCTTCAAGGAGAAAGAATAAGAAGTATGGATTCAATTCAAGCCTCAAGTGAGTGCTCCCCGAATTTGGAAATTATTTGTATTAGAAAGTCCTCTCATTCATTCATGTCTATATAGGAAGCTAGGAAATAGAGAAAATATAAACTTATGGACTAATAAAATAATGGTTCAGAAACCACTAGAAGTTTTCCAAGAGTTTCTTCCTCTAAGAGAATTCTTGTGTGCTCAAAATAAATTCACCCTGGTTGATATTTCTTGTTGGGATGAGGAATTTAATTGGATTGGATGGAACCTTATAAATCTTCCACATAATCT
Source organism: Pinus tabuliformis (assembly GCA_031772625.1). Lineage (NCBI taxonomy): Eukaryota > Viridiplantae > Streptophyta > Pinopsida > Pinales > Pinaceae > Pinus > Pinus tabuliformis. The sequence continues at coordinate 1,005,345,849 of CM062819.1, forward strand.
TTAGCACTCGACCTTAAATATTTGTGATCGACTAGTGGGATGTGCACCATGGAGATCAGAATAAGCATATTAGGTAGATGGAATACCTTGGTTTATTCATTGAAGGAGGAATACATCATTCTACTCTTCTAGTCTCGATTTCCCCCAAAAGTAAACATATGGAAAAAAAATATGGAAAGCTAAGGCCAATCCAAAGGCACACACCTTTTTTTGGCTTCTTTCTCATAGAAAAATTTTGACAGTTTAGAATTTAAGAAAGAGATGTATTCATGGCACTTCTTGATGTCCTTTTTTCTAGCATAAAGTGGAATACATCTCCCATATCTTTCTGGACTATGATTATACTAGAGTAGTTTGGATGGAAGCAATTGCCCCACTCTCCAATAGAGTGAAATGGCCCTTTGATTTTCAAAAAAAATTCACTTCCTAAAAAGTTATGCTGGATGCTTTTTGAGGAAACCTCTCTTCAAAAATTATTGGGAAGCTCTCCCAAAATTTATATGTTGGAAAGTATGGTTAGCAAGGAATAATGTAATATTTAACAAGAATATTCCTCCCCACAACAAAACGATGGAAGAAATCTCATTGTGTGCTAAGTTTGGAGCTCAAGATAGACCAAAACTCTTCTTAACAAACCTTAGACCAAATGTAATGAGATTGGATTAGAAATTTTATAGTATTGGACAACTTTTCCAAAACACAAGATGGAACAAGCCTGGAATAGATGAAAGCTAGAAGCCAAGACTAATAGAGGTAAAATTAATAGCATGGAAGAGCTCACGACAAGGATGAATTTTCTATTTTGATGGGTTATCCAAATGAAACCCAGGGGTGATAGGAGGGGGAGGCGTACTCTATGGCCTCAAGGAGGAAAAAGTGTTTAGGTACTAGTGGGGTCTTGGGCATATGACAAATAATCAAGCAAAGATCTATGGTGTCTACAAGGGACCTTTGTTAGCCATAGAACATAAGGTGGACACATTTATGATTTGGGAGACTCTCTCCTAATCATGCATCATCTGGTCAAAGGATCCCTCCCAAAGAATAAATATGTGGAAAACATCATGAAAATCAAGAAAATTTCATAAGATAGCTAATCCAAAGTGTATTTCCATGTCCTAAGAGACTTCAATAGATAAGTAGACAAGTATTCTAATGAGAAGTTTAAATTGAAGATAGGTTAATTAAAGATGGATGACCAAAATAGGCCCATTATAATTCCCTAATGGCAGATGAAGTCTATTAATTTTTTTTCCCTTGTAGCGCTATATGTTGCATATTTTGTATTTTGTTTGGCATTTTTGTAAGGTATCTTTTTATTGCTTAGATATATTATCCTCATGAATTCATGCGTTATTATTGGAAATGAAAAAACAATTGGAAGATTTTGATAAATTAGCTATGTAATGCCTAACTTATTCGTTGTGAACCATGCGTATTTAATTTTGGATTTTTGTCTCATTTTGAAAGTGGTTTTATACTTTACCAAGTATATAGTCTTGGATTATCATTGTGAGATGGATACTCTTTGAATCCACATCACATCAAATATTGCTACAAGACACCTTATCAATTCATTTTTGTTGTAACTGAATAGCATAACAATGGGAAATACACTTATAATCCATATTAGCTAAAATGTTAGGTGACAAGACGAATTCATTAGCGATGTTAGTTACTTGTATTTTTATTTTTTCTTTTGTTGGAATTGATGAAATGATTTTTGGTGAGATTGCAATGTTTCATTGTTTTAATTGCAATTTTAAATGCATTAAATAATTCAGTGCTCTAAAAAATATCTAGGTCACTTGGATTGTGCAAACTGAATAACTTAAAACTACAAATTTCCCACTTTCTAAGCAAATTTAAAACAAAATAGATTTGAAAATCTACCCAGAAAAGCTAGAATTGCACTTCCTTGGACTAATCCAATTCAAACAATCTCTTAGTTATCAAACTATTATAATAACACGTCTAACTATTTTATGGTTTTATCTGTTTTTTGTCTAAATCAAATGATATACTTTTGATAGAATAACAAATTTTAATTACTTAAAATGTATTTATGAAAATGACCAAATGGGGAGGCTGGTAATAAAAGAAGAAATAATTGAGGTTTTGAAAGTTTTGGCCAGGGACAAGAGCCCAGGCCCAGATGGTTGGACAGTGGAGTTATTTCTTCATTTTCTAGATGTTATGGTAAAGGATATACTTGATATGGTCGAGAAATGCGATGTCTTTGTTTGATTTCGAGTTTCCATTAATACCATGTTCATGGAACTTTTGTTGATTTTAGACTTGTGTCATTGTGTAACACGATGTACAAAATGATATATAAAAATCATTGCTAACATGATTAAAGCATCACTATCTAAACACAATTTTCTGGAGCAATTTGGATTCTTTGACAACATACAGATTCAAGACATGGTATAAATCATGTAAGAATGCATTCATTCTATCAAATATTGAAAGCTAGAGGTGTTCCTTATGATGATTGACATGATTAAAGCTTATGACAATGTGGATTGAGATTTTTTAAGATTGATCCTTCACAAGATTGGGTTGGGAGTTCAAATAGTAGAATGGATCATCACATGTATTACATCGACGAATTTTGTAGTTATCATAAATGGGTTTCCAACAGTTTTCTTTAAGGCTTCAAGAGGTCTTAGACAGGGTTGTGCTCTAACCCCTCTTTTGTTTATTTTTGTTATTGATGTATTAAGTACAAGGATAATTGGTGCTCGATCTATGGGCATAATAATAGGATGCAAGGTGACAAGGAACATTAAAATTTCACATCTAATGTTTGTAGATGATGTCCTTTTCATAAGGAGGTTTCAATCATTGAATGGTGTGCCTTTTATCAAATTCTCTCTAGCTTCGGGGACACATCAGGCTTATATATGAACAAAGGCAAATCAGATTTGATTTTGATAACAAAGGAGGAAGCAATAATTTTGGATATTGCAAGAATATTTGAGGTGGAATCGATCTCTATAGACGTCATATTCAAATATTTAAGCTTATTTTTGAAACTAAATAACTATGAGATTAAGGATTGGGATTGGTTTATAAGAAAATTTGAGAACAAGATGTCCCTTTGGTCATATAAGTGGATTTCAATTGGAGGGAGGCCAGTACTAATTAAATCAGTCTTACAAAATATTTCACTATATTGGATGCATCTCTACAAGATGCCTAAAGATATCATAAATATAATTGATTCTATCATTGCCAAATTCCTTTGGGCCGGTCCAAGGAATGCAAAGAAAATTCATTTACTTCACCTAGAAGTGTTTTCTCAACATGTGGAAGCTAGTGGATAAGGAATTAAGGATACAAAGTGTTTCAATAAGGCATTAAAGTCAAGAACTTATGGAGGGATTTAAATGGAAACATTATTTGGCAACATATTATCAAAGAGAAATATTTAAAAAATAAATAGTTAATGGTATGAATCAAAGAAGAGGCTTCGGAAAAGAAGGATGCATCATATATCTGGAGGAGTATGATGAATATTAAGCATTGGTTACAAAAGAATTTGAGATGGGAGGTTGGTTTGGGATCTATGAATGAGATAGCATTGGATGCCATTAAAGGTCTAGCTGGAGAGCACTCTCTATCCATTCCTATTCTTAGGTATATTCACAACAAGGGTTTCTTCTTCCTAAACCAACTCTATGTAAAACATTACTCATTTCCTGTAACACATTCTTAGCTAAATGTTAGGGATATTAGCCTCTCCAAGACATTAGTAGCATAATAGTATCAATATATTTTATAATTAAGCTTAATAGTGTAGAAGTTTCTCTACAAATCAGCTAGCTCACTGATATCATGTAGAAATTTCACCTGCAGATCAAACTGATATATGCAATGTACTAAAGCATAATACTAGATCTAAATCTACCATAAAATTTGCAGAAGCTTAATCAAACATGAGCAACATCAAGCATGAACAGATATAACTGAGAATGAGAAGTAATCGACCATAACATAGAATATATAACTTGGGGAAAGCACCAGCCTAAAACCCCATCTCTGTATTATCAATCAAGTGGAAATCCTCAACAACATACAAAAAGAATCAGCTCAAAAGCTATCCTGCTCTCTCTGTACTCTGATGATCTATCTCATGGTCTATTTAGCCCTGTATATAAAGGTTGCACCTCAGGTCCAAGCTCCTATTTCCTTGTGCAGTTTTGATTGGGGTCCAATTACAAAACACATGTAAATTGGCCTGATCATACCTGCTGTCACCTCAAGTCCAACTACGCAGTCATAGAAGGAAGAAGATTCCTTCCTCATAAAAGGAATATTCACTAGGAATATCCTAACATCTGATAGTACACTATCCCTTATCTGATCTCAACTGGGTCTCTGTCTGAACTGCCATGCATCAGTTATAAATGAGAGAATACTCAGTTATCTGAAAATAACAATTGCCACATGCATGCAAGCATCAACAAACTGTATCTCATTAATTTAACAACTTGTTAAATTAATCTAACTGGACTTGACTAAGTTAAACTAAGTCAACTAATCCTTTCAATATAGAACTCATCCTTAATTCCTCAATCACTGGAGCAAATCAAGGACACATTCCTCAATTAGTGAGACAACTAATTGCATGTTCTCACAAAGACTTCAAGTTTGATTTTCCTTAACTAATTACCTCATGGAGAATTAATTAATTAATTTCCAAACTGTTGGTAAGGCCAAATTTGAATTTACTTCCTATAATTAGACCAGGGACTACTAAAAATAGGAAGGGACCCAAAAATGCTATTAATAGAAAGTGCTATTTTTAGCAGTTTCACCTCTCACCCAATGTGGCCAATAACCTCATTGGCCAAATTGCTATTTTTAGCATTTCTTGTTGCACTCTTTTCAACACTCCCTCTCAACAAGAAAGGCTTCCTCTCGAATCCGATCTTGTACCTTCGGAATGTTTTGCATACAACACTTGGACCAAAAAAAAAACTCCCAATTGACTTCTCTGTTGGGCTAGAAACATACTCTAATGTTGAAGCTCTACCTGCTGCTAACAAGTGCTCCCTCTCTGACCTCTGTGCTACTACAACATATCCATGCATCTCGCACCATTGCACACCTCTCTGTGCTACACTGCACTGTGAAACACACTTGTGCCTCTCGCATTGCTGTAGCCTACATGCTTTGCGTTGTCCTGGGATTCCCTGCACTATAGCTCTCTCTACCACTCCATCCCCATATGTCTCTACCCAATCAGTCAGTTTTGTTACTCCTCATCGGGGCTCCTGTAGCAAAGTCAAATCAAAGAGGTTAGGTACCTCAAGGATCCTTCCCCTCCTCCTTCGGACGATCACTCCACATTGCCCCACCTCCTACCTGGAGGTATGGCTGCATGTGATCCCTCAGCCCACCTGGCTCAAAGTTTCCCCCTACTGGAGGTCTCTACATGAGTAGATGTCTCTACTCAATCTCCCCTCAGCTTCCCCTATTGTGGCTGCTCCACAACATCCTGAAGTTGCTGCACCAATCATGGCTCCTCCAAAATCATCTGAGACTTCTTCTAGCACTGCATGTTGAGAGGTAATATACTCTCCCTCTCAACCACCAAGTCTCCATCAGCTGTCTTGCTGCTCAAGGCTTTGCATGCATCTTGAATCTCAAGAGCATACAGGTTCTTGACCCGTGAACCAATCTGCTTCACCTATCTAGTGATGATGTGTCTAAGGAAAACATTTCCCTTACTAAAGACTACATCATAGCCTCTATCTTCTAACATCGCAATCGACACCAAGTTTCTCTTCAGTCCTGGTACATACTTGACATCGGTCAAGGTAAGGCGAGCTCCATGCTCCCTCTGAAAAATAACCGTGCCTACACCTGAGACACTATACTTTTCATCATTACCCATCGCTATGAGTATCTGGAGATCTTTCTCCTCCAAAGTACTAAACAAAATCTTGTCGCCGATCATGTGGAAAGAAGCTCCACTGTTAAGAAACCAACCATTTCCCACCATGGATGAAACCATGCATGTGAAGAGTGTGAAATCCAACTCGAACTATGAAGCAAGTGTCTCACCTTCAGATCCTTCCCCGTATCCCTTCTTGGATTTCCTTTGTGGACAATTTGTATCAAAATGGCCCACCTCATGACAACGAAGGCATCTCACCTTCGACTTGTCAAACTTCTTCCCACCATGGGAAGAACTGGATTCAAAAAGAGAAACCTTCTCCTTCCCCTTCTTCGCCTTACTTGCTAAGGCACAATTTTCTTCATCCTCCATAGATGAAGAACCGTCTCTGGTGCTCCGTCTGATCTCCTCCTACATCAAATCCGACCATAGTCGTTCCCAATCTGGTAGTTTCTCTCTTCCATTAACTGAGTCTTGGTAGCTATGCCAGCTCTTAGGAAGGCCAAGGAGTGTTAGACTCACCATATCATCATCTACTGTAGTGATCCCCACTCTTCCAAGCTCATCTCTACATGTGGTGATCTTGTTCAGAAACGTAGTGATCGTGTCATCCTTTTCACACTTGATCTTTCGAAGTTTTTCCTTCAGTGCTAGCTTTCTCTGATCACTGCTATTTCGATAAAGATATTTCAATGTTTTCCACATCGAAAATGGAGTCTCCTTCCCATGGAGGCTCGAGACAATGTGATCTCGAACTCCCTCCAGGATGATTCTCCTTGCTCTAGCCACTTTCTTTTTCCATTCCACCAGTTGAGTAGCATCAATAGGCTTAGGGACTTCTTGATCAATGAAGTCCTTTAGACCATTATCTTCTAATACTGCCTCCATGCGATCCTTCAGGCTATATAGTTTGAACTGCCATCTAGTGCATACTCAAGCCTCCAACCATAGAACACCATTGGTGAAATAGATGTGATAAGAACTCAATTCAATATTCAAAAACAACAAACTTCAACTTCTCCCTTCTTGTATATTGTTCTTCCTTGATCACCTGTGCTCTGATACCATGTAGAATTTTCTCTACAAATCAGCTAGTTCACTGATATCATGTAGAAATTTCACCTGCAGATCAAATTGATATATGCAATGTACTAAAGCATAATACTAGATCTACATCTGCCATAAACTTTGCGGAAGCTTAATCAAACATGCGCAACATCAAGCATGAACAGATATAACTGAGAATGAGAAGTAATCAACCATAACACAGAAGATATAACCTAGGGAAAGCACCAGCCTAAAACCCCATCTCTTTATTATCAATCAAGTGGAAATCCTCAACAACATACAAAAAGAATCAGCTCAAAAGCTATCTTTCTCTCTTTGTACTCTGATGATCTATCTCATGGACTATCTAGCCCTGTATATAAAGGCTGCACTTCAGGTCCAAGCTCCTATTTCCTTGTGCAGTTTTGATTGGGGTCCAATTACAAAACACATGTAAATTGGCCTGATCATACTTGGTGTCACCTCAGGTCCAACTACGCAGTCATAGAAGGAAGAAGATTCCTTCCTCATGCAAGGAATATTCACTAGGAATATCCTAGCATATGATAGTACACTATCCCTTATCTGATCTCAACTAGGTCTCTGTCTAAACTGCCATGCATCAGTTATCCATGAGAGAATACTCAATTATCTGAAAATAACAGTTGTCACATGCATGCAAGCATCAACAAACTGTATCTCATTAATTTAACAACTTGTTAAATTAATATAACTGGACTTGACTAAGTTAAACTAAGTCAACTGATCCTCTCAATATAGAACTCATCCTTAATTACTTAATCAGTGGAGCAAATCAAGGACACATTCCTCAATCAGTGGGACAACTAATTGCATGTTCTCACAAAGACTTCAAGTTTGATTTTCCTTAACTAAGTAACTCATGGAGAATTAATTAATTAATTTCCAAACTGCTGGTAAGACCAAATTCGAATTTACTTCCTATAGTTAGGCCACGGACTGCTAAAAATAGGAAGGGACCCGAAAATGCTATTTATAGAAAGTGTTATTTTTAGTAGTTTCACCTCTCACCTAATGTGGCCAATAACCTCACTGGTCAAATTGCTATTTTTATCATTTCTTGTCGCACTCTTGTCAACAAATAGGTATAGTCTTGACAAAGAAAGCGGATAATTTGACTTGGGAAGGTTATAAGTATAAGGACTAGATCTTGGTTAAAGACATTTCTAACCATATTTCATTGGGTCAAAGCACGATGGATAAGCATTTGTGGTTTCAAAATTCCTGGAAGTGGGAGATCCCACTTAAAATGAAATGTTTTAGTTGGTTGGTAGTACACAACAAAATTATTACATGGGAAAATATTCATAAAAGGGATTTAAGGGACCTGAGAGATGTGTTATACAGAGAAGATAATGAATATGTGGACCATCCTTCTTTTACTTGTCCATTTGTGGTATCAGTATGGTGTGGGGTATTGCAATGACCTAATATACATGTTGTATGGGATAATAACTCTATTGAGAAATGCCTAATGCAGTGATTTGAGGAGTTTAAGGAATATCATGCTTTACTTTTCTATATTCTATGGGGAATTTGGAGAAGCAGGAATGTAAAGATTTCGACCATGTTGAGTCAGAGGTTAGAGGCACGTGTTTGAAGATTACTGCATACTTTTTGGATATAGGGCCAAAGAAGAAGGTGACATCAAGGAGACATTTTCATATTAAGGAGGTTTGGTCTTAATTCCTAGTTGGGTTCTCTTATGGGGCATCAACAAATAGGGTCTGTGGCAACAGGGTGTATATTGTTACGAAGCTTGGAATGTTCTATCATTTTAGCTAGTACAATGGAGTAGTTACAAATAATAGAGTTGATATTATTAGTCTATGGGGGGTCTTAATTTGTGCAAAATGGCTTGACATTGGAGAGCTAGATGTGTTCTGTGATTCTAAAGTGATTATTGAATGGGTTCAATTGAAATCTAGTTTCGAGCCACTATTAATCATTCAATGGATGCAACGAATTAGATCATTGGTTAAGACTTTTAAGAGATTATCCTTTACACACATAGAGAGCATAACCATGTTGCAAATTACCTGTCAAAGGAAGGATGTCGTTGATCACTAGACAAGATTAATTATTATGTTTTTTAAATTGGAAGCTTACAAAGTTCGGGGAGTATAAAAATCTAAAGGATTGTCTTAGATATATATTCTATAGACCAATGTTTGATAATGTGTATGTCTAAAAAGTTTTTTCTTTTTCTTTTTGGAAGAATTTTTTTAGATATTGAAGTAGGATCAAACAAGGAAGTGTTGTAGCGGCTACAACCACCCTCCAAAATTTTGTCTTAGCTTCGTTTGGAGCCTCCGTACCAACCTTTCACAACAGCATGTCTTGTCTTGTCAAGTACACAAGCTTTAGTGATTTTCTTGTGGAATGAAAACCTGCCCATCAAAGCTTGTTGCATCACCCTCACAAGTTGTTTCACCAAACTTATTCTAGTTGTAGGCTGAACAGCTCCCTTAAGAAATTGCGCAATTCTGGAGGGCAACCAGCCTTCCCTCCAGAAATTGCGCAATTTTGTCTGGAAGCTTGCTGGGATCTAGAATTGCGCAAATCTGCCTGTCATTGTTCACTGAGAAAATTGTGCAATTCCTCCGAGCAAGGCTGCTCAGCCCATAAATTGTGCAATTCTGGGCAACAGTTAGCTGCTCTGCCCAGAAATTGTGCAATCCCTCTGGGCAATCAACCCAGCTCCCTCCAAAAAATGCACATTTTTTCTTCCCAGCTGAGCAGATTGTTGCATGTGTAGTTGAGTTGATCGGTTCCCTCTGGGACCGGGAAAAATTGATTTGCATGCATCGACTACTTCTCCCAAGGTAGCATGCAAAGGCATCCCTTGATTTAGGGATCTACTTTTAGCAGCTGGAGGTTGCATGCAAGGATCATTTCAGAAACCTCCCACCAAGTGTCACTCTTCCTAGATTTGTGGCATGTTCATCACGATTTTATCGAAACTCATGAATCGAACGCTGCAGATCTCATTCCTCACATCGATCTTGCAGCTCTGATATCCCACATTGCATCTAGGAGTCATCGGCACATTCAACTCAACTATTTTTGGGTAAGCCCACCTTCCATGTCTTGTGTTGCATTTCTATCGCTTTTTGTGTTTCGCTTTGTGTGATTTTTGTCTGCTTTATTTCAGTGAGTGTTTGTTGTCATTTCGATGCATGTTAGCTTGTAGAAGCGCCATTTCAGTTTTCATTTGCGTCTTACTGTTGTTGCATGCATGAAATTGTTTTTGCATAGACAGTTGTCATTACAATGACTTGCTTCACACACATGCATGCCTTCCCGTCTCCTGAATCCTGCACTTATTGTTTGCATGAATGATCATTCACTCTTGTTTTCACTCATCTAATCATGCATTCACACTTCTCATCTTTTCAATCACTTGTTGACTAGACTGGGCTTCCTTGGCCCGGACCTTGCCTTTCCTGGCTAGCACTGCACATTTCTAGAAGCAGAGACTCTGCCTTCCCTCCAAAAATTTCGCAAGTCTAGCCAGACACTAAACTCCAGGCTTCCATTGCGTAATTCTTGGAGGCAGTGTCCTGTTGGCCCCAGAAACTGCGCAATGTAGTTTGCTGGTTGCATGTCACTGCTGACTGAAATTATGCATTGCGTAGTTTCATTCCTTAGCAGGCTAGGCTAGATTATGCATTGCACAGTTCCAACAGTCAGTCAACCTCCTGATAGCCCTAACTGTGCCTCGCGCAATTTTGGCAGTCATTTTCCCGACCTCCCGATGGAAATTGCGCAACCTTCATGATCAGTCACACAGGTATGTTGCAAGTCAGTTTTCAACTGACAGATTTCTTGGCATGAGTGTTGCCATGTCTCCAGGTATTGCAGGTGTCTATCTACCTCATAGAAGCACAGGTGCAATGGTTTTAAGGAGAGCAGAGTTAAAGACACCATTCAGAGCACTCTTGGGGATGCAGTCGATCAAGTGTCTATGAACTTGCCTACCCACGAAGACATCGAGTTGTTTGTAGACAAGGACATCAAGGTATGATGACATCAACATCACATCGAGCAACACCATCAATAGCAGCTGAAGGCATCATATCGGATGCGATGAACGCAAGAGGAAGGTTGTTGACAACAAAGAGGCAGAAGAAAGTTGCAAGCTCAAGCAGATCCACTTATGATGAAAGCAACTTTGGAGACTCGGGCTATGAGGTGACAGCGCGACATGAAGATCACACGAAGGCAGAGAATGGAACAAAGAAGGAGTTTGATGTGCTAAACTAGCAACTCAAGGAAGAACAGGAGCTGCATAGACGAGAGAATGAGTTGTAGCGGGAATAGGTACAACAGGGGGCGCAACATGCACTCACGAATGAAAATGTGCCTGTACGAGTTATAGATCCATCCCAATAGCTGGTACAAAGTAGAAAAGGTGAGAAGTGTTGTTGATCGCATGCAACGGAATAGGTCAGCATGCATGTCATTGTGCGCACACATGCGTTCCCAGCCATTCGGCACACTCACCGAGGCGAAGACAGGAAGCAAGTCCGACTGGAACTGAACATGTACACCGACAAGTTGATGCGCCCGACCAACAACACATTCTTGGAGAGCATCGTAGACACTATGCATCAACATGTTTTTGGTTCAGTTGCACCCAAGAAGACCATGCACATGCTAGCAGATGAGTTGGATGGAGGATCCACACCAATGCACCTGGTTGTAGCAGAGGAAAGAGTTCACTTCAGAAAGATGTCACCATGGAGCGCATGCACACCATCACGGATGACCAAGCTTGGCATCAGCTCACCACCTTCACCATCACAAGCATGTCAAAGAGTTGGTCGCACCACAATGGACAGAGTGTAAGTGATGTCTTGCATGGCTTGCTCAAGCCATTTTGTGTCACATGGACACATGTGAAATGTAATGTAATGTCTTTTCAAGTGGAAGTTCAAGTGTTAATAGTTGGATATAACAATCATAGAGTAGATGAAGAGTCATGAGGGTAGATGAACTGTCATAAAGGGGAATGTCAAGGGTCACCCCACCCTTTGCTATAAATAGAACCTCATAACTCATTGTAAAGGCTTTTGGTCATCCAAGCTTCCAATAGGACTATCTTAGAGAGAGCTTGGATAATATTATAATGAGCCTTAGCTTCTCCACTGCACAGAGCTAGTGTATCTCTTTGGAGGAGCAGGTGGCTGTGGTTGTAACGTTCCACTATCGGAAATAGTGGTTGGACGTGGATGTATTGTATGACTGGAACTTACACTTCTTAATATAACAGAGCCAACACGTTTCATACATATGTATTGTATTCTATGCTATATGGTTTACTATAAATGATATATGTATTTGTTTTCATACGCATGCATGTATGGACTATTCTGTATAAGTATGTATGAATCTTTTTGAAATGTGTATTTGGTTTAACCATCTCTTTGGAATGCTCGCTAACTTGCTTTCGAACTTGTGATGCATCTTCACTCGTGTGTTCCCTCCCAAGCCGCATACTATTACAGGCTTCTAAGGGGCACACTCACTTCACCCTCAGTGTTTTAGAACCTCTCATGCACCTTGCTTGACTTACTGCAGTTGTCACACCCTTACTACCAGTGGGGACATCTTACTTGCCTCTATGCGAAATCGCGGTCAAGGCATTATCGTATGACCCTCTGCTGGGACTCCTACACCAAATGGTCTGAGGTCTAATTGGGACTTCTTACCGAGGAGATCCCCTTACATGTTGGTGGGTCCAGCGCCGTTAATGTTTTGGTGCTAGAAGGAGGGCTAGATGACAAGCTGAGTCCTCACATCTGTTTTGTATCTCTACATATTTATCATGAATAACTACAAAGTTGCTCTTCCGGAGTGTATGTCTTATGGAAACAACTTCATTATCTCGGAAAAGCTCTCGGTTAACTTGTCACATAAAGCATACAATGGTGGAGTCCACGTAGCCTTGGTTAGGAATGCGGTCAATGTTGTAGGCTCATGCAAAAGACATGTAATATTTGAAGAGTACATGACCTGCGCGTTGTTCATCTATACACTTCGAGGGCACCCAATGCACTGGTGTGCCATGCTGCCCAAAAAATATATTCATTCTATTGCTCATCTGGTCGCAAAGATAGACCATGCTTTCAAACCATAAAGCACTCGATGAAGAAATTTTGAAATTACGAAAAGCACCTGATCAATCTGTTGATCAGTTTTACACACACTTTTGTAATATTTCATACGGATTTCCTGAAGATGAAATTGATTGGGAATTTCTTTATGGAAGATTTGAGTATCTTCTTCACATATCCAAACCCTGCTCAACACACTTTGGTGATGGAGCTGCACAATCATAGGTAGACAGAGTTGTTGTCACAAGTGACTGTCCGCCTTCACCTCATTAAATAGCTCCACCATCGCAGAGTGATGTGGGAGATCATGCACACACATCTGTTGAACTGTCACATCCTCCCATCCCACCTGCTCTTGATATATGTGCAGATTTTCCTTGCAAGCTTGTTGTTTTTCACGTGGATTCGTTCCCTCAACCTCCTTCCTCGCGTTCTGTTGATCCTCCGGATTGTATTGTCTTGTGTTTTCCCATTCTGGATTCCTCACCTGTTGTGAACGAGGATCAAGTTGTCGACGGAGTTGGTGTTATGCAGCCAACCTGTGCCATCATTCATGATGAGTGTATGCGGAAATATAAAGAAGAACCCCCGGTGAAGGATGAATCCCTTCCTACCGCGCCTCGTTCTCTTTATGCTGACAGCCCTTGTGATTCAGCCATTGCCGATTTTCCCTATGAAAACCCATTTGTAGATGTTTCTACTTCCAATCATTCACGTGACATGACAGATGTCAGTGTGTCATCACAGTGCAGAGAGGACACATCTTCCTCCAAAAATCTGTCCATCCTGTCATCTGTCATTTCTGAAAACATAGAGGGTGAACATTTTTTCTTCTCATCTACCCCTCTGCCCGATTCATCAAATCATGAAGATGCTGACAAACATCCTGAATTTTCTGATCTTGGTTGTCGTGATCTCTCCACTTCTTCATTCGATCAAGATGTTGGTTCAATCGTTGTTAATCTTTCTAAGACACTGGTCTACAATGATCTATCTGTTGACGAAATTGAAACCCACCCAAACTATCGAGGCACTTTAGCCCGAGTTGATGGTTATGTCAAGCCCTCGCTGTCTTGAGGTTGGTTTCACTTATGATTAGGAAATTGTTGAAACACGTGAGGCTCCTCATCACTCTCTTCTTTGCATTCAAGATCAATATAACACCAAGATTTCACTTCCTCCACTCAAACTACACGATCCCATCGATCATGTGTTGGAGGAATATTACACAACAAGCACACATGCACAACGTAAGTGGTCTACCTTTCTCACATTTGCTTTCATGTCACAGTCAAGAGAATGCATACACTCAACATTTGAACACAGTGTAGAATAGTACCGTGGCAAGTCCACAGAGTGCATGTCATGTGCTTTCACTCATTTTTGTTTTGTGGATGCTTGTAAACTTAGAGTGTGTTTGTCTTCACTATTATATCTTTCTTGATTGTTGGTTCGCATAGCTTTCTTGTTCGCGAACCATGCCTTCACCACCATGGGTCAACCAATGCGCCAGTGGCTGCATTGGAAATATCACTTCACATGATCAGCCCCATACACTGTTAGCTTAGGAGTAGGAGTAGTTGCTTGCATGCATGCTTGCTTCTTTTTTTGTGTGCTTGTTTTCTTGCTTGTTTGTTTGCTTACTCGATTTGCTTCTGCATTTGCTTCTGCTTCTTGCTTTGCTTTTTGGTTTGTTTGCTTGTTATTATCCATAGGTTAGTTTCACATAGACCCTGTGCGACTCTTGAAACAAGCTGGGTAAAGTACAAGAGGACTTGTACAACTATCAACATTTTGGTATCTGTTGTCCACTCTCTTATGTAAGAACTTGTTGTCTTCAGTCCATGATACATCAATGGAAAATACTTACTGTTCAAAGTGAACCTTTGTTATGAAACCAGCTCAAGAAAAGATAGAAAAGATAAATCCACGCCTTATATTTCAGCCTCTTCGAGGGGGCAACCTCCTTTACATTACATAAATGAACAATTCTTGGATGATACAAATGAAAAGACCTCCTTTCTATATATAGGAGTCTAAGGGGTTATAACATAATCAGAGCCGACATAACAATAAGAATGTAACGGCATAATAATAACAATAGTGGGCTTCTATGGGGCACAATAGTAACAATATGGGCACTACATGGGTACATCAATATAATAAGTGGGTTATACTAATAATAATAAGGGGTTACACTAGTAGTATAGGGGCCTAACATGCCCCTCTCCTTCAAAAAGCGTTGTCCTCAACGCTTGAGTAGTTATTGATGCTTCTATATAAAATTCTTGTCCTCCCATGTGGAATATTTAGCGGGTAAGTTCTTCCACTTGATGAGATACTCTGAAATTGATCGATTTCGTAGCTGTCGGGTTCTTGTTTTTGTGACTGCTCCAGGTTCCAGTATGATTTTTCCTTCCTCTTCAATTTCTGGCAATATTGCTTGAATTGGGATCTTTTGCAACTTTTGAATAAGTGGTCATACTTCTTCGTTCTTCTTCCATTCATCCTTTGCTTCATTTATCCAATTTGGTTGGATAATATAAATAGCACAAAACAATGCTTCCACATCCTCATCCTTGAAGCATCTTCCCATTCGGTAAGGTCGCCATTTTTTAAGTGCATGTAGTATTGCCAACATTTCCTTCTCATAAATAGCTTGCTTGAGATGTAGCAGTAAAAATACCCAATCACTTACATCAAAACATTTTTCACTACGATGTTGATCTACCTGTTGTTTCATTTGATTTTGCACCGAAGTGGCGTTATCCTTTAAAAGTTGGAGAACTTGCTGTTGATGCTCGATATGATCTTTCTCTGCTTGAACCTTTTTCTTCTTGATATGTCCTTCTATCTTTTGAGGAGTGGTAATTTCTTCCAGTCCTTTACAAGATATGGTCGGATTCATTTCTTGATGCTTGATGTGATCTTTCACTTCTTGAACATTTTTCTTCTTGATGTGTCCTTCTATCTTGATAGTTTGAGGAGTGGTAATTTCATCCATTGAATTACAAGATATGGTTGGATTCATTTCTTCTTTCTCGATGTGATATTTCACTTCTTGCACCTTTTTCTTCTTGATATGTCCTTCTATCTTGAGAGTTTGAGGAGTGGTAATTCTTTCCAATGCTTTACAAGATATGGTCTGATTCATTTCTTCTTTCTCTGGGGTGGTGTCCTGACGTATATCCTCTTCTTTTGATGTTTCTTGATCCTTTTCTTCCTCCTCTTCATATTCTATGTAAAATAATTTCTTCTCAGCACACCTATGACCTTTAGTGCATTTGCTATCACAATTGTAACAAAGCCCTTTTTCTCTTTTTTCTTCCAATTGTTGTGGTGTAACCCTTGTAGGTTGTGGAAGGCTGGGAGAAATAACACTTCCATCTTTATAGTTGTGAGGGGTATGCTTCCTGGTTTCCATAATTTTGCTTTCCATTATGTCACAAAGCCCTTTTACTCTTTCCAATTGTTGTGGTGTTGCTCTAAAGAAGGTGTTTCTCTTTGTATCCTCATAATGTGCTATCATTTCCTCCGTGAAAATTGACCACGTAACAAGTTTTTTACGAGAACAAAGCCCTTTGTACCATAAAAATTGATCTGGTTCTAAATATGAAGATGCAATACATACCTTTTGTAACAGTTGTACACCATGTATATCAAAATATTGCTCCATCTGAAGTATCCAATTTACCGGATCCTTGCCATCAAACTTCCTCATCTTGCTTTTTCTTGATTTTAGGAGCTCTACCTTGAAACGACTGTAACTATGTACTTTCAGCTCTTTAAGTTCTGAAATTGTGACCTGTAGTAGCCCTCTATGTCCTCTTTCCAATGCCACAAGTCTGATCCAAATTGGATTCTCCAAGAAAGAGTTATGCACAATCTCCCGCAGTGACCTGATTATAGACTAGTTCAGTAGAGCGGACTTGTATGAAGTGCCACGTGTCACTGTTTCAACCTTTGAATCTAAAAAATATATAAACAGAAACTATAGTCTGTCCTCTTTCTGTACCTTCTTACAAAATTTCAATCCGATGCTCAGAACGAAAGTTATGATGATTTTCCCCAGGTCACCTGTTTTGAGTGTAATTCAAGAGTCTGCAAAAAGACCAACTTCCTCAGATCATATCTCCGAAAATATCACGTAAAAATCTCTGAAATTCAGACCCAAGGTTCAGCGTCAATTCTTCTCAAATGAGTTGTTTTTGCGACTTCTGAAACGTCACAGAAAACAATTTATAGCGAAAATGCCACGATGACTTGTTTGGAGCAGCGAAACCCTAGAATCCAAAGCTCTGATACCAAATGTTATGAAACCAGCTCAAGAAAAGATAGAAAAGATAAATCCACGCCTTATAATTCAGCCTCTTCGAGGGGGAAACCTCCTTTACATTACATAAATGAACAATTCTTGGATGATACAAATGAAAAGACCTCCTTTCTATATATAGGAGTCTAAGGGGTTATAACATAATCAGAGCCGACATAACAATAATAATGTAAGGGCATAATAATAACAATAGTGGGCTTCTATGGGGCACAATAGTAACAATATGGGCACTACATGGGTACATCAATATAATAAGTGGGTTATACTAATAATAATAAGGGGTTACACTAGTAGTATAGGGGCCTAATAACCTTGGTGAAAACAAAATGCTTGCGTGCTAACTAGTATCACTTTGTTTTTGGGTTAATCCTTGTCAACTCAATTAAGTAGAGTAAGGTGAGGGGGAAAACCTTAACAAGCACGTCAAAGGTATATATAAACTACTTCTCTGAAGGAACAACCTCTTCTGCCCTCAATAAGTCAGGATCCCTCTTCTGCCTCTGAAATGAATAAGCGTTATTCATAGTTATGAAGATGAAAAATGAAAAAATGAAAAAGTGAAGAAAATTTGAAAAAATGAAAAATGAATAAGGCGAAAGAAGAGAAATGCTTCATGCACAGAGAGGTGATGCAAGTAACTTTGCCGGGGTACTAAACAGGCTGGCTGGAAGCAGAGCCATGCTTATGTTCCTGCGTGATTCCGTCGGGGTACTGTCTAGGCCCGCTGGCAGCAGAGCAACACTAGAGATGAAACTAAGAATCTGACGACTATACTACTTGTGCATCATATACTCCTCAAACCCAATCGAAACAACTGTGTTGGCTTGGCTTGGAATGTGTGTCAACTGACCAAGGGCTTGGCAGATGCTACATCTTACAATCAAGTAGTGTGAAAACCAAGACGAACTAAGAACCGAACAATACTTCTGGAGGTGTTAGACTTTCTTTTCACGAAAAAGGTCCATTTAGAGAGATGGAGTTCTACTAGTGTGTCACCAAGTGTTGTAGCGAATAAAACCACCCTCCAAAATTTTTCCTTAGCTTCGTTTTGGAGCCTCCCTACGAACCTTTAACAACAACATGTCTTATCTTGTCAAGTACACAAGCTTCAGTGATTTTCTTGAAGAATGACAACCTGTCCATCAAAGCTTGTTGCATCACCCTCACAGGATGTTTCACCGGACTTAGTCCAGCTATAGGCTGAGCAGCTCCCTCAAGAAATTGCACAATTCTGGAGGGAAACCAACCTTCCCTCCAGAAATTGCGCAATTATGTCTGGCAGCGTGCTGGGCTCCAGAATTGCGTAAATCAACCTGTCACTGTTCACTGAGAAAATTGCACAACTCCTCCCAACAGGGCTGCTCAACCTAGAAATTGTGCAATTTTTGGCAACAATCAGTTGCTCTACCTAGAAATTGCGTAATCCCTCTGGGTAGCCAACCTAGCTCCCTCCCAGAAATGCACATTTTTTCCTCCCAGCTGAGTAGACTATTGCATGTGCAGTTGAGTTGGCCAGTTCCCTCTGGGATCGAGCAAAACTTATTTTCATGCATGGGCTACTTCTCCCAAGGCAGCATGCAAAGGCATCCCTTGATTCAGGGATCTACTTTTAGCAGCTAGAGGTTGGATGCAAGGATCATTTCAAAAACTGCCCACTAAGTGTCACTCTTCCTAGATTTGTGTCAAGCGTGTCACAATTTGATTTTATCGAAATTCATGAACTGAACGCTGAAGAGATCATTCTTTGCATCGACCTTATAGCTCTAACATCCCACATTGCATTTAGGAGTCAGTGGCACATTCAACTCAGTTGTTTTGGGGTAAGCCCGCCTTCCATGTCTTGTGTTGCATTTCTGTCGCTTTTTGTTTTTCGCTTTGTGTGATTTCTTTCTGGTTGATTTCAGTGAGCACTTGTTGTCATTTTGATGCATGTTAGCTTGTAGAAGCACAATTTTAGTTTTCATTCGTGTCTCACTACTATCGCATGCATGAAACTATTTTTGCACGTACGGTCGCCATTGCGACAACTCGCTTCACACACATGCATGCCTTCCCATTTCCTGAATCCTGCACTTGTTGTTTGCATGAATGATCATTCACTCTTTTTTGCACTCATCTCATCATGCATTCACACTTCTCATGTTTTCAATCACCTGTCGGCCAGACTGGGCTTCCTTGGCTCGGATCGTGCCTTTCTCGGCTAGCACTGTGCATTTCCAGAAGTGAAGACTCTTCCCTCCAGAAATTGCACAAGTCTAGCTAGGCACTGACCTCCAGGATTGCATTGTGCAATTCTTGGAGGCAGTGTCTTGTTGGCCCCAGAAACTACGCAATGCAGTTTGCTGGTTGCATGTCACTGCTAACTTAAATTGCGCATTATGCAATTTCAGTCCTCAACAGGCTAGGCTGGACTGTGCATTACGCAGTTCCAACAGTTAGTCAACCTCATGATAGCCCTAACTGTGCCTTGCGTAGTTTTGGAAGTTAGTTTCCTAACCTCCCAACGGAAATTGTGCAACCTTCATGATCAATCACACAGGTATGTTGCAAGTCAGTTCTCAAGTTTGTTTTGGTTTTCGACTGATAAATTGCTTTCCATGAGTGTTTCCATGTCCCTAGGTATTGCAGGTGTTCATCTACCTTTCAGCAGCACAGGTACAATGGTTTCAAAGAGAGGAGAGTCAAAGACACCATTCAGAGCACACTTGGGGATGCAGTCGATCAAGTGTTTATGAACTTGCCTACCCATGAAGACATCGAGTTGTTCGTAGACAAGGGCATCAAGGTATGATGGCAGCAACATCACAGCAAGCAACACCATCAACAGCAATTGAAGGTAGCATACCTGATGCAACGAACACAAGAGGAAGGTTGTTGACAACACGAAGGCGGAAGAATGTTGCAAGCTCAAGCAGATCCACTTGTGATGAAAGCAACTTTGGAGACTCAGGCTATGAGGTGACGGCGGGACATGAAGATCACGCAAAGGCAGAGAATGGAACAGAGAAGGAGTTGCATGTGCTGAAGTAAAAACTCAAGGAAGAATAGGAACTGCGTAGACGAGAGAATGAATTGCAGCGGGAACAGGTACAGCAGGGGGTGCAACATGCACTCACGAATGAAATTGTGCCCGTACAAGTTATAGATCCATCCCAGCAGCTGGCACGGAGCAGACAAGGTGAGCAGTGTTGTTGATTCCATGCAAGGGAATGCAGCAACATGCAGGTCATTGTGCGCACGCATGCGATCCCACCCTTTTGGCACACTCACTAAGGCGAAGACAAGAAGCAAGTCTGACTAGAGCTGAACATGTACCTAGACAAGTTGATGCACATGGCCACCAGCACATGCTTGGAGAGCAGTGTAGATTCTATGCATCAACATGTTGTCGGTTTGGCCACACCCAAGAAGACCATGCACATGCTAACAAATGAGTGGGATGAAGAAGCCACACCAATGCGCCCGGATGCAACAGAGGTAAGAGTTCGCTTCAATAGGATGTCACCATGGAGTGCATGTACACCATAACGAATGACCAAGATTGGCATTAATTCATCACATTTACCATCACAAGCTTGTCAAAGAGTTGGTCTCACCACAACAGACCAAGTTTCAATGATGTCTTGCATGGCTTGCTCAAGCCATTTTGTCTCACATGGGCACATGTGGATTGTAATGTAACGTCTTGTCAAGTGGAAGTTCAAGTGTCGATAGTTGGATGTAAGAGTCATAGAGTAGATGAAGAGTCACGAGGGTAGATGAACTGTCACAAAGGGGAATGTGAAGGGTCATCCCACCCTTTTCTATAAATAGAACCTCATAACTCATTGTAAAGGCTTTTGGTTAGCCAAGCTTCTGATAGGACTATCTTAGAGAGAGCTTGGACAGTATTGTAACGAGCCTTGGCTTCTCCACTGCACAGAGCTAGTATATCTCTTTGGAGGCGCAGGTGGTTGTGGCTGTAATGTTCTGCTGTCGGAAATAGTGGTTGGACATGGATGTATTGTATGACTGGAACTTGCACTTCTTAATATAACAGAGCCAACACGTTTCATGCATATGTTGTATTGTATTCGATGCTATCTAGTTTACTCTAAATGATATATGTATTTGTTTGCTTACGCATGCATGTATGGACTATTCTATATAAGTATGTATGAATCTTTATGAAATGTGTTGTTCATTTAACCATCACTTTGGATTGCTTGCTAACTTGCTTTCCAGCTTATGATGCAGCTTCTCTCGTGTGTTCCCTTCCAAGCCGCGTACTATTACAGGCTTCCAAGGGGCGCACTCACTTCACCCTCAGCTTATTAGAACCTCTCAAGCAGCTTCCTTGACTTACTGCAGTTGTCACACCCTTGCTACCAACAAGGACATCTTACTTGCCTCTGTGTAAAATCGTGGTCAAGGCATTACTGTACGACCCACTACTGGGACTCCTACACCAAACGGTTTGAGGTCTAACTGGGACTTCTTACTGGGGAGATCCCCTTACGTGTTGGCGGGTCCAACACCGTCAACACGAAGGTATGTTTATGGAGAAAAAATACAATAGAAAAACAAATCTTTTAAATAGATAAATGAATTTAGATGTAAAGATAGCATAAGATAAAATTTTGAGAGACATAATATGGAGGTCAAAGATGTACAGGAATAAGACAGAAAAATACATATGTAACTACTTTTTGATTAATGAAAATATGTGAATTTTTCTTATTAAAAAAAATTAATTCAAAATCACAAAAAAAAAAAAAAAAAAACCTCATACAAATTTAACAACATAAGTCATCCATTAAAACTATTTTAACCCAATTGAAAATAATACTCATCCAAAAGAAGATATACTCCTAAAACATAACAAAACACTACAGCATTTCCAATCTTCTAATTTTGTAATGTGATGTTGTAATTGTCAAAATTAAATTAGGTTCTTACCTTATTGAACATTAGCCACTTAGAGAAATCTTTGAAAAACTTGTATTATTATTTAACAACTCAAGTCATCCATTAAAACCATTTTTAACCAAATTTAAAACAAAACTCATCCAAAAATATATATACTCGTAAAACATAACAAAACAACACTACGATATTTTCAATCTTCTAGTTTTGTAATCTAATGTCGTAGCTCGCAAAATTAACCAAATTTAAAACAAAACTCATCCAACAATATATATACTCCTAAAACATAACAAAACAACACTACGATATTTTCAATCTTCTAGTTTTGTAACGTATGTCATAGCTGGCAAAATTAAATTAGGATCTTACCTTATTGAAGATTAGCTCAAGGGAGATATCCTTGAAAAGCGTGTATTATTATTTTGAACATTAACGAAAAAGATTTGAAAAATTTGTATACATTTTTTTTATATTTTTTTTAGTTTAATGGTTAAGAACATGCGTTTCTTTCCGAGAAGTCATATGTTCAAAATTATAAGGGATAAAGTATGTATTTTTTTGTAGATTTAGCAATCAAATCGTTACTCGGAGATAAATTCCTTGTCACACAAATAAAAAAATTTCATACACCAATTTCATATCTAACTTAACCATGACCTTAAAATTAAATAATAATTGTTGAAGATAATGGAGAATATCCTAGAATAGGTAGAGTTGGTTCACGTAACCTAAGGATAGGAATTAGTTTCTATTTCTTAGGATGTTGTTCTAACTTCCCTAAAAACCATGTATTCTATTTAATGTGTAATGTTGATGGACAATGTAGAGCGTTCTGCAGAGCCAAACTCTCTTGGTTCAGACTCTCTTTTGTAGAGCTGACCAGTGGGTTTTATTCTTTTAATACAAACATTTCCATTTTTATCATGGTATTAGAGCGTCACGGCTGAGGAACCTGTACACTGGCTGGTGGGTGGTTATTTGAACTGAGATCATCGCAGTTGTGAGGCGGATAACTGCGACGATTCCGAAATCGTCGCTGGTTTTGAGTGTACCGCTGCGACGAGGGCACTGTGACACTTCGGGCACAATTCTCGTCGCAGTTTGTCGTAGGAAAGATGTGTACAACTGCGACGACGTCACAGAAACAATAGGCACTTCTACGATGATCGAGGAAAGCCAATAACAAGGCTAAAGTTGTGAGGGGAAGCCAAGAACAAGGTTGTCGCTGTCAAAGAAGATGTGAGGAGAGGCCAGGAACAAGGCTAGAGCTGACAACATAAGGTTGTCTAGAGGCTAAGAAGGAAGCCACAGTGATCTGCGAGTGTGCTGCGAGATCAAACAACATTGAAGATCAGTGATTTGTCTCTGTCACAGATCTGGGGTAAATTTAACATCTTTTACCTGTCAAATTTTTTTTTCTAAATCGCCAAGATGAATAACAATATATTTGAAGCATGCATGAATGAGCATAACAAGCTCGATGGTTCCAATTATGCAAATTGGAAGTTCAAGATGCAGACTCTGCTAGAAGCGCAGAGTGCTTGGACGATTGTGAATGGGGATGAGCCGAAGCCCGCGGCTGGATCAACATCGGTCCCAGATTAGGAGAAACGAGAAAGTAGAGCAAGGACAATGTTAAAAATGTTAGTCAGAGATTGCATTATACCGCACATCAGAGAAGGTAAGTCAGCTAGCGAGATCTGGGGAATTATGAAGGAATTGTATGAGATCAGGAATTCAAATCGTCTTTTGTTCCTCAAGAGTAAGATCTTGTCCCTGAAGATGGAGGAGAATAAAACAATTGCTTCATTCGTAGCAAGGATCAAGGATCTGAAGAACAAATTAGTAGACATTGGTCATACAGTTGACAACACAGATCTTGTAACCATCACAATGAATGGTGTCACTCATGATTATAAATGTTCATCACTAGGATAAATGCCAAAGAGAAGATCTCGCATTTTGAAGAGCTGATAGATATACTGATGTAGGAAGAAGAGAGGAGATCGACTCTGAAGCCCCAAAGTGTCGATCTTGCATTGATGGTGAAGAAGAACTTCTACAAAGGGAAAGGAAGTCCACAACAACAAAATGGAGCAAGTTCACAGAAATGGCCAAATCAGACCCAAGGTATGCATCCGAATAAAAACTACTTTGACACTAAATGTTTTTATTGCAAAAAACTGGGTCATATTGCTAGGGAGTGTAGAAAGAAGAAATATCATGAAGAACAGCAGAAGCCGAAAAGACATGCAGGTCATCTCACGAATGGTGATCAGGTGCAAAATTTAAGATTGTTCATGGCAGATCGAGATGAGAATGTTGATGCAGACATCTGGTATATAGATTCAGGAGCATCAACGCACATGACAGGGAATAAGCACTAGCTTGAAGATTTTAAAGAAATCAACGAAGGCACATAGATTTACCTAGGTGATGACAGAAGTCATCAAATCAAAGGATGTGGGAAAGTTTTTGTCATTCTACCTAATGGTAATGTCAAACAAATTTATAATGTAATGTATGTGCTTGGCATAACAAAGAACTTGATTTCTATATCTATGATTATAGATCAAGATTTGAAAGTTGAATTTTTAAAATCTAACTGTTACATTAAAGATCTGCTAGATGGCATGAAGAAAATTGCTACAGTGATCCAAACAGGAGGACTGTACAAGTTGGATGTGAGACCTGCACCAGCTCGAGCATTGATAGCAGCAAGCCTGACTACAGAAGAGCTTTGGCATCAGAGATTCGGCCACATCAGCTACAATGATTTGCTGTTATTACAAAGGAAGGAAATGGTAAGAGATCTTCCTATGCTAAAACAAGTACAAAATGATTGTGATGCATGTACTTCAGGAAAAATGCATAGAGAAGAATTCCCTGTTAGAGTAGAAAAGAAACAGAGGGATATACTAGAATTAGTGCACACAGACCTTTGTGGACCTATGCAGACAAAATCATTAGGAGGTGCATTGTATTTCCTAATGTTTATTGAATACTGTACGAAGTTTTCTTGGGTGTATTTCTTAAGTAAGAAGAGTGACACATTCGAATACTTTAAGCAGTTTAAAATATGATTGAAAGACAAACAAGGAAACAAATAAAAATTCTTTGTTCTGATCAAGGGGGAGTATACAGGAAGGATGAGCTGATCAGGTATTGTAAAGATCATGGAATTTTGCAGCAGTTCACAATACCCCATACTCCACAGCAGAATGGAGTAACAGAAAGGAAGAACAAAACATTGGTGGAATGTGCTAGAAGTATGCTGAAAGGTAAGAATCTTTCAAATGGTTTTTGCGCTGAAGTAGTGAATACTGCAGTTTATTTGAAAAATAGGAGTCCCACAAGAAGTCTTGAGTCTAAAACTCCTTATGAGGCATTATACGGATTTAAGCTTGCAGTAAAACACTTAAGAATATTTGGATGTAAAGCATTTTCCCACATACCAAAGGAAGATAGAAGGAAATTAGATTCAAAAGCCATCAGATGTACTTTTATAGGGTATTATTCATCATATAAAGCATACAGATTATTTAATCCCTCTACTCATAGGATTTGTTAGTAGAGATGTTAAATTCCATGAGCAGGATCATGAAGAACCTGATGAGCACTATGAGGAATGGGACATTCCATACTTTATGGAAGAAGAAGAAGCAAAGAACAGTCAAGATCAGCAGTAAACAAAGACAGAGGATGAATAGTAGCAACAACAACAACAGCAACAACAACAACAGCAGCAGCAACAGGAAGAAAAAGTGTATGATGATCAAATAAGGTTTGAAACCACCACCCCACCACTCAGGAGATCAAGTAGGAAAGCTCAAATGCCTGCAAGATATAGGGAAAATGCTTTTATAACTAGTGTGATGAATGTGGTTGAACCATCTAGTTATAAAAATGAAAATGAAAGTAGTGAATGGAAAACAGCCATGGAACAGGAATATGATTTGATTATCAGAAATAACACTTGGGAATTGGTTGAACTTCCTAGAGGAAAACAGATCATAGGTTTCAAATGGTTATATAAACCGAAAATTAATGCAGATGGAACTATAGAAGCACTGAAAGCTAGGTTGGTTGCAAAGGGGTACAAACAAAAAGAAGGGATATATTATGAAGAAACCTTCGCCCCTGTAGCTATATTGAACACTATCAGAATGTTAACTGCTTTAGCTACTAAGAAACATTGGATAATGCACCAACTAGATGTAAAGTCTGCATTTTTGAATGGAGAACTAAAAGAAGAGGTTTATCTAGAGCAAAAGGAAGGGTTTGTCCAGAAAGGAAAAGAGCATTTAGTTTGTAGGTTGAAGAAAGCACTTTATGGACTAAAACAAGCTCCCATGTCATGGTATGAGAAAATTGATTCATTTTTTCTACAAGCTGGCTATAATAGAAGTAAGAATGACCCTAATCTTTACACCATGAAAGATGAACAAGGGTGCATAGTGTTGATTTCATTATATGTAGATGATTTGATAATTACAGGTGATGCTACATATCTAATTGATGAAATCAAGCAACAGATGTCACAGATGTTTGAAATGAAGCACCTTGGTGAACTCAGATACTGTTTAGGTCTTGAAATCTGGAGAGATTCAGGTCAAACATTTCTGTCTCAAGAAAAGTATGTCAAAGGCCTGTTAGAAAAGTTTAGAATGGATCAGTGTAAGCCGACACCGGTACCATTGCAGCAGAACATCAAATTGCAGTGTGAGGATGGATCAAAAGCGGCGGATGCAACACTTTACAGACAACTGGTTGGGAGTTTAATCTACCTAACCACCACTAGACCTGATTTGGCTTATGTAGTTAGTGTGCTAAGGTAATTTATGTCTAAGCCACTTGAAAGCCATTGGAGTGCAGCGAAGAATGTTTTGAGGTATCTACAAGGTACTGTAGATTACGGAATTATTTACATTGACTCTTCTGATGTTAGATTGGCAGGATTTGCATATTCAGATTGGGCAGGAAATGTAGATGATCGCAGATCTATAACAGGTTATGCATTCAGTCTTGGATCCGGGGTGATCACATGGAGCAACAAGAAGTAGAACACGGTCTCCTTATCCTCAGCAGAAGCAGAGTATCAAGCAATGTGTGCAGCAATGTGTGAGGCAGCTTGGTTGCGGACACTTCTCCAGGATGTTGGGGAAGAACAGACAGACGCAACAACAATCAGATGCGATAATCAGAGTTCAATCAAGTTGGCCAATAATCTGGTGTTTCACAAAAACTCTAAACATATTGATACTCAATTCCATTTTGTCAGGGAGAAAGTGCAATCTAAAGAAATTCATTTGGAATATTGTAATACATGTGATAATGTTGCGGACATTTTCAATAAGCCTCTTGGAAAAGTTAAGTTTCAAATGTTTAAGGAGATGTTAGGCATATATGTGAACCCATTCTCCATTAAGGGGGAGTGTTGAAGATAATGGAGAATATCCTAGAATAGGTAGAGTTGGTTTACGTAATCTCAGGATAGGAATTAGTTTCTATTTCTTAGGATGTTGTTCTAACTTCCCTAAAAACCATGTATTCTATTTGATGTGTAATATTGATGAACAATGTAGAGTGTTCTGCAAAGCCAGACTCTCCTGGTTTAGACTCTCTTTTGTAAAACTGACCAATAAGTTTTATTCTTTTAATACAAACATTGCCATTTTTAATAATAATAATAATAATAATAATAATAATAATAATAATAATAATAATAATAATAATAATAATAATAATAATCCATGCCATAGCATAGTGCTAACCAAACTCGAAATCGATAATTATGGATTAAATTAAACCGGTTGCCGCGAATTTAATTTTAAGAGTCCATTGCGATTTGCTGAATATTTATTAAATAATACATACATAGTACCCCTTAAATGAATATTAATACATATGGTAAGTGGGTCGATGAATATTTATGGATTATGATTGTTGAAATTCATTGGAATTTATTATGTGGTAAATTTTAAAAGGTTAATAAAGATCATTCCATTTATTATTATTAATATTTACATTTTATATTAAAAAGTTTGTATTTTTGTTTTAAATATAAATGAGAAGATTAAAAAAATTAATATTATGATAAATATTTTTAAATTAAAATTTATTATCAGTGGACAAACATATTTTAAAGAAAAATGTTTTTAATTTATTTATATAATATTTTTAAAATAATAATTTTTTGAATTAATTATTCATACCTAATATTTTTAGTAATATATGGAAATATTTTTATATTTTATTGGTGGAGTTCAATATATCATTTATGGGAATTGAATTTGGGTGCGAAAGATACCAATCATTTTTCCTAGTTATTCAAGATAAACTTAATTGACTTTTAAAATTGGATATAAGGCGGGTTTTGATCCACTTATGTTTGCACATGTCACAAGACCATTTAATATAATCTCTCTAGGTGTAATCATACTTTGGACCACTACCTTAACGTGTCCCCTATTGAGTAGTTGTACTCTTTGCATGTAATCTTAATTAATTGGAGTTTGGTCGGTCAATTAATTTGTCGAGTAAGACTGCTAAGAATGAACCTCAACAAATCTAGTCAGGGACAATCGACCAAAAGAGTAAGTCAACAAGACAGGCGAAGTCAAGTTGATGAGAAGGCAAGTTGACGATTGAGTCGATAGGTTGATAGTATTACAATAGTTGAAATCATTGGGAAATTGAACAATTGAGAGAAGTTGATAATCGAATGGATTGTGGTTAGGCATACACATGTAGTGAAACAAGAATGGTGGTTGAAGAAAAATTGCTTACAATAGAAACTTAATTAAAATGGTTAGGAATCCCAAGATTCTCAAAATCTGGTTAGGCATACACATGTAGTGAAACAAGAATGGTGGTTGAAGAAAAATTGCTTACAATAGAAACTTAATTAAAATGGTTAGGAATCCCAAGATTCTCAAAATCTTAGCCAATGATTGTCAACCACCTATACTAATTTGAGAAGCTAGGGATTAGGGCTTTCTATGCCTATAAATAGAGAATGTTGTAAGGCTGATGAGAGATGATGATAAATAATCACAATTGATAGAGATCAAAATCTAAGTGTTGTGTGAATCTTTATGGCATGTCATTATCTATTTTATATTTTATATATTAGGTGTCTTAAGTCTATCACCCCTATGGCTTTAGGCTAGATGTTCACGGGAATTTAACCTTGCCCAAGGGTAAATAACTCCTCATT
Source organism: Pinus tabuliformis (assembly GCA_031772625.1). NCBI lineage: Eukaryota > Viridiplantae > Streptophyta > Pinopsida > Pinales > Pinaceae > Pinus > Pinus tabuliformis. The sequence continues at coordinate 1,005,375,422 of CM062819.1, forward strand.
TTCCACTATTAAATCCAAACCTTTACCTTTTAGACCTTTTGATATCCAATATTATATTTTATTATAAAATTTGTCAAAATAATTTTAAATACATAAGCATAAAAATATGTACCTAGTTGTTATATGAATATTAATAATTACTTATCAAATAAGATGTATTAAACATGGATGCTTCTTAAAATTTTGGAAAATATATTCTTGATGCAACCATATGTATACTCTTTGTTTGGAAATTCAATGGGACGTTGTAAATTTCGAAGTTAATTTATAATTTTATGATTACTAAGATAGTATTATAGATAATTTGGACTTCCTAGCACATGTTAAAATTGAAATTTTAGAATTAGAGTATGATTTAAACTATCGTGATTGATTAAGAATTGGTTTTTTTCATCAAAATAAGTTAATTATCTCAGACTTAAATGTTAAGTAGAAGCTTATTTTATTATTGACTATAAAAGAAGGTAATTGTATTTTGTTTGCAAACAATAATGTTGTTGCACATCAAAATCTTGATATTAGATTTAAAAAGACCAATGTTATAAAATATTTATAATTGAAAACAAATACTTTTTATATAAATAAAATTTAATAAATTATCAACTTTATATTAGATACAAAAGTTTATTTGTTTTGTAAGAAAATTTTAGACTATGTATAACTGATAAAGAATCCATTTTCCTATAGCCAAAAAAAAATAGATAAATGCCTCATGACCTACAAACATTTGTCAATTAAAAAAAAACCTCCTCATACAAACCACATTTATAAATAGCAACCCATAACAATTAAACCACTAAATTATGATAAAATTTATCACCCAAAAAAATACCACTAACCTAGATCAAACTCCCCAACCTATTTTTAGGTATATAAAAATATCACCTACTTATTACCTATATATTCCAATCCTTCATTTAAACTTCTCTTCTCATTATTTTCTACTTTATTTAAACCTTTCCTCTCATTATTTCCTACTTCATTTAAACTTCTCCTCTCATTATTTTCATTTTTTTTTCTTTTAATTTTCTTCTCATTATTTTATGCTTCATTTAAATCTCTTCTCTTATTATTTTTCCACTTTATTTATTTCTCTATTATTATTATTTTCTTCCAAACAATGAACAAATTCACAAATAAAAAAATAAAAACAATTTTATAACATATTACAAAAATTTTGATAATATACCTCTTAAATATCTATCCAAAACCATATAAACTATCACAAAAATAAATAAATAATTAAAAAAATAAACAAAATATTTGAAAAAAAAAATTAAAATAATATAAAATAAATCAAATTAATAAACAAAATATTTAATTTACATAAGAGAAACTCAATTAAAAAACACACAAAAATATTTATAAAAATATTCCACTACCCTCATCAAATGAGAAATACTCTTTAACTTATTAAAAAAACAATATAAACACTAATCTATTATTCTTGTGAAATACGAACTCACCATCCAATTTTCAAATATTTAGTACATTATTTTCCCATTCTTTCGTCTACCATATCTCTAGGTTCCCATTCCTTACTTTCTTAGAAAATATTCTCTATTTACTATGGTTCAGACTCTACAACCAAGTATGAGAGTGATCTATGATTTCATTCCTCTTCAAAGTGGAATTACACATTATATTTTTTTAATTTGAAAAATAATATTTAGCTAATAAAAAATCAAGATAATTTGGAACATTAAATTAAATTATAGATTATTAATGTAAAATTTTAATTGTAATTTTAAGGTTAAAATTGATGGAAAAGTTTAAACAGAGAAGCATTTGGTGCCTCTTGGCTTATAATAAATTGAGAAATAGATGGCTCTAAGATAGTTTGTCTTTAGTTTAATTATTTTATTTTTATTTTTCCAAAATATCACAATATAATTTTTAGTAATATTAAATTTTTTTGGATGGTTTAAAATACGTTCAACTTGTTATGAAAGTTTTTTTTGGAGCATTCTAATTATGTATGCTAACTCTCAAATCATTATACATATATATGTAATCCTTATTGTTGTTATGATACTTAGGATAAACTTGATTCGGTCAGAGTGAAACCTAGTGACTTATTTTATTTTAATATAAAGTAGCCTATTGAATGACACAATGACTCCATTGTTACTTTCTTTTTGGTCATTGTGAGCGCATAGTAAAAGAGCGAAAGATACTGTAAAATGCCAAAAAGTTTGGCCATAATATAATAAAAGGCCCATGGTGGATGTAGTCCATATTGGGTGAACCACTTAAAATATTGTCTCCTATAAATTTGTCATCAATTGGGTTTATTTGTGTGCTTATTATATTTTAATCTTTTTCCCATTTTTTATAACAAATTGTATGAGAGTCGTGGCTAAAAATTATCATGATAGAAAATATGTGTGAGCAAATTCTTCCTTACATATTGGTGCATGATAAGAGAGATTTGTGAGACCATGTAAGAAAATATCATGGGAATTAACTCAAGCAAAGCATTCAATATCTACCATTGAAGTTCACATGGGTCACTAAAGGAAGTGTACCTTCACTAAGGGAGCAATACCATACCATGTGCATTTATATTGGGGGATATATATTGAGGAAAAATTGACATAATATACTAGGGAGAGGGTAAACGATTTTTATATTGGCAAGTATAAAAAGTGGAGCTCAAAGTTAATGAAAAAATATAAAGGGGTATAAAAAATGTTAATGAAAAATGGATACCTATAATATCTAGTGAAAGTAGGGGTTTTTTAAATTGAGAAGGTGTATTGAGTTCATATTGGTAGGGGGTTAAATAATGTAATTTTTAGAGGTATTTTCCAATATGTAGTCAAATTAAGAGTATTGTTTAATATTTCGCAAACTCACGTGATATGTCAGGGGTTCATTTAGTGAAGCCCTTATGACAAAAGCATACTTGTGGGCATTGTTGCTACATAGGTGTATCAGATGGATCTAAGGTTATAATGAAGCCAGGGAGAAAGAGGAAGAGTAGTAAGTAGTGTTGTGAAAATAAACCTTGAATCTCTAGATTTAGAGCTTGATGAAATGTTGCTATTAAGAAACCGAAAGTTGAGAAAATTAGTTTAGTGGTTGTTGTGATGGATATGTGTAAGATCAATCTTGAGAGTTGGGTCAATGAGAGATCACATGGATCTAGCAAGTGCAATGGATGTTGGAATGCCAAGTTAAGGTGAGAAGAGCACAAAATTGGCACAATAAAAAGGTGCTAAAAAACATAAGTGGTTATCAAATGGTCAAGTAGTTGCATGGATGTGAGAACCTAGATGGAGTAGATGGTGTCAATGGTTGATGAAGGATCCATCATCTTATGAAGAAAAGTAGTAGTTCGTGAACACCCAAAGTGTTTGGTAAAGTTGTAAAGCTTAGCCATAAGGAGGTTGTATTCCCTATGGTTGTTGTAAGACTTGTTATTTAGATGTACATGTTGTAATACAACAACACATAATGTGATCACTCTCATGCATATAGATGATGGAAGATTAAGTTGTAGAATGAACCACATGAATATGTATGAGGGTGGCACGTGTACTCGTATCCTAGCTTGAAGTGTTGTAATGTAGTGGGGCATGGAGTTATGTATGATAAGTTGTGGAATGAGCCACTTAAATAGGTATAAGAAAAAGTGTCCCAGAAAAATGACTCCCTTGTATTTTGGTGTATTTTGGTAGTGGGAACTTTTTTATGCAGACTTCTACAAAGATATTGAGGCTAAGTGAATCTCCCCAACTTAAGTTTAAGAGGGAGATTGTTAGGGTAGTTAGGTACATTTTACCGTGATAGAGTCAATTTACCATTGGTAGTTTATGGGCTTAATATTTCCATAACCCATGGATTTGCAATGATATTCTAATGTAATGTAGTTTATTTAAAGGCATAATGACTCCATTGTTAATTGTGTTCTACTAGTGGGATGCTATCACTAAGATTGTGCAAAGCATGGTTGAGCTTAAATGCCCTTGGGATAGCTTAATTCCCAAATGTGGCTCCCATCCTCAACTGCTCACCATGAGATTTGAACCAGTAATCTGCTAAAGACTAAACCCATACAAACAAATTGGTCTAGGCCTCATGGGTAATCTACACCTTAAATTTAAATTGGAATAGATCATCTCTTAATCACACAATTACAATAGAAAATGGCTTTATACCTTTGTATATAGATTAAAATTAGATATGATATATGAATATAGAATTTTATATTTTAATCAATTTGTTAATTTTTAAGTTACAATTCTGACCATGTGAATTAATTCGGCTGTTGCTATTTCCACCCCTATAGCTCCATAATGCCCATCTTTTACAGCCCAGAGACCAATCCTTACGTCAACATTCGATGCATGCTTGGTCGGGAACATGCCATGACGCAAGGAGGATGGGTCTCTGGGCTGTAAAAACTGACATTTATGGAGCTATAAAGGTAGAAATAGCAACAACCAATTAATTCAAAAATCATAAATCATTAAAACTACATAAATTTTACAGATGAGATTATGAATATTACAGTTTGAGCCACCGAATTTGGACAGAATTCTCCTTGAAAACTATCCCGTAAATATAAAACGATGAAGTGGTGCAAGTTGCAACCCATGATATTCTATTCTTTTTTGGAGATTAGGTGCGAACTCGAAAATGATGATATTCAATTATTTTTTTGTAAATTTCTACGCTGCACGGCAGTAATAAAATTCATTTATGTTTAGAGTACCGTGCTTCCTGTTTTCAGTGGTTCATTTATATCCTACTTACTTTAGAATATTCTACTATTTATTATAAACATCCTACCACGCCCACAGTCAGATCGTCGCTGTAAAAGCATTAATGGTACCCCCATTGGACTTTGTACCACAGTTGTCTGGCATTTAACTGGTAAGTATTCACAAGTTAATAATTTTGATATCTTCTTAAAAAAAAATCTCACTAAAGACAATTTGTTTTGATACTCTCCAATTTGTCTATGCACCAGAGCTCTCTGACGTTATTTAACAGCTAAGCATCGACAACAACTACTGATATATTCCAAACTCCTGCAGCCAATCTTTAAGGCCAGAGACACCAGAGTTTTTGTCATGGGCAATGGCCTCTGTAGTATGTTGAAGAAGCTGCAATGGAGATCTAGTGAAGACAGATCTATAAAATTGATTTTAGTAGAGGGAAAGGTTAAGAGATTCAAGCGTCCTGTTTACAAGAAAGAAATGGTTGAAGAGTATCCCCACCATGGGATTTTCCAAGGAGATATGAAACGCTTGGAAACAAATGTCCTGAACCCTCCTCTGGATAACACCTCAGAGCTTCAACCAGGGCAGCTGTATAATGTTATTCCTCGTCCGTCTGTGGGCTCTAGACTTGAAGAATTGAAAGAGAATAGCAATTCCCATTCAGAGATTATTTCCACTTCATCCATACATGGAAGCCCTGCATTGCGAGTGAGGTTACGTATGAGGAAGGGAGATGTGACATCATTTCTTAATTCAAACAACATCAATTTTGCAGACAAATTTGTTCGGAAAGGAGTTCCTAGTTTAGCGATGGCGCAGCACAGCAACTCTGGGTATGGGTTTACTTCTGAATGGAAACCTAACCTTGATGCTATGCCTGAACTCAACAGTCATCAAGCAAGAAACTAAAGTAGAATCTGCTATAACTGGTTTTCCTAGTTTTATCTGCTAAAATTTGGCGTTTTAAGAATTTATATTGTGCTGAATCACGTAGCACAAGTTTAGTTTATTTTCTGTTGTAAGTTATATCATGTAAGCAGATTCATATGCCTTCAGATGAGTAACAGTAACGTTCTACTAGAGATCGATCGCTTGTTTAAGTGTGTTTGGATGTTTAATGTGGTTTTAATAACCTTACATGATTCCAGAAAATTGCATGGATTTTAGAAGTTGTGTGTATGTGTTTGGATGTTTAATGTGGTTTTAATAACCTTACATGATTCCAGAAAATTGCATGGATTTTAGAAGTTGTGGGTATTGGGAATTTTTGACCGTGTTGAATTTATTTCTATTATAAAAATATAATTCAAACACTCTATTTATAAAAAAATTTAAATTTTTTTACCCAAATTCAAACCATTTTTAATCATCTAAACAATTTCTCATTAAACAACTGCTATACAAATAAATCAAGCTATTTTGAACTTTCACCATTTTTATTTATTTAAAACTAAAATGGATCGAATTCACCATCTTTATTTATTCAAAACTAAAATGGATCGAATTTCATTTAAATCAAACTATTTTTAACTTTCACCATTTTTATTTATTTAAAACTAAAATGCATCGAATTTCAATTTTTTTTAATGAATTTGTACCTTTTCTTAGTTTACACTAACCCGTAAACTAACCTCGACTTAGTTATGGTGCGCATATCCTCAAAGAACTTGAAAATTTTAATGCTATGGAATCGCACTGATGTGTTCTTTTAATGCAACGAGGTCTTTATTGTATAGTTTATTTGGGTCTAGACTTATTTATTAGTCTATCGAGTTATTAATAAGTAAAGGCAGTCTGTGTTTACTGCTGGATAATATATTTGTTTTAATCTAACTGTGGTTATATATTAAGTAAAGGCAGTGTGTGTTTACTGCTAGATAATATATTTGTTTTAATCTAATTGTGGTTATCTATTGCTCTTACTATTTATGGCTTAATAGATTTGGAAATATTGGTGGCAGTTTATTGGTATAAATTTTTAAAAATTTAATTATTTAATTTTATATAATATAATTAAAATTTCATCCATTTTTTTTCACAGGATTTCAATCAAAAACACCAAAAACTTAATATGAATGGACAAATCTGCAGAAGCATGTTTAATTTTAATTTATTTATTTTAAACTGAAGATGATCAAATTTCTCAGTGCCATTGAAATGTTTTTCTATCACAAATTTCTGTGTTGCCCTGTGGTCCATACATTGGTGTGAGTTTAGCCGCTCATGATGGTGAAACTCCCACCAATGGGGCATATTTCAATCAAAGAAATCGACGCACTCTGTGCGTCAAAAAAAAATTCAAACAAAAAAAAGACAACAGCCTTTTATTTATAGGGAAATGGGGTTACATACATAATCCTGATTCTAAAGCACTTTCAGCTATCGGCAGACGTGAGTAAATGTGTCCGATTACATTGCTTTGCCCAGCTATTGGGTAAAAAAAACACACAGCAAAATCCTGCCAGTAGGCAAATATCGAAACGATTTTGTATGTGTGGTCTCCTGGCAAGGCTATGGCCATTGAAATGGAAGTTGACTGTCGATCGTTAGACTTCAACATGGTGTATATTGCTGGCAGAGAAGCAAGAAATTGACCAGATTGATTTACTTTGGTAAAAAGAATATTAAATGAGTTTTTATTTTTATTTTTTGAATTTGTTTATTAAGGTGGAGGAATTGTTTGGCTGTTAAAAAGTGGCTGAAATCTGGGTAAAATAATTTCAAGAAATTTTGCCATAGCAGTATTTGAATAATGTTTTTGATAGTGGAAATGAGTTCAGCACCATCAAAAACCTATCAGGCATGTAAAATCTTATCAGTGTTTGAATAATGTTTTTGATGGTGGAAATGGGTTCAGCACCATCAAAAACCTATGAGGCACCCAAAATCTAGAAATTTGATAATTTTAACCTAGATTTACAAAAATAGCTACCAGAATTTATCAAAATATTACCAGAATTTCCATAATTTTCAGGGGAAAAAAATCTAATTCAACTACTATATTTTTTTTTTTTAACTTCAGTTAACCAATATCAAACTTTAATATATGTATTATATATATATGTTTTCAGTATTTTCTCATAATAATCATAAGTTTTTAAAGCTTTACAAAAATAAAATTTCTAAATTCTATTAACATTATAACTATTCTATTTATATATTATTTTTTAATTATTTTTTACTCTAAATTATAATTCAATAAATATTATAATTCACTCACTGTATATTAAAAATTAAAATAATAATTAATAAAAATAATATATTTTTCAAAAATATTTTAAAATGAAAATGCAATTTTTTAATAGTAATTAAATATTATCACATTATTAAAAAAAAACCATGATATTCAAAATCTAAAATCAACCTCAATTAACTCATCATCAATGAGAACAAGACACATTAAAAAACAACCAGGGATGCCTAAAAACATAAGTTGAAAGTGGCAAAAATGGATGCCACTAATATGCACCAAGATGCAGCAAGTATGTAAGAAGAGGTTTACCAATGGAGTTGAATAGAAATTAAGAAAATGTTTATGATAGAAGTCAAGAAAATGTCTAAATAATATTTAAAAAATATGATGGATTTATAATGCTATAAATTAATTTTAGATGTCTATGTAAAAATAACAATGAAAAGCATGTTTGATATAAGGATTTATTAAGAGATTATAGAGATATTGTAAAGTTAGTTAGGTAAATGGTTTGAATTAAATATTAATAATAAAATATTTATTATGGTAATTTATGATTATATAAACAAATCATTTGTATCATGGAAATAAAACAAAAATGATATAATTCAATATATTGTTATATTCAAAAATTATTAGACCATATACTCCAAGTGACTCTTGCTTCTTAAATGTTGTGCTTATTTGATATTGGTTTGTGGTTCCATTATCTGATATTAAAGCTACGGTTTTAAAGGTTTCTTGAATTACAATTACAATGTTGCAAAAATAAGCTTTAGCAAGTAGAAGTGATGATATCTAATTCATGCACTCTCGAAATAAGATCATGCCATGGTAGATTGATTTACTATGTTGCAAGGTATGGTGTGTAATCTATGGAGTTGTATTAAATACCTATCTGCAAGTTGTTAATGCACAAAGTATTGGTGTTGTTGATCCACTTTCTTAATATTTGAGAATCAAAGGAGCCACTTGGTACTCAGTTTGGAGGGTTTGAGGAGGAATACCTAGGATGGAATCTAAAATCAAAGGAGAGAACACTACAGTCTAAACTTGATCTTTTGCAGAGCAGTTATTTTTCAAAAGAAATAAATTAAATAAGCTAATAGCGTGTAGATCAGGATTCCTTACACCATAAAATGAAACAAGAACCAAAGTTGAGATTGATTCCCTTGTCTAGAATCCAAGGACCAACAGTTTCCATCTATGCACAAGCATAAGCCGATCAAAGAAAAGTTGGCTATGATTTGCAACACTTGAATGTTCTCTTGTGATTGGGTTATTTGCAATGATGATGAAGCGCCCATAAGTGCGACTTAACACATGCCACCAGTGCTTAGGTGACAAAGTACCAGAAGTAGAAGCATGAGCTATAGCACTATATTTATCGAAGGTAGAGGAGAAAATTAAGTGTAGTTTGTAGTCATAGTCTTTTAGATAAGATTTTTTGTGTAAATCACTATCAATTTATCAGGGTTTGTGCTGAGATAGGAATAATGATTACTCTTCACACAGAATGCATTTTTATTAATATTTGAGTTTTTGAAGTTGTTTGGAGGTAAATTAGAATAATAATAAATAACATTATCACTTGCAAAACAAGAGTGTGTATCAACGAGATGAGCTATCAGGTAAATAACGTTAATTTGGCAGCTCAGTGACAAATTCCAACCATGGGATGACATTCCTCTTTTCGAGTGGACCAATTTTGACCATTGAAGTGCTCAATCTGGACAAGGGAAAGTGTATTTTTGAATTAAATCCCAAATGTGCATATTTGATCAGGTTGGCCCTAAAGCAAATTGAACACCCATGGATGGTTATAAATACAATTCAAGTGACCCTCATTTGGGTATCACCATGAAGCATTCTTCTATTTATTCTCTTCTTTTGTTTTGACTTGCACAAGTCTAAGGTAGTTTGCGGAAATTAGGTTCATATGGGTTTGAGATTACAGGGTTCGAAGCTTGCACGTGTCTAGGGTTTTTGGGTCATAATCGTAGGTTTGTAACTAGCAATTTTTGGTTAAAACCGCACGCAGGCCATCTCATCAGTGCAGTTGAAGCCTTTTAGCCACACGCACATCACATTATTAGTGTGGTTGGGACCTAGGGTTTTTTTATTATCAGTTGACCACAGATTTCGCTCGTTGACTACATGGTTCAACAATTCACTGTAGACAGTGACAATTGATTACAAACTTCTAAAGCAGGGTTTTGATTATTGGCATTTTTGGGTTCATCTCATGATGTTGTTTAGTTGATTTTTGCTGGATAGGATTATGGTTGAAGATATGGATCATTGTACTCTGTTTTTCCGAATCATTCAATGAAAATCTAATAAGAAGAAGAATTTGAAAGGGTTTTCCCCATAGTGGGTTTTTCCCTAGTCTCCGAAGAATCCTGGTGTCTCTATGTGTGAATGATTTTCTTCTATTGTTCCTTTATGTTATGTTGCATTGATGATGATATTGTTATTTCTATAGAGTTGCATATGTTGTTGAATAACGTTTTAAATATGAATAATGATATGAAGCTAGGACGTGAAATTAATTGTGAAATAATGAAATGTAATTATCAAAGAAAAGAAAAATATAGCCCTAAAGAAAAATTAACATGGTATCATCGTTGGGCAGAAGAAAAGTCATTGAAGATCACCCCTATAGAGACACCTTTGATAGAAGAAAGAGAATATGGAGGAGACATAAAAGAAGGAAACCCTAGGTAATTTGTGTATTAGGGTATGATTGATATTATAACGTTAGGGTTTGGGAGAAACCCACATTTATGGAAAAGATTTGAGATATGCACTCTAGAAACTCTAGTATGATCAATATGAAGATGTTCAAGCACATGTGACAGATTTGATGTAGCCCTAGATGGGATAGTCTCAATTAGGCCTTGGTTATTGATGAAGTTAATGAATATATTGAAGGCAACAACATTATATGGTCAATGGATAGTCATGACTCTTGAAGGTTGGTTCAAGAGGGACCTAATCTCCTCTTGTTAAAAGATAAGTACCTTTAGATTTATGTTACCTCTTTGTGATTCTATTCTTGTTTGGGTTTATTGCTTTGATTATTACTTATACTTCCTACATGTATATGTGAATATTTGGATACTTCTAACCTCTTGATGAGATGTGATAAGTAGATCATTCTTAATGATCATCTGAGGTGCAGGAAAAGATGACTAGTACAGGAAGAGAGGATCTAGTGCTGGAAAGGAAGAACCCGGTGAAAAGTTAACAAGGTGCTCTTGCTGCCAATGTCAAGATGTACAGGTATCTAAATACTACAAGATATATATGATGTATTGTTTCAATGTTATAGCTAGAAATGTTGGATGGAAAGGTAAGCCCTAAGGTATGATTGGAATATCATCTTCATGAATGACTCATATTGCATATGAAAGTAAGTTTTATTCATGGTAGTTATGATGAGATGGTGCACTTGGTATTGAACAAGTATCTTACTTTTTAGACATGATGAATTGCTTGATTCTATGAAGCTACTTAGAAACATTGATTTTTGATATATGGTTATACTTGATATTTGGAAAAACATTTCACATCTTAGAAATGATGGATTTCATAAAGAAGGTTAGCACATTGATATTATTGATGATGCTTGTAATAAGCATGGTAACCTTGATGATAGAAGTGTAACAATAAGATTGATATTCAGATTAACCTTGGTTAGCTTAGTAATTATGACATATGGTAAAATTGGATGCCGTGACTTGATGGTTGATGATAAAGAAGTTATGTAATGATTATAATCTTTGAAGTATGATGATACACCTGTCAACTTCCCTAACCATATGACTCTAATTATTGATGAAAATTTGATGTCATGTTCTTATGTGATGATGAAGTAGCTGATGCTAACATGTTATAGCCATGATGAATATATGTTTTAGAATATGATATAGTTTGATGATCTAATCATTCCGTTGATGTATACAAGATGATGTCTTGAATGATGATGATTGAAGTAGCTTCCCATTCAGAGGGAGAAAGTCTCCATAACGATCCCTTCACCTATTATTAAAGTAATATTTTTTGACATGAATAGACTAATATCTGATGTTGTTAGTCTATAACAAGTTCTGGTCTGAAAAGAGAGGGTTTCTCTTAGTTTAAGCCCCAACCACATAGAAGAATGCCTAAGAGTGCGGTAGTAGGTCTCCAACCGCACAGAAGAAATCCTATGGATGTGGTTATGCTTGTAGGTCACAAAAGTTGAAGCCTTATGCATGAAATCATGATTTCAGCTGAAGTATGACAATCCTACATACATGGAGCAGACAATAGAATGACCTATGAGTAGGGATGTTTGAATATTTGACTTACCGTAGAGAATGTGAATATGTTGACTAATTTGTGTTTATATGGGACCAAAATATGCATATCAATATGTCATTTTTAATTTGATAATTAAAGCTAGTGTACAACAATACTTGATAACAGTTGCAAGGGTTTGACAAGATTCAAAATTTTGGCTTGGAATAGATGATGCTTTAGAACTTTGACATGATGCATGATAGTTCATAGATATGTTTTGACTCATGGACTGACTGAATTCATAGCGATAACAAATTAAGGTTTTTACAATTGATTATTTGCTTAAATTTCAGTGTTATGTGGGCATAATGACTTTCAATGACTAATACTGGTATTCAATAATGACATGTATTGGCATCATTGGCTTTAGCACATTGGTTGAAGTATAAACTGTTGTAATTCAGTATCCAATGATTTTTATGAATTAATGACACTTATATGACTTGTCCTCAATGTATGGATTTACAATTAGTGACATAAATGATGATAAGAAGGATGGCTTGATAAAGTTTGATAGTGCTTGATAAATAAAAGGTTGTTGTATATTGATATTTTGATGTGAGCTCTACCTAAGAGTTTGTCATAGTGATAATTGGCAGAAACTCTTATGATTTTGATATTAGTTTTGATTTGGCTTGTTAAGTTGGCTTAGTTGATTTGATTTCACAATATTGATTTGTATAAGGTTGAGAATACTAGTTTGAGTGCTATGTTTGTAGAAATTATTACATGAAAGATCCTCGAACCTGGTAAGCCCACATTGACAGTTTCCTCATGAAGCGAGGAAGATGTGCAAATCCAACCCTCTACTTTGAAAGAAGTCTAAGGTATGCCTTTGTTTTTTGTTTTATATGTTGACAATTTATTCTTGACAAGTAATTAGCCTCTTATGATCAAAATAAGAGGGAGATGGCCTCTGAAGTTCGAAATGAAGAATTATGGCATGATGAATTCATTTCATAAGCTTGGAAAGGAAAATCTATATTGTGAAGCTATTAACGAAAGTGGAAATGTGAAACCTTGGACACCCCTATTGAATTTCAAGAAGTTATGAAGAAAAATTGTTAAACCTGCCTTGGCAATCAACAACTGTGTGAACACTCATTCATATATTCATATTATTTGCATAGAATCTGAGTCAATTCATGATTGAGCCTTTTCATACACATTGAGTCACTGCCAAGCACACTGCGAGATGTTCACATGGGATGATAAATTTGTGTTCTGAGACATTCTTCCTATGATATGTGTCTGCATGGATGTATTGATGCTATTTGGGATCATTGTTGATGACATGAGCACATTTGGATGCTACCTTTGTATGGAATCTACGATGATATTTTTGAATATAAGTCTGTAGCTTTAAACATGACCTAGGTTGAATATGATGTTGTTGGCATAGCTAGTTGTGAGGTAGGTTGAAGAAGTTCCTTGGAGAGTTGTATGAGTAGGTTATGGATATGACAGGGATACATTGTGATAATATTAAGTGGGATATGATTGGCAGATAATATTGTATGTGGATGGGAATGAGATCCATATATTGATACACTATTGTCGTACAAGACAAGCTTAGGCTTGTGGTTGTCGCCTTCATGAGAGGGAGGGTGAATAAGGTATCCTTTCTGTGATATATATTTTGTTCTAATATAATATTTATTTGATGTCATGCATCAACAAGAGACTGTTGCCATTACGTCATGATGATTAAGCTAATACCATATATGAGCACGATGATATGTTTATGATCTACAAAGAGCAAGATTAATCGAGAACATTGAGCCAACTCTTCACCCCTATTTGAGCTCCTAGGGTGAGGAATTGATATGGATGGATCCTGCGGCTGAGGGATCTTTGGACAAAAGGGTCATAGATGTTTATCCCCTATCTTGGTCTATGCAGAGTATACCCCAGATGACAACATACCCACAAGTTGGGCTTGTTGGGAATATCACTCCCCATCTGGCCAATGGATTGAGGGAGTGCTTGGAGTTATGTCACCCAAGATGATTATGATGCAAGTATTATACTACTTGACTTTTAAGGGTCATTTTTGGGAATATCACTGGGCAAAAAGATGAACAAGACATTGCATTGACACAAGGTGAAAGATAGTTGCTCCCCGCTGTAATGAATCCTATTGCTCGACATAGGGTGGAAGATGATAGCTCTCTTATGTGATGACATGAAGTGAGAGTGTCCCATAAGACCTTCCTCATTTTCATTGGATTCTGGGTTGAGACTGAGCTCCCCGATGATTGAAATCTGGATTATGGGCAAAAATTTGCTCAAAAAGAAAAGTGCTTAGAATCACTCAAAAACTAAATGACCATGCCCCCTTAGTGATACGGTCCCAATGCAACTCGTTTCACTCAAAACAGAGCTCGTATGAGAAAGATAGAGACTTTTGTTTGCTTTGTCAAACATGGAAAATTTTGGGTATAGGGCTGACTGGAACGCTGACTAGGCATCCATACAACCCAGTCAGCAAAAATAATATTCCAAGGAATATTCCTAGAATGTTACTACAATATTTCGACAGGTGGATCAATCAGATTGTGGCAAGTGTTGGCATGTTATTGGTCAAAGGTATTTGAGGTGGACCAATGAGGGGCTAACACATGGCAAGCCCAGAGGCCACCACGTGCCCTCTCAAAGGTCATGTAAAATGTTTTTGGCAGGCTGATGGAGTTGAACCTACAACTTTGCCACACAAGCCCCATGCTTTACCACTATACTGCCACCGTTTGACTTAACAATTATGGGTTTGAGGTTTGATTTATACATAAGTGCCGACGAGTTTGTAGGTAAGGGGCCAGCCGAAGGGGACCAACCTTGGTTCCATGGGTGCCATATGACCCAGTGATGAACTCAGAGGGTGCTAGCCGAAAGTTGGTGATGATTTTAGCAGGCCTGATAAATCCGATGCTGCTCCAATTTTGGTGGGGCTAATTGGAGTTTCTCTAGATTTGGTGGAGTCTTCCTAGGGAAAACTGAAGAGACCATAAATTTTGCAAAATTCGACCAATTTTGGCTTAGAAAGAGTCATTCCTAGATGATTTGGATGTTTTGAACACAATGGAATAGGTTGCATGGGAAAAAAAGAACTTTTTTATGTTATTTTTCTATGTTGAAGTTTAAGGAAGCCTAAGGCCACCAGGGGAGGAGGTCAAGCCTAGATCAACTGGAGTCCAATTGTAGAGCTTGGATAGTCATTTTTGGGGTTTTTGGGTCTTATGAATCCAATGGGGTAGGTTTCAAAGCCATTGGAGCACTACAGGTGCATGTAATAAGAGAATTTACTATTAATCCAAACAGGGCCTAGCCATTGAAGCAGGTCTAAGGAGATGTAGCCCAGGAGGGGTGAACTCCTTTATTAGCTTTGTGTTATGAGCTTCTGTGTTTTACTTCTTTGCAATTTACTTTCTGTATATGTGTTTTAAACAACTAATTAACCTCGTAAATTTCTCATAAAAGACACTTAATACTTGACACATAATTCCTCACATTTTGGTTAATTTGAGATGATCCTAAACACATTTTTTTTTTAAATGATGAGGAAGCTTACATAGCATTAACAAGTTTTCACAAAATTCAAATAAAGTTGGCATCAGGGCAGGTTAGCTCATTTTAAACTTGAGATGGTTTGACAAGGTTAGCTAGAAAATTATCTATTGGTTTTGTATTTGTGCAAGGAGAATTTAACTGTGTGCAAGTTTATGCGTGTAAGCTAAAGAACGGAGATGGTCTGAGATGCTTATTTGTTGAGAAACTTTTTGAAGATTTGTGAAGATTTTTTATGCATTACAAGTGTGATGGCATCTTCAACAAGTAATGTTTGTAATCCATATTCCTTAGCAAGACTCTTTGATGTAGAGATGTTGCAAGAGCTTATCATCATGAGAGATATGGTGCAAGAGATGAATGAAGATAGGAAGGAAAACACTATACTTCAAGAAGAGTTGATGGCCATGGAGGAGGAGAAGCAAGAGCTTCTTGAAAATATGCATGAGATGGGGATTCAATTCCATGATGCCAATGAAACCCTAGCCAAGTATGTGCATGAAAATGAGGTACACAATTCAAGTTTATCTTCAATTTCCTCTCAAAATGAATGTTTTGGTGCTTTTTAAAGGCACATTAGGGTAATAGGGTCCAACTTATTGATGAATATGTGTTATGAAGGTACAGGGTTAGGAAAACATGCACAAGGCATTGTTGAGCCAATTGTTGTTGAGGAAAGGCCTAGTTATTTGGGTCTTGGTTATGGACAACATGATGGAGAATGCACCGAAGCCAATGAGGCACATGAAGGTGTTCCAAGAAGGACTTTCATTACATGTTCATTACTTGAAGCCTTGTGAAGTTTGTGTTCATGAGGAATGCAAAATGTTTATACCCACTTTGCAAGAAGATGCTCATACGCATGCAACTAGTGGAAACGGAAAACAAGAAGATGTTGAAAGCTATAAGATCATTGAAACCATTGTTGGTATTCCGAAGAGAGCCACTACCTCATAAAATTCACCTCTTCAAGAAGGCGTCAAAGGTGAATGTGCAAGGTATAAATCTGTCTTTAATCAAGTTTCTTTTGATTATGATAAACATGGTAAATCTTCACATAAGATTTGGAAAAAATTTACATGTTCTTGTTGTGGTTTGAATAACCATATTGTTTCAAGGTGTTGGAAGAGGATAGCCATACACAAAAAACTTTCAAAACAAAAGAGACAGAAAGCCAAAGGTCCATTAGATAATGGAAACCATGTTGAAAAGAAGATGCAATTATTTTACACTCATTTCCATAAGCAGGGTCATCTTGTAGACAAGTGTTGGACTTTGCATCCAACAAGTCATCCACGACATTTGAAGAAGGTGAAGAGAGATTTTGGTAAGAATGGAAAAGAAGATTCCATAATTGATGTGGGTCAGGATGATACACTTGATGAAGTGCAGTTGAAAGAAGCGCCATTGAAATGGTTTGGAAAGAGATGGTTATAGTTCTTAACCAATTAAGGCCTTGCATTTATTTTGATAATTGATGCAAATATTGCCTTATTGATGCATTTCCTTGTTATTTGGATACATTTCTTTTCTCCTAAAACTATGCTGCATATGAATGAAGCAAGACATTGGAAAAGTAGAGTTATGTTGACTCACTTAGATGCAGCAAATATGACAATTTGCAACTACAAATTTGCATGTATGTTGCATTCTTGAACTTGCATGTTTATGCCAGGAAGGTATTTGAAAGTGGAGTATGTTGACTCACTTTGTTGCAACAAATTTGGTCATTTCAGCTCTTTAAGTATTCGTACATACCAATGGGATTCTTGTACTTGTGATTGTACTTGTGAGAGAGATGAGAGTTGTTATACATGCATGAGAGTTTGTGTGTGTGAATAGTGGAATTTTTAATAGTTTCATTGTGCTTGAACATGCATGAGTGATTGAATTGTGTTGGTTGATTGCTTTGCTAACATGTACGTTGTCAACTTGAGAATGTTGATCATTTGCACATGCATGAGTCTCAGCTTGTGTGGTCGGTTGATTGTTTCATGTATGTTACATCGACTTGGAAGAGTTTATTTTGTCTCCAAATATGAAAGGGAGATGTGACAAATTGTTTCATGAGAATGTGGAATTCTTGTTGTAAATCGTCAAGTTGTTGTACATGCTTTTTGTTTGACTTGAAAGTCAGTTGTTTGAAGAAGCATTTGTTGTCGACTTGTGTTTATTAGATGGTTTATACACCAAGATGTAAGAGTACATGGTGATGTTCACATGATGTGGCATTTGGTTCTTTGAAGAAGCAAAAGGAAGAGGTCGTCTAGTTATATTCTTGCATGCTCTTGTTTTTCAAGGATAATGGCATTTATTGTGACAAGATGTGACATAATTTTGGAAGGTCCACGCTTGAGAAAGAGGCTCATGATTAGCCTTCATTCTCAAATCACGACATGAGAAGCATGTTAATACTAGAGGATGATGGAATCAAGAAGCGAAAGTGAACAAAAATGTAACAAAAAAATTGCAGTCATTGTAGACCATTTGATGTGTTGACACCAAGAAGCGAAAGAAATGGTGAATGCATTCTTCCAAATGTTGAATTTGGAACCGTGGTGGTAAAAGAATGGTCATTTCTTTTATTGTTATTAGTGATATTAGAACTTATTGTTGTAGTTCACTCAGATGGGCTTAACTTGGAAAAGTGGTTTCCAAGGAGAAGCTTGCATCAAATGCATGTGATGCGAAGGAGGAACATGATTCTCAGTGGGAAGGCCATTAGGTAGCTTTCCAAGCACCGAGGGATTGCTTTGGTACAACGGGGTGTTTAATCAGCAAGCAACCATCAAATGTTGGATTGGGTTAGCAGCAAAAGGAGAACATTGGTTGAAGTACCAAGCCATTTGCAAGGCAAGGCATGTCAGTGAACCCAAGTGGTTATCATGGATATTTTTCCAAGTAGAAATAATTGATAAAATTGGGAAGGAGAAGACTATTCAGATCTGATCAAATAACCAACTTTTGTGGATCCAAAAGCCTGTCAATGGGAAGGAGTGATCAAAATCTAGATTAGGGGCAAAAATTTCCTCAAAAATAAAAGTGCTCAGAATCGCTAAAAACTGAATGACCGCGTCCATTTTGGCAATACGATCCCAACACAACTCGTTTCACTCAAAACGGAGCTCGTATGAGAAAGATAAAGACTTATGTCCGCTTTGTCAAATAGACAAAATTTTGGATACAGGGCTGACTGGGATGCTGACTAGGCATCCGCACAACCCAGTCAGCAAAAAGAATATTCCAAGGAATGGAATATTCTAATAGGTGGCTCAATCATACTGTGACAAGTGTGAGCATGTTATTGGTCAAAGGCATTTGAGGTGGACCAATGAGAGGCTGACACGTGGTAAGCCCGAAGGCCACCGCATGCCCTCTCAAAGGTCATGTAAAATGTTCTTTAGCAAGGCCAACAAAGTTGAACCCATGACCTCGCCCACACAAGCCCCATGCTTTACCACTATGCTGGCACCATTTGACTTAAAAACCATGGGCTTTAGGCTTGATTTAAACATAAGCGTCGACGAGTTTGGAGGTAAGGGGCCAGCCCAAGGGGACCAACCATGGACCAGCCCCAGTTCCATGGGTGCCATATGACCCAGTGATGAACACAGAGGGTGATATCCGGAAGTTGGAAACGGTTTTAGTAGGCCCGATAAATCCAGCGTTGCTCCAATTTTGGCGGGGCTAACTAGAGTTTCTTTAGATTTGGTGGAGTTTTCCTAGGGAAATTGAAAATACCATAAATTTTTCCAAATTCGACCAATTTTGGCTCAGAAAGAGTCATTCCTAGAAGATTTGGATGTTCTGAACACAATGGAATAGGTTGTAGAGGTAGAAAGGCACTTCCATACGTTATTTTTCTACATTGAAGTTTAAGGAAGCCGAGGGCCACCAGGAGAGGAGGTAAGGCCTAGATCAGCTGAAGTCCAATTGTAGAGCTTGGATAGTCATTTTTGGGATTTTTGGGTATTCTGAATCCAATGGAGTAGGTTTCAAAGCCATTGGAGCATTGCAGGTGCATGTAATCAGAGAATTTATCATTAATCCAAACAAGGCATAGCCATTGAGGCAGGTCCAAGGAGATGTAGCCAAGGAGGGGTGAACTCCTTTAT
Organism: Pinus tabuliformis; assembly: GCA_031772625.1. NCBI lineage: Eukaryota > Viridiplantae > Streptophyta > Pinopsida > Pinales > Pinaceae > Pinus > Pinus tabuliformis. The sequence goes on from CM062819.1 coordinate 1,005,395,371, forward strand.
CAACTTTGTGTTATGAGTTGATATGTTTTACTTCTCTGAAATTTTATTTCTGTATATGTGTTTTAAATAGCTAATTAACCTCATAAATTTCTCATAAAAGACACCCGATACTTGACACATAATTCCTCACATTTTTGTTAATTTGAGATGATCCTAAACACATTTTTTTTTATACCGATGAAGGAGCTTTCATAGCATTAACAATTTTACCCAACATTCATATCACCTTATGTGGTTCCAGGTTGAGCAGGGCTCCCTGATGATAAGATCTCTGATGCTTCCCAGGTGCTAGCATTAGGCTTCCTATTGGCAGATGAATTGAGGGTGGTAGCTTAAGCTCCCCTATCATGTCAAATTATTCTTCTTTTAGATTTGAGAATGTTCAACATGTGAGCAGGGAAAATCAATCGATAAGAAAATATGAGAGCTGATGACATTTGATGACAAGATACTTGAGATTGGATATGATTTGATGACAGGATACTTGCGATGATTACATGATGCACTTGAATTTCTCCTTACCTCAGAGGGAGTATTAATTTGGTAGATCAGTGACAAATTCCAACCATGGGACAACATTCCTCTTTTTGAGAGGACCAATTTTGACTATTGAAGCGCTCAATTTGGACAAGGGAAAGTGTGTTTTTTAATTAAATCCCACATGTGCATATTTGATCAGGTCGGCCCTAAAGCAAATTGGATACCCATGGATGGCTATAAATACAAGTCAAACGACCCTCATTTTTGTATCATCATGAAGCATTCTTCTATTTCTTCTCTTCTTTGGTTTTGGCTCACACAGGTTTGAGGAAGCTCGTGGGAATTTGGTTCATACGGGTTCGAGATTACAGGGTCCGAAGCTCACACATGTCTAGGGTTTTTGGGTCACAACTGGAGGATTTTAACTAGAAATTTTCAACTGCAATAGTACACAGATTGAGCCATTTTTGCAACTAAAGCCTTTTATCCACATGCACATCACATCATCCATGTGTTTAGGACCTAGGATTTGTTTTTATTAATTGATCGTAACTTTCGCTCATTGCCTGTAGGGTTCGACAATTGACTGTAGATAGTGATAGTTGATTGCAGAATTTTGAAATAGGGTTTTGATTATTGGCATTGTTGGGTTCATCTCATGATGTTGTTTATTTTATTTTTTTCTAGATAGGTTTATGTTTGAAGATATGGATCATTATACTCTCTTTTGCTTAATCATTCAATGAAAATCTAACAAGAAGAAGGATTTGAAATGGTTTTAACCATAGTTGGTTTTACCCTAGTCTCTGATCAATCCTAGTGTCTCTATCTATGAATTATTTTCTTCTATTGTTCCTTTATGTTATGTTGCATTGATGATGGTATTGTTCTAATAGTTTCATATGTTGTTGAATAATGTTGTAAATATGAATAATGATATGAAGTTGTGGGGTGAATTTAATATGGAAATAATGAAATGCAATTATCAAAGAAATGAATAATATAGTCCTAAAGAAAATTTAACAAATAGTGCATCTTAATTGATACCCCGAATGTGCTTGTTGGCGTAGAGTGACAAAAGTAGACAAGATTGTGTAGCAAGGAGGCAATGTGTAGCTCAAGCTTGAAGACTCGATTCCCACAAACCAGACATTCAAATCCATGGCATAGAAGAAATTTTCATTTGGAAGATAGTGAAAATTTAACAGAAAGAGAGAGGTATGTTATTAATTTTCTTAGTATCACCAAATGATATAATTCACTTTTTATAAGACTGAGTTATGATTTCCAAGTAAGAAGAGTAGGGAAGAAGCTTTTCTTGATCATTAGGATGACAGTTTGATCATGGATTATTTTTACAAGGTGATGTAAAGAGACCTAAAATTAAAAGTTAGACATTTTTGAACATGGAGTTGTTTTACAAGGTGATATTAACAGCCATAAATTGAAAAGTTAGAGTTTATATAGTTGAAAAATTGATGTAAAAGTTAAGCCAAGTTAGAAGTTTAAGTCATATTGAGGTGGAGATTTACTTAAAATAAAAGTATATTTTAAAGAAAAAGTAAATTCAAAGTCATTTTTGAAGTGGGTAAAAGGATCTTGGTCATGTAATGAAGTATTGGTAAAGTTGTGGTGAAAGTCAATAGGGTCTACTCAAGTCCACGAATGTGGAAAAAAGTAAAGATGAAGTTGAGAGTGCAATGGATTCAAAAGCAAGTTAGAGACATTATTTTTTTGTTTTCTAAATAGAAGCCAAAGTTGGCTCAATGAAAATAGAATAATTTATGTCATCATCATTAAAAGTGTCACAAGTGTAAGTTTATGTTAAAAATGGAAATTCTAATACTAGAAACTGTTTGTCAAACCATTGAGTACCTTCCACAAACATCATGAAGACAAGAAGAATATCATGATGAAGAAGGGCGTGTGATCGACGATACCGATAATAGAGTATAGTTAATTCATGTCATTGGTGAATCAATTTAATATTTCAAACCAAATTCATAGGTTTCCTTGTTGAAAATTGTGTAACCCAACATAAACCATATTTTGTAAGTATGTAATTTCAAGTGAATGAAGACAATTGCAAGTGTAAAAAAGAAAAAAGAATAATTTGACAAAAATGATGCAACAAAAGAAAGACAAAAAAAAACTAATGAAAAGAGAGGAATATGTAGACTCCATGACAAAAGAAGATAAACTAAGATGAAAGACGAAGGACCTATACATTAACAAAAGAAGAAAAAAATCCTAAGGGGATATTGAAGACATAAGAGGAAAGGATAGTGAAAGATAAAGCAACAAAGAAAATGACATGCAATTAATGAATAAATTGAAGAAGAGAAACATTGCAGCAACAAATAGAATTTTACAAAGAAAAAGTGAAAGAAGAAAGAAAGATGGTGAAAATGAAGAAAATAATAAGCAAGGTAAAGAATAAACAGTATTTGCATGCTTAAAAATTTGAGATGGAAAAGCATGGAATCAATGAAAAATGACATCCCTAAGAATTTTACTGATCCTCCTTAAATAATATTTTTTTTAATGATAGAAGAAAATTGTCTTGGTCATATATTCTATAAGGGTTAGGATAGCCTAAAATGAATTTTTGGAATTTTATATACCTAATTCAATGTTGACGTAAGCTTTGATGAGGAAACGACTCTCACATCATTATTATGTTGAAATGTTCATGGTACTCTAAAAAACACTTTGTTGTACAAGGTTCGCGGTAGTCCAAAACCACTTGTTATGAAAGAAGTAGGTTTGTGGTTAACCATACACCACTAGGTATAATGTATTGTTTGTGCTAAGTAGAAATCACTTGAGAATGCAATGTTTAAGGGTCATCTAGAAAGAGAAGCTTTAATGTGACCATAACCACTAATTTCAAGCAATGCATAATTGGTAGAAACGTTGATATGATGCTAGAAGGGAGATTACAAGTTATGAGAAATGGACGTGTATTGTTAATAAAAGGGTAAGAATGGTTGTTTAACCTTGAAAGAGAGACTTTAGGGTTACTCTTTGATAAAAAAACTTAAAGTGTGGCTAGGAGTCACTGAAAGAAAATGCAAGATGTGGTTATGATAATCCAAAGAAAACCCAAGATAACGATTGATGATGATACACTCACAAGGAGTATCTTCAATAATTTTCCAAGTTTAAATATAATTCTCTTGATGATGCAACATGGACGAAAACTTCATATATATCCCAATACAGTGACAACATTGACGAACTCACAAACATAATCCCATGAAGAAGTCTTTTGTTCCTTGGTAGTTCTGTGAGGTTCCCTCCTAGGGTCCTCTAACTAAAAACTAAATTTCTCTAATTTTAAACACAATAAGGTGGGAAATAACTTATATATAAACATTTATTTGATGATAATAAACCATTAAAATGTATATACCACAAATTTAAATAAGTAAGAATTTCATTAAAACCATTTACATGAGTAATATATAAATGGAGGAATACATGTTCCAATAGCTTAATTGAGATTCTCCTGAGCTCCTCACTCTGTTGGGATGCTCCTCTTGATTACCCGACTGGATTTTCCTCCCAGCCAACTAGGAAGTATTTCCTAGCCTAGTGAACCTCCACAGGTTTCCTAGCCCTCCGAGCCTAAGTCCAACTAGATGTAGTGTGTCCAAGTTTAACCAACACTCTCCAGATCCAAGTTTTATCTCCCTCCTCTTTCTCCACATCCCTCCTCCAAAACAAAATCCTCCAAATGCATAACCAAAACCAAAACCAAGACCAAGGATCCCCCCTCCTTTCATCATCCTTCCCATTTTATGCCTCTTCCTCCCATCCACCTCAACCACCTATCATTAATGTCATGACTACCTCCTCATCCTTTCATTTAGTATCCTTGACTTTTCTTACCATGTCTTGTTGAAGTAGATTTGAGAAGACATTTTGGGGACAAGATATGAATTTAATTTGGAAATTAATTGGAGAAGATCATATCTTATCCCAAGTAGATTTTGAGAAGAAACCTTGGGATATGGATATTTAATTTGGAATAATGGGAGGAGACCATATCCTATCCAAAATTAAATTTGAGAAAACAAGTTGGAAATTGAATAATAACAATAATAAAATTTATATAAGTAAATAAAAATTATAGTTTCCCAATGTAGATATATACCAATATTTTTTGATAATTATAAGTCAATATTTTCAGGTAATATAAGCAATAATAAAATTTGCATGATAAGATTAAATAGGGCATTACATACACCCCTCCTTCAGAAAACTTCGTCCCAAAGTTAGAGTGAAAAAGATACAAGGAGTTCGAAAGTAGTTTGACAATAAGGCATAACAAAATAGAGAGAGAGTTATAGTAGTAAAATTTTATAAGTCACGCAATGATACCACTTCCCATCAAGAGTCTCCAACTAATCTATATCCTCCTATCCTTCCTAACCTACTTATGTTCCCACCCTATCCATCCTCTACTGTTATATACTATGGCATCCGCTATACCAATCTAACCACTAATAAAACCAATATGGCGGAAGCGTCAACTATATCGACCTAACTTCCCCAGCAAGCAACTGGAAATCATCATCACATGTCTAGGGGAGCATGTCCATCACTGACCTCCCACGATTCCAGGTTTGGAGGCTACACGGTGGGAAATACCTCCACCCCTCCTTACAACTAGGGTCACACCCTAATATGGACCACACTACAGCGCTGGTTGGATACTTGTCATCAAATAATCGAGTCAAGTAGTATTGTCACCTGCGATTTACATTTTACCCATGTCATAAGAGTACATATCAAGTAGATACCATGTGCAATAGAAAAATGTACATCATACCATTCCTCATTGGATGCCTCGACCTTCCCCAATGGAAGAGTAGATCTTGGTTATCATATAGTTCTTTCAAATCTGTAGGTTAGTTCTCATCCATGCATATATAACAACAAAATAGATATAGATACGTGATCCTAAACATCATATTATCAAATCTAGTATCCACGTGTCAATTTTGTAGTTCATACTGGAAATAAATCTTACATTAGATAAATCATAATTTCACTAAGTCATTCATTAGATCATACATCAAACATTTCAATCATCAATACCTAATCCATCTAATGATTTATATAAGTAGTTTCACCTGTCGAACTAAATGCATCAATAATACATAGTGTTCATAAATAATTACATGGAACTACAAATAGAGCCTTAGAATAGGTAGCTATCTAAGTTGAAATGGAAATCATAAATGGTCAAAAGTGAGGCATAATTGCGACATATAGTCTTTGCATCCTCTCGGGTAGCAGACCTTGGGTTATACTTGTCCCATTGTATCTTAGCTTGGTCCATGAAGTGATGCCTGAGTTATCGAACCCTATGGTATAATATGCATATTGGTTTTATCATTATGGTTCCCACGTTTGAGACTTATAATTCCCTCCAGTCGAGTTTGTGGGATTCATAAAAAACATAATGTTATAGGACATATACATAAAAACATCATGAATTTTATGCAAGTGGGGTGGTAGTACAAGACAATAGGACACTGGTCAAATTTTCTCTTTGATTCGAAAAGGTCCTATAAATCGAGGTGGTAACTTCATACCTTTCTCAAACTGAATAGTGTTAGGAATAACTAAAAAAATAAAATAAAAACTTTCCCCCTCTATAAAACTTCGATCGGTAGTATGTGTATCAATATAACTCTTTTCCCTAGCTTGTGCTTCCTTTAAACTTCGTTGAATCTATCTTACCTATTCCTCCATTTTTGAAACAATACTATCATGATTATTATTGTGTCTTCCATCCTTTCATTGACTCAATGGTGTCCTGCATGGCCTCCCATATAGAGCTTGATAAGGAGGCACCCTACTTGAATTGCGGTAATTGTTATTATAGGAAAACTCTACCAATGGTAAGTACCTTTCCCACCAAGTCTAATTATCCATGACATACATTATAGGCATATATTCTATAACCCGATTTACTTCTTAAGTCTTTCCATCTATTTATATACGATATGTAGTGCTAAGGTTTAACTAAGTCCCCATCACTAACTGCAAACTTGTCCAAAATGTATATGTAAAGTGAGAGTCCCTATCAAAATTATCTTTGTGGGTAACCCGTGTAGCTAGATAACTTCACCTATAGATACTCAAGCCAAAATGGGAGAAATCTCTTAGACAAGGTAGTTAGCCACCTAGAGATACCAAATACATGGCCAAAATAGAATATGTTAAGGTTGTTTCTCCAAGAATATAGCAACTCATCCTTCTAGTAATCCATAAAAAAATATTTGCAAATAATGGTCCTAACCACCTTTACAAATGGAGTGACTTCAAAGAATATGCCAAGGTAATTAGAGTCTTGTAGATAAACAACGTAACTCATTTAAATGGAAATAGTATAAAGATGTTAGGGAATTATCTACCAGGATCAACCAAATAGGTCATAAATAGTAATCCCATAGAAACATGTGCCACAATTGTCCGTAAAGTTGTTATAACCTCCTTAAAAAAGTGGGCGTCCTCAATCAATGTGCCAAAGTGGTTAAATGCACATGTACCAACATCTCTCCTCCAAGGAATATGATAAATAGTTCACCCTAAGAGATTGTGCAATGAGGTTAGGACACTCTCCAATATGGTAATAAAGGATCTTCCCAAACCAAGAGAAACTATATGATACAATGTGAAAATAACATACCAAGTGACCAAAACAATGGGTGTCAATGTAGAAGACTACTCGAGCAAGATCTAAATTCCTCCAAATGCATGAGAAGATGCCAAATAAGGGGAGTGATTTCCTCTATCAAGAAAATAACTACTCACAACATGCCACATCATAGCCAAACTATAAATATCCATTGGCATTCTTCTAAAAAACACAACCACTTTTCCATGTCATCAAGACATCCACCAAAAGGGACATCAATTATGCAACAAAGGGTGGGTGAAAAACAATTGTTGAAAATCTAAAAGAGAGAATATTGAATTTGGAGTTTATTATGAGCACAATCTGAATTTGACTTGGTGCCCTCTCCTCTAAGTGGAGTGCTTCTTTTAGCAGAGGTTTTTATTTCCCACAGAGGTGTAGTTTGAAGGTCACTCTTTTATGTCATTATGGCAGAGCCAATGAAAAGCAAAATACAGGAACAACAACTGGGGAAATGATCCTTCATATCGAAGCTTTTCAAGCTAATTCTTCCACAATTGTACAGAAACCATAACAATGAACAAAGCCCTATATGTCATGATCAAAAGAACACGAGAAGGTAACATTGTAAATTTAGAATACTATAGAATAAAAATAATTCACCTCCTATTAAATCTGATGGTAGTCACAATCACGATGATGCATTGAGAAGCGACAAGAGTCAAAAATGATTCATTGTTGAAATTTGTTGAAATAGAGTCAAAGATGTCAGGTATGGTCATTCAAGACCTAGTGCTACAAGAGTCTGTCACAATGGGCATAGTTGAGATCTAGCACAATGAGCACTACTAAGGCTCATGTGATAAGCTAGAGAAGGTTGCAAGGGCCATGAAAAAAAATCAATGTAAGTTTTTTTTTTTTGGAAAGGAGGGCACAATAGACACACATATAAAACCAATCATTTTTTGAAGGAAAAATGCTTCATGTATTACACTAAAAGCACAACCAATTTGCAACTACATTTTGGAGCAGAGGTCACGTGTTAACTAGATGACTTGGAGCAATAAAGCTGCAGCATGGCATCCAAAAATGATGTGCAACATCCCACTCTAATTCTGTGAGTATACTACAAAATTTGTTTTCCTTAATGTTAAATTATATGTTAACAATTTGGCAGAATCAATTCATTATTTTGAAACATCTACGTGGAGAACTGAGTTTGTTAATTCCATCCAGATTTCTATTCCAACACTTGCTCTAATTTTAAATGAACTTGTGCACTGATATCAATATAATAAGATGAACATGGGTATGTACTCTACTCAGCTTCTTAGCTTGCAATTCAATGTTCCTGTTATAAATTAAAAGAGAAAAAAAAATCAAACAAAACATTTGTATTCCTCAATAGCAATATTGAGATACAGAAAAGAGAAAGCCTACCAATCTATATTCAATGGAGAAATCCAGTCTCCCAGAACTGCACTATGAAAGAATTCCATTTTTCCACAGCCTTTGGTTGCGAACTTTAGCACTTTCTTTGCGAGTTGGTTCTCTTGCTTCAATCTTCAAGGGGAACCACAAAGAATTTTCCAAAGCCAACTTTCAAAATGACAAAGCATCATCTCACCTTGTTATGGTTGTGGGATTATTCACGACACAATCAACAGGATTTACTTCCTAAAGGAAGCTTTCAAATTTACAAAGCTCTTGAATGCAAGTAAGTGGGACTGTTCACAAGCACCATCCTCTTGTTGTGGATATGGCCACATGAAATGGAGGCCAGGGTGACCTTAGGTATCTGAGGCATTCGATACGGGGCATAATTTTATATGCAGTACAAACCATGAAAGGAGAAACAAGAAATAAGAACCATTGGACATACCATAGCCTTTAATAATAAATATATACCAATTTCAAAAGGACACTCAGACATCAGGACTTGAGATTTGAAACCAACAATTTATTTGCTTGCTGGTGACAAACTAGGCACAATCAAACACTTAGAGGATGACCTTTATTGGTCTTATCAACAGGCGAAGCCACACATAGTAATCACATGCAGACAAAAAGACTCGAACCTTGAGGGTAGCATTTTACCAGTATCTTCTTACCACAAAACTGAGGACTCGACTCTTAAATGCAATAGGAAGCTTACCACGGTTCCTTCTTTGCACTATTTTCAAAAACCATAATGTCAGCCATGAAATATATGAAGAAGTGAGGAGAATTTAACTTGAGGGAAAATCCAAGAGCACTGAAAGAAATGAATTGCAACTCTGACTAGCATACAAATTTCTCTTGAATACCATATTTTTATCACTCAAGAATGTTATGACAGAGAAAACTAGGCATTTCCTTACTTATTTGGGTTCGTTGCTAACACAAAACTAATCATGTTCAGTTCAACTTGCACAATGAGTTACTAAGGGGTTTCCCTGTTACCAGGTACCATCCACTGTCCACATTGGAGGCCATAGCTGATCGTGTAGAGACAATGTGATTGGTCTCTTCAAAAGACACTAGCCTTTCAAAATTTATAAAATAGGAAGGAAGATGAGAGCCAACTTCAGTGAAGGTAATGGATTATTTGTAGGAGGTCCTTGTGATGACCCTCATTGACCTTGATTTCTTTACATCCTCACTATTTTGAATTGTTCAAATATCTGTATAATACACAAGACTCATTAATTCAACTTAGTAATTGTCCACTCTTAGTTGACTCACATACATGTGTATAATGATAGTCATAATTTTTTCTGTTACTATGCTCATAAACAAGAATTATTAATACTGAGAAGATTCCCAAGGATCTACCAAATCCTCTCATGTGTGAGTTCTACATAACTTAAAATTTTTCTCTTGATACTCGCTAGGGTACTGGTGTAATGTACTTGTAAGTCACGCTCTAACACAAAATTGTTTTCTTTAGTACCATAGTTATAATTTAGTATTAAGCTAATATGTTTTTGTTAAGAATTGCATGGATAATTTAAGAAATCATTATCTTTTATGAGTAACTCTTATAAAATGTGTCAGTATATTGTTTCTATGAGTAACTCTTTTGGAATTGAGAACTTTTGTATACTTTTCAGCACCATTACTGAAAAAAAGAAATTCTCAAGAATGCACATCCTTTTATGCACATAGTTTATGTGAGGTCTTTGTCTGAGAGGTTTTTACAAAGATCAACCAGGGGGCTAGAAAAAGTTAGATATGCTGAATTTAATTTATTCTTTGGCTATTTTCAAAGGTGGAGGCATATTATAACATGAGGAAGGTGAAGGAACTTGAATGAATGATGATAACATATTTGTTTGAATGTCTAAATCTTTTGACATTTCCCAGTTTTCTCTTTGCATCCAAGCTTTCTTTCTCTATCAAATGATTATTAGCACCACTTTCTTAATTTTTGTTCCTGGCAGAGAGGCAAACTTGATTACCATGGCTTGAATACTGTCTTGAGAACTAACTGTTATCACATTGCATGTTGTACTTCAAATACACATTGAATTTTTCTTCAGCAGTGGGCTCTGTCTATCATGGTAAAAGTATTGTTAGTTATGCTGATCCTCAATCTGACTGAAACATTTGCCTGCACCATTTGACGAGACCTCAAAGTTACTGCCTTAAGTTAACTTTTGATATTCTAGTGATTTCCTCTCAAAAATTTGACATCCAAAAAGTTTATCTCTACCAAGGTCAATGGCATCACCTGCCAACATAACACCATTGTCAAGATCTTCTGCAGACAGTAGAACCACTGAACTTTGATCATCTTGCATATTGAATTTTAGTGTACTCTTATGTATCCTTTCCAGTTGGATGCTTCTTAGAGTTATTCAATCTGGGTAGCTTATCTAGAGCAATGGAACCAGGGTCCAGCAATGATGCATCATTTTTGAATAATCAAATTGAGACATTACTTTATACTTACAATCATGACTCAGAATGAGGGTGGAATTAAAATCTCATCAGACTTGATAGCTTTGGACTTTAGATTACTAGATTGACTTCCTACTTCTCACATGAAATCCCTATTTCCTGCAATCAAAGCAATTCAAAGCAGGGGAGCTAATATTCAATGTTCATATGTGCTTTAGCTAAAATAATTAGCATAAACTACAAATGAGTTTGCAGTGGAGTCTATATGTTACACGTTTCAAACACACAAGTTCTTTGGTTCCATGAATACATTTTATGATATACTAGGCCAGAGAAATAGTGATTTGTTTACCCTTAGTAACCATCTTGATAGCGAAGGCCTTTGCCTCAAGGGAAGAATGCCAGACAATGGTAATAATAAACGTGCTGAGATTGATAAACTCTAAAATTGTGACAGCTAAAGTGTCTTGCAAACAAAACAAAGCAGGGTCAAGGATTTTTGTGAATGTTATCCTCGAACCTTTTCCCACTTCCGATGTCAATATATTGGGACCTATTATTAAAGGCATAAGAGCAGGGAAATCATTGTCGAAAGAGAAACCAGATTTTTAACTTTCATTGCCTGCCCCTCTTTTCGCAAAGTTATGATTTGGGAACGACCCATAAACTAAAAACACTGCCTCTATGAATTCCTTTTATAGTAGCAGATGACTTTTACAAAGGTTTGGCAGCATTTGGACACTGATTTAAAACTATCACTTGTATGTCAACAGAGACGGGCTTGTTCACTATGTCAACAAAGGGGCCTGCATATGGTGTAATTTTTTGATTCTCAAGTACATGTTCCTTGGTAGAACATGTGTCCATGATATACCAAACAAGTTGTGCATCCCTCTATGAAAACCTATAGTTATGAAATCCATGTTAATTTCTTAATTACTACTCATAAAGTAAATAAAGAACTCGCGTGCCCAGGACACGTCCTGAACTGATTATTATTTATGTAAATTGTCAACAACTTTGATTCTTGTTACTAAATCTCACATGCTCATTTTTGAGCATAAGGTTACATTTTTTGAAACTGTAAATATCTACTTTAGTAGAACATTGTGTCCTTGATATTACCGACAGATCAACAAGCTTAATACTTGTATCACATTCTCATCTCTGAGCATCTGTGGAAAACATTTCTGAAGATGTTCTCAATAAGAGTCCATGTTATGAAACCAGCTCACAGAAAGATAGAAAAGATAGCTCAACGCCTTAGAAATAAGTCTCTTCGAGGGGGAAACCTCCTTTACATTACACAAATGAACAATTCTTAGATGATACAAATGGCAAGACCTCCTTTTTATATATAGGAGTCTAAGGGGTCATAATATAATCAGAGTCGACATAACAATAATAATTTAAGGGCACAATAATAATAATAGTGGGTTTCTATGGGGCACAATAATAACAATATGGGGACTTCATGGGTACAAAAATATAATAAGGGGGTTGTACTAATAACAATAAGGGGCTTCACTAGTAGTATAGTGGCCTAACATGCCCCTCTCCTTCAAAGAGTGTCGTCCTCAATGCTTGAGTAGTTCTTGATGCTTCTGTATGAGATTCTTGTCCTCCCATGTGGAACATTCAGCAGGTAAGTTCTTCCACTTAATGAGATACTCTGAAATTTATATATTTCGTAGTTGTCGGGTTCTTGTTTCTATGACTGCTCCAAGTTCCAATATGATTTTTCCTTCCTCTTCAAGTTCTGGCAATATTGTTTGAATTGGGATATTCTGCAACTTTTGAATGAGTGGCCACACTACTTTGTCCTTCTTCCATTCATCCCTTGCTTCATTTATCCAATCTGGTTGGATAATAGAAATAACACAAAACAATGCTTCCACATCCTCATCCTTTCTTGAGAGTGCATCTGCAACACAAATTTTCTTTCCTTTTCTATAGATGATGTCAAAGTCATAAGCCAACATATTTGTGACCATTTTTTCTGTTCTTTTAAAGATAATATTTGTTCTAAAAAGTATTTAAGACTATCATGATCCATTTTTACCTTGAAGTCTCTTCCCATTGGATAAGGTAGCCATTTCTTAAGTTCATGTAATATTTCCAACATTTCCTTCTCATAAATAGCTTGCTTGAGATGTAGCCGTAAAAATACCCAATCACCTACATCATTTTTTTTTTTTTACTGCGATGTTGATCTACCTGTTGTTTCATTCGATTTTGCACCAAAGTGGCGTTATCCTTTAAAAGTTGGAGAACTTGTTGTTGATGCTTGATACGATCTTTCATTGCTTGAACCTTTTTCTACTTGATATTTCCTTCTATCTTGAGAGTTTGAGGAGTGGTAATTTCTTCCAATGCTTTACAAGATATGGTCGGATTCATTTCTTGATGCTCGATGTGATCTTTCACTTCTTGAACATTTTTCTTCTTGATATGTCCTTCTATCTTGATAGTTTGAGGAGTGGTAATTCTGACCAATGCATTACAAGATATGGTTGGATTCATTTCTTCTTTTTCGATGCGATCTTTCACTTCTTGAACCTTTTTCTTCTTGATATGTCCTTCTATCTTGAGAGTTTGAGGAGTGGTAATTCTTTCCAATTCTTTACAAGATATGGTTGGATTCATTTCTTATTTCTCTGGGGTTGGGTCTGGTGTATATCCTCTTCTTTTGATGTTTCTTGATCCTTTTCTTCCTCCTCTTCATACTTTATGTAAAATAATTTCTTCTCAGCACACTTATGACCTTTAGTGCATTTGCTATCACAATTGTAACAAAGCCCTTTTTCTCTTTTTTCTTCCAATTGTTGTGGTGTAAACCTTGTATGTCGTGGAAGGCTAGGAGAAGAAACACTTCCATAATTATAGTCATGAGTGGTGGGATTCCTTGTTTCCGTAATTTCGCTTTCAATTTTTCTTGCCGACCTGAATGCCTTCTCTAATGAATCAGGTTCCCAAAGACGAACCTCATGTTGAATGTTATCCTTTAAAGTGCCTATGAAGACATCAATCCTTTGCTTATCTAAAATATCATTTACTCTTATATTCAATTATTGAAAGTCCTCAATGTGCTCTGCCATTGAACACTTTTGTTTGAGATTTATCAATTGGCTAAAGAAGGTGTTTTTCTTTGTATCCTCATAATATGCTATCATTTCCTCTGTGAAAATTGACCACGTAACAAGTGGTTTACGAGATCAAAGCCCTTTATACCATAAAAATTGATTTGGTTCTAAATATGAAGATGCAATACGTACCTTTTGTAACAGTTGCACCTCATGTAGATTAAAATATTGTTCCATCTGTCGTATCCAATTTAGTGGATCCTTGCCATCAAACTTTCTCATATCGCCTTTTCTTATTTTTAAGAGCTCGATCTTGAAATGACTATAAATATGTAATTTTAGCTCTTCTAGTTCTAAAATTGCGGTCTGAAGTAGCCCTATGTGTCCTCTTTCCAATGCCACCAGTCTGATCAAAATTGGATTCTCCAAGAAAGATTTATCCACAATCTCCCAAGATAACCTAATTATATACCTTTTGACCTTTGGATCTGAATAATATATAAAATAAAATATAGTTCGTCCTCTTTTTCTAACTTCTTACGAAATTTCAATCTGATGCTCAGAGAGACAGTTATGACGATTTTCCCAAGGTGACCTGTTTGGAATGTAATCTGGGGTCTGTAAAAACCCTAACTTCCTCTCTGAAACTGTAGTGATACATGATCTGAAATTCGGAGTCGAGGTTCAAACCGATTTCTTCTAAAATGGTTTTTTTTTTTAGCTTCTGAAACTTTGTAGCGAAATATTTATAGTGAAAATCACACGATGACCTATTTTAGTTGAAATTCTGGAGCTTGCAAAAATCCTATCTTCCTCAGATCATATCTTTGAAAATATAGTGAGACAAGCTCTGAAATTTGGACTTGAGGTTTAGCACGAGTTCGTCTCAAATGGGTTTATTTTTTCGCTTCAGAAACATTGCATAAAGAAAGTTATAGCGAAAACACGATGACCTATTTGGAGCAGCGAAACCCTAGAATCCAAAGCTCTGATACCAAATGTTATGAAACCAGCTCACAGAAAGATTGAAAAGATAGATCAACGCCTTAGAAATAAGCATCTTCGAGGGGGAAACCTCCTTTACATTACAAAAATGAACAATTCTTAGATGATACAAATGAAAAGACCTCCTTTCTATATATAGGAGTCTAAGGGGTCATAATATAATCAGAGCCGACATAACAATAATAATGTAAGGGCACAATAATAACAATAGTGGGCTTCTATGGGGCACAATAATAACAATATGGGGACTACATGGGTACAAAAATATAATAAGGGGGTTGTACTAATAACAATAAGGGGTTACACTAGTAATATAGGGGCCTAAAAGTCCAAGCTTTTAAAATGATATACTTGTGGAGCAAAAAATGTCATGTAGATCAGAAAGGTCATCAGAAGAGATAGAGGATACAGAAAATTTTAATGACTGCAATGATGATTCAGTCATGTTTCAAAGCCGAAACTCAGAGCGAGAGCAACCTTTTGACTTTGAGAACAATGGTGCTATATGGGTACTACCTAAGCCTGAAGATGTTGAGGATGAAATAGAGACTAGCATGATTGATGAAGATGATGATGATGAAGATGGGAGTTGGGGTTTGGCACACTCATCAGGAAGTTTTAGCAGCAATGAATTTGAAAGCAAGGAAAGGTCAAGTGAAGATCATAGAGAAGCTATGAGAATGGTTTTGGATGGACATTTCAGAGCTCTTGTAGCACAACTACTAAAGGGAGCAGATGTATCTATGGGTGAGGAGAATTATAATGAGAGCTGGCTTGAAATAGTCACTTCATTGTCATGGCAAGAAATGACTTTTGTAAAGCCGGACACAAGCAAAGGAGGAGGAATGGATCCTGGGGGATATGTTAAGGTCAAGTGCATAGCTTCAAGGCGTCGAAGTGACAACAAGATCATTAAGGGAATTGTCTGCTCAAAGAATGTAAAACATAAGCGTATGACACAAAGGTACAAAAATCCAAGGAGAGTGGTTACCAAAGAGTGCAGTATATGTCTTGGTTGACCTTATGGAAGTTATATGTGGTTGGCCTAAGGGGTTATTTAAAGATTGTGCAAAGTGGATCTTACCAGAAATTGTCTCGCTATATTGTTGGAAATGTGTCAACTGGGGTTCTCATGTTACATCCATGACTTCGCTCTAAATCCTCTTCCGTTCTAGTTGAGAAATCACCATCAATGGCTCTAGATTTCGAGAAAATTCCCATGGAAAATGATAGCACAAAGGCCAAGGATTGGAAATCCAAGGGTACCCCTCAATTGCAGCACTGGCTGAGGGTTCGGAATATCCACTCTGGTAGGCGGTTGGACTGCTCAATCCAAGACAATATAGAAACATCATCTTCAATGTCCACTATTACAACCACTAGTAATAATTTCACCAATAATGGTGTGCCGAATATTCCTAATAGAATTGATGACTATGAAGGGAGTGATGACGAAGACGAAAGACACTCACCCTTTGGAAAGGTGATTTACATGGTCTCTGATGGCACTGGATGGACAACAGAGCACTCTATCCATGCTACATTGGGTCAATTTGAGACTTGTTTAGCAGACAAAGGCTGTGGTGTAAATACCGATTTATTCTCAGGGTCTCAAATCAACTGTCATCTTTTGAGACCCCGCTGCAACAGGAGATGGATCATCTGAAGATGACTGTGGCAAGGATAGAAGCACATCGTCCCGATGTGTTGCTGGTAGAGAAAATTGTTTCTCATCATGCACAAGAATATCTACTGAGCAAGGAAATATTGTTGGTAGTGAATGTGAAGAAGAAGCTTCTAGAGCGTATAGCTCGGTGTACTGGTGCAGAAATTGTTCCTTCTCTTGACAACCTCGCTGCACCAAAGGTGGGGCATTGTGAGCTATTTCATGTAGACAGGTTTCTAGAGGAGCATGGGTGTGCTGGTCAATCAGGGAAGAAGCAAGCAAAAACCTTGATGTTCTTCGAGGGTTGTCCAAGGCATTTGGGATGCACAGTTTTCAACATTTCAGGGCTACATTATGTCATTGTGGGGATAGTTTGTGAAGCTTCTTGAACAAACAACATAACAAAATACCAGAGTATTGGTGCAACTTAATGCAAGGAAACAAAGATGACATTGGTTCTGCAAGGTAATTATGACCTGAGTTTGGAAAGGCATGTTTCCCCTTGTGAGCCAGTGCACCTGTGTAAATAGACCTATTATTGTGGTTGGGGTAAGGTGCAGGGTCTAAACACTTGGCAAAATAGATACCCCCTACTCACGGTTACTTAGATGGAGGAGAGCCACTGTTAGGTCTTAGATTTTGAAACCGTCTCTGATACCACGTGTGAGGCTCCCTCCTAGGGTCCTCTAACTAAAAACTAAATTTCTCTAATTTTAAACACAATAAGGTGGGAAATAACTTACTTATATCTAAAAATTTATTTGATGATAATATACCATTAAAATTTATTTACCACAAATTAAATAAGTAATAATTTCATTGCAACCATTTACATAAGTAATAAATAAATGGAGGAATACTTTTTCCAATAGCTTAGTTTAGATTCTCCTGAGCTCCTGTTTCTATTAGGATGCTCCTATTGACGACCCGACTGAATTTTACTCCCAGCCAACTAGGAAGTATTTCCTAGCCCAGGGAACCTCCACAGGTTCCGTAGCCCTCCAAGCCCAAGTCCAACCAGATGTTGTGTGTCCAAGTTTAACTAACACTCTCCAGATCCAAGTTTGATCTCCCTCCTCTTTCTCCACTTCCCTCCTCCAAAACAAAATCCTCTAAATGCATAACCAAAACCAAAACCAAGACCAAGGATCCCCCCTCCTTTCATCATCCTTCCCCTTTTATGCCTCTTCCTCCCATCCACCTCAACCACCTATCCTTAATGTCATGACTACCCCCTCATCCTTTCATTTAGTATCCTTGATGTTTCTTACCATATCTTGTTCAAGTAGACTTGAGAAGACATTTTGGGGATAAGATATGAATATTTAATTTGGAAATTAATTGGAGAAGACCATATCTTCTCCCAAGTAGATTTTGAGAAGACACCTTGGGATATGGATATTTAATTTGGAATAAATGGAAGGAGACCATATCCTATCCAAAATTAAATTTGAGAAGACAAGTTGGGAATTGAATAATAACAATAATAAAATTTATATCAGTAAATAAAAATTACAGTTTCACAATGTAGGTATATACCAATATTTCTTGATAATTATAAGTCAATATTTTCAAATAATTTAAACACTAATAAAATTTGCATGATAAGATTAAGTAGGGCATTACAAGTTTGATGCAAGTGCATATGCAAGTGGGGGAGTTACAATGTTTGTGATTGAAGAATGGTTGATGAATGGTGTGTGAGAAAAGCTTTCCTAGAGAACTACTATATACAATGGATAGTAATTCATGTATTTTGATGAATGGTAACTTTTTTCTATGGACTTCAACAAACACTTTTTTAAAGTTTTGTAGGTACAAGATGAAAGTTGAACAAGATTGAGGATTGCAAATGAAGAAGTCCAAAGATTTTTGTTGACCTCTTTATTTTGATATGACCTCAGTAAATGACCACTTTCCTTTCTTTTGGTGGTCGTTGTGAGTAATCAAGATCTCATTTTTTTTTAGTGATTTCCTTGTGTGGATACAATATCAAAATTTTGGTTGTTGATGATTGTATTCAATGGGTTGAATAGTTTTGTTGCATAAACCAAGCTCATAACTACACATACATTAGCCTTGTTTTGTAGTAGTTTTGTTTTTGTGGCTAGTGGAAACACATTTACTAACTTAGTACTATCACAATGGGTAAAATATTGAAGGACCTTCATGAGAAGAAGGCAACTAAGTATCATTGCAACAAGGTCCATAAATTGCAGCCCACTGTTGCTATATTGCAAGAAAATAATGCAACACTTAAGCATTGGTTTTAGTATTCTATCACTGAGAAAATAAGGAAGGTTGACAATATGGATTCAAGCATGGGAATTTATTTCTAGAATCTTGCAGATAAATTTCATGCTAAAGTTGACCTCCTTCATGATTTGGAGAAGGTAGTTGAGTTTCTCTCTAATTCAAAAAATATTATCTTGAATTAAAAAAGTTGCAAGTTGGAGGAGGAAAATAATTAACAGGTAGCTAAGGTTTCTTATTTAAAATCCTCTATGGAAATGCTTCATCAAGAAGATTCCTCCAATTTAATCAATAGAAAAATTTGAATGAAGATCACAACACATTGTTGTTGTAGTTGACTGAGAAGAATGAGGTTATTCATGGTTTGCAGGAGTGTAAGCAAAACCCCGAGTTGGAAGTTATTCAACTACAAAATGCTAAAAGGAAGACAATTGTTGTTGGGATGCTAGGATCACCTTCTTCTACATTTCATGATCTTGATTGTAGAAAACTTGATGTTGATAATTTTACCTCATCACATGATTTTTTGTCACCTATATTTGAAAAACATACTACTAGTATTCGATCCCAACTGTGAGAAAAATGTGATATACTAGAATATGACTTGGGAAAAATGGATAGGATATTTCTATTCCTATTAAACCTAAAGTGCATACATCTAAAGAATATCTTAGATATACTTCTACTTTCGACTCATTCACTTCTTCCAATCTTATTAAATTTGATAAGGTGTCTATTGTTGTAGGTGGAGTTCAAACTAGGTTGCTAGAAGACGAGTCCACTATTGACTGTGTTATGCAAATTGATGAGATGGATGATAGAGTCATTGCAGAATATAGTGTTTTTGTATCAAATAAAAAATTTCATCCTTCAAAGAAGAAATCTAAGCAACATCAACACGCTCATATCAAAGAGAGGAATTTATCCAAGAATAAAATAGTTGTTAATTGTGCAATCAAATCATTGTAAAAATGGCAAGAAAGGTTGAACCATGGGAAAATTCCAACTGTAAAGATCGATTGTGGTTGGATTGATGGACGGTCATGCCATCATTTGAAAAAATCTTTGTAGATTTTGTGCCATTTTGTCTCATCAGTTATGTAGTTGTACATTGTTCCTATTATTGGTTTTTGATTACCACTACTCCCTCATTTATCTTTTAGGGGCGAAGTGTAATGATGTGTAGAATCTTAATTTTTTTTATCAACTAAATCAAGTTACCATGCTATCTTGTTGATAATATTTTCTTATTTGTGGTTGATCAATATTGATGATGACAATGTTCAAATTTCTTTAGGAGTGGATGTACCATTTTTTTATTATCTTTTGTAATTAGAACAAATTAAGGGGGACAACTATGCTAAGTAATTTGTTTTCCTCCAAGTTGAGTTTCTAACTTTTCCATACTTCATATTTAGACAATGCCATACTTCTTGTTTGGACCTTTAACTATCTACATACCTCATTGTTCAATTGTTCATTGATGGTGGTTGTTTCTATCTAAAACCTTTGTTCTGGTTCTTTATCACCATCTATCTGAAGAATTTATGAGGTACTTATTAGTTTTGTTGTTTCTTGTGCCTCTGTAGTGTACATGGGTGCAAGACCATCGAGACCACGTCACCTCGAGATTAAAATCCTAAAGAGATCCAATGTCATTCCCCACTGAAATAGTAGGGGATGACCTTTCGATCTACGTGGCAACATACACTCCACATTAAGGCTTATCCTCCCTCTTGACCTATAAATGAATTCGCTCATGCCACACAGCACACGTCCCCACTTAACAGGCCCATGGGCCACATCACCCTAGACTTAAGTCCCATGCATTCAACCATGTCCTCCATTCAAAATATCTAGGGTTCAGGGTTCCAGGGTGATGTCACTGAAACTAGCTACCAAGGTGACGTTACCCGTCATCATGTCCTCCACATGGCCTTGGTCCCATGCAAGTATCTGAAACCCATGCAACTCATAACTTTCACATTGGATGTGATTCATGGTTTTCTACCTTGTCACGCCAATGCTTAAGATCCGTCCCCACTCTGCCACGTCATCCTGGAATTTCAAGTCCTGTGGGACTTGCCCAACCTCCCATTGTAACCAAAAATCTCCCAAACCTTTGGTACATAGGGATTGCTATACAACACTCTACTCAGATCTATGATCTGGATTCCTCTTTCCTTCACACTTTGTTATAGCACCTGAATGCATGATTGTAGTTGTTAAAATATGTAACTAGGTTCAGTCTTCATAATGACATGTATAATTATGATTTTATGTACTTAATGGAAAAGAGAAAGACAAATTTACTATTGTAAGTCTTTAGGCATGGGTTTCGTTCTCAAGAGAATTTATTTTATAGTTCAAGCACCCATTGAGTGCTTTTAGGTTTGTTATAAAGTCATTGAGTCAATGTTATGTATGAATGACCCAGTTGGGCATGTTACATATTGTAAGAAAAATTATTTGAGTCAAATTAGATTCAAAATACCCTCCAATACCATGTCAAACATGCAAGCAACAAGTCAGCCTAAGGACACTTCAACTTGGCCTAAAAGGAGAATTTCGACCCTATAAGAAGCCTATATAAAGAAGACCTTGACCTCATTTGGAGACACTTCAATCTCACACACATGGTCGATCATAAGGACAAGAATACATGCAAAGAAGATGAATACAAAGGAAGGAGGAAAATGCAAGTTATTATGAATTTGTTTTTAGGCTACTTCTCTTTAGATGTACAAAGGAATTAGGGCACATATTGTTGCAGTGAAGCCGAGTTGCAAAAGTAAAATTAGGTCATCAAGAAGAGATGTTTTGGAAGCTGATTTCTCTAGAAGAGAGAATCTACCTAAGTGAAGAAGAGAAGTTGCAGTTTCTGGGCAAGTTGAAGTTGTAGTTTCTAGGCAAGTCGAAGTTGTAGTTGCAGTTGTTGAGTAGTTTTAAGTTTATATAAGGAGAAGCTATTCAAAGAGGAAGCATTGACTTGGTCTTGGAGGGGTTCTTGGTCAAGGGTCTAGGTCTTGGAATTCATCAAATGGAGATTCTATAAGAAGAAGAATTCTTATGGGTTTTCCTCTCAGGTTAGAGAGGTTTTTTCCCTGGCTGATCACCTATATCTTGTGTCCTAATCTTATTGTTCTTTATGGTTTAGTAGTTGTTTGATGAATAAAACACTAATAAGTAACAAGTGGAAGAAGAACCTAATTAATTAAATTAAAAATACATCTCAAGTAGTTATCAAAGAAGAGAAATCATCTTATGTTTTTGCCCCTAGATTTCTCAACATGGTATCAAAGCTAAGGTGACAAGTCAAGGAAGGGAAACTCAATAAAGGGAACTCAAGGAACAAAGCACTAGAATATAATCAAAGGCGTAAATAATTAAGAAGGACCTCTCACCTTAAGAGCACTTCGAGAAAAGGATCACATCATCATATTGAAGGAAGTCTAAACCCTAATTCATTCAAAGAAGGCATCTACACTTGGAACATTCTTAGGATCCTCGCTCCATCATCATCTCAAAGAAGAAGACCTCATAAGACCCTACCTCTACTCAAATTGAAGAGATCTTCAAATCAAATCATCTTGAAGCCTAATCATCCAAGGGAAGCAAGATCAAGGACATTGTCATCATCATCAAGGATTCTAGGTGATCTCCCTCTCTTTAGGTTAAGGATCACTTTTGAGAGAAGACATCTTCTTCAAGAAGAAATCTTCTATTACCATATCATCATCAAACTCAAGAAGGCAACATATTGAAGATATTTTCATCAAGAATTATCTTCACAAGTAAGTATATTTATGTCTAGATATGAATCTATCAAAATGTCTTTTTGCAAGGAAAGCAACAAACTAGTTGGGGCTTCAAAATTTCTTGCATGGAAGAAAAAAATAGATCTGTGTCTTATATAAAATGAAGTCATGGAACATGTTAAGGTCCCAATCACTAAACCTTCAAAGGAAGAAGCTCGAGAACTTACAATATTCATGAAAGGGGAAGCAAGGAATCAAAGGATTCTCATAGAATCCATTAAGGATCCCCTCATTCCCTATGTATCAAAATTAGAAACTTCAAAAGAAATATATGATAAAATTTTAGAACTATACTCCGTAAGCACTACAGGAGAAGAGAGATCGTTAAGACAAGAACTCTACAAGATGAAGATATCGAAAGAAGGAATAGCCTCATACTTTATGAGGGTGTTTGAAATAAGGGACCAACTGCAAGATTTGGAGAAATAATGTCTGACAAGGAAATGACTACAATAGTGCTCAATGCACTACCGAAGGAATTGGGAAAATTCACATCCAACATCTATGGGAATAAGGAAGCTACTCCATTCAATGAAATATGGTCACTATGCAATATAGAAGAAACTAGGTTGAAAGCAAAGAATGATGTAGGATCAAGCAAGCAAGATCAAGCATTTGCAACCATGGCTAGAAGAAAGGGGAAGTTTGGGAAGCTTGGTCCTCAAAAAAAGAAGAACATGTCAGAGGTTCAATGCTATGGATGTCATGAATATGGGAAATAAGGAAAATACCAAAAGAGGAAGGGAAGAATCCCATATCACTAAAGAAGTGGAAGAAGCTGAAAAGAAGAAATCCAAGAAGGAGGAAGTAAAAGATCTCTACTATGATTGAGATAGTCTTCCTGAGCTAGTTCTTTTCAAGTTTTTGTTTCAAGTTTTCTTTTGTAAAGGATAGGCCATCATGGTAGGAAACATTAGAAGCATGATATAATTCATCATGTTAGGAGATGGAATGAAGAAAGAATACGATTGAAGCAAGAGCTCGTGACATCATCATAAGAAGCTTGAAAGATAGTTGCAATAGAAATCTATGAAAATAAAAGGAAGTAACTCTCGGTAACCTCATTATAAGAATAAGTAGTACTTATGGATAAAAGAAAGTCATATAGTATAGAGCTCATCATACATCATTCAAAAAGGAGCATTTGTAGGGTGAGGATGATTAAGATCCTCTGTTGGAATCTTCATCGAAAGATTCACTTATTGGAAGAAGCAAGTGTCTTGTTGAGAATTCCACCTTATATGGGATTCATGGGATATTGCTATGATGACAAAGAAGTGAAGTAGGTCAAGATGATTGAAGTACTTTCAATCATGGAAAAAGCTATCGGAGGAAGTCTAGATGACCAAAAGAAAGAGATGAGGTATGTATGCTTGTATTTAATAAAATTGATTCATGTCATAGAGTTGCAGATAACATGGATAAATGATCTACCTCGTGTGATCTAGATTTATAGAGGAACACAAAAATATATATATACACATAAACGCAGAGATGTAGTAGAAATAAAACTTTGTTTCATTAATATCAAATAACTGAAATATGCTTACATACAGAAATGGAAATAAACTAGCTCGGGCGATGGTAGCTTATCCCTAAGAAGAGATGTGGTAGCTACATGCCTATGAACTATGTTACAATGAGGCTCAAAGGCCTATTTATTATTGAGAAACAATGGAAAACCATAAACATCCAAAAATATAACCCTAGGAGATGAAGCACCAAAACTGTGTGTCCCTTTTGGGTAAATTGGTACATCAACTTCCCGGGGTCATAACTTTGGCATATGATCTACGTTTGGCTATCATAATACCTTGTTTCTAAGATCTCGATGAGGAGACTGAAATAAAACAAGTAAATTGGTTTGGGACTTTTTAGGTCTCTCCATTTCCCCTTAAAAAATGTATTTTAGTCCCTTAAAACATCTTCGAAAGTTTAGGACCTGAAAAACTGCCAAAAATAGTAAGTTGTGCTACAATTAAGGAAACTGAAAAGAAACAATGGTGGGGGTCCAAGTGGAATAGGTGAGTGGACACCAATATCCACCTGGATTAGTCCTCACCCATTAGGAAGTAATGGTTCCCATTACGTTGAGTCTCCATGAGATGGGGAAACTTCTGTTGAACTCGGTCCCACATGAGCCACTTGCCTTGGTGCAGGAGTTGGCTAGCTTTGACAACCCGATACTGTTGGATATTCTACTGGTGAGTGTTCTTGATATGTGTGTCCATGATCCGATCAGTTTTAGCTTGTTCCATGATGTCTGGGTTTAACTCTATTGGTATGAGTTGTTCTGTAATTTCTAATGTGTCCAGTAATGATAGAAAGTATGGTTGAAGGATGTCGACATTGAACATTGGGTGCAGTCCAAGGAATGGTGAAATGTTGAGCTCGAAAGAATTGTCCCCTACAACCTTAGTGATGGTGTAAGGCCCATATTAGAGTGGGAAAATCTTGCAGTGGGGCCCAGCGAGGCGCTCCTTCTACAAATGTAACCAAACTTTGTCACCCACCTGGAACTTGTGTGGCACTTGATGCTGATCATGACGGTGCTTGTACTTACCATTGGATCTGTCCAATATGTCATGGACTTGTTGGCAGATGTGATGAATGCACTCAATGAATCTGTTAGTCTAGTCAGCCTCAAACTGGACATGAGTTGAATATGCTTGAGTCGCTGCAAATGGTATGGCCACATCAATGGGACATAGTAGCTGGAATCACAACCTTGCTTGAAAGCGGTTGTGGCCAGTTGAGCTATGGAGAGCTCTATTGTAGCTGTGATAGACATAGGGGAGGATTTCATCCCATGTGCGTGGATGCTTTGAGTTGTACATACACATAATGTGTACGATCATCCTATTGACAACTTATGTTTTGCCATCAGTTTGGGGGTGGAAAGTTGTGGACTTAGTGAGCTTCATATCCAACATCGACCATAGACTTGACCAAAATATACTTAGGAACTTGTTGTCCCAATTTGAGACAATGGACTGTGGGATCCCAAAATGTACCCACACTCGTTCAAAGAAGAGCTTCACAGTGGCTTCTGTTGTGATACTCTTCTTGCAGGCCGCCAAAATGGTCATCTTAGAGAATCTGTCGACGATCATTAAAACACAGTCATTGCCATGCTTAGTAGAAGGAAGGCTCGACATGTAATCCAGGGAGATGGATTCCCAAGGTCAACTAGGAGTAGGAAGAGGAGTATATAGGCCTTCCTTCTTGATGATCAGTTTAGAAATGGCGTAGGTGTTGCAGGATCTGATGTTCCCAACATCCTGTCGAAGGTTTGGCCAATAAAAACACTTTTGCAGCAGTGCCACTATTTTCTCTACATCGAAATGTCCAATGACCCGACTATAGTGTGCCTCCCAAATCATCTTGGCACACTCACTTGAAGCAACATAGTGGTGTCCCAAGTGGCATAACAATGCATCCTAGAGGAAAAAATTTGGAACTTTCTTGCCTTCCAAGAGCGTTTGGTATGTGTTGCTGAATTATGGATCGCTCTTGTAAAGATGCAGCCACCCCACAGTCTCATGCCCACAAGAGTTGAGCACAATGGTCAACGCCATGACCGGTGGTTGGCTGAGGCAGTCTGCAACATTTTTAATGTTTCCCTTCTTGTACTTAATGTTCAAATGGAATTGTTTCAAGTATGTGCATCATTTCTTATGGCAATCGCTATGAAACTTTCCTTTTGTCTGTATGAACTACAGGTGTAGGTGGTCTGTGTGGATGACCATGTCTTTCCCCACAATGTAATGCTTCTATTTCAGTATACCTACACAGTGGAATCCATCTCTTTTTCATATGTGGGATACTTTTGGACTGTGTCTGAAAGTGTCTCACTGTAATATGCCACTGGATGCCCCTTCTGAGTAACAACTTCACCAATAGCATAGTTAGAGGCATCTGTCTCGATCTCAAATAGTTGTTGCAGGTATGGTAATGTGAGCACTGGTGCAGAGAAAGGTGATGATTCAACTCAAAAAATGCCTTCTATTGGGATTCACACCAAAATAAATTTTCTTTCACTCCTCCCTTGGTGACTTGACTCAAAGGCCAAGTTATATGAGAGAACCCCAACACGAACCTACGGTAGAACTTGGTAAGACCTAGAAAGTTGGGAAGCTCTGTTAGAGTGGTTGGGGCTAGCCAATCGTGAATGACTTGTATCTTGGCTAGGTCCACATGCACACCCCACTGATCAATGATGTACCCCATATATTGAACCCATGTCATCCCAAAAGTGCATTTCTCCAAAGCGGCACACAACTTGTGTTATCGCAGGGTTTGGAGGACCTGTTGAATATGGTGGAGGTGTTCTTACCATCTCTGGCTGAAGATAAGAATGTCATCCAAATACACCACTATGAATGAGTTGGTGAAGGGTCAAAAGATGTCATCCATCAGCCTCATGAAGGTTGTAGGGGCATTCGTCAACCCAAATTGCATGACTAGCCATTCGAAAAGGCCCTCCTTGAATTTGAAGGTAGTCTTCCATACATCAGAGGGTTCGATGAGTAACTGGTGATAATCGGACTTCACGTCAATCTTGCTGAAATATTTGACCCCCTTGAGCTCGTCTAGAAGTTCATAAATCCGTGGGATTGGATACCTATTACGGATAGTGATCTTATTCAGTGCCTGATAGTCAATACAGAGTCTCCAGATCCCATCCTTCTTTTGTACCAACATGATCGGGCTCCCACAGGGTGACGAACTTGGTGTGATGTGCCCTTTATGCAACATCTCCTGAATCTGCCTCTTGATTTTATCATTCTCCATAATAGAGTGTTGATAGATCGATCCATTGGGTAGTGGCGTGCCTGGGGTTAGATCAATGTAGTGCTTGATTTGACAATGTAGACGTACCCTTGTGGGTGAGGTGAAGATTTCCCTATACTCCTCTACAACATTGTCCATCTGTTGTTGACGTGCAGAGGAGCCCTGGCTGGAGGTTACGACCACAAAATTATTCTTGCCCTAAGGGTGAATAACAAGGAAAACAAATTTCTCATTCTTGGAAATGATCTTACTACATTGCTTCACAGTGATCAAAGAAATGACGGTAGGCAGTGCTACCTCCAGTATCCTGTACAACTTATTGCCCAAAGTAATAATAACAGTGCAAGGCCTAGACTCATACACATGATGTTGCTTCCACTATTATGGTTGGCCATAAAACATTACAAACTTCAAGAGGAGAAACATCACACAATACCTCATCTGTGAAGGGCTTGATGTTGTAGGAAAGGTGACACTGTTGGCTGACGCGGAGATCTCTCCCTTGGTGAAGCCACCCAATGGTGTACGATTGCAGGTGTGGTGTGGTCAGTAGGCCCAATCTCTTCATGAACTCTACTAAAATAAGGTTCTTTTTGCTCCCGCTGTCGATAATGGACTACAATAGAGAACCCGTCACCCATATCTATGAGTGGAAGAGTTGCTTCCCCTCCTCTGGATGTTTGGGCTCATCCTTCTGAATCTTGGTGGTGGAAATGATGGCACTGGGCTCCGCATCGATAATTGGCTTTTGTTTCTCATTCCCCTTGGCGGTTTCAGAATCAGAGTCAGAACATTC
Organism: Pinus tabuliformis; assembly: GCA_031772625.1. Lineage (NCBI taxonomy): Eukaryota > Viridiplantae > Streptophyta > Pinopsida > Pinales > Pinaceae > Pinus > Pinus tabuliformis. The sequence goes on from CM062819.1 coordinate 1,005,423,803, forward strand.
ATCTGATTTAGAATCCTTCAACTCAGCCACCAATGACTGCTTGGCTCAACACTCACTTGTGTTGTGAGTGGGGCTCTTCTGGAACTCACACCATTTCCCTGTGTCCTTCTTTTTGTTCGTGCTATTTTTCTTTGTTTGCAGCTTCAGCGGGTTGTCCTGGGTCACCCTGCCTTGGCTTTGTCCTTTATTATTTGGTTTGGGGGTGCCTTTCTCTTGCTTTGGATTCATAGATCCAAAGTCTCGTTTCTTCTGTTTAAATTTTGCTCGATATTGACACCGTATTGATAGGTGCTAAGTGAGGGGATGTCCAGGAACTCCATCTCTTCCTATATGTACTTGTGTAGAAAGTCATGGTACTTGAGTACTAAATGCAACTCGGAATCCTTGAACTCCAACACATCTTGGTCACTTCCCTACCGCAACGTGGTCCACTTTATGTATTTATCTTCATAACTCCCGATAGGGCAATATTATTCCTTGATGTCGTTTTAGAAAGAATTCTAAGTGGGTGGCTGAAACTAGTGAGGATTCCCTCTCACACTTTTGTTCACAGTATGTTTCCCACCAGTCCTTGACATGTGGGGAGGATTTGAGGAGTGCAAAAGTAATCGTTTCCTGATTAGAAAAAGTCATGAACTGAAAATATCCTTCCAACAAATTTAACCATCTATCTATCACATCTGCATCTATATGTCCTTCAACTATGGGAATGTCAAAGTTAAAGTGTGCCTTAAAAGGAGTGGTTCCTCCAGAGTGGTTGTTGAATTAAGATGAGTCGCCTATGGGTAGTCGTCGAAGGATCTGGGAAAAGTTATCCATAATCACATTCCTTTGTCATTCAAGGGCTTCCTTGAGCAATATTTTGAAAGGATCCGTTGTCCCCTGTCTTTCTTTTCTTCCGCCATGGAAGGTCATCAGGTTTTGCGAGGTTGGTCTTGTAAAGGTTCAACCAATTCGAGCCTTAACTCCTTATACCTTGACCTAGTTGGGGACATGCAACGAAAAATAGAGAAAGAGCAGACCACATTGATACCATTGATCTGGAATTATGCAGAAACAAAAAAAATAAATATAGATATACACATAAACATAGAGATGCAACCTAAATAAAAATTCATTTCATTAATATCAAAGAACTGAAATATGCTTACATACAAAAATGGAAATAAACTAGCTCTAGCGATGGTAGCTTATCTCTAAGAAGAGATGTGGTGGCTACATGCCTCTGAACTATGTTACAATGAGGCTCAAAAGCCTCTTTATTATTGAGAAATAATGGAAAACCCTAAACATCCAAAAACCTAACCCTAGGGGATGAAGCACCAAAATTGTGGGCCTCGTTTGGGTAAATTGGTACATCAACTTCCTAGGGTCATAACTTTGACCTACTATCTCCGTTTGGATATCATAACCTTTTTTTGAAGATCTCAAAGAGGAGTTCAGAAAAAAGCAAGCAAACTAGTTTGAGACTTTTTCTATCTCTTCGTTTTCCCTAAAAACATCTTTTAGTCCCTCAAAATGGCTCTGGAAGTTTAGGACCCAAAAAACTGCCAAAAATAGTAAGTCATGCTACAACTAAGGAAACTGAAAAGAAACAACGGTGGGGGTCTAAGTGGAATAGGCAGGTGGCCACCAATATGCACTTGGAGAGACAATGATGAGGGTGTCTATAAATCATTGGTATCGCCAGGGTTGTGCTCTGATCTTTTGGAGAGATAGAGTCTTTAGTCAAGGCCTTGCTATGTGACAATGCCAGTTGATATGATGATAAATAGATGTGTTACCAATCCAACTCTTCTTATGAGAATTATTCAAATTGAGAATGTCCAAGTACCTTGTAAGGATTATGAATACCTCCCTAGAGGGAATGTTGAAATATGTAACTAGGTTCAATCTTCATAATGATATGTAATTATGATTTTATCTACTTAATGAAAAAGAGAAAAATAAATTTATTATTGTAAGTCTTGAGGCATGGGTTTCATGCTCAAGAGAATTTATTTTATAGGTTAAGCACCCATTGAGTGCTTCTAGGTTTATTATAAAGTCATTGAGTCATTGTCATGTATGAATGACCCATTTGGGCATGTTACATATTGTAAGAAATTTTATTTGAGTCAAATTAGAGCCAAAAGACCCTCCAAGACCATGTCAAACTTGTAAGCAACAATTCGGCCTAAGGACACTTCAAGTTGGCCTAAAAGGAGAAATTTGACCCTATCAGAAGCCTATATAAAGAATACCTCGACCTCATTTGGAGAAACTTCACTCTCACAGACAAATTTATCATAAGGATAAGAAGCAATGCAAAGAAGAGGAAGACAAAGGAAGGAGGAAAAGTCAATTTATTTTGGATTTATTTTTGGGCTAATTCTCTCCACACATGCGAAGGAATTAGGGCACATATTGTTGCAGTGAAATCGAGTTGAAGAAGCAAAGTTAGGCCATCAAGAAGAGTTGTTTTGGAAGTTGAGTTTTCTAGAAGAGATAATATACCCAAGAGAAGAAGAGAAGATACAGTTTCTAGGCAAGTCGAAGTTGCAGTTTTTGGGCAAGTCGAAGTTGCAGTTTATGGGCAAGTCAAAGTTGCAGTTTCTGGAAAATTCAAAGTTGCAGTTTCTGGGCAAGTCGAAGTTGCAATTGCAGTTTCTGAAGTTGCAGTTGTTGAGTAGGTCGAATTTGCTGGAAGGAGAAGCTATTCAAAGAGGAAGCATTGACTTGGTCTTGGAGGGGTTCTTGGTCAAGGGTCTAGGTCTTGGATTTCATCAATTTAAGATTCTATAAGAGGAAGAATTCTTGTCGATTTTCCTCTCAAGTTGGAGAGGTTTTGGCCTTGGACGATTTCCTATATCTTGTGTCCTTGTCTTATTATTCTTTATGGTTTGGTAACTATTTTATGGAGAAAAAACAAATAAGTAACAAGTGAAAGAAGAAGCTAATTAAGAAAACTAAAAATACGTCACAAGCGGTTATCAAAGCAAGAGAAATCATCTTATGTTGCTTCACCTAGATTTCTCAACAGTATTGAGGCTTGATGCCTTTCCTCCAAAGGGATAAGGATTATTACCCCACACAAAATAAACGGGCTTACACGCATTTGATTTCACATAATCCTTTAGAGCTATCCATCCTAAGCTTGGCATCCTTTCAAACCTAACTGGCCTCCGACCTATATATATAGTACCTGTAGTGATTCCGCCTTCACCGACCTCCCACTATTTATTCTAAGCTTCTCAAGGCCTCAACCTAGCTTATGAACACATAGATGTTTAGACCTTCACATAAGAAGTTAAAATGTTATCCGTCTTGAGCTTGTAGCTAAAAATTGAACTAATAGTAAAGCTATATATTGGCACATACACTCATTCGATTAATAGATATTTTATATCTCTTCTACAAACAACTATTTAGATCAGTTTAAATTCTCAGGATGAACACAGGAGTAACCCACTCCTAAATATTGATTTAGACGATTATCAACCTTATTTCCAACATGTAACAATGACACAAAGCATGTGAACAAGCATTAATATACAAGTCTTTAGGGATTAACCACCCCTCATCATTTGCACATCATTTAGTATGATTCATTCACACATGAATTTAACATTCCTCAACAGTGACTTATGCATTAAACTAACATGTTACCTTATGCAAAATACTAGCCTTCCTAGGCTTATAAACTAGAAATACAAACTTTCTAGACATTCTTTTAACAAAGTATTCTCATTACAAAGATTTACACATCCCTTTAGTATTTAGGTAGACAAACCATAGTTTTGAAACAATAACTCATAAGATTTACACATTCCTTGCATACAAGCCATTTAGACTAGAATCGTGCACAATCTAGCACATTAATCTAAACCATTCACTATCCATGCCTTTAAAAAAACAATTATCATTCAAGTAGGAATACCTCATTCCTCAGCATTACAAGCCATAATAAGTCAGCACATTAAACAAGCTTAAAGCATTTATAATACAATATTCATAAGAAAACACTTATCTTTGATAGTTTGAGCCAGGAAACTGAGATTGGAACTTCAACTATCCACCCAACCTTAGACACACTTCAGCCACACATTTCTTGTAATTGTCACTCGCGATCCATATTACATAGCTTAAGGATGAGTGTTTAAGGGATTAAACCAAGTATACCATTTGAAACAGGGACTCCAAAATACCATCCACCTCCACCCACCAGCTACTTCATGTAGTCGATATATCATAGGAAATCCATACATCCACCACCTCCATCCTTCATTTCAACAAGGGAATCTAGAGGCTATACCTCCACCCTCAAATCAACATGGGAATCTAGACACTATACCTCCACCCTACAATCAACAAGGGAATCTAGAGGCTATACCCCCACCCCCAAAACAACAAGGAAATTCATAGGTTATACCTCCACCCTCAAAAAAACAAGGAAATTCATAGGTTATACCTCCACCCTAAAATTAGATAGTGAATCTAGAGGATACACCTTCACCCTTAATCAACAAGGGAATCTAGAGACTATACCTCCACCCTAAAATCATCAAGGGAATCCGAAGCTCTCTGTAAAAACAAAGAAAATAAGCAGAGGGAGGATAAAGGAATCTCCTACCGATAATTCAAGGAACAAGCCTCCACCCAAGCTATCAAGGGAATCCAAACAAATCCATCTCTGCCCTCTAGTCTCACAAGGAATCCAAAAACTATTGTCCTCACCTTAGAGCTATTCTTCCACCTCCCAATGCTCAATTGAATAATGGATCTACTCCCCTGCATTCTTATAGCACCAGAAAGTCTTTCTTCTCTCATTCTTACTTATATATATAGTCCCTGCACTCTCTGTGTCTTTCTTTGTATCAGTGGTAGTCTTCTTGTAATGTGTGTGAGCATGCTCTCCATGTGTATGCTCTCTTACTTTTAATGCTTTGAATTTCCTCCACGAGAATTCTTGTATTTTCCTTATGTCATTGAAACCATTTTTGGTTGCATGGGTAGACATTGTTTTTGCCCCTCTTCCTTCTTGGCTCTAGTGGTTCTCTCGTCTCTAGCTGGTGGGGAACGTGTTGTGTGTCAACACTTCCTCCCCATTTCCTATTGGTTGAGTTCTATATGCCCCAAATTCCAATGAAACCCACTCTTTCTTTAATTTTTTCCTTTCTCACTTGCGGATTTTTCCAAGATAGGCCCTGATTCTCTTGTCCTTATTTCCTTCTCCATTAATTTGAAAAACTAGACCATTTAAGGCACACCTGCCAACCTTAATGGGTGTCATGAAACAAGTTATGTTTCCTTCAAATCCCAATCAACCTCATTCCTCAAACTTTGGAATCCTTGTCACAATTCTCAAGCCTTTTAAGTATAGTTAAAATATATGAAATATTTACAATGAATGGGAATTAGCCTGGGGTTGTCAGAAACCCCTCCCCCTTCGAGGAACACTATCCTCAATGTTCCATGATCGAACATAAAACAGAAACATGCTTTAAAACCAAGAACAATTTATTTGGAGCTTTATATACACACCTCTACCCAACATTTACAATGTGTTTACATTTTCCTCAAACGGAAAAAAGGGGATATGTTGCTCACATCTAATCAACCATTTCCCAAGTGTATTCCTCGAGCCTAAAGTACCTCCACTACACCTTGAATTGTTCTATTTCTTGATACTGGAGCGTGAGCTTCCTTCGATCTAGTATGCATGTGGGATGAACAAAGGTTTTGGTTAGAACTCTCCCTCTATTTCTACTTGTAAAATAGGCCAATCAATTACATGATTAACATCATGTACATATCTTTTAAGAAAGGAAACATGGAAAAAAATCATGAACTTTCAGTAATGGAGGAAATGCCAAACTATAAGTTACTGGCTGTATTATTTCAAGAACTTCAATTGGTCCAAAAAAATCTGGTGCCAAATTGGCACATGACCCAAATTTCAAGGAGCTCCTCTTGGATCTAAATTGTAGGTATATGTGTTACCCAACTCATAATATTTATGCACTCTATGTTGGTCTGAGTAGTTTTCTTGTTTTTCCTATGCCACCTTCAAATTAATTTTGATGGTTTATATTTCTTGTTCCATATCCTTCAACACATCTGGCCCAATTAGGACCCTATTTACTAGATCACTCTAGCTGATATTTAGTATTGATACTACTCCCATATAGTGCCTCAAATGGGTTCATTTTCAATGATTCTCGATACCCATTGTTATGTACAAATTCTACAAGTGGAAGATATTCTTCCCACTTCCTTGGATGGTGCATTACATACATTCTTATCATGTACTCAAGAATTCTATTCATCCTCTTTGTTTTCCAATCAGTCTGAGGATGATATGTTGTACTAAAGGCCAATTCTATTCATAACATTGCAAATAATTATCTCCAAACTTTGAAGTGAATTTTTCATCTCTATCTGAGGTAATCTTCTTGGGAACTCCATGCAATCTCACAATTTCCCTTATGAAAATTTGAGCCACCTCTCTAGTTGAATTTGTAGTCTTAATAGTTGCAAAGTAAACCACTATTCTCAACTTGTCAACCATTACCATGATTGCATCATGTAGTTTAGAAGTTTTTGGCAACCTTGTAATAAAGTCCATAGAAATCACTTCCCACTTCCATTTTGGAATGAGAATAGGTTGTAATAAGCCAGCTCGGTGCTTGCACTCAACTTTTACTTGCTGGCACTCTATGCACTTGGAAATGAAATCAACCACTTTCCTTTTCAAATCAGGCCAATAGTAAAATTTCTTGATGGTTGATAGTCTTTTGATAACTTGGATGACTAGACTATGGTTTAGCATGAAACACCTTCAATATTAGCTTCTTTAGATTTCCCAAATTTGGTACATAGATTATGTTTTTGAATCTAATCAACCCATTTTCTGAGAGGCAATATTCCTTGTCATGCTCAACCTCAAATTCTTGTTGTAATTTCTCCTTTAACTGTTGATATTTTTCATCTTGTTGCCCAAAATTTTGTATCCTATCTTCAAGATTAGTTCCATAGGAACTTATGAATGTTATATGGTTTATTTGAATTCTCCTGTTGAGTACATTAGCCACTCTATTCCCTTTATCTTTAATGTATCTGATCTTGAAATCAAACTCGTTGAGTGCAACCAACCATCTAGCTTGCCTTGCGTTTAACTTAGGTTGATGAAACACATATTTCAACCCTCCATGATCAGTCATTACAATGAATTTCCTGCTGAGGAGTAGTGTCTCCACATTTTCAATGCATGGATGATAGCAGCTAATTCCAAGTCATGAGTTACATAGTTTTTCTCATGTTCATTCAAATTTAGAGACTCATAACAAATTACTTGGCCTTCTTGCATCAAGACCCCACCAAGTCCCTCCTTGCAAGCATTTGTGCACACAACTAAATCGTTCTTAGGATTTTATATTCTTAGCATTGGTGCATTAGTTAACAACTATTTTATCTTATCAAAGCTTATAGCACATCCAACTATCCATTCAAATTTCCTTCCCTTCTTCTGCAATGCAGTGACTGGATAGCGAATCTTCGATAAATTCTTAATGATTCTCATGTAATAGCCAAATAGCCCCATAAAGGGCCTAAATTAAGACACATTCTTAGTTGGTCATTCCATAATGACCTTAATATTCTTTGGATCAAATGCTACTCCCTCTTTTGCGACAATGTGCCCCAAATAGTTGATCTGTGATTGAAACAAATCACATTTATCAAGATTTGCATAAATCTTATGTTCTCTTAGAAAATATAGTACTATGGCCAAATGTTCTTGATGTTCCTCCTTGGTATTTGAATAGATCAGAATGTCATCAACAAAACCACTACAAACGTATCTAAGTAACGGCACAACACATTATTCATAAGGCACATAAACGTTGTAGGGGCATTAGTAAACCCAAAGGGAACTACCAAAAACTCATAATGCCCATACCTTGTTGTAAATTTTTTTTTTATGGATATCCTCGTCCTTAATGCGCACCTGATGATAACCTGATCTTAGATCTTAAATCAATCTTGGAGAATATTGCTTCTCCTCCTAACTGATTGAATAGACCATCAATTCGTGGCAAGGGATACCTATTCTTGATGGTCATCTTATTCAGTTGTTTATAGTCGATGCATAACTTTAGTGTTCCATCCTTCATTTTTGTGAATAGAAGTAGTGCTCCCCATGGAGGCACGCTCAGCCTTATGTAGCCTTTGTCTAACATGTCCTTGAGCTGTAGATTTAGCTCAACTAGTTCTGGAGTGCTCATTCTATATGGTGCCTTGGATGTTGGAGCTTCTCTTGGAATTAATTATATAGATAAATCCACCTCCCTACGAGGAGGAAATCTAGGTACCTCTTCAGGTAAGTCATCTTGGAATTGTTTCAAAATGGGACATTTTGATAGAATATCACTGTCTCTTTCCCCAACATTGTTGTTAACTTCATCCCTACTAGAAATTTGCACAAAAAATAGGGTGCATCTCTTCATGTAGCTTCTCTTGGCTTGCATGGCTATAACTAATCTGGCTAATATGGGATTTCACCTTCCCTACAATATCCTTCTTTCCCCACACTCATCTGAGCACTTGATTTCATTTTCAAAGAAATATACCTTGGTGTGATGCTTGTACATCCAATCCATACCCAATAGTATGATATACACTCCTGGTAATAAGACATTAAGATTTACAATTGTTGGCATGTCGTTCAATTCAATTGGGTTGTCTCTCACCTAGTATTCAACTCTTATCCTTGTCCATGTTTCCAATTGAACCAACCACGATTATTCATGTGCCTCCTTAGCCAATTTACATTTCTTTATAGGTGTTGGGCTAAGATAATTGTAATTTGATCTAGGGCCAATCAAAACATAAATAACTTGATTGCAGATCTTACCTTCCATTTTAATTATCGATGTCGGGTGGTCGACTTCCATGTTATCCATCACTACATATATTTTGGGCAAACTGTGAGCCATATCTCCCACTCCTTGAGCTTCTTGGGTGTTGTAAAGGTTTGGCGCAACATCCTTCTACTATGGACTATCTAATTGGCAGTGATTTCCTCCATAAGTCCAACACTTCAGTGGCTCCCTTGTATCGCCCTTATTTCCTCTTTGCTGAGGTCAAGCTTGACCAGTTGAAGTTATATTTTCTCTCTTACCTGCGATTTAGGATTTCCAGCCTTTCTTATGCCCCTTTTATCTATATGCCAGGTTTCCTTTCACTTTCCAATCCCTCTTTAATCATGGCCTGAGCTTTGACTGTTCATAACATTACTTCAGTTTCTGAATTGCATCCTCCAATATCTTAGGCTCATTGAATTCAATTCTATCCATGAAGGATTGTGGCATTCCACTCACATACCTCTAAATCTTTGGTTTTTCTTCCTTAAGGTAGGGAACATACCTTAGCAACTCTATGAATTTGGTGTTATACTTCTCATCTATCATTTGGCCCAATCTTAGCTCATAAAATGCCTTAGTCTTGTTGTTAAAGTATCACTTAGATAGATACTTGTCTTGAAAATATTCCTCAAATCCATTCTAGGACAACTCTTCTTCTTTTACACCTTTTATATTCCTTAAATATTCCCACCAAATGTCAGCTTTACCTTTCAATCCGAAAGTGGTTATCCTTGCTTTCATGTTCTTTGAATAACTATGAATATTGAAGAACTTATTATTTTTTATTTTATTAATAATTGTAATATATGATAATTATTAAAAAAGTAAATATATAAATTATAGGTTATGATTAAATAATTTGTATAGTTAATTTTAATTTATTAAAAATATTTTATTTTATATTTAAAAAAAATGGGATTTTGTGTAAGTTAACCATTTTATATTGTTTTTAAAATAGAATTATATTTATATTAAATTTTTAGGTGTTATGGCGTTTCATGAGGGAAATTAGACCAAAAATAAAGCAAGACGATTTTAGTCCGAAAATCATTGATCATAACAACATAAAAACTGTATCTAATTTCTTTAGTCCAAAAAGCATTAATCATAACAATATAAAAATTGTATGTGAGTTTGATGCATGTGCTGTGAAAAAGATGGACATAGTAGATAACAAAATAGGGTCGTGAACAAGATAGTGTCGCCCATTATATAGAAAATAAGAGTTTCCCTTAATAGTCAATGAGACTGAGAAAAAAATCATAAGCACAATGCTCAACACCATCGAGAAATACCATGAAAGAAATTACAAGGATGTTGAGACCTCAATAGGGGTCGAGTCCCTTGGGCTATATAGGGGACGAGGAACCCTACCTCTAAAGAGTGCATCCTCAATTCAAGGTAATATATTTTCCATGTCATGATGCTCCAACTATATTTCATAAGTTGTAGAAGGATCTCTTTCTTCTCTTCATTGTATTCAAGGAGGAATTTTTCAAGCAAAGTCTTAGTTTTCCAATATAGATTGATAGTGTGCAAGTACTGGTTTTTTCGACCTCCAACATGACTAGTGTTTGGCACCCAATTTGCTACCAAAGCCAAGACCTTTGAGTATGAGTGATCTTCCCAACCATTTACTACCTCTTCCTCATCCATGTGAATTTATATGCTATATTATTATATTATTATGCAATTTTAAGGTCGCGACTAAGTCATACACCAAATTGGTGTATGAGACCCCCTTTGTTTGTGAGACAAGGGATCCACCTACACGCAACGATTCGACTCCTAAGTCTACGAAGGCATACATACTCTACCCGACCCCCTTTGTTTGTGAGACAAGGGATCCACCTCTGTGCAACGATTCGACTCCTAAGTCTACGAAGGCATACATACTCTACCCCCCTCTGGTTTTGAGCTTGTGACCTCTTAGGAAGAAGCACATGTAATTTTTTTATTATTAATTGGTTTTAAGATTTGAATATTAATCATCTTAATTATTAATGAGGCATTTAGTATATCTTCTTAAGTAGTTAAATTATAAATATGAGGAATAAAAATTAATAATGAAAAATTAAATTAAAATATATTGGAGTGTACTCTCAGTGAACCACTAAGCTAGATAACAAATTGATCTATGAGACCTTTTTTTTTGTGGGATAAAGGACCCTTCTCCATTCAAGGTGTATCAAAAATGTCATTTCAATCAAATAGACTAAAATCTATATGCACTATATACACACAATTCATGTATGCAAATAAAAAGTGACATGCCACCATGTGACTCTTGTTATCTTAGAAAACATAAACAATAATAACCAAAAGAATTTCTCTGCAATACCTCCTTGACGACTTCCAGATAAAGCATATTTTTTTTTTCTTTTCGAATTCCAAATAGGAATGAGATGAATAAAAGAAGAAAGTTGTCAGTAACACCAAAAATTATGGGCATTTTTCTTGAAGGCTTTTCTAGAGGTGATGTAGACGCAACATAGATTTGTGGTGTCGGTGAATGTGGAGGATTAAAGCAAGATATATCCTTCATATCGATATTATAGCCATACCCTGAGCTCCAAGTCTTCAATTATTGTATTTGAACAACTGATCAATTCTTGTGGACGTACATGTCTTGCAGACAAGGAATATATCTCCCTAGCAGTGGGCCACACCGTAGATCGAGTGGAACTCGTTAGAATCTACAATTGAATCCAAAACATATCGAAAATAAAATGCAACAACTACATACAGATTGTAACATTCGATCCGAGTAGTCGAAAATCCAATGAAACAATTGATTCAAAGTTGGCCAAAGAGATATACATTCTGTTTTTCGCCTTTCATCTTGATCGACCAAATTTCATCCCTTTATATTGATATTAGATAACGAATATTATTTTAACATTAATTCCAAACCGTTTTTTTAATTAAAAAAATAAATTCCTCAACCCCAACCCCAATTCTAATATATACTTCAGATATCGACATAATAAATAATAAATATAATAAATAGAACTATAACGCAACATGCCCATCGACACCAAATCACATCCCTTCGACACCAAATCACATCCCTTCGTATCGATATTAGACGAAAATTATTCGTTTTACATTAAATCTGAACCATCCCTTTAATTACAAAGTGAAAATTTTCAAATTTATTTTTATTGTAATTAAATTTTTCTCCTATCACGAATTGATGTGTATTTGTATTTTTTATAACAACATAGGCTTAGCTGTAATCCATATATTGGTGGTAGTTTACCACCGATAGTGAAACTCCCATCGCTTATGTATATTTCGTCCACGCACATTTACTTAATGCAATGAAAAATTAATAATTAATATATAATAACAAAAATTTTGTATGTGTGATCTATAGGGACATGATATTGTTATTGGAATATTTTTAATTTATATATAGATATATATATAATCGAATTTGGGTTTGGTCGAGACTGAATTTTCAAAGATAAATTTATATTTTATGGATAATTAAAATGGGAGTTTTTGGTTGAAGATGAAACTTCCACCTATTTTACATATATTTAATTTAAAATATAAATAAATAAATAAATAAATAAATATATATATATATATATATATATATATATATATATTTTATTTATGAAAAATTATTATTATTATTATTATTTTATGTTTAAGATATTGGAAAGGAGACAACTACAGTTAGCGATCAACATCCACAATAAACTTGCTCTACCAAAGGGATTATAGGTACATCCATATAATATTTGTATGAGATAAATCTATCTAAAGAGATCATAAGTACACCTAGGAAATATTTGTACTAGGTAAATCTACCCAAAAATATCATTACAAAAAATTATATATAAAAGTAATTTCTATTTATGAAAAATTTATCTATAAAAATAATTTCTATTTACCTATATATATCTATATATATATGTATGATTTCTATTTGCCTAATTGTGGTTTATTAGAGTTTTGTATAGTTGTGAGATTGAATTTGGATATGTTTATATATTAACATATTTTTTAAGGTTTCTATTTGTATGGTTGTAATTTATTGGAATTGGTATGGCTTTTAAATAGGAAAGTTTGACTGATGAACTTTCTACATTTTAATTGGGTATGGTTTGAAAGTTTGACTTGTGAACTCTCTACAATTTAATTGGGTATGGTTTTAAGATAGAAAAGTTTGAATAGTGAACTCTCCACAATTTAAGTGTTTTTGAAGTTTTTCATTGTGTTGAATTCATATATAGTTAAAAACCTAGTTTAAATAGTACAAATGAAAATAAATATTTGACAAAAAATTTAATGGGTCAAAAATTCCAAAACATCTAATAATTATACAATTTCAAAATTTTAAAAATTAAATTATTTTTTAAATTCCAAAGACAAAACTCTAGAAATTAAATTAATCATTGAATTCCAAACCCATATACTCGGTTCAATTTCAGATTAAGAAGGAAAACTTATTGTTGTGATCATGCTTTCAGCTAATGAAAATACGTTGTCTGGAACTTAAAAACAGACATTCAAATGTCTCACGGTAAACAACCTCACATGTGTATTTATTCATACCATAAAATTTCAATTCTCACGAGCTTGCTACTTGTTGCGTCTCTTCGAATGAATTTGACGACCGACTCCTCGTGAACCAGTGGTGAACCTACTCAGAACTTTCACGCTCTTATGGCCTCAACAATGGCTTCCTCACCTAACAACGGCCTTGGCGTCCCTTCGTTCCTTTGGCGAACTTCCTGCGAACTTGGATGAAGGCACAAAGACAACTACTACCACAACAGACAATATTAATGTGCAGATGATGTATTCAGATACAGAATGGTGTACTCATTTTATTTCAAAATGGATATGACTTTGTTTACAGAAGAATTTTTACAGAGAGATTTCCTTACAGAGATTGACTATCTTCGCATTTACCAGGCTTTATGTTGTTCGCATGGAACAAGCAATACCGGAGGCTACCTAGCGAAGGATAGACTCTGCCTCATAATCAAACTTCAGCACATATACAGACTGGTCGACTCTCTATATGATTCGACCACTTTAGGTTCTCATTAGTGCCGAGCACACTGATGCGCAGGCTCCCAAATAACCTAAGGACTTAAGTTCTTCTCGTGATGCAAGCAGATTAGACAGAATGTCTGCAAATGTAGAGCAGGAGAGGCACTTGACTTGAACACACAAAAATCTAGACTCAATCTAAACTCGAATGCCTCATCAATGAGCCTTACCCTCATTATATAGGAATGAGAGGGGACAAACATTACTGTAGGCCATTCGTAAACGGTGGATAGAATCATTACTTTTCGGATAGTGCTAAGGCGACGTCCGCACAAAGATTCCCATCTAAGGAAAGGAATAGTTGCTTTCGGGTAACGCCAGGGAAAATCTGATAGTAGATTCTGTCCGAAAAAGCAAATCCTACGGAAGATAACAAAGTGGATGCTTTCTTTCAAAGCCCACGAGAAAATTATTCATGCCGACAAAACAAAGTGGATGCTTTTTCGTAAAAGCCCACGAGAAAATTATATTTTATTTACATTGTGGATACTTTGGTACAACAAAGCCCACGGGAAATCTGGTCACAATTAAGCCCTTGTGACTGGTCCATATTATTTACATCAAAAAATAGTAAGATCAGGGAATCTATCCCTTTTATACTGCATTGTGTCCCAGGCTTTTGTGTAAATCCTGCGGACAATCATGGGCTTCCCAAGCACAATCTGGTACTGGACTTTGGTTAATACAAGCCATTCCATGTGTTCTCTCATATATTCTTCAAGGGAATTATTATATGGGGAGGACTTGTAAGTTGACCATTCACCTTTAGTCATTTGTTTAACAATGTTATAAATAGGGTGATTACAGTTTGTACTACATTGCTCAATACATGGTTTGCAAAGATTTTTGCAATATTTTTCATGTTCTATAGGGTCCATGGCAGTTCTGTTTATTCCATAATCAGTCCACCAATCTCTAAACCACTTACATTGTTGATATCCTTGAAAATGACCAATGGCACTAAACCTGAGTTTGGTGTAGTAGGTTTTGATCTTGTCGTCGAGGTTGAGAAATTCCCACCATAGCTGTTTGTAGTCTGCAAAGTTATACACTGTATCTGGAAACATGATCTTGGGATCATTTCTTGGCCATCTGGCAGCTAGCTGGGTTCTAACATGGCTTGGTTCATTCCAGAGATCTCTTGTCCTGTATATGCAGACATACCTTTCATACATTCATGTGCTGCGTCCACCATGGCACCAAATAATGGCAATGTCATGAAAATTTTGTTCCAAAGCCTGTCTTGCAAGGTCACCATCCCATCTTGCTTTATCATATATCATATCATGAATCCACTTTCCTCCTTTAGGGTATACTTTTCTTTCTAGAACAAAGTGTTGGAGGTCAGTGTGTGGCTGCAAATTGGTGTCTAGCACCTTCATATTTCAGAGATGCTACGTGGGTTTCCAGTTTCTTTTGTAGGTTTCCCAGTCTTGGTCATCAGGCACGGTTCTCAAGACTTCTTGTTTCTGGTGCTGGTCCCATTCTGTGATGATCATCATGACATGATCTTTTGTTTCAATGTATTCTTTGCTAAGAAAATCAGGCAAATTATTGTCTTTTCCTTTGATGTGCTCTACCTGAAAGTCAAAGTTTGCAAATAAGGCCTACCATTTGGCAAACTTGGCTTCTATGGCCTTCTTGATGTCTTTTGTTAACACCTTCTGTAGAGCAGATGCATCAGTTCTTAGAAGAAAAGGTTTATTAATAAGATAAACTTCAAACTTACTGATGCAGTTCCATGTTGCCTTGACTTCTTTCTCTATCGTCGAGTAGTTCAGTTCAGCTGGATTCCATATTGATGAGGAAAATTGAACAACTTGCTCTTCTTTTCCAACCTTTTACTTTAGAATACCACCCCATCCAATATTACTTGCATCAGATTCAACTATTTTGTATGTAAGATCATCAGCAACATACAGAATGGGCAAGGATTTTACCTTGGCCTTGATGTCTTTGATTTCTTTTGTATGGACTTCTATCCATTCAGGAGGATTCTTCGTCAGCCTCTTATTTAAGATTTTTCTGTCACTGGCGCAGTCTTGATAAAAATTGCTGACGTAATTAAGGCAACCTAAGAACCTTTGCAGTTGGTTCTTATCTGTGATAACATCTGGAAACTTATCTGCAAACTCCAATGCATGATTTTGCAGAGAAATATGCCCATTGTAGATTGTATGGCCCAAAAATTTGATAGTGGTTTCAAATACCTCTATCTTCTTCTTGCTAAGCACTAAACCATTGTGCTTAACCAAATTCTTAAAAATATTTACATGTTTAAAATGTTCCTGAATAGTCTTAGAAAATATTAATACATCATCAATATATACAATCAGCCAATCAAAATATGGCTTGAAAATGCCATCCATTACCTTTTGAAACTTTGATGGAGCATTCTTGAGTCCAAAAGGCATGACATTCCATTCATAATGTCCCGCTGGTATGCTGAAGGAAGTTTTAAACTTATCTTTCTCAGCAATGGCCACTTGCCAAAATCCTACTTTCAGGTCGAACTTAGAAAATATCTTGGTACCTGCTATCCTTCTGATCAAGTCTCCTTTGTGTGGGATTGGATAGGTGTCATCAATCGGGACTGAATTTAGAGGCTTATAGTTTATGACTAATCTGGGAATGCCTCTAATCTGTTCAGCTCTTTTGTTGACATAGAACCTGTAACAGTTCCAAGGACTATTGGATTCTCTGATCAGTCTTCTACTGAGGAGCTGCTAAATCTCTTTCTGGAAAAGATCTCGGTACTCTGTGGTCATCGGGATGGCTTTGCTTTTACAAGGTTTGCCAGTGTATCCTTCCTTGTAAGGGAGCTCCACTGTGTGTTGCTTCCTGTGCCAAAAGGCGTTAGGTTCTTCACAACAACATTCTTCTTCTATTATTTTCTTTAAATCTCCAATTTTGTTCTGGATCTGAGGCAGCTTAAGCTGTTCTTCTATTCTCAGTGTACATTTCAGATCCTTTAATTCTGATAGTCTAGCTTCGGCTCTATTCAGATCTTATACAGTGTGTACCATTGTAGAAATTCTAGGATTGGAGATATATGGGAGTTCAATTTTCTTTCTTGTCCCTTTTGAGGTGGGGACAGAAATAAAATATCCAGCTTTACCTCCTTTGAGTCTAAGTGACCCATGAGGTTCTACTGCTGCAAGAAAGATATTACCAAGAATGCAGTCTATTGGAATATCAGCTATTGAAAACTTCATATAAATACAGTGGCTTTCAAAACAAACAGATGCTTTGGGTACTTCGTATCTAAGATTTTTGTTACCCAAAGCTACCACTTCTCTTTCTGCAGTCACCCAATATTTTGCTGGAATATTTTTCATATTCAAAATGTTAATATCTACTCCAGAATCAATAAGAGAAATCATTTCAAACATTTTCCCTTTTATGCAGATATTTATCAGAACATGGTGCTGTTGGTACGAGATGGTTAACAATCTCATGTCTTTGAATCCAAAATTTGGATCCTTCATACCTTCAGCAATTTGTACTTCTTGATTACTGCTATGAGAAGCAGTATGCCATGGCTGATTATCATCGTCTTCTTTTGCCATCTGTTTTCCTTTCTGGATTTCTGCAACTTGAGCTTTTAGTGCAGAAATTTCGGTTTTGAGATTATGAATCTCTCTGCTAACTTCTCCTAGAGTAAGAGATCTTACTCTTTCAGGCTTCTGCTGATGCCTTTGGAATGATTTTGTATTCTTTTCATATGATGCATCAACAAAGAGAGATTTCTTACCTGGACTGTTTGAAGCTTTTGCTTTTAGCTGATCCATAAAAGCTTCCGTCAGGCGGTTTTTCATTTCTCCATCCTCCATGGCACGGATTTGTGACAGGATTTTTAGCTCTTCTTCTTCCATTGCGGCCATAAGGACTTTTTCCTTCTGGGGCTTAGGTTGTTCCCTGTGTTCTTCACTTGAGTCACTGAAATATTCAGAGTCAAAATTATATTGGACATGACATGCACATTCTTCAGAATCAGAACACAAACAATCTAAAGAAATAGAATCTGAATATTGCCCCATTTGAGCATGGAGTTCTTCTTTAGTTGAAGAACTAAATGAATCGTAAGAAGATTCATTTATTTGGTGCTGCTGAGCGATTTCTCTGATTGTGACATTCGGGCAGTGTTCTGTGCTGTGAGCATGAGAACCGCATTTCATACACACAATTGGTCTTCTTCCTTCTTGCTTTACTTGTTTGTTTCTTTGGGCAAAGACTTGGGACTTCTTTCCCCTGTTTAGTTTTGATTCTTCACCCTCTGGACATCGGGAGGAAGTATGTCCAGTTTTCCCACATAGCCAACAAGTAATTTTATTCCATCTGTCTTGTTTATGAGTATGCAAATGGATATTAGAAGGATTGTAATAATGAGTTTTGGGAACATATTTATAATACCCTCTTTTTGTTCTAGAGGCTTGACCACACCTCGACTTTGAATATCTGCCTTTGGGCTTTGGATAATTTCTCCGGTTTTTGTAGAAAGTTTCTTTAAACTCTCTTTTGGCTTTTTTCTTAGCCTTCCTTTTCTTTACCAAAGGATCATCCAATGTTAATCCATATTTGTTGCATATGGATTTTCTGTAATGCAGTCTGGAAAGCTTTTCCAGAGACTTATTTACCTTTGAGCTAGTGCATAGACTAAACAATGTCCTTGTAATGATAGAATAAATCTCTCCCTATGTGTATGACTCAAAAGGTAATTGAAAGGCTTCCTGCATTTTAATATAATTAGCAAATTTAAATGGCAGAGCTGCAAGATATACATGTTTCCATAACAGGTTCTTTGAGTCCTTGACTTCATATATTATCTGCATCCAATCTCTGTGGAAGTCATCATATCGAGACATTTTGTGGCACTTTAAATTCATTAGAATGACTTCATTTTTATCAGCGATTTCTGTTTCACTGCCGCACCAATGTTCCAAGATCATTGATGTAAGTGCTCCTATCATGTTGCTGATAACTGTGCCATCAGGATTATGAATCACGTCTCCTTTCTCATCTTTTAGCACTTCTGCTTCCATTGTTTCTATGAGTTTTGGAGATGATTCTGTCTCCCACCACCTGAGGAGTGTCCCTGTAAAACACTGAATAATTGTCCTTCAAGCATCAATTTCAGATTTC
Source organism: Pinus tabuliformis (assembly GCA_031772625.1). Taxonomy (NCBI): domain Eukaryota; kingdom Viridiplantae; phylum Streptophyta; class Pinopsida; order Pinales; family Pinaceae; genus Pinus; species Pinus tabuliformis. The sequence continues at coordinate 1,005,442,921 of CM062819.1, forward strand.
CTTCGCAGACACATGAGTTTATATTCTGTGTACATGATATCAATCATTTTCCTTATTTGGCCTACACTCATGTTATCTATATTCCACTCTCTGTGGGAATCTGGGAAAAATGTGTGTGCTTCAGGAAGTTTTCCTTTGCCTTCTATGTTAGGTGTTGGATATCTGTTGAACCTGTGTTCAAGTGGTTCATATATAGGGAGGATTTGTGTATCCTGGTCTTCATGTTCCTTCCCTATGCCTGCTTCTTCATCCTTAAACAAGGATGCTATTGTGATCTTATTTTTAGCCTCAGTATCTGATGAAGACATGGCTACTTCTTTAGGAAATAATGCAGGAAACTTGTCTACAAATTTCATAGGGTCCTGAATTCTTATGCTTCTTTTTACAAGAAAGGAGTTTGGAACTGGTTTCTCAATTTTAGACAGACTTATCTTTTCAACTTTGCCAGTTAAACCAGATATAATTTGTTTGGTTGTGTCTAAATGACCAACTAACTTTTCTTCTACTCCTTCTATTTTGTTCAATGACTCTCTGGCATAAGAACGAATCATGCTTGTTTCAAACTGTACATTGTTCAAACATTTATTTACATCATTTAATGATACTTGGACAATATCAATTTGTTCCCTAACTTCTCTATATTTTGCAACATTCATTTCCAAGCCTTTTACTGCAGTATTTGTCCAGTTAAGCTGTTCACTAACTTTCTGAATTCTTCCATCAATGCCCAAGGCATTGTCATCTTTCTGGACTAAAGGGATGGCTTTGGCTGCATTTGTGTTTTCTCCTATGACAAATCCTTTGTAAGGAGGAAAGGTCGTAGCGGTCTCAATTTTTGATCCATCAAGTGCAGTCCAAGCATGCTTGCTTGCTGAGGTGTTGGTTGAACCGGTAAAGGCATTCAAGGGAGCAATATTATCTTTCCATGAATAAAAAGATATCCAAGTGTTATTCATCTCCATATAATGCTTCCAATCATCATCAAACTATTTCTTCTTTGCAGGAGTATAGTTCTGATCGAACTCATTTGCTTGAGGATTAGTGTACAGATCCCAGTTTAGCATGGCTTTCATCCATCGAGCACTAATATTGGATTTCAAGCATCCATCCATAAGTTAGAAGAACTTATGCATTTCCATTACTGCGAGCTTTTTACAGTTAGAAGGAATAGGGCGAAATCTGCCATCTGGAATCAGGCCATTTGCCTGCTCAAGGTATCCCAAACCATATCTGGGTTTGGCTGGTCTCATTAAACACATCATCTCTATCAGCCTTATATCTTCTCCTTCGAGAGTGGTAAGTTCATGCATCATGAGCACATGATCCAGATCTGATTCATGTGGGAAAGGAATATCTGTGCATTTGGGATTTGGGCATGAATTTACAGATGTAGTAGGAGGAGTGATTCCAGTTCTGGGGTTATGATTTGAATGGAGGTTAGACTCAACCAGAGTAAGCAGATTAACAAGTTCTTGACAATCTGGGCATTTGACTTCTAAAGAAGAATAATTTACAAGCTGGGCTAATTCATACAAAGAATTATGTTTACAAAAAGATGAAGAGGAACAAGCTGTATCTACAGTGGAAGGATCTTTGTAATACTTGGATTGCTTACAGGCTAACTCTATTCTTCTCCGATCAATAGTAGATCTTCTGGGGAATGAAATAACTGCAGAAGACAGATTTTCTGTAATATCAGCGGAGGTAATAGCCTTAGGAATGAGAGGCTTAGGATTATTTACAACCTAGTGTTTTGGAAATGTCAAGTCTTCCCATCGAATGGTCTGATGCTCAATTTTCTGATTCTTTGCATCAGTGAGGACAACTATACTTGACTTTGAGTCTTTGCTGGGTGTATGGCGGATGGCTGGCCAAAGGGTATTGGTGTGACGGAAACAACCCTTGGTCTGGATGGCTATATTATTTCTCTTTTTCTTCATATCAAAACCAGTTGTTTGGATTTGTAATTGCAGAATCTGATCTATGGTTTCGTCAAAGGTATGCATAGAGAAATTGGGGTAACATCGGATAATGGAGCAACAATCCCACCTATTAGGGAATCTGTATATTTATTGTGCGTCATATCTCTTACAGTAGCAAGCACAAAAGTATGTAAGCCTTTATGGGTTAAGGCATTGGTCCCTACTTGGATACATCCTAAATGCAAATAATTTGTCTTTAGCCTCTTTGCCTCTGCCTATAGTTCTTTGGGTTTTAACAGAGATATAGTCTGTATATTATCTGAATTCTCCTGGACCTGGCTTAGATTCTTTAATGCTTATTCTAGTGGTTGCAATCAAATGAAAAGCAGAAAGGTCATTATACACTTCTGAGGGAGCTATCTGGGGCAGTTCCCATCGCGCTGATGGCTGGGATTCTTCATAAGAAAGTTCAACAGAATTTAAAACTCTACTGGAGCTACTAACAAACATTTCCCTTAATGGGTTTTCCTCAGCTTGTGAATCTCTCTCTTCAAGTTCTACCCGAAGGATGTGTTTAAACCAACGTGCGGATGACCTGGCATATCGCTTGTTCTGATCCACATAGTATAAACCTAATCAAGAGGTAAATCCACTCGACCATTCAAAATCATCCAGAAGCGACCAAAGCACATAACCCCGCACATCCGCTCCCTCACTGCAACATTTCGTTTCATGGCTTCATCAATATCCCACCATTCAGAAAACAAAATTACTGCAAAATCCAGGCATACCTTATAGCTTCACATAGTTGTGATAAATGTTGATAATGGTACTTCACTCGCTCTGGATCATTTACTGCCTGGGCCAGCGGGGTTGTGCCAGTGTCAAAACTGGCATATCCTGTTCAAATTCATGTGTTACACACCATTAAATCCATATTTTGAAAGAAGATTAAATTCAAATAGAATGGGTGAATAAGAACACTAGTACTGTACCTACCAGTCTCAGTGATGTAAAAAGGAAGGTTGTTGTAGCGGTGCTTTGTATAATTTATTACTTCGTGTATTCCAGCGGGATAAGACTTGAAACTGCTCACACCTTCCTGCAAACAGATATGGATGGTCATATGTTTATTTATATAAAAAAATGGTTATATATAAGAATATTTTATTACTAACAAATTTGTGTAAAAGTATATAGTAGACTTTCATTATATAGTAATGGAAGAAATTCAGTTAAAGGATAATTATCACAATTGGACAGATGTAAGTATTTATACGAGTTTACAACTCACTATACTTAGTTTATAGGGAAATGAAACTTTAGAAAAACTAACTCTAACACCCTTAAACTAAACCTAAGTAACTAAAAAAAATAAGTACCTCAATAAAGTCGGATGAGATACCCATATACAAACTCTCATAAACAAAAAAAACATATAGGAAAAAAACTTCCCAATCAAAAACTATCAATACTCAAATTATCATAAAACTAAACCAAAAAAACATATAGAAAAAAAAACCTCCCAATCAAAAAATATCAATGCTCAAATTATCATAAAACTAAAACTAAAACTGTAAATCCATAATGATATATTTCATTAATTGAATTAATAGAAACCTGAAACACTTACCGCTGATCCAATGTAAACTCCATTTACTTCATCTGAACCAGCAGCAAAGCAAAGAAAGCTTATAACCAAAATTTACTTTAAAAAACCACCCACCTGATATATTCAAATTTGTTAGAATTTATTGCACCACCCGCCTGATCTATTCAAATTTGTTAGAATTGATTGCACCAAGCTTTCAGAGACATAAATGGATTCTAATGGAACTGATCAGTAAATAGCTTACATGTTATATTGGCTCGGGCATCCAGAAAATAGTCAGTGTGCAAAGAATCTGATGGAATCCGATTGTTAGTGCAAAATTGCGTTGAGTAGTAGTTATAACCAATAAAGTCGAATGAGCCTCTCGGGTCTTTCGACTCTTCACCGCTAAATCGTGGCAAGCGTGCTCCCACTAACCTCCGCATGGAATCAGGGTATTTTCCAGACGTAAGTGGATCCATGAACCTGTTAATATATCCCCAACAAAACTTATGGCTGTGCTCACGTTTTCCCATACATCTGAGCCGAAGAATAAATACATATAAATACATATGGAACAATAAAGGCATATAAATACATATATGGAACGCGTGTATATACTACCTACCACCCTATTCTGAAGTCAATCGCTCTCTGGGTAGCCCTCTGATCAGGCAAGGACTCTGAGAATGGCACGATCCAGTCCATTACAAGTGATATGCCTATGGAGCCTTTTTGCTTCCCCTGCATTTTATTTTTCAGCATTTATTCAAGAACTGGAAGTACTTTTATGTTGGAAAAGCATTTATTCAAGAACTGGAAGTACTTTTATGTTGGAAAAGCATAAGAAGCAAAACTCTTTGTATTCAATTTTATTTCTTTTGTCTTTTGAAGATTAAATGGAAATGGAATGGAGTGTAATTTTTCAAAGTATAATGAAAGATTATGATTTTTTAGTGGAAAAAAAATGGAATGGAGCAGAGCAAGGATTCCTCTTTTTTTTATTTGAATTTGATTTGAATGTGATATAGTTCAAATAATGATTATAGAATGATGGAAACACTATTTGAAATAATTTGGACATGTTATTTTTTAATCACATAAAAGATTAGATGGATTTTTTAATTTTTTATTTTTTTTAAGAAATTAGATCTATGTAGTATTTCTATTGATGACATAGAATTTGATTATTACAATGAACTTTGTGATCAATATTTATATGCTTCCAACAAAAATCTCTTAAAATAATTTAACATGCAACCACAAATTGATCTATCTATTATTACAATGAACTCTGTGATAAATATTTATATGCTTCCAACTAAAATTTCTTAAAATAATTTAATATGCAACCACACATTAAATTTATGTATCATTTAATTAGACTTGACTCAACACTCAATCAACTAACAGTACTCTAATTTTAACTAACTCCTCCGACCAGAGTAATTAACTTATCTTAAACCAACAATACATAATCCCACCTGGTATTTGGTCCTATAAATTTTTACACCAGCGCTATGTGCAAGAAGCATACTATAACCTACAATGTATGGCTCTGTTGCAGAGTTCCCCGCTGTACAGTTTCCAAATCCGGGCGAACAGCGACCAGGTGCGTGAAGCCCTAGATCGTAGCCATATAATGAGAAGGTGAGCGGTTCGTTTATAGTTGTCCAATACTTCACACGGTCTCCGAAAGCTCGGAAACATTCTTCTGCAAATATGCTATAGTCATCCCTGAAATCGACAGTATCGGAAGCAAGAAACAAACGTTTCAGCAACTAATAAGGGGAATTATGAGAGTGAATCTTACACGACTCTTTTACTACGGAATCCCCCGTACTCGTCCTCCAGAGCTTGCGGCATGTCCCAATGATACAGTGTCACGAAAGGCTCAATACCTGCAGGCAGATGCACGGCCAGGCACAGTATAAGGTGTGCATACAATTTATGAAATGAGATAAAGCTGATCCACGCAAAGCAAGCAAATGAAATTTTAATACCATTCTTGATCAGTTCGTTGATAAGATTATTGTAATAAGGGATTCCCTCTTCATTGACACCTCCATGTCTTGATGAGCCCTCTGAAAATGGGTAAGAGCCCTCTAAAATACTTCATGAAATACTTAACGAAAAATCAGTGAGTTTTACGGAAGGCAATGATATTGTTGGGAAGGCATAGAGGAGAAATACAAATTGGACACAAAATAATTGAGGTGGTCTTTTCTATCCATCAATATTTAATTTATTTATTAAGTTGTTTTTGTTTTTGTTTTTTTTTTTAAAGTTAAAAATTAAATGTATGTGATGATTCCAGGTAACTCAAACATAATTCAACTATGGCTATTAAACTTACAATAGAAATTGATTCAATTATTATTCAAATATGTCTTATCTAAGTTTACAATGAGTTAAAATTTTTACAATTTTGCATTTGAACTGATACTCCTTTATTGATCAAACAAAACTTGATTATATGATTTAATTATAATAAACTTAGTGAAAAGTATTTCAATTTTTAAACTAGCTAATTACCCAAAATAACTTAAAATGCACACACACTAAATTTAAACTTCTCCAAATATAAATTCAACTCAACCTCACTCAAATATAAACTTAACTCAACCTCACTCACTCAAACTTAACTCAATTAAATCACACTCTAAAGAGCACTTAAGTCTACTTAACTCTTCATGCTAGTCAACTTAAATCTTGCTAAATCTTCATTCAAGAGTAATTATTATTTCCAACCGATCTGATTTATAAAACATGGTCAACTCATTTACAGTTAGACTTACTGGGAAATATGCGTGGCCAGGAAATAGAGAAACGATAGACGTCCATTCCCATGTATTAGAGATGTTGGATATCTTCCTGCATATATCATTAGATACAAAAGCCACCGGTCGAGATTCATTAAAAAAAACAACTGTACTGTAATTTTGAAGTTTATACATTATCACATACAAAAACAACTGGTCGAGATTCATTGAAAAAATAACTGTAGTTTTAAAGTTTGTACCTTATAGCGATGGTATTGATCTACTGCAACATCGCCATTCTTTCCATCGACAATTTTCCCTGCTCAGAAAAAACAAATAAATAAATAAGACACTGCACGTGAAGGAGGAAGATGTAATATCGATGATGTTGTATTAGCTCTACCTATGTGTAGTGTGCACAGGGTGGGTTGAACCTTTAACGTGTGAGAATGTATCCCAGATGCTGGGTCCTTTCCCGCCCTCGCGGGCAGCTCCTTCAACCTGTAAAACACATAGAATTTGTTTAGGTTTCTGTTTAACGAGAATATCAGGCAACCATTAAAAGGGCTACAGAATGTAGGTGCGGGGATGAATAAGGTGAACCTGATAAGCAGATGACCCGGCACCAAATATGAATCCCTGTGGAAAGCTGTTTCTACAAATCTGGCTGGCAGAATTAGCTGCTACAACTACAGCGACGAGGAGGAAGCTGAATGAAAGCAAAGATATGCAGGAGAGGCGTCGACCTTGAATTCCTGCCATCTTACGAAGTCTTTCTCTCTATGTTAAAATTAAATCTCCTCCACGAATCTATTATTCCAGGGAATGCAAACCCCATTCCATTTTGACTGAATCTATTATTCCAGGGAATGCAAACCCCATTCCATTGTGACTGATCAAGGCTGGGAATGTCCTCTTAACTTTTGCGGGCGCCTGTTCCACATCTATTGATTCATTAATGTCTCTCTTACAATACTGATCCTTCATCCTTACGTAATTCTACTATAACTCCCGTCACTGACCCTCACAACACCCATTATGCATGTATGGCATGCTACTCCCACAAAAATCCGACGACCAGCCTGATCGATGTTTCTGCCAGTCTATGCTGCCACCTCCACTGCAGCTCCTCTACGCGGTATTAATGGCATTTGATGAAAGTAATTATTCTCGTTGTCAGATTTGAATGCGTCACATTTCACGGCACAGGATATTTGAATACTGGAAAAGATTTATAAGAGATTTGCGAGTGCGGTGTTCGGATTTCCCAGATTACGTCAAGATTTCTGCCTGCAATAGTTCGACTTCCGTCTGACCGTTCTTTGAATTTGTTTGCGCAATTTTTAGCGATAAATTTGATTCGTGAGATCGTTTTTACTCGGTTGCCTCCACGGATTATGGCTTCCGCCAAGCCGCAGTTCCTTCTCAATATCTTCTTGCTACTCATAAGGTAAGCCGCAGTTCCTTCTCATCATCTTCTTGCTTGTGTTGTTGCCATTGTAACTTTTATCAATTTGTTTGGTAGATTTAAAAATTTACAATTAACAATACGGAAATTATTCTAAATTTCTTCCGAAAGTGTGATGAGGATTAGGTTAGCATGTAATTCTTCTCGAAAATCAATCATAATGAAACATAATCTCAAGGCTCAGGGCAAACAAACATTTCCGTGTGTTCCATTTTGGGCGTTTTTACCATGTTGGAATTCTGGTTGATTCTAAATCCATAAATTGCGTTTTGGATATCCCCCAATAAAATTTATTCACGTAAATTGGAACTGGGTTTACAATCATATGTAAGACGAGAGCAGGGTTTGGGAGAGTTATAGGCAAGAGATTATCTTCTTTCACACTTAGTCATATTCCTCCAAAAGTTATTTTCTCTGTTAAATTATGGAATCTGCCAAAGAAAGTTAAACCTAAAGCGTAAACCCAAAACATAGAACGTAGAAGACTCAAACGCAGAAGGTTGTTATTAGTTGGTTTTTTCTTCTCTATGTTTCCAAGACCTGTGAGAAGACACGTTAATATAAGTCTTAATGAATGGTAAAGCTAGTTCGCTTTTTAATCGATGAGATTTTAGGAAGTATGTTTTTTTCCAACAAGGTTGTTAATGCAAAGTTGTTAATCAACAAGGTTGTTAATGCAAGGTTAATGCAAAGTTGTTAATATTTGGTTTTTTAATTGGATGAGATTTTAGGAAATACTATTTTTTAAATAAAATTGTTAATAAAATTTGTAAAAAGTTAAAAAAAGTGATAAATAGATTATTTAGGACACTTAATATAACAAAAATATGTGTTACAAGAAAATTTGAGTAAATATTAAATTATAATATTTAAAGTTTGTATTATATAGAATAATAAATGTTGTTGTTAATAGTTACACTAAAGAATTTGATTTGATTAGATTAATGTTATTAAAAAATAATAGACATAAAATTTCAAAATATTAGAAAAATAATATATTTAAATATTTGTAGATGTAGATTTTTTTCGTATTGAATTGAATTCGAACTCGAATTCCAATTAGGTAACTAGGGTTTAAACACCCTTTTGCTGCAGTACCCATGCAACTGTGATTTCCATGGCTATCTTAGTTCATTTAAGCCTTAAAATGATGCATATTTTTAGGATTTACAAGCTTTAAAGAATCACTGGTCCTATTCACAAAGTACGTGTGTTTTTTCCTTCAATTAGCCATGGCCATGGTTCATTTTCTGGATTTCTCTTTCTGGTAACAGTTAACAAATAATTAAATATTATTAAGAAGTTACCTTTTGCCCCTTCAAGAATCGCGGTTAACAAATAATTAAATATTATTAAGAAGCTCTGTTACATGGGAACCGCTCCCTAGAGGTGGGAAACCCGTTCCAGTGGTTCCCGCGCTCCTGGAAGCTTTGGAACTGTATGGGAACGTTCCCTTTTCTGTGGGAGCTGCAATGGGAGCTTGGGAAAGTTCCGGGAGCTTTGAAGACTGTTTTTTTGGAGTTCCCGCGTTCCCTGGGGTTGGGGAATACAAAGCATGTAGAAAAATATGTTGAACTGCCCACAAAACATGAGGCTTTGTTGAAACCTTCGCAGGAAGAAAGGCCAAAGACATCCTTAACACCGATATCCTTAATTGAGAAACTGGAGCAATCTCTTGATGGGTTAAGGAAGCGTGTGACACCTCAATGTAAGGGTGATATTTGGGATGTCATGCTGATGAGTATTTATTTTTTTGTTTATGTATATGTATCGCAGAAGATTGTGTGCATATTGTATGTGGCAGTCAATGCTTAACCATTAGAGTCGCTTTACTTTTTCTCATAAGAATAACTAGAGAAACATAGGTAAAATTGTTCCTTTGTATTTTTAAGGCAGATTGTTTCAAATACTGGTCATGTGTCAGAAAATTGATAATGAACTTGACATTTTAATATTTTATATATATGAAAGGGTGAGATTTAGGAAGAGAGGCACCGAGAGAATATATTTATATATCAGAGAGATTAAATATTTAAATTGATTTTAATATTGGAATATTTTGATTTAATATTAATTTTGATTATTATATAATTATGTATTTTTTATTTGTATTTTTTTATTATATAATATTACTGTTCCCGATTAGCCGTTTCTTGTAAATTTTGGAGAAACCTCTAGCCGTTCCCGACACCCGTACTCAAGTTCCCAACGTTCCCACGTTCCAGAAACTCATGCAACATAGTTAAGAAGTTAACATTAAATAAAGAGTGATTAATAATTCTAATTTCGATAAGTGTAACCTCAAATATTATGATGAAAAATCGTAAAGTTTAAAGCCTAAAGTCAGAGTAAGAACACGCATTCAATTTTTATTGGGAGCACCAACTTGAGCATGAAGGCCTCAAGGCTAAGATCACTGTTAACGATTAGACAATGTGAATGAACGAACCTCTGTTATCTGGTTGGGATTCTGGCTGAATAGAAATTCGAACACTTCAATTATTATATATAAATTTTTAAATAATAAAAAGATTTAAGAACATTTTATTCTATTCCAGATTTAAGAACATTTTATTCTATTCCAGTTAGATCCAAGGCAAGCCTTATTTTCTCTGCTATCCATCCATAAATGAGTGAGGGCAGTATATGCCTACCATCAAAACTAAGTACATTATCCAAAAATAAATATATATTGCCTCGACTCAAATTAACTTTAAGTTGAAACATTGCAACTAATTTACGCAACACCAAAAGTTCCCTGGTAGATAAAAGTGGTAGGCATTTGCTTCCCTCTCTAATCATGGAATTTCCCTCATTTTCATTTTCATTATCTTACCCTATGCGGTTGATATAGTATAGTGCCTCTCAAATGTCAATTCTTAGCATGTAATTTTCTTCATTACATCAACATATTACTTTAAAATAAATAACATTCTGCCTTATTCAAATTTTTAATAGTAGTCATTCTTGTTATTATCACTCTTTTTTTGGACACTTTCTTCATTTACCATTTTCAAAACAAGTATTACATACATTTATTTATTAAGTAACACATTCTCAACACATCATTTGTGTGTTCATCTTGATATGATATTTGTAAGCAACAGTTCATTCCATTCAATTACTTAACCAAATCTTGGTTTGTATCCATAAAAATTGCATTTGAGGTATTAATCTAGGGTAACATTAATTTAGTGACTTGTCCATGTCAACAAGCATAGGTAACACCTATGCTAATATGCTATTCATATTCTCTTTTCTTCAACTTTAAGTTTCTCAACACATTATTTGTGGAGTCATCTTGATATAGTATTTGTACACAATAGTTCATTCCATTCAATTATTTAACCAATCTTGGTTTGTATCCATAAAAATTGCATTTAAGGTATTAATTTGGGATAACATTGATTTAGTGACTTGTCCATGTCAACAAGTATAAGTAACACCTTTGCTAATATGTTATTCATATTCTCTTTTCTTCAACTTTAAGTTTTGCTAAAAGTGGTTGCCATATCCCTAGGTTACCTTATTCGGCTATTTGTTCATTTCTAATCATTATTTTGAATTCGCCACCTATTTGTCAAGGCATATTAAGAAAATGGAATCTTATATATATTTAATATACCCATTAGTCGAGGTGTGTATTTCAGACATATGCATGTATATATATCTTATTATGTTGTCTTTTTTAGATTATGGTATATGGAGAGCATCAGTGTCTTTACTCTCCTGGTTTTGTTTGTAGGGAAAAAATATGTCCTGTAAATAAATGGCATCCTATTTTGCCTTTGTTGAAGACTCCATAGAGCCCTCCCCCATGGAGTGTGCGGGTTACGAGCAGTATGTGCATCTCCCCGAGCTCAGTGCCATGTGGAAATTTAAGGAATGGCCTGGTTGGTCTAGAGAGGGGTTGGTAAAGGCTGCCTTACAGTCATTAGAGATTACTTGTCACTTTGTTTTGTCTGTCCTCTGTGACACAAGGACTTACATTGACAAAGAGGAATGGAAGAGAAGGCTTGAATCCTTAATTGGTTCCCAGATTGAGTTGATTTCAATTATTTGTGAAGATGACAAGCATGTTCCCATTATTCAGTGGTTAGTAAGTAGTGGTGTTCTTGCTACGAAAGTTGCCCATGAGGTATGGCAGAGACCTGGTGTTTTACCTATGGTTAGCAGAACAAGTGAAGAGAGCTTACTTCCTCATTTGGGTACATGGAAAAGAGATGAAGCTATGGTTTCTAGAATATGGCTTGCCATTGAAGGCCATATGTAGAGGACTCCCTTCACTTTAGGTCTGGGGGAACCAAATCTGTCAGGTAAGCCTATTCTTGAATATGATAGAATCTGCAAGCCAAGATATTTGCACTCTTTAAAACAACATAAACAATTCCATAATCCAGAATATGCCACACTTTGCAATGTCCTCCAGATCTTTGAGGCTTGGGTATTTGTAGGCCAAGAATTGTTGCACAAAATATATCAAAGAGTAGACTCTGGGGATTTCGTAGGAGCATCCGCAGACAATTGAATGCTTGAAAGGATATGGAAGATGCTCATAGAAATTGTGAATTTGCTTCTAGTGATGGACCCAGATGATTTCCTTCGCCTTAAACACCAGTTGGAAATTAGCAACACCAATACGCTTGCAGGTGCATATTGCCTTCCGTCTGCCCCCCTCAAAGACCTTACAAATGCATGCAAGGAACTAAGGCATCTGGTGCCCAAAGTCATGGGTGTTGAGGCTAATCCAAAGGGTGGACCAAGGCTCCAGGAGGCACTTATGCATTTGTTTCATTCATATGGACTTCCCTCACATAGCACTTCAGGTGCTTATCACGCTGCAACAATACATGTTCTGTTGGCCTTCCAGGTAATAGAAGCCGCGATGAAATGGTTTTTCTTTTCATATCAGCAGCTGGTAGTAGCAGCGATGGGTAGCATTGAAATGAAGGATCCATCATATCTAGGTGCTGGTGATGCCCTGTGTCAGATATATTTTGAACCACCTTACTTCCCTAGTGTGGATGGTGCAAATACATTTTTGGGTTACTATTGGCACTAAAATTCTACAACTATGGTGGATGGTACACTGGAAGATCTACAGACAAATCAAGTGAAGTTTACAAGACAAAGAACAGTGTCTTTAGTTTTTCAAAGTATAACCCCAAATTCATACATACACTTCTTACATTGACAGCTTTGAATATTGTACATATAATTATATTGGATATAGGATTAGACTCATTTTTGTTCATCCCCGTCAATAGGAGCAATCAATAGAACAGTGCTAGAAATTTGAAGAATTTTTTTTTTCCCTCTCCAACATGGATAGGCTACTAAGGATTCATAGTGTGCAATTCCTCCTCCACTAAGTAATGTAAGAGATTGTCCAAAATAAAAAAGGTAATTATTAAAATTATTAAATTTTACGAGTTGTTTCTTCTTTTAAATTTTTAATTCTTTACCTAAATTCTATGATGAGTTTAATGATATTTATATAATTCATTATAAATTTTTAACATTTTTTTTTTCTAGTTAAGACTAACCTAAGTACCCACGGGAGATTTGAACCGGTGACCTATCGCAAGGAGTGCCTTAACAGCGCACCCATTCACTGTCAATCCAAAACCCCGTGGGCTATAAATTTTTAACATTAAGTGTAGCTTAATGTTGTTATTTTTTTTTTGTTTTTTTAAGATTTTTTAATTCAGTGCAGATAATTATAATTTTAAGTTGTTAAGTTTATTTAATGGAATGCATCATAATTTTTTTGATGCATTAAATCTATTTTATATTTAATTATATTTTTTGTTTTTTAAGATTTTTTAATTTAGTGTGTGAAATTGAGATAATTATAATTTTAAATTATTGAATTTATTTAATGGAATATATCATAAAAATTTTAATGTATTAAATCTATATCATATTTAAATATATAATTTAAATGATGGAGCATTACAATTTCATCATGGGTCATACTAAAAATTTATCTCTTTAAACTAGGCCTCAAAACATATAATTATTTTATTTGAATATTTTCTGCTTCAAAATTAATATGAGTGAACCAACTATCCATGGGTCTTATTGGATCTTGTTCTCATTTATTGATTTAATGATCGATAAGATATATAAGATATATCATTATACTATTGATGAGTCATCTTATACGGTGAATGTATCCAATTTTCTCTTATTGACGAAGATATATATATCAATTTTATGGATATATTGACATCATACCATTACGTTTTTTCGTTTTTACCTTACCTTTGATGTTTCTGCATTACGTGTTCGTGTCACAATAAAGTTGAGTGAGCAGTAAGGGGTGAATGAGTCTATTCTAAAGGTTGTCTCCTCCTCATCATGTCTGCAAGGATTTTCATGGTGGGTTTCTACTTTGACAACGATTTTCTTCCTTTGTAGATTGTTCTTCAAAAACCATTTTGATGCTTCTTTTCTATAAAAGTGGACATACTTTGTGAGTCAAAACACCAAAACCATAATGAAATTTGTTCCTTCATACTTTGGTATAATTGTAATAAAATCCATTATGGCCTCTTCCCAACACTCACTTGGTATGGACAATGGTTCTAGCAGACTTGGTTTCTTGATTATTCCTCTTTTTTATTTGAGCTACATTCCTACCATAAATATCCACTCATTTCCAAAGTTTTGAGAAAAAATATTACATAATGCATTTTGGATTGACTAATAACATATAATTAGTATAATTTTTTATCTCTACATTTATTTTACAAAGTACTTTGATATTTCTTTATACTCTACTTTAATTTCCTTGCACACGACCTTGTGTTATTACTTAGGATGTCATTTAATTTAACTGAATTTATGATAAAGGTATAAATTTTGCCTTTAATTCTTCAATACTAATTTGTTTTAGTGATATTGTAAATTTTAGTTAAATTATTTATAGTATAGAATCATTTATAAAATACGTTGTTCCTTAATCATATAAGTTTAAATTTAGAACATTGATAATGCATATTGGTTATAATCATTCTCACTCTTAATACCTATAATTTGGCTTAACACTTGTCATTTTCTTGCAGATTGACACACGGTTCGCTCGCTTGTACAGAGCCTAACCCCACGGTTTATAGAGAACAAAAATAATTATTGTAATTTTTCTTTTGTGGGTGACTGGAAACCTTTACTGAATTGCCTTCACCTCTGCAATTTTTTTCTAGATAGTTCAGATTGTTTTAATAATCAATATTAGTAGGGCAATTACTTAGCCTTTACTTTAAAATTTTTACATTTCACACATAGCGTAATTAAGGGGAAAAGTAAGTGGCCATAATCCACACATTTTTTCAATTTGTTTTGCTATTTTACCCAAGTCACATAGCTTAGTTAGCAAAGGAGTAAGTGGTCCATAATTCACTCATATTTTTTACTAACCAAAGCATTTTTACTTCATTAGTATTGGGACTAGGAACTGGTGTTACTAAAGAAAGGGAGTAGCCCCTGCTTCCCTTGCGTCTTTTAGACTATCGTGGGCTTGCATATGAAATATTTCCCAAAGAACTCAATTTTCCATCTCCCTTTTTAGGCTCACATAGTGTAATAGGAAGGAAGTAAGTGGCCCATCAACCACACATTATTTTATTTGCAGTTAAGGAACAAACATAATTTAGTGTAAGTAGACGATTTTGAAAAGGATCATCACATATCCACATGACTATAAACTTTGTATGTTCACTTTGTCACTTACACACATTTCACTACACACGCTAAGCTACTCTAAACTTTGAACAAAGGGAATCAAGTGTAAAAAACTTTTGTACTTAGTTTATTTAAGTTTAATTTTTCACACCATAAGTGAAGGAAGACACCTAAAAGAAATCATAACTTGAACAAACTAAATTTCCCCACATGGGCCACAAAATAATTTATAGTTTAGGTTAGGATTGTTGGGGTAGGCATCCCATAAGCTTCCATGGCCATGTTACATTTTTAAACATAGAAGTTGTCTTTTAGGGTGCTTCAAATCCTTCAATCAGTCCACTGAAAAGACTACCCAGGCAGCATAGAGACCCGATTTAGAGGGGGTTTGGCTTAGGTTCAGTGTGTGCGGTACTATATGGGGTTACCCGACCTGTATAGTGCTCGGTACTGATAACTGATTACCAAGAAGCTAAAGACTCGACTGCCTCCGTGAGACAAAGGTATCCTATTGGCCAAATTTTAGGGCATCTTTCCCTATAGGTGGAGGTGTGGGAAGCACTAAAGCCTCATTCAATACCTTGGTTTATTATTTTGGCTGTTGGAAGCGTCACTAGTTCTTTCGGGACGTAGCCCCAATACCTGTCATTTTTTGGCTACTAGAAGTGTCACTAGTTCTTTCAGGACGTAGCCCCAGTACCTGTCATTTTTTGGCTGCTGGAAGCATCACCATTTCTTTTGGGACATAGCCCCAGTACCCGTCATAAAAGATATCTCGGCAAGGCCCAATTACTTGTAGAGGGGAAAGGATGAATAGGTCTTCATAGGACCTTTTATCATATGCAAAACAAACTAAAACTATTTTCCTTGTTTGATTGATCACATAGCTTAACTTAAAGGGAAAGTAACACTTTATTTTTCATTTTGCTTTATGTATGTAATTTATTTTTATACATATTCCTCTCCTCACCAAAAAAGTGACACACATTCCATTTTAAGAATACATAAATACTTTACTTTTTCATATTAAGAATAAGAAGACAATGCTACACAAAACATTCCAATTCTTGTTTCACCTGAATATACATTAAAATAAATTCTACAAATAAAAATTGAAACGAAACATTTTTTTAATTGATTTAAAATGAATTATTGGATAATTTTTTATTTATTTTGATATTTTTTGGGTAGAAAAATTGGAGGAATTATCTTTTGTGACATATTTTTATGATATGTCTTAATTTTGATATTTAGAATTTAAAGCCCTCTAAAGTTATGTTGGGATATGAAATGAGTGAAAACTTTGTGAGCATATCTCTTTGCTTCTTGATGTCATTTTACACACCAATTCTAGCTTTCAAACAATGTGAAAATCACCTTAATCAAATTTCATATGCAGAAGTTATGCCTCCCACAAGTTGAGCTAACTTGTTCACATGGTGGTACCAAGTGGATGTTGCATCCACGCCATTACTTAGATATGTAGAGTTAGTCGCGTGTGGACATTCAAGAAGATCCTAAAAGGTCCAAAACCTTAACACTAAAAGTGGCTTGAAAAATGTGAAAACCCTAAACCTTAAATAGTTTCCAAGCTATGTTAAACACTACGTCACTAGGAAGAGAAGGGGTTCCATCTTTTTAGGATTGTATTAAAACACAGTTGAGCACAACATCTAGGAGTGGGATTTGAGATCAAAACAAAGGAGAAAGATAATTTGCAACAACCATATAGACAACAATGTCATAGGCAACTCGATAGTCAATACCCCTTTCTTTGTATTTGTATTTCCATAATTACATAAAAAAGAGTAGAGTGTAAGCCTCACCTTCTAATTAGGTTTTCTCTGATATGATATCCCCTGAGCTATATCTTGTATTAAATTATATGATTTCTATATTCATTTACTTTTTTTTCTTTTATGGGTTTCAATATTTTTATATATTTAACATTAACGAAGTGTTGAAACATGTGAAAAACCTAATCTAAAATCATTATCAAGCTATGTTAAACACCAAGTCACTAGAAAGAGAGGGGGTTCCACCTTTCTAGCATTGTATTGTCTCGTGGTAGAGTAGAGAATTTAAGAGTTAGATTTAAGAGCATAAAATAAGAACCATTTAGAATACAATGTCAAAAAAAACTTTGTAAAAATACTCGTTTTTTTGTATGTATAGTTTCATAATTAAATAAAAGATAATAGAATATAAGTCTGCTTTTTAATTAGATTTCTCTCATATCATATTTTCTAAATTACATCTTTTATTAAATCATATAACTAATATTTCCATTTACTTATTTTTTATTTAAATTATTTTTATATTTGAATAACAAAATAATAAACAAAATTAAAATTCAAAAAATAAATTAAATAATAAAAATTCAAAAATGACAATGTAGGCTATAATAAATTATTTTGGGTGAATGTCTACAATAATTTATATATTGTTTCACAATAACTTAAACTTAATATTACTTTTTGAACAATTCATTCTCAACTTTCAATACCATGACATCTCATGGTGAAGACCTATCCAATCTACTTATGTAAAAAACGAGGAGTATTATTAGACTCGAGAAGCCTCAACCTATGCTTTTACACTTAAAAGTTACCTTTCTCAATGACTCATTATCATCTTTAACCACATACCTTGAGATCTAGTAAAGGACTCTCCATAATCTACTTAATTGAAAAAGAGGGGTGTTATTATGCTAAATAAGCCTCTAACTTATGCTTCTAATAAAGCAAAGATGCGGGGTGCATCAGCTTATGTTAAGTTGGTTCATTGTTTAATATTATGTAAGCTAGGTTGAGCAATGATATTATGGGGACGACTAACTTAAATTCATTCGATGCTTCATTCTTAAATGACAAAACATGGAAATTGTACTAATTATAGTTTTTGGGACCATCAATTGTTGGTATAAGTGATTGTTCCCAAATATCTCATGAAAGATGCTTAAATGGGTCCATTAGCATGAAGGACTATTCCACCTTTGAGACATAATTGAATCCCTAAGTGTAGAATTGTAAACTCCTTAATAATTAAATAGTTTAAATATTTAATCAATTATTTTATTAAACTATTACTCGTTAATTGTAACTCCAATAAGTTGGTTAAATATTATGTGTTTTTTTTTATTTTATATATTTTATATTTGAATATAAAGGAGCGGAAGATATGTATACTTTTATTTTATAAATTAAGTAGTGAAATTTTTGTATGGAAAGAGTTGTTTATCTCACACATGAGGTCTTATATGTTAATATTTAATTGCTAATTATATTATGCTTTTGAATTATGTTATTATTATTTAAAAATGATTTTTATTATTTAGAAAATTAATAAATTAACTAATGAACTAATGGGTATAAAAATGGTACTAATTGGTAGATTAGGTGCAAATTAACGAAGGCAAGTCTAACACACTTGGTTATGTTGCATTTTTTTTAATTAGTCAATTTAATTAAAAAGACAAAAGGAAAATAAAAATTCTAGAATATTAAATCCTTACCATTAATAATTATTAATGATTCAATTAAAATTCTAAAAACTCTACTAATTTTCTTAACTTACTAATTATCATGTTATAAAGTGGGATGGTGGGTGATATAAGCGTTATTATAGATCCTATAGGATTAAGTGAAAGTGCATTTCTTTGGGTTCTTGATATTTCAATAATTAATTATGTTGAATCTTGTGCACTATTTGAAGTTTTGAAGGCTTCATTTTTCTTTGGTGTTCAAAATTTGAAGGTGGTGATGAATTTTTAGAATGTAACAAGGCATATGGTTCACATTACTCCATTGAAAACTCTTTTGGCTCTAATACTAAAGTGGGTGAAGGAGGCATCCAAAAAATATCTAGGGTTAACTTCTTGGATGCTTTACAGGGGAATAATTCTTTGATCAATATATATATATATATATATATATATATATATATATCTATATATATGCAAATCAATGCCACCCTTTATTCTTCAAGGATGATGGTTATAGGGTTTGGCTTTTTAGCTAAAGGAACTAGATTGCAAAATGAGGTGTGGTTTGGTGAGTCTTGTCTTTTTGAGCCAGTTGATCCTATGCTATCCTAGTTGAGTCCCTATCCTATTCTATAACATTACTAAGTCACCACCACCATGTATTGTTTTCTCAGAGAATATTTAATAGAGGGAATTTCCTCTTGTCTTAATTCACAAAGTTTTTTAGTGGTTTTACTCTTGATATTGGGGTTTTTGTTGAGGAGAGGTTTTATGTCTCTCCCTTTCATCCCTATTTGAAGGGACCCATCTCATGTGTTAGTGTTAGGCAGTTCCCTTTGACCCCTTCCAGCTTAGTGACTCATCACAACTCGCCCCTTGACAATAACATGGTGGCACCACCTCCAGAAAGAATTCATATGTCATACATGATTAGTCTAAATTTGTTAGAGATATTTAAGCTTATTAATGACCCAATATCTTATGATCTTACTTATCATACAATTTCATCTAAGATCCCCTCAATATTACTTAATCCCAAAGTGGTTTACGTGAAAAGTATAAAATATTTACCTAAAAATGAGACTTCCATGCTTAGTACGCTATGCATTGATCAAGACCATAATATTTACTCAAACTAAATTATTTTCAATGAAATTTGTATAAGTATTTTAAGAATGACTAAGTGGGAGAGGATTAACGAGTTGGAAGTTGAAGACCCGGAAGATATGATACAATTTTTAGCAGAAGACTTAACATGGACAGAGATTGATGGGGACCAAGTTGCAGTTATTCCATATTGTCGACTTGATGATTTCATAAGTGGAGAGGAATCAAATGAAAGTGAACCCACTCAATTTCTTCTTCAGAATCATCGAAGTAAAAAAATAGAGGATATCAAACACACCAATTACTCAACATATCTGGAGTGGGTTGTCTGAGTCTCTATATGCTTTTTCAAGATATGTATAATTTTTTCAATATGCATAAATATTATATCTAATTTGTAGTAATTTTTTTATGTACAATTATTGGTGTTCATATTGTCCACAGTCTAAAAGGAGAATTAGGAGTGCATCATCAGATCCAAATACAAACCGCAATCGACATGAGAGTATTAAAGTTGGTTGCCAATGTCACTTCTTTGTGCGATGGCTTCAAATGAGACCAAATGATGCTGTAATAATATATACTGCATGTAGGCATATTGATAAATCCAATGTTATTTGTCATGGGACAGATGCAATCAGTAGACCCATGAGATTCAATTATGCACCACATTTAACAAGGCATATGCGATCTAGTGTCCAACATTTCATTAAAAGAGGTTTTAATGTTACAATGATATGGGACAAGTTCATATCTGATGTGAAGGATGGATCTGGTGAGTTATACACAGGGATATCTCGAGATACATACATGACAAGAAAAGATATAAGTAACATTTACAATGATGCCATAAGGCTAGAGTATGTTAAAGATCAAAGTGATCCAAAGAGTGTAGAATGCTGGTATAAGGAACACCCATAGAATTTTTTCTTCTACGAAAAACAAGATCTTGTTGAAACTATCCCTTTTATCATAGGCATACAAACAAAGTGGATGTGTTCAATGATGCTGAAATACTCTCACAATAATATTATCTCAATGGATTCAACCTTTAGTACAAATAAGTACAGGGTGAGTACATATTTATCCTAAATCTGATTCATTTATTTAACCTCATATTAATGCATGTATCTTATATAAATATAATTATGCACATTTTTTGTAGTGCAGTACCAATTTTACACCTTAATGGTTTTCGACGAACATCACAATGGGGTTCCTGTAGCTTGGGTTATATCATCATGCAATACTATAGATGATCTTTCTAAATGGATGTTGGCCTTATTTGCAATTGGAAACAAAGAGCGACCAGATTGGCATGTTCTTGCCTTCATCACAGATGATGATACTGCCAAAATTGAAGCGTTGAGGTGATGTGTTTATTATTTTTATAAGAGGCATAAAAAATATTGTTAATGTATAATCTCTCGAAAATTTATGTTATTCCAGGTCTTCAATCAAGTGTAAAGTATTATTATGTGTGTGGCATGTTTGCCTTGCATGGTTGAGGAATGTTGGAAACAAGGTCCAAGGAAGGGAAAACCAAATACGCATTTTTCGTGGTTTAGGAGAAATCATGCACACGTGTAAAGATGATGAATCTGCGAAAACGAAAGTTGAAAGCTTATTTGAAGAATTCAGTGAAAAAAAAAGCTTTTTGGAATATTTTAGAACTACTTGGTTAGCCAAAAACAAAATATGTAAGCTTCTTATTGGTGGTTTTAATGACTCTATTTTTCATGTCATATGTATACTTATTAATATATAACTAATAAATTTCTTTCTACAGATATGCGGGCAAAAGCATATAAAAATTTTCCACATTCAAATCAAAATACGAACAATGCCATTGAATTTTACCATTAGTGTATCAAAGCAAAGTACCTGTGTGAGAAGAACAATGCATGCCATAGAAGGGTTGATTGGTTAATCTATGTTTTGTTGACAAAGATTGTATTATATTATAATCATATGCACCGTTTAAAAGAAGCTGGTTTTGTATAACCTAGAAAAATCCAGGAACAATTGAATTCATCCAAGTGTAGAGCTAAGAAAATCCCAAATGAAGATTGTGTGCCTAATGAAAAGAGTAATGATTATTGGGTTCATAGCCAGAATAAGGATACTTGTGACATTTTGTACAATGTCATATATAAGGGTTCTAATCTACACTTCTGCAATTGCAATTGGGCCCTGAATGGAAATATCTATAAACATATATTGAAAGTTGAGATGTTAGTGAGTAACACTATTTTGGGTGAAAATGTAGCACCTGGTGTCACTGATCCCACTACGTAAAGGCCTAGAATTTTATTTGATTTGAATGAAACACCTATATTGGGCCCAGAAATACAAATAGAGCTTTCCCATGCTTTGATTCTCCTCCCAATCTGAATTATCATAATGAAACAAGCATTGATGATTTAGAGAATTTCTCATATAATGCTGAATCAACCAATGTATGACAAGATAGTGCATTCTCTGAAGATGATGAGATGAAACGTGTTAACTCATTAACTCATGAGAAATTGAGATCCATAATACCTACAAATTTGGAACAGAAATATGCATTGAACAACTTGGTAGACAAAGCATGTCAAGAATACAACAAAATGTTTTTCAATACTAGAACTCCATCCAAGATCACTACCAAGAGAAAACATAGTTTCTTGAGTCTAGTAAATAAAAAGAGGCGATGTGGTTGCAAGTCAAAATTAGGGACAAATAAACTATAATTTGAAAGGGTTGGACGAGTTCATGCAAGAAAAAAAGAATGGATGAACAATTGGAGTTATCTTCTCAAAAACAAAGAAATGTAGACCACGTGCCTGAGATAATACAAGATTCTATTATACCCAATATTGGTATGGAAATTTCATGTTATGCATTGTTTTACATTAAATGCAATATATTATCATGTTCAACACATTTGCATAACTATATGAACTTTTTTTTATTGTTACAGCTGAGGGACCCACATCTCACAACATTCTGAATTGTCGAATTTTTTTATTTGATGAAGATGCTACTGAAAAAAGATCTAGCATTGGGAACACTGCTTCAGCCATTAAAATCCCAATATCCTCCCCAAGGGCGCTCCCCCTTATTGTAGAATCAATTAGGATGTATCATCGCCCACACCCACCACCTTTTTCCTTTATAAATTCTTCCATGCCTATAACCACCTTTGTAATACCTTCCCAATGCTCACCCCTACCCTTCAGTCATCCACCATTCTCACTTTTTCAATCGTCGACCCTTAACATTCCAATTCCCCCCCTAGGTTAATTCCCTGGCCTACAGTGATTTCCACTATCGTACAACCAGTGGGGGTGTATCATCGCCCACACGCACTACCTTTTCCCTATTTCACTTCCACCATGCCTTTATCCAGCACCCCTGAACCATGCCTATATTCGTCACCAAGTGCTCCACCATCTACCTAAGAAGCGGTGTCTTCTCCATTGCCTCGGATCCTCACGATGAGAATGAGTATTTGATCAAAATATCATCATGAATTAATGAAATTGATTATAAGCCTTTCAATTTTTACAACTAATTGATTATTGTAATTTTTGTAGAGATATCAATTTGGAAATCCACTTGGGAGTGCCAAGAGGGACGAGGGTGACTTATAGACCCATACTTCAGATCGCGCATGATGTTGTTTTTCCATTATTTCATTTATGGGCATGAGATTGCATTATCTATGTTGGAAATGAAGTCCTATTTTGTAAAAAAGAAACATGTATAGTTGGACCTATTTTGCATAAAAATACATCAATTTAGATTTGCATTTATGACAACATCTTCATTGAATTTTAAATCCTTATGTGGATGCGATGTTATATTCTATCAATGTTACATTACTTTTGATGAATGTAGTTGTAATGGATTTTGATTTTATTATTTACAAATTATCAAGTTTACAAGTTAAGTTACTTTTATATTTATATCTTATTTGATGTTGCATGCGTGGACGAACATATCATTACGATAGACGAAAATCTTCACATATACTAATGATATACGCATATACGGAAGTTGTGCATATACGGAAGATGTGCACATATACAGAAGTTATGCGTATTTACGGAAGATTTGAAGATATATAGAAGATATGTGTATTTACGAAAGAAGCATAAATTTTGTATAGGAAGGTATCACAACTTCTGTATATGTGCATATTTCGTATCTCATATCTTCCATATGTGCACAACTTGTATGTATGTGCATATATTCTGTATATGCACATAAACAAAAGATCCACATAGATATGGAGGTTAAAGTTTAGTATATAAGAAGGTTAAAGTTATTCTCAACTTTTGTATATGCGCATATATGGAAGCTACGTATATACGGAAGCTGTGCATATTTCCGTATATGCACAACTTTTGTATATGCGTATATCCTCTATATATGTGAAACTTCTGCATATGCACATATACAAAAGCTTAGTATATAAACAAGTTGTGCACAACTTCCATAATATGCATACACAACAGTCCATATATATGCTCAACTTCTCTACCTGCACATATCTTCTGTATATGCAGAACTTTTATATGTGTGCATATTCTCTCTATATGTGTATCTTACGTATATTCACATATGTTCCGTATATACACATATTCAGAATATATGCACATATACTTGAAACGTATATATGAAAGCTACACATGTACGAAAGATATGTGCATATATTATGTGCATGTGCAACTTCCATATATATGCATATCCTCTATATAGGCATATATGATAGCCTCCATATGTGCATATCTTATATGCCTATATTGAAGAAGTGCATATATGGAAGACGTGCATATATATGGAGGCTAGATTTTTGCACAACTTCTGTATATGCGCATTTTTTTTCTCCTTATATGACCTTTGGCCTAGCTGAATGCTCAAGTAAAGTTGTTTAGGGGTTTTACTTGTAAAATCATGAAAAAGTGACTTGATTACCCTCCTATACGCCCAAGAGAACCATGCACATTTCCATATACGCGCAATTTCTGTATATGGAAGTTGCGCATATACTGTAGATTCACATATATAAAAGACATGCATATACGGAAGTTTATGTGTATATACGGAAGTTGCACATATACCTAGAAGATATGTGCATATATAAAAGTTTCGCATATACAGAAGATATGTGCATATCTTCTGTATATGCACGATTTCCGTATATGCAAAATTTCCATATATGGAAGTTGCACATGTACGGTAGATGCACATACATAAAAGACGTACATATATGGAAGATATTCACATATAAGAAAGTTACGCATATACGAAAGATATGCGAATATACAAAAGATGGACATATACGAAAAATATGCGCATATATTGTGTATATGCACAATTTCTATATATGGAATTTGTGTATATACGTTAGATGCAAACAAATAAAAGACGTGCATATACGGAAGATATGCACATATAAGAAAGTTATGTATATACGAAAGATATGCACATATAAGAAAGTTATGTATATACGGAAGATATGCACATATTTTCCGTATATGCACAATTTCCGTATATGCGCAATTTCTGTATATGGAATTTGCACAAATATGATGCAGATACATAAACGATGTGCATATATGGAAGATATGCACATATAAGAAAGTTAGGGATATACGAAAGATATGCACATATCTTCTGTATATGCACAATTTCTGTATTTGTGCAATTTTTGTATATGGAAACTGGGCATATACGGAAATTGTGCATATACGGAAAATATGCGCATATCTTTCGTATATCCCTAACTTTATTATATGTGCACATTTCCGTATACGTGCAATTATTGTATATGGAAGTTGCGCATATACTGTAGATTCACATATATAAAATACATGCATATATGAAAGATATACACATATAAGAAAGTTGCGCATATACAAAAGTTGCACATATACAAAAGATTCATATATACAAAAGTTATATATACTAAAGTTTCACATACATGGAAGTTATGTGTATATACAGAAGTTGCACATATACCTGGAAGATATGTGCATATAGAAAAATTAGAAATGAATCTCCACCCCACAATGTTTTATGAGACTCTTTTAAAATTTAAATAGAAATGAATCTTTGGCTTACAATTTATCGGACTCTCTATATTTTATGGATGATGCAGTCAACCATTTGACAATGTGTAGATGTTTTTGATAGGGAAGTAGGCAGAAAACTTAGGAGAGAATAGCTTCAAGGCCCACAAACATTAAAATTATTTTTTTAAAACAATTTTCCAATGAAATGGAATGATTTTTTTTTTGAAATTTCATTCTTGTTCGAATTTCAATGTCAGCATTGTGGTAATATATGCACTACTCTGGTTCACTAGGATTTGTTATTTGATCTCCTATGATTTTTTGAGAATAGGTAAAGTCTTATATAAGTGGTTTGTTATAGCTATATGGTGAATGGTTAAATTCATTCCATATAATTTTTTCTTACTAAGCTTTTATATGATGAGTATTTTTTGTTCTTTTGAATGGATTTGGAAGATATTTCCCCCATAAAAAATTTATATAAATAGAATGAATTTATATCAATGTTTTCAACAATCACATGATTACTTCATATATTCCCTTTATATATTAACATTATAATAAAAATTTATTTATATTTGATAATATATTGATAATAAATAATAAATTATTAACTATGCATACACATACTTTATATTAATAAAAATATTGATAATATGGATGAAATTTGTGTAATTCATTAATGTTTTAACAATAATTACCATTATATAAAATTTATAGTATAATATTATACATTTATGTATAAATGGTTTGTTATAGCTATATGGTGAATGGTTAAATTCATTCCATATAATTTTTTCTTACTAAACATTTATATGATGAATATTGTTAGCTCTGTTATATTCTTCAACATTTGATGGATAAAAATAGGTTGGGCAGTGCTGGTTATGCTTACAAAGAGCCCGCAACAGTCCTTTTCCTCTCCCTCCTTCATTTTTTTTACACTCCCATAACCCCCCCTTATCCCTGTTTTACTCCAAATTTCTTTATAAACCCATATTCCCCAAGCCCCCGAGTGCTGAGTCTAAACATCATATAACCCCGATAACCCAACCAAGCACCTTTCACAAGCCTTTTTCATGTCATATAAGTCATGAACATGTGCTTTTAATCCCCACCGTCGATCGCATCCACTGCGAGATCCAACAGTATTCGCTTCCCCTGATGTTGTAACTTAGCCGAATGTTAGCTCGCGGGGAAAGCAGTATTGACCCGGTCACATCCGCTACGTGTCGGGCGGTGATTGTGATCGCGCCCCCGTTTACGAATACCGCCCGAGCCCCGTAAGCGGTGCGATAAATACCGCCCGCCGCGCAAAACCATTCCCCCACTAATTATCTCCCACGCAACTTCTGCCCCCGATCACCGTCGAATCTGCCTGTATAAGATCCGACGACCCTCGTTTATTCCGATCCCACATCTCCCGATTCCTCTTACAAAATAGATTTTTGTCGTTCGTTTGTTTGATCTAACAGCTGATTTTTATTCTCGTCTCGCCCATGCATCCGCCATGCAGTCTTCGCGTCCATAATCATTCTGTACACACGAAGGATGAAGCGATCAGCTACCCAATACTCTGTGCAATTATTCTACAACAACTTCATTTAAGAGACATTATGGCTGAAGAAGGAAATAGGACAATCTCAAGCAGATCAAGCATTTATCAGTTATGGAGCATGTTCCATATTACACTCCAACTGCTTAAGAAGGACAACAAAGTATTAGAAAAGATAAGGTTCATTCATTGAAGCTAGTAGATCATAGCAGAGACTCCATCAGAGAGTGATTGTGGTTGGTGGTTCATTATGACCCCTGCACGCATAGCACAACAAAGCATTTTGTAATCAACCTCTATATATACCCAGAAAGAAGATGAAATGAGGGATGATGGTTGTTGTTTTGATGTAAGGTTCAACTTCTGGAGACTGTAACTATTGTGGTACCTGCAGCATCTGGTCTTCATTTTCAGCTAATACAAGCTTCTTTTGTTGTTAATTGCTCACTTTTCCATTTCTACTCTGTTCTAGGCTGTGCCTGTTATGCATTTTTCATGTGCTCTTGATGTTTAGCATTAGAGGAGCTGGCATCCCACCTCTGTGTTAGAATCTAGTATGTATCATTGAATGTGTATGCAGGTTTTTGTTGTCTTAGTGCCAGAGAGCTGTCATCTTGTCTGTGCATTAGGAAATAGATTTACAGACCTTTTAACTGGTTGCAGCCGGCCATCACAGGGTCCTATGCATCTGCTGGTGTGGTTAGTATTCTCCATCTTCACTTATTCCTTAAACTGTGAAGTAATTGGTGGTATAAAGCCTTGCAGTCTGGGGGTGTTCACCCATGTCTAGGGTTAAGCATAGTAAAAGTGGTTATCTGGCTTGAATATGCATCATTCCTCCCATTCATCAACCTATTTCCAACATTTTTGTTGAGTTTGTAATGTTCCCGAGCATCTCTGAGATACAACCTAGGAGAGTTTCTTGGGGTGATAACATTAATTGGTGTCGTCGCAGGGGAGAGGAGATTGAGGCTCAACTTTCCTGGGAAAAAGACACAGCTCCAAGCTTTGATGATAGACAAGGTTTGGACACATATTCTAGTTGTAATCATCTATCTGACGACTCCATTGGAGGAAGACCAACCTTTGGTGACTCCACATTGAAGTTTTGGTTCAATTTATGAGACATACTCAAAGAAATCCTCAGAAATCACCAGCTGAATCAGTGCCTGACCTTGAGAAGATTGTCAAGTCGAAGAAAACAACACCAAAAGGAGCATCAAGATCAGATAAGCCCAAGAAATCTTATTTGTCTCTGCATGAGGATTTTTTAGTTGAGAATACACAATTTGAAGACTTAGAGCTTAGTGTTTCTAGTGAACAAACACCTGCAGAGATTCATATAGTTCCTTGTCCATCTAGTTACCCTTTGAATCTTGGTCCAAATAAAGCTTCCCATACAGTCCATAATATCCCTTTGTCTCTGTCATCCATTTCATTGTTGCATATTACTCAATTTTCTAGTGTCCTTCCACATATCCTAGTCATGGCAGGCTAGCAAGCACCTACGAAGATAGAAAGAATTGTAGCTACAAGGTATGGACCCCTGGTCTTTCCTGTTCCTTTGAATGCCATGCCTGCTGGATAATATCATAAATATATGCCTAAATTCACTGGTACAGAAGGAGTAACAACAGAAGAACACCTTGAGGCTTTTTATAGTCATGATGATAACTTAGATATAAGTGAAAATGATGTTTGGATGAGAGTTTTTGTCCAGAGCCTTGATGGAGAGGCCAGAAAGTGGTTCAAAGAACTAGCTCCTAGATCTATTGCTGATGTTGAAGCCTTAGATGAGGCATTTTTGGAGCACTGGGGAGATAAGAAAGATTTGCTATATTATCATAGTGAGTTTGGGAATCTAAAGAGGGAAAATGGGGAATCATTGCCTGATTTTAATAAGAGATTCAATCATATGTATAGTAAGATACTAGCTGAAGTAAAGCCTACCCCCACCTCTGCCAAACTCACTTATGCCAATGATTTTGACTCTGATTTCTGCCTGTTATTGAGAGAAAGAAGATGTGCCACTCTAACTAACATGTAGGATGTATCACTAGAGGTGCAATCCAATATTATGGCTGCAGAAAAGCTAAAAGGTCATGCTGATAGAAGGAGGCAGAGAGGTGAAGCTTATTCTTCCCTGCTTCATCTTTAGAACCCAAATTATACAAAATGACTAAGATGGTAGAGTCATTGGCTGCTGAAATATCTAAGCTGAAGGTTGAGCAGAATTCAGGAAAGACAAGGCAACATAACACATTTGCTCCAAGAAATCCCAATCCATTTAGAAGAGAAAATGAACAGTTACAAAATATTCAGAGGGGTAAAGAAACAAACGAAGAACAAAAGGTTAAATCTCCTTTCCAAAATGTAGTCATGGAGGAGGAACAATTTGAAGATGAGGATGAAATTCACTACATGGAAGATAAAGGCAGTGTGGCATTTTTGACATTGCCTTCATATGAACAATCACTGCTGCAAGACCAAATAAGTCAAGAATGGGATAGAGAAGCTGTTCTGTAGACTGGTGACCAGGAAAGATGCAATCTGAGGTCAAATGCAAAAAATGGCAAGGAGAATCCTGCCCAAAGAGCTGCTGTCCAAACAGAGTCACAGAATATCAAGCAGAAAAGACTAGCAGCTGATTCAGTCATCCTCAAAGCTCCAGTTCAAGAGGTAAGAGGTTCTGATAAGTTACCTTCCTCTTTCAACTTTGAGTCAGAAGTCTAGAAATTAAAAATATCTGTGCCTCTAGTAGAATTGGTGAAGAGTGAAGTATTTAGAAAGCCTATCCTTGAAGCTCTTGAGCTGGAAACCACAAAAACCTCCACTGACTCTGTCAATTTTCAAGATGATAAACCTGCTGTGGTGCTTAGTCCCATGATTGAGCCTGTTGACAATAATTCTCCATCTTTTTATGTCTCCTTGACCATTCATGACAAAATCCTCCACAATTGCCTGCTAGACACAGGGGCCAGCCACAATCTAATGCCTAAAGCTGTCATGGAAGAGTTAGGCCTTGATATCACCGGACCATATCATGATTTATTCTCTTTTGATTCAAGGAAAGTGAAATGCCTAGGATTAATCAAAGACTTGGCCATTACCTTAACTCAGCTGCCCATAAAGAGTATGATGATGGATATTGTGGTAGCAGATGTCCCTCCCAAGTTTGGCATGCTGCTGTCTAGAGGATGGATTAAGAGACTAGGTGGGACATTACAGATTGATTTATCTTATGCAACTATCCCAGTTTTTGGAGGAGAAAGTTGGATATTGTATAGAGAAGCACCACTGGCATACATCATTAGTGATCAGAAAAATCCTACTAATCATCCCATATATGCTATGGATACTGATTTTGGAGCATGTATCCTCCAAATAGAAGAATCTCAGAAGGCCTCAATGCAGCTCAAGAAATCAGCAAATCAGGCCGAGAAAGTGCAAGGAAGTCACGTTTGGGAGATGTTCTTTGATGGGGCATGTTCCAGGGAGACTGCAAGAGCAGGGGTGGTGCTGGTATCTCCAAGACAAGAAAGCACACATCTATCTTTCAAACTGGCTTTTCAAGTCACAACAATAATAGAGTATGAGGCTTTGCTATTGGGCCTAAACGCAACAAAAGACAGAGGAATCAGGAACATTAACATGTTTGGAGATGCTGATTTGATCATTCAGCGAGTAAATAAAACATTTCAGGCAAAGCACTCAAGGTTGAAAGCATATAGAGATGAGGTATGGAGAATCAAAGATTCTTTTGATTATTTATGTATTTCATATATCCCTAGAGCCAAAATAAACTTGTTGATTCCCTTGCTGTGTCTGCTAGCCTGTTTATTTCTCCCATGCCTCCCAGACTAGTTTATGAAGTCCAAATGAAATATAGGCCATCCTTGCGTGATAATGTCCAGCATTGGAAAGTTTTTGAAGATGATGATGAAATAAATAGGTTCTTCAAGTCATTGATGAATTCTTTGAAATGCAAATTGACCAAGAAAATGAAGCTTTAGAAGAAAGCCCTCAATCCCAGCTTAGAAATAAAATTGGCAAAGATAGCATTGTCCAGCTTCCCAACAATCACATTCCTAAGGTTTTAATTCCTTTAGAAAGATTGTTTGACCAAAATGATGTGCCTTACAAGGCTACAAAAAAAGAAGATCAATCTGTAGTCTGTAAGCATGATATAGGAAGTCCAGGTCAGCCTAGATACGTAAATCTGTCTTGCCATATGTCTGCTGACCAAAGTTCTGAATACTACAATTTAATGAGGCAATTTGCAAATGTGTTTGCCTGGGAATATAGTGACCTGAAAACGTATGATAAGAAGATAATCCAACATAAAATCCCTCTGAAGAAAGATACTCTCTTTCAAACAGAAGCTGAGACCGATGAATCCTATGCTTCTTCCTTTGATTGAAAAAGAAATTAAAAAGTTGTTGGCTGTCAAGATCATAGTCCCTCTCAGATATTCCAAGTGGGTAGCCAACCTAGTAGTGGTGAGGAAGAAAAATGGATAAATCAGACTATGTGTTGATTTCAGAAACTTAAACAAATGTTGTAAGAAAGACAACTATCCTCTACCCAAGATGGAGCATTTGCTGCAGAAAGTCTCAGGAGCCAAAGTAATGTCTTTCTTGGACGGATTTTCAGGCTTTAATCAGATTGTTGTGCATCTAGATGACCAAGAGAAGACTGCATTCACCACTCCTTGGGGCACTATTATGTATTCCAAGATGCCTTTTGGATTGATGAATGCTAGAGCTACCTTTCAGAGAGCTATGGATATAACATTTGTGGGAGAGAAGGATAATTTTGTCCTTATATACCTTGATGACATAACAGTATACTCTAGCAGTCATCAAAACCATTTGCAGCATTTGAAAAAAGTGTTCCTAAAGTGGAGAAGGTTTGAGATTTCAGTCAATCCTAAAAAATCACAATTTGCTTTAGAAGAAGGCAAGTTGTTAGGACATGTTGTTTTTGCTGTAGGTGTCCGAATTGACCTAGAAAGAGTAAAAGCAATATAGACTTTGTCTGTTCCGAGATCAAAGAAGGACATTCAGTCCTTTCTGGGAAAAATAAATTTTGTGAGGAGGTTTATACCCAATTTTGCAGAGCTGGTCAAGCATGTTACTTCCATGTTGAAGAAAGGGTCAGAGGTCAGATGGACTGATGCAACAAGAAAATAATTTGAGTCTATTAAAAAAGCCATTATGGAAGCTCCCACTCTAAGCAATCTAGATTACAACAAGGAGTTCAATGTATTCTCATTTGCCTCTGAAGACACCATTACAACAGTTTTATTGCAGGCAGATGAAGAAGGTTCAGAGCATTCGGTGGCATTTTTCAACAAAAACTTGAGGGATGCTAAACTGAGGTATGACATTATTGAAAAACACGCATATGCTCTTATCAAATTCTTGAAAGCTTTCAGAATTTACATTCTGCATTCCAAGATAATTGCATATGTACCCTCTGCTACAATAAAAGATGTCTTGACACACCCTGATGTTGATGGAAGAAGGGCTAAATGGATTGCAAAGATGATTGAATTTAATATACAGCTAAAGCCCACCAAACTTGTTAGAGGTCAGGGTCTTGCCAAATTATTGGCTAAAGAAAATTGCAGATCATTGGATATTGATTTCATGTGCACAATTGCAGAAATTGGTTAGACAGATAAAGAAGAGGAAGCAGCTGAACCAGAGAGAAAGCAGTCAGTGGCCAAGAATCTAGCTTCTTGTGATTGGTATTCTGTAATAGTTAAATTCTTGCTGAAGCTAGAAATCCCTTCAAGCTTTACTCAAAGTCAAGTCAGAACTATTAAGCTTAGAGCAGCCAAATATTGCATTAATGAAAATTTGCTCTATTGGAGGGATCCATCGGGAGTACTTTTGAGGTGTCTGGACAAAGAACAATCAATAGAAGTCATGCAACAATTCCATTCCAGCATGTGTGGAGGGCACCATTATTGGAAGACCACTACCCACAAAATTCTCAGAGCTGGATACTATTGGTCCACCTTATTTTCTGATGTGTTTTCAATTGTTAAATCTTGTGATAGGTGCCAAAGATTTGAAGGAAAGCAACAGCTGAAGTCCCTTCCCTTAAAACCAATACATGCAAAAGGACCTTTTCAGCAGTGGGGCTTGGATTTCATTGGAGAGATCAATCCACATTCCAGTGGCCAACACAGATGGATATTAGTAGCCACTAATTATTTCACCAAGTGGATTGAAGCAATCCCTACCAGGAGGGTTGATCATAAGGTGGTCATGAAGTTTTTAATTGAAAATATCTTTACCAGATTTGGTTGTCCACATAAATTAGTCATAGACAATGCAACAACCTTCAGAGCAAAGGAATTGGTGGAAATGTGTGATTCAATGGGTATTAAACTAGTTCATTCCACCTCATATTATCCTCAAGGAAATGGTCTAGCAGAATCTTCAAATAAAAGCCTGATAAGGATAATTAAGAAGTTGTTAGAAGACAATAAAAAGAATTGGGATTCTAAGCTCAAGTATGCACTTTGGGCTGACAGAGTGACCATTAAAAAATCCATAGGGAATTCTCCTTTCAAGCTGGTATATGGTACTGAAGCTATATTCCGAATTCAGTTAATTCTCCCTGTGGCAAAATTCCTTCAAACAGAACACAATGAAGAAGAAGACATGGGAAAAAGGGTCATTGATTTAGCAGAGGTACATCATATTAGAGAACAGTTGGTTGAAAAGGCTACAGCACATCAGAAAAAGATCAAGGATGCTTTTGACAGGAAGACAAAGACAAATAATTTTCAGGTTGGAGACTTGGTTCTGAAATGGGATTCACTTAAAGAAAAGAAAGGAAATCATGGAAAGTTTGATGCTTTCTGGACAGGGCCTTTTATCATTTCTAAGATTCAAGGTAACAACACCTTTATACTGAAAAGTATGGGAGGAGAAGTAGTTTTTGATAGCCTAGTTAATGGGCATTTTCTCAAACTTTATGTGATTTAAGGTCTTTTGGCCTTAAAATTGAAAATATTTGGTTTTGTTAGTCTAGTGTAAGCAAAGTAGACTCCATGCCCAATGGAACAGTAGGAATTTTTTTAATTTGTTTTTCATCATCAAGGCATTGATCTACAAGTTATTGAGACCTCATAGGGAGGAGCTCATCCCTAGAAGGAGCCAGTGTTAGCTCTGCTATATTCTTCAACATTTGATGGATAAAAACAGGTTGGGTAGTGTTGGTTATGCTTACAAAGAGCCCATAGTAGTCCCTTTCCTCCTCCTCCTTCATTTTTTTTTACACTCCCATAACCCCCCTTATCCCTGTTTTACTCCAAATTTCTTTATAAACCCATATTCCCCAAGCCCCCAAGTGCTGAGTCTAAACATCATATAACCATGATTACCTGACCGAGCGCCTTTTGCAAGCCTTTTTCACATCATATCAGTCATGAACATGTGCTTTTAATCCCCATCGTCGATCGCATCCACCGCGAGATATAACGGTATTCGCTTCCCCCAATGCCATAACTTAGCCGAATGTTAGCTCACAGGGAAAGCGGTATTGACCCGGTCACATCCGCCACGTGTCGGGCAGTGATTGTGATTGCGCGCCCGCGTACGAATATCGCCCGACCCCTGTAGGCGGTACGATAAATACCACCCGCCACGCAAAACCATTCCCCCGCTCGTTATCTCCCGCGCAACTTCCGCCCCCGATCACCATCGGATTTGCCTGTATAAGATCCGGCGGCCCTCGTTTATTCTGATCCCACATCTCCTGATTCCTCTTACAAAATAGATCTCTGTTGTTCATTTGTTTGATTTAACGGCTAATGTTTATTCTTGTCCTGACCATGCATCCACCATGTAGTCTTCGCATCCATAATCATTCTATACACCCGAAGGATGAAGCAATCAACTACCAAGTACCATGTGCAATTATTCTACAACAACTGCATTTAATAGACAGTATGGATGAAGAAGGAAACAGGACAATCGCGAGCAGATCAAGCATTTATCAGTTATGGAGCATGTTCCATATTACACTCCAACTGCTCAAGAAGGACAACAGAATATCAGAAAAGATAAGGTTCATTCATTGAAGCCAGCAGATCGTAGCAGAGACTCCATCAGAGAGTGATTGTGGTTGGTGGTTCATTATGACCCCTCCACGCATAGAACAACAGAGCATTTTGTAGTCAACCTCTATATATACCCAGAAACAAGATGAAATGAGGGATGATGGTTGTTGTTTTGATGTAAGGTTCAACTTCTGGAGATTGTAACTACTGTGATACCTGCAGCGTCTGGTCTTCATTTTTAGCTAATATAAGCTTCTTTTGATGTTAATTGCTCACTTTTCGATTTCTACTCTATTCTAGGTTGTGCCTGTTATGCATTTTTCATGTGCTCTTGATGTTTAGCATTAGAGGAGCTAGCATCCCACCTCTGTGTTAGAATCTAGTATGTATCATTGAATGTGTATGCAAGTTTTTGTTGTCTGAGTGCCAGAGAGCTGTCATGCTGTCTGTGCATTAGGAAATAGATTTACAGACCTTTTAATTGGTTGTAGCCATCCATCACAGGGTCCTGTGCATCTGCTGGTGTGGTCAATGTTCTCCATCTTCACCTATGCCTTAAACTGTGAAGTAATTGGTGGTATAAAGCCTTGTAGTCTGTGGGTGTTCACCCATGTCTGGGGTTAAGCATAGTAGAAGTGGTTATCTGGCTTGAATATGCATCATTCCTCCCATTCATCAACCTATTTCCAACATTTTTGTTGAGTTTGTAATGTTCCCGAGCATCTCTAAAATACAACCTAGGAGAGTTTCTTGGGTGATAACAAATATTTCTTGTTCTTTTGAATGGATTTGGAAGATATTTCCCCCATAAAAAAATATATAAATAGAATGAATTTATGTCAATTTTTTCAACACTCACATGATTACTTCATATATTCCCTTTATATATTAACATTATAATAAAAATGTATTTATATTTGATAATATATTGATAATAAATAATAAATTAATAACTATGCATACATATACTTTATGTTAATAAAAATATTGATAATAGGGACGTAAATGTGTAATTCATTAAGGTTTTAACAATAATTAGTATTATATAAAATTTATAGTATAATATTATACATTTATGTATTCTGATTTATTTATCAATTTTAATTTGGTTTGATATTTAAGTATTTGTATTAAAAAAAAAGCTACTTGGTTGGATTTAGTTGGAGTGGTAAAGATAAACTACCAAAATTATTCTAAAATGATTCATCTTTATATGTTGGAATCAAATAATATAATAAAAAACTTAATATAAACATAAAAGTAATAAAAATTTCTATTTAATAGAAGGTTTAAGGTGAAATTCAATTCATATGAAATTTCTAAAAATGATAGTTCATTTTATTTATAACACTTGAAAAAAATAACAATCATTTATATATATAAAGTTTACATTCAAATAAATAAAAAAAATGGATACATTTTTATCTTTATAATCATAATTATAAGGAAATTTTATAATCTAAAGATAAAAATATTTTTCATATTAACATATAAATTTAATTGAACAATTATTAACACTTTTTATGTAAAGTAATGCTTTCAAGAAATATATGCATCTTTAAATACATGAATTATATATAATATTTCGTAAATAAAAGTCATATCTTTTTGCATTTTTAATCACTAGCTCTTAACACATATTTCAGTAAATTTGGAAGTATTCTATTACAAGGCCTCCAACAACATTCATTTTTTTTTGTAAATTTCCATATTAAATTGATTCAACATTAAAATAATTTGCAAGTAATTTCTAACCAATTAGAGATCATGAATAGGTCAAACATGGGGTTGTTATGTATAATAGTATCAATACACAATAGGAGTGCGAAATCAAACTCTTAGAAGAAATTGATTTAAGTTAAATCATATTCGTATGTCAAACATCCAATCAAGATATTATAGTTATGGATAACAAGCTAGATTTATCGATGTTTAAATTTTATGTCTCGCAACTCTAACCCTGTTTCCCCCAACCTACAAGGGATTTGTTGAATGATGGTGATGTGAGGATCTTCCTGTAAATGACAAGGATAGGTGTCCCTTGCATTGCATTGAAACTAGTCTATTAAAACCTTAGTAAAATGTTCTTGTGCTTAATTTCCTACGACCCCTTTATGCATTTATGAAGCACTAATGAGGGGGTCATCATTCATCTTCATAGAATGCAGGCATATACTATAAAGGTTATACATTGTTGATCTACGTATTTCAAGAAGGTTAGGCACCATTGGTCTATCTCCACTCAAATCCAAGTACATCAAATGAGAGTTCTTAAATTGGTATTCAGGTCATTCCATTATGATGGACAATGTCACGAAATGAAGTAAACAAGAAACTTTAGTGGTGAATTCTTGTAAGTAGTGGAGGCAGGGGTTTTCAAATATTAGCACAATTGATGGTCATGTGGATATTGATCTCTCCTTGTAAACATTGTCAAAACCAATAATAATCTCGATGTAAATTTAGTGTCAACCAATAGTATGGAAAACCATGATTGACCATTACTTTCACTAAGAAGAGAAAATGATAAGCATTTTTAATGGGGAAGAAATAAATGTGAAACGTAACTCATGTATTTTAGTTGAAATTTATATAAGTCCCTGTGTTCTTTAATTATTAAATACTTAATGTAAATACTTCTAAATTATCATTAAGATATTGATTTTGAAGATTAAATGCGTATTAAAATGCATTCATCTATGACATTGGATTTTTCATGTAGCATGAATAAACCACTTAAAGCTAATTATCAATTAATCTTAAATAGTTTTGTATAAGATATATCTTTACTTGCATTAATAGATTTATTTCAAAAATAAATTACATTTTTAAACTTGTATGAATACATATAACTAAATAAAATTCAATAAATAACTTCTGAGCCTTGTTGGATTCTATGAGATTATTTTAAGTACAAATAGTTTATTTAAGATTTGAAATTTACAAAATGTTAATATTGATGGTGAAAGCATGTCATATGGTGTAAAAAGTTTAAAGGCATCCATTTATGGCCCATCTCTTGAATGAGCTTAAATAGTCTACTTAATGCTCATGGTGAATTCATTAATCCATGTTTTATTAGAAAATTCATTTTCTTTACATGGTTTTTATTCTAGAAATAACAATTTCACATTTGTACATTCATATTAAACCACATGATAGTTAAATAGAAATTTATTAATTATTTCTTGACTTATTGACTTATATGACATGATTACATATAAGAATAAATGATTTAATAATGCATAGTTAGTCAAACTTTCAATTCAAAATAGAATAAACCAGTTAGAACTCATAAATAATTGGTTTTAAATTATTAATTTTCTAAAAATATATATTTTTTACTTACATTGAGATCTTTATTTCAAAAATAAATTCCATTTATACATACATACATTCTAAATATAATTTAATACATACTTGTCTTGTTGGTTTCTATGAGATTATTTCAATTACAAATAATTTATTTAAGAATTGAAATTTACCAAATGTTAATAAAGGTGGGAAAATCAAATGCCATATGTTGCATAAAGTTTAAATACATTTATTTGTGACCTGTACCTTGAAATAACCTTAACAATCTACTTAACATTCATTACCAATTAATTATTCCATGTGTTGTAAGGAAAAACATTTCATATTACATGGAGTTTTATTTAAAAAAAAAGTGTCACATTTACGCACTTAGATTAAACCTCATGATATGAAAGTAAAAGTCAATAGATGGCTTTATATAGACCACTTAAAACTCATTATCAATTAATTATAATTTGTTTTGTGAAAGAAAGATATATATATATATATATATATATATATATATATATATATATATATATATATATATATATATATACTTACATTAAGAGTTACATTTAAAAATTGCATCACATTTATGAACTTCTATAAATGCATATAGCCAAATAGAATTCTTCAAGGCATATTGGATTCTATGAAATTATTTAAACCATAAAGAAACTATTTATGAATTGAAAATGACAAAATGCTAATATGGATTGAAAAATCAATGTCTTATGGTGCAAAAAGTTTAAATACAACCATTTTTTACCCATCTATTTAATGAGTCTAGATGGTCCACTTAACACATTGTTAATTAATTATTCCATGTTTTATTAAGAAGAGAATTTTGTTTTTTCATAGAGTTTTGTATCAAAAAATACAATATGAGATTAATACAGTCTTAATAGATTACGTGATAGACAAATAAAAGTCAATAAATGGATTCCTTATTAAATTAAATGAGATGAGATGATTGCATATACAAATAGTTGATTCAAGAATATATGAAAAAAAAAATATGGGTTAAAAATTGAATGCCCTGCAATTTAACGAGTAGTATTCACTTATGAGTTATAACTCGTTAACCTAAATAGTCCACTTAATACTTATTATCAAGAAATTAAAAGACTTATTTTTCGAAAAAATGCATCATAGTATATGGCTATTATAATCACATTTATACACTCATATTAATGGACATAACTAAGTACAAGTCAATAATATAATTATAGCTCAAGTGATATAATTTCAGTTTATTTAAAAGACAAATTTACAAAAAAAATGACTTTAAATAATGAAATTAGATGCCTTACGGTTCAAAATTTTCAATGACATAATTAATCCATGATAGTATCTAATCAAACCTTGATAAGCCACTTATCAATCGTTATCCTCATATATATGTTTTTTTAAGAAATGCAAAATTATTTACAATATAATTTTATCTAAAGAATTGCACATCACATTTATGCACTCATATTAGTGCATTTTATATGTAAACAATGAATAACTAACTTTGCGCCTTATTGATTTTCAATATGATATGATTGCAGTTACAACCATTAATTGATTTAAACATATAAATTTATGAAAACTATCAATTGAGAAATCACATATCTTATGATTCAAAAAGATCAAATCATTTACCTATGGCACATTTCTCATTAACCTTAATAGTGAATAATGCATTGTGAATAGTGAATAATGCACATAACATTTATCAAGTAAATTGTTATAATTTCTTTAGTAAGAATAGCACCTTTGTTTGCAAGGAGTTCTATTTGAAAACTTATATTTCACATTTATATATGATTATTGATACATATAATTAAACATAAGTCATCAAAAAAATCATTATAAGATGGTTCATATAAGATAATTTGAATGGCAAACAATTCATTTAAGAACACGCGCGCGCGCACACACATCTTAGAAAAAAATCGATACAGCAGTCATTGCAAAAACATTTATAAATAATAAGAAATAAAAATATTAATATAATTGGCAATTTCCATCTATTTCAAAAAATATAAAATCATACAAATTGATTCAACAAAAACTATGTCCAAAATGTATTGAAAATTTGGAATGTACTTTTCAACAAATTTATAAAATAAATTATCTCCATGAACTACAATGAAGTACATGTTCTATTGAACATTCGAATGTACTCATGTTTTTGTTTGATACGATGAAGTGTCTTAAGAAAGGGGAATAAAACTTGCATAAGCCACGTATCTTGCTCTTTTCCTGTATATGATTTTATCAAGATGTGGTTTGATCGATATCCCATGAATTGAGAAGTATGATTTTCTGTATCTATTAGCAATACATTTGATTCTTCATAATTATCTCCATATTGGCACCACACATCAATCAACTTTTTCTCATAAAATTGTCTTGTTCTCCCCGCTTCCAATTTTGTTTGCAAATGAAAATGAGATCTGTCCCATGCAAATTTAAAGTCCTCTATATCAATATTTGATTTTTCAAGTACTTTTCGGATGTACTTGTCAGTGACATTTAATGTCCATATTGCGACATCATAATTTCTTAAGCAATATTTTAATACTTTTGAATAAAAAGGCCTTAAAAAATAGGACCTATCACCAAACTGCTAGTCTGGTTCTCTTTGAATATGAAAATCTTGTTCATCTTTGGTGTATGATTGGAAGAATACTCCTTCCATTTCGAATATCAACAACATCTTTTGACTTGTAGTAA
Organism: Pinus tabuliformis; assembly: GCA_031772625.1. Lineage (NCBI taxonomy): Eukaryota > Viridiplantae > Streptophyta > Pinopsida > Pinales > Pinaceae > Pinus > Pinus tabuliformis. The sequence continues at coordinate 1,005,484,662 of CM062819.1, forward strand.
TTCCCATCTGCATTTGCACTGCAACCACATGTATGATATTAACATATCTCCACTTCAACACTTCATTGCTTAAGGACATAAAAACCTATCATTTTAAAAATGAAGTTAATATTTATTATGAATAGTTTCCATTTGTATGCAAAGGAAATTTTACAATGAGTTCAAAGGATCACAAAATACAAATACAATTGCTCCATTAAAATGAACAAACAAATAATATGTTTACTTTATACATACAACCTAATACCTTTATTTAATTTGTATGAAACAAAAGTATTATAAGAAAGCATTGACCCACCATTTAGATCATTAATTTTAAGACTTATAATGATTTATATAATTGCAATTGAAAAATATAATTATAATGTTCTAGCGCAACTAAACAAACTAATTTTTTATTAATTTTGACATACAATATAACACAATTTTTAAATTTCAAACCTGATTATTTATATGTTAATTTATAGAGTTTCTACCTTAGTTTTTTTTTGTGTTTCTTTTAGTGCAAATTGTATGTTTATTGTTGGTGTTACATACAACTTAATATAATTTTTCAACTTATATGGAATAAATAGGGTTATAAGAATGCAATGGGTCATCCTTCAAATTAATAATTTCTAAGAGGTATAACAATAACTTAAACCGCATTTAAAGCAAATAATTGTAATGATCTAATTAAAACAAATAGAACAATTACCTATTAATTTTACATACAATGTAATCCATTGTAAAACAAAAAATATAGACTGGGAAATTTTGATATGAAAACATTAAATGACCATTCATCTCACCAAAAATAAATAAAATAAAAATATTTGATTTTTAGAAATGGCAAACCAAATCAACAGTGCTTTTATTAGTGTTGTGAAATAAAAGTAATCAATCATGATGTCATACATATAACATCATGATATAGACATATGTAATCTTAAGGTACTTCTAAATATAATTGGACATCCTTCAAAATAGCTCGCACATCCGTAGCCTTGTTGAGTTTATGCAATATTCTCCATAGCTCATGGATCAACCAATTATCCCCTTGATTTGCTCCAATGAATGGAGGGGCAAGAATCACATTTTCTTTTGGATTCTCTTTCACTCTCTCAATTAAACAATCAACTATAATAGTATTGGTTGCATCATATTGGGTATGCATTTCCCACACTTTTTTCAATGATTTAGTGTGTATAACTTTCGTTGAATTGTCAATGAACTTATGTCCCTTTTGTGGCTTACAGTCTGAAGCAGTCCACTTAAACAAAAATTTATCTTGTAATGTTTCTGAAACCAACTTTTTTAGAAATCTTGTTGTGCTTTGTTTCAAAGCTGTCGTCCAAATTGCAATGTCAAGAGATTAATTTTTGAAACACATTTCAAAAAATGATTTTGCATGTGGATGAATCCAAAATAGTTTTTTCTCTATTGTGTAATCAACATCAGCTCCCATTTTCTCAATATGCCCTTTGTTTGTTGCTTCATCATCAATGCTATGATAAAAAATGTCCTTTAGTTCAAAAATAACTAGTTTCTTTTCAGTTATTTTGGCTGCAACACAATGGAAAATAATATAGTCAAACCATTTTATTCATGTTACAAAAATTACTAAAAAAATTGTTGAAACAATACACTTACCTTGAGTGGTCTTTCAATATTTATAGATGAAACAATAAGTTCTTTTATCATCTGGACAGGACCTGGAGTAAACATATTAAACCTTCAATCAAATACCAATTGTACTTCTATTTAAACCTTCAATCAAATACCAATACCAAGAAAAACATTAGTAATGCAACCTTTAAAAAGGAACACACACACACACACACACACCTTAAACATTATTTTGATTGTTAATTTTACCCTTTTTATTTGTTCCTATAATAAAAATATACAACATTATGGTAGTTACAAGTATCTGAGTTTGAAGAATAATAAGATAAACAAGAAGACAAGTTATAAGTATCTGATATGACATTATCTTCATATTTTTAACGTTGTACCTCATCATCATCTTGGTTAGCTTTATTTGTTTCCAAATTAAACATATAAAATATTTTGAATTGTGAAAATGAATAGAATCATTAAATAACAAGGAAAACAAGTGGACAAATTATAAGTACCTGATGTTATATTTGGTTCTTGGTTGTAGTTTTGTGGGACAATACCTTGGTCATTATATTCATTCTCTTTATTTCCAACTATAATCAACATATGAAATGGATATGAATCACAAAAAAAAATAAAAAAAGAATAATAATAAAATAAAAAAAGATAGAGATACAATGATTAATACCCATTTCTATCTCCATCGTTCCATGGTCATTGTCTTGATTAATTTCATTCATCTCATAATTCCCTATAATAGTCATCCAAAAATATTATGAATATGGAAATTAAATAAATTGAAAAATTATCAAGAGAAAAAACTAAACAAATTATGTACCTGTGTTGATAACTTCTTCCTCTCCTCCTTCTCCTTCTATTTCCATCTCCATACTTTTTTCAACAATATAAGCACTATGTTGATTAATTTGTTTCTTCCCACTTTCATCATTCTCTGTTTTAGAATCTCCATCATTAGTCATTTTAGTAAACACTTTGACAATTAAGAAATATGAAAAAAATAGTATCCAATGTATTATAAGAAAATAAAGAAATGAATTGTAGTACCTGGATTTTCCAAGAAGTTAATGGGTACTGGATTTGATAGTTGAAAATATTTGTAATGATTTAACATGATTGTCCTTTGTGACTCTGTTTGCACAACACATGAAATTCTTCTTCCATATGTACAACAGGCCTTGATAAAAATTTTCCCCGCATAAAGAGAAATAACCACTTTTGCATCACTACATTGTTGGTGCTTTTCCACTAAATCCATCCAAAAATCATAATCTCTCTCATCTTCATCAAATGTGTCTTCAAATGTGTGAGAGTATTTTATAGCCTCCAAAATTTTTAATTCTGAAGTATAGAAATGTATAGTAAGAACTATATCATCACTATAATTGTTTTGGCAATTATATTCATAAATGCCACTAGTAATTTTATAATTGAACTTGGATTTCTTTATCGAAATTTCCAAAGACTGGCGTATATCATTACAAAACCAAAGTTCTACTAAGAGAACTGTAGTAAAGTCATTCAACTCATTTTTTTTGATAAGAAATCGAAAAAATTCAATGTAATACCCCTTGTTGAATTTTTCTTTTTTCAAAGCTAGTGTGTCCAAAACAACAAGGCCAGTGTGTAACACTGGTTGCAACTGACATGGAAAAGAGTGCAAAAGTCTTGACAAAAGATCAGGGCCTCCAAAATGACAACCAAATTCAAAATTTTTATCAACCTGTTGAACACTTGTTGATCCATTTATCATTCTGTCAAGGACTCCACATGCTTGCTGAGAAAGGGACTCTATCTTTGTATTACGTGTTCCTTTGACATAAGTAGACCCCTCCACCGTGTTGCAAAAATTGGTGAATATGATATCATTAATTTCATAATGCTCAAGAATGTTGAATGTGGTAAGAGTCATCTCATTCAAGTTATGATCATGACTTTGACAATATGTAACCATTGCATCCAATATTGTTCTGTTGGTTTTCAATTTAGAACAATAATCTTTTATTTTTATGGCATTTGTTGGATGATTAATTGGAATAGAAAACCAAATGGTTCCATCCAATAGCTTATCTGCTACTGAAGCAATTTCTTCCATGGTTAATCCCTGAAGGGGCCAAAAAGTAGCTGCTGTCAAACTGTGTAGACTATTTTTCTTGTAGTTCTCAAAATCAGGCTGGCTTGGAGAACACTTTAATGTGCCTAGTTGGTAACAGTTAAAACCAGTGTCCCATTTATCCCAAATAGGTTCATCAAGATATAAGAGAATTTTTTTATCAGAAAAATTTGTAATTGGACAATCGAAGAATGAGCACAACATTTCATCATCAACCTGATAAAATAATAAATATAAACTAATAAGAATCCAATGTAAAAATGAAACTAAATAAGGTGTTATAATCTAATGTGAAATCATCATAAATATGAGAAAATATGACTTATATTATCGGCTTTAGTAATTTATCTACAATAAAATTAGATACAATAATAAAATTTAAATGTAAAAATAATTAAAATTACATACCTTGTCTTCAGCCGTCTTAGAGCATCCAATCCTCCTTTTCTTTAATTTGTCATTGGCAATTAAGAAATGCCTTGCCGAGCGCACACAATCAATAAATGGAGTTTTATAAAATACCTTATTTGCAGAATTTAATTGACAACAAATGCGGATCACCTCAGTGGGTTCAACTGATGGATGCAAGAATCGAGCATTACATTTTTATATTTTTTTTTCGCTTCTACTGATACATTATATTTAGGATTTGTTAAAATTTCTTTCGCTGCTTGAATGGTATGTTGACCATCAACTATCCAAAAATTGATATTCTTAGAATTTAGATATGTCTCATTTATAATTTTGATAGAGTTGACCAAAGGATCAGGCTCATTGATGTCAAATGGAATCAGAAGAGCATCAGGTAATGAGGTTTGAAATTTTTCTAGGAATGATTTCACTAATACTTGAACATTTAAATCATCTCGTGATCTTAATTTGAACACCTTAGGAGCTTCTTTACATCTTTCAACAGGCACTTTTCTATTAAAGGAGTTTGAAAATAGATAGTAATGCTTGAAAGCTTCATGAATCTCATCACATTGGTTTGCAAGGTTAGTTGTCTCAAATTCAACTTTCCTAGTTTTTTGAAATTCTGTAGTGGGCTTGAAATCACTTTCTTTTATATTCTCCTCCAAATCTGATAAATATACTCTTCTCAAAGCAAGTAATTGAGAATCAATTTTATCATCTGGTATTTTATCAAAAAATTTACCCTTTTGTTGTAAATGAAGAAGTACAGATGATGTTTTTTTACTTCTTACATAACGATATCTCAGAACAGTGGTGATACGTTTTAAAATATCTGCACAACTATTTAGTCCAGATTTAGAGAAGCTCTCAAAGCTATCCAACTTGAACATTGAATTTTTTATCGTATTTGTTGAATCAGTACTTGAAGCTTCAATCAAATCTAGTCTAAAATTTGTATACTCCACTTGACATGAAATTAATTTTACCTCATTTTCTTTAATCATTTCCACTTGAAAGTCAATGTCATTTTCATTGCAAGCATAACAATTAATTATTATTCCTAATATCTCTGGTTCGTTTCCGTCTATTGATCCAAATAGGTACATATCAGGAAACATATTCATGGGAGTTTCTATTTGGATGTACCAATCTTGCACGAATTCATATTTATTATTTGTATTGTATTTTTTAATCATTTCAAAAGTAGAAGTTGAAGGTGTTATTGATATTGCCTTTTGAGTTGAATAACTTTTCTTTTTCTTAAGTGATTGTTGTAACATTTCATTTGCTTTTGGGCCAACCAATTCTGCAAATAATAGCAAAAAAAATATTTGCATTAATCAAAATGAAAATATAATTTCAAATATTGTCACATAATGTTCTTATAAATACTGAAAAACCACCTAATCTAACCATTTCCAAGATAGTGTACATAAAATATAAAACCACCATACTAGTTGAAGGAGGCAATGTTTGTACATCACTTTTTTTTTGTCTTTTCTTCACTACTTTACTTTGAATTTCAGGCACACCAGATTCCGCAGTTTCTAGAAAAACAAATTATGGAATACATGAAATACTAAATATTATTAAACAACCTTATAATATATGATTTCCATTTACATGCACAATAATAAACGAGTACATATGTTATGCAAGTTTACTATATGACACCAAAAGTTATCACCTAGGTAAAACTGATAAGAAAAGAAACCACATAATCCAACCATTTCAAAAAGAGTACAAAAAATATAAAACCACCATACCAGTTGAAGGGGGCATCATTTGTAGGTCACATGTTTTTCTTTTTGTCTTCGCTACTTTACTTCGAATTTCAAGCCCACCAGTTTCCACGGTTTCTAGAAAGAAAAATTTAATGGAACACATGAAATAACAAATAGCATTAAACAACCTTATAATACACGATTTTCATTTACACGCACAATAATAAATGAGTACATATGTTATGCAAGTTTAGTATATGACACCAAACGTTATCACATATTTAAAATTTCTTGGAAAAAAATACCCATGTTAGTATGGGTTGTCCCCATTAAAACCCCAATCCTAAGGCTATTTCCATGGGTTTTATTAATCAACAACCAGTTATTAACACAATGTCTAACAATTTTAACAAAGTATAAATTAAAATTGTCATACCAATTAAAGAATTTGGTGTCGTGTTTCTTGAACTTCCTTTTTCCTTGGATGCTTCCTTTGAATTCTCACTAGCTTCATAGTCCATGGTATCTGAAAATAAAGTAAAAAAATTGTTATCACAATTTCGAATTATTGAAGAAAATATGAATTTATAAATACTACAACTATTCGCATAATTATATGTGTAACAAAATGAACAAGAACAATAACAATTGTATAACTCACAATAATAGCTAATCAAGGTTAGAAAAAGGGCACCTTAAAATAATTTTTTATATTATTTTAATCGTGAATATAGGAAAGCAAATATCTACTAGGTTTCCTTCCAGCACAAGGATAAGAACATTTCCAAAAGACATTACATTGTGAATAAACAAAAAAAATTGTATAGACCAAAATAACAACATATATACACAAAATTTATCTCTTATAGTCATGTATATTCTTAGTTTGCTTTAGATGAAATAATAGCAAAACACAATGAAAGAACATTAACTATGGCAATCATTATATTTTCTTCTAGATCTTTGTCTAGCACAAAGACAAACACATACCAACTTTGCAAGGTGAAATAAATTTAGAATGTGATATAATTACTTCTAACATGAACAAAAGCATATTTCATTTGCATCCTAGATTTATTTCTATTACAAACGCATGGATATTGTCAAAAAAAAACATTGTAAGGTGAAAGAAATCTAGCATGTGCTAGAATTATTTTTAGCACGAACACATTCATATTTCCAAGAAAAACATTGCAAAACAAAATAAATATAGCACAAGCTAGATTTCCTTATACCACAAACCACAAACATATTGTCATTAAAATATTGCAAGGCAAAGGAAATGAAACCCATGCTAGACTATATTCTATCGCATACAAGAAGATTGCCAACAACAACATTGTATTGTAAAGAAAAAACATAAACACAATGTCAATAAAGTCATTGGAATAATAATATTTCTTGGGACATTTGACCTTGCCTTTTAGAGACTATGAAGTTTTAGTCCATGCCTACGTAGACTATCGTTACAATATAAAAAAATTTAAACCTTGAAACGATTAGAAGGCCCTTCATATGGAATATGTGGTCTAAGAATGGGATAGTGTACAAAGATTTCCTCCTATAAAAAATACAAGAACGTTGCAAATAACAACATTACAAGGTGAAAGAAATATAATTCATACTATAATTCCTTCTAATGCGAAATTAATCACATAACAACATTGTAGGGTGAGAAAAATTTACTCAAAATTACATTTACTTATAACAAACATATAAATATCTCCAATGACAACACTACACGACAAAAAAAATCTAGCACAAGCTAGATTTTCTTTTAGCCTAAACAAAAACATGTTAGCATTAACAACATTGCAATGTAAAATAAAATCTAACATGTGTTAGATTTCATTTTAGTGCAAACTCGAGCACATAAAACATTGTAGAGTGAGAAGTCTATCAAGTGCTAGATTTATGTTTACCACAAATACAAGCACGTTGCCAACAACAACGTGGTAGAGTATAAGAATTCTAGATTGTGTTAAATTTTCTTCCAACACAAACACAAACACTTTTTAATTTGAAAGAAATTTAACACATGTTATATTTCCTTTAAACGCAAACACAAGAACATAACAACATTGTAAGACTAAACAAGTTTACTGTGTGCTAGATTAATAACATTGCAATTTAAAATAAAATCTAACATGTGTTAGATTTTCTTTTAGCGTAAACTTGAGCACATAGAAACATTGTAGAGTTTCCTTTAAACGCAAACACAAGAACATAACAACATTGTAAGACTAAACAAGTTTATTGTGTGCTAGATTAACAACATTGCAATTTAAAATAAAATCTAACATGTGTTAGATTTTCTTTTAGCGCAAACTTGAGCACATAGAAACATTGTAGAGTGATAAATCTACCAAGTGCTAGATTTATGTCTACCACAAATAAAAGCACAATGCTGACAACAACATTGTAGAGTATAAGAAATCTAGCTTGTGTTAAATGTTCTTCCAACACAAACACAAGGACATTTAAATTTGAAAGAAATCTAACACATGCTATATTTCCTTCTAGCACAAACACAAGAACATAACAACATTGTAGGACTAAATAAGTCTATAATGTGTGCTAGATTAACAACATTGCAATGTAAAATAAAATCTAACATGTGTTAGATTTCCTTTTAGCACAAATTGGAGCACATAGAAACATTGCAGAGCGAGAAATCTAGCAAGTGCTAGATTTCTGTCTAGCACAAATACAAGCATGTTGCCAACAACAACATTGTAGAGTATAAGAAATCTAGCTTGTGTTAAATTTTCTTCCAACACAAACACAAGCACATTTAAATTTGAAAGAATTCTAACACATGCTATATTTCCTTCTAGCACAAACACAAGAACATAACAACATATTAGGACTAAATAAGTCTAATGTGTGCTAGATTAACAACATTGCAATGTAAAAGAAAATCCAACATGTGTTAGATTTCCTTTTAGCACAAACTCAAGCACATAGAAACATTGTAGAGTGAGAAATATAGCAAGTGCTAAATTTATGTCTACCACAAATAAAAGCATGTTGCCAACAACAACCTTGTAGAGTATAAGAAATCTTGCTTGTGTTGAATTTTCTTCCAACACAAACACAAGCAAATTTAAATTTGAAAGAAATATAAAACATGTTATATTTCCTTCTAGAACAAACGCAAGAACATAACAACATTTTAGGACTAAATAAGTCTAACGTTTGCTAGATTAACAACATTGCAATGTATAAGAAAATCTAACATGTGTTAGATTTCCTTTTAGCACAAACTCAAGCACATAGAAATATTCTAGAGTGAGAAATATAGCAACTGCTAGATTTATGTCTAACACAAATGCAAGCACGTTGCCAACAACAACATTGTAGAGCGAGAAATCTAACATGTGCTACATTTATGTCTACCACAAATACAAGCACGTTGCCGACAACAACATTGTAGAGTATAAGACTTCTGGATTGTGTTAAATTTTCTTCCAACACAAACTCAAGCACAATTTAATTTGAAAGAAATCTAACACATGTTAGATTTCCTTCAAGCACAAACACAAGAACATAACAACATTGTAGGACTAAATAAGTCTAATGTGTGCTATATTAACAACGTTGCAATGTAAAAGAAAACCTAACATGTGTTAGATTTCATTTTAGCGCAAATTCGAGCGGATAGAAACATTGTAGAGTGAGAAATCTAGCAAGTGCTAGATTTATGTATACCACAAATCTATCCTACCATCGAAAGCGGAAACAAAATCTATCCTACCATCTCAAGCTTTGGATAGAAATCTTGGTAAAAGAGATGGATTTGGTCTGGGATAAGTCTCTCTATAAGGAAAAGAGGTCCTCTACATGGAGCTGGCAGAAGGGAGTTACCTAAAAATCTATCACGAGTTATCTAGAAACTCCATACGAAAACATCACATGTGTTTTCTTATCAAAGGATGGGCTTCCTCTCATAAACCAATAATTCATTGCTTCCTTGTATCCCTTGCAAAGGCTCTATATTTTGACCCCGTTGTATAAAAGGCTCTTTCACCATCTGTTGATAATATCGGTGATTCGAAAATATTGCAATATTTTTGGAAAAACGATATATCGCCGAGAAAATATTGCGATATTTCCAAAATATCGGCAAAATATCGGCTATGTTTAAAATTTTGAAAAAAAATTATTTTTTATGCTTGCCGATATTTTGTTGATATTTTCGTCGATATTGCCAAAAAGATGTTTTCTGGACCCTTGCCGATATTTTGCCAATACCAATATTTTCAACACTGCTTTCACCTACCCTGTTGATCATATGCTCCAAGTACAAACTCAAAATAATATATGGAAGACACATTATCCTCATGCATGGGAGACATAACATATATGTTTTCTTGGAGAGATTCTTTCCATGTCATTCTTACATTCTTCCTCATGCTGAAAGAACATATCTCATTCTTACATTCTTCCTCATGCTAAAAGAACGCATGCCTCCATAGTTGGAATTCAATAAAACCAACCTAAGAAGCCAATGATCTTGAAATATGTGTGATTTTGTGCCAAGATAGAGGTGTCGTGGCATAAGTTGAAGGAAGGAATTTTTCTAAATTTGAAGACAGAGTTTAGTAAAAAACATAAAATGTCATTACGCACTAGTTTAAATCAATGTTCACTGCAAATAAGATAAGGTGTCCTTCAAATCACATTATAAACTAGTCTGAATCATCACTGCATTGAGCCACGGTATACAAATTGTAAGGATACCCAAAGAGTAGCAGTAGCTAAATTTTTTTATGCCAACACTATGGAACTAGAGGGAATGGATTCAATGGAGATCAAGACCTTACGTTGTGTTTTTCTGAGTGGAAGAAGTCCCTAGAAATTAAAATTTTCCTGGAGATAGGGACAAGCAACTAATAACAAACGGAAGCACTAATAATGTATCAAGGAGTCAGGTTCCTGAAGGACATTGTGCAAAGGGATGTAGTTATTGTTGAGGACTCCAACATAATCACAAGATCACTGAAGCAGTTCCCTCCTCCTAAGCCCTGGCATGCATCTATCATAAAATAGTCCTGCTACTCAATCCATTTAAATAAGTCCACTATTTTCAGGTTAGAAAAAGATTCATTTCCTAAGTCAATCAGATGGCTAAGCAAGAAATTTCAGTTGAGGACTCCAACACAATCACAAGATCACTGAAGCAGGAAAGAGCTCCTTCCTCTTAAGCCCTGGCATGCATCTATCATAAAATGGTCCTGCTACTCAATGTATTTAAATAAGTCCACTATTTTCAGGTTAGAAAAAGATTCAACTCCCAAGTCAATCAAATGGCTAAGCAAGCAGTTTCAAAAGACAAAGGAACTCTCTGAGTATGTATCAAGGGGGGGGGGGGAAATCCCTCTACACCTCAATAACATCATCAATAAAAAGTCCCAAGGAGAGGAAGCATGAAAGGTGGCACTCTCTACCCAAATTGTGATACATGGAAACAAAAGGAGTTTGGCTCACCAGATAAGAAGGCACGGGGACAATTTTCTAACAAAGAGTTTGATAACTGGGACAGTTTGCTAACAGGGACAGTTTGATCATATGTTCCAAGTACAAACTCAAAATACTAATGGAAGATAGGTGATCCTCATGCATTGGAGACATAACATATACGTTTTCTTGGAGAGGCCTGAGACTAAAGCATAGCGTGACATTCTTTTTTATTACAGATTTCCTTGACAACACATTAGCATTCTTTTTACTTGCAGATTTCCACAAGCTTGGGGTCCTCTGGAAATTCTTCTGGAGTACTAGCTTCTGGGTTATGATCTTCCAGAGTTTTTTTTTCTTTTTTTAATTATTTGTGTTTATTATTATTATCTTCTCACTAAACGTCTTGGTAGGCTAAAATTTCACCTCATCCCACTCTAAAGTAGAATGATTTAAAGAAAATGATTTGTTGATATTCCTACCTGGGAAAAAAATTGCAGTTAAGTTCTCATATTTGGTTGCTCCTAAGATTAATCATTACATCATAGGTGTGCATAGGTTATACATTAGAAGATATATACTGTCATGTATATCCCTTATGACTGGGAAGTGCAAATGTCATAATTCAACGGAGCACATGCTGTACTACCGTTAAGGTGCATTACAAAACACGAAGTACAAGTTTGATACATCTTTGAAGTAAAGTCCACTAGGAACTAGGAACTATGTCTGATCAATGAGATTTCTGTAGGTCTAACAAATCCACAGTTGTGAATAATTATTCCCTACAAATACATGCCCAGGTGGACAAAGTTGCAATGGATCTTGAGCATTTTGTTAGCTACTTGAGCACTGAAGAGGTGCCTTTTGCATAATGAGTAGGGTCCCGGCTGATGATCATTAGCTTTGCTACTTGTGTCATCCCAATGCTCAAGACAAGGCTTTGAGTAGTGACAAAGTACAAGTTAGTGAGTGTGAGAAATAAGGGAGATGTGCTAAGTTTGGCTATGCCACTGCCACAACTACATCTAGTAGAGCATACTTTGGATGAAAAGGTACCCTGCATCCTCTTGGGGTTATCTAATATGTGGTGACCTCAGGATGATGGTAATGAAGGATGGAACTTCCAGTGATATTTATGTTTCCCAATGTTTTGGGATGGCCTTCAAAGCTAATCAATGATGATCCTCCCTGTTCTACTACGGTGCAGGTGTTCAGGTGCCATATCATTTATTGTTCATTGTTTTGTTGATGTGACTCACCCTTCAAGGTTTTAATTATGTTGATGGCTATACTGGACTTTGGGCCAAGGGTCTATTTTATTCATAACTTCATATTTCAGTTGGATCTAGGCATTTAGTGCATAGGGGATTTTTAATGTTTCTCCTATGTTGACATTATGGTGGTGGTCCATCTATTCAAGCCACACATTCACACAATGGGTAGTGGATGATGGATCTAGTGGGCAGGTTTGGGTTTGTTGGAGGTTACATGTTTGAGGCGACATTTAACTGGAGGGAGGAAGATGGATAAAATCAAAATCTGCGACCAAGTTCCTGGTGCAGACAGGGAACGTTGGAGGGGCTGTTAAACCAATCTTTGTACGAGGAAGAAGGGAGGCAGCCCTGTGCCCCCAACATGGCTGACATAGAGGGGATCAGAATATATGCAGACAAGACAGAAGTCAAAGGCCAAGGAGAAAGTAGATGAACCGAGTAGACTGCATCAGATCTTTATAGGGGGTGCTGAGCACAAGCTACTGCACCTGTTCAAGTGAACCCAATCATATTAACTGCAAAAAAGGATTTGAATAAAAGAGAGAAGCATCTTTATGTTGTCTGCCTCCAGAAGCAACAAAATAAAATATTAGAGTGTGATAGGAGAGGGTATTTTCATTTGTGTGCAATGCTTAATAAAACTTAGATGACCATTTTTTTCCTGAAATGCAATAAAGAGAAGCATTAAAACTTACTACACTAGAATTTGGCACAAGAGACGAATAAGCTCGAACAGGATAATAGGATAATGATTAAAACACAGTTAACAGACTTATAAACATTTATCAAATACCATCACACAATTGGCATGGTTAATATCAGCAAAAGGCACGACTATTAGTGCAGCAACGATGAAGCATTTGGCACACGAAGAATACAACGATGCAGCAGCTAGATATAGTATTTGAAAATGAAAAATAGAAGATACTAGAATGCCATAGTTGACATTGTAACATAGTGCTTGGCATAGTTAAGAAAGAAAATAAACATAGTTAGAAAAGGCTACTGATTGCAGCAAAGTAGGCACTTAGACATAGCAAATTCAGATGTCCCATTTGTGGTTTGATATTCCTTTTTTTGCTTTGCATAATGAATTTCCGGGAGGAAACCCACTGGGTACTTCCCCTCTAAATGCAAATGCAAATCAAACCAATCAAACAGTCTAAATGCAAATGCACATGCATGTATTTGTTTTCAGCTTTCTTAGTATGTGAATGATAAAAAGAAAGCTAATGCGCAAATATGAATTACTTTTCAAGCGACAGTTACTAACAAGTTTCTTTTCAAAATAAAAAATGAAGACAATCACAACACTTTACGATTCGAAAATGAATACTTGCTTTCGACACTATAAAAACTACAAATTCATACCAAATACAATAGTAACAGGGTAATTGACTATCAAGAGCAACCAAACTCTCTCCTATGACTGAAAACGACACTTGCGACACTTTCAAATCAAGAAACGACAATACAATTACGTTACTTTTTGCAAAGGAGAACTGAAAATGACTCAACAAATACACAAAAACGTTTACAGTTCTTTTGCACAAATGAGGTGGAATATCAGCAAGGAAAGGGGTTTCAAACAGAGATATAATGATTACAAACAACAAAACTCATGAATAGAACTGAAAAGAATGAACACAGAAACCAAAACTGAGGAACAATGCCTAGTCTGATCAGCGCACCTGTAACACAGTGAACTTGAAATGCAACGCACCTACTACACTCGGGAAGTGCGCTGAATTTCAGATTCACAGAACAGAGCCTGCGCTGGGCCAGAGACGAGACTTTGCTTGGGTTCCAGGTCACAATTTGCAGTTCAGTTCAGGGGTTTTGGCCGAGCAAATGGTAATCAGTAAACCAACAATCAGGGGTAGATCTAAGGAGGTTATTGGAGCTACCACAGGGGCAATTAGAGAGTTTGTAAATCAGTTGTTTAATTCATAAACAAATCTCGGAGATTGACTAAAGCGACATTTATCTACTTTGCATTTGCATAGCAAATGCAGTTCGAAAGCTACCCGGCTTGACTTCAGACTCCGTCTATAAGTTTATAAAATAAACAACAAGGAAGATAAACAAACAACCTAGTCGCTCCCCAGCGGAGTCGCCATTTTGTTACAGGGAAAAGTGTCTACACAGAACTTCTTATCCCACTAAGGTGTGGTAGCTACCTTAGAAACAAACAAAGTAAAGCTACTTTCATTTTTCCTTTATGAAATATAGATGAGAGAAGAACAAAGGAGACCAACCTCTATCTTGCACTTATCTCCTAATTCGATTCCTCTCTCTCCTGATAGTCCTTCGCTACTTGCTTCCTAGAGAAGGATACTAAGAGCAAGGCTTAATGTGCAAAGGTGGTGGTACGCAAAACAAAGAAAGGAAAAATAAGATCGAGGGGATAAACAGAAATGTCTCCTCTCGTTTATATATTTTGTTGATTTGAAAAAAAGCTTACTCATTTTCATTCTTCTTCCTCGTTTGTTTGTTGTCCCATTTTCCGTTGTTGTTGACTTCTTTCTCTTTGAAACCAACCCATTTCTTTAGCTCTTTATGTCCTCATCCATTCTCTTTCAAAATGTTTCGATGAAAGGTTTGCTCCATGAATTTCACATAAACTCGTCATCGATATCTATTGATCTTCACCATTTGAGTCTCAGCAGGACCATTTTTGTCTCTGATACCTATTGCCATGGTTCTTTTATACCTTCAAAGGAGAAGCAACTTCAACATGCACAACCATGAGAAACGCACTGGGAAAAGATGAAGAAGACAATGGAGATGTAGGACAGCAAAAATCTCTCTATTTCTAATTGATTAATTGCAAATAAATGATAGTCTCAAAGTGTGGTAATTGAGAGGACAACTGCCTCCAGAGTAAGTTCATTTTTTCCCTTTTTGAATGTAACATGGCATATTAAGGTTTAGGAATCCCCTGATAGGAAAGTATCTTTGAATTTAACACAACATATTAAGGTTTATATATTCCCTGATTGGAAAGTACTACTAAGGAACACTTAAAATTGGAATTACCATACGCTGCGATATCCATGATGGTTGGATCACCAAGAAACTAGTACTATTATGAAGCATGGATGGACTGTTAAATTTGAAGACAGAGTATGGTTGGATCACCAAGAAACTAGTACTGTTATGCAGCATGGATGGATTGTTAAATTTGAAGACAGAGTATAGTAAGAAACATGAAATATCATTATGCACTAGTTTAAATCAATGTTCACTACAAATGAGATAAGGTGTCCTTCAAATCACATTATGCACTTGTCTGAATCATCACTACATTGACCCATTGCTAACAGACAGTTTGATAACAGAGACAGTTTGATAACAGAGACAGTTTGTTGACAGGGACAGTTTGATCATATGTTCCAAATACAAACTCAAAATACTAATGGAAGACAGGTGATCCTCATGCATTGGAGACATAACATATACGTTTTCATAGACGTTATCTGTTCACAACTAAAAATTCATTCCCTATGGGCCTTTCCACTATACGTGATTAATTAGCTTTACAAAAAACCCCTTTTCCAATCTATCTACTACCTGAGGTTATATAACATTATCTTCTTCAAAAAAATCCTTACTTTATAACATAAGGGACATGATAGGAAGACTTCAAAAAGAAGTCTGTAGAATCTTTCATCACACCGTCAAGAACTTGTAAATATTTATGGCAACAGGGGACAAAGTCAAAGTCCCCTTTGATAACTCATTCGTTGAAGTATTGAGTTCATGAAGAATGTCCCTGAAAGAATATTTGTCAAAGTCCGTTGAAGTGTTGAGTTCGTGAAGAATGTTCATGAAAGAATTTAATTTAAAAGATATAATTGAGTTATAAAAGTCCACCAACAAATGACATAGATTTATATTTATTAATTTATGCTTTCCTATTGGCCTAATCAATACAAGGTTGGAATCACTCATGATCTGCAACTTCTTAACACCTCTAAGCATAACAACCTCAATAAGTTTTCTTAGGGAAGTAAACTATGCTTGGTTAGTTGATCCTCTATCGAGAGAATATTGAATATGGAAATAGTGATCAGGAATGAGAAAAAGAACAACACATACCCCACAAATGCAGGGATGGTATTAACTAACACCATAAATAAATAAACTCAAAATGCAAAGCTATCATTACTGATAGCTTAGGCTTCCTTGTGGGTATATCCTCCAACCTTTAATGCACTAGATATAATAGAGCCAACAGTAATAGAAATAAGAATGTCCTTGTCTTGAAAAATGCTATAGTTCTTTGTTTACCAAATACCATATATGAATAACACTACAAGAGCTTCAAAGCATTTAAGAAACTTATTAAAGAACCAAACTTATGCACATTCCATCAAAATAACATAGGACCAAGGAACCTTTGGCTTGAGCTCAATGAAAAATTTAAATAGGATTTGAACAATATAACGACAAGAGATAAACAAATGATGAAGATTTTCCTCATTGTTTTTGCACAACAGACATTGATGAGGCCCAACCTAACCTATTTTAATTCCACTTGCCCAAGTGAGAAGTTAATTTGATAAAGCTAACTACAATGTAATTATAATTTCCAAAGGAAAATGCAGTTATCATAATAAATCCCACCACCACTCACTTCTCTTGAAAATTGAGATTCCATAATTACCTTATACCTTGTTTAATAGTGAAATCACTTCTACTAACTTTTTGACACCAAATTGGAACATCTTTTATATCATCTTTAAGGTTTCCTTGATCTTAGGCTTGACATTCTGGGTTATGATCTTCCAGTGATTTTTTTTTTAATTATTTGTGTTTATTATTATTATCTTCTCACTGAAAGTCTTGGTAGGCTATAATTTCACCTCTTCCCACTTTGAAGTAAAATGAATGATAGTCTCGAAGTGTGGTAATTGAAAGGACAACTGCCCTCAGAGTAAGTTCATTTTTTCCCTTTTTGAATGTAACATGGCATATTAAGGTTTAGGAATCCCCTGATTTGAAAGTATCTTTGAATTTAACACAACATATTAAGGTTTAGGAATTCCTTGATTGGAAAGTACTACTAACGAACACTTAAAAATGGAATTACCATAAGCTGCAATATCCATGATGGTTGGATCACCAAGAACTAGTATTGTTATGCAGCATGGATGGACTGTTAAATTTGAAGACAGAGTATGGTTGGATCACCAAGAAACTGGTACTGTTATGCAGCATGGATGGACTGTTAATTTGAAGACAGAGTATAGCAAGAAACATGAAATCTCATTACGCACTAGTTTAAATCAATGTTCACTGCAAATGAGATAAGGTGTCCTTCAAATCACATTATACACCTGTCTGAATCATCACTGCATTGAGCCATGGTATACGAATTGTAGGGATACCCAAAGAGCAGGCAGTAGCTAAAATTATTTATGCCAACACTATGGAACTAGAGGGAATGGATTCAATGGAGATCAAGGCCTTACATTGTGTTTTTCTAAGTGGAAGAGGTCCATAGAAATTAAAATTTTCTTGCAGATAGGGACAAGAAACTAATAACAAGCGGAAGCACTAACAAATGCATCAAGGAGTCAGGTTTCTAAAGGACACCTCGAACTGATGATCTATATCAGTGTATGTCAAACAAAAAATAAATTCAGACCACTTATAAAATTCACATCTTATGATAAATAAATGTCTTATCAACCAAAACAGAGCTTATAAATGCAGAGCTTATAAAACAGAGCATTTATCAACCAAAATTAAGACATCACGTCTGTAAAATGCCAATCATTGTACAATTGTTCTCTGCTTAAAAAAGTACCATACGAGTATTCCAAACAAAAACTGTGGGGATTTTTGTTCTATATCAATAACATCGTCTAGTCCAATTGGCGAAAATGCTAGTTGGTTTTGTCCTAAGCTATGTGGCCTCAACTAAACAGGTTATCAAGAGCAAAATGTTAGACTTATGGTTGAATCAACCTTCACAACAAAGACACAGTGAATTATTTCATTCGACTTATGTCTCGATTTGTAGATGGAAATGCAGTTTGTGTGGAGAACTAGTGTAGTAAGGGTATCTTAGATGCTAGGGATAGGTCACTAAAATAACCACCAATTTGTATCTTTTCTGGACGTAATCTGGGTATCTCTCATCTCAAGTGTTCTTGTGGTAGTATGCTATTGAAAATAAGAAGACTTGTGGTAATATGCCATTGAAAATGCACCAATTTGTATCTGTTCTGGACGTAATATGGGTATCCCTCATCTCAAGCATTCTTGTGGTAATTGCCATTGAAAATAATAAGACGTCCTAACATTTCTACCCAGAAAGTGCATGGTGAAGATGTTTCGGAAGCGATAAAGGTTTTTTTGCTTATCAATGTACTTCAAAGAACTTCAAGGAAAGACAAAATGATGTCAAGTAGCTGGAACAATCTTAAAGAGGATGAGGATATGGAAACAACAAAATGTAAATTTATTTTATTCCTATCAGAATGATATGTCAAGTAGCTTGTATTTTTCAATCTTGTAGAGGACAACTGCCTCTAGAGTAAGTTCATTTTTTCCCGTTTTGAACGTAACATGGCATATTAAGGTTTAGGAATCCCCTGATAGGAAAGTATCTTTGAATTTAACACAACATATTAAGGTTTAGGAATATTGGAAAGTACTACTAACGAACACTTAAAAATAGAATTACCATACGCTGCGATATCCGTGATGGTTGGATCACCAAGAAACTAGTACTGTTATGCAGCATGGATGGACTGTTAAATTTGAAGACAGAGTATGGTTGGATCACCAAGAAACTAGTACTGTTATGCAACATGGATGGACTGTTAAATTTAAATGGATGGACGTGATTAATTAGCTTTACAAAAAACCCCTTTTCCAATCTATCTACTACCTGAGGTTATATAAGATCTACATCAAGATCTTGGAAATAAGATGGCCTAATTCATAGGTTGATGTAGATCATTGAAGTGACTGTCCTAAGAAAAGAACATGTTAATCAAAATTTAACATGGTATCAGAGCTCAGGTGAGGACAAGCCCAAGTAAGAGAAAAAACAATCACTTAGAAGTTTGTTGATAAGAATTCATGATCACCTTCTTCTGGAAATCTGAAGGTGGAAGTTGCAGTTCTTTGAAGCAAGAACCCTTACTCAATACTTTGAACAATTCGAGATCCTTCAACTCTGCTGTCTTCAAATCCTGAACTTACTATTTGTATCATCGAGTCTAAAGCAGAATCCTAAGTAAATTGAAGGGCATTCATTAGCTATTGTCATACTGGATTATTTCAAGGACCAAGGGATATATTTTCAGCCTTAGTTATGAACCTAATTTCAAGCATGGATCCATTTCAGATCTCTGAATCATCCTTGGACCAGGACAAAGCCATTACAGCTGTGAGAAAATTCTGAAGCAAGTCATGAAAATCAATATTAGAGTTATTCACTTGGCTTGATATTATTCTGGAAATTTTCCTCAATAGAAAAATTTAGATTTCTTAATAGCTTACATTTATATGCCTGCGGTCCTATTGATGTCACTTAGGTGAGACAATGGCTGAAAAATTGAGGCTCAGAATTATGGTATCGATTAGCCCTTAATTACGACAGAATTCCGAAGCAGTCCTTATTGTAAATGAGTCAGAAACATGATCACCTTCTTCTGTAAATCTGAAGGTGGAAGTTGCAGTTCTCTGAAGCAAGAACCCTTACTCAATACTTTGAGCAATTCGAGATCCTTCAACTCTGCTGTCTTCAAATCCTGAACTTACTATTTTTATCATCAAGTCTAAAGCAGAATCCTAAGTAAATTGAAGGGCATTCATTAGCTATTGTCATACTGGATTATTTCAAGGACCAAGGGATATATTTTCAGCCTTAGTTATGAACCTAATTTCAAGCATGGATCCATTTCAGATCTCTGAATCATCCTTGGACCAGGACAAAGTCATTACAGCTATGAGCAAATTCTGAAGCAAGTCATGGAAATCAATATTAGAGTTATTCACTTGGCTTGATATTATTCTGGAAATTTGCCTCAATAGAAAACTTTAGATTTCTTAATAGCTTACATTTATATGCCTGCGGTCCTATTGATGTCACTTAGGTGAGACAATGGCTGAAACATTGAGGCTCAGAATTATGGTATCGATTAGCCCTTAATTACGAAAAACTTCCGAAGCAGTCGTTATTGTAAATGAGTCAGAAACGTGATCACCTTCTTCTGGAAATCTGAAGGTGGAAGTTGCAGTTCTCTGAAGCAAGAACCCTTACTCAATACTTTGAACAATTCAAGATCCTCCAACTCTGCTGTCTTCAAATCCTGAACTTTACTATTTGTATCATCAAGTCTAAAGCAGAATCCTAAGTAAATTGAAGGGCATTCATTAGCTATTGTCATACTGGATTATTTCAAGGACCAAGGGATATATTTTCAGCCTTAGTTATGAACCTAATTTCAAGCATGGATCCATTTCAGATCTCTGAATCATCCTTGGACCAGGACAAAGCCATTACAGCTGTGAGAAAATTCTGAAGCAAGTCATGAAAATCAATATTAGAGTTATTCACTTGGCTTGATATTATTCTGGAAATTTTCCTCAATAGAAAAATTTAGATTTCTTAATAGCTTACATTTATATGCCTGCGGTCCTATTGATGTCACTTAGGTGAGACAATGACTGAAAAATTGAGGCTCAGAATTATGGTATTGATTAGCCCTTAATTACGACAGAATTCCGAAGCAGTCCTTATTGTAAATGAGTCAGAAACATGATCACCTTCTTCTGGAAATCTGAAGGTGGAAGTTGCAGTTCTCTGAAGCAAGAACCCTTACTCAATACTTTGAACAATTCGAGATCCTTCAACTCTGCTGTCTTCAAATCCTGAACTTACTATTTTTATCATCAAGTCTAAAGCAGAATCCTAAGTAAATTGAAGGGCATTCATTAGCTATTGTCATACTGGATTATTTCAAGGACCAAGGGATATATTTTCAGCCTTAGTTATGAACCTAATTTCAAGCATGGATCCATTTCAGATCTCTGAATCATCCTTGGACCAGGACAAAGTCATTACAACTATGAGCAAATTCTGAAGCAAGTCATGGAAATCAATATTAGAGTTATTCACTTGGCTTGATATTATTCAGGAAATTTGCCTCAATAGAAAACTTTAGATTTCTTAATAGCTTACATTTATATGCCTGCGGTCCTATTGATGTCACTTAGGTGAGACAATGGCTGAAACATTGAGGCTCAGAATTATGGTATCGATTAGCCCTTAATTACGACAAACTTCCGAAGCAGTCGTTATTGTAAATGAGTCAGAAACGTGATCACCTTCTTCTGGAAATCTGAAGGTGGAAGTTGCAGTTCTCTGAAGCAAGAACCCTTACTCAATACTTTGAACAATTCAAGATCCTCCAACTCTACTGTCTTCAAATCCTGAACTTTACTATTTGTATCATCAAGTCTAAAGCAGAATCCTAAGTAAATTGAAGGGCATTCATTAGTTATTGTCATACTGGATTATTTCAAGGACCAAGGGATATATTTTCAGCCTTAGTTATGAACCTAATTTCAAGCATGGATCCATTTCAGATCTCTGAATCATCCTTGGACCAGGACAAAGCCATTACAGCTGTGAGAAAATTCTGAAGCAAGTCATGAAAATCAATATTAGAGTTATTCACTTGGCTTGATATTATTCTGGAAATTTGCCTCAATAGAAAACTTTAGATTTCTTAATAGCTTACATTTATATGCCTGCGGTCCTATTGATGCCACTTAGGTGAGATAGTGGATGAAACATTGAGGCTCAGAATTATGGTATCGATTAGCCCTTAATTACGACAGACTTCCAAAGCAGTCGTTATTGTAAATGAGTCAGAAACATGATCACCTTCTTATGGAAATCTGAAGGTGGAAGTTGCAGTTCTCTGAAGCAAGAACCCTTACTCAATAACTGGAGCTACACCCAATTGACCTATGGTTTGATAATTGGATAAATTTGATATATTTTTGTAAGACAGTTCTCTCATGGGGAGTGGGTATAGCAGATGGAGAATTACGTTAGATCAAGTTAGAAATGTGAGAGTAAATAGCCATGAGAGAAAAATCTATGGGAGACAACTTTTTCGTGTATGTAGAGAAGGATACTAAGAGCAAAGCTTAATGTGTAAAGGTGGTGGTACGCAAAACTCTGCAAATGGACGTCATTAGTCAAAATTGATTCTAAATGTGAATATGTTTTCTACTATGCCTGCGATTGTCAACTCTTTTTGTGCCTTTGTGTAAGAAAGGTTGAATTTTTATTTTGTATGAGCACAATAATGACTCGAAACTCTGTCTTGTGTGTCAGTGTCTGATCTATGGAAAAAGATAAATATAGATTTTAATCACTCTTGAATAGACTGTATTTTTTTTTTGGCATTGCATGATGTTGAAAATAGTTAAGCGGACAGATCCTAGCTGGTGTAGAGTCCCCCTGAGGGTCCACTCAAGCTCACTACTATGTTATTGCTAATTCACTAATTTTTTTTGAAGCAGCACTAGCAGTTCTAGTTCCAGTAGTATATCTAGTAGTATACCTAAGAGCATAGAACAAACAGAGTAAGTATATGAACCTTGAACCAAGCTAGCATCATGATCAACCTCTCTTAAGGAAATATCTCCACGTGTTGTGGAGGTCTCACCACACCAAACACATCTTAGAGACCCTTGTCATGACCAGGTTAGCCCTGTAACTTCACTGCCTTCTAACGTGTTTGGAGGTTGTTGTTACCACTAGATATTGGTTTCATTCATTGTTCACAGGTAGCAAACTTTCACTGCCATATTTTGTTGAGAAATATCAGGAGCCCTGAAGGAGGAGGGTAGGGTCAAGCCTTGCCTCCATGTACTCGATCATCCTTTTCATATGGTTAATCTTTTGGGGGTAGAAACATGGTTTCTACCTGCCTAGAACTGCATATGGGTTGTATCAATGGTGGAAATATTCAAAAAATCTTCATTTCCTCTGTTTATCACTTTGTCATGTAGGAAAACAGAGTACAGGAATATGGGTTAGTCTGACTCGTAACTGTAAAGTTGCTGAGTCTCATAACTCCTAAACACCAACCCTTTTATAGGGTAATATTTTCTAGAGAAGAGAAATCATCCTTTTCATTAAGAAAGAGGAGTACATTTACATATATATGACCCAAAAAATCCTCAAAGGTATGGACATCACCAATGCCAACAACAACATCCATCACAAAATTAACTAACAGGGACCAAAAATGGACATGAAAAGAACATCTATAAACTTTGTAGAACATGGATAAAATTACTAAAAAAGATAAAAACTCGGATAGTATGGAACATTAAAATCCTAGTTACAAACAAGGATAACCAGTTCAAACAAAAATATTTTATTCATAAGATGACAAAAAGGATAGAATTTCTTGACATATCAAAAGAAGTGAGCCAACTGAAGATCACTGGGGATATGAACATATCCCCTTCTCAATAATTGTAAGCCTCTTGGTTCTTCAAATAAAAAGTGGCCTTCCTCCACCCGTAGATATTTTTTGGACATATAGTCCGCATGTTGGTTACATTCCCTCAAAATATGCTAGAATAATAGATTATGAAAGAGACCCTTAAGAATTTAAATATGTTACATCTAGTGCTTGAGGGAAAGAACCTTAAAATTCCCCTTCTCCATTATCCAGTCCATCACACACTTGGAATCTCCATAAATCTGACAGGAGATAATGTTCAATGATGTTTCAATATATAAAAGGGCCCAAACTACAGAAACCTCTGCCTTGGTATTAGACTTTGAACCAATATTCAACCAAATATGATAAGACCCATTTCTAGGGAAGAAATTTATGGCACCCCCTCCACATACACCTAAATGATATGCATCATCAAAGAAACCTACATTTATAGATAGAGGACTATGAGGGAAGCATAAGGAGTGACTACGAGGAGGATTCAAAGGCTTGACATACAGAGAAGAAACCCATAAAATGAGGCAGGATGTCAGAGATCTCTGCTTTCAAAGATATGTTTATTCTGAACCTTCTAGACACCCCAAGCGATGAAGATAGGAAAGGATTTATAATTACCCATGTTTTTCTCACATAAGAAAAGGAAATGGTCAATATGATACATTGGAACAAGGTCCAAAATATTAAATAATGCGACGGTTGCAGTCCAAAGTTCCATGGAAAAATCACACAGAAAAAATAAGTGATTGACATATTCAAATTCCTTTGAATAGAGGATACATATATTTGTCCTAGATAATCCTTTGCACAATAGAGGGTCCCATGGTTATATCTAATTATCTAAATCCAACCATATGAATAATTTCATTTTTGGAGCAATAAGACAGTCCCGGAACTTATTATACCACCAATTTACCATGGGAAGGGAAGAACATGTTGATATAGAATTATAGGCATGGCAAGAAGTTATTTTCCCAAATGAGGTGTTCCAAGCACAAGCAATTGAGCCATCCTCCTATGATAAGATTAGACCATTGAGAATAAGATTCTTAACAAAATTGTCCCATTCATATGCTAGAAGACCATGTAGACCCAATTCAGAAGCACATTTCCACCTGATAATAAAAGACTGCGATGAGAAAGACAAGAAAGGATGACACAATATATAAACAGCCCAGAATTTGAGATGAAATATGAGCTTTGGAAATAATTAGTAGAAGGGAGATCCCCTAATAGAAGGAGCTCCAGATGTTATTAACAAACGGGGTTTATGTTTTGCAGGTCAGGCATTGTGCTATTGAACAAAATCTATGGCCATTTTGATGACTTATGATGGGACTTACAGTTCAGTCTTTCCACTACTTGTAAGCATGGATAATTTTCCCTAGTAGTATACCTAAGAGCATATATATGCACACGTAGCAGCAGAACAAACAAAGTATATGAACCTTGAACCAAGCTAGCATCATGATCAGCCTCTGTTAAGGAAATATCTCCACGTGTTGTGGGGGTCTCACCACACCAAACGCATCTTAGAGACCCTTGTCATGACCAGGTTAGCCCTGTCACTTCACTGCCTTCTAACGTGTTTGGAGGTTGTTGTTACCACTAGATATTGGTTTCATTCATTTTTCACAGGTAGCAAACTTTCACTGCCATATTTTGTTGAGAAATATCAGGAGCCCTGAAGGAGGAGGGTAGGGTCAAACCTTGCCTCCATGTACTCAATCATCCTTTTCATATGGTTGATCTTTTGGGGTAGAAACATGGTTTCTACCTGCCTAGAACTGCATATGGGTTGTATCAATGGTGGAAATATTCAAAAAATCTTCATTTCCTCTATTTATCACTTTGTCATGTAGGAAAACAGAGTACAGGAATATGGGTTAGTCTGACTCGTAACTGTAAAGTTGTTGAGTCTCAATTGTGATTATGTGATCTTGGAAGGTTTTGAGAGTATATAAACTCTTCTCAATGTATGTCCTTTCCTTGCAAGACTTGGAGAGGGGGATATAGAGTCTTCTTATTGGAATGCAGAGGTTGTTTGACTTTGTATAGTTGCTTATTATCTAATCATATGAAGAAAAAATAGAGTTACAAGAATACAAGTTTAAATGCCAGGCCTTCTTCTACTTATGTTTTGGAGAACACATATCACCTGATCGTTCTAAACAACAAAACACAATAGCCAAACTCATTCCTATACCTATTTAATTTTTCTCCTTTCCAAATAGGTTGAATGATCCTAAATTCAGTGGCAAAGTACCAGCCTTCTCTTCATGCAATCTCAAAACAACTCTAAGGGCAACCTACCTTCATTGGATGAACGGAAAGGTATTAGCACATCTATTTAGGGTGCATCTTTATGTGCATTTGTGGCTTCTTCCGCACAAGCGTACACCATAGAGATGATTCAGTTTTGTGATTGTGCTGAGGTGAGAAATGGCATTTTATGAACAATGCTGCTCAGTGTTCCTTGAACAGAGTTTATATTGTTATAATCCTTGTGCAATTCAGTACTAGTTTGGAGAATTGATGGCTATTTAATATTTGTACAGGTCATGCTCGGAGGCTATTTTGCTTTGAAAAGAGTTGAATATCCATCTACAGATTTATTGTATCCATTTCCATTTGGAATCAATAAACCATTAAAAAGTTTTTTCACCGCCTTTGGAAGTAATAAATACCCTATTGATATTCATTTTTATCTCTAGTATATCAGCATTATTTATGGAGGAACAGAAAAAGGGATTGATGTAGTATGGTCGGATGTGTGCCAGCATTTGCTTAATTATAATTTATCATTTATATTCCCAGAATGAAAGTATGCAACTTAGTAAAACCCTCAAGTTGGACCAATGAACTAATTAGGCTAGTGAATTGGGGTCTCTGAATTATTTTTGTTGTCTTCGGAAGCAATTGGCAATCTATTTATTTCGATATTTATCTCTATTATATGAACATCGTATATAGAAAGACCCGTCTAATTAGTTCATATTATTGGACCCGTCTAATATGTTTGTGGCAATTTTCAGTTATAATTTAGTTTTCAGCATGGCACTACTGTTGTGTGCAATTCAGTACTAGTTTGGAGAATTGATGGCTTGGACTTTCCTTGATTGGATATGCTATGCCAATAGCAATTTGGCATGTTCTGTGATGATTAAGGCTAGATGTAAGAATTATTAATTAACATTATTTCATGCAAGATCAAATCTTCCCACAATCGTATTTAGGGAGGGCTAACCAAATTCATTTGAGTAGTGAATTTCCTTTAAAGAAGTCAAGGTAGTGATTGTACCGTGATTCAAATAGTTGAAAGACATTTATTTATCATAAGATGTGAATGGAAATGCCTCAGAAATCACTGAAATAATACTAGTATTCATGCTATCATAAAGGTGAATCCAATTTACCTCATTGGCCGAGAAAATAATTGTTCTTTTGACAACTAAGTTGAGCCATCTTCACCCAAGCTTGTAAGGGCACAGTCTATGGATTCCTATCATAGCTAATTCTAGGTGCCCATGTAGTAGTTGCATGAATAGTTAAAGAATTCCTCTTCCTCTTTGATCTGCTCCCTATTGACAGTCCATGAAACAACGATGTTGATCATTTAATTTCTGCAAGGTGGAAGAAACAAAATACCAAACCCAGGTAGTGGAATTACTTCCTTGCCATTCTCATTTTTTTCTTGGAGGCCTTTGAAAGATGACATGGTTCCTTTATTGAGACTACCGAATGCAGAAGAGGTAGACTCTTCTTGACATCATTAACAACATGTGCTATCTATTTTCTAGACTGTAAGTTATCATAGACATTCTCCTGTCTCCCCTCTACCTCCTGGCCAAAAGGTTTTCTTGCTTCTCATAAAGACAAACACATATAACTAGATAGACAGATAGTTCGAACAAAAATTGCCTTAATGTATTTTGTAAAGTTTAAAGCGAGTTTTCCCATATCTATCTTCTCCATGAACATGTGGAAAATCATTCATGCACTAGATTTTTAAAAGGAAATGTAGACAACAAACCTCTAACAAATCCACATGAAGTCAATGCTGAGGGACAATTTTGGGGCATGGAAAAGGTGCACTCACAGGGATTAAATCACAGTGAAGAGAGGCTCCTTCGCTGTCCCAAAAGAAGGTTCTTCATCACAGCAAGGAGGCTTCCATACGCTGTCGAAGGGAGCTCCAAAAGAGCCCTAGTTGCAGTTTTCTATTCACAGCTAAGACGCAATCAAAGGGAGCCTAAATGAACCTCTAATCCACAATAAGAAAGAGAATCAATACACAGTCCTAAAGGATGTGTTTTAGGTTTTGTTCAAGTAAAGATACCTAGCACGTCTTAGTATTTCAGTGGCAACATGATGATGACAACATTGTGATTGAAACTATTCCTGAGGACTGTTTATAAAGTTGGTAACCTACAGTCATATTATACTAATGAAATCTGTCCTAGACCAAAGTTCAAATCAGTACACTCAGATTGAGTCAAGTACTTGTACGAATTATACTACTGCATTGACAGTATTTGTTGACTGAAGATCAGAGGCCAGACTTGCTGCTAGGCTAGACCACAGGACATAGATAGCAGCAAAGGTATTGACTTGAAAGCGTGAAAATGGTGGAGCTGCATCTCTAGGTCATGGATTGGTAACTGACAAAAAAAAATAAATTCAGACCACTTCAGCCCAATCCTAAAAAAAACTTATTGTAGGCAAACAAATTTGCAACTAACCAACACTTGTGAAATGAATTTTCAATGAAATTATCAAATGTACTACACAAATTGATGATATATATATATACGAAAAATAGAGCATTTATCAACCAAATTAAGACATCACGTCTGTAAAATGCCAGTCATTGCACAATTGTTCTCTGTTTAAAAAAGTGAGTACAGTGAGGAGTACTTGTATTTTTCATGAACTCTAGCTTCCAAAAGAGGATATTCTGAACTGCACTTGTAAATTTCAACAGTTGTTCTTCTGAAAATCAGACAAACTCGTGCATGGAAGTAAGTTTAACAGTGCAGTTGTGGCGGGATCAATCCTGAGATCAGAACTGCTCTATTTATACTGAGTGATGATCTAATCAGATCAGATGATGTGGAGGGGTCAACGGTTAGTTTATTATGAGCAACTTTATTCTTACTAACATTTACTCACAAAATCGTGCTTGTATTTGCTGACAAAATAGTGCAGTAGATGCAGGTTGGTATTTGGAATGGAATTGTAAGTAAAATTTCCATTTTTTATTTTTTATTTTTAATATCAAATAAGGAAATTTAGAAATTACTAAAAGAAAAAAATTAGAGATTTTTCCTTATTTCAAATAAGGAACTAGTTCAAATACAGAATTTAGTGGTTATTAAAAAAGCTAAAAGTAGAGTTTTTTCTTTATTTCAAATAAGGAATTTAAGAATTTATTAATTACTTCCTATCTCTATTTTTCTAGCAATATATACTTGTCTTATATAAAACCTCAAGTAATAGGCTTGGTAACACCCCTAAAATAATATTTTCTCTCATTTATTAAATATTTTGTATTTCCACTTTTTAACTTGAGTCACAAAGAAATAATAAATCTAGTTAATATGCTAATATTGAGGACAAGTTTGACACGGCATATAGGTTAGTTGGGGCTTTTTGCACATTTAGGTGATGGGGAGCACTATTTGCCATCATTATAAACCAAAGTAATATAGATGTTGTATGGGTGTTAATGTGAGGATAATTTTTCCCCTAGACAAGGATGGGTATGTTTGGGGCCTTGGACATCATCTAAGGAGAAACACAATTATTATCCTAGGGCATACGAGTGGTTTTGGTTGGTTAAGTAATAGTACAGACTGTGCACATGGTACAAAACCACCTCCCAGTGCCCCTAAGGTGAACGATTGGCCTAGTGGTGCTCATCGCCAGCATCAAGGTTTCTTGTTGGTGGCTAGTGTCCTACTTACTAATGTCTACTACCCAATATTGTGACATTTTGATAGATCGATGTACCAAAAACTAATACATTGCATTATTGTTGGTTGATCTTGAGGTGTCCTTGATACAGTTAGCCCGAAATTTGACCTAGACTTGATGGACTATAGTCCCCAACCATGGAGTGAGAGTCCTTGAACCCCCTATCTAGATGAGCTAATGGATAATGTAGGATGATATGGTAATATCGAGGACATTGAGCTTGACATGGCATGTAGGTTAGTTGGGGCCTTTTGCACATTTAGGTGATGGGGAGCACTATTTTCCATCATTATAAACCAAAGGAATATAGATGTTGTATGGGTATTAATGTGAGGATAATTTTGCCCCTGGACAAGGATGGCTTTGTTTGGGGCCTTGGACATCATCTAAGGAGAAACACCATTATCATCCTAGGGCGTACGAGTGGTTTTGGTTGGTTTAGTAATAATAAAGACTGTGCACATGGTACAAAAACACCTCCCAGTGCCTCTAAGATGAACAATTGGCCTAGTGGTGCTCATCGCCAACATCAAGGTTTCTTGTTGGTGGCTAGTGTCTTACTTACTAATATCTACTACCCAATATTGTGAAATTTTGATAGCTCGATGTACCAACAACTAATACATTGCATTAGTGTAGGTTGACCTTGTTAAGGTGTCCTTCATACAGTTAGCCTGAAATTTGACCTCTCGATGGACTATAGTCCCCAACCATGGAGTGAGAGTCCTTGAACCCTCTATCTCCATGAGCTAAATTATGGATAATGTAGGATGATATGCTAATATCGAGGACATGTTTGACATTTTGATAGGTCGATGTACCAACAACTAATATGTTGCATTAGTGTTGGTTGACCTTGAGGTGTCCTTGATACAGTTAGCCCAAAATTTGACCTAGACTTGATGGACTATAGTCCCCAACCATGGAGTGAGAGTCCTTGAACCCCCTATCTAGATGAGCTAATGGATAATGTAGGATGATATGCTAATATCGAGGACATTGAGCTTGACATGGCATGTAGGTTAGTTGGGGATTTTTGCACATTTAGGTGATGGAGAGCACTATTTTCCATCATTATAAACCAAAGGAATATAGATGTTGTATGGGTATTAAAGTGAGGATAATTTTGCCCCTAGACAAGGATGGCTTTGTTTGGGGCCTTGGACATCATCTAAGGAGAAACACCATTATCATCCTAGGGCGTACGAGTGGTTTTGGTTGGTTTAGTAATAATGCAGACAGTGCACATGGTATGAAACCACCTCCCAGTGCCTCTAAGATGAATGGTTGGCCTAGTGGTGCTCATCGGCAACATCAAGGTTTCTTGTTGGTGGCTAGTGTCCTACTTACTATTGTTTACTACCCAATATTGCGACATTTTGATAGGTCGATGTGCCAACAACTAATACATTGCATTAGTGCTGGTTGACCTTGACATGTCCATGATACAATTAGCCTGAAATTTGACCTAGACTTGATGGACTATAGTCCCCAACCATGGAGTGAGAGTCCTTGAACCCCCTATCTAGATGAGCTAATGGATAATGTAGGATGATAATGTGAGGATAATTTTGCCCCTGGACAAGGATGGGTATGTTTGGGGCCTTGGACATCATCTAAGGAGAAACACCATTATCATCCCAGGGCGTACGAGTGGTTTTGGTTGGTTTAGTAATAATACAGACTGTGCACATGGTACAAAAACACCTCCCAGTGCCTCTAAGGTGAATGCTTGGCCTAGTGGTGCTCATCGCCAACATCAAGGTTTCTTGTTGGTGGCTAGTGTCCTACTTACTAATGTCTACTACCCAATATTGTGACATTTTGATAGGTCGATGTACCAACAACTAATACATTGCATTAGTGTAGGTTGACCTTGTTAAGGTGTCCTTCATACAGTTAGCCTGAAATTTGACCTCTCGATGGACTATAGTCCCCAACCATGGAGTGAGAGTCCTTGAACCCTCTATCTCCATGAGCTAAATTATGGAGAATGTAGGATGATATGCTAATATCGAGGACATGTTTGACATTTTGATAGATCGATGTACCAACAACTAATACATTGCATTAGTGTTGGTTGACCTTGAGGTGTCCTTGATACAGTTAGCTCGAACTTTGACCTAGACTTGGTGGACTATAGTCCCCAACCATGGAGTGAGAGTCCTTGAACCCCCTATCTAGATGAGCTAATGGATAATGTAGGACGATATGCTAATATCGAGGACAAGGTTGACATGGCATGTAATAATATTTGATTATCATCCTAGGGCCTACGACTGGTTTTGGTTGGTTTAGTAATAATATAGACTATGCACATGGTACAAAACCACCTACGAGTGCCTCTAAGGTGAATGGTTGGCCTAGTGTTGCTCATCGCCAACATCAAGTTTTCTTGTTGGTGGCTAGTGTCCTACTTACTAATGTCTACTACCCAATATTGTGACATTTTGATAGGTCGATGTACCAACAACTAATACATTGCATTAGTGTAGGTTGACCTTGTTAAGGTGTCCTTCATACAGTTAGCTTGAAATTTGACCTCTCGATGGACTATAGTCCCCAACCATGGAGTGAGAGTCCTTGAACCCTCTATCTTCATGAGCTAAATTATGGATAATGTAGGATGATATGTTAATATCGAGGACATGTTTGAAATTTTGATATGTCGATGTACCAACAACTAATACATTGCATTAGCGTTGGTTGACCTTGAGGTGTCCTTGATACAGTTAGCTCGAACTTTGACCTAGACTTGATGGGCTATAGTCCCCAACCATGGAGTGAGAGTCCTTTAACCCCTTATCTAGATGAGCTAATGGATAATGTAGGATGATATGCTAATATCGAGGACATTGAGCTTGACATGGCATGTAGGTTAGGTGGGGATTTTTGCACATTTAGGTGATGGGGAGCACTATTTGCCATCATTATAAACCAAAGGAATATAGATGTTGTATGGGTATTAATGTGAGGATAATTTTGCCCCTAGACAAGGATGGCTTTGTTTGGGGCCTTGGACATCATCTAAGGAGAAACACCATTATCATCCCAGGGCGTACGAGTGTTTTTGGTTGGTTTAGTAATAATACAGACAGTGCACATGGTACAAAACCACCTCCCAGTGCCTCTAAGATGAATGGTTGGCCTAGTGGTGCTCATTGGCAACATCAAGGTTTCTTGTTGGTGGCTAGTGTCTTACTTACTATTGTTTACTACCCAATATTGCGACATTTTGATAGGTCGATGTGCCAACAACTAATACATTGCATTAGTGATGGTTGACCTTGACATGTCCATGATACAATTAGCCCGAATTTTGACCTAGACTTGATGGACTATAGTCCCCAACCATGGAGTGAGAGTCCTTGAACCCCCTATCTAAATGAGCTAATGGATAATGTGAGGATAATTTTGCCCCTAGACAAGGATGGGTATGTTTGGGGCCTTGGACATCATCTAAGGAGAAACACCATTATCATCCCAAGGCGTACGAGTGGTTTTGGTTGGTTTAGTAATAAAACAGACTGTGCACATGGTACAAAAACACCTCCCAGTGCCTCTAAGGTGAACGGTTGGCCTAGTGGTGCTCATCGCCAACATCAAGGTTTCTTGTTGGTGGCTAGTGTCCTACTTACTAATGTCTACTACCCAATATTGTGACATTTTGATAGGTCGATGTACCAACAACTAATAGATTGCATTAGTGTAGGTTGACCTTGTTAAGGTGTCCTTCATACAGTTAGCCTGCAATTTGACCTCTCGATGGACTATAGTCCCCAACCATGGAGTGAGAGTCCTTGAACCCTCTATCTCCTTGAACCCTCTATATCAAACCACAAATGGGACATCTAAATTCGCTATGTCCAAGTGCTTACTTTGTTGTAATGAATAACCTTTTCTAACTATGTTTATTTTCTTTCCTAACTGTGCAGAGCACTATGTTACAATGTTAACTATGGCATTCTAGTATCTCCTATTTTTCATTTTCAAATACTATATCTAGCTGCTGCATTGCTGTATTTTTCGTATGCCAAATGCTTCATCGTTGCTTCAGAAATTCAGATGGCAGTTATGGATCAATATTTGTAGATCAAATAGTGTGTATTCCTTAATCAAGGATTCAAACCCTGCTGTGACAAGGAGTCCACAGATTCTGACTCATTTACAATAAGGATTGCTTCGGAAGTCTGTCGTAATTAAGGGCTAATCCATACCATAATTCTGAGCCTCAATGTTTCAGCCATCGTCTCACCTAAGTGACATCAATAGGACCGCATGCATATAAATGTAAGCTATTAAAAAATCTAAAGTTTTCTATTGAGGAAAATTTCCAGAATAATATCAAGCCAAGTGAATAACTCTAATATTGATTTTCATGACTTGCTTCAGAATTTGCTCACATCTGTAATGGCTTTGTCCTGGTCACTCAGACAATCTTCTATTACAAGTGAAAAGAGTGCTGAAATATGGGCATTTGTTTGGAATTCACTCTATGTGCCACTGTACCCAGTTAGTTTTATTGTTTTGTTTATCTGGTTTTACTTATAACACTTAAAAAGAGGATGAGAATGGAAACAGTAAAGGAGTAGAGAAACATCTTCCTCTGCGATAACAACAGCTATGGTGGAATGGTAAACGCTCCTCGCATATTCACACCTTTGAAACCTTATCTCGAAATGAAGCTAGTCCTCACTTGCATTAGAGCAAATCCATTTGAACCTTGTTGGGCCTTGAAAGAGAGATCAAATTTATCCAAACACCTCGTAAACAAATATTCTTGTAAATTTTTTATATTTTTTAATTAAAAACAGCTGAAAGGTAAGATAGGCCCCATATAGTTGACTCAGTAATAAAATTTAATTATTTTTAAATTAGATTTTTTTCATACAAAACATGTCTGCTTGAACAGAACATACTGAAAAGGAAGATAACCCGATAACCCCATATATTTGACTTAGTAATTAAAATTTTAAGTTTATATGGTATCAAATTCCTCATCAAATTTATTTCCACATCATCTAGTGGTAAAAAATATATCGAAGAATTCAATATATTTTAATACACAATATATATTTTTTATTTTTTTACATAAAATTTTATGTTTATCATATCAAATATTTTATATTTATAAGAAAGATTAAGTTTCTAAGAGTTTAATATCTTTTAATATGTAGCATATATTTTTTAAATCTTTTAATATGTAGCATATATTTTTAATAGACAATATATTAAAGGGAAAAATAATAAGATAACTTTTTTGTAAGTTAGTAAAGTTTCAATATATTACTAAATAAACATACAATACAAAGATAGTAGTTGGTTTACCAAACCAGTTGTAGAAGAAGATTCTCT
The DNA here is from genome assembly GCA_031772625.1 of Pinus tabuliformis. Classification (NCBI taxonomy): domain Eukaryota; kingdom Viridiplantae; phylum Streptophyta; class Pinopsida; order Pinales; family Pinaceae; genus Pinus; species Pinus tabuliformis. Next base: position 1,005,520,111 of record CM062819.1, read on the forward strand.
TTGTCACACATTTAACCAGACATGCCATTAGATTTTTCTGTCTTTACTTTCCCTTATATAGTTCAAAAAAGTTCCCCTTCCCACTACTACTATATGTAGGTCTGCCTATCTGAATAGCTATATAGCTCTGATCTTCAGACCTAAACTTGACAAAATAACTACAATACTACCTATATAAACATAACACAAAACTAAACAAAAGATTGGTCGATGCCATGATCAACTAACACAATATTATTTGCTTGGAGTTGTTATCGTCGTTGGCCCCATTGTTGGGTCCTCCACAAGGGTTGTCGCTGGAGCCTCTAGGGTCGCCAGTGGACAGTCGCCTGCAGCGCAAGCCTCTCAAATTCGATACTTCCTCAAGCGGGCCAAATCTCTTATCTCTACACCCATCGATATATCCACATTATCGATATAATTTAGATAGATTGAGAACATTTTGTTAAGATCCCCAATTCTGCCAACATGCAATTTCTCTATGTTAACAAAACCCTTGAGAGCCTCTTCAATTCCTTTTAGGCGTTGGTATATAGATTTTAACTCGATTTCTGTCTCGAGTTGCCTCTTTTTCCTCTACTCTGCTGCCTCTGCTTGTAGCTTTTCCACTAGAGTCTTGATATGCCAAGCGGTCTCCAAGGTCTTTTGGTACACAGTCATCTATGTTTTGGATTTCCCTGTGTTGATGATCCAATCTCCTTCCTCCTCTATTCTACCATCAAAGATAGCCCTACAATGTCTTCGAACCTCACTCTCCCAGATTTCCACTATATCTTTCCCTTTTGTGTGACTATTTAGTAACAACCTCTGCTGCTTCCTCCATGCATGTATGTTTGCAAAACTCAAAGCCCTGAGCATCCGCGGGAACTACCTCTTGGCCTACTAGCATCACTTTAGCTCTTACTCATTGCACTCCCTGATAACTGAATTTCCCTCATAGAAATTACTATCACCAACTCACAATTACACCACCTTTCAGTGTTTTGCTTTATGTTGATGAAGCTTGCTCCCTAGCTATGATTTAAAGATGACGCCCCAGATGAGACTTGCCTCGCCGATATTTGAGTACTTTCCCTCTCAATTTTTAGTAACTCTGACCTGCTAGCGATGTTGTTGTTCATTCGTGTGTACTTGTGGACGTCCTTCCTCTCATTTTCCCTTGCCAGCGGTTTGTTCAAAATTATAATCACCCTAACCTTGCTCTTGTATGTTTCCCCTCTTGATTTCGTACCTTCCCACTCCTCTTGCCACATCTCCTATTAATGAGATGATCACACTAACAATCTATTATGGGGGAAATCCTCTCCTTCCCATGATTAACCATCACTCTATCCTTGTATTGCAGACACATACCCCTTCTCGTTTCCTAAGTATGTCCATAATGAAGGATTATTTGTTCATATGAACTGGTAGATCACTGTCCTGATTCGGGCCCACCCCTTCTCTATCAATCTGCCTTAATGGCGTGGAGTGATCTCTCTCTGCCAACCTTTGGCTTTCCTCCTTTAGCTAGCCCTCTGAAAACTTGCACATCACGTCGGTGAGCAAATGGACATTATCTACCCCTTTATTTTCCACCCTATCCACCAACACATTCGAAAACCACTGAACTAAGGTGAATTCCATGGTTTTCAACACCTCCAAATGTTTTTGAATGCGTTGGATTAATGGGGGCAAGTGCCAGTTCCATGTTACTTTACTTATTTGTGTGCCACATTGTAACTTACGTGTCACTTGAATGATAAGAGGTCCGGTTCCTACTAGGTCTGGTTCCATGGGAGTTTGCATGGGCTTACAACCATTCATATGGGATTTCTCAATAAGTGTCTTGGCATATTTTCTTTTATATACAAATATCCGGTGATGTGTCTGTCACACCTCCAAACCAAGACACTAATGCAATAGGCCAAGATCGGTCATGTCAAAGGACCTTTTCAAATCTTGCCAAAATTCTCTTCTCATAACTGCCTGTGGTTACTAAGTCATCGACATACACAATGATGATCATAATATCCCCCCTTGATCTTTGCAGTAGAGGTTAGGATCATAAGGGCTTCTCTTTCAGCCGTGCTGTGCAAAATGCTCATCAATTTGTATAGAAAGTTCCCACAATATATTCCGTTTAAACAAAATACAATGCTTAATATTTTGCAAAATAGATACAAATGGATTACTGCGATGTAGTAATATCTCCGAAAGAGTATCTAAAAGCATATTTTCAAGATATTTACACCATGCATAGGTAAACAACCAGGGCATATATGTTTAAATCCCTCCCATCAAAGTACCTTGAGGTCCCTCTAATGGTGCAAGCCTAGAAGAACTCCAATTAGGAAAAAATTGTATCAAACCTTGAGGATAGGGTGAAACAATGGAATGTCAAAGCCCTAAACCTGGGTGGTCATCTGATTCTAACAAACACAGTGCTACAAGCTATTCCAAGGTATATGTTATCTATCCTCCCTTCTCCCAAAATATCTGGGACATCCAAAGGAACTTCTTGTGGCGAGGGGTACAGGTGAAACGAAAATGGGCGCTAGTGGCCTTAAATAGAGTGCAAACCAAAAGATGCAGGTGGGCTAGGTCTTCAAGATCCAGAGGTAACCAACAAAGAAAATGGAGCAAAATTATGGTGGAGATGGTTAAAAGGGGGGTCATCACCTTGGGAAAGGCTTTGGAAATCAAAATATGCACCTAATTTCCATACAAAACAGTTAGTTTGGTTATCAAGTTCCACTCAGGGGTTGGCAATTTAGAATTTAGCATGGAATAAAAGAGGTATAATGCAAAAAAACTATTCTGGGAAATCAGAAATGGAAAGGAGGCCCTATTTTGGGATGATGCATGGTAGAAACAAGCTAAGTTATGCAGGGAGGAATGACATCCCTTCAAACTAAGCACAAAAATATAAGAGTATAGAGAATTCTACCAATTCTAGGATCAAGGACTAGAAAATAACAAATGGAGGCGATGGAATTTTAATATCTTTCGACGGCCAACCCAGAATGACTTAGATATTCAGTATCTAACAGAGGAACTAAGAAAATTAAGAATTATGTTCAATAATGAACAAGACCAACTCAAATGGGGGAAAAAAGAAGATGTGGAGTTCAATCTCAAGGAAGTCAAAGCTTATCTTAGTGAGGGATATACTGGTACAAATGATCCATCGTGGAGAAAACTGGATGGTGCCACATTGGCCATAAATTTAAGTTTTCATGTCATTGATTTTACACCGGAAGGTCCTAACTCAGGACAAAGTTATAAAGAGAGGATTTATAGGTTCCTCTTCGTGTTTCCTCTCCGAAAACACAAAAGAGAGGCTTAATCATTTACTCAACACTTGTAACTATATGGAGGCACTATGGGACTAATTAGCCTCAATATTTAGATAAAGAAACCAAAGTCGAGAGAGCATACAAGAAACAATAAAGAAATGGTGGGTGCATTATACAAAAAACGAGGTGGTGAACCTTACCTGAAATTTCATTCGAGGTTTCATCCTTTGGGAAATTTGGAAGGAGCACAATAGATGAATATTCTCTTATAATAAGCTTCCTGTTGACAACCTAGTGGAAGGAAAAATGTGTCAGCTAATGGAAACATTAATTAGTACGGGAAATCAACCATTAGAGGAACAACCACCCGCCCAAGGAAGCACAAATTTTGAAGTGATGAGGCTTCATGTTTTTCACCCTGTTTTCCCCAAATAAATATATTCTAGCAGGAAGAATTATTCATTACTTTCCCCTCTTACAAGCAAACACTCGACAAAAAAAGGATTTCACACCTCGGAGTTTTTTTGTAGGATAAAGGGAAAGGTGAGTGGGTATCCTGCAGTAGCTGCATTGGTCTTATTAGCATTACGCCACTTTTCATATGGGCCTTCACAACAAATAATCACCATTACACTTTGTTGATTTGTTTTAAAAATAAACATAACACGCAATAGATTTCTTTTGGGATGCAATGTTGTTGTTGGTAGTATGATTGTATTTGTGCCACATGTAAAGCTAATATGCGTTAAATTTCTTTCACCTTGCAATATTTTTATTGGAAATGTGTTTGTGTTTGGGCTAGAAACTATGCTAGATTTCTTTTGCTTTGCAATAGTGTTGTTTTCAATTTGGTTGTTTATGATAAAAGGAAATCTAGCAAGTGTTAGATTTCCATCACTTTGGCAATGTTATTGGAAATGTTGTGCTTGTGTTTGGGCTAGAAGTTGTGTTAGATTTCTTTTGCTATGCAATGTTGTTGTTTTCAATTTGGTTGTTTATTATAGAAGGAAATATAACACATGTTAGATCTCTTTCACCTTGGTAATGTGCTTTTGTTTGTGTTAGAAGGAAATATAGCATGCACTAGATTTCTTCTGACATAAAATGTTGTTATTGGTAGTATGCTTGTATTTATGCTACATGTAAAGCTAGCATGCGTTAAATTTATTTTACCTTGCGACATTGTTGTTGGAAATGTGATTGTGTTTGTGATAGAAGTTGTTGGATTTTGTTGGCTTTTGTTTGCCCTACAATGTTATTGTTTCCAATCTGCTTTTGTTTGTACTAGAAGTAAATCAATCGTATGCTAGATATCTTCTACACTGCAATGTTATTTTTGGCAATGTGATTGTGTTTGTGCTACAATAAACTCTAGAATGTGTAAGATTTCTTTTACTTTGAAATGTTTTTGTGATTAATATGCTTCCATTTACGTTAGAAGAAAATTTAGCATGTGGTGGATTTCCTTCGCCTTAGAATATTGTTATTGGCAATGTGTTTGTGTTTGTGCTAGAAGGAAATCTAGCATGTGCTAGATTTATTTGACCATGTAATGTTTCTTCTAGAAATATGCTTATGTTTGTATTAGAAGGAATGATATTGATTGTTAGCTTTCATTTGAGGAAACAATGTTTCATTACATACAACATGACAACCATAATATTTTTTTTTTGCATTTATATTACTTTTTCGGAAGTTGTGTGTTTTTGGGGAAATATAAAGTCACACTTTACACGGTTCATTCTTTTAATTACAAGTTACGATGTAATTGTTGTTACAGAATTGATGCAAGCTACAATGGAAAATATAATTTTGTCAAAAGGGGACTATGTTGATCTCCTTATTAATGATCAAGTCATTGGGCTAGCAAGGGTTGAATTTGCAGAGTCTGGAACTTATTATGTTGGAAAAAAGGTTAATGTTGGTTATGTTGGAATTTTGATAATTGATCTCATTCAACCACATTTGATTGATGATGATGTTAATGAAGGGGACATACATCCATGGAAGATTGTGGATTTGAGACACCACATAGGTAAATCAAAATATTGAAGCATGTGTTATATATTTTTGATACTATAATAAATGTTCTTTTTTTGAGTAAATACTAACATTATTTACATTTGTTTATAGGTACAAATGTTTCTTCTACATTTTCTATTGGAGACAAGGTAAATCTTCTACAACATGGAGTGAAGGTGGGCGAGGGCTCCATATTCAATACAGAGCTTGGGCATAAAGTGCATGGAAAGATGGTAAAGAAAGGATGCATAGTGGTTAAAATTGAAAAGGTGTTAAAACATAATGTTCCTCTACCACATCCAATAGGGTTTGAGCATACACTTGGGGGTGCATTAGAATCTTATGAAATTTGGCCAGAATCAGATTTGGAGCCTCACTGTCATGATCATGCCATAAATATTCCCCAAGATAGGGTTAAATTCATATGTGAAAAGGTTTCTCTTATACATGAATGCATGGGAACAAGCATGTGCATTGCCAAAGGAATGCTAGTTCATGTCCGCGAGGATGACATTGTTGAGGGTGAAACACTAGGTGAAATGGATTTTGGTGCTTTTCTAGAAGAGATAGATGGAAATTGTGAGATATGCAAAATCGGAGATAAGTCTATACATTGTTTGGTTAGATGGCCAATAAATAAGTTGGTGGACAACAAAGGTGTGATATTAAGGGTCAAGGAAAAGTTCAAGGAACCAACCAAAGAAATGGTGATATGGGATGTTATAGAGGACACAAATCCCTTAAACAAATGGGATGGGTACCTTTGTAATGAAAAAGATAGAAACTCAATTGATATGAATGTAACAAGGCCATATAAAAGGATTAAACGGGTTATGGCTACAAAAAAAACTGCAAAATGTCAAACAAAAATAGATGAAGAGAAAGAAATTCGACTTTTGGCAGCAGATGTATGTTGTAGAAAAGATTGTCTTCAACATGTCGATAGGAAGGCCATTGCACATGCTAGAAGGGGTATGAGACAAATAAATACAAATGG